>CP136884.1:2933787-5425037 GCA_033000465.1 Sciaenops ocellatus | reverse complement strand
ACAATAAATGGTGTCCTTATCTCCTGGAGTGAAATCAAGATAGGCGCAGGAGGCTGTGAGTTATTTGTGGTTGATTTGGAGGGAAAGGGAGGGGGACAGGAAATGGACACCCCTCTCACATTACCTCTCGCCATACAGCGGGAGAAAGGGAGAGGCAGAGGGAAGGTTTTTAATCAGTAGAAAGCTGCGGTTCTGATGTAAAAGTGTCAAAGATGTGCCTTGGCCCTGCAATGAGCGAAATCTGGTCAAGTCCTGTGTTAAATTGAAAACGGGGCCGCTGGGATTTGGAGGTGAGGGGACAGGGGACTCAGTGGTAGCAGCATCTTGGTCAATTATCACAGTCTCCTCTGCTCTGTCCTACTCTTGAGGCCTCTCACCGTCTGTCTGGCCCACTACACGACCGAGAACACGAGGAGATGCTAAAAAATCTAAAAGAATATAAGAAAATAAGACACATTTGTTTGCCTCACATTTTTGCTTGCTGTATAACTCATGCTGCATGTGCCTCTGTAACTCCGCGTTGCCCTGCCTGTAGGAGCATCGAGCTAAGTGCTCACGCTACAGCTGCGTGTCCTGGCATATCCCAGCAGCCTCTCTGGCTGGAGAGAAAAGGATCACTTCCTGGCAGGTGCGTTGTGGGGAGCCACAGCTCCCACCTTTTCGCTGACTCGCCACCAAATGAAAAAAAAAAAAAAGAATTAAAAAAAATTGTAAACTAGTGGGGGGAAAAAATGAAAGTTACCCACCACTCTATTTATACATGAGTATCTGTATGTGTGTGTGTGTGTGTGTGTCTGTGTGTCTGTGCAGTCTATTTTAACCACCTGAGCGGGAGCCAGGAAGCCAGGACTTGCCCCATATTTTAACCAGATGTTGAGGAGGGGAAGAAAAGCCTCACAAGAGTCTTACAATCAAAATAATTATCTTTATGGGTGGATGTTTACAAAGTGTTAATGTGATATTCTGCAGGCAGACTAACTGAGTCTGCTTTTATGTGTTAAACATGATAAATGCCTCTGTCTGTTAAAAGACCAACACCTTTTACTTCATGCAGGAACAACGCAGTTTATGGATGTCGTTACAGCTTTCTTCAAAAGAAGGAAAGAACATCTCTTGTCAGCCATGATCCTCCTCCTCTCTGCCTCACCTCCTGTTTCTACCCACTATGAATCATAGCAGACAGGACAGACAGGAGTGGATGCGGCCTCTTTGATAGACAGTCAAAGAAGCACCAGCAGTGATTTGTAGCCACAGGGCAACAGTACTGCTGTAACCTGTCCTCTTGCCAAGCACTCATATCAGATAGGTGCAGCATATTTTTCGCCATAATTCATATTCCACAAGATCAAATTGTGATTTCTAATTTGATTCAGTATTTATTTATTTATTTATTACCTGATTGGGCACGTCAAATTGAAATCTACAGTATGTAGGCTGACATCTAATAGAATTCCCTCATTTGGCTGCAGGGGAGTTTGTTTTTGGAGCATATTAGCTTTCGCCGCATTGTAGTTTGACAGACGTTTTCTCTCAGGAATCTGTGTTTAATTTGAATAATCACAAAAAAAGTGTGTTCTTTTGGTTTGCGGGGACATCAGTGTCCCAGATGAATAAAGAAGTAAATGAGGGGAAGAAAAACAGGTAATTATGCTGAACCAGTAAATGAATGACCCACTGACCTGCAGTCCTAATTGATTCTGCAAATCGTTTCTATCAGCCATTTTGATGTGTTTTTGTTAACTTTTTTTAGATGTAATTAATTGGTTATGTGAACAAAGAATCAAATACTAGAAACGGGATTGGATGAAATCTGTGTGTCTTCCATTTACCAGCAGGGCAATTATAGTTGGCAGCCTGTGCTCTGTGGAATGATGTCATATCCTGGAAGAAGAGTAAAGGCTTCACCTCCCACCAGAGTCATTATGCCCACAACGCTATTTGGCTTTATTTACCGTTTCAAAATCATACATACATACCATTAACATACTGTTGGCTGTTTAGTGGAATAGTTCGGCTCGCAGATACACAAATTATGCAAATGACAGAGCGAGAAAAAAAATGAAAAGCAGCAGCCCTGCGTTTCAGAAATAGCGTTGTTCAGAGAGAGCGCCTGCCCTGGGTCAGGCCGTCAACCTCGCAAACCGTTGCAAAAATGTGGCGGTCAGTGCTCGTATGCCAAGTTACAGCGCAACGCTACGTGTGCAAGCACCACTGTCTGGGGGTGATGACATGTGCTACTTTGCATGTAAATTCTTTAGCGATTCACCTCCAAGTGAACCCACTGAGAGCGATTCTGGTGCTGGCTTAAAGACAGAGGTGTGTTTTTATGACTAGGTGAGGCACGTCCTCTCCAAGGCCCTCAAGCACTGTATCCCTCTACCCTCCCCTTTAATCACTGTATCAGCCGCTCTCATAAACTCCATGAGGTGTGTATTAGTGTGTGTGTGTGTGTGTGTGTGTGTGTGTGTGTGTGTGTGTGTGTGTGTGTGTGTGTGTGTGTGTGTGTGTGAGAATGCCATGTATATGCGTCCGTGAGCATGTGCCCTTCCTTGTTTCCCCATTTTTAAACTTAATCAGCAAAAATAAAAGCCGTTGTAAGCTAGCTCATATTAAAGAGGTGATTATTGGTAATAAATACTTTTTATACATACTTATTACAGAGGCAGTTTTCTTCTTGCGCTTAATGAGAGTAATTTGATTTGCTTGAGAGATTACAGTTTCCTAGAATTAATGCGGCAATCCCCATTCCAAGATAGAGTGAGATCTAAGATTCTTCACAGGTCGTGTGCTGCTAGATGCACCCCTCTCACATAGCAGCTAATGGAGTTGAACAGCAGTCTGTCATCCCCCCACCCACCACCCCAGCAGCTCTATAGCCCACATGCCCTTGGTTCCTGCAGTGCTTGTTGTTTGGGCTACTTCTGCCACCTGCATTTCACTTTTACCTCTTATTCGCACCAGCCGCTACTAAGTACCTCTCTGTGAAAAACAGGGGGTGGTGATTTATTGTATATATGCAATGTTCAGTCATCAATGAAAATTCAACATCTGGGAAAATTATTCACCCAGTTGCATTATTTTAAATGGTTTTCAAGTTGCATCAGGACCTGCTTTTTTTTCCTCTCTCTTCCCTCAGTTTGTCGTTGTTACATATTGTTAATATTTCCATCCCATGTTTATGTAAGCCCTTCAAGATTAGCACATAACTTAATTTGAGTTGTGATCATCTTCTCCTGAGACGTTTATTGAAGCCTGCAGCCTGCAG
This sequence comes from Sciaenops ocellatus, assembly GCA_033000465.1. Classification (NCBI taxonomy): domain Eukaryota; kingdom Metazoa; phylum Chordata; class Actinopteri; family Sciaenidae; genus Sciaenops; species Sciaenops ocellatus. The sequence goes on along the minus strand of CP136884.1, from coordinate 5,421,772 downwards.
GTCTCAGCGCCTAAAGCTGAAGGTGGCTCAGGCAGATTGAGGGCGGCCAATTCTGTCACCACGCCGCACTCCGCATGTTAATTAAGCCTGAGGTGGTTTGGAGAAGTGCTTACGCTCAAAGGACTTTTTTTTCATGACTTGTTAGTCTATAAACACTCTGGAAAAGAGGCTCAAACGAAAGAGGATTTGTAAGTCGGAAATGTGAACTGTGAATGTGATTGGTCAATCTAAAGTCCCAGATGACTGAATACTGGAGGCCAAAGTTTTTATCTTTAAAGGGAGGTAAACTGTGCTTAACTGGAGATCAGCTCTTGGCTTAAGGCTACAGGAAACTAAAAATCATGTATGCGCCATTAAGTGGGTGTTTGTATTGTTGGTGATCAGTTCCTAGAAATGGCACCAAATGTTGAGCAATCCCCTGCTCCCCCTTAAACTTGATTACTTTTATTTCCTGGTTGCAATGCTCCGTTCTGAACAGCTGCCAATTGTTTTATCACAGACTGGGATGGAAGACTGCTCTCCACTCTGCTTTTTCATCGATGTGTGATCGTCAGCTTCATTTACCATCTAGTTTACTTGAAAGAAACATGACTTGCCAATCACAGCAGTTCCTTGTTGGCATTCTGAAGATTTTTCCATGTTAAAGCCCTGATACGCAACAATCTCTCACTAATGACTAATAAAAAAACTAGTTTGAGATTTACTCTTAGTGGCCTCTTGCTCGGCCACTCTCTTTTTTTTCTATTCTTAGCTTCCTCCATCAACATTCTCTTTGGTATCTTCATGACATCCATGCTAGCTGAGCTAGCTTCCTGTCATAGCTAGCTGAAGACCTATAGTTTGTGGCGTTACGCACTTCTGATGGGAGTTTGTACCTGCTCAACCCAAAGTTGTGCATAGTTAGTTACTTATAGTGCAAGGACAGGCGTTCAGGACACAGAGTAGGAATGAAAGTTCCAAATACAGTCAGTGTGGTATTAAAATGATTTTTAATCTGCTTTATGGTAAAATAGTTACATAATGTTGCTTTACATGTGAATTAGCTGCAGCTTTAGGTGGTTGTGTAACATTAAACTTTTGTTACCACTCTTAGCCCCACATTACACCATTTCTCAGGTGCGTGCATGCTACATTAACAGTCAGGACAACGTACAGCACAAATCGCTTGGTTGCATTTTGGATCGGCCATTGGGACTTTACAGTTGAGGTTGTTCAAGCTCATCTTGCACAAACATACAGTTTATGAGTGTGGGATTCTTCAGTTAGCATCATTGCTTTATGCCAAGGTTGACTTCAGCCAGACAGTTGTGTTGTTTAATGGCTTCAGACCGTTGGCATTTGCATTTGCATACATTAGAAATCATCAAGATAGTGGGAAAACCCCTTTTTAACAGTTATTTCATCTTATTTGTAACGCCGCATGCTTTCTATGTTTCACAAATATAACATATCTAGAGATTAAACATAGCTCTAAATTAACTGGAGGATCATTGGAAGATTCATCTCTGCCCATCTTACAATGACAAGATCTTTGTGTTATCAAGTAGAGTGAGGGTCTTCATCTACCACAGCACCAGAAGTGGCAACCCTTTGTTTTCCCATACACCTTTCACATTTTTCTACTTTGCCAATAAAAGAGAAAAAAGATGAAAAAATATCCAAAAAATCAGTTCTTGAACCACCAGAAAAAAAAGTGAGGCCCACCATGTGTCACATCATCTGCCTTTGAGACTATAATACATTACAGTCCAGTGTGACGGCTGATGTGTCTGACCCTGCTGGAGATTACTCCTCTTTATGGCCGGAGCAATCAGATTTTTTTTCCTCCTTTTCTCTTCCCTTCCTTTATTCCTGGCGGCATAGGATCATATTACCCATCTTGGAATGACTTCAACAGAGACACTGCTATTCCCAGGGAGCTGTCTCTCCCCGCTGCAACTCAATCCATAGCCAATTGGACTGGCCTGTGATTTATAGAAAATCCTCTTCTTCGGAAGAACTCTCGCTCCATGCGTACACACACACACACACACACACACACACACACTGGGAATTCTCCCTCAGCAGCTCATGATGTGTAAGGTCTCAGGTCAGGACAGTTCAAGGCAGTGAGCATCAGTGGGAAAAGATGTACAGTCGAAAAGCACAGAAAGCCTCACCGTAGAGGCTGCGGTACGGCTGTTGGATGCAAGATGCAGAAAACAAAACATGGTTTTAAGTTCAGTGTCTTAACAAAATCAAGAGGAGACGTTGAGAGGAGACCCATCTGCTTTTTGGACAGATGTTATTCCCCTTTCTCGAGGGAACAGTCCAAATTTGCTTTGGACAGTGTCGCCGCTTGTTGTCTGTTTTACTGTTTAGTTGGATTATTCATCTAGATGACTTACGTTTGCACCCACACTGAGTTGTTCAGAGGCTAAAGAGCGCTGTGACGCTCCATGACCCGATCACTCCTCCCCTCCTCACACTATTCTATAGCTGAGTGTGGACTACATTCATCTATATTCACCACAACTAAATTGGAAGATTAGGGGTTTTACTGGTCATATCCCTGATGTCTCGAGCGTATCAATAATGTTGAGTCCTCCGTCTATGAGACCAGGGCAGACAGATCTTCCCATTCTAAACAATATCATTCACGCATGATAAAATCTGTTCACAGTATTCTAGGTCTCACGCTGGGCTTTTGGAAGCACCCATTTTCCCAAGCACAACACTCCCCGCTACAAAGTGATGCAACACTTCCAACGAAGATGCAATCGGCAGGAGCGCGTGTTTTCTAACAGTCCATCTAAGTACCCAGCACAGTTGGCATGCCTCTGTTCTTTTCCTCCCACTTCATCAACTTGACGGATTTTATCGCCGTATTCAGTGGTGGGCATCCTGAGGCATCATATGCTCAGAACAAAAAGCTAAGGTCAGGGAGAGAGGGGCTGCTGAGATCTGCCCGCTGCATTGTTCCCAGATCGTTTATGCTTTTGCCTTCCCCCGCTTTTCTTTCTTTCTTCTTTTTTTTTTTTACTCTTTTTAGCTCATTTTATCCTCCTCTCACGCTCATACTTCTTTTTTTCTCTTTCTCTCCATCTGCCTCCAAATGACACCTAAGCATTGACTGCTTCTCCGACTGATTTGCCTGTGTGTGACCTCCCTCCTTTAGTAGAGCCATTCACAGGCAATGCTGAAGTAGAATGCCTGGCTCTTGGCGGGTAGACATAAGAGAGACAGTGACACGCGGCTGTGCGCTGATAGACTTTCCACTGGAGTGGATTAAATCAGCATCAGGCTAGTGGAGCTGATTACCCCAATATGAAAATGCAGTATCTTAATGGTACATATTTTCATGAGGCAGCCCAGTTGCCTTTCATTTTGCGGCTAATATGTCTATTCTTATGAGTCATTTACTTCTTTAATTACCTTTAGCAGCAGATGCACAATGGAGTATTAATGTGAATGATTTTTACTGCCACTTTATCATACTGAGCCTATGAAGTTGAAAGGCGTAATTGAGGTGGAAGAGCGACTCATGAGAGAAACAATATTTAGTTGACAGCTCCTCTTGTACTCTGGGAGGGTGTTTATGAGTTTACACCGCACTAAAGCTGTAATAAACACAGTATTCGTTTAATAATGGCGGGGGACGGAAATGCTTTCACTCAGATTTGCTCAGTTATTGAATCGTCCCAGGAAGTTGTTTGGTATAATCAGACAACGCCGTGCATGTGCTTGCGGCGCTCGCTTGCGTGTTGTTGCGTGTGTCCCGTCTCTGTGTGTGTTTTTCATGCATTCTTGTGGGCAAATGAAATAAGTGTTTGCAGCAAGCAAAACCTTATTTGCCGTTGCTCCCATTTGCAGCATGTGCAACATTGACAATCCATGTCATTTGCATGTGTGTGCTTGCGATGCGTCTGTGTGTTTTGCCTGCAGCCTGTGTACTTTCCTTGGTGTGATTTTCTGATCCAGACCGCTCTGAATAGAGGCCTTCTTTAGCCATCTGTTGTTAAGCTGCTGGCTAAGCAAGGCTGGGGAATCCAAACAAACGCCGCGCACACAGCAAACGGAAGCTGTCAGGCCTGCATAGCTGAGCTGACCTCGCCGGGTTGTGGTGTTGAGAGGGGGGGGGTTGACCCCCTCTGTACCAGGCTCCGAGCGCCCGCACCGCCTGCTTGGGGCGCTGTTTACCCTCCCCTCTGCACCTACTGCAACCTCCGCCTCCCCTCTTTCTACATTCTCCTCTTTTTCCCCTCTCTTTCCATCTCCCTTTTACCTCTCCTCTTCTCTGTTTCTGTTTCACACTCTTATTCTCCATCTGTCTGCGCCCCCCCTCTCTCTTTTCACTCCACTCCCTCCATCATCAGTCCTGCTTCACAGCCCCCTCTCTTCTATCTCCACTCACAGTTAATAACTTTGCTTTCGTCTTGTTTTTCTTAGTCATTTTTTTCCCTACAAAACATTTGTCAGGGCACTGCATTACCTGTTATGGGGAGAGAGAGAGGGGAGGGGAGAGGGGGTTACAGGGGGGAGATGTGTTGGACAAACAAAATGGGGTTTTTATTGAAGTCAGATTTTGTCTTATGTAAGTGCACGCACTCCCTTATTGTTTAAACGTGGATATTTGAAATGTTTAGTGTTGTCATAAATATTAATAGATTAGTTGAAAAGTGCAGCGAAGGAAGGGAATCTAATGGTTTGAAGTGGGTATAAAACGTTGATTTATTTATGTATTCTACATGAATTAGTTTGGAAATCTAAACACAGACTGGAGAGTGTTGTTGCGAGGGCCCTGTAATGCGCAAGGTTTGAGCATCAGGGCCTGTTTTCCATGTGGAGTGGCTTTTTGGAAATGGCATTAATTATATACTTACTGGGAAACCAGACTTTGCCTGCTTTGCATTGCAGATAAACGTCTGTATTACTGAGGAAAAGAGAAAAAATGCAATTAATATAAATAGACATGATCCTCACTGCTTATCCGCTTACATGTTTAAAAATCAGCCCCCCCCCACCCCAACCCAAAAAATAAAAAATAAAAAATAAAAAGCATATGCATTTCAATTAAAATGACAAGTATTCCAAGTGAATTCCATCACTATATGTTGGCACAGTCAACACCCCTCTAACACCATATCTGTCATATTGTAATATAGAACCCTGATTACATTGCCATCGGCTACAACAGCCCATATCACGTCTGAAACAACTGAAATACTTTGCTTTCTTGGGCTGCGTGTGGAAGGTTTAGCACATCAGCAATTTACATGGAGGAGCCGGCAAGAGAAGAACCTGGCCTCTTCCTGTTTAGGCTACCGCTGAGGAGCAGAGGGCCTCGACTTTGAAAAGGAAACAGCACAAGTGATAAATGTCAGGTGAGCTGAGACGTGCGATCAGTCAGAAAAGTCAGGCAGATAACCTTGACATTTAGGCCGCTGGTGTGGAAGCCCCGCAGAGGCTGCAGAGTGAGACCAGAGGGCCCGGTGTCTTCAGAGCCTGAGACTACATTAAGAGCTAACCTATTAGTCGTGTTGTTGCTGGCTGTCTCTGAGCCACACTCTCCTGACTATTAAAGCCTGGCGAAACGTGGCCACTGAGTAAATACACCGAATCGCACACGCACACACACACACGTGCAGAAACGCACAAACAGATGCACATCTCCTATTCTCTGAGTGGCCGCAGGGATCTGGTTACACCTGCTCGCACATCTTCTAGCAATTAGGAGCAATCTGCTTGAAACCATTTCACGTTCAAGGTCTCCGCCAGCTGTGGCAAGACGAGCCGGACGTTTATAGAATTACAGAGGTCTCTCTGTTGATGGGCCTGAACAAACAACGCTGGCCTGTTCCTCACTATCTGACTCCTGATGGAGACACCCTGAATGATTTCCCCATGAACATTTACACCCACATCATCTCTATTTTCTCTGGACCTTTTGTCACATTCCCTTTCTATTTGTCTGTCATTTAGAAAAGGTGTATGTGTCCGTCACACTCAGATCTCTTTACTTTATATGGATTTGGCCTCTTAGAACTGTTTTTGTTTTTTACCATGGGTCAGTAGAGTTGGATAAAAAGACATATCTGAAATATGTCGTTTCTTGTGGTAGCGGGAAAGAGGTGTAGCAAGGGATTCAGCAGAGAGCAGGCTTGACTGTGTGGCAATGCTCTGAGCTGGGATTTGTAAGACACCCAGAGCTGGCTTTAGCAGCAGGAAACCCCAAAGCCTGTAAATAATCCACATGTGCAGACGGCACATAAAGACATCCAGTACTTAGCAGTTCCCTTATCACAGCGTGATGGCCCAGGGACATAAGAGACGCTCCTGCCTCTATTCACTAATGTGGTGTGAAAGTAGATGCAGATAAAAAAAAGAGAAAAAAATGCCTGTTGTTTATTGAGGAAGTTGCGTTAACACGGGGAAGAGGGTGTGAACTTTGAACACATTTGAAACGGGGGAATATAAAAGAGGACTGCGAATGACAAGGATACCAAATTGCACCAGCTTTGTTGCTGATAAAAAAAACCTTTGTCATGTGCTGGAGGGTGTTTTCTAATCAAAAGCACCTGGAGGGTTCACTCCCTCTATGGTGTGTGTGTGTGTGTGTGTGTGTGTGTGTGTGTGTGTGTGTGTGTGTGTGTGTGTGTGTATTTGTGTGCATGTAGACCCACAAACAGTGAATTGTGTGTGGACGTAGGCGTCTAGCTTTGCAGTTTGGTTCTTATTCCAGTAACAAGCTTGCCTCCCAAACAGCGTCAGTTTGAGTTATAACAGGGCCACTGATGAAACCTACACAAATCCAATTTATGTACGTTGTGTAGACATAAATATCTACAATAAAACATATGATTCTGTTCAGTTTCAGAGCATTTTCCTTGTGCACCGTATTTGTCTCAGGGGAACCTTCTCTAGTTATTGTTATTTGACCTGAACGTAACCTTTTTCTTTTGTATTGCACCTACACAACACGATGTTTCCCTCACTTCTCTGCGCTTCAGATGTCTTGTGCCTGTCATCAGTTTCCAGTTTGTCACATTTGCCTGGAGCATCTGTTACACATGCGTGTCTATCAAGCGTCCAGTACCTTTGAATGGAAGATCAAACGAAGATAAATTCCAAAGGAGGAGGAAGAGGTGGAGGAGGAGGTGGGGTAAGAGGCCTGAAATCGAGGAGTGGTTGCTGTGTAAACATGGCGGTGACACTTCACAATAGGTTATTTTAGCCCAGCATTAGGCCTCTCAAAGGCATGCCAGCTCCAGTGCCCTTTTTAAAATACAAACATGACAGCAACATTCCTCAACAGTGGAGCAGAGCTCACCGTGCAGGTTCTCAGCCCCACTCGCCTTCTCCGCTCATTATTTTTCTATACCAACAACAGGGTTTACTCATGTTTGGCTTTCAAAAGTCACATTGTTAAGTTATTAAAACTGCATATCCAGGCATGTGCTGTCACGCAGCCGTGTGATTTCACTTCATTTGTCTGTGTCAAGATGATCATTGACTGTGTTTTGGAGTGCCTGAGCGCATAATTATTGCACTTTAATTGGAAGAATAATTTGATGAAGCTGCTGACATGAATATCAGGAGGCTACGTTTATTTTCCAAATTTCGTGCGATGTTGCAAAATGCCATCATAGTTTAAATTGTCACGTTAGGCGCTACCTTAATTCAGCCATAATTATCTCACGTCATGTAACTTCCCTGTTACTAAAGGATGTATACAAAGACAGTTCTTGTAATAATTTGAGCGCAAACACACTTACATACGCACATGGACACCGTGGCTGTCAAACATAGGTGTTACCTGCCTTTTGATTAGATGGTAAATGCTCTGCAAACAACCTCACTTTGAGTAACGCGTGGTCATATCATAACTAATAGCAACAATATTAGAATATTCATGTACTTATTAACAGCGCACTGTTTTTAAGAGTGCACATTATTTCAGTGTCTTTATCTACATGTGGTAACTGATCACAGAGCAGATTTGCAGTCTGCTTTTCATCTTCTTCTTTGCTTTATTTGAAGATGACAGTGAAGGAAGACTTCCCAGAAATGTATCTCTTCATCCATTACTGTTGACTCAACTCTCTTTGTTCCAACACCCTCGGTTGTAAACCCAGACACACACACACACACACACACACACACACACACACACACGCCGCACACACATTTCACTGCATGTGTCATCAGTTACAGCGGAAAAGAAAACAGCGAACTTTGTTTACTCTTCAATGTGCCCGTAATACCACGCCTTGGTCGCCGTGAATAATTTCTTTTCTTTTGAATTTCCTGATGAATTATCAGTGGTTCGCTGTCTTAGTCATTTGAAGTTTTTGGTGCTGCAGAAGCTAACACAAAACATTGATTTGGAGATTATCCGAGCTGCTAATTCAAAGTAATCACACTATCTCTCACATAGATTACTGTTATGAATATTATTCTAAAAGCTGGTGACTTTGGTAACTTTGATATTGTGATTTGATGCTGAAATATCGTATTTTTAGGTTTTAATTGTGAGTGGAAATTGAGGTGAATTTTCCCCCAAACATAAAATGTAATCATACTTAAGATTTTTGTCATTTTAATGTAATTTTTTACTTGTTTTAACAATTAAAGGGCTTCATAACGTGATGAAAAATATCATCATGCTCTGTATCGCTGCAAGAGACAATCTCTCAATATTACCTCTGCATTAGTAGATTTTCCGCTCCCTGTGTCTCTTCACACCATATTTTTTGAAAAAGCCAAATGCCTCAAATGTAAATGTAAATATTGAAATCGTGTGGGAGTGAATCTCGCTCACGTAGTTCTTAGTTTCAATTTATATGCTTTATGAGTAAACCTGCTTGCAAAAGGGGGTTCCCCTCCAAAAAACAATTAGGCATGCAGAAAGAGATATGTTGTCTAGTGTCATTTGTCTTTTCACAAGAGCTCAGAGAAAGACAAAGATGGACGGAGAGGAGGAGAATTTATGTGCTTTAAAGTTAAGCTTGGTGAAATGCCAGGAGTGTGGCCTCTTTGTAGCCCGTGGTCATATTTATGCCTCATGATGTCATCCGACAGCCGTGTGTTTGGGAGGGTCAGCACATACACCCACACACAGACCATCATACAGCTGTTCGCTCCAACCCCGAACTGTCTCTCCCCTCTCTGTCTTAAAGTATTGTCAGACTTTACTACCAATAAGACCAGTTCTCATAGTTATGTCTATCCTTTCATCTGTCCACAGAGCTTTCTGTTTGCCCTTTCCCTGTAGATATTTTACTTTCACACAGCCTTTCATAGGTTTCGCTCACTTGTTCACACGTCGCTCAAACTTTTTTCTTTTTTTGTGCTCTCTCTCTATCTCACTATCTTCTTGTTAAACATTCCACCATTTCCTCTCACAATTTTGAAACTTCTCAAGTAATCGACCGGAGAACTTCTACACTGTCTGTCTGTGAGATGAGCTTGGATCCCCCCCCCCCCCCCCCCCCCCCCCCCCCCCTCCACACACACACACACACACCACCCTCCCCCGACTGTTTGTTTAATTGTGGGAGCAATCGTCTGAGGAACACGGAAAGAATGAGGCCAGTTATTTACCCAGATGGTTTACTGGTGGAGGTGTGAGGCTGGCCAGCTCACTGTGGGAACACAACGCTTGCTTTTCTTGGTATCGCTGACCGTTTTCAAGACCACTGTGTTTTTTTCCCCCCGAGCTCTCTCCAGCTTTGTTTGCTCTGGATGGCATGTTTGATTATTTATCGTAAGGGAAAAGGGAGTAGCTGTAGCAATAAACATGTGACTGCACTGTATTTTGTTTTCCACTGAGAAGGCCGTGTCCTTTAACAGATATTTGAGGCAGTCATAAAGCCTTTTATTTGTGGAGTTTGACTGAGCTAAAGGAGGATCAAAAGCACTGATTAGTGTCTTTGTGACAATTTGTGTTTGCTGTAAAGTTATCAGCAGATAAATATTTCTTGTGGATGGCTGTTTTTTTTTTATTTTTTGTGTCCTCTTTCTGTCTTTGAATTTGTTTGACATCAGATCATTGTTCCCTGTGTTTTTGCAGAGGGATTGTTTATGCCAGCTTTAGATTTATGACTCAGAATGGGAGAGTATTAAAAGATGGTTTACAGTGTTTGTTTGTTATCTATCACAAGGCCAAGGGGATATTGTTGTAAGGGGATACATCTGCTCTGATAATAGGCATCAAAGTGTTCTCAAGGGGCTTTCAGCATCTCTACTTCTAGCATTCCTATTGGACGTTTTTTTTTCTAAAATCTTTATATGTATTTCTCTCTAACAGGCTCTTCAAGTGGCTCGGCAGATACTCCTTCAGCAGCAGCAACAGCATCAACAGCAGCAGCAACAGCAGCAACAGCAGCAGTCCCAGTCACAGCAACTGCAGTCTCAACAAAACACCGGCCGCAAATCCCCCAAAGTCAACGACAAGCAGCAAAGTCTACAGGTACCGTAAATATGTTATGTCGCTCTCAGACACTCTCATTTATTAACTCACCATTATCAGATAGCTCTGTTATTTGACTTTGTGGTTGATCCAATAAAAAGAAAGAAAAAACGAAGTGAACTTATGCAACTCTCTCTAGAACATAGTGTGCGAGAAACAGCGCAAGGCTAAGTTCACAAACAGGAAATTAAAATTGGCAGTGCAACATTTGCAGTTATGTATGCTCACGCATTATGTGTGATTTAGCTGCACACACACACACACACACACACACACACACACACACACACACACATAAACAGACACACACAAGCAATCAACCATGTGTCTTGACATTAAACGTTAGAAGCAGCCGTATGCAGAAAAGGACACATGTGAAATATATAGTCCAGAATGTTAGAAAAGCCTGTGTGACCAGTTTAGATCACATGAGCTCAACTAGAAGTGCCAGAATCATTCCAGTTCAGGAACACACATCAGCATGTCTGGCTGATCCTGACCTCTGCAGTGGAAAGGCCTTTTCTATTGACTGAACTGAAGTTTAGGAGGTGTGCAGCTTGGGTAAAAGCGAGAGAGAGAGTGTGGAAATGAGGGGGAAAAAGAGGAAGTGAGAGAGAGCTCCATTCCTCCCACAGAGAAGTGGGTCGGGTCAAGCTGAGGAAGCTCCACGCTTTCCCTGTTTGCCTTTCATCACTGATCTGCACACGCACGCACACACACACACACGAGAAATTAAAAAAAAAGAGGAGGCAGGTGCCTACCACCGGCAGCAGGAGGTGCTATAGAGCAGCCCATGAGCAGGGTGGGTGATCCAGGTGGAGGGCTTTGGAGGTGGAGTAAGGGTGGGAAAGTGGGAGGGTGGGGAGAGGTAAAGAGGCGTTGGGGAGAGTTATTTGGACTGCTTTTGTGATGCAAAGGAAAAAAAATCCTTTCATTTTTCATCCTGTTCTGCTTTTTAATATGATCGGCGCTGCGTATCTGATGCAATATTTACGTTAACTTCAGATCAGCTGCCTCAGAGATGTATATCTTTGTTTGAACAAGGAGCAGTTGTTTGTGTCAGTGTAAAATTGCAAACGACTTCAGGGCATATTTGGTAATTAATACGGAGGCCCTGTTCTCTATGTGTGTATATATATAATATTTAATACCCTTACTATCCCATTGGGGGCCCTTTTTAATGAGCTATTGTAGCAGCTAGGTCTAATGTCAGGTTGTGAAAAAGCCTCTTTGTTGTGCAGATGTCTTCGGAATAGCTCCAGAGGATGAAATATGACTGTGATGACCTTTCAGTTGTGTGCATATTTGTCAGGATTCAAATAAGTTGAAAGGATCAAACTAAACAGTTTCCCCAGCCTGGCAGGGAATTGTGCTGCAGAGGTCAACAGAGGGGACCACAACGGCAGATTCCAGCGTACAGCCAGTTGTTGGTACATAGTGAAGTACTAGACCATCTCCTGCAGACAAAGACAAAATTAAAATTCTAATTTATTAATGTATACAGAGAGCTTGGCCAAGCTGTCACTCAGCTATTGAAAAGAGAGTCGGGCCCTTTCCCCCGCTTCCCCTCCCCTCCCCTCTCTCCTGCCCGGTTCTTGTGAAGAGAGCACAGGCTCGCTGTAGTATCTAACTAACACCGTAAATTGCCTGCTCTCTAATGTTGTATGTTACATTTTGCTGGGTTGAAACTGCCATTATGAAAAAGCCACAGGTCCAGACAAGTGTTTGTTTATCTCTGAATTACATATTCTGCTAATTAAACACACCCCAACCACGCACACACACAAACACAGAGTTTAAAGCCAAGCGTTCATACATAAACATCAGTGTGCCGTTCTGTGTGAGGATGTATTACATTTGTTTTTGTTGGGGTTTTTTTCTGGTGGTGAGATTTTTCTTGTTTTTTTCTTTTCTTTTCTTTTTCTCACACCATCTTTCTCACTCTCTCTCTCTCTCTCACACACACACACACACACACACACACACACACGCACGCACGCACGCACGCACACACACACACACACACACACACACCCACAAACACATTTTGTGAAACACCAGAGGGTAACCGTCTGAGTCTCATCTCACTTCCTCTTTTAAGAACAAACCCATGCTTGGAGGAGCCCCCTTCACACAGAACATTCACTATCTCCATCACACAGCCTGGATAATGATTCTCTGTTGAGCTGGACTGGGTCATCAAAAGACATGATCCAACAATTATGAGGCTGTGTAGTAAGCTGACACCCCATAAAAGCACCTGATCTGCGGACGAGGCTCCATTCATCTCAGCGGTCTTCCCATTAGGCACGAGGAGATGTGCGGAGAGACTTTTACTCATTTGGAGATGTGACTCACTTTCCAATTCTTTCTTATTCAAGTCAAAAATAATGAAGCACGGTATATCCAGAACATCTGAAAAAAATGACCTGCATAGAGTAGTGAAAGGGGAAAAAATATGAGTCAAACAAGCCTCAGAATCCTTGATTAGCATTAAATGGCTCTTTGGTTTTATATCGCCAACTGGGGTGCCCCCCCCACGCACACCCCCCTCACCCCTAAACCGCCCACCCCTGCCTCTGGATGAAGATGCCTCCACTGCATGCTCAACAGCCTGGAGGTGCTTTAATCAGACTGGATATACAAACAGCTGCTACGCAGGCTGGAAAGCAGCTAAACATACTTGACTGGTCAAAAAGCCAGTAAATTACATTGACAGAATGACACGTGTGATTAAAAGAATCCATGCCGCTTTTACCTTTCTGCGCTTCACACCTACAGTGGCACAACGACAAGAGCCGGCAACTCCCACCCCGCTAATTACCATTATCAGTGAAATGGTAGGGTTTGACTCATTAGTTCCATGTGCATTTAATTAGAGGCAGGCTGAAATTGGATTTAACTTATTACTTTTTCATGGATCACTTTCTTGTCATCACTTCAAATTGGATTGCAGCCCCAGGTAACTAATTATGCCAGCCGCAGGATCAGGAGTGGAGAAATAGGTAATTAGGAACAACACTGTCGGACCCTCGCTGATAGTCCACCAGCACCGAGGTGGGAGGAGGGGGGAAAATTGAAGCTCGTTTGTGGCGTTGCTCACGAGCCTGGCTGGTTAACTACACCTCATTGAAGAAGAAGAGATCCTACGTAGACATCCACCTCCAACAGGGGATTATGTGGCATTCAGCTGGGCTGAAGATGTTGTGTCAACATGGTGTCTTTGCTATCAGTGTAATGCTCAGATTATGCTTGTTTCCCATCCATGATTGTGCCTGAGATTGGCCTTCATTATTCATGTCACTGGTACAGTGTGAGGAATGGCCAGCAGCCAGCTGAAGTTCCCTGTGTGGACGCCGCTTGAATGACATTGAATGGTTTCTGTCTGTAGTACGTCTGCACTGTAATGAGGATGCATGAACAGTGAGTTTGAGGGGAGGCAGGTGGATAATGTGGGAAAGTAAAGATATGTTTAACCCACATAGCTTCAAAATAAGGCGTTTTTTTACTTGTGGTTAAGAGCACAGATAGTCTACTTATAGAGAAGGATGACTACTGAGAGCTTTCATGTTTCATCTTAAAGTGAAGGGCTTCTGTGCAAAGAATCTGAAGCTAAAGGAACTTGTCTGTCCTCTGAGTTTCTTTGTTTTTTGTATTTATTATATTTATTGTAATTATGTGACAGCCTTTTTGTTTTTGAAATGAGAAACATTCTTCAGTCTTCTCTGATAAATGTTGCATTGAACATTTTCATGATGTCAAAGGTGCATCACTTGTTATTGTTCAAACACAGAGAAAATACTGATAATGTTTCAAAACCCATGCCAGCAGACAATTTTCTTATCTATACTATTACCAGTTGATACCACAATCCACACTTCTTACTTCTCCTTTCTTTATATACCTTCTTTTCTCTCTCTCCCTGTGTTTTCACACCATAGTGTACAGCCTCACAGAGGGCATCTCCAGGTCAAAAGATAATGTCTTTTCAGTTTACAGCATGAAAGCCTTTTAAGTTGTACAGCGCCCCCTCCGACGCCCCTCCTCCCGCGTTCGCTCTTCACATCCTTCATTTGCGGTCTGTTGGGGGGAAGCGTGATGTGACACAATCCAGGGGCCAAGCCTCTGTCTGACAGGACGGGGAGAAGCCGCCGGCTCTCTTTCTCTCCCTCTCCTACTGTTTTTGCAGTAGGCCCATGGCATTGTCCTGACACATGTATACCACAGCGCTCCAATCTGTAAGTCATTAGAGCACTAGGCCGAAGCCTGTCAGCTGGAGCTCAGCCAGTGCTGCAGGGGCGATCTGAGGCAGCATTTCGAGGTGTTCCCGCAGCCAGTGGCCCAAAGTGGCATGGCGGTGGTAGCCCACTGGCGAGGTGACGGCGAGCACGAGAGTGGATTAATGTTCTGGGTTAGTTGCTGTGAGATACAGATTCACTTTTACACAAAAGGAGAGCTGGCCAAGACAACAGGAGTGAATAATTATATTCAGTGAAAATACAGTGGAAGAATTTTAGACAAGGAAATAATACTGACGGGAGGAAAAACCGTGTAAGAAAAGAAGTGCTGAACATAGAAAGACAGATGGAGTGGTGGCACTCTTTCAAAACGCTGAACCAAATCAAAGCATTGCCAATTTCTAATTGATTCACTTAGCGACTGCTTTAAGCTTGCCAAGATTATCCTTAGTCTATTAAAGATCAAATCTCTGCAGGTTGAGCAGGAGATAATTCACGGAGTATGTGGACGCAACCACAAGCAACATCAAGTGTTCGCAGTTTGTACCTTCTTAAAGCTGTTTGGTCTGAGGTGTATCCATACGTAAAGGGATAATTCAGCATTTTTAGAAGTACATATATTCACTTTCTAACCCAGAGAAGATTGATACTACTGTAACGTGTAGCTACTTCCTGCTGCCAGTTAGCTTAGCTTAGCACAAGACTGGAATCTGCTATTATAGAGTCTCATCTTCAGTGACAACCAGCAGAGATTCCGGGTTCCAGGTCCAATGTTTTTTTCCATACTCATATATAATCATTTTTGACATTTTCTTGCTGTCTTCAGTATGCAGTGTTGCCATCAGTGTTTTATGTCATTCAGAACTCCGCTATCAATCTCCAAAATCCCATAATTCATCATTCATTCATCTGTGCGTGATCGTCTGAAGGAGTTCATCTCTTTGTGTTCCCAAGGTGACGCTGTAAAGAAATCTCCTGTTTGAAGCGTGCGTTGCTTTGAGGTGATACAGTCTGTCAGGAATGATCAACACGACAGCGAGGCCGGTGCTCGCGTGGAACCCCGGGATCAAGGCCGTCTCTTTTACTGCTTGTTTTCCTTGTCATATTGTAAAAATGTATTATGTGTACTGTATAGATTAAAACCAGGTCTGGGATAATCCTGTCAGAATGAAGTCATCTGTCCCAATTTCCACGCAGCCAAGCAGAGACTTGTCAGGAGGGGTGGGGGGGTTGCTGTGTTAGGAGCTCTCTCCCAGCCAAGACGATGACTGTCGAACCGACTGCAGCCTCAGTGCTGGGAGCCACTTACCATTTTCAGGACCCTCTTTTCATTTTAGGCCTGATGTTTCCCTTCAAGCAGTGAACCCTCTCAACCCTCCACCCCACTCAGTCATCCACCCATCTACACACTCATACACACACACACACACACACACACAAGCTTCCCCCTAAAATTTGTTATATCTTTGTGTCATCCTCTGGCACTATGTCTTGATGTCAAGCGTGTGTTGTTCGGAGTGATTCACACGCCCTTTTGCAGAAGGGGTGGAAGGATGGATGGATGCACAGTCAACCATAGCATTAATAAACACTAACAGCTATGCAAGGTGCAGTCAAGTCAGCATCAGCTCACAAAGCTGTTTCTCTTTGGGTGTCGTCGCACAGGTTTGACAGCTTGGCGTTTCTCTGATTCCATTTTCACTTTTTCGGTCAGGAGTAGGAAAGAGAAATATTGTCACGCTCTCACAGCATGAGAGAGATCCAGAGACAGAAGGGCCTTCAGCTACATGAGGACATAATTTGGGATATTTTATGTTTTATGTTTGTGTTGGACATTGTACAGTAAACCATCATAGTGCACAGCCCATACAAGCTACACCCAATCTGCAGAAGGCTTCAAGGCAGAGTAACATTACTGCGCTGCTGCACTTCAAATTTTTTGCCTTTTTGGTTCAAAGAAATTTACATGAAGAGTGCTCATCTATATCTGTTACCTCCAGGAATGTTCCTGAGGAGTTTTATGGGTTAGTGTTGGAAACAGGACAGGCTAACAAATACAGTTTAATAACACCACAGAAAAGGTTAGCTAAACAGTTAATCATAGTGGTTAGCGGTGCTGTAGGCTTACTGTGCGTCCTACATTCAGAGTCTTCTTAAAAAGTGATGAGAGGAGCCACCCACAGACAAACTTGCTTATACTCTGCTAGGGATCCGTGTAATTATAATAGTAAATCTCATTTATCTGTGATTGCATATTAAGGCCTATAAATTACAATATGACATTATTAAAATAACACAAACTTTTTGTGGCTTTAGATTTAGTGCTCAAGTTATTTTTATCTACACAGCCCGCACAGAACAAGTGTTATTGCTTATTAAAATACAATTTTGTGTATTAATATAGTTTGTGATCTGTAAATCAAGGATGAATCAATCACCAAACAAGACGAGGCAGAAATTCCCCCACCTCCTTAAATTGATGTCAAACCCAAAGTGTTCTTGTTTTGACTAAGTGAAAAACCACACTAGACGGTACACGCTGAAACATAAACTCCGTTATACACTGGCTGGCACATCACCTCAGGAAATATTTTTTGCAAAGTTCACATGTGCTGACTAAACAATGTGTTCCTGAATACTGAAATTAAAAGTAAATAACCAAACCCATATATAATAGACCAGGAGGAACACGGTGACTCAGGCGTGACTTACTGTAACTCCATTCTGCTTCGGGTGATAACCTCATTCACTCTAAATATGACTTATTCCAAGTATCAGAGGGAGTGTTGGTGGGTTGCACATGTTAAAAGCTGAGTTCACTGTCATGTCATTACTGTGAAAATAACTTTTCAAAACCACAGCACCAACAACAAATAAAAAAACTAAAACACTGAAACACTTGAGCTAGGAGCAAAAGGCGGAGGGAAAATAAAATGCGCATTCAATAAATGCAGTTTGAATAACATTGAAAACCAAATCAAAGAAAAAGCAGTGTGTTAAATGTATCACCTTTAGTTTTGCATTCCTTGACTTCAGATTAGAAATACAGAGGGCCGTTGCGCCTCGTCAGAAAGGTTTTCGTGCTGTTGTTTTACTGCTGCAGAAGTGACATGACGTTCTGCACCCTCCTTTGTGGTGTCAGTGCAAGTGAGTGGGTCACCAAAATCAAAATGAGATCTTTTTGAACTGTGCAAAGTTAAAAAACAAACAAACCATAAGTTGTGTGATTTATTTCTGTGATGAAACGCTCTGCGTCTGTTCTGACTTTGATAGGGGACAGTCGAGATAATAGAGAGGAATAACTGGAAGATCACACATTATGGTACTGTTGAGGATCGAAAAGGTATTTTTGTTGCCTTGGCAATATTATATAGAGCAGCTGTTATTTATATAGGTCCCACACCTGCCCTGCTGACTCCCACCATCAGTAAACAATGATTTACTCTACACCCACACAGGGAAACAGACTGCGTTTGTTTTCTCATGACAATGTTACAGGTCACCAGAGCCTTTCAAGAAAAGAAATGACTGTAGTTTTGTGTTTTCCTCTCCACTTCCCCTCCACTTTTCTGCTTCTCTTTCCATAGTAGCAGTAAGACATTGGTTGGCATGGCGGTGCAGCTTATTCACAGGCTGTGTTAGTGTTTTGGGAAGGCTTTGTAATTGGAGCCGAGTCGTTATCTCCGAGCGGAGCACAGCCCCGGCCAGACCAGACATTAACTCATACTTTCACTCTAACTCAAGCAGGAAATGGGAGTATTTTATAATGTCATCCACTCTGTCATGAACACAATCGCTCAGTACTCTCTGTAAACTATCACAGGGGACGCCGGTTCAAGGCTCAAGGATATTGATGTTTCCCTGTGCACACACAGGAATAAAAAAATAAATAAAAAATCTATATAGCGTGTGTATCACATCAACACATATGTGTAATTATTTCACATGGCGCAGGCACAGAGGCAATGGATTAGAAAGACAGTGTGTGAGAGGAGAAGCTTGAACTGTGCGTCTGCTAAATTTATCATGAGGCCTTTGGGAGCGTTGAAATGAGAACAGTGGCCTATTACTGCTAAGAAGGTGTTTTATTGAGAATACGCCGACATACCACCCCAGGGAGAGTGCCGGGGGAGAAGAGTGTGGCCGTAGCCTAAACCACTTTGTGCATGTGTGTGCGTGTGTGTGTGTGTGTGTGTGCGTGCATGCAGTTGTCAGCACATGCCTGCATGTCACTGTCTTTTTGGGCAAGCCGTCAGATAGAAAATAAAAGCGTCCTTTTCTTCCACTTAATTATTCACTATGATATGTATTGGAATTGTCACTTTTGACACTTGAGGTGTCCCAGTCAATAATTTATATAGGTCAGGCCAGCTTAGCAGAGCTCATTGTTAGTTATTAGCAGATGAGAGCAGTGGCTTGTTATGCAGGCGCTCTGTTTATTTTACCAGTGTGTTTGCGGACTGGAATGCATCCCGTGAACATTCCTTCATCCATGGCCAAGGGTTTATAGCTGTTGATATGAGCTGTGTTTTAGAGCCCTGTTATTCAGCTCTGTGTTTATTGTCATGATAATTAACAAAGTGAGGTGTTAATCTTGCCTCATGCCTTTCCTCTAATTCTTTGTTAAGTGGGTTGCACATGTTAGTGAACCTGATTTTATTGTTATTACTTAAAGTAGGTCTGATTAACAGCTCTTTCCGTTTCTGTATGTTTTTATGTGCTATAGAATGAAACATACTTGCTCAGTTAGAAGGTTAAAACATGTACATGTTGACAGGAGCCAGACTTCTCTCTCTCCTGGTGAGTTCAGTAAGATCTCCAGTAGGTGGCAGAGTCCTGTTTTCCTCTCCTGTCTTTTCCCCTTACAAGAGTGCACACGGGTGTTAAAGAGTGTGATGATATTATGACAGCTAATTGCTCTCATTGGGATGGAGTTGGATGGATTGCTTGGTAGCTGGTGTAATGTTAGCTATTAATGTAAGTGGTTTTAGCTTGTCTCGGGCCAAATTGTAGGATAAGTGTTTAAAAACTGGAGAAAAAAGAGAGAAAAGTTCATGCTGCTGTGGTTGATTTTATGAGCAAACACAGACAAACTTGTCAAAGTATATTGCATTGCAACTAGTTGCGTGCTCTGGCGCATGAGCACACATTAAAGTTAGTGGAGCAAACACAAGGCAAAACAAAGTGTTCTCATAAATACATTATTTTACTCTGAAAATAAAATACATGTGTTATTGTCTCAGCTTGGGAAATTTGAAAAGGAAGAAAAAGTCCAAATAACTACAAAGCGTCTCAACTGTTTGTGCATTTTGTTGTTTTCGGCATGTGAAATGAGTTGTGTCTTTGTTCCGCCACTGTAAACAATTCCATTTAGCAGAACAATAAAGGGCTGATAGGGGCCAGCCTGCTTTCTTTCTTTCTTTCTTTCTGTTGGATAGCTGTGTTTACTTATCTGTTGTTTAATTAAAGGGCCTCTTTTCTTTAGGCTCCCATTGTTTCAATAGCACGGCCGGAGTCCCGGCAGGGGTCAAAGGGTTAACAGCCGTCAACTGTCTTTTTTTTCTCTCTCTCTCTCCTTTTTTTTTTTTTTTTTTTTTTTTTTTTTTCATTTTTTTTAAAGGGGCCCCTACACAAAGGCACGAGTTCACCTGCAGCCCAGCCCGAGGCTCCCTATTGTGTGGCCCCATTTGAATTGATTATGTTTAGAAGGCTGGTTGTGATTGGCTGAGAAGGGCGTGGTTGATTGGATAGTTTTGTATCTTGTCAGCCGGGGAGCAACCTTGCGCGTGCAATCTGTCTGTATCCCGAGGAAGGTTGGAGACTCCACAGCAGCACAGCGGCGCTTGTTCTCAGCCTCCCAGCTTCTCCCTGCCTCGTAACCAGCCAGCCTGTGCGCTCCTACCTCTCCCTATCGCTCTCTCTCACTCTCCCTCCCTCTCCCTCTCGCCCTCTCTCTCTCTCTCTCTCTCTCCCTCTCTCTCTCCTTCCCTCTCCGCTCGGCTCTCCGCTCTGCTTCACTCCACACCGCGTGGCCCAGCTCTCTGTTTACCCTGCCAGCTAAATGGAGTTTGTCAGGTTTGTCAATATGATTGATTTCTGTGATTTTGCCAGCTTTCTTGTGTTAAAAAAAAAACTTGACAATTTAATTTGACCGGGGAAAAAGAGAGAAATAGAGGCTTATTGTCTGTCTATCGCTGATGTTCTATCATTGTAATTGGTTAATTTTGTCATGCAGCGTGTGTGTGTGTGTGTGTGTGTGAGAGAGAGAGAGAGAGGCGGTTATCCGGGCTTGACTTTGCCGCTGAGACGCTGACAGTTACAGTGTTGTCCTGACAGGAGAGGCGCAGTGAGCAGGTGTCATGTACTTCAGATTTACTCTTTGTGCTTTTCAAAATAAGACTGGATGGATTAGCAGCTTCGGTTTGTGTGTTGTGTCTTTGCTTTTGGCGGTTTTCATCATGTCACTAAAAAAGTTGAAGCAACAGTTTCTTTTGCTCTGCCTGTTTGTCAGTTACTGTATTAGATATATAATCATGTAGAATAAGTCTCCATTGTCATTTTTTTCCTTTTTGTTTACTTTGCTGATAGTGAGCCAACCAGTTCAGCAGGATCCAGTATTGTACTGTATGCTGTTTGAATTATGAAAAGTTTGAAGAGCCTTCTCCTTTACATTGTTATTTATCTCCAGATTATTACTGAATTGTTTTGTCAGAGGCATTTAAAATATTCTTTTATTTTTTTGTTGTTATTTTTTATTTTGTGATTATTTGTTCTTGTGAGTTAGTGAGTGTTGGTCAGTCAGACTTTGCCTGCTCTCAGGCTACATGGCCTGAACTAATCCTCACTCTCCTCATGGTGTCACAGTGAATTAAGACAGGCTTGGCACAGCTCTATATTTGACACCGTCACCACAAAACCATGTTAGAGACATGCTGTCACTCCGAATGTCATCGCTCGCATCTTCCTGAAAAGTTAAGAGTGTGTTCTTGTTTGTACGTGCATGTGTGTTGTGGTAGCTGCAACAAAAGGGAGTGCGTCTAGGAGGGAAAGTTGTGGTCATTTTCTTCCATCTTTTCTGCTGTCAGCTTTGAGTCCTGTTTGAAAGCTTTGAGGTTTTACACATAAGACAGCTATTGACTTTCTGTTGTTTAATGATCTCAAGTATTTTTATTGCAACCATTTCAAGTAATGCAACTATAGAGAAGACTTTTTCAGAGTGCTGTTTTTTCTCACTCACCATTTAGCCAAACTTTTATGTTTTTTTTTTTTTGTTTTGTTTTTTGTTTTTTTGTGTGTGTGTTTTGGGGGTGGTAGTGCAATGTTTCAGCACCCTTGCATCAGTGTTAAGAAAGTGTGTGCCTGATTGAAAGGAGAGATGGAGGAGAATAGTGGAGGAGAATATCAGATGGTTGTGGAGGAGGCGAGCTAAGCCCAAACAGGGCCAGTGTGCACCGTAATGCCGTGCAGCTGTGCCGAGACTCGCAGTTTGGGAGAGCTGGAGTGCGAGCTGATTGGGTTGACAGTTTGTAATCAAAGTTGATTTATTGTTCATTAGTAGTGCATTAGCCCTTTCAGGCAGGGGCGTTATTTGTGCAGTGGCCTGTCAAGGCGAGGGGCTGCCAGCACCTGTCATTTCTAAACCATGACATAGGCAACCAGATATTAGCCGTGTACCCGGAGAGGGGGGCACAGGGGGTAGCTGCCAGAGCCTTGCGGCTCGCTGGGATATCCTTTACAGGGACGGTCTCTGGCTTTGTACTGGAGCAGGCAGGACAGAGAGGAGAGACGGGGGAATAGTTCAGCTGTGATATAGTGAGCCACCAGCTGCTCTCTGCTGTTATTCTCTGCTTTCCAGACTAAAACATGTTTTTACTTGAAAAAGCCTTTCGTTCCTTCTTTTTTTTTTTTTTTTTTTTTTTTTTTTTTTTATAAAGGGTCATTACTGCTCGGAGTGTGTGCGTCTCTGTTTCAGATTGGGAGATTAACTCTACACTTGAGATGCCATGTGTTTCAAAGGGTTGAGATGGTCGGATAATGATGAGATTACACGGTGTGGAGTGTTTTATGGCAGCAGGTCTTTTTCACCGCTCGTCTCTGTCACGACCTATATATTTTAAAACAATAAGGGATGGTATTGACATGTTGCACCTTGAAAATAAGGGTGTGTGTGTGAACATAAATAAGTTTGGCATGTCCTGCTTTTTAGTTAACACTTTCAGCCTAACTGCTGACACTGAATACCTTTTTCTGTATTATTTTGTTAATTGGCTGTATACTTTATATGAGTCACCTAACACAACAACATTAAGAGTGTCAAGAAGCAACACAATTTGTGGCCCTCTTGTCTGCCGTCATGGAAACAAGGATTAGCTTTGCATTGCTGGTGTGCAGAGAATAGAAACAATCTGCGTGAGGATGTGTCAGCCATTGTCTTTTGACTACAGTTTCATCTGAAAGGGATTTTAGAGGCTGTGATCTTAATTAAATCTCAACTGACTCAAATAATGCATCTAAAGACGTGCATTGTTGCGTAACCGTGTAGAGCTGGTAAACCATAGATCACGGGGCACGCTGTTCACCCCTGAAGCTGCTCGTGAGACGTTTCTAGAAAAAGGTTAAAATAGTGAACTGTGGTGTGCAGGGTAGGACTCAGCAGCTTGAGTTTGTCAGCCAGGTTGAAGACCTGAAATGTCTTGTGACTGTGAAGTACGCCCTTGGAGGTGTGGCTTAAGAGGTCAAAAAAAAAAAAAGTAACAGGACATTGAGTCACATGTCAAAGTGTAACGAACCACTTCTATGTGAAATTTTATTTTCATTTTTTTATTGTTTTGGTTCAAATAAACAAACAAAACAGAAGTATAAACCTGCATCAGTCAAATTTATTATTTTAATATTTGCACTATTAATAATTCTATTATTTAAAAAAAAAAATTCACCTTTTTTATTTTTTTATTCTAAAATAAAATCATAAATACTAAATTTTGATTACTAAAAGATGATGGTGACGCAAAGGATGGTGTGTGTGTGTGTGTGTTTGAGGAGGGGAGGGCGGGTGCCCTGTGTGTGCTCTCCCCTCAGCAGTGGTCACCTGCAGCGGTGGTGGCTGCCTCCCAGTGTGGGAAACAGCGTCCAGCTCACAGCTCAGCTGTTATTGTTGGTGTGAGAGCTCGCTCACTTCTCTGTGCAGTTTGTTTGTTTAAACCCGACACTGGGACCAGCCCCGGTCAAAACCTGTTTGTTTGTGGTTGAAAAGTTAATTAAAATGCAATCTCAACTTTTGTTTTTACAGTTGCTGCAGCCCCCCCTGCACCCAGTTGAGATTATATAGTGTATGGTGAATGGAGACGAAATGTGGCTGTGATTATCCTGTTTATCTGAGCTCTGAACATTTTTAAAACAGCTTGATTGTGGATGACGAGGAAGGAATTAACACTCCTTAACAGTCTTGACATTCTTAACACATGTAGGGATGGATACCTCTGTGTTTTTTTTTTTGTTTTGTTTTTTTTTTTACACTTTTTTAGGCTCATTAAAGAATCCAAAATGTGTTGTTTTCTTACACAAATAATGTTTCGGAACATTTAATATATTAAGATACCACTATTTATTATTATTATTATTATTATTATTATTATTATTATTATTATTATTACAATAATTAATATTATTACTGTTAATAGGAGAAAAGGTTAGCGTTGTGAATATACAACGTTTTTTTCTTTCTTTCTTTTTTTATAGGGAAATAAACGCTCTCCACCTCAGAGATTTCAATCAACCTGAATGGGTAATACGGAATTAGTCTTTCCAGTCTTGTCGATGACTAATTATGTTCACACATCACTTAAGTACAATAGCTCCCGTGAAATCCTCATTTCAGCGACATTTTCATGCAGGAGATGATATTCGGGATGGGAAGTCGTTTTCTTGCGCCACTGCAGGCCAAGGTAAAACAACAGCATCAAACGGAGTAGACTCAGTGATTTCTCCAGGGCTTGTTATTTCTTTTTTTTTTTTTTTTTTTACTTCTTCATTCCATTTGATGCCCCTACAAAACAAGATGACCCCAGGGAGCACAAATGAAAATTTGATAATTCTCTTCTTTCTTTCCTTCTTTTTTTTCTTTTCTTGCATTTTTTTCTTTTCTTCTTCTTTCAAGCGAGCTGCACCTTAGCGGCCAGTGAAACGCCTGTGCCGGTCTCACAGACGTTCACCTCCTTGTCCCTCATTTCTGTTCCTCTTAATTGCCTCAGTGCCGGGGAAAGGGGCTGTCTTACAGCCTTGTTCACCCCTACTCCTTTTCACCGGGCTTTGACCTCTGACTTGTGATAGGAGGGGGTGCTCGGGGAGCGTCTTCATTAACTCTGAATCAGTGACTCTCCAACGCGTTAAGATGTGCGGTTTGTGTTCCCTCATTAGATTATCATATTTTGCACTTTTCGTCTGGAGTGGTGATGCACAAAGAGAAGCTTACTGCAGGTGTCCTTTAATGACAAATGCTTTCTCTGCTGTGTGTGTGTGTGTGTGTGTGTGTGTGTGTGTGTGTGTGTGTGTGTGGGGCGGTGTGTGTGTGTTTGGAGGTGTGTGTATGTGTGTGACAATGCATGGTCAGAGAAATGGATGATCCCTGAAGAAATATTTTGACACTTTTACATCTTAAATCTTTGAATTAATCACATTTATTTGTTTTTCATTTTTAAGTAATTGCAATATATTTCTCCTTTTACACTGAATATACAATGCAGTGAACATTCTCTCTTACTCCATATGGAAAATATGGTTGTGCGCCTCATATACATTGTGTTATGGGCTGCACATGTGCCTGTATGTGCTTGTGACAGTTAACATGCCACAGTTTACATTTGTGTGTGTGTGTGTGTGTGTGTGTGTGTGTGTGTGTGTGTGTGTGTGTGTGTGTGTGTGTGTGTGTGTGTGTGTGTGTGTGGCCAGCAGGCCTGTGCTGGTACAGTATATTGCCTCCAGTCACTCTGCAGCTGTGTGAGAATGTTCCAGGTTTGAATGTTTATGTATGGGAGGCACCTGGAGAGCACCACACCTTCGTGAAATTCATAAACGTCAGCTATTTCTGGCATCCTCAGAATGTCCTCTTTTTCACACCCTCATATTGGTAGAGTAGATTAGAGCTGGGCTCAGTGGATCCCTCCAGTTATTAGCCCAGTACGAGTCTCCTTTTAGACTATCTTTAGATGGTGATATATTTTTGTGGATCATCTGGAGTCATGATGTTATCCAAGAGATAAGGGAGTGCACCATATGGGAGTGCTCTAAATGGCGACTGGCGTCCTGTGTTTGCGTTAAATGGGCATGATACAGCGGCCAGGGCAATATTTTTCAGTTAAAGTGCTCCCTCCCGCCCTTCCTCTCAATAGGATCCAGTCTTAGGCAGATTTTCACTCCTTCAGCACAGGATTAAATGGTAGTAGTTACATTGATCAATAGGTTAAGAAGCATACAATCCCTCTTGCTGCTAATGACCTCAGTAGTAATGGGTAATAAAATGGGGGTCTGTAATAGCCTCTTGCTGGGGTTGTGCGCAGAGGAAGCTGCTCTAGCTGTAGTTACTGTGAGCCAGACGCTCCTGACAAGGCGAGGTGTGAAACCATGATGAGATATACACCCAAGGTGTAAAGAATTAAAGCGGTTAAACTGAATGCAGTTTGTAATGAAATTGGCAGTTATTGAGAGCTGGTTAAGTGTGTAAAATCCCTGTGGTAACTTGGAGTTTGCTCTCCCTTTTTTTCACATCACACTCTATATAATATGGCATGACAAAATGATTACACATTTGAAAATAAGACTAAATTTACAGCTTTAACACGGTAGTAAAAAATAGAGCATGACAAGTATGGAGTAGATTTTTAATGCACGCAGTTAAAGCAAAGCTTCAAAAAAAAAAAAAAGAGGAGAGGGAGGGGCATTATTATTTATCCTCAGTGTGCGCGGGGGGGTAAATGTCATGTTTAGACGGGAACTATATATCACATCATGTATGGCCCTTGCATGTCAGCAAGACAGGGCTGCTTTGGTTGACCTTCAAAATAGTTCATCAAAATTAGCGATGCCCAGAAAAAAAGGACTTCAGTGGATAATGACTGTGAAATTAGGAAATGGGAGGCCGGGGCTATGCAAATGACAGGACAAGTCATGTGCAAAAGTCAAGATGAACTGCATATTAAGACATAATACAGGGGGGAATTAATATTGCATTTTCCTCCTCGCGCTCCTACGCCTGGTGCTGGAGATGAGAAATGTGAAGTGTGTGTTAGTCCTGGGTGGGGCTGAACCTCCTTTCGCTCTCTTGGGGCTGGTAGAAGACAGCACAGTGTAAGTCTGGCACTGCTCAATAAAGTTAACGGAGAGCATCAACGCTGCTCTGTCCTATTTGACATCACTGCCCTTTCCTCTGCATTTGCAGTACAAGCTGTTCATTATGGCGGCGCTTTGTTTTTGTTTTATGCTACAGCGGGGAGAACGAATAAGGTGATATGCATGCAGGGTGTGTGTCAAGAAAAGCCCCTTAGTTACCGGACGAGGTTTTAAACACCAAAATAACATTCAGAAATGCATGAAAAATTCAAAGGATGTCATTAGCTATAAGGCAGCTACACAATTTGGGTAACCTTGGTGAAGACAGCCTGTCACCCGTTATGTCCGCTCTATCAGCTGCTGACACCAGCCTCAGACACACAGAGCACACTTTAACACACACTTATGCACGTAATACATACGTGCACGTACACAAGAGAACGATGGCCAAAAACATGTTAACACCCGCGAAGGCGCGGCACTATCATGTGCATCTTCAGTTGCCGTTTGTCATCCGAATGTCAGGGAAAGGAGCTTTTAATGGTATTGCACATCATAGCAGTGAGTGGCAGCATCCAGACACACTCCGAGTCCCCTACGCCGCCGGAGCAATTAAGGTACCCTGACAACTGTGGGGGCTCTTTCAGTGTCACAACAAATCACTTGTTTTGAGGAGTCATGCACTCACACCTTTCTGCTGGGAGTTAGTTAGAGGCCTGCGTGTTCTTCACCGTGGCTCCTCCTCCAGGCACTCTATATCTTCACAATAATAGATCGCTGTTGACAGCGTCTCTAATGAAATCTTCTCACATGACATGTCGAGCGAGCGCGATGAGCCAACCGCAGCACTTTTTTATTTCTTTATTTATTTTTTATTTTGAGGCGATCTCTTAACGTCCTCAGGTATGGCACGTCCTCAGGTTTGCCAGGCGGTGTAAACTCCCAAGAAGCGTCACGGCGCAAAGTATCGGATGGTGTTGAGGGGTTTGTGTGCGTGTGTGTCTGTGTGTGTGAAAAAGGGGAAGGTCGGAGGATAGAGGTTGGCCGTTCGCTCCACAGGCGCGATCTGAGCCTGCCTGTCTTGTGTCCTTTAGCCTGCCTCAGTGTGGTGTGGTGTCATAACGGTTAGAGGGGTTGAAATGTGTTTGTGTGTTTGTTGGAGGGCGTGTGTATGCAGCTTGTAACACATCAAGATGACACTTGTGATGAATTCCTAGAATCCAGTCAAGAGCAAGAGGCCATTTTATACACATTATATATATTCAGTTGAGCAGTACTCATGCCTGCCTTTTAGTTTATCCATATTTGAGAGTTTGTCAATGCTCTTCAAAGCTTTAGCCCACTTCTGTGCTGTGTTAGTGTTGTTTTAACATCTCCTCTTCTCGTTTTGTGTCTGTGCAGGTCCCAGTTTCAGTGGCTATGATGACACCTCAAGTGATAACTCCACAGCAAATGCAGCAGATCCTTCAGCAGCAAGTCCTGAGCCCTCAGCAGCTCCAGGTTCTTCTCCAGCAGCAACAGGCCCTCATGTTACAGCAGGTAATGTGCGACTGACATCCATGTCATGAGTCATTTTGTCACATGTGTTTCTAATGACGGATTGTCACAGTTTGGAAGAAAAAAGCCTTCTCATGTATAG
Organism: Sciaenops ocellatus; assembly: GCA_033000465.1. Taxonomy (NCBI): domain Eukaryota; kingdom Metazoa; phylum Chordata; class Actinopteri; family Sciaenidae; genus Sciaenops; species Sciaenops ocellatus. The sequence continues at coordinate 5,393,121 of CP136884.1, read as the reverse complement.
ACAGCGTTTCGCAAAGATAAATTCACTTTGAACTGCTGCTCTTTTCACTTCTCCGAGCCTCAAAGACAACATTCCTCAAAGTATTGAAAATTCTCACTAAACCCACTGCTGAGTTTATATGAGTGACAGACTCACACGTCGCCTTCCTGTCTCTTTTGCAGCAGCAACTCCAAGAGTTCTACAAAAAGCAGCAGGAACAGCTCCACCTCCAGCTTTTACAGCAGCAGCAGCAGCAGCAGCAGCAGCATGCGGGCAGCAAGCAGAGTAAAGAGGTAGGCTGACATCACTCCAACCGCCTGCCATTACCGAACCCGTTGGCCAGACAGAGCATGGAAGGCATGTGTGCTCCCTCCCTCAACCCCATCTGCTTCCAGACTGTGGTTAAAGCAGAGAGGAGAGGGGGAGAATCAAGTGCACTCATGCTTCTGATTAGCATGTCAGACTTGGTGGATAAATGGGAACAACTGACTGATACTGTGCTAAGAATACAGTGTCTCTTTTTCTGGAACCGTCTCCGCATTAAATGTATAATATTTTATAGAGCCTGAGCCTCAGTCCATTGTTCTAGTCCCCCCCCCCCCATCCAAATAAACAAGTGTCCTGTGCAACAAAGAGATGACCGTTCCTGTGAGCCTCGTGTAGGACATAATGAAAGGCAGAAGGGAGAAAGGCAGGAACACGGAGCACATAAATCTGAGAGGCTTTTCTCGGTAATTAACATGGAAATGGCAGAGGAAGAGAAGGCATGTAATTGTGAGATATCAGTGCAGAGAGCGCTCCCAGCTTTGTTGCCTGTGTTGAGTTTTTTTCTTCTTCTTTTTTTTTTCTCCATCTCTCTCACTCTCTCTTCTTCGCTCCCTCCAGTACAGAGCGGGGCTCGCTCATAGGCAGAAGCTTAATGCGTGTTAATGACTTGAGGATACAGGCATCACTGTGGACAAAGCAAATTATTATTGTGCGGTCAGAAAAAGTTCAAAGGCAATATGGGAATTTTTTTTTTTTTTTTTGCTCTCGTCCCCGTTGAGTTCCATGTTTGGAGAGTAGAGGACCCATAGAAAATTAAGCCCAATGTTAAAAGCAGGCGCACACTACGCATGCTCTCTCACACACACACACACACACACACACACACACACATCCGCGTGCTGTCGAAGCTCCCAACTTCAAAGTCGTAGCTCCCTAATTAATGAACTGCGGGCTTCAGTTTGGACAAGTTGTGGCGTGATGCTCCCATAAATCAACATGACAGCAGAGCTCCTCGGCCTCAGATAGGGCCTGTCACCAAGTCGCATCTGATGTAAACACTAGAGGAGCAAGGGAGAAAAGAGAGGGGGGAGAAAAGAGGGAGGAGGTGGAGGGGGGTTGGGGGGACAAGGAGGTGCAATTGATCAGTTGAATGGAGCATGAGAATAAAAGAAAAGAACAACTTTTGAAGCATATTATGTATGATCACAGGAAATGGATGCAGCCTCAAGAGGCTCTCCCCCTCTGCCGATGTTTTCTTTCTCTCCCCATCGCTCTCTCTTTTTTCAGTCGCATTTCTCGCAGCCATCAAAAGACAGAATAAGAATTACGCAGTGACTCCCCTGTGGCTGCCAGACAATAACCCCCTGTTGTTGCTTTGTGCCTCTTTTATTTTAAAGACATCAAAATTTAGTTTTTCAAAGATCTTTAACTTTATATTTGAAGCTTGACAATAAAGGCCTGCCAGTGCCACTCTTTATCATTTGTCAGCGACTGTATTTTTCTCTCCCTCGTGCCACTTCTTGTTAACCTCTTATTTGGTCTATTGGGTCTGGGGTTTTTTAATGTGTCTGCATGCTGGGAGCGCACAGGAGCTCCTGTCAGCTGATGGGACCAGAAGAAAAAAAATGTGAAGGGGAGAGTGTTAAATTCATTTGCAATACTCGATTTTTCTTTCTTCCTTTTTTCTGAAAAGCCACCCTCTATTTATTTAGCGTCTTGATGAAAGACATTGTTCCCTGTGAACTCCCACCCCCGTAGCACTATTATCTTTGTCTCAGGCTGTCAGGGAGGAGCAGGAGAACAGAAGATTACTGAAGACATGAGAAACTTTTCTCACACTGATGGAAGGGAAGAAACAAGCCGCCATCTTTCATAAATAGGACAGATCGGAGGAGCTCACAGGCCACCTGCATGCCAAATTTCACTGAAGCCTCTGTGCGATCTCTGTCGTGTCACTCTCCCTCACTTTTCTCTTCACTCATTCCTGGGTTAGATCACACATGAGCCTGTGAATGAATGTGGTTACTCCTCAATTATGAGCCTCCGCCATCCACTGTCAACGCGCCTTCTACCCCTGATTGATCCAATGAGACGACCCGGCTCGCTGTAATAGACCAGTGCTAGCCCAGAGCTTTATTTTTAGTGAGCCAGTGCGGGAACAGCGGGGCAGGGTGTGGGGCAGGAGGAGGAGAGGGAAGGGTGTGGGGGGAGGCTGGAGAGGAAGGGAAAGGAAGGCCGCTAGAACCTTTTGACAAGCCGAACGGGGGTGGGCGGAGGGGACGCGTTTTATCTGGCTGTTTCAGAGCCGCCAGCAAGTGACCTGACAGCCACGTTGCACCGAGACCTTTTTTGTATGCACTCAATTGTGAGAAGTAAACAAAGTGGTGTATCCTGTGTTTGGTAACAGGGTGCGGTGCACAGCTTGGCAGCCCCTGCACTACTTTTAGTGCCCCCCTCCTCTCCTCCCACCCGCTTTGACAACTGGCCTTGTAAACAGGCTTGGTGTGCCGTTAAGTTTCAGGCATGCTTATTTTATCTTTATCTATTAGAAAAGACAGAAGACTCCCTGACAGAGCTTGTCCTTTAATTGGTAATGATAGACGTTTTGGTGAGTTGTTAAGAGCAGGGATTGATGAAAGGGTTAAAAGTCATCCCTCTCCTCCGTGCCCCTGTTATCTAGATCACATCTCTCATTTGTTTTGACTCAAAGGAGATTGGGGATATTAGATAATTTCCTTCTATTTATTATTCTGACTTTGTCTTTTTCTGCTTTCCATTTTCTACTCTCATATCACTTTTTCATCCTATCAGAGTTCACACGTTTCACTTACCAGAGCCAAAATGCCCCCCCACACACACACACACACACACACACACACACACCGCCTTAACCCCTAAATCAGTAAGGACACACCAGCTTTTCATTAAAAAACTTCTTGATGAAACAGCCGCAGCGCAGTTAGATCAACAAAACAGCCGTCTCTCAGTCCGTCCACAGTATGTGATGGAACAAAGCTTGCTGCACTGGTCGAGGGGGGGTGTAGAGTGTATCCCTGAGCTCAGCGCCATGCCTGGGAGAGTTGTGAGAGTTGCTAGGGTGGTTATTAAGCACTTTGATTTAGTCACACGTTGTTTGCTGAATTATGAATGGCTGTAATTAAATTCCTGTGGCTCTTATTATGAATGATTAACTATGTTGTTTCATTGTTTGTCATTTGCCTCCCGACTCCTCGTTAATTAAGAGAGAGAGAGATGTATACTCTACCTGTCTTAAGTGGGCGCAGACAAACCCACCATAAAAGGCAAAATTTATGAAATTACACTGTGCTATTATGTGTGTATGTGAGCACTTGTGAAATCCGTTAGCTTTGTGTTTTTTTGGGGGTTTTTTTGTGAATGAACGTGTTCTAAAGTGTTAATTTTTACAACCTGATCTATGAACTCTGTGGCCTTGGACTTGTTTTTCTTCAGAAGGCTCACATGAGTCCAGTCCAATAATGTACAAACCTGAAATTCAACTTTACATGTTTACACTGGATGTTTTGCTTTTATATATATTTATATATATATATATATATATATATATATATATATATATATATATATATATATATATATATATATATATATATATATATATATATATAAATAAAAATGTGTGTGTGTTTGCTGATGGTGTGCCTCTTTATCTTTGTCTATGTGTGTCTGTGTGTGTTTATGCCATCAGCAGCAGGTGTCTGCACAGCAGTTGGCCTTCCAGCAGCAGCTCCTGCAGGTCCAGCAGGTCCAGCAGCAGCATCTACTCAACCTTCAGAGGCAAGGGCTGCTCACGATCCAGCCTGGACAGACCGGCCTGCCGCTGCATTCCCTCACTCAGGGTCAGTACCCAAAATCACAGCACCGTAGTGAACTACTGACCCACTGCACTTTGTCAAATGTCCTGTCCATCAGTCCTCAACTGCACAGCAGGAGCATTTGTGGTAATAAAACTATTAGCAGATGATCCGACACCTCTTTTTACCTCCAGCATATGTGGAAACGTGTTTGCTGACGTAAAGTGAAGATTTAGATTGCTGTTGAGGACATATTACAGTTTGGGTTATAGGACAACAACAATGGCCATTAGAGTTATGCTAATACATCTCTAAATTGATGATGATCCTGACCTTGTAATTAAAATGTATCTTGTCAGTTTATTTCCTCCATTACCCTCCAGTATGGGGGCTGTATTTTTATAGTAAGGCGACAAAAATGTTAAAATATGGAAGCAAAGAAAGGATTGAGTTGCAGTGTAGGAGGATTTTAATCAACTGTTTATAAAAGCTACAGTGATACCTGCAAACGCATCTAAAATCATTTTTTTATGTGAGCCAGCTTTAAGAGTCACATGATCATTGTGAAGATGAATGTTGCTTCATGGGCCTTTAATCTCCAATAGTTGTGGGAGAAAAATTTGGCTTTTTTTGGCACACACACATACCATTTGTACTGATCTCAGCACAAACTATAAGCACCCTGTTGAAAAATGTCGGTATGCCTAACCCTCGATGAGATTCCTCACGCAGACCTGTTGGTGTGACATTTTAGAAATTGGGGAGGTTTTCAGAAACCAGTTTTACCGGCATTCTATTTTCACATCGCAGCTTTTGTCTATATATGTCTGTATATTCAGAGCAGCTTAATCTGCTACTGTTATGCTGCTCTGCTCTACAAAACCTGTACAAATTTGCTTAGTCAAAGTGAACAACGCACCACTTAAGTATGTAACCACATACTTATATGTATGTGGTTTCACTGATTCAGGACACACCTACTGTAAATCCCCACTTACACTTCTCTAATTTTCTAAATGGCATCTCGCACTTCTTGTCCTGGTCCATTATTCATTGCAACATCGCAGTTTGATTCTGGTATGCTGCACTTTGTTTATTATCATGCCAAACTTAGACCAGACTAGAAGAAAAATTTCGCAGTGTTCACAAATGAAGATTGAGCTTAATGTCGATGCTTTGTCCTTGAACTCTCTGTCCCGTGTCTGTGTGATTGGCATCCTGGTGGCAGTCTCCTTCAGCCTGGAGGAAGACTGGATCTATTGTTCGTAAACTGCCAGTGAACTTGTCATTGTGAAACAGCCTGTTACTTGATAGGGAGTCAATACTTGTTGTTTGGCCAGGAAGTTTATGTCTTTATTTATTCTTTAATATTTTGCTAAGGAGTGGTCGCCTTGTGACAAAGACACCGTCACAAGGGTTATAGAACATGACATGGACTATTCATTCCCAGCAAAGACAAACAGTTTTGAAATAACAAGATAAGAGTGATAAAAATGGGAGGGTTTGGTGGGGAGGGGGGGTGCTTAGGTAATAGGCAAACACAAACACAGTTTGTACAGTGGTGTTATTGTTTGGACTGGGTATGGAATCACTCATCCACTCGCAGACGATTGCCATGGGCACAGGCGTGGAGCGCTGCAGTGTTGTGAGTGTGCGTTGGTGAATTGCTCTGTGTCAGATGTCTGGCAAACACACACACACCCCTTGAGTAAAGCATTATATGGGTGATATGACTAGGTACTGTAGTGTTGATGGATTTCACAACAGCCCCAGAACATCCTGTTTATACTGTGCCATCATCAGATGCCTTCAAGGCATCTCACCTTACCAAGAGATTAGGTCTATTGAACTAATTTATTTTCAGTTTTCAATTCACCTTCAGGCTTTGTCAGACCTGCACGGTTAACTCTGTTAAAACATTAGAATTATGACTCGCCTTAATGGGGAGGATTCGTGCATCACACCACATATTTAATTCGTCCCCGAGCTGTATCATCAAGTAACAAATACAGTCATACATGAATCATACACAATAAGGTGCTATGGACACACTGAAGTCACAGAGGAAATATTTTCAGTTGAGAAAATGTCTCGTGAGATAAAATCTTGCTTTTAATTCTGAGTAAGAAAATTATGATTTAAATTTTCTATGGAATTTTTCACCCTTAAAAAACTATTGAAAAGAACACTTCCTGATGTCGTCATGTACATAAACATTCAAGAACTGAATCACTCTGTGTTTTGTCTCAGTTTGTCTTGACCAGGGGAACCTGGTTAGTTTGCCCTTGCAATCCATTGATGGTTAACTCTGTGCCTCCAACAGCTGTTACAACACTTAGGCTAGTGCTTCAGGCCCCCAGTTTGTCTTCCTATTCTACACATTTTCTGCTTGACTGTTTGAAGTTATTGATGACCTTTCTGTTTTCCACATCACTAAACTCTTTCATGCATCAGCGGGCCAGGCCTATGGTGCTCAGATCTAATCTGCAATATTCAGCTAGCAGTTAGCGATGCGTCGGAAGTGATGAGTTGATCTGCTCTGCTTGTGTCCCGGTGATTATGGATTCAAAGTTGGGGGGCCGTAAATTGGCATGACTTTTTAACTGATGATTTTTATTTCTCTCATTTCCAAATGTAGATATCAATATGATTATTTTAAAAAGCTGCTGTTATCACAAGCAGTTCACTGCTTCCCTTTTTGCAGAGACAAACGAAAGGAACAAAAGGGTTTGAAATAATAGGTCACTGTAACAGAGTAATTAAAGGAAAGTAGGTGTGCCGTCTGCAGTTGTGTTTAGGGCACCGTGATGCAGTTTGCAGCTTATTTTTGCATCACTTACACTGTTGGCTGAGCCACTTTACACCCTTTTCTTTTTTTTGTTCTGCCAAAGCGATGGACTGAAGGAATGCATTTGAATTAGCTTTTCAAAACATTTGATAGCACTAATTAAGTATAAACTTGTAGATAGGCGTTTTGAGTGAAAAACAATTGCTCACATTATCTGGAGTATAATTTGTTTCTCTTGTCATAAATTCTTTTGACATTAATGTTCAAAGTCTTGGAAGCGGCCAGACGGTATCTGTTATAAATTACAACAGTGTGTTTGGGGAGGATATGATTCTCATAAATATAAATTTGATCCACCCCCCTCCTCCCCCTCCTCAGAAAAAGCCTGTCCTCTTGACCTGATAAGTGAGTCAGTAGTTGCTCATGCTCACATTGCTCAGGTGTTGTACGGGTGTGTGTGTTTTCATGTTTATGCACATGTGTGCAGCTGTGTGTGTTTGTGTCACAGTGGTTGGCAGTGTTTGTGCACATCCAGGCTAAAACGGCAGAGGTTGCTTTGCAAGAGAGTGAGTTCTTGTAGCTGCACAACATCATTTAAGCTGTCTAGGAGAGGCCAGTGGGACAGTGACAAGACAAATTTGTCGGTAATATGAAAGCAAAGAATGTGGCGAGCCATGAAGTGCTCACAGAACAGCAGCACATCAGGGACAGCGGTGGGTAATGCGGCTGACCTGTCAGTGATTGATACATCCAGCAGTGGGCTACTGGTAATAGTTCCTGCAGCATTAGGACAGGACATATTTCAGGCCTAAGGGGTGCATATCAGCAGGCCAGTGATTACGGCAACATAAACAGGGGTGCAGTAAAGGTCCCAGCCTGACGGAACAATAAACTAATAGCAATGTCACCGTCCCCCCATGGCACCGGTACTGTGTGTGAGAAGTAACAGCTCGGTTTAAAGAGCCCGGAGCACTGGGGGCCATTTTTTATTTGGGGGATGATGGCCTGCAACTGATGTCATTATGAACCTTAAATCAACTTTCTGCTTGCTTGAACATGGTCACCTGGGTACAGGGGGACAAGGACAGGAAAAGGTTGAAGAGCTCGGCCTGTCTCGGTGCCAGAGCTACCTGCAGAGGTAAAATTGAGTTGGGAGGCCGGTGATCAATCAAGTGTCCCAACAACATACATTTTTTAGAGTGCTTGTCTGTATTTCCCAGTCGTAATGAGTGGAATAGTTGTGTTGAAAAATGGAAAGAGGAAAGATAAACCAATCCGGCATTTAAAGGATGGACAAACTGGGGACCCAAGAAAGAGGATTTACAGATCAATGTCATTATGTGTCCCACAGTAATCAGATGGAGAGAAACCCAATGCATTTTGTCCAAACACAAAATATAATACCCTCTGAGACATTTGTGTAATGATATTTTATTGTCATTTATGTGGAATCATGAGCCATAGCTGTTGTGGTGTTTGAAGAGGTTAGGGTTAGATAAGGAGCACCGAGAGGGAAGAGGCGTACGGAGAGCAATAAAACTACGAACTAGATCCAGAAAGAGACAGCCTGGTCCCACTCCGTTACCTCTCTCATCAGACCGGTCTATCCGCTGCGGTTTCATCTGAGTAAACAGTGGTGTCGGGGTCACCAGGACTGCTGGGTAATTGAGCCAGTGTGGGCCGCCCTGTCAAGCACATCGGCTAAAAATACATCGCCCACTGTCACCGGGCACCAAGTGGGGGGAAAATGATTGTTCCCGCTGTCGGAGCGCAGGACACTCGCATCACCAGTGACCTTCCGCTTCCAAACCAGAAAAAAAAAAAGAAACAAGAAAAGACTTTTACTCTAAAGTCTCCATATCCCATCAGAACAACAATGGATCCTTTGATAATGCGACTGGAAATCAGCGAGCAGTGGATTAGCATGCTACAACACAGAGCGCAAAATTAAGCATGTTTAGCCTGTCATGGACGTGCACTTCGATTAGGGCACATCAAGGCATTGAAGAGAATACGGGAGAATACAGGCAGGCAGAATAGAGCGAGGGTGTTGAAATATTCGAATGAGGAAAGACGCTCCTTGGAACGTGGAAAGGTTATTGATTTGTCCTGTAATCATTTCCTGCTCTTTGATATGCAAACGATCTAGTGTGAATTTACAGCAATCCTATCAGACTCATTTCACAGTTCTTAGCCCCTGCGTCTCTCTGGAGTCCTCCGCCTCATTAGGCCAATGTTCTCCATTACCAGCATAATTAAAATCTTTAGTAGCTTATCAAATTAAAAATATTTTTGCTGATCGTATTGAGATCTTCACCTCACAGTTATTTTCCACAACAGGAATAAATTAAGACTAAGCATTTTGCACACAATCTGGTGCTTGAAAGGAGCACTTCTGGTATCTATAGAGCTGCTGATGAGAAACGGGGAGGGAGGGGAGGGGGGGAATATAAACCCAAGTAGATAAGCATGTGCAAATCATCTTTCATTTGCCAGTGCTCATTTTGAGAATGGATTTAATTAATTGTAATGTTAAACGAATGGTCTTGCCCATTTGCTCTGTGGTTAAATTCACCACATATCCAAGGGCTTCTTTCACCATACTTAAAACATGTGGCTTATTTAAGCATGGATTTGAATACACAATACAAATCCACACATATTAGAGTTTTTAGTACGCTATTAAAACCAGAGTTTCTCAGATGCTGTATGTTTTGACTTAAAACACAAATAGCCACAGATTCTGAACCCACAAGGCTTAATCTCATTTTACATATCAGCTTTGTCCTCATTTGTGTCAAATAAAAGAAGACTTCTCAGCAACAGACACACACCATAGTTGGACACATATATACAAAGGCTCTCTTCTCTCAGACATGGAAAGTGGGGTGCACAAACACAGCATTATCCTTCTTCATCCCGACTCTGGCCCTGTGTGTCGGGATCGCTGTCACTCACAGGCAGAAAAAAAAACACACACTCCGTAGATGTGTTTCCAGCACACTGAAAAATGTCTTCTGTCTTCAAGGGATTTTTTTTTTCAAAGGGCTGCGTGAGCTGCAGTGTGCTTGACTTGTTAAATGAGGTTTAAGTCTTCTGTGTCAATTGGAGGCGGTGCAGAGCTTTAAGTATTTTGCACATTAATGCGCTTTTGAGAATATTACCCCAGGGTCCTGTTTCTCAAGGAGGCAGGGGTGGGATGTTTTCTAGTGTTGCTATTGTAAACTTTTTTGTTGTGTATGTTCTGCACATCTCTGTTGTTGAGAGAAAATGATGGTGATTATTCAGATTTCATGCCTTGTCTGGATGTTAATTATTTACCCTGGGCATGAAATTTGCGTGAATGCCAGGGATTTGTGTATACAAACACGCTTCAGATCACAGGAAAAATGGTAGAGAGAGAAGGAGGTGGCGGTGAGGAGCGAGGGGGGGTGGCGGCTACAGCTCTCAGTGCATTACCCTGTAGTGGAATATTTTCTAATTAATACTCGGCTTTGTTTACAGACGCTTTGATTTAATTAAGTGATGAAGAAGAGAGTTGGATTAGCTGTTAATTGATTTAATTATCCAATTTGTTTGTCTCAGGCATGATTCCAGCAGAGCTGCAGCAACTGTGGAAGGAGGTGACAAACGCTCACGTGAAGGAGGAGCACAACAACAGCAGCAACAACGGCCACCGGGGCCTTGACCTGTCATCCCCGGCACCGCCAAAGAACCCACTCCTCAACCAGCACGCCTCCACCAACGGGCAGTACATGAGTCACAAGAGAGAAGGGTGAGTCCTGCCCTTGGCGAGGTCTTTTTCTTGTTTTCTTTGATTTTGCTTGGACGTGTTTCACAATGAGAACGCGGGCCAGCGAAGAAACACGAGCTTCACTTTTTTAAAGCACTTTTCCTCACGTTATTTGTAACCTACAACTGGTAATTAAACTGGTCTTCACTGTCATCTTAGTGTAAAGCAAACACAAGGCCCATTTAAAATAGAAATTTCTCACAGGGCCTCGTATGATGGACACGTCCCCGTAGGGTTTGCACTGAGATTACTATTAATTTATATTTTGTAAGTATTATTTCCATTAAGGTCACTGTTCTATGTGCCTGGGTGCAGCTAGGGATTTCGTAGGAACACCTGGAAGGAATACAGGGATTTGGAGAAATGTGCACCATGGTATTAATGAGGGGGTCCTGCTTTTGTTTCGGTGCAGCTGTTCCTTGAAAACATTCAGATTACCAGTGTCTGTTCAGAAAGGAAAAAACACTTCTTTGTATACTAGTTCACAAGTAGAATTTAACATGTTCACCTGTCAGTTCAGGAATTAAAATTAAAATTAGAAAAACAAGAACAACAAGCTATCATACACTTAAAAAAGAAAACAAACTCTAGGTGTATCATATTTTAAAAAGCGGCATGGATCATCTCTGTAAGGCGTTTGCTCTCTGAGCGGTGTGTCTGTGTCTTTAAGGAAGGAATTAATTTGGCATCTTACACATTTGCTTGTTTTCTTGCACCAAAGCCTGATCTTTGAACTGCTAGTGAGGAGCCTCCAGGCACCATGAGCTCACTGCATAACATCTGACTTGTGTTTCAGTGATCAAAACCTACGCATCATTATGAAAGCAATGCCGATGAAAACATGTTTAGCACAGTAAACCAGCAGGCCTTTGGAGGTGAAGAGGGGCTGCTAGTTGGGTGGGGGTGGGGTGGGGTGGGGGTGGGGGGGGGGGGGAGGGGGGGGGGGGGTAGCAGAGAGGATCTGAGTGACTTCGAGAGGGAATACTATGATTCGCTGATGGAGAGATACAAACGGAAAGCAGCTATTTCGTTTTAAGCGCTGGTATCGGTTTCAAACAGATTCATATTACCTGCGCAGACTTATCCTCTTTACTGTGTTTCAAAGTTATCGTACAGCACAGACACCGGAGAAGAAGGGAAAAAAAGGGCGTTAGTTGCTCCCACAGTTGACAGTATCCACAGGCTCCCAGTCCTTCATCCAGTGTCTGGCTGAATGTCTGGTTTTTGTGCAGCTGAAGACAAATCGCAGGGGAGGATATTGACTCGCTCACTCCATCACACATTGTCGCGAGCAAGCAAACAAGGTGAGCGTCGATGGCAGGAAACGGCAAGAACCAGCCTGAGCTGAGGGCTCCATGAAACATCGGAGAAGACATAACGCAAGAGCTGGCAGCCCCCTCTGCCTCGCACTGACTGTCAAGAGATTAAAGAAGATGTCAACAGCAGTTTAACACGAGCTTAAGTGAAGAAGGCAGCCTCAGACTGAATATTCTCGCAGTATCTTAGATCTGTCAGAAAAAAAACCAAGCAGGTGATTCTCATCCAGCCCATCTGCTGCAAGAAGCCATGGATTAACCTAGCCAGAGTTTTAAATGACTAAGAACAGATGACTGATACAAAGTGAACAGAAAACATTCTATATTAAACGCTGAATGATGCTAATTTAGATTCACGCAACCAATAATCCTCTCTTGTGTTAATTTTGGCACACTGGAATCACACAACTATCAACAGCATTGTTCCTCTCTTTTGATGATGCAGACTCAATTCTAATCAGACTCCATGGGAAGAAAAATTAAATATTATTAAGTATGATTATTCCAAGCAAGGCTCTGAGAAAACGTCTGTTATAATCCAGGGATTTGAATAATCAGGTTGAAGATAATGGGCTGGGCCGGCCTGGGCGTAAATAGAGAGCATCCACTCATCCTCCCAGCGCTGAACTTAATGAACTTTTAATTGATGCGGTTTTGCAAGTCCTTTTGTCATGCAACAGAAACAAGCCTCTCTGCTGATGGGCCTGTTTTCCCGACTGGCTTCAGATTGGTTTACAGCAGGCCCTAAGTACCATGTAGTTAGTTTCATGTGTCATATAAAATCTGCCCAGGCACAACGACGCCTGCAACTAAAACCTTAAGTGCATCCACAGGAATCACTCACCGGCTTTGCACTTCCGTCTTAAGGAAGGAGGAGAAATTCAATCACTGCCGGCTTGACACACCGAAGACGAGGCACGTGTGCCTGCTTTTACTTGTCTCAAAGAACACTCTGAAAAGGCAGGCTGGGATTTCTGTTTGTCTGAACAACATCCCTGATATGACCAGGGCCTGAGTCACTCAATCTGTCAGCCCGTGTTGTTTCCCAGCCCACGAACTGTGATGCATAGATAGAGATATACCCCTGTGAGCCAGGTCATCTTTATTCAATGATTTGCTTATTTAAATGAAATGTGCCTGATCTGTATCTGACACAAATTCCCAATACAGTGCTGCATCAGCTTTGTAAGGGGGAGCATCCTCACAAAGCGCTTGGCCCACTTTACTTCCCAACAACCATCAGTAACCACAGCTCGGGGACTGTAACACAGCAATCTGTTAAGGAGATAAATTATCAGATTTGGCACAGCACTCCCATCTCTCTTGCCTTTCATTTGTCTTACACTAGAAAAAAAAGATAATTAAATCATTTAGGGTAAAACATGCAGTGGCACAGAGAAGGCGCAAGGAAAGGATCCAGTATAGGGCCGAGAGAGTTAAAAAGAGGAGGGCAGCCGGTGTGGATGGAGGATTGAGGGGGAGGACACGAGGGAATAGGCTAACATTAGTACCAGTGGTGAGGGAGACTGTTGTGACTGGCTTCTCACACTGTGGCCAGACTCTGACCTAGCATGGCGGACATCAATCTTTCTACTGTTGCTGATAGATTGAGTCCATCAGCGCGCGATGCCATAGATCGAGACTTGTTTATGGCCCAAGCATCTCATCAAAAGGAGGTGAACTAAAAAACAACTGGCAGGCAGCTGTTGGAGTCCATGCAGTTCCTCCCGTCTGTCCACACACGAACATAGAGCAACACCTGGAAACCTGGAAGGTTTGCGCACTTTCTGTCCGGGTCTATAGGCACTTTAATGTTCTTTCTCCTTTTAAAGGAAGCTGATGACACGGTTTTCCTCATCGCTGTTACAAGATCATTAGAGTGCTCTTCCCCCGGGCTGCCTGACAATAATAACATCCTGACAGACCTGTCATGGGTGCAAGTCAAATTTAACGCAACGCAGGGAACTGCAAAGCGTTTTCTTTTTCTTTTCTTTTTTTCCTTCAACATGTTCTCAAATGGGAGAAAACCCCATGAATCCTACACTCTTCTCCTATTACACTAATGTAGCTCATTTGGTGTAAATTCTGTCATTTACTACTGTTTAGCCATCCACCGTTTAAAAGGGCTCTTCTGCCGTCAGCCCCTCACAGCGCTTTGTGCTCACTGATTCCCAGCGCACTCCACATTTCAATATCTTATTAATACAGAATTAACCAACAAGCCTGCTCGCAAAGAATTAAAAAAAGGATCTCTTTAAATTAAAAACCAGCGTTACCTTCAACAGTCCACACATTTCCTTGTTAAAAACTCATTATAATAGGTCTTCCGCCATCTATTTATTAGCTGTATCAAAACAGAGGTCTTAATGTGAATGCATAATTCATAATTGAATAAAAAAAAAAATTCTGACTTTTGAAAGAGGGAGGGGGAAAAAAGCTGCTAACCACATTCATGAATGCTTGACTGCTTCCTAATTGCAATGCAATTATCACATGTTATGAACAATGTGAACTCTTAAGCAAGTAATTATAACACAAGGAAACCTGTGACGACCTTTAAAAATTCCTACTTGAGGTTTACAGCTTTACTAACATTGATACAAATGAGATTTTAATCTGAACATCGGCTTGTTTAATCCTGCAAAATTGGCACACCCATGATTAGATGACTTTTTTTACTGATTCATTTTTACATCCGTTTTTTTTTTTTTTTTTTTTTTTTTTTTTTTTTTTTAATCACAGCAGATGGATTGGCTAAGCCACGCAAGATGTTATTTTCAGTATTTGTTCTTCCTCTAAAGACATCCCCTGAAGTAGTAGCATTAGACACTATCTCTTATTTAATACATGTATATGAATGAGATTTTACTGGCTGGAGTTATTCCCACATGGCAACACAACAGTTTGTGGTGTAATGAATCTCCCTATCTGGCCCGTTGTCTTAGAGAGCAGGGCTCAGACTGGAGGAGAAGCAGCAGCGTTGTGCTCACGAGCCACCAGAAGCACAGGTGGTAGCGATATAGGCCAGTCCCCCAGGCTCTTGTTGCTGAAAGTTGTGTGTCTTGTATAGTGCCTGTGTCCATATGGCTGCCTGTCTCGCTCTCTTAGCAGACACTGCCTCCACACAGGCCGCTCTCTCTCTCAGCACTGATTGTGGTTAGTTGTGGTTCCACGCCTCTCGCCATATGGAAGATGTTGTAAAGTTTGTTTTTCAGGGATGTTCCCGCTATTTAGACTGATTGTACGAAGCCATACGCTCCCCATAGATGCGTGCTTGTCAGCCCCCCGGTGACATGGATTGGTCAGTATATAAATTGATACCAGGCGGGGATGTTTACAGTTTGTGCACGGCGTGAAAGTGCCTGATGCTTTCGGGGGTTTCACGTTGTGGTACACGCTCCTCCAGGTGGGCCTGCGGGACATGATGCAGCAGGCGGCGCAGGGAAAGCAGCGATTGAGGGAGCCCCCTAGCAGTCTTGATCAAAGTGAATTGCAGCACGGCTCAGTGATAGTAAATAATTACATATTGATTCGGTCGTGCTTTCACAACGTGAGTCCCCTCTTTTAAGAGAAGAGCAAGCAGAGATCACGCAGGTACACTGATTCCACACATATCGAGGTTCATGTTTTCATGGGGAAAAGAACATACAGTACACACAGGGAGGTGCTAGCCAGCTTAACAGGAGAAACCATCCTCTTTGACCTTTTCCTCATTCTATGTGCCCAAAGGCCTTTAACTGTGACTACAACTAGAAAACCTGAAAATCAGTTTAGATTAATAACCGTCTCTATTTCTGTGAATTTCTCTTTCAGGTCCACACTAGACGAGCCCTCCCACCACAGTCACCCTCTGTACGGTCACGGTGTTTGCAAGTGGCCTGGATGTGAGGCGGTGTTTGACGATTTCCATTCATTCCTCAAGTAAGTAAAAGTCCTGGCTGGAGGTGTTTCTATCACAGTTTGTTTGTCCTCGTGTTGGGTCGATTACACGTTTTTGTGACCCCCATGGCGACTCAGAGGCACTACAGGTGCAGCTGGTTGTTATTTCTGAGTGTGGGTGCCTGGGTTGGCACTCTCTTGACAAGGGTACTGTGGCGGGGTCTCCTTCTGAGAACGGCATGGGCCTCTAATTCCTGTGATAAGTGCAGTTCCCATGGTGACGGGGGCCGTTTTTCCCAAACAAACAACGGTAGGATGTTTATCTGTGGCAGCCCACACTTAGGGCGCTCTGCATGTTTGCCCTTGTCACTGGACAGAGGGATTGGTGTGTGTGTGTGTGTTTCTTGCCTTTTTCTCAGTGATTTATTTGTCATTTCCTCTCCTCTCTCATGCTTTTGTTCTTGACTCAAGACCCACACCTCGGCTCTATGTTAAAATGTACAGTATATGCTGTACTTTCAGAGCTCCAGCTCAGTCAGTATCACCTGCTGCGTAGCATCTTTCCAGTGTGAACTGTGGAACAGGTTTGACCCCGTCCACCCTGACACAGGCCTTTTTGTTTAGCACCGTGTTTCTCCATCTGAGTCAGGCCCCTGCTTTACTAATCAGCCCTGTGTGCAGTGCGCTCTAGGTAATCCAACACATAACAGCGCCATGGTTACGGAGAGGATGAAAACATCTGCATTGTGGCAGCAGATCAATGGCTCACTGTCACCCCGGATTAGTCGCACTTTAAACAAGATATGACACAATTCCATTATCCTAAAACAAGCACTCAGCGAACACAGAGTTTCCTCGCAGACACGGGAGGGAAAGGTGCTGCAGAGGGGATGCCTCGCAGGCAGCTGAAAGTTTGACTTCTTTGTCAACATTTTGAATCCTCTTTTCGCTTTTTGATTGTTTACTTAAATCCACTTGGAGCGCAGTTTGCTTTAGGAAAGCTTATCACACTCGATAGTGCAGCGGTACAGTACAGTTTCTGTTCAAAATGAAAACAGGCAGTTATGTTTTTTTTTTTCATTTTCATTTTATAAACATCCTGTGACACATACTTATTAAACCACGTACGCACTTTCACACATAGACACACATATTTCAGCTTTGGGAGTGCCCCCTTAAATCCATCACTATTTATTGTATTCTGACATTGCCTCACCCTTTGTTTATAGAAGAGAGGGGAATTAAATTCAGTGTGCCCGGTAAAGCTCTGCCTTCAAAAGTCTCTAAGTGCACTCTGCAATGTTTTTACAAGTGTTTTTATCATGGCAACATCTTGTTTACTTTAGTTGCCTGCTCAAACTGCTTGGAACATGTTAAGAAAACATTTGGGGAGAGTCTCCACAAAGCTGCCTTTGTTTAACAGCAGGCAAGAGTGCGAGCAGCTCACCAAGGTGTTAACTCTCAAACCCTTAAGCACTTCCACATGAATCCCAGCAACTGATTCTGTGGGCCTCCAAAAACAATAAAAAATAAAAAATAAAGGCATTATAATGCTCGTACAAAAGTATCCAAAGGTTGGGAGAAATGTTGAAAATATAAGTGAAGATGTGTGTGTGTGTAGTCAGCACAACACAGTGTACTGTGTACCAGAGAGAAAGAAAGGTGAGGAGGACTCTAACGTCAACCAGATTTCAGTTCCACATGCCAACAGTAACAACTGACACGGGACTGAAATATTGTTTTAAACTGTGTGTGTATTTATTCTATCTTTTAAAGAAAACATTACATACCTACACTCACTATCTTGATAAATACAAAGCACCAAAATCCCTGATCCTGTTTTTCGGGTTCAGCACACAGAAGGGTGGGGCTGGGTTCGCAGCGGAGCCTGGTGTTTTTATGGGGGTCAGGACCCCTTCTCTTCAGTGTCCAGTCAGAGGTCAGAGCCAGTGAAACACTGCAGTGCCCTCTAGTGCTGCACTGTCTGTCTGCTGGAAACACTAACACTCCTCTCTCACAGCTCTACACAACGTGGTGATTGTTATGCACATTGTACCACTCGTGAAAAAACCCAAAAAAAACAAGCCAAATATAAAATAACGTCAAATAAAACAAGTGTTTAAAAACCTGAAATCGTCACATCAAATTTGAACCCTCTGTGCTATATTTTAATACTTAATACTATAGAAATAATTAGAAATATGCATCAGAAATGTTTAATGCATTTTAAATGCTAATACTACTGTAAAGATGTGTGATTTAATTTAAATTCCACCAAACGGTGAAGATGATAAACCTCCCCTCAGAGACAGCCTTAAGCTCTGGGTCCAGTCTATATAATTATAAATCGTAAAAAAAAAAAAAAAAAAAAATTAGTAGGCAAACTAACTGATATGTAAAAAGCCGACTGTTACAGGGATGTCTATTTAACTTGTTTTATTGTGGCAATTTACATTAGGGACTGTCATCCTGCCAGAGAGCTTTTAAAAGTGGCTTCATTTGAAGTCCGGAAAGTGACACATGCCAACGTTCATAGTCTCTCTCGATGTCAATTCCCCCGTATCCCCTGCTCCCGTGTCCAGACACTCCTCTCAAGGCTGCATTAGGGCCATTTGAATATTTCATTTCCTATTAATTATGCACTGTGACTCTCCATGTCATTAGAAGAAATAAAGTGGAATGTAACAAAGGATGAAAAGAAGCAGGGCACATGTCTCCTATGAACAGAGAAATTCCAAAGCTGCTCACGTAGGCCACCCTTCATTGAAAATTCAGTCTGTGCCAGTTAAATTGAAGTTGAAATGTCTTTACCTATTATTTTCTTCTTTGAGATTTAGTAAGATGTCCTGAAATGTTTACCAGTTTCATTTTCCGACCTACTTAATTAAAGGGGCATTTACTTGACTCAAACAAATGGAAAGCCCAGAAGAAGTCTGAATTGATTTCAGCAAAGGGGTTTATTGCCCACGCTTTCTTTAAATATGCCTTTTTAATTCCTTTTTCGCCACAATAATTAACTTCAAGTGCTGAATGTATATCACAGTCATTTTGAAAAATGTATTATCAAAACACAATAGGAGGACCTGAAGAGTGGAGGGTGGGAGGGATGGAGGGGGGCACGTTTCCTATAAAGATTTAAATCATTCACCTCAAGGTTGAAAATACCACAGCTGAACAGAAACCTTCACATTTCAAGCAGAGCGCTATCAATTCTGCTTCCCTTCACATGTGTCTTGTTTTCTGAGCGTCTGCGCGATGTTTAATGCACAAACGTGTTGTCTGTACATAAAGTAACGGCGTTCAAATTTATTGGGCTATCATAACGCCAGCGCTGCCACCGCGCCATCACACGTTGACTCGTTGGCTATTTTTGATTTGCAGGAAATGACAGAAAAAGTGCATTTGAAAAGGCAGGCGCATTTACACCCCCCCCCCCCCTCATCTGCCGGCGCCACTCTGTGCACACAGACATGCCTGGTGACAGTGACCTACATGGTCACCGAAGATGTGATATAATTTATGATATATATAATATATTGGATCCATTAGCGAGCATAATGAAGTAGTGAAATGAAAGGGTATTTGTGAAATCAGTTCAAACATCCTGCTCGGATTATGATTAAATGATTAATGAAATGCCCCTGCATAAGCATTTTCAAACAGTAATTCATGCGGCGGCTGATAAAATTCCTCCAATCATATTTCCTTCACTCGTGAACCTTATCTCCACCATTTTATATAAATCACAGAAAAAACCCTGTCTGCTACCCGGCGAGCTACTTATTTAGATTAGTTATAAACGTACAGGAAAAGAGAACATCTTCCCTGTATAAAATAATCACGCATAATTATATCCATAATTCAAGTTTGTGACATATCCCACCTCCTCGCCCTGTTGTCCTGGGCATTTGGTCCAGCTGTGCTCGAATTCTCTTAATTGTTATGACACGATTAGCAGAAAAATAAACTTCAAAAAAGGGCAAAAGGAAGCTGGAATAAGAAGAAATGGCATTAGGGCAGCGGTGCATAATTTAGCAAAGGAGTCCAACCTGAAATTCTTCAATCACTCGTCTTATCTGTGAGCTGTAGTTGGTGCAGACATGACTGTCATGAAATATTAAATATCATTCTTGTACGCTTAAAAGAAGTATTTCTTGTGGTTCTGCAGATTTTGTGAGTTTAATCTTTGCAGCATGTTGTTAGTTTCAGGTCGAAGCTCTGAGTAATATTTACCTAAATGTTACCACCAATTCTCCGTGCATAGCGCTTTGACTCAATTACCAGAATGTGTCACTGCATCACACGTCACAGGACTTTTGTTTCTTACATCTATAAGAAGGCTGCAGACGGCGAAACTCAAACTGACATCAGCTTTTTGTCTGTGTTCTCTGTTTTTTGTTTTCCAGGCATCTTAACAATGAGCACGCCCTGGATGACAGGAGCACGGCCCAGTGTCGGGTGCAAATGCAGGTCGTACAACAGCTGGAGCTGCAGGTATTGTCTCTGAGTTTGTTTTGGCCCAAATATTTGTGTGTCTTCTTCTCCTGACACTTCCTCAGTGTCTGCCCAGCCCCTCCCTGTCCGTCTGATATCACGAGGTCACTCATTGTGGTTGGGGGGGATGGGTTGGGGGAGGGGGGGCAGCAGAATAAAATAATTTTGTACATTTGCAAGTAATCAGTCATTAAAAATGTGTTATGTATGCATGACAGCCAGGAAAAGATATATGAAGGGCCCGGGGCTAAGTAGAGAAGATAATTACATTTTGAATTTTACTGGGTTTTAAAGTTATTTATGACTTTTAACTGTTTGGCACCAACAATAAAACACTTAGTGAAATGACTCGGCAGTGTTAGCGTGGCAAGGCGCTCAGTGTTGAGTGACTCAAAGCAAAACACAGCAGAAAGCCTGTGACAATAGTTCTAATATGTGCGATCTTTCTTCGAGAAATTAAAATCTGCATGTGTACATTAAGAAAAAAACATGGATCACTGTCATCTCATTAGGGGGTCATTATAAAGGCCAGTGTCTGTGTGACGACGTTGGGTTAAATGGCGAACATGACCACTGTGCTAATGTAAGGTTGCACTTATTTATTATTATAAAACCAACCATTCCATTAAACTGTATTTTTATTAATTTTCTGCTGCTGCAGTTGCAAAGCAAACACAGTAAGGATCAGATGTAATGTATTCCAGATTTTTGTGCAGCTTTCTCTTCTGGTTCCCATATTAGCCACATAATACCCCGAAAATGACTGATAATGAGTATAACACGGTTGCGGTTTGCAGGATGTTAAACTTAAACAATGAGAGTTAAGTTGCTCAAACATTACACCGTACCAACGTCCTGTTATTTCCGCTCTGTTGGTGTATGATCCAGAGGGATGGCGTGAAGGTTTATCAGACACAGACTTCCTCTGCAGGCAGCCTATCACCATGATTTAAGCTGGCAGCTAAGACAGCACTGAGTTTCAGACAGGTAGAAAGGGCCTGGGCTTGTTATTGGCAATGAGACGCAGTATCTTTTAACCTTGAATTGGAGACAGTAGTTAGATTGTCTGAAGTGCAGAGTTGTTGACAGCCTCAAAAAGCGTTTTGACAATAAATAATTAGAAGAACTCAAAGGCAAAAAGATCGATGATTGTAAAAGATGCCTACACTGCCAAGGAATCTATAGTATGTATAGAATTAATAAAAGAAGATGTTTTTTTTCCTTTTGTTCACAAAATGTTCTCTTTTCTCATTATAGCTAGCGAAAGACAAAGAGCGTCTGCAAGCTATGATGACGCACCTTCATGTCAAGTCCACGGAGCCCAAAGCAACCCCACAGCCGGTGAGCAGCGACCCTGTCATACGTCTCTCTCTCGTCCCTCCCCCATCCTTTTGTTTGTCTTAATTGGCACACATGTATTCATTAATCCCTTCCTCCATCTTCTTATTTATCTGCTAAATAAAAACAGCTGTTCTCTTGAGGGAGGCAGTAAATATTGTTTGGACCACATCTGCTGACATCCGAGATTCAATTTGGTGCCTGTGATGAACTGGATGCACACTCTGTAACAGCCTCAGCCTCAGAGAAGCAGTGCATGTATGGGCAGACAGAAAAGACAAGAAACAGAGGAATCACAGTAATAAAAACAGACATTATATTTTATAAAGAGATCAAATGTAACATTTCATTTTAGTGCAAAAAAGTTACAAAGTTCTTTTCTGTCAGAAGATATAAAATTAAAGAAACATTTATTAAAATACCAACAGGAAATTAATTATAATTTTTAAAAAATAAATTTAAAATGAAACAATTGAAGCAAATATTAAAATTGTGATATTTTAAGTAGGAGCTGCACATTTGTTTTTATTGTTATGTATATCAAAGATACATTGAAGAAACATTCTGATGTCTTTAAAAATCTCGATGTGAGTAGCACTTGCTGATTTTTATTTTAATATTGATTCTCTGTGAAAACAGATGCCTCCCTGAGGATGTTTGAATCCTCATTTAGAGTTTACAATTTGTCAGGAATTACATTCAGCCATCTATAAAATCAAGCAGTAAAATTGGATCCAAACAGAGGCTAATTTTAGGTCAAGGTTTAATTTACTCCAGCCAGACATTCAGACAAATAAAAATATCTCACATTTTTCAGATTTAAGTTGTCGATACAATTTAAAGTTGAGTTTGGCATCAAAGCCAAGGCCAGAATGAAGAGTGAACAAAGGTCATTTTGTAAAAATTCAAATGTTTCAGGATGAGAAAATAAAATAAAATGTCTGACCAGTGAGAAGTTTTGCTGCATGTGAACAACTGAAAATCTGAATAAACGTAACAGCAGATCAATTTATTATCTTCTTGACACATTCCAGACATCATGCTTATCACTCTTAATATATGCCATGCCATAAAGCCTACTGCTTAATCCCTATCCTATAGGGGCAGGGGCTTAACATATGGCATTTAAGTGTCTGCACTATTTTGTCATGTTTAAGAAGGGGCCTCAGCGCCATATTTCAGCCTGTATGACAGTCCATTCAGAGAGCCAAATGTGCAAAGATCATTTTACTGCAGGGCGTGAATCTGAAATCACGCACACAGATGCACAATATACATGCAGCGATCTTTTCTCTTGTGCAGCTTGGATCATTTATTTACAGTCAGAGAGTCGGCTATTGATATACAGAGGCTGCATGTGCGCTCCATGCAGCGCAGCCAGTCGACATAAAGCGCCCGGAGATGTCGAATGACAATAGGCTGTCTGTAAAAGCTGCGCCTGTGTCTCACACACACACACACACACACACACACACTGATTGTGTAGATTAGAGTGCAGAACGAGGGCTCTGACACAGGGACATTTGTATATGAAAAGTGGTAGGGGCGGCAGATAGCATCTTGAGTTCACTACCTCTCCTCTCTCCCCCGGGCCTGTGAGAATGGCTGTGTCAGAGCTCAGCGTTAACACTCTCAAGGGGGCAAGCAGGGATTTTTATTCAAATAAATAGACTCCCATTCTCCAGCGCCGCTCTGCCTGCTGCGAGCCGCTATGAAATGCTATGATAAATATGTCTGGCTTCGGCTGGGTGAGTGGTGGACTTACACAGGTCAGGGCCCCCCTGGCCCCCAGTGAGGCTTTAGTGAGATTGCAGCATCAGAGGTGGTCACCAAACGAAATAGAGGAAAAAAAAATCCTCCTTTGAGTTGATACAGAATGAAAGTATTCTCAGAGCTGACTGGAGATGCAGCCACTCTGAAGAAACAATTGTGTTCTTCCAGTAATTGCTAGTTATGCTTTTCTGCTGTTCTGTACTGTTGCATATAATAAAGGCATGTATAAGTGGCCAACTGTCATAGCAGAGTAGCTCAGATGAATTTGCTGGTTTACATTTAGTTATAATTAAAGACAAACAAACTGATACTGTGCATGCACAACGTCAAATGAATAGGACTCATTTTATTCTTCTGAGGTGGACGGGGGCGGGAGGAAGATCAAAACCAAATGTGCCACATTAGCAGTGTCTGTTTCTGTGTGTGTATGCCCGCATGTGTGCGTGTTTGTATTTGCCTCTCAGTGTGTGGGTGGGTGTCTGCACTCGGTGTCACTAAGCATTCTTGTCAGAAATCTGACCTTTTACGCCATACATAATTAAGGAGGGACTTTTTGTTTATTTTCTTTAGCAGCTTGCCGAGTCAAAGCCAGTATAATTAGATCACCAATTACCATTTAATTAATTTCAGTCTGAAGTCTCATTTTGTCTAGGCACTGGAGTGAGCCCAAATGGTGAGGCAAACAAAGGCAAGGCTATTACCAGCCTGTCTGGCCTATTGTTGAAGCCTCTCTGTGTTTATTGCCAGGGAATATGGATGAAACATGAAACAAAGCCTGCTAATCCACAGGAAGAGAAGTCAACACCGCAGCCCCACTCTATTGATAGCATTGTGTCAGAAACACGCGAACCCTAGTGTGATTTATTTTGCTCGTGATTTAGAATAACACGTCTTCTGCTACTGTTGGTGAGGATGTAGTGTACGTTCGTGCATCCCAGCAGTAATCCAAATTATTTGGGGAGACTCTGCCAAAAAGCCAGAGTTCAGCCTCCAAAACATAAATACACATTGTGAGGACTTGGACACATGTCTGTCTCCAATTTTGGTCAGAGCAGTTTGAAACTTAATAATTTAAAAAGGTCTATATCTTTGTTCAAAAATTAAAATAAGTTCAAATTAACAACAAACGAAATGTCAACAGTGAATCGTGCGTGTAGAGGATCTGCGTAGTCAGACGTCAGTTCGTGTTCACAGTCTGTCGTCAAACCCTCCGTCACCTCCGCGACATGATCAGCACAAAAAGGCACATCAGATCCGTCGCGATCAACACGTGACGTCACGCGTGAGATGTGTCTTTTCCCAGCCCTCCGTTTCTCTCTCTGTATTTTCTCTTCTCTCTTTTTCTCACAGTCTGAAGTCATGTTTAATTTGGAAACTGGCCTCCTTCGGCAAATTAGCAATTAGAACAATTTTGTTGGAATATGTATCTGTGTCATTAGTTTTCCTGCCAATTAATAGCTGGAGCGGTGGGTGGGTGGGGGGGGGGGTCAGGCAAGAATTTTCCACTTGACTGCTGCTCCACTATGGAGGCTTGGCACTTGGCTCGGAGCTGCCACAGCTGCTGGAAGCCATGCTATACCTTTGGAGCACTTGCCATAATTAGTTTACCTTGTAGCCATTATTACTTAAATCCCTCCTTCTCCTCAGCCCATCCACACACATGCAGCACTCTGTGTTAAAACCAAATATCCTCTATGTCCGTGAAAAAAAGATAGCCTCATAGTACTATCTTTACAGCAGCCATCGTGGCCCTGATGATGGAGGTCAGTCAGATACAGTAGTTAATCATCAGATCACCTCCATAAGCAGCTCCTAATTAGAGTCCTCACAATACAATTTCAGCTCGTAATTAGCCCAGATTGGCTTCTTCCTCTGGCTGCCTTATTAGCGGGGCTGCTCAGCGGTAGGTGAGAATCACACTGTCATTTTTCAGAGCTGTTTCGGGCCGCCCATCTTCCCTTCTCCACTCAGCCCGCACCGGTTACCATGCTGCGGACCCACGGTGGATGGATGAGGTGGGGGTGTGTGTTGTCCAAACAGGACAAGAGAGACAAAAGATGTAACAAAAGGCGACGAAACAGAAAGCTGGGAACGTGCCCGACACGACAACGACAGAGAGGGAGGGAGGAGAGAGCAGAGCGTGGAGAATAGAGGAGGTGGAGGAGCGGGCCTCCAGGGTTGTTTTCCAAACATTTAGCGAATGTTCATGGATCATCTTAGGGCCCGCCTGCAATTAGAGAGGAGATGTGCATAGCCAATGAGGCGTTTGAGACACAGGGGTAATTAGAGGACTAACTTTGCCCCTGTCTGTCTGTCTGTGTGTGTTTGGTCTCCCTCTCCTCAGCTCAACCTGGTGTCCAACGTCACATTGTCCAAATCGGCTCCCGAGGCCTCTCCTCCTCTGAGCCTGCCCCAGACCCCCACCACGCCCACGGCACCCCTCACGCCGCTGACCCAGACCCACTCTGTCATCACAGCGAACAGCCTTCACAATGTGGGCCCCATGCGACGGCGCTACTCGGAAAAGTACAACATGCCCATCTCTCCAGGTACTGCAGGATGAACACACACACACACACACACACACACACACACACACACTCATCTCAGTGACTGATGCGCAAAACGTGTCTGTATATACACACAACCGTGTAATCATGCTATAATTTGTGCTATCAGCCACTAATAGGACACTTACTGTTGACACCTGAGCATTTTATCCCACGTTGACAGTTTGTGTTTGTTCTCTGTGTGCAGATCTCAGTCAGAACAAAGAGTTTTACATGAATGCAGATGTTAGACCGCCGTTCACGTACGCTTCATTAATAAGACAGGTAAGGACTCTCTGCTTGTGTTTTACTAATCTGTTTAGATTTGGGGAAATAGGAGCCTTTTACACCCTCCACACTGCACAGTCATAGTGAGAGATACACTCAGCTCTTTAGAAGGTCACAGGCTACATTTCTGTGTTCCTCCCCTGTTAAATTTCAAACACAATTTAGACAGAGGAGCAGATTAACCATCTTCAAATGAGTGCAAGAATGCGTGCAGGATTCAAAAAAACAGCCACACATGACAATTGCATTTGATTAAGCATTTTCAGTGTCTGTGATTATTACCAAATTCATTTCACACAACAGTAGGGATGAACCTGTTTTAAGATGGCCAGTCAATTATTGCTCGGCCGCAGTAATCTGGGATCTCAGGAATTAATCTGAGCCGGCCATAATTGCTGCCCTGTAATCTGCCTGAGAAATGTTTTCGCTTGCCCTTCATTTACACCCACAAAAGAAAATATATTCAAATCTGCCGTTTGGAATGAAAACGTGCACAAGACTCCTATAAACACTTCACATAGACAGTTTCTCTGCTGTTGTCTGTGTTTTTCTCAAACCTGCGTGCCTTTTATGAATTATTAATGGGCAATATTGTAAATGTTTGTTTCTGTCACTTGTTCCTCATCCAGGCAATCCTCGAATCTCCAGAAAAGCAGCTAACACTAAACGAAATCTACAACTGGTTCACACGAATGTTTGCATATTTTAGGCGCAACGCAGCGACGTGGAAGGTAATTTTGCTGTTCCTGCCGACTTCTTTAAACCAGACGGAGACATTGTGTTGATGTTAGCGAGAATTAAATGATAGCCAGGCATAATACCTTTTTATAAATGAGCCTCTATCCTAACACATAACAATACTCCACTTATTCTGTCCAAATGAACCGCCCTTTAAACAAACATATGAACCGCATAGAAAAACCGAAAGAGGAGGAGAAGGAGTATTTGCATTCTTGTAAGGAGGAGAAAGGAAAAAAAGAAGAGGGAGAAAGAGAGAGAAGAAAAAAGAAAAATCTCCCCGTAATATGTGGGGATGTTCTGGTGGTGGGTGGCATTAGTTTAACATAGCAGTGCTCTGCCAGTGACTCCTGGCTGAGCCTCTCACACTCACTTCTGAAGGGAACACTATGTTTCCTACCAGGCCACAAACACACACACACACACACACACACACACACACACACACACACACACACACACACACACACACACACACACACACAAACAACAAAAACAAAACAACAATCTGAGTCAAAAAGTGAGATTTGGATAAGAAAGACAGCGATGAAGAACTGAAAGTCTCTCCTCAGCCTTAACTGATGTCACATGCAGCTGGATGAGACCCAAAACACACACACACTAATACCACCACCACCCTGCTCCACCCCCGTCCTCCATCAGCTCCTACATTTACTGACAGAGGGCACATTGGTGTTATTCCACAACTCTCTCTCTCTCCACACACACACACACACATGCAATCAGCATAGCTCCTGGAGAAACAGAGGGATGATGTATGCAGGTCTACTTTCATGCCTAAATGATTTGGATTGGATGCTGGATTTAAGTTTTAATAGCTCTTTCTCCTCACATTGTAATGAGAAACGGCTAAATGACCTTTCCTCGTCAGTGCAAATATTCAGAATAAAAATGTTGGTTTCTGTATCTCACTCATTACTGGCTGATCAGAAAAGGCAGCGTTGTGAATGATAAGAAAAAAAGAATGTCACTAACCCCATCGCCATGGAAACCAAGAAATATTTCTGTGTTGTTTAAGTCTTTTGAAACTTTCGGGACCATTTTACTGCCAATAAGATTCTGGTTTATTTATTGTTTTCATTCAAGTTTCATCCAGTTCCTGTCAAAATATTTCTTCTTTGAAATGATTTTTTTTAACCATGCAGACATGTTTACTGTACTGATAGCAACCTTTTTTTTCTCTCCTTGTCTTTACACCAACTGCAGAATGCAGTCCGGCATAATCTTAGTCTTCACAAGTGTTTTGTGCGGGTAGAAAACGTAAAAGGGGCTGTGTGGACAGTCGACGAAATAGAGTTCCAAAAGAGACGGCCTCAAAAGATCAGTGGGTAGGTTCGGCCTGTTGAGCCCTGACTAGAGTGTGTCTCACCGTTCACTGATGGGAAAAGGCTGCTGCTGCTTCATGTCATTGTCTGTGTGCCATGACGTCCAAAGTCCCTGCTTGCGTTGGCGCGCCTCCCCTTCATGCTTTCAGAAACCTTTTGGTGATGCCTCATAACAATGGCTTATTTTCATTTTGATCCTCACCTTCTGTCCTCCTCCCTTCTGTCTGTCTGTCTGTCCTGGTGTCTGTCCTCTGTCTCTATCACTGTCCATCACTACATCTGCATCTGGCTGCCTACCCCTCCCCCCCCTTCCCACTGGTGTGGTTTTCCCAGGGTGCCATTCGCACCAACCTTTCCCTGCATAAGTGCTTTGTGAGAGTAGAGGATGAGTTTGGGTCCTTTTGGACTGTTGATGATGAGGAGTTTAAGCGCGGCCGCCACATACAGCGAGGCCGCCCTCGGAAATACGCCGCTGATGAGAACTTTGACGAGCTGCTCGTACAGTAAGCACTTCCGCCTGCTCTGCAAACTCCAGAGGGTCCAGCCCCACCTGCATGCCCCCCCATCTCCCTCCTCCTCCTCCGCCGCCTCGGTGTTGTCATCATGCTTTTTGTGTTTGGCTCACTATCCATCATGCTCCATCAACCTGTTCTTTCTTCCCATGAAATGTGTTGAAGATAGTTGTGTGGTATTGTCAAGTGATTGAACATTTTAGAACTATAGCCTTAATATCCACATTACTACACCAGTAAATGTGTTTAGTTCTTATACAAAGTGCATTGATTTCTTTTTATGAAATAAGATACTGTAGCTGAAGAATGCATGCTAGGTGAGACACGAGTCTGTGGTTTGTAATTGAATTTGTCTGTTTGCAGAAGTCCAGCCTTAGTGAAGAACATTCAGACCAGCTTGGGCTATGGTCCGACCCTCTCTGCCGCCTTCCAGGTAAAAAAAACTAAAGTGACTTCATCTTCAGCTGCCGCGCTCCGAACTTTGAGAGAGAATAAATAATAAAAGTCTCTCCTCTAGTCTTTGTTTGAAGGGTTGTGCTGGTATGAAAAGAGTGATGGGCAACTGAGAAAGTGCTGACATCTCTCTTCCGTTTCACATTTAATGCTTCGGGCTTTGCTTTTCAGGCTTCAATGGCAGAAAACAACATACCTCTATACACTACTGCTTCCATTGGAAGTCCCACCCTCAACTCCCTGGCCAACGCCATCCGTGAGGAGATGAATGGAGCGATGGACCATGGAAACAGCAACGGCAGTGACAGCAGCCCGGGACGCTCGCCCCTGCCAGCTATGTGAGTGGCACACACGCTTTCTATCTCCACCACTACAGTCTGTAAGAAAAGAGAAGCGGGGGAAAGAGTTTGAGCCGCCTACTCCACCGAGACAGCAACACTCTAAATAGATTTAGACAGAATATTATTTCAGTGCCCACCCAGAACACTCTAATATTACCTAATGCATGGCATCAGATGAAACAGAAACAATGCCGGAGAGGACAATAAATAAAGTGAAGAGGGGTGATATTGGAGTGGTGTGTGAGGTCATGGCCAGAGCTGTGGCTCGCCTCCCTGCAGAAGAGGAAACTCCACCTTTTCGAAGAAAGAAAAGACCGGAGCCTCTCTGTTATTTTAACAGCAAGTTTATGAACTCCCCTCCATGTGTCCTGCTGTCTGCCTGAGTCTCAATAATCAGCATTCCAATTTGTTCAAATATTCAAAATGCCAGAACGCAGAGTGACAGAGCTGTTGGCTCCGACACAGTGAAACATGAGCCGTGACACCTTCAGGAACGCCTCTGAGCCGCTGAAAGGAAAACACAACACAAAAGCATAATTAGTCTGGAGGACATCATCCAAGATTCTCATGTAGGAAAGTTGCGGTCGGCCTGGAAACCACAGCTCCCCATTCACTTGTTGTATAGGAGTGTCTGCTAAGTTGTTTGAAGCCTAAAATAATACAGCGCACGCTGCATCGTTTCCAGATGTGGGGGCAGACCACCGATGCGCGGCGCGGGTAGACTCGGGGATGGCCTCCTGAAATGTCTGAGCTTGGGGGAAATTGTGCCTGAAAACAAAAAAAAAAAGGTGCAGTAATGAGCTCCTGGCCAAATGGAGGAAAGTGCCATCCCTAATCACTGTGAACATAGCTCTGAGCATGGCTGTGGAACAGGAAAGGCAGAGACAGGATGGGTGTGCTGGCCTAAAGGCAGCCTGCTTCTCCCTTTGCCCCTCTGCTTCTATCTTTAGGCTGATGGAGCTCGCAAACTCTTCCTCCATAATTATGTCTATAAGCTTTATTCAAGCACAAAATGAGTTCAATCTGTTTTCTCTTGCTTTTAAAGAACTTTATTCTCTTATTAACAAAACATACCCGCTGTTTCATGCCTACGGATTGAGCATTAAATGCTATATACAGTAGCGCCATCACTGGAAGTCTCCTCTGGCTCAGGGGAGAAGCAATAAACTGACATGTGCAAAAGATATCCCTGTTTTACTGTGACGCCCCGGCTCACAGTGTTCCAGATACAAGTTCATCACCACTGTTAACAGTGTAACGACATGTGTTTTCCACATGTGCCAGCGTTGCTGCTGGTTGTCAGGACGCAGCTTTTTAATACTGCGAGGAAACCAGAGCACTTCTCCTAAACAGCCAGATGAGAATCAGGTATCCAGAGACGGCTAATTATAAGCAAAGTGTAGAATCAGCATGCAGTTCAATAGCATCATAATAACAATTTCATGTCTGCCCTGCAGCCACAGAGTCAGACCCGAGGCTACGGCACTTGTGGAGTTACTTTGATGTGAAAATGATAGAAAAGCTGACTTTACTTTTTCCCCTTTTTATAATTTACACAAAAATATGTCGGCTCATTAGCATACGAGTGTCTCCATCACAATAGTTGCAAATCACACAAGACGTCTTGGAGTGAATAAATCAAATGTGTGGCTTTGGTGATGAAGAATGTGCCAGTTGTCCCTTGTTGTTGTAGTAAATGAGCCCGGTGCCTCATCCTGACACCGCTCTACCTCCTCTACGGCAGCCTGGCACCGCGGGTTAGAGCGGCAAGTCCCCTGCAGCTGCTCATAATGTTTTTAGTTTTTTCTCTTTTTTTTTCTTTCTTTCTCCTTTCTGCCACAGCCAGGCCTGCTCTCCCCCCTGTGCTTTATTCCTGCTCTGCTTCTGTAATGAGAAATTTGGCAGATCTCATCTCTTTAGTGGCTCTTTTGCCCAGGCTGTGAGCTGGGAGGGGAGGGGGGGTTTGGAGGGGAGGGGTGGCTCATGTTTTTGCCTTGTTTACAAGTGACAGCGTTATTATTCTCATAAGGGCTCTGTTTCTTATCACAGTGTTGTGCCGAGTGAGCCGCCGCTGCTCTCCTCACGCGCCTTTCCTGCCAGCGCTTTTCTTCCCTTATTGACACTTGGTTGAAAATATGCATTAATTCTGGAGTTTAAAGCATGTACGCCGGTGTCTGGTCGCTGTGTTTGCTTGAAGTTGATTAATGATAGAAGCCGGCTCGGGGTCGTCCTCTGGAGACCCGCCTCGCAGGTTGTGCATGTTAACGAGCAGGAAGGGGAACACACAGCGCGCCGCTGATCCTCCGCCACCAGGAGGCTGACAGCGGCAGCCCACTCGCTCTGCGCAGTCCATTCTCTCCTCTCCTCGTCTCACGTTGTTAATCTTCCTCATTTATCAATTCTAAGTGAATACCCTGTTGTCGGTTGCCATGAAAATAAAAAGCCTGCAGCTTTGCCGGGATTGGAATACCTCAAAAGAAAGCTGAAATTATCATCAGCACCAGTGAGGCCCCTGCTCGCAGTCTCATTGATGCCAGACATTTGTTTTTGTTCCCCTGTTTCCTTCTTTATAAACAGAATCAGCACAGGTCTGTATCGTTTTGTGTGTGAAAGGTTATTAAAAAAAAAAAAAAGGTTTAAGAAAGTTAAAGATAGCAGAGCTTCATTTTTCACTCTCTTCTCTCCAGGCATCACATCAGCGTTAAGGAGGAACCACTGGACCCCGAAGACCACGAAGGGCCCCTCTCCCTGGTAACGACTGCCAATCACAGTCCAGATTTTGATCACCACAGAGATTACGACGACGACCAGGGCCACGACGACATGCTGTAAGGCTAGCGCCGCCTCCCCACCCCCCTTCCCCACAGCCTCAGAGGCAGAGGCAGTCTGGGTCATCTGGGAGACAGAAAACTCTCTGCAGATACCAAACACTGAACTGCAGTCTCAGCCACTGAAGACAGCGCTCAAATGTCTCCAAGTTAACTTTTTAGTGCCATTGCAAAACATAGCAAAGAACACACACACACACACAAAAAAAAACAAAATACGCCCCCACACGAGGGATTTTTTTTCCGATTACTTTCTACTTTTGATTCAAGTAAAGCTTAAAAAAAAAGTGAAAACAAACTTCATTTCTACTCATGTGTGGGATCGAACTTGTTTGGTACGGGGACGACGTGTTCGTGGACGGAGACCCTCGCCATGGAGCCAGGATGGACTTGCACTCAGCGGACTGCAAGAGAGGGGTTGTGTCTTTCCCCCGCCCACCCCCCATCCACTCTCTCTCTCGTTCTATCTCTCTCTCTCTCTCTCTCTCTCTTTCTCTCTCTCTCTCTCTCTCTCTCTTTGCCTCCCTCTCTCAGACACACACCTCTGACCACAAACTCAAGAGAGAGAGAGAATGACTGACGTTTAATTTACACCGTGTGTGCGAGGGAGAGCGAGCGCGGACTTCTGTTCATTGTCACTGCCTTCAACACTTCTCATTGGTTTGTTTCCATTTCGGGTGGGAGGGGTGTTGTTTTTATTTGGGTGTATTATTTTGTTTGGGGGTGAGAGGTTATAGAATATCAATATAATGTGTCTTTTCCATTCAATGCTGTTATTGATGTTGCATCTTTTTATTGTGTTTGTTTCTTTTAAACTGATCAGACCTCATGCCCATGCTGTGGAGATTCTGTGTGGTCAGCACTCGATGATGAATGTTTATGATTTCCTTTTCATGCTTTTCTTTTAAACATACACATGAAGCAGAATGTCAGATACCAAGTAGTATTTTTCTGTCATTTATTCCACAATCTTCAAAAGAAAAGAAAAAGAAAAAAACGTGTAGCCCACCCCTGACCCCCTCTACCACCACCACCTCCTCCTCCTCCTCCTCCTGCTCATGAAGTCCATTGGCAATGCACTACTCATAATGAAGGCTCTCTCCACGCATCAATGAAGTTTAATTTAAGATGCGAATGAATGACAGAGAAATCATGCAGGTTATGATTTATCCTTATGAAATTATACTTTAAAACAGCCCCTCACAGCAGAGCATGTTGAGCTGCAACAGAATTTCTGATCACTTACAAGCTCCGGGGTGGGTTTTTTCTTTTTTTTTTTCGTTAAGGAAAAATGAAAATGTCAGGTGTGCACCGGCAAAGATAATGATTTAGACCAACTAATTGTGATTCCAGAACACAACTGTCATTGTTAATCAAACGTGTCTGCTTTTCCACGCTGTAATTTCATTCTGTGCTTGAAGATAAACGTGCATTCCCTGTAGATTTATTTGTATCACACGCATGGATAGTTTTAAGTTTTTTAGTGAGTGTTAATAATTGCACAGTGGATGAAAATGTTCTTTTTTTTTCATCAAGGGGTAAAAAAAAAAAAATCCCAAGACTTGCAATAAGACCTAAACATTGCACATTCCAGCATTTGACAGCCATCATAAAGGGCCCAAACATACAGTCCATGCCATTTAGAGAATGTGGAAACCTCGGCGTTCAATGTCCCAAAAAGCCAATAGTTGTAGTCCACAACATTGAACCGAGTGGAATCCACATGTGGTTTTGTAATGCAGCAACAAAAATTCCAGCTTTGGTAGAGAGTCAAATTTAAAAGAGACCATGAATTTCAAGACTGCAACCAACCACTTTTAATTCTTGTTATTTATTATTAGTATTGTTATTATTTTATGTTTTACTTGGCTTTTTTTTCCTTTTTAGTTGTTGATGTGTTTGAATATATTGTTCTGTGACTACCAAAGATAAACTACAAAGTCAATGTTGTGTGTTCCATGCAATAGCAGATAAGGCCAAATATCTCCCCTCCATTCTCTCCCATTGGACGATCTCAGCAGCCGTGATCGAGCCGGTGGCAGATCGAATCGAGGGAAAACGCTCCTCAAACTGGTGTTTTCATTCATTTTTATAAAAAATAAATAAATAAATAAATAAACCAAAGGGAGTGTCTTGAACAGGACAGCTGCAGTAATGTTTGCAGTGACCAAATCTGAATGGGAGGCGCTGATAGTCTGACTACATGATGACCAAATTAGGGAAACTTTTTTTTTTTTGTCTTTGGGCCAGTGAGTGGAAAAGGGAGCTTTTTGGTCAGGAGCAGATTTGTGTGCAACATAAAGGGTATGTAGATAAAGGAAAAATATACTGGTAAATGGAAAAAGCTTTGCAGAGAACAATGTGAAATGGATTCTATGCTTCAACTGGACCACACAATGATTCAATGTTTCTCTTCTTTTATTCCTTATTCATTTGTATCCTTTGTAATGATTGTATGCCACTTTGTAGGGGTTCTAGTGTCTTTGTTAAGATTGGCAAGACTTTATGATTGTGTTTAGTTTCTGTCAACTTATTACTTTTTATATTAAAAAACACTCCTGTCAACTAATAAGCTGGGTACAAGGTACTTTATGGCAGTTATTGTTATTATTATTATTATTATTATTATTATTATTATTATTATTATTTTTAAGTTCACCGCTCATTAATTAAAATGGATAAGGGCAATCTGTGGTTTCCAGAAGATGTATTTAATGTCCAGGCAGCTGTGGGATGGGTCAGTTACAGCCGGGCTAGGATCGTGAGAACGGGGCCGAGCTCATCCACAAACCTCCAGTCATGGCCGGTTTGTTTGGTATTCAAAAAGGAGGAGAAAGCGCTGGTAGATTAGAACATTCTCAGCATGTGTAGCTCGACATTACTAAAGATAACAGCATGAGAAAACCGTTTGTACGCATACCTCAGTTCAAACCTATAGGGAATGATTCAATTAAACGAGAGAAAAAAATTAAATAAACAAACATTTCACTCAGTTGCACTTAGTTGTATGTCTTGCATGTGTAGTCTGATACTGTAGAGAGAAAATTACAAAAAAAAAATGAAATTAGAGCTTGTTTATCTTAAACGTTTCATCCTGTTTTGTTTTTTGCCAAACCAATCCAAACCTCAGGCCTTTTGTTCACTGAAATATCACCCAGCTGTGTGTGGCACCATTCATCCTGTCAAAGCCTGTTCTCTGATGTACTGATGGGTTGTTTTAAGAGCGTTCCAATATTAGGTTGTACATACATGTCAGTATAGCCTTTGTCTTTTCCTGTCCTTCCTCCCCGACTCTCTATCTCACTCTCTCTCTTTCTTTTTTTTTTTTTAAGATCAAAAAATACATTTGTGTTATGATGTTTGCTTTATCGCGACTGCTTTGTATTAACTATGAAATAGCTATGAGAAAAAAACTGCTGTATGTATTGGAATAGCAAACTGTGCTGCAAATGTATTTTACTTAGTAATCCTTGCTTTAAAAAAAAAAAAAAAAAGGCAAAAAAAAAAAAAAAAAGGCAAAAAAAAAAAAAAAAAATCACATCATCCACGCAGACATCTGGGTGAGCTGGGCAGGGGCAGGCTGGGGGGGAGATTATCCCCGATTTTGGATTTTAAACTGTAATATAGAAAACAGACTTTTCTCTGTTATCATTGACCTAAGCATTTTGTACAGATTTTTTTCCCTCTTTGTGTTAAGCTGTTTTTTGATACTTCCTTTTGATGGTCCAACCACTGCCTTCTGTGGCTGTATGTTAAAGATTACTGCTCTGAGAAAAGGGCAGACAGGTATATTTCCTCGACAAGGCGGAGATATCTTGCATGACTAATCCCAGGGTCACAGAGATGGGAGGGGTGGGGATATGGTTTAAGTGGTCAGTAATAATATAAGGGTGTATCAAACTAATGATATTTTATATGAAATTAATAGGAAAAATAAAAAAAATATGCAGTGCCAAGATGTAAAGAATATTGTTAAATGCTGTCTTTTTTTTGTTTTGTTTTGGGTTTTTTTTTTTTATTTTGTTTGAAAAATTCATTTCACTCACGCATCAAATACGTGTCCTTCTCATCCATGTCATGTAGGTGAAACACATTTTGTTTGGCATCAAGATATTTATATTTTTATCTCAAGGGTCATTGTAAATGAGTCAAACCAAGCACAGCAGGCAGGTCAAAGGTCAGACGCTGCTGGAGACTAACGTCCTGCAAACTGCAGCCGTGTGGCATCAGATTCCCCCCCCCCGACATCACACACACACACACACACACACACTGGCACCCGAGCTAAAACGCCATTATTTCATCCATCACCAACCATCCAGCCCGCTGTCACACCGTCCCCCCTCTTTCTTCCTCTCTCACACCACACTTTGTTTTGGGGTTGTTGTTTTTTTTCCAAATGGAGGGGTGGGGAGGGAGGGAGAGAGGAGGGGAAAGGAGACGGGGTAGTGGGTGGGGTGGGGGTGGGATTGGGGGGTGGGGGGGGCAGCCCAGGAGCTGTCACGGTGCTCTCATCCTGCAGCAGCTTTTCTTTCTCTCCTTGTTTTTCTTTGAAGATGTACTCTGTAGTTTATTTTTTTCTTGTTTTGTTTTGTTTTTTCTTCTTTTTTGATAAGAAATATTATTGCTCATCACTTCCATCAGTCTGTAACCTCCTCATCATTCCTCGTCTGTCTGATGCAGACCACTCTGTTGTAGTCAGTGGCGATGACTGACGTGAGCATTCTAAACATGCAATAAAATGCTGGTTGTTCACATTGTTTCCTCCAAGTGTCTCATTGTATCCGTTTGGTACAGTGTGGCTGCACATTTTAACTCGATCACATGACCTCTAGTGATGACAGGAGAAAGGTTTAATGCAGAATTGAGCAGTCATCTAAAGGTTGAATACATTTACACAACTTTTTATCATGACTTGCACATGGAAGATGAACTTTGCAGCATCTATAAAGCAAGACAGACTCTGCTATCTGCTGTAAAGTCAATCAATGCACACCAAAAGTTAAAAGAAAACATTCCTGATTGATAGATTATAATATAACTAAATATATTACCATGTCAACAGTGTTCATATTCGCAGATATCACCTTTAAAACCCCTCTCTGCACTTGTTTTCCTCTTTATTTTGGCCTGCAGAACAGTTTCCTACAGACCTGTTTGTCATCTGCTGCAGGGCTCTCATCTCAGCCTCAACATTAAATTATATCGTAATTAAAAAGAGACAGTTAAACTGTCTTTTCCTAACAGCAATTTAGGTAACTGCATTTGATAAGCTATAAATTGTAACAGCATTAAAATTCTAGAAATAATAGCGATATGGATTTGGTGACGGGAGCTAATGCTGATGACCAGGACTTGCGTTTTTACGACGGAGGCACAGGTCATGTTGGCCACTAAACAGGAGACAGAGATCAAGTCTAAGCACTTTTAATCTTGTGAAACAAGCAATTACAAATAGTTGCATTGATTTGTTAAAAAGCTTTAGGTGACATAAATCGTTTCTTGCTTAGCTTATTGCTGGAAAACATAAATGTCAAGTGTATTATTAATTAAGGCCTTTGAAAGACAAGATTTAATGGAAACGATATAAAATCACAAGCAATCTTTCTGTAGGCAGTATTTCACAGGACGGTCAGGATTCACGCAGAGCCGTGTTGTTCTCATGACACTGATCGCAAACTGGATAGCATAAAGTTAGAGGAACACGCTAATGGAAGATGTTTGTGTTCAGAAGTCAGCCAGAGCAGACGCATTCACATCAATTAATCTCCGCACAGTAACTTACACAGAGGCATTAACATATGATATTAATATAGACCATAAAGGTGGATGAAATATTATGGGAACCCTGTGTGTCTGTGTCAGATATATTGGTGCAGTGACATGATCAGCCAATACCGGCCCTCTACACATAAATCTGAATATCCTTGCAGAACATTGACAACGCATCAGTTTAACATGATGTTTTGGTGCAATTCTTTATCAGTCAACCTGTTAATGAAGCATATGTATCTCTGATGTCGGTTCACCCAATAACAAACATTAATTGTTCTCATCTTATCTGTGGTCTTGCATATATTTTGGGTTTAATCTGCCCAGGTCTTGAGATGTCCAAGATTTCTGCCTCAAGTAGTGATGAGTGAAGAAGAGAGTGACACAGGTCATGATTTCAGTATGTATTTTCATAACCGCAGAATGAAAACAAACATTTCACTGTACTAAATATTCAGAATGTTTATAGTGAATTCTCTGAATTGCACATTCATAACTTACAAGTGTGCAGCTTTCCCTTCAACCAACACCTCGCTAACACACGCGTCTTTGCCTTCAGATCTTCACTGAATTCTCTGAACTACCAGAGACTGCTGAGAAGCCAGTAATACAGGCACTGCATGAGTGTTGACATGTCCACAATGTGATCTATTGAAACAAGACTTAGTATCAGTAATATCAATATTTAAAGCATCGATCTGTTCACCACATTTAAGTCAATAGAATTTTACTTGTTGTGCTCGCAGCAGTGATGCATTCAAAGACAAGCTGTGGTTGCTGCAGATAACCTGCAGACCTCAACTTGTCCAACTTCATTGAGACTACTTTCTACCAAAGAAATAGTCTGTTGACTTTTTATGTCATATTTGAATGGAAGCTGCAGTAGAGATGGTTATATGAGCAGTAATCTTTTTTTTTTTTTTTTAAGATATTTTTTGGCCTTTTCAAGCTTTATTTTTTGACAGAGACAGCTGAAGAGTGACAAGAATGTGGGGAGAGAGAGATGGGGAATGACATGCAGCAAAGGGCTGCAGGTTGGATTCGTACCCTGGGCCGCTGCTGAGCCTTCGTACATGGGGCGGATACTCTACCAACTGAGCTAATCGACACCCCATATGAGCAGAAATCTTAATGTTTTTCACAATTATTAAAGAAATATGACCATTCAAGAGTTGTTGCTTTTTTCTGTAAGTTGACTGTACGGCTGGATCGACCTGTATGACTCATTGTTGTAGGCCTTTTTTCTGTTACTATTTTTTAGGGATGTAGCGAGCTAGTTATTCAGGAACATCTTGTCAGCATTCTTAATCCTGACTGCAGCTGTGATTGGTCAATTGGTTGGAGATGTGGATGTTTTTTTGCCCCCCAAAAATATATAAATAAGTGAGATAACGAATGAAAATGTTGACATGGTATCATAACTTGGTATGTGATCATTTGATTAAAATTTGAAAAAAATTAAACCTATTATATCATAATCTGACCTGCCAGGACTATTTTTTTTGTTGGTATCATGCAAGTTTCATCTATTTTTTTTAATATTCTTGGCAGAAATGAGCTTCCATATAATTCATGTTGGAACCAGTCAAATTTTCTCAATGGTGTGGGCACCACAAATGAACTTCCATTCACGTCCATTATGTTGAGATCTCAGAGGTATCTTCAAACCTGTGTGAATAAACTAAAACCGTCAACATGACTGGGTACCACTTGAGGTAACTGAGAAAATGTGTCTTTGCTGTGAAGTGACCCTGTAACTAGAACAGATCACCAGTCGTATTATTTCGCTCCGTTAGATCACAAAAACAAACGTGGATGGCTGCTGTTCACTTTATTCTAATTAAAGCGTGGCACAGCCTCATCCATTCACACAAGAGCTTCAGTCAAATAGTCAAAGCTGGCAAACTCCCAACATTGCAGTAAGGCAATTAGCAGTCCTGCAGTGTTTGTTATTCACGGTTTGATGTAAAAATTTGTTTATTAAGATGGGCTGCAGGCGCTGGTGTGCAATAGACCTGCTTGTAATTAGATTCCAATTATTTGTCTGTTTCTGATATTGTAAACTGGCACTTACCACATCAGTTAAATTGACACACTGCACTGCTTGGTTTACTCTGTAATTAAAACGTGTTCTGTTAATTAGATGATGACCACTTTATTCCAGGGCTCTTGTGTTTGGGCTCCTCGGCGGCTCGCTGTTTGGATCATGAGTTGCCAGACGCTTCCCTAATCAGCCCTTGTTTTGTTTCAATTACCACCTGCTGTTCAAAAGGCATGCCTCGCTGCCCCCCCCCCGCCCTTACACACACACACACACACACACACACATGCACGCACACATACACACACCTACACACATACACAACAACACCACGAGGCCTGCTTTACTAGCAGCTCCAGCTCCAGCTCCAACACAACAATCACAGCTGGGCCTGCTTTCTTCTTTATTAGAAGGCACAGCTAGGTTTCAAAGAGAGTCCAAGCAATTAAAAAGGGAACTAAAGGAAGATGAAAGTATAAAGGTACTTATCACATCAGTTATCAGGCCTCGTTTGAGTAGCCAATGGTAATTACGCTCATTGAGTAAATAGCCGAGATGCTCAGATGTCTCCTTCTTTTGGTAACAGAGGGTTAAGGGTGGGGGAGCTGTTGGATCCACTGATGAGTTCACTAACTGGAGATGACTAACAATACAATGCAGGTGCTGTGATGGGAACTGAATGTTGATGTTCAGTTGGTTAAAGATCCACTCACTGATTATGTTGTAGCAACCCAAATCACCAACTTTCTTCTCTTCTTTTACCAGTTTCAGTGTAATATTTGGCTGTTTGTATTGCATTTTATTCTTTTTTAACAGTCAACAACACTTTTGAAGTTTTATGTCAAGCATTAAAGTTTATTTTTGACTTTGAACCCATCTCAATGTCCGCTTCCTAAGTTCTTCCTCGAGTTTTTAACCGCACCATACGGTCTTCATCAGCGGATGAGTCAGCTTAGTTGGTATGGAGATAGATGTGTTGATATGTAAGCTCATTACTAGTAGGACTTTTCGTCTGTGTTGGCCTGAAAGGGACTCTGTATGGCAGTTCCCAGTTCAGCAAAGAAGTTTTGAGACTTAAGAGAAGTAGTTAAGGGGTTGTGGACTCTGCAGGATCCGAATGGTCTACACACTACACAGATAAAAACCCCTTAGATCTGATAGTCAACAAGCTTTGAGACTTGGGCTGCAGCCACACCACTATCAGTGTAATAATGAACTGCATCATCACTTTTAACCTGACCATGTGGAGCAGGTGTGGAGTGCAGCGCCTCTGGTCGGCTGCAAACAAAGTGACTCCCGTGATTAACTGCACTGTAGCCCTCACTGTCTGACCTGTACTCATGTGCCAGCATCACTGTAAGAAATGTTTTATTTGAATAATTGAAGAGATGCAAAACAACATGAATAATTACGTGTCACTCATGCACTTTGCGTCATAGTGAATTAACAGAGAGAGCTGACAGCTGCTGGGACCATTTTTTAAAAGAGATTTGTGATCAGATGAGGAGAAGAGTGTCACCAAGAACAAGGTTCAGATTTTTTGTTTGTTTTTTTTGGTATAAAATGTATTTGAAAATGTACTTTTACACTTTTACACTTACACGGAATTTACATTTATGGAATTGCAGTACACTATTTTCAAAGGAATCCTTCAAAGGAAGGAGGTAAATGAGAAGATCAATACCGCCTTCATTTTTGTATGCTACATGTTAGGGATCATGTACAGCAAGCCGGTCATTGTTGGAAAATAAACCAGTAATGGCTACTTACTGAAGAACCCAGAATTTGACATGAAATAAAATTTTGATTTTGTGTAGCGTTTAGTGGCATCTAGCAGTTAGGTTGCAGATTGCAACTGAATGAACAGTGTTGGGCAAGTTACTCTAAAAAAGTAACTTGTTACAGTTACTAGTTACTTCTCCCAGAAAGTAACTAAAGTACTTACTGAGTTACAAATTATAAAAGTAACTAGTTACTTTGGAAAGTAACTATTGCGTTACTTTCAAGTAATTTTTTAATTGCTCAAATGTGTCAAAGAATTTGGACCCCACCTCCACCCCTCTTTGACGGAACTTAAAATACATGTGCGTGTTCAATTATTTATGATAAATCTGAATATTATAATGAAATGGACACTTCATACAATACATAACAGAAATCCACAGTACACAAATCTAAACTATTTTAACGTTGCTGTGGGAAAGTGAGACTAGCATCCAATAAAATGTCATGGATTATTGTAGATATTATAATTACTATGTTTATAGAGTGGATCGATAAAAATAACACAATAGATGTTTTGGAACTTTTGATATTTATTGCACCTCAACAGGCCACAACTAAGCAAAATTAAATTATGCTTGTTAAGCAATGTACCAAGAAATAAATAATATATTCACTCTTTGTAGTTGGAAGAAGCA
Organism: Sciaenops ocellatus; assembly: GCA_033000465.1. Lineage (NCBI taxonomy): Eukaryota > Metazoa > Chordata > Actinopteri > Sciaenidae > Sciaenops > Sciaenops ocellatus. Next base: position 5,350,373 of record CP136884.1, on the reverse strand, counting down.
GTACTTTTGGACCATTCCTGTTTCTCGTTGACTCACGTGAATGTCCTGTGTCGTCTTTGTGTGTCTGATCAGACTAGTCACTAGGCTACGCGGGCTTTCGAATTTGTGTAAGCAAAGCAACACCCGCCCAACTCCACCTCTGATTGGCTTACCATGGAATTTTACTCAACCTCAGCCAATCGTCATCATTTATGCGATGTCTCGTGCCCTCGCCCTCACCAAGGATTAAGGAGGAACAAGAAAAATCTTTGCCGCTCGGCTTAGAGATCTAGTTGGTCTGATGAAAAACAGCTGCCTTCAATCAGAGTAACGCGCCGCTTTTTTTGGCAGTAACGATAACGGCGTTACAATGATGGGAAGAGTAATCAGATAGATTACTCGTTACTGAAAAAAGTAACGCCGTTACTAACGCCGTTATTTATAACGCCGTTATTCCCATCACTGTGAATGAATACCCCTTGCCTCACCCTCTGCTTCCAAGTTGGACATCCTACAATGGTTGAAGCAATATCTGGACTGTTTAGTCTGTTCTGGGCCCCTGTAGAAACATGGTGGGATAACATGGTGGACTTGGAGAGAGAAAGAGGGCCTGCTCTCTCTGTAGATATAGATTATTATTCTAAGGTAACAAAAACAATTCTTATTTTCAGTATACTTGAATATTATATTACATTTTAGCCATATGCTGCCAAGAGTTTCCCCAAAATCTTGCACACAGGACCTTTAACATGATTTGATTTATTTAAAAATGGTTTTCTTGCTTCTGATATGGTCCTCCAGAGTCTATCAGAATTTATATTCATAGCAGGCATATCTGCTATCTAGAATGCCGTAATTGACCAATCAGAATTAAGTATTCAACAAAGCTATGTAATAAATGAAGCTACAGGTTGCAGCCGGTTAGTATATCTGAGTGCAAAAACAAGGGGAAACAGCTAGTCTGGTCCAATGCAATGACGCAAATCTCGGCAACATAAGTGGTGTGAATTTTTAAATCACAGCAAAATCTGTTTATTTTGGTCTCATACTGCCTTAATAAGCCAGATTAAATGCTAATAATTGGTGACAGGGTCGAGAAGCACGAGTAAACGCAAAAGATCCCGTGAGTAACGCAAGGCAAAAAATTGCTTAGCTTTCACTGTGAACACAACATAAAAGGTGCTGGTAGGCGTTTGTGCAAAGCTAACATGCTGCTGCCTGTAGCTAAGCAGTAACCTCCATGGCTGGGAAATGAAGCCAATATGGAAGTCCCAAAAAGTTCCTTGAACAGACACTTGAGGCTGGCTACAGAACATTTCAACCCCCATAAGCCCCCATGTTAAAATGTCCAACTTCACAGCAGAAATAAACATGTTTACAGCCTGGTACAAAAAACAGTTTTGGTCTCTATAGCTAATTTCCCCGTTCATGACAACTGTACTGAGGGTGAATCTGAAGGCTTAAAGTTATGCATAATTAACAGCGTGGTTGCTTTGATTGACAGGTGGGTGCCATTATAGATGGCTTGTTTGAGCAACCAGGTGTTATTCGGCCCGCCTTGGGTCTGTGCCGATGATCCACGTCTGATGATCCACGATTTTTAGATTAGTCGGGAGGTGGCAGGGGCAGGATAGCCAACTACTGTCATTGTTGTACAGACATAAGAGTGGTATTGATTTCTTTAACAGAAAGCAGATAATGCCACCCTATTGCTTTAGAACAAACTGATAAAATATTACACTATTTCATAAATATAAAACCTTGTGGCAAATCCAACTGTCAAACCAACTGAACTATATATTTTATATTTAGTATATGTAGTGGTCATAAATTATTTACAACTACAAAAATTGCTCAGAAGACACAAGCTTTCATTTTATTTTTGATGTAGAAGCAGCACCCATGTGGAAATGTAAATGGTAGTTTTGTGTTTCTCTGACAGCTTTAGTTAAAAAAAAAGTGCATTATTGTAAACTGTAGATAGCTTTCATTGCCTACAGTCTGAATTTCTATTCACTTCTCTCCTGATCTGATTCCTGTATGGTCTTTCTTTCCTTCCACTGTGGATTTAATGCTTTTTCCCCCTCCTTCCTTTAAAAAAAAAAGCTATCATTTAAACATGTCATGGGTAGTGTTTACCTGCAGTGAACCTTGATTGAGAAAGCCTGTGACTTTACAGTGATGCCCTCCTAATCTGTATGACTGGCATGCTAATTTCTCTGACGCTGCCATTCAAAACACAAACATGAAATGTTGGTTTTAGAAGCGGGAGACCTGGTAGAGTGAATTTCAAGTGCTTATTCAAATATTTCATTAAAATGTAAATTTTTACAACGCCGTACGTCTAGCTGTGCACAAGGCATGACTTAAGAAGTTATGAAGTTATAACAGCGTTTCTCTCTCTGATGCCAATTAACTGGTGGGGGGACTATAATGTCCTTACCTTGTTTTATCACCACATAATAGTACGGTACAAATGCATCACATGCAACAAGAGTCTCAGGTATTGACAGCTAAGACTGGTGGACTGGAAGAAAAAAAAAGTCAAACATGAAGCCCCTTGAAGAGTGGTGGCTAATCAATTCTGTTATCTTCCTAAAGTGCAAATGAGGTGATTAAAATTAAGGTTATGTAAATAAAAGAGTGAAAGAGAATTGTAAATGAGTCAGATGGCCACACATCTGTCTGCTGCTGCTGGACATACAGGTTTATCTCAGACATTTGTCAGGACTAGAAAACAACCTGCTATAGGTACAGTGGACTCAGGTTCGTACGGAAGCTAAGAAAGGCCATGATAATTGGATTTTTATATCTGATTGTGGAATTTAAACAATATGGATTATTTTGTGTTGAAATTTAGTGATTAAAGTATTGTTCTCTGCAAACCACATATCTGAATTTACATGGCTTGAATTCCCCACTTTGGAATTTCCAGAAGGTTCAATTTTATGATTTAAAACTTTTGAAGTTTCACAAATTATTTATTTTTTATTTTTCATTTTGGTGTTAGACCAGTACAATTTAGCATTTATTTCTGTCAGGTATTCATTGTGAACAACACCTCAGCATCTTAGCATCTATCATCCCTCAGCTACATTTTACGTAGCATGACAATTTATAATTAACATAGAAGGACACATTTGAATTCCCCTCTTTGGAATTTCCAGAGTGTCAAGTAACAATTCAAAGACTTTTTTTAACTATTTTTTTCAGTTTCGCAAATATTTTTTTTTTTTTTTTTTTTTTTTGAAGTTCAGTAGACTGATTAGATGTGAAAGTATTTATTCAATTTGGGCAACTTTTTGGAAATTGCAGAAAAGTTGGGAACTGAAACCACAGACAGAAGGTTTTCAAAATCAAATATTCTTAATTCAAAGATATTTAGGTTAGGGTTGAAATGACCAGCTATTTTATCTTTTTTTATTAAAAAAAAACAAAAAACAATTCATGTCATATTTCTTGTATTCCTTAATTTCTATTTACCTCTTTTACTTTGTCAGGAACCAAATTTGTTTGAATTGTGAACTTTCCGGGAGTCGCAACTGTTTTCATTTCTTATGGAAATTTATGGGATCGGTTATTTCTGTCAGCTATTTACTGTGAACCACACCTCAGTGTTTTAGCATCACCCCTCAGCAACATTTTAAGCTGCGTGACAATTTAAATTAACATGTAAGTACACTTTTGAATTCCCCTCTGGAGTTTTCAGAGGGTCAAGTTTCATAGTTGTCCTGTTCTTTTCTAAGTTAATCTGTTGTCTGAATTTGACCAGCAACGAATTTGAAATGAAATTACAAAGGCGGGAACTCAAACCACAGACAGAATTTCAGAAAGGTTTCCATATCCATTGCTATCATACTCAATATATATATTATGAATTCATTCCTTCATTCCTTATGTGTTAAATTGACCATCTAGTCTATGTTTTTCCCCCAATGCTGATTTTTTGCAATAATATTTTGTGTCATATTTCAGTTATTCCTTAATTTATTTGACCTCTTTGTCAGGAACCAAAGCGTTTATAGTATTATCTCAACTTTTGGTGACTGTTTTCATTTCTCATGAAAATTTCTTCTTTTAGGAGGGCAGAAAGGAGGATCAGTTATTTCTGTCAGGTATTTACTGTGAATCACACCTGAACCACTGCGCTTTAGCATCACGCCTCAGCCACATTTTACGTAGCGTGACAGCTTTAAATTAACATGGAAGTACACTTTTTTTTAAAAAACTGTAATGGCTATTAAGTTTTTTTCCATATACACAAGAGACATACACAACAAAGAAAAAGCAATAGACATAAATAAAACAGTATCAACAGTCATGGCTGCAGGTATCCCTATTCTACAAAATCAGATTTATACAGTTTACAGTTCACGTCTTTCATTATGTCATACAACACCCATTTTTTCCACTTTGTAATAGAAACATCTTCCTTCAGTCGAAGTTGGTAGGTCATTACAGAATATTTCTCTTACAATCCCTAGACCTTGTTCTATGGTAGGAGATTCAGTCTTGTACCAGTTCCTTGTTACTGTCTTCTTAGTCGCAATCAAGGTACATAGTTTTGCTTTCATTTGGTATTTCATATCCCAGTATGTCTTTAGTCATGGCATGGAAGTACACTTTTGAATTTCCCTCTCGGGAATTTCCAGATGGGTCAAGGGTCAGACTTGAATTATTAGATGTGAAAATGTTTTCAAATTTCAGCAACTTGTTTGAAATTGCAGAATTCGATATGAAATTTCAAATGTGGGAACTCAAACCACAGAAGTCAAATATTTGCTGTAGTGCTCAACAATACTTATCTTATGAATTCAGAAATATTTAGGTGTGAGTTAAAATGATTCAGCTAGCTGTCCTTTGTTTCAATATTTATTTTTCCGAAAATATTGAATGTCATTCTTCAGGCATAATTCATAATCAATTAATTTCTATTTACCTCTGCTACTTTGTCAGGAACCAAAGTTTTTGAATTGTGAACTCAACTGTTTTCATTTCTTATGGAAATGAATGGGATCGGTTATTTCTGTCAGGTATTTACTGTGAACCACACCTCAGCGTCTTTGCATCACCCTTCAGCTACATTTTACGTAGCGTGACAATTTTCAGTACACATTCATAACAAATATGTCATTGCCTACACAGTCATTAGCTTAGCTGATTACTAACTGAAAATTTGGATATATTGACACAGCTAAGTAACTGTGTAGAGAGGCTATTTGGTACTTAAACAATTTGATGATAGCTATACCTTTAATAATTATTTGTATTAACTGATATATGACATACAGTTCATCATTTTGCAATCCTATATGCTGTTTGTATATATTCATGTGCCATTTTAAGTATTAACTTGTATTTATTTATATGTAGTGTGGCTTCTTAATATACAACTGAATTGGTCTGGATAAGGAGTCAGTGATGGGTTTAGAATTAGAATCTGACATCTCAGATAACTCAGGCTATTGTTAAATTATCTAAAAAAAAAATCCAAATATATGGACAAATAAGTAAAAATGTTCTTATATAGTGTCTTTGACTGTTTTTCCTTCTGCATGAAATATGCTGCAGTTTGAAGGAACAACATTTCATAAAGTCATGATACACAGAAAATACGCCGCAAGGCTTTTTCCTTGTCGATCAGTTATTCGTCATCTTAATGTGTGTGCTTTCCAGAAGATGTAACAAAGAATAAACAGTGGCATGTTGACTTTTAGGGTGTCTGTCTGTCTTATATTTGCAGTTTCTCCGCCTTGATGAGACGTTAAAACTTCAACAAGAACCTCCGGGTTCATATCGCTCGAGGTTCTTCACTCTCGCCTTTTATTTCTTTATTTATTCTCTCATTTTTAACTTGCAGGGGGAAGAAGACAAAATGGTTGCAGGTGGTGATGAAAATAAGAGCCATCCATCATTATTTATTAGGCATGAAAAAGATACACAATAATGTAATTTAATCTCTCAGCAGACAATTATTTCCACATATTGATAACGCAATGCGAAAAGTGCCATGAATCCTAATATGATGTTTGCTTTTATTGGTGTATGATACAACCATAACAAATAATGTAATTGTATCAGGGAGAAAATGTGATTATTTGCACATGCTAACATTATAATATCAATCTGCCACAGACAATGGTATCATATTATTTTGCTGTGCTTAACTAGTTACAATTTGCATTAAGTTATTATGTCTGGGTGGCAATAAAGTCGGCTCTCTCCCTCTGGTCTGTGCTTTTCTTAGTTTCTCATTACAGCTCTGTGAAATTTTGGAAGGTTTCAAGTCCAACAGCCTGCGTGCTTTCTGAGCTGAGGAAGGAAACTTTTACATGGACTTTTAATGTGATTTCCTCTTCTGTCTGTGTGCTATAGCCTTTATCTATTCATTTAGAGCTCCAATCCAAACATAGATGACTATCCAGTGCTCATCCAGGCCAGTCCGAGGTTAAAGAAACATGACACAATAGACACTATTACTATGCAAATGACAGTGCTAGAAACAAAAAACACCTTTTTTCCATTAAAAAGTAAAATGCTTTAAATATTTGCATATAGGTGCACTCATTTGGTTATTCACAATTTCAAAATGATTAACATTAATGAAGGAGCAGCTTGATGCACCGACTGTCAGGCCACATCAGGCCACCTTTGTAACCTCCTCTGTGTTTTGCATGGCGAGGCGTTCACGCCATAGTGAACTAATGACCAAGTCAGCCCATGTAAAATTAGACCGTGCATCTACACAAGTGTCTTCCTGACATTATGAGAATGTTTTATTGATGACTCATTATTAGCAGTCGAGCAGTGAGGTGAGTTTGATCCACCCAGAAGATGCAAAGTGTAATAATAATAATGCCTGCTTAATTATTAATATCCAAAACCTAATCCATCTCTGCAGAGAATATGTACATATTTTAGTGTCTCATTTGAATTTTTGCAACAAACACACACCTTAAAACCATCAGACGGCCGTGGTAATGACAGGTTTAAATGGGCTGATTTTTAAGAATTAATGTGTTATTGCCACTGTATGGCCTGTGCTGAAGGAAAGAGCTCTTCCTGTTTATTCTGTTTGATTCTGAAAGCGTGCAGCGTCCCACTGCACGTCCCCGTGGAGAGGCGAGCCGAGCACACACTGTGAGACGGCGTCATTCAGCACCGGAGGCTAGAGGAGTGTTTGCAAGTCATTAGTGGTTTGTAAATGATATTTGTTCCCATGTGACATATCATTTGAAATGGTTTTCTAATAATAACACCCACTGATAATAAAATAAGAGGGCCCTCATGTTGTGATTATGCTTTTCATAAATTTGGTTTAAAAAAAAAGGGGGAAAAAAAAGGAGGGAGACATTTCAATATGAATAAGTGCTCAATATGTTGATATGAATTTCACTCTCAGATGGTGTACATCACACCGATCCTTCAGATGACAGCTCTGCTTTTAGCTCAGGTTCGGTCTGACCAGTGAGAGCATCTCACACCGAGCTGGAAGAATTCTCTGAGTAAAACTTTGCTTGTATCCTGACTTGGCTTTGTTGTAAAGAAAAGGCATCTTCCACCGAAGCCCATTGCACTGTATTCTACAAGCAAAAAGCTTGAACTGTCACCTCCTTCCTTAATGACTACTGACAAATACCCTGTCTTCCCGCGGTGCATTTCCTGTTCGCCACAGCACAGAGCCGAGACAGCTTGGCACAGGACGCAGTGTGTGTCGTGAATAGGGAGCCATACTACCGCTCTAACACCATTCGCCTTGTATTTTATGAAATGAACCAGCGGCTCGGAGATCAATAGGCCCCCGTGGTGAATACGAACAACGCTACTGAGTCCTTATCAGGAACCCGCTGCAAATCTGTGGCAAGCGAAGCCTGCACCTTCCCTGGATACACCATTGGTCTTTGAAATTAAAGTTGACGCCTGTAATCCAGGGAAATGGTCCCTCTACTCTCGCTTAACACCGGTTTAGTTTCACCCCAGCTGATGATAAAGCATGACAGAAATACAGAGCACTATCTTCTTGCCGGGGTTGATAGGTTCTGCCAGCTTATCAGGAAACAGGCAGCTAACCTTCTTGTGCCTGGCTCGTGGACAAAACTGAGGAGTCAATTTACAAAAGAAGCCATGCCGGGTGGCTTGTAAATAAAACCATTCTTTCTCTACAGACGACAAAAAAAGTAAAAAGAAAATAACCAATTTTAGAACCGACCCAAAAGTGAGTAAATGTATAACACAGGAGGCTAAGCGCTAGTGATAGAGTGTATTCATGTAAATCCGCCCAAGCACAGCTGCAGGAAATTGACAGGGATCTACTGGAGCGCTTTGCCTGTAAAGGGTGGGATTTACATGCCTAACTAGGGCTTAACCACCCTCCCCCGAGTTTACCTGTTACTCTCTGGCCTCTGAGCGTGTGCCTGGATGGGCTAAGGTTGCTCTGCTTATTCCTAATGCCTTTTCATCCCCCCTCATATCTGTCAGTCTCAGAAATGAACTCATAAACTCCATCGAGGCTACTCAGCATTGCAAAATTGGTTTGGCGTAACGGCACATCAGGAGTTGTGTTTGTTTCCTGCTCTGGGGGTCTCAAAACTTTCCACAGCAGCAATCAGATCAGCTAAAGTTAAAGCGCATGTGTGTGGCAGGATGTGAGCGACGCTGAATGAGGCTGTGAGGTGTGAATGCTGCCGCACGACGGCTTTGTGGGTAATTGAGATCACATTAATGCATGTGTTCCTCCTTTAAGAGAAAGTGCAAGTCTTTTCCTTTTGGACAGGATGTGGCTTTGGGCAGTTAGGGATGGTGGGCGTCGCTCCTGGGCTCCACAGCCCTCAGCTGAATCTCAGCCCCTGCAGGCAGATTGTGTAGACCGCTCATGGCAGTTTAGACTAAGCAGAAAAACTGTGTTTGGCTTTCTTTTTTTTTTTTTTAACTTCATGAAACTCACATCTCTACACGTAGGGCACACAGCAGGGATCGTATGCCAAAGCAGACTCAACAAAAACATCGAAATGTTTCCTCATTTGTTTTTGTCCTCTGTACCTACAGTGAGATCCCTCCAGATGATTAAAAAAACACAAATAGCTAGCACCAATTCTATTAATGCTGTCGTCCTATCACACAGGAACCAAGCGCTGATGCAAAGCGTTCCTTTTTGCCTTTGCGTGTTTTGTATTTTTTTCCCCCCTCTAAACAATGATTTTCAGAACTGGAGCCGCCGCCAATAAAATTAATGGGAGACTTGCTGAGTCCATACAGGAAGTGGGCTTTTTAAATAAACACATTGTTTCCAAACTAATCCACACCCCTATTGTTTACAGACGGGGAACTGGGCTGGGTGCAGACCGGGCCGGTCCACCCCGATCCCCCCCACCCCCGTCTCTCAAGGCTATTCCATTTCTAAACAGAGGAGGAAAAAGATAAAACTGTCAAGCAGAACTTCACTTTGATGTTATTTCAGGTCACCATCAGACTCTTTTTTTTAACATTTCTTCTTTGAATTAAAACATATTCACATCTTCTTAGAATCAGATTAGTTAGTAATGTACAGTGACTTTTAGAAGACATTTTAATTCTCCTCACTATTTTTGTGTAAGAAAGTATATTATATTAATACAGCAGCTACTGTGCATAGTTTAAACGTTAACTGCAGTTCCTCAAACTGCCACTTGAGGCTGGCTACAAAAAGTCAAACTCCATAAGCCCCCATATTAAAATGTCCATCTTCACAGCAGAAATAAGCATGTTTACAGCCTGGTTAAACAGCCATTTCCGTTTGAATTAAGGCTTAAAGTTATGCATAATTAACAGCGTGGCCACTTTGATTGACAGGTGGGTGCTGTTACAGGTAGCTTGTTTGAGCAACCAGGTGTCATCACCCACATTCCATGTCTTGTACATTTTCAGATCTGCATCACCACATTCTGAGCTTCAAAACGGCTCTTCAGAAACCTGTGGGTAATGTCACAGATACGACGTCCATGTTTTATACAGTCTATGGTGGAAACCGCCTCAACTTCTGTGTTAAGCTCCTGACTTGACAGTGCAGTTTGAACATTGGTACATGTTGTCTTTTTCCACTTCAAAGTCCACATAGTGTTAGCTGTCATTATTAGCAGTTGAAGCTGTCTGTCCCTGTAGGACATTTCAACATTTGGGTGGACCCTTTGTGCTGCTCAGATTTGTCAGAAAGTGGAAGCTAGTTCTTGCCAACATTAGCGGTGAATCCCACTAGATGATGTTTCGAGCATGTTATTTCAACACAGCCTGTCATCAGCAGCTCCTGCACAGTCACTGCTGAATTTGTCTCATATTATAAAAGGGGAGAGGGGCTAGCTAGCGTTAGCCGTCTCACTTTCATGTGTTGGAGTGACATCAAATGACAGGCTGTCAAAAGTTAAAGCAACTGGCTAACAATGTTGGTTGGTTAACACCTGTGTGGCCATTGGAACTTAACTGATTGGCGATAACATCATCAGACAGTGCTCACTGGAGGATACCAATACTGATCTGAAGTCATATCCAGGCTAGTGTACCTACTCTGTTAGCTTGTTAGCTGAAAATGTGTTCCTGAGGTTTGAAAAAAATCTGAACTGGTTGAACATATTGTTCGAAATCATCAATAATCAACAATTGTCTGATGATGATTCAGCTTTTTATGAGTTTTTTTTTTTTTTTTTTTTTAAATGTAACTGCATTCATATGCAGGTATTTGTTTTATTTAAGACTGATAAGCTTATGTACAAATCCGAAATAAGTCCAGCCAAAATGTCTTTCTCATCATTCTCACATATGACGTTGCTAATTGGAGTGCAAATTAAAACCATGGTTTGATTTCTGCTCGCTGTACAGGATGCTACTACTGCAGAAAAAGAATGTTAATTATAATTTTGGCCAAATCAGTACACAAATCAAAACAAACACCAAGGATACATTTATATATCTATACATAATTATCTCTTAGCAACAATAAATCTTTAATCTTAGTTCAATTTAATCAGAAATCACGCCGTGAGAAAAACATCTCGTTATAAATGATCAGCTGTAGTCAGTATTAACTTTATAGAACACATAATGTTTTGTGTTAGCATGCAGGTGCCCTTATGTAATGAATATACTTTGCATGATCAAATTATCATCCCTGAATTTGAAATATCTGTGGATATCCACAACCACTCTGTCAACCACTCTCACTTATCGCCTACTGCATCGATTTTTGTTTCAAATACTACCAGTCACTTATACTTCCATTTACATAATGTCCGATGAGAAAAATTTGTCAGACAGATTGTAATTCATATCTCCACTCTGCGCGCTCGCTGGCCCTAATACTTCAGTTAGCTACCTCACATTTACATTTCAATCAGTGATTATAGCCTCTCCTCCTCTCGCCCTGCTGAAAGTAAATACGAGACTCCACTATCTCGGACTAAAATGCATTTGGTGGGACCAGAGGGATAGGCATGAATATTCTGCCTGGTACATATTTACCATGTGCCGCTAAGTGTCACATGCTGCAAGTGCATCCTTTAATAGCTCACTGCTCTGTATACAGCACAGCGTGGCACTAACACTGCCAGGAGCCTCAGACGTGCTAAAAATGTCTCATTTTGGCTTAAAGTGGCCACCAAATGCCATGTGACATGTTCTCTGAGGCGCTTGTTTCGCGTCCACCATGCTCCATCCATCTATAATCATAATTTTGTTTTTGTTTGTTCAAACCTACTGCCCTTTTTTTTTCCCTCTCCCCCGTCACACTCTGGGTTTATCTCGTGGTGTGTTTCTTGAGTATTAGTGGGCAGAAAATGAAACTCCAGCACACGAGCCGCTTCCTGCAAGCTTTCATACAGCTGCATAGATTAAACACATCGTGGAAAAGGTCAAGCAAGTGGAAAATTTGTCTATTGTAGGTTTACTGTTGACCGCAACTGTGAAATGAATGTTTGACATGTTTGTTCCTTGGTGTTTTTGCATAGAAGCCTTTGAGCATAATAAAGGAACAAAATACTGTGTGTTTTCTAAAGCTGACACCCACACAGGCGGCTGCTGATGACAAATGTTGGGCTCCCTGTTGTCGGAGTGAAGCCTTTCACATAAAGCAGGTTATATCTTCACTGTGTTGGAAGCCGCTGTAGGAAAGTCTGCTGCGTTTGGAAAAGCTCACTTCCATGTCCTCCACCACTGGACGCCTGCTGTCTGTTGACTTCTATGTCAGTGGTAACCCAATATCCAACTTCATAGGGAAAAGTCTGTCAGTTGATGAGTCATCGCCGAGCTTACAATCATTACTTTTTAATTGCTCTTTGAGTGGAATTTTCTTTGTGTCGGGCCTGGCACGGTAAGGTGAGCCGGGAACTGTTGAGCTCAGATGGGAATTGTTTGCATGTTTTCTTGTTTGCTTGCTTTGGAACGACTTTCCAACTCATCTATCATGCAGCAAGGAGAAGAAAACGGACAAATCATAATAATCACACTTTGCCACAAACTGCTCTCCCTGGCCTTCTGTTTTCCAAGTCTGGTTACACACATGTTGGCTCGGCAGAATATTCAATAGACATTTATAGGAAATAAATTAAGAGATGAATGCAAACCATATGGCATTCGGGGGTTTATTTGTAAAGCCCCTGCATCAAAGCTTTTTCCAGATCACACCATATTAGCTATGTTTTTCCAGTCCAGCAAAATCAGGAAGGTAACCACAGACTTTCCTGATGGGAAACACATGAGCGGCAGTCCGCCGAGACAAGGAGCCTCATACATGGACGGGGCATCCTCGGGGAGCATCAGTGAAAACAATTATTCCCTGCATGTCTAGATGTCATATGTCACCCTGGGTTGACTTTAATAGGAGGGGAGAGCGATGGAGCTGCGTCACTGCTTGGAGAAACCTTTGTAGCCTCGGAGTGAACCCCCCGTTACATTCACACTTCTTTGCATGTGAGGCAGCCTGAATGCCTGTGCGGGGTGTGGGCTTGAAGACAGACCGGGAAGGGAGCCAAGAGGAAACGGCAGTGCCCAGGGTATACACTTCCACCCCTGCATGAACACAAGATCCCTACCCCCACACCCCTCTTCCCTCCCCAGCATTTCGTATAGGCCAGACAAGTTTACGGTTTCGTGCATTTGAGTGTGACAGCAGCAGCCCTCCTGCGTGTGACGAGCCCAACAGCAGCGGTCTGCCGACACACGGGGTGGTTTCTCCTTCTTCGCTGTTGATCTTGGGCTTGCGCTGCACACACGCAGAGGGCCTGCCAATGTCAGACGTGGAGGGCCACACTGCTGAGAGTCCACAACTTTAACCAGGAAGGGGTTTTTTTTTCCTGTTTTTTCTTTTTGATATGTAGACGCACATTTTCTGCAAGATGTCAAGATCGGGTTTGGGTTGTGGTTTCTTCTTTAGAGCCTCAAAGTCTACAATCTCCATCTTGTGCCATTACACATTGGAGGCAACATGGCATGGGGTCATCTCTCTCTTCTTTTTTTCTTCTCATAGATGCACATAACACACACAGATAAATGCACTATATGCTCAGAGTGATCACAGCCTGCTGTGCGCCATCGGGCAGTTTACCTCAGGATGGACGGAAAAGCACTTCCAGGAAAAGAAAAGCCAGGGATTCCTGCTGAGGGAAAATGCATCAAAGCGCCTGACTTAAGGCTATAATTAGCTGCTGTGGTGTTTGAAATGTGAAAGAATGAAATCTTTGGAGGAACTGAATTGTTTATTTATTTGCGTTTGTTCCTCCAAATGAGCAAAATGAAGCTATTTTTTTTTCACGTGGAGTGAGTGCACTCCAGTGTACTTAATTTGCTGTTTGTCAGCGGTACTGTGTGCACTGGTGTTTCACGAGATGTAAATAAAAGCAAACATGAGAGGTGCAGTGTTACAATAAGAGAGATTGTTTTATGTTTACAGGAAAAGAAAGTGCTCCTTTTCCCCCTCCGTTCTGTCTTTCAGGTTATGTGACAGAGCCGGCGTACTCTTGGCAGAGCAGAATAGAGCAGCGGCTGTGGATAAATACAGTCAGTCCATTCTCTAATGATGTATGAAATCCTAAACTAATATAAATGTACGACCTGCCCTCCCTCTGTCTCCTGTCTAGTGATCCAGCCAAACCAGTGCCCCTGCCGCTGGCGCACAGCACACCACTGATGAAAACCGCTGGCCTCAGAAGAACTTCAGTATTGTCTTCCCTTGAGAGAAGAGAAAAACTCTTCTATTCTTTCTGCCACCGACACATCTGCTGACAGCTCACTGCTCCACCAGCTTTTCTTGAGTAAAACGATTTACAGATATTTAAAATTTAGCAATGTTTTCATGCGCTGTGTGTGGGGAGTTTTATATAAGGCATATTTGACAACCTGTTTAACAAAAAGTCCCGGTTGTGAAATAACCTTCAGTGCCACGGATTCCATAAAAAGGAAAACATTACTAACAGCATGATCATTTTTTATGTATGAATGATATTTGCACAAGTCAAACTGTTTCACAGCTCCGGTTTAATGTGGAACTGTGCTTTAACTAAACATTGCCGTCAGAGTGCACGGGGAATGCTGATCGGCTCACATGGAAGCGCTTCAACTCCCAGCAATCACGGCTTAGTTTACTCTGGCTACTTTATACGTTGCACCTTTTGCAGCACCTCATCAACACAATGAGAAACAGAGACAGTCATTTGTGTTTGTTGGCAGCTGAGAGGCCGTCTCTCAATCAGGCCAAGAGTGGAAGCACGACTGTCAGCGGCGTTCAGGGAAACATGCAGAGTCCCCATCAAATTGCTATCTGAAGCTTTATCAAATCTTCACACCAGCATGTTTCTCAGCAAATGATCAAACAGCCTTCAGCTTGCAATATTTCTGGCACATGAAGTCACTGTGGACTCCATGAAAAGCTAAAGAAAAACCACCTCGCCACATCTGAAAACCTAAAGATAACCACAACTCTTGGAGACTTGATTTGAAGAAGGTATAAACACGCTGTCCAACAGGAAGAAGTGTTTATAAATTGTCTCGCTCAGTAACTCCGAGTGACTGGATCCACAAGGGGTGTAAATTTGTTTCTGTTTTTTCATCTACAAAGGCAGAAGGCAGTAGCAATTGGTTGCCTAGAGAGGCCTGCCAAGCCAAATGATATTCTTGGATTTTGACCAACTTTCCCTAAATATGGACAACAGATTCTTGGTTTAAAAAACAACACATTTATATTGTGCCACAGATATGTGGAGAATGTTGGTGATGATAAGAAGTTTTAAATTTATTGACACTAAAAATCCACAAAAACACTCCAGATGAAAGAAATACCTGCTGTAATCCAGCTGTCCTGACTGTATCTTATCACAGTTTCATATTTTTTACAGTAATAACAATGTGCAACCTGAGAGTTCAGTTTAAACACAAAGACAAGCCAGCAATTTAGCACTCATTTATTTAGAGTCTGTAACACCTAAACAATGTAGCTTCATGTCAGCTACATGACAAATTCATGAATACTGATTCAGTCCCTCTGTCAGCTTTCATTAGCCGCTCATGTGATCCTGCTATCACTCCTGGTGAAGCGACAGGACGGTGCATCATTTCATTGAACCAAATTTTCAAAACATAAAAAGTCGAACGGGGGGATATGCCAGCTTAAATTGGACAGGCTGAGACCCACTGTGGTGGATGACAGTTTGCGTTGTGAGTGATTCTGTGCTTGCAAATGTGTTTCAAACCGAGCGACAAAGTGTTCACTTCAGCATTAATTTTGTTTGCGCCTACAACTTATTGATTGACAGGGCAGCCTCTTCTGCGACTGATTGTGCAGCAGTGATGATGTGTGGAAGAATTTTGCATAACTCAACACTTTTCTATCTAAACTATCTAGACTGTACTCTTTATAATATTATTTACAGAGGCCCAACAATTCCCACCATGAGCAAGCACTTGGTGACAGTGGCAAGGAAAAACTTCCTTTAAGAGGCAGAAGCATCTGCTGCGACCGGTTGAGTTTAGAGAGGGAGAGAGACAAAAATGCACAGCAGCAATAATAATAATCATAATTATAATAGCTACAGACTATAACCATAATAGAAATATGACCTATTGTAGTAATAATGATGATAGTGTCGTCATCAGGACTGTGGCACCACGATCCATGAGAACCTGCAAGAAGACAAGAACAAAAACTTCGGGGAAGAAGCTAAGTTAGTAATATTTATTAATGGCACATGAATGTTTACAGATGGAGAGGAAGAGAAGAAGAAAAGAGCTCAGTGCATCATGGGAAGTCCCCCAGCAGTCTAGGCCTATAGCAGCATGACTAAGGGATGTTTCAGGACTCATCTGAGCCAGCCCTAACTATAAGCTCTATCAAAAGGAATGTCTCTAAAAAGTGTTGAGGCTCCCAATCTACTTTTGGAGACTATAGGAACCACAAAGAACCCTGCATTCTCAATGTGAAGTGTTCTAGTGGGGTAGTAAGGTAGTATGTGCTCTTTAAGACGTGCCTGACAATTGTAGGTGATGCTTTCTCTAATCAGGATTTTATAAAAGTAGCCATGGCAAAGAAGCTAAAATGTAAGAAATACGATCCTGGTCTGATTCATTTGCCTCCATCATTTATCATGTTAGCCAATTTCAGTTTGGTTGTAGCTAAGTAGCTAACACACTATGTAGGAAGATGACACCCTAAACTTCATCCCACCTCCAAAACTCTGCTTGATTGATTGTTTCTTTGGATTGTGTCAACACCTTTGTAACCTGGCGAGGATTTTACTGGCCTGACAAGACTCAGAGTCTTTGGGGGTCAGCTGGAACATGTTGTGAGTACTGTACAACATTGACATATCCAGCAGTTGTCATTATCATTAACTTATTTCTGGCCACCTAATGAGTGTCAGTCCAATATTTATTCTCTTTTAGCTCTGTTTTTTGGTCTCCACCAACTCCCGAGGGAGATATCCAGCTCCTTGGCTGCTAAGTGCTCCTCTTTGTTCACCAGTTAGTTTGGTGCAGGTAGAGAGCATTTGGGTGCCTGCTTTGACCAAAAACGATGCCATGGTAGCGGTGAGAAAGAACCAAAAGAACTGAAGCTGGACAGCTAAACAATGAGCTGAAGCTTGCTGTGAAGCTCCGTAAAGCCGAGGGGAGCTGCAGATTCAGGTTCACCTCTTTCACGTCCTTATTTGACACATCGTTGCCAAAATATTGATTGTAACTGCTTTAAGGTGATGCCTTGTAAGCTTCAATTGCATTACGTGCACGTAACATCAATTCCACTATGTATAATATTGTAGTATTGTAGGATCAGGTGTTTGTATTCATTTCATCAAATTACATGTTAGCTCTCATTCATTGATTTTTTTGAAGTAAAGACAGAAGCATCTGACTGGATGTCCTTGGCCATAGAAGTATACATATAAGCATATAATTGAGTATGATAACTGCTTCTACCTCACTGTCCTCTCGCAGTTTTGTCCTGCAAATATTGCTCCATATTATCTCCTCTCATTCATTTGAATTTGGTCATGTTTGAACCACCAATTTATTATTATTTTTTTTCCAGTGAATAATTTGTGGCCCTCGAGTTTCACTTGATATTGTCTTTCTTATTTTTTTTCTTTCATTTTGACTCCACTTGAACATCATTTAACAAAAACAAGCACAGACAGAGTTGATCCTCATCCTTACTTAAAAGCCTCTCACATTAATCATCAATTCATCACATCACTTGTCTTTGTGTTCGCCTGCTTCAATAACTCTTAAAACAGATGAGAGTCACCTCCAAATAATGTCTTCATCATACAAGTGCAGAGCACAGACAATCCCCTAAATCGCTGTTTCTTTATCCAATGTCAACAGCTGACAGTCTTTCAAAGTCAAGTGCAGTGTCAGTTTCAATAATTAAAGCCGTTTGTATTTCAAATAGAATATTTCATTTACAAAAAAAGTCATGTGTGGAGCAACAGCATTGGATGGACAGCTTTACATCAATGATCTTGCCCCTCCACCCATGAAAGTGATTATATTTTATGATTAAAAGGAAAAATAATTGAATAAACCTGAAAAAAAAACTCTCGTTAATATTGACATTTTTACCACAGTTGATCTTGGATGCAAACAACAGACGATTCTGTTATTGTTGTATTCTTTAGATCAAAGGGGGCTTTAATAAGGCCATTATAAATACATCTGAAAATTCACTCTGATATTCAGCAAACAAATCAATACAGGATGTGCACCGTTCATTGGTCTTTTATTGCGGCACTGTAGGCCGTCGCTGAGGTACCACAGCATAATGAACAAAAACCGTGCAGGGCTTCGGCGCCCCCGCTGTGTTCAAAGTCAGTCATATTCAGTATACTTTATAATTGAAAAATAAAGGTAATCTCTCCATCCCTTGGAGCTGCAGCTAACATTCCTCTGCTGTTTAACATGCAATGACCAGGTGGTGGTAGGAGTCCGTTAAAGAATAAAGGGGAAGCTATGGTCACTGTAACAGTCAAGTGAGAGGCTCGAGTGTCTTGCTTTGTTGCTGACCCTCAGATACCTGAGGTAAAACTGTCCTCGCAGAGAGCCGCGGTGTTCTTCGCTTGCTGACTGACGTCTCAGGCTGAAAAACCAGCATGATGCATTATCATGCGTGTATTTACCTCCTGTACCATTGGTAAATTTCTTTAGTATGTGCAATAAACCATATGTTTCCTCATCATTTATTAAAGAACTATGGCAAAGTGTATGTCTAAATCTATATTCCTGTTAGTCTTCTCGTTTGGAGCATGGTGACGGTTGATTAGGCCTCAGCACCCCTGTCCTTCACCACTTGGCTACTTTATTTCTTTGCAATATTGATGAGCTGCAGCCCCTCAGCGTGGGAGCACGGCCTAAAAGCGCCGTTCTTGACGTTAGGCTTGGTGAATGGGGAGGGTGACTCCAGTGGACCCCGTGGCCCACTGTGGGCTACAATGAAGAGCAGAGTTAAAAGATGATAAAAGAGAGCAGAGTATTCTTAACACCCCAACATAGAAGAGAGATTCTGTTAAGATTGGAATGACAATGTATTTAGACCACTGTGTTGCAAATCAGGGGTGGATATGACTACTTTATGTTAGTGTTAGACATTTACATGATGTACTCTTATTTGTCAGGTTTTTAAAACAGACTTTCCTATCTGGTTATTTTATCCAGAAACATCTCCTTAATTGCTGTTCCAGAAAATGTACAATATCATAAGATATACTGATAAAACTGCACAGTTTAGCCAGGTAAAAAAATATTTTACAATTCTTGAATGAATCATTACTTTTAAACTGAAATATCATGGTCCAATTAACATAGACGAAATCCATTTGTATTACAATAATGTCCACCATACCCTTTCTCCATTTCTGACTCTGCTTTTACTCATTTTCTATCACTGTTGAGCTTTTTTAGCTTTTTGCTGACCCTGCCTCAGCATCAGCACATATCCACAAAATATAACATCAAAAATTAAATTCTCTAAAGAAAGATCTCCTCCTGCTTCCTTTTAACTAGCTAAAGTACTCCTCTATAAACATAGGCTCTTCTGGTTTGCACACTGTAAATCGTTTCATGTGATTTCACACAAACCAAGTCTTCTCAGTGGTCTGCTTTATTTACGTATAGAGGCATTAGACAGTTTCATAACCAGTTAAAACTCCTTTTAACTTAAAGCCGTGGTTTGCTTGGTGATTTCCAAAGCTGTGATCTGGTAATATCTCTGGTGACATGTTGGCATCATTCCTTCTTGATAGATCCTATCAGGTCCATAACTTCCACTGAGGACAGTGCGGCCATTCTCAATCATTCTTCAAGGAATTTGGGTATTTTAGCAAACTGAAGAGAGTTTACAGCCAAGAACTAACACACAACAGGCTCATTTCAATATTTGTAGCCCAACAAAATAAATTTCCTTTTAAAACTTTTCTTACTAAATCCTTTGAATGTTTCATGAAAATAGATTTGTAATCTGCTACTAATTATTATTAGACAGAAAGAGTCATTTTTGACTTTAATAGCAGTGGGTCATTTCCAGAGAAATCTCCTTCAAATAACTCACCCATTAAAATAAAACTGACCAAAAAACAACAACTAACTGAATAAACATAAAATGGACAATCGTGATAATAAAATGTCAGGGTGTTTCTATTTGGTTACTCCTAATGTCAGTATTTGTAAAATGTGTCATATCCTTTACACTAAACTACACTGTTATCAAACTGGAGGCCTTCATTAAAAAATGCGTTAGTCATGTTATGATGAAGAGAGTCTGAGCTAATCCAGAAGTAGAAGCTGTTACTGGATGCATATTTGCTTATACTGCATAGTAGTGATAAATAAGCTAAGCTAAGTTCACTTGATGAATCTGGACAAATTAACCAGTAGAACTGTTGACAAAATCTCCAGCCCCTCGTTTTTACAGCTTTCACTGTATCCTTGAATCCAACTCTTGTATCCTTGAATCCAAACAAGTCCAGGCAAGTTCACAGAGTGATTCTGGCCCAAAAAGCCTAAAAAGGTCAGTCAGGAAAAAAGGTCAACACAGTATAATAACCACACTGTCCCCTGGGAGATGATGAGATAACTAAAGATTTCTGTTGGCTGTTAAGCGATCCAATCTAACAGTAAAGCTACTGTATTTATAAGATATGAGCAAAAAACAGCCAACAGGATCCTGTTTACAAGCTCCAAGAGGAGGTAATAAAGTTCAGTGTTCCTACTCTATATGCACCATGATCTCAGCATTCCTCGCAAAGCTTTAGGATAGAATCTCCTTACACCTACACTAATGTGACACATATACAGATATACAGTATATTTCTACAGTCCTGCTGAGTCATTGCACCCCACAGCCACAGACAAGGTGGAGAGAAGTGAGCGGCTTCATTTCTCACGTATACAGTGCATGACTGCCACACTCACACTCACCTCACTATTGTGAACTGCAGTATATAATAAACCTTGTTTGAAGTACATTAACCTGGTTCACAACAATGGTAATGTGCACCCTGAGGGGGATAGCGGCGTTATTGACTTCCTGTTCCTGGAATGTTTTTCTCCTGACTGTTAACTGAACTCATTTTTAAGTTTGCAGGCATGTGTGGAAAGTGAATATATTAAAAGACATATCCTACTCTTTAACTGTATGAATGAGTATGAACTGTTGATTACTTGGAGGGCTGGGCCATAGATAAGGTGGTAGATAGCTGTATTCCTCTGACCCTACACCACAATGTGCTTGAGTTATGTGGTCACAATCTAATTTCACAGGTTTGATGATAGAAAAAATGTTAAAATGTAAACTTTAAATGTATATTACAGCGGCTTCATACAAAATATTATGTAGACCAACTGAGCATTCATGTTGTTTTTATTGTGGCGACCTTTTCACACAGTTACACAATTGTATGAGTTATATCAAATCAATAACACAGCATTGATAAAAACATAAGAAATTTACAGTGACCAATTAGCATCCAGCTTTCTTGTCTTTATAATTGATTTGAATTGCCAAAGACCGGTTTTATGAGCTGAAGCTCCCTCTAGTTCCAAGCCCTACATACAGCTGTTAGCTGGGACTGGCATTTCAAAATAAGAGCACACCACGAAAAAAAGTTGGCAGATTTCTGGTTAAACATAGACAAACTCACATTTAAAAACAAAACAAAACAAACAAACAAACAAAAAAAACACACACAAATATTCTATGATGATGACATTCACAAGATCTTGGACAGATCAATGCTAAATTTTGGTGTGCTTCAATAGATCTTGATTAAGGCTCAATATAAGTATGAATTTGTCAACATGAGTGGCTGCACTGTGAGGCTTCTATAGGCTTCTTCACTGTAGGCTTCTATAACCCACAAATATCTGTGGGTGCAGATGAATGTGGATTTATTATTATTGTACACTAGTTGGATATTTAAACACACATGTCTAATCAGGCACATAAAGTGAAAACACCTGTGTGTGTGTGTGTGTGTATCATATGAGACACAAAGTGGTCAAAATCAAACAAATAAGACAAGCCATAAGACAAATACTGACAAAATGTATAATAAAAACATGACATTATGAAATAATCCAAAACATTTTTAAAATGCAGGTGTTAATCATTAAGTCATTTAACAATAACAAGTTTTTGTAGGTCATTTTTTTTGTAGGTTAGTGTGTTCCTATCACTGAAATGGTGAATTTATCCTACAACAAACAGGGTTTTGTAATTTAGTCATGAATAGTTATTAATTTGTAATAATTAAGACAATATTATTTAAGATCATATTTTTATGGACCAGTGGGTAATTATCAGTAGCATCTAGGGGTGTAGATGCAGATTGCAACCCCCTCATTTCACCCAGTCCTCTGCATGAATGAGAAAGAAGGCTGGTTTGTCCATCCTGGGCTTCTGTAGAACCATGGTGGACTTCATGGAAGAGGACACACAGTATCTGTAGATATAAAAGGCTCACTCTCAGGTAACAACAACATAATAATTCTTATTTTCAGGTGAATATACACTAATGAAACATTCTTGGATATACTCTGCCTTTCTGCCTCATTCTGTAAAAAGAGCCCTCTAGGAATCAAGAGGAATTGACTACAACAAACATGGCATTCATTGTTACAATGCAACTCTCTTATTTATTTGACATTAGCAAAAGTCATGTTTAGATTAGCTTTAAACTAATCCAGATATAGATGGACTTTCCCCACTAAATGTTGCCTGCTTTACATGTGTTTGGTTAGTTTGGGTTATGACACATATATACACATATAACACTGTATTTTTGCCCATCCATTTCACAACTATTCTATCCTGTCCACAACTATTCACTGCATACTCCTACTGTGCAGACACAAGCCTCCATAATGTCATCAGCATTACATCATAGCTTAACTGACTGTTATTGCCATCAACTTTCTGTCATCTGCATTTTCCCCTTAGACTTCCTGATGTCATTAAAACAATTTTCCAGATGTTTGCAAATTATTTCCATAAATTCTACATGATGTGCTTATTCATGACAACTTAATCGGATATTTCCTTAAAATGAGATACACAAACCTGCATTGTATTAGTCAGTTTTATTTCCTTTGATAAATGTCTCAAACTGTTTTCAGTATTTCTGTATTACCTAAAGGAAAAAGCATTTATTTATCTTTTTCGCTTTCAGTAACTATAACAAAAAGCTAATGTTGTTAGATTGCTAATGTTTCATATTATATTTTGAAAAGAGCTAAATATTCATGAGCCTTACAGCAATAAAGGGTACATTTGTGTGAAACTCTAAAGTTGAAACCCAACCACGCTGTGCTGAAAAGTAAACTTTTACATTAATTCACGCTCTCAGAGCAAACAGATGAGGAGACAAGCTTCTGGGCAGGTTACATCCACAGAGCTGTTTATCAAAATAAGCAGCCAGTCCAGAGTGGTCAGCCTATTGATTTTCCTGCCAAATATAATCTGTTTCACCATCATAAATCTGTGTCTGACATCTGCACAAAGCCCCATTTTAGCCAAACACTGCCAAGTAAGGCTGTTTATTCACCGATGGCCTGATAGTCTCCATGACAACGCTCACTACAATTAGACAACTGTAATCCCGCCTTCAAACATGCACACAGTTAATTATTTCAGCACAAAGTGAGAGGCGAAATGCGTAGAGGGGAGATAGAGAGGCAACTGTGGAATCCTGGTCTGCTGCTGTCAGTCCGCCGCAGCAGTGTGTGCGTGTGGACTCTGAACGCAGCACAGCCAGCCTTTAATGAGGACTCAACCAAAACTAAATAATAAGAAATGAGGGATGAGATTGAGAAATAAAAACAAAAGTGTGCCCAGAAGTCTCTCTTTTTAGCAGGCGTCTATCCTGAATATACAAAATATTAAACACCTGATACACCAAATAATATATATATATTTATATATGTTTTCTAAATATCTGGTGCTATTTAGCCATGTTATATTCACCCAGCCTTTGCACCGCACTTTCACTTTGTGATGCAGGGGTAATACATTTGTTGTGTCCAAGCTGATAACATCATCAAGGATTCATTTCTCAGGCTTTAAAAAGCTCCTTGAGAGCCACAGAATACATTATACTACTAGTACTCTAATCCTTACAAGTACAATTGGTGGAGTTCCCCTTTAAAGATCAAATTTTGACAGTTCAAAATCCCTCTCTATCTTCTTTTCTGTTACTGTCATTGATTTAATAAGGAAAATAAAGAACAATGTCTTTTACCTGGATTAAATTAATCAATACTTCCTGAAAATTGTTTGCACATTTAATTTCTTAGTCGCTGACTCCTCCAGGAAAGCAGAAATTTGAGAGATGAAGAATTGATTGCCATCATTGAGATGTATTTTGTCAGTTAGGTTGTGTTTGCTCAGTTGTTAAGTGTCCATGTGTTCATGTTATTTCTTGAAATACAGCACCGCATGCTTTCTTTCCTTCCACAACATGCTTTCTTCAAATGTTGACTCAGACAGCATCCCTATTCCCCGGAAGCCCTCAACAAGCACCATTTGCTCCTGCTCATACCATGTTAACAGAGAAAACTCATTTGCCATGTATTGTTAAAATTTTTATTAATAGCAATTTATGTCACTCAGACAGGGGCCTCTGCAGAAAAAAAAAAGAAAACATTTGGGCCTTGTACAAATCTATCACTCAAGTTGTCAAAAAAATTTGTTCTCATGCAATATAAATAGGGCGTGAGTCTGCGGGTAGAGAGATGGGATCTGTTTCTGCGAGGGCGACGGGCTGGCTGTTTAGAGACTCCCAGTAAAACAGGTCATGCTGTTCACATCATGAAGCCTCAATCACAAACAAATGTTTTATTTAAAGAGCCAAAGCGTTGTTTACTCCACTCTGCTTACTCTCCTTCCCTTCTCTTCCTCTCCCACCCGGGTGCGCTCTGTGTGTTCAGCACATTTGAATGCTGGAAGCATACTAAGAGGAAACAAAAACACTCCTGACAGGAAGCTCTACCCTGTCATGTAAAGGAACAAATAGGTAGGCAAGTAGCTAAGTGAACAAATTGCGCCGACACAGTTTAATAAATGAAGCATTCAGGGAGTACAAATGTGTTAACTGTTGCAGAACTCGCAACTGCTGTAAATAACCTCAGCAGCGTTTGTTTGCTGAGTGGACGTGTGAGTAAATCTGAGTAAAGTACACAACAAGTGTCAGCTTTTGCTGTATTTGTCACAAACAAACATGGGATGTTAATGGGCTGTCGCAGTCTGCTGTATTGTCAGAATCTGTCAAGTTATTATGAGTCGACTGGAGGAACGCTGCCGGGTCACAGTCCTCTCTGTTGTCCTATTGACTGCATCTGTGACCAAAAGCCAATTCTATTGACAAATCAGCACAGGAGGTGTCAACTATCTGCATTAATGTATAGCTATGGTTCCATAATTCATCAAGGTTGTTGTCCCCTTAAAGGATAGCGCCACCTTTTCTACTAAAAATTACATTTATAGGCTACTGTATAATACTCTTTTGCAACAGCAAATATTTTTTGAAATAGTTTTGAAAGGAATGCCATGCTACCCAATTACATTTGAAGAAAACACAAATAAATAAATAGTTAAATTAGTTATTAGTTAGTTATCTATCCAAAATTCATTTCATTTGTTGTCCTAAATTATCTACTTATGGTGACAAAAGCACAATTAAAGAAATAATTAAGCATTTTGGGAAATGTACTAGATTTTGTCGGTTAAACGAACAATTACTGAGCTTCACAGGTGCCCTTTTAGGATGCAGGACATGATCTCTGACCTCTGCTGTCAAAGTGCAGGACATGAATCCTGGTTTCTGTGTGTCCTCATCATTTAGAAGACTATGCATACTTGCAAGTACAAACATTACATTTTTTCTTAATTATATTAGGTAACAGCTTTCTGCAGTGTGTAAACAGACAGTTGGAAAAATGATTATCATAACTGTACATTTGAAACATTCACAACAATTCACAGACAAACGTCCTGTTTCAGTGTTCACAGTCCTCAGAGAGAGATCATTACCAAGATAACCTGTGCTCTCAATTGTGATTTTGCCCTCTGGCCACACTTTTGGCTTGTTTAAAACCTGTCATGACCTGTTCATGTTCCTCACCCCAACTGTTTTTGTCATTGCTCCCAGATACAGTATCAACATTTACTATTGTACAAAGGTATTATGATTGATAGAAATGAAGGACACAGTTGATGAAAAGGTTAATTGTAACAAACATGGATCATCCTTCATCTAACAACTGTAGTGCTGTGTACAGTAACCTTGTCCTGTATCTTAAATATCTACCTGTGGCATATAAGGCATAACTAATGCAATAATTTAACATTTTGGGAAATATACACTACCGTTCAAAAGTTTGGGGTCACTTAGAAGATTCCATGTTTTCCATGAAAACACACAAGAAATCAGTCTAAATAGGACATATTGCAAAATGAATAGGGAATGTAGCCACTGACAAGGTTAGAAATAATGATTTTTAATTGAAATAATAATTGTTTCCTTCAAACTTGGCTTTAATCAAAGAATCCTCCATTTGTAGCAATTACAGCCTTGCAGACCTTTTTCATTCTACTTGTCAATTTGTGAAGGTAATCTGAAGAGATTTCCTCCAATGCTTCCTGAAGCACCTACCACAAGTTGGATTGGCTTGATGGGCCCTTCTTACGTACCATATGGTCAAGCTGCTCCCACAACAGCTCAATAGGGTTGAAATCTGGTGACTGTGCTGGCCACTCCATTACAGACAGAATACCAGCTGACTGCATCTTCCCTAAATCATTTTTGCACCCAAAGCAAAGCTCCAAATTGAGCTGTGCTTTAAGCTTTTCTTTTTATTGGCCAGTCTGAGATATTGCTTTTTCTTTGCCACTCTGCCTAGAAGGCCAGCATCCCTGAGTCGCCTCTTCACTGTTGATGTTGACACTGGTGTTTTGTGGGTACTATTTAGTGAAGCTACCAGTTAAGGACCTGTGAGGCGTCTGTTTCTCAGACTAGATACTCTAATGTACTTGTCCTCTTGTTCAGTTAGGCACTGAAGTCTCCCCCTCCTCTTTCTATCCTGGTCAGTGACAGTTTGTGCTGCTCTGTGACATGAATAGTACACAGCATTGTACGAGATCTTCAGTTTCTTGGCAATTTCTCGCATGGAATAGCCTTCATTTCTCAGAATTTAAAATATTCCACTCAACATATTTATGGTTATGTTTAAGTAACTCAGAGCTCTTGGTAAGGTTTACCTTTTCAGTATTTAACCACAGCCATGATCTCATGATCCCTGACATTAACGAAAGTGGTTTTTGTTGCCTAATCCTAACCACATGAAGGATGCAGGACATGAACTCTGACCTCTGTTGTCAAAGTGCAGGACATGAATCCTGGTTTCTGTGTGTCCTCATCATTTAGAAGACTATGCATACTTGCAAGTACAAACATTACATTTTTTCTTAATTATATTAGGTAACAGCTTTCTGCAGTGTGTAAACTGACAGTTGGAGAAATGATTATCATAACTGTACATTTGAAACATTCACGGCAGTTCACAGATGAACGTCCTGTTCCAGTGTCCTCAGGGAGAGATCATCACCAAGAAAACCGGTGCTCTCAACTGTGATTTTGCCCTCTGGCTAGACTTTTGGCTTGTTTAAAACCTGTCATGGCCTGCTCATGTTTCTCACCTCAACTGTCCCAGATACAGTACCAGCATTTACTATTGTACAAATGTATTACGACTGATAGAAATTTATGAAGAAAAGGCCTCAGTTGTAACAAACATGGATCATCCTTCAACTAACAACTGTAGTGTTGTGTACTGTAACCTTGTCCGGTATCTTAAATATCTACCTGTGGCATCTAAGGCATAACTAATGCAATAATTTAACATTTTGGGAAATATACTCATTAGCTTTTTTGCTGAGAGTTTAATGAGAAGATCAATCTTCCTCTTAAACTTGTCCTTTAAATATACAGCTACAGGCAGAAACTAGTTTCTTGAATTTGAAGTAACTTGAGCCTTGTCATCACCAGAGGAGACTGCAGGAAGTCACTCAATCTCTATTACTATACATAACCTACCATAAGTTTTATGGAAGAAATAAAACAGATATAAAATGTTAACTGTTGAGCATTACAGGTGACCTTTTATCTTTAGGCAGATCCATGCTAGCTGTTTTGCCCTGCTTACAGTCTTTATGACAAGCTAAGCTATCTTCACATTTACTGTGGAGGATGGTATCAACCCTAAAATGCCAAACTATTCCCTCCAACAGTTTTATGGTAATGTTCAAGCAACTCAAAGGCTGGGTGTACGTTTTGCCCAAACCTAACCACACACAGGATGCAGGGCATGAATCCTGGTTTCTGTGTGCCCATATAGATTTGAAGATTCTGTGCACTTGCAAGTACAAACATTACATTTTCTCTAAAATGTTTTAGGCAACAACAATTAATACTGTGTAAATAGACAGTTGGAAAAATGATTACCATAACTGCTTGGGAAACATCCATAACAGTTCACAGATCAGCATCCTGTTTCAGTGTTGGCAGTGTTAACAAACCTCTGCAACGAGAGATTCTCACCAAGATAACCCATGCGCTCAATTTTGATTTTGCCCTCTGGCTAGACTTTTGGCTAAAACCTGTTTTCTCATGTTGCTTGCCCCAACTGTCTGTTTTTCTAACTATGAACCCCCAACCTCTCACCTTGATTCACTGAGGGTGGGGCGTAGCCCTCCACACACGTAGCTTTTGAGCAGAGGAGAGACCGGTGAAGTGAAGATAAGGAGTTGAAAACAAGTCTTTATTTGGGTTTCTCAGTGCACCTGTCTAATCTGACCAGTGATGGCATGTTGCTGTTGCTGTTGTAGCTGCATGTCAACATTCAACCGCTGGCTCTCCAGCCAACAATGTGGGCTATAGATAATTTGATTGTGCTTCCATTACAGCAGTTATCCACCCAAAACTCTATAGAGACCCTGTGTTTGTCCCTTGACCACCTAAATGGTTACATAACATAACATAAAAACCTAATAAAACAGTACAAAATAAGATAATTAAATGTGGACTCTTAAACATCAGATCTCTGTCCTCTACAGCTGTATTGGTAAATAAATATCAGATTATGATAAGAAAAGAATATGCTAGCCAATTATCCACCCCTCCTAGCCATATTAACACTCACATTCCTCAAGGCACCAGACGAGGAGCTGGAGTTGCAGCCATTTTCGACTCAAGCCTACCAATAAATCTTAAACCTAAAGATTATTAGAAATTATAGCTCATTTAAAAGCCTTGTTTGTTATAGTATACCAAGTTTTTATCAGGTTTAGTTCTTAAAATAGTTACAGTAATTATTGTAGGTGGTTTTAATATCCATGTGGACGACCATCATGATAATCTTAGTTATGTGTTTATCTTATTATTAGATTGGACTGGCTTCTGTCAGAGCGTAAATAAACCCACTCATCGCTTTAACCATGCTCTTGACCTTATTCTCTCCTATGGCATTGAAATTGAACATTTAATAGTCTTTCCAGAGAATCCTCTTCTACTGACCATTATTTAATAACCTTTGAATTCCTCTTACTGTTCTACAAGCCTTTAGGCAGAAACTCCTACAGCAGACGTCTATTTGATGCTGTAGATAGATTTAAGGAACTGATTCCATCAGCATTTAATTCAATGCCATGTACCAATATAATAGAGAACTTGTATGTTACTATTAGTTCATCCCAAATTGGTCATCTTGTTAATAGTGCTGTGAACTCACTGTGAATAACACATGATTCTATTGCCCCTGTAAAGAAATTAAACAAAGAAGGTGGGCTTCATGGCGTAACCTCCAGACCTCTGAAGCAAAAGGTGCGGAAATGGTGTCCAAGCTGGTAACATCTTGTTTAGTCTGGCAAGAGTCTTAAAACTTAAAAGAAGGCTCTCTGTGATGCCAGAGCAGTGTATTACTCATCATTAATAGAGGAAAATAAGAACAACCCCCAGCCACAGCTTCATTAAGCCATGCATTCCTATAGGCCTCGATACTTAGAGACTCGCAGGTGCCCTTTAACCCTTAGACAGAGACATGCTAGCTGTTTCCCCCTACTTCCAGTCTTTATGCTAAGATAAGCTAGTGACAACACCTTTTAGCAGTGTGTAAACAGACAGTTGGAAAAGAGATTATCATAACTGTACATTTGAAACATCCAAAACAGTTCACAGATGAACATCCTGTTTCAGTGTTCACGGTTTTACTCCACAAAGAGAGATCATTACCAAGATAACCAGTGCTCTCAATTGGGATTTTGCCCTCTGGCTAGACTTTTGGCTTGTTTAAAACCTGTCATGACCTGTTCATGTTTCTCACCTCAATCGTCTTCCTTGATCACTGTGTCCAAATGTCAACGATTGTCGATAGCGTGTACATTGCAATTATGACTGAATGAATGAATCCAAATAAAATGAATGAAGAAAAGCCCTCAACTGTAACAGACCTGAATCATCTTTTTAAGTAACAACAGAGTACAGAGCACTGCGCTGTGGGCTCATGTTCAGTGAGTCTCCACTTTGATGATCTTCCTTTTAAAATAGAACATCTTTCCATCTTCAACAAATGACATCCTCCTCAGAAGCACATTAAAAGCGAGTGTTTCATTAGTGCGGCTGTTGTTGTTGTTCACACTGGAAGGCTGCTGTTTTGCATATGATGTGATGATTGCGTGTGTGAGCGGCGAGGGAATGAGTGGTGCTTAATGTGGTGGACAGTGATCAGCGGCAATCCCCCTCCCACCACTACCCTCACCACCCTCACCATCCCCTCAGGACCGGAGGCCATCTCATTTACATTCCCTCCCGTTTGGACACAGAGCTGCAAATCTACAGCGGCTCCAAGCTTCCTGCCTGTAGCACCCACCCAAAAGGTTCATGTGTGTGTGTGTGTGTGTGTGTGCTATTGCCAAGTCAGCCAAGGAGGATTTTGCACAGGTTAAAGCCCCTAAATGAAAGCAGTTATTCTCATGACTAATTCATGAGATGCTGAATTATGGCTGACAAACAAGAGAAATTTAAGTATGACAAGCAAAATGAGGCATGAAGGCTCATATTCTGAGTGCTGCAAAATGAGATGATTGAGGGAGAAGAGGGAGCCATGTAGAATCTAACAACGCTGACTGACCTGGTCAAATACAACTACATACTCCATCCTTGGGCTTTTGATGTGTTTGGTTCCCCTCTGATCTAACCCCCCCCCCACCAACAGAGAAAATATGTGTTTTTAGCTGCAGGCCAGGAAGACGGAGTGAAAGAGAGAGAAGGGAGGAGAGGGTGGGGGGGTGCAGATTGTGAAAACCCAGGCAGGGGTGCCATTCTGCTGGCCAGAGTCCGGCTCTTCACATGTCCTCCTCCAGCACTCACAACAGCACCACACAGTGAGACAAAAGGTGAAGGGTAGGCAGGTCAACACACACACACACACACACACACACACACACACACACACACACACACACACACGCTCAACACTTTTCTACCCACCTTTTTCCCCATCTCCCTCTTCATCTGCCACTCTCTTCACTTCAACCCCCTGCATCCTCCCCTCCCCTCCACCGTCACCCACCATCCAACCAACCAACCAACCAACCTGCCTTCATTCTCAAATGCGGCGTGTGAAGGTTAACTGGCCTCTTATCCTGCCTAAAACAACAACAGAAGGAACGTGGAGTGACGGTGGTGCTTTTGAATAGTTCAAAAGATGTCAGCGTGTGTCTATAGTGTCTATCTTGATCACAAAGGAGGGTGACATGAGGGAAAACAGCACTTCAAATGATGCAACAAGACAGTGGCGACAATTTGCGGGGAGTTTCTGCAAACTGTGATCACATGTGTGAAACAAAGACCCCTTGACATTTGAAATGGATGAAATGGATGGTTTGTTCAAGCTCAGATCAATGCTGCAGGCAAAGAAGAAGAAAAAAAAGAAGAAAAAAGGATACACCACACAGAAGACATTTTTATTTTTTTTAAATTTGTTTTAACCTCCTGATGTTTACCTGTTAAGCAAACACGTCAAAACAGAATTTTTGGGATCACACTTCTTTTTTATGACAGCAACTGAGGCCGGGAGGAGATCTCCCCTCAGGCACATAAAAC
Organism: Sciaenops ocellatus; assembly: GCA_033000465.1. Lineage (NCBI taxonomy): Eukaryota > Metazoa > Chordata > Actinopteri > Sciaenidae > Sciaenops > Sciaenops ocellatus. Next base: position 5,318,238 of record CP136884.1, on the reverse strand, counting down.
ATAATTAACATTATTATTGTTTGAGTTCTTTTTTCCCCCTTTCTCTCATCCGTTAATTCAAAGGAGTTGTATTTACATGATGGATCTACAGTATTGACTGAATAATTTCTATAGAGTGTGAATATGCAAATAGCTGCTCAAACGTTAGAAAATACATACCCTACGTGCAATTATGTAAATCATCTTTGGTTATTCATTCAGTTATTCACCCTTGTATTCACTCATGCATTCATTTGCCATATTAGGGGCTGGCGGTGATGCCCTAAAAGCGGCAGGCTCTCTCCGCAGGCTTTGTGGACAGACAATGGGCAGGGAGAAAATCCCCCTCTCTAGAGCTGTGCTGCAAGTTGACCCACTCGCAGCACACAACACCATATGGAGAGAGATCGCTTTGAAGAGGCCTGCATGGCCCTACACACCGGTACACAACAAGGAGCAAGATCCACTGCACACACACACACGTGCATGCCTAAGCACAGCCACACACTCTTGACCTCACACACACACACACACACACACACACACTGTACATGAGCACTTGCTTATTTCCTGCTCTAAGTCACACACACTGAACTCCTGTGCTCTCTCCGACAAACTGTTTTTTTGGGTTTCATGTTTCAGATGTGTTCAGGAAACGTGAATGAAATGACACTCTAAATCAAAAATGTCATCAGATCCCCGCTGCTTAATATGAAGAAAAATTAGGTTTTGACGAGCAATATTCGACAATAAAGATCAGAGTGTTCGTGAGAAACACTGATGTGGTAAATGATGGAGGAAAGAGATGCAACTTCTCTCAAAGTAGATCAAAAACAAAGTTTAATAGTCGAGCACCCTCAGGCGTGTTTCCTCAGTATTTCAGTATTACATCTTATTGAACAATACTTTTCGTGCATGGGTACATGTTGCCCTTCGTGTTATCTCGTGCCACGCGAGTGCACAGTAAACTCATAAATATACTCCCCCCTGATTTTTTGAGAGAACATGGGTGGATCACTGCAAACATTGATTTCCACGAGGACTGACGTGAAAAATGTACACATAATGTTCAGAACACATGGCTCTGATCAGACTTTTGACCTCCACGTAACCTGCAATCACTAATTTTGAGCTTGCTTCCATATGTAGAGGGAGTGCGGTTTTAAAGGTGACGTGCAAGAAAAAAGAAAGAAAGAATGAAAGCTTCAAAAAAATAAAGTACTGAACTGCATTGTGTCATAACTGGGCCGTCACGGTGAGGTATTTTTATTCCTGAATAGCTTCACTGTATAATGTAATGGATGCTCAGGCACTGACATTACAGGTGTGTGTGTGTGTGTGTGTGCTCATGTGGGTGTTTTATTATTTCTCCCACCTCCATCCCTCTCTCCTGCATAAACTCCACCATTCATTAGGACTCATGCATTAAGACCATGCAAGGTGGTATTGATTTAGAAAAGCAAGAAAAGCGTAGCTGGCATATGAGTTTACTGGCTAATGCCCAAAACCATGAAACAAAACAACAAGACCACAAAGCAATGTTGTAATGTTGCATTACACAACATACGCTGAGGCGATAGTCTGATATAAAGCGTTGCTGGAGGGTAAGAGTGCGTCCCGTTGCGACACCCAGGGTGACTTAGAGATATGTTTAGCTGAGGAACAAAGAGCAGGAAGGAAATGCAGAAGACGCACTGAGCAAAGAGAAACATTTTCAAAGGCGACAGCAAAACACACCCCGCTCCAGTCTTCAGTATTAACTCGATGAGTTCAGCTACTTATTGGTCACTGACTTCATTAATTGGCTGCTGAATATCTCACTGCATCTTTTCACTGTTAACGTTGTTGCTTAAATTGAAATGTCTTTACTTGTTCCTGTCTCCACATGAGTCCTTGTTCTGTCATCTTCTTCTGATTTAACCCGTAGACTTGGTTTGGATGGTATATTTTGAGGTAAAAACATAAAAAAAATTCAAAAGACCGAGTTATCTGTAAGCAGTGACAAAATGTAATTAAGTACATTTACTCAAGTACATATTTATGGCACTTTACTAGAGAATTCCATTTTATATGCTATTTCAAAGAGAATTACATATACATGTAAAAATAATGATTGATGATTTTACATACAAAATATCTGATTGTCTTGATGCATTGTTACAATCAAACAGTTTTTAACAAAGTGTAGTTTCAAGTTAACTGCAACAGTAAAACACCCCTTGCATGACATCAGTAATATGTACAGTAGTACAACTGTCATAGGGGCAATTTGTATGTGTTGAGTATATTTGCTTCTGATACTACATTTTGCTCATAATATTTACTTTTCAAAACTCTTTAACTTTTACTGTTTGCTAAATAGAGGATGTGAGTTCTTTTTCCACCTCTGTGTAAGAGCCTCTATAAATATGCACAAACATGGCCTAACAGAAATATCAGCTCCTAGAGACAAATTAAAGCAGGTTTCAGTTACTGTTACACCAACTGACAGCCCTCAAGGTATCCAGTTTAAAACATAACTATATATGCTCTTGTCATATCAGCAGCTAAAGACACAGACAAATCAGCCAGACAATTCAGCAAACTCCCTGCCTAAATAGGACATCCTCTATCACAGTGTTCCCAACTGTTTTCCTTAAGGGACTCCTCTTATAATTGAGTAAACTGATTACTCCGGAATAAATGTCACATCTTACGGATACTAACCCAAACAGTGAACACAATAACTGCAGGTTGTGTAAGACGAATAATTTGGTGGTTGAATTTTGAGCAGATTATTTCTTGTGAATATCAGCATCAGATATGAGTTTTCATATATTTTAAATAATCATAAATACTTAATAGAAATCTTCTTTTTTTGACAATTACAGTGTTTTTTTTCTCCCTGATGCTCAGCCATTATTTTTTGGTTATCTTAACTGCATACTTTTCTAATGCAGTACGAGACTCTTTGAATAGTTTTAGTAGTTTAGCATTCAGAGCTTTACCACGTCTTTGTCTTGTGAGATTTCATATTAAAGTTTAGATATTACATAATAGTCTCAACTTTAAAAATAATGATTTAATGAATGTAATGCTTGTATACTATATTTGTAAAAAAAAAAAAAAAAAAAGTTTTCTTACATCCTTTAAGAGCAAGATGGCCTTTTGACCCCCCCTCTGAATCTTTGGCGACCCCTAGTGGGGTCGGGACCCTTAGGTTGGGAACCACTGCTGAACACTTTTCAGTTCAAAATGCACAAAACAGACACCGTCCTACATATCCACAATGTTTTCCGAGTGGAAAAATTTGTATAAGGATGCAGGACAGCTTTTCATTTGAAACTTGTCAACACAGACACTTTCACTGTTCTTACAGTCGGTGCATTTTTCTCCCGCAATGAGTGTAAGTCGTCCCTGTGCGTCACACATAAAGGGCCTGAAACGCTCCATGCTCCATGTTTGGGTAAACTGCGTAACAAATTGGAGAAAAAAGGCTGGAGCAGAAGACACAGAGTAAACTCCCTCCTGGACAATACCATGCTGTATTATTAAAACAACAGCGTAGGTCCCGGCGTTGTAACCTGCTAAGATGGGGGAACATGCTCATCGATGATATCAAGGTGACTGAACACACACAGAGCAGCAAGCCAGCTGCTGTTCAGGCAGCATGGTGGGGCTCACGCTGAGGACTAGGTGCCTGGCTGCATAATTGGGAATTATTAAACATGGCTCTAGCAGCGAGGTGATCATGAAATTGTATTTTCAGTCTTGAGGGATGAAGGCAAGAATTAAAATGTTACCGTTTGTTAGGAAGCGAGGGGGAAAAAAAAATTGAAGAGTCTTGTCCTAAACCTCCCATGATTCAATTTCTTTTAAGAAACAATGGAAATGCATTTGGACAAGCAGGGAGATGGATGATGCAGACTGCTGTCGTAAATTGTGGATTGTTGTAAATTGCAATCTGGATAAATATTTCAGTGGTGACTGGACTAACATGATGAAACACAGGGCGAGATGTTGTCCATTTTTTTATATGTGGAGGAGGCAAACAGCTACAAAGACAAACTCAGAGTAAAGTGAGAGAATGAAACATGTTAGAATGGATGAATGAAAGTAACAGTAGTGTACAGTATGGATGGAGGTTAATGTTTCATTTTTCAGCTTAATAAACTTTATCCCATTTCTAAAGAGAACCAGCTCATCATATAATACATGATTATAGGCATTAGGCATGCTTTATAGTCAAATATGCCAATAAAATATATTTTCTAGTCTTTTGTAGACAAATACAAGTATTTTTTGGACTTATTTAGTCATTTCACCAAGCTACACAAAAACTGTCATGTGACCCTGGAGCACAAAGTGCACTTCAAGGTGAGACATAAAATGTAAATATATGGTCAGTCAAGAAGGGTGTTTTTTTTATTGTAATTTCATAGTGGTATAATTTCTTTTTAATATAAAAATAATTCAAAAGACATTTCATATTATTTTTTGCATGTTGAATGCTAACAATGACCTGATGTTTGCATGCTGACATTACATGCCGTGGCCAATTTCCAACACTATATTTATTTATGTGATGGAACAGACATGAGCTTTTTTCCTGTCATGCTACTCTGAAGCTGATTTATTTATTAATTTATTTTAATCATAACACACACCTCATGCTATACTACTGTATACCGTGAATGAACATGCATCTCTACTCAGTGTGCTGTGCATTTAACTGGGATCCCAGCAAGTATGCACTGAGGCCCGTAAAACAAGTATGATGAGTGGTAAAATGGCATGTTCTGTATTGTGAATGAAAAACAAAAAAACATAGAAAAACATAAAGAAGTTCAAACTTTCAGTCATGTTGGCTCTATCATAATCAGTGATGTCACACTGCAGCAGGTGTTTTCTGTCAGCTGTTGAAAGCAAGCCACCTGCCCTGAAATCAGTGATAGGTGAGAATCACCACATGCTTTAAAGTTAACCACAGAGAGCAGTGCAGGAATACAATCTTTAGTAGATAACTTATGTGTATAAATTCGACTAGCAGATGTCATCAAATTAATATTAAGCTCAATTCCATTAAAATAATGATAAATAAAATACTGTCTAAGACCTTGAAGATCAATGAAAAATGAAATCCGGGAAGTCAGTTAATGAGAGTTTGTTAGTATCTCATTTAGTGTCATCAATATGATCAAAAACACCTGCTCTGTGGTGCCGTGTGAATGATTGTTTGAATGAAATGATAAAAAATTAAGATAATTTAGGGCAGCCTGTGATCAGGAATTGTTTCTAAACCAAAATAACTTAGAATAACATTTAAATTAAAGTTGACTGTATGATCCTGTTTGAATCATGCACGCAGGCCCACATTTTAAATACATGAGTCAGGCATCAAATATCAACAATTAAAACTAACCAACAACGCTCCCCTGTTCAATCAAATATTAACCTAAAGTTTGCAAAGGGAGCAAATCAGAAAAGTGTGACAGGCGACACGCGTCTTTGAAATGAGTTCATCTCACTGGAATCATTAGTTTGGAGCTGCGAGCAGAACATTTTCCTCTATAGCAGCAGTTTCAAATCACAATGCAATAATATTTTCCAGCATAATCTAAAATGATGTTGGAGAAAAAAAAAAACGATGTGGCAAAGGAGCAGAGGATGTTAGTGATTGTCCTATATTGCTCATGCTCTCATGGATTACTTAATTATCAGCCCGTGCCGACGTTCTGCTCTGTTAATGGTAGGCAATATGGCCTTTACCTCACTTAAGGAATAAATTGTATTGCTCCATCTCTCTCCATCTTGTAACGAACACACCCTCCCACACACATATAAACATCCCTTCCTTCCTCTCTTCACTGCTCATATAGATCATTTAAGCTGGAATGGGATAGTTACTGAAGCAAAATCCCGATGAGATCCAGCGCTATTTCACAATAACAATTTCTTTAATTGGGCATCTCTGCCTATTTCACCGCAACCTGTTTTATTCATCTTTGCAAAAATCAGGGACGGGATCCTCATTGACACACGCTGGGTTTATGATTTTGAATCATGAGGAGTGCAACTTCTCAGAGAAATTGCTATTGCCTCAGTGGGAAGCGTTGTTGTGAGCAGAGGTTCGGAAGATAAAAAAAATATTGAGTTAATCATGAACTCAGTCAGTCAGAGAGTCGAGAGCTGTGGCAGGTGGTGGCTGGGTCGACATCAAAAAGAAAAATACACATCTTGAAGAGGAGGAAGGCATGGCAGAGGATATTGTATCCGTGACACCAGGAGGTCAGCGTCATTAGCAAATACTTGGCCACAGTGCTGGACAGCCACAGAGGTGGTGGGCTTCATCATACGCTTTAGTGTCTTAATACTGCTCTGGAATTAAGGAAACACATGATTTTATATTTTTTATTGTGAGTTTTAATATTTGTCATTTGTCCTGCTGTAAGTTCTGAGCGTGCAAATAAGTGCAAGTAACAAATTTAAATAGCAATTATGTTAGTATAGTAAATACGCCAGCAGCGAGTTAGCCTAGCCTATCATAAAGAGATGAAACAGAGAAAAACTGCTAGTCTGGTTCCACCAGCACTTCAAAAGCTCAATAATTAACATGTTATATCTTGTTTGCTTGACCCATACAGACCCCAAAGTGTCCAAATAGACTTTTTACTGGCAGTCATGTGCCGTGCTATTTCTTAGAGGTGACGGGGGAGCCAGGCTAGCTGTTTCCCCGTTACCAGGACTTGCCCAGCTAAGCTAAGGCTAAACAAGCTGATTGTAGTTTCATATTTACTGTACATACAGAAGAGTGGTTTCTGCTATCTAACTCCTTCTGCCAGAATGTGGAAAAAATGACCAGCCAAAATTCAAAGTATTAATGTATGACTAACTCGCAGTGTCATAAACTTATTTTAGACAGCAAATATGTCAGTCTGATGTACAAAACATGGGTTTTGCTTATTTCACTCATGTGTAAACATCATGTAACTTCAATGAAGAGTTGGAATCGACGGTGGTGCAGACTTTGGAGTGCACCCTCTAGAGCCACAGACGACAGTTTAAACAGTTAAGACAGTTTTTCACAGGCTGAGTCGTTACTTTATGTTATATAATTGGATTATTATTACAGTTGCATCATTATAAGCAGCATTTTAATGATGTAGCTGGTCAAAGTAGAGCTGTTTACCTCCTACCTCCTTAAATCTGCAAAGAGTAAGTGGATGTCAGATAAATAGAATATAGTAAAAATAACAATACTTCCCCCTAAAAAAAAAAGTATTTAATATTACATATACTTAGTGACACACCTGCACTGTCTGGAACAAGATGCTTCACGGGAGAAAAAAAGGAGAAAGCTGAGTGTTAAAGGGTTAAAATGCCTCCTCAGAGAATGTAAATTCTGTGTCGTTATCATAAAGTGTAATTAAACCACGAGGTAGTGAGTCACACTGTGTCTGACAGCAGAGATGCCTGCAGTGTGTATCCACAGTAGCTGACCACACACATGCACCTACAGCACAGGGAGGGCAGCGAGGGAGTCTGACACCGCTCTAAAGAGTCCCACTGACCTCATCATGAGTTGCACTCTCAACAGGAAGTCTCCTCTGTTTTACACTTTCACTGCAGTATACTGTGACCAGCAGCAAGTGCACTCGAACTGGCTCACAAACCTTTAAAACCTTGTGTGTGTTTTCCCGCTCACGGGCCTGTTTGGAGTAAATATCCAGCATTAATATCCACACACAGATCTTTTGCCAGAGGATTATTGAACATTAATTACATTAGCATTTTCTCTCTGACAACAAGGTGGTGTCTTATCTGTGATCTTCAAACTGCGACTGGGAACTATTGATCTGGGCCATGTTGTCATTCAGATGATAATTAGGAGCGGGCGAGAGGTTAGCCTCCAATCCGTTTGAACATCTGGATGAGAGTTCCTCAAGGACAATGGGAGCCGCAGGATGCCGCCACTCTGTCGAGCCCCGCGTGTCTTTATGTGCCTAAGTCCATTATACAAATTGTCTAATTAATTCCCACATTCCAGCAGAGTGGCCCAACAATCAATGGAGGCAAAACACTGGGAGAAGAGCCCAGTCAGAGTCCAGTGTACGGTTACAGTTGATGCATGCAGAGCTGGAGGTGATGCACCTGGTGCAAGGTTTTAACTCTGACCTTTTTCTGTGAAAGAAAATGACAAAAAGCTGCAGCTCACAGGAACAAACTTCCTGGAGTAGCACAGTCGCAAAGCTAAAGAGAACGCTACGTGTTAGCGCAGGTGTGAGTGCGTTTTATTTTGTGACTTCAACTTTTTTGACCATCTTATCTTCCTGAGGAGAACGCTATTAACATTAATCTATAAAAAATTCGACACGAACAACATACTGTGAGTGTGCTGCAGCTTTAGAGGTGGTGCTATCGCAGGTTAGTCTTATCTATAATTAAAACTGTATTTTAAGGACATGCAAATGGAGATATTAGCAGACCTAACATATATCCTTCTCAGTGTGGTAGGGACAGAGTTCAAAAGAATCGTTTTACAGAGACCCTGCTTTGCAAAAAAGTAGCTCAATGTATTCTTTTTCATGAGTAAATAAAGGTAATCTCCATGGGTGCATTAAATTCTGTCGCCGCTGCATTTATGTTATCGTTAATGCGATGAATAATTCCGTTTGCACACTGCAAAAGTGCTTACAGCAGAACTTTGGAAGAATCAACAGAACAAATTGTGTGAGAAATTCTTAAATGGTCTTGTTCGGAGTGTTTAAGTGTGGAAAAGATCTCCTTCCTCTCAGTGTTTTGTACCAAGCCGTGTCGTTGCATGCTTGACCACTTAGAACAATGCCTTGTTAATCCACAGTTCAAAGGAAACCGGAGCAGTGCAAGACAACAGATGTTGCTTTGGTGCAATCCCCCCCCCCCCAAAAAAAAAAAGTACAGATAAACACTGGATATAAAAGATAGGCGGCTGTTTTAGTCTGTAAATTATTATTTGCCTGTAAATTGTAACATTAAGAGCCTGTGGTCCTGTTAGTCAGACACTGTGAGCTGTTGTCGCTACAGGAAGCAGCTTATCGTGCTTTCTGTTAACATGTTGCAATGTAAATGAACAGCTAAACTGCACTTGATCCAAATGTGCAAATGCAAAACATAAATGTAAATCAGTGTGTGTGTGTGTGTCTGTGTGTGTATGTGCCTGGGGAGGACGCAGACAAACAATGCAAATATTGCCCCCTTGTGGCTCATGTGCACTCATGGGTGTTGAGGGAAGCTGGCAGCCATCTGGGACAGCAGAAACACGGTAACCTGTTATAGCTTGTTTTTGGGGACATAAAAATACAGGTTGGAGAGGTAGAGGAGGTGTTTTTTTTTAACTGATATCATGTCAGAACCATGAGGGGAAAATCAGAATTATTAGGTTTTGTATGATGTGAAAATATGTTTGGGAAATATATGAATTCTTCCTTCAAGATTAGCTGCATTCTCCTCTCATACCCACATCTCTCTCTGTGTCCCTCTCTGCTGTCTCTCTCTCTCTTTCCCTCATTAGAGCAGAGTCAATTTCAATGTCACTTAAAGTCACGGCTGTAATTTATTGGCTCCTTAATACTGACGGACAAAGGTCGCAAGCAGTGCTGTGAGGCGTTCTATCAGGTTTATCTGTGCGGGTCATTAACCTTGACCTGGTGTAAATGCACTTCAGTCCAGGAAGCTCCCCCGTCCTGCATGCGCACGTTTCCATGCCCCCAAGAAGTTCCTCCCCGCGACAGCCACTCACTCGGCTGCCCCGTTAGCTCAAGTGCTTTAAACTTGCCTTAATTGTCATATGGCAGCCAACGCAGCTTTCTTAATTGATCTGACCTTTCACAGTGCTTTCTAATTTCCAATCCCGCTTTCATTGTTCCATCTGGCACTTTTAAAACGACATCTGGTTGACTGTACTTTACCCGGTGATCTCTGTACAGTTATTTTTAAACTTAATGTATGCCTCAACAGATGTTAGTTTTTATAGGTGAGCGAGGAGCAAGAGCGCACTCTCCGCACTGGCCCCGTGTCCATAATACTTCCCCTCAACAATTCAAATATTGACACCAGAAATTACAGACCAGGTCCCCAGCAAACTCTGTGCTATTATGTTGGTTTCTTGTTTTTGTTCCCTATTAGCTAAACATCAACTCAGCTCGGCCCTCTCTAATCACTGCCCATAAATAAACCATTAGCTCTCGGTTTATGAACAAATAAACAATTTCGTTGCCATACAGAGTTCAGTTTCGCAAATACGTCTGATGTCAGCGAGAAGTCAGGGGCATTTGTTTCATAAATAATAAGCTGAATGTGGGCGTTGCTCAACATGGACACTGAGGAGAGGAGAGCAGCTCGCTCTCAGGCTGTTTTACTCAGATCTTTTCTACAGGAATCATTATCAGGAATGTCCATATATTTCCGTCACTATCAAGACCATAGCTTCTCTTTTTTCCCCTTCCCCTCCCTCAAATTGTCTGATTAAAAAGCCGAGCTGTTATTTGTAGATCAGTTTCTACCATGGGGCATCTTCTTCTCTGCACGTTCTCAACATGACGATAAGTTCAGGCTGCAATCTTTCCTTCTCACACTTTCCCCCTAAACTGCAGCTCTCTGGTTTGTCCTCTCTATCTGCCAACATGGACGACATGTTTTGGACTTCCACATTCCTCCCTTTGGAAACTTCATTTTCTGCTTCTGACATTTTTCCGCAAGATAAATTTCCTATATTCTGTATTTTCATGGGGAAGTGCTCGGAGATGGCTGTACCTGCAGGCTGTTAAATTAGCTCCATATAATTGACTGATTAAACGCTTATTGATTGCTAAGATCAGGGTGATGGCGGCAGAGGATATGGATACTCTTGCCCTTGCATTTTACATTCTTGTCTGTTCACGAGGAAGCATAATACACACTAAGCCAAAGAGAAAAAGATCCCTGACTGAAAAAAATCCTGACTCGTGCTACGTCTTGAGGATTGAACTTTTAGCTAAGAATTCATCAGGACTGTAACTTTTTCCGAGCAGCCACTTTAATGAATGCACATCAGAAATTCAATGTATTGTGTTTGTACAATGTTCTGTCTGTTTGATAACCAAATAGGGCAATGTTTGGTAGTCTCGCAGGGCTTTAGGAGACAGGGATTGACATGCGGCAGCCTCAAGGTCAGAGTCTGCTGCTCCCCTGAAAGCCTCCAGCCACTGATAGACACGTCTTCCCTCCTGAGCCGTGCTGGAGCGAACACACCACAGAACATCTGTTCGCAAACAGCCCTGATGGAGCCATACTGACACCGAACGCGCACCCGCCGCCTGCACCTCACCACCCAATTCCCCGGCCGGGGCCAGATGGCGGCCCGCGCTGCCGCTCCCTCATCTCCTCATCCAGGACAAATCATGAGGAAGAATGGCCTGCAGGTACCGCCCCAGGCACGCCTGTGCCACTCACCGCTGACCACCCTCTGGTGGCTTCCAATGTTCCCTCCTGTCAAAAGACAAATTGTCCAACAGACTGCTCTTTTATGAATTCACCCCGCGGTCCATTTCTCAAAAGAGGTTAAGGAAAATCCTTGGCCTGAGCGGCTCAACTTTGAGACACAACTCTGTTCTCTGCAAAGTTAAGAGGCCTGCAAAGCAAGCTGTCGTTGAACTCCACAACTCCACAATGGACGATTGTTAATCCGAATCCAACTGGCACAGACACATCACCTCCATCCTCTGAGCGTGACCTCTAAATTATGTGCTCTGCTGCCACCATAAATAGGAACTTAGGTGAGGATAAAGAGACAGAACCTATTTTGTGGAAATACCAGACCAGTTTAAAACAGCAAAGCAAATGACTGGAAAATAAAATACAGACTATTCCCATCTCCTGGCAAGTGTTTATTTAGTGTCAGTTTGGAGAAGCTAAACCTAAAATTTGAAAAAGATAAACACAAATGACTGAGGTTAACCACTAACACAGCTTCAATTTCTTCCACTGTGCAGTAACACACACACACACACACACACAGACACATGCACACAGACACACACATCAATCATCAAGCAAACAACCCAAATCATCTCATCATCATAAAAAAACTGTTGTTCTGTTCTGTGATTCAGCAGCTGCTGATGTGCGTTTCTCCGGTTACTGCCTTGTGTGATTGTAGGTTATTTCTCCGCGTTGGATCTTGCTTTAAGAGAAGGCTGGACTATTTCAGCTCGGGAGTCATCTTTTTACAGGTGACCCGGTTAGGAATGCCACCACAGATCAGGGATAAGTGTGATTAATCTCCACTGACATTCTTATGGCACCTTTTACACAGCTTTTCATCTTGAGGCTGCACAGGAGAGATGTGTGGGAAACAATATATCTCTAATGACAGTAAAAATCTGCCTCATGGATAACTGCAATATCTGCTCATTTAGCCTTAGTGCTATTTTTGGGGTTACCTCAGGTTTGCTCTAGTTATAGTTACCACTAATATGCTTGCTGGATATTGTGAGAGAGCTGTAGATCAAATAGATGAGATTTTCTTTCACCAGTGTGTCATGTTGCAAATTAGGCTTTACATGTATGTACATGTGTGTGCTTGGATATTTACATTATACATAATGGCTACCATGGCATTTGCATGGCAGTTTATTCTTTATGCTATATTTACAGTATAAAGTGGGCCCAGGCTTGTTTTAATAGGTCACAAGGTAGGTCAGAATAAGGAGAATTAACCCATTAATGCTCTGCCACATTGTCAGTAGCACGCTGTATTCTCCCGAACAAGACTTTTAAAAAACACTCCTCTTGGTTCAACTCAAAAAAACATTATCTACCACTAATCTTCGCGTCCTCGTGGCGTTAATACACGCTAAACATTGACAAGGTACTGACTAATAATACTACTACACATACAAATACTTATAGGGTTATTTCACCCAAATCACAAAACATATTTTCCACTTATCTCTGTAACCATGGAGATAGTTTTGGGTTTGTTTGTTGAGATTGCAAAGGTTATTGCTGAGAATGAATGGTATTCAATTTGCGGTGCTTAAAGCTTTTTTAAAAAGCCAACAGTGACATGTCTTTCCAGAGACAATGTCTCTGTTAACTCTGGATAATCCACAGACCTCAAAGCCAACAGTTTCCAATGTGAAGTATTCTCTGAAAAAAAACCCAAAAAGTTCTGAATTAAGGACATTGTTTCTAAAAAACTTTTTTATAAATGCCAACAAACTCAATTCAGCTTCATTAGGATGGCGGCAGAAGTCTCAAAACCTTGCCAAATAAAACCATAGATACAACAATGGGTAACTGGGAAAATATGTCTTTTTGTGAACTAGGTGTACTGACCCTTAATACTATGCAATCTCCACAGCCTGACAGTGGCTCTCTGCCATTTATTTCCACTAGGAAAATGGAAACTTATATATTTTGTTTCATCATTTCAAACCAAGTTAGTAAATCCCTCAGCTGGGCATGGCAGTTTTTTATCAAACATTACTAAATAGTCCATTTGTTACGGACTATTTTTGTTAGGGATTAATGCACTTTAGGTGCTGTAGTGATGGCAGCAGGACAGTGTGTGTGGGACTGACTCACAATAAACTGTACACATCACAGTGAAGGAACCTACTGCAACTGCATGGCACTGATGTGTTTTTAATATATTTTGGACAACGATGGAACTCTGTGGCACAGAGGAATAAGTCTTTTTACGGGTAATGCTTCTTACGAAGATAAATTCAATATTGGTTGTGGGTTTTTTCATGGTTTTGTTGACAATAATAAAAATACAGAACATGACAATACTAATCCTTTAAAATCCTCTAAATGAGATGAATTTGAGGATACATGATTCATCACTGTAGCCCTTTGCTTTATATATTTATCAGCCTGTATAAGCCAGGGAGCTTTTCAGTACTAGAAAACTGTATGTAATACTCATTGTGTTTCTTCATATTTCAGTATTGTAACATGGCTATATGGACATAAAGCATTTTTTTAAATTTTTATCATCATACATTTAAATTACAAGGAAAAGCAATTCAGTTGCATCTTCATACATAGGATCTTGGTTAAAACAGTGACATTGCCCTTGAAATTTAGATTTTAACCCCAGTTGAGGATAGAAAAGGTATTTTTCCATTGTAAAATCTCCATTTACTCTGGTAAATGGACTTATAATGGACTCATATTCCTTAGCTTCTTACCCATCAATGAAGCTAGGATAAGCCTTATGAATTAAGAGCTATTTCTGATTCATTTTGTCTCTGTAAACAGAAATAAACTTCCAGTTTCCAAGTAGTTCCACTGTGCTAATCCATTTTAAGATTCATCAGACATGAATAATCTCAACATATTTATAAAACATGTCCATATCCTGACTAGAGCAAACACAAACATTATGACACACCACCTTGCCAAGATAAACACTATATTATTGGTGTATTAGTGATATATATTCAGAGGAAAACATATGTATGTGGGAAAACCCAATATCATTTGATCATACTATAAATCATCTCAGCTGTGTTGGGTTTTAGGAATGTTTGTAGCTCAGTGACCCACAAGTTTGGCCTCTACATGATCAAACACTTCTCTCTCAGCTCCGTCCAGACCACAACCTCTTGACCCATGCCAGCTGCCTGGAAACATTTGAGCTAATATTTACACCACTTAAGAAGTTCCATAAACATCAAATATCGAGTCGAGCACTATCAAAAAAGGGCTCACAAGTGCTCTTAATGAGAAGATATGACTAAATACGGTAAGTTGTTGCATCATTGGGATGACTCGCCGATTTTTGGACAGCTTACTGAAATGTAAAACCATTCTGCTCGGCTATTTCCTGAGCAACACTTCAAGCATGTTTACAGTAAAACCAGAGCCCTACAGACACACCACGCAAGAGTGCACTTGACCGTGTGATGTGCTATCTGAGAATGAGGTAAAAAACATCTTGAACTACGCAGGCCCCTACGGCAAAAGATCTCCACCAAATTGCACTGGTGTTATTCATTGAGATTGTGCTAATTAAAGCTGTGCTTCATGGAAGAACGGAAGAAGGGGTGGAGGGTGGGTGTGGAGGGGGGTATGTATTTCTTGAAGCACTCACAAGCTTAATGGTGCAAAGAATTTCTACCTGATGAGGGCATTCCTACCACAGGTATGTGTCCAAACAGCAATTTAGCACTCTGCTACAAGTGTTTACACTGCACTTTGGAACAGCAACTTTTTTAATATACCTGTTATAGCTCTTTTTTTAAAATATTCAGTGAGTATTTACATTAAAAGGGTGAATTTGGAAACTTGCAAATGGTACACTAGCCCTGTATGGTTTCAGCTGAAGCCCTCCGGGGCCACAGTGGGAGCTCGTCCCTGCAGAGCTGTGGCTGAAGCCCCATTCACTTGTCAGAGTGGAGCCAGTTTGCGCTGCAGGGAAGGCAAGGATAAAGGGAGGGGGTGGATTGGAGGAGGGGGGCTGCTCCTCTGCCTTCAATCCCACATGATCTCACTGGTCCTGGAGAGTATATCAGGCAAAAGCAGCGTGATCATTAAATGCCCATGCTGCAAATCTTTTTAATTATTCTCCTTCCTCCCTAGCCTTTTAATGAGAGGAGTATCCACAGATAATGCGGGTAATTGGACAATGGGATTCACTCATTCAATTATTGACCACTGAATCTGCTCAAGAGTTGATGGGTAATTCTCATTCTCGACTCTGGCTCCGGGGCTCAGCATTCAGCATCCTGGTAAAAAACCAGAGAACGCTCTTTCTGGTGGATTGTATGTCGTTTAAATCCATTTTCTGGGCTTCGTCCAAAAAGCATATTAGATTATAATTTGTTTGAACCATGAAAGGGTTAGATCTAAATACTGCGTGGCAGGCCTATCCATAAAATCTTGCTAAGTAACCTCTGGTATGCGATGCTGGCCTTTGCACTTAAACCACATATTGCCATTTTCAGTGGGAGACACGTATGTTGAGTAATCGGCTTTTGTTTAAAGTCCATTGAAATCGGAGATGAGTGTGTACTAGTCACTTTAATGGTCTGCTCTGAATCTGGCAGAGTGATCCAGCTGCATTCAGAACGTCCACTGGAATGATATTAAATGTTCATGATGAGAGGTGAGTGGTCGCTGAGGGAATAGTTCGACTTTTTGTGAAATACATCGTTCAGTCTCCTACTGAGAGTTTGATGAGAAATTTGAAACCACTAACATGGGTGTGTGGTAAAGAGGAAGCTACAACCAGGTTGGCTTAGCTTAGCATGAACAGAGGCAAACAGCTAGCTCGGCTCTATCCAAAGATAACTAACTTTGTCTAAATTAGCTCACTAATTAACTATTCATATTCAGTTTGTTCAATGCACATAAAAAGTATAATGTAGATGGTAGTATAAAAACTACAATTTTCAACTCAGGCAATGAGTCTGCTTTATAATGAGCAAAGATGAGAGGAAAATAACAGAAAGAAGAAGAAGAAGAATTCACAGACACATTACCATCCTGTAAATTTGCGTTTCTTCTGTCTGAGCACATCTTCACACTTTATTTTTGTGTGTATATATAACAAACAAGATATAACATGTTAATTTGTGACCTTTAAAGGTGCTGGTTGGTGGATTTTTGATAGACAATTTCATTTCAATTTCACTTTCATTCTTTATGCTAAGCTAAGTTTATGGGCAGCTGGCTGCAGTTACATATTTACCATACAGACAGAGTAGTGTCCTTTCTACAAAGACAACAAGAATATTTCCTAAAATGTCAAACTATTCCTTACAGTAGTTACAAAAGAAATACACAACAGTATTCTTTAGCCACTAAATCTCATTTTTGGGTGTTTGGTGGAGGTGAATTATCTTCCTTCCACCCCACACAACACAAACAGCAAGAAGGCCTACAGTAACTTTCTTAGACAGTTATTCATGGTTTATCCTCGCTGACATGGGACTGCAGAGTAAACACTGTTTCCAGGCTAAAAAAAGGCAACAACTTCCCCCCATCTGGACCCTTGCTTAACGCTCAATTGAAAAAAGCCAGTCTCTGGATAAAGGACTTCGTCTGTTTGAGTGAATTTCAAACCTGAAGGCAAAATCTACAAACCACAGCGAAAACCCCAGAGAGTGGGAGAATTCCCCCACTGATCATCCAATTTGGCTGATAGCAGTGTGTGTGAAAAAAAAAAGAAAAAAGAAAACAGGGAGAAGAAGGAGAAAAAAAAATATCTCACAGGAATCTTCCATCACCCTGCTTCTTTGCGGCGGCCCACATTGATCCGGCACATTAATCATGAGCAGACAAACAGCATGTTGTGTCTGTTGGTAATTGTGACTCTCAACCATACTTAGCCTATAGCTACTCTCAACACGAGCTGATAAACCACTCTATTACTACAGCACAATGTAGGACACGTTCCGTCAATGGCAGCTTGAGAGCAAAGAGCTTCCTGCAGCAATATCACAAAAGGCAGTTTATCTGTGTTCAGTAATGGAATAACACACATTCTACCGAGGAGAAGTCAAGATATTTTCTCGGTGGCATTGCTCTATTAGAAGAAACTGGTGGAAACACATTTTTACACTGGGAGGGAGAGGTTTGCTACTGCTAGCTTTCCAGCACGGCGCCTGTGTTAACAGCCAACCCCCCACCCCTCACTCCACTTGTGAAATTCACACCTCCAGCTAGAGTCATTATCATAATTGTTACCAAATACTGTAACTCCAAAGTTTTAATTGCAACACCATTAATTTCCAATCTGTATGATTCCCTTGCACAGACAATTTCATTTCCAAATTGACATCCCCACTCAAGTGATTTTATATAAACACACTGATAAAAAATAATAATATCTCAAGGGCCAAATAGCAAGAAAAAAGGGGGGGATTATTTCAATATGGTTTAGAGGCAGGCAAATTGTATCAAGAGCCAGTCGCAGTTACTCCTCCAAGGCTTTAAAACAAATATGCCCTTCAACTGACGCGTTATCATCGTCTCCGCACTGCAAATAAACTATGCCTTGCCTCATTTCTTTTCAAGATAAAAGACCAGTCGTTTGGGCATAATGGTCAGGGCCAACAAAATGAAATAATAAACCATTCATTAAATCAAGCACACAAGTGGTAACTTTTCTAATAAAAGATTCTGAAAGTTTAATTAATAGCAGTCGTTAGCGCTCGTTTAAAACTTATCGATTTAAACATAACAATATGTTAAAATAATGTATCCTGCAACAGTCATCGCCCTCCCTCGGCGGGGGCCTCTGCTCGCACCGCATTGTAATCAACAGATTGTTAGACATGCATTTTCTGGGCCACTGACAAAGCCTGATGTATGGGGTCGAAGGGAGCGTTCGTAATCCATCCATTGCTGCAATTTATTATCTTATTTTAATTGTATACACAAACATTGAGGTGATTTAGGTGACATGGTGGAAAGATGAAATCCGTTTATATTAAAAGGGTTGCTCACCCCGGGAGCCCACTGCCAGCAACACCTTTCAATGACTGCTTTTAACAACATGGTTATTGTTTTATTGATCAGGGTTTTATTACAGATTTGACACCCATGTTATGTGTTAATCGAACCGCACATAATTTTTTGACACATATTTTACGAGATTATGACTGCAATTAATTTAATAACTATTATTTTTTCGGTGATTTCAGTCTTAACGAGGTTTGTGGGAGAGTGCTCCATTCGTCTTGGCCGTGTTGTCACTCATGCACTCTCAGGCACGGTGGCGCAGTGCATGACCTTAATGGAAGCCACGGAAATGGCCAATCGAGCTAGCGTCCGCACTCCCCAGCTCATTGCGGAGCCACCTTCTTTTGTTCTAGGAAGTGATATCACTATTAAGGAAGCCATTCATAGCCATATAATTCCTCCTTTCTACACTTAAACGCTCCAAGCTTATGGGAAAATTATACAACTCAGCCTTTGCTCAAAAGTACTTTGAGGATGTGTCATTTTTCAGCCAGTGTACGTTTAACCTGCGAGGGAAAAAAAATAACCATTTTCTGCAATGTGAAGAAGGATTAATATCTTTTCTTAAAACACAAATTATGCAACATTGGCTTTACACACAGTAAATCAGGAAAACATGGGCGCCTGCTGACGGTACGTGGGCAGTTAAAGCAGGACAGGGGGACAGGGAACATAACAGTGTGTCAAGCTGAGATACAGCTCACACATCTATAAAGGCGGACACAGAAAGGGGGCCACTGTTGGTCAATAGCCTCCATCTGTGTCTCCTCTCATCTCTGAGAAGTGCACATCTGCTGAACATGGCACAATTTACCTATCAGAAGAATTATTAATTAATAGTTCATCTCATCCCGTATAATTGAGGACAGATCTGGAACGCCATTAGCTGTGATAATAAAGAGAGCGATACCTCCCGCCCACCTGAGCACACGGGAAAAGCCTCCTTTGCTCCGGTTCTTTGTGGCCTTGTCAGCAGATGTATTCTTTTGCACTGAGCAGTAGTTAACAACTTATAGGTTTGTCAAACCAATTTCATTCTTTTTAAATCTTCATAGCAATTATCTTTTTGCATAATCAGTTTCAAGACCTTGGGGGTCTACTGGGTCTTGTAACGTCTTTAAAATAATTGTTCAGATAGTAATTTGAAGTTTTGTGGAAATTGCTTAATAATCAGATCCCAAAGTCAATATTTGGCTGAGGAACTAAGTTGTAGATGGAAAAGACTTCATGGGGCTCCGACAGAAAAGAGGACCAGCTAAAAATAAAATTACATCAGAAGTTGGAGCCAACATGAAAGCATGCGTGTGTGTGTATGTGTGTGTGTGCTCGGATGTTCCAGTGTGTGTATATGTGTGCGCTTGCACGCTCTGGCTAGCGAGTGTCCATGTGCATTCACATTAAACAGTCGTAGTAATGTGTGTGTGTGTGTGTGTGTGTGTGTGCGTGTGTGACAGAGAGTTTAGCTGTACAGGTGCACACCAGGTTTCCGGAGACAATGTGCAGATAAAGTGGGTCCATTTGAACTCGTTTTAATTTTCCATTTTAACATGCCATCAAAAGAAGCACAGTCAGAAAGATATCAGTGGGAATAAAGAAATATTATCATGAAATATTAACAGCTGTTGTGGACCTAACACAGCGGTTATCTACTTTGAGCATTTGAAAGCTATCCAACTTAAAGGGAGGGAGCACAGATTTTATGTTTGTCCCAATTACCCTTGTAATGAGATGTATCTGAGTCTGTAGTAATGACAGTAATGAGAAAGATAAAATGACAATGTGTAAAAACAGAGCTGGCATATCAATGACTCGCCAGACAGAGCTCTCTGTCTGATGTACGCAGGGACAAAGGAAGTACAAGATCCATGATCCCCCAACAGCAAGGACAAATAAAAGAAAATACAGGTCTAACATGGTGCTCCCCTTGACTCCTAAAGTATATATGAATCACTACCCTTATTATCACTTTGACACAGCGAGGAGCTTTGCTTTATGAATGCTACTTAAGGAGCATCTCATAATGTGCACTGACTAAACCCAATCATAATCTGTCTTGCCCAATAACAACAAGACAATGCTTTACAGAAAACGTCTGATGTCATATCATCATTACACTAATAGCAAAAGCCCAGGCTACTCTTAGCCCCACCCAATTAGTCATTTTAAACTGCTTATTGGTGAGAAAGCATCAATGATCAATTCAAGCATTTAGCCTGTAGAGCAGGGCTTGAGTCAGTGCCAACATTGATTATCTGAAGGAGCAAATTGGTCTGTAATAATAGGTATTTCTCATGATGTCTGTGTGAAACCGCAAGGACTGTTCATTTTGTACAAATGCTCTACTCATGTAGGGTTTTCTTTCATTTCAGCATAAAAGTATCTCCGGTTTATCATAATTTATGTCAGGTATTTTTCTATTGCAGCTTTCTTAAAACTACTTAATACTTGATATATATTTTTTTATTTTAAGCATTTTTGCATCTTTCAGCTCGTTGTTTTGGTTTTACAGCCCACAGCTTTATCGGTCTCACTGTAGTGTATGTGTGTAATTGTCCTCTTATTAGCAGCGGACATTTTTCAGTTAAAGAAAAAGATCAAATAAAAAAGACTGTAGGTATTCATTTTAATTTGATCTACCTTAACGTGTAACGTGTATCGTATCAAAACTAGCATAAAACATTCCAAACAATAAACTAGTTATAGGAGCACCCAAACTTTGTGATTATGCCCATTTCAGTCTAAAATAGTAAAATAGCTTTCATTAGGCCAGTGTGCTCTGTGGAAACACGTAGAACAGCCTTGCTATTGATAGTTTACCAACTAATGTGGATGTAAACAGGAAAGCTGAGGCTCAGAACCATTTATGAAAAAAAATTCCACTTTTGCTCACAGTCCACATTAATCCATTTAAAATATTAAATGGTTCACTGATGACTGTGTAAACATATTTTCATTTATGGTGCTACATGTGTTTCATTAGAATGTTTGAGGTTTATTGTGTAAGCTAGTTTCTGAGAAAAACAGTTTTTTCACCATCCTGAAAAAAAAGATTTTTGGACATGCATGGTTTTCCTCGGACAGCGATGATATGTAACAATGCTCATTAATCAACACTTTATATGTTTGTCATTGTTTGATCATTGTTGGTGTGAAACAACAAGACGCGAGACATTAACGAACCTTTCGGCTATGCAAATTAAATACAGAATGTTGACGGAGTAAAATGAAATAGATTGCCTGAAACCAGTATAGAAGCTCTGAAATCAGAGCAATACAGCCTAAATGTTAATAGAAAAAAAATCTATTTAGCCTTTTAGTGGGTTGAATAACTTCAAGGCTTTTTACGAACACCCCATGGATCATCAGGAGGTCCCAGGTGGGACTGTTGCCTCAGGAAACTCTGACTTCCTCCACTCTGGAGAGAATCCCCAGTTGGTTTAAGTCATATACTGTTAGACGCCAAAGAATCCAATTTACCCCACTCCCATACTTCTTTGATTTCCTTTGCTTTGTAAGGTCATTTATCTGCAATCTTAATTTGGAAATTGTGATTTCTTCCCTTTGTGACAAGCAGCAGGAGTTTCTCCCCCTCTTGCTCGGCTGTCATAAAGGTAGGCAGGTGTCCTTAAAGATGCTGAAAAAATTGAATATAACAGGCATGTTCAATTAGAGCAAAATGATCTCGAAAATGAATTATTGTGTTCTTAATGGGTTGAGCAGAAACACTCCCCAGAGCACACAAGGTGAGCTCTGCTTTAAGGTACAGCACTCTAAGTGGATCAGAACAAACTGCTCCACAGTAAACTCTGTGGTAGTTAATGAAGACCATGAATAACTGCTGCAATGTAAACTCTCACCAGTGGTAGAGCAGTCGGTCCATCAAAAAAAAAAAAAAAAGGATTCTTTGATTTCATATTTCATCCTTTTGTGAGAACAGCTCAGTTTCTCAGAGGTGATTTTTCAGGATTATCGACTAATCCTGTAAGGAAATACTGTTGCTGTTGGAAGGCAAGTGTTCTCATATCTTTTGCACTAAAGTTTACCAGAAACCTGACATGAAAACAGATGGTGAAAGTTAGTGTTCAAACCAACACAAAGAATCCCTGGCAATGTCTTGTATCATTACATATAAATTATTATATTATTTAATGATTCATTTTTACTCTCTGATGTATTAAATATGTCTGCTGTCATTTGTTTTCCTGCAAATTAAATCAAATATTCAAAACAGAAACTGGTTTCCCAGCAATGTTTCCAAGATGCTGATGATTTAAAATGTACTTATTAAGTAATTAATAATTCAAGCATGATCATTAACCTTTTTGACAACTGCGTAGTCTCATTATTTAACATATATTTAATACTCCAAATGTTTGTTTTCCCATCATTCATATTTTAGATTTGCACCCTTTATCTGTCTGAGGACGATGACATCTGCCTATAAAAATGAACTCAGCCCACCAGGGTTAACCATGTGTAAAAGGAGAGAGTGAATATGACATCAAGTGTCGTCTTCCCTTTGTCTTAGCCGGCCTCAAGGTGACATGGGAGTCGGCTCTCATCACCAAAGCCAACTATGACACTTATTCTCTGTGGAGCTCATTAAGGGGCAAAAGGGGACCTCTGCACCGGCAGCATGTTCAACAAACTAAGACATTTCACAAAAATTGTGAAAAAAAAAAAGTCACAATTTCCATTTAGTTCCACGAAACACCTGCCACGACCATGCACACATGCATGGAGTAAATGTTAAGTTGTCCCTCCAAGGTGATCTGGACACGGCAGAATTAGAGGAAAAAGGTTTTCTGCGAGACTTTCACATGGTTGGACTGTTGGACTGTGACTTAATGCTGCATTTCAGGTAAGATTACAGGCAGTCAGCAGATGGATGTTTCAGGTAGGACATGAGGGATGTTTTTTTTAGGGCATCAACACGAGTGTTTCAATACAAGTCGCATCAATTTCGGCAGATCAGAATAATATTGATACAGTATTAAAGTGAATCAGCTGCAGTGTGTCAAAAGTAAAGGGAATGTGTTAGATGTGGCTGTTTAACATTTCATTCCACCTTTGTGAATGCAACCCAAAAATTCATCTTCACGTACCCAACAGATCATTTGCTTCTACATGCTAACACTCTACTATAAAACATCAGGATGACAGACACACAGCTGCAGGTTTATCATTATGTGGTGTATTCTTTACCATTAAAGTTGGTAATCATTTCAAAACACACAAAAACTGTTAAATATAGTCTTTTATTCAATTTAGTTGTTTATTAAACTTTTTCACACCGTGCACTAAGTTGTTGCTGTACTCCAAACTACATCATATTAAAAACCACCATAATTGACACATTTGTCCTATCTTTAAAAGTGCAACTACTTCCTATTCCCACTTTTGACATGGGTCATACTAAACTGTTAGCAGTGTTCAAGATGTACAAATACACACTTAATCCTGTGCATTTTAAGGTATTGCTTTGGTTAGGGTGTTTTTATAGCATTATTATTCATGTGGATGATTTTATAAAACAATGTAATGCAGAATTATTTGTCCATTTAAAGCCTGTTGTTCCCTAAAACACATGTTCTTTTATCATTTGTGGCCAGCTGCTTCACCTTCTGACTTTTGTAGCACATGAGCAGAATCCAAACACAAACAGGAATCTGACTAAAGCATATCCATGCAGAGAGTTCAAAAATATGATGATCCATCTCTGCTAATGGAGTACTCTGCCCATCTGTGGTCTCTCCACTCAACAGGCAAGCAATATCGCAAGAAAAGGGAAATTCCTGTAAGGAAAATTAAGATGGAGAAGGTGGAGAAACAGGTCCACCCCTGAGCCAGCACATAAACACAACAAGACTAAAGCTGCAATGAGAAATAAGGCTGGGTGAGTACCTGTTTACAACTGTAAATAATGGAGTGGACTGTAAGTGCAGCGAAGGAGGTCAGGAAGCTTTCATTTAGATCTAGTGTAATTTGTACCTGGGCTTGAGCTCAGGCTGTCACTTCTCTCTACATTAGAGAAAGCTCTAATGGTGTGGAGTGTCAGCCACTGTGACTTTTCTGCAGACGCAGGGCCACACAGCTCATTTCACAAAGAGGACATTTCCACGGGAGCCAAATTAACCACGCAACCCCGCTGAACCTCTCTGACAG
Organism: Sciaenops ocellatus; assembly: GCA_033000465.1. Classification (NCBI taxonomy): domain Eukaryota; kingdom Metazoa; phylum Chordata; class Actinopteri; family Sciaenidae; genus Sciaenops; species Sciaenops ocellatus. Next base: position 5,293,620 of record CP136884.1, on the reverse strand, counting down.
CGTGATTGACACTGACCAATAAAACAAAACCTGCTGCTGTGTCAGCGAGGAACAACAAGACCACAGAGCGGGAATATGGTGTTGTCACATCACAACTGGAGGCCTTTTGAAGAACACAAGAGCACAATCTTGATTTGTCTCTTCTCCATCACGTTGTATCACCGTCACAACACGGAGAAAATGAAAGACGGAGGAGAGGGGAGGAAGGCACTAGAAACTCTCCATGGAAGTTCTCTTCAGGAGTTATATTTACACTGAGTGCAGCATAGTGGGAGCTCAGTAGACAAATACTCTCACATCTTAATTTTTCAATTAGCATGGCTCTTGTTCTCTAAACATATGCAAACACAGCGGGGCATCTATTAAAATGCAACTCTAGTGTTGAGCCTAATTAGAGTAAATTGGTTGGCTTGTATTCGGAGAAATTTGAATGCAGCACGCTATTCATGTTTCACTGCGTGTTTTGCCCCAACAAACAAACTGGCACTGGCTGCCTCATGCATATGTTCAGCAGCATCACAGCCTTGAAGGAGTGAGTGAGATGTAGTGTGTGCATGAATGAGTGTGCATCTAAACGCATGCTATGTTGTCTTTTCTTTACAATAATCGGCATCTGCCAAATATTTTTTAATACAGTCTGCAAAAATCACATTAGTACGGCATCACAAAGTCTTTACAGTGCGTCCTGATTGCTTAATAATGTATTTGTATAGGGAATTACAGTTTTAATGTGATTTTTTCGTTTTATTATGTGATGCTCTAAATTTGCCTTTGGCTTCATTATCACTTCATAGATGGAACTAACTCAAACTAATAAAATGTTGCTGACTTTGTTTTAATAGGAGCGGATCTCCAGTATTTTTGCCAACGTCACTGGAACATTGGAGAGGCTTACAGTACAGCAGGCAGCAGGCCAAATGGACCCCGTGCAATGTAAAGGATAATTTGTCCTGGATGCTCTCTCTGCTTTGCCGAGGTAAACAGCTGCCTCCACAGCTAGGGCGAGAAGAGTAGCCCGCTGCATGAGAGTCCTGAAGACACCAAGCTGTGGTAACACTGGCTTAGACATTAACTATCGTTGGCCTCACTTGTGTGCAGCCGCATATTTTTGGCTTGAGGTAATCAGGTTTGTCATACGAAGTGCATTTTTTATTTGTGATGCAATGGACCAGATGGCAGATGAAATGACTCTGAGAGCTGATGTGAAAGACAAACGGAGAGTGAACACTGTGGAGGAGAGCTCTACGTGGGTGAGAGGAGGTAAGTTACTGTGACTGAGGTCTGTGGAAAAAATCTGTGCATCACTATTGAGTCACTGTGTTTCTTGTAAATCAGTGTTATGATAATGTACAATAGTCTGTGTCACCCTTCCTGTTCCTGGCAATTTCACAACTATTATACTATTATCTTGTGCTACATATTTAACTTAAAAAAAAAAAAAAAGTTTCAGAACAATTTCCCCAACAAATCACATTTTGCTGCTCTGAAACAAATGGATTTTGTCAGCTGCTTACTTACATGCGTTCTTTAAATTGTGTAGATGTTTCCTGTTCCTTAGTTCTGATGTGCTGTAAATTTGAGTTTGCATTTTGATTTAAAAACATGAAGTGAAATTATCGTCAGATCCACGTCTCTGAGTAACTCTGGTGTCTAATGAGTGAGCGTGGCTCGGTGAAACACTGGAACAAAACCTAAAAAATGCATAGTACGCCTGCAGGCCTTATTTCTCTATCAGCTAATGGTCATGGGCATGGACCAGCTTTACTTTTTACTTAATTCATTAGATAACCTGGGAGCATCACGCTGCTCCTCAGCTCAAACATAACTTGTTGTACTTCAAACACACATCCGCCTTTTTCACTTCTCATTCGATAACTGTGAAATGACAGAAAAAAACACAAACAATCCTAATGAGAGAAAAAGTTGGCACAAGGTGAGAACAGTGGAGAATATTTTGAACTTTGTATCCTGTATACTTTATTTTCAAATGTATTAAAAACAGCTACTAAAATCTTAAAAATGACCAATACAGCCGTGAGCGACGTCCATTTGTATCTCTCTTCCAACAATTTAGGTAAGACAAATACAGTTTATTCGACTTTCAAAAACGTGTCCAGAGTGTAAATAAATCATTAGGCATTAAATGTTAAATAAAACAGAGAAAGAAACAGTGAATAATTCATTTTGAATAGGTGGTGAAAAAGTAAACAGTCTGCAGCCAACGCAATAATTCATTAATAACTATTTAAATCAGATGTTAACAAACAGATCTACTCCTGCACTCACAGCCTAACTCTCACATTTGTCTGACTGTCTGGAAGATACATCTATAGTGTGGGCATCCATAGTGAATTATAATGCATTCATAATGCTTTATGACAACATTCATAAACACACGCAATGTCCTCTGATGCACAACAAGAGTTATGAAACATTATAGACTGAAGTTTCTTAAGGATGCTCTTGACTATTCATGAACTAGAGGTTGACTGATGGGGCTTCTAATGCATCATGACTACTTATACTCCCCTATACACATATCTCAACAATCAACTGTATTAAGAACTCATAGTACGCTATAACAATTTACGTAGTGTCATAAGTTATGTTATATAAGTGTTCACTATGGTGTAAGTATAAGAAGTATAAGTGAGTATGGATAGTCATAATGCATCATATGTAACCAGTCAGTCAACTTCTAGGTAAGTTAGCAACCATAAGACACTTCAGTCTATAATGTTTAATGACTGTCATTATAGTGCATCAGAAAGCAGTACACGTTTATAAGTGTAGTCATAAAATCATTATGAATGTATTATAATTCACTATGAATGCCCCCATAATACACTATGTGGTATACACATAACGTAGTCTTAATAGAAAGTGTTACTGAAATTTCTTCAACACACAGACTTGTATATTTTGTAGAGTAGTGGTGTAGTGTAGTATAGGGTTTATATATTTTCATGATATTAGTAGTTAGTTAGGTTCTCATTAGCTGCTCCAGAAGCTATGGAAGTAACACTACTGCAGGACTTGTGTGTGTCAATCAATAATCCTGTCCATAATTACAGGCAGAAAATTACCCAGAGCTTCCGCATATGCTTCCGCATTGTGGGGCTCATAGAGCACTTACATTAGAGACTTCTGCTGCTGGTCAATCTGAGCCACTTCCGATTCAGCCCTGCGCTACCTCGAATGTGGATGAAATATTTTAATCATGTGTCAGACCGAATGGATCAAATTCCGAAACTAGTCATTTTGCAATTTATTCACTGTTTTACAGCTGCTTCTTTCACAATGTAAGCTTATGGGAAAGAGTCTTTTGGACATTATCGTTGTCATTACATGGTTTAGCCACTATGTTAAATTGGTTTCCAAACCTGGACCTGTTTCCTGGGAGCTTGGTCGTGTCCTATCGTGTCCTATTCTATTGATCTGAATTGTGCCTTCATGTATCATGTTGTATCGTATTGTATCGTTTTGTATCATACCGCCAAGTGGTACCTGTATAAGTTGTACCTGTTGCTAACTGATGTGTCTTTATTTATTTACATTATATACGTTTCGTTGCTTGGACAGAAAACACACAAAGTGAAGCTCAAGTCAGCGACTGGAGACTTGGTTCCTCTGCAGAAACTGAGCCCGGGGAGACCAGCAGAGACGCTCAGCGGCCTAGAGAGTGTGACAGCTCTTCCCCTCTGTTCTCTTTGAAAAGGTACCTGAGGAGATCTTCCTCTGCAACATCCTCCTCCTCCTCTACAGACTCTCTGTCTTCTTCTCAGCCGAGCAACATGGGAGGTTAGTGACACCTGCACTTCATCACACCCATATAATGCCCTCTAGCTGCACACACAGCTGTTGTGGTCTGTTTCCAAACCCTTCTGGATAAACACACATTGAAATTATTAAAGGAGAAAAAAAATGGTGTGTTCAGTCCTCAGTAAAACTGTTATGAAATTAACTTTTTCATCATACTATAGCTTTCCTACTGATGAAATAAACGATGATTAATATGCAGAATAATAATGCCACAGACCACAGACAGAATAAAAAATTTGACAAATTGCGAGCTTTATGCCTCACCATGCTGTGAGAATGCTTAAATACAGTTCATATAATCAATTATGAAAATGTGTGAATAATTTAGAAACTGAAACTCCAGCAAAAAAGAGAAAGACTAATGCAAAAAATGGCCACCAGAGTAGACTCGCTACTGTAGATGCAGAAGCATAAGTGATTGCACCACAGTCTATTTATGTTCTCATGTACTTCTATTAAATTTAATATTTAAAATAAACTGGTGATTTAGTAATGGTAGCTAATTTCAGTTAAAGAAATAGTTCAGCATTTTGGGAAATACCCTTATTCACTTTCTTTTCAAGAGATGAGAAAATTGATGTCAAGCTCATGTCTGTGCATTAAATACAGTTAGTGCCAGGACGTCCAGAAATAGATCTAGCTACACTTCTCAAGTTCACTAATTAACATCTTATTTGATTAATATGTACACAGACTAAAATGTCAAAATTACATTGTGGTTTTAGAAGGAATTAAATGTTGGAACTACTTCTTGATGAACAGCAGTATATCCATCCACCCTGTTCGGTGCCTCATATCCAGCTGTAGTGTGGGCTGCTAGATATGGTTTGTGACTGCAAGTTTGAGATATAAGTCACTGGGAAACTGTACGTAATCACTCCACCCAGCTTTTGTCATCAGATGCAGCTGTCAGCAAGTTAAGCAACGGTTGCAAGTGGATACATGCTACTACTTTTAGGGATGTAAACACCTGAATGGGGCCAGTTATAGGCGTCACATACATGCATTTCCTTTGTTTTACTCTGTATCACTTCAAGGTGTGATGGGTTGTTAGACGCTGGGAAGAACCCCCATTTAAAGCAACATTTTGTAAAAAGTGATTTAGTATCCCCAGTTTCAAAGAGCGATTCCACTATTGAAAATATGGACAGCTGCACACTTGTATTTCTTATGATTACATTATTTATGATCAAAAACTAGTGAGATTGCTAACAGCCAAACATCAAGCATGGTCAACAACACAAGACATAGCAGCCAGCTAATATTACTTACTAGTCCAACAACAAGAAGGCTAACTCTGCATCTGTCTTTAAGATTTACTCTTGTCTGGCAGCTTCTTACCCTTCTTACTCTTACTTATGTCCACAGGGGCTGCTAAATCCAGTTAGATTGCCCGCTTGCACAGCTCCGGTTTTGGCATGACTCCCTGTCAGCATTCTACTGCGTCCCTGTGGAACAAACACTAGCACTCCCCCGATACTCTCAGAGTTAGCTCGGGGTTAGCTCTAGAGTCCCAGCCAACATACTGAGTTGACATTAGCTAACTGCAGCTATACAGTAGTTAGCAGCAGTTTACTTTACTGTCCACCAGAAAAATCTGTAAATGAATAGTTGATGTGAAGCAGCCAGAGCACATCAGAGGAAAAACATAAAAATATGATCCAATTTGATGAAAATAAATGACATACTTGAGCCATTGTACCTGGAGCACAAAGGGCCGCAGAGATAGAATGAGAGCCACCATTCATCTGATTACAAGTCAATGTAGCATTAAAATGGCACAATGTTGTATTTTTAACTCATGTATGAAAAAAACAATGTATTAGCTATTGTTGTTTATGGACCTGGTATTAGTTACACAGCTAGATGGCAATGTCACATCAATACCTCAAAAGCAAAGTTCAGCTGTTAGTAAATTTGTCTCAGTCTTATCATTACATTCACATTTGAGTTTATGTTGGTGTGTATTTTTGTTCATGTATTAAGTATATTTCCATATTTGAGCTGAACTAAATTTTGTGCAGATAGTGTCATAGAGATATGTGGTCATTTACAAATCACTTTATGTTTTCTCTCCTAAAACGCGAAAAAAAAACAAAAAAACATTATTTTTCTCCTTGGTTTAATACATACAACAGATTTTCATTTCACAAATTTACACATTTCATTTAATCTTAACACAATTTGCTGAATATCATACATCAGTTGCCCTGAAAAAAGTTTTTGTTTTTGATATTCCATGTGATTTTTGCCAGATTCTTATCTGAACAAAACTAATGCAACATTTGAATGGAATGTGCAATTTCAACCACATTTATATAATGTGTACTTAAATCAACTGCAGGTGATTCTATGTCACAACAGGTCGCTACCTATTGGCAACATCACAAATTTAATTTTTAACTTTAACTTGGCGCTGGACTTTAACTGGTCATAAGGTCCAAATAACATTTGCATAACTCATCCTTGTACAAAGTCTTTATAATACACAAGGATATTGTCCAAAAATCACAATGAGTACCCAAGTGAAAACTTTCATCTTGATCCAGGTGCAGATTGAGTTCTAAACATGAAAATATTTAGAGGGTTATGCAGCCTTCTAGGAAGTTTGCCTTCACTAAATTCTCACAAGCCATAAGGACTTTCCTGCAACATGTCTTCAGTGAGTAACTGTCTGTTCATGGTCAGTGTCATTTGATGATCTCATGCTTCATAGCACCCTTGGGAGTGCCATTTGGCAAAGGCTGCTGGGAAGACACATCGCACACTGTTTCACTCCAACCACAACGCGACTAAGAAATGCTCTTGGCACTGAATGCAGGAGAGACTTCTGGTAATTGATTATGTCTCCAAACAGCTTTCTTGCTTGTCTCTCTGTGAGAGATCAAGGCTTGATTTCCTAAATAATGCATGTGTAAAGGAAGAGAAGGAGGCTTTTAAAATGTTACAAGATATAAGTGAGGAGCAGCAGCTCTTATAGCAGCACAGACGATTTACGTCCTAAGATATGGTTTAAACACAATTCATCACGCATCACCTCAAAGAGGTCATTGCGAATGTGTAGAGGGAAGATCTTTTTTGAAGACCAACAAAAGCAAAATAATTAGTTTTTTCTTTGAATAAATACAAGAAAACCAAACCAGTTTTTGAATGTCCGTGCTGACTGTATGTGTCTCCCACAGTGGACTGTGCAGGAATTGTCCTGAACTGTCTCTTCTGTCGGTTCTACGACATGATCCTCCTGCTTCCTGGCTCCTGTGAGAGAGTTGCCAATCACTGCTGTCCCAACTACAAGCAAGTCGTCACCACAGCGGAGTCACCAAGCAGTAGCGATGACTGTTACATGAACATGGACTGTGGTCTTTGTAACCCTGGTCAGGATGCAAGTGACTGTCTGGAGTTGGCCATGGAGATTTCAGAAATATGCTATCACTAGTGGGAATTCTAACTAATCAAAGTGGGTGGATAGTCAAAGATCAGACTGTTTCATGTGAGATGGATTTCTAAGGGCTGAAACACAAATAAACACAAAGAAAATAGAATTAAAGCTTTATTATGCAACCTTTGTGGTATTAAAATGACAATACGTGTATACATTATCCATCTCTGTATGCATGTGACCTTGTTTACATGTCTCCCTAATGTATGAAATAGACCTTGAATCAGTATTCAGATAGAACATTTTATATTGCTGCTTTAAGGATGGATACTTGATAACTGATTGATGCATACACATCCCAATCCACCCTTGTAAATAAATATTTCTTTATCTCTGACCTCCTCCTACTTTACAAAAACTCACATCATAGCTTAACAGACACCATCTGCTGTGGATACTGAATGAATGAATACCTTAACAGTCTGACTAATGTACTGTCTTGAATTTCAATTTACAGTATCACATCACTATGCAGCAATGCAGCACTGTCATCACAAACAATACACTGGCCTTGAGGCCCGCGAATTCCATCGCTGCTCTGTTGATGCACACGCTGACACACCAACAAGCACTCCAGCTTCAACATGATAGTCTTTCTGAAGTATGGAGAGAGAGGAGAAAAAAAAAAAGATCTTGAAGCCTGTCCCCTGTTGAGCGTGTCTATTTCAGTTCAAGTGCCACTGGAAACACAGGAGCTGTTGGATATGGCATTTGTAGGACACTCGTCCTTGTCGCTCCCCTCGACCTCTGTTCTCAAAGACAGTTCTCTCAAGTGGTAGATCACTGTTTGGATCACTTCAGTCTGAAATATGTCCTTGTCACATAATGGGAAATGGTGCTGCTATGTCAGTGTGAGAAGAGTATACAGGACAACATTGTTCTTAAGCATCATCTGTTTCCCAGAGAGGTCGGTGTGAGAGCCAAGGCGCACAACACAGTGTGACTGGATTATCTTCAATTACCAAACATTTGTTTTCTGCCATTACATATAAAGACCGAGAGTAATCTCACTCTACAAACGAGGAGACTATTACAGTGCAGTTGTCAGAAGCACTGCTGCTGTTACAGTTATACACTGTGGTACTGGTATTAGTACAGTCCTGAGATATACTTTGTAAAAACAACATGGTATGGAAATGTACTTTCATGTGTAAAGCAGACACACCATGAGTTATTGTTGGATTTCATGTGTTCCAACTCTGTAGTTTAGAAATCGTTTATTCTTGTGTTCCTTCTGATGAGCCTCAGTGAGTCCCACTGATGGAAGGTGACATGGTTAGCACTGACAAAGAAAGGCTTGCGTTGTAGCACAGGAGTTAATTAGTCAGCAACCAGTATCAGCGCTGCTTCACTTTGATTTCTAACGTCTTAATTATGAATTTTGTCTAATTATTTAGTGTTTGAAAATAACATAAAGGCAAACGGTGACATTCATTTCCAACGCAAATAAACCATACACAGTTTTTGAAAAAGACTATGGCCACTGTTAGCCCTGTTAACAATGTGTACATATTTATAAAATAAGTTTAGGCCATGTAATTAAAGTTATTTTACAGAAACTGGAAAGTTGAGTTTTGAAGGTGGCCTGTTACAATGAATATCATATTGTCTTTGTTTTGTTTTTTTCTGCATTCACAGCAGCAACTTTCTGACCCTATGACATATATGGCATTTTAAGAGAAGGGTATTAAATACATTTTTGTAGTATTATTGTGTACAATTGTGTATTGTGTAAGCATACTGTTGTGTCTACACTTAAAATTTATGAAATGTTGACTTTAATTAAATGTATTTTGTCAACACAAAATGTCATGTAATTGAATCCCTTACATAACATTTTTGAGTTCAAATAACTTAATACAATTATGTGGCTTAGTTAGCCATGTGACCAGGACTGTGAGCCAAGAGCACCGGGGCAGTGCTTACACTGTTACCACGGGAATGTAGACAAGGAGCAAATCCAGAATGGGCGATCCAGACACCAGAAGTAGAGCAGGGTGAGTGGGCTACGTACTGGGGTCCAGCAGAGGCAGAGCAAGGCAGAAGCAAAGAGATTCAAGAGAGAATGTTGACGGAGGAAGCTAGGAGGAGTAAAGGCGAGAGTGCCCGAACAAGAGGCAGCCGGACAAGAGTAAATCTGGGACTGACTTTTAGTCAATGGTGAGAGCTTGGTGAAATAAAAGGCTGAAAGACAGACGCCGAGCTGGGCTGACTGCTGTTGGACTAGTGAATAATATTAGCTGGCTGCTATGTCTTGAGTTGTTGACCTTGCTCGATGTTTGGCTGTTAGCAAAATTATCAACCCGCTAGTTTTTGATCGTAAGTAATGTAATCAGAACAAATGTACAACTGCCTATGATTACAACTTTGGAAGCTCTAAGCAATCATACATACATTTTATTTCCTCTGTTTTCTCACTCAAGTTAATTTCATTTGTTTTCTCGAGATCTCGAGTTATTTATGGCATTATATCGAAATAACAAATGTTGTTATACTGAGATAATGGGATAATTTGAACTAAAAAAAACCCTGAAACATTGTTTTTCCCAGAGAACAAATAATTAATTTGACATCTCGAAAAAACAAAAGGATAGTCTAGTATATAATATAAAACAGGAAAAAAAGGAAAATAAAATATATGAATGTATGACAGCTTAGGCCTTCCATATGCGACAGTATATGGAAGCAGTCGGTATATCCAGGTGTTAACCATGAATATGTGAATATATTAATATCCTGGCTCATTTTGCATATGCAGTACTTTCTAATAGAGCCTGAAAGTTGTTTGACAGGTAATATTTTAAAGCCAGTCAGAGATAATAATCCAAATCCTCCATATTTTAATAATAGTACTTTGATCAGCTGTGTTGAAAGTTGCAGTTTAGTCACACAGCACAAACAAGGATTAGTCTGCATTCATCAGGATATCATTAGCAACTCCGAGAGAGGCTGTTTCAGTTCTTTTATTTTATGAAAACCAGACTGAAATATTTTGACAAAGGTCCAGTTTCATAAATATACAAAGGGTTTACACATCACCCACAATTTGTATATATTCCAGAGCTTACATGTTGGACTATTTGACACATGGAAAGCAGAAGAGGGGATGGAGAAATTTTTTTTCAATTCGCCATTTATATGACAAAGTTAACTTCCAATGTTCTTTATGTACTATTTTATATGTATTGCATGAAGTTTAATGGAAACTGTTGTGTCTGCACATGTATTTTTAGATGGCATTAGTCCTCTTACAGTATATGAATGAGGCTCTAAACTGTGACCATGTTAGACCTCCTAAAAAGCAGCACAGGAGCTCAGACAGCATCACACACACAAAAAAAAAAAAAAAAAAATGTAGATACTGCACATGCTGTGCAAAATTGTATGTTGCGGGTTACATCTACAGGGAACACTGCTTGTGACCAATTTTCTCATTACCTGGTGCAGCACAATTACAAAGCTGAGTGCTCTGAGCTGATACTGCTCCATAAAACCTATTGGAGGTCCTTTGTGGTTTTTCGAACATAAAGTGTGTCTGCATAAACAGATGCCAGTTTTAAAGCGAAAACATCTGCACATCTTAAACTCGCTGGATCTCTTTCAAATTACCTGATGGCTTTGGGAGTAGCATGGACTAGCAGGACCTCTAATGTTTTTTAATAACATCCAAATGGCCTGTCCTTTACTGGGCCAGGTTCAAATGCTGTCCCATCCCGGGCCGAGCGGATGTGGACAAGGTCAGGTGGTTTTCACTGCTGCACAACACATGCATGCACCTTAATGGTCGCTCAGAGGATCGTGTTAACCCATTAGCTCGCACACAAATCCTCTAGTTTGCAAGCTTAATTCAAAACACTTGTGTGGAGGGTCAAAAAGAAACTGTAGCATTGAAGTGATTAAATGTGAAATGTGTTGTTGCTAGCAAAACACTTTAAAACGCCGCACGCCGCTTGTTGTGTTTAGTGACACAAGACTCGCATTAACAAAGTGATCTAATCGCGTGCCGCTTCGCCATGTTTACATGCATCTCTGCTCACTAATCGGATATGAGGTTTCTTCAGAGTTCAGGCCCTGATCGCTTCATTAGTGTGAAGCTGCTCTTCCTCCAGAGCACGCAGCACTAATACCGTCTCCCTTCAGACAGAGCGCTGCAGCCCAGAGTGGCCTCCCGAGGAAGCAGCACCATTAAATATTAATGCCATGTGTTTAGAGGGTTTTTATTTCAAACAGCGGGTTTGTCAGCATCTTATGTAGTGTTCCTCAAGATTAAGTCCATGTGGAAAATGGGGTCTCCGAGCTTGGTTGCAGCATTGTGCCTACAGAATAATTTAGGCCTGTTTTTCTAATGGTCTTTCTGTGTTAATATTGCCAACATTTTTCCTGTGATTTTCATAAGTAAATGGAGCATTTTTAAGTAGCTGAGAGCACTGCTTTCTGTACTTTGCAGAGTGCAATGTAGCTGTCACAAGGTGACGAATGTTTGGGCGCATTTAAGTTGACGTCACTACAAATATTTGATGCATGTGTTTCTCATAAGACCCTTTTGCAGTTACACCCATGATGCAGAACACTGTAAGAGCAAGAAAATAACATTCAGCTCCACCAAATTATGACATTAGTAGACAGTAAACATTACAAAACTCAGTTCCTCAACGCAATTTCATCCCGTGTGCTTTTATTGCTTGACTGCCACATCTGCGAACGCAGCAGGACATGTCTAAATGTATTAAAAATCTATCAAGAAATTTGTCATCTGTCCTCATTTTTTTGTCATTTGTTCTATTGTCCTAGTTTACATGCCAATTTCACAATTACCCCCTCAAATGAACCTGACCTCACTCTCATACAGGGAAGTGGTGTGTGTGAGCATCATCCTCAATTAGGTCAGGGGCGTTAATAGTACAGTGGAAAACGAACACTCCCCACAACATCCTCCAGGAATTGCGCCTGACACTACTGACTCTCTTGAATCTATATTTGGGCCACACGCGTGGATGTGTGTCACCCAAGACTACCCGCCTAATCTCCGCCAGAGAAAGTAAAGTGAGTTGTGTGCCCATGGGCGGAGATTGTCAAGGCACAAAGGGAGCTCCCAGCAGGCACAGCAAAAACCAGGCCCTGGGCAGGTTTTTATGATACCTTTCAATCAGCGGATGATTCCCAGCTGAAATGACAGGTGATTTGACTCAGTCTCCAATTAATGACCTCATTTTAACAATTAAGAGCAGAGGAGGAAGGGGAAAGCCCAGCGAAAAGACAGCCAACACGGCCGGGGGGCTAGTTTTGATGCCTTGTTAGCACAACGCGCCGCAATCTCGCTACGTCGAACGTGACTGGAGCCTGTCGTCCCGGCTCAGGTGACCTCTCCCTCCCTTTAACCAGGTGGTGTCCTGCAGGGGAGAGCACGCATTGGTGAGGAACTGGCATGAGATGGGAGGGTGGAAGGAGGAGGTGGGTGTGGCTGGGATAAGGCGAAGGGGTGACGAGAGGGTGGCAAGGGGATGATGGAGTGCATCAAGCTGTGCATGCCCCCCCTTCCACCCTCTCTTGCCCCCACCCCCCACAGCATAGAGGAAATTAAAGAGCTGTGTAGCAGGAGGAGAAGAGGGGAGGAGGGTGGTGATTTAGAGCGTGGCGCAGGGGGATGGGGACCCGGCGCATTGGAGTTAATTACTGAATAATGAGGAACAATTTATTGTGTTCTTGTTAGAGACATCAAAATGCTGCTGGATACTGCCTATAGAGAGGAGCATGCCTCTCTCACTCCTGGTGCATTTGTTAAAATGTGGTGTTTAACTCGGAGCCATCAAAAGGCCCCCGCCTTGCTTTGCCATACCTTATAAAGTGGGGGTGTTGCAGGTCTTCTGGGCTGATGAGGGGACTTATGACATTGCGCTTACATACTTACATACTTTCCTCCAGGCCATCTGGGTTCATACTAAAACCTAATGAGAGCTACATTGACTCAGGATCAGTCTGTTTTCAAGGCGTGTGCTGATGATGTGTAAGCTTTAATCGACTGTTCACTCCACCTGTCAGGCTTTCCGTTCTTTTTGATCGTTCAAACGATGATGGCGGCAGCTCAGAATTTGTAGCTGAAATTCTTTAGAAACGTTTGATTTTGGGAATGACAATCGCTGCCAGCAATCTAGCTGATTAAGTTAATGTTATCTTCATGAGTTGAAAACACAGTGTCCGGCTGGCTTTTTAGCGCTTCCTGTTGGCTCATTAAAACGAGAAACCTGTGAAAAGGGTCTTAAATATGGTGTTAAAAGACTGAAGCTGAAGCTACATTCAGAGGGCAAAAAAGCCACCTCACTGTGCAGTTGATGATCCATGTAGAAGACACTGAAATAAAGAAATGACATATTGTATAGCAGTGTGGTTATGCCCAGTATTATGAGACTTTCATTCTAACATAACCCTGTTTGGTTTTCATATTCTCACTTTTAACATAAAAAAAGTAGCTTGGCGTGGCGTCACATTGGCCGGGAGTTGTAACATCTTGAAATCCCGCCAAAAAAGAGCCACTATTAGTGTAACCGGTGGAGAATTTCCTTCACCATGTGGAGGAATCTAAAGGACAAGCCTGCTACGCCTTGTTACAGTTGATAAGCTATGATTTGACGATCGATGTTTTGATCAAGGTTTAGTGAAAAGTCCATTCTTTCCTTTCTCACCGTCCCGCTGCAAAGTCATTCATACTGTAGACACTTCCAGTGTCACCCCAAGAGCGTGTCATATTCGCAACAGCTATGAAATCCACATGCTTACAGTACAGATTACTCATGCAAGGGACAGTTTTTAAGTTTGCTTTCATGCTAGAGGAATTTCCTGCCAATAATTCTTTCATTATCAGTGTAAACATGACACTTCCTCTATGATGTTTACTACGTTCCTTGTAAAAGACTGCCTGGCAGTGTATCTGGCAGGAAAGTGAAAAAAGGCACACTGAATGCAACTTGACTTTATTCTCCTCCAAAGAAAGACCGACTCTCTCCTCTCTTAACAGCAAAGTGTCATACTTGCTATCAGTCCTTAGCAGAGTGTGAAGTATTCTAAGTCTTTGATGTGTTAAATATGAAATCTGACCATAGAACAAAGCAGCTGTCAGCAACCAGCACGTGTCAAAAGCAATCCACGCCAATTATTATTGAGTTTCTGTCATGCATGCATCTGCTGTGCAGACACTGAGGTGCGTTACAGTATCGCAGTGCTAACAAAGACTTCAGACAGTTTTCAAAAATAAACATCACAGGCTTCACTTGTCTTCATCAAAAGGATGCTGATGATCGTCTGCAAATACAGTCCAAGATGCACCTTAAGTCCAGGCCGCTTTGAGAAAAGGTGAAGTGATCAGCCACAGCACAGTCAGAAGTGTTAGTCCCAACACTGTACTGTGACCTACAGAATATGACTTTAACTTTGTCAAAGGTTCTCCACATTAACAGCAACACAATCACTGGATCACAAATCACACACTGTAAGTTATGAGAGTTACATGCTGTGTCTCTCATGACATTGAGAGGGGGAAAGCGAGAAGGTGCTTGCTGAGTGTGTAGCCATGCTGTGTTGCCCAAATAGATACGTTCCATCCGAGAGTGATGCAGCCTTCGGAATGATCCCGCTAGACAGATGAGTGCTACTTGAATGTTAATGAGGGCTCCTTTAGACACGCATAAATTAAATGATTAGATGTCTGCAATCATGCAAGGTCCTTAGGTGTCCCCTATTTATGGCATTTGAAATGTAGCTGCCTTTATTTACGACATGTCTCCCCTGCACAGGCTTCGCCACCTGAGCAGCCTAACGCTTTCAAAAGACGAGTTTTTTAATGACCTGCAAATGAATCACTCTGGCAGAATCGTAAGCGACGCGGAGCCCTCCCCCTTTTTGAAAACAAAAAGGGAAATTGTGCCATCCACCGAAAAAGCTTGCAGATGTCTGGAGTGAAAGCCGTGCTTACGGGGAAGTGAGGGATGCAGTAAAACATATTTGTTTCAGAGATGCTGCTTACCGAAAGGTACACTGTCGAGCCTCAGAGAGGGCCTCAGAGGACAACACAGTCTCCGAACGCAGTCACCTAACAATGAATCTTCCTCCCTCTCAGTTCACACGCTCTTCATTGTCGTTTTCTAGTTGCAACAACAGCTATTTTCATCTTCATGATTGCATTAATTACAGCATAACTCACGTCTCTTGGCTCCGGTAGTGTTTTCCCCACAGAAAACAACGTGTCAAGGCTTCAACAAAGGAAGGCAACAGTACATATACTCACTTGGCACTTCATTAATCAACATAAGAAATCAGCATGGCTTGACACTTATCTAGCTCACAATGAATCTACTACTGTATTGTATTTTCTTTCATTCTATTCCGGAGATTTTAATGAGATTTAGGCTGCGTTCTCATTAATGTAATGATAAAAGGGGCTCAGCCACATGCATGCAAGTAGCCCAGTATGTAGACATAAAGCTTCATGATGGACAGGCAGTAAGTGACTGCTTTTCTATTGAATCATCAGGCACATTTTAAAGACTTCTCAGGGTCCCAAGAAGACCCTTGGGTGCACGGGCAGCAATAATGAGAAGCACCTAAGTTGCAGTCATCCACTCTCAGGCCAAAGTGAAGGGTTTTTTTGTGTTTTTGTGGTGAGAGAGAGATAGGGAGAGAGAAATTTCTCTTAAGATTCTCGCTTTTTTCCCCCCTCTATTTATTAGGGTAATGAATTTCCGACTGCAGTGCCAGTTCCACTGAGCCTGCTTCTCGGCCTAATTCTCTGTAACATTTCCTCATTGCCGCTGGGGAACATTATATGAAGGCAGGGCTTACAATACCATCAATATGCCCAAGACGACAATCGGACGTCTCATAGATATTAATGGAAGTGCAAATTAAATCAAAGTTGGAGTGCAGCTATCGGGGCTATGATCAATGCCTTTTGCACAGTCAGATTTAATATGGGGTTTGTAATTTGAGTATCCAAACAAAATGTGCATCTTAATGGGAAAGATGAAAGTAATCCCACATGGGGAGGAAATAACACATTAGCTGCATTGTAATTAGAGAACTCGGAGTGCAATGTTTCCCCGGTTCAGTATTAATGTTGAATAAAAGCCTGATACATTTACCATGTGGATACAGGATGTGGACACTTGAATTGGTTTTTTAGACACCTCCTGACATGTCATAAGAGGCTTCTTTGAAAAAAAAAACAATCATAATCATGTCGGGTGAATGCATTAGTTTCAAAGCTTATACAAACAAACAAAAAAAAAGAACAGGGCTAAAGACTGATAAAACAGCAGGAACACATCTGTTATTGCAGTCATGGCAAATATTGAAAGAATAATACGTGAGGTATGCTTTGATTTGATTATGAAATATTTATTTGATTAGAAAAACCATGTGTTTTAAAGCCAAGAAACTAAAAAGGAACACAACAAAAGTATGTGAAAGATTGTTTTGTTAAAAAAAAAAACAGTTCTTTAAAGCCTGATTGTGCAAGTCACCACAAGCGTTCCAACCGAATACGATATAATGCTGCAGCTCGACGAAGTCCTCACACTTGTATTTATTGGCAATTCATCTGTGTACACACAGCAGCCAGTTAAAGTCACCCCATGTGAAGTCAGCAGGTAGCACGAGGAGAGCAAACAGCAAAACAGCTTTTCAATGAATAACACATGAGATAACAAACAGTGGTAGACAATGATCCAGTGCCTTCAGTGAGTCGAGCACAAAATCACACGAGTAGGCTAATTAAACTTGACGCAACAGCAGCCAATTGTGGCTATTTTACGACGCTTTTGTAAAAGACAATAAACCGGATTTAATTTGTTTCGTCTAATTTCTGTCTTAAAAAGAACCATTAGAACAATTTGATATGTTGGGAAATACACTTATTTGCTTTCCTGCCGAGAGTTACATGAGTATATCAATAGCACTCTCAAGCAGTGGAAGCTCCAGAGGTAGCAAAACGCCTACCCGCACCTCTGCAGCTCCCTAATTATCACGTTACATCTTGTTTAATCCATACAAACAAGGGTTTGGTTGAAGCTAAGCTAAGCTAACCGGCTGTAGCTTCATATATACTGTACAAACATGAGTCAATCTTCTCATCTAACTGTTGGTAAGAAAGCAAATGTCAAACGACTCATTCAAGCACCAGACAGCACAAATTTTACCACACTGATATTTACAGATGTTTAAGGTCTTTGAGATGTCTAAAATACAGTGGCTACTGCATTTATCTCTGTTCATTGAGAGGACTGAAGACATGAGGTATGCCTGACACAGCGAAGTTAAAGCCTTACATGTACTTTGAAGCAAAAATGACTCGGTGTTTGGCGATGAGATTTTCCTTCAGGTGATTAGTCAGCTTAAATCTTCTTGGGTCATTACGTTTGAAGTTCACACAGCACTACCGACACTTATTAGAAGATAAATGTTGACATTTCCTTTTGCTGTTGCACAGTCGTACCTCTGATGATAGCATTGTGGGGCCTCGACTCAATTTATAAGGGGTAACATTTCATCCTCAAACACCTCACTGAGTGGTTAGGTAACAGGACGCTATAATCCATCAATAAAAGTGTATTGATATTGTCAAATGTTAATATGTCATCCATAAACCCTTGGGTCCTCTTGTCATCAGGACACAGCCTCCTCAGCAACACACATTGCCTCGCCGTGTTGTTCGGCATCGACCCGGGTCTCCCTCTGAACGGCTGCTGCTGTAAAATGTTGCATGCCGTGACAGAGCGGAGCATTAATCAAAGTTGATTTTCAGCGTGAGGGCGCAAGTGGCTTTTTCTGCTGGAGAACTGTTTAGCACAACAGCGCTATGTACAACAGGGTCCCACTCTTCACTGTAATGGTAGCTAAAGGAGGTCATAAATAATGGATTCAAGATCACTTACACTTCATGAAGCAGGCTATGGCAAACGAGGGGATATCACATTTTGCTGCTCAAATTATAGATTTGGCTCTTTTGGCTGCAATTGTAAAGGAAAACAAGACCTTTCCAAGAGGGCTCTGAAAGAGTTTAATATGGTACAAAACATGACGGCAAAACAACAGTTTAGACACTGCCACTGAATGATGAGAGCGAATACCTGGAAACAAGAGGACCGTGGGTAGAAAGAGGCTTTTGGTCCCAAATAGGTGTTTTGTTTTTCTTTTTTTTTTTTTGCATCTCTTTTGGTGGACATGGGGATTGAACAATCACTTTTATTCACAGTAACTGTCAGAACTAACCACAATGTGCCCCAACTTCACCTTTATTCATCTTGGAAGAATATACATGAAAAACAATGAGCTTGTTAACTGCAATCCTATTTGTCTTCAGTGAAGATTTGGTCTGTAGATGCAAATGGATATTGCACTTTATCAGATTCATATTTGCTCTCCATTGTCTCTGGACTTAAAGACTAACCCAATCTCCTCTTGATAGATGATGGATATAATTACATTTTTAATGCATTTGAAATGCAACTGTCCACCATGGAACCACATTTAACTGAAAATATGAGTATTTGTTCAGCATTTCTTTGTCTCTCCTGCTGAGATGTTTGCATACTAGAATTGAAGAGGTTTTCTTATTTTATCCCATACACGTAAAACAGAGTTAACTGTTATTACTTTTAGACGATAGCAAATAATGTGATAACCTCTTGTTGTAACTTTGTGTCCTTGTGTCAGTGCTGGAGCTGCCTGTCTTTACACTGCCCCTCAGTGGCATGACGGGGCAATGGCCCACAAAAGACAAATTGCCTTCTTGTGAACAGATTCTGCAAGACTTAGCATGCACACACTGTGGCAAACTTCGACGTTTCACCATAAAATATGAGGATAAGAATCCCAATAATTTCTAATGTGCCAATGCAGCTGGAGATAAATAGCACAGAGCACAGGAGATGATCAGATCTCACTCCATATCTTAATGGGATCCTCTCATACGCCATTCCCATTAATGACCAATCCCCCAATTATGTAAATCACTAACAGTGAGAAGTTGAAGTTGCTCACATAAACACCAACAGTGTCACATTGCAGAGAGTGCTAATTGGCCACTACTTTTCATATAATTGCAGCGGCTGGGGTCACGTCCTCGGCTAACCTCTCCTTTAAGTATTGTTTTTCAGCACACAAACAGTTAATGGAGCAATTAAGATGGCGTTCACAAGTAGCACTTGTGGGGACCATTTGGCAAGAAAGAGCTGGAGAGAGGAGAGAGGACAATGTAATCCTGCATGTGGTACACAAGAGTCTTGGACCGGAGGGAGTAGTAAGTCAAGGTGCACGATGCAACGCACTGGCATCCCATTCGGGTGTAGGCTGGTGGTCATCACTGAAGCCGTCGCTCTGTGTGAGGCACTTTGTTTGTGATGTAGTTTCATGTATTTATGCAAAGAAGCCGCCCCTTTATTCATCACTATACAAAACTGTCATTTCTTTATTAACCTGTAAAGCAGCTTGAACGAGAAAAAGTGATGTAAAAATAATAAACTTTTCAAGCATTTTTGTAATAGATACAGTAAAAAGATGCTTTCTTTCAGTGGCTTTTATTTGTCACATTTATCAAAATTGTTCTTCAAACAGCATAAAATAAAGTCAAGAGAACATACAGCAGAAATAGAGACGTGTTTGAAGTCATACAGTGGTAACAGTTTCCCTTTACTTTCTTGGACTTCAGATTTTTTTGTCCTGTTAGCAAAATTCCATTGTATGACCAAAACACTGCCAGCTGTTAGACCTCTTTGTAGTAATTTAACATGATACAGTCTTTTTCATCCACTAAAAACCTTCAGTGTGCCACAGTCATAACACACATGACGGCAAACTGATGACAAAAAGCTGCCAGTCTTCTCGTCACACCGCAAAACAGATGTTAACTGACCGAAAGTTAAACATCCAGCAAGATTTAAACTAACATCGCTGTGAATGTGAGATAATGTGAATGCCACCTATTTCTGAGACAAACCCCAGGAGAGTGAAGAGTGGGAAAAAAAAAGTTTTCATCTCTTCATCTACCCCCTCTACCACAGACTTTGCCCACCCTCTATGACTAAGTTATGCCCTGTCATGTAGTCGGAGGCGTCAGATGCCAAGTAGACCACTGCAGCTTGCAGGTCTGTCACTTGAGCCAGTCTACCAGCAGGGATATCTGACAGCCAGCGCTGCACCAGAGGCCTCAGACTCTCCGAGTGGATGAGAGGGGTGTCAACAATCCCCCTGAAAAGAGAGACAGAGAAAGTGAGAGAGAAAACGGAGGAGGGGGGTACAAAAAAAACCCAAAAAAACACACACACACAACGAAATCAGAAGGCATCACAGTACAGAGCCAGGAGTGACAGCGTCGATTCAGAGCCACCACTTTGGTGACAAAAATAAACCCAATTATCCTCTGAAGAAAGGGCATGCCGTGGCATCTCTGATGATATTTACTGTGGGACCGTTGGCACTTAAATGACTGGCACATCTCAGGGAGAGCCCACGGGTATGATGGGACGTCTGGCGTAATTTCCTCAAAGCCTTTGGTTAAGTATTTATTATAAGCAACTCCCTTACATTCCTGCTCTGACTCATGATTGAAATGAGACAGTATTTAGGTGGAATTTATAAGAAAACGAGTGCTGCTTTTGGTTTTGTGTCTGCACCAGCGTCTTAATAGCTCCGTGATACCAGTCACAACAAATGCAGTTCTCTCCACTTTCTACAGGAAAATATCACAGAGCTTACATCTGAATAAATATGTCAACACTGTGCCTAATATGCAATGACTTCTGACTTTCTACACAATTGACGTGACAGTGACTAAAAGCCGTGAGGCCTGAATCATTGTTCGATGTATCCTGGTGCCTTGATATGGAATTCCAACATTGGATAAATTAGCACTTCCAAGGAGCGTGTGACACCTTGGTTAACATATTCCACCTCAATTATATTTCTCTTCAGCTGCCCTGTTATCTGGAACCTTTGCTGGCAATCAGAGGTACTGTTTTCCCTCAGCCAATTTTCTAGATAATGCAGCTTATCACCGCTGCGGCTAAAGTTGCCAATGGAATCAGGCTCCAGTCAACCTCGCGAGCGCTAATTGTGTCCCTTTTTTATGCATATTTACCGACTGTCACTTCAAAGAAATCAGCGGCCCATTGAGACACCCAGTTAGCGAGGGGAGAGAGAGAGAATTGCTTCTTTGCAAATTAAAATTAGCAAACAAGCTGCCGATAAATAAAGCTGAGCGAGGCGCGTGTGTGAGGGCTTTGTTCTGGGGCTGTGACGGGGCCTGGCTTGCCCGGTGCCACCGGACGGATTTGCTCAGGGATGGCTGGGGCTAAGGGATGCTCCACTTAACACATACACACATACACACATACACACACCACACACATACAGCCCTTCCTGTGTTCTCCTCTTTTCTTCCCCCTGCTCAGCTTCACAGACAAATAGATACAAACAAGGCGCTATTGTTGCAGCGACACTTGGAGTGAGGTTGCAAATTTGATTCCCTAATTGAATAGAACAATTAGAGCAAGTGTTTGGTTGATTCATCCCTCAAGACGTCATCTAATTAAGCACTGATGTATTGTTTGAGGTCTTAAATTAGTGCATCATTCTCAAATGGGGCTCTTCATATGAAAGCAAACACACTAATCACCACTTCCTTTTGCAGCTCAATCCCTTACAACACTCAAAGGTGGACCGGTATGTTTTGGCACAAAGTGGCGAAGAGAAGAAGGCCCAGCACTTACGGTGAGATGCAGTTGACGCGAACTCCTCTGTCAACCCATTCAGTGCCCAGAGTCTGAGTCAGTTTGACCACTCCAGCCTTGGACGTATTGTAGGAAAGCTGCTTCTGGGGATGGGGGACTGCAGAACAGAAAGAAAACCAGTTAATATAAATAGACACAACACAGTGTTTTATAAAGATAACATTCACTGCATCATTAAAATTTATCAGGTAATTATTAAAAAAAATTATAGGAGATTTTGTTAATAAAGAAAAAAAGAGGACAGCAATAGGCTCCTTCCTCACAAAAGCTGACAACATATACATTTTATATTGCAGCTCATGCGGTTTCTTGCGGATACTACATAAAAGCTCGTCCATTAGCTGCTGGGGACTCTGCGGATGAAGCCATGTAAAATTAATTGCTTATAATGTCCAGTTATGCTCTGTCCTCAGCAACAAAGACAGGGAGCCATTTGTTTGCTTGACCATCACAGATGCTGCACACTGCATGGGATGCCGGGACAGGGGCTCATTTTCTGCTGGTTGATTAATCATCACAAGGAAGGCTCCAAGTTACATACAACTTTAGTAGTTAACCTCATCACCCGCCGATCTGACTGCCAAATGGCTTCAGTGTGAGACCGGGATGATAAATACCAGCCAGCTGCAGAGAGGCAGGGACCGGTCCTGGGGAGAAAGAGGCTGGAGCATCCCGCATACATTGCACGGATAAAAAAAAAGGAGAAAAATGTGCAGGATAGAGGTAAAAGTTGCTGAAGAAATAAGATATAAATGGTGGGACAAACGGCGCCGTAGTTGGGATTGGTGGTTGCGAGTGTAGAGCGTGGCGAGATAGCAGTGGAAGGTAAGATTGTGTTGGGCTGGGCTGGATAAGGGTAGGCTAGGACCTCAGAGGAGCAGGCGAGGAGGAGCAGAGCCCAGGGCTTACACGCAGATTGAAGGTGAAATCCGACTTATCAGGACAGGAAACACAGCTCAAAATGCCTAACAGCACTAATCCTCGCTCAAGACCTGATGATACGGCCCCAAAATACCATTCAGAAAATGCCTTCATCCTTTAAATAAACCTGCATTGATGTTTTCGCCGTCTTAAAGAGCAGTAATCCCCAGAGAAGGGAGAAGGAGGTAGAAGGAGAGCATTCTCCAAAAGCCCTCTTTAACATTCAACCTGCTACTTATTGCCCATTTCAAGTGGGAGAAAACATGCTCCTTATCAGACACGCCTTTACATTTTGAATTCTTACGAGTTCAAATGATGCACTCCTTTCCCAGAATGCCGTGCCTGTTGTAATGTACGTTCCTCTGCAGCTGAGATCTGCAGGTATGAGTGCGAGAGTCACGAATCCCTCAGTTAAGGTCATCACACAGATCCAAAAAGTGAGTGTGTGACCACTTGGATATTTCCTGTCTGGGAGTCTTTGAGCTGCTGGCCATTATTCAGAAAAAAAATGGTGGTTGATGGTCGTGTGCGTGTGTGTGTGTGTGTGTGTGTGTGTGTGTGGAGGGGGCGTAGTGGGCACACACTATTCTATTCAGCAGATGGACAAAAAGCTGTCATTGTGCATTTTAATTGGGCATTTACGGCTGCTTTTTGGGCTTCCACTTGGCTAGAACAGGTCCCATCTGATTACACATTATGACAATATTATAACAGATGTCCAGACCAATAAAGTAAATTCCTGAAGGACTGTACGTAATGTGAGTAATTGATCATTTTTTTTACGCCGGCCTCTATTTACCAGCATGCTCCTGTTTTACAGATTGCCCCTGCAGTCGGGACTGGGGCCCATATGGCGCAGCGGTTTACTGGCGATTTGACTATACTGCTGATGAAGTGTTGCTGTTCCTCTGGAGGAACCTGTTGGAGGAGGAACATTACACCGTTGCTGCGAATTACAAGGCTTTAACTGAACTCTAAAAAGTGTCTTCCGCTGTTCAAACAAGGCTGCTGGCACAGGCTGGGGTTTTGCCGTAGCACAGGAACCCTCCCTTCCCAAGTTGGACCTCAGGTTGCCTTCCACATCCTCCAGACAGCTCCGCAGAGAGGGGATGTTTATTATGATGCAAAACCGCCTCGGCGAGACGCAATCACAACACTTTCCTGCTATGCTTACTGTATGCAGGGGTGGATGCATCGCTATAGAACAATTTAACTAGGGTAAAAGTTGCCAAGGAGAAAGGCTTGCTAATCCTGTTTGAAATGTGCAGGTTCACCTCAAGTGTCTCGTAAACAGGAAAACTGCAGCAGAATCATCTTCTTATTTCAACTTTGCCACAGTAATGATGTAAAGTCAGAGAGGACGGCTTTCTGTCCGCTGATAAAAACTATTTAATGCGATGTGCACTACCGCACATAGCTGTACAGCACAAATGTATTTAACTCTCCCTTCCTCCCCCTCCTCCTCCTCTCGACCCAACTCTCCACGCCAAATGGAGAGATTAAAAGCAGACATGGAGGGGCTCCAGAGAGAAGGTGGGGGAATAGAATCATCACTCACCTATTAGACTGGCCATGGAGGCTGTGTTGATAATCTTGCCATATCCTTGCTTCAACATCACTCGACCTGCCGCCTAAGGCAAGGATTGAGGGGGAAAGAGACACATTAAACACCTTATTATGGCGCTGATATGCTACCAAAAAGTCTGAGCACGGATCAACACAAAAACATGTAGTCCATCCTTGGAGACAGAGATAGTTGTTAAACAACATTTGGGACACTTGAGTGGATTTTAAAAGCTGCACATGAGGGATGGTGGGACGTACGTACTGTATATAGATGTCTGACAGCAGCTAGATAATTTAGAACTAATTTTAGTCACGACAGAGTCGCTAAAGCTGCTTGGACCATCAGTAATTAGGTCATACTCTAACTAGTTTTGACAGAAAGAAATTACTGAAGGAATACATGATCAAGAATCAATTTGGGTTTTTTTTAGATTTTCTGGCAAAGTGATGACAGGATTGCTGAAATATTTCAAATTAGTAAATGATCCATTTTTAATTTTTAAAATAGCCTTCCTAAATAAATATTCAGGGTTTATCATCATGCTCATTGCATCATTTGCACCTGCTGCATAGTGTGTCTGCTTAATTGTCATTATCTGGTAAAAAAAAAAAAGAAGAAAAAAAACATTTTTTCAGATATAACAAAGGATTAAATGTTGTTTAATGGGTTGAGAAAATTTTCCTGCTTCTCAAGCGGCAGATGTCATGTAAAAACCTTAGAGCTGCTTTTCTTAACTTGTGATTTAATTGCTCATAATTCAACCACTTTCTCATTTTAAAGTTGATTCATCACACATTCATTTTAAATCTTCCTGACTCTCTCACTGCCTGTTGTTGTTTGTTAAAGTAGGAAGTTTAGTCTGATTCTGAGCAATAATTCCAGTTTCTCAAAGATGAACAAAAGACACATTCATATTAAGGTGCATAATTTTAACTGTGTACCTTATTATTTAGGGAACTGACTTTCATAACACGCGTAAGCTTTTTTAAACATGATATTGAATTTTATTTTCTCTGTCTAATAAATCCTTTCAAAAGTTCTTTTTTTTACAAAATGTTTGTATTGTTGTTTTTTTATTTCTGAGTTAAACCATTAACATTTATAACATAAATGAAAATTGAAGTCAACTTTAATATTATATTTATCTTTATAAGTGCATTTCTGTCTGCCTGAATATTGTGCATCACACCGATACATCACAGTGCAATATCCTGAACAGAATAATCTCTCTGGTGGCCACACACTCACTCACACACACACACACACACACACTGTCATTTACAGCAGCCAATACACACCTGACAGCACATGAAAGTCCCCCTCAGGTTGACATTAAAAGTTTGGTCCCACTCCTCTAGACTGGTGTCTTCACTGGCTGAGTTCATGTTGATGCCGGCATTGTTACAGGCGATGTGGATCGCCCCCCATTTGGAGACGATGTTGTCAATCATCCTCTGGACGTCGTCTGATTTGCTGATGTCAGCTGTGATTGAAATGGAATTGATACCTGTATCAAAAAACACGGATGTCTGTTAGAACACTAAACTGTACATATTGTAACACACAGCATGGAATAAGAAACTTCTATCTTTGGACATTTTAGCAGTTTGAGATGTAAAATGTGACTGAGATGGAGGAACACATAAAAACACAAGCAATAAAAAATGCTTTTAAAACGTTTTCTTTTCTTTCTTTAAAAAAAATGCGCAGACTTTAATTTCTTTTTGAAAATAGAGGATCATGGATAACCTGACACAGCAGATCTTGTGCTTTAGTATGCTGCCATCTGCTGGCCCAAAACCAAAGTGACCACACTGACACTTCATGTTTGTTCTGTGTGCTGAAGACGACTGAAAAAGTTCTGGTGCTACTACTGTCAATAGTGTGTCGTAAGAGGGGCAGTAAGAGGGCAGTCTGTCATTGCAGACTGACCACTTTCACCAGTTTAAGATCAACATGATGCAGTGACTCTTGCATGCTTTGACAGAGGTTGTCTCATTTGTGTCTTGAGATGACAGTTTTACACTTTCTGCATTCCCCCTTTGGTTACTTGCTGACTTCTTTGAAGTTATTGCTCAAAATAAAGTTGAAAAATATTCACTCATCAAGTCAGTCTGGACTTTTTTCACAATCAAGGCTGAAGGGGAGAAGCACAGAGCTACAGAAACATCCAAAAATACGCGACCATTATGAGCATTGACCACTTGTAGCATCTTTGAACATGCATCCAATCAAATCTAATAATAAAATAAACTTAAATTAATTAAATTAATGATTTAAGATATACCTCCTGATTTTGCCATTGCATCAATTAGATCTACAGCTGATGTGTTGGTTTGTCACAAAGGAATAAGCAAAGTAAAGTTCTTGTTAGATACTTTGGTTTATGACAGTTACAACTTTAAGTGTATCGTGAGAATTGTGTTTTCAAAAAAAGTCGCATTTCAATTACAGGAAAATTACAGTGGATTATACTAAAAATGACACCTTCAATATGAATTTACACTCAAATTGTTTTTTAATGAGCTTCTCGTTAGTTAACTTTAAAAGGAAACTAATGCTTACTGCTGATGCATTATTCTTTATACAACTGCAGAAAAACAGAAATACACTCAGGCCAGTTGGATACTCCAAATTTATTTTAATGTTGATGTGTTGACTGATTAGTCCTATCAGACAAGTTGCAAGTGGAGCTGCAACTATTATGACTCCAAATTCATAGCTGATTGATTGATTTCTTTTCCAGCAAACATTAGAATTGTATGTTTTGAGCATTTAAATGTGAGAACTATCTTTATTTGTCCTCGACAAAGTAATCCAGAAGATACTTTATAATATTTTGAAAAAAATAGATGAACCCTGTGTTTGAAAGAAACAAAAAGTATCCTCTTGAATGGCTCTATAGCAAATAATGCATGATAAAGTGCCCTCTAGTGGCCCAATGTGCAAAAATTGTGACGCAGTGTACTACATGCTTAATAGTTACTAGTTTTCTATATATGTTATATTTAAATATAAGTCACACGATAAAACAATTTTAATCTTAACCAGGGTTTAGTTAATGACTTTCTGCGTGCTGGTGCTCTATCATAAATAGCTGGTGAACCTCAGACAGCTCGAGTTCGTCACCAGATGCACAGTTCATGCTTAAGTCTACACTTGTTGTGGTTACACCACTTACCTTTAAGAAAGAGTTCTTTAGCCACTGCCTCAGCTTTATCTTGGTCCAGGTCCACCACAGCCACCTTTGCGCCAGCCTCACCCAGGGCATGAGCAAATGCTCGGCCTATGCCCTGCCCAGCACCTGTCACATAGGCCACCTTTCCATCCAGACGCATCCGATCGAGGATGGGGCGCCCCTTGACGCCACGGAACACTTCGTCATCTGTTATTTTACTCTAATACAAAAAGAAGATTAGGGGACATGATCAGTGAGAATGAGGCTACTGCTAAAAGGAAATCCTTATTGGCTCATTGAGGCCTGAACACTGGGGTTATCTAAACACTACCTGTGTCATTGAGCACTCAGGCGCCACAGATACCCGCCGGATAACACTGATGCCATCTCTAAGAGGGATAATAACCTTTAAAACAAGAAAGAGATACTCAAAATAAAAAGAGAACACCAGCCAAACACATAGAGTGGTAGCGTGTGAAGGTTTGAAAGTTAACCTGCTCCACGCGTGGATCACTGGAGACAAACTGGTTGAATTCTCTTAGTGCCAGTCCGTTGTTATCTGTGGTATCTTTTAGATAAACCTTGGCTTTGAACAGCGAGTTATCTACACAGATGACCCCTCGCAATCTCAGCAGATTGTTGTCCAGAATAAAGTTGTAGTAGTTGATGTAATTAGTCTTGTCAGCATCAATGAAGACCATGTCAAACTGCTCACCTGCAGCAGCCAGTTCCTGGACGGGACAGAGACTTATTAGGAAACTGGCTGTGTGCTCCACAGTTTGTTAACTTATTAACACCAAAAAAGAATAGTCAGTTAACCTTTGCCTGCTCTGATTATGCAAAGCACCCAAAGAGAAAAGTGCTACCCAGGTGTACTATAAGTTTGCAAAACACTCCATCCTCTAAAGGATCTTAAAAGATGATCAGTTCTTCTCTTCAATCCTTCAATATTGAGGTTTCTTTTCTCTCACCTTCAGGGTGTCCATGGCAGGTCCAGTTTTGACAGTGATCTTCTTGCCGTGTGGAGACTTGTCAAAAAAGGACTGGGCAAAGTCTTTGAGGTATGGTTCTAACTCACAGGCAATTACACAGCCATCCTCGGGAAGTCCTTCAGCCATTGACAGTGCACCGTAGCCGGTGAACATCCCAATCTCCAGGACCCTCTTAGGTTGACTCATGTGAATCAGCATCTTCAGGGTCTGACCTGCCAAAAACACAGCAGAGAGCAAGTTATTATGATATAGTAGACCAGCAAATATGATATAACAACGATCAGTACACATCCAACCTTCAACATGTCCAGTGATGCACTCTTTGGGAAGCTGGAACATGGTTTTGCCCTCCTTGTGCAGTTGATCCCAGTCATGGGAAATCGTTTTTCTACAGTAAAATATGAATGAACAAATTTATGTCACATGGGAAGTATTTTGGGCTATAGATGATGATGTGTAAGAAACCAAGACATACTTATAAAGCTCTGCCAGAGGTTCACTTTCCTGCGTGGTCATTTTTTCCAGGTAGTCATCCAGGCCGCTGGCTATGTCCACAGCCTTCTGCAAGTGACTCATCAATTCTTTTGGCACATTGCTACTTGCTGTGGCTATCTCTTTGGCTTTTGTTAGGAGATCCACAAGGACCTCCACTGGGGTGTCAGGAACTGAGGGAAAACATAATGAAATGTTAGTTTAGTATTCAACTACTCCACTACTCTTTCCTTTCCATGCAATACTGTGTAGCACCATGTGCCAAAGCAATACAAATTCCTTGAATGTGAAATCCTGCTTGGCAAAGAATCTGTTTCTGATTATGACTGTCACAAGAGACAAAAGAAAGCAGAAAAAGACAAGCTTCAACAAAGTAATTTCTTTGTTTTTTTGCTCAACAAAAACAATATGAATCAATATCAAAAATGTTACTGATTAATATAATTGATTGTCCATCGAGTGATAGATTAAGTAAGTGATATCCTCGGCCCTAATATGATTTACCGTTGATGTCACTTTTGAAGAAAGGTCAAAATATTTTACTTATGATATATATTATTACAGAATTGACTTTTATGCTCCTTAATAGTAAACTCATGTTGACGTTACTGAATAATGTACACATATTTATATTATATTATTGTACACTTTTTTTTCTTCATGAAAAAAAACACAAACCAGATAACAGGCTTCTGTGTAGGCAGCCCGGTGTTACGGTTTAACAAGCGACCCTCTTACCTAGTGACCTTCAGCCTGTTGAAAACAGGAAAAGCCGTCCTCGTGAATGCCTCTTTGTTTAGTTTTTTATTACAATGTCAAAAAAAAAAAACACAAACAAAACAAAGGTTGCTCTTCCTATATAAGACTCTAATAAATGTTATAAATATATCTTTGGAGCCTTGTGTGATGAACCCTTACTTTAAGTATATTTATTTTACTATGAACATGTACTGTTATTTTTTATATAACAGCACACACAGCACAACGGCACACACATATAACAGCACTGTTTCAATTGTTTTGAACAAAAAAGAATTAATAATCCGACCAGAGACTGCTACTGAAATGTTCTAAACAAGGTTAAAAAGAACACCAGAAAGCAACTGTTTGGCATCTTGTCCAAACCCGTGTGCATTCACACGTCCAATTAACTCAATTTAGATTTCTGTACGCAGTCAAACATACCGTTATACTATAACGCCTAATATGTATCATAAAAGGTGACAGGTTGATCTGGCTGTCCGTCCTGTTTTCAAGTGATGGCAGGCTGTAAATGTATAAGTTATTTTTGTTCGTATTGTGGTGATGGTGAACTATCGTTCATTTTTCTCAGGACAAACTTGATATTCCTGTTCACAACATAAGCAACGTTCAAAACGCGACTATGATACGTTCACTCAGACAAGACTCCAAAAACCAATCAGGCACGTTTTTTAATTGATATTGTTAATTAAACTATGCGCCAATTAACAGGGTCGCTCTTTAAACCGAAACACCGGCTGCCTGCGGCGACATGGGGCGGACACGAGGCTCAGAAACGCGCTGCCGAGTTTGGTTCGTAAACTTATGATACGTGTTATGACATTTAGTGTGACCGGACCGTAACTCAAACAGAAGCAACAGTCTTACCTTTTTCGGCCGGCATGGTTCCAGACAGGCGGTCAGCCACAGCGGTGATACCGCTTGGATATGAGCTGGTGGAGTTGCTGTTATGTCACTGCAACTATGCACAGTTGTTGAGGAGGAGGAGGAGTGACTGGTCGCTCACACACACACACCAGGCAAAAAATATCCAACAGCAGGTGTCGTGACAGCACGTGGTGGCTTCGTGTCAAGTTGGAGAGAAGTTCATTTGAATGAACCAAAAAGAACCAAAACTGACATACAACTTTTTAGATTATTAATGGCTGCATTCCATTCAGCTGTGCCAGCTATGTGCTTCTGCTTCTGAGCTCTAATGCAACATTTAATTAGCTACACCTGTGATTTCCTGCAAGTTTCTACTGTGAAAGAAAGTCCACTGATGAAAACTTAAAAATATTTTCTTTGCTTATCTGTATCCTGGACAGGCAGCGTACAGCTTGTTTTGCTAGGTTTGTTGCTATGAGAAACAAGTTCACGTTACACGTTTGACTGATTGTTATAAAGAGTCTCCAGTAGTGTAGCTTTAGTCTGGAGATTTCGAGAATGTTCACATCTGTCAGGGCAGATGGGGACAGGCTGGCTATGATAGGGAATAGATAATTTGTTAAACTTTTGGTGGCCTTGTTCTCCTTACTAATCATACTGGGTCAAAGAGAGCTGTAGTTATGTCTGGCTTCTCTTTGTATCTGTATGTTCATGTAACATCCCATTGAAGGCTGTGCTGACACCAAGCACTGGTGCACCAGCTGTGTCCACGTAATGTATATTATATACATTTATAATGATTCATGGTTATGAATTATTTTAATAACTGTTGTCTAATTCTTTCTTCATGCTCACCATACCTTGATATTGAAGAAGTAGACATCATTTTGTTCAGCATGATGATTAGAGACAGCACTAGATTGCAATGACAACTGCTCCCATCACTCCCATCACCTCCTCTCCCTGCATGGGAAAGGAGGTGATGCGAGTGAGCGGTCCTCTTCCACTGCTTGTTTGTGTTATGCAAATTTCAGTGGCTCAGTGATATCAAGTCCTTTCTAAAGCTAGGGAAGATAAAATACTTAGTGAGAGCTAATTCTTGTTCTTCAACTCTTTGTCCCCTGACGGATGAAACTTTAAATAGTCTAAATAAACCTTAAGAAAGTCAGAAAGTATGGCTAGCTTTTCTTCTAATAAATTGGGATGCATTTGGTTCATACTATTATTATATTTTTATGTTTTAACTATAATTCTGAGTGTTAAACTTAATGCAATAAATGTAAGTAAAATCGGCTTGTCCTTATCAGGGTTGTGGGGTCTGGAGCCGATCCCAGCTGGCATTCGGTGAGAGGTGGCGGACAAGTCCATCCATCCATTATCTGTAACCGCTTATCCTCATCAGGGTCACAGTAGAACTGGAGCCTATCCCAGCTGACTTTGGGTGAGAGGCAGCCCATTACAGGGCACATAAAGACAAACAACCATTCAAACTCACATTCACACGGTGTCCTCTTAGTAAAATTATTAAATAAAACAAACAGAAAAAGGGATTTCGCCATCTAAAAGCCAGAATATAGAATCCGGGGAAATCTCTGCACGTAAGGCCGAAAACCATTGAGCGTCCGTGACCTTCAAACAATTGGGCAGGCCTGTGTAAAAACTGACATGATTGTATAAAGAATATTGCTATACGGGCTGGGGAACACTTCAGAATACTGTTGTCAGTTAACACAGTTTGTCACTGCATCTACAAATGCAAGTCAACAGTCTACCATGCAATGTGATGGAGCCATGAATGAACAACATCCATCAACTCTGGACCAACATTCATTTGTGACAGACTGACAGAAAGTGTGTTGGGTGGTCTGACAACATTTAGAATTGTTTTTTGGAAATCATTACTGTCTTGTCCTCCGGGCTAAATATATGTTTGGAATTGGGTTTGTATATTGCACTTTATATATTTGAATGTTTCATAAGGATGGAGATGCATTCAACAAGTCTGTAAGTCCTCAACGATCCACTTTTGAGGAGAAAAGCTGTCTGTAAATAAAACTTGGTTAGTTAACAAGAAACATTGTCATCTAATTTGAAAAATAAATACAAATATGGTGTCATTCTCTGAACCGTAACCACATTTATCTTCGTTTAATGACCAACATGTTAAGTAATGCAATGCACTGATGTAAAATAAAGTGGCATTTTTCACTCAGAAGAACAGGTGTTGTCTCACAGTTACATAAAAATTGTGTGTGAGTATAACACATGTAATGACATGTGAAGTACACTGAAAGGAAATCGCTCCTCCCTTGCCTCATCCTCTAAATACTATACTGTATTTATAGACTCCTGGTGTGGGCTTCTCATTATTCATACTGTAACTACCTCTGTTCACATCTCTAACTCACAGCCACCACCGCAAGAATGGGAAAGGTTAATCGGGAGGACAGTGATAGCAAAGATAAGAAAACGGAGTATAGCTTAGTGCGGGTTAAAGGTACATGGAAGCGACAACTGAAGAAGGTTAATAAGGACACATGTGACTGTGTACCTGCTGCAAAAATGTAAGTATAACATTTTACCAACACTTTACTCACAATCAATTCAAGAGTAATATTATTATACAAGTGGCAACATATAACAAAACATACAAGTCCTGTATGATATGCATATCAGTGATGGTAATAGTGTCTGACATGTGATAACATTGTCTGACATTTACAAAATGAGGTTTCTCTAACATCAGGCACTTATGATTTATGCCTTAGTTTTACAATATTTTTGTTCTTAATGATTTGTCAGTGAGTATTAATTTTCCCAGTGACATTTCTTTTTTTTTCAGTTACAGTCCTCTCTCAGTCTTTAAATGTTGCAAAGTGAGCTAAAGGGCAAAGACAGTTCAGTTTTGGCGACTAATCTTGGTTAAAAACAGGGGAAAACTGTGGTTGGAGTGAGAGAAAGTTTCTTTCATGGTGAAAGAAAACTGAGGTTGACTGGTGGGAGATAAGATTAGAACAGCGGTCTCCAATGTCAATGTCACATGCTGTCATCCCAACAGTCCACCGTGACCTCAAACTTAAGGAGGCACTAAACATAGTTTGCACAAGTGTGAGAGGTGAACATGCAGTCGGTCATTTTGAACATTTGCTTACAGTATTTGAGCTAAATGGTTCTATTTCCATAACACCTTAATCAAACAAGAGATCAGCAAGTGCAGGAATAGTTGTTTCATAGTCATGTTATTCTTGCCCTATATTTGTTACTTTCAATAACTTTCCAGAAGACTACAACTGATATACCTGTAAGCAATTATATATATTCTACCCTTTACTTCCTTACTGTCAGGATGCCTTCTTCTTTTTCACTGGAAAAGCTAGAGAAGATGAAATGATTATTGAGCGCTAATTCTGTCCCCTGATTGACAGACCTTTAAATAGAGTGAATAAACCTTTAAAAGGACTTCAGAAACAAAACAAGTACGGCTTGTTTTTTCTGATGCATTAGAATTAACTTGGTTGGTAGTATGATTATGATTATGATTATGATTAATATTATTATGTATTATTCATTATATTATTTCTTTTTTTATTATATATTTATTATTTATTATATTTCTATATAGGTTGGACTTTGATATGACCAGTGTGTGTTTTGTTGTGAATCAGACCTAATATTTAAAAGGTTTTGTCTCTGGAAAACCTGCAAAAGAAGATCAAGGTCTACAAATGGCCTGGATTTATGGTAAAAATAGTGTATGGAATGTTAGGCTAGGTGATACTGTTGGCAGTTGGTCAGGTCCACGGCACAGATTCATTTACATGACACATGGAAATACCATTGATCATTGCTAATCTGCCTATTTTGTGATATTTAGAGAGGACTTTTTTAGTGTTTTGTCATGTTTATTCTCTTAGGGAGAGAGTGGACTGATAATAACTTGTTTATTCTGCTTGTAGTCAAAACAGGGATACGTTTCGTTGGCACTGACATTTAATCTTGTAGCCGTGGTGGTGGTTGAAAGATTCATGATGTTCTAGCTAAATGTGGTGCTTGAGTCTCTGAAGATGCCTATGTCTAACAGAGAGACTATTTGATAAACTGATGCTGAAGAAACAAGGGCCCCGTTGATATCAGCTGTTGTTTTTTAGCTTTACAGCTTGATGAGGTTTGGCCAAATTGGAGGATAGGTCAGTAATATCAATGAATATTTGAATGAATATTACATTCGGCTGCAGTTTGCCATAAAAGTTAATGAAATCTATTCTATATATATATATGAAATATATGAAATACTAGTTTCTGTCTTCACATTAATTGGTTTGAGTTTTGATTAAAGTGCCTGTGCCCTGTTGTTTTATGCCAAATGTACTTTTTTCACAGATATAGTTATATAGTTACAGTTATATAGTGCTGTTGTATTAGAATGCATTCAAAAATAGAAAATGCATTCAGAAATAGAAAAAGAACACTTTAAAACAACATCAGCAATCATTGTACTCACTCAACCATCATAATAAATGTTTCTTTGTGTGTTTTGTGTGGCAGCTATGACAGCATCACAGAAAAGGGCATCACTTGGACAGTGGTCAGCCCCGTCGTCTTTACTTACAAGGTAACTGAGACTCAGGACTTGCTGAACCCAGTCAACGACACACTCCTGCTGGGCCACATCACAGACCAGCAGCAGCTGGAGGACTTTAAAAAATCAAACAAACCAATCAAACGCTTTGTGGTCGTTGACCAAGAAGTACACAAAATCTACGGTCCCAAGATAACTGAATATCTGGTCGCCAACAATGTCCTGTACAAGCTCTTGGCTCTACCCACAACTGAGGAGAACAAATCCATGGAAATGGTCTTGAAGATCCTCGAAGAGGTCAACAACTTCTCCCTTGACCGCCGCACAGAGCCCATCATTGCCATTGGTGGAGGGGTGTGCCTGGACATAGTGGGCCTGGCTGCCTCACTCTACAGAAGATGCACCCCTTACATCAGGGTCCCGACCACACTGCTCTCTTACGTCGATGCCAGCGTGGGCGCAAAGACGGGGGTTAACTTTGCAAATTGCAAGAACAAGCTGGGTGCCTACATTCCACCTACCGCTGCCTTCCTCGACCTGTCCTTTATACAAACCCTTCCTCGACGACACATCTCCAATGGGCTGGCAGAGATGTTAAAGGTACTTGAAGTCCCTGGATATAGAATATGTATCTTAAAGTTGATGTGTACTGGAGAATGATTGCCAGTATGATCACCAGCTAATACCAACATAACAATATGAATATAGTAAGTTTTGGGTGCATAAAACGCTCATAAAACCTGATGAAAATAGGGCTCATAATATTAAATGTGAACCTTGTATACAGTACCAGCCAAGCTATTCTTGAAAAGCAGTCATGGGTCAGCCACTGTACAGTAGTTTCACACATGCCATTTACAGCAACTAATCCAGATAGTCACCAAAGGGAAGTTTCAGAATCCATTGATAGTAACAGAAGTGTTAACTGGATACGCCTCTGGACTCCGAGAGGTGATGTATTTTTATGGATGTATTTTTTTTAGTTTTGAACTGTTCAGTTAAGTTCTGTTCTTTTTCTTTGCAGATGGCCTTAATGAAACACAGAGGCCTCTTTGAGCTTCTTGAGAAACACGGCCGCATGCTGTTGGACACTAAATTCCAGGCTGACAACAGTGTATACGGGTGCAACCTCTTACAGGCTGCATCACAAACAACTCGTATAGCCATCACGACCATGCTGGAGGAGCTTGCCCCAAACCTTTGGGAGGATGATTTGAATAGACTTGTGGACTTTGGCCACCTCATCAGCCCAGCATTAGAGATGGTAACTGAAATATCATGGCTGATATAGCCAAACATAATACAAAGCCTTTTTTGATATACATTATATTGTAGCATACATTTGATTCTATGCAAGTTTGCATGGGGTATAAGCCATAGCCACATCCTCACATTATCTCACTTTCCTCTTTTTCATTCAGAAAGTTCTACCATCTCTGCTGCATGGCGAGGCGGTGAACATTGATATGGCTTACATGGTTTACGTGTCCAAAGAGAGCGGTCTATTGACAGAAGAAGAAAAGCAAAGGATCATCAGCTGCATGGTGGGCCTGGAGCTGCCTGTCTGGCATGAGGAGTGTACCATGGAGCTCATACAGAGGTCTCTGCAGGACAGACTGAAGCATTCTGGGGGCCTGGTCAGAATGCCTCTGCCTGTTGGTCTCGGGCAAGCCGGTAAGAATCACTAGAATGAACCAATCTGTACTGTTCTGCTTAAATATGCTCAGTAACAAGCAGCATGTTTATTATAGATAACTAATAGACTAAATTAAAAACTCGAACTAGGTGTGAAAAAATATTTTAGGTAACTGAAACAAAATACACGGTCTCCTCACAGCAAGTGGGTTCCTGGTTTGAATCCCGGCTGGGACCTTTCTGTATGCAGTTTGCATGTTCTTCCAACAGTCCAAAGACATGCAGGTTAACTGGTGACTCTAAATTGCCTGTAGGGCTGAGTGTGAATGGTTGTTTGTCTCTATGTGTCAGCCCTGTGATGAACTGGCTGAACTGAACTGGACTTGTCCAGGGTGTACACAGCCTCTTGCCCAGTGCTGGCTGGGACTGGCTACAGCCTGCTGCGACCCTGATAAGAATAGGTAGCTATGAAAAATGGAAAGATGGATGTAAACAAAAATAAAAACTACACTTAAGAAAACTACAAAAACTAACAAAAGATATTGTGTACTTAAAAATCTAACGAAAATAAAATAAAAATAGGCAGGAAATGCCTTCGGCTTTAGTCTATAAGTTTTGTCAAATTTGTCAACACAAGCATGAATAGGCAGTGTTGCATATGTGTATTGAGACATAACTGTGAGTTAACCCAAAGTGTTGGGTTTGTATTGCAATACATATTCTAAAATACTTAAATTGTGTCCCTGATAAATGTCCAAATAAAAAATAAAGGTGAAGATAACTCTTTAACAAATAAAAACTAAAACTGAAACGAGCGAATTCACCGTGGAAGCTAACTGAAACTAAAGTGAAATAAATGTGTAAATGCTGGTACGATTTCCACAACAGGAGACTTGGTTCCGTCCTGTAATCCGGTAATCCTTCACTTCGTGAATACATTTAGTTCTATCAGCATGAAAAAAGTACCGCTGCTGTACAACGACAAGCAAATTATTTTGTTGTTTTCGTTGTGGCTATATAATTCATGTGCAGTGTAGTTGTGTGTAATCTTACTCTCTTTGTTCTTCTTTCTTTCTTTCATTGCAGACATTTTTAATAACACGGCTTGTGAGATCCTGCATCGAGCTTACGAACAATGGTGCAATGAGCTGAGCGTCTCCACTGACAGCCACCGTGACCCTTAACCTGCCCATATGACAGCTGCATCTCTTCCGCCTGTTTTTAAGATAATATGTTTATATTTTGTGGAGAAGTGTACTCCGGCTTTTTGTTGTTCAAATTATTGGGGGAAAACTTATAGTTGAAAGAATTTGACAGCTGTGGGCTAATTGTGTTAGCACTGTTATAGTGTTCTCCTGAAATGGTGACAATTCCAGATACTGCCTTCCAGGTAGAGGAATTTCAAAGTGCTGTTGTTTCATAGCGGTTACGTTCAGCACAAACAGACATACTGTCACACTCTATGACAATTAAAACTTCCTCCCACACTTACTACAGGTGACTCTACAATCCAAGTGGAGAAGTGCTTCTGTTTGCAAAATTCTGGTAACAGTGAACCAGCCTCTATCATCCCTTCTTATTAATTCCGCCTAGGGGAAAAGAATTGGGGAAAGTTGTCAAATGATTAATGATTAATTAGGTTGCTTATGTTTTTTACATGTCCTATTCTGGTGTACTTTTTAACTGTATTCCTGATATTAATGACATAACTAAAAATACATTAACATTTTGCTACAATGTTTTTTTTTCTTTGTATGTTAGCTATGTTTGCATGATGAGGGTTAGATCGTATTACTAAAGTCTGTGTTACGTTCTAAGTTGGATAAAGCTTAAACAATCATTTGTTTTGTTTTATTTTGAGTCTTTTGAGATTATGAAAATTTGAATTTCACGTGTTTTGTCTTGAAGAAATGTGGATGTGTGGTATATATATAAATATATATATATATATATATATATATATATATATATACACACACACATAATTTAATACTATTTTACAATATTTAAAAGTGGTGTTTATTGACAGTAAAGTGTGAAGTGTAACCAAATGGATCTACCATAGTTTTCACAAAATGACCCCAAAACAAAAATTTGGATCTTTATTTTTTCATTTTTTTAACAAAAGGCACTCAATGCAATATATCAGTGTTTTGTTTTTTTTTTTTTTTTACAATATGAGTCCACAAACCTGAACAAAAATGTCTTGTATGGTTACAACCAGTTCTGTACAGACATAAAAAAAAAATATACACACACACACACACACACACACACACATATATATATATATATATATATATATATATCCCCGTAGTACACATCTACTCAGCTCTGAGTGCAAGAGAAAGAATCAGTTGATCAGTGCCTACAAAGCAATTTCAGGCAAAGACTGCGGTGAGCCTTTGTTAGCATATAAACCACATTTCATACTATTTATTTATCAATTTTAATTAACATTTATTTTAAACAAAGTATTATGATTTATCTCGTCAAGACTAATAAAATTACTTTTGGTCAGTGGACTTGGTTTTATATTTATAGTGCTTTTGTCATCTGTCAGTGAAAAATGACATTTTTCTTTTCTTTTCATTCCTTCTGTTTTTTGTTTTTTATTTCGTAACCTAACCCAAAATTTAAAAAATACTGCAGTACATTATGAATATAAGATAATTTCACCTGATATTGTGAAAGATTTTCCTTCCATGTGTCTTATTTGCCTTCATTCATAACTTAGTAGATAAAGTACACATTAAGTTATAGTAGTCATGTCTGTTTGGGGACATGAAAAGGTTCCTCAGAACCTCTGAATTATTTCCATAATTCTCAAACAAAATGAGCTCTCAGTGGATAAAAGAAAAACAAAAGTAAATAGACAAATGATAGAAATAATCATACTTAATATACTAATATTTCTTGTTTAGTTCATGTTTGATTTGTTATTGCTTCAGAATACATTAAGAGAACTGATATGCAATAATATGAAACACTTGATCCTTCAATATTTAAATACCAATTTATATTTTGTGCATTTTCCTGGAATAATGGAACCATCGGGAGTTGGAATGAGTCAGTAATACAATCTTTCCTACCGATAAATTTTTACATCTGTATGTTATCGCAGTACAGTTCAACACAGAGTACATCTGGGACAAATATGAAAAATGTTAGCTACAAAAATAAACAGTCTAAAACTTGTAACGTCATTAGGTTGACCATTCTGTAACAACAGCAGATTGTAGTCATATTTTTCAGTTACTTGGTATACACACTTCTGGTGGTTCATGAGAAGAATATGAAAATACTGTGTACAAACAAGAACTGAAATGTCTCAGCCAAATTAACATACAGCATCTGAATGCTCGAGTTCAGCGATAAATGGACCAAAAATACAACAAAAATATGGAGTCACTTTGAGGTGAGGTGCCTCATT
The DNA here is from genome assembly GCA_033000465.1 of Sciaenops ocellatus. Taxonomy (NCBI): domain Eukaryota; kingdom Metazoa; phylum Chordata; class Actinopteri; family Sciaenidae; genus Sciaenops; species Sciaenops ocellatus. The sequence continues at coordinate 5,253,156 of CP136884.1, read as the reverse complement.
GTGATGCTACAGACTGAAAGTGTCAGTATGGCTCGTGGCATTGGACAATGCTAACAGCCTTGCTCCTTCTCCTCCATACTAGAGCAGGAACTGTGGAGGCTGCTGACATTGTTGGAGCCTTCTGGGGACATCGAGGACAGCAGGGGATCACTTGGGGAAATTGGTGACAGGATGTTGTCCCTTACCAATTCCTTCATTTTACAGGTCCTGGAGTTTCCATAGGGGCCATGGTCCCCAGAATCTGCAGGAATCTGGTCAAAGGAGATGGTGCCATTGTTGAGGTCCAACGTGGTCGGAGGGGACATGTCAGGAGTTGAGTTATGCTGGTAGAGATCTGAGGGGCAGTCGCCGAGGATGGGCTCCTGTTTAATGTTTCGGCCCATCAAATCTGATGGGCAGACAGATGGGGAGGACACCACTGTCAGACCATGAGCACGGGCCTGGATCTCCAACTCCTACAGGTGATTGTACAAATAAAAAAATACATCATGTAGACGACAAATTTGTGATTTAATGTTATTAATGCTCCATGAAAGACAATCAGCCATGGTAGTGGATCTGTGTCCCTGTGACAATGCTAACATGTTGATGTTTACCATCTTAGTTTAACAGCTAAGCACGCTAAGATTTGCTAATTAGCACTGCACACAATGCTGAGCTGAGACTGATGGCTCATTTGAGAGGTCTAGAGGTCACCCGACAGGATAGGTGTCATTCACCCTGGTGTCTCATACAGACACACCTAGACGCAGTCTCAGATCCCATCAGCTATCATCTGATGACAGTTTAGACTCCGGAGGCAACGGCCAATGTTTCTTGGTTTCTCTGGTGTAGGTAGCGGATATCCGGAAAACTGTTAATGGATATCAAGGCCAAGACTTCCTCTGCAGTCCAATTAGCAACTTGATACATGAAAATGATCTTTTGCTTCCCACACAGACTGTTGCAACCAAAGCCCACTCATATGTGACTACTCAGGTCAGAAAGAGAACACTTCTGGTGCTGAAATGTTGGTCTCTTGGCTACAGATCCTGCATTCATACAGATATCTGTTTGTAGAGATTACAACAGACGCACCAGGCTTCCATGTAAGTCTATCTACATCAGGTGACATAGTGTAAAGCTTGAGAAAGTCCACATCTGAGTGGATGGAAGGCTCAAACAAAGACAGATTCCAGCAGACTGGGGTTTGTGTCCTATATGAAACCAAAAACATTGAGTCTTATGCATCATGTGATTAACGTGACCTATTCAGAACATTAACCACATGTTAGAAAGGTTTTGGGCAGCCCAGTACGTCTCAAACAGATGCTAAAAGGCGCTGTGTGCGTCTGCATGAAATGCTGATTGGGGCGTGACAAAGTGTATCTGAAGGCCTGGAATGAGAAAGTTTTGGGATAAATCCGGGGGTCAGCAAAGTTATTAGAATTCATCCTCTGGGGTACACGAATCAGAGAATTCAATAGCAATCCATCCAATAATGGTGAGGTTATGGTCATAAGTACAGAAGTACATTGCTTGAAATACAAGCAATGTACTTCTGTACTTATGACTTATGATAGCCTATACAACTGTCACTGTAACTGCTAACTTTAGCCTCTGGTAGATGAACAGTGGAATATTTACTTCACTGCATCAGTGAAGTACTGTCCTGTTGGGGAATGTGTTCCACCAAAGTCGAATGACCTACCTGTATACGAAGCATCAGATGGCGGTTCGCGTGCTCCAGCTTCCTCTGTCTGCACTCAAGCTCCTTGGCTCTCTGCTGCTCCCGCTGTAGCCTCCTGATATAGTCCACCGAGGCTTTCAGAATGGTTCCCTTATTCCAGCGCATGTCTCTGGGGTATACAGGAGACAAAGGTCTACAGTCAGTGTCAGCTGACCAGCTGACCAGAACAACATAACATTCCTTATGGCGACCACTGAGCAAATTAGGCCATCAAACTTTAAGGAAACATAGGCGTGTGAAGAGGAGACAATGAGAACAAAAACAAAAAAACACTTACGGATCATTTGACTTGGGTATTAAAGTTCCGAGCTCCTTGATGCGATCGTTGATGTTGAATCTCCGTCTTCGTTCAACTAAAAATGAGTCAAATAGAATATACAGTAAGAAAATGAGCCTGGTAAATTACTCTTTGCAGTGTTTGAAGGTTTAAATGCAGGAGATAAAATGAATGTACATACATTTTACAAATAAATTCACTTTTCCTTTAAACATGTAAAAAGTAAAAAAGTGTGAACTTAACAAGCAAATGCATTTCATATAACAGTGGCAAATAATATCTATATTTTTAAAGTTATCTCTAATTCGAGGCTGTTGGCTGTTTCCTGGTCTCTCAGACTGTAAATTGACATTTTGCAGTTGAACTACATTGAAAATTAAAAGCCTGTTTTGACTGACTCACTTAAGTTGTGGTTGTCTTTCTTCTGTCTCTCTTTAGCGAGAGCACGGACTTCAGCCTCTGTGAAGCAAACAGAAACGTGAATGTCAGTACTTTGAGGAATAATCATAATCGAATTGAATGGCTAATCAGGCACTATGTTGAAAAAATAAATGGTGCTACACGCTAGTATTTCACATGCTGTACAGCATATCAGTGCACTGGCACATTTGAAATCTGCTAATTTACCATGTTATGCTGGATAGTCACAGCCAATCAGAAATCATTTACAGGAAATAAAGCAAAAATTGTGTCAACTAGCATCTCAATTTCTATGATTACTGTTGGTTTATATTGTGTGCGATTTAGTCAGACACAAAATACTTTATAAACAGCTTCTGTAAATCAGCTTGAAAACAGTTTTCACACTACACAAAACACTTTCTTCATTTTGCTTTGCTTACCTACTGGAAAGCCCTCTGGCCTTTGATAGCTTTCATACTGGCCACAGGGTCCAGGCTTGTCCAGTACTTGCTTCATGCCAGGAGCTGGAGTAATTATTTGGCAAATGATTGACTTAATAGTATCTTGTGCATTTCCAAATTGCACACAATATTGACATTGGCCTATGGTCATGCTCTCGCCTCCTACATTCAAATGTACAGTATACTTGCACAAATGCTATATCTTAGATGATCAGAACTTTTTATTTTATTCCAAATTGACACTCAAATGATTTGACAGTTTGAGGTTACTTCAATCACATTGTCCACTCCGAATTAAACTCAACCCATTCAGTAAATCAACTGTAAAAACACAATAATAATCTGGTTATCTGTGAATGATGTTTCTTTGTGTATTTTACCTGTGTATTCCCTCTTAATGTTTGGTGGACAGGAGCTGCTGATGCCGAGGCCGGGTAGTGGAAGTCCTTGGTTGCCGTACACATCAAGAAGGTTGCCAGACACAGGGAGCTACACAGTAGTAAAGAAATTCATTATAGTCATTATAGTCATTATAATGCATGCTTGGAAACAATTCAAAAACACATGTATCAACAGTAAAAATTCTCTATAAACTGCAAATGCATCTTTTTACAGTTACACTACATAGTTTTATTTAAAGGAGTGGATATCTTGAAAAGTTACCGGGTTGCTCATTTGGAGTCCGGGGTCCATAAGTCCAAGAACATCTTCATTGTAACTTGATTCCAAGCTAATAATGTCATCAATGACATCATCCATCTGCACAGCACAAAACAATATTTGATTCAATATTTACAGTTTATCACTGTATCTTAATGTAAAGAAGTTAAAAGTGTTCAGTAACAAGCAAGTGTACCTCTTTCTCACAGTTGGAACTCAGGGTGAGTAGGGCCATGGGACTGTTGGGGGCGCTGCTGCCAGGCCCAGGCGGCATGCCATGCTCGGGGGGCTGGCTGGGGCACTGGCTACCGCTTTTACCACCCAGGGTGGTGGAGAGATACTGCCTCACCTGCTGCCTCTGGGCATGCTGGATGTGGTACTTGGTGGGATTCTCCAGGTGGGACTGCACCTACATGAGCAAGACTGAAACATTACAGCCTGGAGTTTTGGAGTCACCTCTTACCAAGTTTAGTCTATGTTCTTTCTCTTGTTGATTAGAAGGATTGGGGATCACAAACAATGTAAAATTCATGACAGAAAAAAATCATCAGGACTCTGGTGACATGGAGTTTCATGTTTGAGGCTTCTATTTTAAATCCAAATCGTGAGGCATATTTACAAGGTAACTAAAAGGAAACAAGTTGTACTGCTGCGTCACAGGGAAATTCCTAATATTTATTGTATAATGTCGATGAATGGACATTTTCTAGGCATACTGCAAACTTGCTTTGAAACATTTACACATGTTCAGCTTAAGAAATGCACTCTTACATTACAATTCAAGTACTGAAATGACTATAAAAATGAAGAACTGATCTCAAACATGCAGATGATTTTGACAGCTTCATGCACGCTGCTGGCACATTTTATTTACTTGAGACAAAAACTGTCCACATAAAACAACACAGTGGAGCAGTGCCATTGTGTCAAATAAAACAGTTGATGTAGCACCTCAACAACCCATGCAGCAATATAAAAACAATTTTGTATCTGTTACATTTTCTCCATTAGTGCTTAGTTCCCATAGCATCAACAGTTCTGACCTGGGTTTAGCAAGCATAGATCACAGTGTAGGAGGGATAATAACACAGTATTTAACAATACATCCTGTAAATACTTTTTCAACCATAAGATAGAAATGAAACATTTGCTTCATATTCAGACTATTTCGGTCCCCTTTTTTGGGATAATATTAAAGACAAAAAAATCAACTCATCTCACCTGATAGTGGCTGTATTCAAGCATCTCCAACATGTTAATTGAGTAGAAATTGATTGATTGATCTATGTACAGTATATAATCCCTTTATCTTGTTAGTCTACACTGTGGACAGCAAGATAGCATGTCCAAATCTGCGAGCAGTCACTAGACCTTCTTTATTTATCCAGGACTTAAGGCTCATGAGTTATGCAAGTTAAGAAACGGAGGAGGACACTGAGACTCATCCTCCTTCTGCTGTGTTGTTCCAGCTTAACTATGAATTTATGTCTTTATAGAGCTCATTTGACGTCACCACCTCCAGTTAACAAAGGAGTCATTTTACTGGCTGGCCAGTAGTCTGCGAACTGTAGCTTGCTTAAGGCCAACTAACGTTTAATCTTTAGTTCTGCTCATCTAGTATAAAACATTATTTGTTCTGAGCACCAAGAACACAACTGACACCACTGTTTCTCTACAAACTAACCATATGAAAACCCAAATGTATGGTGTATTTATCAATCCCACCCATTTTTGGGATTTTCAGAGGTTAATTACATTTAACTGTCAATTGTTATGCAGTCACTTTTGCAGGGTAAAGAAGGCTAACAGGTCGATTTAAGGATAGAGTTCTACAGCCTTAAGGAGTCGATGAAACATATTGAATTTGACGATCCAGATATTCTCTACTCGAGCCTGGGTCAACTCTATTTGTATTAGAAAGCATTTGATATTAAAAGAGAGGACTAAAAAGGGAGTGTGTGTGTTTTTTATTGGCTTTTTATGGGCTTTATTTTTGTGAATCAGTTGATCATGGCGCCAAGCATAGTCAATTTTGCACTGCAAGGGGCCCAGAGGGTGTGGTGATAAACTTTTAAAACATTTTTGTGGGCTGAGGTACATGGTGGAACTGTTGCACTGTTGGATCATGTCAAATTATTCGGTTCCCTTCAAAAACACTGTAACATGCACAATTAATAAAAACAAAAAACAAAACAAAAAAAGAAATTGCCTGCAGTCAATCATAAAAAAGTAAACTTTATCCAAAAAGTGAGCATAACTTGGTTGGCCAAATTGCTGCAACTAAAATATAGTACGATACTTTTAATTAAGTAATCGTTGAAGTTGAATGGTCAAATGTAAAGAGGAGTTCCATGGCATTCGGCAAAGATAGCAGAACACGAGAGAACTGCGTGGAACAACACCCACTAGTCCCTAACATGCGGAAATAATGATAAATCATGTATAAAGACATGATCACAGTCAACATCTATGCTGACAAAGAGACTAATCACCACATGTTTTAACTTAATCTAAAACATGCACCCTCAAAATGCACTGTAACACCATGTCATCATATTATATTATTGCATGCATGTGAATTTACTGTGATTTACTGTAGATGTGTACATTTCTTGGAGACGGGGTTCAGACATAAACACTTTTACTGTACTTTCTCTTCTTTTCTGTTTGTTACATGTACTGTGCAAACTTTATACTTTCCCAACTCTGGCTTGGTACAGATCCATGAGATATTCTAAATGTCAGTGAAATGGCAGTCATCTCAGAGTATACCATGGTTCAATGTCTTGGTCAAAGACACGTTGTTGGCAACCTGCTATTGGAAGAATGAAATGTGTAAACTTTTGATAAAGTGTCTTCATCAAAAGACCTTCTGTCCAAAGACACATCGTCCATACAATAAATGCTACCTCCATACAGTTAATATACACAGTGTTTGTATTTGTTTTGACTGTCAATTTTAAAATCACCACCTATCATTTGTGTTCAGTCTTTATTTTGTTCATAATTAGGACTTATTTGTTGCGAGTCTCACAGCAACATTGAATAAGTATGCTTTTGTGCCACCAACACAATCATTTTAATTTTTTAGGCCGCAATTAATACTTGTAACATTAATGTCACACCATTATTTTTCAGTTTGGACTCTAATTTAACCGTTTCCACAGTGCTGTTAATTATTAATGCAATCAACTGAAGGTACATCAAATGTTTAGCTCAAAGAAGAACTGAGCCATTCATTATTTACATGACTTCAACCGTATGTCACTTTTGATGATGAATCTGCTATTCCAGGCAGAACACACAAAGTAAGTCAATGCACTGCATAGAAAGTTAATTTTTTACTTTTTTATTCTTGCTGTTGAGTAAACAAAAAAAATCCCAGATTGAAGATCAGAGAATTTAGCTTCTCAGGGTCCTCACGTGTGAAGGAGCACTATCAGACGTACAGATAATGAACTCAAATGTCTGCTGCCACATCTCGTGTAATGCTGCTGGATCACAAAACATCACATCTTTGTCTGGATTATTGGAAACTCACTAGGAGCTGGAGAGGTGAACACAAACATAGGGGATGTGCCCGCTGGCTGGACAGAGCCTTATACGATAAAACAGAGAAAGCATGCTTTGTAAACTCATAGTAGAGCATTTCTTTGTCTCCCCTCCGCAGCATGGCCTTTTCCTTCAGCCAAACCTTTGGGTAGGGAACTATTAACAAGGGATGTATTTCATTTATCCCTACAGCAAGCCAAGCTCTCACTTTATTTATAGACTCTTTGTGAGACAGGGGTTTATTACCTTCTCAAGGAGAGCACATGGGTCCATGTTTTAGACTTATGCCTTGAGGAGCAGTAACATTTCAAGAAAAAGTCATCACTCCTTGACCTCTGAAAAGAAACAGATCCATTCATATGTTGCAACCAGCTCCACTTGGTTTCTTACTTCCTTGGCAACCAGCCACACTTGGGGGCATTTTGTCAAAGGAGGATGCTAAACATTTACTGTGTGCTAAAATTTAAGAAGATGGTTACAGTAGAGCTACTGACTACCAGAAGCTTTCAGCTCACATCAAAAGCAACAAGGGTAAGAAACACGAGTACGCAGTGGATGGATAGATAATTAAAGTTAAATAAATAATACAGCTAATAATAAATCAGTCTTCTAGTAGTGAGAGATTCATTTTGAGGCGAAATATTATCCTATATTATCCTATAATGACTAAGCCATGTGCTCTTAATCTTGACAATCAAATCCTTACATCCAGTAATGTAATTGCCGTTCATTTCATGGTGTTGCCAGGATAAAAAACCATGATCTTATAGCGCTGAAATTGTGGTATTCATAGCTTTGGGGTTTAAACTAAAATCCTGTGGTTGATATACATGTGCAGTACAGTACTAGTTTTCTTTATTTTTACTACTCTCTACATTGTAGATTAAAACTGAACACATCAAAACTATGAAGAAGTTGAGACTATCAGTTGTGTTTTTCAGAGGTCGTGTTGGCATCCCGTAAATAGCCCAATCTGACTACTGTAGTAATCCATATTATGGCAAGAACCGCTCGACTAAACAGTCCATCATTACATGAAGACATGAGGGTCAGTCAGTCTGGAAAATATTAAGAATTTTGAAAATGTCTTCAAGTGCAGTTGCACAAAACATCAAACATCAAAGACCTGCTGCAGAGGAGAAGTTCATTACACTTACCAGACCACATAAATCCTTCACAGAGTTCAAGTAGCAGACACATCTCATCTCTGGTGACAACCAAAATTCAAGCGTACTTGCAGCGACTTGCCATCCCATGCGGTTTGAGCTTAGTGGGACTATGATTTGTTTTTTAACATGACCCAAAACATCTCAAGGCTCTGTAAGGGCTATTGTAGAGTAAAGGAGTACTGCATCAGATGACCTGGCCTCCGCAATCCCCTGACCTAAACCCAGCTGAGAAGGTTTGGGATGAGCCAGGCAGCAGAGCAAAGGAAAAACACAATCCTGTACAATCCTGTTGGAAAACCATTCCAGGTAACTGCCTCATGAAGCTGCTTATGAGAATGCAAGAGTGTTCAAAGTTGTCATCAAAGTATTTATATCATATATCTATATATGTACTCGAAAGGTTGTATTTTGTATGGTTGTATGTTGGTTGAGTAGACTAAGTTGAGCATGGCTGGTGGTGACGTTAGGTTCGCATGTAATGAGTTGATATTTCTTCTTTAAGTGCACACAATAATGGTGGAGCTATGGAGGACATAATGGGGATCACTAGAACCAAGCTTTCCCTCATAGACTGGTATTTATAAAAAAAGAATGTGTACACTTCATGTATCACCAGGTGTACAACTTTGCCATTTGTACTTGATTTCCAATTAATTTTCTGGCGGTTGATCAAGTAGATATTTTTGTTTTAATATTTTTTTATTACAAACATAGTGATTTTGGCATTATCCCCTGGTTCTGAATCACTACGCTGAGTGATATATTACTTACATATTAAATGATAATTAGTGTTAGTAGTACCATTTTGCAAGCACAAAATGACTTGTGTACACTCAATGATAGACCTATCACACGATGGAAGTTTTCATAGCAGAAATACAGACAACGATTCACAGGGCAGACATTAGGTTCTTTAAGCTGGGATCATCATATCTAGTGACTGGTTGCAGAAGATCAACTAAACGTGAACTGAAAGAAGGCTTAGACATCGATTAGCCAATGATCTATAAAATAATTAACTGGTAAATACAGACAATACATATTTGTTTCAAACTCCAGCAACCCTTCACCAACTGCCTTACATGTAAGACCTGTATGTTTGGTGATTACATTATCTATTATGCTTTCATCAGCATTTGTAGGTGCAAATAGACCAATGTAAACTGTTTGCTTAGCATATGTGCTCATTTAGACTTCATGCCAATGAATTATGGTGTTTACAGCAAGCTACAGCTTTTTTAGAATAGTGGCAAAGCAAATCTGCTTTAAGCGCAATTACAAATGCTCTCAGTAAACAGTAAAGAGTTGCAAGATCAGATCATCTTTTTACATTTTTTTTAATGTGTGGAGAGCATGTGTGTATTTTATACCACAGAGCAGCAGTATGATATCCTGTCCTTATAAAAATGCTATCAACTCTCATTTCTGATACTCCACTACAGCTCACACATCACATAAAAACACAAAACATATCTTTGGTAGAGCATATTGGAGCTGTTGCACAAAGTTACAGACTGGACTTCCCCTGTCAGAAGCTATTGTAAATAATATTTCTGCAAATCATCCAGACTTTTGGTGCTGCTGAGTCTTCAAGGGGTCACTGAGGATATTAGCATCATAACATGTGACTCAGTGAAGCTAGTTTAGGAAAACTGACTACAACCCTGTTTCCAAAAAAGTTGTAAAGCTGCCTAAAATGTAAAAAAAAATCAAAATGTGATGATGTACAAAAAAATTGAAACCCCATCTTTAATTAAAATTAGCACAAAAACAACCTATCAAATGTTAAAACTGAGATATTTGATTCTTTTTGGAAAATTATATGCCCATTTTGAATTTGATGCCAGCAACATATTTGAAAAAAGTTGGGATAGAGTCATGTTTACCACTCTGTTCATCAGCTCGGCTTTTAACAACAGTGTAAGAATCTGGGAGCTTAGGAGTCTTTGCCTTAATCTTGAAATGGAAATGTTTTCCTTGCTTGCTTCAGCTGCTCAGCAGTTGGGTGTCTCCTTTGTCAAAAACAACATTTCATAATGCGCCAAACATTTTTAATAGGTGACAAGTCAGGACTGCAGGCAGGCCAGTTTAGGACCTGGAGTCTTCTCTGAGTCGGAGCTCAGGTCCTCTTTGCATGGTAGAGTTTCAACTTGCATTTGTGGATGCAGCTCCATGCAGCGATGTCCACAGCAGAATCGCTGTCTGAGGGCTTGAAGATCACAGCCAATCCAATGTTAGTTTTTTATATATATGACTAAATTGTTGCCTGCTCAGTCTTTCAGGTGGTGAACTCCTCCCCATGTTTTTTTTTTTTCACAAAGACTCTGGGGTGCTCGTTTTAGACCCAATCATGTCAACCTGTTGCCAGTTAACCTAATACATTGTGAGAAGTTCCACCAAGTGTTTTCTTTTAACATTTCACAAATTTCAGTCTTTGGTTGCCACTGTCCCAACTTTTTTCAAACGTGTTGCTGATATTAAATTCAAAATGGGCAGTCATCATTTTCTAAAAACAATCAAATTTTTTAGTTTAACATTTGATTATTTGTTATTGATATTGCTATTTTCAATAATATGGGGTTTCAGTGTTTTGGACTTTGTCAACGTTACTATAAAATTCCTCTAATATGAGTGGAGGTCACAGGGGCCTAGTATGTGTACAGATGAAAGCTAAACTTTTCATCACAATCTTGGATCCAATTTTGGCCTACAAAAATGTATCCAATGAAATTCACATGAGTAGCAAACCTATCATCTAAATCTTGCATGTTAGCTTGTGGGCCTAGCTAAATGAGCAACATCATAACATCTGTGTGTGAGGCAAGTAGCAACCTCCATGTCTGAGAAACATGACATGACAACTGTACTGAGGGTTGCACCTGTCAACAACAAGGCAATTCAAAGTGCTTTATGTAAGACGTAAAGGATAGTTATTAATAAATAGTCCCAATTTTAACTTAATAAAAAACTGTTGCAAACAGAAATGTCTGACGCAGTTAAAGATCCAGCCTGTAAGATTTTGGGGTTTCTATTTACAGAATATGGCAGAAATAATAATGTGCATAAGTAAGATTTTATCTCTTTAGAATGAGCCTTTTATATCTATTGCTGCCTCTTACACAGTGTCTACCCATGGATGTATAGAGAACTGGATACAGCAGATCTTCCACATACGCTTATAGATACAGTCTACAGCGCTACCAGAGCTGCTAACTTCCAGTTTAGCCCTGTGCTAACATGAATGAAATGATTTACTCGTGCAACTCTCCTTTTGAAATCCTATTGGACTAAATGGACCAAATTCTGATTCTGAATTCTTTGCCGGGGGTCAGTTCACAGGGTAAGCCTAAGGCAAAAAGTATCTTGGGGCCACTGTGCATCATGTGATAGGTCAAATTGGCTTCAAAGCTTGGTGCTCTTTCTGGGGGATTATGTCCTCTATGTCGCACCTTATCAATAGTTGTCAATAAGCATGATTTTATTAATTCTACAGAAATTCTACAGTCCTTTAATTCTGGATATTTTGTCCATGACTATGATTTCTGGCCTGGTTTGTCATCTGCTTTGTGTATCTGAAGGAAATATTCACACATTCACTGGTTTGTTCAATGTTTTTACACAGTGCTTGTATGGGACGATAGTTATCTGATGTAGTGTAATATTAATCTGTGTGTTGTCTCTATAATCATGGTGAGATATTTTGTTGTTTTCCATAATCTTTGCTAGTAGAAACATACCAATTTTGAACAAACAGGGCACAATGATGGAGCCTTGGGGGACTCCACGTCACTTTTAAATGCTCAAATATGTAATCACTAATAAACACAAAGTAGTCCCTGTCCTTCAAATAGGACTCAGACCAGTTTAGTACTGTGCCAGAAAAGTCCCACCCAGTTTTCCAGTCTGTCTGTCTAGTAATATGTTGTGGTCGACCGTGTCAAATGCAGCTCTGAGATCTAATAATACCAAGACTGAAACATTTCCACTGTCTGTCTTTAAGTGGATGTCATTCAGGGCCTTAACAAGTGCTGTCTCAGTGCTGTGGTGTCAAAATCCTGACAAGAAAACATCAAAACAATTGTGTAGGGCCAAGAGGGTCAGCCTTTAGAAATAATTCACATTAGAATTGGAAGTATAATTATGGGCCTGCAAATGTTGATTATTGAGTTGTCTGCAAGATTCATTTTTAAGAGTGGCTTGATAAATGCTGTTTTAATGGCGTGTGGGTAAAAGCCTGAGAATAGGAGAGTGTTGACTATTTGCAAAGAACTGATGCCTTGAAAAAAACCTATAGGGAGTATATCAAGGCAGCAGGAACTAACTGTCTATTTTTTAAGACTTTTCTCAGTCAAGAATTAGGCAAATAAACTGCATGATTCAGTGGATAAAAGTTAAGGAGCAACTGACACAGGAGTAAATAACAATATAGTTTTTTTGGCAAATATATCAGAGAAGAAGGACTGCCTTAGTTCTAAACTTCTCTTTTTTTACCAGATACTTTTACCTGCAGGGACATCATTCACATTTGTAATTTTAGAATTATCATTGTCTCAATGAAAAATTCACTTTTCATATACCATTCTTGTGAGTAACTTTGATTGAACACTGAGGTGATTATCAGAACGTAAGTCACCATAACCTCAGAAAGAAAGAAAGAAAGACCCTTGAAGATGATTGCACTCTATTTAGGTGGTCTGTAGATGCAGCTCAATATGAGGAATTTAGCAGAAAAGCAACATCCATCCATCCATTTTCTCCCGCCTATCCGTTTCCGGGTCGCGGGGGCAGCAGTCTAAGCAGGGAAGCCCAAACTTCCCTCTCCCCAGACACCTCGGCCAGCTCCTCGGGAGGGACACCGAGGCGTTCCCAGGCCAGCCGGGAGACATAGTCCCTCCAGTGTGTCCTGGGTCTTCCCTGGGGCCTCCTCCCGGGGGGATATGCCTGGAACACCTCCCTAGGGAGGTGTTCCAGGCATGAATTCCAGAAGACCTCTATTTGCACAGGAAAGAATTATTAAACAAAATCGCACTCCATGTCCTTTTTATGCACTGTAATCACTCATCACATCATTGACTCAATAAGAACTTAGTTTGTTAGAAATTTGAGTGCTACTCAGTCTACAAGTCAACATTTAATAATCCACTAGCACACATTTGTAAGAGCGGAATCAGTTTGGAGCGATCCCAATCATGCATGCACTCATTTCTGAGTTTGCTCTCTCAGTTTTTTCCAGCATAGGGAAGAAAGTTCAGCCAACATGATCCAACTGATCCTGGCAACATACATCTGGTTCAGAAAATCACACAAGAAATACTTAACTGATACTATGATAGTTAGCTACTTTTAAAATCAATTTAACTAAATTCCTCTGCTATGATGGCTTAAAAAGCTAGATCTTAGCCATTTTAGCATCTAGTGGTTAAAATGCTGCTGTCCCAGCTGTTATTTTGAACATCGAAGAAAGAGTCTAAAAGGATAAGCCTTCCCTTGCAGGACAAATTGAACAGGTGATGCTCTGCTCTCAGGGGATTCATACTGTCAAAAGTGAGCACAAGCAGCTTTGATTATTACAGAGAATCCATATTGCTGGATCATGTAGTTGCACAATTCCTCATGCATGCTCAACTCATCTGTTACGCTCACAATTCTGTCCTCCATCACACAAAAATCGAACCCTGCTCTCTTAAGTCCATGACTGTGCACTCTCAAGGTTGACGTGCAGACAGCAATGAACTTTGTTTTGTGCTTTTTCAAATCTGTCAATATTCAGATATCCCTATGGGAGGTGAAGGGAGACTGATAAGACAAACTTTTGGTGGCCTTATCAGTCTTACCAGTCCTGTGACCCCGAGCTGTTCTCTCGTTTTGTCTTCTTTGTTATCAGCAAGGTTGGTGTTACAGAATGTGCTTATTTGGGGTGGAGGCAGATGATATAGCAGTGACCTGGGGGTGAATTTAATTCAAGCTTTAACCAGCGCTTCAATTTTATCAGTGAATCCTAAAAAAGGGTGAGGCAGGGGAGAGGATAGCGAAGGGAGGAGGAATTGAGACTGATCCATGAGCTGGTTGACAACACGTGACACTGAGGCTGTGATAATAAGAGGGACTTTGAGTTCCGACATTGCCTCGAGGAAGTCGATTTAGCTCTCTTGCCTAATGCCCTTAGTAACAACAGCAGTGACAGACCACTTCATCAAGAGGAGGAGCTTGGGACAAAGAGTTGTCTTCTCTGCTCCTTAGCCTGTGGCTACATGGTAACATTAGCAAGAACGTAACATCCTCTACCAAGAATGAGACACATTGTCCAGTATATATGTGTGTGTGTGTGTGTGTTGTGGGATTAGGAACATGCACTTGCTTAAGTGACCAACAATGAAGCTTAATTTAGTAGCTACATGAACACACAGAGCCTCGTTATCATGCTCGGTGAGGGGGCATGCAATCAGCTAAGCTTTCCATAACAGAGTGAAACAGTTAAAAGGTTTAAATCAAATACTGTGTGTTCCCAACGAGCGGCAAGGGTAAAGGTCACACAGTCCTGTACAATCATATTTCATAGATGAAGTGCAGCAACAGAAAATGAAATGCACATATTTTACATGAAGAAAACAAATTGTGGACTTGTGCAGACATGTCCTACTTTTTCAAAACCATATCTTGAAGAATCCACTGGCTACTTGAAATTGAGAACAGGGCTCTAGGTATACTCTGAGTTTAATAAACAAAAGGCTCTCTTAGCTTGGGTTTGGGTAAGTTTGAGACCTCAGAATCAGGACAAAGATGTAGCATTATTCAACTCAATTTGCCTGGAGTTTGAGGAAAAGGTCAGTGTAAACCACGGAGGTCTGCACGTGGAGTTAAATCTGATGATTTTTAAAAGTCAGGATGTCTTCTAGGTCATCAAATAATATACAACTGTCTTTGATAGCAGTTTTAATAGTCAGGAGACTCAGTTTTTCACACATTTATAGTGCTTCATACGTCTGTTTTTAAGGAAATTACAACAAATAAAACAGTTCTATGGGCCAATCCCAGCTGATATTCGGTGAGAGGCACCCTGGACAGTTCATCACAATTCATTACAGGGCTGACAACAACCAGTCACACTCACTCCTTCCTACAAATCTCATGTCTTTGGACTGCAGGTCCACACATCCACACAGAAGAAGCAACAGTGCTAACCACTGTGCCGCTCACAACCGTTTTAATACATGTGTGTACTTAGTGAAATGTACTAAATACAGAAGTGTGATATTAAAGGAGCAGTGCATAGGATTTCGTGGCGGCAGAGCTGTTGATTGCAACCCTATCGCCTCACCCTCCCCTTACTAGAATGAAGGAGAAACTGTGGTGGCTGTATAATTTCTGAAACATGTGAAAGGCTCTATGTAGAGCCAGTGTTTAGTTTGTCTGTTCTGGGCTGCTATAAATATAATAATGATTAATAATGATTCTTATTTTCAGGTTATTATACTCTAATGAAAACGTAGTTATTATATTATATTCCATTTCTGCCATATTCTGTAAATAGAGGCTCCTAAATATTACACACTGGACCTTTAAATAGATAAGATATGGTATATTTTTTAAAAAGGCCAAAAAATATCTTTAAAAAAAATATATCTCTCCTTGTTTAATTTAAGGTTAATGTATTTTATACATTATCCCTGTTCAAATGAAGAAATTCAAATAGCATTGTTAATTGTTAACAATGTTAAACCAGTATTTTTCTGACACAGCTTTTGCCTCTTTAGGACTGTGGATTTTTTTCCCCCCCTCCATCCGGTGCTAAAGTCGTCATTACCACTTGTGAAGCTCTATTACAGTCATTGTTCTGCAACAGTATGATAAAATCTAAGACGGCACAGATGTACGCACAAGTCACTCCAAGGAAAACACATGCAGTACACGTAAACTGAAGACACAATAAACTGTCCTAGCTTTGGTGCACTGTGGAAGCACAAATAGGGAATTGTATGAAGTAAGAACTTAACCTAAACCAATAAATAAGATCTCACTTAACCCCATAGTGACAGATCTTCATTCAATACTATATGTTGTTTTAGTTACATTTCTCAATCACACTGCCTCTTTGAGTGAATTAAACAAGTCCTTGTTTCTCTATTGATCTATTTTTTTCTCTATCTCTCTATCTGAATTTCGCCTGGTCTAAAGTGTGTGTTGGGTTTGTCACTTGAAGACTAGTAGGAAAATTCAGCAAACACTTTCAGTGGATAGAATATTGTTTGTTGTATTTCCATGTTTTTTCTAAATGTGTCAAAAGGATCTTTGTAGCGTCACAAAATGACACAGCACAATGACAGCATCTTGGTCAGATGGTAAGAACTCACAATTGCTGATTTGCAAGTCCTTTGCAGATTACTAAATCAAATACTCTCTCACTTTTTGCTCTGTTTTTAATCCCTTGAGAAAAATCTGGCTCTTTAGCTGCTAAATGTTTCACTATGTTCAGCAGCTATTGTTAATTGACTACTGTTTGGTGCTGAGCAGGTAGGTTTAAGTCCTTTCTCACTGAAAACAGCTGCCTGCTACAGCTGAAAATGGAGCTTTGAGAGCAGTGAGAGTGAATAAAACTAGTTTGGTTGTGGGTAGTGTTATGATGTGAACAGTATTAAGTTACCCATTTTCAGAGTAAGAGCCATGCGCCCACTAGGGGTCGATGTTGCTTATGTTGCTTTTATTTTGAAGGTCTCGTCCGCCCCTGGCGTAGTCGTATGCTTGACCTCCCGCCGACAGTGATGTAATGTTTATGTTGCCATCCCTACATATATCTATATATAAAGTGCAAATACGGCCAAGACATTGTCGAGTGGTTCTTTTTAAGCTGAAGTTACCACATATTTTTGGCGACGAGGAGAAACTTTTTTTTTGGGGGCGTGTTGTCTCTGTTTGTTGTGTTTTTAACTGAGCTAGGCAAAAGTGTGCTAGTTGGCTAGCTAGGCGGCTGTTACGAGTGACCCGCGGTCGGGACAGCGCCTGGAGAGGAGACACGATCCGTTGCAGAGGTGCAGTGCAGGGACGGCAGGCACAGTGTCGGCAGCTGCAGAGGAGCAGCTCGGGGAGCAGCCCGAGGAGCAGCTCGAGGAGGAGAGAGAAGCACCTGTGGCTGTAGAGGAGCTGTGTGCGGACGAGGAGCCTCGCGCGCGAAGGGCTACATACGGGACTATCGGTGAATTTGTGGAGGGGAACGAGGACTGGACGGAGTATGAAGAACGGTTGGGACACTTTTTCTCTGCTAATGAGATTACTGAGGAGGCTAAAAAGCGCTCTATTCTCCTGAGTGCGTGTGGAGCAAAGACTTATAAGCTGATAAGGAACTTGGCCACACCGCGGAAACCAGGGGATATCCCATATAATGAATTGGTCAGTCTCGTGGCGAACCACCATAATCCAAAACCTTCTGTGATAGTCCAACGATTCAAGTTTCACAGCCATTTCAGGAAGCAAGGTCAATCTGTAGCCAACTTCGTGGCTGAGTTACGGCAGCTGTCAGAGCATTGTGATTTCGGGACAGTGTTAAATGATATGCTCCGTGACAGATTGGTGTGCGGCATTAATAATGATGCTATACAACGCCGCTTGCTGGGGGAAACCCCACCACTGACTTTCAAGAAAGCCCTGGAGATTTCCCAAGGTATGGAGATGGCTGCTAATAATGCCAAAGACATTCAGAAAGGAAATGGAGGTACACAGGCAGTAGCAGTGCACCAAGTCAAGAAAGAGACTGTTAAGGATGCCAAGCGGGTGGAGTGTTTTCGGTGTGGGGGGGGGCACACTATGCAAATGACTGTAAATTTAAAGATGCTGTCTGCCATGCTTGTAGTAAAAAAGGGCATTTAGCTAAAAAGTGCAGAAGTTCAAAGGGGAAGGGGAAGCCTGGGCTAGAAAAAAAGCATCAGGTTCAGGCAACCACTCACCATCTAGATGAAGAGGGTGTGCGTTCCTACAACATGTTTGGGGTGGAAACGGATGAGGAACCATCTGAACCCTATTATGCCACAGTCAATGTCAGAGGGCAGGACATTACGTTTGAGATTGATTCAGGAGCTACTGCATCCGTCATCAGTGAAGAGACATACAGGAGAACATGGGGGTCTAACCTGCCTCCTCTCAGACAATCAAAGCTCAGACTCAGGACCTACACAGGTCAACCCATTCCTCACTTAGGAGTGATATTTGTGGACATTTCAGCAGAGGGCCAAAAAGCAAAAGCCAGGTTGGTGGTAGCTAAAGGCAGTGGGCCCAGTCTTTTGGGCCGTGATTGGCTTCGAAAAATTCGACTCAACTGGCATGTCATAAAGTACGTGTGCACAACAGAGGACATTCTGAAGCAGTACAGTGATGTGTTCAGGGATGAACTGGGCACACTGAAGGATGTGACAGTAAAGCTCCATGTCGACCCAGAGGCAACGCCTCGATTTTTTAAGCCCAGGTCAGTGCCCTATGCAATGAAGGGCAAAGTGGAGGAAGAGCTGGAGTGGTTGCAGAAGCTGGGTATCATCGAGCCCGTCCAGTTTTCAAGGTGGGCAGCGCCCATTGTTCCAGTTTTGAAAGAGGACAAAACTGTACGGATATGTGGGGACTATAAGCTCACGGTGAACCAGGTCTCCAAGCTGGAGGAGTAACCATTGCCACGCATAGATGACCTGTTTGCAACTCTGGCAGGAGGTAAGCTATTCACGAAGCTTGACATGAGCCAGGCGTACCAACAGCTGCTGCTTGACGAGGCTTCAAAAGAGTACATCACAATCAATACACACAATGGACTATTCAAGTACAATCGCCTGGTGTTTGGAGTGGCGTCCAGTCCCGCCATTTTTCAGCGAACAATGGACACTCTGCTGCAGGGGATTTCACATGTAGCAGTCTACCTGGATGATATTTTGATCACAGGAGCCACAGAGGAGGAGCATCTGGCTAACTTGGAACAGGTGCTGAAGAGGTTCTCAGACGCAGGGCTGCGATTAAAGCGCAGCAAATGTGTGTTCCTAGCACCAAGTGTGACCTACCTGGGACACAAGATCACGGCTGAGGGGCTCTGTCCAGTGGAAGATAAAGTGAGAGCTATTAAGGAGGCCCCGAGCCCCAAGTGTGTCACTGAACTTAGATCATTTTTGGGCATGGTGAATTATTATGGCAAATTCCTACCCGACCTCTCAAAGGTTTTGGCCCCACTGTACAAGCTGCTTCACAACGACACTAGGTGGCAGTGGTGTGAGGAGCAGGAAGGTGCTTTTAAGGAAGTGAAAAAGCTCCTCCAGTCAGTGACGCTCCTAGTTCACTATGACCCAGACAAGGGGATAACCCTTTCGTGCGACACTTCACCATATGGCGTTGGGGCAGTTCTTTCACATGTTATGGAAGATGGGTTAGAGAAGCCAGTCTTTGTGTCACGTACGCTGACAGCAGCAGAGAAGGGATATTCGCAGCTGGACAAAGAGGGGCTAGCCATCGTCTTTGCTGTAAAGCGCTTTCATCAGTACCTCTATGGCTGTGCATTTAAAATATATACAGACCATAAACCACTGATGAACCTGTTCAGCGAGACCAAGTGCATCCCGCCGCTAGCGTCAGCCAGGATATAGCGCTGGGCGCTCACTCTGTCAGCCTACCAGTACACTATAGTGTACAGAGCGGGTAAGGACAATGCAAACGCAGATGCGCTGAGTCGGCTACCATTACCTGAAACACCTACTGTTACATATGTACCTCCAGAGACTGTTTTCTCATTGGAGAAGCTGGCAGAGACACCTGTAAAAGCATCCTGCATAAAGCAGTGGACAGAGAGTGACCCAGTCCTGTCCCAAGTCAAAACTTTCCTTTTACAGGGCTGGTGGAAGGAGAGGAGTTGAGGCCTTATGCTAAACGCAAAACAGAACTGAGTCTGCAGGATGGCTGCATCTTCTGGGGTGCGAGGGTCATCGTGCCTCCCCCAGGTCGGGCACAGATTATGGAAGAATTACACGAGACTCATCCAGGTGTATCTCGGATGAAAAGCCTTGCAAGATCCTATGTCTGGTGGCCGAGACTGGATCAAGATCCGGAGAACAAGGTAAAATCGTGCACACAGTGTCAGACCAATCAGAACATGCCTCAACCTGCTCCCTTGCACCCATGGGAGTGGCCAGACCGACCTTGGTCTAGGCTGCATGTGGACTTTGCTGGTCCCTTTAGGGGGCAAATGTTTCTTGTAATGGTGGATGCACACTCTAAATGGATAGAGGCCCACATCATGATTAACATCACAGCCCCCACAACCATTGACAAACTCAGGCAAGTGTTTGCAGTCCACGGGTTGCCTGACAAACTGGTCACTGATAATGGCCCGACATTCACCAGCGAGCTGTTCAGTGAGTTCATGCAGCAGTGAAGGAGGGCCTGAAGCGGATGACAGGAGATTCACTCAGCACTCAGCTTTCACGTTTCCTGTTTAAATACCGCCTCACGCCACAAACTACAACTGGACGCACCCCAGCGGAGATGCTGATGGGGCGTAGGCCTAAATCGAGACTGGACCTGCTGCGTCCAGACATGAAGGCAAAAGTGGAGGGAAAGCAGGAAAAACAGAAAGAAAGACATGATCAACATGCACGTGAGAGACACTTGAAACCAGATGACTGTGTCTATGTGAGGAACTTCAGCAGCAATGGCAACCAGCAGTGGCTACCTGGGATTATTCTCAAGCGTAGGGGGCCAGTCTCTTATGTTGTCAAGCTGACTGATGGTTGTATGTTCCGCAGACATCAGGATCATGTACGCCTGCGGCATGATACAGTTTTGGAGACAGACTGTACCGCTGAGTTTCCAACAACAGCTGAGAGACCAACAACTGTGGAGGTGGGTCCACAAGAGACAGAGAGACAAGCAGAGGTTTCTGGGTCTTCTGGAGAGGATGAACACTCTCACACTGACATCCAGACCCCTCTCAGTTTCCCTAAACCAGATCCGCCCAAAATGCCAGCAGTGAGTGCTGGGTCACCAGGGATAGTGCGAAGGTCACAGCGCACTCGCAAACCTCCAGACAGACTGAATGTTTGATTGAACAGTCTAAGTGGGACTAAATGTTAAAGCTGTCATGTTTTCCAGGTGTTTGTGTTTACACTTGTAAGGACAGTAGTTTAAGTTTTGGTTGTATGCTAGCTAAAAACACCACTGTTGGTTTCTCCTAGTTAATTTACATTTTGGGGGAATGTTGGAATTTAAAGGGGGAGAAGTGTTATGATGTGAACAGTATTAAGTTACTCATTTTCAGAGTAAGAGCCATGCGCCCACTAGGGGTCGATGTTGCTTATGTTGCTTTTATTTTGAAGGTCTCGTCCGCCCCTGGCGTAGTCGTATGCTTGACCTCCCGCCGACATCGATGTAATGTTTATGTTGCCATCCCTACATATATCAATATATAAAGTGCAAATACGGCCAAGACATTGTCGAGTGGTTCTTTTTAAGCTGAAGTTACCACAGGTAGTAAAGCCAAAACAGCGGGCTGAAAGATGCTAAAGCGCTCAGTGCAGTACAGATGGGAAACAATGAGCTATAAAGCTCTGTAAAGCTGACGGGAGCAGCATGTTAAGGTGACAATTCTCTGCAGGTTCTTCACAGTTAGAGATCTTTTTCATTTTGGCAAATATCGACAGAAACTGCTTTAAAATAGAGATGACCATTTTGTTTTGATAGGCACAAGATGCATGTACTATGGCATGTGTGATTAAACTATTGCTTACTATACTTTTACTGCTGAGTTTAATGTTTGATTCATTTATATTATCTTACAGTATGCCTGTTCATTGTTTTTCTTAAATGAGCTCGAGATTCAACTTAATTCTGAGCATTTGTTGCCAACTTACGAGTTCAGTGTGTGATAAAACTCTTTGTCTTGATCCCTGAAGCAGTTTTTCACTTCATTCTCACAGGGGTCAGAGGTAACTGGCTAATTAAGGCTCTCTTTTGAACAACCTCCTCTGAGCTTTATGTTTTCACTTCATGCTCCAGCAGTCCTGCCTTGTACTTCTAAGCTAATTTTGCCTCGCCTGCGTGGCTTTTGGGGGGTCTTTGATAATCCACAGACAGGTTAGGTTCAAACTGTCAGTGTTTGGAAACTGGGTTTGTTGTCTGGATTCTTGACTATGAAAATGTTACAGTATCAAGAAAAAGCTTCCGCAGATAGAAGAGAAAACAATGATTCTGTTCCCATCAAGATCTTTCCTCACAGGATTGAAATGTTATTAGAAAGAAAACACAACTACCATGAAAATGTTCTGGTTTGCACATTGACACAAAGCCACGTGAAAATAGTAACACATGCTAAGTAACACTGTGGCAGGATTTGATTTCCATGCCAAGTTAACTTGGTGGTACAGTGCTAAAGGATTATGTTACTCTGCTTTCAATAAACACACTGATACGTCACAAGTCGAGAACTGATATGATTCATGACCTTAAGGGAATGTCTCCATCATAGATCACCCAATGACAATAATGTCACACTTATCTAGCAGAACATATTGGACTTAATGATATCATATGCACAGATAATCAATAAAACTCAATGCATACAACTCAGTATCAAGTGTCTGACAGTTTGGGATTGTATCTTCGTACTTAACTCGGAATTACTGAGGGAGTGAAAACTGATCTTGATCTTAAGCAACCCTAAACTGCAATTATTTTATGTAAAAGTTTTTAGACCCAGTATTTCCAGGATAGCTGCAGGGTTCTTTCTCTCCCCATTTTTATATTCTCACATTTCTTAGGGTCCATTTGGTCATACCAGGAATGAAATGAATGAAAATATGTCAGTGTAGTGGAGCAAATAGGATTAAATGTGTTGAATGCCAAATGTCTGGAAACAGGAATTCTGTCAAGACATAATCCCCCTATGGACTTAACACAGTGTCTCAGGAGCTGACACAGGCACAAGAATGTTCTGAAGCCAAAGTCCATGATCATGTTTAATTTGTCATTTAAAGAAATGGGATGGAAACCAGTTTGGAATACGTGGAATCAACGATACAAGAGAGTATCCATCACCACTTCCCCTGCAAAACTTTGTCAGTGTGCTGGTGAGCTTACCTTTAGGACTTCCATAGGCGGCTGGCTCACAGCAGGCCGCCTGCAGAGAGGCGGAACATGGACGGTGGAGGTGGGCTGGAGAAGGTCCTTGGTCTTCCTCTCTCGGTCCTCCCTGTGGTCTTGACCCTGGTGATGGGCGAACAGCGGCTGCTTTCTGAGTTGGACCTGTGACATCACGGCGGGCAGAGGGTGGGAACTCCGGAGGCGCTTGTAGAGGCCGGGAAGGTCTGGGGGAGCACTGTAGACCCCAGCCCACCCAAGGGCAAAGAGAGGAGGGAGTAGTTAAACAAACCAGGCAGAATAACATGCTGGTGTATGTATATGTGCAGCCAGTGGCATTTTTCTGAGCCATCCTGAGCCAGTGTGCAACATGAGGTATTGTAGTGGAGTACAATATGATGATTGAGTGAGAGGGAAGCCAGAGATTCTTTTACTGAGAATATGTTATTGTTCTTTGAATGAGGGTGAAAAATGCATTTTATTTCATGGACGTTATGCAATGAGGGGTACTGCTAAACATCAACACAGTGCTCTCTAATATATTTTAGCAATTTGAAGTGCCCTGATTGAATATGTTAAGATTTTTTTTAAGTATTGCCGTAGAAAATTTGTTTGTCATGTCCCTGTAACTCTCTGGGGTCCAAGCAGTCACCTATGATTGCAAATTCTGAGCGGTACTCATGCATTACATCATCAATTCTGTTAATTAGCCCAAAAATGATGGCCAAATCTATTTGTTTGGTAAGATTATTAGGACTAAATTTGATTTAGCTTCCATATTCATGCCAGCTGAGAGTATGATTTGGGGGCGGGTGTGATTCTGTGCCAACAGCCTTCCAAAAACTGGTTTGTTGTGAGCTTTGAGGCAGTACCTGTGCCCTTTGAAAACACAATGCATCTAATCACTTTGCAGCTTTACTCATGTGCAATAATACACTGAGCAAGAACACAGTGCTGTGCTTCCACTGCTCTCCTCCTGTCTACTCTTTGAGTTCATCCTTTCAAGTGTGCAGCACATTTGAGCGGACAGCG
Organism: Sciaenops ocellatus; assembly: GCA_033000465.1. Taxonomy (NCBI): domain Eukaryota; kingdom Metazoa; phylum Chordata; class Actinopteri; family Sciaenidae; genus Sciaenops; species Sciaenops ocellatus. The sequence goes on along the minus strand of CP136884.1, from coordinate 5,228,784 downwards.
CTCGCACATCCCAAACCGAAATGGATCTGGCAGTGCACACGCTGTCAGGATGAGGCATTCCCCGGGAAAATGATTCTTTTGATAAAACCACTTCAGATCCTCTCAGCCTGTGCAGCTGTGTGGTAATCGCACTAATTAGACTGGCACGTCAAATCTATCCCCAGTCTGCAGCTATCGCTTTAACATCACCAATGGCAACGCTTCAGGATTACTGCAGGAAGTCAATGTTTTTTTTGTTTTGTTTTTTTACCCAAGAATCTAGAAACTATCCACAGAAATATGGCGAAGGTTCTTTCGGCTTTTGTTCATGACTAGTGTCTTAACCTACGTCAGTCCTACGCAAAGCAAGACCCTGAGGCAAACGTGTGATTTATTGCATCAAAGAGATCTGAGTAGTTCTGTAATATTCATTGTTTGTCCAGGAGCTCTAACTATTGACCCTGACTGTTCATGCATACTTTTTATTTGTGCCAGGAGATTCCTTTTCCTTTCCTTCTTCAAAAAGAAATAAAGATCAATTCACTATTGACTGAATCATATTTGTGTACCGGAAAAGAGTAGTAACACAACTGAGTGAACGCCTTGTGTTTCAATGATTGTGGCTTTGCTTCCTCATTATTTAAGGTTGTAAATGTCACAAATACTTGTAGCACAGTATGCAGAAAAACAATGAAGTGGTGACAAACTGGGCTTGCACTCTAATGAAGGTAACAAAATACAGAAATAACCATACAGAACTGTTATAAGGAAGTATAAGTACCCGTTATATGGGCTGTACATGTACAATACGTTGCAAAAAGGCATTTACATACAATTACAGTGTTGCATTACATTCTACAGATTTTACATTTATTTAAACCTCAGAGAACTTCCTGGTAGACCTCTGATAAACAAACTTATAAATGTTATGAAGTATTTAACCATGTTTTACAGTTGAGACCCTAAATGTCTCATTTTATGAAGTGGACTTCTGAAGCATGTCATCAATTAAAAATCAGGTTCATGCACAATTCTCATAAAACTAGGGTCAGTCATGACGCACAAAGATGATCCAATCCATGTTAAGTATGTTGTTTAAGCTTGTGGGGCTTGACGTCTCTAGGCTACAATGATTTAATAGGATGAATGGTGCCTCATTCCTCCTCTGTGCCTGTTCTCGACATTATAGGGTTCATTTTTGTTGCTGATCATTGGGCTTTGTTTTTACAGTTTTCATTCCATAAAAACATTGTGTGTTACCGCATTGTGTGTACAAATTTATCATACACTTTAGAGACAAGACTAACATTTAAGAGAAAATATATATTGGCACAAAATAAATACGTTGCAAGAGTTTGTTGGGACATTGGGTCTCTGCATGTGTGTGTCACAGTTTGTTAGAATTATAATCATTCATTTGCATAGAACATTACGCAGTATGTCCAGCTGACCTCCCAGCATTGGTCACGCTCATGATCTAGGACACGGCCAGCGAAACCAATTTTAAACTTTAAATTTCAGATGCATGACTGGGAATATTTAGTGCATATCTTTTAAGTGGGTTAACTCTTGTTAATGAGGTATTGTGAAAGACCAAAACAAGACCAGGTCAATCAGCAAAGGTGGCATCTAGCTGTGCAGTTGCAGACTGCAACCCCCTCCACTCGCCCCCCATGTAGAAAGCAGGAAGGAGAAACGATGGAGGCCACCAGACATACAAAAAACATCAAACAGCCCATCTAGAGCCAGTGTTTGGATTCTCCATTCTGAGCTATTGAAGCATGGTGGTTCAACACAGGAGACTGGAAGAGGACTCATGAGTTAACAAAAGCTTAACTTAACTAATGAAAAACAGTTATGTTATAATATTGTATTCCATTTCTGCCATATTAATAATTATGTTGCCAAAATAAGTGAGAATACAGTACGTGTGTGAGGGGACCTTTCATGTCTCTGGGAGTTGAAATATGTTAACAGTATAGTTTATATAATGTTCATTCATACTCATAAATAATATTCATAGAAAGCAAACACACTCTTGTCTCAGTGCAAAAAATAAGGAAGAAAAAAAAAAGATGAGTAACAATGAATAGCATGATGACTTCTATGCATATAAGGCACCCCGTTAACCGCCGTGGGTGGGTGCTACGCACAGGACAGGGAGGGTTAAATGTGCTGCATTGAGTGTATATTCTTGTTGTTATGTCGTGCTGCCCATATGTATCTTGTATCTATCTATGTATGTCTGAAAGCTATGCGGTGACAAATTTCCTGTGAAGGACAATAACGTATCTATCTATCTATCTATCTATCTATCTATATGCATAACTTGTTTCTCCCTGTTTTAGGAAATACTGTGTTAGTCACTCTCAAAACTAAAATATCAATTTCAGCCCAACAAATATTTAGGGGATAACTAATTGCTACACTTACACATGACTCAGCAGAATACTGTTGGCTGTTTACTGTTCACGCAAACCCCTGAATGGGCAAAACATGGATTTGTTGCATCCATTGACCTTTTCCTGACCAAACAAATTGGTGCACTAAAAATGTCAATCATGCCCTATCCGCGTTCAGACACTGCTCTGATGAGTAAATAAATGTGACTCCAGCAAAATCTGTTGAGAAAGTCAGTTCTCTACAGCCAGCATTTAACTGAGCCCACTGAAATGATTAGCACGCATGTGGAGCTCAGACACACAGCTGATGTGTTGCCAATTGTTAGGATGTGGAAATGTGACAAGCTCAAGCATAACACACTAATCCAGTAGCTCATAAATACCCGTCAGCGTTTGTATGAGGACACAGCAAGCATGTTTGACCTTTATATTGAAGTGAGACGCATGAATCCACACGTGGAAATGAATTTTCAGAGGATAAAAGGATCTTTCTTACCTTTTTATTTTCATGTTAGTCAGTGAATCAAGGCTCCCCACTTCACTACTGTTGCAGTTTGAGGAATTGGGTCCTTTTCTAAAACTTTTTAAGATGACAGGACTTCCTGATGTGACACACACAATAATGTCTCACTTGTGAGTTGGCACAGTGATGAGTCCTAAATGTCTTGACTTGTGGTAAATTTGGTTTAGGGAAGGAGGATGAGCAGTCCTGTAGTTTTGCAACAGAAGTGAATATTATCACACACTATCTCCATTCACTGCTGCTGGTGAATGAAGCTAAGTGAGCAGTGGATTATAAAATATTTTAGCTAAGAGGGCATAAGGTCTGAGCAATATCTCAATGTCTGCAGGATCAGGATCCACTGGCTGTTTGGAGGAAAGAGGAACCGGTCGTGAGAAAGGAGAGAAGAGAAGACAGAGATGAATTATCTGAAAACAAAAACAAAACTGAGCTGCTAAATTATGCTGACAAGCGAAGCTAAGCTGAGATTCTGTTTGTTTCAGAAGTGATAAACACTACTTTATTTATTTAATATTAATAGTTTGAGGATTTTTGGGGATTTTTCTTTGTTTGTTTGTTTTGTTTTGTTTTTGCGGAGACTTAGATTATATGATCCAAACACCATATCTGGCCATTAAAGGGAAAATCTGCCAGTTTTATGTGGATGTCCAATCAGTGTTGATGGTAAATGTAGTCAATCGCAGCATTAAATTCCTCAGTACATGTATATATTGACTGAGATAATGGAGTTTCCCTACGTCTACAGTGCCTATGTACCACGATGCATTGATTGCAAGCTACCACCACTGAGCAAACTAAGTTAGTTTGTGTAACTCTGCTAATCAGAGCTACGAAATGTTGCCAAGTAAATTCATTCTTGCAGTTTGACCATTTCCTTTTAGGCCTTTCAGCAGGCCTGACTATGTCTAAAGATAACAAAGTCGGCCTACTATTGTCTGAAAAAGCATATCTTGTGTAACTTTTAGTTTTGTAACAAGCAAGATGTAAGAATTAATTAATGAACAGATTTAGAGGTGCTGGTAGGTGGATTTTATCTTTTGGACAGAGCCAAGGTAGCTGTTTTTACTTTCCAGTCATGTTATTTTAAGCTAACTGCCTGTGGGCTGTAGACTTTTATTTAATGGACATATGAGACTTGAAACTCTGATAAGCTAACTATCTCTCAGCTGAAGCTTTATATGTAACTAAAAGCTTCACATACAGCACATACAGCCTTCCATGAAATCTCATTTGAATTATTGTGTTTTAAATCAACTGAAAAAAAAAGAGCCAAATCGCAATTTTAGCATAAAATGTATTCTACACATAAAATAGTTTTATCAGCTCTGAATTTTATAATAATCAAATAACATCAGTCTGAAGAACTAGGTCACTCTATCTGGAGTAACTGCACCGAAAATGTTAGCCACAGTAGACATAATCAATTGTGTCTGCTTACACACAGGATTGTTTCATAATGGTGATTACAGCTCTGAACCACAACACAAACCCTGATATTTGTTCCAAATGGTCCGTTTCCTTATTTATCTCAAGAGTCCGGACTTGTTTCCAAGTTTTATCTTGTTCTGAATGTCATACAGGAATTATGATTTTATTTTATTGTGCTGTATTACTAGAATGAAAAGTTTCATTATCTTCATCTTAGTGACCTCCTAAGAGAGTTAGACGCCTAAGGACTTATATGTGCATGTATACGGCAAAGCAAAGAGCCCAGACTCTGCTCTGTGTGAAGCAATATGGCAGCTTTTTATATTAGAGACGCTGCAAGTAAACAGGTGGACAAATGCATGTGGAACATATTAAGCTTTAGTTTTTCCTTAAGAAGCTTTTTTTTCCCCAGCACAGCTATTGCAGCCACTGAAAACAGGAAGCATGGGTTGTGATTCAACTCTTTCCATGCTGATTGGTGCTTTCTTTTCCAGACTGTTTCATCACCTTCCTCTAGTTGCGTGAGTTGAGAGACTTAATACCTTCACAACGGATTTCAAAACACAGTGACAGTCCAAAAATGTATTTTGGCTGTTAAGAATAATCTTGTTTCAGTGACCTCTTCTTTTTTCAATAATCAAGTATGTTTTGGGATATACCCTTACTAATTTCTAATCACCAGTGAAACTTAACATTTAGCACATCAAATAACAGTAATGTATGCCACAGACTATGCGAGTAAGAAAATATAGCTTGTCAGATGTGTTTTGCATCATGCAGTACTCGCTAGAAGAGAGTGCGAGAGTGTGCTTCAATGCGCCATAACTGGGTGGAGCATAAAAATGAATTTTGCTGGTTGATATGTGAGGATGTGCCTCATTACAAGGCTAGTTGTCTGCACACAAAAGGACAATTCAAAGCAACAACGTGCGTTCTCTCCCCAGGATAATCAGTTATTCACAGGCTCAAATGCAGAATAGTATAGATAATAATACCCATCCAGCCCATCAATGTGTGGTCTAGGGATCCACAAAACCACCAGCTGAGCCCTAAAAATATATAGTTGTTGCAACATGTATCTAATAACTTACAGTATCGTTTCTCATTCAGCCCCTGGTGAGGCTAAAAAGAGGCATATGTATGTTATGCTGTGATTCATTTAATTCATTCAAGCGACTCGTGGCTTTTGTCTCTAACCAAAATCACCAGAAATTTTCAAGTAAAATAGAATAATCATACACGGTTGCCCATAAAGTTGGAATAAAAATATTTTTACCTCTTCTGATGAAATGATTGATAGATGAAGTGTATCTTCTCAAAACTTCATTGATCAATCTCTATCAAACATATCACAGTGAAAATGAAACAACAATTAATCTGATGAGTATAAATAGGGATAAAAACAGGAATTTGTCTAAAAACAAAATTATTCCAACTTCATGGGCAACAGTGTAGAACATTTGCTCCATCTTTATCCAACAGATCATTCTCTGTCATTCTCAGCAGTAGTCTGCTGTGGAGTCACCCAAGGTTCTATACTTCGTCCTTTTTTTTTCTCTCCACCTATACATTTCTGTATAGGTTCCATTATGCAAAAGACAAATGAATGTAATTCAGATAAGACATTAAAATTCTCTTAAGAAATGCATTATATTCAAATGCTCTAATCAAACATTATTGTTCCCCATATGGATCTAATTAATAAAGCTAAGCAATGATAATGACCGTTTTTGGTCATTATCATTGATTAGCTTTATTAATACTGTTTCTAGCTGTTAATACTAATGATTTTTTAATTTTGTATTTTGTTTACCACATTACCAGTAATATAGTAGTTAGAAGCTATAACCACTGTGTGCAATAGTCTATCATTTAGCAATTAAATGATCAAGTCTATAAATTAATTGTAATGTGAAGTGATGACATCTTATCTCAAGTTAAAAAAGCAGTCTATGTTCATTCTATTTAAATAAAAACATACATTTAAAGAATGAGTCAACAGTAGTGTAACAGGATGGAATAACTTATTATTACTAGAACATTATTATAGATTATTACCCTCCTCTTACTTTTGCCTCTTTGCTCCTCCTGCTGTCTTCTCCTCTTGTGATAGTGCTGGGTGGTAGACGGCACATCTGTTAAGGAAACTACTACAGGTTTGGGAAGAACCTTAGGAACCTGAGATTGGGAGACCAGAAGTGGAGTTTGAGGCACAGGCAGTAGAGGTTTCCTTGAGATGTGGCTTGAGAGCTGCAAAGAATGGCATGCTATGACCAGCAGATGGAGCCACTGGCACGTTCAGTCTCTGTTTTAGCTGGGCCAACCCTGCAGAGTTAGATAGGGGGCAGAACAAACTCATGGGAATTTATCACTTTGATGTTAGGCATACAGGGTCTGCCTTTCCTCTAAATAAAGGGAGGCTCTCTGAACTCACAAAGGTGGTTGTGTATATATATATATATATATATATATATATATATATATATATATATATATATATATATATATATATATATATATATAGTGTGTAAGGTATATGTCATATTCATACAAACACTCCCACGGGGCGGCAGCCTCCTCGGCAACCCTGTGGTCTTTTAATTTGAATAAATAGTCTGAATAAAAAGTCATGGACTGCTTGAGAGTCCTTAATATCGTTGGAGCCAACTGAGTCCCACTTTAAAAAATAAGTGATAAAAATCCTAAATGTATTTTAAATTTTACAATAATATGCCCTTTTAAAGTTTAAAACATAATCAAAATATAAACATACATGACTGGTGGAACCTCATGATGTTGAATGCTGTTAATCTGCTGAGCTGGATGTATCTTGCTGGGAAGCTAAATTAAAGCAAAGAGATCCTGCAGGTTCAGCACTGTATGATGGACTGGTAACTGCAACAATGGGATTGGAAACTCTGACAGTGGCTGTGGAACATAAAATAAACAGATTGTCATCAAATGAAAAGTACTGTTGCCTCTTTAGTGAGCCAGCCACCATGTATGAACATGTAATTATACACATGTAATGTGTAATGTAATGGACACGCAACATGATGATGTAACATGTAAATCTAAATCACAATTACTGGCACATTTTAACAGTTAAATAAAAACTTAGCACTCTGCATAGTGGCAACAGTTAAACATGCAGAGGGTTTAGTTGGTGGTGCTGTGGGTGCAGATGGAGGATGGAGTGGTGCTGTTACGAGCATCAGTTACAGCAGCTTGAGGTCTAATTGATAGAGGATGGGCCGATGGAGTGCACTGCTGTGAAGGCCATATTGTGTCCAGGGTGGGAACAGTTGGATCCTCCTTGTCAAATACCTCTAAACGAGACTCTCGCTCTTCAACAGTGATGTCCTCTGTTTCGAGTGTTGTGAGAGCCAACTTGTAGTCCTCCATAACGGCATTATTTGGTATTTATTACCTATCTTCTTGTTCTTGTTCTATTACAACTTGGAAACCTAACAGTGTGCACTGTTTACCTGGGATGAATCTGTACATGCATGAATGAGAATTCTTCAAGGAAGTGAAACCTTTTGACACATCAGTATGTTGGAAGTGCATGACCGCCTTTCTTCAGTGTCTGAAACCTGGAGGGTCCTGTAGGCAGGGAATGCATTTGTGCTGAACCTTTCAGATTTCTGGATCCATCCTGCCAGAGGCAGTGTTGTAGCTCTCTCTCCATCATATGCCTTGTTCAACTCCTTGACTGATCTTCGTGCTTTCCCAGGTGGTCCTCCTGCAGTTCAGCATCATCTCTGCCTTGGTGATATGGCATGTCATATCTGCTTGTGTGGGATGCATATGACTTGCTTCCAGCTCCGCTGCCATGAAGCGGTTGTTGGCATGCCAGCATCCTTGTAGCATCTCATAAGACCATCTGGATCTTCATCGAGCCCCAGCCCTCACTTGCTGTGAGCACAGACATGATGACATGACATGTTGGCTAAGCAGCTGTAGTTCTGGCCTGACCTGTCAGCTTCCTCACAATCTTGCTCTGCAGGCATAGCTGGTCAATCCCCTAGTTGTACAGGTGAAATGGACCCAAAGGAAATACCGTGTGCAACTCAACTGTAGTCAATGAAGAATCAGGTGCACAACCTGCATGTCACACCCCAAATACTGTATTCAGAAATGTTCATGGTGGTGATGAGTGACATTTATAAATACTGTATTTGTGACATTTCTTGTGGCCTATAATCATACCACTCTAAGCTCGGAAGCTAAGCAAGATCAGGCCTGGTTAGTACTGACCGCCTGGGAAAACCAGGCATTGTAAGTCTTTTACTATTCTGCAACAGAAACAGTGTTCCTAAATGTTCATGGTGGTGAGGACTGACATTTATAAACAGGTGTATCTGTGTGTCGTCAGCATAGCAGTGGAAATCTATATTGTGACTTTAGAGGAAGTGTGGCTACCTATGGCACACGGAAGTTCTTTAAAAGGTAGGAATAAAAACCAGCTAAGTGCAGTGTCCTTGAATAGCTAAAATTGGCACCTTCTTGTTTTCTTCTCTCTTTGTAACTATATATCAGTGATCAAATGGGGTTTCTGAAGAGCTGCTGTGAAGCTCAGTGTGTAGTGGTGCTAGTCGTCGGCATCCTGGCAGTCCTGTCTCTGCTGCCTCCAGGCTAACCTAAAAATGAGCAAAGACGCACATGGTCTGTGGCTAAATGACACCTGGGTGCCCAAACAAGTCATCAGCAAGGACACCAACCTTTAAGCTTTAATATAATTTGAACAGGTTAGTAAAAATTTACCCTCAGTACAGTTGTCATGAACGGGGAAATTAGATATAGAGATCAAAACTGCATATTTTTGATACGACCATATTTGCTTCATTTCACTGTCACAGAAGTTTCCCCTTGGATGCAACCTGAATTTTGGAAGGAGCACCAACATTATAATGTAACTTCTCAAATCCATTAAGAAAACAATGACACGTGAGGAGAAAAATAATGACGTGACCCTGAACTATGGGTTTTAGTGCTGCATTCATTTAGTGTATTTAGTGCTGCATTCATCTCCACCTGAACCTCTCAAAAACTGAACTGCTGGTCCTCCCAGCCAAACCTACAATACACCATGACATCAACATCAGAACTGACTACCTATGTCTTGCCCCCACCAGGGTGGTGAAAAACTTAGGGGTTATGATTGATGACCAACTAACTTTCTCCAATCAGGAGATTCCAATTTTCTCTTGCCTCAGTTGCCCGGTCATGCCACTTCGCATTTTACAACATCAGAAAAATCAGGCCAGCTGTGGTCATCTCAAGACTAAATTACTGTAATGCCCTCCTGACGGGCCTGCCAGCCTGCACAGTGAAACCCTTTCAGATGATCCAGAACGCAGCGGCGCGCCTGGTATACAGCCAAGGTCACGTTACCCCGCTGCTCACTGAGCTCCACTGGCTACCTGTAAGCAGCCCACATTAAATTTAAGTTGCCTATAAAGTTGTCTCCGGTACTGAACCTACCTACTTGAACGCCCTTATACAGGCATATGTTACCTTACGACCGCTGCGCTCCTCCAGTGAACGACGCCTGGCTCTGCCACCTGTTCGTTCAAGGCAATCAAGACTTTTCTCGTCTGTGGTTCCCCGTTGGTGGAACGCGCTATCAGTTCCTACCAGAGCAGGGGCATCCCTCTCTATCTTTAAAAAACTCCTGAAGACCCAGCTCTTCAGAGAGGACCTTCTCTTCTAGCACTAAGAATTGTCACAGCACTTACTGCTGCGCTCACACTTATTGCACTGTACCTTGATTGTTCCCTTCTCTGTAAGTCGCTTTGGATAAAAGCGTCAGCTAAATGACTAAATGTAAATGTATGTAAATGTAAAAGTATTTACGTTATCCAGTGAACCACTTTAGACTCAATATAAATGGTTTTGATTATACTTGTGCTTTTTGTAAAATACATTAACACTAAAACATCAGTCCATTTGTTTGTGACTGCATTTAATGTGTGGATTGTAAAGATGTAATTAAAAAAACAGAATCTATGTTTCAGTTCAGAGCCAGATGTTTGAAAGTTTAAGTTAAACTTGCACACATGCTTTTTAAGTGATTAGAGAATTCTGCTGATCCCTCATCAGTCTATTCACTTCTAATTTCACCATTTGATCTTATTAGCAAATTCAAATAAATGTGAACCAAGTGTGTGTAATTATATGTGAAAGATGTCAAATCTGCCTCATTTTTCACAACCAGAGAGGGATGATCTGACACACTTCAGAGATTATTTCAAACTGTATTAACTAAAGCACCAGCACAAGTCTCTCAGTAATGTACAGTATCTGATTATAATTCAGCATTTTTAAGTAATTGCTTAGATGTAGACTTCTAGTGACAAGAAAACAATATTTTTTTTCCTGAAGATAATGAAGTCATTACCTGCCAAGCAACAAATGACATAACTTTAAGACAAGCAAGGGAACATAGTGGTGCATCGAGTAGCTAAAGAGCCAGATATTTTTCTCAGAGGAGATGGTAGACAGTAAAACAGAATTAAAAGGAGAGTGAATGGACTTACATTTATCAGGTGACCAAAGGAAAGACCTTAGATGAATGCTAATGTTGCTCTGTGTCTGCTGGATGTGGAAACAGTTTGCTAACAGTGTTCACAGCTTGTTTCTACTGCCCCCAAGTGGTCAACAAAGAGTGAGGTATAGGGCCAGGGAGTGTTTAGATTTCCACTGTTCTAAGTTAACATCAACTACCATGTATGACTGCATATGCAAACAAAAGTAAGTGTCAAACACATGTGGAATTACATTTACTGCAGCTAGGGGAAAAAAGTGCTATATGACAGAGCAAAAGCCTCACTGACATTTCATAAAATGAACCAAAAGATTTAACATGACACTTCACAATCCAACATATGTAAATACATAAAGGGACACCATTTCACCAGTCTGAAAAAGTAGGTACCAACTACACTATTTTCCTTATTCTTATTTAAAGGTCCAGTGTGTAAGATTTGGGGCCTCTATTTTTAGAATAAGGCAAACATGGAATATAATATTCATAACTATGTTTTGATGCATGTATAATCACCTGAAAATAAGAATCTTTTTATGTTTGTTACTTAAAAAATATCCTTTTATATCTACAGTGGGAGAGGGTCCCCTTTCATGGAGGCCGCCATGTTGAAACACCTTATTTATACAGTAGTCCAGAACAGACAAACTAAATACTGACTCTAAACAGGGTCCTTAAAGTGTTGTTTCTCCTTTACATTAGGAAGGTGAGGGTGATGTGAGGAGATTACAATGCAGTGATTGGACCACTAAATGCAACTAAATTCTACACACTGTACCTTTAAAAAAATGATAGCATGTATAATATTAGACAAATATAACAAGAAAAAGTAGATAATATGGCAAAAAAAAAAAAAAAAAAAAAAACACCTATTTTTATTTAAGTACTGTTCTCCAGTTGGTTGTTTTGAAATAAAGAGAAAATGCCAGAAGAAAAATTAAGAATTTTTCTTAGTAACTACTGAGGTGTGTAAGCTGAAAGTACTAACAGTACATTCAGTGGGAACGAGGCAATCATTTGACTGTAGCAATACACACTTTTATTACACTGCAACCCCCTTCAGCACCATTTTGGATTAGTTTCTGTGATTGTGGTATGTAGAACCACAAGTCTGACAGTTGAGGCCACTGCACAAGATCAACAGAAATCAGCAAAAGCTATTATCTATTATTATTTTGATGCCATGATGCAATTGTTATGGTGCCTGTCGTTATTCTCCTCACTTCAGTAAATGGTGGGCGGCTGTCATTCATCCTGACATACCTGTCGGCAGACGTCACTCACTGCGTGACAGCCCAGCCCAAAGATGACTTTGACTTGACTATAAGCATATAAGTGCTTCACACAGCAAATGAGGTGGTTTGTCATAAAGACAGGTATTTTTAATTCTCCCAAAATAAACCGAGGCTGAGCTTGCAGCTTGGGGGCGCCCTGGTGGCTGTGGAGCCCTATGCATCCACATAGCTAGATGAAGCAAGCAACAATTGTTGACCCCACCTACAGCCACGGACGTAACCCCGAGACAACTGCTCCATCCACATTCATAAACACAAATAATAAAACTGTCACAATCTGCATTTCGCAGCTCATTTCATTCATTGACTCTGTCACGGAGGGGGGGGTTCAGGAGCGGATGGACCCAAACGCAGACATGGGTACGAAGAGCAGGTATGAGTATAGAAAGAAACTTTAATAACTTACTGGTAGGGTCAAACACAAAACAGCACAGGAGCAGGGTAAAGAAACAAACTAAGAAGCAGCTGGTGGTTCAGGCAGGAAAACAAAAACTGCTCTGTAATAACAAAAATTAAGAACCAAACTGGGAACAGAGGCAAGCTTCAGAAACAAACAGGAGTGTGCAGACACAGAAAGGACAGAAAGGATGTCTAACGGAAAGACCAGAAAACAAAGGAAAACAAGGAACGTAGACATCCAGGTGAAACTAATCAGGGACAGATGCAGAATCAAAAACAGGCGGGAAAACAAGGCAGGAAGTAGAAGTAGACAAGACACAGACAGGGTAGAACTACAAAATAAAACAGGAAACACAGAACAAACTCAAAACTGTTACAAACCCCCCCCAACAAACTCCAAAGGTTATTCGCTCTTAAGGCTAATGAGGGACAGAACAACAGCAATGAACTAACTGTGTACAGGACCACCTGAACTTTGTTAAAACTCACAAGCATCGCTGAGTGACACAAACACACACCCTCAGAATAAATCAAATAAAACCCTAAAACATTCAATTTAAGTTAAGGAAACTGACGTGGGAAACTTTTACTGTCTGCTCAGAGTCCCACTGCAGAATGAGGGAGGAGCTTTGAAGACAGAGTACACTGGGCCAGGTGCAGCTCATAGAGCTCATGACCCTCCGTTCAGTACCTACAAAACAGAACCAGAAGAGAGCAGCAGGGAGGTCTAGGGACACCAGGTGGAAGTGTTGTCAAATGGTCCGTAGTATAACTCTATTTTAAAAAAAAGTTGCAATGCTGTGTAACATGTAAACAGAAACAAAATATGATGATGTGCATAAACACCGAAACCCAATATTTATTAATTAAAAATAGCTGCAAGACAGTTTATCAAATGTTGAAGCTCAGACTCCCTCTGAAATGCTCATTTTAGACCCAGTCATGTTACTAACCTGTTGCCAGTTAACCTAATTCATTGTGAGATATTCCACCAGGGGTTTTCTTTTAGCATTTCAGCATTTTTAGCTCTTCCAATCTTTTGTTGCCACTGTCCTAACTTTTTTTTAAACATGTTGCTGATATTAAATTCAAAATGGGCATATCATTTTCCAAAAACAATCAAATTTCTCAGTTTCAGCATTCCACAAGTTGTCTTTGTGCTTCGTGTCATTGTGCAGTGTTTCCTGCAGAATGACTCAAGTTCACAGTTCCCGAAATAAACTTGTAGTTAAAGATTGAGCTGAAAGTAACCACAGACTGTATAACAACTTTTCGTCAGTTTCTCAGGCAAATTTCTACTACCATTTGACCTACCCTACAATTTGGACTGTGGCCAGTAGTTGTGGTTTTGTCCGGTCATAAAGTAAAAGTGTCTCGCTCAATTACTACAACACTGCCTATGCTGAGTAGTTTAGTTAATAATACACTGGTGTTTATAAAACTGGATGTTCATAGTATAGCATTCTATGCTATACTATGAACATACTATGAACATCCAGTTTAGGGATTAGGGAAAGCCTTGATGTGCAGTGACATGACACGATGCCATAAAGGAGTATTTATCAATTCTGACTGTGACATTTTTTTATTATGACAAGACAACATTAATAAAACATGACATGTCATAGCAGGCCTACTTATTAACTTTATTGGTAAACATGATATTCAAATCACATGTGGTTGCTTTTGACATTGGTAAAATAAAATAAATTATAGTTTTAATAATAATACAAATGAAACAATATAAATGATTCCATTGATTGACAAAAGTAAAATAATTAACTCAAGTTTCATCATTTACCATGGATTATGCATGGTTATAAAGTGTTGATTGTTTTATATATACCATGTGTATATACAGTACACATACACGCACATACAGTATGTGCATGCACAGATGCAGATGAAGGAAGTCATGTAAAATAAAATAAATGTATAGCCAGCCAGCCTGTGTCTGTGTGAGAGTAGGTATGATTTGCCCTGGACGCTGAAGGATACTAAATTATTTACATAAATGACCAAACTACTTCATAATAGAATTAGTAATAATAATGATAGTTTATTATTTCCGAGATGTGCGTCTTGTAAAGTCAGGAATGAACGACAAACGCAGGATTATCTCGCTGGTTTAGTACGCCGACATTTCTTTCTAATAGCCCGTGAAGGCAGCACGGCTAAATGACAAAGATAAAGCGGTTCATCAAAGAGGATGAAGGCGGGATAAGAGAAATCACTCCCTTCCGTCTCCACTCCATACTCTTCCACAACAAGTCTTACTTTTCTGTGCAGTCCGCTTTTTCCCGTTTTAATTTTCACGAAAAGTGTAATATGTGAATTCCTGTTTTAAAAACTGACCCAACACTGAATTCAGTTCAGCACCGAGCGGCTGTGTGATGCTGGCGGTCCTCTGTGGGGGCGGGCTCACAGCCGACACGGCTGGATCAGGGATGAACTGGACGGATTTCTATCTTTGTTGTGTCGCCTTCCTTTGTGTCCTAACACCGCTTGCGTTCAGTGTATGGTGGCTAACGTTAGCCACGTTAGCTCTAACTGCGAAACCTGAAGTAGTTGCCTGTTGTGTGTTGTAGTGCCAGGCAATTTGGAAATATTACCCTAAAGGTGTGTGTGTGTGCGCGTGTTTTGGGCCCTTCTGTTTGCAGACTGGTAGCTGATACACAACTCTCAGGGAACGAAGAATAAGCAGCATGTTAGCACATGAAGGAGAGATGCTACGGCTAGCGGTGGTTAACGTTGCCACCGTTGTGTTTATACTAGCTAACCTGACGTAGGTGGGACTGACAACGCACTGCTGGTTTTAGTGGTGTTAAGAAATAATGTGCAGCGACACGAGAGAATAAGCGCATTGAGCTTTAACAGCACTTGAAGCAGTGGAGGACAGCTAACGTCAGTGTCGCTAACTGTTTGTTGACTGCTAACATTGTGGCTACATCTCAGTGCTAGCAGTAATTTAGCTGCGTCTTTATGGGATCTAGCCAGCTAGCGTTGATTACATTAGGACATGTATACCCTCTCTAGTTACACTGTGTTGTAAATACATTGAATCGCTGTGCTGATAAATGTCTGCTCTTTAAGCACGTTGTTATAAGCCATTATTATTGTTATTAGCTTCGGTTTCTAAACATAATCCTTTCTTTCCAGGTTATGTCATGAAAGACTGAGCAGCTGTCAATCATCCTGATGGTCACCTGCTTTCTCAAGCCCTAGGTCAGGTGGGCTACGCACAGGGACAATGTGAGAACACACACCACTTTAAATGGGATGCAAAATCGACCGTAGCAGATATCTTATTTATCTCCAGGCTTTTGTGGCTTAAACTGGTGCATCAATGAACGAGGAAGAACCCCCCGAGAGCCCAGTCCCTGGCACGGAGCCGGTGGAAGAAGAAGAAGATGTGGAACAAGGCGCGGAGACGAAGAGCAGTGAAGCAGAAAACACCCCTGAGGCAGCACCAGCTCGGGAGCCCTTGGCACTCTCGGACAGATTTAATACAAATGAAAACCTCAGCCCAGATCCAATGCAAGAAAACCTCGACGAGGACAATGAGGACTCTAAGGCCAACAGTGGTGAGCCTCCCATTGACTGGTTTGAGCCGCTTGAGGATGACGAGGATGCCAACAGTGTTGGTAAGAATGATCCAGAGGAAGAAAGCCTGGCAGGAGAAAGTGAGAGGAGTGAGAGCATGGCGGGCAGCGAGAAGGCCTTCAGAAAGATCTATCAGTAGGTTGAATAATGTTGTTTTTCCCCAGTCTGTGATAATACTGCAATGCTTGTTGTCTACAGAGCCTGTATGTGTTGCATATGATGCAGCATAATCTTTGTTTGTGCAAGCACAAGAGCAACATCATGATATTTATCATTGTGGAGCTGGCACTGGTGATTCATATGTGCATAGATGCTGGACTTTGTCTCAATCTATTGAAAGAACACAACACAACAGAGTTGAGTGTATTTTCTTGGTTGGCTTCACAGCAGTCTGTTTATCCCATGTGTGTGGTATTCATGCGTCTAACTTATAACGTCCATCTCCTCTTTCAAATTCAGGCTTCAAGTTCCCCGCCGTAAGCGATCGCATCCTGATGAAGGATGGGTTGAATGGCCAATGCTTGGAGAGGGTTGGAAACGCAAGGAAGTCGTTCGGCGTTCAGGTTCCAGCATTGGACAGAAAGATGTGTATTATTTAAGGTAAATACTGTCAACAGAAAAGAGTCTTTCTGCCACTCCTCCCTTCACTGCTTCTTTTCCATCCTAGGCCACATTCAGACAGAATCGGGCGCTGTGGCGAATCGCAGAAATGTCTAATTGTCCGGCGGTGTGTGAGGTTGGGGGTGTTGCTGGGGGTGTGTCTATTTGCGCTGAGCGTAACCGCTGTAAAACAATCAGGAAATAGCTTAATGGCTGTCTCGATGCCATTGTTCCCTCACTCTCATTGACTGTCTATGTCTCTTGACCACTGCTCACTCTCTCTCTCTCTCTTTCTTTCTTTCACAAACCATCGGACAAAAACGCAATTAAACTTTTTGCAGCGTAAATTGTGATTCTGGTGCACAACAGAACACAACAGGTTCAGTGACTGTGGAGGTTTGACTGGTCTGATCGTCTTATCAACAGCGGCAGCGTGACAAGTAGGCTCCAGCTCAACTTCTTGGACGCAGCGTTGTGGCTGTGGAGGTGTGGGCCGCACTACCCCCACTCTAATGAATGGAAAAGTTTTCACAGCAACGTCGAATTGTGTTTGAATTCAACCTTAGTGAGAAGTTTATGGTGGCCGCACAACCTGTTGTGTGTTAGGGCTGGGTACTATGACAAAAAAATCTATATAATAGTAAGTGTGTGTTCTGACTTTGTTAGTCTGATGAGAGAGAGACAGAGAGACAGAGACAGAGAGAGACCGAGAGAGCTGTTAATCTGCGAAATAAAAAGTTATTTCCTGATTGTTTCACAACCCTGCTACGACTTGCCGCAACGCCTGATCCTGTGTTAATGCACTTCAAGAAACAGAGATAATGTGATGTAATTGGGTGACAGCAGAATGTTGTAGTCTTTAGTGGTTGTGCTCGAGCTTTTTGTTATTGTAACTGTTTTTTTTTTTTGTTTTACTTCACAGTCCACGGGGTGATAGAGTGAGAAGCCGAGTAGAACTAATTTCAGTGCTGGAGGGAATCCTTGACCTGTCACACTTTGAATACAAGACTGGAAAGTTCTACGATGGCGAAGCACAACCCATAAGAGTCCGAAACAGAACAAAGGTATCAGCCTCTTTCAACCCTCAAAACTTCAAACATGTGAGATGTGTATGTCTTACAGTTCACTTTCTAATCCATTAGAGAAAAGTCCGGGAGCGTTCTTCCTCAGAGTCCAGCTGGATGGAGAGAGGAGAGGGGGCCGACACTCCGGACTCTTACCACAGGCTCACCCCCAATCTGACACCCAAAAACCCCCACTTCAACCAGACAGGTTTCTCCTCACATAATACAATGGTGACGGCAAACCACGGCTCTCGCAGTGAGGATCCAGGGGACGAAGATAAAATTAGACTTCCTCTTCCGTCATCGTCATCCAGACCGCTCCCACTCCCCTCTATAAATGGAGAAATTGGATCAGAGGACAGCACTCTGTGAGTCCATCTTTACTTCGGTTCACATTTCGAATATTTAACCCTCTTAATCTGCTGATGTAATTAACAAGACACATGGACTGAGCATAATCATGTTTCTCTGCAGGGTCTGTGCCAAATGTGGTATTTCCTTCACAGGCACATGGTATGACAAACAAAGGAAGAGGCCCTGCTGTCCCTCCTGTTGGGGTATGTCAGTTTATGAGTGCAGTGTCACAATCCTGAAACAAACGCAGTGATATGGCAGAAAAATAATGATGACCGTGCAGTTTTACTCATCCTACAATGTTCATGTCTTTTTATCACAGCAGCTTCAAAGACAAAAGAGCATCCGATGATTCGTTTCCGAAAGGTAAAGCACTGTATGAATGAACAGCTACTTTAAATAGCCTAAGGTTTATCATAACACAGTGTTTAAACCACACATTCAGAATTCCCACTTTATGTGAATCTTTCATTTATATGAGGAAGTTATGTTGTTGAAGCTGGCTGAACATTTAATCACTGAGAGCTTTTTCATCTGGCATGAAGAAAAGGTGAAAATACACATTTTTCAACACTTGCTGTATATTTTTCCTGAATGAAGATACTGTTGAAAGTGTTCATCTTAATGAATAAACAAAGCTGCCGTTCTTTTCTTGTTGTTGTCAAATGTAGTGGATTCCCTGTGGACAGTGCGTGGGATGCCACAACACAGTGAATTGTGGACAGTGTGCCAACTGCAAGCATGGACTGCAGAGCCCCGAGTCACGGAAACGCATATGCCGGAAACGCAAATGTATATGTCCTATACGGAAGGTGAGCTGACAAGTAGAAAACAGTTATTGTTTGATTGTTTTTTTATATATATACCTATTGTTAATTAATCATTAATTATTTTTCCTCTGTATGTTCCATCAGGGCCCTGGAAGTGGAGGCTTAATGCAGCAGAGACCTTATAATGACATTCCTGAAACATTTGATGACAGCATGAGCTTCCAGGTAAAAAGAGCCTGCAGGGTGAAAGATGTGCTGTGCTCGCCAAGTGTCTGTAGACTTGAACATGTAAATTGACTGTTATGTCATAATTGATTCAATTATTCATTGATTTCATGTAAGGTCTGACAACAACTGTTTTATTTTTCAGAGTGAAGTGACAGACTCACAGGTAATACAAGACAAATTATGTGTATTTACAACCCCAATTCCAAAAAAAAGTCTATCAGTGTATAAGAAGAAACAGAATCATTTTTGACCAGTATTCATTTGAAAACAGTACAAAGACAAGATATTTAACACTCAAACTCATTTTAACTTTATTGTCAATATACAAAAATATTCATTCCTGCAACATGTTCCCAAAAGTTATGGAGTTAAGGATATGGGAATTAAAAAAATAAAGGGACATCAACAAAAGACTGAAGCTGTTCACAAGCAAGGATGTGGCAAGATTCACCACTTTGTGAAAAACATGTGTGGGCAAGTAGTCCAACAGTTTAAGAACAATGTTTGGCTTTGGGTCACATGTCACGGATACAGGCTGCAGGCAGGACATTTGCATACAAGTAAACATCACACAGGACGGGGTAATGACGAGCAGCTCTTACCTTTAAGACGGGCTACTTCTGTCGCTTAGACAGAAGTCATGGTTTGGGTATAAAAAGACCGACATAGATCAGAAAACCCTAACGTTACTCATGCTGCACACCCAGTCCCCACAAGACACTCAAACACTAACCTCTTTTACCACGGACGCAAGATCGTTGTCAAGAAGTACACAGGTTTTCATTTTTGGCAAATAACCACAACGATGGAAGAGATCATGGCTGCTGCTGTAACTTACATCTGCTTTAACTGTTGTAAATGTAAATGTCATAAGAAATAGACCTTTTATTTTATATAAACTATTTATGATAAGATAGAGTTTATTGTCTCAGAGGGGAAATTTGGGCAATAGCTGTGTTGTATTAAAATATAATACACAGCTGACAAAACAATAGAGTGATAAACCAGACAAAATAATATATTACAGACAACAAAAACAAAAAAAATGAAAATATTGCACATTCATCTTGAAATAAAAGATATAAATATACACATGATTTAAAAATTAGTTATTAAATCATGAAAATCAAACATTCATTCATTATATCTAAGGCTGTCAAGTGATTAAAAAAAAATAATCAAATTAATTATAGGCTCATAGATTAATTAATCTAAATTAATCGCACATATTTCTTTTTTCTGTGAAAAGCATCCAAACATATTAAAACATATTTCAAATCACACTGAATTTAGTAGCTGAATAAATCAATGAAAAATAGACATTTTAAAGATGAAAGTTCAATATGTTTTATATGAAAAAACAAAAAAAGGTTTTCACTGTTCACATTTAATATGAGCATCCCAGGCCAAACCTCTAACCTCAACCTGACAACAGAGTAACAGTCTCTTTGACATCGGGACTTTTTTCCAACATTTTGTGTCAAAATAGTTCAGCAATAAAAGTTCAGCTCAGAGGATGCTATCTGTCAAACCTCTTCCTGTCCTCTAACACTGACATTGACCTGCAGTAGGAAGAAGAAACTAGCGTCTCAATTTTTTTGGAATCAGAGTTGTAGAATACTCAGTATCATTGCTACAACAATTTTCTCCATTCTCACTGATGATGTTTTATTCACACAGCACCCGAGTCTCAAAAGCAGCGACACAGAGAACTTCTCAGTCAATGTGGACGTTGATGACGAGGATGAGATGTCAACCGACGACGACGATGATGTGAGTTTTTCTTAAGCTGCTGTCCTTCAAACAGGAACACAGGATCGCCGGAAGTGATACAGAATCCACCAGAATATATTTTGTAACAGTGACTCGGTCATTTTAGGCATGAGTAGAGACTACTGGAAGTTGTCTCCTTCATAAAAAACAATGTAGTCAACGGTTGAATTTTTATCAGTTACTCCAGTGTGGTCACATAGTTTTGTCGGATTGTGGCTAACTATAAACTTTTATTTGAACCAGTAATCCATACTGACCATTCACAGCAGAGATAAAGAAAAAGGTGAGGTCTGTGCTTTTTGAGAGAATTAAAAGATGAAGAACAAGTTTTAGGAAGGAGTACTAAGAGTACATTTATTGAAAAATAATGCAAGATTTTTTTTTGCCATCCACTACTGTGATTAATACCAACCCCGGTCAAACCTCAAATGATGGAAAACCCTGTCAATATGGTGTTTGTTTCACTTATTAATGTGCAGTCTGCTCCACATCGAAGTCTGTTTCCATTGCACTTTGTCCTGTTTTGTTTTAGCCAAGTGTAGAAATCTTTTGTAATATTAGACTAGACTTTTTCCCTCTCAAAAATGTGGTTGTTTTCACTCAATTTTTTATACACAAATTTAAAATGTGCACAAAAACAGGTGGGCAGACTAATAATTACTGGCATAGGACAAAAAGTTGCACTTGTGTGGTTAACATAAATACTACATGTCTCTTTTCTTATACTTGACTTAAGTATAAGATTTATTTTCAAAGGTTTTTATGTAATTACAGCTGTCTGTCACTTGTCAACTTGTTACATTCTGATTTTATATCTGTGCTGAGTTCTCGTGTTATTCTTCTTTCAGTGGCATAAGAAGCGGAAACGACGGTCGTGTGGAGAATGTAAAGCCTGCCTGTGCAGGAAAGACTGCGGCACGTGTGATTTCTGTATAGACAAACCCAAGTTTGGAGGCAGCAACAAGAAAAGGCAAAAGTGTCGACTACGACAGTGTCAGAGACAGGCGATGGTTAGACCCTACAGATTCTTTGTATTACTTTGTTGTTTCCTGCAGTAATGATGTAATAGTGTTAGCTCTAAATATGTCTCTGCTTACATTTGGTAGAGACACTTGCTGCCTTTCCAGATGGGACAAGGTGACTATGGGCCAGATGGCCAAGTGTTGCCGGGCAGACCCAGACCTCACTACACATACAGTCGAAAGTCAAATTTCAAGAAAAACAAAGGACTACAATCTGCCTTGGACTTCACTGACAATGAAGACGAAGACAGTAATTTCCAAGCAGTGAGTTCCCAAAGCTTTCCTTTTGTTTCTTTTTGCTTGTAGCAGTTGTTTCCAAAGATAGTTGCATTCTCCTGCAGATAAAAGCTCAGCGCATTAGGAGTGGTTTCATCTTGCTTTGCTTATGTTGCACTGTTTAGATGAATTGGAGCTCTGAGCCTGCCGCTGGTAGCAAACATTCCTACGAACTGAATGTGAGAAACCACCAATCATCTATGCAGGTTAGAAAACAGAGAGTTGCCTACATGTTTCTGTCAGATAACACTTCTTTTACCAAACAGTGTCAACTTCATTTTGTCTTCCAGCAGTTGAATCATTTGGATTACGGACAACGGAATGGACTGACTGACAGAGTCCCTAACCTCAGCAACCACAACTCTGAACTAGTAAGTTTACATTCTTCCTTTCTTCTTGGTTTTTAGTAATAATTCCCATTCTTTCTCTATCAGGTCAGTGTGTTCAGTTATGTGGTTTGTAGGAGTGTGTCTGTGTTTTAGGTTCATAGTTAAACTTTCCTGGCTGATGGTGTGTTAAAGGGGAACAAATACAAATACAACAACAAATTGTATACAACAAATACAACAAATTTATGTCATTTGCAAATGAGCTTTCAGAGAGGCGAGAGCTCTCTGCTGTAACCATGCTTTCAAACATAACACTTCTTAATACCCGCGAGCAGAAGAACTCAGATTGAATTTATCTTGTCACACCATCTGCTTCAGATGGTTAGTAGTAGAGCCTGACTGATATCTCTGCAGATGTTAAATCACAGATATATCGGTAATGATATGTTCTATTTGTGGTTTTGTTACAACCCTGTTTCCAAAAAAAGTTGGCATGCTAAGTATGTGTGACGTACAAAACATATAAACCTCATATTTAGTTGAAAATAGCACAAAGACAAATTATTAAATGTTGAAATGGAGAAATGTTTTTGGGAAATGAATGAATTTGATGTTTCAAAATAGTTGGAACATCACTGTGGTGAACCCCTCCCCATCTTTACTTCACAAAGCCTCTCTGGGATGCCCTTTTATGCCCAATCATGTTACTAACCTGTTGCCAGGTAACCTAAATAACTGAATTGTTCCACCAGGTGTTTTCTTTGAGCATTTCACAACTTTTCCAGTCCTTTGTTCCCTGTTTCAATATTTGATAAGTTGCCTTTGTGCTATTTTTTTAAATTAAATATGGGGTTTCACATCATCACATTTTGTTTCTACACAGCGTGCCAACTTTTTTGGAAATGGGGTTGTATTAAATTTGCAGTGAAGTTTACTGTTTCAGTGCACTGATGTCATTTTGGACAATAAAGTTCATTGTTAAACTGTAAAATATCCTGCCTCCAGTACATATCTATGTCACACATTTTTGGTAACACGTTTGAGGGATCATTGCGATAATACATACTTACATTATGTATAAAGAATATTGATATCGTCCTACCTACGCCCTGTGATAATTCCCTTTTATCCCTTGAACATACAGACATAAATGAAGCAGCTGGTGGTCATAGTGAATTTTAATTTTGGCATATAGCAAACAGGAGAGTAGGGCAAAGGTCAAGACATTTAAAATAGTCTTAAATTGAAGACTTTTTTAATAAAATTTTTCATGACACTTTCACACATTTTACACATGACACAACTTCCCACATTGTAGATTCACACTGAAAACATCTAAACTGTGAAATAACTCATATAGAATGGTGTCCTCATGAGATTCAGTATCATTATAGCTTTTAAAGACACATTCACCTTAAAATTGGATTGACTGACTGTCGTTTTTCTTGACTCAGTTGAGAGGTTCTTGCCATCATATGGATTACTACAAATAGAGCTATTTACTGTATTCTAACACTGCCTCTGAACAACACAACTGATGCTCTCAAACAACAGCAACAAACTCCACTAATTAACTTTAAAAAAAGGCATGTCTGTTAATTGTAAACCATTCCATGTGACTACCTCATGAAGCCGATTGAGAGAAGTGTGCAAAGCTGTCATCAAAGCAAAAGGTGGCTACTTTAAAGAATCAAAAATGTAAAAGACAGTTTGCTTCAACACTTTTTTGTTTACCACATAATTCCTTTTGTGTTCCTTCATAGTTTTGATGTCTTCAATGTAGAAAGTAATAAAAATGAAGAACCCATTGAATGAGAAGGTGTGTCCAAACTTTTGAGTGGCACTGTGTATGCCACGCATTTCAGCCACTTGGCACCAGGCCACCTCTAAAAGTTAATGCGATCACCCTATATCTCCTTATAAATGATGCATATCACTGCCAAGCTGTTTGCTCTTTCTCCTCATCACTCCTCTTCTTGGCTGTCCTTCACTTTGTTGTTGTGGTCACTTGTTTTTTCAGTCACTTGATTAGACGAAAATATCTCGGTCATGAAGACCAATCATCAGTGCTGCAGCTTTCAGTCACTTGGTTTTCAGTTTTCTGAGCCTTGCTTATGGAAACTAGGAGAAAGAAATATGCAGAACTTTATACACATTTCCCCCAAAATGTTCTCTGACAGTTTGGGTATGTTTAGAAACTAATTAAAATAGAGTTCTGCAGGGTTGAACAGTGTTTGCTTATACAGCTTGAATTTGTAATATCTGATGTACCGGTGTGTCAGTGGGGTTTAAGAGGTTAAGTGCTGCTTGGCACATGCTGCACTGCTTCTTGCAAATATAAAACTATTAATAATGTTTAGTATAGTGCGCAGGCAAAGGCTGTGAATTAAGCCTCCTGGTTCTATTGCAAATACTGATGCTGCACAAATTATCGTTTTAGCATTACTGTCATGTACGATGACTTGAATGCTAATGAGGCAGATATATAAAGACTCTTAGTTTAGTCAGAGTTGTAGTTTTATAGGTTGAAACATATTGGTGCAAAAACGTACTGTATGATGCAGCTAACATTATCCATACAAATACCAAACATTAGCTCGTCACAGATATTCAAACATCTGTCAGGGTAACAGTTTGTCACTTAGCCAAAGCTAAAGCAGTCTTAACACAACAGCCCTGCAATAGATGGCACATTCATACTGAGAGATGTCTTCAATATTTTCAGTTTGACGTTGGATTGATATGATTTGATAGTTGTAATTGCACTTGGATTGCAGGTTGAGTGGGTAGTTGTAGTTCATAGCTGAGCTCATGAGTTCCATCGTATCCATCCAGGGTCACCTAAGCAGATGGGATGCAGAGAAATCACACACAGGCCGAGATGGTCAGATGCATCTTGACGAAGATGACGAACAAGATGAAGAAGAGGAAGAGGAGTTACCCATGGTACGTGTCCTGCTGAGACTTTTCATATTCACAGATGTATTGTATTCATGTATTTATTGTCATTTTCATGCTGTCTGCAGATCACACAGATCTTCAGTTTGGCTGATAACCCAGCTGCGAGTGGTGTGGACATAGAAAACCAACTAATGAAGCTGCTACAGTCTTTGCGCTCGTCTGTACTGCCAATCCTATGGTATGCGATAATAGTGGAGGGCCCGCAGCTGCAGCTCATCCAGTGTTCTAAACAGTCCAACATGACCGACACCATGGTGCTGATCGACCCGGGCTTTTGCTACCAAGTCACCGTCCAAAAGCAGCCGCTGCTCCCCACCCACCCGCTGTATGACAAGTACCCAGGACGCTTATCCTCGGTGACTGAAGTAGTCAATCTGCTTTTGGGTCTGGAGAAATATGTCGTGTGTCAAGGACTCCACCCCAGAGAGCCGTTATCTAGTAAAGACCCACTCATAGTGGAGCGGGCATCAACATGCGATTTCTTGGTTAAAAGGAAAGTGAGCATCTGTACTAACTGCACAGCGCTGCAAGGACTTTAACATCAGCAGCGACACAAGATGCTCCGTGACCACAGTGGAGAACCACCGTTCTCTGGTGCAACTTTGTCCTATTTTCTTCTTTTTGTTTCTGTTTTTATTTTGGTGATAATCCATATGACATTTTACAGATTTACCTCTGGATTGTAAAAGATTTGAAGAACCACCAAAGGCATTCCGAGAGCTGTGACATTTTAACCCAGGCGTGTTTCTTCTCACATGTCTTGTATTATGTTGGTTTAGGGCTTTTCTACGTGACTATTATGTCGGATTTTCCAGTCCATCAGCTCACTTGTGTGGTCACTGTGCTGTTTGTTGGTTCACCCTTACTGCACTTTTGATTGTTTAATCCTAAATTTTGTCTCTCCGCCCAAAAATGAAATTGAAATTCTGAGCATTAGGTCTCTTTTCTTTTAACCAGCAATATTGGACACCATGTTAACCATGTATTTATGCCACCCATGTAATCTGTACCATGTTTAATGGAGTCAACCAGCAGATTGGATCTTTTTTTTGGACAAAATAAAAACAAATTATTCAAACAGTTCATTTAGCAACAACTGTGTTGCATCATCGAAGGTTGGGATATTTTTCTGTAGAATACTGACACTAACGTTAAAAAAAGAGGCTGAGATTCTGATTTCAATAGATATATAGATAGATTAGTGCTTTTAAAATGCCTCCTCCTCCTCCTCCTGAGGACTTTTGCTGTAAAACAAGGGGTGAAAAACAGACACTCACTCCAGATTTATTTACCCCCTTCTTTCTAAGTATTACCCTCCTTTACCATGACACACCTAAATCATTAGAGGAGAACACAATTTGTTTTTAGAGTCCACCCATGTTACCGAAAAGCACCGACTGAGAAGGGTACTAGAACGCCTTAAGGACACTGAATATCCCATCGAGCCTAGAGGTCAGTCACAGTGATCCACATGGTTCCATATCAGAGTTGGGAGACAGTGTTGAGACAACAACTGTTGCTTTAACAGTTGCAGCTTTATGTCAGAGGTCAAGAGAAAGCCACTTTAAAAAAAAACAAGACATCTGAGGTAGTGATTGTCAGAAGACATGTGGGAGACTGAAACTAATGAAGGGTCTGTGGTCAGATGGGCATAAGAACAGCAACTGTATTGTCCTGGAGTCCCGACATCATCAGACATCAGATATTTCTGACATTTATAGCAAGAACAAGTACCTCTAAAAAACAAAGAAGTACCTCTATGTAACATTGACTCAACAGGAGTTAATACTTAAGCAATCATTTAGTTTGTGTTACATATTTGTGATCATTTAGATCAATTTTTCTGTTTTTTTTTTTCTGGTTATTAAGCTTAATTACATCCACTTTGACCAGTGTTTGAAAAAACAACATGGTTGGATACTTTTCACTGTAACAACAGTAAAGCTATTCTGTTGTCATATTTAAAACAAATGAACATTTTCAAATTAACAAACATCGAATAAAATCATGACATTTATCTTTACCTTGCAAAAGCTGCACCCCCCAGACAATAATGTTCTTAGCACAAACCCAAAGGTGATCTGAATCTTTTCCACAGTCGTCATCATTTTTGGAAAGAGGGAACACGTTATACTAATATAACAGCTCTACACTTAATATGTGCTTATAGAAGTATTTTATTTTCTTTAAAGCCTGTCCTTTCATTTCTGTTCTTGGCTAACATGATGATTGGCATTTAATATTCAAACCATTTGATTGATTTCATTTAAATTTGACAGTAATTCAGTTTTCCCCCGCCCCCCTCTCTATTGGGATATTTATGGAGTAAATCACTGACTTTAACAATGAAAGTTTACACATATATCAGATTTATTTTGTTATCTTGGTTTCATGAAGTAATGAATATTGTTCTCTAGCCTTTGAATTAAAACCTATTTAAAGAATTGAAACAGGAGTTTTCCATACTTCCTGACTGTCTTTCTGAAGGCAGCGTGCAAATGAACTTTTCTTGTTCACTTTCATTTTATTAACATGAAACTGAAACTGAAGGTGAAATGACTCAAACAGTGATAGCCCTCCATATTATCTTCTACTTCATGTGTATGTCTATTTAATCCCTGTTTGTTGGGGTGTGTGATGTGACGGGACTACAGTAAACTGAGCCAGATACTGTTTCAGTGACTGTCAGAGTGGTTTATTGTTGACTGAGTTATTGGTTCTGTTACTAAGCATTGTTTCAGTGGGAACCACAGCTAATGCTTTTACATTGAACCTACTACGTTGCCTAAGAGACTTCGATCTGTGGCCTGCGTGTTTGAAGTGAAGCATCTCTGACGCCCTCAGAAGCTAGTTTAGTTGACTTACAGTCGCTTGTTATGCAGCCATAAACACTGATGTTCCTCTAAACAAAAAGACAGACTCCAAAAATGATTTTTTTCATTGGAGTATAGAAATAAGAACCTAAAGTTAGCATGTTTTCTTTAAAGGAGCAATGTGTAGGTTTTAGTGGTATCTACTGATGTTTTGACTCTCCGTGAAAGGAAAACAACAAATGGCTGTGAAACATGTGAAAAACAGGACAGGAGCTGGAGCCAGTGATTAGTTTGTCCATTCTGGGCTACTGTAGAAACATGGAGTCCTGTTGTGACTAGATATAAAAGCCTAATTTTCAGGTCATTATTATAAAATAATGAAAACACAGTTATTGTTATATTATATTGCTTATTTGTCATATTCTGTAAATGTCCCCTAAATCTTACACACTGGACCTTTAATTGTTTGTTATGTATTTTAACTTGGCCTACAGTTGTTGCATTTTAATTTTCAAACAGACTTTTTACATTTTTTAAAGAATTTCTTCAATACTCATTTATTTAATATATTATATAAATATATTCATCAGATTTTCTTAATTTATATGGACAGCACTTTATCAACATGTCTGTAAATGTGCTAATATTAAAGTTTTTTTTTTGACTGAATATATATTACCTTCATATATCATAGGCTAATTGAATACACCGAAGATGAGTCAGTGAACGCACCATGCACAGGCTAATGTGTTTGTTTTCTAGTACTCGGCGTCTTTGAGCGCGTGCCTATGCAACACCTGGATTACAGTGTGGCGGGATTAACAGACGCACATTGAAGGCTGGAACATCTGGGAGGGGCGTCGTTTGCTGTGACAGCGTTGAGTCAGTTGGCCGTGGCTGTGGTGTGTGTAGATATAGAGGGTTTTCATCCGGCGCAGAAGGGAAAGCTTTCTTCTCTCTCGGAGCAGGTCTGCTGAGGAAAGATGCGCAGGGCTCAGACACGGCGGAGGTCGCGAGGCTGCTGGTGAATTACAATTGGGATATGAAGGCACCATGAACGCCACCTTTTTTGTGTGTTCTATACGAATTACCGCGCGTTTTAGTTAATTTAAGCTGTCTGCTGGGGAGGAATTTGTCCTGTGGTCGCGGGGCAGGAATGCTTTTTCTCGGCTTGGTTTTGCTACAGAGGACCGTGGAGACCTCCGAAGGCATCGGTCATGCTCTCTGGTAAGAGCTCCAAGATGTCCTTCTCATCCTGACTGGGCGTATTAATGAATAGTACAACCTGTATTCACTGTAAAAAAAATAGCTTGGCCTACATTGGAGACGTTATTTGCAATTTTATTTATTTATATGTTTATTTATCAATCTGGACGTGCGTTTACCTTCACGCAAAAAGCGGGTTTTGCCATCGTGTCAGTCGGTGTGACACACCTGCGATATGTTATTGCTTCCATTAATTAGCCCCAGTTGTGTTTTCGTGGTGTGAGCCGGTGCTGCCGTCCGTCTGCAGCGACTATGCAGATGCGGGGCAGGCTGTTGTTGCAGCCTCAGAAGCCGGGCTTAATGTGGGAACACATGCTTTATATTCTCCACGCTCAGCTAAATAACACGCTTGTAAATTAAACGCGAGGACCGCAAAGGGGGAATGAAATGCAACGTCTCTTTTCATCTGCGCTGTGTGCTGCGTCTCATAAACACAACGTATTGTTCGTGAAATGCCAGCCAGGATTTGCAACAGTATCACGGATCCAAACGAGCAGCTTTAAAAGGAGTATAAATGTGTGTCATGCTTCTTGGGAATACGCAACTTTCGCTTACTTAAACCCGCATTGTTATGTTACTGCTGTCTGCTGGGCTGTATTGATTCAGTGCTGCTTGTTCTCATGCACCAGTGTTAAGCCCTATTATTAACAGATTCCTGAGCAGGGATGTCTGTCTGGATCTGAAAAAACTCCCAATCCAAATGTGCTGCGTGGGTCAGTCAGTGCCTTCAGGGTGATTCACAGCCTGGTCCACCTTTTGGCTCCATCTGGGAAACACCTCTCTGTTTTCACAAGATTTTCCACGTTGCTGCCAAGCTTTTTCTCCAAAGTGCTGATCGTTCCTGTTGTGGGGGTGTCTTTGAAGAGGTTTGGCTTAGCTGTTTTATTGCAGGGGAGGGGGGAAAGATAGGAGGCCATTCGTGCTCTGTTTTATCTTATTCAGGGGGATTCTGACACATGTTGGCATTTGTTTTCTCCCCTCTCTGTTTGCTTTTGTCAAATTGGTAGCATGGCACTACTTTGTGGTGGTTTTTCATGCTACCTTGAGTGTTACAATGCAATCAAACACCATGGAATTGGACCTTGACCCAGATTGGTGCAAACACAATCGTATTCTTTTGCCATGTTGTTACATCAAGGTGACACTGCTCCTTTTATGATGCCCTCAAGGCGTAGACTGACATGATTTTAGCATCTGCTTCAGTAGTAGTTAACTGACAAACATGCAGGGTTTTTTTTAGTGGAGTGTGTGAAAAGTCCCCCCCGATCTCAATCCAGGACCTTTCAGCAGCAGCAATGGATTTAAAATGAAAATATGCTTTTGGCGTGGTCCAAAGTGTCTTTGGTGTGCAGTGTGTGTGAGCTCAGGGAATCGAATCCCAGATCTTATCAAGTGTTGAAAATATGCCAGAGCAGTAGTGCCACAGATAAGATAGGGAATTCACCCACATTTCTTTAGTCATTAACACAAAAGCATAGAAGAACGAGATCGGGCTGCGTGTGTAGTAATGCATAGAAGTGTATGGCTGTGGCTGAACATCATAAGCAGACCTGAACTCCCTGCGTAAACCAAACAGGGTGGATCACAGTGGAACATAAAAGCGACTTAGGGATACTGTACAGAAATCCCTCCAGGTGTTACAGAGCAAAGGGAAAATGCATAGGAATAATCCCCTCGGACGTTAGAGCCACATTCCTTTCTTTATTACTCCCCCCGCCTCAGCTTAGCAGAATCCAGGTGGATAGTAATCACCAAGATTGCTTTGTTTCACCCGCGGTAGTTGTGTTAAAACGTGCAAAGGTGAGCGTCAAGGCCAGGGGAGGAGAAATGTTGAGCCACGTGATTGGTCAGTCCGAGCTAAGCTGCCCTGCTGTGTGCCGATAAGCGTGTTATAAATCGGTATTTCATGGATATAGAGAGCAGAAGAAGAGATCATATTAGTGTGGGGGGAGGGGAGTAGGGTAGGGTCACCTGACCTTCCATAAGCCCTCCACAGTTCTTTGGTCGGGGTTGGTCAGGTGGAGGTTTGTTCAGTAAATCGTCTGCACTGGATTCAGCCGCATGTCGGACCGATGACTCTTAAACGGATGTTTCTATTCTCCATCCTCATCATTACAACTCACCGATGGGCGTGCGACATCCTTGGAGTCTGATGTTGAATGGCAGGGAGAGCGTGCACATAAAGGTCACATCACTTTTCTCTCACAAATGAACAAAGCAAGGTTCAGAGGTCGGACGAGTCAAGAAAAAAAACACCGGAAGCGTTGTCATGGCAGGCCATTGAATGCACCATGAGAGCTGGCCTTGCAACATTTCATGTGGAAATTTCAAAAAAGCACTATTGGCCCAGTTTTCGCCTCCTTTACATGTCTCTGGCAGGAGCTTCATAGTGGTAACCCTGCTCTGGTTACCATGTGTAAGTTCACAACACCAGCAGCTGTGTCAACACCAACAGTCAACATGCGGGCTCTAGCAGCCTCACCTGTCTGCAGAGAGCTGGAGGTGATATTTCAGCTGCTCTTTTGCTCCTCAGCTGCTCTAGATTGCCTGTTGAAAGAGGCCAACAAACATCTTGTGCACCCATAGCCAACTGCAACAGATACGAGGTTGCCGCAGACGAATCTACTGTTATTAATACGTGCTGTACTGTAAGTCATGAATATTTCTGTTACATAAATGCTGTTGACAACAGTAGCCTGTTCCTGGGACTCTTGGGCCAGATTAAAGCTGACAGCAGAGAGAGTGAATCTCTTAAAGAGCTTGGAGGCATTGTTTTTATCAAGGGATGAGAAAACTGGATATAAAACTGTTGCCTGTAGTAATTCAGCTTTTGCTATGAATGTTGCGATCTAATATGTATGACTTCTAAGCCTGAGAGAGAGAGCAGTGCAGTTGCTTTTGTGGACACGGTAGGATTGGACCTACCTTACAGGCTTCAGTGTTTAGCCCGTCGGACTTGAATATTAAACTCCTCGCTGATTTGCATTCGTGTGATGCACGCTGCACAGGGCCGGCTCACTCTCATCGCACAGCTCATGTTTTAATCAACATGGCTCCGACGGCGCTATCTACACCACCATCCAACAGCACTATCTACGCCACCATCCAGACCCAATTCCTTTACACATGCGAAGTCAACATGTGTTTGACAATCGCGTCACATTCATATCTCTCCTCTGATCCCTTCTTTTGATGCTGCTCTCTGTGACTCCGTGTTTATCTGATTCTTCATTGTCCCGCCATCTCTCCCTCAGGCTTGGAATGTGATGCAGTCTTGTGTTGTTGTACCCGCACCTCTGCAACCACAGCTGTGCACCAGATGTTTAAGCAGTTAGCTCTCGACTTGAACCAGTGAAACCACGGATCCTCTCAGGTGTGCTATTTGTTAGACTCAGTAGTGGTTAGAGGATGACCTGTTGATTGATTGATTTGCCCCTTGTCTTAAAGCTTGAGGTAGCCCTCGGGTGCCTCGACATGTTTTTCTGATGGGGGTGGGGGGTGTATTTGATGCTAAGTACTCACTACTGTGGTGTTTTTGCTCTGCACCGTACTGCAGTGATCTTATTTCAGAAATTGTAGCTCGTATTGTGATATAATTTTTTGGCATTTTCATATTTCCTTTATCTTATGTCTTATACCTTTTTGATATATATTTACTTTACATCAGTTCTCTTTCTGTTGTGGCACCTTTTCTATTTCAGTTTACTTCATTTACTTAACTTGTTGGAGATCCGTCCACAAGAAGACCTGCCGGTTACAAGAAGCAAACGTGAAAGCTGTCATGAACTAGAAACACTGGAGGTTATACTAAAGTAGGACTTGAGGATAACCTGGTGTGCCTTCCTTTGCTGAACAACAAGCAATTACGGGATAACGATAAACGCTAAAACATAGTGTGAAGCGCCTCACACGCTGGCTGTTTTGTGCAGCGTCATGTTATTTCACATATCGTCACACATCGTCAACTGATGCCAGGAGCACTCCCTGGACACATACAGACAGAAAGTACAGTAGTCAGGGTGTGTTGGATGTGATAAAATTGCTGTTTTTATGGAGAGTTGATTTGCATTGCAAGCTGGGAAACAGGACAGTGGTGTATCCGACATGTTCAGACACCACAAGTGTGTGCTGCCCTGTACAGAAGCACGTAGAGGAGAGTCACTGAGTCAGAAAACTGACTTAGTAACGCCAATAACACTGCAATATTTACTTGCAAAAGTTTCCTAACATTAGCCACTGTAGCTACTTGGTAGTACCAGACCAAGGAAGCCTGTAGCAGCAAAACCAGAGTGTGTTGAAGCGAACAAACGTGGGTTTTATTGCAAACAAACAGAACTTTTTATTTTAAAGAGAAGGATGTGTTCTTTAAATTGTAACACTTTAAATGGCTGTATTATATCAGTTATACTAGCAGCAATGAAACATCAGTTAACTCAGAGTGCTGAAGTCAAAGGATTGTTAGTTTTATGAAGAGATGAAGGACACGTTTTAGTGGGTGAAAAGGATTGCACCAAGTATCCGAGCAAATGTTTTCATTGCTGGACAAAGCCATTCTTCAGAGGCATGGCAGCCTTTTGGCTCCAGCGTTCAGCTGCCCGGCGACCATCCAGTTGAATACCAAATGTCTCTGTCTGTCTCCTGACTGCTTCTCTCAGCGGGTTTACTGCTCAGACTTGTTGTTTCGCAGAGAACAGACATGACACTGACTTGAACATT
The DNA here is from genome assembly GCA_033000465.1 of Sciaenops ocellatus. Lineage (NCBI taxonomy): Eukaryota > Metazoa > Chordata > Actinopteri > Sciaenidae > Sciaenops > Sciaenops ocellatus. Next base: position 5,194,433 of record CP136884.1, on the reverse strand, counting down.
CCCAGGTGAAAGTCCTTCGCAGTGTATTAGATTAACTTAAAATCTGATTTTCACAGACTCAGTTTTATGTAACAAGGTTCATGTGATGAGCCTTTGTCCGAGCGCCGCTCGTAACTCTGCCACTTGTTTGTGTGAAAGGCTCCTACTCGTCTGTCAATGGGAGGTCAAGCATGCTGGAGGTTTTCACACATACAGGAGCAAACAGCAGTCACTGGTTCAGTTCCAGCACAGGAGCAAACTCGGTACAAGTATTTCAAGTATGTCCACACACGAAGCGAGCCTCATTCTTTACGTTGTTTGAGCGAGGAAAACAGAACCCTATGTCTCACTGACCCTAAGAAGCAAAAAGCTGGTCATTTGTGTGCCGAGCTTTGAGACAGCTGCTCAGTAGCTGATAGATAAATGTTTCCCTTTTGAAAGATGTGATGCTGGCAGAAGCAGCCTTTGGACGGGTAATTCTGATTCAGCCCTCGAGGCCTTCCATCTAGATTTGTGGGTTGAATGGAGTCGTTTTATGATTTACTCGACTGGCAAGATGCTTGTTTATGGCAGCGATTTGTGAGCAGTGTTGAATGAGAGGCTTTTTGGCAGAAAACGCTATCGCTATTTTTAGATGTCAAGTCTCTATTGGGTATTAGGGAAGAGGCTTTGTTTGTAATGAACCACCATTATGTGAGGAGACATGGCGCACATGAGATGTTGCTCACTTGCTACAGAAGAGTGAAGGCCACGTTTCATGTCTTAGGTTTTTCTTCTTTAAAACATCTTTTCAATTTTAGGCAACAGTTTTATTTTTTCTTTCTTAATAGAACTATTCCAGAAGATCTGATATATAGCAGCTATAAAACATAGTAAACGTAATTCCATGCAAAGTGAGTTTGATGTACACCTTCTCATTAATGACTGCAGCGAAGAGGAAACTCCACTAAACATTGCTTTTATTTCTCTCCTGAGTTATTTATTCCATCACTTTATTCCTGGCACTGTCCTTTTGGCTCCCTCTCTCTCTTTTTGTACCGGTATCTATCGAGCTATTGGGACATAAAACACACAGGGATTAGCTTTCTCCCTCTGTGTTCCTGCCCATACATTATTAATGTTACTTTTCCTGTCTCACTCCTCCTTCTCTTACCAAATTAATTGGTTGCTAATTGTATCTTAGAGCTAATTTTAGAGTATTACGCACTTTCAGAATGCCTTAAGGCACAGATTAAGTTATGATCAGACTTTTTGCCATTGAAATTTTCATATTTTCTAAATGTTCTCTCTGGGTTTTAGTGATTTTTGTGAAACTGTTCCAACTACATAGAGACAGACACTACTACTATATGACAGATTGACCTCTGTCTCTGGTGATTTATGCATATTTTAAAGTCACAGAAAAATAAAAATATTGTTTCACCATTGTTTCCTTTTAAGCTGTATTTGTAATATTTTGTAATCTTTTCAAGGATTCATCTTTAGACACCTGAACAGAGGTGCAGCAGCTCCCCCTGATGGTACCTGCTGTAATCTGATCTAGGAGACCCCCATGCTGATCTACTGCTGACTTGCCAGAAATGCAACCATTGACTCTGCACCTCAAGAAAGCACATGGCTGATACTGCAAGGTTAGAGAGAGAGGAAAACATCTAAACCTGAATATATCTTGTTGCTACATATCAGCAGAATAACTCTCAGTTTCTTGTTCATCAGGTGAGGGCGTGGCTGGGAGTGTGAGTTGTAAAGTCCCCAGAATTACATCACATGGAGGTCAAAGGACATCTGATCACATCCATGGGTTTGGGGGCTCCTGGTGAGTAACAATGGCTTCTCACGTTGCGAGGGCGGACCCTATCGTGTCTGGACAAGCCTGAAATGGCCTGGCAAATCTATTAGAACAGTTCAACAGGAGGAAAACAAAAGTGTTTTTCCCAAGGGAAGAGCCAGCTGAAAAAAAACAGCTGTTTGTGTGAAGGCCTTTTGTTCAAGTGCTGCCACCACAGCTGTCACATAATCTTATCAGAGCACTGAGTAACTGTGAGCACACGTCATAATGTTGGAAACAGACACTTTAAAAGGTAACCATTGTGAAAGTGACTTCCCTATACCGTCTGTGGCTCTCAGCCCAAAGCTAACTGATGAAAACAGTTCACAAGTAAATGTTCTAATAAAAAAAAAAAAAAAAAATATTAGAAATTTCTGAAAAAGTTTGGCATTGTAGTTTTTAGTGAAGTGTACTCAAATAGGAGTAAGTTGTGCATTTGTTAGGGACTACTTTTAGCTGTGGATGAATACACATTTTGTGCTCTCATGAGTTTTTAAGTTGACTATGACATGTGAACTGTTGTTTTCACGTAAAAGGTAACGAACAAACCGGACAATTGGTCCAACAGTGTTGCTCGTTGATGTTTTTGGACAACAAAGGATCTATATGGCACAGAGGAATGACATATATCACGCTTTAGCTACACAGACAATACGGTCGGAGTCTTTTTGTGGTATGCGTTAACAACGCAGAAAATACAGAATAATGCCAACCTTAAACTATAATTCAGTCTTTCTGAGGGTGCGTTGCATGTGCTGTGCTCTCTCTTTGTAGATGTTCAAGGCTGCCAGGACAGCAAGCTGCAGGCTGAGAGGATTGCAGCTCTGCAGGAGCGGAAGCAGGCCCTGGAGGCTCTCCTCAACACCAGAGTGGGAGAGCTCAAGCAAGTCTGTTTGCAGGAAGCAGTGAGTGGCTCTCAGTTCACTTTTAAACCGGGGTCCAACATTCTCACTCCATACTCACCTCAAGTGTTTAGATGACAGCTGCAGTTTGTTGATTTGTTCACTTATTAAAGATACTTAAAGATACTGCTGTATATTGCAACCTATAACATAATTTTACTGTTCTGTAAATTTGAATCTCTGAGCTTAGATACAACTTGTTAAGAATCGGTTATAATAATAGTAAGAATAAATGGCCTGCATGTAAATATTTGCACATTTTAATGAAGCCACGGGTTCCACACCTGCTCATTGACAGCTGTTTGAAACATGTTCTCAGCTCGACGTATAGTGAGTCACTGTTTCTGCGTGCTCTGTTCTAGGATTCACAAGTTGTCTATTCTTTTTCAATTAAGAAGTTTGAAGCACTGCTCATCTGTACAGTAATTCTGATTCTGCTTTAAAAATAAATGATGATAGAACCATCTTTTCTGGCATATCTATTTGACTGCAGTCGTCTATTTAAAGTGTGGTTTTATTGAGACTTAAAGTAATCTCTTAAGTGGGATCATTTAATGTAACACTTTGGAGCTCACAGGCCAGTGGGGAGATGGAATTTAGTTACTGGGGGCTAATGAATGTCTTTGCAGGAGCTGACTGGGAAGTTGCCACGTGTTTTCCCCCTGGAGACAGGAGAGAAACCCCCACTGGTGCAACGCAGAGCTGGCCTGGCGCCAAACACCAAGGCAGAGGTAAGTCAACACCTTGAATATCAATTGTGTTTACGCAGCAGCTGTACCTCGATGTGTACTTGTGGTCTAACACTGCTGGCTGGCTGTCCCTGGTTGCAGGATGAGGCTGCCCAAAGAAAGCAGATGAAAGCCATCTTCACTGGTGCACTGTACAGACATTCAGAATCAGATCGAAATGTCCCAAATAGCAAGAGGACAGTTCATCGCGGGTGTCACACAGGTATAAAAAATAAGTGAATAAAAACAAAAGCTACATTGTCTTTAACATTATATGCTCTTAGCTTTGCACTTGCGTTTAGCAGATACTAAAAATTCCATCATCTGTGACTTGTGAATGGTTTGATGTTTTTCAGAGGACACCGTCATGTCAGAGAGTACAAGCTCCATGTCAGATTCAACATCCCATGACAACGGTGAGTCAACCGAATCCAAACTATAGATATATGGCATATTCATATTCATAATGAACTTAACGGATGCCTGGCAGGCAGCAGAATTATCTCACTCTTTGCATCACATTCAAATATATCACTCACACTTGGGGGTGGGAAACTCATTTGCACTTCTGGTGTTAAGACACCAAGCAAGAATATGCATTCACATGTCAGTTGTAAAACCTGAAATAGCACACGCACAAACGTGTTGTGCTTTTAATGAACGTGATTGTTTTTTGTCATCTGTGAGCTTCATTAAAAGATCATTTCTTTGCTTTTTTTCCTTAAAGAGTCTTCTCCCAGCGTGGCTGCTGACCAGCGCTCTCTGTCTCAGCCCCGGCTCACTGTTGGCAGCCCCGACCACAGGATCAGCAGGAAGCTGTCTCCAGTCGAGATTTACTACGAGATGAGGACACGCCGCAACTCTGTCACAAGTTCTGTTAGGTAAATCTCTTAAAGTGACTCTGTACTGCAAGCTGTGCAGGCTGCTTGATGTGTCTAAGGACCTGTTTATAGCTGATATTAACATGCGCCTTGAATGATCCGATTTAACTAGATTCGATACGTTCACACCAGGCATTAAAATGTGCCTCAAGAGACTACTTGTGATTTGATCTTACATCCCTGCTTTATATGCAAGTAAACACGTACATCATTCCGGTTCGCAAAGACCAAATGCGTTGTTGCCATAGCTCAGTAGCCAACGCAATGGGACGATGGCAAGCGGCAACTTCCATGGCTGGGAAATGAAGCCAATGCGGAAGTGCTAAAAACTGTAATTCCTCAAGCAGCCGCTTGAGACAGGCTGCAGAAGTGAGTCGATCCCCTTAAGCGCCCGTATTAAAATGTCCAACTTCACAGCCGAAATAAACATGTTTATAGCCTGGTTTAGTCTCACCATTCAGATTATATTAAGGCTTAAAGTTACGCATAATTAACTGCGTGGCAGCTTTGATTGACAAGTAGGTGCCGTTACAGATGGCTTATTTGAGCACCCATGCAGGTGTCATTCAGCCCATCTCAGGTCCGCCAAAGATCCACGTCTTTGAATATATATATATATCTATATTGATATTAATCAGGAGGCAGAAGAAGCAGCACGGCCAACATGGTGGTGGCCAGCGCTTCGGAAACCTACGGGTGACGTCACTCATGCTCTCTTTGTTCTTTATACTGTCACTGGACAATGGTTGGGACTTTTTTATACAGAGAAAGAAAGAAAAGATACAGTGCTGAATCAAGTGTCTAAAGCTTCTCCTAACACAACTTCTCACAAAATGTCTTCCTGTGTCGCTCCTCACAGCCCAACTCACTCTTTACCGAGAAGCGCGTCCAACGTTGAAGGTAGAAGCGTTCCGGCTACTCCTCTTTTGGCCCGAACTGCTCCAATCAGCGTTCACGTCAGGTAATCTGTGATACAGCAAAGCCACAGCTCCCTCCCACTGTGATAAGTGCGTGTTTAAAAAGGGCTTAATAACTGTGTTGAATGCAGACACAGAGTCAGGGTTGTAACAACGATTACTGTCATATTTAGCTACCAGCAAGGGCTTGAGTTCAGCATTTGGTCTTTAAGCATAAAAACTGTGTCCCGTCTTAAGTGATTTTCTGTGAAATGCACTTACACGGTTTTGATTAAAATTGCTTTCACTCTTCGCTTTTCTTTGTACACACTCGCTCCGAGTCCTCTGCTAATGTAAGCTGTTATTGTGCTTATCTCTGCCTCAGGTCGGATGCATCAGGTGGTAACGGGTTGAAGCAGTGGTCTGGCAGCCTGGATGTGCCCTATATGATTCCACTGGCACAGGAGGGCTCGTCTTCTGACCGGCGAAGCTGCCCTTACAGCTCCCGGGCCAGGCGCAGTAACAGCTCTGAGGCCCTGCTGGATAGGTCGAGCCTCCCTGACGATCCTGCTCCCAGAAATGGGATGCCCCCCAGAGGAGGGCCCTACAAGAGCTCAGAGACGCTGACTGATGGCAAGCTGCGACACATTCACCTGGACAGCCCTGAGAGATGTGCCGATGGTTCTGTGGACCAGGCCAAAATGCGGCTGTCCATGGGTGGCAGAGCGGCTAGTGGTGGCTACAATGAGCTGTTGATGGACTATATCTGGGGGAAACAGCAGAGGATGCAAGTGCAGCACCACCTGTACCAGTCCACAGGCAGGATCTGGCAGGACCTGTCCTCTCCTCGGTCGTCCACTGCAGCAGTGCCTCCCCATGCTAATGGCTTTTCCCATTCCCAGGTGCACCTCCCCAGCGCTGCACCTCCTTACAGCCCCATGGTCCTCCGAGGCTCCCAAGCTGAGCTGCGCAGGGTCAAAGTCACCAGAACCAAATCTTGTGGACCCTTTATTCCTTTGCAGCAACACGCCCAGGATGCCATCCTACTGTCAGCATATGAATCTCCCCTTCCTGCCTCTGGCACCACCACATCCTCCATCCCAAACCTGCACCCCTACCAGACTGAGCTCTCTGGCCCCTCCTTCAGCCGCAGACCCCCACAGTTTTCTCTCCCGACCCCAGAAGACTCAACAAGAAGCTTGCATAAAGCCCTGGCTCTGGAAGGACTGAGGGACTGGTACTTGAGAAACGCCCTCGGTTATCCTTCCGCTGCCCCTAAGGGACATGAGGCAGGAATCTCTCGCCTCTCTCACCCCCATCCGCTGGTGCACCAGGCCCAGTCTGTTCAAGGTGAACCAGCCAACCCCCACAGGCCTCAAATACCCCAGTCAGCCAGCTTCCACGGTCACCCGCTGCATGGAAGGTCAGTATGTTTTTATCGTATTGCTTTGTCTTTTACACCTTTCATTTCAAGGGGCATTTTGTTTTAGGGGCTATTTTGGAATACATTTATTGAACTACAAATACCAACATTCCAGATACAATTGCTCACTCAGTATTTACCACTGTGATTGGTTTAAATATCTTTCTTACTGGAAGCTTGGAGGCAGACAATGGTGCTTTCACTCTCACTCCATTTCCAACCAATCCATCTATCATCCTGTGACTTCTACAGTCGTGGCTGTTTTATTTTTGTTTGTATTCAGTGAGGTCAGCATTATCTACTGCTGTCTGCCTCAGGCCAACACCCGCCTCAGGCCCTCACGCTCCTGATCAAGTTTTCTCACTTATAGTCTTCCTTGAATTGTGGCCTGTGAGAGAACGGTCACTGTGACACTTATTTTATGATGATGTGTTCTCACTGCAGTTTCACCCTCCACTTCCTGCTTTTTGTTTGTGAAGCGCTGTATTGATTTGTCTTTCCTCCCCAATAGGTCGATGGAGTTCTCCCTCTATCAGGAGACTCCACAGATGCAAGAAGTGACCCCGAAGGAACCAAGTGCAGACCCAGGCACCCTAGTCTGAAGCAGCAGAACACACACACACACACACACACATACACACACATGCACTCTACATTATATGAGCAAAAACACTGTAGCCTCACACACACATTCACAGTCACGCGCACAGACAAGTTGACACAATGTGACCTCAACAGCAAAGCAAAACACGGCAACCTCAGCAGAAAGAGACTGAATAAGTGACAAAACTGTAGCTGTACAGTGTGAAAAAGCCTTGGCAAGTTCCCCGTGTTCTAACTGATTGATCCCACCAGTATATGAACTTCAGACCCATGTGGACGTGCACTGGAGTTGACTTAGCTAATAAGAATATGGTCATGCTGTACTTCATATATCGATATTTCTGGTCCAACACGAGCAGTAAAATCCTTCCTAATAACCCTGAGAACTCCTGAGATATACTTTTTTACAGAATATATACAACTCTAAATCACTATTTTGTATCTTCTGAGATATAAAGAACAGTTATATTAAAGAGGTAATTTATTGCTCATTAATCGTGTGATATACAAAGATGTTATATGAGCTCATATCATTTGAAAAAGTATTAATACATGCCGGTGAATGTGTGTTTGTAAACTATATAAAACGCAAAAAACATGCTTCGGTCTCCATCTGCTGTTAATTTCACATGTCATTTGTATTTTTTATGTTTGACCAATGAAACGGGCCATGAACTGTAGCGTACTGGTGTAGCGGACGGGAGTGCCTAGAAGTTTTAATATCGAAACTAAACCTTGGTTAGAATACTTTAACGTGCTTTCTAATAATCTGAAATGTTAGCATTAAGCCTCTGTGAGCTTAGTGCAATCAAAAACTGAAAGCGGTTCACGATGTCACTAAATTTGGGTGTTCGGAATGATGTCATATATATAGTGATTTTTCAGTTTGTTTTCTAGATTGAGCTCGGCGCTGGCCGATAAATGTAGCTTTCTCTGCGCTGACCTTGACAGAATAATTAGACCAGTTTTAGAAAAAAAAAACCTGAGGGCTGTTGTGAGACCTACTGTATGGCAGTAGCACATGACTGTATGACAATAATGTACGCATATCGAATCAGATTTTTCTGCAGCTAGTTGTGGAGGATTTGAGTGTCATATGGAGCACTTTATGAACATCTTAAGCCTTAATTCCCTGTGAAGTTGTCTCCAAGAGAGATGTGGAGCAGTAGGAAGGTTTCAACAGGGTTTATAATTGGGAAATGTTAAGGAAAGTGAGTTTTGTTAACATCTACTGAAGGTCTATCTGAGTGTTAGTCTGTATATAGCGTGGATTGTATTGATGATTTTCAAGCTGATATTTTATTCCCGTACTAACAATGTAATTTTTAAACTAACCACATACGTATTTAATCAGAATTAACCTCCCCCAACTCATTCCACCCCCAAGTGAGCACTATTTAATTGGTTGTGAAAAGTGAAGTTGGCGGTGTGAACAGAATAGGGCTGCTGCAGTTTTGAATGATGGTGTGAGCAGGTCTCATACCAGTGAATTTGTTAATGAGAATTCATGCTGGCTGATTTTTGTATTTGATTTCAACTCATTTCATGTGCTTTCAATTTACTTTTTTTTTATCCGAAGAGTTATGTGTCATAATATATTTGTAATCAGTGTCTTAATGGCTGCAGTGTAAAGTTCAGAAAAATCATAATAAAAGAAATCCTCAAGGAAGTGTTTGTCTTAGTGTAAACATAAGTTTACATATTTTCTAAGCATTTTTTTTTTTGTTCCATTTAATGTTGGCCATCTTGGAAGTCATTTGAATGTAATTCTTTATGTCTTTCACAAGTGATGTTGTTTTCTACTTTGTTACAAACTGTAGCGAATGTTACCTGGGTTCTTCTGCTGTCTGGTGTGTTCACATCCTCTCGGTATCCAGCTTCATGCAGCTTCTTCCAGCTGGTTAAAACCTGAAATCAAAGACCAAACTGCTGTGCACTGGGGGTCGTAAATGTATTTTTCATATAATGTACTCTGTAAGTCGAAAGTAAAATGATATAAATTTAGCTCTGAAGCAAATTTATTCAAACTATATTATATTTATGAACCTATAACATTTTGTAGCTATCTACTGTAGCTCTTTCTCATCAGTGCGGGAACTGGTAATGTGTGTTAAAATCATTTCATTCAGCAGTGTGATGTGTTAATATTTGAGTCTTTTTTCTTTTCTTTTTTTTTTTTTTTTTTTTTTAGATATTTAAGTGCAGCTGTTTTCTCTATTCCTCTCTTTATAACCAGGCCTATGAAGACTTATAGGCTCGCCCTATACTGTATGTATGAGATTGTGCATTCATTCTACTAAATAAAGTGTCATGTTGAAATCAACACAGAATGTGTCTGGCATGTTAGTTTTCCGTTTCTGTTCCTTATAACTCTAGCCTGAAGTGCAACTTAACCAACAGCTACGCTAAAATCTAAATACATGGCCCAACGCCTATATCTACATTGAAGGTTTTGCTCGCTGCAATCATTCATCCTGTTTATATTCATTGACAGTACAAAAAGAATGGATGTTGTGTCTGTGATATCACCCTCAGGTTTCTTGCTCTGGCTGCTGCCATCTTGGCAGTACTGCCTCTGGCTGCCTCCCAGCTAATTTAAAAATGAGCAAAGATGTGGATCGTTGGTGGAGTACCCACCTGTCAATCAAAGTGACCATGCTGTTAATTCTGCACAACTTTAAGCCTTAATATCATTTGAACAGGTGAGTTCTATAAAAATGCAGCCTTCAGTGGAAATTAGCTATAGAGACCAAAACTGTTTTTTGTACCAGGCTGTAAACATTTTTATTTTTTATTATTTATTTTATTTATTTTATTTGTAGACATTTTAACATGGGGGCTTATGGAGACTGACTTATTCTGTAGCCAGCCTCAGGGGTTGCTGCTTGTTTATACTGGACTTTCCTTCCTAATGTGCTTCCAGTGTAATAGATGAAAGATAAAATCCACAGTCCTGTTCTCCCACTCACCTTTTGCTTTAAGACAACCCTGAAAAATGGTGAACTTATCCTTTAAAGGCCCTACGCACACATACAGGTTACTCTGGTGACTACTACATTTAAATAATGATAACTCAACAAGAATGATCCTTACTGTTAACCTGGTTATATTTTTGACATTGTGTTATTGATATTTTATATATTGAAAAGCACAGGTGTAAGTTAAGTGTCACAGTTAGCCAAAGTAGCAGGGCCCTGACTCCTGAGACTAGTACAATTAAGTGGAGCTTAGCCCTTTATTAATCACATGTGTTTCTCCTGGTATGATAAGTCAAAATATTTGCAATGTCCCTGGAGTCCTTGTGTGTATTTCCTACTGACACCAATCAGCCATAACATTATGACCACTGATAACGCTGATCATCTCATTATCATGGCACCTATCAGTGGGTGGGATATATTAGGAAGCTAGCTAACATTTTGTCCTCAAAGCTGACATGTTAGAAGCAGGAGAAATTGGCAAGATACGGATTTGAGCGACTTTGATAGCTTGGTGACTGGATCAAACTGCAGCTCTTGTGGAGTGTTTCCTGCCTGCTGTGGTCAGTACCTATTAAAAGTGGTCAAAGGAAGGAAACGCGGTGAACCGGTGACAGGGTCATGGGCAGCCAAAGCCCAGTGCTGCATGTGGGGAGGGAAGGCTGGCCCGTGTGGTCTGATCCACCAGAACACAATCTACTGTAGCTCAAACTGCTGACAAAGTAAATGTCATAGAAAGGTGCCAGGACACACAGTGTATCACAGTTTGTTGTGTTGTGGCTGTGAAGGGGGACCTTCACAACATTAGACAGGTGGTCATAATGTTATGGCTGATCGATAATAAGTATAAAAAAATGAACTTACCCCAAAAGAGAATGAATTTAGGCAATAAATGCATAGAAATACTTAAAGAAAAAGAAAAATGTCACCAAACTTTCACTTGTTACTTGTTAAAATACAAAGGTTCTCTGTTGTTAGGTGCAACATAATCTTATCTGAGAGGCAAAAGTGTTTAAAAATGAATTTTCTATCCATTAATTATATATATTTTTTTATAGTTTAAGTTAATACTGACCTTCTGTGTTATGTTTTTTAAATCTCCTTTAGCATTAGCATTACTCTTGGTGAGCTGTAGTGAGCTAACTCTTTGAGACACTCCCCTCTGGCAGGAGGCTGTGGTCCATCAGGACCAGAACCTCACGCCACAAGAACAGTTTCTTTCCATCCGCTGCTGCTAGCCTTATCAACAAGGCCCGGAGCCCTCTCTGACACTGACTCACTCCCTCTCCCCATCCCGACCTACATGCTACAGCCTTTATTTATTTGGGACCACTTCATCCTGTCGCACATTTATAATATTCTGTGAATATACTGTGAACTCACTCTTATTATCGGTCACATACTTGCACATTTCTGCACTACAGCTCTTTCGTTTTAGAAGACACTATATATATATTTATATTGCTTATATTTTTTAATACTTGTTTTTTATCTTCCTATTTTTTTTTGCTTAAATGTTCATTCTGCACCAACTAAGTCAAATTCCTTGTAAGTGCAAACCTACTTGGCAATAAAGATTTTGTATCTGATTCTATGTCTAAAACCTGTAACTGTGTTATGGGAAAGTCACAGATAAATTAATAAATAAATATAAGAAAATGACCTCCTCCACCTCTGGAAATAGCACTGCTATCTGCATAGTGATAAATGTGAGAAACACAGTACAGCAGCAGCAGCAGCAGTTTGCTATTCCTGGACCTGACTGAGTGTTTTTCAGTCACGCAGACCAGAGTGGAACGGTGCACGCGGGCTGACAGGGACTCTCTGGTGACCTCGTGCCAGGCTCGCTTTATTTTGTTACAAATATTAAAAGTGGACATATTACACACAGGGGTAAGTAAGCTCCTCCTCTGATGTTCTTGAGCATAAATTACAAGCGAATAAGGATCTGAGTTTTAGTGCTTCAAAGTCTCATCGTTCAAACGCGTACGGCACTTTAGTCCAGTGCGAGAACAACAAGCTGCACTTCCTACAGAGACCTTCAAAATAAAACTATGCTTGACTTAGTCTCAAAGCAACAGAGGTCATTGAATAAATGACAAGTATATATAGTTTACATAATAAATTAATTAAAAACTAGACATATATTAACCAAACAAAGCTACTTCATTTTAAATTCAACTGAAATTGAAATATTGAAAGGGTGCTACAAGCTCGCTTACTGCTGAATTTCCTCTGTACTTTTTCCAGCTGATGAAAGCCAATAGTTTTCTGCACAAAATGTTAGTCTGAAATGTTTCACTAACCCGATATTAAATATCCAACAGCATGAAAAAATGAGAAAAACTGGGAAAGCATTTTTAGCCTATCAAACTTCAAACAATGCTAACTGTTTAGAGCACATATATTTATACGCTCTATTAATATGTGATATGAAAGCCTCAGATTTTATCGAGCAAACCAAGATTAATGTACTGCTGGCACAAATTTTAGACTTTTATTTTGTTTTATTTATTCATTTATTTTGTTTTACCAGCAATAATGAGCATTTTTCCTATCTTGTATTTAATATCCGATGACTTGATCTCTTAGACATTAGTACCTTTTGACAGAATGACACAAAGTGTACAACCACACAAGCATGAATCCACTTCCACCTCTTACTGAGCGCAGTGAGAGCTGTCTGAAGGACTGTAATTTTCTAATCACTTTACTGTCTTAACAAAATAATTGCTCTATCCAGACATCCCTCGAAAGATCATGAATTAATTTGAGTTGCCACCCGTTCATGTTTACAGCTGTGCTGGAGTCATCCATTGCAAAATCAGGTAGAGTTCAGTTGCAGCTAGGCCGAGTGTCAGGAGCTATTTACGTTGACATGCCATTCGTCCAGCTAAAAATAAACATTCACATTCACTGGCCCATTTTAAATGTCATCGCAAACAGCCCCCTGTAATCAGTGACTAAAAGCACAACAAGCTGCCAGACAAACAGCGAGTGAACTCCTGTTTCAGAGATGTAAGCATGATTGAAGCACTCCTTCCATTTTTGAAGGTATGCACATTTCTCTTGAAGTCTTCCCCCAGAGTGCTGCTGTCACCCGGACCCGTCTTCAGCGGCACTCGAACTCCTCAATCTCGGGTTAAACATGTCATCTTCATACGCTGCTGCCATATCAGCCCTCCTTTCAGCCAACTCTCTGAATCCACCCGTCAAACCCAGCCCTGAACCCTCCCCAGACACAGCAGGGAGTCCTAAACCTTCCCCCGTGCCCAGCAAAGCTGTCCACAGCCCCCCGGCTGCACAAATACATCCCCATTCCACTGAACCTCTGGGATCTTATGAAGAGCAACAGGAGAACCCTGCAGACTACGACATTGGTAGGCAGTACCCCGACACCAAACTCCAACACACTGGTTGAGAGCTCCTCTTTGATGCAGTGGTACACTGTGTTGCAGGTGGTTACTACCGTGTAGAGAAAGGAGAGATCTTTGTCGATCGTTACCAAGTGGTTAAAAAGTTGGGATGGGGTCACTTCTCTACTGTGTGGCTCTGCTGGGATATGGTGTAAGTACAGGTTTGACCTTTTGACATTCCATATGTAACATAATAACATCATATAGTGATAATATAATATGATATAAACATAATAGTAGCTAACTGCTATAATTGTTTGCATGCAGGAAGAGGCGTTTTGTGGCTCTGAAGGTGGTGAAGAGTGCTCAAACATTCACAGAGACGGCACTGGATGAGATCAAACTTCTGAAATGTGTCAGTGTGACCACATCACTTTTTTTAAAGACGCGTGCTCAGTAGGTTTTAGTCATTTGTAGAGTGCTCTTACAATACACAAGTTTAGCACGTGTCTATTGTAAGAGCACTTTAAAAATGTACAGTAAGTGTCTGGTCAACACAAAGAAAATGCTGCCTCGGCTGTGGAGCAGCAAGATTCACTAACAAGTGAGACTGATAAATCTAATGTCATTTCATAATCTCTAATAAGAGACAGATTTGGGGTTGTATCTGTTGAATGTACAGTTTATCATGGGAACATCTTTGTGATCATGAGCAGTGGTGGTTGTGTTAGAGATGTGGTGGGTGAGGTGGGACATAATGTGTGTGTGTGAGAGAGACAAAGTGGAGCATTTTGAACTACAAAATGAATATGTCAAGTACTGTGATAATAAGCTTTAATATTAATACAACACCACCATCATCTCTCACTGTGACTTATATTATTTTCATTAAATGTTATTGCATTTTATAGATGTCAGGAAGTCATTTGATCACAGCGTGGTTGTTTTATTATTACTACATGTATACATTTTTGCAGATATTATAATATGTTTAATATATGACCATCAGGTAAGGGACAGTGACCCCAAAGATCCAAAACGTGAGAGAATCGTGCACCTCATCGATGACTTCAGGATCACTGGAACAAATGGAGAGCGTATCCTTTACAGAGACATACAATATAATATGATCAGCTACTCTGTAGTTTGTAGAGCAGGTATAGCTTCAAGTAATTAATTCTGCTGTTTCCAAGTGTGCCTACAACAGTGGTTCTTAAACTTTTTCTGGCACAATGCCCTTCAGAAGCTGAAGCATGTCCTCCACACCACAATTTTTATTAATCATCAACAATGACAACAGTGTTGTAGTCAAGACCAACTAAACCCAGACCAAGTCATGATCAAGACCAAGGTATTGCAAGACTGAGTCAAGACCAGACAGTATAAATCCTACTTAGGTAGCTAGTATTCACAAAAACGTGCGTGGCTACTACATTCAGTCACCTCATTAAGCATAGAAGTGCAATATTTACAAAGGGTGTTCTTTCGGATGCTGTTTTGAACGCAGATGTGATTTAGGAAACCATATTTTTCCCAGAAGATTTGGCTTCACAGACAGTTAAAAAATAAATTAGACAATGCACAGGCAATTAGGTGACATACCCGAAGTTGTGTTCTTGCCTGGTCTTGAACTAAAATCCTTGATTGATTGAGTAAAAATGCAGTCGATTCGGAGAAGAGACCAAGGCCTTTAAAAAATGTGATCAGGACAGATCTCGAGTACTACAACATGATGATAGCAGAAGCAACTAATCAAAAAGTTGAATTTTAGTGGAATAAAAGTCAGCATGATAGCATCAGCAAACTCATGTTTGCTACATAGCACCAGGTTATCATCAATTGTTCTCCAAATACCCAAGAAACTCTAAATGCCCAAAGGTATACCACATGAAACAAGGTCCTTAGTTGCTCACCAGATGTGTGCATGGTTCTGGAGGTGCTGGGCCACCAGCTGCTGAGGTGGATCGTCAAGTCCAACTACACTGGCCTCCCCCTGCCTTGTGTTAAGAGCATCCTCAGACAGGTGCTGTGTCACCCTTTAGTCCATCATAAATTATCCTCTCTGTCTTTAACTGAGTAACTGAGCTCTTCTTTTGATCTTCTATTTTCGCTCATCGTTGATATGGAGTGCAGTGACAGTGACAGTATTTTCATTCCTTATCACAGGTTCTGCAGGGTTTAGATTACTTGCACGCTAAATGCAAGATTATCCACACAGACATAAAGCCGGAAAACATCCTCCTGAGAGTGGACGAGGATTACATACAGAAACTGGCGGCCAACACCAAGCTGTGGCAGCTGCCAGTGTCCCCTACTTTCACCAGCTCCTCAGGTTAGTGGTGCACTATCTGCATTACCACGTGTGTTTAGGTTCTTTGAAGGAATCTGTGAATGTCATGCTGATGGAGGTGTTCTTGATTGAATGAAATAAAAATGTTGCCCTTTTCCCTTATTTTGACATTCTGTCTCTCGTCTCCTGCTGATGTTTTTACTTCCTGCCAGTGAACAGAAACTCCGGAGAAAAACAGGTGTGCACCCTGAAATGTATTTTCCTGCTCATTATTATTTCACTAGTTTTTGGACATTTATATTTTGCCATAATTGCATTATGACTTGTGCGTTTGTTCTATGATCTCCTAAGAGTTTGTCCAGATTGTTGGGGAAGCTGACCGGGGTTTTCCACACTCTTGGGGAGTGGGTAAGATGGATGTTGTGTTTTGCTTTTGCACTCGAGCCTCTTAAATGCATCTTGATAGCATCTACAGCCTGGAACTCACTACTGGACAAATGAAATCATTGAAGACCGACGTGTACCAACCAGCGTTGTCAGATTTCAGTCCCAGATGAGCACGCTGTGTCGAGAATTCTGTCGGCTCTGTTCTAATCATGACTGTGATGCTCAAGATGGATTTGGATGGAGATTTGAATCCTTAATCTACACACTTGTTTATTCATCAGATTAATATTACAGCAACAAACCACTACAGACAACTAATTTTCAGAAGACGTATGAGCAAAAGATTCTTGTTGTCTGATCAGAAAAGTCGCATTATTTGGGGGATCGGGAGAGTAAAGTGGCAGAGGGAGGTATCACAAACTTTAAAGACACATTGAAAACTCCCTAACAATATCATACACTTTACAATCTAACTTCATATTTTCATAAGAAGCACTTCTCTGGCTCCTAACCCTGCATTAGAGTCATGATGTGTAGTGAAAATATTAATTACCATGGCTTCCACCGAGAAAAACCTATTGACTATATGTTATATTTGTACTGGACAGCTCTTCTATCTCGTAATAAATAAATATTTTCTCCTCAAATTTGCTAGCTTGCTCTTGTGGCATTGTTGTGTCACTAACAGGCTCCCGTAGCTCAAAGGCAAGAGACAAGTTTGGACTGAAAGTGCTCGTTGTTTCATCTGTAAGGGAACTCAACTTCAGTTTTTGATGTCTTTCAACCCCTGCTGCTGTGGATTCAATATAACTTAGAAACTTACTATACAACATGTAGATTAACAGCTTCACAATTCTATTATTGAGATATTAATATATGTATTTCATGTGAATTCTAGTAACTACAGATGATGTGCATTTAAAAAATTGGATTTGCACTACCTGTTGGACTGCATTAGATATGTTGTGTTAATGTGAATGTTTTCTGATGCTACCATTTGGGGGCGCCAAAGTAACTTTCAGTTTCAGAAACATAGTGGCTTTAATTTGAATGATTTGTTTTACTTTCATTGAGCACTTTTCAGATTTCAGTTTTACTCAGTGCTCACCCAATTGTTTGATTGCACCCCTGCAGTCCAGCAAGGTCTCCAAGAGCCCCATGAAGCGACTGACGAGGAAAGACAGGAGTCGACGAGGACAGGAGAGTGCAGCTGACCACGCTCCAAAAGAGAAACTTCATGTGTCCTTCTCCGATGCCCCTGCTCCCTTCAGCACCCGTAGCTCCGCCTGTCTCTCTAAGCTCACAGGTGCTACCCTCAAGTTCAGGAGGCACACAATGCTGTTTGAAGACAGACTGGACTCGGCTTCACACAGCAACAGAGACTCTATCTGCTCGTGGCCAGACCTCAACGCAGATGCTCCTGTCTCTGGTTCTAGATCAGTGTTATTACATCAGACTGCAGACAAAGAGCCTCCTCCGCCTTCACCATCCTCTCCCCACGGTCAGTCTCATGACATTTGTGGTTTTGTCTAAACTGTGATGTCAGCAGATTGTTCCTCTTCCTGAGGAAAATGAATGTTTACAGTTTGGCAAAAATGTGTACCTTTGTTAGCGTGTTTACATGAACTTAATATTTACATTTACTCAAACTAAAGTTTATCTTAGTCTTAGCTGTCACATTCTTTTATGTATTTTAGGTATCAGTGACTCAGACGTACTTCTTGACCTCCTAAAGCCCCAGAATGCTGATAAAGTCCTCATCAAGATAGCTGACCTGGGAAATGCCTGCTGGGTGGTGAGTGATTATTTAACAAGTGAAATAAACCTGAAAATCTAAAAAATTACAATTATATTACAAGTAGGAAGCTGAGAGAAAATATATACCTCCTCCTTGGTGTCCATAATTTATTCTGACAATAAAAGATTTTTAATCTGGATTTACTGTATTTATGTGGTAAAATACACATAGTGAGTGAATCGTTCTGATTGACCAAGATTTTGGGGGAATATCTAAATCCTTATTCAGATTAGTGAGTTATATCTGTTTATATTTATCATGCTATCAAATTTTGGAGGATTGCTGAGAGTTGATATGTGCGTATGTCATCTAAATGTAGCTGTAACATCCCAGTGTCTTCATGAGTTACGTCAAAAAAGATCAGGATAGGACTCATCAGAGCCATGAAGCAGATTGTAAGGTGTTTATGAAACTCCTTCAACACATCATTTTTGAAGAATTGGACACAACAGGTGCTTTCTGTAGAGCACAATTATGAAATCCATATTTGCCATGCCCTCCAGTGAAAAAGAAACACAGCTGCCATATGTTTCCAGTGAGACAAGACTGTGTGGGCTGATTAGAAATGTAACCGGAGAGAGACATAAAACATTTTAGTGTTGCCCAGTGGTGGTGGTTATGCTTCTCATTTCATCTGCAGAGTCAGAGAAAGATGCTATTTTCTCTGCTGACAGTATTTTGCTTTGCATGCTTGGAGCATGCCTCTAACCAATGGTTATGTCTACTACTTTGGTCCAGACGGAAATGTCATGAAACTTTTGGATGGATTGCCATGAAATTTGGTACAATATTCATGGTCCACAGAGGATGAATCCTAACTTTCCTTTAGTATTGAAATTTCTCAACAACTATTAGATGGATCGCTATGAAATTTGGTACAAACATTCATGTCACCGCTCCGGATGAATTTTAAAAACTGATGATAACTTTACATCTAGTCCCATCATCAGGTCATTCAGGCTTATATATATTATTATGCTCACATGCTAAACTAAGCATGGTTACACCTACTTATATTATGTCATGTTCTGAGTGATACATATATACTTATATAACTTATATAAACGAAATATAACAAAAGCACACACATAGAACTGTATAAGTACACATGGACACAAACACACAGATGAGGAAACACATTTAGGAAACACGTTCATAGGAGCTGGGAAACAGGCCTCAACAGTATTGAGATCTGGGATGACTGCCAGTATTAATTGCCTGTTCCGCCAGATAACATTCATCGCCAGTCCTGACATGTTTGCCAGGTTGCCTTGACCAGATCATGGAGAAGTCAGGCACACCTACCCACTCATGAGAAACACACACACATTTCTACACATTTCAGGGAATTCCTTGTGATACTTAGAACATTGACTACGTGAACATAACAAAGTTCAGGATGTTTGGGTCCATATTGGGTGGTTTGGTTATGAAACAGTGATGTAAGAATGGTTATAAAAGGCTGTGAAGATTTTAAGTAAAGGAGTTCGGATTCGCAAGCAGCTGTCTCCGTGTCTTTCATTCATCAAGTTTTTAAGAGTTTTCTCCACAACAATTACAGCATATTATATATTAGCAGTAAGAATGTTAGCATACCAATGTTGTTGTTGATGTTATCTATCTATCTATCTATCTATCTATCTATCTATCTATCTATCTATCTATCTATCTATCTATGTTTTAATAACATCAACAGTTATTCAGAATATATCATATACTAACATAATTTTTGCTTATGCAATTACATGCACATAATTGTCTGTAATTTCAGTAGAAAGTTGAAGTTACTTTGCACTGAGCTGAATAAGCATAAGGACATTTTTAGTGGAGCTTTGTTGATAGTCATAGATGCAGGTCATTTAATACCGGCACATTAAAGTCTCACCTCTCTTGTCGTCAGCACAAACACTTCACTGAGGACATCCAGACATGTCAGTACCGCTCTGTGGAGGTTCTGATCGGTGCTGACTATGACACACCGGCCGATATCTGGAGCACCGCCTGCATGGTGAGCCAAGTGCCTTCACAGATGTGTGTTTTTGAAGTTCTTCATCTCTCCTTTGTGAAAATGTCACATTTGAGCGTTGCTATTTCTAGGTACGTCACAAGTGCAACTTTTCACCTTTTATGTGTACCACAGGCTTTTGAGCTGGCCACTGGGGATTATCTGTTTGACCCCCAATCAGGAGCTACGTTCTCCCGCGAGGAAGGTTTGTGTCGTTCACGACTTCCCTTCTGTCCTTGATGAATCTAAATGTGCTTATAATGCGGCATCTCTGCTTGTGTTCTCTTAGATCACATTGCCCACATCATCGAGCTGCTGGGACCCCTTCCATCCCAATTTGCCCTCTCAGGGAGAAATTCCAAACGATACTTCAACCGTAAAGGTAAAATGTACCAAATTATCACAAAGATTGATTAAAGACTTTACGTTAAATACGTTACCATATTATTTGCAAACACTGTATTTAATCAGTCTATTTCTTACCCTGTACAGGACAACTGCGACACATCTCCAAGCTGAAGCCATGGAGCTTGTTTGAAATCCTGCTGGATAAATACGAGTGGCCGCGGGAGGAAGCCGCTCAGTTCAGCTCATTCCTCCTCACCATGTTGGAACTGCTGCCAGAGGAAAGAGCCACAGCTGCCCAGTGTCTGAAACACCCCTGGATCACCTCCTAGATATACCAGATTCTGTCTTGTTCAGAGCCCAGTGGACTAGCAGGCTCGGACACATCGCAAGTGATGCGGGACCCGGACAGATGTGGGATATACAGTGGTTGGTTATCTGGTGCTGGCATCATGGGGACAGTTTTCATAATATTTATTAGCCTGAGTGAGAGCCTTTTCACAGTTGAGTTCCTCTGTCTTTTAGTATTTTCATAGCTTACTGGAAAACTGCCTTGTGACATGATCAATAAGTTGTTACATTTCAATAAACTGACATCTGATTGCTTTATTTTTGTTTCTAAGAAAAGCAAATCAAGACTTCTCCTTGAAGAAATGCTTGTTTAAGTACTTAAACGCTGGTGTCTGAGGTATGAGATGGATTTATTCACATAACTCAGTCGCAGAAATGTCAGTTTGAAGGAATACCCTGATGACTCAGAAAGAAAACGGATGTTTATACACTTGCATTATTAAAAACTGCACACACACACTTTAGGTGTTTTTGGAGACAAAGCTGAAAATCTAATCACAATGAAAATGATACTACTACTAGTGGTCACAGCTGGACTCACAGTTAACCCAAAAAAAATCATTAAATGCCAAACAGGAATGACTCCACTTCTTTTGCAGTCCCTGTGTGTGTGTGTGTGTGATGACTGTAGAGATTTGGTCTGCTGAGCATTCCATACATGCTCACATTCAGCAGAGCTCCAAGAGGGGGGATGGTCTTAATACATCCACGGGGTTTGAAAGGAAGAGGAGGGAGGAGTTAGTCTCACATAAACACAGGCGTATGCCAGGCAGTTATAAAAAAAAACTCACAGATTTTCCTGTAGCAGCGAGAGGTGAAGACGACAGAGAACGCTGCCTGCAAACACATGTAAGTCTTCTGTTTTCTTTTAGGTTTTAACAAGAGACTTTTTAATAAGCCTAATAAGTGTTTGATCCTGTGTCGCTCATGGGAGACCATAGCTCAGTCTGGTTGTTTTGGATGACTGTGAAAGAGTGTGTGGACTGACATTGCTGATGATGCTCATCAGTCCAAATGTATTATATCTTCATAAAGAGTAAGTTTTTGATATTTTCATGAACCTCTTTCTCCCTGCTTGAAAACTTTTCATGGTGTGAAGACTTCTTCTGTCAGATAGTATGCACAGCATGCGACTTGTGCAGTTGTCTTTATCTACACCAAGATAAACATGTTTATCTAGACGTACCACCACTACTCTGCCTTTCTGCTTCTGAATCTCTTGGTTGTGTGTACATTAGAGTGAAGCCATCCATAGTAAAGGTTGAAGTCCTAGCGCTCTGCCTTTTGTGACACAGCTCTTAACCCTCAGCCAGTTGCCATGCAACTCAAATTCCAAATCAAAAGGAATTACCTCAACCACCGCTGGTCTTTCACAGTTGCATTAGGAGTGCAAGGTAATGCTCCTTCCAGCAATGCCCTCCAATGCTTTCCCACAGAAGGAGCCCTTGTTTAGGATTCTGGCTGTGCCTTTCTCCTCCTTTCTGCCCAATTCATCTGTGCTCAAGGTATCTAAACAGACTAATTGCTTCTGAGAGTGGGAAAGCTGCACACAAAGTACTGTGTTGTGCGTTTACTAGTGCTTATTGCAGTTGATATTAAATGATATCCAACAGTGATATCATCATATTGAGGTGTGTGTGTGTGTGGGTGGACAGGTTGGACCTGGCAGCAGCTGATAATGAAAACAGGAGCAGTAAGAGTATTGTACACTGAATAGTAAACACCCATCTCATTAGCTCCACACAAAGGGGGAGGTAGAGCGAGGAGAGATATTTATTTATCTCATGCAGATGTGTTGTTATTGCACTGTGTGTCTGCGCTTCCATTATCAAAGCCTCTTCCCATAATGCAGCAGCATATAACCGTGATGAATATTTTTTTTACACTCTCTGTCTTGGTTGCAGGATGTTGCTGACTCTTCTTTACAGTTGCACCGGCGGAGCAGCTCTTCTGTATGCTCTCTACAGATGGCTGATCCCTGCTGCTGTGCAGTATCATGGTGGATTGGCGCTCATTTGGCATGAGGTCATTGTGGAGCCTATGCTGGACACACTGACCCAGTCCACACGTCCTCAGGTGTGCCTTCAATATACAGTATTCACCTCTCATAAGAGCAGCCTTGACTCACTAATGACCTAATGAGGTCTGCAAGTAGAGGAGACTGTAAATAAAACAAGCATAACAACATACTGTGGGTCAAATGTAAAAGTACGTATGTGTACTTGCACATATATTGTAAATTAAAGGTAAATTAAAGGTAGTTCAAATAAACTAAGCATATTTGTAAATGCCCTAACACAAATTTAATCGACCTTAATTTAAAGAATATTACATGAGGAGGTGTGCTTTACTGTCATTATTGGCATTTACCGCATCATTGTCATGCCAATAATTACAGTAAAGCACACCTCCTCATGCAATATTCTGTAATTATAAGGTAAAGTTCACCCTTAATCGCCATTATACAATTACCAACTTAGATAAATCAAAGAATCAAAATGTATTCATAGTTTGGGGCAATTTATAAAAACTAATAGCACAGATCGGATTGCTTGGTTGGAACAATTGCAGCTATGCTAGCATGTAAACTGTGCTTTGAGCTGAATGCTAATCTCAGCATGCTAACATCTTCAACTTGACAATGCTAAGCTGATGTTTAGCAGCTATGTTTATCATATTCACCACCTGTCAGCATGCTGCAACATTTGCTAATTATCACTGTTGGGACCACGGGCACTCAACGTATTCATGTAAAATACGTTATATGTTACATGTAAAACGTAAGCTGTTACATTTACAGTCAGACACACTGCTCAGGTCACTTCCTGTAGCTGTAAACCGACAATTTGACCTGGTCAACAAAACGTCCGCTCTACGTCCAAACACAGAGGGTCTCTGAGCCTCAGTCTGAAATGTGTTGCTAGCATCAAATTAAAATTAGGCACATCATTTTCCAAAAACAATAAAATTTCTCAGTTTCAACATCCGATAAGATGTTTTTGTTCTATCTTCAATTAGATATGTTGTTTATATGTTTTGAAAATGAGGTTGTGTATTTGATCGGAAAGAAAAGAAAAATGACAAATCAGTTTTTTGGCCTGCACGAGAGGAAAATGATTCCATTTTCATACAGCGAAGTAACAAAAAATTCTAATAAGGTCTTTGTTTTCATTCAGGTTCACTAAGCCTTTAAGACAAAAAGGCCAGGTCCAGGTAAGGAATAACTGTGGCATGAAACAATAGACCATTCACAGGTGTGACATATATTTGCATTCCATTTAGGAACTGCCCCACTGCCCTATTATTGTGCATGCTGGTTCGCTGGGACCCTTTACTGGGCGTTGTTAATATTATTAGATACACCTGTGCATCTGCTATGACAAGCCAAAAGCCTTTAAAGTAACATTATGTAGAAATTGGTATTTTAGCACCCCCATTTTCAGAGTGTAATATCACTGTGGTAAATATGGACAGCTGTACACATGTATTTGTGATGATTATATTACTTATGATCAACTTATGAACAACTTTGCTAATAGCAACAACACAAGACATAGCAGCCAGCTAATATTACTTACTAGTCCAACAGCAAGAAGCCCAGCTTGGCATCTGTCTTCTATTTCACGAAGCTTTCGCCAACGACTAAAAGTCAGTTCCAGATTTACTCTTGTTCGGCAAATTCTTGCTAGGTCACTCTCTCCTTTTCTTTTCTTAGCTTCCTCTGTCAATGTCCTCTTTAGTCTCTTCACCTCTGCCAATATATCCATAGAGGCTTGTAAGCCAAGTTACACCGCATGCTTGTCAAGCTCTGGTTTTGGCACGATACCGGCTCTGCTTCACGTCAGCATTCAACCTCAAACTGAACTGAGCTCACAGTCCAGGCAGCCCAGCTAATGAACTGAGCTAACATTAACTGACTGCAACTATAGTTCACAGCAAATTACTTTACTGTTATTCAGGAAACTCTGTAAATCACAGGGAGTTGAACTGGGCTGAGGTTTAACAAAATGATCTATCTTATATCATTGTATCATCCGGAAGTTTAGAGCTAATGTCATACTAACAGTATAGCCTCATACTGGAAGGTATATTTAGAACTAACACATGTGAGATTTAGACTTAGAAAAACGATTTTAAACATGAAAATGAACTTTGAAGAGTAAAAACAAGTTTTGCTGTACTATACCACTGTTTTCAATTAGATTGTTTTCTGGTCTGAGGTTAGGCAGCACAAGTGAAAACGTGTGGGTGTATCATGGGTGTGTGCTGGAACTGTAGACATTGAGATGATTGTTAAAAGTTATGAAATATGAAATATATGAAAACTCTTGACAAAAGACAGATGCAGACATTTTGGTTCAGCAAACAAAGCCCAGTATAATCTTTAGTGGGTGAATCGGTAACAGGTAGACAAAAGAATAAACAGACTGACAGCTGGGTTTAAGCGCAGACAGGTGCAGCCTATACAATATAGACAAGCTAACAGGAAGCTTCTATGCAGAACGGTGGGAGGTCACTGGAGGTAATCAGCTGATAAGTACCAGTTGTCCGGGAGCAGAAAACATGCTAGTGAGAAAAATAAATATTTGTCTTATGTTATATGCCCACAAAACACATGTTCAGGATGTTGCCTCTCCCTATTACTACTCCAAAACTACAGGCCTCTTGAAATCTTGGTCATCATATCACCTTAAGTCCACAAAGCTGACTCACAATAGCCTTTTTCTACATTTTGTTGTTGCTTGCTTTTAGGTTATTTTTGTGAACAAAATAGTAGAAAACAGTGTATTGTCTTAACTTCATTCCACATGCGCAGCCTTGTTTTCAAAGTATGTAGTTCACAAAATTCACTTCATTGATGCCTCTCTGTAATTATTTATGAAATATGTAAAAATAAGTGCAATTCTTATTAATCAAATTAAATCAAAAGGCAATAAGTAATTATCTGCTATCCGCTTGCGCTCTTGTTTTTTTGCCTGAGGAAGACTGACGTTGGTTTATTTGTCCGGCACGGTTTGAGCTGACAGTTAAGGCACAGAAGGGAGAAATGTACAGCATGAAGTGTTATTGCGCCTTAATTGTTCTATTCGCTTGAATCCCAATTTAAAGAATTTAAAGAACAGAGATAGATGCAAACAAATGAGATCTGACACTTAAATGTGGAGTTCTTTTATGTATGCCTATTAATGACGTATAAACGCAGTAAAGAATGAATAATTAATGATGGTTTGGCCTGTTGTAAAGTGGTACTTTTGTTTTTATCCCCTTTAGCGGCTCCTGGGTGCAGTACAGAAGAACGCCACTAGAGGAGACCCTTGTAGCGTGGTCAAAGCCATTGATCAGTTCTGCAGATCCAAAGAGTGGGCCATGAATGTTGGGGATGAGAAAGGTACTGAATTCTCATTATATGACTGTGTGCTTTCATGTGTAAAATCATTTCCTTACTCGACCCATCTGCTTGTTTTGCTTCAGGCTGCATTCTTGACTCAGTGGTATCTGAGGTAAACCCAACCACAGTGTTGGAGCTGGGAACCTACTGTGGCTACTCTACGGTGCGGATTGCCAACCTGCTTCCCCCTCACGCCAAGCTCATCACTCTCGAATTTAACCCAGACTTTGCTGCCATTGCTCGTCAGGTCATTGCTTGGTCAGGATTAGAGGAAAAGGTAAAGTCACATGTCTCCTTATAAACTGAAAAACAACAATTTAAACAGTGTGTGTAAAGGTCAGAGGACAGTGTGTTTCTTCTTTCTAGGTCCAGTTAGTTGAAGGAGCATCTGGTGACTTGATCCCCAAAATGAAGGAGGACTTTGGGGTGAAAACATTTGACTTGGTTTTCCTGGATCACTGGAAGGATCGGTACCTTCCTGACACAAAATTGATGGAGGCAAGTCTCTCATAGTCATTTTCTACTGATCAAACTCCTGACCTTTCTGCAATGACACCCTCTTTGCTTTGTCTTCAGGCGTGTGGCCTCCTCAGGAAAGGCAGTGTCCTCCTGGCAGACAACGTCATCTGCCCCGGAACTCCTGATTACTTGGAATATGTCCGCAGCAGCCCTCGATATGAAAGCCAGTACTTCAAATCTCACCTGGAGTACACCAAAGTGGAGGATGGCTTGGAGAAATCTGTCTTCTTAGGGTAGTTACTAACATAAAGTGTCATGTTTTACATAGGTACTAGTAAACCTCAGACCTCTGTTGTCTCGGATTCACTGAGCAGAATTAAAATGTGTTTTTCTAATACGTCATAGAGTGTGTTAACTTGAAATTAAAAGTGTTATGTGAAGGGAAAACAAATCATTTGTGTGGCATTTATGATGGAAGTCTCAATGCTTGTTGCACGCTCTATATTGGTACAGTAGGCGGCAGTATAGATACTGTGTTCAGGCATCTAATTGACAGATGAAGAGCTGCAAACTGATCTGGGGGCTGCTTTTTCCCAGAGCATCGACTCAAATCAATAATAAATCTAATCCAGCTGCATTCTGTGGTGCAGAAACCTATTTTGTGCTCTGATATTCCCCATCATTGTGCCAGCGTTGACAGGTGTATGAAGAGAGCAAGAGTGTGTGTGTGTCATGTTAGTATGTGTGTGTGTGTGAGAGAGAGTATGAATCAAATTGCTGCTCATTTAATCTCTCAAAGTGACAGAGTTCCATCATACTGTGGAGGGGGAGGGTTTGACATTTGGTCCAGCTCGATGGAATAAAAAAAAAAAAAAAAAAAAAAGAAATGAGCTAGTCCACCTAGTGCTTTCTTCACAGACGCCTGCATGATAATCCCAATCTGTGGCCATTAGTGCACTGAGGGAACGAGCGTGGAGAGGGTTGAACAGGGAGAGAGGGAGGGAGTGAAGGGGGGGAGTGCCTGAATAGAGATGCACGCAGAGGAAAGAGACAGAGACAGAGACAGAGAGAGAGAGAGAGAGAGAGAGAGAGAGAGAGAGAGAGAGAGAGAGAGAGAGAGAGCTTTTAAGGGATTTGGCAGTGATTTGTAGACTCTCACTGCTGTAATGTTGCGCTTTTCCTTCACTTTTCCCTGATTCTGCCATGATACTTCACCCTGAAGCCTCAAAAGTCAGTGTTTGTGTTTTGTCTTGATAAATCACAACTACTTCTTTTTTAGCCTGCTGTTTTCAGTGTGTTCTGGTGATTTTTGAGAGTGCACAGGCGGCTGTCTGAGATGATAAAGGATTTACTTTTTGGTGAGGAGAGGAGAGCCTTACCTCTAGATATATAATCGCATTTTGGACCATGGATGGAGGCCTGTTTGGAAGCGCTCATGTGATGGATAAAATCAAGACTGGTCAATGAAGAATGGGAAGGTAAGAAGTGTCTTCACATGAAGAAATTCCTCGACTTTAAGGCTGCCTGTAATGGTATTTTCAAAAGGGGGAAATTGTCTGCATAGACTGCAGATTCGCAGTATGTTCTTTATTGATTTTGAGTATTTTTCAACTAGTTCTCATAAAATCAGACTTCATGAGGGCTATACAGAAAAATAGACAGACTTTGTACCATAAATATGGGTTAAGAATGTATGAATGTTAAGTACGTATAGCAATTTTAAACAAAGAAAATCCGCACACATGCAAACTGTTATCATTAATACATATTAGACATTTAGATTTAATAATACTGTATAATAAATAATATTTTCTATATTTCTACATTTCTTTTTTCTGTCCAGATTCTGCCTGGAAACATTTAATACATTTATAATCTCTGCCTTTTGTTGACTGTGGATTTTGTCAAAGATTCTCATGCAGATAAAATGAAGCTGCTCCATCTGTTGGAGCATGAAATGCTACGAAGCTTCACTTGATGTTTTCTGTTTTGCAAAATTTATAATGTTTTCCATCATCTGCTCTCAGGTCTCTGTGATAAAAGCTTCCAATATTCACTCTGTGTCATCCTGCACGCTGACCAAAATCTGCTTAGATACAGCTTTCTTATGATGCACATATATATAAAGCTTATATTTGTTAATACTTTCTCCAGTGTCAGAAATGTTTAAAAACCTTTTGGTGGGCTCTCTGCATGTAACCTTTGTGACCTGATAAGCTCGTTTTAGCATTTACCTTTAATGACACACATCTATTGTATGATTGTGCATATTTGCTCTTTAAAAAAACAAACAAAAAAACAAAACAAAGAAATGAATGAAGAAGAAATGACCAAAACTTTCCAAAAATTTCATCTGTGATCACAAATCTCCAAGTCTCCAAGCTGTCATGCAAAACTACATGAAGCAAAACAGTCCAAATCACATCAGAATGTTTCACTTTATATTTAAAACTGCATGTTGTGTTTAAATATTTTACAGTGACTTTTTCACTGATGTGACAGACAGCAGAGAACAAAAAATAACTCATTTATCCAGCTTTAAAACTGAAGGGTAACCTTTTTTAGCCTTCCTCTTCTGATCAAGACTATGGAAATGATGCATCCTGTCTGATGAGATGATAATCAGACCTTAAAGCCCTCTCTGACTGCCCTCAGGTGTCAAAGGTAGAGGGAGTGGCCTGGTGCTGTCAGTACCTCTGCTGGTCATCATCATGACATCAGATGCCCGCTCATCCCATCAGTGCTGCTGGCTCAGTACACCTTCAGGATACCAAGCATGGCTCCAGTTGATGTGGGCCCTGCTGGTAGGTATCAGCCCGGGTTCGTGGGCCCAGCAGGGCACCCAGCCCCAGTCCATCAAAATCGAGGGCGACATCACTTTAGGGGGGCTGTTTCCCGTGCACTCCCGGGGACCTGCAGGGGTCCCCTGTGGGGAGGTCAAGAGAGAGAAGGGGATCCATCGATTGGAGGCTATGCTGTACGCCTTGGACCAGATCAACAGCGACCCGGACCTGCTGCCTAACATCACTCTGGGGGCCCGGATCCTGGACACCTGCTCCAGAGACACCTATGCTCTGGAACAGTCCCTCACCTTTGTCCAGGCCCTCATCCAGAAGGACACCTCAGATGTGCGCTGCTCAAATGGAGAGCCTCCCATCATCCCCAAACCAGAGAGGGTGGTCGGAGTGATCGGGGCGTCTGGCAGCTCGGTGTCCATCATGGTGGCTAATGTGCTCAGACTGTTTTCGGTGAGTTTGATTTTCACTTTCTTCATTAAATGCTGGAAAAAACTGTGGGACAGTTCCCGTTGATTTGAGGTGTCTTATTAGACAAAAGAAGAAGTAGAGGTGCATGAGTTTAAAGCAGGGGTTTCCATCCTGGGGATTGGCCCCAAGATTAATCTGAGTGGTCCCAAGGTGGATAAAGGGGTAGTAAAAGTATTTAGTAGTAATAGTAAATGTGTTACATGTTAATAGTGTGTACGTGTTAATAGTATTTACAATTGTAAAGTTACAGAAAAAATCTTTGTTTTAGTTTTGTTTTGCTCTTTGAATGACATGTACAATAATGACTACATTACAAGTTTGATTTTGACCAGGAGCCAGGAATCATCACCACCTCTCTCTCCTGGTGTTTCTTGTTTCTCTAGTCTGTCCTGCTGTCCAAATAACAGCATAACGGCTATAAATCTAATATGTATTGTGCATATTTTCATTTTAAGATCGGTCACATGCCATGTCACATTTAGAGTTAATCAATGACTTTCAAACAAGAGTCAAAAAGCCAAAAAGTGTGCAACTACCAGGAACACCGCCTTCATATTTTTTATTTTTAACATGTTCTGTTCTCAGGAAGAACACACACAAAGAGGTAAACTTGGAGCACAAATTAGTTGAACTTTCATTTTCTATTACACCAAACATACTCGTTCATGTTTGTACTGTATAAATGATCTCACTGCTGATGTAGTTAAGATGTACTGGTCCACGCAAAGGTCTAAATGATTTCTCCACTTGCAGGTGATGAATGCTGCCATCATCAGCTTGAACATAGTTGCATGGTTAATTGCATTTAAGAGCACCCTTAATATTTATTAAGATGCTTAATAATAATATTGTATCACCTCATTGCTGCTGTACAGACACATTCACCAAATATTTAACCTGATATTTAAAGCAATGATATGAATGAGTTTCTGTACGGATGGCAGGTACACGTCACAGGATTTTCAATGCATAGCCTCTGCAGGCTAATCCGCTATATGTGTTCACTGTACAGATTTGTTATTTTAACAGACGATTGACCTTTGATAATTGATTACACGGCTTATAGGGATGATGGGACACTGAGTCTTTTAAATCCCACATTATGCCATGTTCCCACCGTCTTACTGACAGTCTGCCAGAAATCTAGAAATGTCTAAAAATAAACTCAAATTGAAAAAAGTTTGTTTTATATTAAAAAAAATGAAGATTCTTCTTCTCTGGATGCAACATTTTTTATAGTGAGGATATTGAGTTGAGAGCCAAGGAGGGGCAGCTTGCATACAGGGCAGATGTTAACTACAGAATTATAGATCCGAACCTCCGCTAAGCCCCTCTCAGCAGCTCAGGACCCTGGGCTGAAAATAGAGCATCAGGGCAACGGGATGACATTGGTTCTAGGATAACTGCAACTTGTAAGGCCGGACGGTGTGGAGTAGATTTAGCTAAATGGTGCGTTTTCCTTCCACTGTCCATATGTGCTGCTCTCCGGACCATGGATGCTTCTAGAATGATGCTCACTATACACTGAACATCTGCTCTCAGCTGGAGGAGGAGATGTTTCAGCATCTACCACACGTGCTGTTATCATATTGTATTCTGTAGGTGGTCATGTTACATAATTAGCACTCTATCTATAATGCATTTTATGAAATGTATGTTTTAACAGTTCAGCTTGTTAAATAACAGCAGATTCACACAAATTCTTCAAGAAATAAATACTCAAAGCTGAATGATTAGTTGATTAATCAGTAAGTCAATCAAGAAGTTATTAACTGATCATTATTTGAGCATGCAAATTGAATAGCTTTTGATTTTGAACCACAGTTTGGACATCACTTTAACTACCACAACGGACATTTTATAAAATAACGAAACAACTATACAATTAATCAAAAATATCTGTATATGAACACACCATTAAGTTAGGACTAAACCACAATCATATTTCCTTGACATTATTGAGTGATCGTGAGAAGATTTCAGCTGTGCTGGACTGTAAGTGGATACTTACGGATACTTAAGTGGATGGATACTTACTGGTTACTGATATGGCTCATTGATTTTACAAAGTGAATGGGCGCAGATGCTTCTACGGGATTATTTGCATCCAAATGATTGAATCACCTCGCTGACACTCGTGTGGACGCTGACACTGACGTCATCAGACTTGTCAAAAACAGTGAAGAACTTTTGTCCGGAGAAAATTTACCCCCCGGTTGAGGACGTGGCCTGTAACGTGGAGGCTGACCAGTAAATTCGAGCTCGACGAGGTGGACACACAGCGGCAAATTGAAGCTGCATGTGGCCATCAGAATTAAATATATTGTATGGCTTACAGCTGAGAAATGCCTTTTTCTAGTCTCTTGATCTCTGTCTCTCCCTCTGTGCTTAACGTAATTTGACTAAAACCCCTATAATCCTTCCAGATAATCTGTGAAATGGTTCTCTCGCTCCTCTCTCCTTCTCCCTTCACTACCCCTTGTGTCTACCTTTCTCTCCTCGTCCCGTCCAGAGGGCCCGGCGCTAAGCCACGATAGGGGGACCAGCATTAGCAGGGTCAGGGTTGAGACTGTCGACATAAACTGTGTCATTAAAGAAGTAGCACACCAGTAAATTAATCTTCTCATCCATTTTTCCCCCAAACAAATGCTTTTACAGCTGTGGCTCCTACCATCTGTATTTCACTGTGACGTTATGTTCTCAGCACAGACAAGCTCAGGGCAGATCGTGCTGTGAAGTTGTCTCAATTTAGAGAATTACTGAGAACAGAGGCTGTTCTACTCTATCATAGTTCAATTTTGGGATTTTAATGCACCACATCAGGTCAGTATTAATGTGGAAGGCCTCCTTTTAGAAGCTGTTAAGGTTTTGTCTGTTCATAAGTGGTGCATCATCCTCTCATGTGGTTCACTGCCTCTTTGAGTCTTTCTTTTCACCTTTGGTATTGCATATTGGACTAATAATCAGCGCTGCTCATGTTTTCCACTTGACTCAACCTTTTCATCACCATTGAATCTTTTGTCTCAGATTCCACAGATCAGTTATGCCTCCACTGCCCCAGAGCTGAGCGACAACAGCCGCTACGAGTTCTTCTCCCGTGTGGTGCCTCCAGACTCTTACCAGGCCCAGGCCATGGTGGACATCGTCAAAGCCATGGGCTGGAACTACGTCTCCACGCTGGCTTCTGAGGGGAACTACGGAGAGAGCGGCGTCGACGCATTCCTCCAGATATCCAGAGAAGCAGGTTGTGTGTCTGGCTGTTCACTGCTGTGACAAAAAGGGGATTACTTTTCATCAAGCTGTTGTATTCACTCATTAAAAGACTAAAATAGGAAACAAAAATCTTTTAATACACAAGAAGTAACAGGGCAAACAAGTCACCACTTCATGAGGGTTTAAAAGCTCAAATGATGTTACTGGAGTTCAGATTCCATAATATCAAAAGTCCTACAGACACACACACAGACACATGCACACTGCACATCAATAATTGACATTGCTGGACAGGCTACCAGCGTATTGCTTTTAGCCATGCCTGCAGCACAGTTGGTCCATCACTTTGGTTCAGACTGAAATATCTCAAATCGCCATGAAACTGTGTACACATATCTTGAAGTACACATATCCCGAGTGTCACGATGAGATTTATTGCTATGAAATTTCATTTCATTCAATATTTTGGTTTATGAGCAAATTTCTGCAAAACTGACATTCTCACCAGCTCCAGCTGTAGTTTGTGTTAAGTGTCAATGAGCACTAAATGCTAGCATGCTAACAAGCTAAACTGTAGGACTAGTAATATTGTATTATAAACCGTTATTACTCAAAGTAATAATGCTGTTGCTGATGTCTGATGCTCTTGATCTAGAACAAGACCACCAGCTATGCTAACAGTTCAGTGATTCTGTTCTTGGGCACAGCAGAGCATAAATGCTACGGGCTAAATGCTAACTACTGTGGGCTAGGCTCACAATGACAATGCTGATAATAAAGCAGGTATAATGTTCACCATGTTAATCACCTTGGTTTGCTAACTATAGCTGATCACGATGTCATTAGTTTTGAAGGATGTTCAAGGTATTGTAACAGTAAATTGCAATTTTGACCTCATGGTGGTGCCAGATGAAAAATTTAGGATTGTGAATATCTAAGTATCTATATAATATCACTATATGTTTTATATATGTTTTGAAATCACTAATGCGCTTTCAAATATTTCAGATGTGATATCATTCATTATACATATTTATTTTACTGTGCAGTGAGGGTGAGAAAACATGATGCACAGCAATTCCAAAATATCTCTAATGTCTCCAACACAGGGGGGCTGTGTATCGCGCAGTCTATAAAGATTCCAAGAGAGCCCAGACCAGGGGAGTTTGAGAAGATCATCAAGAGACTGATGGAGACCTCTAATGCTCGCGGGGTCATCATCTTTGCCAACGAGGATGACATCAGGTGAGTGAAGCTCGGCTGCACATCATAAAAGAAGAAGGGGAAATCAGTCAGATGATCAGATGTGCAAGGGAATAATGTTTTAATGTCAAGTCTCCTGTATGAAACACACTCCCCCACTAGCAGAGGAGTAAAGTAGAAAGTGTGTAATGAAATATAAAATCTGTCCTCTTTCAGACGGGTTTTGCAGACGGCCAAAAAGGCCAACCTGACAGGCCACTTCCTGTTTGTTGGCTCCGACAGCTGGGGCGCCAAAAACTCACCCATTCAAGACCAGGAGGATGTGGCCGAGGGCGCTGTCACCATCCTGCCCAAAAGAGCTTCTATTGATGGTAGAAAAATGATTAGATCAAAATATTACATCTAACTCTAACCATCTGGATGCAATATATATGGAATATCTACAATAGTCTGTCAGTGACATATGACATTGATAGATGAGTCTAATATCAATGCAACGTATGAAGGAAATGAATGATGTTTGATAAGTCTGCCAGCAATAGTTCTGCCCTGTCACTAAAAATTGGGAAAATTGAGTCATTGCCATTTCATTGTGCAAAAATTAGATTTGTGCTGATTTAAGCGCAGTATGATTATTGATGTGCTGATATCAATCTGAGCTCTGAGGAAAGCATGCATGGCATTTTCATGAACCATTAAGTAAAGTCTGCTTTGTGAAATGATTCGAGGGTTCGACCAGTACTTCCAGTCCAGATCTCTGGAAAACAACAGAAGAAACATCTGGTTTGCCGAATTCTGGGAGGACGACTTCAAGTGCAAACTAACCCGCCCTGGCATCAAGTATGAACTTGGTAGAAGGAAATGTACAGGTAAGCAGGCTACAGTTTCATATACACGGATGTTCTTGAAAATGTTTGTAAGTGGTTTTGTCTTTTCCAGTTTTGATACTTTTGTCATCCGTCAGGCGAGGAAAGAATCAGTCGAGACTCTCAGTACGAACAGGAGGGCAAGGTGCAGTTTGTGATTGACGCTGTGTACGCCATGGCCCACGCCTTACACAGCATGCACCTCGACCTGTGTCCTGGCTCCATGGGTGTCTGCGACAAGATGGACCCCGTGGAAGGACGGATGCTCCTCCAATACATTCGCTCTGTCAACTTCAACGGTGAGCTTTTGACTTTCAATCTGTGTTTTTGCTCAGTGTGTGAGGATTTAGATTCAGAAAAAGAGTTGGGGATGAAAAACTAAGTGATAGAAAGTAAAACTGTTGCTTTCCCTCTGTTGCTCACCATCACTGCAGAAGATTTGAAAGAAGCTAATTTAAAAAAGAAAACAGTAGAAGGGAGGTCAGCTTGAAGTCGGAAGCCTTGAGATGTTTCTGCTAATGTACCTAGCTGCAGCACAGGGCGCATTTCTTCAAAGCACGTCCCCTCCCTAGGGCTGCCTCCTCGCTCTTCCCTATACACAATGTTCCTGCTTTTCATCATCGTCTTTCATAAAAAAACAGTTTTGAAAAAAAAAAATGTTCTATGAAAGCATCCTATTTACTGCTCTCCTCTTGCTGGATGACCTTGGCTTTATGGAGAAGATTCTCTGATTGAGCGCCTGCAGGGACCCGGGAGGAACATTCAATCACGTTAGGGCAACAGAGCAGAGTGCACTGAAAGACTGTACACGTGGAGGAGAGTCTTCACTAAAGAGCTTTCACATGATTGCACAATACTGAAGAAAGCAAACACAAGCTGTATTCAAGGACATGTGGGTGTTTTCTTCATCACTAAAGATGAGGGTGCATGTATCCACCTTAGAAAGCTTGAGTTCTTCATCCTCTCTTACTTCTTTTGCCGTTTTGAAAGTGCACAGGTCATTGAAACTCTGTCTCCATCAAACAGGCAGTGCAGGAACTGGAGTGATGTTCAATGAAAATGGAGACGCTCCTGGTCGTTATGACATCTTCCAGTACCAACTGTCTAATGTCAGCAACCCTGGCTACAAGGTTATCGGCCAGTGGACAAACCACCTGCGACTCAATGTAAATATTTTCTTGAAATTTAACGAATAGTTAGACATTTTGAAGAGATTGACACCAGTTTAATGTGTGTAAAGAGAGAGCCAGCAGACATTACAGTGATCTTCTTAGTCCACTCTTGGCAAGAAAGTAAGCAAATATTCCCGATGAATTTATGAGTGTCTGGTTCAATCTTCTCTTAGATGGTGGCTAGACACTGTTCGTTTATTAATTTTTTATGTTGTGCATGTTAGAATGCTACATATTTTAAAGGCCTTTTTATGTACAGCTAGAACCTGCGATTTTTATGCTGATACCATTGGGGTCAATTGACAAGCCATGACATGGTGCTCAAACATGGAGCCCCCTGTTGAATTTGTCCAACATCACAGATTTAGCCACAACATGTGAAATACTTCTCCAATAACATTAAAATAAGCTCACTGCAGTTTATAACTGATCTTTTAACAACAAACAAGAATTTGGACCATGAAACTGGTCAAAATGTCAAAATTTCTGACTTGCTAGAAATCCAACTGATTGTCCAAAAACCAGATTGATGCTTCACCTTAAAACAACTGATCTGGTAGAAATTTGGTCAGATTCATTTGTGGCCAAAATCTGGCTTCAGAACAGTGTCTGCCTGCCATAATGGCAACAGTTTTTAGCCCTTCACAATGTCTTTGCCAGTGCTATCTGTCAAGAATGGTAAGACAATGTTTGTGTGTTTGTACATCCATCCTAGTCGGAAGAGATGCAGTGGTCAGGTGGTGACCGCAAGATCCCTGAATCGGTGTGCAGTTTCCCCTGTGAGTCCGGAGAGAGGAAAAAGATGGTAAAGGGAGTTCCCTGCTGCTGGCACTGTGAGCTCTGTGATGGCTACCAGTACCTGCTGGATGAGTTCTCCTGCGACATGTGCCCTTTTGATATGAGACCCTTAAAGAACCGCACAGGGTGCAGGCCAACACCCATCATCAAGCTGGAGTGGAGCTCTCCCTGGGCCATCATCCCCGTCTTCCTGGCCATCCTGGGCATTCTGGCCACCACCGGAGTTATCGTCACCTTCATCCGCTTTAATGACACGCCAATCGTTCGGGCTTCGGGAAGAGAGCTCAGCTACGTGTTGCTGACAGGCATCTTCCTCATCTACCTCATCACTTTCCTCATGATAGCAGAGCCCAGCGTGGCTGTGTGTGCCTTCCGCAGGCTGCTGCTGGGGCTCGGCATGTGCATCAGCTACTCTGCCATGCTCACCAAGACCAACCGGATCTACCGCATCTTCGAACAGGGCAAGAAGTCAGTCACACCCCCGAAATTCATCAGTCCCACCTCTCAGCTGATTATCACCTTTATACTCATCTCAGTACAGGTATGCATGTAGATGCATTTTTCACACAACTTAGATCCTCTGCAGCACTTAAACAAATGCTCCTTTCTCCGCAGTTACTCGGGGTGTTCATCTGGTTCGGTGTGATGCCACCCCACACTATCATCGACTACGAGGAGCAGAAGCCCCCAAACCCGGAATTTGCGCGGGGCGTCCTCAAGTGTGATATGTCCGACCTGTCCCTCATCCTGTGTCTGAGCTACAGTATCGTACTGATGATCACCTGCACCGTGTACGCCATCAAGAGCAGAGGAGTTCCTGAGACCTTCAACGAGGCCAAACCCATCGGCTTCACCATGTACACCACCTGTATCATCTGGCTGGCCTTTGTACCCATCTTTTTTGGCACGGCACAGTCTACTGAGAAGGTGGGAACATTTTTATAGGCATTACTGGGCAATTCTCCTGGGATTGGAGGTACTTGTACTTTTACTTGAGTACTTTCATTTGATGCTGATTTATACTTCTTCTCCATTACATTTTGGAGGGAAATTACTGGTTATTTTGAGTTGCAAGTTTTGCATACAAAACATATGCATATATATTCTAAAATATTGAACTACTATATTCTACTATACTAGAAAATATACTACTATAGCTCCACCTTATCCAGCTAAACCATTAAAATTCTGAGTACACATTAGTGTATCTCTAACACTTTTGAACATTTATACCTATAGTTCACTAGAATCATCAATGCAGGACCTTCACTTGAAATTGAGTATTTTTTTTCTGTGTGATTTTGCTGCTCTTACATAAAAATAGATTCAATTAATTAGCAGATTATTTATATAAGTCTTTGTTTTATCTGACCATCAGTTCAAAATGCAAAGATATTCTGCAGCAAATACTCATTTGATTCACAAATTGTTTTTTGATCTATCATATAAGATATGTCGGCAGTGTTATCATGTGTGTGCCTAAGCAACAGAAATTAGTCTGGACTCTCATCATATAAATATAGTTCAAATATACTGTATATATGTATATATCCAGATAACCACTTACAGCTGAATCTATCAGTTGATAGTTTAATAAATTATTTTTCAATGTTTAGTTTTGTTGTGAAATTTTATGCCAAATCAATTCATGCATTTCACTGCAGTTGTAGGTGAATTTACGTAACACAGTAATACACAGTAATAGTACGACAGTAAACTAACCCCCTCAGCTGTTCACAGTGAAATCTGAGTTTGTTGCTTGTCATCTCATATTTGCTTCCTGCTGTACTCACAGGACATCCTGCCTCACTGTACTGAGGGTTTAATTTAGCTTGTGGGCTATTTCTGCCGTCACAAAGTACGAGACTGTTGGGGGAATATTTGAAAAACAGAGATAGGCTTTGACTAATAGAGAGCTGTATTATGAATCAGTCAGGCTGAAACGATTAAAGCCCGAGGTGCTTTCAAAGTCTTTTCACCTCCCCCGAATGGAAATGAAATGAATTAAGAAAAGGGAGGAACGAAAAGAGGTCAGATGAGCTGAGGGACGGTAGGGACCCCTCGTATACCAATTCAGCCATCCCATTCAATTAAACATCACTTAAAAAAAGAGCTTAATATAGACACTAACTTTTGTCTGGCTCGTGGAAATAGCGGCTGTTATCCTCCCATCATGTGTAAGGCCATGTGTAGGAGGAGGAGATTTACCTGTTTGATGTCTGTATTTACATATGATGAACCATGCAACTGATCCTGAGCCAGTCTTTCTGCTCGCCTCGGGCCAAACAAGTGAATGAATACGATCCACTTTGTGCTCATAAATCACCACAGCTCCTTTTAGAAATGGAGGGGTCACTAAGAGGAACTGATAAAAAGCATAACAGAGATGATAAAAGAAAGTATACTGTACGGACATCAGCCTGTGAGATGGCAGGATGTGCTTCTGCTGAGGATAGTGTACAATTTATGACTTATTTATGCTGCAAATATATCTTATTTATGACACATATAGCTTGATTTATTTATGGACCTGTACAGTTTGCTTGAATAATGAGTTCATAATTTATTGGAGGCAAGATCTCAGGAGAAGTCACTTCTTATTATTACAGTTGGATCTGGAATAAAAGGAAGAACAGAGGATAGAAGTGGTCAAAGCCCATATATAGAGCCTTCTTTCCTGACTACATATACCAGGTCATAAATCATTCATCAGGGGAGAAACACTGCCTACTGTGCATGGAGATGAAAATTGTAAAGACTGCATTGTGACAATCTCTGAGATGACATAGACTATTTTCTTGAACTTGTACAAGATGATATAATCAATTATTAACTGTGCACTGATGGATACTCGCAGAATGAGCAGGAAATAATCAATAATTTGCTCAGTAACTGTGTGTGGGGGGATCTTTCTGACCGTCCTTGTGTGTTGCAGATGTTCATCCAGACCACCACCCTGACGGTGTCCATGAGCCTGAGTGCCACTGTGTCCCTGGGAATGCTCTACATCCCCAAAGTCTACGTCATCATCTTCCACCCGGAGCAGAACGTCCAGAAGAGGAAGCGCAGCTTCAAAGCTGTGGTGCAGGCGGCGACCGTGTCCACGCACCTGTCCCAGAAATCCAACGACAAACAGAACGGAGAGTCCAAAATCGAGCCGGACAGATCGCAGTAAAAGTGGGGCCATGTTTCTATCATCTACCCGCCACAAGCCCACGCTAAGATGGCTGACGATGAGTGAAAAATCATTGGCTGGATTTCTTTCCTCCCCTTTAACTCTGGACTGAAACACCAGCAAAGACGTTCCTGGATGTTATTTCTCTTCACATTTATTCAGATAACTCAGATCTTCTAATCCTGGAATGAAGCACAAAAAGAAATGATCGATCTTCAAATGGACAACTGAGAACTGAAAGGATGTTGAACCATCCTGAATGAACTGCAACTTTTAAGGTTTTTTCTTCTTTTTTTGTAACAACGTACACAAACACCTCGACATGATAAGGAGGTATTGTTAGTTTTGACGTTCCCTGGGAAATGCTGTGTAGGAAAAAAAAAGATTAAATGGCAACCTTTCCTGTACATGTATGTGAAATCCCATGGGGTCAATGAAGCGTTGTTCACTGGCTCCAAAACACTGCATGGATTGTCTGTTTTATGTGTACATGAATGTTTTGAAATTGTTTTTAATGGGGTGTCGTGACTTCTTCTGATTGCACTGGAAGGAACTAGTTTTTAAAAAAATGCACCCCCCACGTCCTGTTACTATTTCTAATAAAATCCCCCTGGGAAGGTATAATTAATCACTTCACTATAATCACTCACAGCAGAAATCATAACCCGATCACTAATGCAACAAAGCATTTTGTTGAAATTGGTGTCATGTATGCAAATATATTATGGTACAAGCTGGTTTTCATGCTGGAATCTGTAAATTGGTGAGTGCAAACAGGATACAAGTGATTGTGAACAGGATATTTATGTTCTACCTGGTACTTTTACTCCACAGTGGAAAACAATGTTTGGCATTTCCCCATATTGTTTGTCAAAAAAGCCCAGTCTGTGAAGCAACATGCTACAATCATGGACAAGCTGCTGTTACGTTCATGCATGGGAACCTTTGTCAGAAAGCTTCACGTCATCAGTTGTATTTGGTAGATTTTACGCCATGATAAAAGGTCCTCTGTCACAAGTTGTCATTTCTGCAGACACTAGAAGTTTCTCATGAGATAACTCCTGAAACGCTCCCTTATTATTTGCCAGTATATGATTTGCAGTGTGCTTTTTTGTTACTTGATCACGATGTACAACTCAGGTTTTACTGAAGGTGTTTTTCTTGAGGATTTCCTTCTGTACTGGCACAGCCTTTTTAATACAAATGGATTCAGCAGTCACCACGTGCAGTTCATTTTTCCTCACGGTTGAGGAGGGCTGTGAGATTCACGTCCTTGTGTGAGAAAACACTGTTTGTACTGCCCCCTGCAGGAGAGCACGCCTCAGTGAAATGTTTGTGAATAAAAACACAGTCAAGAGGGAATTGTTTGTAGACCCCACAGAAACCTTAATAAAAAAAAATACTGTTTATTATTTGAACTGGTTTACATCTGACAGGACCATTAAAGCTAAAAAAACCTACTGTATATTCATGTGTAGGTGATGAAGGAGACGGTTTGGGGAAAAATAATTAGAGAAGTTATTAGAGAATTATAGAGAATTCAAATGGTCTCACACACACATACAGACACACATGTAAAAACGACAGAATTGTCTCCACATACAGAGTCAAGCCATCACAAAAAAGAAAAAATATATACAGCAAATTTGCTGATGTCACCAAAAGTTCAGCATCTCTTGTCAAGAGTGAGGTCAGTTACTGCTTTTAAATTAAGTTCCATCACAAAGTCCTGTTTGGTGTCGAGTGGCAGAACAGCTACCGGGCTGGTTCTCTATGCCAGAGCAGCGCAAACATGCTTAACGCTTCACACACACACAGCATCCTGACCTTTGACTACCACATCTGGGGAAGCAGAGGTCAGCGTTTACTCGAGGAAGCTGTCCAGAGTCAGGCAAGTCGCAATCTTGGGTGGAGGCCTGGTCACCTTTTTCCTTTTAGCTTTCATCAGCGGGCGAATCTCTGATAGAGGAGACTGGAGTGGAGGGCACTGTTAAGGATCGATGCGGTTTACACAGTGATGTTCTGTTCTGTCCAAATCACTTTTGATATGAATATGATAAAACATGCTGATGAACGTTCACTTCTTCTACGATTATTCTCTGACATCTAAAAATATCCTGGACTAATGTTATCAAAATGCTTCTATACTTAAAGCTGCATACATGTTTTGCCAACTGGGACCAGTGGAATGAGGTTATAACACACCATCAACATTATCACAGCATACATCCCAGCAGATAGAGCAATATAAAATTTGATAAGTATATGATGTATTTGTCAGACCAGGTGACAGCCTACCACCAATAATCACATTAATATGTAGGTAATTAAAATGAAGAAACACCCGTTTGACACACTCCACACAGGAAAAAAAAGGATACAGGTTGGATGAATTTAGTGCGTCCTCCTAAACCATCATAACCAGTTCTCAGCTGCAAAACAGCAACATTTTGTGTCATCATCAGGACATTACATGACATGAAAACATCAGAGCTGAAGGGCAGGAGGTTGTTGGGTTGTACTTACGACTCCAGGCTTCCTCTGAGGGTCCAACATGCTACCGAAAGTCTTCTTTCTGAAGAGGAGGGAATTCCTCAAAAAAGGATCCATGGATCCATCCTCATC
The DNA here is from genome assembly GCA_033000465.1 of Sciaenops ocellatus. NCBI lineage: Eukaryota > Metazoa > Chordata > Actinopteri > Sciaenidae > Sciaenops > Sciaenops ocellatus. The sequence goes on along the minus strand of CP136884.1, from coordinate 5,151,517 downwards.
TCGAGCCTGAGGTGAGACAAAATCTTGAGGGAGATGAACACCTCATATGAAAATGGACTTTGTTGAGTGACGTTTACAACCTTACCTTGCTTGGACATGAACTTTTCTCACTGTGTTTGGACAAAGATGACCTGAAATATGAAACATTTTCTTTAGTGTACAAAAAACACAATTTAAAGAGAATCTAGAGATAAAAACACATACATTCCCACAATGATCCACATTTAAACTTACGCCGGAGGGTCGAGTCGCATCTTCTTGGATGGGACCTTTGACGGCCTCTTGGCCACATCATCTGGTGTAGTGATGTCATAAGTCATGTTGAGGTCAATGTCTTCGTTACCTGCAGGCTGGCGGAGGCAAGGCTGCTTCAGGTCCATCGGCGCCGGACTGAATGACAGGCAGAAAAACATCATGAGTATATTGCACACAGTTAAGTCAAAGCATGTGTGTGTTTCAGTAGCTGGGAGACACACCTTTCAAAGACGAGCCGACTGAGGGCTTCATTTGTCCGTGTCGGGGTGCTCAGAGTCCTCTGGAGAAACTCCACTTTCTTCTTCAGACTCTGTGGACGGACACATGCAGGAATCACAACTGTGCATTTCTCTGACATTGAAAGTAAATGCACATTTAGTAGATCTGTCTTACAGAGATTTCTTTATCGGCATTGGCCAGATCTTTTTGCAGAGACTTCATGTCCTCTTTAGTCTTAGTCACCTCCATCGAGGTTTTATGTAACTGAAAAGAGACAAAAAAATTGATTTAGAAATCACACTTTCAAGAAGTGATTCCTCTGGGGGTGGTAACATACAGTTACCTTGTTGTTTGAGGCGAGCACTTCTCTCTTCAGCTTCTCACACATGTCATTTGAAGACTTCAGACTTCCTTTTAGATTATCATACTCTCTAAAACAGAAAGGAGGAGATAAATGTCCACGTAGCTCTAAACGATGTGGTGTGAAAACGATCTGTCACTGAGTGAATAATGTGGTGTGAATAATAACTGAGCTCTTGGGCTTCTTACTTTTTGAGCGAGATGCAGTAGATGGAGAGCTGCTCCACTGCTGATTGGCTGATACCCATATCTGTGATCATGGACTCCACCTCTGCTCTCTGGCCCTGCAACAACACGTCCAGGCTGGGACCAAACCAGCAGTATTAGTGCACAGACGGAGTATGACTTTCTTTTACAATGAAAGAAGAGACACAGTGTTATACAATATTGTAACACTTGTACGACTGCAGATACCTTTCAAACGTTTTCATTTTGGTCCTGAGTCTCCGGGCCTCGTCCTTGGCAGCCTGAACTTCATTCTGTTGCGTCTCCAGGTATGTCATCTGTTTCTGTGAGAAGTTAAAGAAAAACATATGATTCAGTATGGAAACAATAATAAATAATAAACAACAGAGAAGAGACAGCTTACTTTGAGGGCAGAACAGAGCATCTCCTTTTCCATAATCTCTTTCCGCACACTGTCCAGGTCTCTCCTCTGCTTCTCCACAATGTCCTTCAAGTTGTCCGTCGCCTTCTGTTTGTCCCGCCAGTCTCGCTCTATATATTGATCAGACACGCGATGAACTAGTGCTGCCTGCTTTTAACAATCAAACATCACTGCATCAGAACATGGTTCTTACCTTTGGAGCTTAAAAGCACCTTCATTTGATCGAGCTCATTCTAAAGAAGGGAGAAACACACAGTATGACACTCTTAATCAAACCCAGACAGCGTAATGACACAGATCTGTATGAGTTACACAAACAATTTCTCTGTTAAAAACCAACACATTTATCCTTAGATGCTCCAAGTTTGGTACCTGCAAGCTTTCCGGGTCCGCCGTTGCCTCCTCCTCTCCACCAATGTCAAAGAACAGCTTGTTGATAATGTGTCTGGTGCTGACCTACACGCAGAGTACAACAATATTGAGTTGATGTTTTTTTTTCCTTTTGTTTTTGGCACGTTAGTTCAGTCTAGTAGCAGCTTGGAAGTGTCACTGTACCTGTTTCCTACACTGTGGGCAGGTTTTTGTCGGGGCTGTCTGAAACCACTGAAGGAGACTGGAGGAGAGGAGACAGGGAACAATCAGCAGCTTAAAACATTAGAAATGTGCGTGTTGTTGAAGATTTGGCCTTCTGTGTCAGGTTACCATTCATAGTGGAAAGTGTGTCCGCAGTGGATGGCGGCAACATCTCTGGAATGATCGAAGAAATCGGAGCAGATCGTGCAATATGCTCGGATAGGCATGTTGCTGCAGAAGGGTCGTCCTGTTATGAATAGGAGCAGCCGTATTAGTTGACGTACACAGTGAACTTCTCTCCCTGATAACCGTGTTCGTATATGTAAGCTACACTCACTTGCTTGGCCGACGCTGTAACGTCAGTGTCAGCAAACACTTGCCTTGGCCCTGCTCTCGTAACGTTAGCATTTGGCTACGCTAACACTAGTTAGCTTTGGTTAACCTCGTCAACAGTCGCCATACTTACAAAGCGAAGACGAATTTACTGCGCAGTCCGCCGTGAAGAAATGAAGCATTACTAATCTTGTGTAGAATATTTTGGCATTTTGACCACCGAGTTACACTGACTGCATCAGACTGAAGCCGTCATTAGCTATTAGAAACACAATGGCTGCTCCATAGCAGCTGTTTCCCCGCTGTACGTTCAAACGCAAGTCCCGCCCCTTACGTTGCGTTCAGGCGCTGCTCGTATACGTGGCTACAACAGCGCTTTTATATAAAACTTGTGATATCTTTATGAGAGAAGCTAAGGTGTATTGTATCTTGATTATATACAATCGATTACTACTTTTAATACTATTTAACACACTAGCAGATTGTGTGTTATTTTCCCTCCATGTGTGTTTTTAAAACTACTCCACTCATCTTTCACAGCGTTGTAAACTTAAGCAAAACACAATGTGTTCTTGTTGTGCACAGTCGCGTCACTGACTGTCCGAAGTACAGTGGATGCACCATTAAGATCGAACAAGGAACTGAGATAAATGACGAAAATTGCATAATTCAATTTGCAACATGGAGCTACCACAGTGATTCACAAATATTTCAAAATTAACTCTTTATTAACTTAATTTATTTTAATTTTGTTAAATCCAAAATCGGTCTGTTTACTACTTCTCCAGAGACGTTCTCTGGAAGAGAACTTCAAATCCCACAATTCCTACTTCCGCAACCTAGCAGGGCATGTTGACGACTAGCAAGCAGAAGTACTTCAGTTTCGTTCCTTATTGCAGTAAATGTGACAAACGAGTTGTGGAGCACAGCAGTCAAATGTAGACAGCACCGGAAATGAAAGGTAATTATTTGTAATTAATTTAAAATGTCACGAGACTTTGTCTAAATAAAGGCAGACCCAGGTAGGTGCTGATTATGTGCTAAAGTTAGCCACCAAAGTAGCCTTTGAAGTTCTCCAGCAGCTTATCAGACGTCTGAGTGTAGACTGTGGAACAAGAAAAGTGACATGACTTACACAAAGAATAAGAGTGTACACACGAAGGAGAAATGTTACACTCTAGCAACAGACTCTTATTCTGTCTTCCCCTTCAGTATGACACCAGCCATTGCTTCTAGCAACAAGAGTGAGACTGAAGTTTCTCAGAAGATAAAAAGGTCAGGGCCATAACATTTTAATGACTCACACACTGCCGTCCATGTTATAATAAAAGTGCATCATATCTGGCTTGTTCTTCAGTCATAGTCTCAGCCAAGCTGTTCACCTTTGCTCCCATAGCTCTCTCTCTCTCTCTCTCTTTATGTCTGTCCTGCCAGGTGTGTGTCCCTGCCATAAGTAGCAGCGATGGATGGAGAAGCTCAAAGGGCGGCTGCGTCGTGGGAGAATGGTACTCTGGCTCCTGTGGACCGCCTTCGCAATGAGAGGGCGGACAGCCCCACGCCAGGTCTGGTGGAGGGAACTGAACCAGGTGAGGCTGGTCTACGTTCAGCACTTTTTGCAGATTGTCAGTAGACAGACAGACAGACATGCAGTGTAACTTAAGTGTCATATAAATCTTGATCATCTGAACCATCTCATCTTACACTGTGAACCTTTGTGAGTAAATCACAGTAATAATCACACTATCAGTGCATCATTTTTATTTGGTCTTTCTCGTCCTTATTTCAGACTGTAGGTCTGTCTGAACATCTTCAGGCTTGGATGCATGGATGAATGAATAAATGTAACTTTATTTAAATGTGATGTCATCCCCTATGGGATTATATCACAAAACACCAAAAATGTTTACAGTACACGGGTATAATGTTTACAGTACACTGGTGTCCCTTATCCCAAAGAAACTGCTTCCAGTTGGGCTGGTCATGCTTCAGTCCAGGGATAAATAGAGATCAACTGTCCTGGATACTAAATAACAACTCTGCTGGGAAGTGTCTCTGAAGCATAATCCAACCTTTTGTTATTTCCTCTTTCAGCATCCAGTCAAAATTCAGGTGCCATAATCACCGCGTAATTATGTTGATTTTCAATGACACGTAATTGTACCATTACACCACATGCTCTGTCCCCTGAACGATGATAATACTTGTCTGTAACTTTCCTCATGCGTGAAAAGTGAGAAGACTTGAGAGAGAAGACTTCCTAGCGCCCAGCTGTTGCTAGGCAACACAAAAACCAGACTGACTTGTTTGGATCTTGTCAATACACCATTTTCAAGTTAGGCAGTTCTCTATTTCATGTCGTTTTAAATATGCAATAGAAGGAGAAGTGTGCGTTTGTGTGTGAGACATGAGTGTGCACATCCTGTCTGTGCAAAGAAAAGTTGAACCTATGATCAGAATAATGTGACTTTTGTAATCTGCATGTCACTTTGTTGCCTGTTTGAGGGGAATGTTTTGATGATAAACTTGAAATAACTGATGACGAGGAGCGCCTGAATGCACCATCAGTCTGTGGCTCTGTGAGAACAGACTGTAATAATAGTAGTAAGCTCTCTGACCTTTTCAAACCAAAAACATAAGAAGGAAAAGCTACCATATTCTCTCCATGGAGCTGTAATAATACAGACATCTCCTGACTGAAATTGTGTGATTTTTGTCTTGGTGGAAGTGTGTCAGCAGCAGTACAGCTCTGTCATGTCCAGCTTGAACTAATCCAACTCTGACAGGAGAAATGATTGAACTTCTCCTGGATTTGCTCGACTAAGTCTCAAGACAAACACAGCATTTTTGTTTTGTGTTGTCCAGCTGACTCATTATCAAACTTCTATTATTCTCATACTTTCTCTAAACTAAATAAGGCAGTGGTCAGAGAGTTCATATCTCTCACCGTGGCTTATTCTGGCCAGACAGTCACAGTTTTTTTTGCTAACATCAGCCCCATTCGATGAGACAGTACTGGACGGTTCCCATAGAAAAGCTCAGGGATGTGGCTGTGTGCTGCTCTGCAGAGGTGGGGAAGTTACCCTGACGTATGGTACAGTTGCTGAACTAACCAGTTAGACTTTGTTGAAGTCTTTTATCTTTTAAAACCAAAAAATATTGTTTGAAAACTCTCTTGATGAAGTACAAAGTTTGTTTTTGAACAATGACGCTGAAAAACACACTAAGACAAGCCACACAAAATGGAGATTTCTGCCTTCCTGGAAGTGTTTTCAAACTTTTTTTTTTTAATTTTACCGAAAAAAATACTTTCAGGATGATGACTAATTGGTTGGGTTGGAAAGTGTACATCTGGTTAAATGGCCTAACCTCCATGAAAGAGCAGTACACAGCTGCTTTTCTATGGGAACAATTGCTGACTGTCTCCCACCCAGTGGATGAGACAGTCACGGATAGGGGTTAAGCCAACAGATGCATAGCAACAAAAAAAAAAAAAAAACAGCCCCCAGCAGGGCGTCATTGTTTTTATAGGCTTACTTATTTGTTCCTGACACACCTTCACATTACACAAACAAAGACAAACACTTATCCCTACATTCATTTCAGGTGCCGGTCAGAAGAGCGCTATGTTCGTCCATGCTCAGTCTTTCGAGGATCTGACTGCTGAGGCTGAACAAGAGGTCGGGAGGGAGGCTGAACTGGACCAACCTGGAGAGCGTGGAGAAGATCTCAAGGTGATGGTGGGAGAGCAAACGATAGAGGAGCAGCACAACAGCGACATTGCATCGGAGAGTCGGACTAAGGAGGAAGACGTGTCCAGTGAGGCATGGAGGAGCCACAGGAAACACGTGTTTGTGCTGAGCGAGGCCGGAAAGCCCATCTACACCCGCTACGGCACGGAGGAGGCTCTGTCCAGCACCATGGGAGTGATGATGGCACTTGTGTCCTTCGTTGAGGCGGAGAAGAACATCATCCGCTCCATCCATGCAGGTCAGAATATACTTTAAGATGTGGTTCATGATTAAAAATAAGTGGGTCAGCAGTGCTCTATGAAATATGTTGGGTCCATGTCAACTCTGAACATTTTCTGTGTCAGATGGCTGTAAAGTGGTTTTCCTTGCCAAGAGCCCTCTGGTCCTAGTGGGCGTATCTCGAACCTGCCAGTCAGACAAGGAGCTGCTGCGGGAGCTGCAGTACATCTACTACCAGATCGTCAGCCTGCTTACCCTCACGCAGCTCAACCACATCTTCCAGCACAAGCAGAACTACGACCTGCGGCGCCTACTGGCCGGCTCCGAGTATCTCACCAACAACCTGCTGCATCGTTTGGACCGAGACCCCGGTCTTCTGCTCAGCGCCGTCACCTGCCTGCCTCTGGCCAGTTCCGCCCGGGACGTGGTGTCATCGAGCCTGCAGGCCGCCAAATCTAAAAACCTGGTGTTCTCCATCCTGCTGGCGGGCGACTGCCTGGTTACTCTGGTGAGGAAAAAGGACCAGTTCCTGCACCACATAGACTTGCACCTGGTCTTCAACCTCGTTGGCTCCTCCTCGTCATTTCGAGAGGGTGAAGGCTGGACGCCGATCTGCCTGCCAAAGTTCAACACTGCAGGATTTTTCCACGCTCACATTTCTTACCTGGAGCCCGCGTCCAAGCTCTGCCTCATCCTGGTCTCCACCGACCGAGAGGACTTTTTTAACATGTCTGACTGCAAGCAACGGTTCCTGGAGAGGCTGAGCAAGCGCAGTGCCTACCAGGCCCTGAAGGAGGCAGTTAAATGTCCCAGCTATTCTGTAGAGCAAGTCGGCATCCCGGAGCTCAGGCACTTCCTGTACAAATCAAAAAGCTCTGGGCTGTACACCAGGTGGGCAGAAAGAAAGAAAAGAAACATGCCAGAAGCTTCACACATCATGTTCTTTACTGTTACGTATCATCAGGTTTCATTTCTCTCTTTTAGTCCAGAGTTTCCTGCAGTGTACCAGTCTGACGAAGAGCAGGAAAGGCTGATGGGATTGTACCAGGACCTCCACAGCCACTTGCATCATCCAACCAGACCTCTCCGTTCCTTCTACCGCTGCAGTGAAGCTGAAAACCTGCTGGCATGGGTGAGTCTGACAGTCACATCAGTCTTTTACAGTGTTTTATAACTGCCCCGGCTCAGTTTTCACCACAGTGTCAGTTTCACATGACATGAAATCACAAAATACATCAGGCACTAAATATTATCAAATAATGAAAACTGAAACTTGTGCTGATATGAGGTAGAGCCCATTTTTTGGCTCTTTGCACGAAGAGTTGCACAAATCAAAGCTGAGCCAAAGCGAGTGTAAAACACTGTTGTGCTCATTTAAACAACCTTGTCACACTCTGTGTTGCTCTACCTTCTGTCCTACAGGTGACGAGTGGCTTCGAGCTCTACCTCTGCTTCAGTCCGCTGGGAACCAAAGCCTTGGCCGTCTCTGCCGTCAACAAACTGCTGAAGTGGATCAGGAAGGAGGAGGACCGCCTCTTCATCCTGAGTCCTCTGACATACTGAGCCCCTCGCCGCCGGCTGACCTCCCGAAACAAAAAGGCATCACCCTGAACGCAGACGGCCTTGTGCTAACAGCAGCGGTGGATGATGCAGCAGTCAGTTCAGTGTTAAGAATGATCCTCAAAGCGATGTTTTTGTTTTTTTTTTTTTGCTCTGGCATTCCTCTGATCTAATAAACAGGTTTGTGATGAAGAAAGTTGCACAATGAGGGTAATTTAAAGCTGTATTTTATCTGGCTAGACTTTTATAACTTTAAATTTGGATAAACAGACTGAGGCAGCATCAGCATCATCTGTGACACAGTAACAAGTGCTTGTATGCTGTCGAAGTTGTTCCATAAAGTGTTTTACTGTAACAGACCTATTTTGCCTCTCAATATCTGATAAATGCTGTCTTTGTTTTTTTTTTTTAAGTGCTATCAGCTCAGTTAAAATAAAAAAATTTAAAAAACTGAAATCTTCTGAAGACCTGCAGCAGAATGTGTTCACTTGTTTTAAGACATGCTGTTAAAACATGAGCTTAACCACATTCCTGTTGTGTTTCTCTTTATACGATGAACTGTAAGAACCATTATCATTTGACCTCTATGCACTTTCTTTAAGCAAAAAGCACTCCAAGAGAGACGTAACCTGTTGTTGCTGCTGTCATTTGATTGTGTTAACGTGTATAAATCTTCCAGGGTCCATGAGAATTTCCCTTTTACATGATGACATTTGTGTTTCCATTCCTCATAATATTCATATTAATTAAGAAAAGCACTGTGTGACATTTTATCAGCTTGTGTCTAATCACGATAACTGCACTTCATGGGATCCTTTGCTTTGCTTAAGGAATCCAAAGTTGCCACATTTGCCTCTGCCGCTAATCATGCCTTAACTAACAGTCATTGTGTGCAAAGCCAATGTAAGGTTGCAACAGTGCCGATTTATGGCTGCTGCCAATTTTACAATTATTCTAGAAAAAAATAAATCAGTGACTAGAAAGAAAACAGACTCCTGATTAGATTCTGTGTCTTGATTGACGTGGTGTTTGCTTACTTTTATTTAACAGCATAATAGTAGTAGTTTTAACATCCCTAATTCATAATAATACAATTATTATCAAGTGTTTACTGTTGTTTATTTACTGTACGCTCATATATATTGTAAAATCTATTCTAGGAATAATTTTTTTCAGTCTACCATCATGTTTCAGGGTACAAACACAAGAGAGACATGCTGGTCTGTTGCCTAAACAACAGGGATGAACACTTGGAGCGAGATTAAAGCTGTTAAAGTACTGATACTGTGTTTGAGTGAGGGATGGAGTGGAACAGGAGGGGGCACACACAGCAGGTCTTCTAGAATTAGTTGCCAGAAAGAAAAAACAACATAATAATAACAAGCACATTCAGCCTGCATCAATTTATGGCATCATGTGTGCGTCACCGTGAAACGCGGGTTAGCCAATCCAGTGTGTGTGTGATCTGTCAGTGTGGAGCCGGGAGGGGAGGAGCGAGCTGGAGCGCGACTGAGGCAAAGAAGAACGCTTCATACCAGGAGTAGAAGTTAAATCCGAAACTAACACAGTTTACATGTTTCCAGCTCTTTGTGAGGACGCACAGGCTTTAACTTGAATTAATCTAATCGTTTGTTAATCTGAGGACAGATCAGTCATCTCAGGTCAGACAAGGACCAAACCTGGCAGTGGTTGTTTACCTGAAGAGGACGTTAACTAACCTGGTAAGAGGTAAGATTATCATCATATTTACAGCAGCATGTGCCGAAGACTGCTGTATCTTTCACTTGTCGCTTGTTCAGATATTTTGGCAAACATGCAGCCAGGTATAGAACTATCCCTCAGGAAAACATCATACAGTGATGACAAAACAGGCGATCCAAACTTAATTATTATTTAACAATCTTAATGTTTAATGAGAGTTTTAATTGTCGGTGTTGAAACTTTGTGTGGCATGTTGTGTCTGTGATGATCAGTGGAAAAGGTGTGCTGAATAATCATAATAATATTAGAGAGAGACATCCTGCACTGAGGATCTATCCACGGACTAACCATTCAAGCTCACAGAGCAAAGTGTACAAGGTGTTACCCGGTCTAACCTCATGTAAACATGTGAACTGGAGCCAGAACGCACTGGCACGAGTTAAAGACAAACTGATAGGACAAAAACAGAAACAATACTGCTGCTCTGCACAGTTTCATAACTGATTGCTGATTATTGAAGAATAAACTCAAATAAATATTTCTTACATGGATTTAGACGCGTTTATAAAATAAATATAGTAAATGCTGTTGTCTCGCCACACTGGGTCACTGAGTCAATACATACAGCGTCCTTGGGGTACAATATGTTTTAACCATCGATTGTTTGCACAGAAGATTGCTTCTTTAAGTCCCTGTGGATATCTGTGCAGTCATTAATGAAAGAGAGGGGTCTTTCCTCTAATTACCCACCACCAAAGTGCCTTTGTGCAAGGCACTGATCCAATAAAGCTGCTGCAGCCTTTGCAGTGTTTGTATTCCTCTCATTGTGTTTTTTCAGGTTATTGGTGTCAGCAAATATATAGTAAATAGATAGTAAAGAACATTTGCACTGTATGTAATAAGACAATTAGCTAATATTAAAATTTAACAGACACACTGACTATATCCAAATCTGGTTTATTACTGTATGTGATGTTATAACAGAACCTTGTGTTCTTACTAGTATGACTGCGGCTTTAATTCACCTGTGGGGGAATACACTGATGCAGCCTTCAGCAAAAACCTACACGATGACCCACCTGTAAATAGCACTATAGTCCAATGAATGGAAACTCAATTTCAACTGTTTGCTTTATTAACCATGAACATGAAGAAAGTCAATCAGTGCCATTACTATGTATACCCATGTCCTCTAACCTTAACCTCAGTTTTACAGGGAGCTGCAAATGTTAAAATGTAACATGACATTAGTTGGATTCTATGAATTATTGATGCAAAGACACCAAAGTCTTGACTTCAAACTTTCCCATATGACTGCTTATATTGCAAATAAATGCTGTTTTCATGAAATCATTTGGATCAAAGTCAAGTTTTCTGCTGCTAATTAAAATAATCAGAGTTGATGAAATTCTTTGGCACGAGCGGACAAGCCTTTTCTTCTTCACCTGGGACTTAAAAAGGCACATGTCGTCTTCTGACCATCAGTCCGTGCACATCTTTCTCCCTGAAAGGCACGTAGTGGTTGTGACAGGAATGTAAAGTAGAGAGGCCAGGGTTCTTGAGCACAGCCTTACTGTGATGTGTCTGGTTAATGATCCACCCAACAATGTCTGTTCAGGATGAGAACAAGGCTCGGAGTTTTACAAAAAATGGTTCCATTTGGTTGGTTTGTTTTTTTGAGAATGATGAGGATGAGCCACAGACAAATGCTCAGTTTTATTTGATACATTTGATGCTTTAAAATCAAACTGAGGCCATTACTACCACCGATCTTGTTTAAAAAAACACGACTCATAACAGGAGTAAAAAAAAATTAAAAATGGGATGTCATATTAGCCAGGGTCAACAAGACCAGGAGATAACAATGAATTGTGCAGGAAGTCACAATAAAAATAGTTTTATCTGCGGTCTACTATGAGCAGCACCAGCACAGCTCTCAGCTCTGTTGGATTATGTAAACATTTCCTCTCAGTGTTTGTGGTGAGTCAGAGGAAGCTTTTATCTTTATAACCACACTATACTTTCATCATCATCTGGCTCAGCCACAACAAAATGATGATATTTGTCACCTCAGATCTATTAGGATTTAGTGAAGAACAATAATACACACTCCCAGGTAGCACCATTCCCATAAAACAATACGTTTTCTATCAATGTGTGTCCAGTGTTACTGAATAAAACAGATATAGTAGATCAATTATGAATTAAGTTTTCAGTCATTTGCCAAAATCTCTTTTTAAAAAATCTTTGGGTGACAACCCTGTGATGAACTAGCAACTTGTCCAGCGTGTACCCTGCTCTAGTCCCCACGACCCTGATAAGGACAAGCGGTTAAAGGAAATGGATGGAGGAAATATGCTTATTTGCTTTCTTGCAGAGAAGATTAATACTTGTCTGTTCAATATGAAGCTGAAGCCAGGAGATGCTATCTTAGCATTTAGACTGGAAACAGGAGGAAACAGTTAGCCTGGCTCTATATAACCATGATAAAATCTGCTTACCAGCACATCTAAAGCTCACAAATCAACTAATATAGAATATGTAATACATTAGTATTGTAATTACCGATGTTATATGTCTTTGTTGTTTTATGAACTGCACTGTTTTTTGTTGGGAGTACTGACTTTCGAGAGTCTCCACTGTCAACCTCATGGTCATGACAAAACTTAAGGAAGTCTGCTTTTAACAGCTTCAGAGCTGCTTCCTGTTTCCAGTATTTAAGCTAAGCTATGCTATGCTAAGCTACGCTAAGATAAATCAGCTGTACTGTATATACATGTTGAATGGACAGATAGGAAAGTGGTATCAATCCTTTCATCTAACTCTTGTGTCATATTGTCTTGATTATTATTATTTTTATATTATATTCTTCATTATTGAGTAATTTCTCTTCATTCAGGTATCAGTGGCTGGTTTTAAAGATGCTTTTATCCCAACAACGGATCTGGAGGTAACCCCACGTTGTCTGTGCAGTTTCCCCGCGTGCACCCAGGAGTGGAGATGGTCCACTGGACCACACAGTGGGGGACATGTGTCTGGTTCCAGACTCTGCTGGCCTTTGCCTTGGCCAACTGCTCCTCACTTACCCCCAGCCCTGTCAACTTCACTGTGGTTTACACCATGCCCTTCTTCCAGGCCCGGGGCCCCATCCAGAACATAGTCAACAATTCGCTTTACCAGGAGGTGTATGTTGCCTCTCAGAATGTGATTGAAGCTGTCAACAGAAGCTTGGAGAAGGTGTGGGAGCTCCGCACTGGGCCGGTAGGAAGCCCAGAGTGTGAGATATGTGATCTGTGCGAGGTTGACAAGGATCCCAACTTCTTGGAGGACACAAACAATCAGGTCTTGCTGCTGGATACTCTCTTTATGTATTTATACTCTTGTGGAAGTTCTCAGTATGGTGTATGCTATTTCCACCAACTCAACTCAAATGGAGAGTCGCCTTCTCTTTCTAAGTGTTTGTTCAGAAAAGATTCAAACTCTGCTGCCTACTGTCCTGACTGTGTGGCTAGCCCTCTTGGTACCAAAGTCACCATGGTTGAAGAGGGTCAGACAGTCTACTTCTTTGTTGCCACCACTGTCAATGACAGTGTGACCCAGCGTTACGGGAGGAAGTCTATATCAGTGCGTCGACCACTGGCCACAGAAGATGGTTTCTACAATGATGTTCGTGGCCTGACTGTCCTACCGGGCTTGCGGAGGACATACCATATTGAATATGTCTACAGCTTTTTCACTCAGGAGTTTGTCTACTTCCTCTCAGTTCAGAGAGAGAGCCCCGATCAGGACTCATCTCCGTTTCAGACTCGCTTGGGCCGTCTCCCACGGAATGAATGGGAGATGAAAAGGTACCGTGAGGTGATCCTGGAGTGTCGGTTTGAACCAAAACGCCGGAGGAGGAACGTAGCCAGTGAACCCTATAAGGATGTGGTGTACAACGTGGTCCAGGCAGCCCATTTTGGCAAAGCTGGAAGGGAGCTGGCAGAGGAGTTAGGGGCGGAGGAGGAGGATGACATTCTCTACGGGGTTTTTGCAGTCACTGATGACAATGGGGTCACAGAGCATGACTCGGCTCTGTGCGCCTTCCCCATGGACAACGTGAACAAAGCAATCGTAGATGGGGTGGATGACTGCTGCGAGTCTGGACCAGAGCAGCTCTCCAGAGGGCTCTGCCATTTCCAGCCCTGTGAGAGCTGTCCACATGAGGTGAGCCCATCAGTCCACTAACACACACACACCAATTCCAGGTGAATAATATGACCTCTTTTGTTACCAGAAGAGTCCCTGTTTGATTTTCTTCAAGATACTGACACTGAAAAAGGTAGACAGGTGAAGAACAATGAAATCATTTGACAACATATTTTGTTTGTTTGTTCATGAACAGGGGACGGTAATATCCAAATGACTAAAGTAAATAAGTGCTAATGTAAAGTACTATACCTTAGTCATGGGTTTTCCTATGATTATTATGGAGATTTATCACTTTATGCAATCATGTGAACTCTTAAATAGAGCAATATTTTACTCACAGTGCTGGCAGAACCAGCATTACTACGCAGACGTAAACAGAGCCAAAGATGACTAATGATGAAATTATGTGTCTGTCTTTCATTTCATGAACTGCAAAGTTTTATTGTAGTACAGACGTAACTCTGGCTGCATGTGGTTATTGAGCAACTCGCTGTTTTCCAGAATGAGTTTGTCTGCCTAATTTTTCAGGAAGATTAACTGTGAAAGTGAAAGCAATCTCATCAGAAATGTGAATTACACTCACCCTTGAGAGCGTATTCATTCATTATTCATACTTACAACTGTGCACTTCCTGAATGACTCCTCTAAAAGGAACAGTTTGACCTTTGGGGAATATGTTTTGCTGAGAAAGGATGAGAATCTTTTCCAGGGTTTCCACACAGCCTGCAGAGACAGATTAAAAATCCTGCAACAGCATGTTAATGATTGAGCCGTAGAGGTGCTGATATGTCTTGATTTTTTTTTCTTTTGGCTCTAGCCTGGTCAGAGCAGGGCTAGAGTTATACCCTTACTTCCATTGTTTATGCTAAGCTAAGCTTGCTGTCGGTTGGCACTATGCAGACATGAGAGCAGTATCAAACCTTTTATTTAACTTTTGGCAAGAAAGCAAATAAGTGTATTGCCCCAAAAATCAAATTATTACTTTATTATTTATGTTTTCTTTTATTTGTTCAATTGAGCGTACTACAACAAGATGACAAATTAGACAGACAGAGCTGTAACGAAACATACAGCCATCCAAATGTTAGTTTATCCATATAGGACTTCCTTCTTTTATTCCATCTTTGCCCTGGAAGGATCATTTATTTAATGGACATCCTCTTCATCATATTAAATTTTCTAGATGACATGCCCATGAAAGGAAACTTTTGGGGATTTCCGTGAAGTCCCATTGAGGTAATTTGCATCAGAGCTGACAGAGGAATGCAACCAGAGCCACTTGTATTGGCATTCAGTGAGCACTTACTGTTAAATCCAAGAAAACAGGGAATAATATTGCCTTTTTGGATGGGAAAAATAAATATGGAAAAAATCAGCCTACACAATGACTTTTATTTTTCAGAAGCAGTTAGGGTCAGTTGGGCGTTTGGGTAGTTGGCTATACGACTTGTTTTCTGCAACAGCTGAGTGAATTTTTCAGGTCAGACAGGAAGAAAAATGTATCTCATATCAGTCAAAAAAAGTTTGTCCATTTCCTTCCTGTTATATCAGACCCTGCATCTCTGCATATTTGGCATTGTGTGTGTTTATGGTATCCCTTTAAAGGGATTGTGTGCATTTTGATATATATTTTTAAACCACTTAGATTATGATAGCATTGGTTTCTTATCTCTCTTGGGGAAACTGCTATTTATTTCCAGGTCCCACGCATATTTCCCATAATATATTTTCTTATGTTAAACTAAGTTCAGTGTTGGCTGCTGAGGAGTGCGCGGCTGTGGTAAGACCTTCCTATTCCCTGTTTAGTACAAATAAATTTCAGCCAGTTTGAGAATTAAGTAAGATTCCCAGAACTGAGTTGCTGTTATTGTGTTTGCAGCTATGATTTCATAGTTTGTTGAGTCTCTGGACTTGTGGTAAGAAAACAGATGTTGTGACTCATAAACAAAGTGGTTGAGGTAATGACAGTCATTCATGGGTGAGAAAAGCTGAAAAATTAACTAAAAGAATTAGATTCACGCTGATGAAAATATGAAAGCGGTTGAACAGTTGTTATGTAGTTTGAATGCTCTCCTTAGGATGTTTTTTTTGTTGTATTTGTCTTCAGAGGAACACTTTATACTTGGACTAGTGAACCTTTTTTCTCAGGCTCCTTCTGTTTTGTTACTTTTGGCTGCTCGTGTGAATGCTGAGTAACTGGCCAGCGGGATTGTCCAATAAACTGAAAACCTGACTCTTCCACCTCCCAGCAGATCAACACACATTTTGTGCCAGAAAAGTCATCTGTGCCTCACAAATACTATGCTTTTCTGTTTTTCAGTACATCATGGAAATATTTAGACATTCGAGGATCATCAGATTAAATAAAGTAGAGTCAACTTTTTCCAATATGATTATGCAATTCTGTTGATTCTGTTAGGATAGGATAGAATCAGCCTTTCGTAGTCGGTGCTGGTCCTTTCAACCTATGTTAATTTCTTTGGCTCAGTTAATGAAGTGATGTCTAGAAACTGAATTATAACCAAGGTTTTATGCATGTCTAGGGATTGGTGGTGAATGGCTTCAGTCAATAGCGATGCTGTTAATACTTTTATATGCCAAGAAAACAATTGGAAAGTATGATTTCTTTGCTTTTATATCTTGGCCTCAGATATCTGTCAGTATTTACATGACGACTCCCTTTAATCAAACAGAGATCCCTGCTCCGTGTCTATAGCTACAAGGCAGTCCTCCTGTCAGTATTGCGGCACATAATCGTTTATCAGTTATGAAATTATTATATTATCGCGACAGATTAACCATGTGCTTCTGGTGTGTCCCAGGCACTTTGATCAATGCAGCTTATGCACTTTACAGGCAAACAGCTGGGCCTCTCTTACAACAACTTGTACATTTTAAGAATAAAAAAAAAAAAATTATTTATAATACAGGAAAGATAAAATGTTTTTTTCTGAGAGTATAACTGTTCCAAGCACGTACACACTTGCGCTCTGAGCTGTCAAGCTAAAGCTCTTTGTTTTAAAGCATGAGAATGTGGTAATGTATCTGTGTTTAGACCCTACAGTCAGCCTAGTTAAACATGCCTCTTAATACTCTGGTTTAAATGATGTCAGGTGTGTTTATTGCTTCACTTTCTACTTCAATGTCTCATTTTCATATCCTCTGCTGCCTTTGGCCTTGGTACTAGAGCATGGAGAACAATGCCACATGCAGAGACCATCCTACCATGGTGTCAAAACCCTACTACAGAGTGGACCTCTTCAACAGGCAGATGACTAACGTCCTCCTCACATCTTTGCTGGTCACAACCATAGAGAACAAGACCGTAGCCCATATTGGCACTTCTACTGGACGCCTGCTGCAGGTACACAGCATGATTTATAAAAATTTCAGATTGTTTTATCAGCCATTTTTACTATTTGTCTTTGTTTGACTGTTATATATGTTCCACTGCTAATAATCTATTATGTTGTGTCTGTGTTGGCAGCTTGTATTGACAAGGTCCAGCCCTATTATCTTTGCCAATTACTCTTTGGTAGAGAATCAGAGGGTGTCATCCATTGCTGCTGTTTATTCATCAGAGTATCTTCTCTTTGTGGTTGGAGACAAGGTACAGTAACAGTTCCATGTCTTTAAATTAAAGTAAAACCATCTGATGTCAAGAGGCTCTTGGGGTAACTTCCTTCCCACAGTTCAAAGGCATGCAGGTCAGATTACATTAGAATTGTAAATGAGTTGGGAGTGTGACTGATTGTCTGTCCATGACCCTATGATGCTCTGGAGACCTGCCTAGAGTATTTTCCTGCCTTCTGCCTGGTGCATGCCGGGATAATGGTGCGACCCCTGTGACCTATAGAATGAATAAGTTGCTAAAGAAAATCTATAAACTTGAGAGTGTATATTAGAGGCTGAACCTGGATCAGTAATCACATTGGTCGTGTGGTGCGTAAGATGTTAGGACTATTACCTTGTGCTGACACGACCAGAAAGCGAAGCCCCTCTGAAAACTTCAGGGCTCGGGAAATTTATCACCTTAACAGGACGCTGGTTACGTTATTTCCACCAAGAAAATGACAAATCTTTTCTCGAAAACCAAGGTTGGAAGATGCCTCGCTGTGGAGTGTGAATTAAAGAGATCAGACCTGTGTCATTAAAATGAAACCATTTAAAATTAATCTGTGATTAATCTGATAAGTTTATAAGACTTCAGTTCAGCACCAGTAGCTGTGCATGCGACCTGTTAAACAGCATGGTGCTGAATGAGGCCCAGGATCAGTTTACATGTCTATCTTTGCATGGAGGGAATATATTATTAAAGAGTGTATTAAGGTCATTTCATTCAATGAATGTATTGAGAGCCACATTAAAAATGAAGTAGCACTGGACATCTTTGTCCTAAGATTGAATATGTGACCTTAAAAATCTCTCTATTTTTCAGATGATCCAGGTTCCACAGAGAGGGCCGGGCTGTCAACACTTTCTGACCTGCGCCATGTGTCTGACAGCACCTAAGTTCATGGGCTGTGGCTGGTGCTCCGGAGTGTGCTCCTGGGAGAGTGAGTGTCACAGTCGCTGGAGGAACGAGTCATGCCCACCAGGAATCACTGGGGTGAGGTTTGGTCTGTAAGCTGTAACATCTCTGTGTGCAATTGACAAAAAAGCATTTCATTACAAGGTGGTACTATATATTCTGCTTTATTGACGCAGTTCTTTCCACGGACTGCTCCCCCTGATGGTCAAACAGAGCTAACGGTGTGTGGATGGGAGTTCCAGTCCCCTATAAGGCCTGCCATCACTTCCAGAACTCATCAGGTCCGACTGGGACAGACTGCCTGCACTGTGCTTCCAGCCAAAAGCAACAACACACAGTGAGTGACCATGCAGACCTCATTCCAAGTACAATCTATTCATACTACAGTTATTTTGTTTTTTACTTCAAAGAAAACCCAAAGTGTGGAACTTCATAAAATAAAATAAAAAACTGAATCAAAATCTTGGAATTTCTTAATGTCATCTTTCTTTTGCTTTTTGAGAAAGTGATAAAACAGAATATATCTTTGCTGCACTGGGTCTATTAAGATTACTGTTAATCTCAAACTCTGCAATGTCTGACTGTTCAAAAATGAGTCTGGATTTTAAGGAACTAACGCCAAAACTTAACATGTGTGCTTTGGTTACTGATGATGAAATATCTAAGTGTGACAAACTACAGAGCCAATATGTGCAGGTAAACAAGAAAGCTTAGTTTTAGTTCAGATACCTTAACCCTTCCTGGCAGTGTGTGCTAATTTCGGCTGGGTAATGATGTCTCAATTCTCGTACACCTTCTGCGCACTTACCTGAAATGCCAATCACAGCATTTCATGTCTTTTTCTTCTTCTTTGCCAAATTGCAACCAGGTTGAGCATTAGCGCCAGCATTTGACTGCCCAAATATAAATAAAAAACATGTACAACTTACACTCATATATTGCAATATTCACCGCAACCACTTCAGCTCCAAGTGCTTCCTGGGTCATGATTTTAGCAATGCTGGTGGTTCCTCCCCTTCTGCTTCGTAGCCAAAATGGCAACCACTGAGGGCTAGAAGTGCATTCCACGCACAACTTTTTGACTGTTATTCTTTAATAGTATCTTTAGTAGTATCACCAACAAACTAATTCTATAAAGACAATCTCAGGATTTTTTTTATCTCCTGACGCTGTTTAAAGTCCAACAGGTTTAATTTACCTTGAGATTCAATTGTCACAGGTGTGTTGCGGTAACTGTATTTGCCACTGACATACTGACACAAAGTTTGTTGTGCTGCTCTTAAGCCTTGTGTGTAAGATTCGCTCTGGGGCTACAGAGCTGTCCAAACCAGTCAACATTACAGTGGAGGTCCATGAGGGCAAGGTGGAAGGACGCTACTCTATTGACGGGAAGGCAGAAATGCCAGGATTCACATTTGTGGTAATTTTTGCTAATATCCTCATTCCAATGTACAAACTATTAATAGTTTGATAAGCTATGGAAAATACTTGTCTAACGTAATATAATGAACTGTCCCTCCAGATTCCCAACATCACAGAAATACAGCCCAACTATGGGCCTCGTGTTGGGGGCACACTCATCACAGTGACTGGACCTCATTTGGATGCCGGGAAGACCAGGAAAGTCACTCTCAATGATGTGCCCTGTCCTATAAAAAGGTCTGGAAAAAACATCACCCATTATCTGTCTCTTACCTCATTTTTGAAAATAAACTGTTGATAATAAACCTCAAAGCTTTGTGTAGTTGCCATGCTTTCTAGAGGTTAAGAGGGTTGCTGCTCAGAGCATTTTTATTGCGATGACGTATTCAGCAAGCATGTTTTAACTGGTCGGTAGAATAATTATGGTTTTGGAAACTTCGAGCTCAGTCCTAGAAAGGTCTGACTCAGACCATAACTATTTCTACTGGAGATGTTATCTCATTGAATATGGGCAATACGGCATGTAGCCTTTTGATTTACTACAGTCTGCATCTCTTATGGCATCTAATTCACATACCTCTGTGTCTCTACAGAGTCACAAAGCCTAAAGGCAATGTTTCCTCCATCATCTGTCTGTCCCAGCGTATCTCAGAGGTGAGGGACGTCCCTCTGAGTGTTTTCATCGACAAGTCTCCTGTCCTCACCACAAAGGTGTTTTACTACAAAGAAAACCCAAAGATTACAGCCGTTCTGCCAGGCTGTAGCTTTGACAGGTAAGCCAGTGAGACCTCCAGCACAAACAACTGCTCTACATGCTGTATTTGGATCTGGAAATCAGCCTAGTGAATCAAGACAATGGGAACACAAGTAGAAAATGTTGCATTTACAATACATTTCCTCCTCCTTCTCATAGGACAAATTCAGTTATAACAGGAAATGGGTTTATTTTCCCTGACACGAATATCTCTCACATTTGTCTGAATTGCAGGGGGTCAAAGATTGTGATTGAGGGAGAGAACCTGGATTCTGTTTACCGCACCATCATCCGCTTTAAACCCAATGAGAGCCACTTGAAACCTGTGACAAGGGTACGTCATCATAATATACAGAGGATACATTCAAAAGAACTATTCTTTTAGTCAGTATTCAGTTTTAGAATGACTTGCTTTCTTTCTAAGATCATATACTTACATGTTACTGCATGTTACTATGGCTTATTAAAATATGATCGCACTCTTTTGTTTTCAGGAGTGCATAGGCAAGTCCTTGCCCACAAGGATGGAGTGTATGTCTCCTGTGTTCCCCAGGGATGAGACTGAGGAAGGAGAGCTTTCCTTTGACATGGACGGAGCGTTAGGACTTTGGGACAAAGAGTTCTCCTACCACCCCTACGGCGAGCCCATACCTTTTGAAACAGAGGAACACGTGCTGAGTTTGTACCCTGGGTTTGACGAAGTGTCATTACATGTAAGAGATAGGATATTTGCTTTTGGATTAATGAGCAAACAAATTAGTTTTTTTTGTAAAATTTATTATGGACTAATTTTGTCTCCTATCTTGATTTGACCTCTCTGTACACAGCATCAAAAGCTGAATCTGGTGAGCTCCTGTATGACCATCATTATGACGGTGGCAGGTGTTAACTGTGATGCTAAAGTCCTGGATAATGAGATCACCTGCAGAATCCCCAAAAACATGACCATCCCCAGTGAGGGACTGCCAGTGAAGGTTAGTGAGGTCACACAAGTGCCCATTCTTGTGCATTGTGCAAGTGCACTGTGATGCAGCCATGAAATGGGATGGGATAATACACTCCCCTGACCCCCTCTGACACTTCATTTTTCACTTCCCTGCAGAGAGCTTGATAAGGTTAATACTAAGCTCGTGTCTGTATGATAAGGTGTAGACTATTGCCGGAAGCCAGTTAACTTAGCTTAATACAAAGACTGGAAACTGGGGGAAAGGTAACAAAATCCACCAACCAGTACTTCGAATCCATTACCAAGGTGCTCCATTTAACTTCATATTTAACAGGTAGTGTTTCATCCTTTCATTTTCTGCTGCTCATCTGGTTGCGGTGGCAACAGGCTAAGCAAGGCGGTCCAAACATCACAGCAATGGCTGAGGTGCTTCCAGACCAGATTTATACGCTCTCCAGGATGTTCTAAATCTACCACAGTTTATCCTACTAGTTGGACATGTCTAGAAAATCAGGAGGCATTCTGATCACATGCCTGAACCAGCTCACCTGGCCTTTTGACACAAATGAGCAGCAGCTCATCCAGGTCTCTCTGGATGTCTGAGCTTCTTATTGTATTTCTAAGGGTGTGTCCAGCCACCCATTAGAAGAATTTCAGCTGCTTGCATTCACAATCTAATTCTTTTGGTCATTACTTAAAGCTTTCTCATCTAACTCTTGGCAAAAAAAAGCAAATAGACAGGAATCAAAATGTCAAACAATTTCTTTAAATACTCAACTCAACTAGCTGGATCATGCTGGAGTGAGAAAAACAACCATGTCTGGAAGGCAGCTATAAAAATCTTTCACATTGGTGGTTATTTGACATGTGTGCTGCGTGTTTGAAGAATGTTTGAATAATCTACTGCTCAAATTTGAACAGAACAGTTGAGTCAATGCAGAGATTATTTGAACTTTTTTCACACATCTGTCTTAGTTTAAATAGATTGACACTTGTGAAATTTATGTTTTCCCATTGGTGCAAGAAAAAGATAGATCAATGTACTCTTGGTAATCACTGTGTGTGATGTACCCTTGGTGGTTCTTTAGATCTCCATCAACGGGCAGGTCCACAACGTTGGCACAGTGGTGAGGGTCAGCAACCACTACATGGTGGGCATTGTTCTGGGGATTCTGGCGGCTCTGGTGGCAGGAGCGGTGCTGGCCTTTGTTGTCATGAAACATTTAAGGAAGAAGAAAAAAGGTGGGCTCCTCTATGTTACGTGGACTTTGGTCAGACCTGTTTATACAACTTTTACGGGTTGTGGTGCAAATTTGACATGAATTACACCTAATCTTTCAACTAGAACATCCCTGTTGTTGCATAGGATGTACCGGTGTTCCTCTCCTTGGGTTGATGATTAAAAAGTGTTGTGAAATGTTTTTCAGCCTCTATGGTAGAGACCCGTTTGGCCCACAGTGCTAATCGCTCTGGTACAAATAATGTGGAGCTGTCGCCTGCTGGAGACTACAGGAGAGGTGACTGTCTAGCTAAGCACTTATCATACTACACTGTAAAACTGCATAGCTTCTGACATACATATTTTTGAAACCCTCTTTCTGGACAGTGGTATCACTGAATCCTCCCACTCCACTGGTGGGGACGGCGGTGTTCCCAAACCTGTCCTTTGCTGCATGCGGCATAGATCCTACCCTCACTCCCCTCATGCCTCCAGAGAAGATCTCCATGTCCAATTTTAGGCCAGAGCTGCTGGAGGAGGTGAAGGATGTTCTTATCCCTGCTGAGATGCTTCTTGTGCAACACCACCGCATCATAGGGAAGGGTAACCAACCCTACTGCAACTATCTGAAACAGAAAACTTGTTACGGAGTTCCCATCAGGAATTCTATTTGAAGGAACAGCAGTAGACCATCAGTCAGTCTTTTTGTTTTTTTCTGCAGGTCATTTCGGCACCGTCTATCATGGCTACTTCACAGACCACAACAAGAGAGAAATCCACTGTGCTGTCAAATCTTTGAATAGTGAGTGATATCTGCTTCTTGAGTGAGATATACACCAGAAAGTCTGCCATTTAAAAGTGTGATTTCAGCGTCTTTCTCGCTAAGTTGTGTGTGTGTGTCAACAGGAATAACAGACGTTGAGGAGGTGGAGCAGTTTCTGAAGGAGGGCATCATAATGAAAGGTTTCCACCACTGTAATGTGCTGTCTCTGCTGGGTATCCTCCTGCCGCAGGAAGGGCTCCCTCTTGTGGTGTTACCGTACATGAAACACGGGGACCTGCGGCACTTCATACGCTGCGAGAAGAGGGTGTGACAGCTACATTAAAACAGTGGAAATGAACCATCTGACTTATGTGCAACCATCTGTTTGCTACTCAGCAAACTATGTAACGGTTCCAATGTGTGTGAGTCTGTGTTTTTGTCATGTGTCATTCGTTTAGAACCCCACAGTGAAGGATTTGATTGGCTTCGGGCTGCAGGTTGCCAAGGGGATGGAGTATTTGGCCCAGAAGAAGTTTGTGCACAGAGATCTTGCTGCACGCAACTGCATGTGAGTCACCAACATGTGCAGAGAAATCAGCAATTTATTCACTGCCATTAAGCCTGAATTTCTTCTTGATTTAGTGTCAGGATGCTTTATGTTACAAATTTGGCTGAGGATGTTACGTCACAAAAATCATCCTACTTTTTCTGTTGTCTGCTTTTAGGCTGGACGAGTCATACACAGTCAAGGTGGCAGACTTTGGCATGGCCAGAGATGTTTTTGATAAAGAGTATTACAGTGTCCAGGATCACAGGAAGGCTAAGCTGCCTGTTAAGTGGATGGCCATCGAGAGTCTGCAGACACAGAAATTCACGTCAAAGTCAGATGTGGTGAGCAAATAAAGATCTACTTTTATCATCGAAGTCTCTGCAGTAGTTGTTTTGGTACTGAGGGATACTTGTCAATGTTGGAAGGTTGGAAATCAATGTTTAATGCATGACGTATGTGTTGTAGAGATGCGCTGAACATTGTTTGAGTTGTTTCAGTATATGCTGCCTTTTAATGTAAATTCTTACCATATATGGCAGTAATCAATAAATCATCATCATCGTCCTTAGTGAGTGACTCCTCTTAAATTATGTACCTCGCAACCCCTATAAAAAATATATTTTATACATTGCTTGTCATATGGCTGGACTGAACACTTTAGACACACTCTATATTGCTTTACAGCACAGTACTTTAAACATTATAAACTTTATTCCAGCCCCACCATTGTGATTGCATAGCTACTAGAGTGATAATAAGTTACATATATTTTGAAACTTTTCTTATCATATGTGCAAAACACAATACTGTTTGGGAGTTCAGGTTCCAGTGTAGTGGTACTTGTGGTTGTAACGTTCAACTTTCCTTATGCAGTGGTCCTTTGGTGTGCTGATGTGGGAGATGCTGACCAGAGGAGCAAGCCCCTACCCAGAGGTGGACCCTTATGACATAACACATTACTTACTGAAGGGCAGGAGGCTCCCCCAGCCTCAATACTGTCCAGACCCTTTGTAAGTAGTCAAAGAGCATGTTCAGTTTGTTTCATACTTCTATTGTAAAACTTCACAGAAGTAAGAGCTGCTTTCGTGTGAATGCTAAATAATATTAGCACAGATTTACAGCTATAAGGCTTAAGAGGAAAGGTCCTGGGACAAAGTCTAAGTAATAATAACAAGATGTTTGAATGGTCACTCAGTAGTGTTAAACCCGTAAATTGTCCACTACTTGGTATTCCAACAGGGTTAAGCAATGCAGTTTGGAAGTTAATGTGTATGTCAACACCTTGAAGAACACAGCTTCTTACACACACACGCACACACACACACACACACACACACTGGACTTTACAAGAAATAAGCCAACATGTTTTTGCTGTTTTAATGATAAATCCTTTGGACTGTAAGCTTTTTCCCACCAACTTACAGATTGATGGAGAATAAATCAACCATTCACATCCCCTGTCCACTGAGGCCTTGTCATAGATCCCCTGTGGGTTAAGGGCTCATGGAAAAATGATACAGAAAGACCCATGTAGACCACCAGCAGTGGACATTAAAGTGAAATACCTCATCTAACTCTCAGCAAGAAAGCAAATAAGCTCATTTCCCAGATTGTCAAACTATTCCTGTAACTGGATGATGACAACCTCATTCTGGCAGATCACACTCCAGTCAATAAACAGATCTGTTGTTCTTTGTTTGTTACTGTTGTTTTTACCCATTTTGGTGCAGACAGATGTCAGTCAAGCACAGTCTGCACATGCCCACACAGTCTTCAGACGAGCTCTAATCAGGCACAATAAGTAAAAACACTTGTGTGGGTGGGCTGTGGGTGTTTCGGGTATTTAAGGTCCAGTAGCCTTCAGAAGGATTAACTCTGTATACTCTTGGCATCACTGCTGAAAGAAAACAAAAATACTAAGATTATTTTAATGCTAGCCAATAATATAGTGGACTGAGACATTCCTTCTTTGCTCAGACAGACTCTGTCCATGTTTTTTATCCAGGTATAGCATTATGCTTCAGTGTTGGGACCCTGATTCAGAGTTGAGGCCCAGCTTTGCTACGTTGGTATTGGCTGTCTCCACCATCCTCTCTGGCCTGGAGGGAGAACACTACATCAGTCTGAATGTTACCTACGTCAACCTGGACCAGCCGCGGCCATACCCGGCCCTCACAGAGTCTGCTGATGAATATGACTCGACAGATGTTGAAGACTCAGGCTCAGTCTCTTCATCCTGATCCACTCTTCTTCCTCTCTCAACTTTTTAAACTTGTATCGGTGCTAACAGTGAGAACAGCACTAAAGAACCTGTGGCCAGGTCACCGCAAAGCATCTGAAACATTGCATACAGTTTGTGCACATGAATGTGGTAGTAAGATGCTATCAGCTGATATAGCACGCCGTTGGGCAGCCATATTTAAAATCCATCCTTTTTGCAACAATAAAATAGTGTGATCTTCGAAACTTGGTTATTTTAAGTACTGAATAGACATTTAGTTTCAGTGTCACTTTTCATTCCATCTTACCTGTTTTATAGTTAGCTAGCGAAACAAAAGTTTCTATATTTCAAGTTTTGTTCTAAATAGTTGTTATGATGAATTAGAATTTTACTGCTTGGCTAAGAAAGGGTTTCAAACACTAAAGTATTGTGCAATATAGGCTAGGGCTAAATAGCTAACCAAATCTTACTCATTGCTGGACTGACCTGTTCCCACACTTTATCTTTTCTCAGATATCTTTTTAACATATCTGTTAAAAACATTCTAAAAACAAAGTTCTTCTGTTCTGTTCTTCCATGTGTAGCGGTGGCTACTGAGGAAAGGAGTCACAAAAGGCAGAGCTATTAGCTTTCTTTTACTACCTACAGCACAGTATACTGTTACAGCAGCAGAGCCAGTGTGTGTAAATACGTTTAGGTATGACATTCCCACATTTGCTTTTAATTCTTTTGCAGCGTAGTGATTGTTCTGTGTATTTTGAATCATACTTCTGTAAGGCACAATGTTCTTAAAGCAGTCTGACATCACTCTGTTGCTTGTATTTCTGACACAATGTCTTTGAGATAGTATAATAAATTAAAATATTTATTTGTTTATAGATTTGTTCTCATGCTGTTGACTTTAAGTAAATGTGAAAATGTTGATTTATAGCCATATATGTTCCTATATAGCTGCTATGTAAAGTAACCAAAGTCAGTCTTTTGCTGCAGTTCTCCACTAGAGGTCAGCCTTCTGTAAGAAATTCTCTTTATTGCCACTGAGCTGCTCCTGAAGATGTTCCCAGCACCATGGATGCAGTGTTTCTTATATGTTCATCGTTTTTGCAGTAGTATAACAACGTCAATGACCCAGGTCCTTCCCCTATCTCTGAAAACCAACCAATACGCCCTCAAGATACCACAAAGGATTAAAAGCACACCAGAGCAAGCACAAGCGACCAAGCAGGCATGTCTTCCTCCTTTCTTCCTCTTTCATTTGTTCTGCCTTCAGACATTTGGCAGGAGCAAATGACTGCATTTTCAATTAAACGAGTCGAAGAAACAGCCAACACAGACAAACAATCTGTCAATCTCTCAAAGAAAGCAAACAAACGTCTCACCAACATACAGTAGCAACTCCCTGTGCTGTAAACAGACGTCACACAGAATGAGCACACTTCCCCCACAACAGTACCAGAGTCAAATAAAACCAGAGGGAAATAAACATCATAAAGTTTTCTCTTTTTTCATGCTGCCAAGAACAAAAGTCAATCCCTGCGTGGTGGGGCCTTTGATATAGACAGAGAGAGTGAGCCCAGCTTACATTGTCAAAATGTGTGTGTGTGTGTGTGTGTGTGTGTGTGTGTGCAAGGCCACATTTTACAGGGCAGAGCCCACAGGATCCACAGTAGAGAAGATTCAAGACAGACATGATCCCCCCCTTTCTCTCTCTCCTTTTCTCTCTGCGTCTCTTCTTCCCTGTTGTATTATACGGGCTATAAAAAGTGCAGAACTTGTGAAGAGTGCTGCTGTCAGCTGTGTGACCATCTCAAGCTTCATAGCATTCCTCCTTAGCATTAGGTCCCATATTGTTGGCCTTTTAATGTGTATCTCAAACATTCATTTCCCCTTCCATTCTTCTGTTGTTATCGTTTATATGGACTTCAGACCAAAGACACTGATGCTAGTTGATCACGATGCAGAGAGTGTGTGCGATTTATGTCTGTATAGGCGTTATATGGCAGCCTCATCACAGGGAACATGAATAACCAGTGCTTGAGCGCTGTGTCAAGTTTGGAGAGAGGGAAAGCAATCTGTGAGATTGGCCAACTGAACAAGACTTTCTGAAAGCGGTAGGCTAATTATTTCCGTTGCTATGTGATGATGGCAGGCCCTCACAAATAAGTGCTGGAGCTGTGAGCTCTTGGATTCTGTTCCAGTAGGGTCTAGTATAAAAGAAGTCTTGTGAAAAAAACCCTGTGGAACCAGTGACGAAAGACTCTCATCATATGTTAAACAGTGCAGCGGGAAACAGTTGAAATGACAAGAAATCCAAGTCTTATGGACATATTTGCATTTAAATAGGCTTATTTTGTGCTGTCACTCACTTTTTATCTTTAACAATCCTGAATCCATCCAGCCTCTGCAGAAAAGTACCACTAAGATTACATCTTAGTTGATGAGATAAAGCTATTTTAGGATACTGAATAATATTTCAGTTGAAGATGCTTTATACTGGTTGGTAAACATAGTACAAAACCCAACTGAAGAAGTTTGATTTTGCAACCTTGCACTTTCAGCCCCAAACAACCATGGCCAATAATTGAATTTATGAGAGCAGCAGAAAAATATTTCAGCATTATCAAACTGCACAGTCGTTGGACCTTAATGTTTTTGTAGTGGCTGTTAGAAGCAGACATGAAGAGGAAAATATTTTTGTTCAGCCGTAATTGGTGCATCCAGCTCTCCCTGCTCTGAGCACTTATTGCTATATTTCAATTTATTTCTCACTGAGTGCAGAGAATATTTCCTGCACACTACCCACCATAAATGACACTGAATGAGGATAAGGAGAATGTATGTCTTAGTATGTGGACATGGCTGTTCTCTGCCCCTGCGAAGCACTTTGAATTAGAACACTATTTTTACATTTAATTCTTGCATGTTTCCTGTTATCATTGCCACTTCATTTTTAGCACCTTCCAGTCCAATACAATGCAGCCCAAAGTGTTTCATATCCAATTGTGTGAAAACAAAAATTAACAAATGAAAAGTTTTCTTATCTGGTGGCTCATTTGATGCTGTAGTGTTTGTTGACCTAAGGCAGAGGGAATAATTCAGCTCTAACATGGCAGTCGATATGGGTTTAAATCATTTTGATGACACCAAAGGTTTTGCCGCGGGTTTTGTTTTCTTAGAACTTTGCCTCTCTCACCAACCACCATACTTTCAGTTTTGCCATAGTTGTTGCACATACAAACTTTTGAAGGCAGTCTGTTGAATAATTTAAACTCCTGAGTTCATCAGGTGCTAACTATATTTGAGTGTCGTCTGCGTAGCTGTGAATACATTGTACTGGCAAGTGAGTTACCCTGTGGAAAACCATATGAAATGTAGCAGCTATTTGAAAAATGCTCACCACGAAACCCCTCTTAAAATAGATCTACATATAAGACATGGTTTGGAAAGACAGAAGTGGTTAAAAGAACTCATGATTTGCATGTAAATCCTGACCTGACTGGAAGTCATAAGTGAAACCTTACACTCTTTCGTCTGTACTTGAACCCTTTTGACCTTTATGTTGACCTGTTTATTATGAATCTGTGCATTAACAGCACTGTGCAGGTGACTTCTGCGAGTTATGTTGCCTATGACCTGACAGTGTAGATATGAGCCATCCATCAGCAGCCTGGGCCTCTGAACAGTCATGTGCAGCTCTGCTAAATGTAGCCCTGCAAGCTGCAGCAGATGAAACAAATGCAAACTGTTGCTTGGCCAGTGTCAGTTCTGTATTGGGAGAAAAAACTTCACTCCCTTGAGAGTTCTGGCCTGCATCTGTAATACAAGCCATTAATATTTTACACCTCTTTTCTTTTTTACAGAGAGAAGAAAAAATCTAACTTTTTTCTCCCCAGCCTATGTTGACAGCAGAAAGGAGATGCGCTCTGTCAAGCTGGTATTGGTCCAGTACGTAAGCTTGAAATATAGTGATGTTAAAAGCTATTGATTTTACAGCATCATGCCTGACTTATTTTACCCAGGAGGTAGAGTATGAGGTCAAGGCATGCTGCTGATGTTTTTTTTTTTTTTTATCTGGAGGGACTTTTCATAGATGTGAAGAAGGTGAAGGGAGAAACTAGTGTGAAAAGTGTGAAAGGCCTTGTTACCTCCAAAGAATTCCAAAAAAACTTTGTCCACCTTTGCCAAAAAGTGGTATTGAAAAATGTAAACAACAGCAAATTCAGTATGCTGTAACATAAAATCACCTTGTCTTTGTGGTCATCAATTTATTTTACAAGTGCCTGTAAGTGTTCATCATACTTTGGGAAATATGTGCCAAGCTTCTTCAGCAGTTTTCAACTAATCTCTTCTTCTTTTCAGTACAAATCAAAAATAATTAAAACCAGAGTAAATTGCTCCCTCCTTCTCACCCGTTGGGCACTTTGTGTGGGACTTACAGTCCTTGTCCTGATCGAAAATGGAGCAGGGGATTAATGATTTCCTGCCCCCATTAATCTTTATCAAGTTGTGGCAGGCTTCTCAGTTGTCCCTAGATAGTAGTAAATTGTAAACAGGAGAGCAAAGAAGAGAGCCCTTCAGGTCCATTCACACCTCTGTGCTAGGGTGCAGAGTGTATTAAATCACTGAAGTGTGAACTGTGTGTTTGAGTGGCCAGGGGTCCTCCTGGAATACAGACTGACAAATGCATACTGGCTAGATGACTTTGACCATTTTAGTGGCACCAACAACAGAAAATAATCCCTTTTTACTCATATAGTGTGTATATCATGCAAAGCAGTCTGGCAACATTGTACTTAAATAATAATAATTAATAATAATAATTTGAAATGAAACTCAAGTTAAATTCAATTTATATAGCTCAAAATCACAAATTACAATTCCCCTTAGGGGACTTCTGTACAGCATACGATAGCCTCCCTCCTTAGACCCTCACAACAAGGGGTTGAAGTGCTGACGGTTGTTCATTCGGTGTGGTATCCATGTACTGTATTTCAATTACCATTGGATGTATTACTATAGAATCTAGGAAAGAGGACCTGCTGCAACTGTAGATATGTAGATATAAAAGGCTAATTCTAAGGTAACACAAACATGACCATTTATATTTTCAGGCGATTAAACACTAATGAAAACATATATATTCACTTTCTTCCATATTCTGTAAATAAAACCTGCTAAATCTTACACATGGGCCTTTAAGGTGATTTTTCTGAGCCAGCCCGATCAACAAGTTCTCAGAAATGACATGATGGTGGGTACAGCCTGACTCACACAACCTGCCGAGCTGTCTGAACCCAAGTCTGGATTTTATGTAAACTAGAATTCCAAACCAAGCTGTGATATCTAAAAATGGTTTCTACTACAAGAAGATATAAAAAAGATGAAACTGGTGTCTAGTCACCACCCCAAATATTACGTCTACAGAAATGTAGTAAAAGCAAAGCATGACAAAGTCCACATGAGGTTTAGCGAATTTGCGTATTTGAATAATTCATTGCCAAAAACATTTATTGAATGTGATTACGATTAGAATCTTGTCCTCATCATTCAGGGCTTCATGTAATATTCAAAAATACATTA
Organism: Sciaenops ocellatus; assembly: GCA_033000465.1. Lineage (NCBI taxonomy): Eukaryota > Metazoa > Chordata > Actinopteri > Sciaenidae > Sciaenops > Sciaenops ocellatus. The sequence continues at coordinate 5,119,764 of CP136884.1, read as the reverse complement.
CAGCTGTCCTTCAAAGAAGAAATTACCTCGAGGAATATGGAAAAGGGTTGAAAGGTTGTGATTTGTACGTCTACACAGATACAAGAACTCATTGTCCTTAGATCACAACCATCATGTTTGACTGGGCTGAAAATCTCTGCGGTAGGTTTCTAGCAAAAGCATCGTCTAGTACAACCAAGGTGAAGCTAACAAAGTGGAATTGACTGCACTGAATTATGGTCAAAGGTGAATTTCTTGCTGGATAAATATTAGCATATGTCTTTGTCCTGTGTTGGAATAAGTAGTCTTTCAGGACGTTATCATTAGTTGCTGTAACGCAGGAGCTCAATGGATAATCCAAGGCTGCTCTGAGCAGTTCCTGTATATACGTATGTGAAGGCTGAAGGAGTGGAACACTAGGGAATGCCGAAAAACATCTACAGTAAATCTTCCCTGAGCAAATAAATATTGAGAAAAGTTTTCGCATAATACATCACAGCCTTCACAACATATTGAATTAATGATACCTTGCCCAAAGCGAGAGGACGTTTAGAGAGTTCTGATATCAACAATACTTGGACCTCCACGACTTTAAGGCACGCTTGTCTTTTCATCTCATTTGGTTGTCTTATCCTGGAGGCTGCACAGTAAAAGGAGGGATCTTGCTTATTATCATTATTAAGCTCAGGTTATCAGTGATAGACAACTTATCATTCAAGTGCTCTGTAAAAACACCCCAAAAGAAGTCCACATAGTACTGACTTCTTACATAAAATGTGAAAAATGTAAATCTCCAATTGATCCCCATCTCTTACTGCCAGTGTTTACCTCCATCTCCAGGGTCAATGAAAGTTCAACCTTTCCCCACATGCTAAAACGTATTCTTTTCATTAGCAGTTAGGCCATTTAATTGGTATGCCCTTCGGTTCAAACGGCACATATAAGCTGCTACAATGCCTTCTTCAAAATACACAGCAGCCAATATTCCTCTCATGAAATCTCTGCTTCCTTATTTCTCTAAAGATACTAAACTGGTAGCAGCTATACCAAAGTATAATCATGCTGAAAAGAAATATCCCCTGTGTTAAACATTTAGCAATTCACCATCTCACCAGTTTTTTTGCTAACTTAAACAGCTAGGAGAGGCTTTGTTTGGCCATCAATATAGGAATGAGTAACCGAGAATAGCCTCCAGTGGGATAATAGTCTGGTACAAGCAGCCGAAGGCAGAGCTCAATTATGGCAGGCTTTGTGTGAGTCCTATTCCTTGAGTCTTGCATTGTATCTCTTCAGTACATAGCTAAATTAATGATAAGCACATCTTTCTGGACATCCGTGTCACTAATTTGTGCTTAGGGGTGTACAGGACGATAACACTGGAACACAATGGGAGGCGAGAGAGCACATATTTGGCTCATCTGTATTTGTCACACTTGGTAATGGAAGTTCTCTGCTATTGTGCCCCTTTACTTACTTTGATGGAATTTTCTTTTCACTCCTTTATCTCCTGCATCCTTTATCTTATAGGAAACCGATGATGTGATAGAGAGCCCAATTTTCTCCAGTAATCACATTATCGTGACAGTCAATCAGTGGCAGCAGGGTGCATGTGTGAAGCTGTTAGGCTGGTTCAGAAGTTGGGACATGTTTTTGCTGATCATAAATGTGCTCAAAATCCATTTTCCATGTTCACTTATCCTTATCCAGGGTCACGGGGGGGACGGAGCCTATTCCAGCTGACATTGGGCAGGGTACACTGCCAGTTCATCGCAGGGCTAACACATCACATAAACAACCATTCATATCAACGAGCAATTTAGAATCTTTGGACTGTTGGAGAAAGCCAGAGTACCAGGATAGAACCCATGCAGACTCGTGGATAAAATGCAAACTCCACACAGAAAGGCCTCATCTGATGGGGGGGTTGGACAAGGAACCTTCTTCCTATGAGGTGACGGTGCAGATGGTGTATGGTAGTACCACCTGCGCTCAAAATACCCTGAATAAAGTTATGTTAAAAATAGTACAGTACAGTATGTCAAAATGTAGCCAGTGGAATGGATTGCACAGGATATCTTCAAAAGTGAGAAGTAGATATATTTATATAAAATATGTACTTACATTACAGTATTTGAGGTATGAAAATGACAATGTAAAAGGTGCTCATAGTGAACCTACAGAGAATTTGCAGCACCCCTCAGCTTTGCAGAGCTTTATAATGAGTATTGTCTTGTTGTTTGGCTGTCTGCCTCTCTCACTGCTCTCACTGTGCTGTTTTCAGAGCCGGCAGACAACTGTATCTGAGGAAAAGCTCTCAAAACCCACAGTGCACTACCTGCTCAGCACCAAACAGCAGACAGTTATAGACTAGCTGATGAACATTATGCATTTAGTAGATAAATAGGTTTGGTGCTTCGCTCAAGGGCACCTCAGCAGTGCCCAGGAGGTAAACTGGCACCTTTCCAAACACAAGTCCACACTCTCTAACAACTGGTCCTTATTGGACTTGAAGGGGCAATGCTCAGGTTCCCAAACCAAATCACTACAAGTTTAGCACTGTATTTTCTCAGTTTAGTTCAACAGCTTGATTTATTGATATTGATTGATACAAATAAAAAGTCAAAGGGAAAACATCTGGACTTGTGATGATACTTGTGATAATACCTCATCAAGAAAGGAGGGGAAACAGTCAGTGTCTTAGTCACAGTAGTCTTCTAAATGCCACTTGATGACAGTTCTCTCTGAGTTATCACCATGAACAAGTCTGGCAACCACTTCAGCCTTCAGGACCCCCAACTCTGCCTTAGGACCGCAGCGCCTGGAACCGATTCTGGCCTGCACACAGAGGAACACAAAAGAATGGGAGCCTGTCAATATTCAGATATTCACTTGGATCTTACATGAATAGCATGCATACACAGATAAACACAAAAGAATGAGAGCCAGCAGTGTTTTTTGCACGTGGCATAAGTAGACTGCAGAGTGGGGGCACACACACTCTCAAACACACCTGCCCCTCAACCAGCTATGAATTAAATACATTGATAACTTTATTTATATAGAGCACAATGTCAAAAAAATACTTCACAAAAAGAACTAAAAAGGTTACATACACAACACACAACACAAGAATACACAATACATAAAATGGTGTATACAGGTGGGTCTGGAGCAGCTTTTAAAGGTGTCCAGAGAATCTACAGATTAGAAGTCCAAAGGAAGAGAGTTCCAAAGAAAAGAGTTGTGAACACCTTTTAAGCTGAAATAGCAAAGTTATTCGCAAACTGTTGTCTATGTAGCAACATTAGCATTTAATGGAGTCATTTTGTGTCCACCTCATGAATGTACCAAGCGGCAACCTCCATGGATGTGAAGTGGGGAAGTGCCAAAAATTTAATTTCCTCAAACGTCCACTTGAGGATGGCTACAGAAGTGAGAAAGTCTCTGTAAGTCCCCATGTTAAAATGTCCAACTTCACAGCAGAAATTAACATGTTTACAGCCTGGTACAAAAAACAGTTTTGGTTTCTATAGCTAATTTTCCCGTTCATGACAACTGTACTGAGGGTGAATTTTTATACAACTCACCTGTTCAAATGTTATTAAAGGCATGAATTTATTTATTTTACAATACGAGTGACATACACACATTCTTACACAGCTAAGTGATGAATTATTGTGCAGATAACAATAATGCAAGAACATAAATAGCACAAGTAATTATAACAAATAACACTGATCTGTAGGCTATGTAAATTGGACGATTTAAAAGGAATAATACCAATAGTAAGTAATAATACTAGTAAATAATAATCTCTTTATGGGCTTTATAGAAAATGCTACCTGGCTTCACCTTTTCTGCTATGTCAGCAACACAGTGGCCAAATGCAGTCTGTAGCGCCCTTTATCTGTGCAAACATGGCGTCGCAAGATGGTGGATTCTGTGTAAGGGAACTAACTCCATGAATAGATATAAAAAATTCTAAATTTACATTCTACATTTCTCAAAACATTTGAGATATCACAACACATGAATATAAATTATTATTACAGATATAAAGAGGGTCATACAATCAGTTTCCATGCAAATTTGTCTAACTTTAATCAACCACGTGTGGACTGGTTCTTCATATAGACTAATATCCAATAATCTCACTTGTCAAGCTCACACAGCCCTGTGCTGCAGTCAAAGACACTGTCTTGTCTGAATAAATGTTATCACTTCACAGACAAGCAGCATTTTTTTTCCACTTTTGTCTCTGAATTAGAAATGGAGGAATGTGCCATTGATTTTATCTGCATGTGAGGGATCCAAGTGTTAATTAATTAAAGACCTCTGTCACTTCACTCTGCCCTTCAATTACAAGTGAATTAAACAATTTTTATTAACAAGCTTTATTATGTGAAACACTTTGTGTTACATGTTTTGTATGAAAAGTGCTATACAAGTTAAGTTTGATTGATTGATTGATTGATTGATTGATTGATTGATTGAACTCACTTAATGCACATAACTTACTGGCATGTGCTAAGTAAAGGGAAGTACATATTCATGACTCTATAATTATGCATGCTTAGTGAAGTGCAATACATTTGAATACATTTAAAGAATTTATGCTGCATCATAAGTGATTATTATGTAAAAAGCTAAAAGAACAAGAATTAAAAGTAAAATATTTCCTTCAGGAAAGAAACTTATACAAAACCTTCAGCTTTATTTTCACATATGCACACAGTCAGTTGTCCCTGAAGTACCCCATAAATTTAGCTCTACAAGACATTTAAGTACTCTTTTTTTGTTGTTTTTTTTATTTAAAAACAGAAATAAGTTTTAGCCAGGTTGAAGATAACACTGCTGGGTGAGCTGCAATCTTGTCAGTCACAGAGCTAACTATGTTCACACAGTCACTGTATTACAGTCAGACAACACCAAACACATTGCCAATGCATGTAAGTGTAGACTGCTACAACAATAAGGTGCTACTTGCGAGTAACATGTTGTTTAGAATTAGCATCCACTTTTACAAACTGCATATGACATATGACCCACGTTATGGAGCTCAGGGCCTCTCATTTGGCTGTTTTGGCTCCTCCGTCCTCACATCTCTCCCTCACATCCTCACTGGGAAGAGCTAAGACGTGAGGAAAGGAAGCAAGTGAGGCAAGTGAGGTGCCGCGGTGGCATAATGAAAAGGACCCCTGGACTTTCCCTGTCTGCCCCCGTTGTTTGATCTTCCGGTTTTGACAGTTTACTGAGTAAAGCTGAACTTATTACATTACATTAATTGTGTTTGGGTCTAGTCTGCCATTCATCCAGAGACAGCAGAGGTGTCGGCCAGAAAGCCAAGACAATGAGTTTAAATGTGGTATGAATTTCTGCAGAGCTGCAGGGAACTGCAGAGTTGGGAGCTCATCATTATGTGCCACCCTTCTCCATTACACATACTGTTGAAATTTCATCCATTGTTATTATGAAATATTGGTTATATCTGATTTAAATATACTATTCTAACAATATCTTTACTCAGTTTTACAGGTACTTTTGCTTAATTAAAAATTGCTTAAAGCAGCCTCTGAATAATTCCTTACAGCTGGTGGTATGTGTCATGTTTGTTGCACAGTCTCAAGTATCCGTTTGTGTTTGAGGCCATTTCTAAAAATATTAAATATCTCCAGAAGTTCATATAATGTTCATCTAAGCCCCATTGCACCACATTTTCAGATTTTTCCCCTCTTGTCAGAAGAACCTTGTGTGTGTGTGAGGTCTGCATACACAAACAGGCAGCACCAGCTGTATTTATCATGCATGGAAACTAAAGCTGTCCTCCCCTCAAATCTCACACATGGAAAAATTTGTTAATGAGGAACTATTTCCTATTCATGCTGCCATCTTCTGTATGTAGGTCTTCTAGTATTCAATATTTTAGAGATCACATCTCAGCAACTTCCCATTTATCATCAGGTACAGTATGTGTCTTTATTTTCTGCTGAGCTGACAAGCACAGGCATACGAGCCTCGTAAAGAAAGCATCAATCATGCAAATTCTCTCCGGTTAGCAGCCTGTCTCTTACCACTGGCTGCTCACTCACCATAATCGATAGATAACCCACCAATGAGCGCCACATCCAGAGACAGCAATCCTGCTGCTTTTTTTCATACGAGTGTGTTATGGCAGCATCATGCTGACTTCTCTCCCGCATCTGCATCCATTTTTAATCATGGTATCTGGCCTCACTGCTGCTCGTCAAGTGCCTCAGCCTCCTGTCAGAGTTTGGGCTTGCAGAGAAGGATAAGAGCTCTTACTGCTGCTATGTGGAAATAGATGTGCTGGTACAACTGCCCACCTCTCCTGGACCATCTGTGGAGTGGCAGTGCTGGGTGACTATTACATAAGGCATTCACAACAGGCCCTCTCTTTCCCACGTTATGTTAACAAGTCCTTCAAATCATTTGAATTTCTGTCTCTGAATTGTCTTTAACAGCATTTTGTTATTCAGTGTCTAGGTCTTCAGACGGAAACTGTAAATTTCCTTTTTTGCATAAACCAGGTTCAAGTGTTAGAGACTGCTTTCTCTATCGCACAGCAGACATTTACTAACAAGGTATTTTGCATTTTACATTTACTGTAAATATGAAATGTCATCGGAACTGTATTTAAATGAAGTGCTTAATTAGAATTTAGTTAAAGTTCACAATTATTGTTCTGGATGGAATGAATAAGAAAACAGTGTTGTGCAGCAGGTGCATGATAATTTAAAACTCAATTGAGATATCCACACAGAGTCATAAAGGTCTATTGTAAGATTTTGGGAAAAAAAAAAAAAAACATTTAAGTTGATATAGTAAACATGTTAGCAAACAGTTGCATAATGAGACTAACCTACTTTAAGTCCAACATTCATTCCTCCTTAACCTTTGGTCAAAATATCTGGCTTTTTATGCCAAATGCTCCATTATATCTACGAACTAGTTACTAACTTTTTCTGCTTGGAGTTGGGCAGGTAGTGTACAGTCAGTTTTGGGAGTTTTTTTCTCTGAATACAGCTGTCTGATGTGGCCTAAAACTATGCTCTGAAAGAGAACAAAGACAACAAAGTTACACAACCAAACAATGAGCTGAAACTCACTTTAAAGCTGCGTAAAGCCGGGCTGCGGATTTATGATTTGTGAGTTCCAGTCCCACATACAAAGAGTCACGTGATCCATTATTGATATGAGATTAATGATTGCAGTCTCACTCTCACTTCTTCTTTACTTGTGATGGAGGCTAGCTATTTCCTTTATGCTAATCTAGGCTCAACACATGAAACTGAAGCTCCCAGTCAGACAACAAACAAACATATTTCCTGGAACACTGGAGTGCCCCTTTAAGTATCTGTAATGTTATGTTCATCAGTCGCACATTTAAAAGCTAATACAGTAGAAGGCGTAACTTGAGTCCCATATGGTCGTCATCAGTTATTACTGAGGAGGTCGCTAATTATTTTAGTACTAAGTAGAACAAAGTGAGTCATTGCGGGGCAATCATTAGGTTGAACGTCAATTAGTTGTGTGTGTTCCTACATCCATATATGTTTACACTTTAAATAATCTCTGTCTGTAATGACATGGAGAGCCATCTATTGAGTCATTATGTCTGATAATTACGCTCCATAGTTGCATATCAGCCAAAGAATATGAGGCCATTTTACACAACCAGCAGCACCCCGGGGTGTAAACACTGTTCCCTCGTGATGGTCTCATCTTTCAGCTGATAATGCTCCCATACAAATTGAAAAAGTGGTTTCCCGGAACACCACAGTGATGGCTCTGGAGGGCTTTCTTCTTGATGAAAGGTTGAGAATCCACTCTGCACAGTTCAGGATGTTGTGTGACAGCTGCATCAGGCTGACTGAAGGACTTGAAGATAAACTGTATGCAGCTCATTTGTTATTTCATATTCATAATCTTATTTCAACCAGACCAAAGTTAAATGTTAATAATTCTTACTTACTTACTCATTTCTTTAAGTCTAACGTACAACTCTATTAAAAATGAGACCACCACAGTGTAAAGTTATCAGTTAAATTCTAATTCCATATCAAGAGTAATATGCCTGTAAAGGAGTAATATAATTTTACACATTACTCATGATTCATTTTGCTCATACATTAAGGAGATGACTGTAGGGAACTTAAAATAAAGCTAAGAAATATGAACGTCATCAATAGCACCATATAAATCAAAAGACACATTAAGGCTTGTTTTAAATGATTTCGCCTGGAGCTCATTCACTCTGACAGTTTTCCAACAAGTCCACTGGGAGAAAAGATAGTCACAAAACAGAGAGTGTAATTAAAAGAATGTCTCTCAAACAAAAGTGCCGGCCAATGCGTCAGGAGCAGGAGACAGGAGTGGGAGTCATGGAAACAGCTGAAGGATGAGACAGACAGCATAATAAAGACAATGACCTGTCAGAGGGGCCCGGTGTCTGATGACAAACTGGACAACAGGAACAATTATCTGTCACCAATGGCCAAAAACTGACATCATCTTTTTTAAAATATGACTTTCACAATGAAGCTGCACTGACCTTTGACCTCACAACAACAGCCAGCTGCATCATCAGAGCTTCAAGACAGGACCATGGACACATTGTGGATGCTCTTTCTGCTCCTTGGAAGCAACAGTGTCTGCCCACGTCTGTGTAAAAAAAGACATTTGTGATCTCTCTATACACAAAATTAGATAAAAGAAGCTTCCACCCCTTAAAAAATTAGCACTCATCTCCAAAACTAATGAAAACCTGAAGCTCCTCAATCCCTGCAATAGTAATTTGCATAATAATTACAACATAGCAAAGACAGTGGGGGAGGACAGCACAACAAACCCCTGCCAGCTGAATAAGTATAATTCAATATACAGTAAAAATAGCTGTCGCTTCTTCCTAATAGTGTCAGGCCTCCATATTTTGTCTCGCTGCTTGATTAATATAGCTGTCCACAAGTGCCTGGAGGGATGTCCATGGTGCACCAAAGATCTAATACTACACATGACACACTGAGGGACCGAAGGGACAGATTTTAAAAGAACTGCCATAATCAATGCAACGAAGGCTGAGATATGATGACTTTTTTTGGTTGGTATGGGTCAAGCTTTCAAAAATACTGGCACTACTACACTTCCCATGATGCAAATGAGTCATTGTTCAGGGGCAATGGCTCCTTTTTAGGCTTACCATCACAGGTGTGGACAGATCAGATTGTCGCAGAGGCAGGGTACAATTTAATCACCAGAGACTCAGAAGACTGAGATTTAATATTTATATTTATAAAGGCTGTTTTTTAACAACCATAAAAATAAAAAAAATCCAATCACCCTCACCAGACAATCTTTCCACCTTTAAAATTTGTCACCTTTTATAATGTGAGAAATATAACACAACAAGCTCATATCTATTCTCTGGCCAAACGAGAGGAGACAGGATGAGAGAGAGTGGATGGTCCAAAAACCTAAATCACAACGGAGAATTCAAAAGAAGGGTCAGAGAAACAATGTACGTCCTGTGTCTTGACTTCTCTTACAGTGCTCAGTCGGCTGGCATCAACTTTAAGCTACAGATGACACCAGATGGTTTCACATTAATTGGTGATGAACATCACCTATTTAACTGCACAGCAGGACAGACAGACACTCCAGCTGCATTTTCCTTGTGGTGCTGTGTTGCCATCGTTGTCTCTCTCGTCTCTGTTGGACTTAATGTTCCAGCTCCACTGACACCTTGCTTCACACAGTCTCACCTCTTATCTCCCACTGAAAACCCTCCTGTCAATCATCGCAAGGATGAGTAGCTGGGCGCTCTGCAAACACAGCCACCTAAAAATCCCCCATCATTCCTCATAATCTAGGTTTCAGCCGCTTTCTCTTTTGTACCAGATTCAAGCAAAGAAGACAACTGCTGTTAGCTATTTAGGAGGTTTACCTCATGGTTGTTCTTGTGGTAAATAGAGGATTTGTCTAAATGTGTGTTTGATCCATGACAGATCTCTCATCTTTGTTCTTAGGAGAGTATAATAAAATGTTCTGACTCTTCAAAAAGTGTCATTCCAAAGATTTTTTACTATCTCAACAACAAAGTGGCCATTAAGTACTGAGGGAGAAGATTTCATGAAATAGTGGAAGGACGAGTACATTTCCCTCCTATCATAAGTGTAATTATAGTACATTGTTGCATAGCAGGGATTAACAGCCTTAATAGATCAAATGTGTATTTTTTATAAAATACACTAATCATCTGTCTTATTTATTACAATTATTATTATTACAACAATGGATCGTTACCTGTATGTGAAAGGAGTCACTCATAGTGGTAAATCCACAGAGACTAACACCTTATTCAGCTCTAAGGAACGTTTTAACCTTTTTTAGCTCATTGTTTTGGCTTTGAGGCCTGCACCTTTAATGTGTTGGTTCAGTCTTACCACTCTCATCAACCTCATGTCCGGCAACCATTTACAAACTATAGACTGTGCGCTACCTTTCCACCTTTAGCATTTATGGATGCTAAAGGTGTAGCTTGTTATTAATAAATAAATTAATACAAAATCAAAAATGATTGAAATAAATGAATAGAATAATGCTGCTTTAAACAATGACTTTATTCTTTTAAAACTACATTAAGTATTGTTGGCTGCACTGCTGGTCTCATTATTTATATATTAGCCTATATTTCTAAAAAAAAAAAAATGATGATTTGAAATACTACACTTTAAATTAGATAAGATTCAGACTCTGGAGCTTTGACAATATCAACAGAGAGTCGAGCACAGGTCATGCTTTCTGAATAGCTACAGGATGTACAAATGATGCAATAGTGTGGTAATATTCTCTTCTGCAGCAGGCACTTTTTTTTATTAACTACACATCACTCTGCCCTACTCCACAGCACAAACACTTCAAAGAAACAAATTCAGCTGCTTGTTTATTAGGTAAACCTGGCGACGACAAATGCAGCCCTGCACCTTCATTCAAGGATATAACGTTAAATCTATCTTTAGGTTATTCCTCAGTAGACTTCCATCTCTTCACTTGAAACTTTACTCAACTTTTATCTGCCATATCCACGACTGATGGTCACAACTCTGTCTTAAATGGAGTTATAAGACAGTAAACAAAGATTTTACTGAGTCTAGACAAGGCACCAGGCATCTACAGTTGGCAGTTCAGCCCGTTTCTCTTGTTAATTCAAAGACGCCTCAAGCAATTTGTAAATCTGGCTGCTGATATGTTACTTACAGAGCGCTGGGAGTTTGTGTTCATCTGCCTGCCTGCTTCTCTCTTGCATAAGCCAAAAAAAAAAATAAAAATACAATAAAAATATTAAACATGAAAACAAAAAGTGTAACAATAATGCAGTGTGGTTCTCTACCCCCAGACTCGCAAAAGTAAAAATAAATCTTCCAGTGAAAACCACCAGACTACACACGATTGTCTGTCCCCACCAACTTGATTCATTTTGCCTTCTTGGAGCTGTCACAGACGTATCTCAGCCTCACTACAGTTCAAATTGCATGGTGGGAAGGAGAGGCATGTGATATAGCTTCGCTTTCACGGAGGCTTATCAGCTCTGGGGTATAGCAGGACTGCATAAGTATTCTGCTGTAACACAAACATATAATTCATGAGGTAACGCTTCCCAGAAAGACTGAAGCAGAAGAAAAAATGTGTGTTTTTGTGCTGCTGATTTGAATCATAATGCTTATTGATTGATGTTGTTTACGGGTCACAAGATTAGGCCTGCTGGACTGAGTATCTTAAGTATGTTTCACGATGCGTGTTTGTCATTGTGCTGCAATAGTTGCTGTATTTCTCGCGGAGAGAAAGAATTCTGTTTCACTGGGGCCTCAGGATTCTGCTTCCGGCAACTAGAAAATCAAAGAGCTCGGAAACATACATTTTTCAAGGGAGGAAAAACTGTTCAGAGAAGGGCTGCCTTCAAAAGGTATCACACTGTAGATGTTGAATATGAACACTGGCTTGTTATTTACTGCATTTCTCTGCATCTTTCCAACCATGGGCTTTCTTTATTAACAATTTGATAGGTACTCAAGCCAATATTCCCTCTGTTTAATAAAGCCTCTGCACACTATCCGCTCAGCAGCAAAAAGCTTTGACGGACAAAATTAGTGACTAACTGGTAAACATTTAGCAGCTAAAGAACCTGTCAAGTCTCTAAACCAAAGTAAAGCCAAAAGTGGGAAACCTGAATCACTGAAAAATTTGCTAGAAGAAAAAAAACGAAAGCATTTGATCTCGAAGACATGCTGTTTATCTATTATTACGCTGCACTGCTTATTCTAACTAAATAAACCTGCGTAGTTGGTCTTTCAGTAATAAATCAGGTGCTGAACTGGAGAAAAGGATCTTCAAAATATCTATAAGTAATAATTGCAGTATTAAAAGGGTTTTGGTGCATTATGCATGTGAAATACTATAATAAATACTACTGTGAAATTCTAAAATATACGTGTAATAAACGTCATGTTTCCTTCCATTTAGAATCATCTCCAGAGTGAAACCAATCATCTATGCGCCCATTTTCTCTAGACTTGACTACTGCACCTCCCTCTGGCATAAACCAAAAGTCACCTCCACATCACCGCACACCTCCACTTCAGCTTCTCTCTACTGACTTCCTTTTTATTTTATTTTAAGACTTTACTGATCATCATTAAAGTACGCCAGGGTTTGACTCTAGGTCACATAACAGACATGTTGACCTCTTATGAATCAGTCTGCAGCCTCAGGTCCTCAGCTGGCCCTGCTGGCTGTTCCAAAGTCGAGGCTTAAATCTAAAGGTGACCATGCTTTTGCCATCAGTGCTCCTCGACTTTGGAACGCCCTGCCTGAGGAGATAAGGCTTACAGAGTCAGTGACTTTTTATCACTTCTTAAAGCACATTTTTATAGACTTATGTGATGCCAACTTGTTATATAAAAAAAGTAGTGTGTGAATGTGTATGGGTGTATGTAGATGTATGTAGATGCATCTTTAGGTATGTGCAGACACATAAGGACATCTAAAAACAAGGAGCTTCACAGATACAAACATTAAAACTACTAAAAGTAAAAGTTTTGTTGAATCACACACTGTATATTGAGGCACGGCAACCTATATACCGTACATAGGAAGGACTTTCTATAAGAATCAGCTTGAATTTTTTCAATAGCAGTCTGGTGCTGATGTGTCATTCTGAATCACATTTTGGCTTTGTGTGACAGTATGTGGTTACAGCTCATCTGGCATGCCATTGCTCAATACTGAAGCATGCCCTATATTCAGTAATGAATACTGTAAATGTGGTTGCTTAGTACAGACTAATGCTAGAAAATCTGGTTCATTAAGCACAAGTGAAAATGAGACTTCATTTCCTGATGCTGCCAGACAGACAAAAAGCAAATGAGTTCCACCATGAAATGACATTTCTATGAGCAGCTGATAGATTCAATCAGAAAGCTCTGCAGCAAACCGCGCGAATCAGTCCTGGGGTCCGTCATTTTCAAAACTGCAGGGTGGACTGGCTGATCAGATCATGGGAGAGGATGAGTTACTTGTCTTCTGTCACCACAGGACAGATCAGTGCAAGAAATCTTCTCAATAGCTTTGGACATCTGGGCATCTAAGTACCCAGAGGGCTTTGCTCCCTGGAAACAGACCGCAAATGTGAAATGTCATCTGAACACATTCTTTTTAACCTTCATTGATTTCTGACAGTATTCTGTCTCTATTTGATCTATCTTTGATATCTTCTGCCCATTTAGAATTTCATAGTGGGAACATTAAGATTCATTTTACTTTATTAAATAATGCTCAGTTTTAACCATGCCAGTGGGATGCCTCTATGGATGGTCCACAGACTGAAATAGGTCAGCAGCTTGTGGATGGCATAACATTTAATACAAATATCCATGTATCTTGTTGTGGAAATTTTCTCTGCTGCTGGTGAAGAATGAAATACAGACTTCTGCCGGCCGACAAGGTTTTTATTTTCTTTGCAAAGAAAAGGTCAATCAACACGTGAGCGGTCAAAGATGAAGAAAGACCCCGAGCATGGGGATACCTAAACATTTATACCTGAGGAACACCCCCTAGAGTATGTTTTCACACCCCTTTGCCTATTGCAGGTATCCCGTGCCGACCCCCCGTGGATGTGTTTTACACCTAGGGTATCCTGCAGGATCTTGCATTTAGGTGCAAAGTTAAGTCTAGACATCACACAAAAGGACCTGGTATCTTATGTTAGGAAGGGGGAAGGTTGGGCGTCTCAAGTGGTTGAAACAAAAAAAATGAAATTGCCATTACAATCTCTCAGGATGAAGTGTAATCTCTTTGGTGATCCCATGATTTTTCACCCAGTGCCATCAACATTTTCAAAGTTTCTCTGATATTTGCGTTGTTATACCTGCAACACTAAAGATGCTTCCATCAGCAGCTGATGTTCTGACAGTACACTATGGTACAGTCTCACAGAGCCGGTTAGCATGGACTTTCTCTGGTTGAGAACAGTGATATACACAGTTCAGCCCTGTGATGGACTGGTGACTTGTCCGGGGTGTACCCCGCCTGTCGGCCAATGTCAGCTGGGATAGGCTCTAGACCCCATGACCCTGATTAGGTTGAGCTGTTACAGAGAATGGATGGATGGATATGCACAGACTTGGAAGCAGACTTGGAACAGACTTGTTCATCCGTAAATGGTAAATTTTGGACAGTCCTATGTTTAAGCGTCCCTTCATTTATCGTGTTATCTATCACACGTTTCACTATTTTATTTTTCTCTGTTGTTCTCTTGTCCCTTTTTTTAATCTATTATCTTCGTACCAAATTGTAAGTGAGTACCAAATTGTAAAATTGGAAATTCACAACCGGTTGTATCAAAAAAAGGATGAACTCAAAGGAATTCGTCCCTTTTTGGGATTTAGAGGATGTCTGAAGGTTTTTCCTCTCTTCTGACACACATGCCAAGACTTCAAATTCTATTTCCAGACCCCATCTGTTACTTCAAGTGCAGTATTTTTTTCATCTGAAGGAGCTGCAGACCTTTTTCCAAATTGATTATGTGCAATAAATATTTTCTTAATAAAAACCTTCCTGTGTGCAGTGTAAATGCTCCTTTTTACTGTAACTTGTAGCTGCTCAGCTGATCATTTTGTCTGTTTAGAAACTCAGCATTGGTTCATTGCCTTCAGCATGAAAGGAAAGTAAAGAGCCCACATAAACAGCCTGTAGTGGGATTAATAAAGGAATTACAGAAAAGAAATACACATAATGAGCATCTGGTACAGTATTGATAAAGAAAATAGTGGAGGAATTTCTTACTGAAAGAACAAATCAAATTAACATTCATGAAATGCATGCTGTTTATCCTTTTTTTTTCTAGTATTGATTCTTCTCTCACAGAACAGGAAGTGCTGTAATGTAACCAACAGATACTGAATGTTCAACAGCAGCAGCAGGTTCAGCACCGTGGACAGCTCCTCGTCTCTGACGGAAACAAACCAAACGGACGAACAGAGGTCTGCTCTGTCTCATTTGTATGTTCCAACTGCCCACTGTGCTTTCACAAAATGTTGTTGTTCTCCACATGAGCCAATTAAAACACTGCCTTTATCCCAGCCGATAAACTCAAACCTTCCACCAGCTGCCATGTTTACTCATATAGCAAACTGTCCATAGGCTTCCTATTATATTTGCTTTTTGAGTAGATATAATTCTCTCGTATTCCTATATGTCCCAACTTAAAACATGACTTTAAAAATGCCGTGTTGGGTTAGATTCACCAGGACATTCAGGGTAAAGCGTAGAATAGAATAGATGGCATTGGGAACTGAATAATACAGGAAATATGGCCACAGACAGCAAATTTGTATTCTTACAGACTCAACAGCTACACAAAGGCATCTTGTCAGTTTTATTATCTCAGCACAGTTCTGCCTTTCGATAAACTTCGCTTGCTCACTAATATCCACCACACAAACACGCTGTACGCTTTGCTTGTTTTATATAAGCACAAAAACACAGAGACTGTGTGGCTCTTTGCTACTTTCTGAAAATAGACCTGTGCTAAATATGTTTTGGCTGACTTGTCGGCATGTGTCCAGTGTGCTTCCAGTCAGATCATGTCAAACTAAACTGTGCAAACAAGACAGAAAAACCTCTTGCTCTAAATATATACATAGTGGCATGGTCAGGCGACTGTACTCCTGTAGCCCCACAATGTGATTGTGTTAGGTGACAGTTTGAGACAGAGTGATTCTACATGTTGTCGCTGTCATAAAACCAATTTAGTCATGTCTTCAGGGGCTGAGGCCTAGACTGTAAATCATTTCACTTCCTCAGACTGGAAGCTTCTGATTACTGAGATACAGCTTGGAATTGTGAAATGCGTTCAAGTGTGACATCCTATACGTGTCAGGACAAAATCCATTTCAATCAAATAGCACTTTTATGTTGGTACATTATTTTTATTGTTATGTATTTGATCATATAATGTATTTGTTTGATCAGCCACCATTTGCCAAGCATTACAGTGACTTTAAATGTGTCCATTACAGGCCATCAAATGATTTGCCATAAACCAGTCCATAAATCAAGCAAAGGCTAATAAATATTATTGTAACAATACTGGTTATTCATTTCAAGTAATCTTACCTATAACTTAACTAGATTTCCCTAAAATTGGGGCACTCACAAGAGTTGTATTTGAAAAACTTCTAATCCACATAGGCCAAGATTATACAGTACAAATATGGACATCATACGTGTGACATCACACACAGGTCGTTGTGAAGCTCAGAGGGTAGTGGCCGTCCTGTGCTTCCTCCTGGCTAATTTAAAAATAGACAACGACATGGATCATCAGTGGTGCTGAGGCAGGCCGAATGACGCCTGGGAGCTCGAACAAATCACCCGTAATGGCACTCGCCTGTCAATCAAAGCAGCCACACTGTTAAATATGCATAACTTAAAGCGTTAATATAATTTGAACAGGTGAGTTCCATAAAAAAATCTGACTCAGTACAATTCATGAATGGGGAAATTAGCAATTGAGAACAAGCCTGTTTTTTGTACCAGGCTGTAAACATGTTTATTTCTGCTGTGAAGTTGGACATTTTAACATGGGAGTTTATGGAGATTGACTTGTTCTGTAGCCAGCCTCAAGCAGCCGTTCGAACCACAGTTTCTGAAACTCCCGCACTCCCGAAAACTGACACTGTTTCCACAGGAAAATGCCTGCTGGAAGACATTGTTCCCAGATTTAACATTCCACAGAGCATCAACTCAGACAGAAGTCTGAAACAGACGATGCTGTTACTTCTGGCCTTAATGTCAATGAGTTCAGCACCCACTCCAATGACTACATCAAGCAACTCGCTGTTCAGCTGTTCCACAGACAAGTAAAAGCTGTCCAGTCTTATCCTAGTGACAAACTGTGCCACGACACCCATCCAAGGGACTGAGTCTGCATCAGAGAGTTCCAAAGGAAGAACGTCGGAAAACAACGTTAGTCCAAAACATCAAAACATCCTGCTGACCACCAACATGGCAGTCGACTGTGAAGACCACTCCATTTGGACCTACACATCCATGGAAGAAAATGTCTCCTCCATCAGAGATCGACAAGACCCCTCGTCACACTTTGGGTCTTCCTTCTTCATCCTGTGGGTCTTCACTCTTCATCCTGTGAGTCTTCTTCCTCATCACCAACGGAGCCAGGGATGTTGAGGACAACGCAGGCTCAAAGGCCCAGAAGAAGATGTCAGACAACCACAGTCATCAGAGGAGCAGAAGGACAACGCAGGCCCAGAGGCCCAGAAGTAGACGTAGACAACCATACCAGAGTAGCAGAGAAACATCTGGATTATTCGTAAGAAAAAAAATTCTTAGACACCACAACCTCCAGATACCATGAAAGATGCTACGAGCCACAACTTACCTCCAGTTGGAAAAATGATAGCCCAAACCCTAAGAACTGTTATGTATGTGGATTCATCCCACACATTACAGGAAATGGACTCTTATTGATGGCTTTGCCCATAAACCCCTGTGACACTAACTTCAACGCCACCTATGGACATTGTACTTGTTCTCTCTCTTTACACACCGGACAATCATTCTGCAAACAACTCCATGCCAACTGCTTTTATTGCAACACTCCTAACCTTGTTACCATTTGAATGGTCCCAAAGACATTAAAATGGCATGTTGAAGGTAAAGAGAACCTTTCACCAAGGAACATTCAATATGACTCCACAGTCGTTTCATCAGAGAATTTAATTGTTGAGTCCAGAAGATGAATCATTGCTCTATACCAGTACCCAAATGGGTATACTGGGTTTGGGGCACAAAAGCATATGGAGATTTTCCAAATGATGGTCTGAAAATGTGGTCCGAGTGATGTGACACCAACTATGCCAATCCTCTCTGTGCCACTTACCTATACCAAGAAACTGGTATACCATGGACAGTACAATGAATGGATGTCATATCTGCGACGTCCCCACAGGTTTCTGAAGAGCCGTTGTGAAGGTCATTGTGTTGGCTCTGACCCTCGTCATCTTGGCAGTTTTGCCTCTACCACCTCCCAACCAATCTAAACAAGCTAAGGCTAAGACAAAAATCGCTGTGGACCTGAAGTGGACCGAACAATAACTGAGTGCTCAACAAGCCATTCGTAACAACACCTATCTGTTAATCAAAACAGCCATGCTGTTGATTATATTGAGCCTTAAGCCTGAATATAACATGAATTAAGTTCTAGGAAATACACCCTCAGTACAGTTAAACAGGAAATTCGCTACAGTGACCAAAGTAATTATTTTACCAAGTTGTAAACATGTTTCTATAAAATTGTTTTGCTGTAAGGATGAGCATCTGAATATGGAGGTTGACATGTTCTGTAGCAAGAGTCAAGTAGTCTAACCACTGCTGTTTTGGCACACAAGCTTCACTTTACAGCCATAGAGGCTGTCGCTTGAGAAACACACACACACACACACACACACACACACACACACACACACTCTCACACACACACACACACACACACACTAGGGATATAATTTTTGTTACCCTCATTCCATCTTATGGAGTCAACACTATGGAGTTCCACCACAAAAGAGATGAAATAGACAACAGATAGTAACAATGATGGCTTTACCAAACCATGCCAGATTAGATTTCCTACTGGCCTCTCAAGGAGAAAATTGTGCTGTCATCAAAACTGAATACTATACGATCAACAATCTGAATAATACAGCCAAGACAATCTGGTAACCATTGGTTTGTTTGACTGTTAAGGAAAAGTTAGAGACATTGGTTATTTAATTTTTGAAATTGTCCTGCTTGGTTCTGTCGTCCTCATTGTTATAAGCATTTTGATTGTTTGTCTCAAGACTCTTTTAACCACCTATCACTGAATCAACCACTTGAGTTATTAACACCGCTACAACTCAACCTGTTCACAAATGGAAGAAAATTTTGAATTCTGTTGTAATTGATTACGACTGAAAAGCAGAATTTTCTCTTGTTTTGTTAGTTTTGTTTGTTGTTTGTTTTAAGTTTTACATTTTTTCTCATTTGTTGTATTCTTTGTTCTTGATTCAGTGTTCAAAAAAACAAACAAACAAAAAAAAAAAAACACACAGTCATGGAGGTTGCCACTTGGCCAAGCTCCATAAAGTGGATACTACAATTCCCAATTCAAATTCATCTATCCATCCATTCTCTTATGCTTATCCAGGTTCAGGTCGCAGTGGCAGCAGGTTTAGCAGGCAGCTCCAGATGTACTTCTCCCCAGCAATGCATTTGATGAAGAAAATACACTTTTAACATAGTATAAACTTACTGAATCAAGTAATGTCTAGTGGAAGCCTTTAGCCCCTACGGGGTTGGTTCCTTGATCAACGCAATACACATTGGGGACAGTGCAGACTCACTAATCAGGTGACGTCTAGAAACATCTACCAGCCCCCTAGGGTTTAGATCTTGGTCTTGTGACATGCTATATGTGTGCCCTTCCTGCCTCCTGTGTCCTATTGTTTGCTTGACGACTTCAGGTCTTAATGCAAATGCCCCCCTGTTCTTTGTTACCTACCCCACAGTCCCCACCCTTTTACATATTCTTTGATCACGGTTGTCTTTCTGTATAAATGTGCTCCATTTCACTTGCTCTGGGTCAACTCACTGGCTCAGATATGTTCTGTGACTGTCAGTTCACCAGTGTGCCGGCATGCTTCTTAATAAACACACCACCACAGCAAACTCCTCAACTGGACTCGATGATTTCTTCGACACATTCCAGCTCCTCCTGGGGGATCCTGAGGCGTTCCCAGGTTAGATGGGTTATGTAGTCCCTCCAGCGAGTTCTGGGACTGCCCCAGGGTATCCTCCCAGTTGGACATGCCCAAAACACCACCAAAGGAATGCGCCCAGGGGCATCCTAATCAGATGTCCGAACAACCTCAGTTGCCTCCTTTTGACATGAAAGAGCATTGGCTCTCTAGAACTCAAATCATAGAGACTCTCTCTGACTACATATTTCAAACTACTGCCTTTAATTTTGTAATGCAAGCTTTGTGTTAAAACATTTAACTCTTTCATGGTGCCCTGGAAGCTCACCTGGTAGAGTGTGTGCCCTGTATACGATGCAGTCTTTACAGCAGCAGTCTGGTTCGATTCCATCCTGTGACCCCATGGCTGCATGTCATCACTCTCTCACTCTCCCCACTTTCCAAGTTTTCACATACTGAGTAATCCTTGCTGTGATGAGTACATTGATTTGGATGCCTCTCAGAAAACATAAAAATGATACAACTAACTCAGAAAGAAAAGAAAAAATTCTCCTTGTGGCAAGAATGTGATAATGCGCCTCAGATGAACTTTCTCAGTGATGGAGTGCCCACAGAGCAAGTCCTGTTTGCTGCACAGAGGAGCAAGGTTGGAGGTAATTAGATTCTAGATGGGTGCTGTTCCTTCAGGCTTGCAATACGTAGGTCATCAACATTTGTTCAGGTCTGTGGTGTATGGACACTGTCATGGCTCCCCTGTTACTGGGACATATGTATACAGACACACACATCCATAAACATCATACTATGTGATGGGCCTCTAATAAAGCCCACTGTACAGAACATATCCTATTAGTACTGGAGTTGGAGTTTGACAAAGGCAGGAACAGATATCTGGTTTGATAACACTGACAGATCCAAACCCAGAGAGACAATCCCAGCTACATGCGTGGAGCAAATGTCACCAAAAATGAAAGCATGGTAGTACAGACTGTGACAAATGCAAACCACAAACACAGTTCCTCCTTTCTTCACAAACTCATTGAAGCGAAGCATGACATTCAGAAATGTGTGAAATCTTTGTATTAGGATAACAGCTTTCAGATCTCCTACCAAATAAAGCTAACAGCTGTGATTACAGAGGAACATCTGTTGGCTTAAGTGAACAAACTCGTCCAATTACCCCCATCAAGTTTGCCCCAGGCGTGTGTATACATGAGGAAAATACTGATGAGCAGTTACATTGCTGGGGAAACTTTGTCTCTACATGTGTTAGAGTCAGTGCTATTAATTGTATTCTTTTGTTTGCTAAATTCTGGAAAAGCTCCAGCAAATTAAAGCTGTTGGTGTGAATTAAATCTCTATAAGCTAGGTGTTAGAAGAGACAGAGATGTGTCCATGTAACAGAACACCCTCCATGGATGTTGCTGCTGTTGAGATGTTCAAGATCACGGCGAGAGTGGCTCTACAGTATATGTCCTTGATTATGTAAATCTATCACACGGCCCCAGCCTCCACGGCACAGCACGATTTGTTTGTCTCCTAAGATGCCCTTATTGTGGTGTGCTTGTTACCAAGGTAACTGCTGTTTTCACAATGAGAATGTGTAGGATGCCAGAAGCAATGCCAGAATTTGGTTCAATATAGATAACCCAGGCTTTACTTGAACATTGCAACGGATTTGTAAAAAAATGGATCTGTACTACAAATGGCTCCAGTTATAGTAAGAACATGTAGCCAAGTCAGTTGACTTGTGAAGGAACTTCTTCTCAAAACAGATCAAAAAAGGCTGTTCTGATTGCTTCTGTGAGAGGAAAAATGTTGTAAATAATGGATTAGGAGCAGTGTGAGACATACTATGTATTGTGTGTGCTTGGACAATCTGAACCCCAGGCAATACTGCACCTCTTCTGAAATGCTAATGTTACATAAGCTCCATTGGGTCATGGAATGCATTTTTTCCAACAAAAAATAGCAAAATAACATAGAAGTCCAAGAATATGACATGTAACAATTTCTTTGTTGTACTGCCTGTATGTGTTGTAAATTATGAGGACTGAGGACAAAAACAATTTTATCAGTGATAGTGAAAGAAATTAAAGTGTTTAGGCCCACTTATCATTTCACAGTCTTCCTGCTAAGAAATTACATTTTAATAAACTTTTTTCACTGTTTTTAATAGTTTATAGCCATGGCTAAAGGAACTGTTTGACTTTTTAAGAAACATGCTTATGGAAGTTAGAGGAGAAGATCACTCAAGTTTGTCTATTAAATACAAAGCTATAGCCAGGCGATGATTAGCTTAGCTTAGCATATTGTATGACTTAGTGGGAAACCATGAGCCTGGCTCTCTGTCCAAAGTTCCAAAATACATCTACCAATTTCTCTAAAACTCACAAATACTAACACCTTTTTTTCTGTGAAAAAGAGAAATTTGAAAATATAAGCTTATAAGCTATAAGTTATCATAACTTTGTCAGCAACAGGGCACAGTGACTTCATGCATACTCCTGTGAAACTCACATAAGTCACTGAAAATCAGTTACAGTTGGCAGGAAAAAGCCGCAGTCATGGGCTCTTGTTAAGTTCAATGATAAAACAGTGTACGTGTGTTCACCTGTGTATTGTCCTGCTAGAAACAGGACATCCACTGCAAACAAGAATAAGATAGCTAATACATTACCCACCGTAATCTCAAAGTCCTTTAATCTTCCATTCAGGTTTTATAAGTGTGTATGGTCTAAGCAAGTCAGTTGCCAGGATACATTTAGACACAGATCAGAGCCAAGTTCAAAGAATGGACTTTATGTACTAAAAGGCATCTTGCCTCAAATGATCCCTGACTTTTACTTTTGACTTTTAAGTTTTTATGTCTAAACAGCTCCCTAATACACAGTATCCATTTACATTTACAGTCCCTCTCTAAACCACTAACTAAACCACACTTACTGCAGCTGCTTGTACAGTCACAAAAACTCAGAGCAGAGGACCAAACCAACAAGGCGGTAGTTACCCATAGAGGACGAGTGATTCACTGAATAATTCAGCTCAATCAGGCCAGTTTAAACATTAATGGGTGAGTGGGAGTTCCTCTCGGCACCTCCCTGGGGACATACAGTTGTTGAGGAGACACACTAATTGCTAACTCTTGTCCAGCAGAAGTCTTTAATTAAAGTGAGTGGAGAGTGCTGGAGCTTCCTTGGAGCTCAGCTTGTCGACCTTTGGAGAGTGGCATGAGGGTGACAAGCAAAGTGGTCCCTCTATGGCCTACACACTCTTTCAACCCTGTTAAAATTACATGGAGGGATACTACCCCTGACTACATTAAAGCAGATTAACTGATTCAGTACTGATGTTTGAATCAGTTCACAGCAAATATGATGTGACGTGCTACAGTTGGTGAAAGGCCAATGCTAAGGTCGTGTCTACAGTAATTTTCTCTCTCCTTTCATTCTCTTAATAAGTATAACTCATGAGTATATCTTTTCAAAGCTTGCTTTACTATATACAGTAGATCAATTTTCATACACATTTTTATTGGACAAATTGTATGAATATTTATTAAAACATTCACAACAACAACAAAAAATCTATCCTGCACCCTTGATTAAAAGAGACCAATCGTTAATAAAGCCTTTACAAATAACAATACTTCTGAAGTTCTGGTATGCAGTGCAGGCCGTATTGTAGGGGTGGGTGATACTACACAACGTGTTTCTGATTAGATACCAAGTAATACCAGGGCCAGAATCACCAATATTTATACAGGTACTCTCTATTATGAAAAGTGGCTAAAGCACTACCATGTAGGAAAGAGCCATGTGTCATGACTTATGAAGTAAATGCAATCTACAATTTACCCATGGTACTGGCACAATGGCATTCAATCAACCAGTCAAGCAAAATGTTCAATGGAACTCACAAAGGAACATTCCAAGTATCTAAGCTTGAAGTTACACAGGCCGGGCTACAGCTACAACAACTCAGCGTCTCATCAGGACTGATTAGGCAGAGGCATCATTCAGTGGATATTTAAACCATGTTACATCTTTTAAAAGCCTATTATCAGCACAAATCACAGCTCATGAATTAATCAGCATTTTGACCGAGACAAATGAAATGGCAGATCAATAAATCATCCATTATCATGTATACAGCTGAAACGGTAGCGGTTGCAGGATATACATGTAACTAAAGAGGGGTAAGAGCTGCAGCGACAGGCCTTTATCAAACATTATTACTGCAACAACACATCACAAGAAAGAGCTAGTTTGCTATTGAGTGAAAGTTGTGTTGGAGGTGCTGAATAAAATATAAAAGAACCACAGAACTATCATAGCAAGAAATAATTACTGGGAAGCGATGGGAGCATGAAACTCCCTGTTCAATCATACTGGTCTTAGTTAGATAGATTTTATGGAGAATATTATGAAATGAGATTAATGTTTTATGTGGCTACTACATCACCAAAGTCCGAAGCAAGCCCGCATCTAGATTCCAGATAGTTAGCAGTATTTTTTTTTAAAAAAGAATATTTTGCTCAAATAATTGAAATGAATTTGCTGTAGAGGTATCAACAAACTCGCACCCTGCTTCCCTGCAATCCAGACCATTTCAGCTAAATGATTAACATGCAGTATGTATTCCAAAGTCATGCAGTCTAGCTATAGTATTAGTTGACTATACTATTATTACCAGCTGCATGTCACCAGCTGGACTTTACTGCAACAGGACAACCAATTTTGGCATACATACGTGAGCGGCGGTTTATGTAACTGTGTGGACTAACCTGAGTGATCACGCTGTGGAGTCATTAAACTGACAGAAGTGCGATGAAGAGCCCTCACACCAACCCTTCCCCCTCCTGAAAAACCATTAACACCACAATCACCACCTCCTACCATCAGATCCTCTACCCACCCACCTTCCCACCCACCCTACACCTCCTTGCACTTCTGACCCCGCTGACGTCAGCTGTTTCCATGGCAGCGCACAACAAATTTTACGCAACCGGGATCCATTGATCATCATCATATTTGTCCTCGTGATCATCACCACTACCATCATCATCGTCCTCTCTTCCTATTCCATATGTGGGCTCAAGAAGACACTCATCTCTTGTTGTTTCTGAGTGGCCACTTTATAATATGGGCTGATTTGAGAGCCTCTCATCTATTGAGAAAATCATCACTGAAAGCTGTTGCTTGGGAAAAGCTTTAGAGCCCTTAATTGCGGACGCTTCACCAGAGGTTCAGCAGAGGTCATTGAGAGGGGTTGTGAAGTCCATATCTGGTCCAGTGTGTATCAGAGGAGCTGGAGGTGTGTACCAAAATAAATGGTCTTTCCAAAAAGAGATGTCCACCTACCCATAAGCAGTGTTGGGAAAGTTACTCTAAAAAAGTAACTCGTTACAGTTACTAGTTACTTCTCCCAGAAAGTAACTAAAGTACTTACTGAGTTACAAATTATAAAAGTAACTAGTTACTTTGGAAAGTAACTATTGCGTTACTTTCAAGTAATTTTTTAATTGCTCAAATGTGTCAAAGAATTTGGACCCCACCTCCACCCCTCTTTGACGGAACTTAAAATACATGTGCGTGTTCCATTATTTATGATAAATCTGAATATTATAATGAAATGGACCCTTCATACAATACATAACAGAAATCCACAGTACACAAATCTAAACTATTTTAACGTTGCTGTGGGAAAGTGAGACTAGCATCCAATAAAATGTCATGGATTATTGTAGATATAATTACTATGTTTATAGAGTGGATCGATAAAAATAACACAATAGATGTTTTGGAACTTTTGATATTTATTGCACCTCAACAGGCCACAACTAAGCAAAATTAAATTATGCTTGTTAAGCAATGTACCAAGAAATAAATGATATATTCACTCTTTGTAGTTGGAAGAAGCAGTACTTTTGGACCATTCCTGTTTCTCGTTGACTCACGTGAATGTCCTGTGTCGTCTTTGTGTGTCTGATCAGACTAGTCACTAGGCTACGCGGGCTTTCGAATTTGTGTAAGCAAAGCAACACCCGCCCAACTCCACCTCTGATTGGCTTACCATGGAATTTTACTCAACCTCAGCCAATCGTCATCATTTATGCGATGTCTCGTGCCCCCGCCCTCACCAAGGATTAAGGAGGAACAAGAAAAATCTTTGCCGCTCAGCTTAGAGATCTAGTTGGTCTGATGAAAAACAGCTGCCTTCAATCAGAGTAACGCGCCGCATTTTTTGGCAGTAACGATAACGGCGTTACAATGATGGGAAGAGTAATCAGATAGATTACTCGTTACTGAAAAAAGTAATGCCGTTACTAACGCCGTTATTTATAACGCCGTTATTCCCATCACTGCCCATAAGACACATCAGTGAGTGTTATGACATGACTGCTGTATATAGAGAGCTTTGTTTGTTGAGTCTCAGTAGTGATCGATGTGCTGTTTACGATCACAGAGCCTCTTTATCCGACCAGATAGAGAAGCAAATAGTTAGAAACAGACTCCCCCCAAGGATGATGGAGCAATGTGGAATAGTGGTTTTGCTATATGCCAATATTGACCATATTTGTGACACTTAAAAATGAAATATTAATACCCTATAAATAATCAAGCACCTCTTAAATCATCTCAGTTTCTTTCTGTTACATTGTGCTTCACACTCCAGCATAGAAGGTGGCAATGCACCTAAATGCTGGATGCCAGTGTTACACTTGAGTGCAATTCATTTGCCAAAAAAAAAGAGACAAAACACACAATAAAAGTTAAAAATGTTCTTATTTTTTTTAGACTTTTTATAGATACGATAATATGTTTATGGTGAATTACTTTTGCCATGATATTTGTGAAAATCTGATCCGAACGCGGGATATATTTGAGGCGATAGGTGATTAGAGGCATATTTTTTTCATGATTCATCATTTAAGTGTCAGGAGACAGAAATGTTGAACTATACATTGCTTTTTTTGCCTAAAATGATCCCAGAATTTAAAGCATTTGTATGAAATAGCAATTTACTACACACATCATCCAGATAGAATAAAAATAGAAAAGTGTGTTTGTGTTGACTCCATTGTTTTCCAAGTTCACACACAGAACAGAACAAGTGGCTCTCAGTGAAGCATGGTTATCAGCATAAATCTGAAATAAAAAGAGTCACTGGGCACTGTTTGATGAATCATGCCATTTGCAATCTTGGACTTAGGAGATAGTTGAATGTCGCCAAATTATTTCAGTGGATGGAGGGTATTCAGAGCTCCTGCTTTCAGCAAATGCACCATCCGTGTGGCCAAAAATACACTACTCTATTAATGAAATACTAAATGGACAGCATCCAAAACAGCGACTCAAGTGATGTATTTATGCAGCCATGTAATTTCGGCAACCACCGTCTATTGTCTTTTTTTAGGCAGGATGTTATTAGCATACTCTGCTGTGCATGTGCGCAAGCGAGCTCTACGCAGGAGACTTGTTTTGTTCATTTATTAATAATTTTATCATTCAGCTGTGTTTTTCCACTGCCTCCCATAACTATGGCAACCAGCCGCAAAGTCTTGAGGAGAGTCTGGGTCTATTATAAGGAAGGAAGAAGTGAAAAACAAGTTGTCTAATATTTTCTTACAGCAGATATCTACATGTGACTTTTGGCTGCATGAAGGCAGTCTATCTTCCCAGTCAATGGAAAGCCTCTCATCTCCTTGAAAAAAACTTACAGACAATCTGCCCACAAGCAAACGTCAACCACATCTCACCACCTACCAGCTGCTTGTAATGCAGACACTGTGTGGGGTGCAGTGAGCAGCAAGCTAGCTCGGGAGGCTTAATTCACATTACAGATTGGTTTCCACTCACTATTACATACATCTCATCTCCTTACAATGTTGTTTTTTTCCTTCCCGCTCAGTTCATATGTGCATCCTGCATCGTCCACTCAGTTGTTACAGGTCCTTTGTCCTTTCTAGTGGTATATATGTAAGCTTTTGACTCCCAGACCTGCAGGTGTGATTCTTCTGCACCGCTTTGACTTAAAGGTCCAAAATTAAAATTAATATAAAATGGATAACTATGTTTTCATTAGTGTCTAACTGCCTGTAAATAAGAATTGTTATGTTTTTGTTCCCTTAGAATGAGCCTTCTATATGTATAGACGCCATCTGCCCTCTTCCATGGTGTCTGCCATGTTGTCCATTTGAATGGACAAACCACTGGCTTCATGTAGGGTGCCTAGCATTTTTCACATGTTTCGTTATTGAGTTTTGTTCAATCAGACACACAAAATTATGACAAAGAAACACAAGCACAAAACAAAATAACCACAAAGAGATGAAAAACGACTACAAAGTGACACAAAATGGCTGGGAGAGGATGCAAAACGATTAAGAGAGTCATGAGACGACAACAAACAGACAAAAAGACTGCAAAGAAACACACTGCAGCCACAGAGATGCAAAAACAGACAGAAAATGACTATAAAGAAATGGAATAATTGCTACAAACAAAACAAAACAAATGCCCACAAAACACACACACACAAAAAACACAAGGTGATGCAAAAAAGACTACAAAGACAGACATACAAAGAAGAGACGCGCAAGACTACAAAGCATCTTTCTGTGTCTCTTTCACTCCGGGTGTCTTGCTCCCATATGTAAGGAGGGGTGTGGAGCCTCTCATTGAAAATGTTGCAGCAAGACTACTTACAAAATCCAACTGAAGTCCACATAAAGCCTTTTTTCCATCTCTTCACTGGTTACCTGTATGGTTGATTGATTAATTGATTTTTTTTGATTGAGTACTTTTAACATTAAAACCACCGAGGGTCGATGTATTCCTAAAACTGCCTCTGGGTAAAACTGATCCGCTAATGAATGCATGGATTTCCAAGATACAGTTGATGGTTTGTGCATTTTTAACATGGGGAATGGCCCCCTGCTTCCACAACACCAGCATTATAATAAGGCTTATTTTTCAAAACACACTGTACTTTTGATGGTATTAAATTTACCTTGAATTATGTAACTGTAGTAGCTCAGCTTGGAGCAGTTTCCCCTCAGTCACATGATCTGCTCCACTCCCACATTACACTAAACACCCATAGTAAAAACAGCAAGCCTATCTATATTCATGCCACCTTTAAGATATTTTGTTCCAGAGGTAGCTTGGTCTGGTGAGCAGCACAGATGCTGCTGAATGATCGTAGAAATATTTTAGAAATAAAACAAGCAGCACCGAGTCTCTAAGATCTTTTATCTCTGCATTCTCTGCATTCATAACTCTCTTTCTCTTCCACATTGAAGGTTAGGCTATGCCTTATGACACAGCTTTATTACACGCTGTAGTTGATAAAAGCCGTTGCCAATGGCAACATAGGGTGTTGATCTAAACTCTGTAAAATAGCTTTCTCCATAGGAATACATTTTACCTGCTGCTGCAAATAGATATAAATGCACATTTTTAAAACATGACTTAACAACAGGGGGTGCTACATAACATGCTTTTCGGGAAAGTCAAAGACTCAGGGATGTGAATATTTTATTGAAACAAATCGAATAACAATAAATCTGCGATTTTAGTGTTAAAGCACATTTGGTTCTGGCCCCTGACACTTATATCATTCACTAACTGCTTGAAAACCTAAATGCAGCCTGAGCTCTTCCAGCTGAGGTCTGCTAATAATTCATAGGTCAATGCTTAAAAACCAGAATAGACCCCATGACTCTGAAACAACCTTACTGAGGAGGTCAGACAAGCTAACTCTGTTTTTGCACATTGGTTTTCGCTTGAATTGCTCATTCTTCCTTTCACTTCACTTGTTTTTACTGTGTTTTATGAATTCATAGCTCACTTGTCATTTTTACTGTAACAATTCTACTTTATTTATTACGTATCTTCTAATTTCTCTTGTTTTTATGTCTTTCAAAGCACTTTGTTGCGTGTTTTTGACAAGTACTATATAAGTGAAGTCATTATTTACATTATCTCATAATGCTTTGAGGGGTGTTGTAACATTCAGTCAGTGATGCACATCTGAGCTCTCTCAGGTAGCGGGGGGTCCACTTGTCGAAAAGATAAGCTCCTGGTGGAGTTTGTCTGTTGGCATTTGTGCCCCATATCGCATACCACACAAACATCCTCAGAGGATGAACACAGGGAGGTTTGCCATAGGTTTAAAATTCATACCTGAAGACAGCACTCCCTGTGGTTGCCATTTGTGTGTGTGTTCATCTTGGGAGGTCACTGGCATTTCACCTGCAGGGTTGAAAGTGACAGCACTAAAGTCAACAGCCGCAGATTTGGAATTTCATGTTTAGTAATAGACTTGGAATAGGAAGAGTGTCCATGCAAGAGACATAAAAATATGCAGTACTGAAATTATATATTATACTCAAAGGTCAAAGAAGAGTGGGTGGTGTATGCAGTGATGCAGGTTACTGTGATGCTGTATGACTCAAATATAATCATTGTTGTTGTTTTACTCTGGTTTAACTCACCCTCCACCTGCCTCATCAATATTCATTTTATGTTAAATATTGTATTATTTCTTTTCCAACAAATCTCTCTCTCTTTTTTTTTTGAGCTGTAAATTTGATGCAACAAATGCTCATATCTTTATCTTCTACCCACGAGTCTGGCACCGTCTCGTGAAAACAGTTTGCCCATTAGTCTTAGGTATTAAAAAAGCAGGATGCCTTTTTTTTTTCTACTTCAGATCTGGAGCCACCTGTGTTTACCTCATTATAAATGCTTGCGGTTTACATTTTAACAGCTCTAAGCTTATTATCTCAGAGAGTTGGATAAAGGAGTTAAGATGCTCCTTTATGGTTTGGTGTGTCTGCACTCTGCTCGATTGAATTATGCACTGGTAAAACATGCTTTGAAGAGAGGGTTTTTATTATTATTATTATTAACACATATCCAAATGTGATGAATACAGAGACACAACATCCCACGCTGTAACTTTAATCTTTTTATCAGCTCTTACATTTTTGCCTGGAAATTGCACGTGTGTGCTGGCATTAAAATTTCATGTTCAGCATCTCTGCTGGCTTTAATTTGCTTGATGTATTATGGTCTTGCGTTCTTGATGGTCCACGCAGTGAAATATTGGCAGTGTTTGTGTGCGTTTGCTGCTAAATGTTCACACTGATATGTTTCCAGTGTGCTGTCATGGATTGCATCTGCCCAAAGTTGTGCAATGTTAGACAAACAGTGACTCAACGGCATAAGCCTACAGGATGTGACTTGTGCTTGTTTCTTTCCCACCACCAACACCAGTCATTGAGCAGCTGGACAACCTGAGGGATAAACAGTATTCGTGGCCAGAGGGCGCGATGCAAAAAAAAGACACAAGTCAACTGGGTCATAATATCAGCAAAACAGTCCTGAATCTCTGTGTTTGTTGTGAGGCTTAATTTACATCCTGCCAGGAAGCTAAGAGTCAGAAAGCCAAGTGAGGTGATGCTGTATGTTGGTGTTGTTGCATGTGTGTGCAGAAATAGATAAAGAAAAGAGCAGAGCAATAGAAAAAGATACACTGGATAATAAATGATGTTTCCCTCAAGCATGTGTGATAACATTGCTGTGTCTAAACAACCTGCATTATGAATCAGTTCTGTGCAGTGCAGCTTGTTCATGTGAACATCCTGGGGTTATCTCAAAAGGGCCGAAAACAAGGAGTGACAGCTTTTGATTCACGGCTGCTCTCGTGGGAGCGAAAAGATGATTTTTAACCTTTTGATAAATAAGATTGTGAATATGTTGTACCAAATTCACCAGAGTCACTATAATCGTCTTTGCAAGACCTCTGCACTAATCATTTTCTTCCTCTTCTATTCAGAGGTGAGTTTGTGAGTATATACATGCCTGTCTAGCCTCAAGCCCTGTTTCTTTAATGTACCCAGTGGGGAGCGTTGCTGAGGTCCAGTGGGCCTCTGCGGGGAGTTAGTGACTGACACTGCTCACCCTAGGGCTTTTGCTAACTAAGCTATTGTGTTCCCCGCTCCCTCGGGCTACAGCCTCTGCTTGTCCGTGATTTATCTTTTTTCTCTGAGAGGAGATACAAGACCAACATGAGCGTCACTGAGCACACGAAGCAACAGTGCCGGGTTAAACGGGATCAAGACATCAATAATTCTAATTCAAATAATTCAGCATCAGGGCAGCAAAAGTGATGACCTTATGACTGTACACTGAGGTGAAAACTGTAAGTAGTTAGACAATTACAAGCAATCATACATAATTATGACAATTATGTCAGGCAGAGCAAGATTATTGTTTTTTTGTTCAATGAAAAAAAACAATTAGTGTGACCAACAAACGTTACACGTTTCACCAGGATCAGACGTTACATTGGTATCTAAGATTTTTAGCTGCAGACACGTCTTTATCCCTTTTAATCCCCCATTCCATTTTTACTAAGCTTAAAGGTCCAGCCTGTAGGATTTACTGGATTCTAGCAGTGAGGTTGACAGCTGATTGAATACCCCTTACCTCACCCTCCCCTTCCAAGTGTGTAGGAGATCCTATGGTGGCTGTGAAATACCACCCTATCTAGAAGACAGAAGATTGCCCTATCTAGAGCCAATGTTTAGCTTGTCTGTTCTGGGCTACTGTAGAAACATGGCAGTTCAACATGGTGGATTTAGAGGGCCTGCTCTCTCTGTAGATATAAAAGGATCATTCTAAGGTAATAAAAACCTTCGATTCTTATTTTCAGGTAATTATACGCTCATGATAATATACTTATAAATATTTTATTTCTGCCATATGCTGCCGATAGTTTCCCCTGAAATCATACACACTGGACCTTTAAAGGACCTGTATGCTCCGTCGGAAAAAAACTTTGAACGTGGAACAACTGTACACACTTTCTGACATGTTGGAATATGAACCACTTCTATCACAACTCAGCTCTAAGCGATTGCATCATTGTTCAAATGTTCATAATGCTCAAATTTGATTCTGACTGACTTCAGGTGAGTATTATGTTCAGTCTAGTCCAAGCTGTTATGTTAAGTTCAGGACAAACCATGGCTTATACAAGTTTATCAGGTTAACAGATAAGCATTTAAGTCCTTTTGTGTTGTTTTAATAGACTGCAGTTAAGCTGACAACAGCCCACTACTAAAATCTACTAATTAGGTCAGATGCGGATTCAGTAGTCAGCTCAGTTTGATGATTCAGTGTTTAAGTTAAGATAATAGTTTGTACATATATAGGACACCTCTACTCAGCTGGTAGTTTATGTAGTTAGTTGTAATCTCTGTTCCCTTGTGTTTGCTTTTGTGGAAACACAGAAAGGATCAGATTCATGTAACAAATGTAGGAATCTCCTGTAGCATTCACCGGTATAGGTTGTTTTGCACAAGTGGAAACTCTACAATGGAGGTATCAAGTGCAAACAGTTTTTTCTTAGTGATGTTCATTTGAAGAGCAGAAGCTCAACTACCAACCGAAGCAAGGTAGTGAAAATAATTATTCTACCCACTTATTTTGTGGTGTTTTGTTCAACACATGATTATTTGACACAGCACATTTTAGATAATTGCATATGTGATAATACTGATTCATTCATCTGCCTCAAGGAATCAACTCCATAACTTTTAAATCCTGAGAAACACTAGCGGGTATTATTCATGGCTTTGGTGTAAATTTAAATATATTTTGATTCTTGCAAGTTGCTGACAGACTTTGCTGGTATTAAGTGGAAGTTAAGCAATGCGCTGTATGCTTAATTATTCTGCCAAAATATTTTGTCATAAGCTGCATTAAGCTCACAAAACCATCGAGTTTGCTTTACCCACTGTGTTCAGTCTAGCTGTACATGATTTTTCCAGTAAACAAACCAAATTTTAGCATTGTCTCACCAAACTCCAGGAATAGTCTCCGGCTAACAGGCACAGAGTGTACTGTCTGATTCTGGTGCATGAATAACTCTGGCAAGCCCTGAAGCCCACGAGCGGTATCGTCAGTATTCTTCAGCAAACAGGGAGCAGTTCGACAGGTACAGGTTGTAATGCTTCCATTTCAATCGATGCCGGGAGAAAGTGGAAGCTTTTGTCAGTGTCAGACTCAGAGAGCTAGGCTTTGGCTATTTCCTGAAAACAGTACATTCCACTGCAAACCCAAAACATAAAAACTCTGCAGTGTCCACATGAGGATACGAGGTATGCGTAAACACTCAGGGGGATTTTGTAAATGTTTAAGAGAAAGGCAAAGAGGAGGTCTGTTACAGTCACATCGCCAATTTTTACTTTTTTTAAACAAATGCACACCCACAATATTGTATTGGGACAAACATCTAAAAACTATCGGCAGTAAACATTTTGCAGACTTGTACAATATTCTGGATGATACATTAAAAAAAAAAAAAATCCTTTATCCATTAACTTTCTCTTAAAATGTATTTTGTGCAGAGCCACTGTTCACAAACACTGTTGCTGAACACTTCATCCGTCTTTCTTTGTGGGTTTACAGTTTGTTTTTAACTCTCCGTATTCTTGCCTGCTGCCAGACCTTGCCCTGAAGGGTTTCTGTATTCTAGAGAAAGAGAGAGCTACAGTATCTCACTGAGACCTTTGGCTGGAGGGATTTTTGACTTCTACTGTACAGTTTGCTGACAGGTAAACATGCTGGACTTCTACAGGAGGGAACGAACAGCAGGCTGGACAGGTTTCCTCTTGCTCTTGTAGATTACACGCAGTTGTGTGATGAGAATGGGCTCTGTCATTGATATGAACTTTGAGACTGGGTAGTGGAAGGTCTGCCAGGTTTGAGTTTTTTACTGCACAGTGCACTTAAAATGCAGATGACTCTATTCTGTACCTACATTGTGTGCAAAGGTACATGGGAAAATGTATGTTGTGTATGTCAATATGTGTGTGTCCCTTTGGCCTGGGAAACCTGTGGGATGTTATCTACTTTCTCCATGCCTACATCCAAACTCAATGTGCTTGGTATTAACAAGCCAATAAAGCTTTATTGATGGAATAGCAGCACTTCACCTCAGCATGCCTGACTGCTATTGGTAGATATGTATTTATAGATAGAAAATCCATCGTGAGCAGGCATTGTTAGACGGGTGGTGGTAAAATGAAAGATGTTGGTTCCCTTAAAAATTCAATTTCTCTGATATCTATAGGAATACAATAAGGGATTGCTGCCTCTTTCTTCTCTCACTCTCAGTGAGTGTGTATGTGTGTTAATGTGTGTGTGTGTGCGTGCAAATAAGGATCAGCAGTCAAGCTATCTGAATCTTACCTCAAGGGGATATGTTTGTGAAATTGGATTTAGCCTGTAATTTGATACATTATCTTCAGCGCAATTTGCCCTCACACTGATTCCACTTAGGGCCATATTGAATTTGTTTAAGTATGAAATATGTGTTGTGTGGCAAGGTCAGCGCTTCCACTGAACATCCAGTGTAAGCTGAAATCCATCCAAAACAATCTGCACTCACATATTTATGTGTTTTTCCATCTGTAACTGCTTTCTAATGAGACTCATTAGGCCCCGTGGGAGAAGTAGTAATACAGCAAGTGTTGATAATCCAACTCTACATGTAGGAATCATTTTGGACCTCTTCTCACTGTGAATAAAAACACCAATCACTCTCCACAACATGCATCCAATGTTCTCCCATCACTGAGAGATGGTTGACAGCTCCTGGCTGGGTTGGGTTGGGGGAGTGGAGGGGATTTGGTTTTCCAGCTGCTCTAACGTCATTGGATGATGATGAATACACTGCTGATCCAGTCAGTCTTCTTCACCCACTATGGACCATGACATACCTTACATACTACTGAAATATTCATGACTAATCCTGTAAGTTGGTGCAGGTGAAAATTCACATTTTTTTCCATGGGAGGATCATTAAACGAGGAAGTGACAAAGGGCTGAGGGTGCGTTTCAGCAATGCAGCAAGTGTGAGAGTTGAGGGGGGTTGAGGAGCAGGAAAACAAGTGCATAGTGCTCGCAGCGCAGATGAACATCTTTTCTCTCAGGAATTGATGGTAATTAAGAGTAGAGAAACTGTCCTCTTCTGAGGTCAGCTCCTCTGCTTCCCTGTTACCAGTGAAACCCCCCTCATCCATACTCCAACACACACAAGGAGAATTGCTTCTTAATGACTGCTCCTCCAATTGCTTGCTATGCATGGACACGAAATCCACGGAAGAATTATTTTCTTGTATCATCACTGTAAAACCTTTAAATCTCAGACAATGTATAATTTGTCATTATTAGTCTCTAAGTTGTTAATAAACCGGTTGAAAAATATGTACATTTGCCTGTCCCCTTTCAGGAATCATAACTCGCTTTAATATGAAATCCATGCAGTTTTTCTCTGCTAAGGAACAAAATGATAATCAGATTTTAAATGGGTGACGTGACGGCCATGCGTTAGAGGGAAGGCACTGCATTTTAAAGTGACATTTATATCATTCTCTGCACCCCCATCCCCCAACACACACCCACCCACTGCCACCAGCTTCTACACACACACACACACACACACACACACACACACACACACACACACACACACACACACACACACACTTTTTCCCTTCCTTTTCTCTTCATGCCGCTACTCTCCGGGTTCTCTCCTCTCTATGTCGCGCGGCATTGCGTAAACAGAGAGACCAGTTGAAAAAAAAAAAAAAAAAGTGACACAGTTCAAACACATTTTATTAAAGGAGCACCAGATGGCTCTGACAGAAGCTAAACTCTCTCTGCTGCTCAAGTCTGCTGGAAGTAGTTTGCAAAGTTTTGGGGCTTATCCACCCTCACACACACAAACATGCAGACAGAAACAGACTGTTAATTTGTGTGCTAATTGTTTTCACTGTTATCTTGCTGGGTTCTGTGTGAGCAATGCATAAGATTATTAACATAACATGGGGATGCAGATCTATGCAGACTAATGCCTCTAAGAAGTTGAAACAACTGTTGATATTTGACCTTTTTACTCCTTTAGTCTCTCCGGTATCACGTTTATCACCATTAAATACAATTTTATTTGTCTAAACATTACATGAATATTCACTGCAGGTGCAAAGATATAAAGTAGAGCACGTCAAAGTCATGAGAGCATTATGCAACAACGCTGCCTAGTCACAGCGGTGACAGCCTATCAAGATGCTGGATCCTGTTCTCCAGGTTGCCATGGTTGCATCGGTGAAGTTGTGTCATCCAATCTGTGATCGTTGCATTTAATTGTTGATGCTGACGAATCATCTGTCAACATAGTGTGTATTTTATGAACATTTTGGCACATGAGCTACGTCACAGGACTTTGAATCAAAGACACAGTGCGAAGTGCGTAAAACACATTTAAGGTCAGTAAACAGTCTAGGTGACAGCTTAATAAGCTTCATAGACAAGCATTTTATTGTGAAGTGACACTCACATTAGAGCTCTAAAATAATACTGACCCATACTGTTTTTTTATTTGAGCTTACCCTCAATAAACAATCTACTACAAAAACTAAAAATTGAAGTTTTTGGAACTCATATTTTCCATTTATCATCGTATTTATCTGTGCATCATTCATTTCAGAGAGCTGTCATTCACTATGATTCTTCCTGATCTATTGTGACACTTTTTCTGGCAGCACAGCAGTTGCAGTACCTTGATATGAAAGCTCTGTACACCGGTTGCAATTGGATTTTGATTCACAAAGACATAATTGGCCTCCGCCTGAATAAACTGTCATTGGGCGAAACTGACGTCCAAATTGCACAAATAGATAGAGTTGCTCTCACCAGTCTATGACTTATTGAGTAGGTGGCTTTTTATTCGCCACTTCTGATCGCTTTGACTAAGCTTATCAAATAACGTTGTCATGGAAACCATTTGTCTGTGAACCACCTCTGTTGGCGAGGCGGCTGTGATTCAAAAGTAGTTCACAGCAGGGCGAATCAGATCATCTAACCATAAATTTATACATGATCTCAGGTATGAGCCAAATGTTCCATTGCTTTACATTTATAGGAGATTTTCCTCATATTTTCTCCCAGTTTGAAATGTTTAATAATGTTTTCACAATGCAATTTGGGCTGCGCTTGCCACTAGATTCAGCGTGTTCTACAGTGTCGGAGAAGCCTTCAGTAATGGATTTGTTCCTCAAACTGGACTTCATGAATCGTCTCATGGTACCTAAATCAACACGTGCATACTAACACAAGGATGATTTCAGTCTGAACACTCACTGGCTTCCCAACCACAAACAATGCCAATCATATTCTTTGGAACACAAAATCAAGCTGAAGGTACCGTCACCTAAAAAGGTGGGTGTTTCACTCCTGCCCCTGATCTCTACATTTCGCTGTGAAAATGATTTCTCATATTGATGGATGCAGCTGTGATGCCAGGAACTAACAGTTACACATGTGGTCCTCTGCCTTGAGCAGTACTTTAGCAGCATGCCAGTGCGAAGCAGCCATTACCACATGGCTGACCTGTTCTTGGCTGTAGGCCCTGCAGATGGTCTCCTCCCAGCAATAAGCTAAGATAAACTTATCTTCATAATGTAGACCTTTCAGGGGAATTTACCAATTACAGTTTCTCACCATGGGGAACCATCACAAACCTGCAGATTCATGTGACAGGATGTGAGACTCGAATAAGATTTGATTAAAAAAAAAAAAAAAAATGGGGGTCTTGGTTTCCATGCATGATCAAAACAGCAGCATGTGTACTAAAGTTTCAGGTGTGTTTGGGCATTCATGACGTTTTGGCTAATTTCAGAAGCGTTTGGACATTAAAATCCAAATAGTATTGTAAATGGAAATTTTGGGCCCATTAATCAATGCTGATCTTGTTTGCCATTGATTTTACTGAGGCATGAAATGTAAAGCAGTAATTTCAGAATGGCCATTCCATTGATAATTGCAGCACGCCCTGAAAAGAGGACTGTGGAGTTGATTGTGTCTAAAGTCTTTATGAGGTCAGTGAATGAAAAACAATCAAATGTAATATATGACACAAACAGAGCATCTTTTGGTGATAATGTAGGCGCCTCTGCTTTTGGCACTATTGGACTTTTTCATCTTACTTCCTTGCACACGACAGGATTACAACAATGTTGGCATCCTTCCGATCTCGTGGTATGATCTCAGTCTGACAGATGGACCCGAAGAGCCTGGCACAAGACACTGCTGGTGACTTTTACAGTAGCTCAGCAGAATTGCGGGGGACAGTTCAAAATCTCTTCCAGCCTTTTTTTCCCTCCTAAAATAGGTTATAGGTCAGCAGCTAACATAAGGATTGACACAGATGACTGCTGATCACTTGGAGTAGTTATCGCAGGCTGCCAAAATTAGGACATGGCCTCGTGGTGACAAAGTTGCTCTGTACTACAATATGATGAGAAGAGACAACAATTTCAATTCTTGCTTGTTTCCTTGCTTGTTGTGGATAACGTACTATCTTTTTCAGAAGACGTTTCTGATCACGTTCCATACTATGTGGTGGATGTTTTATGTTTGTTACATGTTGTCACTTCTTATCTAATCACTGATTTGAGTTTGAAGAGCCTCCACAGGTAGCCTGAGGTCTGTTTACAGGTGAATGCCATCAATGAGACTGTTGCAGGGTCCTTGTCCATGCAAACCTGGTTCCAGCTCGAGTTTTCTTCATCCCATGCCATTCCAGAAAGTCTCTCTGCCATAGCTTGCACAAGTGGACCTGAGCATACATGCATAAGGACTGAGGGAAGTAAGAGTTGTGTCCTAGGTTGGCTTGATACTGAAATTATGCTTCTCTGAAGATACATGCAAAAATCTCAGTAGAGTGCACGTCTGACAAATCTAAAAACATGTCACATAGATTAGTTAACTGAACTTCTGTTGGGACGTTTGTTCAGACCAAATGTACTACACACAGGTATAAAAGAAACCATCATGCAAACATGGTCTTTCTAACCTTAGTTTAGTGTTTTGAAACCTAAAGTCATATTTTTTATGATGATTATTTATTCAGGTATGTTTACACTGGAAGATTAATCAGTATTGTTTCCCTCATTATGTTTTGTTATAGACTAAATTTAAGAAATTGTTTTGGAAATTAAGCCAAGCTTCTTTATTCAGAGTCAGATGAGAAGATCAAAGCCACACTAATGTCTGGATGAACTTAACCTGACAAATTCATCAACAACATGAAATATAAACTCAAGATAAAAACAACATATTCTGGTTTTACTGGGTGTCATGTGTCTTCCCAGATAGCATGGCAACATTGATTCAATGTTGAAATTCCATCAGAATCATCATTTTGGTTGAGGTTGAATAATTAGTGATAAAGGCAACATTGATTCAATGTTGGTCTGCTATCTGGGTCATTACGTCTTGGCTGTGCACAGTCACTTACTGGCGTCTCTGCTTGTTGCCTGGCAACTTCATGGTGACGACAAAACTCCAATGTGACGTTAATTAGTGAGTTTTGGACCTGGATCTTTGGGCAGATCAAGGCTAGAAGGTTCCCCATTCCCAGTCATTATGCTAAGCTAAGCTAACTGTCTCCTGGCTGTAGCTTTATATAATGTAAAGACATGACAGTGGTATCAATCTTCTCAACTAACTCTCAGGAAGAAAGTGAATAAGCATATGCCACAAAATGTTGAAGTGTTCCTTTAAATATTACAATTTGTGATGGTATTAGCATAGATAAATATTTCCACCACACTCACAGCCTTTCTCTCTGTTACAGAAGTTGTGGAATTAAATCTGTGAAATTTTATCACCACAGTGACCATGGATATTCATTCATATAATCTAAACTAATCCCTCAAAGCCTTTGACAAAAATGAGCTTACTCTGTTATTTCAGGAGAGCCAAAAATAGCGCAGAGAATCTTGGCAAGTACTGATATACAGTACCTGCCATAAATAAACAGACATGAAGACAGTTGAATGTTGAACAGCTCTTCCACTTGGCTGTATGCCTGCACTGAAAAATCCTCTGAGCTCGAGCAGAGAAATGTTCAGTGCAGATACATTCAC
Source organism: Sciaenops ocellatus (assembly GCA_033000465.1). Lineage (NCBI taxonomy): Eukaryota > Metazoa > Chordata > Actinopteri > Sciaenidae > Sciaenops > Sciaenops ocellatus. The sequence continues at coordinate 5,078,445 of CP136884.1, read as the reverse complement.
CTGCTGGAGGGTAATCACCTTTTAAAGAGAGGAATGGTTAGTAATACTCTCTTTGATCAGCTTTTTTATTTTAGCATATCAAAACTCTTGTCATAATCTAATATTACATTTCTACACATTCATCACTGATCCTAAATTAGAATATCTTTGCTGCTTGGTATATGCTGATATGCTGACACTCTGGGATTTGTTCATTTAAGAGTTGGCGTGGCGAATTCATTTGAAGGATTAAAAAATATGACACAAGCTCTATATTGCGATAGACAACTAAGCTTGGTCTTACAGTGGATACTGTAAAATTCATAGCAGGTAAAACACATTTTACATACGTCATGCCAGTTCTACCTACAGTATCCACTTTTATACGGTTCCTGTTGTGTTCAAAAGCACTCTCTTCTGATCTATGTTATAACACCAGAAGCCATACACAGACCTACATATACAATCTGCAGCCTCTCAGTTCTAATTTTAATTTCAATTTCACCACTGGCTGTGATGCAGTACGCTAAAAAAGGGGGAAGTGGATGGATCCACAGGCCGTAAAGAGGCCTCTGAGTGCTGCGACGGGCTGTGATGGGGAAACATTCATCCTTCTTCTGGATAGATGTGGCTCACAATAACAATGTCCACGTCATGGAGTTGTATAAATCTATAAATAAATCAGTCTTTTCCCCCCAGGAATAATGATACGAAGTGTACAGTGTGCTGACAGAGCGAGCTAGATAAAAGAAAAAGAAGACAGCTGTTGGTGAGTATGGAATCTCAAATCATGCCAAAACTGAGAGCTGAGAGGCAGCAACAATGTGTGTGCGTGTGTGTGTGTGTGTGTGTGTGTGTGTAAGAGAGATACCCGCACCTGAACTTACAAACCAAAAACATTCTTAGATATACAAACATAACCTACATGTATGTACAGTGGTTAAACTGTAAACCACTTGTAACACTTGAGTGCAGTTACTCCATATTATAATGTGTACAGTCCTTATATTTCTGCTGATGCCTCCAGGTCTTTAAAAGTGACAGCAGAGTGTCAGCAGCAACCCCTCTGTAGGGGTGATATCAAATCATGCTGTGCCCTTCATGATATCACATCTCAGAAAGGCTCCTTTTTGAAAAGCTTGTTTCGGGAGATGCTGTCATGCAGTATATGTTCCTGCCAGAGGGGCTCTTCGTTCATGGACGGTCACCAAAAGAGGAGGAACATATCATGGGCGATTACATCAGATTTAGTGTTCAGGCACATTTCAGGAGCAATAAGACTTGTGACATCTATCACTCTCAGGCCTGATGTTCAGAGCTTTTAATTCAGTAACAATGGCTATATTACAGTCTAATAATGCTCTGTTACAAGTAAAAATAAAGTATTAAAAAACAATATATTATTTTATATTATATTAAAAATATTATCTTCAAAATATACTCAAAGTACCCATTTTGTAGACCCATTTACAGAACAATATATACTGGATCATAATTAGTGATGCATTCATATGCACATCACTTAACACTGCAGCTGGTTCTATCTAAAGATAGAAGCTCATTTTATAATTTTGGCTTAATTTTCAATAATAAAATAATGTATTGGTTGATTTATATTTTGTATTTATAATCTGAATCTGCAAATAAATGCAGTAGAAGTGAGCAGCCTATGGTAATACTCAAGTAAAAGTACCTCAAAATTGTCCTGAAGTACAGTCAACTACTTTATATTATGTTCCACCACTGCTGTCGAGCACAAAATGCTATCTAGCTGGTGACTGATTATAAAATCATTTTTTCCCCATCATATCCTGAACATGTTCTCAAACACAGAAAAATAACCCCTCTGATCACCCGTTGCTATAGCAACTCCAGATGGAGTGCTGTGATGCTACAAGGCCATGGATGTCGTGATATTAGGCGTTTGCAGTGAAACAGCACAGTCTGTCTGTGACCAAAAGTACTGGGTGCGCTGTAGAAGAACAGCATTGGGAAGATGGTCAGGGGACAGAAAAACAGCAACCAAACTTTTCAGGGTGACAAATAAACTGCACATATAAACCATGTGATATGAGGATGACACAATATCTGCACTAATCACACCTGAATTCATTTGTCAATAAAGACACTCTGATGCTGGACTGAGAGGAGATAAAACACACATTACAGCCAATCCTGCTTGTTGTCAATAAACAATGAAGTATCCTCTACTGTATACCCATGTGCCACTGACAGTACACTTCATTTACTATCAACCACAGAGAAGAAGAGATCAGTGAAATCAGGTTCTCCATGCCACATTTGAGACTTCTTCACGACGAGTAACAGCGGCCTGAAGAAGATGACATCCTGGTGACAGATCCCCAGCTGTCTCTCCGGTCCCAAGGTTGACAAATGACAGCTGAGTCCACATTCTGCAATAACTCGTCCCTGCTTCATTACATCACTGATATGGTCGTGACAGGAGACAAAGTGACTGACTGTAAGAGCTGAACATATCAGACATGGCTCTGTGCACTTTTCAACTCTTCCCAAGGACTTTCATTGTATTGCTAATCTTGTCTTGTTTCACACTTGTCATAGTTCTGCCAGTCTGCTGTGTATTTAGGCTTCTCTTGTGGACAGACAGAGTCGATTTGAAATGCATTATTATTTACCTCATATGAATTACATCATCCCATCAAAAACGTACTTTCTCCTCCCAACTAAGTTCTGACTTTTGCAAAAGTCAAAAGTTTGACTAAAATAATTGTAGGAGTGTTTGAAAAAGGTGTGCCCAAATCAAGACTTAAAGGTGGAGTCAGAAGAAAGTTTGTTGATTATTGAGTCTCATTGTCAGAACGTCAAAATTGTGAATGGGCAACAAAGTTGCTTGTACCGAGCCACACAACACAACAGGTGTCGTTGCTCATTTACAGTGTTGATGTCCTGCAAACGAGACTCAACAATCAAATATCTTTCTAATCTATGACTGACCCCACCTTTAGTCACCCCTATTTAAAGAAATAGTTCAACAAAATCATATATGCTTTTTGCTGAACGTTAGGTTAAAAGATTGACCCCACTCAAATGCCTGTACACTAAATATGAAGCTACAGCCAATAGCCAGGCTGGTTTAGTTTATCATACTGGAAGCAGTCGAGAACAGCTTGCATGCCTCCATCCAAACTCATTAATTAATCTCTCTGTTTTTAGAAAAGGGTTTTACAGAACCAAGCTAGCTGTTTCCCCTCGTTTCCAAGTCTTTACGGTGTGCTAAGCTAACAGTGTCCCTGCTCTGCCTAATGGGCCAACATGAGTGTGGTATTATCTCTCATAACTTTCAGCAAGAAAGCAAATAAAGATACTTCCCAAAAGGTCAAAGGCTTGCTAAGAACAAGAACCCATAGCTTGGTCCTCTATTTATGGTGAGTTGATTAAGCTTCCTCAACATAATTCACTGCTCATTAGAAATGAGCGACCCCGCTGTGCTGTCATGCTCTTCTACCACTCCATCATAAGAGTGACCAAGCCTGGCGAGCACATCGCAAACAGCTGAAGAAGCATGATCCCAGTTGGCAGGAGCTGTAAATGGCCAGTATGGCAGCTTGGCTTCTCTCAGTGGCTGCAGATGGCACCCAGAGACACCAGGGTCAACGTTCTGTCTGTGCCCTGCCAAAAATATTTGTCCTGGGTGGGTGAATCCATCTTCACCTGCCTCAGCAGATTTCTGCACATGTGGGCAGCAGTGTTCGGAGGAGGGATTCAGGTTTGTTTGCAGCAGCTTTTGCCTTTGTGCTATTTTATTCTTGGCAGGGATACAATTTGAGAATGAGGAATTAGCAAGCTATAATGCATTCAAACCTGTTATTAGAAAACCTTACCATGTGATTCCAGTTTGTCTTGTGGCAACTGGATTCTTTTTGTTTCATTTGTTCTGAATATATTTGGGCCATCGTACAGTCTCACACTGAAAGAAAACCGTCTGTTCTCTGAGTATCCACCATCTCAATCCATCAGCATCCACTGTTTTCAGTTCCTAGTTTTATGCATATGTGTATGTCTCTCCTCATGCTTCATTTGTAATGTGTGTGGACACATTACAAATGAAGGTTTGAGGGTTTGGATAAGGCACAGAATGTTAGAGGATGTTTTCATCTCCAGCAATAATCAGAGTCCAGCTGCAGAGGCTTGATTTGGCAGTTTAAAGGAGATATATGAGAATTTAAAAAATATATCTAATCAAATATATCATATCTAAAAAAATATATCAACAGAATGTGAAGAAATAACAGTTTTGACGTTATGTCAAAAATGTCTATGTATTGTGTTGCAGACAAATCAACTGTAGTTTATATGCTAATGAGCCAGCCACAACGCTGCTATCATTTTTCCAGTGCACACTTCCATATTACAAACCTTGACGGCTGCATTCCCTTCTGGGGTTGTAGAATTAACTTCTTGAGGCTAGCATAGAGGTTATATTATGTGTAACTTTTTTCCTAAACTAGTAAGTTGTTACTTGTTATGCTTATGTTAGCTAGTTAGCAATAGTTTATAAAGGTAACTATATGTATGCATATATATATCATATATAGCATTATGTTACAAAGTAATGTAGATTACTGACAGTGTTACTCTGTTTGCTAGAAAAAGAAATAGGTATATGTTTCTTATAATAGCAGTGAGCATCCCAGCCTTTCTGGTGATCTGCTGCCCCCTGTGTGTTTGGAGTATAAATTCGACTGGTTGCCACTTCTTACATATAGCTCCTTTAAAGGGTTGGTATACCCATATTACAGAAGATCTCTACTCTCACATACCACTTGGAACTGAGCAATGCTAATTTTGGTTTTATTTGCACAGGTTTTCACATTTAAGTACCTGAGATTTCTTCCACAGTCACAGTTGTCACTGAACGTCTTCTGAGAGAATAGTGAAAACAGTTGACAGCTTGTCCTATGAATTATCACATCCAGACACTTTTTATGGAAAAAGATGTTGCTGTTGAGTTTTAAAAATCCAATTTTCCAAAACTGTGAGCATCACCTCCAATATATCTGCAAGGAACGATGTCAGTGAGGTGAAGTTTGGGTTAAGTAACTGCATAAGCAAGTCAGGATGATCTGACAGATCATCCTGACTTGCAGTCCTACTTGCAGTCCTACAAAAAAATCAGCATTTGTCTCAAGCTCATAAACAGATTGCAACAAAACAAATTGCTATAGATGGACATGCATTTACTGTTCAGTAAAGAGCCAATCTGTTACACCAGCTGGGAGGCCATTGGTCAGACACAGAGGCAGGACTTTGTGTCAGACTACAGAATGGTCGTTGTAACTCTGCATTCAGTTTTGTTATGATTAAGTACCAGGGCTGCAAGAAAAAATAACTAGGGCACTATGTTAACCCTGCCAGTATGTGTCAGTCCATCACTTGCCACAGGCGACAATGGAGTGAGTCTACATAATTACAGGCAGGCTAATGGTGTACTGGTAAATATGAAACTGGGCGAGCAATAATGTCCAGAAATTCTAATTTTAGTTATGATTCTCACAACTTCCAGCATATTACTGTGAAAGAACCGACCAATGTAACTAAAATGTTAAAGATTCATATTTGTTCAAAAGGTGGTTAAGATGCTGCACAGGTTGAAATGGTGGGTAAAGTGAGCGCTGGTGCATCCATCACTGCATGCTGGTTTATCAGATAGAGCCACAGGCTGCACATCGCCTGCTGATCGTGTAAAGTCTAACAGCGTAAACGTTGAGTCGTGGGGTGGGATTTGAACCCGCTCAGGTTGCCGCTGACCCCTCTCCCCCTCTGCGCGCTGTCCTATCCGCTGTGCGTTCTGGACACTGAACTCCGTCCCTCCCTCTTCGTCTCCTCCTCACCGCGCGGAGCTCGACGCGCACAGGCACAACAGATGGTAACAGTACTACAGGCTGCAGGAGCGCAAGAATTTCATGTAGAAGTACTTTTATTTCGCTAAACTTTACAGGAACGTTTAGTATAACAAGAGTGGGGGAGGGGGTTCTCCGAGGACAAACTCGACTTTGACAGTCACTGGATCCTACGTTTAGAGGCGGAATTTGGTGTCAAGGTAAGTTGTGATGTTTGCTGAATAGCATTTCGAAATCAATGAACTCGCAGAAGAAGAAGCGCAAAACGCGATGACTTCAAGCATGTTTTCTCCCTTATCGATATATCTGAGTGTGTTGACAACACTAATCCTGACACTTGAAGTTTGTTACATAATATTTCACAGAATGGAGAACAATGGATTTATGAAATAGCGCTCTCGCGTCAAGTAAGCCACCTTCCACTGTGAATGAAATGGGTTTTACACCATCTGGGAAAAAAGCTGTATGAGAAATTGTTTCAAACTCGACTTTAACACAATGTTTCCAAAACTAACCTAAAGATAAAATAATTTAATAACTGTTTGACACTAATAAGATGTTTATTTTAAATGGCAAACTTTAGAGCTGCAGCATTAATGTTGGTATGAATTAAGAATGAATGCAAACACCAGACCTCCTCATTATCCTGAATTATTACAGCAATAAGAGTCTTTTGGTTCTTCTGTTCCAGGAGTTTATACAGCGTTTAGTCTTCATGCACAAGTGCAGAGGCTGCAACCCTATGGGGATGTTGTGTCACAACAGTGATTTACATTCAAATATGAATGATCATGGCTTTTAGTGACTTATGTTAAGCACCTCCACCCCAACACACACACACACACACACAGGGCTTTTAATGTGAAAAACCATACAGACACGTCCATGTCAAAGGTCATTATATGCTCTCTGACACTGTCTGTGGTGAGAGGTGGCTGAGGTTAAAGATGGTTTAAAACAGAGCAACCTCAGGCATGTTATCATCGCTCCACATGATCATAGAAGATCTCTGAACGTGAACTCAAGCAATCCGATTGTGACTTTTCTGCAACACTCTTCTCACTCGTGTAATGAGATAAAAGCTTTGAGGCTTTTTGATGTGCACGTTGTCATCAAATGCCACATGCAAAAATAATTTTTATTTTTTTGTTATTCAAAACACATTCACTCACAACCTTTGTAGACATTAAAATTAATTAGCTTTTTGGAAAACGTGGCATAATCAGTGTTTTAAATCCTGGAGAGGCTCAAGTTCATAAGGAATAACTCCTGCCACCATCAGCATGCAGTGAACAGAGCAGAGTGTGAGACACTGACACTAATCTCTCTGAACTCTTGAGCAGATACTCACTCTGACATTTAGTTAATTAAGAATAACTCAATCTACCTCTTAACATTCATTCGTATTATTAAGCTGCTATGTAGATTAAATTCAGATGTGTGAGTTTGCCAGCTGAGCCACAGAGGGAATGAAAAAAACCCCGCCATGGGAGCATCTCTACCATAGGTCCAGACCTGCAGTGGACCCCATGTGGCCCCGTGGCAGCAGCAGCTACAGGAAAGCGCAGCAGATTACCACATAGCCTTGCAATTTGTACACAATTAGATCTCCGGGGAGAGACGCTCGAACTTTGTGTTACATCCGCTCTTGATTCTGTGTGAGCTGCTGGCACGATAGAGAAATGTGGAAATGAGAGGACTGCTCTGAAAATGCTCCTGCAGATGTGCAGATTTGACAATGCCAGTGAAATAATTAGTGTAACAGTGATGTTGTAAATGAGTGGAAATAAATAACTTGGGGGGGGGGGGGGGGGGGGGGGATTCAGATCTATGCTTTCTCTAGCAGTGCTGCACTGATACACTCCAATACACAATGTTTTTTTAATCACTTTCTGCCTTTACTTGTCCTGTGGCTTTGTATACAACACAGTACATATTGTCTCTAAGATATTACACATATGCTGTGTTTTTCTCGTCCTTGTAAGTGGATTTATTCATGCTCATTAAAATTTTTATGGGACCTTTGAGAGTCCACAGTCACTAATGCTTCTTTGGAATAGCCACACGACAAACTCATTTCACCATGTGTGCTCTTACATAGTCAGAGTGCACAGTGCTGAGTACTTGTGCTACATCAAAACACACTCTCAGCAGCAATATTAGAGCATAAATTGGTATGTACTGCAGTGAAGATACCATGTCAAGGAGAGGGCAGAGATTGTATCCAATATCTGAGACACTCTACTTCTCATTAATCAACAAGCGGAGACTGTGGGTGCAGTGATGTAGTTTCCTTGTTTATTCGTCTTGCTGTGTTTGCCCAACTTTTATGTGTCAACCTGGGAAGGCAGGTCCATTTTCTCTGTGGAGTGTGAAGTACGCATTTTGACACTTAAAGCACAGGAATTGTCACTGGGAGGAGGCACTGCTGCTGACATTATTGGAGTGCCAGTTATTCTCCCAGTGTGGTATTTTATTATATTGTTGCCGGTGTTGTGAAAAAATAAGAATAGCAGGCCTTTGAGTATGAGTGAAGGACCTGTGTTATACGAGAGGAAGGGAGTTTAATGACTTAAGTCAGAGACAACATCCCTCAAGTGTGGAAGGGTTGGATCTAAAGTAATAAGATAGGACTGGCTCTTTTTATGAGAACTGTAGTGTGTGTGACTGTGAGCGTAGCCTCGCTTTGAAGAGTAGAATCAAAAGCGTGTGGATACTCAGCCACTGCAGAGGCTGACTGTTGTATTGACTTTACATAACCCACATGTGAGGTAGACCTCATAAATACAGATATACGTTTCCAGATACAGCCAAACATATAAAAATGCTATATTGCAGCAGAGGAAATTAAATAACGTGATAAATGCTTGCTCATTAGAAAACATTCCCAAACAGCCTGCGGATGTATTCTGTTTCATAAGTGTGATGTCATGCAAATATGAATGTGATGCTTTAAATATCGTTTTTCGCAAAGCAAACCACATCCTGTAAACTAACGAGATAAATCACGTCGACATTCAGTTCTATATGTGTTAAATGCTACCATCATTATCTCTGATTGAGTGTGTTGTATTTTAGTTAATGGGCTCCATTTGATGCTTCTCCACTTTTACTGTGGCTACTGTCCATCCATCAAACCCAGGCCCTCAAACGCTGTCCTCACATGACTCAAGAAGCCGAGCAAACACACTGTGAATGATGCCATGAAGTCAGAGTCTATCTGCAGCAACACATGGGTTGTTGTTTTTTTTGTTTGTTTTTTTTGTAGCAGTGCGTGTGCTCTCTCCATTTCCAGTGGATCAATATCCTGCTGTGAGAAGTGAGTGAGAGTAAAATGAGGGGGATACTACAGTGAATAAATCCTGCAGTGATACCTGTAGCCGTCGTTAAGCAGTCGTGCCATGCAGCATCTGACATTAAGCTACTAATCTCAACATGAAAGAGAAGATGCTCACATTTGTGACAGATGATGATGGATGCACTAAATTTGAAGATACTAAACATACAGCGTATGCATCTATTACTGGTTGACTGTCACCATCCTTGTTATTAGAGCTCATTCATGCACATTTTCACTGATGGTAACATATTAATCATTATGTCAGTAAACGTCTGCTTCAACACAAGCCATCATTCAGACTTGAACTTAAATCTGCGCATGCAGATTTTGAGACATATTAGGTCTTTATAAAGTCATAACAAAAAGGCAGAAGAGAAAAGAAGCTTTTGGAAGTAATACTTCTGTATGCTTATCGCTGCTGGGTAATGTCAACTAACCAAACAATTCTCTCAATGGAATTTGTGATAACATTGAATTAGTTTACAAATCAGTGAAGAGCAGTGTTTCTCAGATTTTATACAGCGTACCTCCTTGGAAAATATTTAGCTCTCCAAGTGCCACCGTAATGATACATGTTAAAATACAGTAGCATTAGCAGACCCTATTTAGTTTAGTTTAGAGTTGTGCAAAATGGTGCTACTACCGGCTCTTTGAACCATTCATTTCACCTCCACTTAGTATCTTGCCCTCACATGTTAGCTCGTAACTAAATGACTACATGACTATATGACTACGTAATTACTGAACCAGATATTTCCAGAAATGCTGTTGGGTGCCACCAGTGTTACACGTGCCATAGTTTGAGAACCAGTGGTTGAGATTACAAAACCACACCCACACAGACTTTATGAAACCTAAGGATGTTTTTTGTTTTACTTTGCTGTGATTCACACAAGTGTGAATTGCGAGCAATTAATGTGAGCAATTAATGCGATAAAATAAAATCATTAAAGATTAAAAAATGTTTTCAGGAGCTGTAAAATAGGACCAGGTGTCTGTTTTAGTACACTGTTGAGCTACATACAGTAATTATATACTGTATACCTGTGCATATACAGTGAGTATTAGGTAACTAAATGTCTGGCCGCGTTGGACTGTCTTCTACTTTTCAAAGATATTTTCTTTGTTTCTGTTTGGCTCTGCAGCTTCTCTGCTTCTTTTCCGACTTATGAAATGTGTTTGCCATTCGGTGTTGGTGATGGAGGTAGTGTCATGAAAAAGTGACGTCAGTGAATATCCTCTATAGGATGGATTATTCAGTCTCATCTGTGCTTTTCTGTCCTGGCTGGTGCTCTTCTTGTCGCAGGCATCCAGGAAAACATCGTCATCATCTGTCATTATGAGTTGTATCAGGGGGAACATGTAACAGCAGTTATGTTTTAATGACATGTCGCACTGCCTGTTCTGTTTATGAGGAGGAAACAATTAACGTTGATTAAGAAAATATACAGCAGGACAGATTTAATAAATGTCAGCAATCATGATCACAACAGCGTCCGCTGAAAAAACTGAAACAGAAGGAGTGTTTTCTGCCCTCAAACCTCATCTTTAGTGAAAGGGTTACTTGGCACCATGCAGCTTCAAAGAGCCACCCCGCCTAGCACCCACAAATAGAAAATTTGAAGGGGAATTTTAAATGGAAGTGGATTAATATTTCACCTCAACATTGATTCATGCTGCCACTGTAGACATTTTCATTTTCATTTTCAGCGAGTTGCTTATGCAAAGGCATGCAGTGACGTTACCACGGTCTTGATCTGCCACATCCTCTCCTTTCCACTGTGCATTAGAAGTAATGGGCCTCCTATGTGGAGCATGGCTGTCATAGCCACTTAGATTGTCACCCCAGCTGCCTGCTCTGTCATTTTCTCATTCACAGTGGTGGTAGAGATAACAGGGGTTGAAACGATAAGGGCTCTGATGGATGGAAGGTATTATTATTGACTTGTAGTGTTTGCTGACTGCGTCCTGAAGAAATACATGACATTTACCATGATATTTCAGAGTGCAAGGTAATTTCTCAGGTGATGTGGATCAACTCTCCGGCATGGCTCTGCTCTATGCAACAAAAAATCTGATGTATTGAATTTTCCAGAGACATCTTCCACTACTAAATCAGTGCCAAAACACTCAAGTTACTGTAGATGCAATGCAGAGAATTTAATTATTTTCTGAGAGAAAAATAAAGATTAAAGCTTCTAGCTTCTGTTTGTAATCTTTCATGTGTCAGTGCTGTTATTAAATTCTCACTCCCTTTTAATATTGTCTCCTCTACATGTTGTACTGGCCTCTACTGCACACCCATTGCACAGGTGAAGGACAGGGGAAATCTATTTTCATTAAAGTTGTATGACAGAGCCTGAAGACAACCGGCAGTTTCATGACCACAGTCGATGCTGCTCGCTCATGCTCTGGCAGTTTGTCTCCGTGGTGACGCGGTAGAGATGTGCTTTGAGTTGACCCTTGAATCAGGACTTAATGACACTCTGGCCTGCTGTAATATACTACTGCACTGTTTTTAGACAGCTTGATAGGGACGCATGCTGGAGGTTGAACAGGCTTTGTGATCTGTGTGATTTCAGCTTTTGAGCTCCTTTTTAAGCGTGATGACAAGCTCGGTTTTGTCAGTTTGTAATTTTGAAAGGTGTAACTGTGCAATTTTGGCTTCTGGGGAAAGAGCAAGAGGAGGAGGACGGGGAGAGGGGGCTTGGTAATACAGCAGGCAACTTCTCTACAGACAGTATGCAATTAAACTGGAAATGTTAAAGGAGCTCTGAGTCACCAGAGGGAGCAAAAAGGAGCGATATCTTTTCCTAAACAACAGAAATTAATTATATGTGCCCAGCAGGCTTGATCACTCACAGTACGTTGTAGAGTACAAATGAGTGATTTGAAAACAATGATTTAATGGTTTAATTATTGTTTAAAGTGCACAGCAAAGAGCATTTATGGACATATGCCTGTATCATTGTTGTTGCCTCAGTAAAACAGAGCATTTAACCTGCAGTAACAGATTTTTTTTGGCCACTTGGGGGCAACAGAACACATCATTGTCTTTTGAATTCATATAGTGGAATCCATCATCATTCATTTGGAGTCGCGCTTCTGACCACTTGATGATGAACATTCACTCTCTTTTAGCTCTGTTTTTGGTCTCTACCAGCTCAGTAGGAAAATATCTGGCTCTTCAGACTTAGAATGTTCACTAGCTTGTTGCAAACTGTGTCTGTCTGCTATCTGGTGCTAGGCAGGTACTCCATATTAGGTTTTCTTTTGTGAAAACCAGCCGTCTTCTTTGGCTGTAAACACTATCAGAGCAGTGAGAGCAAATGAAAAGTAAAATTGCATCCAGACAGCTAAACAATGAGCTAAAGCTCACTATAAATCTTTGTAAAGCCAAGGGTAGCGGGAAAATCTCTGTAGGCTCATCACTACAAGCGACACCTTTCACACTGTCATTTCATACATTGTTAAATGTATCTGGAACACCACCTTCATTGACTTTGAGATATTTCCCTGAAACTGGCTTCAGAGCTTTTTGAACTGGAGGTTGTAACCTTTCGTTGCCTCAGTCTGTCCCACATCTGAGTCCTCTGGTAGCCTTGAAAAATCCCGAGCTCAGTGTGGAGTGTACAGTAGTACAGTAAACTGTGCACATTCTTACTATTTCTGCCCTTGTATGTGTTGTGACAGAGGGAGGAGATATTGTTTATAAGAAGCAGAAATAATGTGATGTTTCCCACCTGAAGGCGCTTCACTAATTAGACTAGTTTAATGAGATGCAGCAATGTCACATTGAATGAGATCCACTTTGCAAAATCTTCGTCAATAGATAAGGGGGAGGGAAACTGCGCTGAGGGAACAGGTGGTAGACATTAATGAGCAGATCCAATAAAACCCATTCAAAGAAACTGTTCCTACTCCTCTTGTGTGAAAGACACAATAGTATCACTGATCCATGTGGTAATGCACATGAATGTTTTATCAATACTTGCTGCTTTTGAAGACATAAGCAAACCTCTTGCACCACCAAAAGATGAAGGAGAGAAAGAAATCTTCTAAATTTAGCAGTATGCAGCATACGACATACACCCTCCTCCAAAGCAAATGATGCTCTTCTCTGCATTGAGCACAAACAGTACTGTACTATGATGCCACACTGAAGGACTTTGTAACCAAGGCAACTAACAACAGGCGCAGAGAATGGTCAGATTAGCCGGTGAAGTGTGAAGAGGAAGCATTTCAGATTTCACATACAGCAAAACAGCCGAGCTGTCTTACATCAAGACAGTGTATTAAAAACGGGGAAAAAATGTTTAATCTTTTTACATGTAGCAGCGTTTGTGCCGTGTGTGTACCTCAACAGTTTTTCAAGTTGCATTAACACAAGCAGCAGCTTTTGCTTGATAATCAGATATATTAGAATAAATACAGATTTTAGCACAAAGTAAAGCAAAGCAGAATATTTAAACACGGAGCTCAAAGGCTGAAGCACGTATAGCTGAACACAAGGCTAGAGATGAGCTAATCACACACTTCAGGAAGAGAGCATGGTGGAGGTGGATGCCTCCATTAGCGACAAGGATTCACACCTCAGTCATTCATCTCACTACCTCCCACCGCGCTGACCCCCTGTCACATGTTCTGAGTCACCTGGCTCCTCGCCACTCCTCCCTGCTTGTTCTCTGAGCGTGGTACGTCAGCCTCTCTCTTGCTCTCTCTCTCTCTCTCTCACACACTCTCCCCTCACGGAACACACCAACACACTGAGAGCAGATTAACTGTATCACTGCCTAGACAAAGCAAGAAAACAGAGGAAAGTATATTTAGGCACAGACTGCTACTATTGACTGGAGAAAGGCCTCAGAGATTTTTTTTTTCATTCACGTGGGACGAAAAGAAGCATGAGTCCAGCTTTGTGGTGGATAGTAGGTTTTTGTAGAGCATTGAGCCTGGTTTTCTAGCCACATTAACTTATACAGGAAAGGCCAAGCATGCATCAGAGGACCAACCCCATGAGCTTTCAGTGTTACGGCTCCAATTCTCCCAGTGCACATTTGTGCTGTGGACACGCGTTTCCATCCATGCAGCATGGATTTAAATGAGTCAGTTCACATGAGTCAGTTGGCTTTATTGTGCCTGCACAGTTTCATGTTATTTCTGGTAGGGACATTGTCGTCATGAAGATAAAACCAGAACAGAGCCATATGTCACATATAACATAAAACAGATATCAGTTTAATAGGCTCCACCAGGGGTACATCTCATAGCAACTACTTATTAATAAGGAACTAGAACAGTAATTATACAGTATATGTTTAAAATGTACTAGTATGTGCTTCTTGGATGAACATACAGTAGAGCTTTGATCAGGCCCAAAAAATCATGCCCAACCTGAACCACAGAAGCAATTTTGGGCCTAAGCCCGACTTGAACCAGAATTTCTGCTTGAACAATAATAATAATAATAATAATAATAAAAATAATAATAGTAATTGAAGTTAAAAAGTAAACTACATTATACATATAACATAGTGCAAATTATCGGGAATCAAAAACACATCACGCACTATTTTTAATAGACAATAAAACTAACAGCTGTATTTACATTGTGCACATAGTGCAAAAATTATTATAAATATGAATTGTGCAAATTATTATCAATGTAAAATGTCAGATCAAATGAAGATGAATTGAAATGTATGCATTGCTACAGCATTAGCCTAAATCTGAACCAAGCGACTCGAGTCCAGTCAGGTTGAGGAAGAAAATCACACTAATGTGTTTCTGTAGAGGTACAAAGTTCATTTTTAACGTTGGCAGTCTAACTTCAAGGTCTATTTTGTGGTTGGTTTCATGTGCATCAGTAGAGTTTGTCCATTTGTCATGGACAGAAACAAGACTACTGGCTGAAATATGAAGAGCAGCCTGTAGAGGTTGGTCTGTAGTTTTGTGTTGTACGTGTGGCTGTGCGGACCTCTAATAGGTAAAAACTACATCCAACTGTGTAATAAAGTACAGTCAGTTTGAGGCAATGAGCAACCTTGTGGTTTTTTTCCCATTTAATTAAAATAAATCAATCAAATCAATGTATAATCATCATGTGTAATCAGTGTAACCATGATCCTGCAGTGAAAATGATCCAGTTAATTAATTCAGTGCTAGTTGATATAACTCGCTTCAAAACCCTGCATAACCATTATCATTTGGCAAAAACCCACTATGCACACAGCGAAGCTGGCATGCAACCACAAAGATGAAAGAGCAGGTAGAAAACACAATGTGCCGTGTCCGTTGTATTCTGGCTGATTCTACAGCCATGCTATCAGTTCTATGAGGTTACTTTTTGGCCTGTCTCCATAATACAATGACAGTGTGTACCATTTTCACCCTGTGTTGGTGCCCCAGCTGTGTCAACGGACTGGTTCCATTCAAAAGAATGAGGGGGCTGCTATTGACTGACTGAGCTCTACTGACCAAAGTAAGAGGGATTCATCCTCTGAGGACCATGAATGTACAAAGTTTCATGCTTGAGATATTTCAGACCAGGCCAACAGATCAAAACTATGATCCTTGATACAGTAATTTTAGGGGTCATAAAATCATAAAATCCATGACAACTGGATTTCAAACTCCCATTTTATTCATGAGAATCTGATGTGACCAAAGTCTCCAGTATGGCTGATAAATGGAACTCTACTAGTGTTTGTCTACTTTTTGTGTTTTCGAAATGTATGTTATAAAACCATGTACAAACATCAGTGCATCATAATATTATATGCAAATGCTATGAAAATGACCATGATAGTGTAAGACAAAGCAATAAAGCATATAATTATAAATTTTAAGCCGTTCTGCACAGCACGGCTTCATGGAGGGAAGAACCTGCAGAAATAAATTAGGTGTTGGCAGCTGTGTCGGATGTAGTGAATTTCATTGGTGTTCTTTGGGAGCAGATGATAATCTGGTGAAGGGCTGTGCATGATTTACACGTACTGACTGAACTTTTGCTGAGTGGATATAAAATAGTTGGGAGGCATTAGCTCTTAGTTTTTCTCTTTCTTCTACTTTTTTGCTTTCGAGCATGATCTCCCCCAAAATGAGTAGTCCTAAAAGTTAGTTCTTCTGGCTCTAAATTGATGATGCTCAAAAGTTAACAAGTGTTGTGAAGAAAATGCACTGCATGGATTTATTAGACAACATCTGTTGCTACATACAGTGCAGTACGTAGAGCAGAGTTGGAGTGCAGCACAGGATGGTTTGGATCATGCTCGCTTTCCTTTGAGAAGGACAAATGTGATCACACTGTGGGTGCATGAATGCCTAGAGCAATTTAAGCATTGGCTGAAATGCAAACTAGATGACGTTTTTTGAGCGGCTTGATGTTTGCGTGCGTGCAACAGGAAATGTAGCCAGCATGGGGATTGGGTTTGCTTGGCTCCGCTAAAGGAGCAGGTGGGTCGGACTGGTGGGCAGGCGGTGCTGTGATTCCACCGAGACTATCGAGGCCATATGTAGGACAGCTCACCACCCCTCACTGGGTCTGTGCTTACAGTGGGTCGCAACACGTACTCACCCCGGTCTAAGAAGCGAAAGCGCGCCCTCCCAGCAGGAAAACTTCTATCTACACCAAGAATATGTCATCTTCTGCAGATAAAGGCGGCCCTTGTCTGCTGTTTCGCCCATGTGACCACTGTGTAACCATGGAGACAGGGCTGTTAGCTTCATTTACACTAATTTGAAACTTTGACGCCACTGCAGTGTTATTCATTCTGCTATTATGACTGATTTTCTACAAGCCATTCAGCAGTGTCTGCAACATGTTTACCTGCACACGGCGAGACATACAGCTGCTGCACTCTACTGTCATTTGTAAAGCAGTTAAAAATTTAGCACAAGCTGGCTTCTCTTGCTAAGCATCTAAAAGCACACAGCAGTGAGACGATCCCAATTTTCATGAACATTCTGTCAAGAGAGATTACGCATCCTTCATCCTGCTGGGATTTCTGCCCCAGAGAGAATAGCTTGTAAATATGATGAGGCAGTGGAGGACTTACATTACATATTAAAACACCCTTTTTATGAAAAACATTATAATAGCCAAATTATAAGGACTGCACTAGTGTGGTTCTTAGTACTGCAGGAGCTGTCATTCTGCAGCCAGTGTTTTGTAAGTGATGCACAAACATGTTGGGAGTTATTATTCTCAAATATGACACAATCTGTGGATTAACCTGCTCTCACTGCACATGTTGGAAATCATCAGAGCATGACAATGTTTTAAAGACCCCCCCCCCCCGAAACATCCTGCATATTTATGCCTGCAGCTTCCTATCTGCAGGGCGTCTGTCAAGTTGTGTCTGATCTAATTAATTACTTTGCAGCAATTTACCAACTGGCTTATTTGCACATGGCTACTCAAGCCCATCGTGTCATATTTTGTGGTGACTGTCGAGGTGGAACAGCCATCTTATCAACTTTGTGATTTTATTCATTCAGTTCAATCATACCCAGATTTCTGTGTATTTATGCGTAGCAGCGATGAATATTGTCACAAGCACCACACTAGAAATACACGGTACCTCCCCTCCTCCACCCCCAAAGCACACACACAAATACACACACAACTTATAACCACTTATTTGAAAATGTGATGCTTTTCTTTACTCGGCTCACAGTTGTGCCAGGAGAGGCTCTCAGAGCAACATACTGTACTTTGGACAGTATTACAAATCCTGTCTGCAACAGATGCATACAGATCAGCCTTAAAGTATGAGAATATACAACAATAGTGGAAATATTTTAGAAATCCTATTTTAGAAATGTTTGTTTCAGTCAACTTGAAAAGTATTTTTGTGTGTCCTGATTTTAATATTGTGAAATTTGACACCAGTAGTTTTAGTTTCAGTTTGTGTTCACCTTAACATGAGGGGACTGTAAAGCACACACGCTCATTTTCTGTATCTCATTATTCCGATCCATTTTTAATAGCTTTAACTAGTGATGGGTTATTTCAACTGCCATTCTGCCAACAGTGTCCAAGCACTTTCACATATTCATGTTCATGTTTACCAATATTTGAAACAATGTACTGAAAAGATGAATGTAAACTCAGTTGAGCAAATGGGTCTCCCTGAAGAAATCCCTTTGTCATTTCCCTTTTTAATAAATCTTCAATAAATAAAAATAAAGTTGCCAATTGGACTGCCGTTACAAGATTAATCCTTTAGGTCAGAGTTTGCAATAGTGCAGCGATAAGGCAATATAATATCTTTAATGTATAATATTCCAGTCAATATAAATCATTCATATAGTTTGCATTGTGTTCTCACTAACTAAGAACAGTATGGATTACCACTGACCATACTGTGGTCTATGAGCTTCTTTTAAACCAATGGTACCTGTATATTATTATATCACATCTGAATCAGTTAATGTAGCACCCCGGCAGATGAAAGCATATCAGTCTGTCAGTATTTGGTCCCATTTTTCTTTTTTTTTTTGGAAGTCAGCATTTCAGTCCCTGTCCTGTTGTCTTTGTCTCTTTAAAATAAAAGTGGCTTCACTCAAACATAGCATGCTCACAGTGAGCTGAGATACTGAAGAATTTGGTTGAAATGTGGAATCGCACACACACAAACACAAACAACAAACAATGTGTGCTCATAACACACATAATGAAATAGACATATAATGCATTTTGCTTGCCTGAGGCTTTATGTATGTGAGGTTCTGTATGTAGGCTGGAATACACATGTACTGTATGTGTATACATTCACAATGCACGAGCATACACTTGCTCAGACATACACTTCACAGATTTTTGTGGTAAATAAGTGGAACCATTTAAAGTGACAATTAGTGAAATTAGTATTTATGATCACAAACTAGCGAGTCAACAACTTTTCTAACAGCCAAACATTAAGCAAGTGCAACAACACAAGACATAGCAGCCAGCTAATATTACTTACTAGTCCAACAACAAGAATCCCAGCTCGCCGTCTTTCAGTCTTTTATTTCACCAAGCTCTCGCCAACGACTAAAAGTCAGTCCTAGATTTACTCTTGTTTAGCGTGAATGCTTGGTCACACTCTTCTCTTCGCTTTCACCTCTTCCTCTTTGGTCTCTTTGCCTCTGCCATGCTCTGCCTCTCCGGAGCCCGGTTATGTGGCCAGCTTATCCTGCTCTGATTCTGGAGCACCCCTCGGTTCTAAAAACCCCTGTAGTGCAGTACAAACACTAACACTACCCTAGTGCTCTAACCTCATAATTTGGACAGCATGGTTCACTAACTAAACTAACATTAGCTAACAGCAGCTATAGTTCAGAGTAGTTTATTTTACTGTCCGTAAGAAACTCTGTAAATCACAGAGAGTTAAAATAGAATCTGACTGTCCTTATACATCCAGTGTGCCAGATCTATTCACAGAATATGGCATGGTATCATTTGTGTATAAGTACCTGAAAATAAGAATCGTCTTTTCATTACCTTAGAATGTGCCCTTTATTTCTACAGACTGAGTGAGTCTGCCATGTTTCTACAGTAGCCCACAATGGACAAACCAAATACTGGCTCTAGATAGGGCCATTCAAGTTTTCCACAAGTTTTGCGGCCACTGTAGCTTCTTCTACAGCTTGGAACTGGAGGATGAGGTAAAGGGTATTCAGTTGATCGCAATCTGCAACCTCACCGCTAGATGCCACTAAATCTTAAACACTGGACCTTTAATACCTTTAGTTTAGTTTGTAAATATGATATTCAAAGTTGGCCCCTTCTACACAGCTCAAACACACATTCTCTACAATGCGTGCTTACGATCTAGGACCTGGTTGCTCTATTTTTATACCCTGTTGTATTGGCCGAGGGCTGCAAACCCACTGCACCAATGTTGACGCATAGAAACATCCCAAACACATCGAAATAAGAAAATACAGACAGGAGGGCAGAGTCTATGGACAATAATATCTCAATCCACTACATGTCCTTCAGATGTTCATGCATCCTTAACTGTGCTGCAGCACAAAATAAAACAGCAGATAAAGAGTTGAGACAAGCATCACATTAACTAACACGAACTGATACAATATCATTGTTCCATTTTCTAGGCTTCTCTCCAAAGCAGCAAGCGTTAGAGAGAAACTTCTCTTTGATTTCACACCAAGCCCTTAGACAACAACAGCTCTGCAGCAGTCCAACCCATCAGTTTCTATCTCCTCCAAGAACCTCGTAACACACTTCTAACAACCAAGCGTGGTGCCCTGGCCGTGAAGTCTCTTCATGCTGTTGAGTTTTATTTGGTCTCTCAGAATGAAAGAGAATTTAAAAGAACACGCGGATGGCTCTCAAGATTGGACATGGATGGAGAGCTAACAAAACCTAAAACTTGTACTAAACTTATGAACAATGAGGAGGCCTGTGTACACGATTAAATGATTACAATCAAACTATTTTTCATCTGTTAACACAGCATTGTGCTGATTTGATGGTTTCCAGCTTTGGAGTGAGAAAGTTCAATTTCATACACATTAGTTTGCTCTGCCTTTGCACAACAACGCTAAACCTTCCACTGCAGTGTTTCTGTTTTTGCTGACTCACTGTTTTAGCTGAATATCAAAATCCACTCCAACAGAGCTTGACTTCTGGCAGTTAGTCACAGGACCCAGACAGCCGATCTGTACTGCTCAGTCATATTGAAAATCCTATTGAAAAATACTTCATGCTTCTTATTATTGACCTGACTTGAATTTAAAAATCCCACAATTGTATATTATTGTTGTTGTGTTTTTCTTATGCGTATTTTATATACATTTCATTTGTCCTCTTACATAACATATCGATTATTGAAGTATTTTGCTAAAAAGTGCAGCCTTAGCACTGCCTCTACTCTATGTATACTGAGGCTATTTCATGAGTTAAAAGAGATCACATAGAATGAATCTAAACCTTGCAGATAACCACATGTTCCTCACGCATGCATTGTCTTTGAGCAATATGTTCATCATCGCACATTCAGTTTCAGTTGTGCTGGACTTCAGACAAAACCCTCCAGATCTGCCTTGTTTTTAACATTGGGCTGTGGGTGCAGCAGCATCAGCCCCACCTCCTCTGTCAAAGGCATTTTCATGCTCTGAACTTCCTATTTTCAGTTCAGTGAAATGATGATACAAGAAGCCTCCTCTCCCCGGTGGAGAATAGAGCTGTTTAAACTGAATAAGAAGAGAGCATAAAAGATGGAACCAGCACGCAATGCTACGCAGAGATACAACAGATACTAATGAGAGCATTAGACACAATCTATTTACTTTACACAAAGGAAAAGACCACAGAGCACAGGGAGATGATCCTGAAAAGAATTTGTTGTCATTTTAGAGTTAAGGAGTTTTGTGCCTGCAGAAAAGACTGTATTCTTTTTGCCATGTCAGCCTTGTACAGACGTATAACTGTCTTTTTTCAGTGATGAAACATTTTTATGGATGGCAAGTCGGCCTGTCAGTCGGTCGGTCAGTGAATCAGTCCAGCACTTTGTTTCAAGCTGAAACATCTCCGAGACATTCATGGTTCTCAGAAGATGAATCCTAATCACTTTTGTGATCCCCATGACTTCTAGCACCATCGCCAGGTCAGAATTTTCACTTATCCACTAAAATATCATTGCATTATAGAAGTTAGCATGACATTTTGTAGAAACATTCAAGGTTCCCCATTGACGAATCCAAGTGTCTTCAGACACATCCTACATCAATTAATGTCAGTCAATGTTAATTGCAAGCTTAGCCTTTAACTGATCTCAGAGCTGACCAGAACATCAAGCATCAAACAGATTCATGAAGCCATGGGGCATTTTCAGGTCATCATTTGAGGTGCAAAAACTGGAACTGGAACTGGAAAAAAAAGTACTGATATCCTCAGTTTTAGTGTTTCTCCTTCCTGGGATATCACAGCTGAGACTGGTGAAAGTAGATTCAGTAAGTGGATGAGATTAGAGAGAGCCAGGGGTGGTTGTTGCTGCAGGTGAGGACTTGATGAAACCCAAGAGTATGAGACAAAGACAGAGATGGAGCATACAGTGTGTCTGCTGTAGAGGCAAATAGGAGACGTTTCTCCACTCAGCTAATGTGATTATGTATCTTTCCAACATCAAGAAATATCAATCAAGAAAACAAGAACTGATATTATTGCAGACAGAAAGCTGGTGATCTGATATGGTACACCTGTGTGCTACTTCTCTTGCAGGTAGCAGGGAGACTGTAATGTTCCTGTCATCTGTAAATCTAGCTATGTTAATAAGCTACAAGATGTAAAATGTATCTTAACACCCGCCACGCACACACACACACTATGAAACATGGACTCAGGTTGGATGTCATTAAATGTAGGAGTCCAATCCTGTGTCTAACAAGACAATTATGTAATACCAGATGTGATACAGAAATGTCATGAGTGTGAGCTTGTGCGTACACGTCGGATGATATGGAGTTTGACTAGTCTACTATAGCCTAAGGTTACCTTCTGCTGCGGTTCAGCTACAGTACAACACGATTTCCCTCAAGTTTGCCACAGGAAATAGTTCATCCCACAACGGGGAGGCATTTGCTGTGGTGTAGTATTGTTTGCTTTCACATGTCATCAATTTACAGTCTCCTCCTGTCGGTTTCATTAATGGGCTTTCTTGAATTTACTGCTCATAATTTGTGTCTCTTTTGCACTATCAATTTCACAGTCAGCACTCTGAGGGGACTTTCAATTAGTGTGAGCCTGACATTAAAACTGAGCACGCTTTATTTATCCCTGCCTTTAGATGATAATATTTCATGTAATGTCGATTTTATGCGTGGCAATTAAAGTTTCTGTCTACTGAAGCAGCGCAGGGGAACTGAAAGCTAATGGGATTGGCAACACAACGGCTTTTGCTGAGCCACTGGGTCAACTCATGTAAACAAGAGACCTGTTATCTGGAGTCAAGATGAAATCATGTTAGCCTTTACCGTAAGATGAAATGTAGCCGTTAACCTCAATGTTTTCAAAATTTACAATGTCTTTAGATATAAAATATGTGAGTGAACTTTTATATTTACAAGACATTTAGGTCCGATACGCCCTGCATCAGCTGTAGCATGCTAGTGGGCTTACGTCAAGCTCATGTAGTGTCGCTGCTCCACGGTTAGTTAGTTACCAAAATGCTCAATGATTAGTGTCAAACTATATTTTGATTATTTAACTGAAGTTGGTTTGTCTGTGGAAACACAGGCAGGTCCTTCTCACCACAGTGTTCAGGTGATAACTAATGCTATTGCAGTGATTATGTCGTGTCGGTCTACAGGATTTAAACATATGGTCAAAGTGCTTGAGCTCTGCATCAGTGTGCCTTCCATGTCTGCTGTGCTGCCCTGTATAAACACGCACAAGCTGTTCAGGAATCACCAACAGAGTCTTCATCAGAGTATTTCAATGGAGCATTGCTGATATTAGTGTTGACATTTATTTTTTTCTCATTGACAGTATGCCAGTATTTGAGTGTCTTAACTGTTACAGTAAGAAATATGGCCAATGAGCCACTGTTGAATGTTAATATCATGTACCATTACACCCCTAATGCTAATAGCGTAAAATGGTTCTCATGGTATGAGTTCTTGTTTGTAGAGACGGTCACAGTCAGAAATGTTGTAGTCTATGTGTTGCTTTCAGCCCATTCATCAGTGTTCTCTGGCCTGATCCATGGGCCTGGATTGCTTCTCACCTTGCTTTTTTTTTCTCAGATGTGAAATACTTACAGCTATATTCACAACTATTTGATCAAATCACCAGGTAAGAAAATAATTTAATCTAACAAAGATCAAAACCAGGTTCTGCAACAGCTTCAGCCTCCACAGTCTGTTTGTGAACATAGGCACACAGAGTGTCAGAATCCCATGGTCTTCCCATTTTCCATCTGCTGCTCCTCCACGTCTTATTGACTATATGCACTTTTTTCCAAAAGGCTCAGTTTTTTGGTTTGACAGCTCAGTTCTTTACCTCGTTCATAGTGCATTCCACCACACAGCAGTTAAAAGACATTTTTCTGTTATACGCCAGCAAAAACAAGTGACAAGGAGGCACTTTCACACAATACAAAGTGTGGTTAATTGTTTTCCCCTCCGGCCTGGAGTGAGTTGCACTCCGTATCTATGCAACGGCATCTTTTCTGATACTGCCACTGGGGGCGCCAAAGTCTGAAATGTTCAAATTCTACACACTCTAAACTGAAAGTGCCAAGTAACAGAGCTCAAACCAAGAGGTTGGTATACCCATTTCAGCCAGCAGAGGAGGTAATGACGTGGGTGTACTCAATGTGATTTTGACCTGCACTCACTCATATGACACAGCAGCCACTCCAATTAGCATATTTGTACACGTGAATAAATAAACTTAAATGTCCAGTATACGTGCCTCTATTCCCAGAATATGGCAGAAATTGAATATCGTATGTATGTTTTAATTAGTGTAGAATCACTTGAAAATAAGAATCATCATGTTTTGTTACCTTAGAATTAGCCGTTTATTATCAACAGACGCTGCAGGTCCTCTTTCAGGACCTCTGCCATGTTGAATCGCCGTGTTTCTACAGATGCCGAGAACAAACAAGCCAAACACTGGCTCTAGATAGGGCACAATTGCCATCAGTAACTATCCCACTAGATGCCAGTAAATCCCACACACTGGTTCTTTAAGCTCTATAATTAAGTACTTAAGTATTTGTGGCTGTGCTCATTTCTGTGGAGTATATGTTCTACTTATTACATATTCACGTTAAAACATCTACACTGGGAATTATTGAGCAATACTTTGGCTTTTGTCCAACATCTGAAACTTTTCATGTTTCTCATTTTTTATAATACAGTAATGGAGGCAACAGTTATAGTACATGTTATCGCCAGCTTGAATGAAAGAAAAACATTGTTTTTATCATCCGTGTATGTGTGAATGTGACATGCGGACATTGTTGTAGTCAGGCATACTTAACCAAGCTTCTCAGCATAGATCTGGTGTCTCAGGTTAGAGCTAAGTCTCACACCCCCTCTGAACCTGCCTTCATCATACGTTCTTTGAGCTGCATCTGTAATTAGAGCATTAAAAACATGCTCTGTACATTGTGATTCACCACACCAACACTCTCCTGCACCGGACTAAAAGTGACATAAAGGTACAAGAGTTTTGACAGCATAGACATTTCTTGGGCTAAAATTAGAAATAGTGGCTGTATCCTTCGCAAAGGATAGAAATGTTCATAGTATGGAGCATGCATTCACACCATTATGCATACATGCATGTGTGCATTCAGGCATGCACTCATGTCTATACACTCACACACACTATTCTCTCCCTCAGGATGGATTGTCTGTAGCTGTTTTATCAAAACAAGCTTGAATTTGTTCGCACACACTCTCTCCATAGGGAAAGCACTTCTAGGCCATCTTACCTGAAGAGTAATATACTGTATTTATAGGCTGTCCATGTCACACTATAGCACCCTCAGGCAGCCTGTTGGGGATCAACAGTGGCCATGCAGCCGTGGGTGGAATAATTTCTAAACACGTATAATTTAGCATTTCAGCAGGATTCAGCTGTCACTGTGACTCTTTTTGTCCTGCTTCCTCTGATAGACTTATGACTTAACTTCTTAGTTATTTTATCAATTTCCTTGTTTGTTAGCTATGGACCTGTTAGTGTGTAAAGTGTAATATTGTAAGTGTCTATGTAAATTGTCTTGTTGTAAACACAACCGCACTAGATTGTAAAAGCATGTTACTGTAAAAAGGAAAAAGGAGTAAATAAAATTAGTAAAATATAGCTAGTTACTTTTTCAATGATCGATGTGATTACTGCTGCACTTTTATTGTGTCTGAAAAAGAGGATTATTCTGATCAAACTTGTTTTCACTTCTTGCTTTTTCATTCATTTTTTGATTGATGCAGACTTACAAATATGCAGAACATACTGTATTTGCAAAGTGCGTCAGACTTGTAAATGAGCACAAGTCATGAACAAAATAATTTAAATCTTATGACAAAAATCTCCATACAGCAAAATTTAAATGCAGGAAATAAAACCTCTCCCCCCTGGCAAGTCAAGCCCACAATTACCATTCAAGCACTAGTAGGAGAGTCAGCTTATCCACTAGCTTGAATCAGTTTAATAATTAATGTAAAGCATCTCATATTCACAATATCTTAATGACTTGCAGGTTAAATGAAAAAAAAAAAAAAAAAAAAAACAGACAACTGCAGCAAAAGGCTTTTTTTTTTTTTCAGCTGTTACTGAGGTGCTTCAGCGAGCGTACTGTGCTGTACGTGTTTGATTATCTGGGTTATACAACCATTTCCTTTGTGGAGAGGCATAGACGATGAATGCTGTTGGTGCTGGCAGGATTGCAGAAGACACTAAAGACAGATATAGTCAGTGATACATAGTGGACAATTGTAATCAAATTTTTAAGCTCACAGCTAGTTTACAGGTGCTGTTTCTGTCATTTTTGTCAAGGCATACTGAGCCAAAAAAACAAACAAAAAAAAAAAAAAACAGCCACTGTATGTTGCCATGCTGCTTCTTCAGGCTGTAATGCGCACAGACTCTGAGCAGCTGTTCACTGCCTTTGTAACACCATGAGTATAGTTGACAACAGAAATTCCTGTGTACCGGCCTGCTTAATTAAGGCTTTTAGTGTCGCTGCTCTGGAGCAGAAAATAATGGTAGGGTGGGCAGCAGGTGTATAAAGGGCAGTCTGCCAGTCCTGGAAGGGAACGTGATATATAGACTATAGAACTGTGACCCTTGTGCAATATATGTGTTAGGATCCTGCAGTCTCAC
The DNA here is from genome assembly GCA_033000465.1 of Sciaenops ocellatus. NCBI lineage: Eukaryota > Metazoa > Chordata > Actinopteri > Sciaenidae > Sciaenops > Sciaenops ocellatus. Next base: position 5,051,399 of record CP136884.1, on the reverse strand, counting down.
CTCCCCTTTAGGGAAGCTGTTGAAAAAGGAAGCTGTAAGTTGCCTTGTGATTCTTGTGAAGTGTGATAGAGGGGCTCCGAGTGTGACCGTGAGAGAGTGATGTCACAGGAAGACAGAAGGAAGTGGGTAGGAAGTGAAGTGGACAAGAGTGAGGGGTTTCTCAAGCCCACTATCTGCTCATGAAGAAGCCACTGCAGTGTTTTTCTCATTGAGTGAAGAATGCAGCAATATGAGTCAGATACAGAGCCTTGCTTTGAATGAATGACAGAGTGACCGTTTTCTAAAGGAATGATTGAATAAGTCCTTAGAAAATGAAAATGTAAGGTAGATTGCAAAGCCATACAATCCTCCCAGTTCCAGCTCTTTAGAGATTTGCTGTGTGTGAGGTTGACGCAGACACCGAGAAGCAGTGCAGTGCACTGAACTGGGATTAGAGGAGGGCTGAGGAGAGAAGGCTGGTAATTATTACAGCACTGCCAGAGCTGCCATGCGTCTGCTCCCAGCACACTGTTAAGCAAGCACCCCGGGACACAACGATTCCTCGATACAAGAAAGACACGAACCGCAGGCCCAGTGAGACACGCTGTGGGAAAGGAGACTGCCAGCCATGAATAATTGATTCAATTGTGTATGTGCCCACTTTTAAAAACCTTTGCCATCATCTTTATTCTGATCCTGCTCCACACATGCTGCTGATTGATGCAACTTATCAACTCTACATTCATTTTCTATCTGCTCTTATTACCAAGCTCTTCTCCCCTCGTTATAGACCTCTCAGCTCCGCGCACCTCTGCTGGCCCTGCAAAGGTTGAAACAGCAAGTCTAATATTCTACATTGCAACTTTAATTAGTGCTGGAAACCCCCCCTGAGACTGTGCATGCAAACTTTTATGTCAACATTTCCAAGAAGCCATTTCCCCTTAGAGTCAAATGTAAAAAGATATAATTCTTGTGAGGTGCAGTAATGAGGTGGTGTGATGATGTTGCAGAATGTTGTTTCTTCTTCCCCTGTGAGTTTCCGAGAAGTGCCTCCATTAATGCATTGAATTGCTACTGAATTAATGCATTTTTTACTGAAGACTGAAATTATATACATATAAAGTATGATGATTTGGCCTTCATCTTGGGTGCCCATTAGAAATAGACAGAATAAATGGAAATATTCAGGCAACAGTGCTGCGATAATTTGCCAGCGTTGTCAGAGACACTTTAGATTTATTGCATAACATCAGTATTCCACCTTGTGTATAATGTTCATAGAGCAAATCTCAGCACTAATGGGTTCTCTTGGCCCTTGGTTCAGCCCTTCATCCATAAAAGTTCACTCAGAGTCGGACAACTTTGGTGTTAATGGGATTTTGCTGTTCCAGTAAAGCAAGCAATAACAATCACTAGCACTTTTAAGCCATTTATGCCTGTTGGATCTTTAGAGCTACAAGGTCAAAATGACATTTTGTATATATCTACATTATTTAGAAGTTTGCCTGCCTGGCTTTCCTACACCTTGACTGGTGAAAACTGGTTTGTTTAACACACAACATTCATTGTCCTGCCTCTAAAAGGCAATGTTCACACCTAAAATCCAATTGTATGCACTAATATATTATAGAAATACATGTATACAAATATATTAAATCAATTCATGTCACATGTGCTCATCTCCTGCTCCATGCATGACATGTATTTGACATCATAAATAAACATGGAGGAAATGCTACAAGCAAATACTTAAGACGGTGAATTCCTCACCAATAGGCTAGGCTGAGATCTTATATGACAAATATGTTATGAACAACCAAAAAATGTCATTAGTACTCTGAATGTACCTCCATGTCACTACACTTCTGTAAGGGTTAGGATCAGTGCATACACAACACACAACAAACAAAAGAATAGACAATATACAAATGCAGTTTAAAATTTCCACCAGTAAGGTTAAGAGTGTCTATGATTGTCCATATAAATAGGATCAAGAGCCTAAACTAGCCCAAGCATTAATGAGTCACAAAGGCACACAAAGCTTGATATGGCCAGCTTGGTGTTGTATGGGAGTGATCTGTATCTCTGGCCTGAAGGTAAGTGGTTGTATTGATTGTGTAGTGTGTGTACGTGTGTGTGTGTGTGTGGTATCCGAGGTTATTTGTAGTACTTTGATCTTATCCTGTATGTTGAAGATGCCGCTTAGTGGTTTCTTAGTGCTCATCATGGCAATCTTGTTAAGAGTAGGGTGACCATATTTTGAGTTCCAAAAAAGTGGACACTCGGCCCGGCCTCGAGACACAAATTCAGACAGGCTTCTCAGAGGATAATGCACAAAGTACCATAGTATTCTGTGCAAAGCGCCAGCCAATTTAAGTACACGCTTAATGGTCCCATGAAAAACAGTGAAGACAGGAAATTTTTATGAATTTATAAAAAAAAAAAACGGACACCCCGGACAGGACGTAAAAAGTGGACATGTCCGGGCAAAAGAGGACGTTTGGTCACCCTAGTTAAGAGGATTGTGGTGAACGTTACACTCACAGCACCAAATCAGGTTGTTATGTTGAAGGTGATGATGGATTTGATGAAGCACCAGTAAACAGCTAATGAAACTGATTGGTGGACCTGGAGTTTAAGAAGTTTAAGAAGAAGAGGTGTGGCTGACATTTGGAAAAGTTGATTTCATTGTTAGGTTTGAATGTGAGTTTGTGGTCAGTTGTGGTGTCAAGGTATTTCTACGCTTCCACTCTCTCAATGACCTGGCCTTTGGCTTCCAGTGCCGGGAGTCAGACTGTCGGAAATCAATGACCAACTCTTGAGTCTAAGAATATATTCATCTTAGTTTGGGGCTGCCCTTCTGAGTTAGAGGTATCCACAATGACTGGGTCATTAAAGTGTAACTGTAGCCTCAGTATTATTTAAAACCTCTATTACTTGCAGTGAGTTTCCTTTCAGCATTACCTAAATTACAGGCTTTCAAGTCAAGACAGAGCTTGTGCAGTCCATCAAGAACTTGTTTACTTATGTTTGATTCCAGATTGCAATAGCATAGAAAAGATAGCAGGAGGAAACCATTTAAGCATCTTTCTCGCACTGGTCCGTTAAGACTTACACAACCTTATCTTCTCCTTTCAGCTGAAGGCTATCGCAGTCACTTGGGCAATCCCAAGTGATTTGCTATTAGCAAATCCCAATTTGCTAATAGCTGGAGAGTCGGTCCTTTTGGGGGCTGAGGCTCTAACCATTCTCCAGGAACAGAGCGAAAGACTGAGTGATTATTTTCTGAACCTCATGAAAACAGAATTATGACTTTGTCTAAAACACCCAAGAACAGAGTAGAATCAAATTTAAAGTTAAACATTTTAGTAATTATTAATACAATTGTATGATTGATTTGATTTAATCAGGCTCAGGTGAATGCAGTCCATGTAAATTTTTACATAGCTGTTGAGGCTCAGCACTGCTTGGGTTCATTTCAGTAAATCTGTAATGGCCTACAGTTAGCACAAGTTTGCTACATGGGGTCTGATCTTATTGTACATTCTCATTGAGTGGCTGCTATGCCAGAAGGGGAGTATCCAGGAAGGGGTGAAAGAAGGACAGTGAGTTGAAAACTAAACAGTAAATGTACAATTCCCCAAAAAACGAGGAAACACGTTTAACCGAGGAATTTCATGTTAGTGCACTCACTCTTGTACGTAAAGGCTTACCATACCAAACAGATACCAGCAAGTTCCCCAAGGTTATAGCCCAACATTATACCATAGCAGAAGGTAAAATAATCCCCTTTACTGCTGTGTTAAAAAGTCTTGACACAGTGCACATAAGCACTGCTTTTAGCCTAATCCTAAGCTTCACCCAGACACGAGTGCTATAGGAGTTTCTCTTCGATTTCAACAGGTTGAAGAAAAACCTCATTTGCTCGTCGGCTCGCCTGGCTGGAGGAGGGGCGATGTCTGCCTAACAAGCCCAAGATCTTTATCGCTATCCACCTTCTGTCCTATAAATCTTCACTGCAGAAAATCCAAGCTGTCAGACCCGGGTCTCTTAAACATCACGAGCCATCGATTGGTGATCCTAAAAGGCAGATAACAGCGGAGTGATAATGCTTAAATGTTGCTGATGTTGGTCAGTCCAAATGGGCCCATCCTCGGCTATACGATATGACTGGCATTCTGCTCTTTCCACTTGAAATGTTTCGCAAATACTTCATTCTTCATCGTTACAGAAAGGGAAAATGGAAGAAGCTGAGATGCTTTGAGGTGCTTTAGGTTTTTCTGAACTCATTTGCATTTGCATTATGTCTGCCTCCGACTGCACTCAGAAAGCTTTCCCACAACCACAAAGCCTCTGTTTATTAGCTGGATTTCTTCATTAGATTTATTAGATTTCATCATCATCAGGATTGCTTTTTCGCTCCTTTTCTCCAGTCTGTTTCCTCTCTCTACAATGCAATGGCTCTCTTGAGGACTGTTATTGCTACTTGCAGAATATAAATATTTTCTAGAATAATATAGATTTTACCTGACACGCTTCCTGATGCCTTACTTCTGCCAGACTTACTCAGAATTAACTTCATTTGGGCCACAGACCCTGGACAACTTTCCATTCCTTTTTGCAGCATAACTTCACTGAGCCGAAGCATTTATCATGGAGAGACATGTACAGTGTATTGGTAGTGAAAGAGAGAGAGAGAGAGAGAGCTAGGCAGTCAGGAAAGGTCAGCTTCTCTCAATGACTGCACAACACAAAAGTTCAGAGAGAGCACAGTTCTCTCATTTGAGACGTCTCTGTGCTGAGCTTCGTTCATTTAGATTTGATTATGAGTCGGTTCGCGGAGCTACAGTGAACAGATTGCCCTTCTTACACATAACGCTATACTTCTCATGCTGGCTGCGCTCATTTACATGTGGACATCCATCACCCAGACTGTCGGCGCAGATGGATGTTGTGTGGCTAGGAAATAAATATTTTTTTACATATTCATCTGGAGAATTTTTTGCTGCGCAATGGTTTTTCAGCACTGCCTTGCTTTACATTCAAACAGCTTCACATAAAGAATATTTGGCCCAGTTCAGAGCTTGTCAGTGAGGACGTAGTGTTGAGCAGCATTACTGGAGTAATAAATAGTGTAGTGCCTTGATCAAGGACACACCAGCAGTAGAGGCTGTTTTCCCTCCAGATTTCACGACTGTTGGGGGATTTGAACCAGAAAGACTTTTAGCCTCACCACACACTTGCTTTGTTATAACTGTTCTCACTTTTTTCTTCTTCTTCTTCTTTGTTTTTTGCAAGCTATATCCCTTGAAAACAATTTGCTCACATTTAGAAGACAGCTATTGAAAATGCATTCAAAACCAATTATTTGTTAAGTGTTGAATGAATGTAATAATGTCCATGGTTGGTTAATATTGCAATATTCGAGAGATGTGAAAGATTTTGCCATTTGTACCAAAATAGATATTCCATTAATATGGAGTTGCAGTATGAGTCCATTGTGGGTTGTACTGCAAATCAATGATGACTACTTTATGCCTTATTAGATTTACAGAATTCCCAGTTTATCTATAAATGGTTTCTTAACAGCATTTCTAGAAACTGTACCATATAATGACATACTGTACAGTTTATGGATACTGTAATATAAATTTACACTCACAATAATAGAAGACTTTCCATGTCCATGTCCAACCCTAATGATGACTATCTAACTGTCCTGGAGTCGGTCCAGCTGTCCGTCCCACTCTTTCTGTCAAACCAAACCACTCGTTTGATTCTATCCTGAATCAGACTTGGAAATGTAGGGACAGAGTCATGAAGCAACAATTCAATAATAATTTTGAGCTTTTCGATCTTCAAGAAAAACTCTAATCTAATGTGTTTGGTTGTATTACTTAAAAAACAGCAACTTGCTTCTGGAAATGTTACGTGATTTTGAAACTAGCTAAGCTACCCAAAAGCTATTGTGAAATGCAGTAGCAGCATTGCTGCGTCGTGTTTTGTAGTTGATGTTTAAAATTTTGATAAGGTGCATGCAGTGTCCATACATATGTAGCTGAAGGTACACTGTGCACTTGTTGCAGAACTGTAAATGCAGCTTTATGTCACCATCATGGTCCTTTCAGACACAACGTGGTAATAGCAGAACTGCATTCTAAAACCTATTATTTACATTATTTGCATCTCGCCTCAACAGTGCAGCGTGACGCACAGTGCTTCCCTGGCGTGCTGTGACAAATATATGTGTGGCCAGTAGAAACAAGGCAGCAAACCAGGCACAGAATGGAGAAAAAACTGATACGATGTATTTCTGAATATCCTGAACTGTACAATACACGTTTACATTTGTATCATGACTTTGAGAGGAAAGCTCTGACATGCAAACACATTTCCAACCAAGTAGGCATATCAGGTGTGTTTTAACAGGAAGGAGTCTGAAAGGGTCTTCGTGCTGACATTTTTATTTATCAGCACCATAGTGGAGAGCAAAACCAAATAAACTCCAACTTATCCACCTCTAAGAGTTGAGACTAAGAGTTCACTCAACTATTTTCAGATCAGTTGTATCAATGAGCTGGGTAAACTACAGTTTGGGTTTCCCCATCAGCTGATTGTCCAACTCTCAAACATCATTATCACTCAACCACAAAAAAAGAATGTCAATTTTTCCCTTGTGCTTTTGTTCTTAGACGAGATTCTGGGTTTATAGCTATACTTACGCACACACCCATGCATGCACACGCACACACACACAAAAACACACACTGCCTTAACTGCAGGGGAGCATGAATCTTTTATTGTTGCACACTCCAAAAACAGCTAATCTCCTCTTCCCCTGTTCCTGACTGTACAGCTCAGGGAGAGAAACGCAAAAATAACAACTTCAGCCAAACTGACTCATTCATTCATTTTCAGTAAGAAAAAAAAAAGAACCTGCATTAAAGTTGCAAAGGCTGGTCTCAAATTTCACTCCATGCTGTTTCAGAGAGCCACAGAGAGGCTACACTGCAATTAGGTGTTCAAGTGATGCAGAGCTTGTAAAGTGCTGTAATTCCTGTCTGAGTCGCGGGGTGCTGTGCCTGTGATCGCTGGCTCACTTTCTTGATTGAAAATGTCTCACTTGTTGCTGTGCTTGCCTCGCTGGGCTCTCGGACCATATTACCCACTGCTCCTTCTGCTCGCTGACCCCTAGTGTTTGCAACTTTCACCCAACAGAGAAGCACTGGTACATTCACTCCAGACGTCTACTTCAGTGTGAAGTACAAAATTCTCCTTGCTGTTTTATTACTTATATAAGTGAGATATTAGCATAAAGCTGAGCCCATGTAACGGATCCCATAATAGCTCTGCCCTTTTTTAAAGCAGAATCATGAAAGGCTCTGTTACAGTAAGTGAAACAAAATATCCGTTGCATTGATGCCGCCTCTGGGGGCACATTTTTTGCCAAGTCATCATCGTGTGTAATAATATGGCGCAGTGTGAAACTAAACTGAAGAGAAATCATCAGCTAGGTTGGACACCAGGACATAAGAGAAGATAGATTGAAGAAAGAGTTAATTTCATTCACTCACTCTCCGCTCTCTCTTTCTGTTTCTCTCACCACAGGTCAGGAGTGGCCATGCCATTTGGCTGTTTAACAATCGGGGAAAAGAAGGATTATAACAATCCTTCAGACGTGACAGATAAATATGACCTGGGTCAGATTGTTAAATCGTGAGTATTTCAACAGTTCTTGTAAAGTCAAACATCATCTACACAGACATTTGAATGATGCTTTCTCCTCAAGAAACCCATGGTCCCATCATCTGTTCATGTCCCTGTAAAATGCTTCTTTTCAGGGAGGAGTTCTGTGAGATATTCAGGGCCAAGGACAAAACTACAATGAAAATGTACACATGTAAAAAATTCCTGAAAAAGGATGGAAGAAAAGTCCGTAAGGCTGCGAAAAATGAGATCCTCATCTTAAAGATGTAAGTTATTCATTGTGGTTGATGTTCTCTGGAGTCTAAATGTCTGTTCAATGGTGCATGATTGGTTTTGTGGTTTCCCAAGCTAATCCTCTTAGAAATAGTGGATGTTATTTTCTCAATAATGTTGTTATGAAATCAGTTTTTAAGAGCCTTGTTGTATCTGAACATCTTTTTTCATCTTCTCTGTCATTATCTAATTGTTCAGTAAACTCATCATTCTAATCAAATATGATGTCAAAATCTGGGAATAATTGTTGGCGAAACATCAGATGCTGTCTTTAAATTAACAATTTTTGCATATTTAAAGATTATATAATTTTTTAATGACTATTATTATTCATTTAAAATTTAAAATTTAAAATGTATATATATGTGCGCTTAGAAATCCTCGCAATGAAACACAAATTGTCCATAATGCAATGCTTTTCCTTGGCTCCTGATGTAACAGACATGCTAATTACAGTTATACAACATTGTCACCACCTGTCAGTGGTGACTCAAAGTGATAATGACACATTAATGTTTCATTTAACAACCTGCAGAGTCTTGAACAAATGTGGAAGAGATTTCAAATGTATCTTTAGTCCTCTTTGACCCTGTTCCACATTCAGCACAATTTCAATATCAACGTCCTTGAAGGCAACAGGAATATTTTGTTAACTTCCCAGGGGATGGACAGACGAGAACAACACTGTGAAGCCTCAAATTTTGTAGCTTTATTGGCCAAATTCACTATGAAGTTTTCCATCTGGTGCTGTGTCAAAGGCGTGGTCATCTGCTCAGCACCATGCTGCTGCATGGTGTCTTTATGCCCACATGGATACACAAGATTACATAAATCTGGTTATCTATGAACGGGCAGTTGAGCTTGCACATCTCAGCGTTGTGAAGCAAAGTTAACTGATTATGTTTTGCTTTCTTCATGGTTTCTCCTTCTCTCTCTGCCAGCTGTAGTGTGTTATTCATGAGCATTAGATCAGCTCTTCACAATTATTCCTGCAACTGAATGATTCAGACGTCATCTCCTATATAACTCCTGACATCATTCTCTCTCTGTCTCTCTGTCTCCCCCCCCCCCCCCCCCTCTTTCTTCCTTTCTCTGTGTCTTGTGCTTTGTGACACATGTCTTCAGGGTGAAGCATCCCAATATTCTCCAACTGGTGGACGTCTTTGAGACCAAAAAAGAGTACTTCCTCTTCCTTGAACTGTGAGTTCAGATGTCTGATGAGCCGGGGGAAAAGGCTCTCTGCTTGTCTTTGCAGTCGCTCGGGCCTGCTGAATTCTATGTCTTGATTATACACTCGTGGGGAATGAGCTGTTGTAGCCTGAGGCCTGGTAGATATGAGAACAGCTCTGAACTCCACTCATTTGGTATTCAGATGTGATTGCTTGCTAGCTGCTCCATTCTCACATGTGCATGTGTTCTTGGGGAATTTGATACATTTCCATGGATATGCTAAATGTACGATACTCGTCTCGTCCTTCGAGGACACTTGATTGGTGGGTTTAGGAATCCTGCTTAGAAAGACAATGATCAAATACAACAGAAACATCTATGGGGAAATGATTCAAATTTTCCTTAAACAGGTGTGGCGTGTTATGTCAGAAAAGTTTATTCTTGGAACTGTAATTAACATTTCACTCTAAATATAAAATGAAAAATTACAATTAGAGGTTTCTAAATCCCCAGATCTTTGCTTTCTTGTTGCCTTCGCCTGAATCGTTGACAGTGCTGAATCTTTTTCCACAGTGCAACAGGCAGAGAGGTATTTGACTGGATCCTGGACCAAGGTTACTACTCAGAGCGAGACACCAGCAACGTGGTGCGCCAGGTGTTGGAGGCTGTCGCCTACCTCCATTCCCTGCATATTGTTCACAGAAACCTCAAGGTAACAAACTGCAGTAGTGCAGGATTTAAAAGATAGAGACTAAATCTGGTTGTAGGCAGTAATCTGATTAAAGAATTTCACTTTTTAACCAGTTTTACCCAGAAAAATATCTGTGAGTTCCTTCAGATTCAGTTTCTTCACTTGCAAACCATCAGAACTGCACTCACTGTTCTGTTATCTCCAACAACAACAAACCTCAGCAGAATCCACAAGCCTCTGCTCCAGGAAATTGAATTGAATTGACTTTAATTGAACCAAGCAACCTGCCTATACTACATGTGTCTGACAGTCTGGATCTGCAGAGCAAAGCCAATGTCACGTTGTGATGACTACCAGTGGTGTTCTGTTGACTCTCTTGTTAACTGGACAAAGGTTTCAGATATATTTCTGAAATAATGCACTTCATGTGTTTATTTGAGCCGCTGTATTCATCAACAATAAGTTTCCTCTGAGGAAAACTCTCCACAAGATTCCTGAACTGTAGGTGTGTCAAGATGTGGTTAAAGCGGATAAAAGGAGGTAGCCTACCTATAGTGTATGATAATGTATTCTTTTGTGATCCAACCCATATCCCAGTATGCTACAGGTGCACCTTGGTGCAGCACAAAAATGGCAAAAAGTGATTGGCACACCCTTGACACACTGGGCAGGTCCTTTGTCTCAGTCTTGTTAGTATGCAGATTCAACCAGTAACAGAAGTTCGCATCGTTCCCATGTGATTCCTATTTATAGCAGGAGCTAGATCCACTTCTCTACCCCCCCCCCCCCCAAAAAAAAAAAAAAATCCCTCTGTATAGGACTGTCAGCTTAAATGAAAATTAATGTATTTCTGAAGGTGAAATTTATCAAACTTGTTGGAGGCATTTGGCGTTAGTCCAGTCATAATGAAAATGACAAAATTAAATTGTTTCTGATTTGATTTGATTCATTTGAACCTGCAATGCATAATTAGACTTATAGATGTTTTCAGCCTTCTCATTATAGTTCTGTCAGAAAATGATCTCACAACTGAAATCCCGTCCCCTAAACGTTCCCTAGATGACTGGCTATGAAAATGAAAGACCTTAAGCATGAATATTTAATATTTAAACATTAACAATTGTCATTGTAATATGCTATGTTTTAGTTGGAGAACTTGGTTTATTACAACCGCCTGAAGCACTCTAAAATAGTCATCAGCGACTTCCATCTTGCCAAGCTGGAGAACGGACTAATCAAAGACCCCTGTGGGACACCAGAGTATCTGGGTGAGAATATTAATTTACCATGTACTTAATAAGACATTGTTACACAGGCAGATCAGTGGTGAACATGATGTGGATAGAGGTATTTCAATGACGTTTCTGTGCTCTTGTGCAGCCCCAGAGGTGGTTGGCAGACAGCGATATGGCAGGCCAGTGGATTGCTGGGCAACAGGTGTCATCATGTACATACTGTAAGTTGTGACAAAAAACATAAAGAGAGAAGAAATCGTACTTTTCTAAAGCTTAGCACCTAATTTAGAGTCACTTGGTGTCATCTTGAATCATTGTGATGATAACATCTTCAGATTAATGTTGGTAAAGTTTGTTCATTATGTGATATTACATAAAATACATTGTTTAAATATGGCATGTGGATATAATGGTGACTTTTTGTTGTCTTTGCTACCTCAGGCTGTCAGGCAACCCTCCTTTCTACGATGAAACCGATGACGATGATTATGAAAACCATGACAAGAACTTGTTCCGAAAGATCCTGGCAGGCGATTATGAGTTTGACTCTCCATACTGGGATGACATCTCTGATTCAGGTACTTTTAGGACAAAGTTAGAGCACAAAGACAACTTCCTGGGTAAACATTTCAAAATGTAGAGATTCTATCCCTTCTTACCTCTACAGTGTCAGACACACGTCATGTTTATGTTCCCATCCATCAGGAGAACAAACCTTTTTTTGCTGAGTTTCTTCTGTGTGATTTTTTTTCTGACAGCCAAGAGTCTGGTTGCTCGTCTAATGGAGGTGGATCAAGACCAGAGACTGACAGCACAGGAGGCTATAAACCATGAATGGTAGGCAGCAGAGCTTTGATATTAGACTGTATTAATGTGATTTGAACAGCTGCAAAAGAGCAGGCTTTCTTGTTTGACGTGCCCCTTAAAATAACATTTCAGACACGTCATAGTTCTGAATGAGTGCTCAGCATGCATTATATTGCAAGTTACTATAGAAACAATATTGACAATAAACCAAAGCTGCTTGTCGTTAAATGGATGAGAACAAAATTTAGTAAAGATTCATTGTTCCCAGATGTTGTTTTCTCCTCACCTTTGTGACCTTTACTTACTTTAGTAACAACCACCAGGTCCACATTTAATGATTCCTTGAAATGTCTTGACAAATATTGGCTGATTGCCATATTCATGTTTTCCACAGGTTGAAAAACTGATTATTAAGTGCCATCATCAGGTCAAAATTTAACTTTGTCATTTGATACATTGTAATTACAATAAATATCAAGTCTAACCCTGTTAAGTTATACCATGTCTATACCTGCTGAATGTAACCGCTGTGAAACAATCAGGAAACAACTTTTTATTTTGCTGATTAATAACAGCTTTATCGAGGCCGGCGTTTGCTCTCCGTTGTTGTAACTCTATGTCTTTCTACCAAAGCTCTCTCTCTCTCTCTCTCTCTCTAATCATCGGACACAAATGAAATTAAACTTCTTCATGTCATTATTTTGCGGCGTAAATTGCGAGTCGGACTCAGATTTAGAAGCTGGGTACATGAAATACTGTAAACAAAGTCAGAACACACACACAGGTATATCAGAGTTTAGTCCATAATTCCACCTGGATAGTCTGGTCTGTCTGCGGAGGTTTGACCGATCTGAGTGTCTGATTGGTTTGCGGGATGTGACATGGGGCTCCGTTTTTCCCAAAAGTTGGATCTGGCTCAACTTCTCTCCCGGACGCCGGCGACGTTTTTTGCGGCAACGGTTGCCGCAAAAGGCTGCCGGTGCGGAAACGCACGACCCCCACCGAAATGAATTGAAAAACGCCGCCGGCGTCCGGTTTGCCTGTCCCTGTCTGAAAGCCCACTAATGCACCCTGGAGTGTCCCAGTATAGAAACATTTGGCAGAGACAAACCCTTTGTTATTCATTATTTTCACCACATTGTGCATGATCTGCATTATGTTTTGTTGGTTGTTCAATTTTGACTGTTTGAAGACATTTCTTATTGTGTTAAAGAGGCTGAAAATCACTTCCTCAACTGGCCCCTGCTTACATGCACCAGACCACCAAAACTAAAACAGGCCACCGAACTATACATTTTGAACAATTCAGTTCAATTCAATTTCATTTATATAGCGCCATATCATAACAAAGTTAGCTCATGACACTTTTCATACATAGCAGGTCTAGACTGTACTCTTTATAATATTATTTACAGAGACCCAACAGTTCCACCATGAGCAAGCACTTGGCAACGGTGGCGAGGAAAAACCTTCTTTTAACAGGCAGAAACCTCGGGCAGACTCAAGCTAATTGGTAGACAGTCATCCACCATGACTGGTTGAGTTAAAGATAGGATAGAGAGGGGCAGATAGAAGGGGGGGATAGATAATAGAGAGAGATAGAGAGAGACAGAGAGAGACACAGATGCACAGCAGCAGCAAATCATAAACTAACTATAAACTGTAATGGAGATATGGTAACAATAATCACAGTAATAATATGTAGTGGACGTCGTGCAGGACCACAGCAGCAGCCACGATCCATGAGAACATGCTGGACGAGAGAGCACAGAAACTCCGGGGTAGTAAGGTACTATGAGCTCTTTTAGATATGATGGTGCCTGACCATGAAGAGCTTTGTATGTAAGGAGAAGAATTTTAAATTCTATTCTAGATTTAACAGGTAGCCAATGCAGAGAAGCCAAAATGGGAGAGATGATAACAGAACAGAAATAATCGATTGTCACAGTGGCTGAAACTAGTAGACAAAGGTTGTTGAGAAACTGAGAAATGCTCAGGACAATCCCGAAAGGTTAAACAGTTCGTGCAAAGGTCAATAAAATGAAAAACAGATTTAATAATGCTGTGTGCAGTCGCCTGTGGCATCCAAAGATAGGGGATGTATAAAGCCTTGTTGTAAAGTTGTGTTTTTCCCCTTTTGTACAACAGGATCTCTGGCGGTGCAGCTTCAGACAAGAACATCAAGGAAAATGTGTGTGCACAAATAGAGAAGAACTTTGCCAGAGCTAAATGGAAGGTAAGACCTTTTGTTCTCTCTCCTCGTCTTCACAAAGTTCAACAGTAGTTGTGCGCTCCTGGAACAGGGAGGTAGAGTAGTGCAGTATTGTGTAAGAGTTATGGCAGTCCGATGAGAGTTTCTGTTCTCTGAAGTTAGCAGCTTACAGCAACTATGAGTTCAGTTTGCTCTCCCTCTTCCTATAGAAAGCTGTGCGCGTCACCACCATCATGAAGAGACTGAGAGCACCTGAGCAGAGTGACTCAAGGGCAACCAGCCCTGCAGCCGGTGCCCCAGCAGACGCCGCAGCTCCCCAGGCTGCCGGCAACCCATCCGCACCTTCATCTGCCACGACACTTGAGGGACCGCCCACTGCCGTCACAGAGCTCCCCGCCGGAGCAGAAATAAGCCAACCAGCACCGGAGGCCGGAGCCGGGGTCGCAGCCGCAGCTGCAGAGCCACAGCAACCACAGGAGGCCGAACCCACATCGCGTTGTAACGGAGAAGCTACAACTGCCCTCCATGCAGCCAGCGAGGGCGGGGACGAGCAGGGTTAGACCCCAACCCTACCCCACAGCCCCTCCACCTCTCCCTGTGTGACCTCTGCAGTCCCGACTCCTGCACACTGTACATTAGCTGCTAGCATGGTGACACTGACTCTGCTTCTTTCTCACTTGCAGCATTAGTATCATCTCATGGAGGCTGTGTGCTACCTTTCCTGAGTGCTGCGTTGCATTGGCTTTCTTTTTACATGTATTGTGTCTTTTTTCACTGACCGGTGTTTTATGTCAGATTATATAAACCACATCTGAGTTTTATGGGCAAAAAAAAAAAAATTCTGTCAAACTGCAGCTTACAGCTAAAGTCTTCTCTCTGATTCATCTCTTAATGATAAGAGAATACAGGAAGACATAATTGTGCTGAAAATGGCTTTGATTCCTTTTTAATGAGCCAACTTGGGAAACTTCTCTCTGCCTGTTTTGCAATTACACTATTTGTTCTGAGAAAAATTTTGCTTCTAAAATTTTGACCTTGTACTGTAATACTCAGTAATGGCTGGTCCTCACACATGGAGAAAATCACACATATTCCTGTCACATCGGAAATATGGTTATCTTTCTTATCTGTTATTGTCTACACTAACCAGTTATTGTGCGTTAAACAATGCTGAGATTGGTGACTGGGAGTTATTATACCCAGTGCTGTATTTTGAACGAGGCAGCTTCAACACATAAGCACACACACACAAACACTAATGTTCCTTTGCTAACTTCCTGCTCAGGAAAGAACCTCATAGCTGTAAGTGTAAAGATTCTGTATATAGAGACCTTTGTAGAAGTAGCCAAAACAGCATGCATTCTCACTTTTTGCTGTTCATTTCACATTTACAGCCACTTGGTGGATAAAGATGCGCTACTGCCAACCGCCTCCTCCAAGGCCACAGCACCCTCGCCTCCTGCCACAAGCCATGTTGAGGCCATTTTCAAAAGCACACTACACATTATGCTGTCTATTACTACTGTTCATTTAGCTCCCCGTTAGCGTTGATGTAAATTGTATGAAAAAGAAACATTACATAGCAGTTCTATGCATCCAAATTAATTTGTAGCTTTCCTTTTAAAGAGACTTAATGACATCTTTATCCATCACGTGACTTTTGTTTTTGTTTAGTTTTTTTGCTACATCTCACTCTACCTGTATCTACTTTGGTTTAATCATGTCCTCTGTGTTCGAATATTGACTCAAATGCCATATATGTCTTAATATTTGGTTGTAACTGTAAAACAAAATGTGCATTAATTGACCACATGCGGCTTTCAAGGGAAAACATGATTATTTTGACTTTGTGGTAACTAGGATCATCTTCACTAACTCAGCTTTGCTGACCTGTGTTGTACTTTAAAAAACTGTATGAACACGTTTGACGTTTCTGAACTACTACTTTTTATTTATTTATATTTTTATTTCTCACATCAATTTTTGCCTGTTGTGTTGTTGATTTAATTCCATAGATTTTTTCAGCCTATACTTGATAAACAGTAATAATGATCTATCCTTTGTCACTGGTCCCCTCGAGCATTAATAATGAGCTACAGAAGGAGTTCTCTGTAATCACTCTAGAGGAAATTGAGCAATATTCGACTGGCTGCAGAAACTGTGATTCCTGGTGTCCTTTCGATACAGTCCATGTACCTGTAAGTAGAAGTCTATAGTTCTTGCCAGCTGCTGTAACACAAGGCTGCTGTCAGATAAGTGAGTGTGTGTGGGGGGGGAGTGGAGGACGGATCAGACTATATTTGCTCCTCTGGCCCATGAGTGCCCACATGATTTCATGTGCTAACACACACTGAACCATGGGCTTTCATTCACTGGTCAGAGAAAGACAGCAGCCGCATTGTCGATATGATTAATTGATATAATTGATTGAATATGATTGATTGATATAATCAAAGTATATTGTGTTACAGCTCATGTCTGACTCTACCCAGTCTGTTGTCAAGAGTATTTCCTGTGAACACCCGTGAATTTATATGAAAATGTCCATTACAGATAAAAAAAAAGGGGGCTCTGGAGAAATCTGATCACATTTATTATCCGTAAATCTCAAGTTTGACTTTGTTGTTGCAGACTCTTTATACATACAGTACATATATATACTTTATACATGTTTGTGCTATGGTAGATTGGTAGGCACGCCAATCATTCAGATTATACCACTGTATTATTTCTTACATAGTTTAAGATAAATATTTAGATTTTAACGAGAGGCTTGAACAGAAGAATATCAGAGGTTTTTTTTATGTGAATAGATTATTTCATGTAGTCTGTTCTCTTTGTTTAGATGGCAAATAAATACTGTTTAAATACTGTTACACACTTTAAAGCAATGCTTTTTTCCAATACATTTCTCACTGTATTTAGTATTCCCTGTCTGTTCATTTTGCCATGCACTTACAGGTGTATTTGTAGATGTGATGTTTGCCAGGACCAGTGGTCACCTGTAGGTCCTGTCTTGCATTTGTGAGCTCTGTACTGTACTCCTTGACTGAGTTGATGACTTTGATGGTAATAAAATTCTAATTCATCTGTTTATTCATCTGTAATCCTCATTATTTCTCCTCTAAGTCCACAGTCAGCAGACAGGCAGGGCATAGCATCTTTTAAAAATAACGATAGCTCCATTGAAAATCTGCAGGGTTATTTAGAGACAATGTGGGAAACAGCCTGCGTCATTACACTCTGCTTTCCCCCTAACCCGGAGGAGAGCATCTGTGTTACGCACTCTCAATTAGCACAAGCTTAGCGCCCATCCTGGTGGGGTGCGAACTCGTGTGTTTGAAAAATCCCAGCAGTGCCATTTGGTGACACTTTCCAGGATACTTGAATTGCATCACGGTGGAATAATAATGCAGAGAGCTCTCTTTCTAGGTCCTCCGGGGTTTCAATAGGCCTCCTCTGGGGAGATTTTCTCTTTTTCATGCCCATTGTACAATGGTAGGCAGCCATCCATACACTCATCGGGGCTCAGGGGGATCCTAACTCTGTCTCTGTGTCATTGAATGACTTCATTAAGAGTGGTAGGGTGACAGAAGTGTCAGTTTCCTGTTTTACTCAAATAGCAATGTAGAGAAAAACAAAAAAGGGAATTTTACAAGGAATACCAGAATATTGCATCCTCTGGGCAAAACCAAACTTACATAATAAGTAAACTAAAAAAGCTATAAGCTATATAGCTATATAGCTATAATCTGTGCACTGTGGAGTGAGTTATGTAGCACAATCGATACAGAAACACTCAAGTAACAGCAAGCAAGAATGAGTCTACTTCCACAACGTATTGGGTTTAACACAGCTCTGCTTGTTATGAGTGTTTCTTTACGCTTCTATCGATGTTTCCATCTTTGAGGTAACTCTATCAGGCATCAGATTCAAACTGATGGCAATATCCCCAGTGAAGAATTACAACAGTGATGAATGGATGCTGTATGTGGCATTGATTTACTGGCATGTAGAAGTTAAAAAGCAATCAATCACCAATCATGCAGGTCCCCAGCATGCCACTGAGGTCCTTCAGAAAACATTTACCTTTAATGTTGCAGTTTAATAATTTACTGTGATTCAAGTCACTATCTGTGCAGCTTCACTAAAACTGAAACACTGAAACAAATTTTAAAAAATCCAGAAGCATCAATGTCAAAATCAACCTCTAATATGAAGTTTTGTATTATAAGACAGGTTAAATGAAGTTTGTAATGAGAATGTTGTACATTAAATTGTGGTACAGCATAAAAACAAAAAATAGTTTTTATGAATTTAATGTTGTAGTGTAAACCACCAATTTGTAATGGAAAGTAACTAATTACATTCATCCAAGTACTGTACTTAATTACACTTTTCAGATTCTTGCACTGGTGCATTTACATTTTATGCAGTTTTATACTCCACAACAGATCAGAGGCAAATATTGAACTCCACAGCATTTATCTAAAAGTTTCAGTTTCACAATTTCACAACAGTTTCTTTTCAGAGGTATTAAAAGCATCATACTACATAAAATATATAAAATATACAGTATATATAAAATTATCTATACTAAATACTAAAACTCTCTACTCTATAAATATTATACTGTTTGACTTGTGCCCTCTTACAAAAAAGTTTTGTCACAGATGTCTATGAGTTATTAGCAACACGACAGAGGCATATCTGATCTAGATGGTTTCTTTCATGTAATTGTTCAAGGCCCAAAGAGTTAGAGATTAGAGAAAAGTTTAAAAAAAAAGAAAAAGAAATGTGTAGCAGAACTTTTTCTTCTTTCTTGCCTCATTAAATCAACATCATATCCTCCAAATTTATCGTGCAACCCTTGCAGCCCATCCCCTAGGTTGGGAACCACCGGACTAGTGAACTGTATATTAAGTAGTTAGAAATAACTCCAGTTCAACCAGCTACAGCAGCAAAAGCTACTAACATGTTTATATAAAATTATACATGAGGCACACAAGCCATTTTTCTGCACAATAAGAACCTCAGTTTTTAATACTTTAAGTACATTTTGCTGTATTTTTACAAGTAAAAGTAAAATATCTGAGTATTTATTCCAGTACTATTTCCATGTTTTATTCAGCCAACATGTTGCAACCAATATGACATCATAGTACAAACTGTGATTATGATTTTATATTTGTGGGTCTGTTTATTATGCACATTTTAAATGGAGATTTTGTATGTTGTAAGGCTCAATAGTTCTTTAACAGTTGAGTAGACACTGTTGCATCCTGCCATCTCCTGGTTGACAACATATAATGCAGTTTGAAGCAGGACTCGTACAGAGCAGCAGAGAGCACTGTTGCTCCCTCTGTGATTTATTTTGGAAGCCATTGGTGGTCGACAGTGACTATTCCACACTTTCCCCAGAGTTTCATCTGCATATGGACACTATATGAGAAATTCTGACAATATTAGAGCTGTGCCAGAATGTGGCGTGGTGCATCAAATAAAACATCCAGTCACTTTAAGAACTGTACTCTTTAATCAGTTTGTGACAAATCCCAGGTTTAAATAAATGTCAGCTCATTTAGTCTTTAATGGACTCTGTTTATGTAACAGTCATTAAAATGTAAATAGTGTAAGAGGGCAGACGCTTGTATCCCAACCACAGTGGCCTCTGTGCTACATACAGGTAGCAGGTGCTACACATTTGTTAGATGAATGGTGCTACCACAGGGAGGAGAGCTGCAGGTTATACAGGGAGTGGTTCAAAGAACAACCAGCCAATCAGCAGACAGGACAGCATCCCGAGCTGTGGGCTGGACCTGGTACACAGCAGGAAGATGACTCTGCAGGGCATCACTGATGGATAGAATAAGTCTGTGTGAAGAGCTGAAGCTGCTGCAGGCTGAGAGGAGACAAGCAAGAGTTCCACTCTGCTGCAGTTCCTGATGGGAGATCCTCTGAAAGCACAACCAGCAACTTTGTTGTTCAGCTCAGAACATACTATTGGATGCAAAGGAAGATTCACTAAAGAAGTTGATGGAGACCTTGAGAAAAAGAGCTGAGTCATTCCTGCTGCATGCCAGATTGACCAACGGTTTAGTGATTCTGCAGTTTTTGGAGTCTCCCAGGAAGCAGAATTCCAAACGCAGATTCATTAATGTGGGCGGAAACTCAGCCACGGAAATACTTTTCCGGCTACAGTTGCTGACAGAAACGAGGGGCAGGGGTCTCAGTCTCCAAGGAAGAAAGTGTAAAATTACCACCATTAAAATGTTCCTAATATTTGTTTTTCTTTTCAATGTTTTAGTTTTAATAATTTATTTCTTAAATGTATTCAGTTTTAATAAAAAGCTTCTACTGAATGAAATCACACTCTCAATAACATATCTTCACAATATTAAATTAATGTTTAGGATTTCTCTTTCTACTGTATTTTAGATGCACCATTCAATTGGACGATTTGAACCCAATATCAGGTAATGTTGAGACAGGTTAAGTATCAATATAAATGTCATATTTCATCCATGACTATCTAGCTAGCACAGAGGCCACTCTGATTAGCTGCCAGTTGCACCAACTAGGTGAAAACAAGTTCTGCCCTCTCACTCATTAGTGACCTGGGTTACATTTAGTTTTTAACAGTGGCCATGTCTGTAGGTCTTCAGAAGGATGCCTGGGAACAAAGGCAGAGTTTCATGGCATGCCAAGCGTCTGCTTTTCACTATCCAACCTCTGAGTTTCTCTACTCTAACAATGCAGTAAGTGTCCGGCAGCTCTCACTGTGAGAGAGACGGAGCAGATAATCAGAGAATGCCATGACTGCCTCTGAGCCACCGAGCACCAGATTAGTCTCAGCGATAAGACGGAGCTGGATTCCACATCTGAAAAGTCGATTGAACGATGTCAGTGATGCCATGGCTCGGTCATATGATATGCCACTGTGGAGATAACACAGAAATACATCTCTGTTGTGCGTGAAGAATGGTGTACAGAAATGTCTGGTCCGATTCTGATGGGTCATCCTTTGTTGTGGGTAGTTTTGAATTTCCAAATTGCAGATCAGCTTCTTGGTTTAGAGCCAGTTTCTGATTCAGAGGCGGAGGTGGATGGATTTGAAGCGATGTGTTGATGATGCAGATATAATTTCAACAGCCACTATCGGGGAGGCTGACCCTGAATATTGGTGTCCTCTATTCAGGGCTGTTAAACTCCCACTCTCCTCGAATGCTCTGCTGCTCCTTGTTTGGGATCAGATAAGCAGAGGGAACAGAGCTCTGTCTATGGGGAGGAATGAAAAAGGGGACAACAGAGTTCTCTAAAGCCCAGATGTCATCTGATGCCTGGAATGCCCCATGATGATTTTCAAAACCGTCTGAACTATTGTCTGGCTTGTCCTGAAACAAACCCACGCTGGGGTGAAAAGGTGTCTCCAGACGTGTTCTCATCTCCACATTTTCCAAGTCACCGGGGCTAAATTAAGAACATAAAGTTCTCTTTGTGGAATGTGTTCTCTTTGGCAGACACTTTGCATGAAGAGTAAATTCAGATCCCGAAGGGTATGTATGCACATTTGTGTAATCGCAGTCAAATACAAGAAAAGAACACATCCAAACAAGGAACAAATGTTATCTGCACTCTGATATGTTTTTATTCATGATGTATGCAAATAAAAGAAGAATACAACATGTTTCGCATCAGTGCCTCTCCTGGTTTGCTCATCATGTTTTAAGTTACATGAATTATGAACCATCTGAGCTGGTTTGAGAGTTCAGCAAACATTTATTCCTTATTCATATCCCATGTTTGTTATGGCATTTGAAGGTGTCATGCAGCATTACACACTGATCTTGAAGAATGATCACCATTGCTTACAAGCTTCATGGGATTGCTGGCCTTTATCAGCCTAGTTCCCAAGCTTTTCTGCATGTTTCCCATTAATATGAAATTATGAGTCATGTCTACTTATAAGCCCTTGCAGGTAGACAGTGGGACACTTACAGAACAGATGTTTATAAATTCAGTTCAGCTGAGCAATGAATAATTATTTTTCACATGCAAAAGTAAAGATTATCAAATTATCAAAGATCTCCCCCAAGGGTATCTATTTCATCACCTCTTAAAGATCCAGTAATATTTAGACAGCTCGATTGACACATATGGTAGAAATGAAATATAATATTCATGTTTTATTAGTGTATAATCGTCTGAAATCACGTTTTCATTACCTTGTAATGAGGTTATATCTACATTGGGAGCGGGTCCTCTTCCATGGAGTCCACTGCCATATTTCTACAGGAACCCAGAATGGACAAACGAAACACAGGCTCTAGAAAGGATGCTTCATGCTTTTTGCCTTTTTCATGGCCACTGTAGGTGAGGCTTGGAAGGGGAGGGGTGAATTAAGGGGTATTAAGTTAGCCTCACTGCTGTTGTGGAGAAATTGCTGAAGTCAATGGTCAATGGTGAGGTCAGGAGGGAAGAAAGTGTTCAGGAGCCTCTGATGTCTTATGCTGTAATATTTATTGACGCTTGGCCAAAGAGAATTAGAGACACTCTCAAAGTACATCAGAAGTGCCTGAGTCGGTCTCACATTCTGCCGAACTCATGCTGGTGGATAGACTTTAAACCCCAAGATAACACCACAAATACTATACGCCCAGAATTAGTCAAAGAGAATGTATTTACCCATGTTTATGTTACCGTCAGCACATTCTAATCTGGAGCCACTGTTGTCTCTTTATGTTAATGGAACGTCAACATCAAGCTATCTATTATGTCTAGGAAGGCAACAATAGGTCTCTTCGACCCGGGTCACCACAGTGTTGAAACAGCCTGGCACCTGCTGTCCTCAAACAAAACCAACAACTACTACTGCCGAGGACCTCAAGGCCCACATGTGACCCCGTCTAACCTAAAGATAGGAAATTCCATAACAACTGCTAGATGGCACTAAATCTGGCTGGTTTGTAAACGTTATTCAAACAATGTATTTGTCATAATGTCCACTTTATGCAGTGATTGCTTTGTGCAGGCGTGTGATGTTTGTATTGTTACAGTTGTATTTGTTTGACTAGACCTTTTAATACCTGAATATCTTTTTTTATTGCTCTACGTCCCTAAAGACTGACCAAAAGTGTGCACCAGGTTCCTGTTGGTACAGTTCATTGTGTCTTAACTCTCTTTGTGATTATATGCCTTTTAATGTGATCATTTGGAGTGGGTAGAAGTATTTTATGCATACTCTGGCTTTTAGATTCCTATGATGATCCTCTTGTCGGGGAACCACTGCTTTAGAGACTATTTCCGGTTAATGCTGAATATCTTTTAATATAAGGTGGATATGCACTTTATGTACTGTAAATAATTACAGACCTATGCTGCCCTTGAAGAAATTCTGCTGATCCGAGCAATGTAAGGATGTTTTGTGTCTTAAACCCTTTAGAACTGGATACAGTGCCGACAGGTTATCTCCTGACATTCTTGTTCTCTGTGTACTCCCCCCCCTCCTGTGCTCTTCCCCAATGGCCTTTTTCCTTCTCTTTTCCTCCCCCTCTTCTCTGTCACTTTGCTCATGACTTAGATTGTTGTGGGAGAATGTGAGTCACTCTAGGGCTGATCGGGGGTCAGCTCCGCCATCAAGGCTTTTACGAGGTGAAGAACCTTCGATGGACTGAAACACACTTCTCTGAGCCAGACTTGCCTTCGTGTACTCCCATCACACATTCATTCACACATGGAAACTGCTGACCAAGATAT
The DNA here is from genome assembly GCA_033000465.1 of Sciaenops ocellatus. Classification (NCBI taxonomy): domain Eukaryota; kingdom Metazoa; phylum Chordata; class Actinopteri; family Sciaenidae; genus Sciaenops; species Sciaenops ocellatus. The sequence goes on along the minus strand of CP136884.1, from coordinate 5,027,569 downwards.
CTTGACAGTTGGAAACATCTATATTCACGGTCAATAGATGAACATAGAATATGCTCTCATTTAGGCATAGAACAGCGAGTGATTTCTAACTATTATTGATGTTTATCGTTGACCAAAGACTTCAAACTTCAAACAAATTTACACGGCTTTTCTGGACATGACTGGGCGACTGAGGTCCTATTTAGTGTCCTTTTCTGCCACAAAAGCAGTGAAAGCATAAAATAGTTTTACTTTTTGGTATTTTTGGTGTCTGTTAAAGTTATATAAGGTTATATAATACATTATGATAAGTTCTGCAGTTATCAGATGTGCCATTGAAGATTATTTTATTGTATATGGTGATATTTGCTTGTCAGCACAGTTGCATTACAGTTCTCATGATGAACAGGAGGTTTTTAAAAAAAGGAAAATATATTTTTAATTTTTGATTTTATGTATCAGTTTGTGAGTTTAAGCACGTGATTTAATAAAATCAGATAGTGACACTGACAACACAAGCGAGGTTTATGTTTTCAGTTTTATTCCAGAGGAGATATTTTGTTTAATATAATTTTATAGTTCTGGACTCCGGCAGGCTAACATCACCTGCACTTTACCAACATCAACAATAAGCAGGTAATATTTATTTAGTTCATAAAGCATTAACACGCTACAAGAAAGATTAATGTTGCTACTTGACAAGCATCATGACACTAATGCTAATTAAATTCCTAAGCAGAGAGAATCTGGTTAAAGTTTTTTGATAACCGGAGTACTAACAGAAGCGACACACATCATGTGTGGGGACCCGACTCTTTTCTCATTGGCTGACAGACCTGGGCTGCCTAGACATAAGGTGTGCAGACCCTGGTACCTGAAGAGTGATAGAGAATAGAGAATAGTGATAGCCTTTCATAGCAGACATTTTGACTTGTTATAGGAAAAGCACAGATGTTACTAATAACAATAAGCTAAACTGAAGCACCAAAATGGAGCTATCATTAAATGATCTACGGCTGTGTATTTCATACTCTGACATGTCACATTGTGCTCCATGAAAAAGGCTTATTGACTGACATTTGGCTCAACTTATGATATAAATAATGTTTGCATGTCAGTCTGATGAAGACACAATAGCTGTTTTGTCATGGCTTGTTGCACTCTACTGAGCAGTTGAAAATGTGAGGTGGTGTGTTGTATAGTGATTTTTCAAAGGCAGACAGCCTCTGGTCAACTTGTTGATGAATTAGTATTGATTAACAAACCTATCCATCTCAAAAAGATATATTCTGATTACCTGACACAGTTCAGCATTTAAAATGTGAGGTAATGAACCTTTAAGTACTGACCAAGCTTTATCTCGATATATTAACTGATGTGGATTAGGAATTCACATAATCCATACCTATTAGGCCCAGAGGTAAAGACACTGATGGAAACTCCTCCTGTGTCCTTTCATTGACGTGTTTTACATTCCAGTGTTCATTCCAAACACAAATGCAGTGTGTATATTTTATACAAATGTGCATACATATCTCTTTAACAGGTACAACTTTATTCCAAGGATCCAGAGGGTTCTGGGCAGAACATGGAAAACATCCAGTATCAAGCCAATCACAATGAAGGGGGGGAGCATTCCATTCTTATAAAATATAGAGCTTTAATTTATTAGTCAGCAACAACAATGGAAAGGGAAGATAGAGTAATTTACACAAGTCATTACAATAACATCACCTCTGTGCATTTTTTTCTTTTTTCCATAAAGTCTGATGATGCAAAAATACAAAAACAAACAAAAACACTCAAAAACTACAGACACATTTTTTAAAAATACCAACAAATTGTACAACCTTTCTTTGCATTTTTTGCTGTATAGCCCCCTGGTCTCATTTGAAGGAGACCATCAGGAGCTGCGATTGATTCTGGGAATGCAGACAGACATCCCGAGTTGAGGAGCAGATACAGATACCCCCTGTATGAATTATGGATGCATCTTCTCAGAAGGCATCCAGGACCACTTTTGTCCAGCCTGAATAGAAGCTAGACAAGGTGAATTAAATGCTTCAAAATGTCAGAATGATATTAAAATTAATGTGTATCTCATTCAATGTTTTTTTTTTTTTTTTTCTGGTCACATGAAAACAGCATTAATTTTACTTCCTGGAGACGTGTTTTTAATAGCATAGCGTGAGCATAAAAATTCTAATCAACAGAACTATCACTCATCTTTTAATAACAGCCCTCTCATCCAATTCAAACTGTCTTTGTCCCCATAATTAATATTCCACTGTATGATTTTTAAATGATACTTGTGTGCTATCCAAGCACATACTCGAGATTTTCACTTAATACTCTGACAAAATCAATGAAAAGATGCATCATGCTTTTTACAGGGTGTATCTGAAATGAGGGCATCTTTAAAGCATTTGTTTTCCACATTTTCCTGCACTGAGAACATCCCTCAGAGACCATACTGTACACCCCTAGAGATGAAAAACAGAAAAAAACGACCACACAGTATCTTATCAGAATTACAGTACAAATACAGGTTCATGCACACAATGAAAGCCAGCTTCCCAATATTTTGGTTAGTGTCACAACATTGTTACAATGCTCTGTTGTGTATATGGGCAATGACTTTTTTTTTCCACATATGAATGTCAAAGGAGGAAAGAACAAAAGATGTCTCATGTGCTCAGAGCAAACAACTGCTGCCTGATCTGGGCACCTCTTTCATCTTTAACTGGATTTGTGTTTTTTTTTTATACAGAAGTCAACTGTAACTTGCCCGAGTGTACACGTTGCATTTGGCCCCAGCCAATGTCCCTTGAAAGTAAAAGAATAATGCCCTTTGTGCAGAACCTTGACCCTTTATTGCACCTCAATCGCAGTTCAAAGGATGTTTGTGTTTGAAAAGAACCCAACCATTATATTTCCTAATAGATTTCATAAAAATTGATCTGTCTCTTTCATCTATGTATCTTTTTTTTCATGTCCAGAAGAAGCTGCAGGTTACTTGCAAGTACAATTGAGATTTCAATACTCATAATTATCATCTGTGTTGAGAAGTAGCAAAAACGCTGCATAATTTTACAATCAATCCTCCAATCAGGAAGGAAATAGAAGGAAAAAAAGGTTCCTATTAAAAGGCCCAATTACACCAGTGAAAATATTTGAACAGTCTTCTGAACATCTGGATTCCCATGGAGAAAGGATTGTTTCCCCACAATAACTGGGACCATGTGTCGATGGTCCCCTTGCAATTTTAAGTCTCTGTCCGCATGCAGCCACGAGGAGGTTGCATCACAGGCGTTCCTGGAGCATCCAGAAATAAAAGACTCCTGGCATTGAGTCAAAGCAAGCACGAAACAACAGAGATCCCGTCACCCCTTATCAACATCTCATTTCCCCGTTTATAGAGAGCCTCTCGGAGCTCGCTCGCTCGCTCCTAACAACTTGCATGCCTGATAACACATTCCAAACAGTCGCCAAGGTCATATGATGCTGACAGATGAGTTTTGTAATGACAGTAACAGCAACAATAAAATTAACAACATCAATAATAACAATAATATTTGCCCCAAAGGTACCTATACACAAAGAGCATGTTTTTTTTCTATAAGTACAAAGAAATCCACAGAATGATACTATATACAACCTACAATAAATACTGTGTATCATATATCTTACTGTTTGAGAGGATGTATGTATGTAGGATTTTGTTTGTAAGCCTCTTTTTTCTCAGTTTGCTTTTTTTTCGGTTTGTGGATTTTTTTCACGTTGCTACTCTCAATGAGTCTCTCCCAGTTTTCACAGGGTTGGGGGGGAAGGGTGGTTGAGGGTGTTTCAGACACAAAGCCGGGCTCCTCATGTCTCTACCTCCTCCCGCTCCTCTTTCTCCTCCTCCTCCTCCTCCCCGTGATGCCGGCGGTTGCGGGGCTTCTTCTGCTCTTTTAGCTCCTTCAGGTCTTTGGCCTTGAGGGCGCCCAGCAGCGGGTCTCCGAACTGCCAGTAGTCCTGGCAGTACTGATTAATCAGGGTCATCTCTGGCTGGCTCAGGATGGTCAACAGGTCCTTGTACTGGCCTGCACTGGGGGTCCACTGGGTGCTGGAGTGGAGAGAAGACGGCAACAGCCCACCTCCGCCCTCCACCAGCACGTTGTTGACAGCCCGGCCTGACAGCACCACCAATTGCAGCTTGACCAGCGAGTGTTTGAAGTTCTTCTCCGTGGCCGTACACTGGTACATGCCGGAGTCAGACGGCTGCAGAGAGCGCAGGAGTAGACCTTGTTCTGTCTTCAGAATCCGACCATCAGAACGCATCTGCAGAGACAGTGAAAAATATCTCATGAAACACCTGTGATGTCACATCCTGTTCTTTAGGGGCATTTATTCAACTCACAAAACACACCTGAAGTGGGTGGGGCTTACACAGAAATCTGTTTCCCACTGACATTTATACTCCTCATACATCAATGTACACAATCAGCTGGCCACAAAATATACAAAATAACATTTATAACGTAATATTTCAACCATGTACCTAAATCGAATCAAATAATAGAGCAGAATTTGTATTTAAACCCTAGCTTTAAAAAAAGTCTATTTTATTTAAATAGCACTTAATCATAACAGAATTTTTCCAATCATATTTTCATATAAATTGTTAGGACCTACTCTTTATAATATTACAATGTCTAAATTGGGTCTAATGTGACTGCTAAAATCTGGCTTTGGGCCATATTGCATTATTTTTCTTATGGATTACATGTTTTATGTACAATTGGAGGAAGTCCACAAGAAAATTGTGTCTATGCTACAGAATGAGAAAACACTTTTGACAAAATGTGAACCATAATAGCTCACTGGACTTTATTGTTTTGTTTGTATTTTTATATTTCTTTCAAATTTAAAATAAAAAATAACAAAAACAACTATTGAAAAAAAATTGAAAGGCTCTCTTGGCCGATTGTGCTTGTACTTTCGAGACGGTCCCTAACTTCAGCTCAGCTTTAATATTGGATCATGAGCTCAAAATAACAGCTGTACAACAGCAGTCAACCTTTGGCTTGCACTGCACAACAGAACTGATGAAACGTTGGTGATTGGTAAAACTGTCTACAGCTCCATATTTTTAACGTTAGTTTACAATTAGTTCAGGCAAACTTCATGAAAAGTCCTGCTGCTTTGACTATCAGCAGTTCCTGTAAACCAGACTACTGTAAAGAATGAGTTATGAGTTTAAAATTTAAGTTATGACTCAGAAGTGTGACATTTTATGGCAAATCACATCTATGAGGCGACAGGGCAGTGGGCTACAACAAATATTCCTGCAAAAGATTGATTACTGTTCAAATCTGTTCGCATGAAAAAAGGTTCAAAATCCAATCAATCAATTCAAACATAATCAAACAGTAACTCTGGGTCTAATTATTAATCCATCTCTTTCTGTACATTCACACAGTCTGATGAGGTGAATGACAGCTTTTTAGCTCTGAATCAGAAATGCAGCGGCACAGTCAGCTCTGCCTATTGGGAACACAGCCCATCCAAGAGAATAATCAATAAAAGAGAGGCATCGACACTACATAGCTTCACAATAAAACTTTAACCAGTGCCTCAGGGTTACATACAATAGCAGAAGGTTTTTTTTCACGGCACCCCTTTATGTGTCCTTCCCTTGGGCCTGAGGACAGTCGGAGGTCTGTGTGAGAAACCAGCCCTCGTTCAATCAGAACCTGAATCGCTTAATCGTGTTAACAGATAATCGGCAAAGAATTACGCTGGGCTCATTTTTCAAATGTGTCATGCTGCATATAAATCCTCATCTCTCCATGACAACAAAGAAACAAAATAAAAATGAAATACTGTACTTGTAGAGTGGCCCCCCACCCCCATATGGATATATCCAAAAGACATTTTTCATGTCCATCTGAGGAAATGCTCATCTGGCGCAAACCCATGTCAGTAAAGTTGCAGCCAATTCAATACTTCTGGACATTTATAATGTTCTTTACATGGATGCATTGGATGAATATGCATTTGAGAACTGCCCACAAATACAATATGCTGACATCACCATGTTCTTTGAGAAACACACTCTGTGGCAGCTCACCTCTTTCCTGCGGTCGCTGTTATCTCTCTGCAGATGCCATTTGATGACAGCATGTGGAGAGCGGGCCTGACACTCCAGGAAGGTACTGCTTCCCTCCACCCCGTACTGCACCATCTCCAGAGTGTTCTTATTGGCTGCAGGGCAGAGAGAGAGAAAGGGATTTCCATGGCAACCAAAACACTCATTACCATGAACTCCTTACGACCAAAATCTCAGTTGTGGCAAATCAAAGTCCTTTATGGAATCCAGCTTTCAAAGATGACCATACAGGTACCAGAATGCAGTCATTACAGCCCATAACACTGAAAACCATCAGATGTTATGTGTTGGAGCAGTAATAACGAGACGTTATTTCATTCATTCATTAAAAACCAAATAGAAGCAGTAGAAGCAGAACTCACTCTTACCATTAGAGTTGAATCCTCGGCATTGGCGGATGGGGTTCCCGTACTTGACGTCCTGCCGCCGGCTACGTCTAAAGGGGTCAGACCAGTGTTGCCGAATAAGGAGAGAAAAAAATAATAAAGCAACCGCAAGCCATTCAAAGCCATTCAACAATACATTACAGTATCAGAACTTTAACAACACAAACTGCAAACCAGCACTTCTTTCTGTTATTGTATCACTGCATTATGATGATATCATTTACTGGTTAAGCTTATCATACCACAAGTATATGATTTATTAGTAGTGTTAACCACAGTTTACCCAAAGATTATGATGACTCTACTATTAGAAAAAGATTACAGTGCCATGAAAACAGCCAGTCAGCCATTCAGGCAGTATAATTTCAGCATCACCCAACAAACAAATCGAATCAGTCAGTTAGATATGAAGTTAGTGTAGATCATGCTAACACTGCCGTTGGTGCTCACCTCTTCTGTGAGGCCGAGTAACGGGAGCAGGACTTGCCATCCCAGGCACAGTAAGGGTCTCTGGCCAGACAGCAGTCAGCACAGGCCTCGCCATACACGTCACACCGGTGAAGAGCCAGCTGTGTCAGCCCTACCACAGATGACACGTACAGCTGTTGCTATTGAGGAGAAGAGGAAGGGATACGGGGTTAAACGTGACGCTGGAAAAGACTTTGATGCTGAAAAATGAAATGAGAGAAACAGAGAACATCCTGGTTTTGTTGTGGACAGCAGCGCTGCTCAATTTGGATGTAAAAATGCAACTTAAATCAAAAAATCTGGTTGTTCAAATTCAAGATATGAGATTCAGACTTGGGATATCAAGGATGAGTAATTAATGAACCTGGGTACTTCAAACCCTGAATATCATAGTATTCAACGGATTCAAATCTTGATGGTCATCTTTTGCTTCCACACACAGACTTCACAAACCCAGATGGATGTAATGAGATAAGTGTAAAATCTCGTCCAACGCTGCCCTGAAACAGCAGCAGGCTCCGGATGATCCGGGACAATACTGAGCTCATCTCTCTCAGGTTGCCTTCATAATTTTATGATCAGCTGTTTGAAATTCGTCAGTCTGGCAGGCTGCGAGTAACACAAACTCTCTGTCTGTGGAATGATGTCAGGCCATGTAGTGGTGGCCAAGTTATTTTAATCACATTGAAAGACAACACTAAAATTTTAGTGCCTTTTCCATATTTCTCTCTTCATTGTCTCCCTCGGACTTACAACTATTCCATGAATTATGAAGGGGAGCACAGCTGTATGCATGGAGCTTGTGACCTTTCCAAACTGCATTAATTTTATTGCCTTCCTTTGGAAGACAGTTTCTTTTCTCTTTATGTGAGCAAAGGTTAAGAAAATCAGTCGCACAGACATGCTTACTCTTTTGGATGAGATCTTCATTGTTGTAATCGGAGTAGGGACCTTGATAGAGAAAATAATTCATGGTGAGTACAGTGTTTCATCTTTATAGCAGATGAAAATGTGCATATAGAACGTGCAAATTGGAAAAACAAGAGGGACAAATTAGGACAAAGGGGCAAGCCAAAAAAGAGTGCAGAGGAGGTAAGATGAAGTAGAGTAGGAGGAGGAGAGTGAATAAAAGCTCACCTTGAAAACCTCTACCTCCTCCAGGACCAGCTCCTCAGTCTGCAGGTCATCTCTGGGCAGAACAATGACTTTCTGAACTGTTCCCTTGTCTGTGGACCAAAACACACACCTATCAGCTACATACCTGCAACCTCACACCCCTCCAACTGTCAACAGCCCCTTGGATTCCCATTTTATTCTCTCAGCAACCTCCAACAAGGGATAATCCTTATATCAACAGGTTCCACTGTACTCTTCACCTCTGCTTTGTAGTTTCTCTCTTCAGTTTAACCTTTACGCAATGACGTGAAGCTCTGTTTCACTTAGTGTGCTCACTGCCGCCACCATGACAAACCTCTCCTGTCATCCTCAGCTCCCTTCTTGCATTGACCTATTCATCTGGATACCGAAAGACGTTCCCTGGCCTTCCCTGGCATGTTTGATTTCTGTAAAGACCTAGGCATTCCTGTGAGCAGGATACCTGAGATTTATTATGACTTCTGCTTTGAGACCCAACGCAGGCCTGAATGGCTGCCTCTGACAGCAGCTGAAAGGACGTACATTCCTCCACAGTGGCCGGCATCACACATAAACCCATTGGTTTCCTCTCCGTAACGCACACATGAACAAAGAAGCCAGTTAAGAGGCGTCGTATGCAACATGTGAGGGCTGCACGCTGTGCTGTGGCTGCTGCTGTCATACTGGGGCCTTATTAAAGGTTCACAGCATGAAGACAAACAGATAATCTCTCTTACACCAGTGGGCAAGATTAAGGTGATGGATACTCCCCCCTTGTCTTCCTCCTCCTCATCTTCTTACCCCCTGTTTCTTTTCTCCCCTTCCCTGCTGATCCACCCCTGCCCTCCAGGTACAAATCTCCTGTTGTTTACTTCTTGTGAATAGAGTGAGGTACAAACGCTTTGATTTGTTAAATTTCCACTCAAGCACAAAAGAATGCTTTTCTCTTAATGATAAATGATTGCAGGGGAGACAACCCTCCACTTACATGGGATTTATGTCCATGGGGGGATTTTTTTCTCCATTATTCAACTTCCTACTGACACTGTCATTCTCCATTCTGACTCTGATCAAAGGGTTCAGACTAAAAATAACCCTTAAAAAAGCTGTGCTGACTTTAAAAAGCAGAACATCACATTTAAAGTTAAAAAAAAAAAAACACTCACCAGTTCCTAAGAAGAGCACTTCATAGTTGCCATCTGCAGCTGTCACCTGGTCCACAGTGATGGTGGTGAACTCATAGTCCACGTTGGTCCGAACCACCAGGGGGCGCTTATGTACCGGGTAGACGGCATTGTACATGGCAGGGTGATTCCTCATAAAGTTAATCACTTCATCTGGATAGTCTTTTGTGGACTTCATGTTGGGGGTGAACGTACCTCCAGGGCACTGAGAGAGAAACAGAAGCATTAACATTCTGACCGTGGGTTAAAACCTAGAAACAAAATTGACATAATCACATAAAAAAGGCACATTTGAGAGCCTGTTTTATAAAAATATATGAGTTTAGTTATGCTGATGCATCTTCCTCAGATGGTTTCTATTTGAGGTCTAAGTCAGAGAGAAATCGCTGTTATGCCCAGCTTGCTGTGGGATTCTTTGTGGGGTCACTGTGGATTTGAAACTCACTGTGCCAGGTCGAGGGTAGGGGATCTTCCCAGTGTAGGCCACCCACTGGTAATTGGGACCCTCCTTGTGGGCGAAGGGTCCGTTGAAGACCATGCGGATGTCGGCCATGGAGTAGACACAAACTGCTGAGCCTTTGAAGACAGAGCTGTGAAGAGAAAGTAAGAGAGAGAACAAAAAAGGGTGAGGAAATCTTAAAATATCATGAATAAAAAATAACATTGGCAATTTATTTGAAATCAGAGCCAATAATTACATATGTCATATATATCTTATAGTACACTAACCCAGAGACAGAGAAGACTCCATATATCACAGGGTTTTTTGTGTCCTGTGTTGGCTGTATGTAAACATCTCCTGTAAGAGAAAAGAGAAAATCACGTCAGTACAAACAGAATGGGTGAAGGAAACATCACGCTCCACAGCACAAGCACTTTTCTTAACTAATATTTACACAGCTTTCAGTCAATCCAGCCTCTCTTAGTATGAGAGACCTTTAGGCTACACATCCCTGGATAGACTGATGAGCTAACACAAAGAAGCTGAACCTTCATCTTTGTTGAAAACACGTGGAACCCACCACTGGATTTTGATAATGAGAAAAGTGGGATCTCGTGTTGTGTCTTTATGCTTTTGTGGGAGCCCTTGAAAATCCATAATTGCACCAAAAAGAATGAAGGTCAGGGGTTCATGTGACAATTTTTGTAAGTGTGAATCTGGATGACTAATTTCCTCCAGCTTGGCCAAAGTTCATTCCTAGGCTAAGAGTCTACAGGCAGCAGGGCTCTGAATTAAATGCCATTATCAGCATTGCTGACATGTCATCATAATGCTAATATGCTGCTTAGAAGGTTTATCGACCTAAGTAGCGTGTTAGCATGCTAACATTTGCTAACAAGCACTAACAACAAAGTACAACTTTTATTCATTTTGCAGGTATTTGGTCATAAAATATTATATATAATGATTACAATACATCCTGACCAACAGTGGCATCACAATTGTTTACCGCTAGTGGAGCTAAATAAGCTAAAAGGACATGAAACATTAGCTAACAGTCCAATAGAAATGGTAAGAGGCAATAACCTAGACAAAAAAGTGAGTCAGCCCTCCTGCCATTCTCATATCCTTCTGATGTAAAACCACAGCAATGGACTTTATGCAGCTGGAAACTGACCAGTGGCCTCAGGAAGGACACGTAAGGTGAAGGTTTTATTGACAAGATAACACAACGAGACCGAACCTTGAGGGGCTTTATCACCTAACCGTACTAAACGAAGCAATTCCATCCAAGCACCAGAGCAATGATACTTAACAGTAGAGCAGTAAAATCAAACAGCCTGGTTCTCTACAGTCTAGACTGGAACAATTTGAACGCTGAACCACCTGAGACTGCTCCTTAAGAGACAGAAAATTTAAACACGATGTGGTGAGATTCTCCTCTTCCTGTGTCCATACTTCATGTCTTCCACTTTGATGGAAAGGAAATTTCTCTTCTCTCCCAAAGGAGAACTGCATCATATACTCTTAGGCCAATTGTGGAGCTCTCTAAATCACAAATGCTCACATGCTCTTCTGTCCTACAGGGCCCTGACATTGGACACTGCCTGATTTAGCTGATCCTTTTGTTGATGCTGAGAAAAGGTCCACAGCAACAAATAAAGAGGAGCTAAACATGTGATGGGTGATAAGTCTCTCTCCTGTTCAGTACCTGACCTAAATACTAGTCCCAGGAGGCACGCTTAGTGCCAACAATAGGATGACGGTCTTCAGCGCAACACAAAGAATGTTCTCCCAACCTATTAGTGCGGGGAAATGACTGAAGAGTACAGACGTGATTGGCGAGAGAGTCAACAAGCGAGAGACGGGGGGATCAAGCTAAAAATATGACTATTAGAAAGTGTGGAAGCAGAAGGAGAACTGATCGATGAAAAAAAAAAAAAAAAAAAGACCAATTCAGATTTATGCACTTGCAGTCCCATATAGACCAGCATGAGAAATTGGCTGTCAGGCTGCCAAGATAGAATGATACATGGAGGAGGTGAGCATTGTCTTTGAGTCTGAAGTGCTGGGCTCTGGTCCGGTCCACATTAGTGAGTCTGTACAGTCAAGCCTTCCTCTGGGGACTGTCTATAGCTCATGAGCTTATTTCTGGAGAAAAGAATAAAGCTGAGAGATAGCAGGCACATTGTCCTTATTTCTCATTAGCTATTAAATTCAACCATTTACTCACACCATGCCATCCTCCACAGCTGCCACAGCCAGAGCAGTGGAACGGTCATGGGTTAGCATGGACGTAGCACGACGGGCTGTCATGGGTGTCACACAACAGATGATCCTTGTCATGACATACAGCTGTTGTACTGCAGAAATGGCCGATTTGCACGCAAGAACACGCAAGTGTGCGTAAATGCAGACAAGATACCGCCGAGGCCAAGATGGAGTTATCATGAACAGTCGCTAAAAACAGATCAAGGCTTCAGGATAACACGGGAGGGGGGGATAAGTGATGTGATTTGCAATAAAAGCTATCCAGACAGGGCAGTGATGACTTAGCTCCAGGGGATCCCGTGTGTTAATAACAGCTAGGAAAGGATCCAGATTCAACAACACATTTCGTTTGTATGGCCATAAAAACTCTGCCATATATTCCATTTCTTCAGAAAAGATTTCATTTTCTACTCGATCAGCCTTTTTTTAAAGAAATCTGCTGTCTGTTTGCCTTATTGTCTCTCCATTTATCATTTGTCTAAATCTAACATATCACTGTGTTTTAAATCATCCTGGGTCATTTTGGTACAAGTTGTCATATGGAGCCAATAAGTGTAGCATACTCCAACTGTAAAAACTCCCCACGCTTCGACATTATGCCTTTCTGCATACGACAGCAGGAATACAACTGGACATTTCAGCAAACTTCTCAGTAATGACTTGGAGAGTGCTTTTATTAAAACTCTTAAAGAAAAGGTGAAACGTTTAAGAATCTTCTCAGTCAAGCGCGGCTGAGTGATCTTTCTGAACTTGTCCTGGCTTGAAACAGTCGACAGAGTCCTCATTACTCAACATGTCGTATGTATGTAGGCTCTTCAAGAAGTACATAATCTTATTAGCTTTCTTGCTTAGAGTATAATAAGAAGAATGCCAATCATCTATATGCTGAATATTAAACCTCAGCCATTTAGCATAGCTTAGCATACATTCTGAAAACTGGGGAAAATAGTTATCTTTGGACGTAGCAAGGCTAGCTGTTTCCCCTGTCTCCAGTCTATATGCTGTCATATTCATGTACTGTAGCAGTAGTTAAAGACCAATTTGCCCTTGTAAAATCCTAATGTTTCCACTTTCCTGTGTAAAGACAAGCTCTGCAGCAGGAGAGCTTTATAAACATTCAAAATAGACAGTAAATGTGAAGCCATTAGCATGAAACTCCACCATATCCAATTTACTGTCCCCTCTAGGAGTCCTTGACAGGGATGGCTGCTCTGCAAAATGACGTGCAGTCTTTTTCTTCTCTGTTGGCAAAAGTATCCTGTCATGGCTGTCCTCGGTCATTCACCAGCTCAGTTCCACTACACAGTCACAGCATTATTCAAGCAATATCCTTAAAATCGTCATCAGACACTGATGACTCTCCGCCTCTCTCACAAAACCACTGCGCACAGCATGTCCGCATCAGCACTGACCTGACCGGCAAAGGCAGTACACTCATCTGTAAAGGCAAAGTGAGCCCATTCCCACTCAGAAAAACTGCTTTCATATCATTTAGATGAAGTGGCTGCAGACACTTTTCCAGTTGTTCATAGAGGCTTAAAACAAATGTCACCTGTAACAACAAATCTGTGCTTTTTATAACTGCAGACAGGTTGAGATAAAAGCATGGAATGTGTAAGAGACAAAGAGATGCTCGTCTGACTCAACTGGCATGGCACTTTTCATTGTTGAGATTAGTTCAGCAGCGTCAGTAGCCTCATGCATCAGTTCCCTGTCACTCTCTGGCTCGAACTATGAGGCAGAAAGAGAAAGAGCTTCCCCCCGGAGAGGCTAATAGTCTCACAGTCACAGACATTCCTGCTTGGTGATCTGATCTGCCGGCCATTAGGCCACCCCCTTGCACACAAAAAAAACAGACACTTTTGTTTAAGACATCTTGAGAGAAAACGACAACTTCAGTGGTGAGATTATGTGTGTCATTCCCATTACAGTACGCTGTATGGGCCATATGATGGGATTGGGCTGCCATATGGTACTGTGTGCATGTGTGTGTGTGTGTGTTTGTACAAGTACACTCTTGGCAGGTGTTTGCAGTAGAAACTGCAGTAGACTGTTCTCTACTTAATATCTCAGATGTGATCATACATGACAGGAACCTGAAAATGAATATGTCTGAAATAAATCCAGTCATGTCATTTTTGTCTTTTTCCTTCGGCATTCGATACCTACTGTCAAAATGATTAACTGCACAAAGGAGGGATTGAGTTTCTTTCAAAAACCTGGGTGCAACAAAAGTTCTCAGCCTAATAAAAAAAAAAAAAAAACAACTTTGACAGATTATATAAGAAATGCTAATCTTTTTGGATTTTCTTTATTTTTCCTACTCAGTGTCACAGATTGACACAATATTGTTTTAATATCTGCATATCGATATCAATTATATCAAAAAATACTAAACATATTTGGGTTTTGGACTGACTGTCAGATAAAACGATGCCATTGGGTGCTGGGAAAAAATATATATATTATTATTATAAAATGATTCTCTTGTCCTTCTTATTGCTCTATTAAAAACAGAAAATAATCTACAGATTAATTGATAAGAAAAATAATTGTTAGTTGCAGCCCTATGTGTAGGATGTAATCTGGCAAAAGACCGGTGAAGCACCACCTCCAGAAAAATCAGAGGAAAATCACTAGGCTGACAGCATGTTTGATTGAAAGGAGGCCCATACAACACCCCCCACCCCCACAGAGTTACCTCAAGATTACCTTTCCAACAAAACAACAAAAAAATAGAAAGTAACCACAATCTCAAGGTTTTTCTACTCACGGAGCTCATCAAAGTGCGTCTCCATGCCGTCGGCCCCTGGCACCGAGCAGATGAGCCTGGCCTTCAGGAAGGTGCTCCACTTGTTAACCAGACAGCAATGGCCTCCATCGTCATTCTGAATTTGAGAAGGTGGAGACACAGAACAGTTTCTCCATCACTCAAACGCACATCCTCCTGTGTCTTCCTACTGAAAACAAACCCAGGTGGAGCCACCCACACACACACACACACACACACACACACACACACACACACACACACACACACACACACACACACTATACAGTACATGTTGGTTTGCAAAGCCAGGAAGCTAAAAGGAGGGAGGGGTGGGTGAGATTGTAAACACTGTCTCCTCCTATTTAGACTCTTCCATCTGTGGTGGAGTGAGGCCAGAATCTATCCCAGTAAGAAAAAGCTGAGACCAGTATGTGTTTTAGAGGATGTCGCACTTTGAAGAGGAAGCATGTATATTTAAATATTTCATTTTTAAGGCTGGTTGCAGCCTTCACATTCTTCATGCACTTCTAATGAATCCCATTTTTTTGGGAGTTTAAATGTTTTCGTAATTTCCATTGTAATTACAGTATACTGCTGTATTTTGGGTGGTTAGCAGGGTGCAAAGAATGGCAGTAAGAGTATCCAGATGTGTGTCGAAGTAAGAATGACAGGTCCGGGGTCTCTGGAGGCCGAGTCAGAGCCCACAGAGAGTGTGGATGAGTGTTTGTGTGCCGGGTCAGCGTCTGACCCCCTCAAATAAATACAATGGTGAACAGCTGAGGCGACGAGCACACGTACGCCACATTTTCTCACTTGTACCCGTGCTCACACGGCCACTGTGATGCTCAAACATGCACGCAGACCCATGAGGAACAAATATATTCACACTCACACCATATAAACACTGTAAGATGCCCTATAAGCTTTCCAAGAGACATTTGTTGTTATTTGTTGTTGCTCAGCTCACTTCGTATTTCTAGGGCATGCAGGCTTTTGTGGAGGATGTCTTGTTTAACTGAGAAGGAGTCTAAAAGAGAGCCGTTTTTAGGGCAGTGAGTCATTCGCTGCCTTGTACACTAAAAGCTTGAAGTGTTTTAGGACTACCAGGGAGAGAAGGTCAAACGATCACAGGGTCAGAGGTCAGAGGGCAATCTCGCAGACACAGGGATGCATTGTAGACAGAAAGGTTAAAGACACATGTGGATTCCGGCACATCAGTGTTGGCCAAACACTAGTTCTGTGCCCGTAAACATTCAGACACAGTGGGTGACCCGCCTCAGGAGTCTCCAGCGTGTTTTCCATATTGATGCAGGTTTCCTTTTCGTTATGTTTACACCGCAAAACAAACACGCATCTCACTGTGTACACACCAGACAGATGCGTCCTATACGGGACTGGGTCACAGGACTCTGGCCCATCTCGGAGGACTTCTCCCGGAAGAAGAAATACAGCTTGTCGTCATTTCTCTCAGCGCTGTCTGGGATGAGGTGTACATGGATGAAAGTGGGGTCTGCGGATAGAAGAGGCGATGAGATGAATCAAGGGAAACATCTGGCTGAAATCTTTTTATAAACTCTCAGCATTTCCTGTTTATTACTTGTTGATGGATTCTAAACACATGCAAACAGCAGAATCTTTACATTTCATCTATACATTTGGACCATTGTTTGGATTGCATATTGAAAAATCATGCAGGAAGGCTGCACAAGCTGGATGAAAGCTTGTATCGTTTATAGGCTAAATAGGACAGTTACCATTTAACCATCTGGAGTTGTACTGATCTGTTCGCATGGCAGTCTTTGTCCCCAAAGTACGGAAAATGGCAGAGTCTGTTCCCATAAAGTCAACATAGACCCCAGCATACAGTTCACCATCTGAGAAAGAGAGAAAATGGTTCAGTTTAGTGAAATTCTTTGACTCTGACGTTACTCCAGCACCACCCCTTGGCACAAAACACCAAGGCTTTTATTTCAAAATGTATATTTAGATCCCAAAATCTCAGAACTCCTTTTTCCAAAATACAGAAGCTCAATATAGCAAGGTCATCAACTACACATTTGTCTTCATCTAGACACAGAGTGGATGATACTGTAACTCAGGATGCAAGTGATCAAAGGCTGAAAACTACGATAATACTTTATTCCATGGGACGCATAGTCTGTTAGGAAAAAACTGGAACTGTTCAACTGACCACCACGCCCAACCCCCCTTAATACTGTTGCTTTGCCTGACAAACTTCACATTCTAGCATGGCATGTAATTGCAGTTTACAACAAAAACAGGTTTACTATGATAATTTCAGCAATTTTATAAACAATTACTCATGGATTTCACACAGAAGTAAACAAAAGAAAACTTCTTATATCAAGCCAACTGCCATGGATTACGTGTGTATGTATTTCTATGTATGTTCTGCTGAAATGACCATCACTAGACGATCACTTATTTAAACAGTCATTTCTAAAATAGCCTGGTAATAATGTAGGTAGCTAACATCATGCCTCTCGTCTTTGAAAATAACTATTGTAGGTAATAAGCTAGTAGTTGTAGTAACTATTAATTGGTTGCTTAATCTTCTTTAAATAGCCACTAGTTTTAGTTTTTAATTCATAGTGTAGTCGTAAATTGCACAGTTGCAGAATAATATTTAATTAAGTTTCCAAAAATAAACTAAAGCTGGATGTATTAGTTACAGCTGTTATTAAAAATTTAGCAGGAATTTCCTTTGTAAACTATTAAACCACTGTAACATTTTCTGGTTCTTTTTCTAGTTCTGTTTTTGTAAAGGCTATAATAAATTTTCACTATATTTACTGCCCTGATTTTCCTTGTCACATTATTTTGTTCTTTCCAGGAAACTTTGGAGGAAGCCATTAATAAATTACGAGACGTAAAATAAATCGATACCGAAACCAGCACTCAAACTTCCTGAACAGCTTTCACACGCACTCTGTAAGGACATAAAATATGAGCACATCCATGTGTGCAGACTGACAAATGTATACAACAGCCTTGTTAAGCCACAGGAAGGCAAGGTGTTGGTTCTCCAGCTGCTGTAAGGGCCCCACAGGAGAGCAGGTGCGACTGTCAGAGCTCTCAGAGATGGAGTGAGGGGACAGCAGGAGGTGGAACAGAGAAAACAAAAAAAAACTGTCCTACCACCATTATATTCAATGTCATGGTCCAAGGCAGCATTATATGGAGATTGATGACATATCATTAAAATGTCCACGGATGATGGGATGTCTAATGTGGTGGAGAGCTGAGCAGTCAGTGGTCAATGGTAAATCTATTGTTGTACAGGGTTCTTAATCCTTATCAACACTAAATCAGTGTCCCTAGTATGATGCTAACTGGTGGAAGTGGGAGGTAAATCCATCTTGGATGACAGTACTGGTTCCATACTGGTCAGCTGGCACTGCGCTAATGTGGGAAAGCAGTGCCAGTGATTTACACCCGCTGTCTCGCCCCACAGAGAGAAGATCGCCTTTCACTGGTGACAACTGTGTGGTCTGGACCTGACTAAGTGACCTTGGGCAAAGATACAGAGGACACTGGCTTCATTGATGCCACAACAGATAATAAGCCACAGTAGGGTAGATGGTGAATAAGAGTGGGAATATGTAGATGACCTAATTTATTTTTGATGTTTTGGTTCAATGATGTTCCTCAAACATTATACCAACATTACGACACAGAGTCAATACAAATGGTTCACAAACTAAAGGAAAACCAACATTAAGTATCTTAGTAAGCTCTTGGACCACCATAATCTGACAAACAGCTTCAATGCTCCTTGACAATGATTTTTCCTCTTCTAATGATGGTGATGGTGAGTGCTGTCTAACACGATTATCCGAAATCTCCCATAGGTATTCCTTTGTGTTAAGATGTGGTAATTGCAAAGGCAACAGCATATGATTTACATCATTTTGATACCAACGATTCATAGGGCCCTCATTTCCTTAATGGAAGAGTCTGCATTTATTCAGGTTTCCCCTTGAATTCGTCACTCATCTGTAAATATGATGATCTGTACATAGGCTAACTGATTGTTTGACCATGTGACATGTGAAAACACTTCAGGCTCCATGGGAAGTAAAGTTGGGAATGAAGACTATTTAACTTTTCAAATAGTGGTACAAGCACTGAAACGTTTTCCCAACATGTCCTGTTTTGATTGGAAGCCACTAATTCCCCAGTGAGGGATTCACATATTAATAGGCACGTATTATTGTGTCCATCTCCCCCCCTAACGAGGAAAAATTCCTCAGGATATAATGATTAGGTTGATTAGAATAAGCAGTCCACTGTGGGAAATAGGCGCAGGATGGAAAGAACAGTGGCCTGACCTTCTTGACTTCTTCTTTGATGGCAGACGATAAACAATTTCTGTTAACAAAGTTTGCCAAAAATATAAATTGTGAGCTGAGAGAAGGCCATATAAAGAAACAGGAGATAAAAGATGAAGAATCCATATGGGATGACACTGCCACTACTATGAAGACTGCTAAGCCAGTCTGTACCCATGCCTACACCCTCATGTGACCAAACCCAGATGATACTCACTGATCAAAGCTGACACGCTGTTGAGCTTTGGGTCGTAGGAGCACTTTCCCTTCCCAGATTCCACTTTGCCCGGCTCCAAATGGAAGATTTCTTCCTGAAATGGAAAAATCATATGGAGACGGCAATAAATTCAGCACTCTTCATCTTGTCACTGTGATTCCCATGTGTAGGGAAAATGAGGCAGCGAATGTGCTCCCTCTGACTCCTGTGGGACCTATACGGCCTGATGGGGGATGAAGTATTAGAATAATGAGCGTGCGTTCATACAGAAAAATACATGCGGGGAAAGCAAGGAATCTCTAATCCATCTCTATGCCACTCTACTGCGGAAAACAATGTGTCGCGTGCTCTCTCTTGGTATAATAAGCTGCATGCCAAATATCTCTCAGCCTCTTGGTACCATCTACTGCTGACACCTGTAATCCAGCGCAGTGAAAACAAACCTGGGATGGAGGCTGGATGACTGATGCTCACTGCTCGTGGCATCCCTGCACGCAAGTACTGAAAGGTGATTGGCAGGAATTTGTGTATGAGAGTTGGGGTGGGAAATGTATCAGTGGCATGCAATGACATGTCCTGTAGCCCCGCCTCACAGACCAGAGCATGTCCAATCCCCACTTTTCACTCCCAGCGGGTACAGAGATAGAGACATCTCTGTCAGTGTCCATCAGCACTAAATCAGGGGAGAGAATATGGCACTGTGCCAAACTCAGTTCATTGGATTATACACGCACGCTTGTGCAATTCCCTACTCGTATTTGATTAAAATCACCAGTCGTGCAAATAAGGAGGTGCTGGCAGCTCACTCCCAGCCATGCCAGATGTTGACGGGTAAAAAAAGGTCACAAACATTTATGTGTACCAGAGGGGAACTGTGCCCTGAACATGTTTTTACAACCTTGCAATAAAATATGACCCTTCAGAAAAGCTGCAACATATTTTGAAAAAAAAATTCAACAAAAAAAAAAAACTTGCATCATTTTCAAAGTGTCCCACTTCACCCGCAGCCTTTATGTCCTTCAAAAGTCCCTTTCGGTGTTTCAAAGTGCTTGGAGAGCTCAAACAGTGGAGGCATGTTCAAGTATGTGGCTCTTTTATTTCCTATATTGCGCAGCTAGTTGGCTACAGATGGCTGGTGTTTGCTTTGTGCTAACAGAGCCTGCTGTGGGAGTGGGTCAGATGCTGACTAGTCCTGCCGCCTCTGTGGGAGCGACTGCACCACATTCCTACAGAAGGTGGAGGGCTCGGTGGGGTGAAGGAGCGATGGGTGGGACATCCTGAATTGTCTCAGATAAGCGGGATGAATGATTTGGATATCTGTTGTTAAATAAATGCTAAATATATGCTAAATAAAGGTGAATATGCCATGCACTGAACAGAAGTGAAAGCCT
This sequence comes from Sciaenops ocellatus, assembly GCA_033000465.1. Lineage (NCBI taxonomy): Eukaryota > Metazoa > Chordata > Actinopteri > Sciaenidae > Sciaenops > Sciaenops ocellatus. Next base: position 5,006,818 of record CP136884.1, on the reverse strand, counting down.
GTTTAATTAAATTTGTGCCTAGCAAAAGTCAACAGAATCTTTTAACAGCCTGAGAAGCCATTTCCTCTTGATAACCCAGCTCTCATGCAAAATATGACATTTAGCACAAATGCAAAGCACAAAAGAGACAATGATGGCCAGGTTGCTCAGACAATGAGGCTTACACAAAGACAGTATGAGTGAAACATGGGAGAGACAAAAATGACATGAAATTAAATGCGATTCCACATTACACAAAACTTTTGAGATTGTGCACGGACTGGAAGAGATGCATGCTAAATGTTATGGAGATACACAAGTAATGGCCAAGTTAAAGATGGTGTTGACAAAATGTGCTCAGACACAAAGAGAGGGAGCATGCTGCTGGTGACCACGAGCCCAGGCAGTATGCAGGGCTGCGGTGCAGACAGGGCCCACATCGCACCTTTAATCCAAGTGTCTTGTGCACCGCGCTGGGTTCAGCTGCGCGGCTAGCCCTTCCTCTGGCCTGGGCCATCTGCAGATACATGGATGTCTAAAACAGGAGACAGCAACACAGTCTGGATGTTACGCCACTGATGAGGAAGGATCAATGGACCTTCCTGACCTCCATTTGCATCGATTGAATCTTCCAGACACGGTGAGAAAGTCCCCAAACCAATGCCACTGGAATTAATATAATGCAAGTGCATTAGGAATATATATGTGTGCAAGATTGTTAAGGGAATGTGTGTAGCTTTATTTGACCAGATGGTGGAAAAGGCAACAATAGTTCTCTGTCCTGTGGTTGAGTCAATAAAGGCTTTCACAGTATGCTACATACATTCCCCCTCAAAGCTGCTGCCAAAGTTAAACATTTGGCTATTACAGTTTACAAAAACTACAAGGCTGCTACTTCCAGCACTGGAGAACTTAAGAATATACCCTGTAGTAGTGTAATCAAATGATAATCAGTCTGAATGTTGAATTAATAATGACACAATAAGTTTCCTTATGTGTGTGCATGCATCTGTGTGGTGTATATCATTTCATGTTTTTGCAATCATAGTTAACTCCCCAGCCCAGCTGAGAAAGGTGCTCATGGGGGGACGACTCAGACCTGTCCCGTTCAATGTGATGGAGAAAAACACAGCCCTCTCATTAATGGACTAGAACTGGAACATTCCACCGGCACCCCATAATGGGAGCTCCCACTTCCAATTACCCAACGTCTCACACGGCGGAGGCTGGCGGGTGGCCTGGATGGAAGCATGAAGGGGTGGATGGATATCGGAGTGAATGGGTGGAAGCCCTTCGTTAGTAAAGGGTCATGTAGGAACCGGATGCAACAAGGGACTTGTGCAAGCCACGCTTACCGTTGCAAGTTCTCTGCACCATACTGCATATCTCCGGGGAGAGTCCGATGGGAAATTTACTTTTCATTTATCCTTTTTTTAAAAAGTCCCACGGTCATCATTAGTGAACAAGTGTGATATTTAAAGAAGCGTGAGGTGTTAAAGGGGAGTATGGTGAGGTAGCGATGCCTGGCTTGGTTTAGGAAATTCAAGAGGTCCCATTAAACGCTGAGACTAAACAGAGTAGCTTTAACAGCTCACTGGGGATGACAGCTGTGCGCTGGTGAAGCTGTGCTGGCTGTTTTGCAAGACGCAGAGACATGGTACCATGAGCAGGCTTAATGATGGAGGAAAATCATTGTAAAGGCAACCTAGCGTAAGGTGGATGTGGAGCAAGAACTTAGGTAGGAGAAATAAGATGGAGAGGCTGAGCTCTGCCATTCATGATGCAAATCAAGAAAGCTGTTTGCTGAGTTGATGTACTGAGAGAACACTCTCTTGGATTGTACATTCCTCAAAGCTTGAATCCTAACCTGAGGTTTGCGGCCACGGTTGACAAAGGTACAGACTGGATTGTAAGCTCCTGTCCCACAGACGTACAGCTGGGTCCGGTTCCATGGCTCGATCAGACGGATGAAGTTTGCACACTCCTCCTGGAGACACAGTCAATAAATGCAATAAATCTTACTGAAAGGCCATTCATAGCCATTTTTTTACTGGTACACCTCCTGCAGATTTAGCAAAAGCCTAAGTGATAAAAAAAAAAGAATTCCATAATTCTGTGCTTCTATATATATATATTTGGAAAATATATCAAACTATCAGCCAGTAGTGTTGTTCTCCCCACCCAAGCCTGGCAGAGAGGTGAAGGTGAGATTGATGGGGCTTGTCTGCTTCAATCCATTCCTGTCTCCTTGGCTAGACAGAAGGGAACCAGCACTTTTACTGGGCCAAGTCTGAAACCCACAGGTGAGTGCCATTTTTACAGGTCCCTCACATTAAAGCCAAAGTGCACAATGGATGGAGCTGTATGCATTTAATGCTCTGCATCTGAAAATCTACATCTTTTCTTTTTTCCGTCTATCAAGTTGATGCAAATCAACTGCTGAACGACCCTGCTGAGGTTATGAGTGCAGTCAACAGGCATACTTACATTGGCATCCTTCCCACTCACGAGGCACTCCATCCTTCTTCGTTCGGACACTGGCCAGTGGATCTGCCAGGGGGGAACAGAGGACATTTTATAGTTACAATGCAACCCGTTATACATCACTGGCATTTATGAGATTTCTGGACTAAAATTGCAAAAGGGATATCCACCCAGTCTAATATTAGTCCTTTTGGGATTGTCATAACCCAATTACAGCGTTTTAATGACCCGACACCAGAAAAAGTGCACTCCAACAAAAACTAGATGTGAGCTAACCAAAATGTCTGCTGCTGGGGCAATAGAGCAGAATATTTTGCCCTGGGGGCAGCTGTTGTAGCTCTGAGGTATAGGGGCTCGCTTCATCCCAATATAACAGGCCATTTGTGGGGCCAGAGTTTGGGGTGTGGGAAGGTGGGGCATGGGAATGGTCTTACAATATGTGGGTCCTTGTTGATGTCATGGAGGTCCAGGGACAGGATGTGGTCCTTGCTTCCAATGTACATGCGGTCATGGTCCTCATCCATACGCAGGATCCGGTAGTCGGACGTGTTGAGGAGGTAGGCGAAGTGATGAGCGGTACCGGTGGATCTCAGCTCTGTTTGGAGACAGAAATATATCCATTAAAGGACAGCTGTGGTGCACATGCACATTTTCACCCACACATGCATACACAACTGACACATTCCTCATGCCACTCCTGCATGTGGAGTTATCTGATGGTTTTCCACCAACACTGCTGTAACTTAACACTGCACTTTAGACGCAAGTGCTACTGAGAGTCTGTCACACTGTGTTGATGGCTTAATACCACCCGAGTGGATCAGAGGATCTGAAAAGTCTCTCATCACGGGCTGTCTTTGACTGGAAGTGAGAAGACAGAGAAGACAGACAGAGTAGTTTGACAGTTAGATATGATGTTTACTCCAAATTAGCACCATATAGAAGGTAGAATAAGGTAGATATACTGAGGTTAGATGGCTTTAAACTGCTTCATCCTTGGTTGAACAGTGTGTGCCTTTGGAAACACAATGCAATCGACACGTCCTTTCATGTTGAGAGCAACCCAATCTACCTACATCTCTGTGCCTCTGTGTTGTAGTGTTTGTTTGAGTGTTTCTTCTTGGTTCAGCAACCACATACAGACAGGGCAGAGAGGCCACTGCTAAGACAGCAAAGGCCCCATGCCACACCATAGACAAACACACTCCTCCACAATCTATAGGGGAGAGGCATTAGAGGGTGGCATTCACATATTGCTGGACAAACACAGAGGTTTTACTCAAACAGCAGGAAAGTCCCGTTTCACTGTTTAGCTTTATTCCACAACCAGCAGACCACAGAAAGCAGTAACAGAGAGATGCACTTTGGGGTTACCCCGAGTTCTTTCGTGTTGATTTAATAGCTTAAATGTGGTGAAGGGAAACCAGAGGATAAACTGTCAAATACAGTTAGGTTTGTTTGACTGTTTACAAATGATATATCAGAACAGAGGTGTGCCAGTGTCTAATAAAAGATAGGAAGTGTGATATGTAGCCAACGTGGGGTGTCAGACCTTAAAAGCAACACCTTAGTCTTAGAAAAATATGAATTATTTCTAGATTTGAAAATGTTTCAGGCAGTTGATAAATAACCACACGCTGGCTCTGTATGTGAAGTCATGTTCAGTATGTTTGAAGTTACTAAGAAACATTCCTGTGAGGTTGTTTCAGGAGAGGTCTGGACACCAAAGCATGCAAAGCCATCAACATGTCCACCATTGGGCCTTAAAATAAACACCATCTAGAGACCTTTTTAAACAGACCCCCTATGGAATCTGATATTACCAGTCTTTCCAGCCAGATCTAAATTTAACGCTGGGTTACGTCAATAAGCAAAGATTAATATCATTAGATCTGCTATATTTGTACAGTTTGATATAATTACTGTGCCCACCAAAGGAATGTTTACAGGCCAGAAGAGTGATTGACAGCTGTCAGAGCCTATAATAGAGGAGCTGCAACATGTGGTCGGACCCTGTGATTATTTGTGTTGGAGACTTAAGTTGAATGATGAGTCCCCATACACTCTTGCTGTGTTTATGTGTGTGTGCAGATAGAGTGAGACACACCGGATAAGAACGCATTGTGCACACACACACACACACACACACACACACACACACACACACACATTCCAAGGGCCAGTCGAAGCCCTTTCCGAGGCAGGTTGTCAGCAACTTCTCAGTGTGTGTTTGGTGTCGGAGAGTAACTGGATGGGAGCATCTGTCAGCTGAAGAGGGAATGCGAGCAGTGCATAGTAACAACACACCCTATAGAAAGCCAAACATGTATGTAATCTCATCTCATAATTACATGATAATGCGCAGGTAGGCATCTTATCCTCCATATCTAATTACAATGTAGACCACACCACGGAGAGCTACACCTATCAGATGATGGTGTTGTTGCAGAAAACCTTGAAGTTTTATTACAAAATATACATACATACAAAACATGTCTCTTTAACTATCTAGGACATTTTCAGGTTGTGTGCTGCACATTTACATATGCAGCTCAGGCTGAAGCATAAATGCCACTGGGCCTTCTAGAAGAATGAATATAAAAGTGTTGAAACCCCTCACCACGAGTTAAAGAAAGAAAGAAAAAAAGCGAGTAAGAAATCTGAAGTCATTCTAGCTGTTAGACATCATTCCACATTCTGTCAGCCTTTCTCAATTCAGTCCCAAAGTCAACCATCGCCTCAGGCGGGGGCACATGCCATTGTGTTCCTATGAAATGTTGATAGAGGACGTATAATGGCAGCAGACTGAACTCAGCTGCTACACTGCTCCGGAGGTCAGGCCGTCTGTGGAAACAAGCCCAGCAGGTCTCTGGACTGAGTCTGGTGCCAGGCAAACACCCAGTCACAATCAGCTTGGAAAGCCATGCAGAGAGACTGTGCTGCTCTGTGCCAGATCAAGACTGATGCAGAGGAGTGGCTCTTGTGGCGCCTCCATTGAAAAGATAAAGAGGAATTTGTAGGTTTGTGTTAAAAGTAGCACATTTTTCCTACATTAATAACAAATATGGAGAGTTGGCAGTAAGCTAAGTTTCATGTGACTATTAAATTTGTATAAAGATCCCTGATCTATTCAAGCACTCACATATTATTGAGCTCAGATATATGCGACTGCATGCTCAATGCACTGATTTCCCTGCAACACACAACGACATACTCAGAGATTACAATTCCAACAGGAAAGGCTGAACTACTGTGCTCTTTGTCAGCCACATTAGGGCATGACAGCATTTTCCGCACACACAGACTTATCCTGGAGATTTAGAGGCTGGGAGCAGTGTACAAGTGTGTCTATTAGAGCCAGATAAACTCTTAAAGTAGCCCATTACTGCGTGTACGGTTTAGGTTCACTCTGGGGGGTCTGCACACACACAGCAGGCGCTTTGTTTTGGGGAATGTTCCACTTCCCCCTGTGGAATGGCAATGGCTCTATTAGAGGTGAAAGTAAGCTGGTGAGGGAACCTGATCCTCGTACTCAATGTCTCTGCCTTTACTCACTCATTCACTGACTTTTTTATGCTAGCACCCATCGCTTGCATACAAATAAGAAGAGGCCAGTTAATTTGTCCTGTCTCATTTTTTTTCTCATTTTCAATCCTACTAGTGCACATGTAGTAGTACACAGAAAGTTAAGTGATTGCACAGAAGGGAGCTCAGACCTCTCAGTCCACTAGTGAGAGGCAATCCGGTCCACTCTCCTCAGTCTACTGAACACAGACAATCCTGCCCTCTCTCCCAGCATCTCAAGGTGCTGCTGGCTGACACAGCCCACTACCGGTTCCCACAACTGAACACCCTGCTCTGGCTGCAAGAAAAGGTTTCTGCCAGTGTTTGAGAACAAGGAGGTGAGTAAGATGAGTCCTGAACACATTCAAGTTCAAGGCCTGCACCAGAGCCAACTACATGTGAGAGACCTCATGAAGTTTCTGATAAGGCAGATGCAGAGCTCTTCTCATGTGCTTTATACAATCAGTGGTACATTTACTTGAGTACTGTACTTGAGCACAACAAACTACAGTTCTAAGTTACTATATTATTTAAACACAATTGCATCATGTATCTGTACCTTGTTGTTCCAATCCCAGCGTATTCAACATTAAAGTCAAATTCACTGCCTCACAACTCATTGTCCAATAGTTCTGATTAAAAGCATCGGTTTTCTGCATCAACCTGAATTCTACATACATGTACATACACATACAAATGCTTCTAATAAATACTCATGGGACTCTCTATGCACCAAAACCCTTAAAAAGCTTATTTATCCTTACACACCATCTCACACACACCACTGCCTGCACCACCTAAACCGCTGTGTGTGTGAGGTTCTGGTGTTTATAACTGCAGGAATCTCAACTACAAATGTGGTTTTCACATGAAAAAAAATGCTGATTTGTTGAGCAGGGAAGTCCATCCAGTAGCAGTGAAAGTGGGCCAACACTAAAACAAGGAGCCAAATAGTGAAAAGTACACAGATGGTTTATTTTATGTTTTGGCCAATATATTTTTGTTGCATTCATTAGATTTATTTTGTCAGATTGAAAACAGGTTGCTGCGACAGAGTACCTGTAAATTCTGGTCTGGTGAATGCAACACAGTCTTCCCGTGTGCATATTAATGTCACGCATGTATGTTTGCAGTCTTGTGCTTTAAAACCCTCTGCTGCTGCAGTTGAGCTGCTCAGTGGCCTGTAGTATAATACTGTGGTTGTACTGGAAAGCACTGGATGTGTCCCACCATACGATTAAAGCCTCTTGCTCAGAGGCATTATAAATAAGAATGTATTTTTGTCAGCTTGCCTGGTTAAATGAGGTATAGAAGCACAGAAGAGAGATATGCCTCACTGTCAGACTGAGCCAGCCCTCCTCCTCCTGAGAGAATACTTGGCTGCTGACGGTGATCTCAGGGGCTGCAGGCCTGCATGTTATAGCATATCTCTCCATCTTAAATTAATAGCCAACGGGCCGAGTTTACTTTGGAAATATGTTTGGACAGGAAAAGTTCACTGGCATGCGGTGCACTCTCAAGATCACATCTCCAGAAATAAGAAAGCACACTGGTTAATGCTGTCTTATATGAAATGATTTCCCACCACGCATTCACACAAGGGAAAGGGAAGACTGGATTTTATGTATCATATTCAGCTGTTAATGCATCCTACTCTGCCGGTAACATCAGAACTTCCTCTCATTAAGGAACGCTTACTGCATGCAGCGTGACTTAACAGTACACAGCCAACCCCACTCATAACTTTCCTGGCAAACTCACAAGGAGCATTTTGGGGAAGTGTTTGGATCATGGAAAACTCTGGACTGTGTGTTTAAACAAAACATCCAAGAGAGAGAGAGAATTGAGAGGGGGTAAATAGACATCCTGCCACTTGACAGCACAGCACACACTCGCGACATGACACTGATATGGGTGTTCCACCCCGCTGCATATTTCTCTGGTTTCAAATTGGGTAAATTAAAAGTGGAGACTGCTGCCAATGACAGTGCAGAGCATGTTGCTGCTTGAAGCCTGCGCTACTCCCTGTAGAGAACTACTGAAGACAAAGAGGATGGGGGATGGTTGTGGGAAGAGACAAAAGTTTGAGGTCTGTTGCTTTGACACTGAACAGGAAGGGAGCGATGAGCAATGTGGAGCAAAGTGTGGAGCAATCACCTGCTCGATTCACGGGTCTGTGGTTTTCCCTTGTGGAACGTGCGGCTGATAATTAGAAACTGTAGCCACCGCATCAGCCCATCCTTCTATCCAAAGATCACAGCGAGGCACTAAAAGATGGAGCACATAAGCTGTGATCTATTGCACTGAAATACCACTACAGCTTGTGCTAAATAGTGTTTAATCCAGTCTTCTAAGGCTGTGACAGAAATACACTGTTAGCCCCTGGCATATCATAAACAAGCTGCACTACCTGAGCAGCGTCCTGAGGCAGTTTCCAACCCGTCAGAAAGAGGTGTGTTAGTTCACATGCTCCGAAGTGGCATGAGTGATAATTGGGGTGTTTAAGGGGGGAGTAGGGAGAAGGGGAGGGTGGTGGCATGCTCTCACACATCAAAGACAGCTCTTGTCAGGAATCATGGCCAAATATTTTGAATGCTGTCAATGCAGAGGAGGAAAAACTCCCGTTAAGACAGTTAAGTCTTATTGCTCTTCAGAAGGCACACTTCACTTCAGCAGCTATGATGGAGCTCTGCACAAAATAGATTCAGACACGTTTTTTTTTTTTTTTTTGAAAAACTGAACGGTTGGCTGAACCTTTACCGAGGAGTAGTGATGAGCTGAGACACCACAGGCGACAGTGCCACAAGTTGAAAAAAAGGCTTGCTCGACATGATAGACTCTCTCATTCATTTAGTCCCAGTCAGTCTGATGCCCATGTACCTGTATAAAGGTTGTTTGTTATGTTTGCCAGAAACAGTGAAGATGAACCTGAGAATCAGGGTGAGAGTGAGCGCACGGGGCAGCTGCTATCTGCTGTGTGATCAGGGAGGACTGTTTCAATCTGCCTTCATCCTACTGTAACATGACCTTCTAATGTTGCTTCAGCAGATTTCTGTTTTCCATTAGAAGCATGCATCTTCTTGTGCATCAGCATGTGTGTAAGTCTCACAAAATGTGTTTTTTCAGATGTGTTCTCTACAGTGTATTTATTTAAAATGATGAGATTTCACTGAATGTACACAGTAGGAGTGGAGTTGGTTTATGTCCAGATGCCTGTATCTCAGAGAGCCCTTGTGATTCTATCTCTTATCTTAATCTCGTGAAACTTTCTCACAGTGATTTCCTGTACATGCTTGATAAGGAAGTGCCTAATATAGGGGCGATCACTGATCTCACATCTCTCATCAGGATGGAGATTAAAGAACCCTCTGCTGCATATGGACAAGTGTGTGGCCCTCTGGAGGGGCTCAAACTGGCACCTGTGTTGCTATCTTGTTAGCAGAGTCGCTTCTAATCAGCCACGCTGGGCCCACCGTGCCTTTCTTCACTCTCCTTCAACAGCTCCTTTCAACACAACTTGTCTTCATGTCAAACATTTGCAGGAGTTATTTGGGTTTGTGTAAGTTGCACGCTTCAAAGCCAGTAGAGAAGTGACACAGTTGTTAAAGAATGCCCGTGTGATTACTGGAGAGCGGGTATGAGGTTAGCCATGCTGCTAAATGAAAAGGAACGATAACAGCATGTGAACGCGGCAGCTGCTCGTCTCGGCTTAGTCACTCGGTGGGGCGGAGGATAATAAAAGCGGTCAGAGGCTCGGCCACTGTGTCACATCAGATAGGATGCATCATTCAGCAGATAACAAATATGCAAGGGCACAGAATCCAGAGATATGATCTGACCCGCTGGTAATGCCAAAGAGCCTGCCCCGTAAAGGAATGGTAATCTTTTGTGATGCACTCTCATCGACGTGGTCAAGCCTTGGTGATTCCTGTGTGTGTGTGTGTGTGTGCGTGTGCACCTTGGGAGGAGCGACAGGCTCTGCAGCTTGCTGCTAGGAGAGAAAACACAGACATAACAGCATGCCTGTACAAACACCTGCCCCATACATACAAAGCATCAACACAAGCAACTTGGCTCTTTATCACCTTACTTCAAACTTGTTGAAATTAACCAGGCATGACACCAAGAATGGCATTACAAGACTAATCCACAAAGTTATTGCAAAACTGAAAACACTGTATAAATCACTGTCATCATCATCCTGATTATCCGTCTCAGTTCAAAGAGTAACTTAACCCTTGATGATGGTCCACCTAGGAACTGAAACTAAAATAAGTTTTCCTCTTTTAGACTTCCCTTTCTGCTTTGGTGTCTGGTGAAACCATCATTACGGAGAAAAATGGTGCTTTTTGCTGCAGCTCATCAGTCATAATGGATGCCACATAAAGACCCCGCATATTTTAATTATAGTAATCCCCAAAACATTATTCTGACACATCAAATGCGCCGCTGTCATCTGACACTGCATCAAATTATGATTGCGAATAAGTGATTTGACTTCCTGCCGGGCTTCACCAGCTCTTAAACCACAATAAAGAGAAGCTGCTTAGCTATTCGCGGCATGTTGTTTGTATTCTGTTGCTGTGAGCTCCCTCGCAGGGGAAAAGCTACGACCCTTTCTTGTCTCCACACATGTTGAATGTGATCCGTCATAATGGATGCACACTTAAAGTGCCCCCATATCACACATCATTAAGCACCACACAGTGTCCAGAAGTTGCCACCATGATGCTCTGTGAGACATGACACCTTACTGTTTACCGCCATCGCCACCTCGTTACCATCGCACCCCCCGCACTTACCCGCTCCCCTTCGACCTGAGGGGCTCACCCATTCTATAATTAGGAGCCACTGTAGTGCCCCGCCCCTCCTCTGTCCAACTGCCCCCCCACACTAATGGCACCACTTTGTATTCACTGTCAGCTCTGATGAGCTCTCATGCAGAGAGATGGCCTTATCATAGGGCCTCTGGCTCCCATCACCTAAGTCCCTCTCCTGCTGCCTGCCAAACCCACCGTGTTGACAGACAGGCGGAGAGGATGCAGGGGGTGGGGGAGGATGTACACATTTGTCTCCATTTTCATGTAAACTCTTGTAACACCAGACAGATGTGCTCTGCTACAGAATCGCTTGAACAACACAAACAATGAGGAATCTATGACCAAAACTTAAATCACACATACCATCGGTATCGGTGTCCCTTCCTCCCCTTGTTTAGACCTGAAACTGGAGCCCTTCATACATTCAGAGCCAATAATGTGCACCTCTGAACCTGACTTCTCTCTCTCAAAGAAATGAACACCTTCCTTCCTCAATCTAACAGACACGCATGAAGGTAGAGATCCAGCTGAGGAGGATGTGAAATGTGGAGAGCTAGTAGGGAAGGAGATCCTCCCATGAGAGTCTTGATCTAATCGCACACATCTGCACAAACATGGCTCTGTTTTAACTGACATGTGTTTTATTCAGTCTCCAGCCCGACATTGACACATATTGCCCCATTCCCATCCCACGTGTCAATTCCCGCTATCCTTTTGCAACCTCGATAGAATCAGTTGCATTTCTCAGTCACAGAGGACCAAAATGTTACCGGTTCGTGCCTCCATCCAAAGCAATCTGAAATCTTCAGATTATTTTAAATTGCAGAAATGCTGGTCAGCAGGGCTGCTACAACCTGGGCCAGAAGACATGAGGAGGTCAGAGGTCGCTGGTCAGCAGTGGCAACGCTTTATGTTCTGGTTTAATCTGGGATTAGCTCAGGGTCAGGGTTATCTCCCCTCAGCCTGAGTGGAATCAGGAAAAAGGGATTGCCTGGGGTAAAGTGGCATTACTGCACAGCCTGTCCAGAATCGCAATGAGCCTGTGTTCAACGGGGGTTAAAGGAAAGAAAGAGGGAGAAAGTGTATGTCCAGCATGACTCACTAGGCTCAGGATACTAACCTCTTTGCCATCACTCTAACACATCCCAGCCCTGAGTTCCAGCTCAGCAGAGATCCACATGCACTAGACTGTGAATTACTACACCCCGTGAACCAATGAATCACTGGTATATGGTATCTGTCTAGCCACAGGTTATGTGCATACCTTCTGGTTTCCTGAGTACATTTAGCATGGTAAATTCATTTTAATGCTTATTTAGCACAGAAGCCACAGGAGGTAGCAGGGAAGCATGCACTCAAGTGTTTGTATCAGAGGAACAAAGGAACAGCACTGCAGAACTATCGTAACCTGGCATGTCTCAGCTTCATGTCAGACTATAATCCTCTACACACTGGACACACTCAGAGGCAGAGACACACTCTACCATCTCTCTCTGGTTCCAGAGGGTGGTGCACCTGGGGGCTTTGAGACCAGCACAGCCTTGTTGGAATGAAGATGGATCTCTCTCGGGCTCCCTCTCTCTGTAAAATGTTAAAGCTAGTGAAAATAGAGAGGTATTAAACTCAGATTCAAGGCTCAAATACAGAAAGCCTTCTGTGTTTCACCTCAAACAGAGCTACACTCAAAGATTGTTTAAGGACAGAAAGAATCTGCTGTCTCGCAGCACTTCATGCCACAAATTCAGCCTCTAAGTTCAGCTGTGTTCAAACTTACGAAAGCTGATGTCAGCACCAAAGTGATTTTCTTATAGTTGAATCTACAGCGGATCTGTCAGTTTGTGTCCTCAGGGGATTCCATGGAAAAATATTAACTTTCCATCATGAATGAAACAGTCTCTCATAAATATTATTAAATGTTGATCTTTGTGATATTTCTGGCATGACAGAGAATAGCTTATGCTAATGTCAACAACGCAACAAATTGCATCAAAAAGTCAAGTTAAAGCTGCCACAGGCTGACTTCCACCTGAGGTTTTCAATTTTCTTTTTTTCATTATTAACTTTGTGTCGACTGTTTTCCATGCTGAGCTCTGCTAAAGTAAGTCTGCATCCTCTGCAGTCCAAGCAGTTTCCATCCCAAGAAAGAAAGTAACTGATAGTTTTATTTGTACCAATGGAGCAACATCTTTTTCTTGAAAATAGAGAATTTAAAGAAAAATGCTTTCTTGGCAGCTTGAATCCACTACTGAGAAAACTACGTCAGGCCGAGCTGAAAAATGTCTCAATGCGACAATTCATCGTCGTGTCTCTCAGGTGCATCCTGACAGGCAAGTGAAAGATTTACAATTGAACAGACACAGGATATGGTAACCTAATGTATGTGACACCAGTGAGCCACTATTATGCCCTGTGGTTATGAATGCCTTATTTGTTGGAGCAGTGTGGGGTCACGGTGTGGGAGGCCAGTTGTTCCAGCCCCTTCCTGAGAATGACAGGAAGGCAGGACAGATTGTGACAGCAGCCATTGTGGCTCTGCTCCAGGTCTCTTCCTCCCACCAGGCTCCCACTGCTGCTTCACCCACAATAAATGCATGCAGTGCCACCTCAGTGCTTATCTTCCTGTTCCTTGGGGGCCAGGGGGAAGAAGAAGTTGTGGGTTGGGGCAGGAAAGAATTTTGACATTTTTTAAACCTTTATTTAGAAAAGTAACGTCTCCACAGGTGGAAATTCTTGGACCAGTGCAAGTGAAAGCATTTGCAAAGAATGTTTTTATTTTAAATGTATTTGCCATGTAGAGTCTCTCTGGCCTATCATTAGTAATACATGACAAGAGACAGATGATGTTGATGGAAGCAGGAGGCTGATGGACATCCCTCTCGTTCATCCCTTCTTTGAACAGAGGCAGGCGACCAGTTGAGTTCCGATGCGCTCCTGATTCCCAGGCCTTGGGGACGGGAAGTGGGATTAGAAAACAAATCCCACTATTCCACAGCACCGGCATCACATTTTGCCTCATCATTTACTTTCTCTATTCAAAGGGCGCTCATCTGAAATGAAGGTGATTAGCCTTTTATAAACAGCTTTGTGTTCCCCGCTGCTGCTGCCTGTCAGGGGCCGTCAGCCAAGGGGAAGCCCGAAACTGTCGGCATCTATAAAAGACACGCTCCCATGGGAACGTGGGGTCACATGGAGGGTCTGCCAGTATGCTTCTTCAGTAGTGCTTGTTGGATGGTTGAATAGCTTCGGAAACCCCCTCAACCCACACCTTTCCGACGTCGTATTGGGGATAACTTTCTGCATCCAACTTTCACACCCACTGTATTGGCAAGCTGTGCAGAGATGAGAAAGGAGCCAGGATCGCCCCCATGACTCGACCCTTCAGTGTAACTTTTCAGAACAGCTATAAATTTGACTTCCGACATATCATGCGAGGCATAATCCTACCCCAACCCTCTCTTTTTTAGCACGGTTTTGCAGCCACTAAAGGAGACCTGTTCAGGAGGTTAGAAGTCAGCGAACAAGTCTGACCACTGATTCCATCACGCTCTCTGATGTTCTAAGCCTGCTGTTCATAAACCACGGCCGTTTTAAGGGCCTTCTAAGGCTCTGAACTCTTATCCTCTTTCGAAGTCAGAGCAAGATAATAGGTTCCCTGAAGATACGAGGAATCAATCTGGTGGGAGAGGCTGTCCTCAACTGACCAATTTATGTGTCTGAGTCTTTTCAGTGGTTCTATTTTAGTTGATCTAAAACATTGCTTGAAAGTAAAATCCAGACTTTTGGAACATTTACAAATTAATATGTGCATGTTGACCGTGACCCTGTAGGTGTTATCAACATTTCTATCCCTCTATTTAACACAGTAACTTGCACTGTGCGAGTGTACTACATGCCCCTGATTTTTGGGTGTTCATTATTTTAATTCAGTCTTTACCTAGATTCCTCCTCCAAGCTTCATCTCTGTTAGGATTAGTTATTTTGGCAGCCCACACTCTACGCCCATGTAAGGTGGTGTTAAGGAGATAGTGGCGCGCGGGGGGGGGGGGGTTTACAGGGTCAGTGAGTTTAGCAAGCCGATTTAGCCATCCCAGTTTGTCACTGGTAATCTTCCTGCAGCTAACAGGGTGATAAAATCAGCCGATAACTGCAGGAGATGGATAAAGAGAGAAACAGACAGAGTGGGTGAGAGAGAGATGTGTGTGCATGTGTGTGCATGACTCATCCCTCTGTCTCTCTCACACACACACGTACAGATAACATGCATAGCATGCACATGTACACACGCTAGTTAAGTTCTTTGCACACAACAAGTGGTTTAGACGCAATTCAAACACAATGTAATCATGAGATGCAAAAAACGCTGTAATAGCTACAAATTAAAAGCGGCCATTAGAGAGGTTCCTCTACACATGCAGCAAATGAGCTAAATCCAGATGGGAGATACAGAAGAGGCGAAAGCAAGAAGTGTGTGAAAGGTTCATATTGGTTCCTCTGTGGTGGACTATGGAGGTGTTTGCTTTGGCAGTGTTGACCAAAACCTCAGCCCTCAGAGAGAAAAAGAGAGACACAACGCCAAAGCATCCTCGTTCTCTTCCTTTCAAAACCCCTCAGCACGGCCCCACATAAACATTTAATTTCTTTCCCAACTCAGGCAATATGCTTTTTAAATCAGGGGAGGCTTCTCCTTTTTTTCTCACATTCCCAGCCAAACAGAATTAATCCCAAGAGGTGAGACCCTTATGAACAAAACTCTGCTGCCTGTCTGCACCAGCAGCAATACAGACCTGTAATCTTAAATAAGGAGGGGTGAACCTGACGGATCTTACCTTTCGCTGACAGCACAGCACGGTCTCATTTAGACACCGGCTTTTATTTCAACACATTAGGAGGAAATGTGCTTGTCAAAATGTATTTAAAGACTTCAGGTGCAACCAGGTTTAACAGTAACAAATGAAATGACACTCTACAGGTTGTCTGGGCTGAGCTCTAACTACATGGCTATACATCTTCTTTTCAACAATGTGTATATATTTCAGGAATCAAATGGCTAAGAATAATACACTCAAAAGTGTGATTTACTCATTCTGACTGCACTGAACTGCACTGTGGTTGTGTCTCAGTTCATTCAGCTTTAGCTGTAATGGCGGACTGAAACAGCACCTCCCAGCAGCATTATGTCTAGGCGGGTGAAGATATGCTAGTGGCACAAAGATCGATTTTCTCTGTTTCTCCTCTCAGCCGTGTTCTGTCCTGCTGTTGGAGCTGAAATACTGCTGTGATTAAAAGTCGTCATCTCAGCTCGACCTCTCGGCAAAATCCAAAGAGACAAAACAAAACCTTCTTTCTCACTCATCACTTGAATGCCCTGCAGCTCTCCTACAAACTGAAATTGGCAAAGTGACCTTGATGAGGGAGATACCAACTGTCAATCATTGATTACCAAGACTTCTTACACATTCACTTAAGGGCTCCCATTTCAGGTTTGATCAATATCAGCCAAAAAGTAGTCAGAGAGTAACACAGAGGAGTGGCTATGAAGGGAGCAGGGAGCCTCAGGGAAGAGAGGGCATTTTAAATGGGCAGCCTGTGCAGGAGAAACTGCACCAACAAAACTACATCTATCCCGCTGTCATCTGCCAACATGGGGACAGTGTAACAGTGTTAGGATAATGTTGTTGGTCACACATGATGCCCATAAACAAGTGGCTATTGTCTGCTCACTTGGTGATGTCACTGTTGAGAGCGCATCCTAATCATTCTATTCATTATGGGCACTAAACAAATTGTCAGAGGCAGAGCCTGGCAAAGCAACTATACATGGATTAAAGGATCATTCATTTATTACAGTTGATGAGTCTCCTTTCTGTAGTTTGGGGAATGCAGCTTAAAAATAAATTCAAGCAGTCCAAAGTGAGATAAACTTATTTAGAGTAGTTTCATACAGGTGAACCTCTTCTCTCACCTTTGACTTACTGCATACTTTCTGTACAATTAGAGATTATGATTGTGTGCTCTTTAAATGGCAATGAGCCAGAATGATCCTTTAAAAGGACCTTAACAGTGATTTCAGCTGGGTGAAAACACCTGTAAAGTATCTATCTTCTACCAGCCAGATTTCTTTTCAAATAAAAACTAAATCCACTTTTCACATGAAAGAACACCTGAGACCACTGTGCAAAGACGAGCGCCAAGCCTTACGTGTAACCACTGCATTCCACAGAAAAGCAGAATCCCTAAATGGGAATTAAAGTAAACCACGTCAAGGTAATGAACATACTGGCTGCTCTGGCAATCTAAAAAAGTGTCAGGTGAAAAGGTTGATGCCCTCTCTTATTATTCCTGGGTAGCATATTTGACATGGAATCAAGCGTTAATCCAGAGAAAATCCTGCTGGGTTTTTCTACCAGGATGGCCCCACTGCAGGTTGGTGGGAAGCGGCTGTGGGATTGCCGGGCTGCGCTGCCACTAAGCCACGACTATAAGAATCCCGCTCTGGCAGCGTATGCGGCCAGCAGCTCTGCACTCCCCGTAATGACTCATTGATCTGAGCTTCTCAATCCCTGCCTGCCTTATCTCAGCTAATGGGGCGGCATCATGGTCTGTCACAGGCTGCAATCTCTCCAGGAGACTGAGTGCACTTAGAGGTCAGTGCTGCCGCTTACCAGTAGTGTTGCACTCCAAACCAGGTGGAGGGGGAAAAAAAAGGTTTATGTATCTTTTTGAACGTTCACTCTTCTTATTTGACAGATCCACACTCCCTCTAACAACCTTTCTGTTGTTTTTTGGAGAGGGATGATATACTATCCCTCTAGGACTTCCTTTTATTATTTCAATAACAAACTCACACTTCACACATCCATGATTCTTCTGGGTACATTATAGCCTTGCTTTGACCCCAAACATTTGAAGCTTACAAAGGGACTCCCCTACACAAACTCATGAAAGGCTCCCGAATCCACAGTCATTTATAACTTTTGAGGCTGGCATGAGCAGAATGCAGCAAATGGGAGAGGAGGAGAGTCTATAAATTCACTGAACTACAATACATGTCCCTCTGCAGGCTCACACTGCCTGCTTTCCATTTTGGCCAGCACAGCAACTCAGACAGGTAGAAAGCATCGATAAACGTAGTCAGATAACCGTAACTACACTGTATGATGTGTGTTTTCAGTAACATATTCCTTCAGGGTCACTGGACTGAGAGGAAGAGTGGTGTAACCCCAGCATGCATTTTCTTAAAAACCACTCTAACCCCTGTGGTGCTTCTACTCTGTGTGCAGAAACTCTGCGTCCATCCACTGGTCACAATATTAATGTCACATGACCCGGGGTCAACACTGGGTCTACACTTTTAGAAATGAAAGACGATCACACCCCACTCAACAGTTCCTCATCTCTGTCCCCCCATTATCATCTCTCTTCCTCATTAACCCCGAGGAAAGCTGTCTCTCTCGACTCAGTTGTGCCTGAGGTGACATCCACACATGGCAGCAGACATACAGACAGCTTGACAGTTGTGGAAATACACTGAGTTTCGGCAAAAATCAAAACTTGGCCTCCCTGCGAGATTTTAATGACTAGTCCGTCTTTCCCCACTTGGGTTTAAATCCGCAACACCGAGACACACCTGACAGCCCTGACATTTGACTGACAGGCAGGATATCCTACGCTGTGACCCTGCAGCCCTCCTCTTGAGCAGTTCTGGCAGTGGGTAATGAGCTATGGGAGAGGTCGGAAGTATGGATTGCAAAGTGGCCAAAATACAGCTTTTGTTCAGAGTAAATTCCTAGATGTTGCAGACAAGAAACCAGCGGGGGAGTGGCATTCCAGGTCCAAATGTTTTTTTCAGTGGGAGACAAGTGTAACTGAGATAATTGCAGCTATCTCTGCTTTATCCCAGTTTGAGGCAATGTGCTGCTTTGATGGAGCTTGAGGGCACCTCTTTGGAGCTAAGACCTCAGTGGGTGTTCAGACCAAACATAGCATGGTGTTAAAAAAAACAACAGTCTGTGTTGGTGGGGACACGTTGCTACAAGTATGAGGAAGATTAAATTGAATCCAGGAAATTCAGTTTTAGTAATAAATCCATGGGTTTAAAAGGCCTATCAGTCGCCAAAACACAACACAGTACAGCATGTATAGAATACAGAATATCAGAGAAATGTGTGATTTTACATATCGAACTGGCCAACTGTTGAGGAAACCGCCTTGTTCTCACACTCTTTCGTGGCCCTGTATCATTCAGGAATTATCCATCAATCTGGTATGAAAGCCGTCATGGTTCGAGTCATTCTTGTCCCGAGAGACAACATTATTAGATTTGCCAAAGAGAACAAAACTCAGCTCCAATGTGGAGCAGTTGTTATCATTGGCTTATTAATTTACAGTAGATACATGGCACCATAACTTTCACATAATTTGGCACACAGTTCCCTTGTGTTTAAGTTCATTATCAATTCACTAAACATCTATGTTATTTTCCTAAAAGGTCCATCTGACTTGACAGTAGAGCTACATTCCCTAAATCAACAGCACACCAACCAGGCTTTATCTCACTTTATACACTTTTTTTTTACATCTTGATAAAGATGCCTCTCAGTTCCTGCTATCTCAGAACCATATGTTAATCTGATTTGGCCTGGAAAACACACCTAATGCTCGTGCTTGGCTGCTCACCACCTTAACCCCACAGCAAGCCAACCACACTTTCTCTGCATCAACACTGCAGGCAATGCACAGCTGTGAACAAGACGGAGCCTCTCGCGATCCTCCCGACCCCTGTCCCGCCTGCATGATGTTTCTGAAAAATATTTTAATTGACACAGCAATTAAGCAAAGACAAGTCAAAACAGCGCCTTGGAGCCTCCTGTGCGAGGAGAGAGTAATCTGCTTCCCCGGGCAAGTTTATCTTGAGAATGTCGAGTATTCATCAGAGAAGTATGGTTTGTATCGGAGCCAGAGAGAGTTAACTGCAAAGAAAATATTTGGGAATAATGTGTGATTAACTGCAGTGTATCACCACTGAGACCAGTGGGAGATTAATTTGTGTGTATCACCATTGTAAGGTCATAGGGGTAATCTAGCATATTTTATCCTATCCACAGCAAATCATGTATGTTTTAGATAACTGCCAACCTTTTTGTTTTCATAAAACACACAACAGGATATTACATTTTTATGTTTTTTTTCTTCTTCCAAGCAGGTGTTCATTGTTTTATATACAAAAATCTACCTCCATTGGCTTGAAACTTGCCAAAAACTCTTACTATAATAAAGACAATGCTCAGCGTACCAAGTACATACAAACACAGACATCTTGATGTGAATTGGATAGCTTGTAGTAAAAATGTTGCTCTCAACTCTCAACTGTATTTACCTGTAATCATAATTGTGACAAACAAGTTGATCTTCACTGCACTGATGTTGGTGGATGTCACAGATGACACACACATTAAAAATCGTGCATTATGGTTTGATTGTGTTCAGCAGTAAAGTCCATACAATTTGTAGTCAAGGGAGTAAGACATGCAACATTGGATTGATCCTTTAAAGACGTGCCGTATATTCTGTATTTCACTGTTTGCATAAACCACACTCGGTCTGGCAGCCACATAATGTGGGTGAGCTGCTATGTACCACAGAGAGAAAAGATCTGGGAACACTCATTGTAGTATTATGATGCAGACAATAATTTAAAAGACATTTCTACATGTGCACATTATTGTACATTCACTTTGCATTCCCAAGATAATCATACAGAGCTTTTATGGCAGCAGTTTTTCCAAGTAGTTTTCCTGACATGAAGGAGATATAAGTCATAAATAAACATCCGCTCACTCCATGGCCCTTTGAGGTTAACAATGATGTACTGCCGGCAGTGGCTCGTTTTTTTCAGATGATATTTATCACAATCAACCTCAAGGCCTTTTTATTTCCTAACAAGCATGTGAAGGATGAAGTCTGAACCAAGGCTGCAGCTTCAAGTTCCACAGAAATGGAGCATTTAACGGTAGCGCTTCCCTTCATAACATTCATCTCTTGCCAATTCTAATTTCTGAATAAATCAATTGTGTGCCACATTAGAGAGAATAAAGATCTAATGCTCCACTGGCCTTGTATCTTTCTATCTCCCGTGGAAATAGCATTTAATTAAATGGGATTGCTTTGCATGAGATTTGTCACGGCAGACCTTATGTGAGATGCACAAACCATTGACAAAAGAATGATAATGTCCACAGGCGTATCAACACGCATTTAATATCACATGAAAGCATCCATCACAATAAACTCAAATTATAAAGGAGAATTAAAAAGGAGAGGAAACTCTTTGACAGGTAAACTATCAGGTGTGTCAGTGATTGTCCGGAGTCATGACAGCTCTTTTCAGAGCTGGTGCAGACTTCCCCTCTGGTTAATGCATGAAAGTGAATTTTCTTGACATCTCAAGAGGCAACCATTGCCGAGCAGCTGAAGCATGTTGCTAAGAGAACGAGAACCGGGGAAGTGTTAAGAAGAAGGATGAAGAGGCAGAGGTAGGCCCCAGCTGTGAAAAGTGTCATCGCTGCATCTATCAGCGATTCTGCCGTCTGCGAGGCAAAACTATTTTAGAACTTGACACAACTTGGATCTCGGATTCTATAAGAGGTTTTTCTTCCTACCATGTTTTGACAAGGTGGAAACAGCAAGCTGATATTATGCAACTCAAATGGTATATCATTTAAAAATGCCATGGTTTATGCTCCCTTGTTGATTTAATTTCACTGGGCTTTCTTGTGCTGTTGCTCCAGCCAGAAGACACTCCTGTTTTTCCTTCAACTGTGCAAATCATAATAAATGTAGTCATGATGTAATTGCTTCTGAGTTATGGAAATTTTTTTTAATGCCGTGTTCATCCGTGTCATGGACATGTATACGACAATTAGCACCACAGCATTATTCCTGCATGGGTCAAAGCTGATGACCACAGCCAGCAGGATTATATGCTGTCACACGCAGCAACAAATATCTGGATTGAAACTGAAGCACCTGCCCGTCCCTGGAATAGTCACTCCTCCAACAGTCATTTTTATTTCCAACACAATCCAATGACAAAATATTTCAGATGGTAGCTCAAAACCAACTCAAAAGTCATGTTGGAAAATTCACTTGACTGACTAATAATTTCCACACACTCCAGCACAGCCACTGAGTCCTAAGGTGCCTTGGAGATTAACCCACAAACACAAACACATGACTGAGCTTTACCGTGAGCCTCAAAACACTCACTGATGAGTTAATTCCACAGTGGATTCCATCCCCACAGCGTGTCATTAAAAGCACCGCATCTCACCTAACCATCATTTAGCTCTCCGCTGCTAATTAGTTCCGATCAATTACCTTTACTCAATGCTGCTTCCACATTTAAGAAAACAGGAAGCGCTGCTTATTCATTGCTGCTCTTTTTGACAGTCTTTTAAATATTCCCTCAGGTTGGTTCCACTAGCGAGGGCCTTTTTTTTTCTCTACTGGGAGGCCTCCATTAAAAAGCCATCGCTCACCACTGGGTCCTACACATGACAGAGGTGGGCGCAAGGACCCCCTGGACCCTCCTCTCTGGTTGTGCATTATGATGGAAAAAGGGGAGGTTAACTGACTTAATTAGAGGCTTTAAAATAGCAAACACTTGTCACAGTTGAGCTGCATTACTGAGCTCCATCTGACAGAGTTATGAGCCGAAGAAGAGAAACACTGCAAAGGTGGGTCAGTCATTACCCACCTAAGGTGGAGTTGGGAAGTTTGTTCTAGCAGTGAGGGCAGCAGAAATACAACCACAATGGTGACAAATGTACGGATGGCTGCCTGATTACACAGTAGTGAACTCAACCCTGGTTAATTGACAGAATATGGATGTGTCCAACGCTGTACAGTTACTGACAGGACTTTGTGTGTGTACAACTTTCTAGTCTGGAAAGCTCATCCAACCAACTTCTTTGACACTTTCTGCAACTCCATTCTTCACCGAGCACCCTTGCTGTCTGTCTTTTTTTTCTAACCTGGAAGGTAAAACATAAGCATGTCAAAACTAGGAAGGTGGGAGAGGACAAGGGGGTAAACTTGATCCACACTGTAGCCCATGAGAGAGACTTTGGACTGATTCAGAGCTTGGAGGGAAAGAAGTAGGAGTGAAATCCTACCCTGCACTGCCTGCCTCTCTTCCTCTCTCTCTCTGTCCCCTTTTCTCTGTCTCACCCTCTCTCTGTCAGAGTGGTTCATCTTGGACTCGAGGCCCGTTTGTCTTCTCACAGAAAGGAAATGCAAAGTAGGCTGCTCCGAAACTCTGGGAAACGCCACAGGACGTCCCCAGGGGGAAATTAAATACGGCCACTAAGATCCACATAGTAAAGTGGCAATAAAGTATTCATTAACCCTCCATTGAAGGGCTAAGCAGCAAAACAAGCAACTGAGTTAAGAAGTCAAACAGGGATTTAGCGCACGCAGTAACACCACCCCCCTTCATCTTAAGATTTACAAAACAATGAGAGGACTCGCGGAGCTCAAGAGCATGTACATCCCGCTCAGACAAGCTGGGAGATCAGAGAATCAAAGGAGGGGGGTGAGTGATTGACCAAAGTGAGCAACATTAGGGTATTACCAAATATTTCACAAACATTACCCCTGATACTCATAATCCTCTGTGCTTTCATATTGCAACACATCACCCAATACTGGTTTGGCAACATGCCAGCCTGGCGTGGAGGACGTAAACAATGCCCTCAGCTCCTCCTGATTTCATTTTCCCTCCATAAGAGAACCTCATTTTTCACCTCCATTCTAAACCGCTGTCCTCCCTTTGCAGCTCCACAGTGGTGCTCCTTGGACCTGGACTGAGGAATCTATAGGCAGCACAGAGAAAGGCCTGCGGGATGCTGTGCGCCGTATTCATTGACAAAAAAGGCCTGATGCCAGTTTGACGCCCACCCCCAGGTCTCCCAGAATGTGAATTAACTTCTGTGAATAAGAGGCAAACCTACACAAACACTCCTGGAGCTATAGGACCTTCACAGGGGGAAGAGTGTGTGGGCGACGCCAAACAACAACAACAACAAGGGGTATTGCATGCCAGGGTTCCTCTTTTTCACTTCTTCACCAATCAAGAGGAGGCACCGCCGCAGGAGGGGGCCTGAAAGGATGGGTCGTTGACAAAAACGGCCTGTCGGGGGGTCACCACTGGCCCCGGCTCGGCCTCAATGGATGTGAATGAGAGTCCATCCCCACACATTGCAATTAACACCTACTCCACCAACAGGCAGGAGGCAGCAATAGGGAAATCTCCAAATCAGCATTTCAAAACCGCACCACTACAAAGGCATCAAAGTGCATGCATTGTAATATGCCTGAGTGCTCTTATGGGCTAAACTCTTCAGTGTGTCTTCCAAACAGCCTCATTTCCCCTTACAAAAGTGGAATAGTATATGACCTCATCACTGACCAGATGAGGAGGTGGGAAGCAGGAACAAACATGCTGAAAGGATTGGATGAGAGGGTTAGGTGAAATGCTGACTGCAATTTACTCTTAACATGCTTGAGTGAACCCTAAAACAACAATCAGTAGGCTCCAGTGTTCTAAACTTAAACTGAAAACTACATTTCCCTTGACTTTTAACAAAAACATATATGTATTGCTTGATATTGAGTAAATGCTCTAAAATACTGAACTGTAACTTGTGAGTTTTGATTCTTTATGTCTCGCTGAGTAGAAATTGATGCACTGGGTCTGTGTTTTATCATGTAAGCAAAACATTTCAGATCTTGTAATATAAAGCTAAATTACACCAGGCCTGGCTCCGATCAGCCTTTGTTTCACCTTTTGATCTCATACGTAACCCAACCGAGTCAATGCACCAAACCGCGCTGATTAACTACTGATTAACAGCAACCAGACACATCGTAAGGAGAACACGTTGCAGATGAAGTGGCTTCTACTCTTGTGCACTACCCTTTTATACTGTGTTTTGAACATATGCAGCCATTTTAATACTTACTTAATCCACATATCAGCAAATTACTTCACCATTAGTAGCGTGACTTTTGTAATCAGTGTTTGTGCAACCTCTATCAAGATTATCATGACAGAGATTAATTACCAGTGAACTGTAAACAGCTTTTATCCAATGAATACCTGTGGTTCACTATAAATCCATAAAACTATTCACCCACTATAAAATACTGCAGCTGCTCTGAGCAAACGCTTCTGTCTTTTGAAGCCGTCACTATTCCTGTTTTTAGTAAAGTTCGACTTTTCTTGTAAAACATCAAATCATCCCAGTTCACCAAGATATTAGTAAAAGAAAGTGTTCAAATGTTGGTTAGCTACTAAACTGATTGTCCAATTTACTGCCCAAAATTTGGCGCTACTTGCACAGTGCGAAAGTCTTTCAACGGTGTGTAATCTACAAATGGCGATTATTTTCTGCCTCATTCTGAGGTCACAGTACAGTGCACTGTCTCAGCCATGGTGCATTTACTGTAGACCTGAAAGTAGAGGGGTCACATTAGTAGGCCAAAGCGTCAGCTCTGAGGCAGCGAGACGCATCTGAAACTCAATCCCCCACTGACAGAGGGTGAGAAATTATGTTGAGGTTGTAGATCAAAGCAGGGCAGTGGCCTTGACCCCCTTGGTCATGGTCACGCCCTCCCACTTGACCTTTCAGGAAAACTCCCATATACTTAACGTCTTTAGGGATCTACACAGAGGCTGTACAGAGGCTTTAAGCAAAACTGCACTTGTGCTCCTATTGGCCAGAAAGTATGCCATTCATATAAAATAGGCATATGTAATGGCACAGCTATAGACTTGAGTATCTGCAGATACTGATTCTACATTTATATTTACTCATTTGTCCAAAGCGTTGCACAAATGAGGAACCACAATCAATTAAGATCAATCTTGAGTGTTTATCCAGAGGGACATAAAATCTATGCAACAACACAATAACTTTTTTTTCCCAAGACTAACAATACAACCAACAGTAGTAAGGAGAGAAAGGATCTGATGTTTCCTGTATGCATATGACACACAGAGAGTCCAAGAATAAAATCACATCGAAGAACACAGTAAGAAGGTCTTTCCAGAGCAATTAGGGTGAGCAAAAGTGCTAAGAGCGAATATGATTCAGAGATTCAAGGGTGATATGAAGTATTTCTTGAGATGATAACTTCAAAGCCTTCAACCGCAGAAAGGGAGTGACTGTGCTGTTCAAACTGGAGTTCTGTAACCATTTCAGAGCCGG
Source organism: Sciaenops ocellatus (assembly GCA_033000465.1). Lineage (NCBI taxonomy): Eukaryota > Metazoa > Chordata > Actinopteri > Sciaenidae > Sciaenops > Sciaenops ocellatus. Next base: position 4,980,702 of record CP136884.1, on the reverse strand, counting down.
AAGGAGGGAACAAGAGTGAACAAGTGATGACTTAGCTTTTTGTAGCAAAGAGCAAACTTCTTGCACCTTAACACAGAGCAGGGAGGGGATGGTGTGGTGTGCAGGGCTCGAGTCACAGGAAGTACAGGGTTGCAAATCCCTTCAAAGGTTGGTACATCAGCACTCAGCTTTCAATGTGATACACTGAGTTACCTACAGCTAGTGGAGGGAGGGAGTTTATACGGGAGAATTTGTGGAGGTTGAAGACAAGGCGGTTTGCAATGTTCTGGATGAGTTGTAGAGGGACTAAAGGGAGTACTTTAGGGGTGGTTACAAGGGAATTGCTTAGAAGATGACTAAAACCTGAATCTACATTTTCGTGCACCAAATATCAAGCACAATTCCTTGTTTGCTGATCTAAGATAACACAATTTGTCTGTGAGTAGTTGAATGATGGTGGGGAACAAATCACTGCTGTGTCTAGATGACAAGATAAAGAAGCCCTTCATAGCAGAGGCTCAATTTAAGGTGGCCACCGAATGAATTATTCACACTTGTGTATTCTTACTGCACCTCTTCTGACCTCTTCTTTTTCTTTCTGCTAATTCACAATGTTTTCTTTAGTAACGCTTTAAGAAAACATATCACAGTAGATAACATTCTAAACTGTAAACCCTTTATGAAACTTGGGCACAGGTTTGGACTGGATCCAAAAACATGTCTAATCCATCTGGACAATTATTCTACCTGACACCTTAATCTGCCACAAGAGAAACACTAGCGCTAAGAATATAAAGTGTTCAGCCCCAGCGGCGTAACAGAGACAAAGCCAGTCTGAGTTCCCAACCTGTTTATCCAGTCCCCACTAATGCCCTGTTTTCACAAGTGAGAAAAGACACAAAATCCCACAGGAAGTCTTAATTATGCCACCTAGAAAAAGGACCAACCTTGAAGCTTGGCAGTTGTGCTAGATACCAAGTTGCAGGCTCAGATGAACCTGGCTGCTTTGCATGGTTTGACCAATATGTCAAGCCTGAGAACGCTACATCATTGTCTGTTAACAGTTTCCTGAACAAAGGGCTTGTATAATAACAAAAGACGGTGAGTGACAGTTTTCTCCACATCACTGAAAACTTTCATAAAGTTTAATCACACCTGACAGTGCTCCCATGATGTGACTGACATGGTCTCCAGCTACCACAGCGAGAGAAAAATCTTGCCCTGGCAAGTTTTGTGATTACAGGAAATAACCAAGTACTGTCTTATTACTTGGTTTGACCATGTGGGATCATTTACTGCTCCAACATGTTTGCCCATATTCTGTATAGATATAATTGCATCAGCTCTGCTCTGTTTGTAATGGTTGCTCTAATTCTGTAGTAAAAGTGCAATTGTACATAAATAAAAACACATGGGAGGAGATGCTGCACCAGAACACCAGTGGGGAGAAAGTGATTCACAGTATCTGGACAATTTGGCTGGTATTTTCCAGTCTGGTGGGGAGGGGGTGTAACAGATGCAACAACATACCCCTGAAAGACAAGACGGACAGACAACACTGGGTCCTCAGTCTTTTTGAGAGACGATCTTGGTTTCACTGGAGGCGAGGCACTGACAGAGCCCGTAACCCGACTCAGGAGGCTATACCACAGGTGAAACCCTGACCTAAGAGGGAACACCACACTCTCAACACAACATATCCCTCTTTCTGCAGATGCTAAAAGAGAGTAGGGCGTCCATGCCAGGAATCCCAAACACCCTGGCCCCTGTACATTTACTGCCGTTCCCATGCCAGGGGAAGAGAAATGAGTAGGAGAGGGAAGACAGACAGAACTGCAGCAGGAAACCAAGCATTCAAAGATGAGTTAGACTATATTTAGTCGGCACTCTGTCACCTTCAGTTTCCCCTGCCCACAATAATCCCCTTGGAGATGTATAAGAACCTTGTTATACCTGCTAACACCTGCACACACACAATATATCTAGTGACCACTGGCCAGATGTTGGAGAGCACTGATACCATTTCCTCTTTTATCAAACATTAGGACCACCCAAGCTGCTTGGGATACACTTTACGAACTTTTGGCCATATGGCATGAGAATCGAGTACAGCAAGGTGCCAAGTGTCTATATTCTATAACACTCAAGTACAATGACTCGATTCATCGGTCATCATAAAGAAAGTCTTGTGTGCATTTAACAACCCTGGGAAGGAGAGAATAAAACAGATATTCCAGGAGCTGCAGCATCAGCGCTAGGTGGGAGGCGCAGACAGCACTAATGGTTGGCTGACACAGCTATGAGATGACACCGTGACCGCGATTTTATTTGCCTGGCACCATCAGAGATGGACACGAGATTTCTGCTGGATTCAGGGGCAATGTGCTGAAAGGCGCCAACATACTCATCTTTTTTGAGGACTATCACACGTCAGTCCCACACATACACCTGACAAGGAGAGGGGTGAGAATAGAAGCAGTGCTGTCTTCTATGCACACGGCTTACAGATTTAATAGTTTGGGTTCATTGAAAGCAATGAAATGTAAAACCGCCATTCTGTTGTGTTGATTAATCTTTGTACAGACAAGCAAAGAGTGGAGGTTTGCTTTAAAACTAATAAATGCAGAATCTGTTTTGGAACTATGAAACTCACAATACAACACACAGAATTCCATGTAAAATGCACTGCTGCTTTCTTTCAAGCTGTCATGATTCCTTTATTGCTTTCCAATGAAAACATTGTACCAATTGGTGCGGAAATAAGTATAAACATGGTCCTATCAGTCATCCGCCAAATAGTGGGCGTAGTTTAGGTAAAAGGGACTCACAGGCAGACAGCTAATCAATCCCTGATTCTTGACCTGTCAACCTGAGACTGTTGGAGTTTTCTACATTTAACGATTACCTCGGACTAGATAATCACCCATGCTTCGAGTCTGGACGCCGACCACAGTCAGTCTGCAATCACATTTTATTTTAGGACATGATTTTGATTGAAATGCAGTGAAGAGTACCATGACAAGATATAGACAGATATACAAGTACGTGCACAGAATTCAGTTTTGTCAGGGTAATAAATGAGTTTCAATGTGAGCCACATTCGACTCATTTGAGCATTTTAAATCAGTGCTTATTGTTTTTTAGCAGTTTTCCAGACTAATAAACTAATGCATGAATTTCATATTGTTCCACAGTGATGAATGGATTTAAACATGACACAAATTCCACTCAAAGTTTGGGGAGCTGCAGTTGGGTTACATCCCAGGTACAAAAGCGCGTCTCTGCATTCATTAGATAGAAAAGATTCAGAAGTCATATCCGCCACAGTGTAGGATTAACAGTTTTTCTGGACCACTGGGGTCAGACTAGACCTCGCACCACAGCCTCCTTTTGCGTCAATGTGCACTGCCTTCTCTGCACCCACTCAATCAAATTTCAAATGTTTTACACAATTAAGGGTGGCTTGTGGCCAACAACGACCTAACAATATAGTGACAGTCTTGACAGCCGAATCACAGCAGAGTGCAAGTTGTGTGGGACCAAGCTGCGTTTGCACTCAGACCACCGTCACCACCCTGCCGACTGTGTTCAATGGTTAACCACGGTGCTACAAATGACTGCTGTGTGCCTGCTGAGGTAGAAGAGAGTTTTACACTAAATATAACCTGGCTTAGCCACTGTGGAGAGAGACGCTGAGGTCTGGGACATGGCCAAAGTAATAGTGGTTTTCAATGCTTTGTCAGTCATTACTTTGCTGCCGTGGGATATGGACTCAGCTCTCACAAACAGTAATTAGAGATCACAGCCAAGACAGCCAGACTACTGGGGCAGTGGTTTTGTGGCTTCTGCATGTGGTTCGACAATACTGCAATATTTCAGTTAGGACGAAGGTGTGCCAATATGCTTGAGGTATCCTGCAAATTATAGTAGAAGCAGAAAGAGGCGGCTAAACAGGAAGTTTTAGCTATGATCACCTTAAGCAAATATATATATATATATGTGTCAAATTGCATTTCCTTCATAGTGCAGCCAAAGAAACCACATTATAGCTGATCACTCAAAACAGCCAATATTGAGTAAACACTCCGCTCTGGCCTCAAAAATGCATGATGTCATAGCCAATCAGCTCAGCAGTGATAAGAGCATAATTTGGACCGCTAATGTATGCTACACGAGAGCGCAAAGAAGAAAGTGACCACTGGAATGTGTTGTGTGAACAACAGTAATAAGAGTTTAAACATTAACTAGTATAAGTGACAGGGCGGCTGTAAAGGGGCAAGCCCAGAGATGAACTGATAGCAAGATGATGACTTATCAAAACAACTACTTCACTGAATAGACACACTCCTAAACTGCTTTTAGCTCATATTTTCTGATATTTAATCCTCATCTGCTTTTTTTATTCCTGGCCATTAAAAGCCACAAAAACACACAAAACATACCTACAGCATAACAAGGACCAACACATACTAGAATGCTTGGCATTTAAACCCAATGGGGAGCCCTTTACGCCGCCACCCACCCACCCACCCACAGACACACACACACACACGCACACACACACACACACACACACACACACACACATTCACACCTGATATAGACTAAAGACTTTGCTGAGGAGTAAAAATAGGAGCCTGCTGTTAGCCCTTCACGGGAGGGCGTACAGATGAGAAATATTTGGAATAATGATGAGCCAGAGCTGCTTCCTTTCACTGCCACCTGCCCTGGGAGGGGTTAGCTTGTGTGTTGTGGCAAATCTGACCCACATTCTGGTGTCTTCTCAGTGGATTTGGCCTTGTATGTACTCAGTGGGATGATGATGATGAGGAGGAGGAGGAGGGGGGCGGATGGGTTTGCTGTAATCCTGTCTGCTGTTATGGTATTTAAAGGACTTTTCCTTTGTACTGACAGACCATAATTCCATTGCTGTAGTTGTCAGAGCTGCCGTTTGAAATATCATTAACACTGATTGAGAAAAGGTGAGAGGTGCACTGTGTTCATTCTCACCTTCAGCTGTAGATTACGTCTGTGTGGCTTTTCAAAGTGAAAATTTACCATCATGGAGATTCTTGACCCTGTGCGCCTCTGTTCATTCTGAACCAGTGTTTACCTGTTTATCTAAGCAGACTGAGAAAATCTGTTTTTAAGACCTCTAAAAGACTACTAAAGGCTTTTAAGTACACCTTCCGTGTAAACAATTGCATACAAAGAATGTGCAGTGCCTTGCTTCAATTTACCACAGAGTAGCACAGAATACAATGATGTTTTGTGATGACTTGAAGTGAATGAAGTTGCGGCAGCCCAGATGACGCAGAGGTTTATGTATAAGGCCTGAAGTTGCTGAGCCATAAGCATGGATTTAGATTTGGATCTGCTTAATGCATGGACTCAAACATGTTATAGAGGAAATGTGGGCCAACAGCACTAATGTTAAACTTTGTGTAAAACTTCTCTCAGGGTGCTTTTGTCCATTCAGAAAATGTGATTAAATGTGTGGTTTTCTGTAGCTCACAGTGTGACACAAAAAGAAACAAACTAAAAAACTGCTCATATAAATCAGTTGACCTCTTAATGGATTAACGCTACAAAGGCACTTGCATGACTTAGGAGTGTCACGGAGAGGCAATTGCTCTCACACAATCCTTTCACATGTTAATTCAGCGTTTCTCTTCATTGATGGGCTGCTTAAAGAATGGGGTAATTTGGTGGCATTAAATTTGAACAGAATTAAATAAAGAACGATGGCTTTAATATATTTGTTTCTCTACTATAATACAACTCTGCTCCTGCACTCAAAGACGTATCACTGTCATTAAATCTAACACATACATGGCTCGAGAGAACTTTGAAATGCAGGGTGTCACTACAAAATGCAATGATTATTCGATTAATTGATCAGTCAATCATCACAAAAATAAAAAGCAACTATTCTGATAATCGATTAACTGTCATATGTGACAACAAACTGAATTTTAATTGGGTTTTTGGATGATGAGAGAACAAAATAAGTCATTTGAATATTTTGCCTTGAGCTGTGGGACGTGAAACACACATTTTTCACTATTTCCTGACATTCTAAAGGGAAAACAAGTGATTCATTTATGGAGAGAATATTTGGCCGATTCATGAATGATGAAAATAATCCGTGAGGTGCAGCCCTAACTGAAATATATGAAAGAAAAAAAAAGCATGATTCTGTTTCCAAACGGTGAGCTGTTTCACAATCAAACATCTTGACTTCGCTCTTTACTACTAACTCACAGTATTCTTACATTTCATGCAGGAGTCACTTTGGGTTTGCGTTAACTCAAACTATCAGATTCTCAGCAGTTCCAGGTAGACTGATATAACATGATTCCTCTCTTGGGGGTTGCTGGCGACAGCAGTCTTGTCTCAACTAACCTTAAAAATGTCAACTGATTATCGATGGCTTCACTCCCTGTCCTCATTCTATGAAGCACTCAGCTTGCTCATCTGACATTGATTACACCTACAGTTTTTGCTGTCTAAACTGAAGCAGACTTCTTTCTCTTCTTGCTAACTCTGCCCTTTCTCCTCAGCTTACTAGCACAGAAGACGTGATAAGCCTGAACAAAGTCTACTTCCAAGGTTTTATCCCTCAGACTTTACTAACTCTAATCTGAAAATGTGTTTATTTTTCGCCCTATATCCCCTGAATATTTTGAGACTGTGCTGGCTTTTTCCAATACCACAGACGGTGTTCTCCCTGTCATAAAAGCTGTGCACACTACATGAAGCCAAAGCAAAGCAATTAGGTCCCAATTTACTCTACCTGCTTTAATAGGGAAGTGTGGGCCTCCCAGATGGAGGTCATGGTTCTGAACCTCGCTCCTCGGCTACCGAGTTAATCAGTTTGGAACATGTGTTTAGTTCAACGCCGAGAGAGAAACGCTCGGCTTTATAGCTGCAATTTAAGTTATTTCTTCACAGTGTGACACCCTGGTATAATGATCAATAATTATAAACAGGGGACTGATAATTAACACATTCTTTCGCTCAGTCTCACAATAAAAAAAAAAAACCTGCAGATTGTCCACACTTGTCGTCTTACTGTGTTCCATTAAAGTTGCTGCTCAGAGGCAAACTGCCTTCCCAAACAGCTCAAGCAAAAACTTAACACCATCATGATGCATCAGGGGAAGTGCAGCCAGCTTGCCAAGGTAAGGACTACATGGGCCTCTCAAAAAGCAATTAAGGGAGAGAGAGTCATAATATTGAATGGAGAGGGGGGTGCATTCCTCAGAGAGAGGCAGCAGCAGTAGACTGTGAAATTCATATTGACTGGAGAGGCAAACACACACAGGTAAGCAGGAGAGCCGAGCTTTTTCCACCCTGCTTGTCAGCCAAAGAATAGTGCCTGTAGTCCGCCGCTTTCGAACATACTGCGGGTGAGCTCAGCCATCCAAAGATGCACCTATACAAAATCAAATCAAATGAGTCTGCTCACAGAAAAGCCTACAGAGCAAAAGTTCTCTAAAAACAACACAGCGTTTGTGCAACGAAGGGACTAAAATGATATTTGGAAAATGTAAAAGAAAGAAAAAAACTGCTGAGCTCTGGATGTGAGTTCACTGATGTGTTAAATCCTACTTGATTAAAGCAGGAAAACGCCTTCAACAATGAACTGTGCCAGTCCACTTAATTAAGTCAACTTGTACTAGGGAGCGCTGGGAAATGGAAAGCAAAGCAAACAGGGGCGCTGCCGCTCGCTCCCTCGGCTTTTCTCTGGATGCTAATCAAAGGCTTGATCTCCGAGCAGGACAGGCCTCGGGGACGTCGCTCTGCTTGGCTGATCCTGGCAATTTGCTCTTGATAATACCCTCTCTCACTCTGCACCCCACAGAACCCGGCAACCCATCTCACCCAATCTGCACGGCCGCTGAAATGCACACACAGTCCCTAAAGTACACGTCTACCTCACTGGGGAATAATCACATAATGGCCATGGAGTTATTACATGCTCCTTATTATCCCGTCTTTCTTTGTGGCTCCAATTTAGGGATTCCATAATAAAGATGATTGAAGATAAAGACACTGCATTTGATTAACTAAAACAATAATCATGTATATTGTTTCAAAATGAGTATGAACAAGACACGCACAATATCTTCAATATGTGCATCTGTTCAGTCACTGTTTGCGTTTTTAATTGTTTGTACAATATAAGCCAGTGGAAGCATCTGGTGATTATTACAATGCCTGGAGGTCTGAGGAGGGGGCAGCAAATGAGGACTGCATGATTTGTTTGCGGTCTGCTCCGTGGTGTAACATGAGAGTCTGGTTCTTCCTCTGCTAAAGCCTTCAGCATTTATCAAAGCCACAATCGCTGCAATTACACAACTGTCATGTCATCAGTCAAACAATGAGCAAACAGTGAGTTTAAGAAACCAGCAGAGGATAAGAAGAGTTGGACACGTCAGAACACAAGTTGCAAACCAGGAATGAGAGGCAGGTGGGTATAAGAGAGCAGAGAGCAGGGGATGAGTTTCAGGATCTTACCTTTGAAGGAGATGAAGACTCGGGGGGCAGCCAATGGGTCATTGATCACTGGGTTCCCCAGAACAAAGCTGGACAGTGCCAGGAGGGCGTGGACCGTCCAAAGACCGTCCAGCTGCATGGTTGACCAACCTCCAGTAGCACACGAAGAGTGTTTTTAAATAAAAATCTGTGCAGGAACAAACAGAAAAAAACACGTGAGAAGATGCTTTCTCAACTCAACACTGCAAAAAAAAAAAAAAAAATCTGCCACAATAAGTCTGTTTTCGTTTATTAATTTATGTGCCATGTCAAATAAACGGCTCTCAGGGGCCTGTGAGTTTTTTGGAGATGCAGCACCGAGGTGTGTGGAGATTACACCCAGATCTCTGGGAGCTCCACAAAACTGATGAGTCTGGACGGAGAGGAGCCAAGCTTTTAGAGATGTGTACACACTTCCATTTGGTAAAAATTATGTTTGTTTTTCAGAGTGTGTGCCTGTGTGACAAACTGATGGGAAGATCACGCTGACTCTAGTGAGAGAAGCTCCTCTCCACGCACCCAAAACACATTCCTACTTCATGACACCATACGTATGTGCTGCTCTGTAATTATAGGTTCACCCAATGCCGAGTTATACCACGTCCTCATGTTTACTGGAGAAAGAGACAAAAAAACATTGTGATTGGTGTAATCTAAAAATAAAATATTAACCTCTTTAAAAGGCGTGCTAAAGGGGTTACAAATGACGACAGGCTCACACGCTAACTGGAACAGTTTAACAAGTCTTCAAAACAATGCAGTGGTGGTCATCAATAAAGTATCGAGTTAATGAATGATGGACACCAGGGAGCAACCACAATGACCCACACATCATCACAACTCATCAGAGAGGTCACCTCTTGCCCATCAAATGCACTCCTGGTCCATTTAAGCATCCATACCATGTTCCACACTTCACTGAGGATGAAACTTTTTTTTTTTTTGTACCACACTCAATTCCCAGAACATCATCCTGACCTCACTGCTCGGACACACAATTTACAAACCTCTTCTCTCCATGTTTCTACTACAAACACCGGACGTCTGGACCAGGTCTCCATCTCAAACACACCTTTGGAGACGTCAGCAGAGCTGAAGAGTCCTCAGACTGGTTGGCTGAAGTGAATTTATGAGCATAAGCAGCTGTTTAAACCTCGGCTGTTTACTGACAATTTGTTAACCATCCAGCTGTTTATTCTGAGACAGAGGCCAAGTCCTTCACACAAGCAGATGAAATCAAACAAGGCACTGCTCACAAATGAAACTGTCTGAAACACACACACACTCACATTATGCTATAAAGATAAATATACCTACTCTCCATGAGTAATGTTGTGACGTAAAATGAATTCATAAGTTCAAGTTTACAAAAAGGAACATTTACATAAAAATATGACCGTTTAAATCCATCACATTGATTCAAACACATCCACCGAGCCTCTCAGCTTCTCCATTGTTTGGGTCTGCATGTTATTAAGTACCACATGGACAAATGTAAAGCAACCATTAAAACTTATATAGCCAAAGACAAAAGCACAAGTTAGTCAGTGTGTAAAGTTGCAGTATAACCCTCCTCCTCCTCCTCCTGAATCCTGCTGGTTTACTCAGTGGACAATACAGGATCCACATTTGGTGACCGTCCAAAAACATTACACAAACACTGATGATGATTTGTGACATTTCACAACTGAGACTGAGAAACTGAGAAAAATACTCATCCCTGTTATGAATGCTGAAAATATGATAATGAAAAAAACAATAAACTTCATATATTTCCATCACTATGTCCATCGGCATTAAAGAGTAGAAAATGTATGCAAAAAATGTCAGTGTTGCTGAAACATGATATAGAGTGAAATCTTTGTGTAACAGACTGGCAGGCTTGGCTACACATGGACGACAGAACTGTAAACAGTCTGGTGTGGTATTAGAGCGCACGGTAAACTGAAGAAGAATTAAATAAATAGTAATAATGATTTATAAGAATTAAGGTTATGATCTATCGGACATTTAAATTATGATTACATATTTCTATTTAAGAGAAAAAAAAGCAGTCTTTGGTCGTAATAATAAAATAAGAAATAAAGAAAAGCGCGCAGCTGCAGACAGGTAACCTTTTACTACCATGAATAATTAAACACATTAAATATGAAATAATGAGCAAATATTAAGAGCACAATATTGCTTACCTTATTGTTACAGCTTTCCGAATATAACTTCAGATCCAACCTTGCAAGTCATTGAACAAAACAATTCCAACAGATCGCTCACTTTCGTCTCCAAGTTGAAATCAATAACAACAATAGAAAATCCCGGCGCAGCCTCCACACAGTCCCCGATCAGGAGGGCAGTCTGTACCTGTGCGCACTGCGTGGTTATTGGCCCCGGAGTTGTCAGTGTACAATCAGAAAATGACAGTTCAAAATAAAAAAAAATGTTTCTCTTCTTCAGTTTTATGCGAGACCGCGACACGAGCAGGTTATTGTCGCCGCACAACAACAATCAACATCTCGTGGGAAAAAAAGAAACAGTTGGAAACAAAGTCCCTGTGGCGCTCAGAGGTCCAGGCACGCAGCGTGTGTGCTCCTCAGGAAAGTTGGGCGCTCCTGACTGTGGGGAGGCAGGGCGCTAGCAGGTGGATGCAGAGGCCCATTTGCCTTAAACACACCCACAGGGCGGGCAGCGCCGAGCCGAGCCGCCCATCAGCCAGCCGAGGACGAGGAGGGGGGGTGATTTACTACCATATTATACCACTGTATGCCGTCAGAGGAGCACGCTGGGCTTAAGATTGTACCCTACAATCTAAATTCAACACTCAAGTTTTATTTTTATCGATACTTTTTGTTTTTGAAATCATGTATATTATTAAAATAACTTCAAAACTGGCAAAAAATGTGTTTACACTGACTAATGAGTAACACTTTATGGGTTTATATGGTGTAACTAATGGCTTAATCAACGGTTAATACTTAATTTGCTTTATTCAGCTTCTCAGACAAGACATTAATAACTGCTCATAGGTCATGCTTTGTAATAATGCAGTTATAAATGTTGGTAATCTATTACGTTTATTGATTTCTCACATAATAAGCCTGCAGTTAGTCCATCTGTAATAGATCATTAATAAAGGACATTTCTTTCCAGATTGTCTGCAGCACTTTTCTTTAAATGAACACTCAAATGGTCTAACCAATCACAACCAGCCAGACCAAACCTTCTTTTTACGAAGGGCTTATAACTGATCTCTAAAACATTAGTCATTATTTGTCATAAATGTACCAAAAATATTAGCTGAGCACATTTTAAAATCCCATGATCAGATGCGACTCACTGGGTTGATGCTGCAGTTGTACATCGTGGCATTTAAAGCTGCATTAGCTGATCTTTGGGCCATGGAAACATGCTGTAAACACAACACTAACATATTATTATCAGCTTTTAACTTGATATGGGGAGCAGTGTTAGCAAACACAAGATGGAGATACATTAGTATTCATCCACAGTCGTGTTTCCGTCTATGTCATCTAATGTTAACCAAAACACGTCATTTATAAAAGAGAAAAACAGACCATAACACCTTAACTGAATTTAAATTTAAAAACTGGGCTATTTTAATGATGATTGGCCAGGTTTCAGGCACTGATTGGGCTATTTGGTGTCAAATCATGGAATCTGCAGGCAAGAAAATCCAAACGCTGAGCTGAAAGATGCTGAAACACCCCACGGACCTGAGGGGGGACTGCAGAGTGGTGATAATTCTCTGTGGGTTTGTCACTATGAGCCACACCTTTCATATCACACATTGTCATGTGATTAAAATATTGATTAAAGCAGATTTGACGGCTGAATATATTAAGCTACCAGCTACAGAAACAATGAACACTGAAACTCAAAAACTTGTAAGAACATGAACACATTACCACAGTCACATTATCTTAATAAATCCAACATTTTGGATCTATTGATTGGCTAAAGAAATACAGCTCATATGGTGATGAGATGATGGATGTAGTTTTTTTATGCCACTGCTGTTGCTATTGTATGTATATATTCATTATCAGGACATTAACAACTTATGCTTTGATGCAAACTGATAAATGAAAAAAAGAAAAAACTCAGCCTGTGTGCAGGATCAGATCAGATCTCCCGTCCCTTCTACAGCTGCTATCGTAAGACAGAGTGTGTTTCACAAAGGAGGTGTTTGAATCAGTCGCCTGTATTTCCATCTTCTATCGCTGTGACAACCAGTGAGCTACCATCTGCCACCCACACATGAGGTGTGGAGGGAAACTGTTCAACAGGATTTGGCTTAAACGAGTGCATATATGTGTTCTTTTTCCTCTTTAAAATGCTTTTTATGCCTTTGCATGTTCTCACAAGTTCACTTTGACCTACCTGAGTTCCACTTTCAAAAGTGTGTATTCCAAACTGGGTAAAAGTTTCATTATACAAGCTTATCAGAGTGTTACATTGACTTCATTCCATTGAATATTTGACCTGCCAAGTCAATTTTAGTGACTTAAAGCACAGACAATGTAATGATTGTTAGCTCCAGCTTATCAGAAATTAAAAGTCTTATCTTGGTTATGTACCCACTCATTTGAAAAAAAAGAAAGGTTGAGAAATGTAATTCATTTGATGCTACATGGAAAATGTCGATTAAAATGCTTAATTTGCTCCTCTATTCAAACACTGATTGGACGCTTCAAAGTCAGAGAGTTACCGCCTGTGAAGATTTTCTAAAGCTCATTGAGAAAATTAAACATTTCCCTATTTTTAATCATATTCCATTCAGTGTCCTTTCACACCTGAATTATCTGCCCCTCATTCAATCTGGAGCTTTAAATTACGCATACTCGATTCACCATTTAAGCCAAGTCGGAGAGTTAGGGAGAAAGTTTGTCAGGTTTTCAAGTGTCGGCTCAATGAGGTCAAAAGAAGCTGTCCTGCTCAACTTTACTTCCATATGAAGCCATGACGCTGGCTCTGTGGCCTTCACTCTGCAGTCTGACCAGACATAAAGGTTCTTTTTTAAAGTGACTTGGCAGACGTCAAATAGAAAAGGATCAGTTTGATGAGTTCAAGTAGACTTCTTCCTATTCAGTAAGGACACGGCAGATTTTCTGAGAAGCAGGGCCTTCAGCTTCTCCAAAGCCGGTGCCACATCACTACACATTCCTCAGCCGGTCCAGTTTTCTGAAAGAAACAAAAAATAAATCAGCTGTCAGCCCCGCTTGTCTATAGTCGATATTTTATGCTTGATAGCAAGCCAAGGTGAGCTGTGTACATTACCCAGAACAACTGGAAGAACTGTAATATTTGAGATAAAAATCTTGCCAGTGCATGATTCCAAGCTGCTGTTGACATCTATCTAAGTGGTGTATGAAGTTGTTTTAATGTTCTGCAGAAGAACCTGCATTCCAGCTGAGGTGTGAACAGTGCTTTCTGTGGGGCTCTGCCTGCAGGGCAGGAACAGATGCCAGGTGTTATATCAACATTTGTGATTCTAACACAGTTCAAGAGATCCTCCGTAAAACTATTCCACTTTCAGTGTGTGTGGAGAGACGGGACACTGTTACATGCTCTGTAGAGGCTGCTTTGTGCTTTTGTGTTGTGTTGAACCATGTTAGGTCTCATCTTCTATCTTGGCCTGGTGAGGTGAAAATGTAGTGACAGGATTTTTCTGTTGATGTCACTCTTTTTCATCAGTTTCTTCTGATCTTACCTCTGTTTAGATGGAAATATGTATTATAACCAGTGCTGAGCAAGCATTAGGCATGCTTGAAAAATTCAATTACTCATTAAAAAAGTAATTATCTATCTATCCATCTTCAATAACCACTTATCCTTATCAGGGTCACACAGCTGCCATTGGACGTCCTGGACAATTGGCCAGTTCATCACAGGGCTGACACACAGAGACAACCATTCATACTCAAAGTCACATCTATCGGCAATTTAGATTCACCAGTTAACCTGTTAACCTGCATGTCTTTGGACTGCCCATCGAAAGCCTGAGTACCCAGACAAAACCCATGCACACACGGGGAGAACATGCAACCTCCACATAGGAAGACAGGTTCGTGCCAGGAAAGTTCTTGCGGTGTGGCCTGAAAATAATTTACATTTCTTTACAAATAACTCAAGAGCAAAAGTATTTATTTACATTACTTATAACTAATACTTTTGTTACTAACTGTAAGTCCATCAAAGATGCCTTTAAACAATTCCAAAACCCTGACACAACACATCTCCTGGATGTACCACCCCAGAAGTATTAAGGTCTGTTGGTAAAATTTGCAATCAAACAGGTTAAAATGAGAAAATATACTTTCCCCCACAATATCATGTGGGGGAAAATATACTTTCCCCCATATGATATTCTGGTTTATCAAGTAGCCATCCTTCAATTGATCATCAGCTAGGTTAGCCATGGTGAGAGGTGCTGTCCGAAAGCTAACAAGCTGAACATAGCCAAAGCTACTGGTGGCTAAAATAACACAAGACATAACTTCCAAGTTGGTGAGAGGCACATTGTTCCTCTTTTGGTTCCTTCCTCTTTCCTTCTAACCACCTTCAACCGCTGTGCTGAGCTAACATGCCTGACAGCAGTCTGTCATATGAACGTACAGAAGAAGAAAAAATACTATCAACCTCAAACTTCTGGTAAAACAATTGACAAGTTGAGTCAGTGGGATTAGTAACTGCAATGTAATTACTGAATTTCCAATTCTAATCCCTGCTTCATATCTCAAAGCTTTACTGCTTTTCTGATCACAACCTGAGGTGCTGTTTCCAGGACAGACCTGGGCCCTCTCTCAGAAAAGTGAATTTAAATCACAACGTGCTCTTTGTTTTAACGCTGGCTACGATTGCCTCATTGCCAGGCACCTGAACGTACTGATTCCTTCAAGTATTACGTCTGCAGCTTACACACACAGACACACCTGCATATTTGTGTGCACATGCACATGCAAAAAGCCTTCAAACGAGCTAAAACTAAAGCTAAAACTTTCTCAGTACGCCAACAACAGGACTTAGTAATATTTCAAATTCAGCAGGCAGGTGCTCACCTTGTGCTGCCACCAGATAGGAGAAAAGCTTTGCTCCCAGCACTCTCTGTAGATGATGTCCTCAGAGCTATTAGCATTTAAATGAGAAAAGAAAAGCATCATATCTAGATCACAAGAAAACTCTCAATAATATAAAACTTGTTCAACAGTTCCAGAATGTTTAGAACTTTTCTCATCTCCTGAGGTGAGTGACTGAATGCGAGTGAGTTAGTGACTCAGTTAACCAAGCAAATGAACAAATTAGGTAGGAGAGGATGGAAGAGGGGGATTTCAGACTCTCTGATCACACTGAACGAAAGTATGCAACTCCTCAGAGGGGAGATTACAATTCAGTGCCTACGGACCACCTTCCTTTTCCCCTACCTGCGGTTGGTGCCTTTGAGCAACAGTTTCCTCTGTTGTTTTTGGCAACATGTGGTGCTCCATACACTTCCCAGACTCTGCAGGCTCAACGATACTTTACTGCCAGTCTCGCCCCTCCTGCCCCAGGGAACCACAACCCACACCGGCCAGAATGAAGGAAATGGCTTTGATTTCCTTCCACTTTTCACACATCAAATGGGGAAGGGAACGAGGAGCGTACGCTGGTCCTGACCGAGCTGCATAAACAAACTTATGCCACAGTGCGTACGTGTGTGCGCGCGTATGTATGTCTGTGTCATTTAAATTGTGTGAGCATGTTGGACACAATATAATGTGTGTGTTGAGGAACAGGTGAGTTCATTTCTACCCGCCGCTGCTCAACATCAGTGTTGACATTATGTGAAAGGTAAATACTCTGTAATTGAATAAAATCACAAACCAAGACATCGGCCCAGGGAGAAATAGCCGACCCACTTTGAGATTCTCAATACACCTCTGTTCTCCAAGGTTGGCCGTCTGGGATCTTTTTTTGGCTGTCACCATAAAGTTGAGTGGCAAAATTTGAACAAATAATCCATCGACCTAAGTTTGAATGGTGATTTCATTCAGCTGAGGAATGGGTCTGATTATAAAAAAAGAAACACAACCAAGTCCTCTAGGTGGGTCATACATGATTCATACTAAGTATGCGTCATAGTTCACACCAACTTTCTGGGAGGTACTGTACTGGGACAGAGTTTATGTTGTGCTACTAGGACCTGTGGGAGAGGTAAAGACTGGATTACATCACTGAACCACTGAGGTGTTTAGATACGCATGGACCAAAAAAATACTTTCACACATTCAATGATTATGTATCATAATCTGCAAAACTAGTTATCTGGGAGGTCCTGCTACCCATCCCAGGACTATATAACCATAAAATTCACAGAAAACTGGGAAGGGCTCTGACAAGGGCTATTTCCCAAACAGATTAGCCGGATGGTGTATTTCACCCAGAACACCAAGGACTGTTTCTGCCTCCTGAGTTCAGTCATAAATCCTGTTGAGAATTTCAAATGTGGCAAAAGATCAAGTTCAACTGATTATTTATTCAATCTGTCAGTATATCTATTATTCAACTGATAAAGTACGAAATCTGCATTTGTTTAAATTAATCGTTTGACACTTTGTGAAATACAAATGTTAACTTTCATGCCAATAGTACCACTCTCATGTCTGTAGAATAAATACGTAGGTGGAGCCAGCAGTCGTTAGCTTAGCATAGAGACTGGAAAAAGAGGCAAACAGTCTAATGAACATGTTCTGTCTCATTTGTCTAACCCATTCAAAAACCAAAGTGTAAAAAACTAGTTTTCTGTTGTGAGCGGGGTAAATGCCAAACTATTTCTTGACCGTGACCACTAACTTCCTGAAGTCTCTGCTGGTTACTTGGCAACTGCTGCCAGCACAGGAATAGTCCCGCACATAACTCCTGTAAAACCACAACATAACATTTTTACATTTCAGTTTTCAGATTCAGCTAATAAGATTTCCAGTCATTATGCTAAGGTAAGATAACCAGCTACTGGTTCCAGCTTCATTTAATGTGCAGGTACATCAATGAGTAATTGAAATAAATAAGTTTGTATCATTTATATACTGCGTTTGTACCTTTATTAACATCTTTCATTTCTAGTTTAGGTTGTTTCATAGCCAGATTCAGGGCACGGTTTCATGTTTCTGAGATGAAGTGCCCCCTCATCATGTGCTGACCATATTAAAAAGCAGGCCCACTTTGTTCCCACAGATGCAGTAGCTGTTACTACAACCCTCAAACACTTACCAGAAACCCATTACACAACTACCACACTAATAACTACTACCACTCTTTCTGCCTCTGTCAGCAGCCCGTGTATATTGCGTCCTCTTTGGGTTGACAGTCTGGCTTGCAGAGAAGCAGCGAGTCCATGTCATAAATTCTCCTCTACAAAGTTAAACTTTTGACAACGCTTGAAAACCTGACAAGCACAGTGGCTGTCGAGTAAGTTTTCAAGAGAAAGTGTGCACTCTCTCCCACTGGCTTGTTATCTATTGTGCTGTTGACTTTGCACTGTTCTGCTTCACGGATGCTTCCTGAGGATGTGATGGGATTCGTAGTGGGTAAGAGTGCTACTTCCTCTAGGCTCTCATTCACGTCCTGCTTTTCGATAGGACACCGAGGTCATGACCCCATCAATCGAACCCATATCCAGGTTTTACTAATATGACTGAGCTCCTGCCGTGTTTGCATTGAGGATAACTGTTTAAACCTGCTTGTCCAGTTGCACCTTTGTTGCATGTCTTGATTTGATCGTTGACATCATTAGCAAAGATGATGAGTTCAAATGGATGTCAACTTTGTTTGTTAAGTATTTAAACACAGTGCAACAGTGGATTGCTTGAAGGGATAATCCCATTTAAAAATGATTAAGCATGCATAATTATAGTCTCTGAAAGGATTGAAGGATGACCTGAACCTCAAGTTTGAGGTTCATTACAGTTCTAACAGACATATATCAAAAATATCTTGACGTAATATTCATTGATCATATACTTTGATACATCATTTTCCAGTTCACTCTTCCTTGACATGATTTAGTGTGTAAACTCCTGACATTATTCCAAAGAACATTCATTTTAGTTTAACAATATGTCCACCGATGTGAGCATAACAGCCGCCAGTGGAGCGAACCAAACTGCGGAAACCACAAATGTGGTGCCACTTTTGTTTTTCTGTGTGTCTATATCCATGCCAACAATGTAACCTTGCCCACTTGAGTTGTTGGGAGTTGCCACTGCTAGAGCTGAGAGGTTATCTTAAACTCTTTATGGGAACTAATTCTGCAAACTCTCAATACTGGCTTGTACAACTATTGTTTCTGCAGGGACAGGATACTCCCTTCCTCTCCCACACCCTCACCCATCCCACCATGAAGTCACCCCCTGAATCTCAACCTAATTATATTTACTTGATTTGAGCTCAGTAGGCCAGCCCGATAAATGGAAATGCGACTTAAAATATATTGCTATTATTCATATGTTCTACTACAGAGGACATCCTACTCACTTTTAACTGTACGTGCAACACTTTAAGATCACATACACATGTGTTTACTTCTACTACAGTACAACAACCTCAATAGACCAGAACACAAATAAAAGGCTTAACGTTTCTCACCAGGTAAACCTCCAGCTCTTAATACTGCTGTCTCCACCTAACTGAAGAGCCAACATCCAGCCGAAAGAAAGGTCAGGCCTGTCCTGTAGGAGTTGGTGAAAGAGTTGAGGAAACCTCTCATCAAATTAGAGGTAAACAAAACAGCTTAAGACGTGTACATGCAAAAAATAAACTTTCATCTTATTATTAGATTGACCACATGTAGCAGCAGACAGCAGGGTTGCATCATCTAAACAGAAAGGTTAAAGATACTGATATTTCATATTCAGTATTTATAGATGGTTTGCATCTACACCTATAGCACAATGAGTTTTACTCTTCCAGAAAGATGTTGAAGAGGAAGGTGTCCTATTAACAAGAACTGGTGTGACATATGACGCAGTAAAATGTAAAGGAAGGATGCTGAGGTATCCTCCTTATTTCCCCTTCCACCGCTGACGTCAGCCTCTTTCCTCTTCACCAGCTCATAGGATACCAGTGTCATGGTTACAGTTCCAATATTCAAGGGTGTGCCTTCCACACAGCAGTGGGTGACTTGCATGTACACCACCCACTTATGATGGAAACTCACTTCTTGTTATAAAAGGGGATAAGCTATTACGACATGGCATCCCGAAACCAATTCTTCACTTCTGCGCCAAGTCCAAGTGTGCTGACTCATGTTATCTCTCTGTTGCCGTGCTACTGTGACTGAGATACAGTAGGAGTGAGCCTGAGGAAATAACAAAAACACACATACTGGCACTTCAGTATCACCCATAAATCTCTCAGCAAGATTCCAATCAAGGCTGGCAGCACGAAGGATTTCCACAGCCATCCTCAAAATGGTATTATAACCATCTTCAACTGTTGCATTTGCATGGTGTTTGAACACTTGGATGTCCTTCAGTTTGAGTACAATAACCCCACATCACCGAAAGTGTATAGGACAGCGTGGCCTGCATGGGAGTTCCGAGGATGACAGGAGACTTGATAACATTGCGTTTTAAGTACTGTGAAAACTCCTGGTCTCTATGTGAAGTACTTGTGTTGTCTGCCATAATGCTGGAGGGGCTGTGGGCCCTGCATGTCTGGGCCGCTCTGCTTCTCAGTTTGTAGACTACACAGCGCCAACAGCACTAAAGGCCAAAGCCTGGATTGAATTAATTTCTTTGGGAACTGAGTAACACTGTCAACATCACTAAAGGAAACACATACTTTAACAGTTTCAAGTTTGGATTTATCCTTAATCACTACAATAGACTTTTGCGGACTTTACACAAACATGATCAAACCTTTTTAATGCATTAATCCTTAATTGTGTTTGGGTGTGAAATAAATCCATTGGGATTCAATGATGTCATGGGAGTGGCTGCAGATATGAACACTGTGTGCCCTCGGATGTCTTCACTAACTTCCTGGCTTTTCTAAAAACACGCAATGATGTGACAAATGCCACGGAATTAGGCGTGTTTGCGTGGGTTGCTTCAGGTGGCAGCAAGACCCTGGAATGCAATCCAGGAAGTCCAGTTTGATATAGTTTGATATTGAATCTTGTATCTACCAGGAATGTTTGTGTGAAGTTTCTGCTTCAACACAGTGCTGAATTTTATTAGTGGTGTTCCTGGCATTGAAAACGACATTTAACAAATGTAACAACAGTGTGTCTTTCAAGAAACAATTTTCCAGTTGCTCAAGATAACCCACAGACCTCACTGTGAGCAGTTTTCACTGGAATTACTTTCTACCCAGAAAACAATCATTAACTGTTGACAGTATGTAATGTGTGCACTGTTTCAGAGGCCTGGAAGAACCAAGTTCAACAGGATGTTTTTTTTTTTTTTTTTTTTTGTTATCTGGCTTCACTAAGCCTATGAACCACAATCATGCTAAGTGGTCACACAACAGTGGCTATCAACTTGGTAAGTCAACCCAAGTTTTCCCAATTCCACCATGAGCATGTTCACAAAAATAGACAAGTCTAGTGGCAGCAGAGCGACATGTTTCACATGGAAACAGCAGACTATGAGAATGATATGACAAATACAAAGATGTTAAACATAATGCAGGCTAAAAGCTGCACAAATGCGGGAAGGACAATAACATTTGTGTATTCTATTCAATTAATATGTTGCTTAGATGTATTCTTATGATATGCATGGCAGTTTTAGTCTTATTTTTTCAGCTGCAACCCCGGCAGTGTGAAACAGACTTGAGACCAAATTAAAAAATAAAAACGATGGTACTTTCATATCTTATAAGGAGAGCTACAATGGGCTTTACTTATTTAAGCAGTCACAGTGTTGTAGGATGATATCCGTATGCAGAAGCACAATGAAATGTGCTTCAGTATATGGAAAAAATGGTCTGTTATCTTAAAAGTAAATTGCTCCAGAGCAGGTTAGGTGTGGAGCATAAGTGATGTAAGCGATGGCAAAGAAGAAGTTAACCACCATCGTAACCCTGAAATGCTGGGGTTAAACCTGAAGTTACCTTGCTAACCCCAAATGCTGCTTCATAGTACTCTGGAAAGAAACGTCAGACTTGAACTTTTAAATGTAACATTTCAAGATTGTTTTGTGCCACGGACACCTCATCTCTATTGTATTAGTGTGGCATCAGAAAACTCAAAAGCTGTACAAATAAAACCATCTGCATGGGCAGACACCACTACAGCAGGAAAATATTATTCTTTTCTTTTTGTTCCTCATTTGGATAAAAGAAGCCTTTAATTAGAACTGAACTTTTTTCCATCAGGGGCAGTTTTTTTTTATTCTTTTCCATTAAGGTCAATAAAAAAGAGGGTAAGTTTAGATGTGAGAGCACGACCCGGCAGTCAGCTGGAAAAGACATCATGATCAGATGTCATCCCCAGCTCGTGTGCTACAGATGTTTTACCCAGGGCTCCAGGTGACAAAGTCATTAGGGTTTATGCACTTCTGATTACCGAGTGCTACAGTGGATCACCCTCTACTAAGATGATATATGAGTAACTTCCGTGAAGGCCTGTGCCAAAAAGGCCCCCCATACTCTCCTAAACACCATCTGTCATGTCCTTTAATAGTTTTCAATTTAGCATTAACACAGCGATCCTGTCAGGAGGACGCTGTTTGAAATGACACTGGCTTTCATTTCTTTTAAAACAAGAGCAGGAGGCTTCATCAAACAGTACTCTGCATGAACCTTTTGAACCACAAACTGTTTTGGTTTCTAGGCTTGGCTGGATTTTTGTCCTTCCCTGAAACCCTTTGTGCTCTCCTTATATGACCTATTGGCAGTGCCACCTTAAGAGGGATTCCAACACGGATCTGCTCCATGGCATCAAATATTAGCCCAATGCACGAAGACTTTTGGCACATAAGGATGACTCACACTCGAAAAACACCCTTTCACCCACAGTTAGAAATGACTTGTAACTTCAAAGCGGCCTATTTGATTTTGCATAAGAAAAACATATTTGTGAAACTGCCTCAGGAGTTTATGTCTAATTACGGTGTACAGTATGAAGGGATTTTGAGGACAATGTGAGCATGTCACCCAATCAGACTGATGCCAGGTCATTAAAACAGGCCACAGATGGAACAAACTCAAAAACACTACTTATTTCCAAGGGTGGATCTGTTGCCGTTAGTTCTCTGCAGGCAATACTGATGACAGGCAAAGCACTCTTCATAAACGCTTCGTAAAAAGTAAAAAACAAATGTGTAGAGAGACTGTCCTGATCCACAGTACGTGATTGATGAGCAGCTCAGAACAGCACAGTCTGGAGCCAGTGGCTAAGCATGTTGGCCTGGTTCTCATTGAAGAGGGGATCACTGTTTGAAAGTCTTGGGGTGCAAGATCTGTCCCAGCTTGGACTGCAATGTACAGAACATCACTTTATAGATATTTGATTTGGAAATAAATAGAGGACAGTGCTATTGTCAGGGCTCCAGTGTAATAGTTTGCCATCTGGCTTAAATGTTTATACCACACTGGTTTGTCTTTATTGGAAGTACTACAGTAGGAAATGACCCACTACAGGAATGTGTTAGCAAATATCTCCAGGGCACACAGACTATTTCCCTCTCGAATAAGAAAGGATGAAAGGATCTTTTGTTGCGCTCTGAGGTAACGATTCCGGCCATGCAAGGATTCCTTACTTTTACATCTGAAGTTTTCTCGTGAGAAATACCTGCAGGGATATGTGCAAATAGCAACCATCAATGGTGAGTAATTGGAGGACTGTCCCTACTTAACAGGTGAGAAAAGATAATGAGGGAACATATAACAGAAGGAGAGCTGAGGATGAAAATAACACCTGCAACTAAAACTTGCAGGTCTCTCAGAGAGAGAGAAAGCGAGGGCATGCAATGTGGAACAGGTGATCAGATAATCCCTGTATCTCAGCAGGCAGCCCGGCTGCATACTCAAGTATTAGCAAGCACCTCTCTGATGGAGGTCTGGATAGTGACACACAGCTCAGCGATGAGACAGGAGAGATAGATGACCAGATTATGTCCCACAACAAAAGCAGTGGAAGAGACTTTGGAAAGATTGCACCACTCCTTTTTTTTTTTACTGCTGGAGAAATAACTTCATGGTTGGTATCAGTGTGTGAGTAGCATGCTATTCTGCCAGCAAACCCAATCTTGCTGGTTTTAATTTTTAAAAAAATGATTGTTTTTTTTTATTTGATATAGTAAACAGTTCATGTCTGAGAAGAGCAACCAAGGAAGTGTTATTATAATAGAGTCAGAATAATATGATATTGCTATAAGAAATAAGAAAGAATAACACACTTAAGAGGCTTCTACTTGGGCAATGTGGTGCACTAAAATGCTCTCAAACTCTCAAACAATGGATGCTGGGAAGTCGGCTAGGATAATGATAAAATATTGTTTCATTCCACAAAATTACCGCATGATGGTTTTATAGTTTACCCAATTTCATTGCAGTCTAACCAAGAGTTGCTGCAGCATTTCGCATGAAACCAAAAATGTCAACTTCATAATGGTGCTGGAGGAACAGTCAGGGAATCATCAAATATTTGATCCTTTAGGGTACAATTAGTGTATTCCAATTTATCAGCTGACGTGCTGATTAAACACCACAATATTTTAAACATGTCCCAATTACTGTATGAACGATCATTTACTCGATGGCTCTTACATAAAACATTTACCTGTCAGTCACTGAAGAAGAATTTGCTTTAGTGTAGAGAAAGTAAATCAATCCACTGAGCAAAAAAAACACTTTGAAACCTCAGCAGAGGTTGTGTTGAGCGTGCTGCTCTGTGAACTCTGACCTGGCCTGAGGTGACTTACATAACTCAGGCTTGACAGAAGTCTTGCTCTGTCTCTCTCTCTCTATCTCTTTGTTTGTTCCCTCTTTCTAATGCACATTAATGCAAACACACACTCTCACAACACAGACCACCACCCGTTGCTTACACACATTCATTTGGCGACTACCTGTACCACACCTATAGGCTTCCCTGCTGTGGGTATTTACATCACAAGCAGCTGCAGGACACTGATGGTCCATTGACAGGGAAATGTGCCTGTCACTAGGAAATGGTGTATTATTAACAGCAGCACACAGAGATCAGTGAAAATGTCTTTCCAGGAGCAGCAGCTCACTGTGACAAACTACCTGTAAGATGGGCACAATTTAGATACACAGCACAAATATTTATTTGAAGATTTTTTTTTTTTTTTTAGCTTTCCTGTGGCTCTAAGGATGGTAACGTTCGTTTGTCATCTTAATCGACCAGTCTGGACAAGACAAGAAAAATCTCAACAGCTATTGGACGATGGATGATTGCCATGAACCTTTGTACAGACATTCATGGTCCCCATGAATGAAGCCTGCTCTCTTCAGTGATCCCTTAACTTATCCAACCAAATACCTGGAAAACCGTGACATTCTCATTAGCTTCAGTTATACTTTGCGACTATAGAGCTAATTACCAAATGTTAGCATGCTAATTAAATAAGAGGGTGAACTGCAAGACCTGTTAAACTTCAACACGTTACATAGTGCCATTGTGATGCCATGCCATTCTGTTTTGGTCCATTCTCCACGTGGCTTCATTTCAGAGCATTTTGCCAACCAGACTTTGTCATCTTGCTTAGACCTGGTCATTTTTCTTGGTTTATGCTCTTCTACCATGAGTCAACATGCTATGTAGTTAAATTGTTTCCCAGCTCGAGTGATGTGGCTTGTTGGGGCATCCATCGAAAAAAGAACAGTCATGTGTTCTTTGTAGAGTAGAACAGAGAGCCGCTTCTTGGACGCTTCTGCATTTAGTGGGATCACAATCACTGTCTAGAATAGCCGTGATCAGCTCTGGCCACGGTGCACCCGGATCACGTCACCATGCCTAGTGGAATTCTAGTTACAGAGCTGTTGCTTATGTATATGTTTATTTACTTGGTGAGGCTTGATAGTTCATACAAACCACTGATGTGAATTTCGTATAGAACCACTTAGAAAAATATTCAGAATTACTTTGTTACATTCTGCCCTGAATCCAAACCTCATCACAACACTCTCTCATACTTTAGTCAGACAACATCTTCATTTTCTTCTTGACCTCCAACGCAATGCAGAAAGCGCAGGCAAATTGTTAGATCTGATCCTTTGTAAAACTACCATACCAGCTCTTTAAAAAAATGTTGGCCATGGCAGGTTAGGTGAGTTGGAGCTGATGAGATGCCACTGTTTGATCCAGACTGACATGGAGATGGAAGGAGGGGGAAAATGAATAAACCAGATTGAAATTCTCCAGCCTTGCACTCTTGCTCCCAGGAGAGCGACCAAGCAAAAGGAATATCTGATAAAAACAGAGGAGAAACAGGCAGAGAAACTTTGGGCTTTGAATTATTGAGGCATTTTCAGGTTGTAGTGTGTGCATAGGCTTGTGTTTTAATGTGGGAGACCTCATGAATGGATATGTATATCCAGGATTGTAGTAATACCGAAGCTGTGCTGTGGAGTTAACAATGTGTCCGATCAAGTCAAATTCAAATCCCCTCGTAATCCAGTTATGCCTTCAATTTTTTACCATATTCAAAACCATACGTGTGGCTCATGCATGACAAGATGAAGTTAATAACAAGTCAGTTTGATCATGACCTCCATCCTGAGATGATTCACCAGGCATGAAGAGTCAAAGCTTTCATTTCACGATGCTTTGAGTTGCATTTCTGAGGTAGTGTGGCCTTCACACAGTGCCATGTGGAGAGTAATAGAAATTGGTGTTGAGTATGTGGTATCCATGGTGACCACCCCATAGTTAAAGAGAGGGATTCTCTGCCAGCATTGTGTGTCTAGACCATGTAAGTGTATCCAGTTGGGTGAAGCAAGTCTGGCGCATCTCGCTTTCATGTGCTAGATCAGAGCCATGCTAATGTTAGTTTCAGCAGTATTAGCGGCTCTCAGCTCAGCCTTGCTTTCATTGTCATGTGGCCATAGCAACCGGCGATTGTGAATAACACTATTGGCTTTTTATTTGTTTGTAAGAGCAATGCCAAATTCAGCAGGTCACTCATCCGGCTGCCTTTTTTATTGTGATTCTGAGAAACAATTATAGAAATTAAAATGAATAACGTGCTATTTAACAGCTAATGTTAGTGTCATTGGTGCTGACTTCAACTGAAACTGTGTATATTAGAAAACCTAGAGAAATCTTCTGATTGTGGACTAGTGTTTGTGTCTGAGAAGCATCAGTGTGTTAAATAATGTATTCATTTTTGAGCATTCACTCACCACAGATGTTGTTGTAAGCCTACAGCAATTTAAAAAAAACCTACATATGTTGGCTGCTGCAGGTGAAGCTACACAGATTGAAGAATGAATTATTAGTGACTGAAACGTTACATGTTAACCCAGTGAAGAAAAAGCATCTTTAAAAGAGAAATCAGACTTAGTGAGAAGAAACAGCTCCCATAAATAGCTAGTGCCTCTCTCTAAACATAAGAGGCTATCAGAGAGGGTTTATGGCTTTATGGGTATTTATAAATGTCCTCATGCACATGCCTGATTTGATACCCACCAACAGACCTGCTCTGTAAATCACACTCTACAGTAGACCTAGGCAGCTATAATTGACATGAATCCACAGATTAATAAAGGATAGTTTTTTTACTGAGTTCGTCCTATCATGAACACGTTAGAGTTCTCTGAATAATAACAGTAATTTACAGCTTCTGTCTTGCCGAGCTGACCTGTCTTTCTCATAAATGGCTATTATTCACCACCCAGTCATCCCAGCAACCTGCCAAACATTCAGCCTGACCATGAGCGGACATATCCGAGAGCAGCATTGATGTGCCTGTTTAGGACGTCTAAACGTGTGTGTTAAAGTAAAGCAGATACTAATAGATGTGTGGGCACAATACAGAGTACTTAAATATGGTATACACCGACCGGCCACTTCAGTAGGTACGAAGGTACTTCAAAGCTTAGAATCTTTCAGGTTGTGTTGGCACTGTCAGCGAGGTAATAGTTTAATTATGTTTACTATTGAGCTTGTAGTTTGCAGCAGTGTATTTACATACACGAGAAGGGCATAATATTAGAAACATATCTTGATATAATGCACACCAGTACAAAAACAGCACCCACTAAGACCTTAATAATAATGCAAAATGATAAACTTCTTAATAGTAGAATTCATGTTAGAGTTGTTGTATTGGATCACATTGGATTGTACAAGTGTACCTAATGAAGTGGCCGGTCAGTGTATATATTCAGTTATGCAAGTTATTGGATATAGGGAACATACAGACATGATGGATTCTGCAAGCTCTTCTACATATCAACACATGTGGTATGTATCTATGAAGACATGAGAACTAAAATGAAAAACACAGCATGGGTAACATCCTCAATCCAGGGCACCGTAACTCAACCACAGAAGAGATTTCTGATTATTTCTATGAACATTATTATACAACACTTACACATGCAAAGAAAATGATATTAGGTCAGTTCTTCATCAATGTAAAAAGACTTTGGACATTTTGTTCTTTTTCTTTTTTTTATTCTTTAATTTTTTTGTTACATTCTGCAAAACCTACACTGCATGATAGATGTGTAATGTCAATAAACTATAAATCCACTTTACTATTGGAGTCTTGATTTATTCTTCCCTGAGTTTGATGTGATATAAAACAAATGGCAACACCTCCACATTCAGCCAGACAGCAGTAGAGAATTACCGTGATATGTAGATTTTTTTCAGACTTTCTTCCAGGCTAGCATCAGTTCACAGAGCTCATCGGTGTAGCCAAAAAGACTCAAATAATAAAATATAGTCTGTTTTATTTACAGCCGCCTAATGTTGTGGCCTTAGTCCAAATAAATGTTGTGTTTCCAAGAAAGCCGAGAGAGCACAACTGCTCCTTATCACATGAAAAAAGCAACAGCCTAACTTACGAGTTCCTGGGGGGTTTGAAAGAACAGAGTAGAGGGCCATACCCCAAGTCTGAGTTGGATGTACGCTGGAGCACCTGTTCATGTCTGCAGGCTTAGCTGCTCATCTCTTGCTAAAGCCATCACAGCGTGCTAGCGCTGTGTTGTCACATATTTGGCTTCAGAGAGCAGAAAGAAAAGTTAATTTTTTTCCCCCAAAATCATATCAGCATTCACTACGGATGAACCTTAAGTGGCCTAAAGAGATTTTTACAAACTTGGCACAAGTGTCATAGAAAATTTATGGATTATTTATCTGTCCATGCACAGAACAAAGCCAGACCTTAAAACAGCTAGCAGATATTGCATTATATATTTCACAGACAGTTTCTGTTGAACTTTGGAATAATTTGAGGAAGTATTATCTGTAAACACTCATAATTTTCCTGAAAACTTGTTTCCTTTCATGTAAACACAGCCAATGAAGCAAAAGTCCACAAAAGAATCAAACAGACTAGTTACATATTACATGATAAGCATCAGCAGAGTGGGGGAACCTGGGAGGGGTCTCTTGAGGCTCTGATAAGCATTTACCACCTGTTCCCAAGAGCCACAGATCCTGGCATTTGATAGCAGCTCAATCAACATGGCATTGCTGGTATTTGGCAGCATTATCGAGTGACAGATAATCACTTCATTGTGCTGCATCCATGCCTTGCTGGAGTGAAATCATCCAACCAGCAGTGACCCTTAATGAAATACTGTATTCCAACATCCCTCTGCTAATCCAGGCAGGTATCTCATTAGTTATCTTGGTTGTGTGGTATTTGGAGCAGGTGGGCAGCCCTGTTGCAGATGCTGACTGACATCTCTTTTCATCTCAGGCCCAGACCTGCTCTTTCTTTTATGTGTCTCAGCCTCCCATAGACACGTAAAAGCATGCTGCAGAAAAAGAGATGGAGACTGCATAATATCTCAGCTGCAATGGTGACATGTGTCACCTTTTTATACATTCATGTAGACAAGGTGTTTTTATAATAGCATTTTGGCAGAGACGGAGAAACTCTATAGCACTGCGTACATGCTACACGCTTCAGAAAATGTTCAGCGATGTTAGAGCCAGGACAAAGTGTATTGTATTGATCTAACAATGATTTATGAATGTGCTAAAATGCAGCTTGTCATACGACTATTCATGGTATCTGGGGCAGTCTAGGGTTGTGACCTATCACACACATTCACACACAGACTGACATGCTTTCCCACACACTGACCTCATGGTTGGCACACATGTTACAGTGTTTTATCATGGAGTCCTAAAGCCAGGAGACAGCTGTGGAGCAGCAGTGGCTCTGTCACACAGCAGGACAGTAACACGGACAACTGACAAGTCCACACAAAACATAAAGTAGAGACATAAATCTTTTATTTATCTATGGAACCTATTTCACCACTGTTTCATCATCTGTCTGTGTTTATCTCATCGTCAGTGAAAATAAAACTTTTTTCTTTTGATGCATTTCAAAATATTTTTTTCAGACAGAGGATTGACTGTTTATCAAATACTTGTTCATATTCAGAGACTTTGATCATATTATCTCCAGTTATTTGTGTATTCCTGCAAAATATTTCATAATAATTACTACAACTATCAGCAATTACTACACATCTATTTAATAATTTATTAAATAAATGAATAAACTATTGATTAATCTAATGATAATGAATAGGGGCCAAAAGTTACTGGACTTTGTTGTTTTTGTTTTGTAAATCAAAAACGTGAATATTTTAAATGCAGCAAAGTCTACCTCTTTTAGCTTCTAGCAGTTTGTAGAATCTGTGTTGTGGACTGAACATTAGCTGAGACTGCAAGCTCTGTATTTGGAGATGCCAGACAAACATCTGTTTTGTATTTCTGTTGCTTGATTCTGCTGCGAGACCGCACATCAAAGTAGCACCCAGACACACAAAACCATCATGATGTAGTAGTAAAATGTGAAATTATTCCAAAATATTTAGCATTTTCTAACACCAGGGAGTATTCAGGCTTTGCCCAAGTTAGTCAACAGACAGAATTCCCTGAATGCACCAACGTGGAACAACTTTTCAACTTCAAGATTTTTAATAAACTAGAAGGAAAGCAGATCAGGATAGAGGATCTAGATCTTAGTCTGTGAGGGCTGTTTTCTCTACAGGTTACATTGTAACCCTGTTTTCATACCTTTGTAGAGGTACTCTGCAGTCATAAAGTGACAGTAAAGCCGTAGGTCCATGATATAGTTGTGCAATACTTTACTCTCCAAGGAGGAGGATTTGTAACAAATACAAAAAGAAAGCTCCTTATTTGAAGCCTCTCATAACAGTGTGGCCCATTATGTAATAGTAGATGTTTCCAGTATTAACAGTAACCTCTGGAGCATGGTCAGGCTGTAGCAGATAGTAATCTGAGGCCTGAACAGGCACTTCTCTCTGACCTCTGTGGCCTCTCTCTTCAAGCCGCCCTGTAATTACTTTGACCTGCGAAGACTAACTGGCTCTAGTCTTCACACTTCAAAAGAGAGCAGCCCTCACACATTCACTCTGAAGATGAATACAGCTGTTACGATATCATCTGAGGTGAACACCTCCAAGAGGTCAAATTCCTACTTTTCATTGGACTTCATGTGTTTTTCTGTCTCTTTAGTCAATACAACATTTTTGTCATTTTTCATCTCCGTAAGATAACGTGTGGAGAGGAGGTCAACGAGAACATGTAAGGAATGCATTACTGTATTTTGGAAATGGACACAACACACAAACCTGGTACCGCAGATGATTCACCAACTTTACAATGCATATAGTATTAAATCTAAATAAAGCACAAGAGCGTTTACATTTTAAACCACAGTAGCTGCTGTGCAGTGCATAGCTTGCCTTATTACTCCTCTACTACACCAGTCACAGAAGCAGCATGACATTCATTGACAAAGTTGATGTATTAAAGGCAAAGCTTCCATTATCTGTTAAAGCTACCACAGTGTAAGCAGTGTGTAGCAGCAGGCACTCACATGGCCTTTATTTCCTGCACAGCTGCACGGCTCTGTGGTAAAGCAACAATGGGTAAAACACATTTCATTAAATGTGCTGCACATTTATTCCCTCACTAACAATGCAAGGTAGCATATTGTGCTAATTTGTCCTGTTGCACAACAGAACCAACTAAGGCTCTATTACACCCTTGAGTGAAAATAATAGATCATTTACATGCAATCTGAATATGAATTCACTGCTGAAAAGTTCCCCTGCAGCTCGACAACAAACGTTCTCACCAAACTTGCACGCAATGCAAATGTTGCAAAAAAAGTAAAAAGAAAAAACACAAGATGCAAAGATTTTTTATTCTTAATCACAATTAAAGTGAATGTGTCAGCATGTATGCATGGTTACTCCCATTCAGTTGCATTTATTCGCCTATTATGTTCCAATTTAGGTAAGTTTAAGAGGTCACCATTTAAGTTCTCCAAGATTCCCATCATATGAAATGCAATATTTCATATTAGTATGATTGTTATTGACGTTGCTACAGCCATTTGATATATTTACACTCATACAACTCTGTATTGTAATTTGCATCATCAGGAGTCAGCCATTCCTACATTGAAGCCAGATCAAACACCATAGAAGCAAACAGCATTACAGCAATGTAATGGGATGAAACCTCTCAGGCCGAGGTTAGTGCTTTTAACTAGTCCAATTAATGTATTGTGTTAGACTCCATTTTTTTATGGAGCAAATAAAAAAGGTACTACTAAAGCGAAATCATTCACTTGTTTCCCAACCCAAATCTTCCTGGGCATAAATGTAGTGGTGGGATCTTTCTCGCTCTGCAGGGTTTTACATACTGCCATTGTTAAAACACTTGAATAGGCAGATTGTTTTATTCAGCGTCTTCGTTAGCCTCACTCACTGAGAAAACAAGCTCAGAATTACTGAATCTGAAAGCCTCGTTGGGAGTTGAAAAGAAAAAGAAGCTGCCCACTTCCTCCTCCCAAATTTTTCCATTCTTCATCAGCTGGTTGATTATCCGAACAAGCCCAAACCTTGTCTACTCTTGCTTATGACAGCCCATTACCGCCAGGCTTAGCATGAGCCTCGTTCAAAGCAGAGAGGATTAGAGGATAATTAAAATAAACAAGCTGATGTCATCTAAATGCACTTGTTTGGCGGAGGGGCACAGACTAACACAGCTCTATTGAATCCCCCTCTATTTACCCATATTCCTGGGTGCAATTAGAAGCCACACTTGTTCCACAGGGGAAGTCACACAGGATACTGCAGTGACTGGCTGGAGTCCCAGTGGACTGCTATACTTTTTCTGCTGTGCGGAGCTGTGGTTGGTTGGAATCAATGTTTGATCTCAGGCTAAAATATCTAATGGCCAAAGAAGAGATAATATCTTAGTGCTGGAATGCCACTCTCCTCTCTGGGAGGCAAGCATGGCTGTAATTCACTGTCTTCAGTTAAAATACCAGTTGTCATTCTGTAATAAAAATGCGTTGACCTTTCTTGTAATTTGTAGTGACCCTACCTTGAACTCAGCTTGAAAGCATCATCAAATACAGATGTGCATGCGGTGGCGGGGCAACAACTGTTGAGTAAAATTATGAGCAACAATGTTAACAGTGAAGCGAGGCCCAATGTTGTGTTGCACAGAATTCACACAATGGAACACGTGATGGTAACAGGGTGGTTCGGTTGATACCATCCAGTGTACACTACAACCAAAGAATTCAATCGGAGGAGCCACAAATAAATAAATAAATAAGTAGAAATAAGGTCAGGTTTGTTCAGAGCTAAGTGTCAAGTTAAAGGTCAGTGACTGAAGAGGAGTTGAGTCAGATCAAACAACAGCTGTGATGGGAGGTGCCTCATTTTCAGCATGTGACAACATTTCACCATCACTTTGGCTGACACACGACAGGACCTGCAACAGAAAGACGTCATTTCATTCCAAATTTCCCTCACGCTGGTTGTTGCAGGGCACCCTTGACCTTCACTGTTTCTGCCCACTCAAGTTATGAGTCATTTAAAAAGAGAAGTTAAAGGACAGCATAAGAGCATATGGCACCTACGTGCTCTCTGGAAGCAGATGTTTCCATCTGGGAGTGGCACTGTATATATTGTATTATATTCATTAATGAAAGAGCAGAAATTACAGCAATGTTTTGAGAGCTTGAACCACTGATTAACATATCCCATGTAATGAGTTCATCGGCTCTGAGAATGCTTTAGCAATGATATGTTTTCTTACTTTCGACAAATCCCACGAAGAGACCAAAACCAACAATTAATTTATCCCACCAACAAATTTAGCATCCAAAGGCTAATATATCTCATCCCTCTGTACCATAAACTATTAAAAACACATCAATCATTGAACCCCGCCTTTACACAGGTGACATGTCCTTTCATGACAATGAGCACAGGTTGTAATTTATTTTGTGTCAGTCCCACATACAGTACATCGTCCTGTTACTGTAGCTCAGCAAAACTGACTGCGACTATACTACTTACTCCTGTTTGAGTAACGTGCTGAAAAACAGTGCACAGCTGTTTGAGGAAATAATTTAGACTTGTAAAAAAACACAAAGTTGCATCTTTAAAAAATGTCTTCAGTGGGTTTGGGGATGGGAGCCACAGTCAGAGGAAGGTATTTTGGAAGTACTGATTTTTTTTTTTTTTTTCATGGGATAATGGATTTAATGACTATGTGTAATCTGTGAAAAGGGCTAGTACAGAAAATTTGTAACAAACTCTTCAGTTCCCCTCAGCTCTAAGAATTGTAGCATCTTTCCGCTCATTGTATTGGTCCACTCTCACAACTCTCATAAAACTCTCCAGCAGCAGCAAGCAGTTTTGAAACAGTTTTGATTGAAAAAAATCCACTGTATTCACACTTCCATACTTACACTTGAGTACATAAGTGCGGCCACACTGTGAATTATGGTAAAATGCAGTGTACTGGGAGTACTGGATGGTGTACTCATAACTCTCTCTCAGTGGTCGCCATTTTTGCTACATAGCAGAAGGGGAGGGACCACCAGCATTGAGAAAATGGCGCCCAAAGAAGCTACAATACACAAATGTAAGCTTTATGTTTATATTTTGGCAGTCAAAAGTGCTCTACCTGGTTGCACTTCGGTGAAGAAGAAATTAAAGTGGTAAAATGTTGTGATGTACTCGGATTGTCCTGCTGAAATGAGCGCACTACACCAGGAAGTGCATTACGTACACATTGTACTCCATAGAAGTGTGCTAACGCAAGTATCTGAATTGAGACCAAGGTTAGCAACTAGCTGGTTAACATCCTGGAGCATTTTGCTAATGCATTTTGTTTGACAAACCAAAATGTTGAGATGATGATATGTTGTGTTAACACCCTGCTCCACTGTGCGCAAACAGCTAATCAACTACTGTGATTTATTTTTAATTATGGTAATGTAATTCAAAGCTATGATTCTGGTGAAACTCTAATATTGTTTACAATGAGTTGGCTAAAACCCCAAGTCCTCTCAAGTAAGAAAGAGGAATACAAGGTTGAACAGTGATTCCAGAGAGTGTAAAGCATGCAAAATGTAGCAAACAGCAAGTGAAGTAATTTACAAACACCATACATAGATCAGAATTAAGAGAAAATGATGTGAAGGATTCCATCGATCTTTCTTGAAATAAATGCTTTTACAGAAGTAATCTGATACCTAAATCCCCATATCTCATTTACCCTTTCCCTCTAAATCTTTACTGATAGAGATGCATTTATTTTCCCACTTCCCCCCGAGGAATCAGAAACAGATGCAGGGAAACACTACCGCTGGCAAAACAACACAGCATGATTAGGAAAAGAGGTTGAATGACAACCTGAGGGGCCCCAAAACCTATAAATGGACACTTTGCAGGACAGGCAACATTGTGTGATCTGGAGCAGAGGTCCAATCTTTTCGCGCCAGCAGAAGCTCAATGGAGCTTTTTAAAGAAGTGAACTCTGAGAAAGGCCTGACCTCGCATTTAGATGAGTTAGCCTTCGCATCCTACTTTCATCAGGGAATAAGCATGAATTCCACACAACGTGACTGGAAAAATGAGCCCAAGCAGCTTTCTGTGTTTTACATGGACAGAAAAGGTGGTGACATTCTCTTTGGTTCATCATATTACAGTGAAGGGGATATCTGCTTTTTAGACATTGACCTTTGGCTGCAATCTGTAGTGTTAAACTCAGTTGAGGTGGAGCAGAGCTTGGCTGATTTTAGTGTAAGCTGGTGGCATTTGAATGCACTGTGACAGGTCTCGTCCCCTGTTCTCCCGCCCCACTGCCTCCAAAGGA
Source organism: Sciaenops ocellatus (assembly GCA_033000465.1). Lineage (NCBI taxonomy): Eukaryota > Metazoa > Chordata > Actinopteri > Sciaenidae > Sciaenops > Sciaenops ocellatus. The sequence continues at coordinate 4,944,809 of CP136884.1, read as the reverse complement.
GACTTGTCAAGCCAAAGTGCCTGGTTAATGCACTCTCAACCACTCAAACATATGCACACACACGCAGAAAACACACACACACAAAGACCTTTTCACTTTCCCTTAGAGGAAACTAACACCACCTTGGTCAAGCTAAACAAATCGCCAAGTTTCCTACACCATGCTGGAAATGTTTGCAGAGGCTTACATATAAGATGTTCTACTAAATAATGCATATTTCAATCATGGATGAGTTAATGACATTCCCAGAACAAACGGAAGCGAAGGCGTGATATCTGAAATATATGATGTCCCATGGGCTCTGGTCCTTTCTCAAACTCCACCAAAACTTCACAAGGAAATTTGTTCGGTTTTTGGGTTTTGACCATTATTTATATCTGCTGTGATAACATTATAGCCACCGAAGTAATTTCTGAGATCAAAATGAGCCAACTGCAAAAAAAGGCAAACAGTAAAATGATTGGCCTAAATGTTAATACAGGCGTGGATTCTATAGGCGCTCTGCAGTTTGGACACCCACGGGCAAATGTGACTTTGTCTTGACCATCGTCTAATGAAGATAAATGGAGGCATGGGCACAATGTCAAAGCAGAGTTTTAACGGTGAGCTAAGCAATCCTATATTTAACCACATGCTTTCTTAAAGAATGTCATTTTGCGTCACCTTGTAAACTGCAGTAACTTTCAAACTGAAACAATGTCTGAGGGAGATAACAAAACATTATGCTTATTAATAACCTTCAATAACCATTTTTAAAAATCACAAGTAGAGGAGAGGCTGAAGGGACTTGCAGTGATCTGTCATCAACAACTCCAGTTATTTGACCTCTGTGGTGAGTGAGTCTATAATGCTAGCCGTGTTAAAGTGTCAAAGCATGTTTGTAGGGAGTTCGTGTTTGTGATTTTACTTGGTTGGTAGTTATATCCACTCATGTGGTTATGAGACTTGTTTTGACATATACATTTATATATACAGTTTGGAGGCTTTATATAGATATTTATGCCTCGTGGGTACTCCGTGGGAAACAATAAATTTGGCGCCTGTGGTTGTAAACAAGTTGACACAGTTGACTTTCTGTAAATGTATGAGTGCACAGCAATGAAAGATTATTACCCATAATTCAAAGTGATTTCTTTGGTTTTATCTCCAAATAAAGTAACTATGATAATCTTACTAAAATGTTGGCTTGTTTACAATATCTAAGACTGACAGACTAATTTCTTGACCAGTTAAAACATGTTGTATTGTTCACAAATCTCAGCAATGGAGTATGATGAGTATGGGGCCATTATTGTAGCAAAACTAATTACAAAATATGTATGCATTCATCACAGATTTGTCTTCACATTGACAGATCTATGTGCACACTTGTAAATCTGATTACAGATTTGGAGATTTTACACATTTAAACACACACATGAATTGAGATACAATTACACAACTCTCGACTCACATTTGTAAATAGTTTTGCTACAATAGAGAGTCAATAAATTCCCCCAGTCTGCCCAGATCACACTCTATGGCTCAGTTACAGATGTTCAGCTCTAAACTGGGAGTACAGGACTTGCTATCACAGCTATCATCTCTCCATCCTTATCAGCCAGGCGTGCTCTGAAGGCATAACAACTTAAGATTGAAGCCGAGGCACGATAGTATGCTTTGCATGCAAACTTCAGTCGCCTCCGCTGCTTTCACATTTCTACTGTATATGGCAGTTTGGGCTGCTCACGCTTCTGGTTTGGATGTTTTTCAACAATGTAATGTGTTATCACAGAAATATCAGTTTCCTCATACAAATAAGATAAAGATGTCTGAAACTGGAAAGATTTCCAGAAGAGAAAGTTCTTCATGGCATGCAGGGTCTGTTGACTCATCCATCATATGTTCAAGCCACAAGACTAACATTGGCTATATTTAATACAGATCTTTATTGCTTGTGATTTCTTTATGATTGACTGTTCAGAATTATGTCAGTGTGTGTGGCCACACAGGGGAACCCGCATTCAGTCCCATAAGTGAAACAGAGAGGGGTAGAAGGTTGGAAGTTCAGTGTATGTTTCACTGAAATATCAGGTTTAATTCATGGGTTCATTGTCATTGTGAAAGCAGGGCAAAATCAAATGCCTACAACTCCTGCATTGCAGCACAATGCATCTGTTATGCAAAAGCACTACACGGATACAGCTGTGTTGTATTGTCTCCTTTGGAATCAGTGTATTTCCATCAGATAACACACGAGATTGTGTACAATGAATAAATTTACTTGAATTGTTTTCCAAAGCTTCACGTCAGAAATGTTAATTGTTAACAGTGAGGGAATCCAATCTTCATATTAAGGGCTCTTTTTCAGCACATACTGAATGAATTTTGCCTCATCCTGAACTTTATTGAAACCAGTTGGTCCTCTTGTGATACAGGGATTCCTAATAAGCCCATGACCTAGAATATTGATTTCTGCTCTCAATACACTTTTAAAACAGCCCAGTAGACCCTATGGGTTTCATTACTGGAGGTACTGGGAACCCAGCAGAATAACGGGTTTAAAGTTTAGTTTAAATTTAGTTTAGGTGAACTCTAACCATATCTGTTTCTCTCTATAACTGGTCCAGACTTGTATTGGACAGCTCAGACGAGAGGTCCACTGTGAGGTATAGGATCATCAGTGTGTATGAGCAACCCTACTGCAAAACAATAAATAGTATTAGATGATTGTGAAACACCCTGGATGACTTCCCATGAGACATTTAAAATTTAAAATTCCCACTTTTATCTGTGGGTTTGCTAGTATGGTTTTGGTTAGGGTTAGGCAACTAAAACACCAGATTAAGGGTGGGAAATGTCAGGGCTACAATAAAACACATAAATTATTTTTGCAACACATGGTTAGCTTTCTGTTCTCGCTTGGAACATAGGCACTTATCAGCTATGACATGCTAGTTAAGCTGATTAAAAGTTACCTCCGAGAGTTGTTTGAAAACACTGTCTCTGGCTGGCTTTTTAATGTTTTCAGCTGGTTTGTTTTAAAATAAGAATGTTGTAAAAGTGTCTCAAATATGCGCATACGAATGAGCCTTTCAAGGTTTCCTCTTTCAAACCCAATCATGATACTATCACTTGTAATCATTAACCTGTTTTATCTTTGGAATGATCCACACAAGGTTCTTTTTTTAGTATTCCAAAATTTATCTTATATATATATATATATATAAAACTTGTTGGTTAAGGGCCTTGCTCAGGGGCACCTGGTGGCAATGCAGTAGGGACAAGTGGTGCTTTTTCACTTTCCCTAGTTCCCTGTCCAGGGATTGAACTGAAGACCTTCCACAAGCTTGTTTTTCTTAATTTTCAGGCTACCACTATCCCTATTCCCAAATCTAATAAAGAGTAGAACGAAGCTTGACTTTACTTGTTCTAGGACATAATCTCTATAAATAGAAATCTGCATGTGGATGCAGAATCTGTAGGCAAGAGACTAAAATTTTGTTGCTGGATGTGGTTTTGTTTCCATTTGTAGTCTGAGTAGTATTGACCAGTTACATTTAAATGGGCTCAACAGTTAGTTGCAACAGTCCACGTAGAGAACAAACGAATCTGACAACGATTTAGCTTTTTATTAGTTTTTTTAAAATATTATCTGCATTCATATGATGCATCAAACTGGAGAAGACATCTTGGCCATTATCTGTTTTTTGGATATCTGCTGGCTACACTGGAAGTCCTACTGCCAATGGGTTCTAAGATTGTCCAAGACATGACATTCAGGACTGGTCACGAACACGCCTTTTTGTAAAAAGTAATTGACCTGTACACCCACAAATAAATGTACAGTAGTTAGTTAATGATGTGTCCTTGACCTTAGAAGTAAGTAGTCCACTCAACCAGCCTCTTACACACTGCTTCCAGTATTAGGTTTAAATGAATGCTGCCAAATCGTGCGGTGTGATTTCCCCCCCGACATGGACAGATTTCCTTGGGATGCTGTGCTTGTATGTGGCACATATACATGTTTCTTTGTGCACAGACCACCTGACAAATCATGCCAGGCTTTCTTGGCCACACCAGCAGCAAATCAAAGTTCTGGCACCTCTATTACTACTCCTTCATTACACAGTCTACAGTAGACTGAAAGCAGACTTTACCAAGAACAAGCTCTCCTGGCAGTTGAGCTTGCCCACTGTCACTGAATGCTAATGTTTGTACAACGTCAGGTTAAAGCAAATAAGCAATCCACTCTATGTCTTAGGTCTGCACTATGTCACAACACTGTGATTTCATCTTGTGTGGGTAAATGAACAAAATACGGCTGCAACTGAGCGTGACTCCCGTGTGACCGCTTGGTGTTTACACCCATCATGCCCTGTTAATTACCAGCATGTCCCTGGAGCCTTCAGTTATATCCTCAGTGATAAGTGCCATTAAACAACCATATTTCACAAATTGATCTTATCTCTTAATCGCCTTAATTGCCTGCTTTGCTTTGAGGATTACCTGCCTTGTTCCTGGTGAGCCTTAATCTCTGGACTTCAAAACAAAAGACAAACATATGTAAAACAATGTGTGATATAAAAGAGGGGAGGCTTCACCCCGCTGTGGGTCGGGGCATCTTCATGCAAGTTCTCCGCACGGAATAACAAGTGGCTGCTGGGAAAACCTTTGTTGTGCCATGATGGGGAATAGGGGTATTTGACTTAGATCTCCATGATTGCTTGTGGGCTGTGGCTACACACCATTTGCTGCAGCTCTCAATAGTTTTCTGCTGGGGAATGCATGAGGCAGGATTGCTTTCAACGCAAGCATTAATAATTTATCTCTTCACCATAACGCCAAAATCATACAGTATAACATGAGAAGAACAGGAAAACTATGTTTCAGAGCAGTGACATTTATTCTCTGAATGGTTACTTTGAAATTAATCTTTATTAGGCAGAAAATCAGCAAAGATCATTTTTTTAACTCTTTCAGATTATCTTCATAATGGTTATTGCTTTTATTATTATTAACTGCTTATGTTTCACTTGTGTATTCTGCTGTGACTGACTGGGCTTGTGTCATGGAGTTGACCCCAGTCTGTCAGACACTGATGCAGGCGCACATGTGACCTGGCCTTATCATTACTGTGAGAATGTTGAGGTCCTCACAGATATAGATGTCATCTCATAGGCCTTTTGTTTGGATGGTTTTACACTTTTATCACTCACACATGGAGCCTGTCTGACCAAACCACCTCACGCACAGGCCTCCCGTAAACTCGCAGACTTTTCGGTTATCTGTCTCAGAAGCTATGACTGTATGTCAGTCATATGGGTCATATGACCACAAGGGTTTTGCCACATAGTACATCATCTTTACAGATTACTTTTTGTTTTGTTTCTGTACATCTGCTTTTCATCAGACAACTGCTTGCGCTTGATTTTTTGCAGACCTTTGAGGTATCAGGTCTCCATTCAGATTCCGCAAATGGCTTGTCGCTTAACAGATTATCAGGTGAAAATAGAATTCATATGGGGGCAGTGATTGAAAATGTGCGGTTTATAACAAACTACTGATGAGGTGTCTCTTCTAAGAACAAAAAAAACATTGAAATGGCTTTTGAAACATTGTACTGCATGGTGGGAGGATGTTCTATGTCTGTCTCTTATTTGCTATGAATACACAAATATGTGTGCATGGGCATGTTACCATGCAGGCTTTGGAAAGACAAAGAAATGTGATCATTTAGACTTCTATTGATAATCTAATTAAGAATGTAGCATTATTATTAATTATTAATTATTGATGAATGTCTTATTATTACAATGAAACAAAAAAGGATTCCTTTTTCATATTGCCATCACTGGTTTGTGTGTGTGTGCCAGCCAGGTATTCTTTATCATTTCCTGTTGTGTTCTGATCAGTTGTATTTTGGTTGCCAAATGTCTGCATTGGCTGTCGGTGAATGTGTCTCACAGTGCAATCCAGGACCAAGATTTAGTATCTTGGATCCGTTACTAAACATTTTACCACATTTCTCCCACAACTTTTGTGTAAAAGGGCCTTAAGGGTTGATTTATGCTTAAAAGAAATACTTATGACGTCCGACCATCTCAGATATCAACTCAAAAAACACTACATCCAACGGCAGACTGAAAAGCTAGCTATCATAGAGAATGGGGAAATGCAATGTCATTTATGGGCATAACGGTGCACATTTTCTTACTTTCTGAAGCTACTCAATTTTCTGATAAGCAGTTCTGAGTTTACAGCCCTAATCTCAACTGGTAGCCTTTGTAAGGAAGCCAGAATCTGTGTGATGTGAGCATGTTTCTTTGTCAAAATACTGGCAGCAGAGTTTTAAATGAGCTGGACATGGGAGAGGGATTTTTTTTCCTGATGCCAGTAAGCAAAGAATTCCAATAATCTAGCCGGATAGTTGTGAAGGCATGTATCATTTATGATGTATTTTTGGCAGAAAGAGATTGTCTCATATTTGAAATGTTTCTGAGATAATAAAAGCAGAATTGAACCAAAACGGTTTGATATTTGAGTGTTTGCACAATATTGATCCATGATCAATATCTCTTTGTCAGAATTTAGATTGCCAGTGTTCTGATAGTGATTTGCAAGGTCAAAGCTTAGACAGATCTGAGTATTGTCTGTGTAAAAATGTAAACTGATATTATGTCTATAAATAATGTGGCCAAACAGGAGCATGTAAATAGAAAATAGTATTGGACCTAGCACAGAGCCCTGGGGCACTCCGCGGTGAACACCTGGTGCACCGTCAAAGCACCTTTCATGTCGGACCTAAACCAATGCAGAGCAGCGCCCTCGATGCCCAGTCAGGCTTCTAGATGGTTTAACAGGAATTTGTGGTCAGTAGTATCAAATGCTAAATCAGCATTGGACAAATTAAATATTTGATGATGGTGCTGGATGAAAAGTTGAAAGATTCAAAGATCAAAATTATTAATTTATAGATGAGCATTTTTACATCTTTTAATTGGTTGATTGATATATGTACCTATTTTCATGGCAGTCCATCAAGCATATATATGTGGACCATTAATGATCTGTACTAAATAGCTATCCATTTAACAGCTGTTGAGATATTACACTAACAGTTAAAAATATCAACCTAATGGTGGAGCTGGAAGATTAGTCTGGTGAATGTGAATGTTTGTACAAAATTCAAGTACTTGTTGAGATATTTCAGTCTGGACCCGTGTTGCACTAAAGTGGTGAAACCACCGACGTTACCATCTTTAGAACCATGTCCCTAACGTCAAAAACAACCATGTGTAATGTGTGTATGTGCTTTTCACTTAACAGTGTAATACATCACACATTATCTACACCTGATAGTCTTAAAATAATATATCAGGTCACCCAAGTTTCATTCTAGTCGTCAGATTTCATTTCAAGTCCATTTAGGGTTACCACTTACAGATACGTCATTGGTCCTGAGACTTGCAACATGCGGCAGCGGCGATAACACAGTCCTGATAAATCTGCCGCTGATTGAAAACAGTGAACCCTACACCTCTGGTTGCTGTCTGGAAATGGAGAGTCAGGGTCCTTGTTTGGGTGACCTTTCCCATCATTAATCAACCAGGCCAGGCAGAACTCTGCATGTGTCTGACATGTCGCTCCAAACAACACCATACTACAGTTAAACCTTCAAATACAACACTGATAATTTGTAATCAATGTGAGCATGCTAATGAGATATGACTGAGCCAAAAGGTCAATCCTGTCCATGTTCTGACTGATGACTGCCTCTGTTTTCACTTTATAATCCATGTTGTGTGATGGAAAACAGTATTTAGAGTTACAGCTTTCTCCTTTTAACAACTTGATGCTTTTTTTAATCAATTATGTCATCCTACAATAATGTTGGTGACGTGAACAGTTATGATATTGAATATACAGTTGAGAGATCAACTACCAAGCTCTAAAATAGGACACAGATTATTTGGAAACTATACAACATTTCTATGATCAGTGCGTTAGGTCAGTGTTGATTCTGTCGTCCCATGTACACGATCTGGTTGCATATGCTGAAACAGGTCCAGAAAGCACATAGAACAGGAAGGTTCACCAGAGGCTCCACTTTCTTTGGAGTATTTTCAAACTGCCATACTTGGAAAGTAACCGATGACCCCCCCAACTCCTTACAACTTCACGCAGACCTTTGCATCTGCCCTTGGGCCATCATTGACAGAGTACCTACCATGCCGAGTAACACGAGAGGTGGCGACTTGACCGCAGCAGAAAAGTTGGAGTGGTGGGCTATAAGAGGCTTCCCACGTCACCTAATGGGGACTTCATGCAGGGCAAGACAGACAAGAGAGCGGGGAGACGCCATGAAGATCAGGGCAGCCCTTTCTGAAGGAGGAACGGCCGGCTGCCTGCAAGGAGATTGGGTTTCCCTACAACTTGTTGCCTGGTGCTAAATAAACGCTGGCATGTTGTGTGGCGACACCCTACACCCTGGCTGAAAGGGTTGCTCACCCTGAGTTGTTCACAGCACCCGATTTCTGATCCTCCCTATGCCCTCTCAACCCCTTCATTACTTTTACTCTTTGCAACCATCCCTCTGTCGCTGTTGCTGCTACTGTCATGTCTGACCTGCCAACAATTGCTTCCTAAGTGGTAGAGTATGGCAGCCTGTCACTAACAAGGCTACAAAAAAAGGTATTATATACGTGCTTGAATGCACATCTCAGTCTTGGTGACCAGGAATTAAAATCCAGAACTTTAAAAAGAAATTTACTGCAGATTTTCTGCCTGCTGTGCAAAAACAAACTATTGACCCTCCTCCCTGCGGTGCAGCTTTGCTATAAGACTCAAGGCCAACTCCAGACAACACAGAGAGAGGGGCCTCTGATTCTCCTGATTCAGAACTCCAAGGATGTGCCCCAATGTTTTTCTTTTGCCAAATCCATTTCACAGAGAAAAGGTCTGCCCAGTACTACAGTCCTCACTAACTGGCTTCTGTAGCACAAAGGGAATTTATCATTAAAGAAGCACAATCAATATCCCTCACCCCCTGCATGGCAAAGCAAAGCAAGGCCCTGATAGCGAAGCCCGGTGGTGAGCTTCGAGAGGGGAATGCAGGGTACCAGAGGAGCTAATTAGAGAGTGAATGTCGGCTATCTGGTTAGCCCACATCCAGCTGTGGGAATGGTGCTAATGAGGCATGCTGTACTAACATAGACGGGCTGTTATTGCAACATGGAAGATCACTGCACTTCCTAATCTCATATGCTTGTAAAAATCATTCAAATAATGTATAATTAATGCTTTTATTCCCTTCTGGAGCTTCATGTTGCCAAGCAAAGGAATTCTGCGAGCTACATGGACACAACATGCAATATCATGTCTGACACCATGTAGGCACTTCAGAAATGCTCTAAACATTCCTGAGGCATGCAGATTGCTCTTCTCCGAATTACCATTCATGTAAGTCTATGTTTGCATATAAAAATGCCTACAAGACACATTGTATGTTGTTTTTTAAGTGTATCAAAGAATATTCAAGCGCGTTTGCAGTTCAGACACAGCAAGTATTTAATACTTAACTTCCACAAATTGAAAAATCTGCCTTTGAGTGATTTCTTGAAAGGTACCTCTTTTGTTGATTAATCTAGTAATTACCAATTAGCTGTGGTAATGGCTTGCATCCAGGCGGACTGCAGTGCAGCATGCCTGTTTTATCTTCATTAGAAAGAACGGGGCTGTGAGCAGTGAGGCACATTTTGACCCCTCTCTCCTGGGATACATCACTTGGCAGCAGGTCAGGCTTCATATCAGACGAAAAGTAATTCCTTTTTTTCCCCTTTCCTTTCCTTGTTCTTAAAGCATGTGCTTCCTACATGCTCTCTTGGGAGAGGTTAAATAAAGGTTTTTACTAAGCTTCCCCAAGGTTTTCCTTCCATTCATTTAAGAGAAAAGGCATAAACTAACATTAGCTGTTTAAATCAGCCTAATCAGTTGTAAGGTTAATATGATTAATTGTATATCAGTATATCTCAGCCACTCGAAGCTCAGCAGGGAACTCTGTAATGTGAAATCGTTGTAGGGGGCACTATGAAAGTACAACTTATCTGAACCTTATTACTCCCTCCACTTAAGCCCCTCCAGCTATGGGCTTCAGTTCAGCATATTACTGCCAGTTCTACAACCAAACCTAATAGCTGCCTCCTATAGTTTGGGTTTAAACTTCCTCCAAGCTTTTTCTATGAAATTGGAATGTGCTGTATTGCAGCGCCTTTTCAACACGACCTCTGAGATTGAAAACATTGGCTGATCCGTAGGCCAATATCTGCCGCTCTGTCAGCGTCGCCATCGACTATGCACATCCCTCAGTTTCATAGGCTCCCTACCAGGGTAAATATTTACAAATGTGCACTCAATAACATCTGCTGCGGTTTGGGCTCAGCACCATGGTGGAGCAGGGGAGATGAAGCACATCATGAACTCATGGGAACGTACACGGTCTCAGGTTCCATCCGCTCATCGGGAGGCTTCAAATGCCACAAACAACCGGTCCCAGATGTATGCCATGATGCAACACAGATGAATTAAAAGCTCAGGGGATATCTTTGATTGTTTAGCGTAAGGAATAGATAAGTGGCAGTTGGCGGGATTATCATAGAGTAATATAGATCAGCAGATGGGACTCATGTGAAACATCTGTGGAAACAAAGGCTTTTTCCTACACTCTAACAAATGAAGCATGTGTGTGGCAACTTAAAAAAACTGAGCAGGTCTTAATAAAATCATGTAATAAGAAAAGGGGAGTTCCAAGTGAACAACTTAACAAAATATAAAACTGCTTGGCTAAATGACAGAAAATATGCAACACAGTGAATATTACTGGATTTTCTTACAACCACCAATGTTTAAATAAATCAAAATAAAAGCTCTGATGCTTTTAAAAAAAACTTGAACTTGGATCATCTATTTTATCTATGAGTCTGTGCACACTAAATACAAAAAAATGCAGAATGTTCCGTTTTCTATTACCTGACAGTTGTAGTTATGCTTAAAGCAGGTGCAAAAACATCCAAATCCTGAAACAAATGTGTCCCAATATTAGACTTCAACCTGTGCACTCAGCAGACTATATCACTGAACACATGTGCACACTGACAGTACACACACACAAATACTCCAGTGTATCCCTGACAGGTGCATGAACACACCCCGCTAAAGGCTTTTTCATGCTCTACCCTGGGAACCGAACTGTGCACTTCTGTGAGCACAGGGAAGCACAGTCAAATGTTAAGCTTTGATGGAGTGAACATATGGGACATGAGGGACTTAGGGGACAGAGAGAAGACAAGTTATCTTAGATTAGATATATGTCCTCTCTATCCATACCATTTCTCATATAAATCACTGCTTAATAAGAACATCCATGGTTGTGTTGTTTGATTTATAAGCCGAGGCGTTAAAGCTTAGAGATGCTAAATGGTGACAGAAAACTTTTGTTAGATACAAATTTGATCTTAGAAAATCAAGCCGAAGTAACCACATAAATGACTGAATGAAACTGTTAGTGGTCTGTACATTGAATGTAGATCAAGTATGCAGGAGGAGGATAGGTGATACTGTGAACCTTGTTTATTTCATGAAGAATGACAGTAGTGAAAATGTGTGCATGTGTGAAATGTCTGTAACACTTCATTTTACACATCTGTCATTTCCTAATAACTTCCTAGAAAGTTTTCAGGAAAGGACTATGTAATTTGGCAATACCTGTAGGTAAAGAGAGAGATGGTGTTCAGGTGGTAGACGTCTGACTAATTTATTCAGTTTGTCTACCTGCAGGGAGAATAAAGTTTTAAAGTATTATACTGATATTTACTTTGGAATTTCCTCTAGAAATCAACCACTGCTTATAAACTCAATACAACTAACTCTAATAATTGTCTAAAAATGTTTTCCCTACACAAATTGTATAGCTGCAGTACAGTACGCAACGAATGCAGATTTTTTTAACATGTCTGTCCTCCTTTTAATCATCATTGCACTGATTGCGTGGATATTCCAAATTCCCCTGCAGTGGAGAGAGCAAATCTTTCTGACACTGAAGTTGTGATTTTATTACACATTTGATTTTAATACATTTTCATCCCTCTCTGTGTCATTTCCTACAGAAAACCAAAAATGGATCTGTTGTATATGATGCTGTATGACTCTTAGTTAAAATGTGGATATGAGGTTGACATGGCTCAGTTTCAGTCACTGCTGAATCATTCACTGCGTGAGGGATGATTCAGTAGTGGATTGGAGCAACTCAACTCAAACTCTAAGATGTGGATTTGTCAAGCCCATTGATGCATTGCTCATAGCGCAAACACATATACATCCTGGCTGAATACATCGGATGCGGGAGAGAGATGAGCAACAAGAGCTAAGGCTTACGATAAAGAGGTACAACGAGTACATAAATTACCATGTTTGCTTATGTTACAATTAACAGAGGAGCTGGAAGATTTAAGTTTGTGGTTGTGAGCAATATGTGGATGCGGCCATTTTTATGTGTGTATATGGAAGTTACAAAGGTTTCTGTCTCTGGGGCTCCAACCTCCACTCTTACTTTGGACAATGCACCATAAAAAACCTCCACATAACCTGATGGTTAGCCTCCTTTCCCACGCCGGTGTGAGCCGGGGCCCCTGGCACCAAAGGCTTATAAAACGGAGCCCAGGTAGGACCCCTCCAGCGGCGTGACAGACAGGGCACCAAACTGCTCTTACCACCCCCTTGCACACCCCCAGCATAAATAATGCCTGTGTAAGTGAGCTGTGTAGCCCCCACAGCTGCTGTGACCATGTTTTTTTATGAGTCGTGGTATGACACTGTGCCCCATGTGAGCCGTAATGAGCCCTCCTGCCACTGCTTGCTTACTGGTCCAGGTAAGGGTGGGAATACTTTGTCTTTATTGGGTATGCTGTTTAGTGTTAAGTTACTTCACTATTAAAGTGATAGATGGCAATTAAGGTGTGGATGTTGCAGGCTGTCTGACACCATGCTGGCCTACTGCTGACAATTATTTCGATGTACAATGCTGGATGATGGCCAAATTGTAGGTGTAAATCATTATTTTTGGTCTACCAAATGTGTAAGCAAGCATAGTTATAGGCACAGCAAGGAAGAGATACAGTATGAAGGATGAAATACATTACATAAAGCAATACAAAACAGATAAGGCAATATTATATTAATATTGATATTATGTTTCCTGCCATGTTTGAAATGCAGCACCATCACAACTTTGAATTTCTGTCAATGCTGGAGTGTGTTTGGACATGTGTCGTGGAGGTCAGCGTTAAATTTAGTTGAAGTTTCCTGGCAGAAAATCAGATCAGTGTGTGCTGGCTCGTGCAGTGGCCCCAGGCGAGTGCTGCTGCAAAATAATGGGCTTGCTCAGCACAATGTTGCACTTGTGCATTTAGTTTGAAAACTCATTGGCAATCCTTAAACCACTATCACACCTTTTTTTTTCCTCCAGTGATATCGGGTAGATCATTAAATCAGTGAGGAGGTAAAACTCAAAATCATTCAGATTCAATCATTTTGGTCACGCCTGGATGATATCAGAAGAGAATACAGCTACATGCATTATCAAAACACTATAGTAATTTTAATATTGGATTCACATTTGTATTTATAATACTAATACCATATGACACTATAGTTAACTGGCTAACATGTACATCAATCTTTTAGCATAATCCCATGAATGTAGACACCAAGTGCATACATAACCCCACAGAGATGGCTTGGTCTGGGATCGTCACATTTAGATAAAGAAATGGACCCAAATGCAGACATGAAGGTAGAGTGAACAAAATGAGACTTTAATAACTCATGGAAAAGGCTTAAAACAACAAAAAGGTGGCTGTGAAGTCCAGGCAAAAATAAACTAAATCCATAAATTCAAAATAGTCCAACAAATAAAAATCCAGACCTGAGAAAGACTCGGAGCAGGAACACGGGAAGAAACACTAAAAAAAAAAAGACACAGGACTGAGAAACAGACACAGATGACCTCACACTGACAACAAAGAACAGGACTAAATACACAAGTGAAGACAGGACAACAAGACACAGGTGAAAACTAATCGGGGATAGGTGAAACTAATCAGGGTGAAACAGATCATTAAAACTGGAGGGAAACAACAAAGGCAGGAAGTAAAGTTACAGACACGAGGAGTGGAGAGGAATACAAATAACAGGAAACACTAAATAAGACACCCAAAACAAATGACAGTGAGTGTATTTGTTTTAGCGGCACAGATGCTTCTAAATGATCAGAGAAAGAGTGATACCAGTGTGTCTCTATGATCCACTCAATCTTCTGCAACTACACATTGCTACTTCTCACTTTCATCATGAAGGTGACACTGCTCTAGAAAGTATATAGGCTACAATCTAGTATAGAATTAAGTATTAGTAAGTTAAGTAATAGTTGTTATAGTTAGGACTGAGAAAGAAAAAATCTGTTACTTCAGCACCACAGACAATGCCATGGATTTAACAGTACACAACACAGTTACTGATATTTCAGAGCCATGATGATAGATCAGTCAGACATACTAGACTAACATAAAACATATTCAACTAAAGAACTCCTCTGTCCCTGCTCTCTGTCTCCTACTAAGTGATGGAAAGGAGGATGTATTTTGGCCATTTTGCTTACAAGTGGGATGACATCTCACCTCATCTCCCCTCAAATTACTACTGAAGAATATTTACTAACTAGTGTAATACTTCAACGCTTAAATCAACTTTGCATGTATGAGTTAGCCAGAGACAATGTTTTAATCCAATGCCCGGAGCTAACATTAGATAGCCAGCTAGGTAGACCTAATGAAACCCACAGGCGACAATTCATTCAGTCATTTCAGCTGACAGAATTTACGCTTGCTGACCAGAAATAAGGAGCCTGATTCAGCCTCCCATTGTACGAGAGATAGCTGTGAATTTCGAGTGGTAAATCTGCCATTATTATTGTTGTAAGCTACATGTGCTATATGTGAGAATGACAGGCCTAGCAACAGTAACTAAGGGGGTCCATACTACATGACAGGCTTTAAAGCTAGAAAACAAAGGCAACACAATATATAAACCAACAAACCGCCTGACAAGCATAATCTATAAAAGTCACTGTTAACAGACACTGAGGGGAAATGTATGTCTTTTGCGAGAAAGGAAGGAAAATGTTTGAACAGACTTGTTAGCCAACACACTGGAGGGCTGAAGGCTTGAAGGTGGAGGCTCCATTCTCCCTCATTTCCATTAAAGTCACGCAAGCAGAGTTAATGCCCTCCAACTTGTGGTGTAGCATTACAGTGAACCCCATGAAACTCTGCTGGCTGTGCATTAACCAATGTCATATGTTTACTGAGCGATGGGCCGCTCTGCCCTGAGACGTCTTAAAACCCATTCATGACTCTAAGACAGCAGGAGAGCTTTTAAATCCTGATTTGAGGAGGCACTGAGAGACAGGTCATGTGAGTTTGAGAAGTTATTGTATGTCTTTGTCAATCAAGGTGAGCCAGCAGTAAAAGGCGCTCTATAAGGTGAAAGTCTAACCTTTCTAGGTTTTGTGTTAACACAAGTAAGCATCTCAAGACACACTGTTCATCACTTTTATGAGGGTCAAGTGGCCATGGCTGTGCGGAGGAGACATAGGAGGAAGTGGCTAATGACTCCATGTTTACTCAGGGACACACACAGCAAGACCATTGGCTCGATTCATACCCTCTTTGCACCACCCTAACCCTATGGCACCGGACAGGAACCATTTATAGTATATTTGCTTAACCTGAGTCACTGTTTTACTCATAGAGAATGCTGATAACTGCTACTTCATCACAGCCAAGATCCATGACAACTGTTTTAAAAATCTTTGCTCAGCATCGCGCCTCTAAACAGTCACTGACCGTTTAAACCCTCCAACAAACCTGTTACATTTTTGATTTATCCATATGGGGCTGGCAGTAAAAGTGATACTACATATGGTATCTTTGTCTGTTAAAGTGTAAGCTACAACATTAGCAGCCCCAGCACCGCAGGGTTGTGTGGCAGTGTGTTTATTTGTGCTGAATGTAGGAAAGCTTTTTATTTTACGGATTCACTGGCTTTTTCGATGCCAGCGTTCCCTCACTCTCTTGACTGTCATGTTTCTCATCCAACACTTGGTCTGTCTCTCTCAAACCATTTAGGAAACTTCTTTGTGTCACTATTGTGTAGCGTAAATTGCAAGTTTTGTCCATCTACTCAACGCCTGATTTGGTCTAAATGTGGCCTTACTCTTACATTTGTCAAACTCCATCTGCTATTCCTGGTTTTCAAAAGAAAAAAATGCCATTGCTGTATTATAATACGAGGGTTAACTAGCTGAACCCTGCGATACAACAACTACTCATTTATTGCCATATGTTCCACATGGATCATCAGCTGATGAGGATGCTAACTGGTGACAAATGTGATGTTTGTCTACTCCTGTCTGAAATTAAAGACCCATTGTTTCAAAAGTTACTAAAAATTATAAATGGTAAATGTCATACCGTTATCATTGTAAATTGCATTTATGTGCTGTGCTATAATGGAAAACTTTGAAGGGGTTCAGTTCTTAGCAAAGGGTAAAATTTAATCTCACAATGTCTGTGCATTACAGATGTATTAAAGAAAAATGGATAGAGCATACCATTTAGTTGTATTTAAGTTGCTCACTAAATTCTGAAAAAGCCTGCTGACTTCTTCACGTTTACATGTTTTTGGGTCCATAGTGCATGCGTGCCAGAGTCTTCCTCATGCAGATTGAGAGCATTGGTGTTCTAGGCATCTTTTGGCCAACCTGACTTCCTGTTGGCTGTGCACACACGAATGAGATAAAATTATTAAATCATATGACTTTCCAAATGTTTTTGGCCTGAATGGAAATGTTTCTTATCTAATAATTGCATATGGGAAAGAAACTTTTTGGGCCAGTGTGTGTAATGTGAGGCACAGAAGTTGTAATACCCCGAGCAGCCACTATTCCAAAATCACTTCACATCCCGGCTCTGCTCCTGGGAGCTTTGTGCACATGTGCCACTCAAGGTGTGCCTGTGAATGACTGTTAGATCCAAACAGCTTCAATAGTTGATGGTTTGAAAAGGCTGCGGGGTCTGTTTTGTATCACACAGGTGTTACTTTGTCATGTGTCAAACTGAGAGAGGAAATGTTCATTTTGATAGACAGCAGACTCGTTCCTCCCATCGAGTTCATCTGAAAGCACCACAGTGTGCTGTATGCATTTTTATAATGAGCGACTGTTAAGTATTTAAAACATGCAGACTGGGCCTCTTTGACAGACAAACAAGTTGTAGGCAGGCTCTCTGAGGTCATTATGAGTGACAATGTAAAGGGACGGAGGTCAGCAGGGACTTGATACTTCTGCCTCTTTCATTCTTCCATGGTGAAGCGGCGGTCCCGTCCTGCCTCCTCGTCTCAGGCCAAGAGATGCCAGATGAGACCCGGAAAGAGGTCAAGCCGCAACTCAGACATGGAAACCTCTGTACAAATTCTACACATACCAAACTGTGTTTGTCCATAACAGGACTGATGCACTCTGTTCCCTCTCTTCTCACAGGACACAACATTGAAGAAGCAATAATCTGTACCAAGAAAGTGATACAGTATGTAGCTAATATGTGATCAGGTGCTGTTATTGTTTCCATGCTTAATCTGCAAGACAACAATGTGCGTACCAGAGTGTAACGATTATACCAGGAAGTGTTCTGAAGCGGGAAGACTTAAGGCTCTCTTGAAAGGTAAATGTTCACCATCAGAGTACAAATCTGACACAAGAGGTCTTCACGCTGCTCTCTTTCACTTTGTTTCTATAAGACTCAAGGATTTCCTTCCGCGCTGTGCCCTGAACAGTATCAGTTCCAGGTCAACCAACCAGAATGTCCTGCCTTCAGGGACCTTAACTAGTCCACTAGACTGTTGCTTCCTGTAATGAGAGATTTGTTGTGATTTTCATCATTGTCAGCAATGGCTCATTTAACTCACCACCAGATAGTGACTGTCTTTTGGTGTCTGTCTCCTGCAAAGTGGGTGAAGGAGCAGGGGGAGAACAAAAAAGGTAAAAGAGCGAGCGGAGATGAATAAAGTAGTTTGTTCTGTGTGTGCTGGGTCGTACAGTGCGTGTCTTTGTGTGTACCTGAGGGGCTGCAGAGAGGTCACACAGACAGACTGACAGACACACAGGTGGGGCTGCTGTTGACGAGCATTGCTGCCAAGTCTGAACAGAGAGATAATACTTGACCTCTGGACGGCTGACAGGTAGGAGGAGGAGAGCAGAGGCAGACTGGGGATATAGGAAAACACAAACATGGACTGTGCATTTTGATAAATCTGATGTGAATTCACCTATTTTAGTGTGTTCATGTAGGCATGTATAAATGTGACATATGAAGGCGTCATGGAAAGTGCTAATATAACAACATTTCTTTGTCCAAATGATTAAAGTAGAGCAACATGTTTAAAAACAACCTCAGCATCTGCTTTTGTTGATTATGGCGGCCCCTGTGGATAAAAGCAGTACTTGTTCCACTGCCTTGTTTTATTGATTTTAAGGGGCAAGCATTGAGAATAACTATACAGAAATATCTGATTTAGTTTATGCAAGTCATGTAGAGGCATCAGTATTAAACCGAGCGTTAGTAAAGGTAAAGGTAACCCTCAAATATGTATATACTCCATACTGTTGCGTGTAAGGTATGTGCTGTAGTGACAAATCTAAAACTGAATCATGACCTAGCTCTGTAGTTCTTCTCCCACAAAATGCTGTTTTGGTTCACTCTGCATCATTTCCAGACACAGCAAGAAGCTATTGTCAGCTGTGAACTAAGTGGAGTTAGTGGAAAGCAAAACAGAACTTAGAAGAGAGTAAATATTAGAATAGTCTAAATAATTTAAGTGCAGCAATCACAAAATACAACAATCACAGCATCGGCCCATGAGAGGAACAACAGAGCTTAAAAGAGAGTAAATATTATACTTACATCCATCAGGGGACAGAAACACGACTTCAAATGAACGATAATGTTAATGCTCTCCAACTGCTGGATGAGTAACATGAGCAACTGTTTTAACAAGTTCACCATATCAACTTTATAAGATGATTATAAGTCAGTGTTGAGTTTACAGCTTGTTTCCACTGTTCCCAAGTGACAATCTAGTATATCGTATAGTATATAGTATATAAATCTAGTATGTCGAAGGTTAGAATATAAGGTTCAAAAGAGCAGGTGTAATAGAACATAGCACAAACAGTAGTATATGTGATGATATATTCATTGTTGAATATGATCATGAGAATTACCTAAACAAATGTTATCAGACTGATGTATTTTGGCTGTTCAGTTATTAAATGACAACAGTTCCAGCACTTATTTATTTGAATTACATTTCTACTAAATATTTGTATTGAATTATTCTTTTATTTTTTTGCTGATTGTATCAATTTTATTCATGAAATGTAAGCTGCACTGATTTTACACATCAAATTAAATGTTTACTGTTTACCTCTTCTTCCCGGTGGTCCAAAATGCCTTGTGGTACAAACAGTAACACACCCTCTGAGCTCACAGTTTGGGCAACCCAACAAACAAACTATGCTAACGTTAGCTAACAGCAGCTACATTTGGCAGCAGTTTACTTTACTGTCCATCAGGAAACCAGAAAGCCTGTAAATCACAGAGGTGAGGCAGAGCAGCTCGGAACATCAGAGAGAAAAAAAGAAAACATTTTCTCCATAAAATATGATCCAGTTTCTCCAAAATCAGTGAATGATCATACTTAGATTAAGATAATAGGATTAATACATATATTATTTAAAATCTGTTATTTTATGTTAGAGAAGTTACACAGTGTCGCTTTATAGACACTATATCAGATTTACTGGCACAGTTAATAGATTTTTGACGTAGGTTGAAGTGTCTGATGCACTGAAATGAAAAGCACAAAATGTTTTTTATTTCTGTTTTAGAATATCAGTTCATTTTAAATTAACCAAAAGAACACTGGCAACCAAGCCCTATAGACAATTCTTTACTTGCAGTGTGCGTCTATCACTGCTAAATAAGCAGTGGCTCTCGAGGAGTAGACTCATCACTTTTTTTGGCCCGTCCATCAATCCATCCAATATTTATAGGTAGATGATGTTTAAAACTTTGATCTGTTTCTTTGAAGGAGAAGTTGCTGGTATTACCGCTGCCGTCCAGCTTCAGCCAATTAAAACAACTGCAACTGTGGGCAAACCCCTACAATCCCTTCATTGTGCAGGACCTTCAACCTGTCAAGACCTACTTTGTTTTCAGTGTCCACACCACGTCTTCTACTGCCACATTCCCACAGCTCCACACAAAAACCCAGCCTTCTGCGGTCAGAGCTGCAGTCGAAAAACAAAACCCTGTTGCCAGCCTCACATGAGAACACTGTGAGATCCTCATGTGATATTGATGAAAGGCTCCGCCCAGACGGGTTATAGATTTTTCTCAGCCTCCTTTGAAGAATATCAGAATCTCTTGTTTTTGTTCAGAGGTTTATCAGGAATAGAGATGAAAACCTGCTCTCTGGGGATTGCTGTTGAGATCAGAGATGTGTGCGCTCTTTTCTCTCAAACACGGATGTACCCGCATGGTGAGGATGTCTCTGAGTCTTTCCAGGGTTAGCAAAAAACTCCATGAAAGGATCAAACAGAGCTGCAAACTCTGACTTGAGAGTGCTGTCCAGTTGTCCAAACTCTGAAATCTGAATGAGAGGAAAGAGTCTCGGCTTTTTATGACAGCAAAGTTTACTCTTTCTGCAGCATCCTTCATCTTGGCCCAAAAGGAATAAAACAGTGAAGAATCCTTTAAAGGGTTCTCAGCAAGACATTATACTCAAGTACCTTCTCAAAACATTTGATTGTTATTTCCCTTTACTGCTTCTTTCCTCTCTTTTCTGCAATCCTGTTTTCCTTTCCTTGTCTGGTAAGATTTAACCATAAATATATCCTGTCACCCTCGATCCACGGACTCTCATGGTGGCAGAGCGTTCTTTGCGGCAGACCACAGGTAAATATCTTGAAGGCAGCCCATACTTTTCCAATTCAGAGGTTTTGGCTCCGGATTTCTCGACTTATAAAATAAAACTGTGAAAAGTTTAGATGCAAATGAAGCTTGGTCCCTCTGTGACCACTAACCTCCCAAATAACTAAACCTTGACCACAGGATCACAAGCAGTGCCAGATTATACTGTACCAACACACACTTAATGTATAAGCACACAAATTATGGTCTGCTCTCTATTTTAGTGTAGGCTTGGTATTGTATAGACCAGAGTTTTTTTCCCATGGACCTGACTAAAATGTAAGAATATATAAACATATAAAATAGATATGATGCGTCCACAAATCATTTCAGTTTTAAGTGTTTTTTTCAGGAATGTTTTGCCTTTATTTTGATAGTGACAGGAAAGACAACAGGAAATGAGAGAAAGGAGAGAAATAGGAAGAATGACACACAACAAAACGTTCAGAATCCTTAGAATCATAAACTCTGTAGACGTTGAAGTTATGTAGCATGTACTATAACTACCAGCTACCAGGACACTCTGAAAATGTGAATCTGAAACCATTTTTTCAATGTATGTGCATCTTAGTAAAATCCTACACACTGTGTGTGTACAGCACAAGTATTTAACATGTCTGTGTACTTGAAAGGTGTATATAGTGTAAACACTTTATTTCATTTAATTTTTTATATATATTTCCAGTATATCTTTTTTTGTGTGTGTGTTTTATTTCTTATATATTCTCTTATCCACTTTATGTGAGCTGCTGCAACAAGTGAATTTCCATGGTGTGGAATCATTAAAGTCTATCTTATCTTATCTTCATTTGGGCTTGATTACATGACGTGACACGTCTGCTGTCAACAGAGCAGTAGTGCATACTTTAACCTAGAAGGACCTGAGCTTTATTCTGCAGTTAAATGAGTTGTTTCATCATGAAACAAGCCCTCTTATTAGCTTCTATTAAACCTTAAAATGTTGTTTGGCTTTCTGTATTTTTAAACTAGTCCCTAATCCCTGCGTCAGCCTATAAATGATTGTTTTTACTCCGTGTTTCCAGACTGTGTTTTGGGTCAGCAAGCAGGAACTAAATGTAACTGTCAACCAAAGATAGCATGGGGTGTCGTTTAGCTCAGTCGGTAGAGCATCTGCCCCATGTACAAAGGCTCAGTCTTTGCTGCGGCGGCCCAGGGTTCAAATCCAACCTGTGGCTCTTTCCCGCATGTCATTCCCCATCTCTCTCTCTCTCCACATTCCTGTCACTCTTCAAGCTGTCTCTGTCAAATAAAGCTCAAAAAGGCCAAAAAAATATCTTTTAAAAAAAAAAAAAAACTAAAGGTAGCATGTAACATTAGCAGTAGGCTAATGATTTGTCATAGGTCAGATTCATACTATAATCCTGTTGTCTCGGCAACAAGATTGATCATTCTTTACACTGCATCATTATTCGCTTTACTGTTGTTTAAAGTACCTTACATTTAAAACATCATGTTTAATGTAGAGCTATATTCACAGAGTGATGAATGTCTTAGATAATTAATTAGTTTATAGCCAGAGGAGTTAACATTTTGAGCATATTCATGCAGTTCTTAAGAGCGTTCAACAAGCACAAATCACTCATAATCACATTACAGATGTTCCGTGTGTCATCTGTATGATTACATGACATTTTATTAGTGGATTCGGATGAGGTAAATTTCTTTGGTTCACAGCTGTCTGGGCTTGGTGCAGTCCAACAGTCATTTCTCTTACTGTCCACAGTTTCTGCTCTTACTACAGGGTGTTGCCAGTAGGACTGTCCCTTGAGGGACGCACATGAGGGATGTGTCAATGTTTTAAACCACTGTGTCTGTGCTGAGTGCTTCTCTTCACAGAGTCATCCACGAGCCCGACCGCATCCATCTCAGGAGCCACATCTGGAGGCCACATGTGCTCAGGACCTGGGTGGACCGGAGCCAGGGCCCAAAACAGCTCAGGGGGACATTTTATGCAGGGCTGGGATTGCTGGATAAACGTGGCTGCTTGTCAATCATTTTTAATTACCAGGACTGCTTATTGATGTGAGCTCTTTAGCCATTTTTTGGCTGAGCAGAGAGGTGAAGCATTAGTTATTAGCAGGGGGGCGCATACATGACATTAACTCTGCCCCGACTTGATTGAGCTCTGCTTTGACAAATTAGGCTTCAATTGCATTTGTAGCCTGCAGACAAATGTTTGAACACTCACTGCTTTGTTGTAACCTTTTTATCTTGTGTTATCATTTCTGTAAAACAAGGGCTTCTCCAATCCAAACACACTGTTCTACAAACCACTAATGATTGATAATTAATACTTCCTTAGCTAGTACTATTGGGGACAGAGGAAAATGTAGCTATAATGCAGTGAAAATCACTTCATCCCGTCTCTTCTTAAAAGACCAAACCAGCCTTCTGGCATGTGTGTTTAGCCACAGATTCTTTAAATCCTCGTCCATCACTTCCCAAAGTGTTTTTTGTTCTTCAAAGCAGCCATTGGTTTCCTTTTTGATTCAGTGTGCTACAAAAATCAACTTGCAGAGGTTTGAACTAGGCAAAGCATTACAGTAAATGTATCTTACTTGACTTACGATGCATATACAGTGTGTGCTGGGGAAGAATCTAGAATCAGACCTATGAAAGGCCAGAGGGCACAGAGTAATGTAAAAAAAAAAATTATGTTAGGGGTTCAATTACATAACATTTTTTGAGTTGAAATACTGAAATTCAACAGTTCCAATAGGAAACAAGAAATGTAGACATTTAACTGGCTGATGATAGCCAATGAGGCGTTAAGGTCTCCTGCCAAACTGGCTGTCATTGCATCAGTCTCATTTCCACATGTGCAGCAACAAATAAAAAATGAACTTTTGGTCATGAACTCATCGCTGATTAATTCAGTATGACTAGATTGTCATCATTTTTGTTCCCATGAGCACTCCATGTTATCACATCGATGACAAAAAGGACTCCTTCAAGCCAACAACAAGATAGAAATTCATCAACTTGTTGTGTTTGCAGAGATTCGACCTCTTTCTAAACAGAGATGACATAACAGCAGTTCGGCGTACGAGCTCTCCTATTTCACAACAATGTTCTCTGCTCTCTGATCAATGTCGAGTCTTCCCCTGATGTTTGCGAGCACCACTTGTGTGCTCTGACATATTTCCAACTGTTGTGAAGTGTTCTTGGAAGTTTCAAAATAAAGGATTTTGGGGACAAGAAGGAGTTGCTCCATAACACACCATCAGCTGTCCCAGGTGGAAACACAGTTTGGATCATGTGGGAAGCTGATATTGTACTGCATACAGCATTTTTTCATGTGTGCATGCACCCAAAGACTAATATGTGCATGTAAATTACAATTTCAATTCACATGTACTTTGCATAAAGATGCTAGTTTTATGAGTTGTTGGCACTTTAAAATCCAAAAACTATGGGAAAAACTAGTTGCCAATGCACATAAGTGAGAATTTCCAAGAGTTCACCAACATGTAAAGGAGAATATAACAGTCCTGTGCACGTCCACTCAGCTGGAAAGAAATGGACGTACAGAGGGACGTGAAAAGCTTTTTACAGCTAGCTGCTGGGTCGTGTAGCGGCAGGAGACTTTCAGTGTAGATTAGTGTCAGCAGGTAACAGAGTGTGGAGCCCCTAAACCTCCTGGGACTGGCATCTGCAGACCGGACAATATTAAGAAATGAAACAAAAGGGGGAGATGGAAAAAGAATAGGGGGGGGGGGGGGGGGGGGTACAAAGTGCTAAACAAGATCAGTTGAGTGATATCCACTGGTTAAAACCTAGAGTTATTGTTAAAGCTGCAGTATGTATAATTTGTGGATGAATAGTTATTGGATGGTAGCAAAAGATGGATGTGTCAGAATCTCAAAAATCTACAAGCTGCATTCCTCTGCACCCTCATTTGAAAATGTAATGTGCACCCATGCATCTGAACCCATGCATCCTAACAAGGAGAAGTCTGAGAGGCAGAAGGTGTGACTCCATCCTGTCAATCACTTCAGCTTATTACCTCGCCAGCAGGGGGCTGGGTGGAGTGGGAAGCATATCATTTCTTGTGTTGATTTGAATTCTGGATATTGAAATTCCTTTCACAGCTTACACAGCTTTGAGAAGAAAAAGGACTAATCTATTAAAAGATCAAATCCAAGGGTTAAATCTAGTCTTTAGTCCATCTTTTCTCAATTGCAGGATCTCTTTTTGTTCTATTACATCAGTTGTAATGCCATTTAACTTAGAGCATGTCAGATTCGTTCCAAAAATGTCAGGAAAATGCTGGAATCCTTTCAAGTAATAGGTGTGGCTGAAACAGCTTGTCAGTTTGAAAAGGTCAGAGCAACTTTTGTTTTGTGTGATATGAAAACGCTTTTTTTTTTTTTTTAACTTACACTGACTGCGGTTTTTAGACAACCCTAATTAGGTTCTCAAAAAGAACACAAGTGCTCGGGGTGTGCGTGCAAAGTGTGTGAGAAATAAAATAACGCTGCTCCTCGTGTGCGTGCATGTAACTCTGTTTCACTGCACATATGTGCAGGGTTATGCATGCGTATACAATATACTGTGAGCACACACTGAGCAAACTCTTTAAATGACCCACAGTTAGTCATGCCTGGCACCGGTCCCCCAATATGAGGGAAATACGATCCTTCTTCTCTAACTTTGAGGCTTAAAAAAGGAAAATTGCGGTGCTCCTCTAGGAAAAGTCTTTATAAAAACAAGTCCTGTTCAGTGCTTCACTCTGGAGTGTGTAATCACAGGTTACAGGGGACAAACAAAATTACATTTCATACACCATACGAGTCCAAATGTGTCTATATGACCGCTTAGCTGCTGAACCGATGGACTTTTTATCCTCGCTGTGTGGCACTTCTCACTCACTCCCTGTGCTGAGAGGCTTCTTTCAACACAAGTCATCATTACACATTAAAATGTAATAAAAATGGAAAAATGATGAAGTTGGGCCCGTAAAACTAAATGTTAGTTAAACGTCATCTACTTGACTCTTGACTCTAAACGAGAAGTTTTATTACATTTTTATTATTGATATTATTTCTTAAGTAACGATAGTGGTGCAGCTTTATAGATAGTAATGTTGGTCTGTGAGTTGGTTCACCATTTTAATAATGATTCTTGCCCCAGTACAAAGACATGCAGGCTTACAGGTTCATTGAATGGTCTCTATGTGTAAGCCCTGTGATGAACTGGTCACTTGGTACCAGGGTGTACTCCGCCTCTCGCCCAATGTCAGCTGGGATAGGCTCCAGCCCCCCGCAACCCGGGTAAGGAAAACAAGTTACAAAGTGCTTTAAGAACATAAAAACAAGAGAAATTACCAGACAACAAAAGTAGAACTGATACATTAGTAATGACAAGCAAAGGTGTGGATTACTACGACACAGTAATGGAGAAAAGTCCAGTATCTAAAAACTATAAGACAATGAATCCTGTGACTTTGTTCATGCTCTGACTGTTCCTCTAGCACCATCAGCAGGTTGACATTTATGGTTTCAGTGAAATGTCTCATCAGTTATTGGACTGATTGCTACTGACATTCGTGTTCACCCTGGATGAATCTTAACAATTTTGTTGATCTCTTGACTTTACATCAAACACCATAATCAGGTCAAAATGTAATATACTCCATTACTTTAGTTTGTGACTGTACTGTGTTACATGCTACGCAGCAAATATTAGCACGCTGTCATGTGAAAGCAGACAGGAAACATAGTCAGCATTATCCTGCTTAACTTTAACTTTAACTTTAGCGTTGTCATTGCGAGCATCTTAGCATGCTGTTGTTAGCATTTAGCTCCGAGCACGTCTGTGCCTAAGTACAGCCTAACAGTGTCATAACTGCAGATATGAAAATGTCGTTTTTGCTTCAAAATATTTCGCCTGATTTGAAGAACATTTGCAGCCGTAGGAGGAGAAAACCAAGACTCAATTTGTTGTTTTAAACAGCAACAAAATGTTTTTAAAAAACTGGTAAGTTTGACAAGGCTTTTAGGAAGACGTCAGATGTTGTAATGTAAACAGTGACAAAGTCCAAATAGGGAGGTGGTCATGGTGGATGAATGAATCACACACAGGACTTACATCCAAAAGATGTTGATGTTGGCTTTTTGTTTTTGCCTTACTTATTATTCCTTTTTCAGTTGCAGTTTGGTTAGGGTTAGGCAACAAAACAACGTGGTTTGGGTTCAAATGATAATAACGATAAGTCAGTGTTCAGTTTTGATTTCACAAAGGACACAAACAGCTGCTTTCTGGCTGAAGGCAAGCTTCTCCCACAATAACATACAAATCTCACAAGAGTTTTGCAAAGCTAGGCTTAGCATGGCTCAGTCTTGTCAATGAATATTTAATTTCTATGTTTTTATTATTTAATTTGTCAGAATTAGCATTATTTGAGAATACTATTACACCATGTTTGCTTGCCTGAACAAAATCTCCTCACATGAGGCTCTGTGTGCACATACTTCTGTTCTGGGATCATCCTTCAGACACTGCACATTTTATAGTCCTTTTGTACTTATTGTGACTTTTATCTGTATCTCCTCTAAAGTGGTGACACATTTAATCAGCTGTAGTGAGGGTCTGAGATCCAGAAGACTAGACACTGTCATGTAATGCCATTCACTCAACTGAAATGATAGCAGGAGACGGAAAGATAACAGTTTAGATAAACATGCAAACACAAACACACTCAAACGGAGAGAGGGCAAAGCTGTCATACCGCTGCAGAGACGCTGCTGATTTTACAGACATCGGTGCCTGCCTCAGATCATCCAGAAAGATGAAAGACTCTCTGCAATCAAGATGCACATTGAGATTTTAAATATGCACTCTTTTTTGTCTCTGGGGGGAAATTGAACAAAACAGGGAGGTTTAATCAGTTTGGACTGTGATGAGATCATGAGAAAGATGATACATATCTTTTGTTTTGTCTTATTGTGATGAAAACAAACATTTTGAGTGAATGCATCAGACGAACGCTCGTCTTGGACGTACGGCTCTGTGACATGCCGGATTCAATTTACATGACGTCTCAAAAATGGCACAACAAAAAGCAGAAAGAGGCGCTTGAGCCGCTCGCTGTCCCGACAGAATCACCCCGATATATATCAAATATAACCACGTACACTAATGAGGTCATTTATGAATGAATGCAAAAATATTTTGAAATCAAATTACTTGTGTTCGCATAATGCTAGATAGAAGAAGCCACCATGATAACATTACAGTGTGTCGTCATGGTTGGCTTCCATGGTGGTCACTGACATAATGTGTCTACTATGTGACATTGTGGAGGGACATGGAAAATACAGAGCCACAGTGTGATTACAGAGGCACAGACACACTGATTAAAAGTTCAAAAGCTCCTCTTATAGAGTCTATTGATTGGAGGATCTTTTGAAATAGCCATATTATCATAATACCATGTTGAATACTCATTTTGGCTGCTCAAAGCCACAGATGGTACAATGACTGCCAGGCAAAAGCAGAGAATATCAACATTAGTAAAGCGGGAATGCTACAGTTACTGCTTGTACGTGGTAGTTAAGAAAACCCAGTGGCACAAAAGGCCCCACATGGAGCCAGTCACAAGAATAAGGCACCTCCAGCATGTAATGCAACTCTTCAGTAATAACAATGATCCCCATGGCAGGTGATGGATGTACAGTAAGCAGTCACATGCCAGTAAGAGGGTAGAATTAGTGCCCCGAGGTCAGATCACCCACTTTTCTTTCACCAACATCCACAGCTGAAAAAGCTGAAAACCTCTTATAATTATTGGATCATATTTCAGAGAACACTGCAGGAGTTTTATGACTTAAAAATGGAGATGAGGAGTCGTTACAGCTCAAAGATATGAGGCTGTGTTACAGTCAGGTTAAATGCAGGTGATTCATAAAGGCATGAGCCAGCACACACTCCTCTGTCTGCGTTTTCTGTTTCATTATGTGGTACAGTGAGTGGCCTTTGCTCATGAGTCATGTGTGTAGGGTTTCCAGTCATTTCACTGTGTATGTAAGCAAAAAGGAACCTAAAACATGTAGTTCAGATTAATATTCAAAGGAAACTCATTCTGTTTAATGACTGAAAGTATGTCAGGCACTTATGATAATCCATAAGCATCTATTATGCATGGACTACTGCTGTAAATACTACAGATATTAACACATAGTCAACAGGTTCAAAGGTTCAAGTATTATCCTGGCCCCACGAACATTTCCTGAATGTTCCAAAGTGCAAAATCTGCAAATTGTTAAGAGAATGTTACAAAACTTCAATATGAATTAAAGAGTCATTTCACTTCATTACACCATGGCTCTTAATTCTGGCTCTTATTCCAGTCAGTAATTACAAAGTAATTATATCTAAACAAATCACCACGTCAGCGAAGAGATACTTTTGGTTATAATTCTAACATTTGCCATCAATGTCAGGTGTTAACATACATCACAGTTTCCAACAAGACAATTTCCTTGTTCAACGTACTGTGACTGCACACACACACAACATTTTCCTGTGCAATGACATACAATGACGTCCAAATAAAGTGATTTAGATACAGTCATATTATCAAACTGCTGACATGTTCACAACCTGATTGTCTGGCCACTTGCGTTTCTGTTGGACTTTGTATTAACGGTGATGTCACTGTGTCCTGAGATTTCACTTTTCCTTTGGTGAGCATGTTATCATTGCTGACAGAAGTGACAGACAAATTGTGAAAATAAGACCTGAGTTGCAAATAAATCTCCTGATAGCATAAGCTTTGTATTTTTGTCTCGAAAGAATTCACTTAACAGTTAACGAGAGTTTCCATCCACTTGGAAAAAAGAAACATTAGAGGAAGTTTCTATCATTAGAAACACTAACGAACTAAATAAAATGCGACAAAGTGCAATAGACAACCGACTTCAAGTGTCATATTTACATCACGCGGTTTTCTGTAGTTTGAGGTGTGACTGACGTAGTCAGACTTTATGGAAACAGAGTTCAAATTTGCACCACGTTTGGAAGGGAATCAGACTCGTGAGATCAAATCTTTTAAATAGAGTTGAAGTTCCATGACACATTCATGTTCTCTGCCATTTCTCTGTTGATAACATGTTGAATATAGAACTCAAACACACTAAGAAACTTGGATTGTCTTTTCCTTGATTTCCTGTTATGGAAATACTACTTTTAAACTGGAAAACTCTGTACAACTGTTGTAAGTAAATTTAAAGTGTCTTGTACTGGAGTTACAAACTTCTGTCCTCCTGACATAAGAAAAGTTGGACACCTCATGACCAAGCTGTAACTGCACCTAAATATCAGTAACCACACACACAAACACACACACACCTTTGTTCATGCAGCCACGGCATCCTCTGACCTCCTCCCTCTCCACCTCTGGACAATCTATTACTCACCTCTCCACTAGCACACATTCATTCCCGTGGCTGGCAGGCTTCAGGGCCCCAGATCACAACCTCTGTCTAATTTATGCTCGACTGTGCTGTGAGGCCACGTGCCTGTTCATGTTGTTTATGTGGTAGCTGCTGACAGAGGATTAGAGGTTTGACACTTAACTCTTAGTTTTACTGAACTCCGAGGTCCTGCATGGCACAAACTAAATTCTCTTTTTAAAAACAACTTCACCTTCTTTCTTCCCAGACAGAGGGTTAGGGCCAAGTCTATAATTTTGAGGTTCAGGTTGGAGTTCGGGCTGGTTATATGCTGCACAGAGAGACAAATTGAGGCGATGCTACTGACATTAATTAGTAAGGGGCGGCGAGGATCTGGAGCATTTAAAAAGATTTCAAAGGCTTGTTCCAGGTTTGGAGACGAGCAGTGAGGAACTGTCAAAAGGCACCATAACTAATGGATGATAGTTCTTCATGAGGCACATATCATAACTGTCACACTCCTCTCTGTTTTATGTCTAAATATGACTCCTTGGCCCTTTCCTTTCTCTCCTTTCTCTCTCATTCTGTCTTTTTAAGAGCCATAATTACCCTCGACAGCTGCTGGAAAACTTGGAAGATAATTTAGGGAAAAAAAGAAGTCCTCTGTTTTGACATAATTACCTCTGTACAGAGAGCAACTCGGACCCCCTTTGAGACTCACTTTCTGCACTTTTCTGCTGTTGTAAACAAGCTGTTTCTCAAAGTGCTGTGTAGTGGATTTTGGCATTGTGTTGCAACACTTAAGAAGAAAAATGAGAGTGTGAAATGAAAATGGAAGTGACTTCAGCTTTTCAATGAGTGATGTCAACGTGGAGAATGAAAACTCAAAGCAACGTTGTGTAACTTCACCACTAAATAACAGATTTTAAATCATGTTAATGCTACACTGACTTGTAATCAGGTGAATGGTGTTTCCACCTGATGTGTGAATGACAGAGACCCAGGACATCTGTTCTTGCACAACATAACTTTGAGCTCCGGGTACAATCACTCACGCTTTACGGCACTAAGCACACATCACCAACTATTTGACTGCTTTTGGTGAAACTGGATCATATTTTATGGAGAAAATGTTTTTTCTGGTTTCCCTCTGATGTCCTCTGGCTGCTATGCCTCAACTCTCTGTGATTTACAGAGTTTCCTGATGGACAGTAAACTGCTGTGAACTACAGCTGCTGTTAGCTAATGTTAGCTCAGTTTATTAGCTAGGCTGCCCGGACTGTGAGCTCAGAGAACTGGGGTTAGTGTTTGTACCAGAGGTGTTTTAGACCATTGCTAAGAGGTGGCCCAGGGCGCAGGGGAATGCTGGATGGGAGTGGAACCAGTGTCATGCCAGAACCGGAGCTGGGAAAACGGGCAATGTAACAGAGCTCAGCAGCCTCTATGGCCTTAGTGACAGAGATGAAAAGACCAAAGGGGACATGGACGGATGTTATGTTAATGTTAATGTTTGGCTGTTAGCCAAGTTGTTGACTCTAGTTCTTGATCATAAGTAATGTAATCATAACGAATACATGTGTACAGCTGAACATATTTACCTCAGTGATGTTACACTCTGAAACTGTGAGCGCAAAATCACAAAAATACCAATTTCTACAAAAAATAAATATAAGTCAAGTTAAATTAAGTCATGTCAGTATTGATATTCAGCCCAAAATCTTTCTGTGCCTCTATCCTGAGAACATTGATTCAGATAAGTACTGTTCAGTGGTTTGACTTTTCAGTGTGAAATCAGAAAAACAAATTAAAATACAAGAGTACACATAAGACAATCACTGCTGTACATTACTGTCTCTTGGTAAGCTTTCTAACTGCTACAAGTGACACATGAATCTGGTGGTGACTACGAAGATCCATCACTACTCTCAATTTAGCACCGAGTCAAGCGCCACCCTCTGTCCTTACGCACATGCATAAAGACTGATGATATTTTCATAACCCGGTTATGGTGAGGTAATAGGCTATAAAGGAAGGCCTCCACCAACAGCTGCAGTGAGGATGACATTGGCTGCAGGCCCCGGGATCTAACATAGACTGCACCCTTTTCCCTTACACCTAAGCCCTGAAATCCATTCTACTCACACAGAAACCAAATTGTCAGCATTTGGACTTAAAATAATTTTTACCCACATGATAAATTTCTGTCATTTGTCATTACCTTTCAGGTGTATACCTACCTGCTCGTGATTACAGATTTAAAAAGGTGCAGGTCAAAAGGCGACAATTTAAAAAGAAGAAAAGGTGTGGTGGCTTTTTTTTATTTCCTCCTTAATAATACTTTCCAGAGAGACCCATACTTGGAAAACAGCAGTGATGACAGAGAATTAAACAGTTTGCCTTTCATGAAATATGCACAGCTTCATTATTTATTCAACTTATAAATGACTAAACTGGAAAAAGAACAGCCAGAACAATTATAGCCAATAATTGAATTTGACAAACAGCTTAATGACACAGTTAAGAGACTGAGATAATAAATAACAAAAACACTCAGGAAATCCTGCTTTAGTCTCGAGTCAGTCATCTAAATATACATTACTCACTGGCGACATCATAATCAGCCGTCATGCATAAAATAAACATAGTTCACAATCTTTATTTTGAAAAGTAAATGGAAACAATTAACTCAGAGCTTCAGTGACCAGAGGTTCTGCCAACATCTGCATGTTGTCGCAGCTGTCCACATGAAACATGATGAGCGTTTTGTATATTTATGTGAGCGTGGGGGAGGTGAGAGGTGATACCGGCCATTCAGGTATCTCACAGCCACTGATAATGCTATTATTCCAGACGGATTCTCTTAAAGCGTATAAGACTAAAACATCTGCTTTTGCCAGTTTGTTCTGATGCCAGTTTGGACAGGTGTGTAGTGAAAAAAAAGTAAGAATCACAGCATTGTCAAGCTGACAGCAGTGTACAATGTTCTTAATTGAAGGTTTGCTAAGCTGCCCTGAGTTACCATTGGCACGTCGAGCTTTCCATTCTGGCATGGCACATACACAGCTCACAGTGATAATGGTGGCAGATTTACTGTTGAAAATTCACAGTCATTTCTGAAACAATGGGCCGCTTGATGTCAGACACAAGTAGACAACAGCAGCTCCTCATTTCTAGCTGCTGACTCTGGCTAAAATAATCTGACAGTAGATTTATCAGTGGTTGCCAGATAGCTAATTAAGCTAAGAGTAGCTCAACAATATGGTTGAAAACACTGTCTCCAGATGACTTTTAAATGCTTTTAACAAGACCCAAAGTGGTTGTATATGTATAAAATGTGATGTCCTAGCATTTAGCAGTGACCAAGACTGAGGCTTAAGTCAGTCAGCTGATGATGATACATACATATGATGAAAAATACAAGTAAAGTAAAAAAGTATAACAATATCTCACATAGGCTGTTTGACTCTGTTTGACTGTTTATATGGCCTACTTGTTGTAAAATGTGTACTAAGCTATGTGTTTGTCAAACATAACCCTATCTTGGGTAATCCAATGACCAAATACCAAAGCTAACATTACACCCTGCTAACGTTGGGTTGTACACTGTTCTGGTGAACAGGCTAATGATTGCAGCAGAGCTTCCATTCATTTGCTCTTGTAATTTTGGTTTGATTAACAAAAAGACACCATCCTTTTAAATTCTGTGCACAGCCTCAGCATTTTAAGATCAGACCATCACTGTTTGAGGGATTGGTTTGACAAAAGCTTAAACGGCAAGGCAATTTTAATCAACTTTAAATGCTTTAAGATTGAATTTAAATATTTTTTATGAATATTGATGTATAAAAGTATATTATTATTTCATGTACATTATGCAAATGGTTTCCTGTTGGAAGCCTGACAGATTGCACTAAAATACTCTGAGTGACAATCTACAAATTAAGGTCTACTATGGACCACAGTGGTGTGTTTGTTTTGCTTTGCCATTCCACTCCGTGTGTCACTGTGGTGTTTGTGGTAGGAATAGGGGTCCTTGGGGACAGTCGGGGCCGTCATCCCAGACCAGAAAGGAACAGGTGGCTATTCCTGTAACCATGCCTTTCCCTAATATCAGTGCACACAGTGCGCATGGTGTTAACACTTTTACAGCTCCCCTGGGCAACTTAAGACCCGCAGCAGGCCTGTATAAAAGCCTGTGGTGACAGGTCACCTTGGCAGAAAGTGGCACTGTCTGCCCGGGAGCCCCGCCAGGTCACACGGGTCAAATCTGTGGACAGACATGAACCCTCACCATCAAGATGCTGCTGGAGAGAAACACACAAACAGGTGGTGGGTGACACGAAGCACTATATTATCATTATACACATTTGCTAGTGTGAAGATATAAACGCTCAGGAATACCACGGCTGGTGAATGTAAGGGATTGATACATCTGTGAAAAAAGACACCTTAAAAGGATTATTGAGAGTCGAAGATTTATGACTTCATTAGCCATTAGCCAACATATTCTTATATCTAGTTTCAAACCTCACTTAAATATTTAATTGACTGTCTACATATTTATTATTGAATATTACTGGATGCAAAATATATCATTTCATCTTGGTTCAGTGACTGTCATTGAGATCAATATTGTGTCTCTGTAAGTTGAATGAAAGCCACTACCTATAACATATAAAAGAGAGATGAGAGAGGTGTATTTATTATGGATGTTTTATTAGCAGCTGTCTAGCTGAGAACTTCTCAGTTACATGTGACAAGATTATAACACAAAGCATTACTGTACCAGCTGAGGAATATACTGTGCGTGTGTGTGTGTGTGTGTGTGTGTGTGTACCTTGATTCTCTGATTTCTTTAATTAAAAGTGGATTTGTTCTATCAAGCATCAGTGACAGCACTGTATGACAGTGATTCATCTCCAGGGTGAATAATAATGACTTCTTTGAAACAACCTCCAGATAAATCAGTCAAAATGATCACATAGTTTTCTTACCTTTATCTTAGAACACCTGCAGCAACTTAAACACTTGATCCGAGCCCAACAGAATGAGGTAATGCAAATGGATTTCAATTTAGCTGCTTTCATCATGTGGCTTCCATATTTCAGCCAAATAAACTCATTGCCCCGAGGTGATAGATGTGTCCTTCATCACAGGGGTTGCATTAAGTGAGACATCAAAGGCATTATGGACTTATAAATACATCATAATACACTACATATTAGTTATAATAAAGAAAGGCTACAATTTCACAGGGAAACACTACTGAGGACAAATTGATGCTCAGAACATCCCATTTAATATTATAGGTCCAGAAATTTGCCTGCAGCGATTTATATGAGCTGTCAGCTGACATTACAAGTAACATTCTACTGGCTAAGCTCAACAGGCTGGCTTGGATTAGTATGTTAAGTGCTTCATTTGTTCTACTGAGAAAGCTGAGCCCAGCTTGATCAAAGAAAGATACTGCAGCGTGGAGATGAGGTGCACAGCCAACAAGCAAAAATGGCTATCAGCATGGCAGCAACAATGAGTGGACAAGTTGACAGGAACATCTTTACATAATGCATTCCAAAAAAGTGCTTGGGCTTGGCTTTAGAGATGGCAACAGTCAGTCGGTCCAGCACTTCTTCTGACTGAAATATCTCAACAACTACTGGATGAATTGTCGATGAATGTACAGACATTTGTGGCCCCCTCAGGATGAATTGTAATTATGCTGACCCCTGACTTTTTAATCTACTGCCATTGTGAGGTTTATTTCATCTTGTCCTTTGTTTTAAGACCCAAAACCTGCTAAACTAGACATTCCCATAGACCTGCAGCTGTAATTTATGTTTAATTGCAAATGTTAGCATGCTAACACACTAAACTAAGATGGTGAATGAGGGTTAGGGTTATGTGGCTGTTCTAGTTAATGTTTCAAACCCCAGTGGCCCAGCTGGGGTCCGGTTCAGAAGCGTCCCGGAAGCGAGCCTCCGCTCAGCTCGACAGGGAGTACACGACTGTTGTACTTTTGACAGACATTGTGAGCAGCACACGTCAATCTGCACAGAGCAGCTCGAGCTGACAGGAAGTCGGACCCAGAAATGGCATAAAGAATCTGGTCCATTTTCAAAAAAAAACACCCCGTGCAAACTGCTGGTCGTAAAAACTGACAAAAGGGAAACAAATTAACTACGCAGCATATTTACACAATTAAAAACATATTTAGAAGTACATAAACCAAGGACAATGACCAAAGCTTTTTTACCTGCTAAACATCAGCATGTTAGCATTGTGAGCCCAAAGCACTGCCTCACAGAACCGCCAGTGAGGCTGTAGTCTTTTAGCCTTGTTACATTTTTCAAAACTTAATTTGAAATTCAAATAGCGTGACAAGTGCAATATTTGAAGGTACATTAATTCTGCATGTCTCATAAATAAGATATTAAAGGATTTTTTACTCTTTGCTTGGTTTACATTTGGTCTTGATTTCCCAGAGCTAATATGTCCTGTCCACCCCGGGGCGGCAGTGACACAGCAGCTTATTGAGAAACTAGCCGGTCTATCAAAATTATGAGCAATATCGACCCACCGGAGAGAGATGTCGTACATCAACAGAGTGTATTGCTCTTTCATAAGTTCAACAAATGTGTATTGTCTCCAAACAAATTCCATCATCTAACACAATACCAGGTTTCACAGAACCATCACAGCAACAATTACAGGGAACAAACTGGTACAATACAGCTATTGAGAAAGGTTACATAAGCTGCAGGCTCACGGCCAAGCTGTCTACATCGGTTACCTTTTTTACCTGCACAGTGATATTTATAATCTGAAGGTCCTGGGTCGTACAAAAAATAGGAAAGGAACAATGAAAAATTAGTTCACTTGAGAACCTTTCCTAAATACAGTATTTTGTGTAGGGGCCATGCCGGACCAATAGGTGCCTTGTCTGGAGTGTTTCTGACACAAATTTACAGAGGGTCGATCATTTTTTTCCCGCAAGAGCGTTTG
Organism: Sciaenops ocellatus; assembly: GCA_033000465.1. Lineage (NCBI taxonomy): Eukaryota > Metazoa > Chordata > Actinopteri > Sciaenidae > Sciaenops > Sciaenops ocellatus. The sequence goes on along the minus strand of CP136884.1, from coordinate 4,907,269 downwards.
CTCACTCTTCCCAAATATCCCTGGCTCCGACTCTAGAGGGGGAGGACATAAATCTCACCCCTTAAGAGATTACACACTATTAAAGGCATATGATCCAGGTTGGATAGAAAGCAGAGCCATGGAGGAGGGCTACAGGAAAGACTCCAGCTTGCCTGGAATGACTCTGGCTGACACACTGGCCCCATTCTGTGCCTCATTCTCAGTCCTACAAGCAGGTTTATTACTGGAATCCTTCCAGTGTATTTGATTGCTGATGGTCAAAAAACAATCTAGTGTTGTATATCACATTTAAGGGGTTTAAGGTCGTAGTCTATCTATAAATGTATGATGATAAAGTGGCCCAGTGACCCACATAGTCCAACAGGACTGGACATGAGAAACTTTTTTTGTATTCATGCTGTCAGATGTCCACATATCAAGTTAGACATATTATACCTCACTATGCCATCTGATAAAACAGCAACACAGTGACATATTGACACACACATGGATGTATGACTGGTGATGAACATATTTCTGACTCCCTGCCTCCCGTGACTAGTACACACTTGAAACAATCTGTAGCAGAAAAATAGCTTTGCCTTTGTGCTTACACTTCACCAGGCGCAACCACTCTCATACAACCTGCAGTTATTTTGCACTCTCAACATGGAGGCCACTTGGGGAAATGATTCTGAATGCTCTCTGATGAGCTGACATCTGGATGAAAAACGCTGACTGGTCTTAACGAGTCCCCGTTGTCCCGGTTATGATGGTCTCAATCAGCATCAATGCAAAGAACTGATGATCACTGGACTGCTGTCCCCCAGGAGAAGACTACCGTGAACGACAAAGCTGTACAGTGTGTTAAATTTCTTTATCACATCTCTGCATGTCAAGATAAAAAATGAGACTGATGCTGTGTCCAAAATCACTCTCATTCACAGCTCCAAGTTTTCGGACACTGAGCAATCATCATTTTGCGTCATCACTACTTATACCTACCTATACTAAGGTATAAATTTCACACTCATAAACAGGACACTAAAACAAAATGGTGGAATGACAGTCCATCCAATAGTTCTTGAGTTATTTAACGTAAAAAGCACAAATATAAACCTCATGGTGGCACTAGAGGAAAAGCCAAGTGATCACCAAAGTCATTCAGATTACATCCATCCATTTACTGTAAACGCTTATCCTTAACAAGGTCACGGGCAAGAGGCACATAGAGACAAACAACCATTCACACTCACATTCACACCTACGGTCAATTTAGAGTCACCTGTTACCTGTTATGTCTTTGGACTGTGGGAGGAAGCCGGAGTACCCGGAGAGAGCCCACGCAGACATGGAGAGAACATGCAAACTCCACACAGAAAGGCCCACCTGAGGTTCGAACCAGGAACCCTCATCTAGAGACAATGACAAAATTTCATGGCAATCTGTCCAATTGTTGTTAAAATATTTCAGTCTGGACCAAAAGTGGTGGACCAACTGATCAACTGACAATGATGTAGGTCAATAACGTGACGAAACACACACATGAAGTTTAACTATGTTCAATTTAATTTCATGGTTATGCCCAGTCTAGCTCTACACTGAGAAGAGATACAGTTTTTTTATACTTATTCATGAATCCGTCTTTAAAGTGTGAACAAAGGGGTCGTCTGTTTGACTGACTGAGTGAGGAGTCAGAGGTCTGTCTGATCTTTCAACCTCTGACACGTCCCAAAAGCCATCCTGATGTTCACCTTAATGATACTTTGACTAGAATCAGACTGACACACACACACACACACTCATAATCACATGATTTCTTGATTGATGATAACAGTATGAAACACACGTCTAGTGATGTCTATATAACCTTCAAGTTAAACAAAAATTAACACATGCCGCATGTTTGTGGTTACTAAACACGCTCCGACACACTGCGAATCGCTCCCACTCTGACAGTCGAACAAAAGCTACTCTGTTTGAAACAAAACATCAGAATGTGCAAGAGGCCCCAGACTTCTCTTGGCTTTTCCCCAAGCTCTCCAATGGCTCATCAAAGTGAGAATAAGGAAGGAACTCCACTGTGGTTTCATGGCAAGCTCAAACACGGGCTCAGCCTTTGAGAAGATGTTTGAAAAATTGCCATTTTTTCTTTCTTTTTTTTTCCATTCAGGATTTGTAGTGTGAACACTAGACAAAGATATTTATCAGCAGTGCTATTAAAAAGTGTTTTTTGAGTACAAGATGAGGAAAGTACAACAAGTGGACATCTTGTAAGAATCGCATAAACGTCATTTATCCACAGGCCTATCTATAGCTAAAATAAGAACGTCCACGCCTCATCTGGAGTTAATACCACTTGGCAAAAGAGAGGCTCTTACAACAGGCTGCCTTACACCCGAGGGTGGAGCTGATGAATCAAGACAAGTTTGTTAATGTATCTGTCCCTGGATGGGTGGGAGGCAGGCGTCAAGCCAGTCAAGCAAACAGGCAGGCCAAGGTCCATGGATGGCAGCATGACAGACAAGAGGGTGGGGGGACGGCTGGACGAGGTGCCTGGGAACCTTGTTCCAAGAGGATGACAGCTCTATAAGTCAGGCCCTGATAAAGCAGTCAGGAGTGACAATCTCTGGGCCCCAGCCAACGCAGCGTCCGTCCTGCTCAGATAAAGTCAGACAGGCCATCCATCAGTCCGGAGACAGAGAGCTGGACCCATGCTCTCCCGCCTCAATGGAAACGACTCAATGACCAGTCGCTGCTGGAATGCACAGAGCCTCTTACTCTCGAGAGGCAGCGGTGGGAGGAACAAAGATGGCTGTGAACCCTCTCTGGAGGAAACATGCATAGAGATTAGTGGGAGTGTGTGACGTGTAGCCTGTTAAAAAGGTAGAGGTGCCCCGCCTCTGGGTAAAAGGGTGGAGAGATGGTGGTTGACAATGGAGGGGACATGACACGTCTCTAGCTAAGAGGACCACCGTGGCTTCAGACGGCAGGCCAACACTAGAGATCCTTCATACATAATGAGAAAGCAATAAGCCATGGAAAAAAGCAAATGTCACGTAATACATTCCACACGTCAAGCCTGCACAGAGGCAGACAAAGCCAGTGTCACGAGGAAATGAAAGAAAATACCATCTCCAAGTCGTGTTTAAAAAGGATGTGTGGACACAACATGTTACAAAATTAAAGACAGAAAAGGAGCAGTGATTTCAGATAAAAGTCACGTGATTGGATGCACAAAAAAACAAGAATCTTGTGAATGCACAGTAGTGTAAATGTAATTATTCAGTGCAAACATCTTCACCTGGAAATGCCTCTTCACTGCCTCCTCTGTATGAACAACCTCCTTCCCGCTCTGTCTATACCCGCACAGCTTTGTAACATGGTCTCAAGCCAGGAACCTGTCTGTGTGTTGCTGTAAAGAAAATAAAACCAATTTCACAAGAACAAACAATAATTTCTTTCTCCTGTTTGCTCAGAATTTGCCTCTTGGAGTTGCATGTGACAGGAGTGGACCAGGAGGTCTGCATTGGTTAAGGACCAAGCTAAACGTTGTTCTGTTGGAAGATATTATTAATACTTTCCAAGCGTTAAATTCATTTGCATGCATAAAATATATTCAAATATACTAAAAGCAATGTGTTATGTGTGCTTTTTGAGCCAGAGGAACCCTTCCAATAAATGAGCTTATTGTTTGCCTCAGTGTTTACAGTGGCTGCTTAATGTTTCTGATAACTTATAGAACTGGAAGTGTGCGGTTGTTTAAATGGCTCTGTTAATGGTATCTGGTGTATGTCATCAGGGCTGTTATTGAATACTGATATTGCAATACGTTTTTGGACCAATTTTAACATATTAAAACATTTCAAGAAATATAATTAAGACTTTCTTGATGGGCATTGGGTGAGAAAATAGATACTACTCTTAGGTCTGTCCGTTAAAGCTAGCTAGCTAAATATGGTGCTACAGCCAGCAGCTGGTTAGCTTAGCTTAGCATAAAAACTGGAAACATGAAGAAACAGTGCAATTTATATGCTACATTGTATCTTGTTGTGAAAAACAACAAGTTGTGGCTGGATGGTTCCATATCGAAACCCTCCGGTGTCCCAAACTGAGATTTAGCTTGTTATTTAGTGAGCTTTAGAGGTGTTGGTAGGATTTTGTTACCTTTGGTCAGCTTAAGACTGTTAGTTATAGCTTTATATTTAACAACAATCATTACAAGTATTATCGAGCTTCTTATCAAACTCCAAGAAAGAAAGCGAATAATTTCCCAAAATGTCAAACTATTGCTTCAGCAGTGTGAGAACTCTTCTGCGGTTGTGAAGTTTCAGACTTGACGTCCCTGTTAGAACTGGCATCAAGGCTTTCTACTGAGTCCCTGCCTTGTGTATCCTAGGACACCAGGTTATTGTTTACCACCAACCTCCGCAAAGTGTCACCTTCAGAGGGGACTGTGCTCATTGTAGCCTGGCACAATAAGTCGGAGTCGTACTCCACCAGAAATAGCAACTTGTCCTCATTTCGGAGTCAAATGCCAACAGCAAGGAAACAGCATTCCTGTAAAACAATAGCATTCCAGTCCTGCTTCATCATGCTTCTTTACGGAAGGACTCCCCGCTCAAAGACATACATATGCTGGTCTCAAATGTTGTTCTATAATCAACCTTTAATCATGCTCTCAGAAATGCTTTTAACTTGGCAGCAGAGTGAGTGTGAAGGACATGCTAACTATGTCAAAGAATGTAATTCTTTCTTCAGCTGTGATTGTCATGCCTCATCTCCTTTCCTGTGTATCCGAACGATTTTCTACGTTAGATCGTGTTGAAACACTTCTTTAATTACACCATAACACGTAGAGGTGGTTGGATTGGCAATCCTTCACACAAAACATGGCAACGGAATTAATGACTGGAAAGTTTGCTTTGGAAATGTCTCAACGACAACATGCTAAAGCAAAACTGCCACTTGGAAACCATTGCAGGCAAGTCAGTGAAATTAAAATGGACAATCCATTACACTCACTCACACAGAATACATTATGGAAAACATGAACGTGTTATAGGAAGGAAAAAGGATGTCATAGTGAAACTCAGTATCTAGCATGTATTAGTAAGACTTCACTGTCATGCAGCACACTTTTCTGTGTTTCTCTCTGCAGGCTGCTTGTAGTTGAAAATCGTGTATGTTCAGGCAGGTGGTTGAAAGTTGCCAAAGTACAATTTTTGACTGAGGTTGCTTAAGCTACAGCTGTTTCACATCAGCAAAACTTCAGCCTTCTCACAGTTAATAATGGAGCACAACCCTACAGGGAAAACTGTTGCTTCTACTGTATGAGCGAGAGTAAATCATGTTACCCAAAGGACAGTGCTGCGGATATTTCCCTCGTGTAATAAAACAACATAAATGAGAAAAAAATTCAAACAAATGTAGTCAAGGGGATTTAAGTCAGACGAGCAGCAAATCATGTCATGTCCCTCAAAATGACATCACATACTGGAGGCCTCTTCACAAATCACTTTTCATCTGATGCTATGCTAACTCCATCACTGCTGCTGCACATGCAATGCGGCGTGCAGCGAGGATGAATGTACGATCACCTTGTGTCTGCTCTGACTCTGGGAAAAGTTGCAGGAGGCGTCCTGGCAAAGGATCAGACCAAGGTAAAGGCTGTTCTTCCATCTGATTGGCCTTGTGCTGTCTGCCAAGGCCAGCTACCTGCAGAGGAAAGGTTCTGCTAATATCAAAGGCAGGTCTGAATACAGCTGTCACCGTGTTTCCAGTCCATCTGGCCCCAGGGAACATCTGTCCCTTTCATTGAACTGAATCCAAAGACTCATCAAGGCCTTATTTAGAGGAGAAGGGGTGCTGGGAATGATGCTTAACTCTTTCTGGCAGTCAGGCTCATCACTCAGAGGAAGTAAGATATTTTTTCATACTGTCTGGGTATGAAATACCAAAACCTTACCCACTGAAAATGGCATTCAAAACTGAGCCTTCAGTTGTTACACTGTTGGCACAACATTATTTTGTCCCTATTGTTAATCATTCCAACATTCCAGCCTGTAGTGCACCATTTGTCCTGTCAGCCTCTCTATTCACAACCCACAGGGTTTTCAACCATTGTCGACCTGGAGCCACGGTGACTTGAGGATAAAGGACTCGCACGGCCCCTGCAAAGTCCTCTGAACACACTCATACCTGATGCTGCATGCAAACAAAGAGCAGCAGATTCCTCAGGCCTCCAGCCAGGAAGGCTGCGAGCGCGCAGTGAGAACATCCTTTGTGGGGATTTAAACAACATTTATCAGAAAAGACACATTTTAGTGACATGTTGTGTTTTGTTTTTTTTCTCTTTTTACATTTGTCTTGTGTAGTTTAAAGACCTCCCAGGGTTCAGTATGTTAATGAGTAATCCAGTCTAATTACATTGAGTTAGAGGCTCAGTATTAGAGAATAATGATACTGATAAATCAAGTCACTTTGCACAACATACAGACACGAAATCTTATTGTGTGCATGGAGTAATGAATACCACCACTGTGTTAGAATAGCCTTTTATGAACAATACTGTGGTGCTTCCAATTGGATATAATCTAGTGGACGAAAAAGTCTTATTTTACATTAACCACTTTAATATTTTGTGAAATACACTCATTCACCTTCTTGCTGAGAGTTAGATGAGCAGATTGATACCACACACAGTTGCCCTTTAAATATAAATCTTCTGCCAACAGTTAGCCAATCAGTTAGCTTAGCTTAGCATAAAGACTAGAACGCTTTATATCTCATTTGTTTAATCCATACACAAAGTTTTAAAAACAACAGTTTGTGGTTTTTACGGGTGAGTGAGTGAGGGGGGGTGCGCAGGAGGGATTTTGTGCTGGACTATTTCTTGGCAGGCCGCAGTAACTCCCTAGAGTCTTGTCATTACCATTAGGTTGCTGGGCAATCAGTGGAGACTCCAGGAAGTTTTTGTTTTTGTTGTTTTTGTGCAGGTAGGCAGGTTTTGTTAGCTTTAGACTGAGCCTGGAGAGTTGTTTTCTCATATTCCCAGTCATTATGCTAAGTTAAGGTAACTGCGTTCTGGCTGTAGCTTCATACAGTACTTAAATTGATCCTGATGAGCTGTTTCTCTGGCCTTCTAGCTGTGTGTTTGGCATCCCAGTGGGAGAGAGATGGGAGGCGCCTCAGGGAATGTGGATTATATTAAACCTGCTCCAGTTTGTATGACTTGTGAGGTGTGGCTAATGACCTGTCTCTGCATTTACAGCATGATAAAGAAACTAAAGATTGATATTTCGTATTCTTAATCACATGATGGTAGAATAATGTTCATGTGTAGCTTCTGAGAGCAGGTCCAAAGGACAGTTTGCACCATAAAAACTAACCAAACCACACCAAAGACATTTAAGAGACTTACAAGTTCAGTTGTTCACAGCCCCTGCATTATTATTCACCCCACATACCAAGTATACTCCCTTGTTCAAAGAATTACACTCCCTACATCAACTTTTCATTAAATATACATAAATCCAACATGGTTTAATAAAGTGGACTACAGTGAATCTGCCTTAAAATGCAGACTGATAAATACTCAATCTATATGTAAATAGGAGGTACATTGGAAAAAAAAAAATCAAAACGCTGGAAAAATGCATTAGCCGTCCTATTTGATCAGAGCCTCAGGAGCTGAAGTTATGCTTTTTAATGGAATCTGAGGAGGGGAGAGTGTCGGAGCCGAGGCAGGGAGGTGAGAGTATGAAAGCGTTCAGGAGAGCTGGCTATCTGAGAGGATGCTGGATAACAGAATGGACCTGAAAGATTACTCGCACTGAGTGGAAATGGAATTATTGCATTTGGAGGTCTCAGCAGCTTTTCTGCACTCCCACAATCACAGAAAAGAAGAGAAAGTCATGGTTTACGTCAAATAAAAAATAACTTTCTCGTTTGACACTCAAACAGTGAGTGTTCTGTTATGGCTCGCAGCCACTCAAACTAAAGCAATGCTTACTGGAAACCTCAGTGTTCAAGTATAAAACATGAAACATGCTGTACTTTGAGTAGTTTTCAACAATTTTAGCATATTTCACTTGATTATTCAATCAAAAATATCCACTAGCTTGACCAAATCAGTGGGAAAGTGGAAACCTATCTTACAAAAGTCTACAATACAATCATACTATCTGTACATGGGACAGTAGTGCTTTCCTAAATGCTAATGTCAGCATGCTAATATGCTCACCCTGACAATGCTAACGTGTTACTGAACAGGAATGTTTAGCTACCATGTTCACTTAGTTTAGCATTTTAGCATGGTAACATAAGCTAATTAGCGGACTAATAATAATCAGACTAATTGAAATTTTGACCAGATGGCACGAAATGAAAAGTCAGAGGTTGGCTGAAGTGATCACAATTCATGCAGAGGGATGCAAATTTCATGGCAATCCATCCCATGGCTGTCAAGACATTTTATTCAAAACCCCAAATGTCACTAAAGGTGAGCTCATCAGGCTGCATATTTGTCTGAAAGTGCGGAAAATTACCACTACAGTGTTCTCAAGTGTCAATGGAATATACTCCCAAACAATTATGCGACTGTCAGAAATCTCAATTTACAGCCAAGCAGTAAACCTATGTTAATAAAGCCTATGTTGAAATGCCAAAAACTGTAGTTCCTCAAATGGCCACTTGAGGCTGGCTACAGAATGAGACAGTCTCCATAAGTCCCCATGTTAAAATGTCCAACTTCACAGCAGAAATAAACATATTTACAGCCTGGTACAAAAAACAGTTTTGAGGGTGAATTTTTATACAACTCACCTGTTCAAATGATATTAAGGCTTAAAGTTGCATAATTAATGCATAATTAAGAGTGTGAACACTTTGATTGACAGGTAGGTGCTGTTACCAGAGGTAGGACTGCCAAGATGGCAGCGGGCAGAGCCACCACACTTTGAGATTCAAAACCGCTCTTCAGAAACCTGTGGGTGACGTCACGGATACGACATCCATATTTATATTTCTATGTTTACAGCTCAAGATTGAGTTAACTATTTTGTGTCTATTAAACAGGGAGTAGTAAAAGAGCAAACAATGGAATGGTGTCGAACAAAGCCTCAGTCTGAACTGAAGTGGTGGACCAAAAAAGAGACCATCATTAGCATCCTAGTAATTATCGACAGACACTCTAAGTAAGATTTCAAATTGTTACTCTTGTCCACGAATGCAGAGAAATAAGCATTAAAATGTGAAAAAACAAACAATCTAATCAAATTGCTAAAAACAGCTGAAGTGAAAATCACAATGGGCCAAACACTCAGCGTTGCATCTGCGCTAATAAACGTCAGTAAATGTTGTGGAATGTATTCGTCTGCGGAGTCTTATTAAGATGGGCTTAATAGGGTGTGTGTGTGTGTGTAACCATCTGTCTTTTACAGGGTGTAGAGCAGTAAAGGATGGTGATATGTAGCCTACCATGCAGCTCTGTATGAATCATGTGACATTCCACACATAGTGATTAGTGCCAAATTATGGTCCACACGGGGACCGGAATGAAGTGTTTGCAGATGACTGCTGATGGTGGGGGCTTCAAACCTCTAATCCCAAAACTATAGTCTAACAACTTTGGAACAACTTATTGACGTCTTATAAAACAGAGGCTTTAAGATCCCAGGACAAATTACCCCACAGTTAGCTCAGTTAAAGTCAGCGGTGCTCTGATGTCATCGCTGACACATGAACAAAGGGGATTTACTGGCAAACAGCGGTAAATAAACAACTGAGCGCCCGGGCCAATGTGAAATCACGTCTTAAATATGAATGACTGTTTGCAGCATATGAATGACACCACAGAGAGTGACTCCACCCCCGCTTCACTTCAGATTCAGAAGTCAGGTTGCATCCACTTTGTGATTCTCTGCTGAATTTTAGATTTAATATCTTGCTGTTCAAAACTCGTACAGCTGCTGTAAATCAGACATGAAATGACCTTCACCTTTTGCAGGCCTGATTTAATGAGATGCTCCGTGGATGCACTGGAAATGCTGCGTGCATATCATAAACATTATAACAGCTGGAAGTGGACTCATTACAAGCCTGTGTGGAAGATACAAAAACAGTTTTTAATGACACGGGGAATCAGGGAGACCACAGGGATGCTTCAGCCTTGATAGGGATAGTACAGTAGTTACTAATGTTTCCATGTGCATGCTGAATTAATATATTTTGGACAAGATGGGTAAAAGAAATAATTATGGGGCTGCGTAAACTAGGCGTGAGGTGTTCGGTTGTTACAGAGCTGTCAGACAATTAGGTGAAAGTAAAGTGCAGGCTTCTCATAGTGAGTGACGACAATGTCCAGGGCTGTTCGCTGTTTGAAAGACAGAAGCGAACCAATCAATGGAAGCAACAGGAGCTTCAGTCTGGAGCCGTCTCTGTGCAGGAGACTTTTTATAGAAGCTGAATAGATGCTTGAGAAGTCAAACAGTTGTTTTATGTTCTGGTTCCTCGAACTTGGACATTATTTGGACCGCAGTCAGGCTCTCCATAGTGCTATGCAGATGTGTTCCTAATTATATCAGTATGAGCAGCCCTGTTGAAAGTTGAGTTACATCCTCATAATTTAAGTCATCTATCATGGTTTTAGAGAGGATTTACTAAGCTCAGGGTTGTTTTAGTTAAGTAGAGTGAAAGCTATGAGGGAGTGAATCATGTCTGGAGGAATATTCCATAATTCAATTTATAACAGCTCTTGTAACTTTGCTGATGAATGGTCATTCACAGGACTGACCGACGAGTTTGGACACTTCAGAAATGTAGACAGTGAAGTTGTGACAGGTGTTAGGTGCAAAACGTTGTATTACATAATGAGCCTCGTTGGTAATGGAGTGTAACTACACTAATAGTATGTCACGCCTTCGGGTCTTCTCCGTGACCTCCACACATAAATCCGCGTGGCAGATTTGTAACCACCACTTAATCCCTTGCGGTCATTGCAATTGTAAACCACACACACATACATGGACACACACGTCACAGTCTCCAGTGACCCGTGGAATTCATCGGATAACACCTACATCTGTCCACACGTCCTAACTACTGCCCTGGCATACAATAAATGCCAGCAGCTGTTCATTATATGGCACATTTAAAGAAATGAGATTAATTAAGGTGTTCCTGCTTTAACGGCACAGGCCTGCGCTCCGACGGCTCTGTGCGGCTCCAGCTGTGAGAACACGGCTCGCTTTATTGCCCCCGAGTTTGTGACACACTCCCTTCTTACCACAGTGTTACATTTCTATGCATAATAGCCATCTTTTTGCCAAGAAACACTGAGAGGTGTTAATCATCTATTCTGTAAGGGATCTGTAAGTAACAATAGCTGCTTAATGGAATATGCAGAGCTATCTACAAAGACAGCACAAAGTTTTGTCTGTATGTGGATATTATGGAGAGAATTGTGGGCATAGGACGGCTGCCTGATGAGCAGGATTATAAAATCCTTTGTAGATGAAGGTGCTGTGAGGTTTCAGGTAAGACCTCACTGAAAACTGTCCTGGAATCAGTCACCCCACTCATATACATTCAGTGCAAAGGTTAATCTCTTTAAGATAGACTATGTTAGACTTGCACAGAAACTTACTACAATCACTACATGAAAAGAGGAGAGCAGGTTCATCACACACCAAAAGAGAACTTTCCTCTCAGGGTCCCCGCTTTACCATTAACCTTTCCGAGGTTCTCTGCCACCATCTAGTGGCGACAAACTGAACTGACTACTTTGCAAGGAATCTGAACGCCACACGTGAAATCCTTAAAAATAAAAACAAATTTATTAGCAATCACAGGGAAAGAATGCATGACATCTAGAGGAGCTTTTGTGGGAATAAAAATGCTAACTTCTTATTTACAAAGTCTGCAATTGGATGTGAATAAGTTCAGCACATGCACATACAAATTGCAAATAGGCTATAGTATTATTATTATAATTATTACACAGGTAACAAAGCTTTTCCCCAAATTTCCCACACAGTCACCCAAATTTTATACAGCCCCTCACTGCTGCTGTGGTCCCAACAATCGACACTTACGATTACGACGATCACCAACAGACACAGAACAACGTGTGGGATTAACAGAGTGTGTGATGGATTTGTAGACATTACAGTGAAATGCAGAAGCCATGTAGGCCTGTGGCAGAAGGGATAACTCATCCTGATCCAGCAACACACACACACACACATACACACACAGATAGAAAAAAAATGCTCAAGATGCACTGGCCAAGCAAGGGGGTAGATTAATTTACAGTGGTCAAACCTGTGAGAAATCATTGTCTTGTCGCTGAAAGGAAAAGACCTGTCAATCAATATGTCGCTTTTAGTGGAGACAGCGTTGTCCTCGGACTGCTAAGGCTTCGACAAAACGACATCAGGATTCAGACGAGGGTGTGGCGAGGCGCGGATGACATTCAAGCATCCACAAACTTTGATCTAATTAATGGACTGTCTTCTGTTCTCCATAAGCTCAGACATCATGACTAACACTGGCTTTCTGTTCTCCAACCTGAACAAAGTAGGGATTAATATAAAACAGATACTTGGGCACACCCATACTCTGTTCACACTTTTTTTTTTTTTTTTGCTCTAAAAATCTTCTAACAACCTGAGAACTGCAAGCGAAAGTTAGCCCACATATCAAAGTACATAAGAGTCGCAGGCTACGCATGAAACAGTGTTTCAAAATTACCCACCAACCCAAACAAAATGTAACATTTTCTCATTCACCTCGCATCCCGTCAGCTATTACCTCATTCCTCGCTTTTCATCGTTAGTACAGTGCTGTCTTTTCTCAGACATCATAATGCGTTTATGTGATTACAAAACATAAAATGAGATTGTCGAGGGGTGGTGTTAAGTGTAATCAAGGGATTTATGCTGTGTCTGTACCGAGTGTTTATTTATAATAGTGGGTTTGAAGTCGCATTGGGCAATAACTGTCTGATTGGAACACTCACTTCGCCGAAGGCACTTAAAACTCTGCTCAACCTATCTTAGGGATTTTTGCCTCAGACACAACAACCACTCAGTCTCAACTTTCTTTTCATCTTTAGTTCATGTGTAAACTTTTATTTAAGTCACTTAATAAAATAGATACTTCAACACGCCAGCAAATATACCGCAGGCTACATTGCAAAGAGTTTATCAGGAATCGAAGGCATTAGCGCAAGCGACCATCATCTTTTTGGCAAACGACTGTTAAAAAACTACAATCACAACCTCGTGACGTAAACACCAAATGTTGACAGGAAACAGAACGGATGTTTGCGTGTGGGATTAGAGGAGCTTCATCCTTGTGCAGCCAGGAAACAGGACACTGCAGCATCATTAGATTCTCGTGTCGAGGGGAACAGAAGCCATTAAAAAAAAAAAACAACTCTGATGTACACAGACACACAGCATGTCCGTTATGGCGGGCGATAAGGCATGATGGGTTATGGACAATCCACCTTCAAGCACAGTACTCAAACAACTTTTCAAGACTCCAGATAGTTGGGGTGGTGGTAGTGCTGTACAGGGGCTACACATTTATGGTAGTGTACTGGGTGGTGCAGGTGGTGACAGTAGTGAGCAGAGAGAGCTGGATTACTTCACAGAGGCAGTGGAAGGGATGGCTGTCGAGGACCCATGACCATTAGGGGAGGGGGGGGGGGGCTGAGGCCAGAGCTGCGACTGGAGAGAGGCTTCACTTTCAGCTTCTCCGTGACTTTGAATGCTGGATGAGCCACTGCAGCGTGATATCTGCACGCAGGGGGAGACATTGAGACATTTTTATGACCTCAGCAGGCCCAAATATGATCAACATTTGGTTTAAACTCTGTTCAGCTCTTTACCTATATTGTCTTTCTCTTTGCAGGAGACAGAGTAGCAGCAGATCTCTCTGTCCTGAATGGCAGATAGATTCCTGAAAAAGATCAAACATGGTTAAGAGCATGATCTAAAATTAAATTAATTTCCCCAATCATTTTTTTTTTCTGGCTGATCCAATACTTCTAATTATTTAGCTAAATGATGATTAAAAATGTGCCTGATACATTGAAATAACAGCTGTAGATGACTAAATTTGGTGCATGAAACCTAAATTGGTGCTTGACCTAAATACTGGAGGCCCTACTTACAAATTATAATTGTATATTTAAGCTGAACACATTACATTATTGATATAAATAATGAATGAAAGTTTAATAAGAAGATCTGTCACTGCCACTTCTTGTTGGAATGACAAAATAACTGGCAAACAGCCCATTAACATTACTTGTGTTATGATATTACACGTTTGTTACTCTAACGTAATAGTCAGCACTGGCTACAACCTGAATCTTCTGTACTCTTTCTAATTAAGACACAGAGTGGGAAGACAACGGATTTGCTAGCATCAATTTAACTATTAGTAAATCTTGTATTTTGCTAATCAGAGTGTCAGAACTCACAGCTGCTCCCTTCATTTTCACTCACAGGCGCAGTGAAATGCCATAAAGTCATAAAGGAGAACATTAATGCAACTTTAGTGAGTTGATGTGAGCAAAACTCAGTGGAGTATTGTGAAGGAAGGATTAGCATTCAAACGGTTTATCTTCCATTAAAATGAACCCAGATCAGCCAGAGACTGATTCTTAGGATCGGGTCAGGTCATCTCTGTCTACCACAAATCACAGCATTGTGTCGACTTTTACTTTGGGAACTCTGAATAACTGTTATACCCCTCATACACTCAATGATTCTAAAACTATGGGCATTAAAATGCTGCTGCCAACAAACAAATTTGATTTTCACCAAATTTATGAATTATTTAACTATTTTAGATTTAACACAGGTGTGTTGCATGTCCACATACTTTTGGCCATAGCAGATCATTTAATGTACTGGAATAATAGTGACATTTTTTAATCACCACTTAAAAAGATTGATTTATCATGCACAAATTGTGCCACTATGAAACTTTATATGTGAAGGAAATCCTGATGTCTGAGCAAGATTATCACCAAAACCACAGTGATCTTCAGTGCCTCACATTTTTTCGATGAGTTGCTTCTCATCAAGTGCGTTGGGTAGGTCTCGTTTGTTGCCCAGTACTAGAACCTGAAACCAGAGGGTGGGGGGAAAAAAAAGGTGATTAATATCCGGCAAAGCAATGTATCAGCATTTTCACACAGTGCGATCAAACAGATAATTTGAAAGGAGTTCTCTAAACTCCAGAATCCTTACTGTTAGGACAAAATAAACCGTGTGTGTGTGTGTGTGTGTGTGTGTGTGTGTGTGTGGTGTCAAGTCACAGCAGCTGGAGTCTATCGATTTAGCACATCAAACCCTGTCAGGTCAATTATCCTGTCAGCTTAGACATTGAAAACTCATTAAAAAAACCCTGGCTTGGCTTCAAATGACCACTTAGTGTAATGTCATCAAGCCTGAGTCACTGCAAGCCATTAGCTGCAGCGATTACTAATTATGAGTTTAATCACTGATTTTGACTGGAGTCACTAGATGCTCAGAAATCAATATGAAGAACCAGGCTGAGCCTGTAATATCATGACTTTCTGGGCCAAAGATCACAAGCGGACTCTTACAGGAATTCCTTGTAGTTGTGGTTTGTCTAAAAGGTTGTGCAGTTCATTTCTGGAAGCTTCTATCTTCTCTTTGTCCGCTGCATCCACCATGTAACTGCAAGGGAGAAAAAAAAACAAACACTTAGAGTTTGCAAATAGTTTGAAAATACCTGTTTGATGAAACCAAACCTGAATAATTTATTCAATAATAATATTTAAACTTTTAGTTTGATATGAGAATTTGTAATTTAGTAATGACACATTTATATGGAGAGCCACCGAGCCACATATAAACTGAATAATTGTTGTATCTCATTTGTATTCAGAATTTCCATTCCAGATCACCTTAGCATCTCAAATATTAACTTTGTGCTCTCAAACTTACACAATAGCATTGACTCCTCTACAGTAGCGTTCCCACATGCTTCTAAAGCGGGGCTGTCCACCTATGTCCCATATCTGCGGCGATAAAAACACAAAAGAGTCATAAACAAAACAGCAGTGCAGAATATGCAGCTCTCTGCAGCGTGAAAGTGTTTTCATTTCAACAGTGGAAGCATCTGGACTGGATACTTTTGCCTTACCTTTATTGTCACGTTGCCTTTGGTGACCTTCCGCATGTTGAAACCAACTGTGGGAATCATGTCTTCACTGAACTGGCCAGACTGTAGACAGACAAACACAAAGACAAAAGGCGGTGTTAAAAAGACACTCATCAAGTGAAATTATAAACACTGAAATAGCATCACAAATATTGATGCGCATCTCTTTTCTCTCTTGCATCGTATGCGTTTGTGTGCTGGCATTCTGAATGTGGTTAATACCTCTGAACCAGTAGAACCCGCATAAAGATGTTGGAGCATCTGATTCAGAAGTCACATGAAAAGCCGGATGACCGATGGGAATTATTTCTATGCATGGGGTCAAAATTAATTAATAAATGATTTGATTACAATGTCATGTTGGCTTCTTGAAGCATCTAGCTGCCTTTTTTCACTTCATGAATCATGTTTAGATGATGCCATCTATGCATCAGCATTAACTTCCAATCAGGCTTCCTGAAAATCAACCAGTGCTTAGCAACCACAAGCTTAAAGTGCCATACGAGGAATTTATCCTGAAGGCGGGAACACCCGACTCTAAAGCCAGCGTGAGCTGCTTTAAGAAGGCACTAACGTAGTCTTACACCCCCCTAAGACCCTAAGAGAAAAGAATATTTCAGATATGCTGTAACAGCCTTGGTAGTGTGGTGCTTGTACCACCTGGGTCCAGCCTAACAGCATTGTGATGGCTGTGAAGGAGAAGGCAGCTTTGTTCAAATCTAATTACAGATCACCTGACATGACAACAACAGAGCCAGAAAAAAAAAATAGTGTATTCTTGAGATGAATCCAGGACGAGGGGGGGAGCTACAGGACCGTGCCCTGGAACTTGACTTCTCCTACAGGCTTACAGCGTGATATCTCACCTAGAAACACAGACGTAAACAAAACATGACCACAGATTATAACCTTTACCCTGAACCTCGTACACAGCCAAGCCTGTGGCAGGCAAAACAAGCTTCACATTTCAACACAAGGGGAGCAATCATCATAAAACTTACAACATTATAAGCTGTGACATGACAACGTGCCATAAATCTAGACCCAACAACTGCTGGGAGGAAGTATAAACAGAAACCGGTGACAATAATGTACTCATTAAAAGGATATCTATAATCAATAATCAATTCAAATGATACAGACAGCTGTCAGCCTGTGGCCACGATGCACCCAGGCCTCGCTTCACTACACCCGTGCTACATGGCGTAGATAAGATAAGACGGAGTGTTTACAACGTTAACCCGTGGCCCGTGTTGTCAACATATCCTTGATGTTGACACACAGGCAGCTCACACACAGCTCACACACAGCTCTGACAGTCCGCTCACATGACCGCTTTCGTAACTGAGAGCACAGTCATACCGACAACTTCGTCATTCCAGCTAGCCGAACAACAACTGAGTGAAACCGCGAGCAGCTCTCGTTTTTAAAGCCCAAACACTGTCCTGTCATGTAGACGTGTCCACCAATGTTTACAACAATAAGCCATAAATGTTCATTTGTGACATATTCAAAGAAAACATTGGTCCACAGCCTCTCCCAGGCAGCAGCCCGGGCCCGCACTGCAAACGCTACTCACTGCAATCACGTTGACGAACGTTGTTTTTCCGGAGTACTGAAGTCCCACTAACGTGAGCTCCATCTCCTCCTTCCAGAACAGGGACCTGAACCAGTCCAACAGCCTGTTTATGAGGGCCAGCATCTTGGATGACACAGTAGTCGCTGCGGCCGTCTGGATGTGACTTGGCTAAGGAGTCTACACAGGAAGTAGCTAGCTGCTTTGTCATATCATGTGATCCGCCGACAACTGCTGCTGGTTCCGCGTGCCTGGCGAGGAGCGCGCGGACCTGACGGGAGCGCGCATCATGAAAGCAGAATGTGACTCACTGTATTTCTGAGAGGCAAGAAACACGTTTTAAATATGATATCATATAATAATAATACATATTTCTGTTTGTTTCTCTGTGGTTTTCGCCATAACATGGATTACTATAGTAGTTTAATATGGCTATTTACTGTATATTACTACAACTACTGATAATAATAATAGTAATAATAATTATAATAATAACTAATTCATAGCACACAGCACCTTATTAACAAGGTTTACAAAGTGCTTTACAGAGCAGAGGACCCAACAGAAGGCCAAACAAGTTATAAAATTATATAAACTATATTCAAAAAACTATGTCAGAACAATAATCTTATACAGTATATATATATATATATATATATATATATATATATATATATATATATATATATATATATATATACTGTATATCTAAGATGGGAGAATAAACAGGGATAACTGACATCAGAAAGGTAGGTCTGGTGTTAAAGATAAAAGGATATAAAGATGATAAAAGAAATTATAAAATGATAATAATTTAAGAAAGACAACATCAAAACAATGCAAGTCTGCAAATGAGTGATGATCTGCAAGCCTTACCTCCCCTTACCTCCTCAGGCAGGTCGGTCCAAAGTCGAGGGGCCCTGATGAATAAGGTGTGGTCACCTCTAGTTTTGAGCCTTGACCTTGGAACAGCCAGAAGTGATCTGAGGATCTAAGGCTGCAAACTGGCTTGTATGGGGCTAACATGCTGGCAATATAGTTAGAGGTCAGACCCCGACAAGCTTTAAAAGTGATCAGTAAAATCTTAAAAATCCTGAAATGCGTGATGACGTCAAGGAGACTAGCTGCTGCATTCTGAATTAGTTGGAGGGTGAGAGTGTTTTACTGTTGATGTTGAAGAGTGAAATGCAGCAGTCCAGTTTTGAAAAGATAGCGTGGATTATTTTTTCAGAGTGTGGGAGCATGGATTTTATTCTGGAGATGGTTCATAACAGGACAGGAAGAACAGGAAGAAACAGGACTGGACAAGTTTATTGACATGAGGTTTGAAGCTGAGGTCTGAATCCAACATTGTTTCTGGCAGAGGGCTTGATTTTTAGTGGACAGTGGAACAAGGGTATTTTCTGTAAGGAGGGAGGAATGTGGGGGAGTGAACAGTAAAATCTCTGTTTTGGAATCACTGAGTTGGAGAAAGTTTTGAGCCATCCATTGCGTATCGTTCAGCCGAGCTTTCAGGGTCATCAGGTCTCAGCGGGAGGTGTGTGTGTTGTCTGCATAACAGTGGAAAGATACAGAGACGATACATTGCATGCCAACACTAACCCTGAACAGTATGATGCTCTTGAGTACATTAAGTAGGCAAATTACACTAACTTTTGACAGGGCACACCTGTTAATTGAAAACCTTTCCAGGTGATTGTGCAAAGCTGTCATTAAAGCAGAAGATGGCTACTCTGACATGCCAACTACTTTAACAAAGCCACATAACCCTGTCCAAAACTTGGATTTGCATACTAGTAAAGACACATGATGACTGTCATGATAGTAAGATCATGTGATTTCTTTGGTGGATTATCATTAATTATTATCTGCTAATGGTTAGGTGTGAATGAAGTGCAGATCAATGACTTTATCCTATATTGCTGGTTAGGTTTTATTTAATACTTCACATAGGTGAAACCAAAATGTGGCATTATAAACATCTTATTATTATTATTATTATTATTATTATTATTATTATTATTAAGGTACTGGCATAAAAAACTAAAACACTCACATAAAATATCTAAACCATAAAAGGCAAAAATAAGTAAAGTGTAACATTATTGTGTCTGGTGTTTTTTAATTCATCATTTTACCTTATGATAAAAGGTCATGCCTCCTTTTACCCTAAGAGCAGGCTTGTTGCTCACACCTGTGATACCATGTTTTAAATAATATGGCTACAATGGCAACCTTAAGTGATCAAAAATGTGATATGAAGCAATGGCAATATGCTATTGCATTTCCATATTTATGTTTGTCTAACTCTACAACAACCAACCAAACTTCTTCCTATAGCAAATCTCCTAGCTTACATTAAAATAGAATGCAAGGTATAAAAGCACTGAATCAAAGTATGGAGACCTACGGGATAAAGGCTGGTGCGTGCATCAGCATGGCTTACCTACAATATCAGTCAAAGGTTTTGACACACCTTCTTATTCAGTGTTTTTTATTTTTAGTATTTTCGACATTGTAAATTCAAACTGAAGACATCAAAACTATGAAGAAACACATATGTAAAAAAAAAAAAGTGTTAAAGCAAAATGTGTTTTAGAATTTTGATTTTTTAAAGTAGCCACCATTTGCTTTGATGACAGCTTTGCACACTTCTCTCAGTCAGCTTCATGAAGTCGCCACCTGAAATGGTTTACAATTAACACATGTGCCTTTATAAAGTTAGTTTAATTTGTTGCCTTTTTAATAATACGTTTGCGATCATCAGTTATTGTTCAGAGCGGCGTTAGAATACAGTAAATAGCCCTGTTTACTGTAATAATCCATGTTACTGAAGTTTAGTGATTGATGATTAAAAAAGGAATTCATGAACTGGTTGGATTACAGGGATAATTAAGTTTATCCACAGTCAGCTGACCCCATTCTTCCTGAGGCTTATTTTAACTTCAGTGCTCCAGAAACTCAATTAACCGTTCTTCAGCTGACTCCAGATGAATATGACCGTTCAAGTAAACAAAATTTTATTAAGCTTCACATATGAATCGCAGGTACATGAGGTGACAAAAGTGATCCCAACAATTTTTGTTTCATTAGAGACAGAAAAGCACGGTCACCCCTTGCTCGAGTCCAATCTCCTTCCATACTTATTGATTATATGATCTCCAAACTGCATATAATCCTGATGTTCAGGCCCGCGCGAGGTCACGCTGCAGCAACAATCTGTACGTTGTTCACTGCTTGATGCCTGTCAGCTTATTCTGCAGCCCTTGTAAGAGATTAGAAAGTATGAATAAGGGAGGGTCTCATATTTCTATATAAAATGGTAGAGTATGAACACATATATGTATTGAAGATATAATGTAATTACCTGCGGCCTGACAAGTGTGTTGTACTTCTCAGGGGTTGCGGCACTCATTGTTGTCGTGTAAACAGTAATTCTGGGAGATTATCAACAGAGCAGACAACACATACTATCAAACATCAGGCAGAACATGAATTTTCTGATCAGAAGCTATGTTAAGGTTACTTAAAATACATATCTGTCTGTAGAACTGTAGGCCATGCATTCAAAACGTTTGGACTGAGACTCAGCTAATGCTGTTCTATATGCTATGTGCAGAAATACGGCGTCAAACAAAGGTCTATTGACACTGTTGCTGAGATGGGGCAAAGAGAATGGGTAGACACTGGTATGCACACAGTCATGTGATTCCTTAAAACAAAAATGAGAGTATAATGGACAAATAATGTTCTTCTTACCCATTACACACTGGAAACAGTGACAAAACCTGCACAGAGAGGGAAGGACTCTGTTACAAATCCATACGTTGTGTGTATGACTTTCAAAATGTGCAATCTGTGTCAGCATCACGTGTGCTCTGCTCCCTAGAAATATTGATTTATTAGTCTGTACTTGCCTTATAAAGCGTGTCCATGTTGATGTGATCTTGACCGGTAGCATTTAGTGCTTTGTTGGCTGCTTCTCTGCAATACGACAGAAAACAACAACATTATAACCGCAACGACAACAATACTGTGGAAGTATTCATCATGTGAGATGACTCACCTTCGATGATCTCTGGCTGGAGGGGGAAGCCAGTGGTCAAAGTTCGTCTCCACTCTGTACCATCTGAAAGAAGAACACACAGTTCTATGTTTAGCTTCGCTTGTGCAACACATTCTCCTCAGATCCTTTTTTTTTTTTGTTGCATACCCTCCATTCACGGGGTCCAGTGGCCAGATATCAGCGGGACCTGTCCGGTCTCTGGTGATGACAGCCCCTTCTCCTGCTTTCACCCCACCGACAATGTAATACACTCCAGTGATGATGGGGATTTTGGAAAGACGCATGACTGCATCCTGAAAGTCCTCTGCTTCCTCCAGTGTCTGCACAGTTTACACTCCATCAGCCAGAGTTTCATTTCCTCAAACAGTAATATCCTCATTTTACTAACTTCTCTATCATACTCACCTCCCTGACCAACCAGCTCACTGGGGATCTGTGAAAGAGGAAGGCAGACACCACATTCTTCCACCAGTTCCACCAGAGCTCCTTTCCTGATAACAAGCACACAGATGAACATGAAAACAAAAAGAAACAATAAAATTTGACAACATTCCTGTGCTAAGAAGTGTGGTCTTGCCTCGCTGGTCGCCGGACACGGTAAACTTGTTAGGACTCTGTCCTGTCCAAAGGCCAATGTAGCCAGCAAACGAAGTTCCACGATACGCCACCTGAAAGAATGTATCAACAAACAACAACAAAACTGTATCTTTAGCGGCTTCATTGTTACCCAAGGACCAGTGATTCTGCATAAATGACTTGTAGCTATGTTTGGGGGTATATTTAGAGAAGAAGACACAATGATTTAGTTTTTAAATGAATAAACACATACTGTACCTTTCCATTCTTGTGGAAAACTACATTGACCGTCAGATTCCTCAGAACAGAATGTGGATAATCAAGGTTCCTGCCATGGTACACATGCCCATTTTTGTCTTGAGCTACGATGCTAGTGCAAAATCTAGGAACACATAGAGTTTGTTTGCATGCATGAGAGGACTTCACCTTAACCCTGCACACATGTTAAACATTCTGCGCAACTTCAGTGTACACAAGTCTCTGTTATAAATGTGTAACTAGATATAAAATCATACATACGCAGATATTTCATAGGCAAAGTTGAGAATGACGACATCTGCGAGATCTCCTCCCAGGTGTGAAGCCAGGCCACGGATCTCCCCTGCGTACGGCTGAGGCATGTACTTTTCCAAAGCCATCACAATGGGTTTGCCTAACTGATGGACCCATTTAGGAACTGTAGAGCTGATAAATGCAAATACAAAGAGAGAGAAATCACGTCTGTCAGCGGTGCTATAGTGTGCTTTAACCCAGAAGTTAGTTTACATGCTGACTCAAGGCTGACAGACTGATCATTTTAATTCCTTTTGTTATTCATGGTTCAGCCTCACCTTTGTTTACCTCCACTGATCATGTTCTACAATGTGAAACCATGCAGTCTGAGGCTGTTACATAAGAGTGTTTAAATTATGATCCTGACATTCTCGTTTTCAATACTTATGAATAACTTCCGTACTATTAAAATGCCTTATGCACTACTCACAGTCATAACTAACTTCTACAACATCTGATAACAGTAGTATTACACTGTAATGATAACTTTCTGCTAATAAAAATGATAAAACATGACTTTAAAAGTGTAACTCTCTGTTATCATTGTATTAGACAATATGGTATAAACTTACTCGATGACCTCCGCAGCGGCTTTCTTCAGGTACTCAACGTCGAACACTTTGACTAGAGGCGCCCACCGCACCTCCGGATCTTCATCCAGGCTTATATTCAGTGTCGGTGGAGCGAACTCTGCCCGGCACGACGCTACAAGCCCGAGCAGCAGCAGCACCGCAGCCCGTACCATCACGACCGGTCCGAACCGAGACAGCCGCTGGCTGACACTGCTGCACACATACACACAAACACAGCCACCACAGAAGAGGCAGAACAAAAGTACTTCCGCTCAGACTTTTTCAAAATAAACGCTGGCCAATAAAGCGACAGCCCCTAAAAACTGTAATTACTCGAGCGGCCGCTTGACGCAGTGTTGCCAACTCTAGCAACTTTTTGTGGCGTTATTGGAGACGTTTGGAGACTGACGTTAAAGCACGTATCTCAACGAGCACCGCGTGCCGCCGTCACGTGGGCCCCCCCTCCGTCCCAAAGCACTCACAGGCAGCCCGGTTCATGCACATGGACGCTGCCATGCTTTGACTCCACAAGGGTACACACACACCATGATGTTTAACACCTGTCGCTGAAGTTTTGTGGCAGTCGTCTTTTTGTTTACTCATGCTCTCAGCAGTCAGCTCTTCTGTCACTGTACTTCAAATGGTGGCCCGAGTTTGCACACGTGCAGTAGTGTAAAATGCAGATGCACGAAATGGTGCACATCATTTTTTGACAAATTTTGGTACATCAGCCCAAAGCTTCTTTCAGCATTACCTCAGTTTTTCACAATGTACTTGTGACCCAACACTGTCACAACGTGAAATTTTACTTAAAAAATACTGTGCATGCTTCTCACCTGCACAAAGGTACTCATAAAATGAGCCTATCTTCTGTCCTGGGCATAGGCCGTAAATGTGCAGCGAGGGGTTAATATTTTACACTTGTGGTGTTTCTTCTTGGTCTCCTTGCCTAGAAGCAGCACTGGCTTGTAACCAACTGCATGGAGTTTCTCAAGCTGTAATGACAATAATATAAGTTTGCTTTTTAAAGAAATGGAAAAGCAACAGCAGAAGTATCTCAGCATATAATTTATTGAGGAAATGTAACATTATTGGTGATAGTATCCAGGTTGATGCCATTTAGAATTACTTCATGGTGGGTTTAGCTTTTGTATGATGACGTATGTGTAAACAGGAAAGGCTCATACAGTAGAAGCATAAACCAACTATATGTTAACAAACAGCAAAAAAAAAAAAAAAAAAAAAATCTAATCTCTTATACACATCCTTCTAAGCAAGAGTTGCTTTGGTATCACCAGATCAGATTCTCAACCTCAGTATCTTCAGACTCAGTTTGAGACTCTCAGCATTACCTGAATTTTTTAAAGGTATACTGAGTAGGATTTTCCAAAAATCTCTCTCCATCATCAATTAACTCTCCTGTTATGTTCGTTTCTCAGGAACAGCAATGATGTTCCTGGGTCAGTTTGACCCGGTGCATGTTTAATTATCAAAAAGTGTCAGAAACTAAAATAAAAAACATTGTTTATATCTCATTACTAACTCCAATACTAACCTAACTACTAACTAGTCAAACAATATTAAGTGCAATGATGTTCTTTACCTCTCACAAATTGTTAAAACGTTTTTAAATGTACATTGGAAAGACCTACATATAAAATACAATAGTTTTACATGACATTTCTTTTTAATTTGAGTTTACATTTTGATTTTTTTTTTCTTATAGAGTGATAAATTAATGAGACACCTCTTCTGTTCAGAGTCAAATTGACCCACTGACTTAAAATTAAGACAAATGAGTCATGAGGATTTGTATTGAAAGTAAACTTTATTTAAGCACTGTTTTTGACCCAGATATGAACAAAATAAGACATTAGCAATATGAACATAGATGTGTGCATGTGTCTGTGAGTCTCCACAGCACACACGACATGTCATCAAGTTGTCATAGTAAACACTATGCAATGTTTAGAACCAGAAATACACAAAAATGAATAGGTGGAAATGAACAAGGTGCATGTTTGTGCATCTAAACAGCACATGAGGGACATGTCATCACAGTGTGCTTTGTGCTTGTCTTGACATCATCAGATGGCTTGCAGACCTGGCATCTCTTCCTCTTCCTTTTTCCCCCAGCATTAACCTAGAAAGAAGAGGATGATGATTACTATGTTTTTTCGCTGATCCCAATACACACATAACATGCTCTCACAAAGAGATACACACACACACACACACACACACACACACACACTTACTTACCTCACGCACTGGTATACTGGGTGAAGTCCTCTCCTGGATCTCCCTCACTGTAGCTGCAGCAGCTAGGGTCCTTGGCATGTGCTGCCTCCGTTATATATGCGGTACCACAAGCGCCTTCCCCAGCTCCTCAAGGAAGATGCGCCTCTTGTACACGACGCGTTGACGCGTTCCACTCAGGAAAGATCTCCGTCCAAATGACAAATGCATTGTAGGCTGATACACCAATCATGTTGTAAAAGATGACCAGCGCACAGTCATTCACTTGGTGCTGTAGGATCCCGTGACTTTGTCCAAATTGTCTAGCGCCCCCCTTTGGTGGCATTGTAGTCTAGGATCATACTTGGTTTCTGGTCCTCTTGTGTGCTGATTTCAGCATTTTTCTGCAAAGTGCTCATGAGCACAACATTCTTTCCCGTATTGGGGCAGTAAGACACTAGGGCTGTGGTGTCATGGAAGACTTTGGGGCCCTGTTCTTGGTTACCAGCAGTTCAGCAGGTAGTTCAGCCCTGTTCTTTTGGACCGCTCTGACCATCGTGAGCTTTCTCTTTAGAAGCTCCTGACCCAAGTTGTAGGTTTGCAAATATGTGAAATAAACCATTTTAATTTTATATGTTGATTACACTTATTAAGCCGAGCAGAAGACGTTTCATACAGAAAAAATACTTTTAACTATTTTTTAAAGATTTTTTAACTTGTGGGTCAATTTGACCCGCAACGTAACAGGATGGTTAAACAGGGCTTAAAGCAAGAACATATTTGTGAGCCTGAAAAGTTGTCCAGGAGGAAATGTGTACAATATAAGTATTATATGAATTTAAAACTGCTCTATGCCTGAAATAAGGCATGGTGCCTGAGCACTTAAGCCATGCTTATAAACCACTAGAAATGTGTGTCTGTATCTGTACAGACCCTGTCTGTATTTTATATTGCTTTGTCAGTTTACTGGTACCACATACGTATTTGCTGTAATTTCACCGGTCAAAGTTCACCAAAGTTGAACTCCATGTGAAGCAACTCACCAGTGTTGATTTTGCCTATGTGTGACAGCAGTTTTAAGGCAAAACCTTTGTGATTCTATAACTGGAGTGAACGGGTAAATGCTGCACATACTGTACATTTACAGTTTACAGTGTGAATACAGTGTAAAGTGAATGTAGTAGTGCAGTCCATTTATTATTTACCATCTACTTGACAAGAACTTTCAGTTATTATATTACACCTGTGATTCTGTCATATGTAGGTCTGTTATGAAATCAGAATACCTGGTTATCACTTGGATTTGCTGTGTGTTCCAATTTTGCTGTGATAAATAATATTTATATTTATTAAATGATATTTATGACCGTGTGAACGGGGAGATATGATTACTTATGGTTATTACTACAGAAATAGAAACAGTACATTAAATGATGCTCTTGCAGAAACACAATTACATGACCTTGCTGTAGAATGGTCTATTAATCACTCATTGAATTTATTTTCAATATCATCTGTAAAAGTTTAATATAATATTATTATACACATAACATGACAATGGACTCATCCTTGATGGATGCAATGTTGTGGTTCTTCTTACAACCAACCTCCCATTCCTCTCGCTTCTTATCGAACCTTTGAAGCTTCTTCTTAAGGCGTTGCTTCACAGGCTGTTTTTTTTTTACAGTGTGAACATGTCTTTTCTGCACAAAATAAAATGCCCTGACAAAATGGACAAGTCTTTTTTGTAGACCCCCCTGGCATTCTGACAAACTACAGACTAACAAACAAAGAGAAGACAAATAACACATAAGTAGACAGAGATAGACAGATAAGATAGATAAAGAAAGTGAGGGATAAAGATATAGATAGAGATTAGAGGGATGGGCTAGGGTTAGACAGACAGACAGAGGTTGAGAGATAGACAGAGGTAAAGATAAAGAGATGGTTGGAAATATAGACAGAGAGACAGAGAATGGCTCTTAAAAGTGCCATTGGTTTTGTGGTGTGGGTGTAGGATGAGTTGTGTGTTGTGTGTTTATTTTACATATTGATCAGTTGGCTTTTAATGGTTCTCATGTAAATCACTGTTCATAGCTCAAGTGCATATTTTCATTACAGACAAAAATATGGAGAGGCTCCGTACTATTTTGGCCTCATGTCCCTCTGCCGACTCTCAAAGAAGCTCTGCGTCATCGTGGTCTTTTCGGCAGCTGAAAGCCTCAGAGCGCTGGAAAGTGTCCTGCTATATACAGTATTGTTGGCTAACACACGTCTTTTGGGGTGGGAGAAAAGTTGGATACCAGGAAGAAACCTACATGAATATGAAAAGTTCACCGTGGACCTTGTTTCTGTGAGATGACATTGCGGAACACTGTCACCATGCGGTGATGACAGTTCTAGAGTTTCCAGAAGTCATTGAGGAAAAGATTGACGAAGTCATCCAGGAAAAGACTGATGAAGTCATCGAGGACGACACTGAATATGATTACCAGAACAAACAAACATGAATGTGATGGTAAATATTAGTGACTGCATTTAAATTCATCTGGTCTTTAATAAACAGCTGTCTTATTGTTCTACAGCTTCACAGACAGTGCACTTCTCTTATGTCTAATTCAAAATATTTTAAATTGTTGGGATTGGTGGGATATTCAGTAGCTGTTATAAAATTGCATTTTTTTCTGAGAAGCAACTACTGTAAGGGAACAAAATTTAACAAGAGTATGTTTCACAACAAAGGAATATGAGTTATCTGTTCAGGAGGACGAGGAGACATTACTCAGAGCTACTATTGAAGAGGGAAGAAGAAACAAATGCTCTTCTTGAAGAGGCCTTGAAGAGGGAAAAATCTAACCAACCACTGCAATGACAGCTGAACTTGAAGAAAGCAAGAAGCTGATCATTGAGCTCCAAAAAGATCTGAAGGCATCCACTCTTCAGCATGAAAAAGAAATGGCTGAGAGTGAGATGGTGAATTGTGCTGAAGTTAAATTGCTAAACGAACATCTCGTTCAGCAGCAGGAGAAAAGTCTGGAGAAAGACAATGAAATTCAATCTCTCCATGTCAAAATTCAGACTTTTCAAATGACTATTGAATCAGTTGACTTTTATAATCGCACCCTAAGCAGTATCCTGGATCTCCACGCCCCCATTAAAACACGAACAGTCACCTTCACACGCACAGCCCCCTGGTTCACCCCAGAGCTACGGACCATGAAAGTGGCTGGGCGTGTACTTGAGCGGCGCGCTGCGAAATCTGGACTCACTGTTCACAAAGAGGCCTATCAAGAACACCAAAAGACCTATTCAAAGTCACTCAGGAAAACACGGTCACAGTTCTATTCAAACATCATAAACAAAAGTCCTGGAAACTCAAAACAGCTTTTCTCCACCATAAATCATCTCCTCAAGCCACAGACCCACTCACACACCGATATCACAGAAGAGCAGTGCAACAGCTTCATCACCTTCTTCAGGACAAAAGTCGATACCATCCGCTCTCTTCTCTCCAGCTCCCATGCTCTGTCTGTCCCTACTGCCGACCCACAGCCTGGGACTTTCCAGCCTCTCTGCTACTTCCCCGACATCTCTGAGCAGGAAGTTGAGGACATCGTCCGCAGGATGAAACCTTCCACCTGTGCCCTGGACCCTTTTCCTACAGCCCTGGTCAAATCAAACATCTGCACTCTAAGTCCCCTGACTACTCAAGTCATCAATCACTCACTCCAGGCTGGTTATGTTCCACCTGCTCTGAAATCCACTGTCATCAGACCCCTTCTTAAGAAACCCACGTTAGACCCAGAAATCCTGTCCAACTACAGACCCATCTCCAACCTCCCATTCCTGTCAAAAGTGCTGGAAAAAGTAGTTGCTGCCTGTCTTCAGAAGCATCTCAACTCAAACTCCCTCTTCGAAAAATTCCAGTCCAGTTTCCGTTCAGCCCACAGCACTGAAACAGCTCTGGTCAGAGTCACCAACGACCTGCTGATGGCGGCTGACACTGGCTCACCATCATTCCTCATCCTCCTGGATCTGTCTGCAGCTTTCGACACAGTCGACCACAACATCCTCCTTCAGCGCCTCCACCACACCATCAGACTCTCTGACTCCGCCCTGAGCTGGTTCCAGTCGTACCTGTCTGGGAGAACAGAATATGTCTCCTTGGGAGGGGCAAAGTCAGAGACACAGATGGTCGCCTGTGGTGTCCCTCAAGGGTCGGTTCTTGGCCCCACCCTGTTCACCCTCTACACTTTACCCCTTGGCCGCATCATTAACCAGCATGGAATATCATTCCACCACTATGCTGACGACACACAACTGTATATAAAAATTGGTCCATCGTTGTCATCGTTATCCTCATCGTCATCGTTGTCGTTATCAGCATCATCATCATCATCTTCATCTTCATCAACACTGAGCACCTGCCTTGAGGAGATAAAGACGTGGATGGCGAAAAAGTTTCTCCAACTTAATAGCTCAAAAACAGAAGCTATCTTAGTTGGCACACCACACCAGGTCCGGTCATCTCCCATAACACACATCACCCTCTCTGGTCAAAACATACCTCTATCATCTACAGTCACCAACCTGGGTGTAAAAATTGACACTCATCTCACTTTTGACACCCACATTAATCATCTCTGCAAGACCTCCATCTACCACCTCCGTAACATTGCCAAACTCCGCCCCACACTCGCTCTGTCAGATGCAGAACAACTGGTCCACGCCTTTATCTCCTCAAGGCTCGACTATTGTAACGCATCGTGACTCCTAGCAAGAGCCTACAAAAACTGCAACACATCCAGAACAGCGCCATTAGGGTCCTGATGAGGGTGCGTAAATACGACCATATCACACCCATCCTTCACTCACTCCACTGACTTCCTGTTTCATCCAGGATCGACTACAAAATCGCTCTACTAACCCATCAGTGCATCCATGGAAATGCCCCACCCAACCTCAAAGACCTCCTCACACCACAGACCTCCTCACGTAACCTCTGCTCAGGAAACAAAGCCACCTTACAGCCCCCCAGGACTAAGCTCCATACTATGGGTGATCGGGCCTTCTGCTCAGCCGCTCCTCATCTCTGGAATTCCCTCCCAGACCACCTGAGGGCTCCTCAAACACCAGACTCTTTTAAGAAAGGCCTAAAAACCTATCTTTTTAAAAAAGCCTTTTCTTAAATGTATTGTTGTGCTTTGGCTTTTAAACCCGTTTTTTTTTTTTTTTTTATCTTGTTGTACTCTGTAGCACCTTGGGATTGCTTTTAACAATGAAAAGTGCTTTACAACTAAATTTATTATTATTATTATTATTATTATTATTGAAGCCAAGGACAACATAGTCACACTGCAGAAAGTTGAGCAAAGTGCTTCAGACCTCAAAGAAGAGAAAACAAAGAACTGTGAATTCAAGAGGGACTGTGAGGCAGTTATCTCCCAACAGCAGAAGGATGAAGAAAAAGTGGATAACCTGATTCAGGAAAACCAGAAACTGACTTCTGAGAATAAAAGGCTTCAAGATAAACTTCACTGCACTAGACAAAAGGCAGCTTCATCAAGAGCCTCAGGAAGACGGCTTGCAGCAGACTTGAGGAGGCCATTCAGGCAGAGAAAGCTTGGTTCTTGAAGGCATGTAAAGAGATTCAAATGTAAAAGGAAGAGCTCGCTGAGAAGACTCTGGCCTTAGAGAAAAGTCTGACTGCTGAGAAATGTTTAAGATCTTCTCCCTGAAATGAAAAGAAACGCTATGACCAGATGATTTTCCAAAAGCAGAATTCAGCCGATCCTGACACGTTCCTCAAGAACCAGTTGAGAGAGGCATCTGCGAACTCAGAGCGTCTGATGTATGACATGCAGACACTGAGAATGGAAAACGCAGACATCAGAGCTCAGTTTAACGCTACTGAGACAGAACTGGACAAACTCCCTCTCTGAACGCTATCAAGAGATGATGTCAGAGAAAAATTAAACCATCTCTGAGAACCAATGTACCATTAGGATACAAAGCTCCAGTGCAAGCAAGGTACAGAGGCTCAAGGCGTGTTTTGAAGACGTCATAAAAAAGGGAAGGACGAGAAACTCTGAGTTGCAGTTTTTCCTCATCCGAGTCAAGGGTCTAAGGATAGGTGGAGTATGCTCTACTGGATGTGACATCAATAAGTTGCATTGATAAAATCTGCATCAATAAAAAAAAAAATTCCGATGCAACAATATTCTGGCCTAGGGGATAAATTTCCATATATATCTTAAATACATGAGAACAACAAATAGTTAAAGGTAAATCTAATGTATTATTATATTACGTTGTATTAAGTATAATCTGAATTGGAGCACTTACTGTACATTACAAAGACAGTTCCCAATCTTAAAATATGACTTAAACAGTTCAGGCATGAAACATAATCCTCAGCTATCTTAACACTGGACACACAGGTAGTAATGACAAGCAGCTAATTAATGTAGCTAACACTACTTAGCAGCTAAAAAACGTACCGTTAACGTTAGCCTTTCTTTGCTACTAGGACTAACCCCATTACTTTTCCAGCAGTTGGGGAAACAACATAAGACTGCTAGCTGTTAGCTTGAGAAGCTGTAGCATTTATTAACTGACAAACTACATTTTCTGCCAGCTTCTTGCTAATCTTTCCCTCTGTACTGTCGCTGCTCCGTTCGCTTTTCCCGCGTCACCGTCACTTTCTCTGCCCACTCACTTGTTGCACACTGCCCTAAGGAGCTATGCTACTCTGCGTTACGCTAACGTTACGCTAGCTATGCTACTCTAGCGAGTAGCCTAAGTAGCTACGCATAGACCATGTATAAGTTTGAATGTTATCTTTTGTCCTAATATCATATGTCCTTTGATGAATGAGAAGAGGGTCCGACAGGATTTGATGCGCTACTTGATGACTCAAAATAAGTCAGAAATAAGGTTGTGTGTTGTTGTGCTCACACAGTGAAAGTAAAAATCATTAGAAGCGCATTGATATTAATGATCTTGTGAAATTTCAGCAGCGGTGTCAATATAGGGGAAACGCTGAGGTTTATTTCATGAAGCAGCTTCTACGTCTGACTTCTGTCTGTGCTGCATAATAACAACAACAAGAGGTTTGATTTGGTTTGTGTCCGTTTGTTTGAGAGAGGGAGAGACACAGACAGATAGGAGACACACACACACACACACACACGGAGAGAGAGAAATATGATGTTACTTTCTAATTATTTTACAACGGGAAACAGTGTTGCCAACTTAGCGACTTTGTCGCTATATTAAGCGACTTTTCAGACGACACGTTTTCAAAAAAGACAATTCTAGTGACTTTTTCTGCTGTTGTTGGAGACTTTTGGAGACTCTGACGTAACGAGCAGTGGGTGCTGCAGTGGGCCCCAAAGCACTCACATGCGGCCCAGTCCTCGCGCAGCAGTCCCTCCCAGCTGTAGTTAGTAGGGGTGTGCGATACTACAAAATTTGGTATTGATCCGTTACCAAGTAAATACAGGGCCAGTATTGCCGATACCAATATCAATACTTTTTACTTAGAAAAGCAGCTTATCTACTTTCGTGTAGGGGAGAGCAATGTGTCATATCATCCATATGCAAATTTGTAATGCTAATGATCCTTTGACAGTTAACACACAAGGGTTGTTATATTCAGTCATATTCACAATTTAGGTTTGAGGTATATGTCTTTATATAGGAATATATTTTTCAGGTGCAATAAAATAATTTAGATTTATTTCAAGTGGCTGAATATATTATATGACTCTGAATAGTCTATATTTAATCAGTCTGCTAATATTACAACTATAACGACCAATTACACTTTAAAAAATAGCATTAACTAATGCTGGAGATGACTAAATCCTACTTTCACGTCTATAAATTAGCTACCTGGATATACTTGACCATACTGAAAGGCCTCTGCCAGTGACCTCTGTCTCAGTGTTGGGGGTCTGGTACTGGTTTGGGGATCCCCACATGCACAGTGACTGTGCTATAACGGAAGTTGTGAACCAAACGTAGACACTCTGTGACTCTCTTAGCTCAGTGGTAACTTCCCTCTAAGTACATCCTGTTTGAAGCCTCGCACTGACCAGGTACTGTTGATCGATTGTTAGGTGTCGTCTCACGATGCGCTGTTAAATGTACTGAAGATTTGGGACACTCTTGTCCTTGCAATATATGCAGCTTTTGTTGCAGTGTAGCTTCTCTACCCAGTTTTCAAGATTGGCAGTCTCAGTACGTTTCAGCTAATTGAGCTTCTCGGCCACAAAACTCAGTTTTCATGCA
The DNA here is from genome assembly GCA_033000465.1 of Sciaenops ocellatus. Classification (NCBI taxonomy): domain Eukaryota; kingdom Metazoa; phylum Chordata; class Actinopteri; family Sciaenidae; genus Sciaenops; species Sciaenops ocellatus. The sequence goes on along the minus strand of CP136884.1, from coordinate 4,873,206 downwards.
ATTTACACATGCTCGTGTCTCTGTCTGACATTATTGGATTAACGACCCAAAAAGGTTGAAGATTGCAAAACAGAGAATATGAGTTCTTTTTTTCAGAATTCTCTGCTAAAATCTTTAACCATGAAGACCATGTATCCACCAGGAACTTCTTTGGACTTCTCAGGATTTGTACCATGTTCCTTTTGAGTGTTTGTTTGGTCCCTGTTGTGATCCTGCTGAAATCATCTCTTAGATACAATGTCTTTTCTTTGTTCTAAATTTATCAGTGAACCTGTTGGTCTTCTTCCTTTCAAAGTCAAGACTCCTCATGTTGTCAATGCTTACTCGGAAAACCTATGGAATCCTCAGCAAACCTGTGTTTTTGGACAATCCTCCCTCTTGCCACTTTTGCCGTTAGTTTTCTTACCCTTTCTTTGGTGGTCTGCTGTTTGTTACAGATGTCTTTAATCAGTGTTTGGTAATCCAGCAACATCTTCCTGATTCTGAGGTTTATAGGGCAATTTGCTGTTAGCTGATTCACCTTTGATCACGGTGAATCAGAATGCTTCTTCAAACAATTTTCTTTCTGTTTTGTTTCTTCATTCAGTCTTTCCTAAAGTTGTTGCCTGTTTCTTTAACTGCTCTTTGCTCTGACCTTGATGGTCCTGATTGTCGGTACGGCTCTGGTGCCTGATCTGGACTTGGTGGAGGAGTGGATTAGTTCCTCAGTGCTTTTCTCCTCTTCTTACTTCTTTTGTAAGCTGCTCTCCACTTTTTACATTATGCAGCTGTTCTCTTTACTTAAGTCACTGATTCCTTTTTTCCCCCCATCTCTATATTTTTTCTCCATCTTCGGCGTTCACTCTGCAGGTATTTCTCCCTTCTTTCAGGATCCGCTTTTAGGCATACATGATACTATCTCTGAACCAAAATAAATAAAACAGTTACAATATGAGTAACATATTGACACAGTTACATGTAGTTGAGATATCTTGAATTTCCTTCGGGATCAATAACGTATCTATTTATCTATCTATCTAACCATGTGGCAGCGTGGGGGACAGGACCTCTCCTGGTAAGTGTATTCACATGACACATTATATTGACACTTAACAACGAGGCAATTGTGCTTTACCTTTCATAAGACATACAGAGGCATTAAAAACCATAAAAAGTTAACAGACATTACAAGTCACAGAGAGCAGAGAAAGAAACTTTAATTACTTGGTTGGAGGATGAACACAAAACAAACTAAAAGGCCAGCGGTCCAGGCAAAAATATAAATATAAATGCAATAACTAAAATCTAGAACTGAGAACAAAACAAAACAGAGCAGGAATACAGGTAAACTCAAGACACATAGTCTGTATGTGTCGCAACAGACAGACAAAGAAACAAAGGAAACACAGGAACTAAATAGCCATGCAGGACACCAGGTGAAACAGTTCAGGGACAGGTGCATAATCAAAAACAGGTCAATAACTGAGGTCATATAAGCACGCACAACTAGAGGTTTGAGCTGAGGTATCCAGAATTTTAGTCCTCCTTCATTGGAGTCAGATTGTTTTCCAGGCATTAGTCAAACCTTGTGTGTCTCTATGGAAACAGAGGTAACGGGAGCAAAATAAAAGGTCATTTTCACAACAAATTGGCCCAAATATGAATACAAAATATATTCATATTTGGATTTGGGATTATATGTTTTATTTAAGTTGGTAATTGTTGTATAATTACGGACCACAAGCGCCTTGGTCCTGAACGCATCACTGTTGTACCAATATTAACGGTAAAGCACATAGTCTCATGTAATATTGTTTAATTAAAATATTAAGAATATTAGCCCTTCCACGTGTGTCAGTGCAGTTTCTCAGGAAGTGCTGAGTGTTGTTCACTCTTATTAAACATGATCAGCCAAAATCATCCCCCTGGCTGGAACAGTCAATGGACAACAGAGAGATTTGGAGAGTTTTGATTTAGTTCAATGTGCAGAGTGCAGAGGGCCCTTTTGGTTGTTCTTCATTTAATTCTGGAACATTTGGTCATTAAAAAATGATATGCTCAATAACATCTACTGTGTCTGACAATTCTTCAAGTAAAATTCACCTTCCTTGAATGAGTAAGGACAAGTTAGTCATTTTGACTAAATATTGATAATAATTAAGTAGATTGCACATTGGAGAAACAACAGCATAAAACTAGAACAGAAATAAAACTGATGTGACAGAAGCAGCCACAATCCTATACAGTGAACCTCCTTATTATCTCATCAGTATGTGCTTTTCTTGCCTCACTTATGGAATTTAATAGAGTCTCATATTCTCATCATATACTGAGAGTACAGGGTGTGAGAGTATATGACACAAAATGCTAAAGTACAGTGTTAGAGGAAGTCAGATAAAGGAACCAGTGTAACTGAGGTCAGAAGAGGAACTCTTTGGTTTGGTGTGAGAGTCACCGTAGTTGAGGCCCTGACATGATTTTCCTGCAAGAATTAGGTTTCATTATTTGTGCCTTTTTATGACATGGGATATTTATTACACTCGCTTCTCAAACTGTCACAGCTGTACAGGTCATCTGAAATAAAGTACATGTCATTTCATAGGTTTGATTATGGAAGAAAAAAGGACAAATACAAAGTCCGCTTCAGAATACATTAGACATATGTTTACATGTTGCTTCATACTTATTGCTATTGTTGATGCAATTGATGTTGTAAGTTTTCCATTTAGAGTTAATTTGGTAAGGTAAGCTTTTATTTTTGAAAAAGATCTGACCAGAAATAGTCTAATTGTTCTTGCCAGTGGAATGCAGTTCCATGCACTCTAAACCTGTTGAACAGAATTTATGTCTTACAGTTTCAGTTAACCGAACATTTAAAGACAGCAGGGAAAACACATTTTAAGCTGTTGTGCTTTAATGTTATAACACTGCACAACATTATAACCTATAAGTTTCAATAATAGTCAAGAATTATGGATGCAAACTAATAATTCTGAGCTTTATAGTAATGAGTGGAATAATGAAGCCACATCATTAACCACGTCATTTTAAACCCAGTACATCGAAACCTTCATCGCTCCTGTCTGACTAGATATGAAAAGTAAATGATGCTCATTCAGTCAAGAGACAAAACACTTTATTTGTTTATTTATGTACAACCTGTAAATCTTTAACAAAAATGCATCAAGGAACTGTATACTTCATTGACTAAACCTGGTCAGTAAAAGGTCTTCAGGTGTGATGTATTTGATAATACAAAAAGTAATTTGTAAAACGTCCTCACATGGAGGAGAAACTACAGTGGCCTCTACAGCCAGTGTTTAATTCACTGGCTACTCCGTTCTGGGCTGCTGTAGAAAAATGGTAGGCTCCATGGATGAGGACCTGTGTTATCTGCAGAAAAGGGTCATTCTAAAGTAACCAAAAAAAAAAAAAAAGTTTTATTATCAGGTGATTATATACTATGTAAACATAGTTATGAATATTTTATTAAATTTCTGACATATTCTGTAAATAGAGTCTGCTAAATCTTTCACACTGGACCTTTAATAAAACAGCATGTGTGAAAGGTTTTTTAATTTACTAACACCAGCAACATCTCCATCGAGTGGAAACCTCGGCCAAATGCCAAAAGCTGCAGTTCCTTCAACGGCCACTTGAGGCTGGCTACGGAATGAGTCAAGTCCCCATGCTAAAATCAACTTCACAACAGAACACATGTTTACAGCCTGGTACAAAAAACAGTTTTGATCTCTATAGCTAATTTGGATAGCTAAACTGGATCATATTTTATGGAGAATATATTTGCTGTTTTTTCCTCTGATGTCCTCCAGCTGCTCCGCGTCAACTCTCTCTCATAATTATCTCAGTACTGTACGATTTAGTTGTCAAATTGTCCTCCATGTGGCTTGCTGAATGTATGTTTTTCTAACCTCTCTTTAAGGTCATCCTTTTCTTTTAGGACTGAGTGTTTTTAGCCTTATGAGAAATCTCCCCGCTGCAGTCATTCACAGTGCACACACTGTTCTAAGCAACAGTGACCTTGGAGGCCGTATCCGTGCACATAAGGTCTGCGATCATCCCAAGATTTAAAGTTAGCCAGCATATCAGCATTCTTTCATTCATTCTTTTGATGCCATCGCATTTCCGTGCTTGTTGGAAACCAGTCGTGATCTCGTGATGCTATGTTTTCGCTGCCTCTTTTATACTGGTGTCAGTGTTCTGTGAAGTAGCCATCAGGGTTGCCACTTCAGGCAGTGAGTCTCCAGAGCAGCCACATCCTGTCTCGGTTCAATTATGAATTTCCTTCCAGTCGGTAGAGGATACATTCAGATAAGAGAGTAAAACTAATTGAGGATGACAGAAAACAAACAATATGAATAAGGAGATTTATTCAAAATATAGTTGTGTGTAACTTATTGGCGTGAGCGTTAGCATGATCACCGCTGTCATTGTGAGAACGATAATGATGATTCCCGCTGTAGCAATCACATGTTTTAAGTTAGACTCCGCAGCAGTGGATGTAGCTGCATCATCTATCTTATGAATTATGTTTGTGCCTCAGTTGGATCACAAATCTAAATTTCTGGCATCTCAAAAACCAGCATTACATTGTCATATTGTTACCATATGCACTGTGAAGTTGACAGGTGTCAGGTATCATTTTGAATTGTGTCTCTGTCCAACTGCAAAATCCAGTCCGAGTCCAGTATTCTCTCTCATTTCAGCTCTGATGTGGTTCCACCAACTCCTAAGGGAAATAGCGCTCTCTTCAGCTGCTAAATGCTGCTGTGTTTACCAGCTAGCTGCTTGTGTTGTCTTTTTGCTATTTGGTGCTTATTAAAGCTTTTTCACTGGGAACAGCTTCCTGATGTGTCTTGAAACAAGATTGATGAGAGCAGTGAGAGTGAACCAAAACAATAAAGTCACGTGGGCAATAAGGCCAAAACAATGAACTGAAAGACGCTAAACTGCTACAGAGGAACTGAAGAGTTGGGTGATAATTCTCTGTGGGTCTGTCATTACTCACAACCCCTTTCTCATGATGCATGAAGTAAATTGATCCATTGATATATAAAAATATTGATTAGAGCAGCTCTAAAGACTTCTGTTCTCTTCAAACTCTAAAGTTTTTAGTAGACATGACGAAGAAATCTATAGTTTTTAACAGATATTGCAAAGAAATCTATAGTTTATAATAGATATGACGAAGAAATCTATAGTTTTTAGTAGATATGATGAAGAAATCTATAGTTTTTAATAGATATGATGAAGAAATAGGGTTATACTTGTACTGAATTGTCATGTTGATGTTCAGTCCTTGGTGTGAAAATGCCAGCCAGTGTGGCATGATGCACAAATTCCACAAGGTGGCGCCAGTACTGCATTTTTGAGCACATGAGCACTGACAGGGCTGTGAGGAGTAAATCTCAAAATACAGTGCTGGGATTGTTTCATTATTAAGATTTTATTTATTTTAATCCTCGGAATATGCGTTCGGATAATCTTTCGGGGAATCTTTATGAACGATGCTGCCGAGGCACACACATAACTAAAACCAGTAAAAAAAAGCTGAAGGGGCAGCAGCAAACATCATTTCACTGATCAGCAGACCAGATTACAAAATACTGTTGTAATTACTAGAAAAGAAAAAGTGCCATTTCCACATTTCTCTGGGAGGTATCGTGGGTGATAAGTATATGATGTAGGCCTTTGTTATTTTCACTATCACACCAGCATTATTACGCAGGAGACGAGGAGAGTCAGAAAGCAGCTGGAGGTTGGTGGAGACTGGTCTTCCATATTATTAAATGTGAAAGTAAATCAAAGGTTTGAAGTCCTTTACCCCGCAACCTCAAATACCATTTCCATCCACTGTGGTGTTCTCAAGTCGTCAGACACATTTTCTGCTCCTACTCAACACACTTTCAGTATTGTTACAGTGACTGCCATTAAAAGTGTATGAGAGAGAAATGACTAAACCATAATAATAATAATTCAGTGAATTTGTAGTTTAAGTTACTTTTTGTTTCATTTATTTTTGCAGAAAAAAAATGTGGATTGTGGGATCCATTTTTATTAATGTCGAATACTCATGACAGTTCATAAGTCAAATTCTGTCCATGATTATAACAGTTGTAATGAGCTAAAAGTTACTGTTCACAGTAAAATATATTTATAAATGTGAGATTCTGACAATGTCCCTACAGATAATCATTTCAAAATGCTTTTGAATTTGAAATATTTACAGCCTGTAAACAAAAACACGCTATTGATTTACACAGGCTCTGCTGCTTTATGGGTTATGTAAGTGTTACGTAAGTATGTGTTGTTATGAGGAGCTGTCAGGTTGGCTGCCTACAACACGTTTCAGCCATCAGGCAGTGAGACACAAATTCCACGGAGGGAAAAAAAAGCTTTATTAATATTTTAATATATATCAATAATACTTTATATACAAAATATGTACAACAAATGACATTTTGTTACATTTCAAAATAAAAATCCCAAGTACCTCTTTCTATACAAAACTATTATTTTTGTTTGAACTTTACATTCACTCACTTTTGCCACAGACACAACATTTAAAGCAAATACATTTCAATACCTGCCGTTGTTGTGTCTGCGTTAAACGAGTAAAGGCAACAGCATTAGCTAAGGTCAGGCCTTTATTTGACCGGGAATTGGTGGGCAAGATGCAAATCTGTTTGAGCACAATGCTATAGACTGTACACATTCTCTTGGCATACAGCAAATGACTACCTCAACCTCCCTGCGATGCAAATACACTCAGTGGGTCACGTATCAAAAATAGAGATGTACGAGTAGTATTAACAAAACATAGTTATAAGACATGACTTCACAGGAACTCCATATAGATACACAAATAAGTTGTGAGTCACAAATTAAATTGTAAAAGCACGTATGGCCACATCACTCTTCAACAGATACGAGTGACACACCTCATACAGTGACAACGCCCTGAATTCTTTGAACATCGTGAACTCTTGTGTTCAATTAGCTCCAAGGTAATTGAAGGGTCAAAGGAGCAATGTCTTTTGTGACGTCAATGGTGAACATCATTTTTTTTCTCTTTTTTTTTTTTTTTTTGGTAACATTCTAGTCTAAACAACAGTTTGTTGTTGCAGTTACAGGAGCAACAAACACTGAAGGTAGATCCTCCATTCACAGATCTACAGCAGGTAATAATAACTCAAGCAGCATCTACAAGGGGCTTTTGTTCAATCTTTACATTCATTACAGACTGGTGTGTGTGTGCAAAAAAAAGTAGGTCCAAAAAATTTTGGTGAGGGGGCTTATCTGTGCCTTACATTCTGGGTTTACCTCTGACATTCAACACTGAGAGCAGAAAAGATGAACCTTGCTACGAAGAAAAGAAACTCTTGCGATCTTCTATGCGACCTCTTGCGCACTCATCGTCTTTAAACTGACCATCTTCACAGTGTTTCAGAGCCACGCCACAGGTGAACTATGAGCCTTCGAATAGTCTCATAAAAGTCCTGTTTCAGTATGCGAGAAGCTGATGATAGACGGTGGTGGCAATTTTGGGGTAATTTGCTGGGGTTAAAGTTCTGATGGGCCGAACAACGACTGTGGTTTGAAGGGATACCAGTGCGTCTGTGTTTGTTTACCCTCTTTTCCGCGGGCCAACCATTCAACCCCATCAACATTCAGAGGGTAAGATTCTGACAGAAACACATCTTCAGTCTTTGGTTTCCAAGTTCAATGGGGGAACCTGCTTTAAAGCTTTGTGAAGAGAAGGGGAGTCCATGTGGTTCTGGTGGGGTACTGGAGACCCTGCCCTCGGGGACATCACCAGAGATGAGGGAAGTGTCTCTGGGGGCAAGCTCGCTGCAGAGCCGGTCATGCCCGGGTATATAACTGGCATGCCCCCGGGATACCAGCATTTCTCCAGCATGGGCAGATAGGCTGCTACTGGTGCAGCTGCGGGGGGGATGAGGTAGAAGGGGAGACAAAACGGGGGCTGGTTGGGGGAGAAGCTCATGTAGCTGCCAGGACCGCCTGCCGCGTGACCAGAGAGAATCTCGTCCTCTGGGGAGTCAGATCTCGACTTCTTGGCCTGTGGCTCATCACCCTCCTGCTTAATAGCACCGGCCGTCCTCTCAGACGCGATATGCTTGAGCTCCCCATCCTTTGCATGGTTTTCTAACCACTGGGCTTTGGGGTCACGCTTGTCATGTTCTCCTCCATAGCCACTATCAGTGTCTGTGTCACTGCCACTCTGCTCCCCCATCCCGTGTGGGTAAGTCCTTTGTATGACAGGAACACAGTTCTTTGCTGGGACCTCAAGCACCCTTTGGGGCTGTCCGGTAGGTTTCTTCAGTTTTTCTGAAGCTTGAGGGGTGGACTCTTCTGGGTGTAGGCTGCTTCGATGCTGCAGGACTTCGGCTGCTACTTTTTGGATGTGGCTGATGACATGGGAAGGAGTCAGGTCCCTGCTACTTTCTTGGCTGGCCACATAGTGGAGGACCTCTTTTGCACACAAGTGAAAGCCGGAGCGGAACATCTCCTCGCTGCTCTCTGCACTGTCGCCTCCATGATCGCCTGGTCCATTAGAAGCACAAAGTTAAAATTAATTTTTACTGCACAACTTTTCTCTGATGGACACAACAGATCGCAGAGCGCTCAGTGTGTCCATGATTAATAAGAAACAGCTGTTTGTATTTCATGTTTAACACCGTGGCTTCAAACTTACTAATTTGCAGGTCCTTCTGTAGCGCAATAATTTTCTGCTGCTGCTGCTCCAGGAGGGTACTCAGGGCTTTCACATGCTTGAGAGTGAGTTCCAGCACCACAGCTTTCTCCAAATGACCCAGCGTCTAAAACAGGAAGACCTTCGATAAGCATGTTGATCTTTCTTATGTAACACATTCTGCAGCTGAACAGAGGACAAGCCTCAAACACCCGGGAAGTCATGCAATCCACGTACACACGCAAAATTCTCAACAGCAAATTAAAATCTAAAACCGTGTTAGAATTTAGATAATAAAATTAATAAATATAAAAATGAGTAAAAAAAAATAAAAATAAAATATTTGTTCATTTCTACTATTTTAAAAATCCTTTAAAAACTTCTTTTTTGAGACTCCAAAACTAAATCCAAAGGCTGGAGCAAACAAACTCCTCAGCAGAACCATGTGGCGTCTCAGATTCCCTGGCTGTTAGCAGACATGCCATATGTAGAAGATAATACTCACTGTAAGCTTAAGATGTTCTGGCAACAAATCCTTCAGCTGGGCAATGCATTCGTTGATTCTGTCACGTCTTTTCTTTTCGATCAGTCGGTGTGGCAACTTGTACGTCTCCTGGAGAGGGTTTGAAATGTTGTCAGTAAAATCCAGGCTGCTCAGTTTAAACTGATAAATGCACAAAAATGATGCACTTCAACTTGAATTTACCTTGTTCTCATCCCGCTTCATGCCCCTTCTGGGTTTGTACACATAAATGGGAAATTCCATTCTATAAAGACAAGATTAAATTAGTTAGGCTTCAGTTTGGGAGCAGATTAAATATTTTATATAGTAGGATAGGACAGAACAGGATTAAATAGATTTTATTTTCTTACCCCTGCATATCAGCTATATCCAGTGATGGGTGTTTTGGCACACAAGGAGGTGGTTGCGCACTGGTAATCCTCTCCATGTCGCTTAACTGTAAAACCCGAATAAATTACTTCAAAGAGCCTTCAAAATCTCCAAAATGTGTCTCTTCAGTCGCACTTCAACACGAGAAAGAAATCGTACAAAAAAGAAAAATAAAGAAAAAGGTATCTCCTGTTATCCAGTGTGTGTGTGTGCGCGTGTTTTCCCGCTGTGAGCTGGAGTTGGGCACGGCGCGGTGTTGTCACCCTGAGGTCCGGACTCAGTAGTATGTCTGGGCAGGCTCCACGTCCGGCTGAATGTGTGAGAGAGCTGGGTGGGTTTCTGACTACGTGTTAAATAAACCCTGTGACTGCAGGCACGTCTCTCGGCTAGAGACTCAGACTCGACACCGTCACATGAGCCTCACGTGTTGGACGGCGCTTTCAACTCCTCACCCTCCCCGCACACACACACACACACACACACCCTCCTCCCTTTTGCTCTGCTGCTAGAGTACAACCCTTTTCTGTAGTACTCCTCCACTGGGGCCGAGTCCCGTGTACCACCATGCTCCGACCCTCGAGACAAAACCGTGTTCGCAGCTGAGTCGACCGTGTTTACAAAGACAGAAAGTGGAGCAACAGTTCCCCCGTCGACAGTTACGAAGCGACGAAACACTATTAAACTTCAAACGTGGCAGCCTTTATATGACTGTAACAATAACAACGTGAAACATTTTAACCTCTGGAGAGACAAACACTGAAAAGAACGTTTAGAGAGTTAGCCATTAGCTCGAGGCCTGTATGGTTATTAACAACGACGCAGTAACATGAGACTCTGAAAAGTGAGATAAGGTGACAATACGCTCACCCCCGTGTCACACAGTTTGTTTATACTAATAACATAATAAGCCAATACAATAATAATTATAATTATAATAATTCCAATGCATGCCTGCTATTAATACGTATAGTTTTGACACGTTTTTAATCATTTTATGTTTTTTTTAGCCTAGTTTGAATACAGAAGAGACAAATAGTAACGTGATAATACACACGATGATAACAAGACACAATGAAACAAACTATAATGTATCCATGGTGACTTGTAATAAATTTCAGCGTTTCATTGTGTCACGCGCTCAGCACCGTGTAATTTCACACTGTACCCATTTTTCGTGTGGCACGTGCGCCCGCAGCAGGGTGACACCGTGGCTGTGTGTGTGTGTGTGTGTGTTTGTGTGTCTCTGTTTTTTCTATTCTACCGGCTGCCGCACTGATAGTATTAAACCTGCTTAGCCTCAGTGGGCTGTCACGTTGAGCTCCTCATGGCCGGGGGAGAGAGAGAGAAAAAAAAAAGAAAACCTCGAGGAGCAGATCCCTGGCGGTGACGTCACGCGCGCAGTCAACCGAGGGTGCCCGACTGGTCGGCCGGTTCCAACCGCCGACGTCCCGAAAAGCAGCAAGCCAGAGACTATAGATAGAAACAGTCCCAAAACAACCGAGCCGGAAACGAAGGAGCGGGAAAGAGGTCTCTGTCGACACTTTGAAATGCAGAGGTGATGTCGCAGATAATAAAAGTTGCCTCAGACTTTTTGTTTTTTGTGGTTCTGTGGCGGGAAAAAAACAAAAACATCTGAATGATATGAATGAGGGGTCTTGCTCGGCCCACGTTTTTATGATCTCAGACCTGTGGGTGGATTAGACCATCACACTACATTTTAATAAACACTATAAAGAAGTCCTGCATTCATGAAAATGTGTCAATATTCATATTAGATTTTTTATTATTGATACATGAATATGCAAGTTTACCATTGAGTCGTGGTGGACTTATTATTTAATCCATAACAATGGATCATATTTTAAAATCTTAATCTGAAAAATAACAGCTGGTGAATACATGTAGTGGAGTAGCAAGTGTAATATTCTCCTCTGCGTGTGGTGTAGTGCATATTTAAGTGGCATAAGTAATTATAGTAAGTATAAGTAATTAAGTTCAAGTGCCTCAAATTGTACTTAAGCACAGTACTGGATTACCTAGTAACTTTCCATTACTGCAGATATTCCCCCATGTTGTTCAAGTGTTATTTAATATAACCCTATTTTTTTTTTTAACACTACATTAAAGATACAAATATGGACACTGTTGGCCTAATGAAATCTTCCTGATGTAGCCTGCTAATAATATTAATTAATTAACAGCCCATTGCTAATTCTGCTGCGTCCTTGAGTGGAGCTTCATCGTTGCATCCTATCATATAAAGCTGCAATACGTTTGTGTTTTATGATAAGTCATTTAGTAATCTGATTCAGTGTCAGTTTTTCACTCTGCACTGATGCTCAAATGTGGTGAAAATGTATTTCTGTTGAATGTCATATAGTTATGAACTGATCTTTGGTGACACACAACACAGATGTACTATTAAATCAGTTTCAGTTAAAAAAAAACAAAAACAAATTAACACAAAACATTGTCTGACTGCGTTTGAAGTTAAACGGGGACAGTCCTAACAAGGCAGAACTGTTTGCTGGACGCATGAGACCAGATCAGCATCAGCTCCTCTGAACACAAGCAGAGCTTGATAAATACTTGGCATGCAGAGATGCTTTAAGAAAAAGTCCCTCATTAATGAGGATGTATGCAATTTTATATGAAATTACACACATTCCATTTGCCAACATTAGCATGTTTCCACATGACAGAAGTTTCTCTGAAAGCAAAAAGACTAATTCAGGTCACGGCCTTATTTAATTTATGAAATAGAATATAATGTCTGTAGTCATATATGTGTTATTTATAGTTGTGAATCTAAGCATGACGTATAGGATACATATTAGACCACTTTTCTCTCAATTTTCCTACAATCAAGTGCAACGTGTTCTATATTTATTTACTTTTTACTGATCAAATCCAGTGAGATGGAAATGGTTCAGCAGCAGTATTAACACAGTGTTATCTCAGATGTGCTGATAGATAGGTGACTGACAGTGTATGAGGGTGTATAAATACACTTTGAGGCAAACACATTGTTGAACACTTTTAAACAATAAAGCACATTACTGGTTAACTTTATATGGATCATTTCTAATCCTATAATATGACCTCAACAATAAACAAACAACAGCATAAAGTAAAGGATAATTACATCAATTTTAATAAATAATTCTACTTTAATATACAAATTGACAGTGCTTAGATTTTTAGTTAATCTTAACATTCATGAGTAACATTTTTTTTCCCTCAGTTTTCTATACAAAAGCAAAGATAAGCAACAAAGTTTATGTACACAAAGTAGTCCAAAAACAAAAACAGTGGCAGTGTCTAATATGAAAACCAACAAATACATTTTAGTGAACATGAACATAAAAGTTAGTGACACTGCACGAGCAGCAAACTTGTATCAGACTTTAAAATGAGGACCAACACAGGCACAAATGGAACAAGTTTGTCGTAGAACTGGAAATTATGCTAATTATGTTCATTTCAGTAAAAGTTACACAACTCCTGAGCGAATTGTAATAGCATGAGTGATCCCGAGTAAATTATACAGTATATATTTGACAGACGAGTCAAACATTCTAAATGTCCTTTATACCCAAATAAATAAGAAAGCAAATTTATCATAAAAGAAGTTAGCGCTGAGATATGACATGGCTGGATTTACACAGGTGAAAGAAAACTATCTGTATATATTGCTCCCACACAATATACTATTTCTACTGAGTGCGACTGACACTCAAGAATATGCACATTTTCAAGAAATAAAAGAAAAAAGTAAAATTTTGAAGGCCAGCTTATTGAATATTATCTCTATATTTGCGTAAGTAAAGACGACCAACTACTCCCTATTTTATCCAGTGGCAATTAAGTACAAACATAAACATTGGCCCACGCTATTAAATAAGACATGATTGATGGAACTTAAATCCACACACCAATGAGGTTGCATATTTAAGTTAATATATTGCACAACATACAAAAATAAGACATTTAATACTGCTCATTATGCCAGGAATATAAATAGAAAACAATAAAACAATAAAATAAAAGTTGAGACACAAACGGGGCTAATTCCTCCTGTCCAGTCAGCTATGTTGTGTTTCAAGTTCAACCAGTGAAGGCCATGTGTTGAGAAGTCCAATTTATTTCTACATAGAAAACATTTGGCACCAATTCCAACTGGACTGAACAGAATGAGGTGGGTGAGTGTTACTGTTAGGAGTAACACGTCGTGCGTGGGGTAGAGCTACACATCGTCTTATGACTACCTATGTTACAGTGTTTCCCTACTGTTATAAGTTACACTCACACTCAGTGAGGTATACATTATGCGCAACCTCTGAGCGAGGGCTGCACACTCCGTCCAGACACACACAGACGACGCCGAGCTTCTTCAGGGCCGTGTCAGTTGAATCTTACGCAGGCTGCTGGGGGTTGACATTCATGTGCTGAGGGTGTCCCAACAGGCCAATCCGCTGCTTCTGTTTCCTCTGCTCCGTCATCTGAAAGGCAGAGAAAAGAAAAAAAAAAAAAAATCATTCCCCCTGTACCTCTTTTGGCATCCATGTCCTGTTCTGCTAAATATGCTGGCAGCCTCCTGCCTTCGCCTCCATCGATTCATTCTTTCACATCACTTTACAGAAACTAACAAATGCTGCACAAACTCTGCACGCGCTGCTCGACTGAAACAGATGCTTTTGAAATCCTGCCAGCCTCGTCATCCACATTGTTCTGTGTTCTGACGGAAGCAGCAGAATACAAACTACTAATACTGAAACCAAGGCGAAAGAAATTTCAGAGATCAAGCAAAGCGCATGAGTCATAACACAGGTGCTGACCTTTATACCAACAGGAATAAGAACAGGTTTTCTGCTAAGAATTAACTTTAAATAACATAAGGTAGTGATTTGCACCTCAACACTGAAACACAACAATATTAAAAGTGAGAAGACAAAGTGGTCTTGTAATGAGTGTTCCAGGAGAAATAGTTCTGCACAGAGGGACATGTTAGAGAAAAATATCATTAAAACACTTCACTTGGACAGTTTAAACTCAGTTAGAAGTAGAATGCTGGCCTTTTTTTTAAACACTCTTATTTTCAAATTAAGCCAATTTTCTTTGGTGTGACACATTACAGAGAAGGCTTGTACCATAATTTGTGCAATTTTGTGCCCTCTGAACGAATGCCAATGTCTTCCTGAAAAGAATGAGACTTTTAATATCATGAACTCACACTTTTCCGTCGTGCCTTTTGAATTGTTTCTCAAGTCAAAACAGGCTTTGCAAATGTTGACTCTGGACTGAAATGTGACCGATGCCACTGTGCCCTTCACAGCTTTCAGCAACACAATAATCATTTCCCCCTGTCTGGGTCAAAATGTCTCGGTAACATTCACTTCCTCACAGATAGTTCTCATTTCAAGGGTAAAGACATTTTTACAATTCTGTTTACTAGAAACAGTCGATTGCAGCAGTTGTGCAACTTAAGCCTTATTTGCCTTTATATGCAATATCAGCAGACTGTATTCTTACACAAGAAGTGTCTAACAGTCTGTTATTCTCTCACAGAATAACTATCTCACTAACCACACTAATGAAGAGAAATGATTTTAAAGGAGAATTGCTGAATAAATACTAAAATCTGCTCTTCTAATTATTGATAAAGTCCAATAAATCAATCAATCGATCAATGAATAGATCATTTAAAACTCCAACGGGTCATTGATGAAATCTAGATAGATCATTGCTCAATGATGCAAACAAAATCAGGCTGAGAGCCCTATGAGCTGTGTTGTGAAGTATGACTCATCACCTTCTGCATTTAGTAAGCTCTGCACCTAAAGGGCAATGAGCGGCAAACACAGCTCGAGCAACGTCCGCTGTCCCCCCCCCCCCCGTGATGACTCTGTGTCAGAGTTTGACTTTAGTTAACAAACCTGTTCTTTGAGCTCAGTAAGCTGGCCCGACAGGTTGGACACCAGTTTCATGGTGGACTCCAGCTTCTCCTGCAGGCTTCTGATCTCGTTCTGCTCCCCGTCTGCGTCGCTGCTGACCAAGGACATGGCCCGCATCCGTGGGAACCAGTCCAAGTTGTGCTCCTGGTCAACAGAAATTTGAATGTTACAGTCAGCAGCACATCAACACATAATGAAACTGATGTTCCGCTAAATTTAAAGTAAATAATAAAGTGATCTATTCTAAATTTAATTCCTCAAACCGGCTCATCCCTTTTTTTAATCTTTCAGTGCAGTTGACAGGGCAGGCCTAGAAGCCTTACATAATCTCCATCGTTGCATTTTATTGGGATGTAATAGAAATGCCGTACATAGTACACCACAAGTATGTATTTTAATTTGATTTGTGTTTTTCAGCTTAGACCCCGTTTTGTCTCTTTGGCTGTGTGCAGTGATTTGAAGCCTACTCTAAAAAAAAAAAAATCTAATTAATCATAGGGGACTTTCCATATTAGAATCACATGGGATATGAAGGCATTCTTGAAATCACTCGTAACAGACAGTTCACTTATCAGTGAAATGTTTCCCCTCGCGTCTAACCTTTACCATACACACAACAAAACTGGAAAACTTACGAAAAGCTGTAAAGTAAGATGGAGAAACAAACCGACAATACTAACCGAAGGAGCTGCAGCTGAGCTGGTGTTAGTTTCTTAGATGTAAACGCTGCAGTTATGTGTGTGTAACGAAGTTTTGTTTTTAAAGTGTGAGGTGGAGGATTATAATTTGTTAACTTAAGAGTACACTTTAGAAATTGGCTGCAGCAGTGAGAGGAGTTACAGTACAACAATGAATGAGACTTTTGACACCTGTAGTAGTGACATAAAAGTGTCCCAATCAAACATCAAGGTTAAAAGTGGTGGTTTTATCTTCAGAGCTCTGAAGTAAATGGCACTAATAAACTGCCAGTGAACGAATGAGTCAGTGAAGACGCAGATCAAACAAAGCAGATTGTTTGATACGTTATTTGACTGAACCCACTATATGACAAATGATTGAACACTGGCTTATCATAGATACAAATGGGTCAATAATATCAGTTAAGATGAAAAGGTAGTGGGAGTTGTGGAAATATTCAAAAAGATTACTGATAATTATTAATAATTATATTATTAATTAAGAATTACTGTTTGGAAATTCATGAATGTGTTTTATGTATGATGAAATAATGAAGCAAAAACAAATCCCCAAATTCATATAATCATACCCTGTTTATGATAACGTATTATACATATACACAGACTGCTACTCCCATCATGTAAGAAGGAGCTACCACAGGTCCTTCATTCCAACAGCTGTCAGGCTCTTTACCACCAGCATGACCTCATGACTTTCTTCTATATATTTATTATTTAAGAGTAATTTCTTATCAACCTTGTGTATACAAGCTGCTGTCAAGTGAATTTCCCCAGCGTGGGATCATTAAAATCTATCTTATCTCTTATCTTTTCAGTGTATTTACATTCAGGATTATCGCCTCTGTATAGTAGCTCTCATTGTTTGTGGTGGAGTCGGCCATTCCTGCACTGGATTCAAAGGAAGGTATTCATAAGAAGCAACGCACACGTGTATTCCATTGTCACACTGATGCCAGCCTCATTGTTTGCTGTTCACCCTCCTGTTGCTGCATCAGAGCTCTGTGAACTTATAGCAAACGCATTTCTCACTGCAGCTCCTTCATATTAAAACATTGTGGTGTAACACAGGGTGGCTTTCATGTGGATTTTAACGGCTTTGTCACAGAGGTTAGTGCTAAAGCAGCCCAATGAGTGTTTGCTGCTATGAGAAGTCCTGGATCTGTAGTATTAAAGTGCAAGAACCAAATCAAGCAGGGCTGAAATCTTTAAAATCTTTAAAAAAAATGAAACTAGTACTGATGAACAAAATTATTATAAAGTCATGTTCGATGTATGTATTTACTCTTTATTGTAACTTTACTAACTTGTACACACTACAAACAGAGCTGAGGGTCACTCAGCTGCATTCTGTCATGCTTCTATCTCCTCCAGCACTTGACCACCACATGCCATTGTTATTGTGCCCTGTCTGAACCTGGGAAAGCATTCATGTTTAATTCTTCATAACATAAACGTGTGACACAGCCCTGCTAATGTCATGTGCCTCAATCAGTGTAAGCGTCAGTCAGTGTGAATGAAATAGGGAGGATGCTGCGTAGCCACTGAGGTCACCGGCTAGAAACAGCACAAAAAAATGGTGTGGAAAAGTCCCTGGGTTTCAGTGGTTTATCTGGAGATGCAGGGGCGAATGAGGTGGCCGTCCGAACCACAAACCAGTCCTGGGTCAGACGACAGCCCGAGGGGAATCACACAACACTAAGATAATGAGCACACACACTCATTCTGAAAGGAGGAGACGACTGCTGTGAGCAAGTTCCACTTCCTGAATGCAAAGAGACAGAGGCTGTGTTTACCTAGTTCACCTGCGCACCTCCCATCCCCCACCCCCCTCCATTTTTCTGTCACTAGTGTTTCTCATACTCGGTTCTGCTCATACGCTTGCAAAAAAATATGAACTAAACATGACAGAAGTCATTTCCCCTTTTTGGATTCTGCCTACCAGCCAAATGCGCACGTGTTTGCTTTTGATGATTTTGTCAGCAGCAGCCCGGCCCTCTTTCCATCCCAAGTGTTTACAAATGAAAGCACTTCCAGTAAACTGAGAAAAGAAGCCGCGACCCAAGGCTCTACATCACGCTGGTTCAATGGAAATGACGGAAGTACATTTTTCATTATTAAAACCGCACGGCCATGACAGAGAAACAGGATGCTGTGTGGTTAAAACAGCAACAGAAAACGTCACAGTCATGCCGCAAGCCACCTGACGAGCAGACAGCCCACTCAGTCAACAAATATGCAAATAAATGCCAAAAAATATCACACATCCACACACACACGGATATGGTTTGAGCATATTTTACTATACTCAGATAATAACTGTTTTGAATGTTTGTGGCTTTGGATGTTTCAAAATTGGCTCATGAAGCTGGGGCGTCCTGCGGTGTTGAAGGATCGGGGCAATGAGTGTAAGCTGAGCATCATCTTTTTTACACCTTAGATGTAACACTTCACTCAGAGTCCTTCACCATTGACGTCAGTCCCAGTCATTGTCAGAGTAGTCTGACTTGTACACCCCCTTCTGTCCTGTTGCTTCTTCCACGTTACTGCAGCATCAAATAAATCGAAACATGGTGGGAGAGAGAGAGACGCAGAACAGATTGAAGAAATCGGGCCTGCAAAACATGTTTCTGATGCAGAGCATCAGTAAATACTGTAGCAGAAAATACAGCAACAAGATCTAACAGCAAAAGAAGTGACCGAGGGATTTAACCAATAATTACTTGACAATTCAATTTGGCCCTACTTTTGGGAGCAACTAATTATCCCCAAATTATTTTTGCAGTTTGTTAGTTTGATTTCTACATGAATTATGCAATGGGAACATTTGTTTCATCACTACTCAACACAGTGCTGTGTTTTTATCTAATTAAGCTTAAATTCTTAATTATTTATTTAAAATCTAAAATAAACAACAGTGTACATGCATTTCCTGTCTGGATCTCTGCTATCACTACCAGATAAAATAAATTAAATATATAACAAAAATGGTGCTGAAATAAATGTATTCCTTGCATATAAAATAAATTGTGTCATAAATGTATTAAGAGAGAAAAACTCAGACAACAAGCACATCACGGAGGCCCTGAATGTGAAGCTGAGAGTTAATGTTAGGGATGACTGGGCCAGCTGATGGGTCATCGGGGTCTTTCGCACCATGTGTGCCTTCTCTGCTCAGCCTGCCCCTTCAATCTGCACTCTTGACAAACTAATTTTGGCTCAGCGGGTTGCAAGGTTAATGGGTGAGAGGATGGGGGTTAATCCCAAATCAGGTGGTCTCTCACAAGACTGAGAGTGTAGCAGATCAATGCAAAAATAAAAGGCATCTAATGAGTAACTGTGTCAGAAACTGAACGGCAACACACAAGTGCGTCAGGGATCAAACCACTTCAGAAGAAGGGGCTTTCCTGTGGCAGTTAAAAATGCTTTCTAATTGCTTACTGGGTATGAGCATGATGCAACATTCAAAATTAAACAATTTTCTTTCTGGATTTTATTTTTCTAATGACAAATTTCCACAGAGTTTGTCTGGTCGAATCAGTTGTGACATAAAGAGGCAGATTGGACAAGCATGTGCGCATCTGAAGCGTCACCTTTGTTTTGTTACTAGCTCTCGCTTACTAGTTGTAAGTTGCTTTGGATAAAAGCGTCGGCTAAATGACTAAATGTAGTTGAGATTTCAACATGCTTATCATAATCTAACTTTTGCTACAACTTGCATTACTTCTTGTTACTTTTTGTCAGTTATAATAAAAGTATAATACATATATCACTATATAAATATATCATAATAGAATAAAAATGAGAAATATAAGACAACAAACAGTTCTATTTGTGTTTAATAAACTTTTTAAAAATGTTTCTAAAATGCTATCCTCATACGGCCGCTTAACAAAAGTCCTGAGTCTACATTCTGGTCTGTCTAACCCTAACCCATATGAGGTGAAGTAAAGGTGCCGGGTGAGAGAGTGCGTGTGTGTGTGTGTGTGTGTTTAGCAAGGCATGGCTGCTTCAGGGGATTAACACATTTAATGCCAATGGCAACTTTGTCTGAAAGTTAATTCTACATTCACAAAGCTGACTGATGTGAAAATACTTTGGAAGGATTCAAGGTCATTGAGTCGGGGATTACATAATGCAGTCCTCATAATCTGGGGCAAAAAAAAATGCTGGCCATCGCTGGTGTGAGAAACAAACGTTTGCAGAAATCAGCTCCAAACCCATATAAACCTGATCACCGGTGTAAAAGCGCCTACAGTGTTGTTTAGTAGTGAAGGTTAACCTCAGTGAAAACCACAACGAAGCTGATACAGTGTTGCACGGTACTTGTGCATGTGTAAGCTCTGAGGCACATGAATTGTTACCTGCAGTAGCAACAAGGTGCGGCATTTTAAAAGGAAGGAGAGATTTGTTCATACCAAGTATATTTTATTTATTCCAAACATGGCCTAAAATAGGCCCTGTGGTGTAGATTTTGACTGGTATGGAGGACTGTTCAACTAAAAAAGCAGAATGCATGTGCATGACAACATCTCTTACCCTGATCATTTCAGCCACGTAGCTCTCCGGGCCGGTGTACTCTGTCGAATCCTTCACCTTCACCAGGACGATGAAGAACAAGTAGTGCCACATGTTGTGCTCAACTTTGATGTGTTCTTCGAAGGTAACCGTCTTATTGTCAAACTTGTCTCTCTCCAGACCTAAAGATGAACGCATGTAACCCCACAAACAGAAGCACGCAGACACACAAACAACCACACACACACACACACACACACACACACACACACAAACAACCACACACACACACACACACACACAAACAAACAACCACACACACACACACACACACACACACAGCCCAATTAAACACAATGCCCTCATTTCTTTGGAAGAGTGAAGACACATGACATAATCATTCTTGTGATCAGGAGGATGACTGAAAAAACAAGAGGAAATGGGGTCACAAGGGAATGGGCAAACACGTCAGAGGTGAGGTTTGCTAAAAATGTTCATGTATTGTTTCTCACACCAAACCCTTTAATCCATATGCACTATTGCATTGCACTTGCAAAAGAGGAATAACCCGTAACAGAGTTGCCCAACACAAAGCCGTAAGAATGACCGGAACTGACCAATGCTACAGATGCAACAGCGATAAATGACTGTGTAGTGATGGATGAGGCCAGTATCTGAGTGAGTGTACAGTCTAACATGGTCAAGACCCATATGGCAACAGGAAGAAACACTCCTCCTCCGCAGCAGCACCTGCCATGACTAACCATTCATTCTGGGAAGAGGAGGCGTTTTGTTGTTTATACTACCCAGAAAAACAGCCCCCATTTTGCAAAGAGGCCTGATGTGAAGCTGCAACACTGCAGTCACATGCTCATACAAAAGCAGGCTCAGAGCAGACCACTTGTTTAATTTCTCTTGATTTCATCATCATCTCCAAACCTCTGTGTTCACACCTACTGACTGTACTGCGCGACTAAGGCTACTCAGCAGCGTGTCAAGTATCGATTGCAACTTCGACTCGTACAGAACTGCGAGACATTTCCGCCTTATTCAGTTCTAAGAAGGGAGTCAGCTACTATACAGTGATTATGGGAAAAAGACAGGAAAATGTGTGTCAAAGGTCATGAGTCACATTCCCCTGAGGTTGACAAAACACATCTTATACCGCTAAGAAGGCAAAATAGCTTTAATGGCTAAGATCGCAATTAAACAGTCTTACTGTTTTTAACTCATTCAGCAAAGTCACCACGCTGAGCAACACTTCAAATGCATCTTCATTTATATGTGCTCACCGCAAATAAAACACGTTGTCTTCAATATTTCTTCTTTCTTCTGCTTCTCGCTCCTCAGGTCAGCAAACGTGTCGATGATGACACCAAAGATGAGGTTGAGGACGATAATGATGACCATGAAGAAGAAGAGCAGGTCGTAGATCACCCTGGCTGCGAAAAGGGGTTCCTGATGAAGCCAAACAGGAGAAAACTGGTGGTTACACTGGGAATATGGGCCCTATTGATCTATTACTCAGATCTCAGATTATTACTACTAAAAAAACAAACATTACATAGACGTGACTTGACTAGGAACAGCTTATAGAAAATGTATTTAATTCATTTGTAGATATTCTAACAAAGCTGCATGTCGGCCATATTCATAAAATAAAGACATCACAAAGTGGCATTAAACAGAAAAACAGAGTTAGATGTCATGATGTCATTTAAGGTGAGTCGGGGGACAGCCACAAAATAAATGTTAAGGTAATAATATTAGTAATATTTTTTTTATTAGTTCTGTGTATAAATGATTTTAGCTCATAAGCAGATTCTTCATGTATACAGACGCTGATGAGTCATTCTGAAAACAGAGAACAGCATCTTAGAAACTGTCCTAAATCTAACATTTGAGCTGCAGGATGTCAAGTTTAATTGCTAAAATGTATCAGATGACGAGTTTTATTTAAAATTAGAGGGGTGGGGGGAAGCTATGTTTATGTAAATATGGAGCCATTCATATCTAATTTCACTGCTGTCACTTCGGGGTGACTCATAGTGCCATCTTTGCATGCAGGGTACCATGCACTTCTACGCAAGTCATCCTCGTGTGTCAAACACAACCTGACACAAGTGAAAACAGTACAGAGAATTCACATGAATGTTAAGCTAACTGAGGTTTATATAAGTACACATGAGTCATGCCCTCATTGTATGGATCAAGCTGCAGATCTACCACATGTTGTGGGAGCGTACAAGCTTGTCTTCATCCTGGATAAGTACCATTAATGCTTTTTCTGGCATGTTCGGGGTTATGAAAGTCCTCTTAACAAACTCTTTGACCTAGCAGCATAGCCTAGCCTCACATATCTTACAAGCCACCTCATCCATTTGACATGGGATTAGCCAAATGTTTTTTTTTGTTTGTTTGTTTTAAATGGCCTCATTGAATCTTAAATATCTTCTTCATCTCTGATGAGTTTTCTCCATTCACTTTAATTTAATTCAAGTTAATTTAATCTCCGTGTGTGAGTGTGAAGTAGGGGTCAGATGGTGGTAAGATATTTTCCTTGTTGTTGCATTCCTGTGCGCCGTACCTCTTTGGATGGCTTCCGCAGGACGTCTCCAACGCCTCCTCCACTCCTGAGGCCGTGGCTCAATACTGTGACAATGCACATGAGCAAGGAGTCACACGTTCGCTCCTTGTCCTCAATCACCACCGCTGACGGCTGGACAGCAAGGGAAGCTATGGAGACACACCCGTAGTGTCAGATAGTCATTTATTTATCAGGTTTAACCGAGTGCTCTGTAAGCTGTATTGCTACTAACAGTCAACAAAGCCTTTAAACTCTTTTCCATGGAGGAGAAACACCAAATGCTTCACGGAAAATAAAACTGTTTTAGATCCTGACACTAGAGATGTATTTAAACCCGTCATACTCTTATTACATACTATACACACCAAGATATTTATTTTCAAACTGATAAACTTTATTCTTTTTTTAGTAAATATACACTCATTCTGAATGTGATTCCACCAATACTTTTCAGAAAAGTTGAGACAGGGGCAACAAAAGATTTGGAAAGTTGTGGAATACTCAAAGAAACACCTGTTTTGATCGTTCCACAGGTAAACAGGTTTTATCATTTCATTAATTCAAGAACATTTGTCAGCACAATGGCAAGAAATCTAAAATCCATAATATCATGAAAAGTTTCAGCGAATCCGGAGAAACCACATGCTCATGACCTTTGATTCCTCATCAGAGATGGACTGATGAGAAGTGGCAAAGCAACATTTTTTTTGGAAATCATGAACTTTGAATCCTCTGGGCTAAATTTTCATTTTAAACAGTGTCCCAACTTTGTTTTTTGAAATCTGGTAGTATTACTAGTTTATTGAATCAGCTGCATTAGGGATCTGTGAGGGTATAACAAGACTGGGAATGTTCTCAGCTATCCACACAAAAACATGTCACCAGACTACCATCAGGGAAGCCTAGACGAGGTCAGCCCCTGGCAGTGTGAAGATTCGACAGGGTTGGCTGATCAATTTTAAGGTGGTACACGTGTTCATCTATGTTTGTAGGCTTTTCCCATCAAGGTCAGTAGGTTTAAAGGAACTCATTGTTTGTGGTGAGAAGCTTTCTGCGCGGTCACCTAGTGGACCCATCGACCTGCTGGTAACTGATGGTAATTAATCCCTGACCTCTCAACCCAGGGACCCTGCATCAGGTCTTAGGATCCGTCTCCTTAGTCTAAACCCCTCCATGTTTCACCAAGCTCCCTGAAAGCCCTCAGTTGCCCCAACCTGGTTTAATCCCATGACCACCTTGCCTCCCAGATTTAGAGCTTGGAGGGACGGATCTCCTCTAGCTGTGTCAGATGTCTGTGAGGACCTTTACATACACAGACAGATGGACTTGGGAATTGTGCATGTATGCACAAACACGTGGTTTCAAACTTAAAAAAGAACTCTTCGACCCTGTCCACCACCCCCCACCGCAGTCTCTCTCACACACGCACACGCGCACACGCGCACACACACACACACACACACACACACACACACACACACACACACACACACACACACACACACACACACACACACACACAAAGCTAGCTTTCACTTTTGTCAACCTACCATCCATCACAGCCTCTGTTGAACAGTTCTCTCCATTTTCTTTCTGGCACACTCCACCGGAGAAGAACTCTCCCACCATGCTGGCTCCATGCTCTATTCAGGTGGGAACACAAGACATTACGCAACTGCACAATTTGTATTCACAATGCATATTAATGGAAACATCTTTTATGTGCACAAGTTGTTGGTAATCCTAAAAGCAAGGTAAGCATAGTCATAAAAGTTGATGCATGTACTTTAAACAGGATATCCTTCACTTTGACTACATGTATTTTCAGACATCCAGTGTGTGTGTGTGCGTGTGTGTGTGTGTGTGTGTGTGTGTGTTTGTGCCGCAGAAAAACATTCCATGTTTCAGTCTGACTGTCTGGGTCAGGGAGGGGAAGTAATTTATGTTCGTCGTGGGAAGAAAATGAGGATAAATCTGTATTTGAACGTACCTAGTGTTTTGTTGGGTATCCTGTCGACAGCCAAAATGAAATCATCTTTGAAGAAGATATAGCCCACAATGGAGAAGAGGTAGACGAGAATAAGCGCCAACACGGCCGTCAGAACAATGGAGCGGCCGTTGCGGGTCACACTCTTTATTACGTTCAGCAAGGTCTCTTCTCGGTAAACCAGATCAAAGAGCTGCAGGAAGAGGATGGATTCAGAGATGTGTGGACATTAGGTGTGTGAAAAATGTGCAAGAAAATGAGGGAACTGTGCATAAATCTGAGCATGTGGACTCATTTGTGGACAAAGGACACATTATGTTTGGATTCCCTAGATGCATGCACCTTTATGACCGATCAAATAGCATCTAAATCCCACTTTGATCTCATCTTTCTCTGCGTTACATGTTGGTAATGTGTATGTATGTTTTGTGAGCGCTCACGTACAAGCAGGCTGTAAAAGAAGACATGGACGAAGACCCCCAGGCTGCAGATTATTAGGTAGAGTAGGTGGTACAGGAACTCCACATCCATCATCATGGCTTTGTAGCCACGTGTGAAGGTTCCACGGTTCCCGACAAAGCTCATCAGGAAGATGACCTTATTACATAACTGAGGAACAATGGACACCACAGAGACAACATGTAGAGACAGCAGCGTCATGTCATGTCATGTCATGAATGTGCACAGGAAGTTCAAACTGAGAAAGGAAGGCTTACATATCAGTATTGGCACCTGGGTACGATTTTGAAAAGGCTTATTGTTCAGAACATTAAAAGTAAAGTGGATGTGGTTGACCGCCAAATATTATGGAATCTCCCTGCCGCATGCATCAACACCTAACAGCCATGAGTGACACTTCTATTAGCAGCTGTAATGTAACCTCAACTGTTAAACCAAGTGAGTCTACATGGCCACTTGAATGTGACATCTTGAATGTGAATTCTTGATGTTACACTACCGGGGGTCACTGTGTTCCAGCACTGTGTACACGTTCGTCCTGTATCAACAAGTTGAATGTTTAGTTAATGTTTGGCATGTGACTGCGCCTTTTGCCAAGGAACATTCCAGCCAACCATCTACTGGGCAATAAAGCATATCTAAATCTGACCATGCACGTGGGTTCTGTATAAATTCTCACTGCAGTGATGCACACTTACATTGAAACCCCCAAGCAGGAGCAACGTGGGCTCCAGGCCTACAGAGAAGATGAGGCGTAGTATGGTGGAAGCAATAAGCGCTCGGATGCCATGAGGCTGAGGCAACACGATGACTATAGCCAGAGAAACCAGCATGGCCATCCACAGCAGGGCAGATAGATGGGGCTCCAGGGTACCTGAGGATGAAGGAGGTCGCATTAGGGAGAGGCTTTCCATTCAGTCATTAAAGCCAGTAGCCAACTATTTTAAGTAGAATGTGAGTGTTTTGTTCTCTTTTTACCATGACAACAACAGGCTAATTCAATTACTCATGAGCAGGACGTGCCACTCCTCTGCAACTGTGCAACACAACAGAACAAAGAATCCTAGTCAAGATGTTTTAAAATCTGAAAAGGTAACTTTACATATTAATCTTCTTTGTATATTCAGAGAGAATTGTGACATAACATGCATGCAAGTTTGTTTTTTAGTGTTCGTTCTTCTCTACTTTTACCACAACTACAAAAACACAACTTACAACTAACAACACGTTGAATACAAGATGAAGAAAATTAAGCTGACTACCAATACCACCTAAACTACAACCAAGTCATGACCAAGACCATCGAGTACATTGAGATTGAGACAAGACCAACACCAGACCGTATACATCTTACTTAGGTAGCCAGTATGTAGCAAATATTTGTCAAACGTCGATTTTTCCCCCCAACTTGGGTGAGGCGTTGCATTGCTGTGTGTTTTCTTTTGGAGATTTAGTATTTGTGGTTTAGGTAGCCAGATTTTATTAGAAAAGATCTGGCTGACACCCCCTCCCAGACAGCCACAGGTTCTTCTCCTTTCTCCCACATTCACTTTCTTGGAATGCATGTGAAGGGAGGCGGGGGGGGCCTGTCAGCCATTAACGGTAACAAAAATTCAAATTAGAAATTAGTCACGTTACTGGTTTCATTTGAAGCAGAAGTTTTGCATGAGGTCTCGGGAAAAAAAAGCTGCTCTTCGTCTGAGACTGAGCCAAACAAATGTAAACATGTGGTCAGTTCTGCATTGAGACCGAGACCTTCAAAAAGTGGTCTTGAGACCGGTCCAGAAGATCCGCTGTTATCTATCATTTGTGAATGGTGTTTCACTGATTGTTACTGGACAAAGATAGCCCACTGGTTCTCATTCATGAATCGTTTATATCTAGAAGTCTTTTCCTGTGTGTGTGTGTGTGTTTGTGTGTTGGCCTTTTTATATATTCCACATCAACCATTGCAGGTCAGCAGAGCATTATCATGAGCTCACCAGGCACTAGCTCAGTGCCAAGTTCTGCCCAGCATGTAGCAGAAAGGCTGCGTCACTTTGTTAGTGCTAATCTAATTCCTCGGTCGGGTTTTCTTCTTTTCACTGAGGCACCAAAAACACCACTCTGAACGTCTCCCCTCCCTTCTGAGGCCTCTTTCTTCTCGCCTCTCTATGTACAGATCACATGACAGGTACTTGTTACATAACCCCCGGTTGGCTAAAAATACACTTGGCTCTAGCTACATTCATCAGGGATGGTCCTGGGTACTGCATCGTAGCAGGCCGCCTGGGCGCTTTGACTTGGCAGCCAACCCAGACACAGCAGCTCGTACGTCACACACCTCCAGTCTAAGACCATTCATCTCGCTTAGTTGCTTACTCTGCAGCTATTAGACGACAGACGCTGACCTTAACACTGAACCACTTACACTTCAAAGTAAATTCTACACACAACCGAAAATATTACTTTACATATGTCTGTCTGAGCTACAGCTCAGATGACTGCTCTTACTTGCATGTTACATTTGAGCAGTGCCTGTGACAGCATGGTAGCTCTGGCACTTTGACTACAACTGGACTTACCTGACCCCAAACAAACACAGCATTAGCCAACAGAAGGTGTACAGCCTGGAGTAATTCAAGGTGGTTTTTTCCCCTAGGACTTCAGCACATCTGCCCACTACTGGGAAAAGTTCCCAACCACAGTTTGTCTTTAAACAAACCACCATCGACATGTGAGTGAGGCATGCAGCTGATACAACAATGTTTGAGGGGATTTTACGGTGTTTAAATTGTCCATGCAATCTGTAAATGAAACATACCTTTAAAGTAAGATGTGTCTCAATGTCAAACCTGCAGTAAATGCTTTTCATGCCCAAATGAAGTTCACTGGATTAGTTTGGTTTATTCAAGGTTTACAAGCAGTTGGCTTGAATATTAACAAGAGACGGCTGAGCGCATATGAATCCAGGGCACTGTGTGCATATAATTTGTGTGTGTTTATTTGCATCTGTGTAGAATATTCCCCTTTTAGCAGCTTAACAGTGGCTGATTTTTTTCCCCTCTTCCCTTGATAAGTGGCTTCAGTCTGAAGCCAACATTGGTGTGTCCTGGAATGAACTGCTAAGCTCTCAGAAGACCTTTGACACTGAAAACCACATAGAGTTTCTAGAGCTAAGCTAACAACCTCTTTTTTTGTCTCCTCTATACTGCCGTGAGGAAGTTCAAACAAAAGGGACCTCGCCGTTTGACCCCACGCAGAACAATTGAAAGTTTATGCGAATCACAATGTGTGTCTTCTCTTTGCTACTCTGCGCTGGAACAATGCAGGCCTTAACGGCTGCGGCTTTTCACATCCCCACAAATACTGCCCTCAAGGAGAACTGAGAAAAAAAGGGAAGGAATAGGAGACAGCAAAACAAACACAAAACTGAAACTGCACATAAAAGAACATGCTCGGGTTTGTCACTCATTCCTTTGGTTTGTGAAAAACCTCCTGTCATAGATGAATTAGTATCACTTAGACATATCCCTTTAAATGAATATTTATCTCTAAAGCAGTCTGGTGCACCATGTGACAGACGACCAGATTTACCCAACCATAAATATTTACCTGTTAGTTCTTTATACATAGTATATATGAGATTACTTTGAATTAAATTTGTTAGGGCCGACAAATTACTGACAATGTTTTGTTTCCTTTCAAATTAAGACAAAATCTCTGATCCTTGATGAAATTATTAATATATGAGAGCTAACCACAGATACCAATAACCAATTATTGTCATTACTAAGTTATGTAGTGGTAATGGTATGAATAGTAGATGATTTCCATGTTTACGACTAATGGAATCTAAAAACTCAAGATGGCTGCATGCAGAGTCTGTCATAGGAATAGTGTGTATTGAAAATATAATGCCATATCAGGGCAGCCTTGTGTACAAAGCCTCCAGTGGCCCAGGGTTCTCTCTCTCTCTCTCTCTCTCTCTCTCTCTCTCTCTTTTGTGATGTGTTTGGTTTTCGGGCTTGCTCGACTGTTAAGTTGAGTTATGTTTCAAAGTTTTTCCAGTGATAATTATGCCTTGAATGTTGATGGCACTTTAAACATTTTAAAATACCTTTTACATTCTAACTTAATGACACTGACTGACTGGAAATAAATGTTTACATTAAGTTTGAATCTGTGACATGGTCTACAGCTGTTTTGACAAAGATGAATAGATTAATCAAAGGATCCAATATTTTGAACAACATGAGAGTAAAGGAAGAGGTCTGACATCTGACTTTCTCTCGTATTTTTATCTGTCTCTCATCAGGTAGGTGTCACGTTCAATAGTATCTCAAACTCCGCTGTCAGTAGCGTGGCGTCATGTTTCCTGCTAGAGATTCTGGCCTTCTCGGGAGACCACAGTGTTTACGTGAGTCTGTATACGCACAAAACACACACAGATACACACTAATTACCAGAAGTGATACATGTGGAAAGGAAGACTACTCATACCAAGAGTGTGAGAATGAGACTAGAAATCTGATAACATGTTAAGTCATGGGTCAAGCTCAGGGAAGGTACAGTATCAATAAACAGGTCAGGACCTAATTAACAACAAATCCATCTTGCTCTTTTGTGACAGCGCTGCAGTTCAAGATCCAAATCTTGAGCTTGGATTACATTCTCATCACACCTCCACTTGTGGTGAAACTCACTTTGGTTAGGGAGGTGTGAGGCTACACCCTAACCACAGGCACGAGAGCACATAGTGTTCTTTAAAGTCCTGGACACACTTAACACTAATAATGCATCTTACAGTACGTGGTTTGGACTAATTCCAACTGCTATAAATAAAAACTGAATACATGTATGATTGTAAATGCTGGGATGTGAACGCTCAAGCCCAGGTTTAAAATGGGATTTGGCAGGTGGAGGAACGCGAAGATCTCGTGTGAGCCTACGTGCAGCGCAGTGGGGAGGGGAGGGGGGTCTTCCCACAACTGTTTCCTGCTTCACAAAATGTGAGAATTTATCACTTTTATCCATTTTACATTCAGTGTTTTAGAGATTTTAACTGACAAAACAAGTAATTTGATGATATCTGTGGAGTCAAAAATATCACTACATAGATTACTGTTACTGTTGAAATTACAATACTGTTAGTGAAATATTTTTAAAAATGTGAACCAAAGAGATGATCAGACAAATTTAAACTCATTGTATTTAACTCTGTTTTTGTACTCCTTCACCTGTGTTAATTTGGTCTTGACACATATTTAATCAATTTAATCATTTAAATATTGCACTCCTGCAACATTTATTAAAAAGAAAAATATTATATTTACAGAAATATTGAACCTGGCACCTACATTACCCAAAATGCAACTCATCTGCCAGCGGTGAGAGATTCTGAGCCACTAGACTCAAGCAGAGATGAGTAATGGACCACAGAGTTCTAAATCCTCACCTCCAGATTTTTTCAAACTTGCAGTTTTCTGTCCCAACCAACATCAACTTTATTGACATTTGAACAATTTTTTCTACAGCTTCTTTTGGAGTCACAAAATATATATACTGATATATATTTTACATATGCAGTGGTACTCGACAAGCCCTGAAAACAAACCCATTTAAGCTCAAAGCTCAAGCTTTTTAAGTTGATTGTGTCATCTGCAGACATGGACAGAGGAGAGGAGGTGACTGTGACAGAGCTCGGCTCATTTTCACACCTGGCAATTACTGTGGAAAATGTGCGTGTGTGAATTTATCAAGAAACTTCCAGAATTGGACAGATTCAACGCCCCTTCCTCTCCAAATATCAGACAGAAGCTTTCAGACTAATTTGAAAGGAACTTCTGATGGACTTCATGTTGGACTTAACTGCTGGCTTATATACACTGAACCACCTGATGTTTTTTTTTTTTTACCTGGCAACCAGGAGCTGCACCTGGAGGGTGTAACATGCAAGGGTGTAACGCTATCCATCCATACCCTAAAATAAAAGAGCTTAACAAACCATGGCCCAGTTTATTTTCTTCTTCAGCTTTGCCATACAGGTTTCTGGTAAAGCACAATATGTACTATGTGCCTCCTGCCCCACCCCTGGCCTCGCTTGAGCGGTTCATGTTTGTGCCACTCACTCCAATTTCCTGTGTGATATTAGTCACACTCATTGTGTTAACCACAGTGCACATACACACACAAACACAACCAGGGCTCCATTAAACAACCTGCTGCTCCCCCCGTGTTAAAGGGGTAAACAAAAGTGAAATTTTAAAAGGTGAAGACTTTAGCAGACTGACCTCCGCGGACTCCCTCCAGAGGGTAGAAGAAGGCCACGAGCAGGTTCATGAGCACAGCCAGGTTGAAGGAGATACTGCTCCAGAATGACATGTTCCTGGAGCACCAGTACAGGATGGGCTGAGCTGGAGGACAGTGTATTGAAGCACATTAACACAGGTCATTGTACTGCTGAGAGAACACTACAGCATCCAAACATTAATGGTACACAACACCAAGCACAATTTATGCAATCATTTCAAAGAAGAGAATGCTTGATTACAATAAAGGTAAAACACATAGTGACTTCACAGTGTTTCACACCAAGATAAGATGATGCACATTTTGAGCCATTCACCTCAGTTTAAATTAACTGTAGTCAAAGTGAAGACAAAGATGGGGATGGAAGATGAATTTTCTTTCATGCTCGGACTAAAATAAATAATCTCAGGGCCAAATGTCTGTCATGTTTATCCAGTGCAACAGAACATTTTTGCCATGTTCTATCAAGTGCACTCTAATTTTAATCACTCCAAAGTTGAGTGGTGAGTCATTTTAGTGAATTGAGAAGTGTACTCAGTTTGGGGTGAAACACATTAATCAAACAGAATCACAGGGGGGTCTCTGTGGTTTAAAGAGGGGTTAAGCACCAAAAGTGCGCACAGAGGATTCACTCTAGCAAAAATCATATCTATTTAAGTAACAATTGTCATGCTCGTTTCACATACACTACGCAATTTCCTACTTTTAGGTCTCACACACACACACCCACACAGAGCCTACTCAGACCTTGGTCAGGAGATTAGTATCATGGCTAACTATTTTGAGCCTGACTGTTCATTAAAAAAGAAGAACTGCGGGTGGGGACTTTTAGCAACACAAGTCACGGTATCCGTGGCAAGTGGTTAGCATCAGCAGAACAATATGATCTCCAGCTGTGCTGATTCATTCGTATAGGAGAGAGGTGGTTGTCGTCACGTTTTTATCACATTATAGACAAACCGCGTTCCTTCAGGCCTGACAGTGGGACAGGCCACAACATGCAACTAAACCACATCACTTCACTTTAGCAGCTGATAGAGAAATCAGGCAAAGGGTCAACAGGGACCTGTTCCCCTGAAAGGAAACTCAAAGTAGCGTTCAAGTCTGCATCACTATGAAAAAACAGTGATATCTCACCTACTGATTCAGAACTGTCGCGTTCACTACCTTTCTCTTAGTAAAGTTGTGCCACATAAGAACTTAAACTGGCAGGTAGATGAAGCGAAACTTATTACACTTCACATCCATTACCTTGTGGATCCCTCATAATAAAGCAGACATACCAAAAAATTAACTTTTTAATGAATTAAATTGAAATAATTAAATGAAATAAAGTCTTGGGACAGGCTTCATGCTCCGTCTATAGGTTTTTCCCCAGACAGAACAACATTCTACACTCGTGTGACCTCTCAAACACAAGTTGATCGATTGTTTACGCTGGAAAGTTCACAGTTTTAGCTCTTAAAGCACCATTTATGGTACCACGACATTAAAAGTGGCAATGGTGTAAAAGTTAATAATCTGTGACCACATGAATCCCAGCTTGCAATGTGGAACATATTTATCATTCACTACATCACACTCACAGAGCATCATCATTCTTCCCTGGCTGCAGAACATCAATTTACAGCTTTATAGAACATTTATGTTATAACATCTTAGCCTTTGATTAACTTTTACATTAATAAGTTGATAAGTTGCTTAACAGGGTTTACATGCTGTCTCTACTTCCATCTCTCCAGGGTTCAGAGTAAAGGGAGCAGAGTGTAGCCTCTTTCACACATATGGACACCAAAGAAGGACAGTAGTCCACAGATGCTGGCTAAATGATGGATTTCAAAGGTGATTTCTGACACTTTGACTGCTTACATACCAACCACAAGAAGGACTGGCAACAAACTTGTCTCAGATTCCTTAGTTATCAAATCCCAGGAATTTCTTTTGTTATTATTTAAATATGAAAACGTTGATTTTTTTTGTTTTACTCAGTGAACAGTTAATTGTTTAATAAAAACTCAGACATGAAAGTCAAGTTTTGGATTTTCACATCGTGTTCTGTTCACCTGCTGAGAAGAACAACATGAGAGTTCTGTGGTTAGTGCAACTGAAACTTCAAGTTATGAGTTAGACCTGTCTGAGGGTCTAACATCTGTGTGTCTATGATTAGTTTTTTTTCTTTGTGACATCATACTTGAAGTTCCTGGAGTGCCAGGCAATGTGACTGTGGTTGCTCTTGTTGCTGTGTGGTTTTTATCACAGCTAGTCGTCCATGGTGCTTTAGTGCTGCAAACATGTTAGACACCACAGAAATACCTTCAAAGGGGGCTTAAAACACTTTATATTTCCTGTCCTACCATTTTTTATAATCACAACATCAGAAATAGATTCTGAAACAAGCTTTCTTTGGTGACTGGGGCCTTTTTGTCCTTTACTGCGCTACGTGTTCTGGCTTTTGATCACGCTAGAGGTGTGGAGTTGGCGAATTGCCAGAGGGATGTGCAGGGAATTTTTTTTTTCTCTAGTTCTCACTAACAGATCATGACAACACACTGAATTAATCTCATGTTTATGACGTTTGTGTGAAAGAGGCTTTAGTATCTGCTTCCCATTCAAGGGGGGGAGTGGGGGGCCTTAAGGGCCTGGAGGGATGAAAGAGGATGGCGTGTAAACCAGGAACTAGAGATAAAAAGTTGAGGAGATGGACGCACAGGGAACTGTGTTTGTGTTACCAGTAGCCTCTTGAGTACCTCGCAGCTTCTTCTGCCAGTTCATTTCATTGAAGAGGTCTTCAGAGCGCAGGAAGAAGTCATTGATTTTGCTGCCTTGCTCATCCCGCTCTGTGGTGTAGTAGACACGCAGCTTGGATTCTTGGGTGAGGAACTCGCAGATGTTGGGCACGGGAAAAACTATCTGCTCCATGGTGCGATCCAGCCGTACAATCTGGACACAGCCATCAGTCAACACATATTACCACTACTGAGCTGTCGTCACTCACTAATTCATATGATCTGACTCATTGTGACAAACTGTACTTTTTGGTTTTGTTTATAAAAGCAGTTGATGAACTGAACCAGCAACTTAAGTTGAGAACACTGTCAACAATCAGCATTCCTTCCTTTCATTGAGTACACACAGGAAAACGTGCAAACATGCCAAAGGTGCTTGTCACTCTGTCCATGTACACGATGAGACTGAATAGCAGGCCAAGAAAAACACATCACATGCCTCAGGTCAACTGTGACACCAAAACACATTGCAATCCTCCGCGGCTAACACGGATGTCTTACAAGAGATGTCAGATAGTGTGCAGACAAAAGAGAAATTATGGGAATGTTTCACGTGTAAAGTAAAAAATAAAACCCAAAGATGACAGGAGCAGATCCAAAATGGCACAGAGAGGCTCGGACATGGACGTCATGACTGACCTCAATCTGAGCTGTATGTTTGGCATAGAACTCCAGGGCCTCGTCACCCTCTCCATATGTCCCTCCTGGCTTCAACATAGCCTGCAGTTCCTTGTTGTGACGGGCTAACTGAAACGACAACACCACTGAATCAATCATAAACGGACCAATGACAGATAATCATTACAGCTGTTTCTATTACTGTCAGAAATGTGTACACTCATTAGCTTAGCGTGTGTTGCAATACTGAGCTAATGTTGATGGTATGCTGGGTTCTTTGCTTGACTGCAAGACATTCTGTCCATTCAACCATGAGGCTGCAGGGTGTGGATTGACAGTGGGTGTTGCGTAACTATAACTGTTGTTGTTAAGCTAAATCATGTTTTAAACAGACGCAGACATTGAGCCGTGCACAGCCTGAGGGCTAAAAAAAGAGGAGATGACAGCTGAATGGCAGGTATCACGTGCCTCTAGGAGGAAATGACAGAAAATGACAGTAACAATAAGAGCACTGAGTTTCCACCAATCACGTACTATATTATGTGGCCAACTCATAAGCATGTCTGTCTACATGCAGTTTTTACAGATAGTCTCCAGCTTACTTGATGTGCCAAGATGTAGATGTTATGACCAACGTTGCGTGGAGACGCAGAGTGCTCCTCCTCTCCATCCTCACCCTCCGCAGGCTCCTCCACCTCTATCTCACCCTGCATGTAGGCCTTTTTGATCACTTCCACCTGCAAGAATAAAGGCTGTCAGCTAACATCCATTTAAACTGTGTGATGATTTGTACGGTGTCTTACGCACCAGCTCTTTAGGCCTCATGTTGTACAGTATCCTCTCAGCGTTCTCGCTGTCATGGCGACTCTCCATAATTGCCAGGAGGAGCTTGGAGGCATTATTCTATAAAAAGATGAGAGTGCAGATAAACAGAATCAACTCATTTTCTTTACCTGTGAGTTCAGACTGTTCATCTGTGAGAACTCTTACTTTGCCATGCGTCCTTGTTACGCAATTAGTAATTGAAGCGTTATGATAGCCTTTTTTGGCAACTCTAATGTAAGACATTGCTTCAGTGACATTTCCTGTAATGACTTGATAATCTCTAGAGAATTAGGTGTCGTTACTTTAGCTAGCCAAGTAATTCATAAAACTGGGGTGTGACTGTAATCATTATCATTACACTTGTGGCTGCAATGCATTATGGCTGTTTTAGAGCTCAGTGATGTAACTGGCTGAGCAACTCTGTAATTCAATGATTCATTTCTCCGTTTCAGTGTCATATCCAGTGTTTACATCTTAAAACATTCACTTAAGCAAGCTAAACCTCTAGTGTTAAATATATTTAATATCTATAATATATGTTAAGTGTTGTCTCAAACAGGAATAAGGAAACTATACCATCAAGCAGCAAAACAAAGACTAATGTCACAACCTGATATGTAGCACTAAAAGTGTTCTGAGGTGTCGTTTCCTCTTCCAAACCACTGAACTAACCGATAATCACTCACTTTGAGCTCCAGCACGAGATCCATCCTCTTCTTGCCAAGGGGGTTGATGTCGTTGAGGATGAGAGCGATGATGATGTCAATGCCATTGCATTCATGAGTAGCAATGCAGTTCTGAGAAATTAATGAAATGAAAGTAAATGAAAGCTCAGACTGGAACACAAGAGTTACCAGTTTTAACCAGCAGCAGCATCATTATTGAAGTGAGGATACTCTAATACTGACGGAATGTTTTCTGATGCTGCTGGAAGAGGCTAGTATTTTCAGATATGATAACATAATAAACACAATCTCTAATCTATTAATCTAGAGCTCAAACAGTTTCCCACACCCATGACTCATGACACAAAGTTACTGATCTGGCTTTTAAATAAAGTCAAAACACGGATGCTAGAACCATTTGTCATCAAAATTCCAAATGGTGCATGAGAAATCTAAATTGCCAAGGGCCAAACAATATGCTGTATTTATTTTTTTATTAACAAGTGTTGAGTGACAATCATGTCATCAAAAATTTCCAAAGGCAGATGATTTAGAAAGGCTTTACGTCATCAGAAAACTTCAAACTGGTCTCTGATTAGCAGTAAAATACATATGCAAGCTGAGAAGATTGGGCTAACAATAAATGCGTTTTTCAGTTGATGGCATGTGATACGCTTACAGTAACCTTGATCAAACTAACTTAGAACCTCTAGACAGCTTTCCAGATATGAATATTATCTGTCAGACATTTAAATATGTAATAAACAGACTGATTTCTGTCTGTGGTGCTCCATATCAATCAAATCCTCTTGAGTTTACCAACACAGTCATGTCTGTAGTGACTCATATTTCATAATAATATTGGGAACGTCAAGATCAGCTTTGACTCACAAATTACAGTTTTATTTATTTTTTATTTTTTTTATTTTGCCAAAGCACGGGCCATGCCCCAAAAACTAGACAATGGCTTGTGGCAGCCAAATGGTTTGGAGCAAGTATCTTGACACCATTTAACAAAGACACTTAATACCACACAATAAAAAAAATAATTTTAGCTCTTCAGTCCCTCCCTGTTTCGTCTCAGTAGATATGAACAAAGAGCTTTGTTTAGTCTGGCAGTCGTCCTTCGAGCGCCGTTTGAGGGAACTGAGAGCAGTTCAAACAGTGACTGCATTTAGACTGTTGCTTGTTTAGTCATACCAGTTTCACACTTGCCATAGAATGACCCCACGGAGGCTTGAACAGAGGATGCCACCATCGTGTGAAAAGACCAAATGATGCTAATCCATACCAAAGAACAAATACGGGCACGCTGCCCAGAGTAAGCCGGTATTAAACTGGGCATGAAAAGACAAATGCTCTGGACTAATTGCAGTACTACCCACACAAAACCACCAGCATGATTACTAAAATGAAAGGCCATTCTGACATAACCTGAGGATAATTTGATAACGTGTTCGAAGAAAACCACATTTTAACATCCAAATGAAAAAAACGGCTCTGTGCAGTTAGCTAAATGACAACACAGACAAAACTGCAGACTAAACACACATGGATAAAAGTACACTCATGTTCTGTGTATACATGTATCACCTGGTTCTCATGACAGGGACCTTGGCAATACTCAGTCAAGCTCTCCACAGTCTGGTTGATGAGTCCTACGTTCTTCTCGTTGATGTAGAGTCCCAGAAGCCCCAGTCCCCCTGTGGTGCTGCCACAGATACAGTCCAGGAACTGAAGTGTCTCACACACCAGATTATAGTTGTTCTTGTTATTCTGGTTACGCAGAAAGTTCTGGAAATGGATGCAGATAAAATGCACAATAAGTATACATATCTCAGGTCTCAGTGTCTGGAGAAACAGTTGGTACCAGAAACACTCCTTTAAGCTTCTACTGAGGGAATCTAAAACACAATTCTTTCCAACATTTTCTTTCTTTCATTGAAGTGAGAAACAAATATATCAAGTTAAGAGTTGTGAGGCTCATTCTACTTTTGTCTTCTTATGTAAGCCGTTGGCAGCCACACACTTATTCCACATTTTTGGAAGGAACAGTAACATCTCAATGAATTGATCATCTGTGTATGGCTAGCAGTAAATCAATATCTTGCACCCACGCTAGGTCAGGATGGACAAGACAGTGATTCAGCACTGAGCAAACTATCATTTAATGAAGGCCTGCCCTGGTTTGGGGTGTAAATAGAATCAGTGCAAGAAGAAAGTCTCCTGTCTGGGCTGCTAGTCATTACTAAACAACAACAACACACTCCTCATAGTGAAACCAGACCAAGACATACCAGATATGGAAACAGCTGCATCAGGAAGTTCTGCAACTGGTGTCTATTTTCTACATGGTTTCATTTCTGTATAACCAATGTGGGGTGATAAAAAA
This sequence comes from Sciaenops ocellatus, assembly GCA_033000465.1. Classification (NCBI taxonomy): domain Eukaryota; kingdom Metazoa; phylum Chordata; class Actinopteri; family Sciaenidae; genus Sciaenops; species Sciaenops ocellatus. The sequence continues at coordinate 4,833,824 of CP136884.1, read as the reverse complement.
ATTTAGAACACAGGTCAGGAAATGTTAGCATGTCTTGGGCCGTGGGGGTTTAGGCAAAACAAAAGCCCTACAGCGACAGCAAGTCGGCGTAATGGCTGACCTGCAGATCTCTGTTGTGGTTCTCACAGAGCAGCTGCATCAGGCGCAAGATAGGCTGCATGATGGTGATGATGACGCTCATCTCGCCTTCCTCCTGGCCCTTATCAGCCGTTGGGACAGGAGTGCCGTCCGCAGCCGCTTGGTGCTCCTCTGCTTCAGCCTCGCGTCGGTAGTTTGTAAATGCCTTCTTGGTGACAGCTGAGGCTTCCACTAGCTGCTCCTTCACCTCCTCAGTCACCACTGCTACAACTGGCACGTCTTTGACTAAGTATAGGTATAGGACAGTAGGTCAAGCACAGACCAGAGTACACCGTTCATGCTGTATGAACTGTTAATTTGACAGGTCACGCATTTGTGTTCAGATTCATATCATCACTTACATGCATAGGGTCTGTTATTTTCTTTATACATGTATTAAAACAGAAACTGAGGTTTATTTTGCATTTAGTTTGATGGTCTTGTGTGTGATTCATGTAAGAATATGATTCTGTGAAGGTTCTCAGTCGTATAGGTCATCTTTCTGGGGCAACTAGACTTGGTTGTCGATCTGTGAAGACATTTTACTTCATCCAAGAGGCTTCTTCAGTTCTGACTGACTGGTGGGGAAACCTAGGTATTTGTCATTGGTGGGATTGTTCACCAGGCCACTGTTTCCACTAAGTGCTTCTTGACGTTGTGATGACTGTCGTCAGAGTCGTTAAGGGCATCTGAGGTCTGGTGTGAACGACAGTCGTTAAGATCACCTGAGGACAAGTGTGAACAGTGGTCATTTAGGTCACCGGAGGTCCAGTATGAACGACAATCGTTAAAATAATCTGAGGTCCAGTGAACGACAATCGTTAAAATAATCTGAGGTCCAGTGAACGACAATCATTAAGATAATCTGAGGTCCAGTGAACGACAATCGTTAAAATAATCTGAGGTCCAGTGAACGACAATCATTAAGATAAAATGAGGTCCAGTATGAACGACAATCGTTAAGGTCACCTGAGGTCCAGTGTGAACGTCATTAAGGCCTGCTGAGCCCCGGTGTGGACAACAATCGTTTGAGTCACATGAGGCCAACTGCTAATTGTTGTTTAATCTCCTGGAAAGGGATCAAAGGACAACATTGTAGGTGGGGAATAGATAAGTGGTGTCTGAGGCCTCCTCCTCTATTGAACATTGACGATCGTCATCCACACCTGAGCTCAGGTGACCTTAACGACTGTTGTTCCCATTGGATCTTAGGTGACCTTAACGACTGTTGTTCACACCAGATCTCAGGTGATCTTAGATGGGAGGTGAAACGTATTCACAGATCTACAACCAAGTCCAGTTTCCCCAGATTGAACGCTTCTCAAATTAAGAATATAATCTATCCTGCTGATGACCTGAACACCTCCTCCCTCACCTTTTTTGCGTGCTGGCGTGTCTTTGTCTGGTGGCTCCTCATCCTTCTTCTTGCTGCCCAGGTCACTAGTATTGACCGTCACAGTGGCTTTAATCTCCTGCTGAGCCAGCTTCATGCGCTCATAAAATACCTTGAAGAATTTCTCTGACTTGTTGTCCCCCGTTAAACGGTGGAAGAATGACCGCTGGAGAACAGTAAGACAGAAGAGGACAATGCATATAATATACACTCCACATCCTGCCTTACACAGTTTTGCTCCAGATGGAGGAGTTTACACATAATTTTCTGCTTTCTCAACATGCATCAACAGCATTATTTCTTTTCAAAATTGATCAGAGACCATTTTCCAGGTCAGGGCTTTTTTTATTTTTATTTAGTAAGTTCTTTCCCTCCATTTTTATCAGTGTCTCATTTTCTCTCTTATAGTTTCTACGCAGTGCTGAGAGCCAGAGGTTCTGTTAGAAGCTGTTACATAAGCCTCCTTTCACAGCGCCAGAAAAACACGCTGCAAGGGCTCACCATGCTCACCTGATTTTACACCATCTGCTCTCTGCTTCCTGGGCAGAACACGGTTCTGGCACCCTGAGAACTATACTGGGTGTTAACGCTTAAATAAGAGGCCAGCAACAGCAAAGGCAACATTTGGGATTTACATGCAGCCAAACTCAAATACATGCACACACAGACAAAGCTACACACCCTGCTGAGGACACGCTACTGTACATGCACCGACCTTACAAGTGCACGCGTGCATGCACACAAACAAAGGCGTGCCAAAACAGCACATCTGCACATGCAGGTAAACACACACATCTGTAGAAACATGTTTAGAAAACTGTCCTTGCTTGCACTGTAACTACATTTCTGTGATTGCACAAATATGTGCTTTTATGAGCTTTCCAACAATGTGACAGTAAAAGTTTGATCCAGCATGACTAAGCAGCTTGTGAAGTCAAGGTAAGGAAGGAAATGTTTGCCTATAGCTGAACTACACAAAGGGCCGTCTTGTTCGAAAGCCTTGTATGCACCGAGCTGTTGTTTTTACAGCTACAGGCTCATATGTTCTGTCCCATTTTCCTCTCGACAATCCCTCCTTACATAAGACCTGTAATCAGCTGAGTGGTTACAGTGAGGGCACACAGCGCCTCAGCTCTAACACTGTTACATCAGCCCACTGAGGGTGAGCATTGGAGAGAGGGAGAGAGGAAAACCCTGCCCTACTTTTCGGTGCCAGAACGGCACGAAGTGAGCGTGTGGTGTGAGAGAGAGGAGGGTGGATCCGAAAGAGGGAGGTGGGTTGGTGCGTGAGTGGGAGTGGGAAGGGGGGGGGGGGTCCATGACGGGGTTATCACATAGATACTGTGGCAGTTCTGAAAGTCTGTTACACAAGACTCTTTCCAGGTTTAGCTAAACTTGTTTCTGAAATAGGAGAAAGACATGCAATGAACGGCAAGTGATATTATCTGTGTAGAATCTCTTTAAAAACCTATTTAGTGAGAATCTCTGCAGAGTCGCCTGATTCAAGTCCTGAGGGATGCAGAACACTTAATGCATTAAGCAAATCGGGGTTGTTTTCCTTCCCTCTTTTATGCAACAGTTTCTTCTTGCTTGTTTTTCAAGCTGTTAACATCATGTTGTTGACAAGATGGGGCCATTCATTGATAATGATCTGATTAAGAGTCAGCAGAAGACTTATGCAAGCAGCCTGACTGCAGCTCCAGGATAGCAACTTTACAAGATTACCATATTAAATAGAACTCATGACTATGGCCGTAAAAGGTCTTTTATGCAAAGTGAATCATTTTGTCAACACTTGTCTGTCATACATGCCAAAGGCAAAAAAGGTAAAGCACGCAACAACTGTTGCTCTTTGCACTGCCAGCAGAGTGAGTTAAACTAGGGTTGGGCATAAAACCTCAGTACTTGTTGGCATCAAAAACTGTCAAATACTGGAAGTTGACATCAAATACCTCAGATTAGTAATCTATCCTTTGATCATGCATGTTTAAATCACTATTTTGTCAATTTCAGTTCATATTTCATATAGGTAGTTAGGAGTTGCATAGCTGCTTGTGCATGCTGTGTTCAAAACATTTAACCTTTAAGAAGTTTGATAAATAAAAATATGTAATGAAAAAGAGAATAACGCTTTTTTGTAATGTATTGTAAGGTACTGAAAAAAGGATCTGTGCCAAACTGCAGGTATTGCATCAGAACCAGTATGAAGTCATTTAAACGAGATGCAGCTCAAGGATTGACATGAAGATAAACATGACAAATCAGCTTTTGGCCTATTTGTGAATCACGAGAATATGGTTTATAGGTAATTTACTTTTGGATCTATAATTCATTTCAACATCTTCTGGTTTAAGGTCTGACTATGTCTGAAGTAAATTCATAAATACTTGGTCAACAGTCAGTGAGGAAGAGAACACTGTTCCTGCTGTACTGCATGCTAACTGCATCATTGTTGCTTTTGAGCTGGCGAGAGATCACGAAATGTGATAAGACAAAATTCAAAGATGCACTATCTTGGAGAAGGAAACAGGTTCAGATAACAACTTGGATAACAACCATTTTGAACAATGTGTACAAAACATAGCCCCTGCTTCTCCCCATTGACTGCTGAGTCATTCTTTAAAGAAAATGGTCAGTCAGCCAATCAGCTTTTCCCCCTGAGGCACTTTAGCCCTCAACGTGTCCCACTACAGAGCCATTAATCCCCCTGGGAGCTCTGCTGATCCTGCGGCTGTCAGTCATGTTCAGCTCAGCAGGTTTACGTCGACTCATGATTCACTCTCCTGTTCTACAGATTCAACATGGTGGCACAGCGGTAGCCTCCTTTCTGATTATTCTGTGCTTCCATTTTTTCCCTCCATTCCCTGTCAGCTGTCAGGCTGGCTCCTGGCATCAACACGGGCCAGTTATGTAAGGCCTGTTTATACCAACAGCTCTCCCTTTCTTTTTATCCATCTCCCGCCTTACCAGCCTGACACCTTGGTGAGGGACAAAGCCATTTCAGTGCTTATTGGAGGGCTTCAGCGGTGTACTCTGCCACGCCCAGTTGGTAACCACGGAGATTTGTTCTTTGAAGCTACAAGAAGACTTGCCAGATAGGAGGTTGAAATGAAAGAGAAATACACGTGTGCGTGTATGATCAAGGTTCCGCAGAGGCATGAAACCAAACAAAGTCTCAAACGTATGCAGTGACAACAACGACAACAACAACAACAACAACAACAACAACAACAGAAGTAAATGCAGTGATCTGGCTAAACAGGGCAGCATTGGAATAATTAAACTTCTATAAACTGGGTTTAAAAGGAGAATCCCCTGCCCACTCTGTAGTTAGAAGAGAGCTGGTATTTTGATGACGCTGGTGCCTGGAAACTCACTTTGCAGAATCTTTTTAAAGCTTTCCAAGAGGTAGCTGTAAAGTGAACTTGAACTGAGCCGAGGTGGGGGGGGGGGGGGGGGGGGGTAAATCATGTTTGGAAGGGGCCGACGGTAACGGCTTGCCACAACAAGCCTATTGAGTAAGAGTGGTGGCACCTGTTTGCTCCTGTGACAGTTATGGATCTGAGGTCAGGAAGACGGCGTTGAGTAGATGGATGGTGGGCTGGGAGGTGCAGAGCTTCTTCACTTCTACTCTTACATAACACACACAAACACACACTCATTCGCTGAGGGCTGTTTTTGGAATAAGCCTCTAAGTATATCCAGGAGTGTGTGCGTGCATGTGTGCATGTGCTAATGGGGTGTGCAGATGCAAGAGTGTAGTTTTATTTTGCTATGATACAGTACGTGTGGTACATGTCTGCTTAAGTTACACTAGTAGTGTCGCACTATTTGCCGTGTATCACAAGACAGCAACCCGAAGGCTCTGAGCATACGTGTCAGAGAACATGTTATCTTGTCTATAATGACCTTATCCATGGAAGATTATGTAGGTCAATAAGTAATGTTTGATGTGTGTCCAACTTTATATAAGCAGTGTGTCATTTATTGCCAGATTTCTTCAAAGCCAAAATTTGCCAAAAGTCAGTACATCTCGTTTATTCTCAATTAGACAAACTAAGCAAGGGCTACTACTACGTGACTGCGAAACGTAAGTAATGAATGCAATGTGGGTGTGAGGGGTGGGTTTACACTGGTACCCTTTAATACAGTCATTTGACTTCTGATGCGCAAATCACCAAAGGATTATTCAGTGTATGTGCAGATGTCAAGATATGAAATTACAAAGATGAAAGACAAAAGTTGAAAGCCTGAAGTTTAACGGAAGTGATCAAGATTGCATCGAAACATTTCATGTTCGCCCACTACTGGTTGTGTATAGATGAGGCACATCAGTGGGTCTGATTTTTACTGCACAAAGTTATCAGAGATCTGCAGGACTAGACAGGCTGATTAGCATACATGGAGAGATTTCTAATATGTGAAACTCCCTCGTTGTGTCTGCACTCACATCAACGGTATTTAACCCAGGCATTACTGTATCTGTCTGGAACACCTAACGAAGGCCATTTTACATATGAATCAACAAATTTGCTGTTGTTTTAGTACAAATAAGCGTTTAGCTCTAATGTGCTCTTATGAAAGTGTTTGAATAACATGTTTTTGGCTGTACACATTCAAACAAATTAAATTATCAGGATTTAATAAAAAGGATAAATAAGAAAGGGCTGAATCCTGCAACTCAGTTCATGAGCCTTAAATAATCTTCACCTGATGCTCCCCCCATGTGACGTAACGGTGAAGTCTTTCATTATTTTGAGCAACAGATAAACGTCTCTGGGGATGGCGGCAGTGGTGGCCCGCTCACTGTGCGACTCTCACACATCATGCACAGGGTAAACCTGGAAAAGTCTGGTAGGACTGTCTCCTGACCCATTTCCTTTTGTGTTCAGTAACACACTTACCATGTCCCTCTGGGCTGCCACATCAAGTCCAGCTAGCATCAAGCTCTGGAGCTCTGGATAAATTCATACTGAAGCCAGCTAACAGCTCTCCATCTCTCTCTCCTCTCATACTTGCTTTCCCCCCAGAAAATTTGTTGGCTAGGCTACGACCCTGGATTACCTCAAAAACAAACAAACAGACTGCTTGGAGAAATGTGAGGGCATGTTTTTGTCCTGCTTTTCATTTAGACAACAAGAAGCCTTCTGTCCTGAAAAGGGGGCAGGCAACCCATCGTTATGTAAGACAGGGAAATGTGGTGCATCTGCTGATATGTTGTAAATTCACTCTGAACCATGCATGATCCTTCAACAAAGCTCACTTGTCCCTGCGCCATGCCAAAGAAGCAGAAAAACACCTAACTTAAAACTCTGAAACAAGAAGCTTTTTTGAAATGCTGTCTTCTCCTTGTTCAAGTCAATAAACTGCTCTGCGTATCAGGGTTACTTTGAGGCTCGTTTCTAAAAGCAAAGGTAGGTTATGTAGCAGAAATGTACCTAGATTTTTTGTAATTCAAATAGCCTGGTGCTATTTCCCTGGATATCACATGACAATGTACTGTCTGTGTAACACATTTACATTCAAAACTCAAACAACACAAAGAACTTTTGCAAATATTTATGACGGCCTGGGGTACACGAGACAAAAGCTCCACGCCCAGTTCAAAGCGTATGCCACAGGCTACTTTCAGCAGTGGACACTGAGCTTCTTTATCATGCCTTAAACTTAAAAATCAGCACATGAAATAACAGCTAAGTCAAGATGTCAGAGGAGCTGAGCTCTCCTAAAGGAGGCTGTAGGGAGTGGCTTTTCCTCAGGTAGCGCCACAGAGCTACAGAAATCTACTGGATCTCTCCTAAGGCCTCTGAGGCATTGTGCCTTTTACTGCCTTCTTTCCACCAGCAAAGCATGACCCACTTAAGAGTCCAGTAGGAATGTTAGGAGCCCTAAGGCTCTGAGCGTCATTCACCCAGGCAGGCGGCAACTTATGTAACAGGAGTCATGTGAGTGCCTTTGTGTATGTGTCAGGCCTTGTCAGGTAATGACTAGAGGTGGGGGGGATTGATTCATTGAGGAATCTTACTTTACGAATGACTCACAAGTGCAGAAAACTTTGTACGTTGTTGATAAAGTTATGTTGATGCTGGGAAAAAGGCAGAAATCAAATGCAGGAGCATAGTGCAGTATGCACATGCCAGAGTTATCTTATCTTTAATGACTTAATAATTAGATTTCCGTGATGAAAGTTAAGCATTTTGTGGAGACTAGCAGGCATTAGCACCGTACTCCAGAAAAAACACACGAGCTGATCAACTCACACTGCAGCACTTTACAAAGCTCCCAGCCAACTTGGGCCTGTAAAGAAAATAACTTGATACGCAGTCTGGTTCATTTCAAAAGACCCGCACAGTGTTTTTTGGATAACAAGGCTTTTCCCTGGTACTAATGTTTCAACAGAGAGGATGTCCTCCACCACTGGAGACATAACCTTAATAACAACATTAATGACACCGCAAAGAAACGGGACACCAAGGACCGATCCGTGAGATTCCCACGCCTAGAAACAACACAATGCAAATAAGAGCTTATTATGCAACAGGTTTATGCAACAGAACATACACAAGAGCACAAAAACCACAAAACCAGAATACACTGATAGATGGCTCACAAGCAGCCTGCAGTCACACACTTGGTCAGAAATACATGCATACGCACATGCACACAAACAAACATACAAACACTAGCCTGCAAAGATGAAAACATGCCGTTGCAAACACAGCAGCTCTTTCTCCCCCCCTTTCAACCTGCTTGCTGTGAGGTTTGCAAAGAGTTAGTGTTGCCTTAGCAACCTCTGGCTGGCTGTGGGGAGGCGATGACGTGTTTGGCTGCACAGCTTTGACCTCTCCCAGCAGACTACTGTTCCTCTTCCTTTCTGACTTCCCTTTCTCCTCTCCTCCACTTTCCCTTTTTTCACATTTAAAATGTCAATAAGTTCAAACATGTCAGGATGCTGACTGTTTGAGTCTAGATTTCAAAATGCCCACACTGACAATTGATCATCTCCCCTTTCCCCTTCTGAAGCCATCGTTGGTCACTTTATTTTTTTCAGCTGACAGAATGGAGCTCCGGGGCAATAACTTAAATTCCTCACAGCACAGCTTTGCACCTCTGAGATAACATCTCCTTGTTGAGATTCTACTCATGCCTCTCTGAAGGGAGTACTTTTAGTGGTCCCATTTAATTGCAGGCCAGACGTGTGAGCATTGGAACTCATTAACACTTCACACCCACACTACTCTGCACTGTTTGTGACGCGTACTCTTGAACCCAGTAACCCCTGCTTACCTGGATGACCGTGTTTCCACCCTCCAGCAGCGCGATGGCCAACAGTATGCTCTCCTGGAAGATCCGGTCGCTGGTAGCGTTCATGATGAGGTCAATGACCAGATCAGACGCGCCTTCTTTGTCCAGGTGGCACTGGACCTCCGCCAAACTCAGCTCACCTCGACCTCCGACCCCGGAGCTGACAACTACGATCACAAAGGTGGAAATGATTATCATCTATATTAATACCGATGTATTCAGATTTCAGACAGGCTACATAATAGATCTATTATCATATTTGATGGATGCCTTCAGAACAGTGGTCTGCATTCATATTTAATGCATTCATTAACAAAGTGTTACTGTTCGTTATAGCCTACTAATATAACATATAATGAAAACATAATACATAATTCCAGAGTAACTCTGGGTAACTCTGATCGCATTAGTGTAGTTCAGTTATCAATCATTTATAGCAGAATGTATTTTTGAGAGTATAAAGAAAAGAAAAGAGTCCATAGGATGTTTCAATCAGATTGATATAGGATGCCATTTAATAAAAAGGAGTTTATGCCACTAATGTCTTCTCACACAAGCACACAAATAACATCAGATGAGTCTGTAGTCCTTGGACATACTCCTACTGCTGCTGCTGGCTACCACAGCCAGCCAGAGAGGCAGTGGTGAGATAACAGCACCCATCAGAGCCATCTCTGGCTGGGCGAGCCACTGAATCAACAACACATCCCATTCTAGACGGAGCTTGGCTCTCCGGTCGCCTGGCAACAACACGGCCTGCAGTATGCTCAGTAGCTGAGCCGAGGTCCAAGGGCTTAAAGGAGTACAAGGCCATGGCTGTGAATAAGATCTCATTTTTTTCTCTGCTCTAAAGCATTAGAGATGAATGATGACTCATAGCTCTGATGAGAGACACACAGCGGCTTGACTGGAATGAATAAATGTCAGTTATGAACAATCTAATACATTTGTGAATGTCAGTCTGGATTGAGCAAAGACTGGGAGATAGATGGATGGAGAGACGGCTTCAGTTTGTAATAAGGATTGTTTTCTGGATGTACAGAATATGGCCTTCAGTAAATGTGGCATTGTGAGCAAATGTTTACTGCTGTGTGGTCCAGGTAAGCGAGGTCGACCCACGCTAAACATGCTTTGTTTACTGCCACCGAGTGGAAACTGTCAGTGACATCTGTCTGTGCAACTAATGGAGAAACTTTTTCCACATGAGAAGATCTTCCACATGATCTGTAAGCATGTCAAATAATTTAAAACATTTTTACTTTTAACTGAATATTTGTCCAGTACCAATTTAAATAACTGTCAAAACTCTGCATGAGCATTTTCACTGACTTAAATAGAAGTTATCTTTAAATGTTTCTCATGCCTTCTTTCTTTAAGCTGATTGTACAAGAGCAAGGGTCAGAAGATTTTCTTTATAAGCTTTATAAAACCCGTTTTGTGAAGATGTTCTCTGTCTGGTGTATCTATGCAATAAATCATTTATTTAAACATTTATTTCCCTTTTTGAAGTTCCTATAAAGTCTGAATGGCATGACTAAAGTTTCATGTTTTGTGATCAGTTCCTGGCTGCCGTACTGCAGCTGACAGCTCTAAACTATTTTGGTTTGATTTAAATTTGTGTGTGATGTATGTTGAGATTGTTGCAGCACCGTCTCACTTTGCCAATGTAAATCATTTCCAAATCATCTTATCTTTATGAGCATAAGCACAGACACACAGATACTGTACTGTTAGACACACACCTGTAGGTGATTTCCCCGGCGCTCCAGCAGTGAGAGGACCGTTGCTAAAGGTTGTGAGGCTATCTCTCCTCTGGCCCGGTTTGACGTTTCCATAATATCGATTGACCAAGATCTGCCGCAGAGCTTCACCCTATCAGTAAAAAATGGATGTTAGGTCCAATTAAAAGTTACCATGTCACAGAACTGGAGCTGGAACCCAAAGTCAGTGTTACTGTGCCAATGTAGCAGTACAAGACAAGAAAATGAATGCAAGGATAGACTTAATCACACAAATAATTTTAAACTCTACGTCAAAAAGCCCACAATGAAAAGCAGTGAAAAGTTACAGTGCAAGGTTACATGGACACAAAAAAATCCTGATCATTTCCTCTTAAGTGTGACTCTGCTTCACTTGAGAGCCTTGCCCTTTCATCAAATGCTGGTCCTTTTAGAGCGGCTCAATGCAATGAAATAAGTAACTACAGTTGAATAGAAATTTTGGAAAATAAATATCAAACTAAGGAAATACAAAAACACACAGAAAAGAAAAGATTAAGAGTTCCATAGCATTGATGGCTAATTAACCTGAAACAGACATCCTCTTTGGAAGATCATAGACCAACACACAGCTTCTTCTTATTTGATCTTTGCCCTCTGACCTCAGTCAGTGATGTTCAAAGGCGACATTGTGCCCTCTCCCACATCAACACATTCTGACATTCAGTGTTTCCCCATATTGGTTGGTGTAACTCAGAGCAGCACAATCACCTACATGATCTCTCAGGGCCAAACATGTCACCAGGCCAGAGTTAATGTGCACCGCTTGATGTGCCTCGCATGCTATATATCACATATCCGACAGGGGAGAAGCGAGTCCATGCTATGGACGCCGTGTGACTGTGAGTGCATGGCAGCAGTCAGTCAGTTGTCAACCATCCTGGACCAGACCACAGCATACCAAACTCAGTACCTACCCTCGTTTGATCCTCCAGTTGCTTCTGTGGCTGGTTGGGATCAAGCTCCTTAAACGTGCGGTGAGTTAGCCGAAAGCAATAAAAAAATAAATGAAAATAAAAATGTCGGAAAAGAAATTAGAAAAACAAAATAGGGTGTTAATACAGTGCAAATTAGTTACTTTACTAGCATGCAGGAAATTGGGTGCAAATTAGATCATGCAGTTAAAGGGGAAGTGGTTGTGTCGGGGAAGATGTGAGGTCGAGTCAAAGTCATGCAAGGCTTCATGCAAGGAAGGACTAATATTCACTAAATGACTAAAAACTTCATTTCATCATCTGAAGCTGTACATAAGCAACATTTTTTTTCCCGACTCAGACGCACTCTCTAGACGATCCAGTGTAGGACATTTCAAACATTGTAGTCTGTCTTGTAGTGACTCTCTCGCTAATTTACAGTCACAGTGGCAAAAGAACCAAGATGATTTGCATAAGAGAATGACAAGCTGCTGGAGGGGGAAAAACACAAGCCATGAGAATGAGGGGGGGAAAAAATAAAGAAAAAGCAGCTCTGTCCGGGTTACATAATGATGCCATGAGCTACTGAGACACGCTGTAAGCACCAATCTGGCATGGAAAAACACCTCACCCGTGACTTCGACCCCCCCACCCCACCCCACTGACAGAAGGTCAGGAAATTGGACTTTGCTCAAAAACCAAGAGGTGGATAGAAGGATGAAGGAAGGACGGGAGGGAGGGAGGGAAGAATGGATGGGTGGACAACTGGGAGGCGGCGCACAAACAGATATGTAGCATAATTCAAGTTCCACAGAGTGAGCAATATGCATGTGTGGTCCATGTGGATGGGTTGTGGCTCTTTATATATTCAGATAAAGAGATTAAGACTGAACACAAGTGTAATGGGATGGAGTTAGTATGTAAATATGAGAGATGATCTTTGATCAGCAGTGACCCATATTAGCAGGCAGCGGGCAATATGGGTCTTAAACACACCTCAGCAGGGACTTCAGGCTCGGGTGGAGGTGCCAGCTGATTGGAAATAAAAGGATGATGTTAGTCAAAGTTTGAAGATGTTGAATTAGTTACGTTGCTTCTGCCTCCAAAGAATAGCACCCTCACTAAAAAAAAGAAAAAAAAGAAAGAAAGAAAAATATCTACCTAACTAATTTGTCATACCTAAAAGCTGCTGCTCATTTACTGACATCTGGCTTTCTCCTGCTCACTAAGATTGCCATTCACATGCACATCTGCACATCATAAATGTACGTGACTTAAAGAGCCAGGGGCAGAATGGGTGAACAAAAACATGTTGCTCACTGAGATCTTGGTGATAATGCATTGCTGAAAGTGTGTAGGAAATTTCATTTCAACATGTTTCGTGTTATGTGTTTTCAATGAGCTAGATATGACAGAGCAGAAACTCTGTCCATAATAAATAAAATAAAATAAAAATCGCCCGTCATCACTACACTGTAGACCTACACTGGGGTGTGTTTCGTATTCTGTGGTTCACTGTTAACCTCATGCTGCAAAGTGTAGCTGCTTCACCCCTGACATGACAAGAACTAATAAAATCAATAAAAGCAAAAACATGCATACTCATCTGAGTACCAATATGTAGATTCTGAATGTGCATGCCACAAGAGTATTATTATTATCCAGCTGATTTTTTTGACCTGGTTCAGTTCAGTTTAATTACTGACATATTTTTGTTGTTGGAAAGTTTGTCTTAAGTCAACAGTGGTAAAAATAAATAATAATGATAAAGACAATAACATGCAAACGAAGCATAAATAAAAGGATTTGACATTTTCTTGGAAAAATGATACCAACTCCCTCAATTCATAAAACTCAATTTGAAATTATATAAACTAAATAAAAGCGATGATGATGCCTACTGACAAATGACTAAAGTTCTACTCGGTAGTAAACAACTCATTTAGCTGGCAAAGCTAATAAAAACACCTCTATATATGCGCCCACACACAAAACTTGCAGAGATTGTGAACAACTAAATAACAAACATGCAACCCAACATGACCATATGTCTCTGTCTGTAACACAGTCATGGTGGTTCATGCTGATTAATTGTGCAACTGGACAGGAATTTCCCTGCAACAAGCCCCCTTTTACGTCAACACAATTATTTCCACAGAAAAATGGTGATGCATCACATATGCAGCTGAATCTATATTTAACATCCACCGTGTTGTCACTTCAAAATGTTTTGGTATATAAAAAGATGGATCAGCTGAATGGATAATAATTATGAATAATAATTAATCACCACTTCCACTTGCTATGCTTCTCAGACACTGTGATGAAACATCAATAGATAGCAATGCTAGACAAATAAACACAATGTCAATCAGGACATTTGCAGAAACAGAGGCAGTAAAGGTCGTATGATCTAACTGTCAAGAAAAATCAGTATACTCCTCTGGGGATGTTTTCCTCTCTCAGGCGGCTGCCAGTAGTCATATCATCCCTCCTTTTTTTTAACAAAACATAACTAAGAGCCTTAACCCATATTCCCAAAACAGCCAGACACAGTGAGCACTGCATTACCTCACCTCACCAGGAAGCCATAAAGGCAATTGGCCGTTCATAAGTAAAGAAAACAAGTCTTTAGGGAAAGGCCAGGAGGACGGTTTTGTATAGCCATCTACTGACAATATAAAACTGGCCCTGAACAGAGGCAGGCTTCAAATAATTAACAGGTGTTATATGTTGGCTGAAGCGCACACTAAGTTGCCGCTAACTTTCCCATGGCCCACTTGTCTACCTTGTGCTGCCTGGATGGAGGTGCACCACTGCTACTCTCTCCTGAAAGACATCTCTGCTGCACTTTTATTGCCAATTACCACTGAAGGTCAGAAATCAGTGGAGAGTTTAAAATTCCAGAAAAAACATGAAAAAAGGAAAGAAAATTGCTGGCTCTTATGTAACTGCTTCCTGAGAGCTGGCTGGAGCCCAAGAATCGTGCAGCATTAAGTTAAGGAAAGTGGGACAGGGCTGCATGTTGCTGAGGAACGTCTGCAGCTCCCCCTGTTGACCAAGAAAAAAAAAACAACCCACAGTCTCCTGATTTCACCCACAGTAGCAGGCGGGAGGATAAACCAGGACAAGCAAGAGTCTGCCTGAGGCAGCTTGGCAGAGTTAGTGATGGGAGTGGCAGACAGTGGAGAAATAAAAAGCATAACGGAGAAAGTGAAAGTGAAATGGACAAAACAATAATGTTTGTGAATCGATGGGGATGTGGTCAGAAATGTGCATAAGGGAAAAAGAGGAACCGGTAATCTAGAAATCTCTAGCTAAACAAAACAGAATAATGGGGAGATTGTGGCGTGTTGGCATAAACACAAACAGATTGACTGGAAACACATTCTCTCTCTCTCTCTCTCTCTCTCTCTCTCTCACACACACACACACAAACAGACACACACACACACACACACACACACAAGACCACCACACTAGCATAGAAATAGTCTCTTATATAACCCTAACTACATGTATGGGTTACGTACTCAGTGCCGTCCTCAGGCAAAGCATGTTACATCACCAGAATAAGACAGAGACATCATCTCTAGCTGACCCTTTTTACCTCAGAGTCTCACACACGAAGAGGTCCACATGCACGTGAAGAAAACACACACACACACACATGCAGTGAATGATATGATCGGGCCTGACAATGAGGGTGGCAGGCTAGTCGTGTCTTGTTTTCCCCTGGCTCGCATTTTATCACGTTTCTATTTCTGGAAGAGTGAGATAACCTCTGCTAATGGGTGAACCATCACTCCGTTTTATCCTGCTCTCTCATCACTCTCCATGGATACACACACACACACACACACACACACACACACACACACACACACACACACACACACACACACACACACACACACACACACACACACACACACACACACACACAGCCCACAGAATGGGCATGCACCAACTAGAAGTATGATGGGATCTGTCAAAGAGTAGTGAAACTGACAGCTGCACTCATTCTACGAGACCTTTGGGTGGGAGTTGGGGTGTGTTATGGTAGGTCAGAGAGCAGCAGCAGGCTAAACAGTGGGGTTACATAACAGCTATAATGGCAGTTTATCTTGCCGTTGTTGAGAGGAAGTTGGGGTTATGGCCCGCCTGTCTTCCATCTGAATGACATCCACACACACATGCTGCCAGCCAACAGTCAGGGCACTGTATGCTGCTGCTAATATGAGCGTGTGCATGAATGAGTGACATACAGCATGTGCTGCGGGGGTGCGGGCGTATGTGTACATTCTTAAAATGCATATGGGAGGAGTTGATGGAACAAAAGGCCGGTCTCTGAGAACAGCCCTGTTTTTGTGGAAGCCGGGGATTTCCATTGCTACAGTACCAAACAGCATATACAAGGAGGGAGGGAAGGAGGGAAAATAAGACAGAGACATAACAGAGAAACTGAGAGCATGTTGCTTCCTGGCAACTCTGGAAAGACCCTTTCCGACAATTTCTCCATTCCCCCAACTATCATCATTGTTCACTTCCCTTGCACTCACCACGCTCTTGATTAGGTGACTAATGACTGTTGGCCTGTTTTTCACTCTTCAGTGGGTTTTTTTCCCACTGGCAGAGATTCTCCTGCTCTGACATGGTGTACTTACATCTTTGACAAATGTATTCAATTCAAGAGAAGCTACCAAGTTGGCTGCAAACATTAAAATGTTTCATACCAAACAAAGCTAGTAAAAACAACAAAAGGTCCATCTTACCAGCTGTTCTCCGGAGCTTTCAACCACATTACACAGTCCTCATCAGTGGACAGTTGTCATGGAGATGAATGTCATGCTGTGAGCACAGTATCTGCTGGACCTTATGTTGTGATCATTTTGTCAAACCACCATTTCAAAATGTCAGTAAAGACATTTGATTCTTAACTTTAAGCCAACAAGGACAGCATGTCCTAAAAGTGCTACAAATGAAATCATAATGCATACTGAGTTTACTGTTAACTCCATGTGCCGATGAAGAACTTGTGATATGGTAGGAAGAAATTTTTCAGAGTGCTTTATAATAAATACATCTGCATCTTTTGAGCAAAGAAAAGTAAAAAAAATGATTAGAGGACCTGATCAAACTATGAAAAACATTTCAGATAAATAGTTTAAGAGGACCAGTTGCTTCCTTGAGTAAGCTAAAGGTGAGTGGATTGATTTCTGGTCTGAATAACAAGAATGGTAGCCGTCCAAATGAGAGGAAACAGTAGCATGACCTGCCTTTTTAAAATATCACGCCTACAGAATAAACTAAAACAAACAAACAAACAAATGGTTTAATTAAAACAAAAACCCTGTACAGACTACAATTAAATCCTATGATGTTAGTCACCAATGACATGAGAGGTATAACTGTAGTCACACCTAAATTCCCTTAATCAAAAACAGAAAGGACAAACCTGTTTTATCTACTTCCTTTAAAAATCTACAAGGAGCTTTTATTTTGTGTTCATTCTGGCGCCCCCTGTGGACAAAAGCAGTAGCGTTCTCATTTCATCTGTACCGAGGTTTTCAGGGGGAATCTGACCAAATCTGACCCGGTGGCCAACATTGAGAATAACTAAATCGGCCGATATTCTCATTGATGGTCTTGTTAGTTTATTTAGGTCACACATGGGCATCAGTATTAAACTGATACAGTTTCATAACCAGTTAAGAACTCCTCGTAGTACATTTAAGGCCATAGGTCATGACCACTAACTTATTTTCGCAATGCACACTCATGACATGCAAGCTGCCACACACACTCCGGCCCCCTGTGTTATGAACTATCTGTTAGATGGAGTATCCCCAACTATATATACACTCACACCTGCTCTTGCAGTGGTGCCAAAGGGCTTAGAAGAATATGCTCGCTTACCACCATCCATCATAAGGGGGCTGTGCGGATTGTAGATTAAGTGTCCAGAAAAATAGAAAGAGCTCATTGATGTAATGCAATGTAACACAATGACCCTAATAAATAGCATCTTACCATATTCAGTTTTATAAAAGACTACTAAAGTTGATGGATGTTCACTTAGTAAGATTATATTTTCAACAGGGCCATTGGGGGGTTTAATGTGGAAGGAGTTTACATCACGATTAAAAGTTATTAAAACCTGGCATGGTGCATGGATTATTTATAAATTCAATATTTCAGTCAGATTACAATTTTACTCTTGGCAGTGTGAAGTATTTGAAACAACATTTAGACCATCATGACTGGAAATATTAGAATACAACTGAACAGTTGACTGAGCTAAAAAATCAATAATAATCATTAATTTAATTGAATTTTAAGATTAACACCAAGATCAAGTGTGAAAAATCAGATGGTATCTCCTTAATGTAACAGGAGTATAAAGTTCAAAGAGAAAAGATTCCAACTGTTACAGCATGAATAAAATAGGTGACATAAAATAAATAAATAAATAAATAAATCACCCTCTGTCTCTGCACGGAAATTCCAGGGCCTGAAAGTTCCACACAATTTGTGATGAGCAATCTTAGCTTCATATAGGTGCTGTGATAGGTAAGCTAAATCAGCAGTAATATTGTGTAACTTGTGTAATGCCCCAGAATATATTCAGCAAAACAGTATTCCTTTAAAAGCTCATTTCTTCCTTAAAGAGTGCACTTCAATACAGTAAGTACACATCCATATGTTGCACAACAGACAAGCGTATTGCGAGCATAATGTGAGCTCGACATGCTAGCAGTATGCTACATTTTAGGATGGAGATTAGGAGCAGCTTTTACAGGCACAATACAGGGAGCGATGGACTAAGCTACTGACAGGTGTCACAGATGAGAATGTGGTGCTAGAAAGTCTATTTGCAGCACAAGCATGTCTATGTTGTTAGTGGGAGACAAATCAAATGTACACCACAATAGTAATTAAAATGATCAACCTCAGCCACATCCATTTCATCATCAAAGGCAATCAGCTGCAAGAGAAAAAGTATAGGGGGCAGAGTTAGTAGAGCTAGATTAGTGAGTTACAGTAAAGCTTGGTCAGAAGAGTGTAAAGCTTGTCGCACACGCAGCATGTCAAGGTAGTGAAAAATGTGTAAGGATAGCATGTTAAAGCTCAAACAGAACACGTCTGGCCATATGAATTTGTAAGTATAATGATGAATAATTGTAAAAAGACCCATCTGACTTTCATGTTTTATTGTTTTACAACATTGGAATCACACATCACATTAAGCTTGCTTGATATGATTACAGAAAAACATATTATGAAATAGTTGTTGTCTTTAATTAGATATTACGTAGAGGTATTTAACGTGACATTTCTCTTAAAACTTTGCTTATATTCCTTCATGTCCTCTAGCAAACACTAGCTCAAATCTTCTGTGAGGTTTTTCAACAGTGGCTTTTTGTCTTTCCCATGAAAACTATTGCATGCAGGGCTTCCTATAATCACTCACTGACTTTAAGCTCTGTGATTAACTCATGTTCCTTTATGGCGTAAATACAAATGCTGAGGAAAACTAACTGAGCAAGGGCTGACTGCTGTTGGACTAGTAAGTAATATTAGCGTGCTGCTACTGTATGTCTTGTGTCGTTACACTTGTTTCATGGCTGTCAAATTGCTAATTTTTTATCATAAGTAATGTAATCATAATAAATACACTTGTACAAGTGTCCATATTTATGACAGTGGCACTCTGACACCAGGGGTGCTAAAGCACAAAAATACCAATTTCTATGCCCTGTTGCTTTAAAAGCATTGCTTAAATGTGTGTTGATGTGCTATATGGCTAATGACTTCAGACAGCAGTAAAACAGAGAGCAGAGGTTATTATAGCATATTATTTGAGTGTTGGCAAAGTACAAATACAGTAATACCACAGCTCTGAACTGCATTCGGTTTAAATTGGGCATCAGTTCTTGTAACATGAGAAGAGAAAGTGGGCGTTTGTTGTCAAGTATGTTGCCATTCTGTAGACACCAAGATTAGACCTCTGCATTGTGTGTGTGCTGAGGGGTGACTCATAAACGAAGGCTAATCTTTTCTAGTAAAGGTACCATGTGGAGTTTTTGTTCACAAACAGTTACAGTGTATTTCCATTCTCCCCCAAACACACAGTGTGTATCCTTAAAGCCTCAAATGCATTGAATGCATTTCTCGCATTAAAGAGATGTTTTTTGTAATAATTTGAAACCTGCTCTGTTGACATACCTGTTCGCCATAGCAGTCTTCTTTCCTTCCTTTTTACCACCTACTTTTGGTAGTGTGTGCATCTTATTGCACATGAGATACAAACAGAGCAGAGACTTGCTCATCAGAAGCCACTACTGTTTAGAAACTCCACACAGGTACCTTGAAAACATAACCACTGTATCAAAAGTGGAACTAAAACCTTAAATTTCACGTATCAATTTGCAGTTGTGAGTTGACTTTGTTTCAGCCTGTGATGACATTCTGCTATTGTTGTTGAAACCAGACAGTTGAAGCAACCAATTAGAGATTAGAAAATCAGGTCTTTAGTAACCAATGAATATTGTGTCAAATGATTGAGTGAGAGAGTCATGCATGTTGTTAATAGTGTTAATAATGTTGATTTTTGTTACTTAAATCATTTGGACTTACTGTTTTTAATAAAGTACTTTGGAAGAAAGCATCGAGGGAATCTATTTTTTTATTAAATATGTACCAGTGTTTGCCGAACATAAAACTAGACACGATGCAAAGTATCCATAAACTGCCCTCGCTACAGTGATTTTAAATACTTTTTTTCCTTTTTAGCATGCTCCACAGGCTCCAGAGGCAACCAAGCAGCCTCTTCTTTTATTGTAAAGCTTTTTGATCTCAGGTCTTACAGTACGTTTGCTGCTGTGGGACAGGGATGCTGCACCCTGAGATGTCAGTGAAGTGTTTTTATCTCATGTGTGGGTGAATCTTGGGCACGACTACAAGCAGATGATGAGAAACGGGAATGCAGGAGGTACGTACCTTCTCCCCATAGCCCCGGTCTTTTGTCATCATTTCCCTCAGTGTCTGCAGCACTTTGATGCACAGACGCTCTTCATTCTCTTCCAGCAACTGCTTGGTGTGTTTGATCAGTCTGGTCAGGCGAGGAGAAAGAAAAGTGAGGACATACAAATGGTTTGATGAAAGTCACAGTTCTCCAAACACCTAACTGCACCACTGAATACACCTCAACTGTGAAAATCACAACATTATTATTATTATTATTATTATTATTATTATTATTATTATTATTATTATTATTATATTGGCTGATTTCCATCATACAGTGATCTTTTAGCTCAAAGTAGCCTGGCAGCATATTTAAATGTCTTAGAAGTACTGTAAATGGAAATAACAGCAAAGCAATGGGTTATTCAGAGGTGAAACTTCTTTACTGAAGGGCTTAACACATCATTTAAAGGGACTTAATTCATGTTCAGCAATATTTATTATACTTAAAGCATACTTAGCATTACTACTGAGCACTCACGCACGGATCTCACTTAAGATTTTTTTATGTGTGTTTCTCATTTTTTCTACAGCACAAACAACTAATTTATGGTTGATAAGACATCTAATGGATCCATTAGAGCTTTTGGGAAACTTGGTTTGAAAAGTGAATATGCTTTCTAGTGCTCTTTGTTGCATTTAAAACTGAAATGTATATGCACATCATTTTGTTGTAAAGTTAAATCCAAAGAACAAAACAAAACCAAACACAGCACCGGCTGCCACCGTTCAGTCTCTCAGTTAGCACTTTCTCTGAGGCTGTCCTATCATGTTAAAAGGATTCACTGACACAACAACACTAGGCTGCAGTCATGCCCAGGTCAACCTCTGCCTATAGTTTTTTTATTTATTGATTTTTACACTCTAACGATAAAAATAAAAATGGATTGCTGTCTGGAATGTAGAAAAACAGATCTAGTATACGAAAAGCATAAATAGTACAAGAGCATAAAATAGAAATATTCTCTAAGCATAGGTTAGACAAAGATAACTTGGTGATTGCAGATTTAGACTTACTTTGATATGAAACCTCCACTCTCACATTTCTTGCGAGCTTCTGTGTTTTCAGGGAAGAGCAGCTCTGGACGATGCAGGACATCGACCAGCACTGAGAGCTCAGCTTGGACCAGCGGCCTCAGACGGTCCTCCAGTGCCGACACTATGTCCTACAGAGCACCGTGACATACGACAACAGCTTAGACGTGACTAGACACTGTACTTTAAAGACAAAAGACTAAAGAAAGCTGTGGTGAGTTCACAGACCTGATGAAACCACAGTCTTGAATATTTATTAGTCCTGAACTTTTTATTTAAAATGTAAATAAACTTATCATTACAACCCCACACACACCTGATCATCACTTACTGACTGATATAATATCAATGTATAACAAGTGGAACTGAAGGAGGACTGAATCCACTTAAAACATAAAAAATCTTAAGTTAAATGTGACATATATATTACATTATCATATATCATCATATATTAAAAAGTACAACTCTTAAGACTTACATTTGGTATATACTATTATAGTAGTGTACACTATTTTATTGATTTTATTGCAATGCCGAGGCTTAATTTAAGTTTATGGAAGTTGGTTCTGAATGTTCTGCAGTTGAGGACGTTGTGGATGTAATTAAAGTTTTGCATTCCTGTTCATACGACCTCATCCCTGCCACCCTTCTTTCTTTTTTATAAAGTAATAAGTATATGTGGGGCACTGATTAGCTCTCTAGGTAGAGTGTGCTCCCCATGAACTAGAGGCTCAGTCTTTGCTGCAGCGGCCCACGGTATAAATCTGACCCGTGGCCATCCACTGCATGTCATCCCCTGTCTCTCTCTCTCTCTCTCTCTCTCTCTCTCCCCGCTTCACTGTCACTATTCAGCTGCTACTATCCAATAAAGGTTCATAAAGTCCAAAAAATATCTTTTAAAAAAAGTAATAATAAGTGTAAGTATCAAGTAAAGGCGTAATAATCTAACAATTGGTTACAGAATCTAATATTTTAGTCAATGTGTTGTGCAGAATGAAAGGATTACTCCTACGGCATTTCAGCCTCACTTACTGTCATGTCTGCTGATGATTAGTGTGAAAATACGGAAGTATGTGAAGTTGCATCATGAAGACTCCTGGTCTGGTGCTGATTTTAGTACTGTGTGGGCTGTCTAGTGGCTAACAAAAGTGTCATTGGTATGTGAAAGAAACTTAACAGACACTGAATGTGTTGAAGCATACATTCAGAGAAATGCTTTTCCCCAAATAAAGGCAAGAAAGAAATGGGTCGGATATTACTACGGGAACCACATCACCCTCTGTCTGGGAAAGGGTTGGTGAATAACCCAAAACAGCCTTGGGAAACTGCACAGTAACATTATGACTTATGTTAAAAATGATCTTGACTTTTCAGCCCTGGATTTCCTGTCGAAGTAGAGATAACAACTTCACTGGACCAGGCAGAGTTTTTCAGGTTTCCAGTGAAAACTGAGTGAGTCATGTGTTACAAGAAAAAAGGGTGGAACAGCCGGGCATGTGACTAAAAACAGCTTCTACAGAATTGTGTTTGCCTTACATTTACAAAAAGAGTTACGCCACTCCTCAAAATAACGACACTGGTGGGGAGTCTTGATAGGCCCATCGTGGTCTTTCTATATCTATGCCGAACAGCAAAAATAATATGTAATGGCACTTAGTCCAATTATTGTTTTTGTGCCACAGCACTTCAATCAGAGCAGTAATCTCTGATTGAAGTGCTGTGGCACAAAAACCAATAAAGTTTTTGCATTACTATGTAGCACTATTTGTTCATAAATACTGTATAAAGGACTTTTCTGAGGGCCTGACTAACTGTGAACTGAAATGTTTTATTGTTCTACAGTATGTGGCTGAGACACACCAGATGGCTGCTGGATAAGAGCTCAGCATTCCAGGCAGGAAAATATTAGATGAAATATTATAGTCATATGCATAAAAAAAAAAAATCACAATCAACTGTCTGCTCAAAGAAAAGCCTGGACACAATCAAAGAAATCAAGTAATCAAGTACAGTATTATATTTTGATTCACAGCTGTGTCAGTGTGGCTTTGTGTGGGCTTTTTTTTTTTTTCCTGTGGTTGAATAAAAAATGTCTCAAACACTATACGTGATCAATAAAACATTTTTTAGATTGGGGACAATGTGCTCTTCCAGGAGAATTATTCCAATAGAACAATTACAAATTGTTGTAATTCTATCAGAGATAGAACTTTATTTATTTATTTTTTTGTGGATTAAAAAAAATGTGACTAAAACTGGATCATTAGTACAAACACAGAGGTATTATTCGATCACGTATCTGACCAACACAGTTAAGAATAACAAAAGCTGCATGTGCATGCTGTGGTTTGAAGTACTTTCACCACCTTTATTCCAATTCAAGCTCCTCTCTGCCAAACTGACTATGGTGCAAATGACCACATAACCACTACTGAAAGAACTTGATGTCCTGTACAACTCTGCCATCAGATGTGTCACTGATGCTCTTTGTGAAAGCCAGTGCTTTCTCCTACATAAACTAGCCTGCTTTAACCACACAGCTGACAGAGAGATATAGATATTGAAATACATTTCCAGCTGATTTTTAATTGAGTAAATATGTTTTTACCACTGTTTTATTAAACCAGTGCTGTTACTTTTTCACCACTCTACCTTTTTTGTTTCTGTTTTGTTTTGATTTTGATTTTTTGTCATCCCACCTCTTTCCTGCTTGAAGGAACACTGTTAGATGAGTTGTCTGGTTAGATTATTAAATAAATTAAGAAAAATGTAATTAATTAGATTGAATTCTTAAGAAAAAAAAGGAGTCTTGCTACTGACCTGTAGCCTCTCAATGATGTTTCTGTAGTCTTTGGAGGTAGTCAGGCCGGAGTCTCGTCTAGAAGTGTTTTTGGCAGACAGTCTCCAGCTGAGGATGCTCTTCTGCACAACATTATTGGACTTGACAAACAAGTTGTTCACCTGACTGTCCAGGTCCACTGGGATGGCAATCGCTCTGCTCTTAGCTGGGTAGAGGTAACAATGTAGATAATTCTGTTTAATGCTTTTAAAATGTGCTGTAATGCCCTTTCTAATGTAATAACAGAGGCTGGAGGTTGGTGTTAACCCAGTATCTTACCAACGTCTGAGAGTACTTTAATGCAAGCTTCCACTGAGGCCTTCTGAACAGGGTTAAGCCAGTTACAGTGGTATACTCTGAACACTCCCTGAAGCAGCTGTACGAATACTGGCTGACGAGTCTGTAAGACAAAGAGAGAGCAGAAGATAAGAATAAGAGAGAGTAAAGAATAAAAGGTGGGAAAAACTGTGAATAACAACTTAATAAGAAACAATGTGACTATTGTGTTAATTGACTAGATTGAACTCTTAACCCACTTTGTGCTAGAGATGTCACTGTGAGGATACTATAGCACCTATGGTGAAGGGGTCTACAGCTTTGGGTCCAGTAGGCCACCTGTTTATGATCATGTGCAGTCCCAACGCATCACAACAAATCAGTGTTTAACAGAGAGGACAACTGATCTATCACCACGATGAAAGAGCAATCTATCAGCTGACCACAGCCCTACAGTACAATAAATACCTCAGTTATCTTTCCAAGAATGATGGCCTGTTGCAAGAGAAAGAGTGTTGTGACGTCATCATGTATTGGTAAACCTCAACAAGCAGAACTCTCAGAGTATGCAAAGGCTTACAGAGAAGAAAAACAAGTTCTACTGGGGCCAACTTTGAACAAAACAACTCCACATACCAAGGGAACGGGGAGTCAATTAGACAGCTGTATGTAACACTACACCACAGAGTTACTGTTTGATGGATTTGGCAATCTATAGACAGTACTGGTCATGATTTATAAGGAAAGCTGTGGGCGACATCACACCGCTACATCAAGGTCTAAGGAATGGAGCACGTTGTGTGAGACATCATGTGCACCATGTCCCAGCAGAACCTTGTGCAACACTCCCACAGATCTGGGAACAAGAGAGTCTGTGTGCTGACTAAGCTATAAATGTGAAACCCACACAGTGATGATGCTCCTTAAGATTCAGAGCCTGTTGATAAGCACCCAGGGGTTGGGAAACAAAATGCAGGGAATAGTCACTGTTACTTACATACATATGGCATGCCATCTAAGCAGAGGGAAGAATCATGTTTTGTAGTATATACACACACAGTATATATTTATATACACATGTAGATGAGCAGGGGTTCTCTCTGCATGATTTACAGACTGCAAACAACAAAGAAAGACTGTCTGTAATATGTATTTCAAATTCTGTGCTCCATAGTTCAGATTACCTGCAGGCTTGTGCTCTGGTCAGAGAAAGGAGAGCTAAAGAAACATGTGACAATGCTCATGACTGTCTCAGTTACATAACGCTCCAGCGTGGTATCTGCATGCTTCCTGTCACTGGTGTTGTTGCACACCTAGGCAAGGACAGAAAAGATATTAGCATGACTCACAGCCACTGGATCACACTTCCTGCAACAGGTAAAACACTGCATGCTGAGTTGTCATAATCACCCAAACCCACGATGTAATTACAAAACAGGACAACACTGTCCATCTACTGGTCACATTGTCTGATAACAGTCAGCTTCACTTTGAGATGTCAAATACACACAGCCACTTACCCTACAAATATCCACCAGGAAGTTCTCAAACAGCTTCCACATATGGTTGGACGTATAAATCTCCTTCATCTCTACCTCTGTGTCGACATAGCAGTGGTTCAGGAAGTTGATATAGGCAATTTTCACCTATTAGGATCCAAACAAAAAAGGTATAAGGTACATTTTTCAAGGGTGGACTGAAACTAGCTGTCAAACACATACAGTACTGTAAACACGTTACGTTCGGTGTACATAGATGTGTTAGTTCCTCAGAATTTTAATAAGAGCGGACAGAAGAACCTATAAAACTGTAAGATACACATGCTGTGTCACTGTAAATATCATAATCTTCATTTATTGTTATCTGGAACACATGAATAGTTTAAGGTAGGACGCCCATCTGTTTTATTATAACGGTCTGAAAGGTCCTGCAAATGTTTATGACAAGGTTTGGTCCAGGCTAACTCAACAGCATCACATTTGTAGACGTCTGGCTGCACATTCAAGCTGCCGCGTGTCGTCCACTACAGTAAACAGAGACATTGATCATAGTCTTGTGGTGGTTTGTTGGAGGACTACAGTTCCACACATTAAAAACTACAGGACAGACTACAAATTTTTGAACACAATCCCTGTGACACCAAGAATAAGTCATATTTGGTGAAAATCTGTATTTAGCCATCATCTTTGACAACGATTGTCATGAAGCACATTCTGATTCCTGATCCAACATGTGCCACAAAACCAGATGATGACACTTTAAGGAGAATGTTGTTATATAATTATAATGTTGTAATCCAGATTAGATAAATCAGACTCAGAGGTGACCATTTGCATCCACAATATACTGCTGTGCTAAACTGCCTACTTGTTGCTGAAATAGCTATTTGGAGCTATATATGATATAAATGATCAATAGATATTTGTTTTTTCTCTCAGTTCAGTACAGTTTCATTTGAACTTCAGTGTTTTTGGAGAGCCAAAAAACCAAAACAAAATCACTACAACAGAGACTACATTGTACAGGTTTTTTTTTTTATATATACAAGAGCTGAATCACACACACCCACACACACACTAACCATAGCTCTAATTGCTATCAGTTTGTTTTAGTGCACAAAGGCTCTGAATACTAACTAAGACACATTTCAACTGAATAAAACAAACAAATAAAACTCATTATTCATACCTCGGGGATACAGTCTTCATGGGTGACGACCCGTACGATATCATCGAGGGGCAGCAGGGAGTTACACTTGATCTCAGTGTAAACGTTCTTGCCCTCAGTGCACACAGCCAGCAGTTCCACAAGGTGGATGTGATACATTAGAGGGCTGTTTTCATCCATGCGGTCCCGCTCTGAACGCATCATCTGGACTAGAGTCTGGAAGGAGGCACGGTCGTTGTAGAAGACCAGGACGTCCTCACCTGAGTTTACCAGCTGCGTAGTGGAGAGTCAAAGTAGAGTCTTATTACCATAAGATCTTGTCAGTACATTACATCTGTCAGTTAGTATGACATTACCAACACCTCTGTCTTCCTGCTTTACTTTAAATCACTATCTTCTCTCAGTAGGTATAATATATTACACTCATTTTGTTAATCCTACCTTGTTAATCTATGAACAGTGACTTATAACACTTCATAATGCTTTATGACTACACTCAAACACACATAAGGCTTTCTGATGCACTACATCAACAGTCATAAAACATTATAGATGTGACGTATATTGAATTATCAGTACAAGTGTCTTACCAATTCTAGATACTAGATGTTGACTGATGGGACTTCTAATACATTATGACTACCTATACTCACACCTCAACAATCAACTTGTAAGGATAGTATGCTATGACAGTCTATACAGTGTTATCTTTCTGCATCAGAAAGCATTAGGTTTGTTTATGAGAATAATCATAAAGCGTTACGAATGCCTCAAAATTTATTATGCACATCCAAATAACACACAGTGCTGCTACCTTTCTTCTAGTGTAAAGATCATAGAACTGACCTCGGCCATGACAATGTCCTGACACTTCTTAATGAACTTGTTCTCAGCCTTCACAATGGTCTGCAGGAACTTGAGGTATTGGACATGTCGGCCATGTGTCTCAGTACAGTGGACAAAGTGCTGAACCACTCGCTCATTGATCTCACTGCACAGCTGGAAGTTATTCATGAAGATGTGCTGCATGGTGACTGCCTCCAAGATCTGAAAGAGTTGGAAAAAGAGGAGACAAAAAAAAGAACAAATTCAGATTGTTTTCCCAAAAGATCACACTCTGGAAACTGAGAATGAACCTGAGAAACCAGTACTACTAACCCCTGGGTTAAGAAACAAGTTGATGTGCTTGTGGAGAAGAGCCTGATTCTGTTGATTCCCTGCACAGAAATTCTGCAGGAACTCGTGAGCCAGTTTCATGATCTCCTGCATCCGGACATCCTCTCCCTAATGCACATAACACACAAGTCAGACTTTCTAACAACATTACATTAATGTGGAACTAAAAATGTGCAAGAGCTATGCAGAGATTCAGCTGCAGTGTCGCACCTTCTCATAGGGGATCTGTAGGAGCTCCAGCACCACACTGTGGGCTCCCATGTTCCTCAGCAGCCTCTGCTGCTGTTTCTTACTTTTCTTCCCTGAGCTGCCCTCCTGGACACACAGCTTACTAAGACGCAGCAGGATCTGAACAAACACAGCAGGAGAAGTTTAAGCACAGGTACCAGATTACAAACATGAAAATACAATATTAAAAAATAAAAGAGCAAACCTCTTTTACAACTCTGTAGTTGTAACTGCTGGTGCTTTCTGTCTTCTTCTTGTCTGAACCATGTGAGTCTCCCTGTAAAGTACAGAGAGTCCTTTAAATCTTAGCATTAGCATTAGCATTACTATTAAGACTAATATAATAAATATTAAGGCATGTTAGCCTTTTAAAGAACTTTCTTTCTACATCAGATGTTTTATATTTTCAAGTTCTCATACACTCTACCTTCTTTTTGTTGTCAGACTCTGAAGGTCCATCTCCATCATTGCCATCTTCTCCTTGTCTCTTATAAACCCACAGTTCAGATTTCTCCACAATAGAACGCAGCTGGTCCAGATCGGACTTGATCTGCTTGTAGTTATCCACATCCTGACTGGTCACCAGCAGCTGGACCTAAATTTATGGGGAAGAGTGTGATTTGCATTAACCTAAACTCTTGAACTAACTCAGATGTGTGCATGATCAGATATTAAAATGAAAGAATAGAAAGTGGAAAGGCCTACTTGTTTGAAAGCCATGAGGACTTCCTGCCTCTGGCTAAAGTGTCTGAAGAGCAGGGGAAGTGCTCCAGACACAAGAGGAGGGTAATCATGCATGGTAAGGTGCAGCAGGACCCTTAGGAAGGTACGGCCTCCGTGGTCGTCCAGGTCTAGTGGAGTGTTCTCTTCACTAAGGTAATAATTCAAGGTAATTGGAACAGAAATTACACAAACCTTTTCTTGTTTTATCTTGCTTCAGAATAGTTTAAGAAATAGTGAACTATGAGTTACCTTCCTCCAAAAATCCCCTCTGCCTGTTCTTCAATATTCTCAAAGTCCAGGTTTCCTGTAGTTATTTAAATAAATAAATCAATTTCAACTTTTATATGAGACAAAATAATAACATTTACTTTAAGGGTTTAATTCAGGCTTTATGATAGACCATAACAGACATTTTGACTTGTTATAGCAGGAAAAGTAAAGCTGTGTACATGACAGAGAGCCACAATACCAAGAAACAGGAAGTAGCTCACCTAAATGGAATGCCCTCATTATTTGTGTTATTAGTTAAACCTGTGATTTTCCCACTATGACAATCCACAATGTCTGCTGTAAAAAAAAAGGTCTATTAAAAACAAGTGTCATTATACCTGGCATCTGACCTGTGACATTATTGGTTCCATTCTGAGTGGCGGTGTTGTCTGCTTGTGGGTTGTTCTCATCAAACTCACTTTTGAAAATACACAGCAGGCAGGAGATCCTGTAGTCTAGCCGTACATTCAAAATGAACTAAAGGAAGAGACAAAAAGTTACATTACAAACTGTAAAAAATAAATATTTGCCATAAAGAAAGATCCTGATGTCTTACCTGAAGAATCTCAATGATCTTGAGCTTCGTGTCCATGACCATGATGTCTTCTCTCTCTGGTTCAGTCTGTGTTTTAACCACATCACCCTCTGGCTGATGAGTTGGCGTGGTGGGCAACAGGCCGCCTCCTCGCAGCACTACCTGGGTCATCAGCTCCCCGACTCCATGAATGGACTTCATCACATTACTGCCAGCTTCAGTACATGCAGAAACAGACCAATAACAACATTAAAACCTGTGGAAGTTAGAACAATTTGTTCGGCTGCTGTGACAACTAAAATTACTGATCCTGACTCCAACAAACAAGATAATGAAAGAAAGCATTCTTCTCTGACGTACAGTAATGTGAGTTAAGACTGAGGAGCTGGATGTTTACCTTTGTTTTCCTCTCCCTTCTCCATCTTGTTGATAGGGTAAATGGTGCTGACATGGACACAGTCTAAAATGTTCAGTAATATCTTTGTCAGTCGCAGCAGGTCGCTAAAGTTGTAGAAACCAAAGTATATGAGGTTCCTTGCCAGGTTCACTACCTACGGACAAGGAAAAGCAAAACGATGACTTATAACTTAATTAAACCAACGTGACTTCTCATTTGTTCATCTTACCATCCCCAAAGAGACATTACCTCAAAGGTAAGCTTGTTTTTCTCCTTGTCAGAGAAGGGAATGTTCTGTGACACCACCTCTCTCAGGTAGTTCTCCACAAAATCCATAGTGAGGCAGAACCGCTCTTTGATCTCATCTCTGGTGGTTCCGTCGTTGTCGTAGCTAGAAAATTAACAGAGAATCACATCTAAGAGATGCTGTGAGGTCTTTGGAACACCAATACAATTCAATGAACCCATTAATGACTAACAACTATGTTTAGTATGTTAAGGAAAATCCTCATTGGAGTTGTCTTAAATCAAATGGTGCAAAGCATTTGATATACATCCTTATTGTTTTTTGAATACAGCTATTTCTGTATCATACTATATTTAGTTGTTGTTAGTCACCAGGACTTACTTATTTTGTCCCACAGGAACAAGATTAGTATTAATGAGACAAACTCACTCATCAATAGTGATCTTAGAGGGAATCTCAGACCAAAGGCGGGCATATTTGACAGGTGTGACCTGCTCCTGAGGGTCACGGTCCACATGCATGTGCAACATCAGGCGGCAGAAAGACGCCCGCAAGTCAAAGGGCAGGTCCTCATCAGACATACAGCGCAGGATCAAATCCACATCCAGCTGACCAGAGATCTTATTGATGGCCAGGTACTGACGGTCCAGACACATCCGGGCAAAGAGGTTCAGCTGGCACCTGTGAGGAAATATTATTCAAATTGAGAATTATTAGAGTTGTGTCTATCAAGATTTGAGTTCAGATTCGTGTTAAAATCAGTCAGTGCAGATACATTTTATGTGTATAATCAAAGACATCTCACCTGTAGTAGCTGACCACCTCCTGGTCCTCCTTCTGGCCCTCCTTTGCATCCTGGGCCAGCTCCCGGATGCTCTTACTTCGGATCTCCTTACAGTTGTCTTTCCAGAACAGCCAGACCTCCTCTTCATCCTCTGCCTCCACTGGACTCTCTCCATTTGACGCTGTCTCAATCTCAAACCTCGAGAGGACCAATCTGGTGAAGAGCATAAATATTATTTCTAAGTGGTCGTTTCAGTTTTGCAAAACTTCAAATAATTAAGAAAAAAGCTAACTTTGTTTCGATGAGGATGTCAGCATTGGTAGGGTCCAGTACTGCATTGCAGATGAGCTCCTGTGTTACAGGGATGGACTTCTGCATGGACACGCAGAGATCTGAGAGGTAGTCCAGAAACCTGGGGACACATTACAATATATTACATTTGGGGAGCTAAAATATATACACAAGATCAATTTCAGATACTAGAGGTGTACGTCAAGTACACAAAGTTAAACTACAAATGCTTTGCTTAGCTCCCACTCTCTCAGTACTCTAACAGTGAGGGCGTCCTTTGTCCAAACTACTGGATCAGCCTGATTCACGTATCATTAACAGCACCTGACAGGACTTGAACACAACACAAACACACTCTCAGCAAATTACCTGCTGCGCCAAGGTCATGGACAAGCAGTTCCACTCATACTTCTCTGCATATATTTGAATACATTTACATAAATTTACATTCCTCAGCAGCTGTTATACAAACAAATCTGACCCAAACTGGCCACAGTTGTTTCTTCTATGCCAGTTTATGATACCAGCAAGGGCCTGTCCCTTCCTGTGGGCCTCACCTTGGCTCCCGGTTCTTCCTCACTAGAGTGACAAATGTGTCTATCTCAGCAGCAGTGATATGCTTCTCCAGCAGCTTCCGGTTGTTGTGGAGCAGAGCGGTTATTGTGTCTTCTGCCAGCACATCATATCCTATCTGCTTCTGCATGAAGCGGAATTGTTTGGCTATATATTCCTGTAAAGAGAAGAAATAAGCGGGATGATTATTGGAAAGAAAAAGTCATATGAGGGGTCAAGGTGGGGTTGTTGTGACCACTTACTTGGTTCTTCCTGTAATCCTGCTGGGAATGGCGTAACACTCTGTAGCAAAGCCTGCAAATATGTCTAAAAGGAGCGTGGCGCTGGTCTCCAAGCTCCTCCAGTCGCAGCATGGGACCATCACCGCTGTCTGTGAAAGGGGCCTGGAGAAGTTTGAAAATCTGAAATGGAAATGGGGAATATTAATACCCAATAATGTAGTTAATCATGAACTTCAATTCCTACCTACAGTCACTGAGGCATGAGACCAACCTGCTTCAGGATATTCTGCTCTCTCATGAGTTTCTGTCTCTCTCTGTTGGGTTTGTTACCCTTAATCTCCAAAACATCCTGCCCACTGTTGGGGATGTCCACCACAAAAAAAACTAGATCTTCCAGGAGCTTGGTCACAAACCTGAAGAGTGTACACGTGTGAATGTACCAGTCAAACACAAACAATAAGCAGTATTACAGGCTGAATTAAAAACAACACCTACTTTATATTTATAGATCTGGGGTTCAGTACACTATATACATAACACATAATAATGTAGAAGTCTGCAGTTGATATTTGTCCCCACATACCTTCTTTCATTTTGTGTAATGGTGCCCTTTTCAAGCTTGCCAGCGATGGATGCCAACACTTTACTTGCATCATTGGCAAAGTCTAAATCACGTACTTCTGCTGGTGGCACTGGTACAATGGCAAATGCTTCCTTGTCCTCTTTCACTGCTGATGTTCCAATCTGGAAATTAATACATTGTTTTTAGTTTATTTGTTCGGAAAACTTCAGCCTGACCTAGCCATCAGCTACTCACCCGTAACATAACAGGTTTCTCCTCCTCTTTGTCAATGGGGTTGTTGGTGCTGTGAACCCATGTGTTGGTGCACAAGTGCCTGAGCCTCACATAGGAGCTCCTAAAAGTAACAGAGGAACAGAGATTAAAAAAAATCTGACCAGCCACTGGTCCTATCAAAGTGTCCTTTTGGGGGTTTCCATGTTGGACTATTGGTGGTCCTTGTGAGACACTTATCTCTTAGTGTTTCTTATCAGAGCATTGTTTAACAGGCTCATCATTGTAGAGTTCACTTTAGATTTTCTTGAGGACACTGTGCATCAGGTACCCGTATCTCATTCATGCTCCAGATGAACTCTTTTCATTGTATACATACCTTGAACTTTCCTCTACGGCCACCCTCATACCAAAATATAAACCTGGCACACGAGATATCTCACAGTCTATTGGGACATTTGCAGGGAAATTTGATGAGCACATTCATGTTCTTTGGGGAATACAACTTTAGATGTTAGTGATATTATGGCCTTTTCTACAGCACTAGACTCAGGACAAATTAATATGTATAAATGTGAACAAGGGTAAGAACAATTGAACTATACTTCGATCAGAATGGTCGATTACAGCTGGGACATTTGTCATACACTCTTTCTCTCCCACACTATTTTTGTGTCTGTCTGTCTACCGTGACCTTTCTAAAAAGACAATATGTCATCAACAACAAACAAATATTACTTTAGCACCTTTCAACAAAGCAGCTTTGTTAAAATCTTCAGTTAGACAATAGTATTTGTTTAACTTCCAGGTCCATTAAATCAGCTGCTGGTCTTCAAACAGAAATGCCGACATTAAGGATGTCTGTGCTCACCCGTGTGTGTGTGTGTGCATGTGTGTGGGTCTCAAAGGTCAGCAGCTATGAGCCTTGACACGATCGACTGTATTTATAGAGTACCACGAAGACATCTAAGTAAGAGCGATGACATGACATGAAGATGTCTACTTGTCTCCACCTAGTGGCTTAAACAGACTTGCTAGTAACCAACTTCTTAACCTTCACTTGATACTTGATACTTGACTGTAACTTGAACATGATGAAAAAACCTATTTACATACATGAGGGGGACCAAATATTATAACACTGATAAAAGATGGCAAAATGATCACAAATCAACAACTCTCTGAAACAGTGCCAACAAAATGATCGAAGAAGATTAACATAAAATAGGATTTATTGCACATTGCATTAGAGAGGTGCACCTAATAAAGTGGTACGTCGGTGTATACAGTATAAATGTATCCTAGCTACTCAGAAGTATCAAGCAGGCAATATTATGTAAACAAAGTTGAGGGGAAGGCAGGGAAGACACTGCTTACAATGTGTGTAGCATTACAGATTAGCCTATAGTGACCTGTACAGTATCATCTCTCCCATTAAGCACTAAACCTTCACACATAGTAAAGTCTGAGCCAACTACGTCTTTCATACCTGCTGCACGTGTTAAGGAGTAGGTGTGTGTGTGTGTGTGTGTAACTTGTCAGGCCTTGAGCACAGACAGCAGTCCGTAGTCATATACTTGGCAGGCATTACGTAAACGCCTACTGACACTAACAGGCTTACCTTTGTGTACCGGTTCTCTCAGGCATTAATTAGTCCCCTGGCTAAAGTTTGAGGGACAGGGTTATTTCAGGTACGAGTGGGAGGTGCTAGCAGAAGTAGCCTGCTGCGTGCAGGCACGCACCTGACGATGTGACACAATGGAGGCTTTGATACGTTTTTATCTGATGTGCAGTGACAAGGACAAATATACTGTTGTAATTTTAGAGGTAAACATTCCCTCTTACACAATACTGTCAGCATGAATAGAGGAACAAAACCGTCTCATTACATATGTACAGTAAACCTAAACAATAGTAATCGTACATAACATAGTAAATAAAACATCAGAGAATTGTTATGCTAACTAAAAAATAAACTGAGTATGGCTCATTTCAAACTAACCTGGAAGTAAAGAGCAGATTGCCTGATAAAACATTTATCTGTGTGTATCTGTGTGTGTGTGTGTATGCATGTGCAGTGTGCAACATCAAGATTGTGGTTTTAGCTCAGACACATAACAAAGTGTCTAACATGGCACTTTGAAATGTTTTTGGAAATGTGTTTTTCTCTTGTGCCCACTGTCCATGCCTGATTACAATGGGTTCCTGTTTCATGCAATGGTGGGACTTTCCTTGCTGTCCTTGGCCGGTATCATGCCATCCAAAATGTGACTAGTACACACACACACACACACACACACACACACACACACACACACACACACACACACACACACACACACACACACACACACACACACACACACACACGTGTCACTGGTTATTCAACTTCCCACTTTAGTGGCACAATATCTTATGATAGATAATAAGAATAATAAACAACACTGAAGTGAGCGTACACTGGGCAGAGTCTGCATAGGAGTCAAAACTGTGCCCAATGAAAAGCCACAGAAAAAAATCAACTTTTAATCCTGAATAAAGGAAACCATAACTAAAAAAAAGATTTTGTATAACCACGCTCTTCCTGACAATATCATCTTTATCTACTGCTATCCTGTGTTCTTCTTCAACCAAACACAGAAGACTAGGCAACAACCTCTCATTTGAATGTCAAATCAATAAGCAACCAGACAGCTGGTAAGCCAGATGTACTAATAAAAATGGTCTTTTGTCCATAGTTACAAATCCAAACAAACTTTCTTCTTAGTAATGCTCCAAATTCCCCTCCAACTCAGAACATGACTCAAATCTTTAAAACTGCCACTGTTTGATTCATTGTAGTCTTGACATCACTATGGTTCTTTTGATAAGACAATGTGTGAAGTTGAGATATCTGTCAATCTGCCCATATTTTCCAACATCCCTGATGTTATTTTCTTTTTCCATTACAGGGCAGAAACATGTTTCCCCCTGAGGGGTCTTTGACATCGTCTGCGTCTGCAGCAGCCTCACAGTCTCAGGCATGTTTGTACACTGATGCTGTCAGTATTTAGCAGCCTTTAGCAGTTTTCCATACACAAACCAGCATTTTTTTCACTCTGTAGTTGTATTTTGGTTATGTTGTTCGTATCACTGGATGTCTTGAAGTCATGTTTCACCTCTGTGATATCTGGATGTTGTGTACATTTTAAACGAATCTAGGCACTCCCACACTCACAACCCTGTTCCCAAGAAAAAGTTGGCACACTGTGTAAAATATAAATAGAAACAAAATGTGATGATATGCAAAACATTGCAACACCATGATCAATTGAAAGTAGCTCACAACACACAAACAAATTATCCAATGTTGGAACTGAGACATTTGATTTTTTTTTTTTTTTTTTTTTGCAAAATGATGCTTATTTTGAATTTGATGCCAGCAACGTGTTTCAGTCGGGACAGAGTCATGTTTACCACTCTGTTCATCATCTGGGAATCGGAATATTTTTCCATTCTTCATCTACACTCACCGGCCACTTTATTAGGTACACCTGTCCAACTGCTTGTTAACGCAAATTTCTAATCAGCCAATCACATGGCAGCAACTCATTGCATTTAGGCATGTAGACATGGTCAGGACGATCTGCTGCAGTTCAAACCGAGCATCAGAATGGGGAAGAAAGGTGATTTAAGTGACTTTGAACGTGGCATGGTTGTTGGTGCCAGACGGGCTGGTCTGAGTATTTCAGAAATTGCTGATCTACTGGGATTTTCACGCACAACCATCTCTAGGGTTTACAGAGAATGGTCCGAAAAAGAGAAAATATCCAGTGAGCGGCAGTTCTGTGGGCGCAAATGCCTTGTTGATGCTAGAGGTCAGAGGAGAATAGCCAGACTGGTTCGAGCTGATAGAAAGGCAACTGTAACTCAAATAACCACTCGTTACAACCGAGGTATGCAGAAGAGCATCTCTGAACGCACAACACGTCGAACCTTGAGGCGGATGGGCTACAGCAGCAGAAGACCACACCGGGTGCCACTCCTGTCAGCTAAGAACAGGAAACTGAGGCTACAATTCGCACAGGCTCACCAAAATTGGACAATAGAAGATTGGAAAAACGTTGCCTGGTCTGGTGAGTCTTGATTTCTGCTGCGACATTCGGATGGTAGGGTCAGAATTTGGCGTCAACAACATGAAAGCATGGATCCATCCTGCCTTGTATCAACGGTTCAGGCTGGTGGTGGTGGTGTAATGGTGTGGGGGATATTTTCCTGGCACACTTTGGGCCCATTAGTACCAATTGAGCATCGTGTCAACGCCACAGCCTACCTGAGTATTGTTGCAGACCATGTCCATCCCTTTATGACCACAGTGTACCCACCTTCTGATGGCTACTTCCGGCAGGATAACGCGCCATGTCATAAAGCACGAATCATCTCAGACTGGTTTCTTGAACATGACAATGAGTTCACTGTACTCAAATGGCCTCCACAGTCACCAGATCTCAATCCAATAGAGCACCTTTGGGATGTGGTGGAACGGGAGATTCGCATCATGGATGTGCAGCCGACAAATCTGCAGCAACTACGTGATGCTATCATGTCAATATGGACCAAACTCTCTGAGGAATGTTTCCAGTACCTTGTTGAATCTATGCCACGAAGGATTAAGGCAGTTCTGAAGGCAAAAGGGGGTCCAACCCGGTACTAGCAAGGTGTACCTAATAAAGTGGCCGGTGAGTGTATGTAGGATTTCAGCTGCTCAGTTCAAGGTTCTTATTGTCAAATTTTACATTTCATAACACGCCAAACATATGTTGCTCCAAAACCTGTACATATCTTCAGCATTAATGGTGTCTTCACAAAGGTGCAGGTTACCCATCATGCCCCATACCACTGAGGATGTTTTAAATTGTGTTCTGATAGCAAGTTGGATGGTCCCTCTGCTCTTTAGCCTGGAGGACGCAGCAGTGATGAACAGTGCCGTCTGAGGGCCTGAAGATCACAGCCAACCAATGTCTCAACATTTGATAAGTTGTCTTTGGGCTATTTTCAGTTAAATATGGGGTTTATATGTTTTGTACATCATCACATTTTGTTTCTATTTACATTTTACTCAGCATGCCAACTTTTTTGGAAGCAGGGTTGTAAGTACTATATGAGTACTGTAGGTATACTGTATATTATACCTAGGCACCATGGAGTCCCCGCCTCTCAGAGTGGTAGGGTCCAGCTCAAAGATGGAGGAGATGTCCATGCCGTCAGGAACAGGGACCAAGGTGTACATGATTTTCTCCTGTGGAGCACGCAGACGACCTCGTAACGCTTCATTATCTGCATCCAGCTAGAGCAAGAAAACATGCAGTGAGAGGGAGCAAAGCAATTCTGAAAACTGCAGCGAAGCTCACAAAATATATAAAAGACCACTGTGATAAAGTAGGCTACAGATCCTCAGCCGTGATGAGGTGAAGGAGTATGCACATTTTCATTTTAACCCAATAATCACCACTAAACCCGGACTCACAGATTAGCTCCCACTCTGGACTGAAGTAATACAAAATAAATTTAAATACATGTCAGTCATCACTACAGATTGTTAGACCTTGTTAGCACATAGTTGAGAAGTACAAGTACTGTACATACAACACCCCTGTAAGGGTTAGTTTGATTTGTACAACACTGCCATCTAATGATCATTTTCAGTGAGACACATCAGCTGAGGCGATGACATGGTGACACCCTGTGGTAATCTACTGCTATTAAAATGAAGGCACACACAGTCCAGACAAAAAGAGTTACTGTTGATTATGGTTGCCAAAAGAGAAATTGGACAACAAATCAGCAAAGGTGACAGTATGATGCATGTGCAGACATGACAATGATTTTTTGAGTAACGTCACCATAGCCAAGTAAAGATTATATGACAGTACCTGGAAATTAAAGGGTGTAAAGTCCACCACCTAGAGCAGGAAGCAAAGATCCAGCACAGAATTGAACAGATTAGATCAATAGCAGTGGAGCAACCAGCGTGACGTTGCTAAGCACTCAGAGGAGAAAAGATGAAGTCTTACCGAAGACCGCTGCTCAGCACTTTCCTCCTCAAAGTCTTGATTCACCTGGGAAACACACCCGCATGTCAAACATCCTCCTTAGCATCATTCATTTAAAATTCAATCTGATTTACCTGTTTATCTCTAGACCAACCATGTCAGAGCATACTGCTGCTAACACTGGACTAGCAGTGGGTACAGATCAATAACATAAAAAGATAAAAAAAGAAGTTGACACACACACCTCACCCATCTCAGCAGCCAAATAACACCCTGTGGCCAAGTGTTTAAACCTGAACAGGCTGTTCCAGTAGCCTGCACCTCCCCTACATGGGTCATGGTGGACCACCTGATAATGGCAGAATATATGGAAAAGAAGGCATAAATAAGTCCTATGTGAAGTTGGTATAAAGCTACATTATTTCTGTTATCTTAGTATGATTATTTCTCTTGCATTTAAGCCATGTAAACAGCTCTATGCTTTCTCTCTTCCATGGCACTCTGCTGCTATGAAATGGATAGATTGTGCAGACAGAAAGTGTTTTGCTTTTATTTGGAAAACATGTTGTGGCTAACCTCTACTTCCCACAGTGCTTTGCTGCTGGTGGCAGAAGTGGCAGACTGCCGTCCGGTTGTTCTAAGAAAAACATACTGCTTCTTCCTGTGGTCGTCACAAGTGAGGAACTTCTCCTGCTCTGCGTGGAATAACCGGACTACATCACCCTGCAATTACAAACACACACAAATACATGCACAGTGTGTAACTGAGAAAAAGTCAAACATCTTAACAAATATGTCAATACTTTATTGTAGTTTTATTCTCTGGCTGCACGTAAACGCTCATATTTGTGAAAATTGATTATTATATTTGAAGTCGTACAAAAACACGAGTGTACCAACCCCTTTGAGTATTGTTTCCTTGTTGTCACTCCATTTCATGAACAGAACAACTTTCCAACTCGTGTTGCAATTTACAGAATTAACCTGAAAGGCAGAGGAGTGTGTGACCAAAACAACAAATTTAAAGGGTAGAACATGTGACTCCATGATGAACTTTTATTATTATGCAATGCAGGCTTTAAACCTAATGAAGAAAACGTGGTACCGATGTCAGGTCTTATTTATTGTACAGCCTTGTAAGGCACCAGGTTTTCATGTACCTCATTGCATCCTGGGTTGTCAACTAGTTGGTGGCTGCTGGCATGTAGAGGCTGTCCTGCATTCACAGGGTTAAGGACCACTTTATCTCCAATTACCACCTGCAGGGGCAATACAATGCAGAGAACATACAACACACATAAGTTGGTTTAGATCATTTAAATTAAATCAAAATGAATCTTTTATTGTCACTCAGAAACAACAAGTGATACTGTAGATCAACTAGAGTGTAAGTGTCTTTAAATAAAAATTATTGAGTAAAGGGTAATATAGAATCTTGAAACTAGATTAAACACTTGCAGAGGAACAGTGTGTGTGTTTGAGCACTTCATTTAAATTCAGAATCAGAAGTATGTCACATCCCAAGATATTAGGCATCATTCTTCAACACTGCAATTCCCTTTCCCCACAAGGTGACTACTGGTGACACCGGATTATGCTTGCCCCCACATACGCACTAGGGGGAGCTGTGGACCATACTGTGTGTGAAAGGACTGGGTCAGACAGAGGATCATTCAGGTATAGCTTTGACCCCGAGCATCAATCAATAACCACAAAGGAATATGTGTAGGCATGAGTAGTAAGCTTCAATAAATAACTTTTGGTCTAACCATCAGTAACTGATTTGTGTTTGCTCACACCAACTTTAAAATAAACTGAAGAGATTATCTTACCTCTTGATGTGAGAAAATGTTTTAAACTAAACATCTAGATCTTATACAGGCTTTATGTTTGTTTCAGTCCAGACCTGATCTACTAAGGTTCATGTAAGAAAGATGATGATAACCAATGGCTTTTGTGCAATTATTTCATCTGTCTTTTATATTCTCTCTTTCTACTGTTGTTGACCAAGACATGTCTTAAAACTGGAGTTGGTCATCGACCCATGCATTACCTGTCCCAATTTCTCCATATGGATTATTAAGGTGTAGCTTAATAAGCAAATTAGCCATCTATCAGTCTCCATCAGCATCTAGCAGATGATCAGCAAAGGTTCATGACTGCACTCCTATAGTATTGTTGAACTTGGATGTTGGATGGAGAGTTGCTTTTTTTTCCAAGTAATAATGAATGCTGCAGAACCAGAGATATCATCTCTTTTTATCCATGCATTTGTCTTGCTTGCACTGTGGGTAATCTAGGCACCACCCAGAACACTGATGGTTTAATCAGAGGATGTGTTATGGTGGTGCCATTAATGTAGCCTCAAGCAGAGTGAACTAGAGAGGCGTGCTAAACTCACTTCTTTTTAACTTCACTTTAAGTGTTTTGTGCGGGTCCCTCTGGAGCCACTAAAGGTTTTGTACAACATTTAGTCCCCTTTAATTAATTAATTAATTAATTAATTAATTAATCAGTCTCTAAAAGGATTTGACTACAATGAATTAAAAAAGTATTATGGAATTAATTTATTATTAATAATTGTTTTCCCTTTCATCTACACAAACATCTTACAAAATACGGTCTAGCTCCTTTTAGATATCCAACATTATCTATGTAACCGATCCAGCATTCTGAAAGTGAACCATCCTGGTGGTAAAAGATTATTTGGGGCTTTCCATAATTAAAATGTTTGGAAGGGTTGTTTTACATTCTTGTTGTTTGCCTTGATGGGCAGGTTATAAAAAATGCCTCTCAAAATCCAGAATGTTCTGAGAATACAGCGTATTTGATACAATCAGTTTGAGTGTAGTTCCTCATAACTTGAAGCAAAACTAAACAAAAAGAAGGAGTAACTTGAACTGCTGCTGAGATTGTGCTAACCGTCTATCTATGTTTTGTTCTGTGCTATAAAAACAAGCTAAATGTGAGTCCATGTGACTCCCATTGTGGAAAGTAATGTAGCATAATTAACTTGCATCCCACACCCCGCTCTACCCACACTGTCTCCCAGGGATCGCAGCTTGTAGAAAGGCTGGATGTAGAACCAGGATCCCTCATTTCCTGCCGAGTCCAGAGTCACTCTCATGGCATTCTTCTCCAACAGTGCAGGTAGGCGCTTGTTCACTGTCAAGTATTTATTGCTTTTCAAGTGCAGCAACTGTCAGCAAAACAAGAAACGTTGTTACATGGTTACAATACACGTGGCTATTATCAATGACATCATGCAAACAGTGGAAAGAATGACAGAAGCTGGAACAAAAATGGAAATATGTCACAGTCTGGACCCAAGGGATCACTTCACTGAAAATAAGCAGTGCTGGAACTGTTTGGTGTCTTTATTTCCTCTCAAAATTATTTAAGCATTTAAAATCTCTTATCCTTAAATGCTTCTCATGACCTCTGTTAGTTCACCCACTTAATCAACAGTTCCCAGACCTGTCAGAAATAATCTATTCCCGACTAGACTGGAATCATACAAACTCTGCATATTTTGGGGGCCTAGAGCCGACTTAACTGAATGCCCAACTTAATCCTACAATGTGATATATGGTGTTAGAACCAGTGAGTTTGCAGAGTGTACCTGATGACACTTTGACACACACTGTCTGTATTAAACAGTATATTATATGAAACACAGTTAAAGCATCCTTACTAGGATGTTAAATTTGTGCAAAAATCGTGTGCAGATGATTTTCTCCATTAGCCAAAATATATGATTATTTCCTATGACAAACCATGAACTAATTGGGGCTGACTTTATTACTTTGCAACTAGGACACCCTACACTGTATGTACTGTCTCCGTTGTGTACATTGCACATGTCATGGAGCAGGAATGCATAACCATTCTTGGCTTCAGATGATCTCAGACATGTGTGCAAACCATACCTGGGCAATGAGCAAAGCAAGATAACACGTTACAGACAACTTTATAGGACACCTTTGTGCTGTGGCAATTATTTAAAACTCTTCTCTGATTAAAACAGAATTATAGTCTATATATATGGCCTTATCTCATTGGCTCCTGAACGCACCTGAATTACATTTCCATACTGGATGACTGTTCCCAGCAGCTTGCGGTTTTCAGACTCATTCTGCTTCTTCTCCAGGTCAGCAGCATGCTACAACACAGAGCAAGGAGAAGAGATGCCAAAGGAAACACACTCTGTAAAGAGTTATACGACATACATATTTTACATCGATACAAGACTCAAGCTTTATGTTACAAGTCGATCCTAAACTTTTATCTTAAAGGTAGCCCTTTCCGATTGTTGAGTAGACTAATGACCTCATATTTCACGTAATATTCAATGAATAACAATAACAGTACAAAACAACTGATAAACTGTACAGTTAACCCAAACCTTTTTTCTGTCAATGACACATCAGAGGTGAGCTTTCTTGATATTTTTAGAAACCTTTTTCCCAATTCTGTCTGTATTATGTATTTGTTTTATTTTTAACAGCTGTCTTTATTGACATATTCAGTGTATTATTCTCCCAAACAAAAAGAGAGCAGACAAATGAAGGTGAAGAGGAAACATACATGGAGTTTGTTGAGGAGGACTGTGTCAGTGGTGCTGTTGCCTCCAGGTTTTGCCGCCTTCCAGAACTGTTTCTGTGCTGAGTATCTGTTCATAGGACACAGTCTGAAAAGGCAGTCTGAGGAAAGACATAAATAAATGATTGAATTAATATTTTATTATATAAATGACAAAACATAAATGGTACCAAATTGATGGAGATAATAGATAACATCTCTAATGAAGTTTGTCTGTTTGTTGAAGTTTCAGTCAAGACATGAAGCCTTCCTGGTTTACTTGCTCAACTGTCCAGCAAGAATGTATTCTGTTTTAAACACAATGATGGAAACTAGCAGACTGATACATGTTATATACATAATATATATGCAAATTTGCATATGTACCCTCTGATTGAGCTGGAAGAAAATTATACAGGGAACGGTAGTACTAAAAATCCCTGCAAAGGATATGAGGTAAGAATGGCAGTATAATTGTACGCTAACTAGTACAGAGGACCTGATGAACTATAGCCCGGATAAAAATAACCACTCTGGTGTTGGCCGCATTTAGAGGAAAGGAAGCCAAGGACCAATAAGGAAAATGGGGCACTGGGAG
The DNA here is from genome assembly GCA_033000465.1 of Sciaenops ocellatus. Lineage (NCBI taxonomy): Eukaryota > Metazoa > Chordata > Actinopteri > Sciaenidae > Sciaenops > Sciaenops ocellatus. The sequence goes on along the minus strand of CP136884.1, from coordinate 4,789,021 downwards.
AACATCTGTCTGCCAGGGATGAGCTATTGGGGGTTATGGAGAAAAGAAGAAAATAGATTGGGAAGTAGGTGAGTTTCATGGGCAGGGAAGTATTTAGCAGAGGGTACGATCACAGCACAAAACTGACAATAGTGCAGGTTAATTAATGGATCTGTTACAACTCACACATTTAAACATACAGCACTGTTTGTAATTTTCTGCCACTAGGGGGTGGGATCATGGGAGTTGTTGTCTTCACTGTTAAACAACCACCATTACTGATGAAAATGCATCTGACATAAATCAGGCAGAAACTGTTCCGGACTTTCTCTTCCTCACTCTCTGATATGTCCAAAGTATCCTGTGTTTATCCAAAGGTTGTATGAACTAGACCGAAGAAACACACCATGAAACACACTTCAACCGGAGTAAAATTATGGATTTCTTTGGGTTTAAGCATTATTGGAAACATTTGCAGAGGTTGTCAAGGTTTGACTTCGACTCGAGAAAGACAGTTGAAAATTTTGTATCTTGTAGCTGATCATGTTGGATTCACAGCAGTTATAATGGATTTAAACAGAAATAAATTTAAAAAAAATCCTCTGACTTCCTCAAAACATTTGCAGCACGATAATCCACTTTTCCACTGTATCACTTCATAGTCATATTTTAACAAAATTATGACCGAATACACTGCTTCCATGTTAATGCTAATGCATGACCCTTTCAAGCTCAAACTGGTTGGCTGTTTTGCACATGTAAGACCACCCCCTGCTCTTTCATTGATCACAACCACTCTAGTCTGTCTCCCTCAGTCACTAGCTGCTGACTGTTGTAGTCTATACTTCCTCTATGAAACAAAAACATCAAAAAAAGAAGAAGTGAATCTTTCGTTGTGTAAATAAAAATCTAAATCTAAATTAGCCTTGTGGCAGCTACTTTTTCAAACTTCACTCACAAATCTGCAATTCAAGTGTACATTTCTACATGTGCTATAATGTGGAAACATTCTGGAATGGAAACTGCATTTTGAATATTTAGAGTTGCATATCTGACAAAGTCTACTTGTATGACATATAGGGGCTAATACCATATTTAGTTTAAACAGGGTTATGTGCTGTAACTACTGTTTTGTGGAGTTAAACCAGAGCTTTGAATATGATTTGAATAGCTCAGTTAGAAACGTGCAAGTAAAATGGAAACATATGACATGGTGACATACAGGTACGTCTGGTTTGTCTAATAGAGTATCAAAATCATGACCAACCAAGTAACTCGCTGACATGCCACTTTCTGAATGGTTTAAATCAAGATGACATGTTTATTGTTTATCATTTTTGGGTTATCATTTTAGTGGCATGAGTGGTTCCTAGTAGATGTGTTGTGGATATGAAAATTTCCCTGAATACACACTTTGACACACTTTGGCAGAGTGACTGAGTTACTTCAAAAAGGTAAAGACAGATTTAGTTTTTGTTAATTTCATCCATCACTGCTCCACCTTCATTTTGCTCTTGTTGGCTTAGTAAATAAAGCCGACGCGACACTGTGATGAATGTGTTATGCAGACAGCAAATTCTGAGTTAGATCATCAATTTGAGGAAACAAAGAAATGCTCCTTACTTTACAAGATGAATTCACATTGTTGAAATGTTTTACTGGTCATGATCAAGTTCCAGCAGGGTTACACCATGCTGTTCAAATATCAAGGATGTCTTTTGGCCTGCCAGCCGCGTTACTGCTGTGTCAGTTCTAGCTGCTATGAACCAACAAGCAGTGTAACTGGAAGTGCAAAATCATATGAGGCATCATATGCTGGCAGACAAATCAATAGAACATCTGCCTCATTACAAAGCACCGTGTCCAGATACACACCAGGTGCCCAGAAAAACAGAAACACCTGAGATGTAGACTAAATGCAGCACAGCCAGTTTGATTGGACCGCAATATATTGCAAAGTCCTGAGATCCAATAACACTACAAAAATAGAGCCTGGAGTTAGAGTACATAACTATATTCTATTTCATACAGGCTTTCGCCCCCTAAACGCTAGGTTGCTAGGAGGATAAGGACGAAGCAGAAGTGGTGTATTTTCCACTGGGTTCGCACTTGAATCAATGACCAGTTCATACTCACAAATGCGTCATAGCGTGTCACAGTATATAAAGACAGCACAATATCTAATACTGAAAGTGGAATACATCATAAAACCTACTGCTGTGAGAGGCGAAGACGATGGTAACACACTTTAACAGTCCAGCAGAGAGCAGAGTTGGAGAGAAAACAGCTTCATGTGCCAAAACACATGAGGGCGAGTGCACAGCTAGAGCACCCCAAAAAACAATCACTCTGACAAAACAATAATGAGTGAGTCATAAAAAAACAAGAGACATCCCGCAGAGGGAGTTCATAGATGAGAATAATTTGAATTATAATTAGAATAAGTTCTCTTTCAAATCAACCATCCGAAGATATAGATGGAAAATTTTGTCCTTGCTGCATTTTAATTTTTTTTTTGACTCAAACATAGCCTCACCATGTCATATCATACGCTACTTGAGTTCAACTTCAGAACTAATATGACTGGGTCCACTACAGAAAATTGCAGATTAACATTTAATATCCAGGAATCACATTATGGACACTACCACTGATATCAGTGTAACAATTTGGCCACAGCATCACACATTGACCATAAAAGGTTTCCAACTAGTCTTACTTCTTGAGATAAATTAGAGAGTTTTACCTCTTTAGAACTCTTCAAAACGAAACAACATACAAACTCCTTAGATAACTGGTCCCAGCTCAGAGACATAAGCAACCTGTGATAGGGGGCTGAGAGTAGGTCGTGTGTAGAACCACCTCAAGGGAAACATAAAGCAGCTGACATCCTGACATTATTGTAAATAAGCATGTAATTGAATGAAGCACTGAGTCTTTTTTCATGACTAGCTATCATACCAGCAGGTCACCATGCCCCAAGAGGCCATTTATTTAGATTCAGTCCAATTAAAATGCAATATAATGGGGTCATAGGGCATAATAGTTTAAGGAACCTGAAACAAATCAACAATTGAACTGCAAAAAAAAACAAATTATGTTTTATTTTTAGCTGTATAGCTGCCAGCTAATCTGTGCAGATGTCCATGCTGTCAGGTTAGAGCCTGTTATCAGATGTTTAGATGGAATGGCAGGTTGCTGTCATGGGCCTGACGTTTATCTCTGACTGGCAATCTGCCTGAAAGAAGACATTCATTGTGAGATCCAGGACTACAAACAAAAACACATGTGGTAGATGTAAGGTCATTTATTATGTATGCCGAGACAATTAAACAAATTCAGTCTGAAAATGCCAGCCCTATGGCTGGGCAGCCTTGGTAATAAAATAAAAATGTCCATCTTCAAACAATATGACTATAAAGTACAGGGTAGTAATGAAAATAATGAGGTTTTCAATTAAGTTCATCATTTTTGGATTAATTGGAGTTGATATAAATCTGCTACAGTATGTAGAGAGCTCGCTGACTGTTTGGGTGTTCTTACGCCAACTAGCCACTAGTTTCTCCTTGTATTAACTGTGAATGGCTTCGTCCAACAGAATTCTGATTCAGACATTCAAGTGAGGCTGTGATCATAATGAGCCCAAATGATACAGAATATCAAACAGTGTGTGGATGTATTTACAAATATACGATGTGGTGAAAAGACCTTAGAGAATACAGTCCTCCAGTCAGTCAGCCTGTTGACATTATCCTCTTCCTGGTTATCATCACTCAAGGATGAAAGATGGAGCACCAATTATGACAATGACAGGGACATGTTAAATAAGGTCCTGCAAGGCTTGCCATGTATAAAAAAGGTTAATTGAATTTAATCCATTTGGAAAGTACGCCGTTCCGAGTAAATGGACATGACATTGGAAATTGTGTCATTTCACTCTGTCTAATTTGCTAAAGACCTCCCTCGGAAACCAGCCAAAACTTCTATAAACGTATTTCCTCAAAAGTGTCAGCCAATTTCCTGCACTCAGTGGGTATTGCATTAGCTACACCAGGTTGTCACCTGGTCAGATCACCATCTATTTCTATAGTGCTTGATGACAGGGTTGGAAATTGCCATAAATGTTTAAGTTGGCAGAAGTTGGTTGTGTAATTGTGTGCCAAGTGTTTTATTAGGCCTTTTCTTTGTGAGCATCTGAATGCAACAGCCGTCTCTGACATGGTGCTAACAATCGTAGCATTCTAACAGAACCATTACCATCTCAACATGGTTTCAGGAACACAAAGGTGACTTAATGCCAATCCAGTGAAACTGCACAGCCTCCAAGTTCAAACGTAGTGAAGCATCTTTTAGCACAGGCGAGGGTCACAGCATGAATGTGTGGTTTGTCATGTGCAAGCACTATTGAACCAACAATATCTAACCAGCATGAAGCGAAGAGGCTCAAAGAATTCAAGCTGTTCTGAAGACAAAAGGCAGCTCTTTCCCACTTACACACACACTACTACTTTTTAGTAAATAGCAGATATTTGATGGAACTGTTTGTAAAAGATGAAACTCTTACTCTACAGTGAAATTAAGAAAATAATAATAATTGATATAATACACTTAAACTGCCAAAAGTCCTGATTCACAGTATACCATAGACATCAAGATATCTCTAAGTATAAAGTAAGTGATTTTGAGGCCTTACCTCTGAATTTCTTGGGCGGGTTGTTGAGGTCACCTGTGTCTGGTTGTACCACACAGCGGTCATCCACAAGCCTGGGGACAAAGCCATCATTATGATGAGTCAACCAACCAAGACACGTCATGCAACTTCAAACCTTGATACACCCTCTAAAAGGTTTCATATTCCATACATGAACAAACAGATCAAGCTAATATTACCATTACAAGATAAACCTTAATGAGGGTAATCATTTAGCCAGCAATGAACCAGTGGTGTGAGTGTCAATGATGTTACACTATACACACCAACATATACAGCAACGTGGCAGGAAAGGCGGTGAATACGACAGCTAGCTAGTAAACATGGACATACATAATGCTGGATTTAAGAATCACATTTGCACATGTTTTATGAGTTGTTTTATTGTGCCACATTGCTCTCCTTCCCGTGACCCAGAAATCAATTTCAGCATGCCATCTTGAAGGATGTCTCAACTGGTTAAATGCATCAGAGAGGAGGCCTGCCGGAGGAGCTATGTGCCTGGATGCACAGGTGTATCCTTTGTGGAAATTTTAGCGGTACCCGTGACACATAAAAGAGTATAAATGTAAAAGTATAAAAGAGCTGGACTATGCAAAGCGTTGTGGGAGCAGGACTCTACAAATCTAAGTGTGCCTTTTAATTGCGTTAGTCATTTAAGATGATCAAATGTGCAATAAAACTTTGTGCAGCGCCTCACTGCTGTGCCTCACGTCATAATGTATTTATTCAACTGACATCACTTTAAATTGACGGCTCCAAGAAAAGGATGTCTCATTCTGTTAAGTGCCTGTTGGGTCTTTTCCTCACCTCCTCTGCTCCCATCTCAAGTGGATGGGAGGAAAGTGAGGAGTGGAGGTGAGGAAAGGAATCGAGGATGTACAAACTGCGAAATGAGAAAAGGTCTTATGTAATGTTGTTTGTTTATTAAAAAAAAATGCACATGGCCGCTTTAAATGGAAGATAGCTGTCATTAAGCTTTTTTATTAACACCAGTGCTTTTCCTGCTATGTGAAATCTAAACGTCTACAGCGATAAAGGCCTAAAGGACATAGAAACTACTAGATTTAATTTCATTTAAATCAAGTAGTTGTTTCATTGGACTGGCACCAAACATTACGTTGGAGACACATGGAAGCTCTCGTGATATAATCAATATCCTCCAACACCCGAGTTCAAAGCGTTCAGGCAAACTGTCTGAACCTCTTCCACCAACACACCAAAAAAGGCTGTGCTGAGATAGCTCTCTGAAGTTTAAAATGAATGGAACAAGGGTAACAGGTTTACTCTGCATTCCTGCCTGAAATTTATTTATTTAGTGTCATGAAAAGAAATAGCAGCACAGCAGAAGCTGTCATTCAATGACTGAGAGGATGAGGTTATATATTTCTCAACTGGGGCACAAGTGATAGATTGTACCATCACTGTTCGTCTAAACAACAGCGAAATGGAGCATTTCCTTAAGAATGCAACAACAGAGCTACCTCATCATACTCGGTAGAATCATTAATCAAACTTGTCTTGCGAATTTTCCACATAATAATAGAACAAAATATGTTGGTGAAACACTTTTCTTATTAACGTGATAGCACTATCATTCCCAGGAATTCACGGGAAACCCCTGGGAATACTATCAGGTAGTAGATCAGCACACATACAGCACTTCAGTAGGATGCTCTAGCTGGTCCAGTCAGTTACATCTTTTTATAGCTCATGCAGTATACACTGTGCCGCAGGAGCACCGTCATGTTGAAGAAAGAAAGCACATGGTGTGAGAGTCTCCTCTGTAGGAATAAGAGGCCTAGCCTTGATCACACCGATGTGCTCTTGGGCGAAGGCCCAAAAAGAACACAGAGAGGGTTCGGAGGGTCATCGGAATCCAAGGTCAAGATACAGCATCACAGCTACACCCCAGTCTCACAGCATCAAGACATCAGATGGCATCCTCTCTGAGTTGTCCAGGTGGCTGCAGCTGTCTCTCAGGGGTCACATTCAGTACACTGACAGCGAAAGCAACACCTAATACAATAATGCTATTTATAGTTCCGTCCTCTAAGCTCTTTTCTTTAACAGGAGCACTCACAGCAGCATTGAGGGGGGGGGGATTACTTGGCATAACAATACGAGACGGGAAATTTGACAAACGAGCTCTGTCATGGTGGCAGTCTTCAAAGCTGTGCACACATTTGTTGCCATGGTGGGTGACGCACAACACTATACTGTGAAAGAGCATGGTTTCTGAGAGCTGACAGGGAGGAGGGCTCAGCACGGCCTGTGGAGGGTGGCAAACAAAATAGTGACATGGCAAGAAGAGGAAGATTGCAGCACTCAAAAAAAGGAGAGCACAACAGAGACGCTGTGCTCATTTTCACCTCATGCGAAGAGAAATAAACACTCTGGGGGAAAAAAAATTGCGAGAAAGATGAGAAAAGAGATGTGTTTGGTGCAAGGAAATAAAGTCTGGAAAATGGTGCCTGGCATGCTGGATGTGCTGTCAAATACATTGTCATTCACTACATCTCTCTAACTGCATCTTCTGCTTTTAGCCTTCTGTTCTAACCGTCAATTGTATGTCAAGGTTTGCTCGATTTGCACATAATGAGATGCACTTTTAACTCGTTGCCTACAATTAAGGAGGAGGGAAAACGTCAAGTACTTAAATAAATGGTGCTCAGAATGTAACAGGAAGAGACAGGGTAATTTGAGTCCAGAGTGCCAACTGAGCACACAATATCAAGGAAGTAAATGGAGAACTATGGCTTTGCTGCAGGATCCACTTCTCAAATAAGACTACCTTATTCTTTAAATCATTTACCACATTTTGCAGACACAGTTATGAGGAGTGACTCGGCATGCTGCTCTATATTTACAGATAAGAAAAACAAAACAAAACTTCAGATTAAGGGAAAATAGACATTTGACTGCAGTCGATGTCTGAAACTGTACATACATGAAGGAGTCAATAACTTTGAAGTTGAAAAAAAAAAAGACAAAGTTTATCTGGTTCTCCTGCAAAAGTGTCTGTTCAGAAATAAGTACAGCACAGTAAATAGGTTCTACCCATTACTGTGGCCAAAATAAATCATTTAGTGTAAAAAGGACTCAATCCGGATCCATTTTGAGGAGGTGGGTCTTCAGTCTGTGTTTAAAGATAGAAAGGTATTCTGCCTTCATTTATTCCCTCTATAGTTTAACTATTAATTCAGGTCCAACTCTGTTTCTGCATACCTAACCTAAATCCTCACCCCTGAAAACTGGGTTCCCTTTGTTTCACTGAAAACATCACTTATTATTCACCATAAAATGTGGAGGAACAAATGCTTATGTTGACACTTGGGTAATTGCCTCTGACCAAACAGAGACATTAAATCCATCCATTGCATATAATTTCCCATCTCTCTAGCTGAAAAAAACAGCAACCTTGTGGATCATGACATGAGGTAGTGTTTATTTTGGAGCATGTACTGTGTTGTAGTTGTGTATTCTGCACAGTGGGACAATATTGTCTGAAGCTACATCCATCTATCCAGCTGGAATCCTGCAGCATGAGCTAATGGGTCCGTTGAGGTGGTGAAAGCTCACATGAAAACAAGAAGACTTACCCTAAAGTGCTGATAAATCCACTGGTGGAGCCCTCTGCATACAGGGAACAAATGTCCCCGATATGGAGGAAGCTGGACATCTTGTCCGACATGGTTCCTCAGGGTCGATCACACCTGCAAAAGATTGACACCAAAGGTCTTTAAAGCAGTCACTACATATAGCAGAGCTCGATCAAATCACACACTGGGAACCATTATTAAATATTTTACTCAAAAAGTCAATTAACTGATTAACCAATGACAATTTATTGTTATAAATGACAATTCATCAGTCCTATAGGTCATTTATTAAATAAAAATACTAAACATAGCTTGTTAAAGCTCCGTGTTCGTGCACACACAGGTTATCAATAGCTCATTTCACTAAAAAGAAATCATAAATGGCAGCAGTTATGATTATCTAGTGTGATTCATCATTACTTTTATGACATTGACTTTGCAACCGCTCGAGTTTGTGGTCGGTTGGTTCCATCTGAATTTTTTTTAGCCCATCCTCAGAGCACCACCTACTGTAAGATCATGAGTAACAATTGTGGAACAATTAATATTATTTACACTGGACACAAATAACCGAGATATAAAGATAATCTCTGGCCTTGTATAAATGTGTCCTGTGAATTTGGTTAATATGGGCTCTCTATTTTCAACTGAAATGTTTAACAGGCATGAACACAGTGAATGAGTTCATTTCTTTTACAGCTCATTCAAGTTGGACACATTTGTGTAAAGTACCCGCATAGAATTATTAGAAAATGAAACAATGAAAAAAAAATCCTGCCAAGAAAACGCAATGAAGTCTCTCTCTGAGCACTGTGCTATTGTTAGCTGTGTGAAACCAATACATCTTCAATATAGGTCACCACTCTTTAGTCTGTTCCCAGCTTGAGCGAATATAATAAACCTGTGTGTAAGAACCCACCACTGTCTTACAGAGGTTAAATGATCAACTTAACAGCATAGAAAGCATAGAGCACATATGCTTTCTATGCTTTTCTGTTCACAACCAACCACCAAAATTCAATTTTAACATAATTTTAATTTGAACGTTGACATACAGTGACAGTTTACAGCACCGTGTCATCAAACAAAAGGGTCTAAAAATGGGGAAAGCACAAAAAAAATATATGTGTTGCATGAAATATTCGTTCATTTCTATAATATTAATTTGTGCGTATGAAAATGAAGGTCGTATTTACCCACATTCAGATGTCCCACATCACTCCATACAACTGTAGCACATATATACACTACATAAAGTTTCTATTTCGCTCTGTATATCTTATTGCCACATTATGTCAAGTAAATTGAACGTCTTGTGACACATTTGGACGTTTTTTCGTGTGTGTTTTTTTTTTTTTTTTAATGAAGCCATTCGGACACAAACATCCATGCTAGCTACATTACACGTCAAACCGCCTCTTTTTTTTTATTCGCACGAGCCGCAGCACAACAACAGCAACAAATGAGCGCGTGGGCTACTTCCTTGACAGGGATGCTTATAGCTCAGTGACAAAATGAACACCGCTGGCTACTGGAAAACTACACATGAATGACTTTACCTGTCAGGAATGAAAGGAGGCGTCAAAGATGGAGAGAGAGAGAGAAAGAAACGTGTAAAGAAGTGGGTCAGCACAGGATAATTTCCACAGCGCTATCCTCGGTTAAGTCCATGGTGGTGAAACTCCAGGTAAGAGCAGGCTGAGCGGCGTTATCTCTGACAGCTGAATGCGTCCTCGGCAACAATCCGCTTCTTACCTCCTCCACATGTCACTGAGGGAACGCCCCTTTCGTTACTATTTATACTGCAGCGGAGCTCTCTGGGTAATGATGTTCTTTAGGCAGTTAAACTGTCACTGGCAGTGCAAACAAAGTAACTATTCCAATTTTAAAGAGGCATTGTTGTCTTAAAAAGCCTATTGTATTATTTTATTTTATTTCATTTTATTTTAATAAAATAATACTAATGTATATGTTCTTATTAACTACAGTGGCTCTTGGGATGTCAATGTCAGTCTGTAAAAGACTGAACTATCAATATAGACTAATATACGGTATCTCAACAACTATTGAATGGATTGTCATTTTGCACAGACATTCATGATTCCCAGAGGATGCACTATGCCTATAACTGAAGTCATCCCAACTTTTCCTTTAGTGCCATTATCAGTTCTAAGTTTCCAATGAAAAACCAAATACATGCATAATTCATGACATTCCCATCAGAGCCATCTGTGCCTACTTTGTGTTGATTGCTAGTTATCAAACGTGTAGTGCATATTAACACTGCAACATGGTGAACACAGTAAACATATTTTCTGCTTAAATGTCAGTATGTCAGTATAGTCACTGTGATCATGTTACAGTACCATGCTTACACTGGCGTTAAGCTCAAGGCATGACTGTGACTGACTGACTGGCTGGCTGGTCTTGTATGAATCCCCAGCAGCTGACACTTCAGGCATCAAACAATTGCAATAAAAGATAATCAAATAGAAATTCCCAGCCTGTGTGAGATCATGTGCATCATGTCTGTCTAGTCCTAAGTATAAATAACTCCTTCAGATGTGTCACATGTTGTGGACTGGAGCGAACGTGTCACTGAATGAGACCAATCCATGTGACTTGAGGTTTTTGTCAATGTCTACATTATTTCATGTATATAATGTCAAAAACAGAAGCACCCATACTGCCTTACAAAGAGGGGGCCATGCTGTGCGTGTCAAAGTGTGAAAGGACATGAGATAAAGGCATTGGTTGTGTGTGCTGTACTTGTGCTCCTGTCAGAAACACTGAGTCGGCCATTGGCAGTCACATTCCTAGGTTTGTGATGGGGTATGCCTGTGGGGTCTGTTTAGGTCAGGCCATATTTGTATGTTGTTGTTTTTTTTTTTTTGTTGTCTGTTTTTTTTTTTCTTTCTTTCTTTTTTTACAAAGAAATTATTGTTTATAATGTTTATAATAATGCATATCCACCATACCTGAATAGATAGCATAATCAGGAACAACCAGGTTTCCAAGTTTGAAATCTCACTCTCACGACTTTGAGTGATCTGGTTTATTTGCAGCTGACCCATTAAAATCACACTGTGACGTTTTTATAGATTTGAATTGGAGCAGACGCTTGTACTGAACATGCATTGTATGTCCTGAACTCACACATAACTTACCATGTGAATAAATAAGTGTGGGTAGAGGGTCGTCAGGGTAATCCTATTATTTATCCCAAAACAGTGAAGAGACTCACCTTCAATTTCTCCATAAAAGCCTGCATACAGTAGATGGTAACATTTGAAAAATGTAAAAGCTTCATTATTTATAATTATTCCTAATTGCAATATGAATGAGCAAAAGACAGGCACAGGAAGAGAACGAGCACTTTCATCCCTAAAATGGGCTCACTGGCATTAACCAAACCCATTGATGAGCTGTTAATTTGGTTTCTGAGCCACAGAATCTAGAGAGATAACAAGAGTGGAGTAAGTGCGGGTATACAAGTGGCCATTACCATAAAAGTGCTTCTCTTCTTTTTCTACATTCCACATCTGCTTTTCACTGTGCACAGTGTCTTTAAGATGTAAATGACTGCAGATTGCTGTAGAGTACTGAGGCCAAAAAAAACTTCTACACTATTATTCATGTTTTAATGCACTGTATTCCGGGCAATGGAAAAAACAACACATATTATGCATGTGGGACCACTCCCCCCTCTTACTGGTTATGCAATCAGTCATTATTATCAAATTATATTACAAATTATATCAAAAGTACATCCAAAACCACTTGTACACAAACAGACTATGTTATTCCATTTGCTGAATCATAATTGATGTGAAAGGAAGGACGAAGGACAAGTGCTTTGTCTCAGAGCATCATTGTCTGAAACAAGCATGTGTGTCTGTATTATGACCTTACAACATCTAACATCTAAGAGAATAACCTTTTTTCCACAAAAAAGTATCTCCAGGCATTGGCTAAATTTGACATTAAGTAAAGTTGAATACAGATCATGGACTACTCAGTTGTCATGGATACATTGTACAGATGACTGGCTACGATTCTACCACAGAGCAAAACATGTACTATATATATGTAAAAAAATATATAAAACTGGACACAACTGCTGTTGTGTTTTTGTGAATCAAAGCAATTCTGATGTCAGACATGATTTGACTTGTAGCTTTGTAAACATAAGGATGCCTCTATTCTCTGGGTACTCCGGTCAGTGTTTTATCACCCTGCTTTAACCTGAAGAGCTTGTTTGCTGCCAGAGGGCTTTCCCGCCCCACACAGCAACACCCAACAACTACTGATATAGATTCACAGGAGATGCGATGGGTGGGGAGAGCGATCGTTTTCCCATGAACGAGGGTCATGAACAAGAAGTTCAGTGCAAGGGAGAGGTGATTCATCCCGAATGGTAGTCTGACTTGGTGACACGGGCCAGTTTTCCTGACAGAATTAACAAATGACTAACAAATTAATGAACACAGCAGCTGCATGCTTGGAAACCATCAGAGACAGAGGGATGACAAAATGCAGCGACCATCTGTGTGGGTGCACAGATTGTGAGATTCGTCATTGTGCATGTGTTAGAGTGAGTATTCTCATGTGCAGATTCAGGCCTTCCCTAAGCAGCGATGAGTGGGCACAATGGTTGGTAGTTTTCTTGTCTGAGGCTCCGATAGTCCTCTGTGTGGGCCATTGCCTGCAAACCAATCCTTGCATTCATCAGAAATGTCAGAGTAGAGCTAAATATATTCGGAAAAACAAAGAGCCTATTGTGTTTTCATTATTTCTCATTATTTTCTGATTTCATGTGTAAGATGAAAGCTCCATTAGGTCCACATTTAGTCATGTTAAAAGGAGAGATGGAATGCCCGGTAAGTTGATAACTCAATAAACAATGTGGAGGCCTCTAACTGCAATTCTGGATCTGGGACAGTGAACCACTGAAGACGTGATGCCGCTGGGAGCAAGAATCATAGATATTAGCAATTTCAAGCTAAATGTAGAATACTGATAGAACTTCTTTTAACTTCAGCAAGCTCACACCCAGAGTTGTATATTCTGTACAGATTTGTTCCATTTGATAATTTAAACTCTATTATTGGAGCTTTTTCAACTGGAGCGATGAGTCAAGGCTTCCTCAGGATCGGTATGCATAACTTTTTGGTGTGAGCAAGTGTGTCATAAAAACACAGGACCTTCAATAAGAGAAGAGAAGGGCATACAAACAGTCTATTATCCTCTGCCAGCCTTCCTAAATCTGTGACAGGGACATGGTGTCATTAATAATCTGTTAATGACATCACATCCCTGTAGTCGAGTCAGTTGCACAGTCAAAGCTTAAGAGGTTTACCATGCCACAGTTTACACAGATCACACACACGACTCAGACACGGCCAAGTAGATTGACACTTATTAGACCCTCCCATGAAACCCTGCGTTCTCAAATAAGCTTCTTCTTCTTCTTCTTTCGCACCTCTATTGTAGATCACAGTCGACCAATGAGCAAGAGGTGAGAGCTGTGTGAGCTGAACCACGAGGCATGAGATCCTGCCTTGCCTGCAAGACAACAGGTATTGGTACAGCAGCCTGGTGTAAGGTAGAGATCCACCTCACTAAAAATAAAAGACAATTATGCTGGTGTAATGGCCTGCATATTCCCAGTGGAAATAATCTGATTAGACCAGCTGCAGAGATATTCTAATTAGGCCTTGTGATTTTTGTGCCATAACTTGTTACCAATGTAGGAAAAATAAGTTTCACATTCTGTGCTGAATCATGGACTGGATTGGACCTTTTGTGTCAAACTGCATGAAAATGCGTATTATGCATAGAAAACATCACTGACAAAATAGCTATATTCAACCAGCCCCTTCTTCATAAACACTGCACAAAGCGGAGGATCACTTCACCACATCCCCTTGGTTACGGTATAATCAATATTCCAGACCGTGCACTCATGCCAGTGGAAATTATCTGCCAGGTGTTAATTGTGGAGACAGATGCCAGTGAGTTTTTGTTGATACTTAAACGTTGTTCGAGCTAATCCTGCTGAAGGAGAACAATAGCCAAGGAGGCAGTGGTCTGAACTCACCTATTTAACTTGCAGAACATGTTCTGTAAGCTGCTTTAACTGCAGGTAATCCACTAGGATCAGGCAGAGGAGTCCTAGCCTCACTTTCACTGCATTTTATAACCAACCTGGATCAGTCTACATATGTCAAATTAAATGCTAGTTCTTTCTAATATTCTTATACAAAATGTATAGATGCATAAATATCCTTTTGATTTTGATCCACAAGTATTTTAATCATATTAAAGTTGATTTGCTTGTTTGCTCCATTAATTATTTAACATATCTAATATAATAATGTAATTATAATAAGATGTAGCTTCTTCTTATGAAAATAACAATATTATAACAATAATATAGTTCACATTTTCAGAATGAAGAAAAAGACCGTGCTGGATGCTGTACACAGGACTGGTAATGGGATTGTCACAGCTTAGCTTGCACTGAAACATTTGGGACTGACTATTTGTCGGTGAGCTGTTGCACAAGGTTTCAACCTGCTTTAGTGAAGTGGCTCACACATGATTAGTCTCAACCTGAAGTATCTTCCATAACAACCCCACTGTCCAATGAGTGCCTGATCCTCCAAGCAGACTCAGTGGGATCATTTGAGGATCATTGCACACGATTGCAATGCAGTGTGACACAATGACAGTGATTAAAGCTAATCTTGGGGATATGTTAGTTTATGATGAAAACCAATCAGTACCCTATATTCATTTCCCCTTTATCTTAGAAATATGGTGTCTAAATCCCACTTAGCTACCTTTAAGCAAACTGAAGACATAAACTGCTTAATTAAGATCTTGTGTGCTGTGAACATAGTGTAGGTGGAGTTAAGATATGTATGCATGTGCAGGTCTGATCAGTGGTGAGAGCAGCTGTGGAGGCGTTTGCCTCTTGGGCTCTAGAACTTCCTGCTGAGCCTGCTGCAGGTGTCCTGGACCAAATTTAACTTAACATCTGTGATGGGAGGAGCCAAACTGAAAAACCCCATTGACATCTCCTTCCTCCAACACTGAAGTGAAGCTGCAAAATCACCTGCTCCTTTACACACAATGTACTAAGAAAGAGTCATATTTATAAAAAAGCATCCTAAAATTCTAAAAGTACCTTGAGTTTACTTTAGAAGAAGAGTGTTTTTGGGTAATTGAGCAAATTATATGACTGATTCAATACATGTTGTTTAATCTGTTGATCCATTCAATACAACAAACATAGGAACATTAAAAATGTACAGAATCATGTGGTTCAAAGAACTGATTTCATACATTAAGAGTTGAAACGTATTCATACATGAAGATCACATTAATGTTTTATTATTTTTTTGTGGTTTCTACTACAAGCTACACTGACTTTTATCAGGCTCTCTTCATGTAAAAATCCTTTTTTAAAGGAAGTTGTGAATAACTGAAATTTGTCTAAATAGATTGCTGATATTTTTTCTGTTATCAGCCAACATCCAGACAAAGTCAAGACTTGAAAGAAATGTTTCAAACTGGACTTTGAGATGCCTTTGCCAGCAGGTCCAGCAGTTTTTATTTGGCTCCAGGATTCAAGGACATCTGCTCCCTCATATGAGAGGCGCTCCATTTTTGAATAAATGGACTGCCAGTTGTAATTTCTCCACTGGTCACTCATCCTAAAATAGTGTCTCACCCCTTTATCAACTGATGCATGGCTCTCACAAGTATAATCTGTGTCTTCTGTCTGGTCAAGATACACTTGGCAGGATATTTAGGTTAAAGTATTGTTAGCTTAAATGGGGCTGTGGGGCAGCAATGAAGGATGAAGGGTGATCCCATATTCAGAACGCACCTTAATCACCTAAAAATCAAAATCTCTTCTCCGAGTGAGACAACTCAACTTTTACTATAGCCACAAGCACACTGTTTTACAATTTTTTTAGGGTTATCTTGACTTATGTGCTTTAAAGGAATAGTTTGACATTTTGAGAAATATACTCGAAGATCAATACCAGTAAATATATTGCTGGAGTAAGTATGCAGCTTAAAGACTGGAAACAGGAGGAAGCAGCTAGCCTGCCTGCCTACCAACATCTCTAAAGCTTAAGAACCTGATATATTTCATTAGTTTCATCTGTACAAATTTAAATTATTTCATGTCTTGGCTGGAAGCAGTAACTTTCTATAGTCTCCGCTGGTGACAATGGCCACTGGCCAAGAAATAGTCCAGCACATAATCCCCCTGTTAGCTGCTAGTTGTTAACTGGTGAGTGTTTTTCAGTCTTAATGCCAAAACATGGATGGTATTAATCTTGTCATCTGAATCTCCACACACAGGTAAAGATGCATATTTCCCAAAATGTCAAATTATTGCTTGAAACAAATCATCATGAGGCAACCTAACTGAGAGCAAGTGGAATGAGACCACAAGCAGGAAACAACAACAGACACGTCTTCAAGCGAACTAGTAGGTTAATTTCTTGTTTTACTTTTGCAGTGTTTATCTGTGGCAAGCTAAAATGTGGTGTGATAGTATGATTAAGACGATTTATTGGAACTAATTTCAGTGAATAGAAGTGAATGACATACTGAGGTCAGGTCTCTTCCTGAAATGATAAAAATTCATTGAGCTCTGTAAGGAGAGATGCTATAAAAACAATGTTTTTTTCATGTACTGGTCAATTTTGAGATTTGGCTTGATTCTGATTTATGGAGTTAACTAAATGAAACATGTAACTCAGTGTTTAGATTTGTATTCTGAAAATGTATGCAAATTATCACATTTGAAAGAGACAATGCCTCAATTTGCATATTTAAACTAATAATTTCTAAAAACGTGTAATACAAAAAATAATTGTCTAAATGTAAATGGTAATAATAAACAGTTTTTTTCCCATTAATCTGTAAACTTTCCCCACAAGAATCAGTGGTTACTTTGGCATCAAACATTATGTACTTACGTGATGATTTTTCGTGTACTTACAAGTTGTAAGTATACCGCCCCCCCATTTCAAAGTCATGAAGTGTACCATTCAAACAATGATGGCAGTTATTCTAAAAAACATTTACTTTCCTTCAGAGATGTCATTCTCGAAATACCATCACAAAATGGCATAACAGGCTCCCGCATTGTAAGGCATCATTGACGTATTTGTTTTTGTATGGGGTGTGTGTGTGTGGAGGGGGTACAGCGGGGAAGTTCACCTCATGTGATTAACTGGTGGTTGCTAGGTGACCATCCTGGAAACGAGCCATTCATTTGCAGCCTGGCTCCTCAACAGTCAGGATTTGAGAACAGCCTTCGTGCACCTCTGAACCAGCCGCTGCTGTCCAAATCACCTCCTGTACACATAGCCGGTTGCCATAGGGATTTCAGGGACATCTGACTCAAAAATGACATGAGTCATGTATTTGAAGAGAGGCTGTTTTTTCTTATACTCATTGTAGATTTGTTGAAAGGACAGTGGAATCTGGTTTATCACCAAGGCACAATAAAGAGGGTCACAAATTGAAAGCATTAAGAGCTGATTCTTGTCCTCAAATGAAGTGTTGAATCTGTTGGTAACAGAGGTAAAATATTAGACCACTGCACACATGGTTTAGTTGATGGCGGAGATAGAAACCTTGACCTAGAACTTTCTATACATTTCTATCCTTTGGTTTGAGAAATGCCTGGCTATTCTTTTTTCCTCTGCATTCTCTCTGTCCTAGTTTTCTGCAAGGTCACAGCCACAGCTAACATCAAGCCCTCCACATGGCAGTACAGTATTTCTGATAATACACTGTATCTTAGCATTGATCACAAAAACAACATTTTGTACTGTTACTCTGGCTTGTACCTTGCAGATGTCAATCAACTTGGGTTGATTTCTTGTTGTATTATACTACTACTATGTGTCCAATCACACTCCATTGTATTTGTGGAGTTTAAAGGGATAGTTTGACATTTTGTCAAATCCCTGCCCAGAGTTAGATGAAAAGATCAATTCACCTCTGTCAGCCTAAAGGTAACCAAAGGTAATCCACCAACCAGCAGCTCTAAAGAGCTCACTATATAAAGCAACATTATGTAGAAATTGGTACTTTTGTGATTAAGTGCCTCCAGTTTCAAAGTAGCAAATACTGACAGTTGATTTGTGCAGATTTGGTTCCAAAAGTCCATATGGAGAGCAAAAAAGGCAAAACATTTTGGTTTTAGCGTTTTATTAATTTAACTTAAATCCATTCACATGCAGATATCAGTTTACAGAGAATAGTAGAATTGTGTCTTTCTTGTCTTAGGTTGCCAATTGGACTATGGAGGAAATTAACCTGGATATCTCTTATTTGGATCCAAAACAAGCCTAGAAACATGGATCTCTGCCCCCAGAGGCTAAATCACTGCCACTGTGGGTTCTGAGATTGGTTATGACAAGTCACAGTGTCTCATTTTTACACTCTACAGTCAGTTCAGATTAAACGAATGAGATACAACATGTGAAACTATTGTGGGTGGATTTAGTTTTTTAGGACAGAGGCAGGTTAGCAGGACTTTGTGAGGCAACTAGACGACAAGATCAAGCAAGAATCCATCTTGCCAGGCTTCAAGCTATGCGCCTGTGTCTGAACAGTGGTTACTGACCAGTCAGCATTCATATAAGGAAGTACTGGCAGCTACAGGATGAGCTACATGTGTGGTTTAATGCAAGGTTGTGTGTGATGGCGGCAGTGTTTAGCTCAGTTGGTAGAGCAGCCGCTCAAGGCTCAGTCCTTGCTGCGGGAGCCCAGGGTCCGAGCCCGGGCCTGTGGCTCTTTCCCGCATGTCATTCCCCATCTCTCTCTCCCCACATTTCCTGTCACTCTTCAGCTGTCTCTATCACAATAAAAAAAAAAAACAAAAAAAAAACAAAAAAAAAAAAAAACAAAGGTTGTGTGTGACTGCCCGAAAACAACAATGGTGTCTGCTAAAGAGATGCTGCTTGCATCAGTTATTTCCAATGTGGAGAGGATTTCTTTATCGAAAGAAGAGAACAGAACAGAAGAAAAGAAAGATGTTTGTGATCCTTTTCTGACTTCAGGCTTTGGTTACGTTATCTGATTGGTTGAAGACATTATTCATCCAATCACCTTGCCTGTATTTTTTGAAAGTGCTCGCCCCTTTTCAGACAGTTTCCAACAACGACTTCCCAGATGGTTCTGGTGCAGTAAGGTTACTGCTAGTGCTAAGCTAAGCTAACCAGATGCTTCTTGTAGCTTAATATTTACAAACAGTCGTGAGCGGTATCGCTCTTCTCTTCTGATGCTTGGTAAGAATGTGAATAAGTGTATTTCCCTAAGTTATTCCTTTAGGTGGAGTTTTTAATTCCTGAGTACAGATCAGATCCGGTACTATGCAAAGAACAGCTCGTTTTAAACAGAAAGAAATCTCAGGTAACCCTCACAGAGGAGAAAATATGGGTCAAAACAACAACATCCTGCGCCATTCGCCTCTCCACTGGGTGACACAGAAACCAATCAACTTGACAGTGGTCTCCGATCAGCACAGGGCTTCCATCTCCTCCCACCATTTAGTCTCTCTCAGCCCCAGTGTGGCTGGAGCACTGGTCCCAATTCTGGATGAAACACGGTCTCCATCCTAATTAACCCAGATGTGGATATTAATAAAATGAAAGCAGGTCTAGACTAGAAACGGGTCAGATTGAACAGAGAGGGTCCTGATTTCAGAAACGTCACACTAAAGTGGGACACCTTCGCCCCTCCTTTGACGGGGGAATAAAGTCTGTTTCTATATAAAAAAATCCCCCCTGGCTCTTTTTAATTGCTCCCACCTCTCTGGAGGTTTGAGTGCGATGAGGAGCTGAGAATATCTGCAACGGGAGGCTGCATCGCACGAACACAGAAAAGAAATGTCAAGTTGATGGAAACATGACAGCTATTACTTTAACTGAGAATTTTGATGTTTTGTTTTTACTGACATGATGACATCTTATTGCATGAAACTTTGGGAACCAAGGGTGTAAAGCTCAATTCTGTGGCCTATGTGGCTAAGAAACCTATTAAACATCATTCCTCCCATCTCTGTCAGCGCAAATGATGCTTCAGTTCCTTCCAGATTCCTGTGTCATGTGAGAAATGGGGTATGTATGTGCTCGGACAAGATTAGAGCTGCAAGTAAATCTGGTGAGAAACACTTGTCCTACACAGGACAAGCCCTCCCCTGACAGATGAAATGGATTGCGAAAGAACAGACAGGAATGTCAACAAGTTTTCTCTCTCAGAAAAATAATAGTCTTGTTTTTTTTCCTGCCTTGAGATTTAGTTTGCATCATCTTACAGTTGAGTGGGAGACAGTGCCAGATCAAGAGACACCGGGGAGAACCAAACAGGAAACAATGACGGGCACAGACGTGACTCATCCAGCTGATTGTCTTGAAGGAGCCACAGATTGTTTCTTTTTTTAACGAGTGGCTGAATTAACCAAGATTTCAGTGGAAATAGAGAGAACTATGTAGACATAGTTTTATATAAAACTGTGAGAAAAGGGGAAAAATCTTTTCTCAATTTTTATGATTAAATTTAGATTATTTCAGTTGAGAATAGATAAATCCAGTGGAAGCAACTGAACACAGTTGTTGGCACCACAGCGGCACTCTTTCCTCTGGAGGCCGTCTGTCCTACTGGCCTGTATGGCAGCATCACTTTGAGTGGACAGCAACTCCACAGGAGGCTGATTGCTGTATCCTCCTGAGTAGTCAAATGTCAGCTCCTCTTGTGCATCAATGTTCCGTCCAGCAAACAGCGCCAGTCGAGGGACCACAGAGTGTACACGGACTGGCTGCATGAACAGGTTGGGCTGGCAGGAGTGGTTGAGAAAGCGGCCTACGTTTCCCGCCATGGCAGGGTCAACAAACGTCTCGGTGACAGCGTCCACGCCTGCATGCTCCCTCAAGGCAATGATGTAGTTATTTTCCTCAGATCTCTGGGCAAGCTGTCTGCGTCTAGCCTCCTCAAAACTGATCACCTCTCCTGCATACTCGCACACAAACGTCCCGTGCGGGATTGCCTCTAGTGTCCGTACCCCCCAGCCCCTGTTCTTGGTGCTGAAAACCTCCAGACTGAGTCTAAGTCCTCTCTGCACCACCCGGTTAGAGCAGGAATCACTGCAGGGGCAAAGGGCGTTACACTCAAACACAGGTGAGCAGTAACCAGAGTCTGTTCTGCTCAGGTTCAGCAGTGTGCCGCTGCTGTCGTATTCCTGGCCATGTGTCTGCAGGCAGGAGCAGCTCTCAGTGAAGCAGGAGTGGGAAATGCAGGAGCATCCTGGAAGGGTGACTTCACTGGGGTCAACAGTGCATCCTGGTCCCTGAATGTTATCTGGAGAATACTGAAAAATGACAAGAGCAGTCAAAGTTGAAGTTGGCTGTCTTTGTGTTACTGGACAGTGAACTGAATACATTTCAGTTTTGGACTGTTGATAAGACAAAATATGATATCTGAAGACACCACCTTGAGCTTTAGGAAAATGTGGCATGCCTGAGAGTTCATTGAACGACATAATTTACAAGTCTTTAAGATTTGTAATGTAACGCAGTCAGAAAGGTCCTAGGGTGTTATCTAGGACAACTCCTCTGGTTCTGGAGAGGCAGTTATTTTATAGTTCCCTGTACTGTAGTCAGAAGACGAGGCTGTAGATTGTAATGATCTGCTGCCATCTGCTGGCAAAATAATAGATTTGGTCTGACAGAGCAGATAACCACCAGGTTTGATGAGTTCTTGCAGGTTTTCTAGACAAAGCTCAAGTATAATTCCTTCAGTATCAACATTCTAAAATTTTTTTTTTTGCAAGTCGCTTTAGATAAAAGCATCAGCTAAATCTATTATCTCACATGTTCCTAACAGATCTCAACTTAGTCTTTAATTGCAGTAATACAATCAAGTTCAATCCTGGAATTGTATTCCTTATATTCTATTTTGCATGGTAGTATTGCTGTGTAGTAAAATGAATTTGGACAAAACACATACTTAATATTTATTCTTAAACGTGTTTTCTGATGTTGTAGCACATCCTGTGGGTTCTACATGAAAGCAACATCACAGTATCCACAGTTCCTCTTCTTTGTTTTTCATAACTTTGATGGGACATTATAAATATATAAAGGTATATTGGTATCTATATTGTCAGATACATAACAAAGGTGATGTGTGAAGTAGAAACAGTACTCTCTTTATGTAGTTTGTCTACCAGAGAGCACTGACTTTTATTCAATGTCCACCTCTGTAAATATTGTGTATTGTGGTAACAATTCTTTAAAAACAACACTTTGTTTGTAAGTGTCATGATAGTATTTTTTTGAAGTTATCTGTAACCATGGGGCTACAGGATCTGTTTACATGAACACGTCAAATCAAAGGGATTAAAAGGGGAGTGACACTGGTGGTGACATCATCATCATCATCAGAATGATCTTTGGATGCATCTACCGTATGTCCATCTGTTCCACGAGGAGTGCGTAGAGAGTCATGATTCACGTTTGATTGCTGCTGTGATGCATTATGACATGATTTACAGGTTTATGCTCTGGCCTTTATCAGATACAGATACAAGCTGGTTGCACACGACTCACAAGTGACCAAGAATAGACCTTTTTCATGGCGGACATTTTAAAATGTCACAGCAGGAGAAACTAGTAGAAAAATACAAAAGTTAATGATAATTTAGCTGCTGTACTTTCAGGGTGCTGACATTGTGCATGCTGACTCATGGTTCATGTCATTAACACCTGTGTTTTCCCTACAAGTTTGAAGAGAAAAGACCCGCAAACCTGTCCTGTAACTTCTAACATATTCATGTGTTTTTATACATGTATCTCAGGGATGTCCAAAGTACGGCCCGGGGGCCAATCACGGCCTGCAGTCAGATTTCATGCGGCCCAAAGCTTTATTTTTATAATATATTATTTATGGCCTGCTAGGATTGTCAGATACTGTATGACTGGAAGATTTGTTTTTTTGGTTGACATAACGAAGCATTTGAACCTCTAAGGACATAACTGCTGGTGTTATATATCTGTAGATGTGACACAAAATATTACTTTCTGAATGATTTTGTGAAAGAGAAGAGCAAGAGTGATATGTTTTAAACTTAAATGTTAACAGACTTTGCATTACTCATAATAAGTCATGTTTAAAATGAACATGAGGTGAAGATTTGTATCAACTTCATGTAAGTTTAATGTATTCCATACAGTTTATTCTGTGTCATCTGACTTCAGATGTGAAAGAAAGGAAGAACTGGTTTTTAGATTTGTTCACGCCTGATTGGTTTAGATTTGGTTACATTGTCGTTTAAAACAAAACAAAAAAAGATAACTGTGACAATGAAAATAAAATTGTTAGAGAACAGAGCATTTGTATGTAGCTTTTATTGGTGATTTTTTTTCATTGTTATAATGTATATGTATAATAGTATTGGCCCCCGGGCATCTTCACATTGTCTTTAAAGGTACAGTGTGTAGAATTTAGTTGCATTTAGTGGTCCAGTCACTGCATTGTAATCTCCTCACATCACCCTCACCTTCCTAATGTAAAGGAGAAACAACACTTTAAGGACCCTGTTTAGAGTCAGTATTTAGTTTGTCTGTTCTGGACTACTGTATAAATAAGGTGTTTCAACATGGCGGCCTCCATGAAAGGGGACCCTCTCCCACTGTAGATATAAAAGGATATTTTTTAAGTAACAAACATAAAAAGATTCTTATTTTCAGGTGATTATACATGCAGCAAAACATAGTTATGAATATTATATTCCATGTTTGCCTTATTCTGAAAATAGAGGCCCTAAATCTTACACACTGGACCTTTAAAAGAAGTTTGGACACCCCCGCTGTAACTGAAGTATTAGCTTACGTAGAAATGCTATGTTATCGCGAAAATAACATAAACGGCACTAAAACAACACCTGTGCTCTCATGACACTCTGACAAAACAACCGAATGACTGCTATAAATATGGCGGTCTTAAAGTCTGTTTACGTTGCTGAAACACAGATATAACATTTACTGACGCTAACTGCAGCTGTTCAGCTGCGGACAGAAACATACTGCGTGTCATTACCTGAAATACGGGAAATGTCAGCGCACCTGAACTCCTCTTAATTAAAACAGGGACGCTCTCGAGACCGTTGCTCAAATCCAAACTATCAATATTCATATTCATATCCGGAGTTTCCATTAAAACACCAGCAGAGCAGACAGACCGGCTGGGATTCAAAACAACATGCTGGAA
The DNA here is from genome assembly GCA_033000465.1 of Sciaenops ocellatus. Lineage (NCBI taxonomy): Eukaryota > Metazoa > Chordata > Actinopteri > Sciaenidae > Sciaenops > Sciaenops ocellatus. The sequence goes on along the minus strand of CP136884.1, from coordinate 4,764,421 downwards.
GCGGCTACTTCCGGTAGTTTAATTACAGAGTAGCCCCATCTAGTGGCGAGTTTGTGTTACTACACCACTGTAATTACGACCCGTGTGGTTTGACCATCTGTCCGTCCGTGCTCAGGACAAAGTTGACAGGAGCTCATTAAGGACAAACAGCGTGAGTTAACTGTCTCGTCTGATCTGCTGTGAGGATGAAACTGGAGAGAATTACTTATTGGAAATTATAAAAGCAGCTTGACAGTGTCACATCTATTTATTTAATATATTATATTAGCGGTCCCATTTATTCAACAGTGATTTTCTTTCTTGGCTTCTTTCTTTCTTTGCTCAATTTTTGTGCTCAGACCTCCAGTTTTTCATCATCATCACCATCCCAAAGCACAAGTAGTTTTAGGTTATCTAGTAGTGTGCAGTGATGTCACATGTCCTGCAGATGGCAGGACTAGTTAGGCAAAGTACTATTAGTATATTCCTTTGAATTCACAACTAAACTTCTGCATGGTGAGCATAGATGGATAAACAACAGAAGGAATCAATTAATTAATCAATCAGTTAATACACATTGAAAGAGAATACTGCATGTATAATAGTTAAAATAGCTGCTTCTGTCATGACAAAGACCTCTTTCACGCTTTTCTTCTTTCGCTCTTGTTCTCAAGATAAAGCAGACTACCCACATGACCAAACCAGTGAGTTTGCCTGTGGGCACCTGTGCATTCACAGCAGCCCAGACAAACCCAGCAGCTGTTAAAGCCCGAAAGAAGAGTCTTGATTCAAAGTTTTTTCTCACTGTTCAGTTCAGTTACACAATAACATAAATAATTTTGCTGGAACGTCATTCTTTTTCCACTAAGTTGTGTATTTTTTCCCTGCTTAACCCCCCTGTGGTGTTACAGTGGTGTTGTGTGGAACTGATATGCAGTGGTTTATTCTCTGGTGGTTATCTGAGGCAGATGGGGGGGAGGTCACATTGTCAGCTGGCATTTCCACGCTGCACACAAGTGACCAAGGATTTTCCTTTGAGAGTCAGCCTTCATCTTTGTCCTTGGGCAAAATTAGAGATGTCAGTCATTAGCCATGCATCCACTGTAGGTTTCAGAGTTTGCATACTCAGTCACAAGCTGAAATGGTAGAAGTGAATGGTACAAGTATTTGACAATTAACTGATTGACAGTTTGACAACAACAGAGGTTAGTGCTGAAAAGAACATGGGCTTCATGACTCAACTGTTGTGTTGTGCTTCTACAATAGCTTTCAAAATACACCACAGACGTTTGTACAGATAGTTGATGAACTGCAGATGTACTGTGTGATGCCCCAAATCAATCCGCATTTTCAACAGTTGTATGATTTAATATAGAGCTCTACATTCAACCACTGAATGATTGTTACTTCGTTAGCATTAGACTAGAAAATTAAACATTAAAAAGCACATCTCGTATATATACAGCTCTGTGAGACTGTACTTCAACACAGCATGTTAGTGTTAACATGCTGATGTTTCATAAGTATAATATTTAACCATCTTCACCATCTTAGTTTACTGTGTTAGCATGCTAACATTAGCAGTAACATAAAATACAGGTGAGATTGTTGGGTCAATAGTTTTGCAGATATTATATAGGTATATAGATATAGGTATTTGAAAAATTCAAAAATCTGACCTGCGTATTTGAGAAGGAGATGAATGTCCAGATTTCATGGTAATCTATTCAGTATTTGTCCAGATTTTACCAACAAAAGTCAGCCTCTTGTTGGCACTAGAAGGCAGGTGAGGCAGTGACCAAAGGATTCAACCTCTGGGAACCACAAATCTCTGTAAGAAAATGTCGCGTTCATTATGTGGATGTTCAGATATTTCACAGATTAAGTCAAAACCTTGACTAGTTGGTGGTGCTAGACAGGTACAAGTCAGAGTATCAACAATGTTTGAATGGTTCATCCTCTGGGGAGCATGAATGTCATTACAATATTTCAAACCAATCCGTCCAACAGTTGTTAAGATCAGAGTGATAGACCAACTGACTGACAGACCGACATTGCAGTCCCTGAAGGCATGCTGCTAGCATGGCTAAAAATAACACCAGTTTCAAAGAGGTGCCTGTCAAGATGAAAGTGAAAAGGCATCAGACCTCTGGCCGTATAGCCACAAACTCACCAAATGAGAACTATGATAAATATATATACATCTATGATCACTAGAATTATTCAACCATTTTTTTTCTTTTTGTGAAAGTTGACTTTTTAATGTTAATACAAAATTCTAGGAAATTAAAATGATATGGCAATTTCTCATAAAATACAATCCAACAGGGGGTAGAGGCATGAAACCCATATATCCTTGTGTTCATTAAATTTGGGCCTTAATTAAGGCCAGAATATTAACACTGATGACTGCATATTTAAGGATTTGGTGAAAAAGTTGCATAATCTGTCTCATGCACCACACATCTTAAAGCAGTAACTCAATCTGAACATCTTTTCATTTTTAAACATTTCAAAAAATTTCAGGTTCATTTTGGGTTTTATAGTTTAACATCTGTTCATTGGTTTTCTTTTTAGCTTTTAAAAGGGTATTTCCTAGAGTACATAATATGACTTGACATTGTGGATCTCATTGTGCCATCTGACAATGGGATGAAACGGCTTCCCTTGTTCCAGATGAGGAAGGTTGTTGGGGGTCTGTTGGCGCTGTTGGGCGCTGTTGTCAAGGATCTTTTGGCTTTAATGAGAACACACACACACACACACACACACACACACACACACACACACACACATACACACACATACACACCATCACAAAAGAGCTGAACTTTGAGGCTGGACTACAATTGGTTGGAGAGTTAATGAACCAAAGGCATGATAGAGCCTGTTCTCTGGGGAGATTATCAACAACAGTCCAGCACTCCCTTTGCTTCTCTGCTGATTGACTTGGCCTCAAATTGGCTGTGATGCTTCTCCCAGCTTGTGAGGAAAGCTGTGCCGTGGCCGTGTGGATGCACTGTTGTCTGGCCTGACAGTGGAGAACAAATAAAATTTCAAAGGTTTCCCTCATCTGCCTTTGTCAGCTTGAGTAGGCATAATTATGATGACTTGACCCCAGAGGTTTCAAAGAGGTTTTTTCTGACTGCTCCATTGAGTTCATCAAAGGCCATCAAAGGCAGTCCAACAAACAGGGAAGCAGAGATGCTCTGATAAGTCACAGAGAGGACCAGAGAGAAAGACAGAAAGAAAGAAAGAAACCCATGAACACTTTGTTCAAACTTTTGGGTAAGAACACAGTTCACAGGAGGATGACTTCAGTCTGTATCCGTGCACCCTGTGGCAATCATCCCACGAGACTGGGTGCCTTCCTCTGCTGCCAGGCAACTGCAGCGACAGTGCGATTCACTCACATGACAAGATTTTGCAAAGCAATTAAGCAAGGAGTCAAGGGGGTTCATCAGCCTCCTGAGGCAAGCAACATATTTAGCTCTTTGCTCTGAGTTTAAAAAATGAATGAAGTTTGATAGAAATTTGCCGAGAGACAAGTAAGTCAAGACTGTACACAGCGAAACAACATCTGAATTTCTTAAAAAAATCTTAAAATCAAAGCAGTTTTATTTATATCATACTGTCTCATATGGCCAGATACAGATACCTACATAATGTATATCATACCTATATATATCATATACCTACCTACATACAGTACCTTAACCATCTGGACTAAAGGATGGTTCCAAAGATTATGCCAAATTTTGATCTTCACAGGTTTTAAATTCCTCACCAGTTCAAATATTGATATATCCTACTCTAAAATACAAAACACAAAGTATTTTTTTGTTTGTTCAAATCATGCTTGCCCACAGTGTTTTCAGAAAAAAACCTTCTAACATAAGTTGCAGTTTTTAGTTTTCAAGGGTTAATGCTACTTTTAATGTAATTTTTAACCTTTTCTTTGGTTTTCAATATTTCACCACAAAATGTTCCCCTGAAAGTTCTTATTGGAAAAATGTTACTGTGCTTTCACTCTTCCCAAAGTTATGAAATGTATTTATTTTCATATCAATATATATTATATTATATCAATGACACACATTATGGCACAAAATTAAATTTTAACTTGAGACTGAATTACAATGGATAACTACACAAAAGAAAAAGAAAATGAGATAATGCTGACATTCAAAGAACCATTCAGGAACCTGCAGACAACCTCCTTCTAATGTTACTGATCTACAGTCACATTCTTTACAAGCTGTTGTGTTCAATCAGATCAATGAAGCAGTCACAATAACCACTCATTGTGTGAAAGCACCTTTTGAAGACTGATTGTTAAATCTGCAATATGGTGACTTCAAACAACACTTCACTTTACAAAAGAGTCAACTCTGCTCCACTGGATGACATTGATGAGTTTGAGAATTCAAATTTACTGGACTAAGAAAGAAGTAAAATACCATGTTGTTCAGTTCCAAAATATGGTGTATTATACTACATTATACTTTAATGTGACTGAACGTTTTATGCCTTTGTAGATCCACAATGATCGGTAACCTGACGTGCACATGTAATGTCAGCAGACTAACTGAATGAAGATAAACTGGTTGAAATGACACTTATTTTTCTGAAGACCTCTCAGGCTGTTCATCATCTGTTTGGTAAATTGAGAACACTGTTAAGAGTTCAGGGTTAATGAACTAAAATAAATATACAGCATCTGTGTAAAATGAAAATCACCACTAATAATACTGTGGTGGCAGATATGGTGGAAACCACATTGATTATATGTTTGAGACAGCAATTATCTCCCATTAAACTATCATTTTCTGTGAGAGATCTGTAAATGTATCCAGTCATTTCACATGTTAATCCACAGAAAACAAAGATTGTTTAAAACGATGAAGTATTAAGTAAGTAGTAATACTGTACAGCATGGTTCAAATCAAATGACAAACAAGATTACAAATGTTCAGGTGCACTTCAGGACTTCACAGTTTCCTTTCACTCTTACCAGAATACAGAAGCATGCAGCAACACAAGTTTTACAGAATAAAAAGGGAATAACAGCGATGTATAATCTCAGCAATCAATACACAGCTTTCACAAATCAAGTCAGTCAGCCGTGTTCCCTGTAAAGATGTTGAATCGCTCAAGAGGCTCCATTCTTCCAATCCAATCAATACCCTTTGTCTGTCTCCACTTAGCCGGCTATGGGTCAGTGTCTGTGTTTTAAATGGGGTGTAATAATCGGTGCACACTTTCTCTGCAGGACCCCTCGTGCTGTAGAAAGAAAAAGAACAGCGTCTCACCTCAGACCATCTGTTTACTGTACATGCTATGTTTTAAAGACATGTTCACTGTGCCTTTTGGATCTCCAGCTGATGTTTAATCAGTGTTAAACAACCTTTTTTATTTAAATCTTGCAGGTCAGTTCAGGTCCAGTGTTGCAGCAGTAGAAGCAGTCGAGCTGCACAGGCATGAAGGCACAAAGGTTTCCAGGTTTCACATCATATATTTTGTGATTATTTCCCATCAGTCTCTGTCTGCTAGATTTTTGGTACCAGGAGACATTGTGTTCAATGTTCACAGCTCATTTTCAGCTCCTCATCAGTAATGATCACAAAAACTGTTTTTATGTTCTGCCTTCAGCACACACAGGCATAAAACTGACTGTCTATGAGAAGTCAATTCTTCGCCCTTTGTTTACTACACACCCACCGGTTTGAACTCATGTTGTGTCCTCTTTGTTTATGCCGTTTGTTTCACTTTGTATAATGTCTTTTGACCGTCTATGTGTGCCCGTGCTTGTTTTGTAACCATCTTATTGCACAAAAGAGAGCCGTGTGGAGAATGATTACAACACACAGCAATGAACACTTTAAAGTCGTGTCATCATCATGGAAAGAGCTTCAGAGCAGAAGGGAACTTACTTTGTTCCTTGGATGAAATGTAACCTTGTTAATCTGACCCTCTGAGTAAATATTTGCTATTAGCTGAGACAAGAGCTTAAAGAGTTTGTCAGAGAGGAGTTACTGTGTTATTATAATAATTTCACTGTTCTGTTTTCAAGTATTTCTGTTTGATCTTAAACTGAACTGAAATGGTTGCATACTGTTCTATAAGTAAACAAGACAGGGCACAACGCTGGTGTAAACGCTCTGTGTGGTTTTTTAGGGCCACAATCAGTTCCAGTGTGACTTTCAACAAACATTAAGGTAGACAACAACAGCACATACAAATCAAATTTGATGACACAAATATATATAAAGAACATCAAATGAATCCAGACTCTCAAACTTATGAAATTAAACATATTTTGATGAACTGAGTTACACAAATGACTCCGAAAAGAAAATTTAGTACAGAAGGTGATAAAAATTGGACATGGAAAAAGGGAATTGGACAGAGGTACATGATTGTCTGTCTATTCTGATTAAATGGATCTAACAGTGGTTCAGTTGTGTTTTTGTCAAATTTAACTGAGCATATCTATAATCATTTTAACCTGGCAAATGTTAGTTGAAATGTAGTTTGATTTGCAACACTAAATGTATCTTTTGATTTATATTTAATACATAACGTATTCAATAACCTATCCAAACTAGCACAAATATTTTCAGGCTAATGATTTCTAGAAGATATATGTAATGTCTTTCAGTCTGCTAGAGGAAAAGTCATCAGTAGCATAAAGTCAGGCCAAAATATGCTGAAAATGTAAATCTACTGACTTTCATTTATTATAACACAATTGCATATTGTGCACAACATATCACATGCATGTCTCGGGTCACTTACTATGCACACAAGCACATAAGCAATCAATATGAGAGAACATTTTGCACTGTTGTTTAGGCAATCAATAGAGTAATGGAGTGAAGCCACGTTTGATTGTATTGTCTCATTATATCGTTTCACCTTCATGTCAAAGAGGAATGTTGTCGGTAAAATGATCAAATTGTTTTTCTGTACACTGAATATTCTGTGTCTGAATTTAAACCATTTACCCACAGATTTTGACTTTCATTACTACAGAACACTTTATGTGCCTGTTTGAATAAAGACACAACCATAACATTAGGCACTAAGTCTAAGAAGATGGAAATGAGCTTCAAGGTTCTGTGTCAGCAGTGAGACTTAACACACATTCTACACTTGCAGTATGCTGCAGGCAAGAAGCAAAGCTCTTTAATTAGGCCCTGGGAGAAAACACCACAACAATCCGTGAAACAATTCATTATGCATTTAACAGATGATTAACATCAGTGAAATGCATTATGTTTCCACACTTCCACTTTGATTTTTCCCACAGTATGCCTCCATTATTCAGACAGTATATATGCAATAATGTCATCACAATATAGTCCTACAAAGAACACAAGTGATTGTATTCCACATTATTCTAACTGAATTTCTGTGTTAACGTCACATGGCCAACTAGCTTCATCCCTGGATCAGATTCTCCAGGATCTGGACAGATGTCCCACCATCCTTCAATGAGCGATTTCTCAGATGTTTTGTTGACACTGGTGAAACTCATTGCCCCTGTACTACAGAAACTGCATTTGTTTTACCATCATTTTCATACTCGCTTCCACTGCTCAGTGACCATTCCTGGAATAGGCCATTTGCATTCTGATTGAAAAACTAATATAAGATAATGAAGGTGCTCTATGCACATTGATTTGTAAAGATTGCTGTTTACCAAGCCAGGAAAGGATTTCCATGAATTCAGGCTGTGCCAGGAAAAGTACACCTCTCAGAAACATGACATCCAGCAGGTGTTGACATAATGGTCTACACCATAAGTCATCAAGATTAAGAGTCTGCAGCCACTGTACCAGCATTGTGATGGCCCTTTCAGAGACAAAATGGCAATTAATTATTAATGCACACAGCACAGCAAAACCGGGTTGAGTGCACAGTAGTGCGTTGAAATAAAGGTTAACGTCATTATGCTAACATTCTTACAATGGTACTGCTAATTTTCTGACATTCAACAGGTAGTTTTAGAATGCTTTTGTAGCATTAAATAAGTACAGTATTTGATCATGGTTGTGGAGAAATTGCTGAAGTCAATGGTCAGTGGTCTCACATTTTGCCCAACTCATGCTGGTGGTCAGACTTTAAACCCTTACAGATAACACCACAAATACTATACGTCCAGAAATAGTCAAAGAGAATGTCTTTACCCATGTTAGTGTTACCGTCAGCACATTCTAATCTGGAGACACTGTTGTCTGTTTATGTTAAAGAAACGTCACGGCAAGCTATCTATTATGTCTAAGAAGGCAACATTCAGTTCCTTCGACCCAGGTCACCACAGTGTTGAAACAGGCTGGCACCTGCTGTCCTCAAACAAAACCAAACAACTACTACTGCCGAGGACCTCAAGGCCCACATGTGACCCCGTCTAACCTAAGGATAGAAATACCCACGACAGTCATAAACTAAAGTATTGGGGAAATCGAAATTTTGACCTGATGATGGCAAAAAAAAAAAAAAAAAAAAAAAAAAACCCTGGAGAGCATAAGGGTTATTAGGATATGAATATGAATATCTGAACCAATTTTCAAGGCAATCAATGGAATAGTTTTCAATAAATTTTGCTAAACATTACAAATGACAACTTCAGTCAGGGGATCACCAAGTCATTAGGATTTATCCTCTGGAGAACAATGTCTGTATGTCTGTACAGAATGGTCCATCCAATAGTTGTTGAGATATTTCAGTCTGGACCAGTGGACAGCCCAAAAATTTAAATCTATGATGGCATTATGAATAGCTTTTATTAATATATAATCACAGAACTTTTTACAAAGCTGATTTTCTTTGATACAAAATAACATTTTCTACCATAAAAAGTTGATGAGGGTCGTGAAAAGATAAGAGTTTCAACTTGACGTTCTGCAAGGCATCATTCATCTAAGGCTTGCTGGCTAACAAGCACTTTGTGAGTAGTTAAATTTATCTTCATGTGTGTGAGAGTTTGAGAATAATTGCAGAACAGGCTCACAGGTGCTGTCTCTGCAGGGCAGCCAGTTGCTCTCAGGAAAAAGTGTGAAGTTACACCCACACTCTCCCCAGAACAATGAAAATAACCGAAGCTGGGCCAGCGTGATCGCTGCACCCATTATAACTTTGGTTATGCATGCTTCTTCATTTGCTGGAATAAACAATCTATTTGAGATGACCCTCTTTTGAACTCTGTTGATTATCATCTGCTCTTTAAAAGTGGAGCTCCTCGTAATGTTCAAATTCAGGCAGCGAGAATTGAGTCAGGGCACTCAGAGCCATTGAAATCTGAGTGCTGTGTGGATTACAAAAGGCAGTGGAATGCTTTTTGCTTCTCTCACTTCAGTTTTCACTTCATGTACTTAGCTTTCTGTGGCTGCACTCAGCTGTGGAGGAGGCTCTCTTTTTAAAGCAACATTGTGTAACTTTTCTACCATAAAATAACTAATTTAAATCATTTTGATGCTACACTGACTTGTGATCATATAAAAGGTGACCACCAGGTACAATCACCCATGAAAAGTATGTAATGGTTAGAGCACACCACCAATTATATCACTGATTTTGATGAAACTGGATCATATTTTATTAATATTTTCAACTCTCTGTGATTTACAGAGTTTCCTGATGGACAGTAAAGTAAACTTCTGCAAACCATAGATGTGGTTAGCTAATGTTTGCTCAGTTTGTTAACCAGGCTGCTCAGAGTTAGTGTTAGTGTTTGAACTGTACCACAGGCGTTTTGGACTACTGGGAGTGCTGGGGAATGCTGACAGGGAGCAGAGCCAGTGTCGTGCCAGAACCAGAGCTGGGCAAGAGGGTAATGAAACCAGGTATGGTAGACTTTCTGGACAAGCAAGTAATCGGCAAACAAGAGTAAATATGGAACTAATTTTCAGTTGATGGCATGGCGTGTGCTTCATGAAATAAAAGGCTGAAAGACTGACGTCGAGCTGGGCTTCTATGTCTTTTGTTGTTGACTTTGCTTGATGTTTGGCTGTTAGCAAAGTTGACGACTCACTACTTTTTGATCATAAGTAATGTAATTACTTATGGACAAAATTTCTACACAATTTAAACTCTAAAGGTTAAACTGGAACTTTTCATGCAGGGGTGCACTGTGCTGAAAAAATACATACAATGTTTTCTAGTGAAATTATTTTTAACTGTGAACCTGTGAAAAAAAACAGCATTGTTTTGGTTGTAGAATGAAGAAATCAAATGTATCCAAGTTCTCAACCTATACATGAAATCATCCCAAAACAGGAAAAGAAAGAGTGTTGGCACATCATTACTTCACCCTCCAACCTCCTCACAAGAAGAAAATGTCCCCAGTTATGCTGTCAGAAGTGACGTTGTGTGGGGTGAACTGATGATGCATGTCATTAGTGTAATCAGAAGAGGATGTTGGAAAGTTCACACCCATTTCGCATTTGCTCTCTGTTGCGTAGGAGTCGAGTGGCTATTTCTGTTTCACTTCTAGTGGCTGGTATTAAATGATTTTAAGATGTTGGGATTTAGTTGTAAGCTTTGTAAGTTTGCAGGATTCACTCAGTTGATTGAACACATGAAGTTGGGGTTGGTTTAGCTTCACAAGCTATTTTGTTTCAAGGCTTATGGACAACTTAATTGCTTTTTTAATTAAAACATATACAGTATATAAAGGCCTATATCTGTGAATCTGACAACACTGATGACCATATAAAAGGTTTGTATTGATATGTTGTTGTTATATATTGATATATGTTGTTATTTTAGAATTAGGACAATATAGGATTTTTGCAATATTTATGATGATAGCATGTAGCAGTCGTGCATATTTCAGACCTGTTTTATTAGATTTTAAATTTTAAACAAGTCAGCTTGAAACTTTAAAATGTCAGATGCATTTTAAATAAAGGCATAGATATATATAGATATAGATATTATATATTATAGTTCAGCAACAGCAACAGCAATCAGCCAGCAAAATCAACTAGCTCTACTTGTGTCTAAAATCAGGAGCAGAAGAGCTGTGCTGCCAGCAGTGTACGCAGGTTAACAGTGGGATTTCATTTGAATTCGCTCTCCTGCGCAAAAGCTCTCAAAGCTCAGCTACTCATTCACCCTCTCTTTGGTTTATCCTTGGCTCTGCAAGCAGGCGCTCAATCTTTGAGGCTTTAAGTGGATGGAGAGCTTCAGGTTCTGGCTCGGACTTGCCTCCTACCTCCTCACTGGGCAATGATTAAATTTTGATTAATCTCTCTCAGCGACCGCAGCGGGTAGGTCGGAAATCAGCTGAAAATTGAGACAAAACGTCCACCTGTAGGCTGTGAGTCACTGAGTGCTCACCACCTATCAAAGCAGAGGACAGAAACAGACAAGTCACAACCCGAACCCAGACACCAACATACCACCAGCTCAGATACACGTACTAGAACAAAGCTTTGTCAGTGTTTGTATGCTTGAGGAATTACCTTTGTTTTAGATTTTTTAGGACTGTCTAATATCTGTCACTTGAGATGATTCAGAAAAAGATGAAGACGAACCAGTAGCTCTGCTTGAGACAAGAACGTGGAAATATTTGCACAATGACGTGTTTGCGTACAGTCTTCCTCCTGTCTTCAGCTGCAATTTTATAGTTGACCTCCAGTATGACATGAAGAAAAAAGAGACACGAAGCCCAGCTGAGGAACGCTCTGTGCCATTCTACTTCACCTTCAGAGCAAAGATGGAGCTTTTCTCGCTCCACACCTTTGAAAGCGTACATGATGTTTTAGTGGTTTCCCACCTGCGGGGTGTTGACCTTGTCAGTGGTATTTCAGGCTCTGGGGACTTCTTTCACTTGGCTGCCAGCACCCGCAGGTGGATAGAGGGAGGGGTTGTCATGGAAACAGGCCACTTGGATGGGACACGGTGCAGGCTCCAGCACACGCTTTGAAAAGCTTTCATTGATAGCTGTCCCAATGAGCTGATTTCCGGTCTGTTACTAGGCTACCCACTGAGACGGTATAAAGGCTCGTCCGCTCTATGCAGATAAAAGGACGGCAGCGGATTTTTCAAAGTAGCCATTTCAATGTGCAGGTTTAACAAATGCCAGACTACTGCTGCTTTGCCCTCCTCTCCCCGTCATTCTCAGCACAGGACACATATCTCCCTAAAGGGTCCATGACATTCACTGACATTTTTCTTGCAGGATCTCTTGACATCTCTATATACGAAGAAAAGCACTGGTATCAAAAAGTGTTATATAATGTGACACGATTTTAAACCCCTTAATCTGCCTTTATAGACAATGTATAAGCAATTATAAGCAATTAAACAAATAATAAACGTGCTTTGCTTATAAGCAGATATTTTTTAAGGTTTGTGTTCAATTATGTATGTGACAAAAAACTCTCAGACCACTTTCTCCATTTCTTTTGGCACTATAGCAGCCTCTCAGTTTGTTCAGTATTTCAATAGCTAAATACTTAAAACACTAAATGCTGAATACTTAAAATTTGATTAGAATTGTGTTATATTGCAGAATCATTCATGAACTGTTATGCCCAGTTATGAATACCTCACAGGAGAGAACATGCACAAGATGATAAATGAGAATGTTTGGTTGAACCACAGACCCCACAGTTGTCAGTCAACATCAGAAACAAACGGAGCCTCTGGGATCCCTCTGGACATCCACTTTTCTAGACAGTGGAATTTACATTGTGTTTTTGATGATGGGTTGCAAGTAACGCGACATATTACTGTCTCACTAGTTTTTGCAGAGAAAGCAGACAGTTCTTTCATATCATTTTAGTAAAAGATGAAGAAACATGCTGTAGATATTATTCCACATATAGTGAAAAATGCTGAGAATGTAAAACATTTGGTGGATGGAAGGGTTGCTTAGTGCTTGATGTAACTGTCCGTTATCCCTAACCACCATTGCCTTTGATATAGTCTCAGCTGTGTTGCTTTGGAGATGCAGAGGTGTTTCTGATATAATAAAACAGACAGTGAACAAAACATTGCCGGCACTATAGCCACTCTTGGTTTTGGGTGACTAATTTCTTTGTTTTTGACGTTACTGTATGTTCTCTGAGGCATATTGTGGAGTATATTGTATTGGACTAGAATTTAAATTATTCTCTGATAATTGCTTTGCAGAGGCAAACGCACTGCAGTCTGCAGCTTCCATTCTATCATCAGCACTGATAACCTAGCACCTACAGCAATGTTCATCATAGTGAAATTAATAATATCATAATATAATAATGTAATTTAAGATGATGATTTTTCCCTGCAAGACCAATTTAAGTCTTTAAACCTTTACTTTCAACCAGTTCATGTCTGTTTTGTGTTAAATATAGAGTATACGCAATTAACTGCATGTACTATTTACAAAAATGACACTTGGTGTTGAAATCATGGTTTAAAAAATATGAGGAAAGAAGATTTTATTTAACTTGCTCCTCAATAAACAACATGTTTGTGTGTGTAAACCACAACAAAACCAGTGATTGTATACATATTCTAGCAAAATAAGAAAAGAAATATTTCAGAAATTTAAAAAGCCTTACATCTATATACCTAGTTCATAACATTCATATTTCTATTGCTGGTTTACAGTAGCTGCTCCGCAAACTTAAAGTCTAAATCAAACATACCGTTATTTAATGTACAAAAAGTAAATTAAATCATAGCTGATACAACATTACAGAGGAATTGCTAACATTATTCAATAGACGGTATATCAAGTCTAAACGTACTTTGTCAGCTTATATTTGAGTTGATAGACAAATTAGTATATATATTTCAGTGCACAACAGTCAACAGTGAAACTGTTTTACAAGAGAAAGAAAGACGGCAGTCTCTGCCAGAGAAAGATGTCAAAAAACAGGTTGGATTTCAGCTTTTCCTTTGCTCGCATATGCTGAATCCGTGACAATGCTCATGCTGTGTTCATCAAAACAAGTACTAAAAATAAAGCACAGTGACTACTTAGTCCAGGAAGCTAAACAAAGCTGCCATATTGTGTGTCAAAATGGGTGAAAGGTAAAAAGGCAATATGCTAAACTGAAGCTTTCAAAATCTCGGTTCGTAATTCGCTTAAAGAGCAAGTCCGAAGAGAGAACCGAAGAAAAGAAATTAGAAACATGAAACAAAAGATGACTTAGTTTACTTTTACACAAAGAAGCAAGTATGTATATTTGTGCTCCTGAAAGAAACATGTCTTTGTATCTCCCACTGGATAGTAGCTCTCACCACATGTAATAACTGCGTGTGGTGTCCACCTGACTGGGTTTGGTCTCGGATGAGCCCTCTTTCTCTTTCTCACTGTCTGCCTCCCACAAGTTGATAAGAGGAGGGTACAGCTCGTTTAGCGGTATTGACGAGGTTTTCTGCATGTACTTTTTCAGCGAATGGTGGTAATTTTTCCTCTTCCACCTCTTGGCAATGTACACTCCCAGAGAGGCCAGACTGATGATTGCAAACATCGTTCCCATGACTGCTGCAAGAGCAGTGTTGGTCCCTTGGTCAGATATTTCCACAGTGAAGGTTGCTTGCTTCGTCGTCACATTCACACATGATTTCTGTGTTTGTTGGTGGATGTTGGAGACGGTGAGGCACACCTCGTACTCAGTTGCTGGTTGTAAATGTGTAAGGTTGTACTCATGGACATCCACAGGTACTCTGGCAGTGTAAGTAATATGGGGGTTGTCTATTTTCATGGTGGCTGATGACCACTTGAGGTTAGAGGTCATTACATTGGAGTTTATTTTCCAAGAGACCAGGATAGAGTGAGATTCTGTTTGTTTGACGTAGATATTCATAAGCTGAGTGCTGTCTAGCAGAGTGCCATTCACCCTTATAGCTGTCACTCTTGTGTCAGCTCCCTCTGAATTTTGGGCCACACAGGTGTATCTGCCCGAGTCTTCAACTTGGATGTGAGAAATTCTCAGTGTCCCTTCACTGCTGAGGCTGTATTTATCAGATAGGGTGTCCATCATCACCTTGTTCCCCAATGGTGTCACCCAGTAGATTTCAGGCTCAGGCTGGGACATAGCTCTGCAGTCCAAGTCAACGGTCATGCCAATGTCAAGGTTGAGGTGGCTTGGGAAAGTATCATGGGAAATCATGGGCAGGCACTGGTTTACTAAATTCTTCTGCAAAACTTCACGCAAATGCATACCCCTTACTTCTGTTGGCATGGCACAAAACATAGACAGAGGTTCCATAAAACGAACAGTGGTTTTGTTGGAGCTCATCCACTGGATAACACAGTCACAGCGCAGAGGATTGCTGTGGATGCTGATCTCACGTAAGTTGGGGAGAGAGTCCACTGTTGACTGATAGAGGGCATTCAGGGCATTGTTGTTTAGCATTAGACTCTCCAAGGCTGGGACATCACGAAAAGCCTGACGGTTGATGTAAGAAAATTTGGGGTTGTTTGTAGCTTCCAGTTTTGTGAGCTCAGGAAGGTTGTCCAAAGCATAACGGTCAATAGAAACCAGCTGTCCCATGTTGTTTATACCCAGCTCCTTCAGTCTCAGCATGTTCTTGAAATCTCCTTCCTGAATCTTGTGCACTGGGTTTTTGTTCAAGTCCAGGAACTTGAGGTTAGGTAGTTTCTGGAGGGCTTTCTGAGGAACTCGGACTAGCTTATTGTCATAGAAAGAGAGACTCTCAAGATTGTCAAGTCCCACAAAGGCATTTCCAGGGATGTCTGTCAAATCCATCCCAGCCAAAACCAGGCTCCTAAGGTTGCCCAGTGGCTTGAAATTAAAGTCCATTATTCCAACAACAGGATTCTCCCCAATCATAAGGATCTCTAAATTGGGCGTAGATTCAAACCACTGGCTGTTGATGGTCTTGAGCTTGTTGGAGTTGAGATGAAGCCTGAGCAGGTTGTGGAGCCCAGAGAAGGCATTGGCGGATATTGTGTTGATCTGATTGTGGTTGATGTAGAGCTCTTGCAGGTTGCTGAGGTCCTGCAGACAGTAATCGGGCATTTCTGTGATCTGGTTCTCCTCCATATGAAGTGTGGTGAGCTGGGACATATTGGTAAGGCCAACATCACGAATGCTACTGAAGTTGTTCTGGGACAAGTCCAGTTCAGTCAGGTTGAAGAGCTGTTCAAGCTCCTCACTGGTCCTGGCAATGTAGTTGCTCTGTAGGAGGAGAACCTGAGTGTCACTGGAGAGGTTCCCAGGAATGTGTGTTAAGCGAAGGTCATTGCAGTCCACAGTGATGGCTTCTCTGTAGGTGGACTGGGGAGTAAACCAGGGCCGAATCTCACATACACACAATTGGGGGCACTCATTGCTTTGGACAAAAGATAGCCCTATTGATCCTAGGATCAGGCCAACAAACACCTGGCCTAGAAGCAAGCAGTCTAACCTCCGTCTAGCCATATTGGAGAGGGACAGGAGGAGGGGCAGATGACTTTGGGAGAGAGTTCGTTACAGTCATCAACCAGACTTTAGCTGATTAGGTCTTTCCGTCCAGTGAAATGGTCAGGAGTTGAAGCAGAGTGTATAATTTTACATGAAGATCTTGGAGCTGCAGAATAATCTGGAAAGAAAGAAAAAAACAAAATGTCATTATAGAGTGAAAAAACATTTCTACTACTCCTACTCCTACTCCTACTACTCCTTTATAATTCAGAAGGTATATAATGCACACTTATGTTTTTAGTCATGCTAGCACCATAGGGACAGCAATGCTGGTCTGTCAGTCAATTAGCTCGTCCACCTCTTTGGTCAAGACTGAAATATCTCAACAACTACTGAATGTATTGCCATGACATTTGGCTTCACCATCAGGTCAAAATTTGGATTTATAAATAAATACCTTCAAAGTTAATGAAATGATTTGTTCACTATGATGGGGACCAAGTTATACTTGCTATACATCAGCATGTTACCAGCATGTTGATGTTAGCATTTAGCTCAAAGCACCACTGTGTCTAAGTATAGCCTCACAGAGCAACTAGCATGTCTGCAGACTCTGTATAAAACAATTACTGAATTTTCACATAATCTTTCATGTTTTTTTTTAAATGTAGCAATTAGTTAGGACAACAGATTGACTAAGAACAACAACTGCATCTCCACTATCCCTGTGAGACCACGAGTGCATCATCAACAGTTTTTCAAAAATGCAAGTTCAGCTCATTACAATGCATGCACAAAACACTGCTCTGAACTACTTGGAAAACAGATCAAATTCCATTGAGGGCTTTCATCTATCCAACAGGCCCATAAGGACATGATCATTAGCTTCTCCGAACATCATTAAACACTATGAGATATTAGTATGTACCATGCCTCAAAGAAAGCAAAAAAAAAAAAAAAAAAAGATGCACGTCTTAATTTTTAATGCAACGTCTTCAGCATTCTGAATTTAGGGCAAACATGAAAAGTTTTTAGCAGGCCTAGGATTTTTTCTAGGATGACTGGATACAGAAGGAAATTGTCAAAACTCGGAGCAACATTCTTTAACTATAATAAGACTTGTGACTACAAATAAGGATACCAGGACAGGGTAGAGAGAGGACTAGAGGCTCTGATCTAGCGTAGTCATTTGGTTCAGTGAATGCGAGCTCCTGAGAGGTACAATGGGCATCTGCTTGCCCATATGGCACTAACACTTACTCTAGTGACTTGGAAGAAAAAAACATTAATTCTGGCAAACAAAATACACACTGTTTACTCCATGCCAGTGCTACATTTTAAATCCCTCACCACATATGAATGCATGGTAATTACAGTCCAATTTTTATCTAGGGATGACAATGTCAGTCTGTCCACCACTATCTCAACAACTCTTGGGTGGATTGCCATGAAATTCTGAAAAGACATTCATAGATATTTTAATGTTTTCCTCCATGTACTGTAACTTACAAATATTTTTGATATATATATATATATTTGGTATACTTGATATACTGGATTCATTATTGCCTCTGTACTGAGAGTTTTTATTGTGTACTTGAATTGTTGTGCAATTATTGAATTGCACTTGAAACAGGATGTTTATCACCCTGGGTGGGCCGGCTAGTTAACCACAGCTGTTATCACAGTGTGTGTTGGGTAATTTTATAGCTGAAAATCAAACTTTTTTTTTGATTGAATGTAGCCCTTCATACATCCATCGTATATACAGTATTGTGGGGCGACCGTTTTTAAATATTTTGATTTGACTGGGATTGAAACATTGTCCATTTAAAAAAATGTGTGTGATTTGGAGTCAGTGTGCAGCTTTTAATATGTTCATTGATATTTCACTGACAGTCATGCCTCCTGACTTTTCTAGTGCCATGCACTTTTGCAGTTTTGAGTGAACTGTCTCAACAACAAGTAATTAACAGATATTCATGCTCCTCTCAGCATGGATTGTAATTACTGAGTGCCTCCATTAGGTAAAATTTTCAATTTGTCCAATACTGCTCCTCCATAACTAACAAAATTTCCAACAGCCTCAGCTGCACTTTGTGCTAAGTGCAAATTTGAGTATTTTGTTCATGCTTGTCTGTCAAAGCACACTGTAAACACTGTTTTTAAAGGTGCTATATAAATAAAGGTATTATTATTATTATTAATTTGCATGCTAACACACTAAACTAAGCTGGTTAAGCTAGTATTACCAGCTAGTTGCTAGTCTTAAATCTTGTCTTATTAATGATGATTTGGAGAAAAGCATGCCTTTCACACTACTTTTATCAGATATGTGTCACACTCAATAATTCTGTTTACATGCAAATACTGTATATAGACCTACTGTGTCCATGCAACACTTTTATCCCTCACCATTGATTATTAACAGGATTAGGATGCAAACACTTCTTTAACAAGCCTGTGCACATGCAGTATCCTACAGCAACACTTCAGAGATCTCATCAGTCAATTAGATCTATTTACTAAACGAGGCACCCCACCCAGTGCACAGCCATACGGCAGCACCACAGTAACATTACCGTCTCCACCACACAGCTTTATGGTCAACACCGGCTTAAGAAGACAGCGCTTAAGAGGCTTTCAAACAAGAGAGCTGACTAATTCATCTGAATGCAAACTGCCTGGCAACAGCACCAGGGAGACAGGAACACCTCTCTGCTCCTCCTATACCGGGGATTCCCTATGGGACAGGGCGGAGCGTGGGTGAAACACGGATAGTACACTATGCTGTCTTTAAGCTAAAGCGCTGCATATTATGACGATTGTTGCGCCAGTCAGGATTAGCGGATGGAGATACTGAAGTGGAGATTAGCTAGAGGCAGTGTATTGGATTCAAACCCAGAGGAGAGAAACAGGTCACTTAGCACTTTATTTAAAAGCAACATATCAGAGGAATCTGAGACACGCGCAGGATAGAGGACGGTGTTAATTTCATCATGAAAACAACTCCTTAAGTGCTTGTTTGTAATTTTGTCAATGACTAAATAGTCTGTCCCAATACAATATTTAAAATGATTTCATTTTGTTACAGTACTGACAAAACTATTTAGAGTACAGGAGCTGATATATTTCAATATTCTTGTGGCTTATTCTGTCCATCACATCAAAAATAACTTCACACACAGTTTCTTTCACCATTCTCTCAAAAAGAGAAAAATAAAACATGTACATGTCTGTTGTAAAGAATGCTGTTTTGTTGATTTTAACTGACTAAAGTCAAACAACAGGAAGTAACTAACTGACAGAACTGAGTCAATATACAATGGAAAAATTGTTGCTTCATTTAAAGGATTAATACTATAAATACATGCACAGAAGTGTGCATTTGACTCTTCTTACATCATATTACAAACTTGTATTTCTATGACATGGTATAGTATATGTATATGTAGAGTATATTGTATAGTACATAGTTTTGGAGAGGCAAAAGCAAAAAGTAAAATATCAAAAACTGGAATCTGGATAGTTTATCTAGATCTAGAGCATGTCTACTATATATCACCACAGAATGGCTTTAACACATTATGCATCAAGATTTTAAATAAAATATTAAACATAATTGTCTGCTTTGACATTCTTCCTCGTCTATTTACCACAAATGGGGTTAATCTTAGATTCCCCCCCAATTTGCTGCCAGCTTTGTACTCTGTGCCCCCCTTTATGTAAGATTAAGAAATTCTGATCCCATTACCCAATACTGAACACACGGAATATAAAGTAAAGTGGGTTAGCTGAATTTTTTTTTTAAATTGCTGTTTTGATGTAACTATGAGCACTTAAAAGACTAAAAAAAATCAGTGTCAACATCCTGCTGGTTGATTTTTCAACAACAACTAAAAGCTGTCTGGGACATTCTGAAACAGGCTTCACAGAGCCCCAGAGGCACAGGAAAGCTTAAAAAACACAACAGGTGGAAGAACACTCAACAACACAACACCAAAGACAGGAAGGCAGGAAACGGAAAAACCCAGAGGTTTCAACCACGGCCACCTTTGAACCTGTGAATAGGAAACTACTTGAAATAAATACCAACAGCTTCAGACATAAACTCTGTCGCCTAAGGCGCCATTTAACGTCTGCTGTAGGTTGTGGCATCACTGTGGCTTTGTTACTGTGGTGCAGCTTTTATTAATCTAAGACACAGAACTCACAAGTGGGGCAGGTGTTTAACGCTAAACTCACAGAAATGGAGCAGTAATGAGAAGGTGGAAATTTATCATCTTTTAGAGAAGGTAGTGTACCTGCTTTTCAGCCACTTAGTCTCTGAGTTGATCCCGTTTTCATTCCCTCACCTCTACCTACACCCTGGGACCTACCCTGACCTAACGCTGATACATATTCATCCACAGTCATTTTGAAAGGTTTCACATTCAAGAAATGATTGCAAAAATATGAATTACACAAAGTCCTTCTCTGATTATTTTCTGTGTTGGGTTCTGCTGGTGTCACAAGGGTCCGCAGAGAAATGGCAGATGAACTTATTACTGCTTATTACTTATAACTGCTAATGTCAGGTGCACATTTCAGGTCTTGGCAGTACCCTAATGTGTGATTTCCTCTGGCTGGATAAAATGAATTAACATCATCCTATTGCAAAGTAATACTTTTTTATGATGTCAAAGGAAATTAAGTGAATGAGCATTTTAATTTTCATGCTACTGTGCAGAACAGCTGCATGCCATGAGGGACAATGAACCAAAGACTATTTATAATATTTCTTCAATGCAAAGCTCCGGTGAGTTCTATTATATTTCTGTAATTATATAATATTGTTAAACTGAAATTAAGGCATCCACAGATGAATTAATTTATCCTGCATATGGAGCTGCTGCATTTCACTGTGCCTTTACTGAACTCATTTCTAATGTTCATATTTATAGTAAAACAGGTCAACTGTCAGTTCATGAAGTCAAAACTGTAATCTGTCACAGTGACAGCATACTGTACACTGCCCTGTCACAGTTATGCAAAAAGAATATCACAATGTAGGTATGTGGTATCGATCAAGTATATTGATGTGTCCCAAATCCATACATAATATACATTCTAAACAGGTCTTTAGTAAAACAGTGTGTTCACACTGGAAAAGTGATAAAATATAGGACTAAATACAGACAATTCAGTGCAGAAATCTGAATTCAGATAGTACATTTTATTTTTTTCCCTAAAAAACTAAAAACACATTGTTTTAGATTTTATGGTTTTGTGATATTTTGGGTTGTTTTGAAAAGTATTTGGTCAGTATGGCTAGTAACTACAGTGTATCCTAATTCAATGGGCCACTTCTACAGCTGTGTACACCTTTCCACAGCATGAACAGCTGGAGTTAACATGATTACATACGGTAGGTGGTCTGAACACATCTGACAGCCATGAAAATGCTCAGTTTCAGTGTCATTTCCATTTGAGAGACTGTCATTTAAAGTTCAGAGGTGTGACGGCGAGACATCATCCAAACACATCTGCAGGTACCGCAGCAAGATTTTAACCTTTAAAGTTGTAATGAGCTGACATTGTGTCAGTGTAAAGGTCTTTTTCCAGACACCTCCAAAAACTAGATGAAGCCTCTCTGAAACAATGCTGAGTGACTTTTAAGTTCGAGACACAGTTTTCAACTGTGAAAACAGGCTCATTCAATACGAACTGAGAGTGACATGAGAAAATAAATAAATTATGTGATTTAAACTGGTTAGACACACATATAACCCCGCTTTCCCAGGTTTGTCTTTGTCTATCTGCACGCACATACAAAAACAGATAAAATAGAAATGAGTGAAAACAAATTACAGGTGGAGCAGGTGAGATAAACCACCCCAGGGAGCTTACATGAACACATCTTGTCACAAACTGAACAAAATTGAGGTGACAAAAACAATGCTGAATTAGATGACAGAACCTGAGTGACAAGGCAACTCATCAAGGGGGAATATGTCATATAGAAAACAGGCTGTTATTGTGACAAGAGGGCTAAATGAAGAGAGAAATGTGCCGAATGTACAAAATGAAAACTCAACTCTCTCTTTTCTTATCCCCTCCAACTCTGTCTCGTAACCATATCAGCTTATTGAGAAAGACATATCCACAAACAGTTGCACCTCCCTCTGATAAAGTCATTTAACTTTATCTTTTTCCTCTGGATGATGAAGTAAAACAGCACTATTTCCTTCAACGTACCCAATATGGGTTGCCGTGAAGTCCTCCCTCCAAGGAATATAACAGGTGTCTCAAATAAGCGGAAATTGAAAAATGAGCCCATATTTTTTAAACAATGCATGAGGCAGGTTTAATTGTTCCTGTAGGAGTGTGGTCACCCTTCCAGAGCACAAGAGAGAGGTAACAATACCCTGTTTGTACAGCATAGCTGTATGGATAGCTTCCCCTGACATATGGGTGAAAAATATGGCGGATAATTATGTTAAGTAAAACACAAACAGACGAACAGATCACCATTTGTAGAGGTGCACATGAATACAAGCTGCTGAATTTCTTGTTTTTGTGTAAGCGTGCCAGTGTTGGCTGCTTTCACATTGGATGATTTGTGTGAGGTCTTCCCTGGTTGGAGACAACCGGGCCACTTCGCCATCAGCAACATGTATTGATTTTACAGCAGCATGATTGCTGCACCTCTCAAACTAGTTCACCTTCAACCAGGAAAGCGTAAGATCTCAATGGACACTTGTGTGGAAATCCTCAGCTTCTCCACAAGTTGATTGATTTGGTTTGCTGTAGACTGAAGGTCTTGGTGGAACAAGTGCCTGTAAGGTATTACGGCGAGAAGAGCAAACTGCAGTGTAAATGTAAAAGAAAGTTTCGCATTGGCATCAAAATTTGAAACAGGAGTGGAACCTGCTATGACTATGAAGAGGTATTTAATCAAAATGAGTAAAACAGAACTTTATCTGCATTTGTGAGCAGATGATAACGAGGATAAGGAGCAATGGCTGCTTCTTCTGCAGGGAGGTGTGTGTGGATGTAGAGTCAGAGCCAGGAGTGGTCGGATCGTGATCGTAAACGGCTTCACAGAAACAGATTCCATCCAAGAATGACAGGACATCAACAGCTACTTTAAACTACATCGGTCAGCACATCTCCACAAGACTCTCGTGGCAAGAAACTGAAGGAGTGACGCTTGAATTCTGATATGAATGTTCAGACCTGTATCTGATTTAGGACCCAAACCAGAATTGAACTGATCAGACTCCACATGATTTATGCTGTTCACCCTGTTAAGAAAAATAGTCAAATATAAAAATAAAATTTGTGCGTGCCTTCAACCAGAATTCAATCTCACTGAACTCTGACACAGCAACAGAGCAGACAAGGAGTGATGCTGCTTGTCTGTGGTGAGTGCAGGACAGTGATGGAGGTTAGCTAAAGTTAATGGTCCTAGAAGAGCAGTGATAATTTACAACTTTGTGGAAGCTGTTAGCACCCTAGCCATGCTAGTTCCAGCCATTAATGTTTACGACTCCACCATTTCCTGTCACACCATGCCACCAAGTTTCATACAGAGATGCCCCCATTACAAGGAACTAAACATCTATAGCACCATAAATGCAGCCACCATCCTACCTCCCTTAGATTTGTCCTTCTGCTGCTTAATTGGGCTTTTAGTTTCAAACTAGTCATGTAGTCGTAGTAATCTAACCTGCTGATCTTCCAGTATCAGAAATGTGATGCTCCTCAATGCTTTTATTTCATATTAATGTTATGTTGATGAGGCAGCTGTCCATTAGGGTTGTGATGCAAGCAGCTGAGCCCGGTCACTCTTTCTAACCCAGCACCTGACTGGGGACTCCTGTTACTGCTACCACTCACAGCCCTGATCCACAGAGCCTAAGGGAAGCACATGTCTGTCGCTGACACATCAGCATACTGCCACGCCATGAAAAACATCTGTACTGCCTGCGAGACACACACACACAGACTGATGTCTCAAGAGATCGATAAGGGTAGGGTGAGCTGTACTGTTACTGTGTCTGTTGTCTCAGACCTGTAGCCCACAGAGGACAAAGGGTTAATGCCTCAGCCCTTCTTATAGGAATAATGGTCGAGGCTTGAGCTCAATAAAGCAGCTCCCCCCACCTTTTCACCCTGCCTTATACCCTTGGGACCTAAATGTTGGTAGTGGTGGCGGGGGGGGGCGAAGTAGGGTGAAGCCTTTTACTCCCCCTCACTCCCTCCCTCCTGAGCCCTTCTGTCTCCTAACAACCTCACCCACACACAGACACCTGCCTGCAACACACACGCCCCATTGTCACACTCTATCCTCATGAAGTTTAAAAGAAAATAGACATCTTGAGTCTGTGTGTGTGTGTGTGTATGTGTATGTGTGTGTGTACCTGCAGTGCCTTCTGCTTGCTTAGAAATCTGCACCAGCCAACAAAGACAAAGTTTGCAAGAATTTAAACATTTGTTCCTGTGCAAGAAGAGGAAGCACCAACAGCTTTGGCCCCATTAGTCTTTATAGATATTATATGATATAAGACGCTGCGTTGTGTTGAACTGAACAAGCTGTATGTGTTATCACATTGTAAAGTCTCTTGAGCCAGCACTCACTTTTATTTGGCCCAGAGGACCTCAGAGAAAACAGGACTCTCTCAGCCCTGAACAGAGTCCTGTGGGCAGGCAGGCAGGCAGGCAAAACCTCACATTAAAACATTATAAATAAATCCTTTTTATCATCCTAACCTCTCCATGGTGTGACTGCCTAAAGATGAGTGATGCAAGTCAGCAGTCTCCCTCACAAAAGCGCAACAGCTGCAGGGACAGAAGCGCCACAATAGACCCCCTGCCATTCTCAAGCCCATTCTCAGCACAGCATCTTTTTTTTTTTTTACAGAGGGCCTTGCCCCCCCCCCCAAGAAGAAGACTCCGCGACTTTTTCAGCTTAGAGCTGAGGGATCGAGACATCTGCCGATATACTTTAACATTAATATGCAAATCACATTTACACAACGCTGCGCACACGCCGCACGCAGGTCCTGCTGGCACCGCAACGAGATCAAAGTTTGTTTTTCTGTTGAATATCATTTTGACGCATTGGAAAGGGTCGACACATTTGAACACATGTGATGTAAAAAAAAAAAAAAAAAAAAAAAGGTGAAATGTTCTGATGTGGATTGAAAACAGATTTCAAACCTGAAGTGAAGAGCTCAAACCAGACTGCAATTCTCTCTATATAAATATATATAATAAAAAATGATCATGCCCTTGAGTGTGTCTGCATCTAAATATATCCTAACTCATTGCATCGCCCATGCAGGGAAATCTGTTATGAATGGAAACATATTCACAAAGTCTGCACGTATCAGAACAACAATGATCTGCCACCACAACGTTTGATTGAGGGTTTAGATGTCTATGATTACAATCACATCACACTAAAAACAACCAAAAATGCAGCTTAGAAAGAAACTAACATGCACAGTGGAAACGCAGTCTTTTCCTTTCCTGAGGGGTCTCACCTTGTTGGCATTCCAGTCCCGATGTTCCAAAGCGCACAGGTCCTTTATCCAGATATACGCGTCAATACCCAAGCATAAATAAGATCAATGTGATTGTGCCAAGGGGAGGAGGGGGTATCCTGGTGGGTTCAGCTCAAGGCTGTTTACAGCGATTTGTCGCTCGTGTATCCGATCAGTCCCAGGGCGCCTCGGAGAGAGGCATGGTGCGGTCTGCAGAGAGATCTCCAACCTGCTGCTGCTGCTGCTGCTGCTGCAACCCACCACCGACCGGGTTTGTCGCCCCTAGATATTCCTCCGCTCTGTCACCACCGCCGCCTGCCTGCTCCTCCTACGGATGGAGAAGAATAATGATAAAAACACCTGGCGCTGTCCAGACCAGTCAGCTGATTCTCCGGCAGGCTATTGGCTGAGAGCGGCTGTCTGTCACTGTCGGCCAAGCAAAGCAGAGCACCATCTGCTCCGGGCTTGTTGTGATGAGAACAAAGACAGGAGAGGGCGGCGGGGCATGGGGCGAAGGGGGGTATGTGTGGGTGGGAAGATGGGGGGTGGTACATGGCATTACTGCTGAAAAAAATCTCCCCTATGTGCCTCCTCCACCATGCACAGACGTTGGGATGATACGTGTTACTTTGTGTCACTCAAGACCTCTGTGATCTCTGAGTGGAAGAGAGGTCTTTCTTATTAATAGAAGTAGACACGTTTTATTGGTTGCTTCTTCTTCTCAAATTTCTACATTTGAAGTATGTGGTTTGAAACAGGATAGAGTTCCTTTTCTCTCATTTGCCCTGAGCATTCAAGTTCACTGGTTTCACAATCACAAGCCCACAACCTCTTAACAAACAGCATAACTTCATTTTATATTCTATTAAAGATCCCAAAGTTTCCAAACACAATAAACCTGTCAGGCTTAATTATAAGGAAATATGTATATAAAGATGAAACATAGAATATTTCTATTTGATGGAATAAAGTCATAAGAATAAAAGAGTTTGGGATTTGAACATCACACTTTGTAAGCACACAGTATGGGATAAGGAGGTTTTTCCAACACTTGAGAGGAAATACAAGGTGAAATTTGGATATAATGCCAACAACGTTTGCAATATTTGGGTCATTCAGCATTTCAGTATGCATCAGACATGGATGTATTTAAAGATTTCAATACCATTAAGTTGAAATGTGAACTGGAATTAAACTTAAAAAGTTTGAGATTCTGCAGAGATGTGTGAACAACTGAAGCCAAATGCATACATGACTGTGTCATCTGCATAAAGACGGATATTAAAAGTCTGTTTTGGAGTAATAATATGTGTAGAGTCTAAATAGTAAAGGATCCAGCACAGAGCCTTGTGGTACCTCCAAGGAAGGTCACCTGTGTGTTCTACCAAACAAATATTCATAAAACCAAGAGTGGTCAGCAGTATCAAAGCCTTGATAATTGACATCAACACCAACAGCCATATATTTTGGGAATGTTGGGAGGATTTTGGGGCGGCATGGTTCTGCAGTGGTTAGCACTGTCACTTCACAGCTAGAGGGTTCTTGGTTCGAACCTCGGCTGGGGCCTTTCTGTGTGGAGTTCGCATGTCTGTGTGGGTTCTCTCCAGGTACTCTGGCTTCCTCCTACAGTCCAAAGATTTGCACTTGATAGGTAAACTGGTGACTCTAAAATGGCTGTAGGTGTAAATGTGAGTGCGAATGGTTGTTTGTCTCTATGAGTATGGACCCTAATGAGGATAAGAAATAAATATAAATAGGAATATGAGGCCCAGCATGATGTAACGATGATCTTGGTTAGAGGAGGCAATATCTTAAATCTCAAACTGAAACAACTCCCACTCACTAAATAACTATCATTGTTATCTTGTGGACAAATGGTATGGTACATCATTTTACCTGTTGATCTATTACACATCACAAAAAATGTAATATTGTAACAGGCACCATTGTCTTTTTCATTTTGTAGTCCACTGGAATAACATCACCAAATATCACCACATTCCTTGTTAAAAGCTACAGGTAACAAGCTTAGTTAATACCACATTCAAATCATTGATTTTACACATGAAATAATGAGACTGCAGCATAATCACACACAAGAACACACACATAATGCGCACAGGCCATCAGAGTAGGTAATATCATGCAGCAGCTTTTAAATATAAAAATTCAGCCGCATACAGGATCACATTAAAGCGAAGCTCAGGCTGAAAAGCATCCTGGCTCCATTAGCATTTGTGCGACGATGTATGATGACATCTGTAAAGCATTAGCGCTATTTGAAGAATCCATTTGCTCATGGTTGTGGTGAGACAAGGAGATTAAGCAGTGTTGCCATACATGCAGCAGCTGAATGTGCTGCAACTGCTCCTGCTCAGGCCTGTTGCCACGTCCCAAAGTGCATGGCAACTGCAGCAAAGCAAAAAAAGAAAAAAAAAAAGATGTGAAGGGGTTGAAGTAGAGCCCCTGAATGAATAATTGCTCTTCAATCCTCAGCCTCAAAACCTAATCCTCCCCTCACAACCTTTCATTGAACCTCTCGTTTTAAAAATCATGCAGCCTTAACATCTTCTTAACTATGGCTGGATTTCTTATCAACATTTGTCTTTTTATAGCGATAAACACATTTTTCTCAGTGAAAGCTTTTTCTTGGTGCAGCCCTGTTGGAGAGCTGCGTGCACTGTCCTCTAGAATCAATTTGCTCCACGAGTGTCCTTCACTTTGAAGCACCTTCGTCTTAATGCACTCCTTCACACGATAGAGCTACATGGTCTTGAAATCTTGGGAGGAGGAGGCAACTGCATACACTCATTTCAGGCACTGATTTACACACACATTGTGGATTTGAGACATTTGAAAGTAATTACAAACATTTTCATCTACGGCAGCATCATTCTTTTAACTTGCTTATATGACACATTAGCCAAAGGCTAATTATTCTGCACTGCAGATGGACAACATCTAACAGAGCGCAGGGAGCTGCACAAGCACTTTATCAGGTTGATTTTTAAACCTGTCCACCAGGAGCCACATGGCCTACCTTCAAAGGCCCCCTTGGTGAAGTGAAGAAAAAGGAATGCAGGCAGGAAGTAGGTGCGGGTAAAGCTCTTATCTGTACACCTCCTCTCTGGTTCTCATCCATAGAGAGTGATGAAGACAGATGGCCCTCTCTGGCCTTCGTCAGAGCAACGAGGCTGTGGATGCAGGCAGCTGGATCCACACATGCATCCATTCTTTCAGTGAAGGTAGACTGAAATGTCAGATTGTCTCTCTCAAGTCACTACAATAGGCTGCTGAGCAGAGGTGAAGGTGGTCTTATGTGTTATATATTGTCCTACTCAACGCAACTACAGGGGTCATAAGAAGAGGATCTTTGAAGTCAATTGGATTGAATCATCCGAACTGCAGCCTGTTTCATCTCAAAGTCACTGCACCAAAGACAGGAGACTACTCTTCACATTTAAATGAGCCATTTTCATCACACAACCAGCACTAAAGCCTCAGTCATGATGAAAAATATCCAGGCAGAAGTGATACAGTTCCTGATGACCACCAGTGAAATTCTGTGCATTGAGCATTCATCAGTTGGAAACAGCATTTTTTGCCCCCAAATAATTAAGAACAGCACACAGAGCCAAAGTTTTAAATACAGATAATATTGTTGGCTGATCTTCAGTTTCAGTCGTAGATCCAGCTCTAGGTTTTGTGATTTCAGGACCTCCTCGTGTTTGCAGAGTAAAATGACGACACCGTCTCAGCAGCTAATTCAGCACCATGGACAGCACACACACACCTGTGGCAGTGCTGGAGTGAGGTGGAGTGAAAACTAAACGCGGTACAAATGATCCATGTTTCCCTTCTTATTTTTCTTCATGGTAACTCTGATAACCACAATCTCTCTCTCTAAAGCCTTATTTTACGCATGTAGAACACAATCTTGGTTAAGACAGCATCTCTTGTTTGCACATTTGATAACGGCACACGAGCACTGAGATTCATCCACCAAATCCTTGATTATGTACAAATCTAGACACAATCTGAGTCCAATCATAAATGGATCCTACTAATACGTATTGCCTGTGCAGCCAAAGATTAGTGTATTCCTCTGTGCTCAATTAGCTCCAAAAGCTATTCATGACGCATCGATAAGCCACACTGGAGGCTGACAAAAATAAATAAATAAAGTTGTTATATAAAAATGTCCCCAACAAACAAACTATTTGTTTGAGTAACATGTGCTCAAATGTAAAGTATCCAGTTATTAGAGAAAAGAAGTTAGCTCTTTTTAAAAGTTTGTGTTTTCAGCTTGTTTTTTAAAGTGTCTGTCTTCAGTGGGAATGACTGGGCTTGGGGATGAGAGCCACAGACAGGCTGACGTCAGAAAGTATCAAGACACAGACTAACACATTTTTGTTGACAATAAGAAAAATACAGGATAACATCAGCTTGTCTTTTAAGAAACTGTCAAACAGACCTCTCTCTCCTGCTCCATGCAGATGTCTATGTGTTGATCTAGCACACCTTCTACAAAAAGTCATATAGAGGACATAGTTATTTTTCTATTCTAAAATAAATGTGTGAATTTGAACTTCAGTGTGCAGATTTT
Organism: Sciaenops ocellatus; assembly: GCA_033000465.1. NCBI lineage: Eukaryota > Metazoa > Chordata > Actinopteri > Sciaenidae > Sciaenops > Sciaenops ocellatus. Next base: position 4,733,930 of record CP136884.1, on the reverse strand, counting down.
GGCCCACAGCTCAGGGAAGGTAAAGAACAAAACTTCTATAACCAGCAGATTCTGGAAATCTGCCTGCACAAGTTCTTTAGTCTTTTCTCACTTGACTATTTGTTTGATGTGCTTCTCTTCAGAGCAGCAGGAAAACAAGAGCCTTTATACCATCTTAATAGTCATACAGAATATTTGTGTGTTATCTGTGTGTAGGCACTTTCTAAGAGGTCCAGAAAAATGGCCAGACAGTGGTCTTCCACCATCATGCTCATCCCCATCATGCTCTGAAAAGTTACCCTTGTTTGAATGATGAGGCTCTGGAGGGGGTAAATGTATGACTAAAAACAGCACTCAGCCAGTCAGCATATGTACCATTGTCTGTTTATGTTTCAGTCTGTTCTCTCTCATAAGCTTTGTAACACACATTCTTCCATTGGATTTATTCATGCCATTAGTGTTCTCAGCATGGCGGCATGCTGTGCTCTTTTTGTGTTGCTTAGTCTCCTCAGTTCTTTTTTGAAGTTATACATGCAACAACAACAACAACAAGAAACATCTTTTTGGAAGAATGAATCAGCAATTTTGATTTAGCTGTGCATGAAGCTCCTGTTGTGGTTTAGTCTGGCTTTCTGGTCTGGTTTTTGTTGGTTAAATTTACTGATTCAAATTTCTCTTGTTATCATTGGTCATTAGCAGACCTGCTGGTAACATCATGTCCGTCTTCATCCTTTCCCCCCCCATCTTTTTGTGCCCTTGATCTCTTGGTTTGATCTAGAACCAAACAGGATTATTGGATATGAGCAAATTAATTCTTATTTTGGAGAGCCTTTATTTATTTTATTTTAATATATAATATATACATTTTATATTTATATTATTTGTTCTTCTCAGAACAAAAAACATAATGAAGACCTCCCCACCTCCTCATCACCCCGGATGGAAAATAGTGAAATGGTTAAAGCGAGAATGTATCGAGTGCTGCTATTGATTGCCTCTGTTAACCTGTGCAGTAAACACTGTGGTTTATCAGACCTTGTCATCTCCTCACGGGATGAGACACTGTGCATGCTAAGCTCCAGATAACATAACCAGCTTTGAAAGAGCCTCTGAGTACCAGCAACAGTACATTTTGTGCTCTGTGTGTCTCAGTTTCCAGCAAACTTTAATCTCTCGGGAGCTGGATTTATCCACAAGTTTTTGGTCTCATGACTGCCAGGTGCAATCCAGTGATAGTTTTGTTTTATGGCAACTTAGAGAAAAGCAAGGAGAAACATCAATGAAATTAGCGTGTGTGATAGGAATGCTTATTTGCAGCTGTAGAAGTTCTTGTTTCAAGGTGGATAACAAATATGGATGATATCCCAGCGGAGGCAGTGTGTAAAATAATGACACTATATTGTTTAATATTAGCATTTCCATTTGCAGACAGTGCAGCGCCAAGATCTTCCCAGGGTGCACCGCAGAAGCAGAGAGAGCTATAAATAGAGAGAAACAAACAAATGGTTCTCTTTTTCAGGTAGTTTCAAGTGAAAGAAGAAGGAAGGGGGGTGGTGTTAGAGGTGGATGTGGGTGTGAAAATGATTGAGGGCCAGACCCAGGCGGAGCCGAGCCCGATGTGACGTGGCATTTGGCTGGCGAGCCTCCGGGAGGTCAGGCTGTCAGGACAACTGACAGTCAGCTGAGCACGAGCCAAGTGATGCAGCCGGGAGGAGGCAGAAGCAGACGGAGATGCTGGCTGGCTGGCTGGCTGGAGCCTCAGTGAGCCACACTCCCAACTTTCATTTAGCATGACTCACTGTGGGGCAGGACTGGAAGAAGAAAAGGCACACTCGAGCCAAATTTGTGCTGAAAACTGTGTGAAATATTTAGTATTTTTAGCCCACAGTTCAGTGCTTGCATTTTGCTCCAGGAGGCTGGGAGCTGGGAGTACCAAACGTTTCACCAAACACGTTCCTGAGGCTGAATTCTTTTATAAAACATCTGACACAAGATGATGATCTCTTCATGTGCTGCCCAGCTCTGTCTCCCTCTCCCTCCCTCTCTTTTCTGTTTATCTCCAGTTACCCTCAGAGCTCACGTTGCTATTTCCTCCGGCAAAGCAAACTATCCTCCCAGGGCTGATTCAAGTGTCTGATTTTCTGCTTAGCATGGATTTCTCCTTCATAATGCACCAACACAGAGGTTACAATGCACCTCACTGACTGGTGAAATTTGATTTAATTTTCAGAGGACAGACGTGTGAGTAAGACAGAGCGCATGAAGGCAGAGCTGCTAAAGGATATGAGGAGCAGTTTGCTCCTTAATCTGTTACCTGAGGCTGTGCTGGTGCAAATCACAGATGCGTTGCTGTCGAGGTTTTACCTTCATCTCCTGTTAATAATCTATCACAACCTGTAATAGAGGTTGAATGACCATGTAATGGTCCCATGCATTATAAAATCAATATAAACATTATGTTTGTTTTATTTATTTATATTATGGGAATTATGTGATGTCACCTAAACCTATGGACTGATAAAAAAAAAAAGTTGTCCCATCTCAGCATGTTTAACAAAAACAGACAGCACAGACGTCAATTAAGTGCAGTGTATGGTATGGTATGGCATGGTATCATGTAACACTATCCAACTATCCAGAGAGTATCCTAATGTTACCTGTCTAACAGTACCTAATGGGTTATTAAATATGTTGTTTTATTGTGAAATGCAGCCCAGTGTGCTTCTGGATTTCTTTTATGTTTCTGATCAACACAGCAGTACAACATTTGCGCTTGTCATTCTGAGAGTTACATCGTATGAATATGGTGAAGGCAGCATAAATAATAATATATAATAAACACCTATGTGGAAAGTAAAATAAAATATGTCTTTAATTAGATGTCTCTGTGACTGACAAGAGCAATGTGTAGAACTCAAAAAATACAATTTCACATATAAACATGAGTCTGCAACTGTTATCGTGCTTAAATGTGGCTTATTGTGGTTATTGTCTGTATTAGTAGTATCACCCTGGATTTGCCTAGTAAGAGAGTGTTTTTATAGAAAACATAAAAAATCCACATAAAAATCAGTATCCCATGGCAATGTCCAGTTTTAGTAAAAGAATTCTGTTCACTAAACTAATATAAAAACAAATGTATTTCTGAAAATTCATGAGTCAATGTCAGTAGTAGCCAACTGAAAAGGTCTGGTTCTGAAATCTGCAGTGCACCATGGGAACTCTTTTGGGCATACTTCAATCATGGTTATTGATATAACGATATTGATGTAAAAAAGTGCCCTACTAAAACACTTTAAAAGACTTACTGCACTCATATATAGCAGCAGGGGTAGTAATAGTAGGCACTTAGTAAGATTATTAATATCGCTCGTTAATATGGTGCTCACACTTCCATCCTTTTCTCTATAAAGCCTGTTAAATTAGGTGTGTGTGTGTCTATGTGTGAGTGTGTGTCTGTGTTTTGTTTCCCTGACATCCTGCAGGTCATTTAGTGATCTATCTATGTGCTTATGTTGCATCTCTTTGCAGTCAATAATCAACACTCAGGATGTGCATGCATGGACATGTTCTGGAAATGAGCTACCCCCCACCCCCCTGTACAAATATACACAGCTGCTCTGACTTACACTGTGATATGCATCCAGCTCCTGGAGCTAATACAGCAACTCAGCTTTTACCAGCAACTCGGACAGTGACATTACAGGTTGAGGGTGAGAAGGTCAAAGGGAGGAACCAAGCTCACAGTTAGTCAGCTGATGGTTGCTAAACTCACTGTGGTTGCCGGGCAGATTTGGCAGCTTCGTATTGGTTAGACAGCCTGATCACTTTCTCACTTGTTCTTTTTTTGTCCTGTGTTTTTCCCCACCTTCTTCCCCTCTCATGTAGGAGCCTCCTCTCCATGTAACAGATTTCAGAGGTGTTTCATTACTCAGTCACTTCCATCACCGGCTTCAGTCACGCATCCTAGAAATAAGGCATGCATAGGAACTCATCCAAACCTACCTCTACATACTAACTCAAACTTTGAGATAGCATAGGAACCGAAAAAAAAAAATAAAACTGCCAAACATCTCCCCAAAAGGCTGAAAGAGTATCTTATTGTGTCTGCCTGAGGATTGAGGGCTTTGGAATATGAATAAGCAAACACACAGTAAGAGGGTTTCTCTGTACTCTGTCAGCTGTGTGTGACAATAGCAGAGGAACAATCCTGCATCTGGAGGAATCTCCCATCTTATCCCAAGAGAGCGTGCAGCCTTTGCGCCTCTGAAGAAGTGAATTTACACCACAACATGCACAAGAACACTGTCTTTAAATATTAATAACATCTGCCTAGTAACCAAACATGAGCACTTCTCCATGGGATTGCCCACAGAGCAGCGAAGACCTGTCAAGCCTGAGAGAGAGGTCAGCTGCTCACTCTTATGGATGGATTTATGGAGGAGGAAATCAAGAGGTGTAGAAAAACCCACAACCAATGAAATTCATATATTCCCGCATGGAGCCCCAAAGACAGATCAAAAGCTAACTGATAATCTGCTCTCGCCTCTCAGCACCCCCTCCCACCTATCTCTTGATACATACAGTATCCTCCTGTGATCACTGAGCACCTGCAGGCTGAAGTTGTGAGTGGGACTGATGTGTGAATGGATGGTCCATTTCTTGGGACATTCTGGTGGGAATCACTTCTAAGATTCATAATCACATTCCAGCAGCCTGAAAGCACCGAGGTGATTTCAGAGCTGCTGCTTTAAAGATGGGAATTTCCCACAAGGAAGTCTTCCCAGCTCGAGAAGTAACTTAAAATATCTTTGTTTTTGTCTTTGTGCTGGATATAAAATGGATTTTTCTTAGTATCTCAAGCTTATTTTTGACTGTTTTATTTTTAGTTTGATGCATGGCACGTTCTGCACCTACTCTGGGAAAACTTGTAGAAGCCACAGCTATATATGCTCTTATGTATGTTGCATACCATTTGTTGAAACTAAAATACAGTTATGGGTTTTAATAGTTTACTGAGCACAAATCCTCTTTTGTGGCCAAATGTCGTGCAAACATGTCCTTAATCCATATAATCTTATTAGCGTGAAGTTGAAATTGATGTCTGCTGACACTCCCATTGTAAACATTGCTTTGTTTGACATTATTGTGTTACTTTTGGCACCATCCTACTACCTTTGGATTTTGGATGATGATTTGAAGCCTGATCTACTTCAGTTAACACTCACTAATCTGCAGCGACAGTATTTACAATTAGAGTCATAAAGAATCTACTCAAACAAATAAAATGACTTCTTACTGTAAACATGGTTTCCTTAGGTTCAGTCGTCAATACAGCAAGTTTGTGAGCATAATGTTAAAAATATCTGCTATTGATATGTTTGATATACCTCAATCAGGATTTTGAAGATGGCAGAGTATGTTTAGAGTGCATATAATCTTGTGTAGAACTGATGTCATATATTGTTCCTATGAGGTAATGTGCAAACCTTTTGTAGTCCTTTTGTTTCTTAGATCCTGAATCATTATAGTTTCATTGCAAACCAGCGGCTATGGAAATATTGACATTAACCACCAGTCTTAAATGGACATTGATGCCAAAATGAAAGGAATCAGATTACATTGGTTAATTTCCATGACATACATATACACATAGTGGTAGCACTTTACTAACCCCACCCCCCATTGAGCAATAATAACCAGTATATTGAAGCTATATTGTGTAACTATGTAACTTTGTGCTCCAGGTACGATCACCCACGAGAAGTACGTAATGCTTTACAGCACTAAGTCACACACCACCAAGTATTTGACTGATTTTGGTGAAACTGGATCATATTTTATGGAGAAAATGTTTTCTGTTCTCTCTCTGTTCCAGCTGCTTCATCTCAGCTCTGTGACTTACAGAGTTTCCTGATGGACAGTAAACTGCTGAAAACTGTAGCTGCTGTTAGCTAATGCAAGTTTAGTTTATTAGCCGGGCTGCTGGGACTGTGAGGTCAGAGCAGAGGAGTGTTAGATTGTACCACAAGGGTTTTGTATTTGAGCAAGAAGCCGCTGGAGAAGAGTAAATCTGGGACTGACTTTTAGTTGTTGGCAAGAGCTTGGTGAAAGGCTGAAAGACAGAGGCCGAGCTGGGCTGACTGCTGTTGGACTAGTAATATTAGCTGGCTGCTAGGTCTTGAGTTGTTGACCTTGCTTGATGTTTGGCTGTTAGCAAAGTTGTCGACTTGCTAGTTTTTGATCATAAATAATGTAATCATAACAAATAAAGCTGTCCATATTTATGGCAGTGGTATTTCACTCTGAAACTGCGAGTGCCATATTGGGAAAATACCAATTTATGCTCAGTATTGGTTTAATAATTAAAACATGCTTTATAACACACTATAAGTTACTTTTAAAAATGCTCATATGAAGCATTTAATAACTGGTGTACATATAATCAATGCAGGAGTTTTAATTGTTGAGAACTACATTAATAAAGCCCTTTACTTTCAACTACATGATGTTATTGTCGGTGTTTTTACAGTACAATGCCTTTAAATGCTAATTAGATTGAGATGAGAAGTGTTACCCACACTGTGCATGTTAACTGTAACTGTAACAGACTAAATTTGAAAATATCTTTCCAACTGTGTCTCAGCAGGTCACCGTGTCAAAGTGACATTCAGATTTTCTCAAGGCCATGCAGAGTTGCACTTATAGTAAGTCTGTTAAACTAAAGGGAAAGTTATCCGCTCATCTGCCTTTATATACCCTCACTCCTGGGGGTTTTTGTCCTTGTCTGGGCCTGGATCTCGCTGTCCTGAGCCTACTACCATCACCTGACCACAGACGACTTTCATTCAGCGCTGGAGAGTCAACACATCATCTCTTTATTTTATCCCCCATTTAACATTTAATATTTAGACATGGTCATTACAGAATCACCAAAATATCACCAAAGAATCCATACTTATGACTGAGTGTCTTTACTCCACCCTACCACCACCCACCAAGGCAAGAAAATAAACCAAAACAAGTCATCTATTCACTGGATCGTGAAGTAAGAATGCCCAGCCATGTGTGGTACCAGGGAGCTGTTCGAATAAGTCAGAGGTTGCATATTGTATTAGATAAATAGAAAACGCCTGCTACCATTAGGCAGGCTTTAAGTGCTTCACAAAAGTGGTGATTACACCTGCTGGCCCTCCATGGGCAGAGCACAATGCAGCTCTTTTAAACACATTTGCAAAAGAGGATTGTGTATATGTTCAGCCCCCCTTCCATGACTGGCACTCCAGACAGAAGGAGCTTAAAGGCAGACCACATGGGGATCAAACACAGAGTCCGTGGACCAAGTAGCAGCCTGCCTAACAGCATGAGATCTCATCAAGAGATTGGTTCCCTCACGCCAAAAGGCCATTAAACTGCTCTTGATTAACTGCTCTCAAAAAGACACCATCTTGCTCTTTTTTTGGTCTTTGCATTTCAGGTTTATTGCCCATACATTTATTGGATAGATGACCTGCTGATAATTTACTGTGACAACTATATATTCCATGCTTCTGCAGAATATGAACGCTGATGTGCTAACGCTGGTCTGTTAATACACGTTCAGTATAATTAGCAGTTGATGGGTTGTAATTAAATCTTTAAAGGGCATCTTAACATTGTAATTTTGTAATTGGACAACCAAGGAATCATCAATTCTGACTTCTTAAGAGTGGCAGAGCTAAAACATAAATTATGTTTTATATTTTTTATCATCAGATCATTGCCACATTTATCATAATTCATCCTGAAAGGAACATGAATTTTTTTACTAAATAAAATGGGCGATCCATCCAATCGTTGAGACGTCTCACTCACAACCAGAAATTTCAGCCTCATGGTGGCACTAAAGAAAAAGTCAGGAACCATCAGTAGTCAGTCATGACTCATTTTGAGAGGGGGCATGAATGTCTATATGAAATTTCATGGTAATCCAACCAGTAGTTGTTGAGATATTTGTACACACACAAAAAGTGAGCTGAGCTCTAAAGTGTTTCATGCTGGTGGATGATAAAACCAGCCTGATAGTGTTATTGGCTCACTAAATCTTCCCAGGTTACAATGTTTTACACAGGATTAGAACAGTAACATAAGGGCTACATTTATATCTCCTGGGCATGTTTTGTGAAGGTCTTCTTTAGCAAGAACATTATTGAAATGCACACAATGGTACTTTAGAGTAGTTTTTTTTTTTTTTTTTTTTTTTTTGCTGCTAAATACTGAGGGGGCCCCACTGAGGTGCCTTTGAGCAAGGTACTTAACCTCTAACTACTCCAGCGTAGCTGCTCCGTGTCAAACACATTCGCTTGTGTTTGTACTGGTACTAAGTCATACTCTGACTGCACACCAATAAGAGACAGCAGTCCATTAGTCTTTAATCGGAATAAATACAGCAATAGCATACAACAGCAAAGAAATGATGATTACTTTCATTTTCAGAGATAAAAATAAACGTTACCAGGAAAGTGTGAGAGTCAGCTGTGGTGGAGCTGGGGGTTGGGTTGGTTGGGGACTTTGTGCAGCAATGACTTGCATTTCTATTATGGTTTTGCATAAATCGTCACTGCGACCAACAAGTGGAACTGATGCCATGTTAGGTCTGGCAGGGTCGCCCTTTGAGGCAGAAAAAGAGAGCAGAGAAAGAGGCTTGTGTATTTGCATTCTACAGCAGAACAGATGGAGCGTCTGTCATCCATATGCATGAGGCCGACGGCTGCCAGCCTATCACCTTGACCCTTGCTATGGGATTGTGACCTTGGACTCAATAGAAGAGAATGGGACCAGTCTGAGCTGTGGTGTTAAGGCTTTATCCTGGGGCTGGGAAAAGTGGCTGAGCCTCGTGACTCCAGTATTCCAGGCTGTGATTGAAACTGTGGAGGAATGCCACTCTGCTCTCCAACACCTGCCTGGTTACATGCAATTCATGGAAGTAAATGATGGATGGAGGGGAGGAGAAAATGTCACAAAGACACCTCTGTATCTCAGGCAGATGCCCTGGAAAGGAGCACAGCTTTCAGAGAGGGATGGAGGGTAAAAAAGAAAAGAATGATCTGTTCTCAAAAAGAAATGCTGAGAAGAGATAATAATTAAACATAACAAAGTTGATCCTTCGGGAACAACAGATACTTTCATATATTTATAAAATGTGTTTATATATTCTACATCATTGGTACAGTCCTTACCTAAATTTACTTGAAATGGAACAATAGTGCAAGACTTAACATAATTTGGGTTCCCTCCTGACATGTCGACAAAAGCAAAGGGTGTAACAGCCACTTAATTATACAATTAACCTTTACACTTTTCCAGGGAAACTAAAAACAATCACAGTGAAAAATGCAACAGAAATGACTGCAATCCATAATTTAAATGAACTTTTCACAGGGCTGCCATGGCCTTGTTTGGTCCCTTCTGTGGAAACAGATTTCTCTCACGGTGATGAGAATTTAATTTCCAGTCTTCAAAGGCCCTTCTGCCTCAGAATGCTAATGGAGGTGACCTTTGCATGAGAAGGATGAAGGCGCAGTGACATGCCAGCTTGTAATGACACAGTGGAGGAATGAGCGATATCAAAACACAGCTGAAAGATTTTCAATAGATGTTAAAACAACAGGAACATTCATCCAGTGCAATCAATGCTAATTTTGTCAAAATTATGATGAAATATTTGCTTTTCACGATAAAATCAAGACTAATTAAAGTGACTATGGTAACTAGAACTATGACTGTATGTGTGTCAGGTAATGTATGTTTTACTGATGGATTAAAACTAAATGATATTGTGATGGACAAAAGAGCTCATTACTATTTTAATGCAAAGTCTTTAATTATTAAATGACCTGTATCTGTGGAATAGCTCCTGATTAGTAAAACTGTCCTCTGCTGGCCAAAAAAATCTCTTGTTCAGAAGTTGATTTGGCTGCTTGACCTGCTGTAGCACCATTAATAAGAAATTGTCTCTTAGTAATGTTATCTGACGTTCTTGGGAGAAACTGATTTATGGACTAAATTAATTTACAATCCACTGAGAGGTAGACAATAAGAAGAGGAACAAAACAAGGACAACCTGCAAAAACATGCAGACAACGTTGCTGACATTTAATGTGACATTATCAAGTTCTGTGGATGTACAACATCAACGTTCTAACTTTCAGTTGGCCATCTTTCTTAGTGCTATTGAGTTCCAGGCTTAATGTTTGCAGTTCACTATATAAATCGTCCTCTAGATGTTCGTTACAGAAATCTGTACGTATCCGATGTTTTAGCTTCTGCTCTCAAACTAAACCCAGACAGCCAACAATATTTCAGTGAACAACTGAGCTGCTAACTGCTGTTGCCTGAAAACATAAAAAACATTTTTTTAACTAAAACAAAGCAAAATCAAATAACATTTTGACTAAATCGACCAACACTAAAACTAAATACCATACCATGCAGCATACCACGTAGCAGTCATAACAGCTATTCATCACTATATTGTTATGTTTGTGAATAGAAGTTCTTACAAGCAAACTAGTAAAGAGGGATACACATAACACCCAGAGCTTTGCTTTAGATGGGAATGCAGGGTATACAGCCTGTAATCACTTATGCTCATCTTGCACTAATCTGTCCTGACACCCTAGTTAAGAACCAGATCTTTCACACATCACACTGGTTTCAAGTATAAAACAACACTGCCAGCATTGTCGTGTAGCAGATGTTATGCAAGTGGCTTCTACTGGCTGAGCACGGGGGAGTTGCTAATATTTGGTTTAGAACTCTGCTAACTTGAATGTGTATGTAAAATAATTTATGTTTAATTTATATCATGTCAACAGGACTGAACAGATCAAATTTTGATAATGAAATGAATAATTTTTGGGTTGTGATGCTCAAAACAATGTGTTTCACACTTTAAGGCTAATTCTTTCACAATGTAAGATTATGGGAAAAAGTCTTTAGACCATTATTGTCATTACACAGTTTGGCCACTATGACAAATTACTTAAAAAAAAAATTTTTTTTTTTAAAGTAATTTAGCAAAACGTTATTACCATAACATTTTGTCATGTTAGCAAGCTAAGGTTAGCTTTGTCAGGTTTGTTAAGCTGTGTTAGGGTTAAGGCTTTTAGCTTAGGAAGGGCTGGTGTACCTCTGATTAATTTAGACTTATCTTGAACTGTAGCTCTCAGCTAAAGTGAAATAAACACACAATAAAACTCACGTCCATTAGGATTATTGTACATATTCTTTATATAGTACTCCAGAGATCCGTAGTGATTAATGGAGACCTATAGCTTATCTCAGAGAGAATCATATGGGATATAAGCTTCCCCCCTGATTCATACAGTTAACTTTATTTAACTGCTGCAGTATATCTCTTTTTTGACTGCACCATATTTGTCAGTATTCCCAGCACAGACGCCGACAACACATTAGTCACTGTAACTGAGGGATTCCCATGTGGAAGGAGAGAGTATTTCTGCTCAGACTGCGTATATGTGCATCCTTCTGCGGAGCAAAGCTGGCTGGAAAAAAGGAGGGCATGGTGCCATTGTGATGCACAGCAAAACAAGAAGTTTGCCTCAGAGCCAGAGTGAGGGAAAAGTTCTCTGTGGAGAGAGCTGGAGTTTATCTCCTTGAAAACTCACGTTGCTGAGGCAAGCAGAACAAAAAGACAGCAAACACAAGCTGGGAGATGACACTGAGCATTGTGTGTGTATATAAAGGATAGTAGCTACTGATGTTCAAAGTGGAAAAAACTTGCCTTTCCTTAATAATACTGATGTTTCCATTGGTATTATTGGTTGAGCCATTGTCACAAAAACCGGATCCCTTTTTCCATTTTTCCTCAGAGCCTTGCTACATAAAAATGATCAGCCCCACTTTAGAAATAAGAGAAAAAAGAAGCATGTTCACTGAAGAGGTAAACTGAAATTGTGACAATTATTTTGAATTTGGCAACAGACACATTATTTGCAAGTAGTAAGTAGGGTTGTTGCAGTGAAGGAATTTCCACTGCTATAACTCAGGGTGGCTCAACAGCGAGGTATGCGGTATCAACACCATCTTTGTTGATTTGTTTTTGCAAATTACTTTGTAAGGGGTACATTATGTGATCATGGGATGTGACATTACTTGCGTTTGTGGCATGCCATCTCCTGCAGTTGGGTTGTCAATAGTGAGTGGTAATAGGATAGTTTGAGTAATGTTATTACTTCAAACAAGTATCTATGGTTCTGTGCTAGAAAATGTGTATTCCCTCTGGATTGGGAGTGAGTTGCTGCCCCAGGCAAAGGATCTTGGGTCTTGGGGTTCATAAGTGATGGAAACATTGAGCATAAGATGGACTGGCGGATTGGCACAGTGTCAGCAGTAATGCGGACAAAAGCAAAACTAATGTGGTTCGGTCAGCTGATTAGGATGCTTCCTGAGTGCCTTCCTTTGGAGGTGTACCGGACAAGTCAAACTGGCAGGAAACCCTGTGGCAGACCCAGAACTTGCTGGAGGGTCTAGATAGCCATGGGAACACCCCCAGTTCCCCTACCTTGCTGCAGTAAGGGACATCTGGAATGCCCTGCTAAACCTGCCTCCAGCACAGCTTGGCTCTGGGTGGATGGAAAGGACTGGAAGGAAATGGATGGATTGAAGTATCTAAAACAGGGTTTAGCATCTAGAGCAGAGTTAAGATAGTGTTAGAAGAAAACATAAGGAGATAAAGCACAAGTTTGTTCATTTGTTAGGGGCATATGAATTGATAGTTAAAGTGAGGCTTATGGGGAACCAATCTAGACACAAATAGTGTCATTAATCTATAACCATTACACTGTGCAACCAACATTTTCTTAACTCTTGAGCACCCAAAAAAATGTTCAGTTCCTAAAATATGCTTTAAAAATACTATATATCCATTTATTGTTTTCACTTTCACTGCATTAAATCTTTTGACCAACTTCAGTCCTAATCATAACTATTAAATTTATATGTATTTCTTAAATAATTTTAACCCTGCCATGCCATATTGGGAATATTAACCCATGTTTTAAATGATAAAAACACAATATTGTCTATATACTAAGTGCAAACTGGAATTTTTGGGGGTTAGGGTTTTTACACCCTTGAATATATTGATAATTGACTACAACATTGATTTTAATGCATAAATATTTTTTGAGCAGTGTGAATTTATTAAAAAAATATGCCACCTTAAATAATTTTAACCCTTTAATGCCATTTTGGGAATATTAGCCCACATTTTTATTGTCAAAAACACATAATATGAAACAGTTTGTGTGTGTATGTGTGTGTGTGTGTGTGTGTGTGTGTGTGTGTGTGTGTGTGTGTGTGTGTGTGTGTCAGTGAGAGAGTTCAGTCAGATTGTTTTCATGTGTACTTTGCATGAATACTTGCTGTACTTGGCACACTGGGTCCAGACCTTCTGCTGTCGTGTGCAAAATGTGCATTGCTTCCCTCCGTTGATGCGCTTGACGAAAAAAGCCTCAATGGAACAGCATAAAATGGAGCCCTCAGCCATATAGTGGAAAATGATGTCATATGATGGATAATTGAAAAGAAAAGAAAAATTCAAGCCAAAAGCTTTGACTGAAAAGGTCATAAAATAAGTAATTAACTAAAATGGGGGTAGGAACAAAAATGTATGTTGTAATGGGAGTCAATGGTGCAAAAAATGTCTGAAGGGTAAAAGGTGGAACTTTTTCTTCTACACAGTGTATTATAGCTCTATTATTAGATCCAAGGTTGGTTCCAAATTTTAAATCTTGATAAAAACTGAAATCCTTGCAAAATTTGTCCCACTAGCATAAACACAGGCAAAATTATTGATTATTTTTAATTCTAGTATTTCCAAAAAAATATATCAAGGGCTGCATAAGTTTTAATAATTATAGATTAAATGAAACACATTGTCTAAACACCTGATAGGATCAACCTTGCAGAGAGCTCATGCATTCAGAAAGTGTTTGTACTTTGCATACTGGCTCGCTTAACACACAATAGTCTGGACAGGTTGTCTTGTGGTATATCAAAACTGTTGACACCCCATGCATTTTTCCACTATTAATGTAACTGGCAATATACTAGGATCCCAAAATGCCAAAATGCCAATTCATTCCTGGAATTACCCGGCACATTGTTTACTGTAATCATCTAATTCAATTTACTACCAGCACAAGCCTTATTAATTAAAACCCCCCACACAGTTCTGTGACAAATAGGATCACTGTCTGTGTGCTGTGGGAGGTCTGAATATCTGTGTTTGTGTGTGTGTGTAGGTGTGTGTGTGTTCTTGTCTCTCTCGGCACAGTCAGGGGTTCCTCATTCTCATCATGCTCCTGTCGTCACCACACCCCAAAGGAGTCTGGCTCCTGTAGCTCATCTCTCACCACTGTCTCAGGTGTCTCTCTATGATGAAAATATTATAATGTAAGAAAATCAAAAAGGTTATATTGATATTTTCCACTTACTGGCATAATTTAATCATTTAAAAGATGCTGCCTGACAAAAATTAAATTAAAAGACATATCAAATTAAACTATTACGACAGTCATCTTGAAATGGTAATACAGCTGCTGTGACATGGATTAAAATACCATAAGACCATAGCCTAAAGGCAGTTTCTACCAGTGTATGCAGTACATTATACAATATGAATAATCATGTATATATAAAATGTCAATTTAGCAGACAATTATCAGAATCTAGACAGATTCTGTAAAGCTTAAACCAAGAAGAATGTGCTGTTTTAAAAGCCCCTAACCCTTCCATCTATCCATTTTCTAGACGTATCCAGGTCAGAATCACAGAGTGGTTGAAGCTATCCCAGCATGCACAGGTGTCAACTTTATACATGGACTGGATCCTTAAAAGTCCCCTTTTCTTGACCAAACACATAATAAAAATGTCCCGTTTCAAAGGTTACTGTAAACACGGGTATTATCCAACATGTCCCCAGAGTGTCCGGCTGGTATGAAAACTTAATTTCATGTGTTGAGACAGGTGTGTGCCCAGCACCTTTTCTGTCATTTTGATGTAGCTCTTATCACACTGATATATGTTAAAGTGTTAATAATACTGATAAGTTTGGTTTTAATTAGTTAAAACGGGGGGTCATGCCATGATTGACAGCTGAGCCCTGCTTGGGGATGAGTCAGTCAGGACCTCGATACTGCAGCCTGAACCCTGAAAATGGCAGCCATCATATCCTGAATATTTTGGCCTCATTTTTGTAGAGAGGGAGGAGGTAGAGAAGTGTTGAGAAGTGTCCAAAAGTAACTGAGTCATGGTTTCTACAAAGGATACTGTTGATTTCTTTTTTGGAGGAGGTTTCTGCATGTTTAGGTTCCTATAGACTTGGACCTTCGAGTCTATGGTGTTATTATTATTTACAGTAAATAAGGACTTACCTGATGTTCATCTTTACCATCAGTTATGTGAGCAGTAATGGTTTGTGCTCATCTTTTATGGTTCATGGTGTCATTAACACATCATGAGTGTATATACGGTATATGAAGACAGCAGCGTCCAAGGACACCGTGCAGGCTGGAGAGTTGCATTGGCACTGAAGACAGACAATCACTCCATCACCAAGAGAAGCTAGGTAAGCTCAGTGATAATCAATACTATCACTGTCAGCTCATCCTTACCTGGGGGAAGGACACACTGTAACCGCTGCTCAGCTGTTGACTGTCCTACTTTCCAGATCCAAAGTCACTTTTTTTATCTGTAGAAAAAACTGTTTTGTAGTTTTTAAGTGACTGGATGAGGAAACTCCACCCCAAAGGATAGATTTCTTAAAGTGCTGTTGGGGTTTGTGTGTCTGGGAGCTGTGTTGTCCGGGGCAATGGCCCCTGGTAGGGTCTCCTAAGGCAAATTGGTCTTAGAGGAGGGATCAGACAAAATGCAGTTCACAAAAAACCCTTATGAAGCAGACCACAAGGAGCTGTAGCACCTCACCTGGGTCAGGGAAACCGTTGTTGGAGGGGAGCTCGCCAACAACTGTGGCCTCAGAAAAAAAAAAGCCAAAAAAAAAAAAAAGCAACATGGAGCTGTGGTGCTTGTGAGCCCACCACCTACAAGGATGGTGGATGTGGAACGTCACTTCCCTGGTGGGGCAATGGATGGATGGATGAGCAAACTGTGGATTACCAGTGAACTGAAGTGAGAATGAGAACAGTTGATTATTTATGTGGTAGGGACAACAGCACTAACTTCCTCCCTCCTTTAGGTTATTTATGAATTTGCTTCATTTTCGTTCTCAGCAGGTACTGAGCTATTGACTGACAAGCCCCTGTAGTTCCAGCATGCCTGCCTCCTTTTCCCCGCTCACAGTCACAGGTGCTGAATATCTCCAGCTCACGTGCCGACACAATCACACAAATAATGAGCGTGAGAATTGCAAATAGCATCCGTCAGGAGAGGTGGCCTTGGAAAGATACAGCGTGTCCAAAGGAAACAAATGATGAGAGCAAAAATACCCTCTAATTAGCCGAGTGCAGACCTGAGCAGATGTCCTTCATATTTTCTTTTCCAAGCATGTTGAACGAAGGAGTTTTTCACAGAGCGAATCCACCCACCAGATTCACATCTCTCCAAATGAACACTGCAACTTGGTGAACTCAGTGTCCTTCATCTGTCACACTCACACTTTCTGCAGTATGACTCTATTTGGATGGAGAATATGCCACTGAGAGTGGGAGCTGAGCCTACATGTCTGTAAAAGTCTATATTCTGCTGAGGACAGCACAGGAAGCTTCACCTGGTAACTGACTCAACTCAGGTCATCATTTTCTACAATTTCATTTTCTATGTTTTAAAAAAACAACAAAATCGTTTCAGCAATTGTTCTTACACCTCTTTTTATTGGTCGTATAGCTGAACACACCGTGTACCTACACTAAACAAGACTGTTAAATCCTAGTTTCATCAGCTCATGACCTGAGGCCTTATATTTCCCTGGAGACCTAAATCCACCCTCACAACCAGAGAATCTTCTCTTTCTCATCCACCATTCACACACTTTCCCCCTAGCAACCAAATGCTGATGTTGCATTATCTACTTTAAAAGGACACCAGTGAGTATCTGTTCACAACCCAAATAGCATAAATTAATAAATCTGCATACTACATGTAAGACATCTTTAATATCAAAGAGAGGATACCATTTGCATATGAAGTGATGCTGTTTCTACTACTGATAGGTAATCAAAGATGAATGAATCCCACCTCCCTCCATAATAATCATGCATTGCATGTATAGTATTAAGATAATGCCATCCACAGTAGAGAGTAGATATCATTGAGTTTACATTTGGTCTTGCGGATGACCTTTACAAACTGTTGCACTACCATGGCAACAATTTTATGTAAATATGTCTCCCCTCTTTGTCTGGACTGAACTGAACTTTCAAATCCAAGCTTGAGCAAAAAAAAAAAAGAACAATGTGCATTGTTGGAAAAATCACCTGTATTAACATAAAATGGCAAGAAGATAAAAAAAAGGACTCCTCTTTAAGTTTAACTTTCAAGGTCCAGTGTGTAAGATTTAGGGGGCTCTATTTACAGAATATAGAAAAAATGGAATATAATTTTCATAACTGTTTTCATTAGTGTATAATCACCTGAAATAACACCATCTGGATATTTTATGTGAGTTCAGCCACACTCAGGCATGTTTAATTTGTGTTTCGACTCTATTTTTAGGCTTAGCATGCTCCAATTGGCTCTTTTGATGAGTTTTTGACTGTAGAGGTGGTTCTATGTACAGGTCAATAAACAACAGTGGCCAATCAGCAGCAGACTGTGGTTCCACTCTCTGCTGTCTGTGGGGTGGATATAATGAAGAGAAACGGCGGTACAAGGAGACACACAGCGCTCTATAGCGATAGTGCTGGATTTGGGATAGCGGTTAGTGGCTCTGAGGATCTTTGTGGCCCGATAGAGCACAACACAGCTGCTACTTGTGCTGCTTTCTGGCCTCTGGCCTGCCACCATCTCTGATAAGCATTTAGTATTCAGCTGGGGCTCATGGACTGTTGCCCATAAACAGAGAAGCACTCAGAAGCAGAGACTAATCTCTGATTACTTGCACCGTACCAGCAGCAGGTTGCTTCACATGAAATGGAATATTCATCATATTTTTAATCCAATATCAAAAATTATGCTGCTGTTGAAGGTCCCTTCCCTCACTGACAGGTGTGGGTGTGGAAAATGTCAACTTAACAGAAGACATCAAGGTTTATATGTAAAATGGGGAGTCCCCTCACGTCCGCAGTTTTGTGATTCTTGAAATACTGCTCTCAAAGTCACCGGGGTGGGGATTTTGAGAGATGAAATGATGGTGCTTCTAAAATGATTATCTGCTCTCGCCCAGATGGGTGCAGGACATTGTGCAAGTTAGATGAGTTACAGCCTTGAGAGAATGAAAAGTTCATTGAAATTAAACAGTAAATTAAATTGAGGATCAGATGATGAGGGCTGCAGTGAGGAGGAACTCACTGCTTAGTGCCTGTTGTATGAATCATCAGCAGCTGTTCATTCCTCCCCACCCCCCACCAGGAGATCTCACCAGGTAGCCTGGTTTTTATCAGTGCTGACTGATCACGCCAATAACTGCTTTCCCATTAACATTGAGGGGTGGACGTCCGCTGATGAAAGAAAGAAAGGAAGAGGTGGAACTCCCGGTTGGCTACAAGCAGTTTGTGATTTCACAAGTTGAAGTTAGGAGGGGGAAAAAAAAGTGGTTGAGACGTGCTGACAGGGCCTTGGCTGTGATGGAGAGACCCCATCAGTTCTCTTCCCCCATCTTGTCGCGCACTTCTCCCATCATCGCAGGGCTTAGTATCAGGAGCCGAGCGGAGTTGTGTGGGTGAGCGATGGGTGCTGCATCATCCCTCCCCTAACGTACTCCCCTGTAGATTGATTCCCCTGACAGAACCCCCCCCACCATGAAGAAGAAAGAGAGAGAGATGAGAGGGACACAAACTGTCTAAAGCAACTTTGGTTTATACTGAAAGAACAAAAGCCTATTCAAACTTTCAAAATTTCAAGTCAGAATCTGGTCTCAAATATTAATAGACTGTGGTTCAATCACTTTGCATGTTTTCCACTTGTTGGGATGAGTACCTAAAAAACCTCTGAAGCTCTACATTTGACATTTAGAAAACACCAACGCACGCAGGAAAGAGTTTTGTGTAACACACTTGAAAAGGAATGACAGTTGAAGATGGGAGAGAGAGAGAGAGCTTCGCGACACAGAGCTGTAAATTAATTTTGAGGCTGTTACTCACTGCTTATAAAAGCACACAACAGAGAAATGAACTGTAAATATCTCCCTCTGTGTGCTGCTCATTAGGCTCAAAGCTGATTTTTTTTAATGTTCTTTTTATTAAAATGTGACAAACATCCCAGCAGCACTGGGAACAGTTAACACATTCACAATTTCATCAGAAAAAAAGCTCTGAAACAACTAATTAGAGTGCAGAGAATTAAACACTAATTATACAACTAAATAATGTGTAGCCAGCCGAAGTTGCTGCAATTCCAACTCAAGTTAGTGTTTCGAACTGTTACATAATCAGTGTTATTTGTCACATTATGTTTTGAACATCTAGCAAACATTTGAAAGTTAATCTGGGGATGATTAAGGAGCCTCAGTGTTCTTCTGTCACAGTTTAAAAACCCATTAGAAGCCAAATGTATGACTCAGGAGGCAAAGATATAACTAAAAGAGGAAACTTAGGAAAGTTAAGGATTCAAAAAACAGGCAGGGAACTATTGAACGCTGGAAAGCTAAGGCATGCTGCACAGATTTTACAGAGAACTAGTGGATATGGACTATATATACTAGGAACTTAATGAGGGTAGATACTAAATTCACCCATCCATCCATTTTCAGTAATTTAACTAATCCTTATAGAGGTCATGAGGGCTGGAGCCAATCCCAGTTTACACTGGGTGAGAGGTGAGAGGTTACACTCTGGACAAGTCAGCAGTTCATACCAAAATCATGACGGCTTCTAATGAAGTACTGGTCAGATTGTTGAAGTGCACACATTTCTGACGTCAGAATTGGGAGGCTTTTGTCAGTTTTTAGAACTTTAAGCATTACATTGTGAAGCGAATGTGCAAGTAGTGACAGATATTACAAACCAAATAATCATACGAAGACCAAAGGCCAAACTATCATGTCATTGCTGTCTGATAAAAACCTAAAACACTGTAATGAGACACACTTAGCACCAGAAATGAAAATCTATGTTAACATAGTCATCAGTGAATCATACTAAGGGATTCATGTGAATGGTAAGCGAAAGTTGATATGCAAATTTTTTCCAATGCAGCTTTGAGCAGAGTTTCAGGTTTCCTATAAATACCCTCTTTACCCTCTGGTCCCCTTCGCTCTCGTATACCGCACACCCCATTTCTTTCACGTATTCCTCCTCGCCTTCCTACTCTCCATGGTGTTCTGAGGGGGGTCTGTCATGCCCGGGCGCTACGGCGGATTCCCCACGAAAGCTTCCCCACACCGCAGCAACAGAGAGAAGTACAAGAGATCACGCTTCACTCACAATCTTTCATTTTGTCAATAAATCATTTAAAGGTATCTTGTTGATGGTGCGGTCCATGCTAATGAACAGTTTTGAAAACGTGCCAGTGGTTTTGAGCCTCTCCTGTTTATGTCCACCTCAGTTGGAAAATTATCAATATCAAGGCTACCCTACATGTTTCCACAGAGCACATTGGCCTAATCAAAGCTATCTGACTATTTTAAATTGAAATCAACATAATCCAGGTGAATGACCACCTGACACTGACGTGTGTGTATTAATCTGACTTTGTTCAGAGATATCACCAAGTTGTTTTTTGAATCTTACTGGCGAATGAAATGATGTTTTGTTACAAATCCCTGCCAGAGGTTTGTGCTGCACTTCACAATATATCCATGAGTTCACCAAGTTGATGCAATATTTCTACAAACTACAAACCAGAGTGTTTTACACATCAGAGTCTGTTTGCAGGTCTGGTGGAGTACTGCTGCATATGTCAAAAAAGTTGCACAAAGCCTTTTGTGGCTCCAGAGGAAGCTGCCTTTTTAAAAAAACTGTCCATCATGAGTCTGACAGTGTTACAGTGGAGCACTCTTTTGTACTTGTAGGCTACAGGACACACTATCCATCCCTGCATAAGGAACACTATCTTTGTATTGTAAACCAAACACGATGTGAGGATAACTGTTAAAAAATAGTGACTCCAAATGAATGAATTGTGAGTGGTGACATTCTTTTGTACAAATCAGATAATTATTGTACATGCAGCAGATTTTGAACTTCCCTCTAAAGTCCTCTTCATTCTTTGCACAGCTAATTCCATCAGTTATTGTGCGTACCACCAAACGTTACACTGTTAATGTTTTCTGAAGGCCGTCATTACTCCCAAAATTGTTGGGGAGAGTCCAGGAAGACAGTGGGATACAGGCTGAAGGAGACTATGATGGCAGGCTTTTAGTCCTGCCTTCAAGCGCTGCCTTTCCAAATGGGTATAAACACATTTGCCTTTAGACATGGCCAGATGACACATCAGACCCATAAGCTTTTATTGCAGTCAGAAGCGTTTACGACTGCCACAAATTCAGAACAGTGTTTATTTGCCATCAACCTTGCATTTGTTTTTTTCTTTCACTACTCCAGTGTTACACTAAAGGCTAAATAGAGGCACAGAAGCAACCATGACAAAACACTGAAATGAAAACTGGAATGGAGAAAGAGTTTAGTCATGTGATCTGACAGTTTGTGGTCGCTAAAACTAAACATTTACCCATGTGCTCATCATCTGGACCAAAGCCCAAACTGGCAGATGAAGATCTGGCGGGTAATGAGGACATCTGATCCCAACAGTCTACACACAGGGCTCCTCTCCAAGAGAGGCTGGTGATACTAAGAAACCATAAATGTTCTTTTATGGCTCATTCAGTGGCAGAGCCCACAACAGTCCATAAAGACTGCATTGTCTCCATGGAGATGTAATGGGGACGGGCCCTGTAAATCAACGTGAGTAAAAATGGAAGCTGATTCACATTAGTGATGGCTAATTAGCTCATAGCAATGATGGCTGGAAGCTGTGTGCAGCTTGCTGGTGCCGTATGTCTCCCAAACGGGACCTCTAGAGACTCAGGAGAAGCTCCAGCTTTGTGTTTTCATGGGTCATTTTACCTCTCCCCGGGGTGCTCTGAAAATGACTCAGTTTAAGATCTGTTTTTTTTTTTTTTTTTTGCAAAACTGAAGAAATACACTGATGTGGGTGAAAAGCATAAATGAGAACAAGATGACCTCATGCTGTTTGTCCCATAAAACACATGTTTGGTTCTTGTCAAAAAGGCAGCTAACAGGGTGGGAGGGATTCAGCTCCTTTATCAAATCTGGCTACAACTTCCTGCCCTCTCTAGCCACCTCCTTGACTGTTCGCCTTGCCTGCAGAGGAAGCAGCATACACGAGGACTCTCAGCAAAGATGATTAATTCTGAAGGCACTTTCTCGTCAAGAGGACCTTTACTCTGCTGATGGAAGCAATGTGTTCTGTCAGGCCTTTGAAATTCAAATGATGTCTTCCACTTTGTGTCCCACTGACGGCTTTGAAAGTTCTCATAAAAGGAGAGCAACAGAGATGGGACCGACATGAGCTGAAGGAGAACAGAAAGGCAAAATTAACTTCATCCCAAAAATAGATGACAGTGCCAAACCACAAAGACGCAAATAGATAATCAAAAAGTTGCTTTACTAAAGCGTGTCTAAGGTTCTGAAACGTATAGGAACATTGCTATTTTTGTGCCGGTACTGTCATATTTAACATACAGTAGTGTCTGCCAGCTGTCTAGTTTACAGCTGATAAGAGAGAGGACTGGAAAAATAATTGTGATAATGATGTGAAAAATAATGATTTCACCCTGTAGCTTTTTTTTTCCATATCGCTGCATTCCAAGACCCCCAAAATTACACAAATTCAATTGTTTCTGCACTGCAGCTCTCTGAGGCTGCCCTGATGCACAAACATGCTATGAGCTAAATGCTAACATGCTGGTGTTTTGTAGGTATTAGCTCTACAATGTTCACTGTTCTACTTTAGTTAGCAGGCTTAGCACTTGCTTATTAGCACTCAACGCAGAGTACAGCTAAGGCTGATGGGAATCTTATTTGTTTTGCAGGTATTCGGTCATAAATTAAAGTACTGGACAAAAACATTTGACCTGATGGTGGTGCTAGATGAAAAGTTAAGGAATCATCAAGGTTATTACAGTCCATCCTGAGGGAAACGTGAACTTGTGTACCAAATTTCAAGGGATCCAATGCAATAGTTGAAACATTTTAGCCAAAACCTCAGTGTTCATCCAGGATTCATCCTTGGGGGACCATGCATATCACATGATGATAACAACATTTCCTTCTCCGTGTAGGAGGGTCCTCATTACTGATATTTTATGTACTAAGTGGCGGTTAGAGTTAAAATTCAGAAGCTGGTCTGTGTGAGAGGCTTTTCTGTACCCTGTCTGTACCCAGGTGACCATGAACAGAATCTTCCCAAAGGTAAAAAATGCCATGCTCAAATTACATTGTGCCTTCACATTTCATTTGGTATTCATTGGATAATATATTTTAAATGTGTGGCTCTAGGCTGTTTTAAATCATTTCAATTTGCATTACATCGTTCTCTGGTACAGTAAAACAGGTGAACACTCAAATCATCTTCCAAACCAAAATAAGCAGCTTCATTGCTGCCCACAAGTAAAATCATTTCCCTTCATAGACAGTTTGATTATTTTGCTCACAGCGGTGTTAATAAAGCTCAGTTTAAAAGCTGTATATCTTTTCTCAAGTCCTAATAGGGCTGTTCAATATCATAAAGCCTTTGTAGTCTCCAGTTAATATAGCAGAGGCAAGAAAATGCAGTCAGCGAGCTCGATCATAAAGATGCATATCCAAAACAAGAGGAGTCAGTGAACAGCTAATGGCTTCACTTATTCAGAGTCAGCAGAGCCATAACAGGACTTCAGCTTAAATTGTATCATACAGATGATCATCTGCTCATAGAGAAATCTCCGGTTAATAACCAAGAGTCCAACAAGCAGGGAGAAACATGTCATGTACGCTCAGTCTGGTGCTCTTTGTTTCAACTTTTGTTCGCAAATGAAGACAAATTCCACCTCTTAGTTTCTGGCTCGGCTTCGCAGCGAGATGATGGCATTGCCCGTTGCTGTAAGTGGAAGATGTTGACGAGCACAGAGGGACGGAGGCAGCGTGTGTCTTAAAAGCTCCCTCATGGTGGCTGCTAATGGTGCATAGTTTATCAAGTAGACCACACGGCCATATTCCAGGAAAAACTTAAATATCACTTCTACAATATTAGGCAATTTTAAATAGGCAATTAAATAGGCAATTTTAGAAAACTTTTACATCAAAAGGAAGAAAAACTCTGCAGCTTTATGGATCCTTAATTACTAACAGTTAGGCCAAGCACAATTCATATAAGTACAGCCAACTGAGCAACCAACACAATACAATACACTTCCTCCTTCAGTGAGTTTCATTCGAGAGAAAAATCGACTTAACTGCTGCTGTGATCCCATTTGATGCATTGAAAGAAAGAACTGTCAGGTGTTTCACATTTAAGCATAATTACCAAAACTTAATAATATTAATAATAATAACAATTCAACATTCAGTGGGCTTTTACATGATGCATCATATGTTTTTGTTTTGTGTTTTAGAAAATCCACAGATACATGTTGTAATATGCATTTCAATGATGTCATATTCAAGTCTACCACTACCACTCTGCTGCTTTTCAGACTTTCAAGAGAAACAAATCAAACCAGGAGAGAAAAACTATTCTTCCTCACATGGATGCGACAGAATATGGAGGATATTTAGACACATCTCTGCCACTGCTGATCACAGAACAGCAACAGCGCTGGAAAATGGGTCCCATGAAACAGTGAGGGCTGATCATCAATGTATTTCAACCTCCAGGCCTAAAAAAATAGCAGGAATTCGAAAGCAGTGAGTCAGGGTCCTCTCCCTGAAACATTTGAGTCTCAGAGACTTTGTTTCCATGAATTTAAAGAATGAAAATAACAAAATATATGGACTGCAACAGCATTTCTTATGTTAAGTACTTTTATTTTACTTTTAATTCTCAGGAAAGATTACAAAATAGTGTAGTAGTGTGCAGTATGGAGTCTGTGTACAACACTGCACAACATGGCTGCCGCAGCATGTCTGCAGCATGGATCATCCCTTATAATCAACTGCCCTGCCTATGTGATGCATTGTGCAACGTCCCATCAAGGATGCCCTGGTTAATGTATTTCAGCAGTTACACATGCTGTAAAATGCCAGAAACAGGTTGGGATAGTCGAAAAGGGAAACAAAAGTGAAAATCTGTCATAAATGAGGAGTAATCCGTGGAGAATAGTGAGAGGAGACTGAGAGAGGGCAATGAAAAAGGAAAATCTCTGGAGAAAAATTGGGAGGGTTGGCAAGGATGGTTCACTGGTGGTGTTGGCAAGTATTTTAGTATCCACAATTAGTGGGCAGGACGCCAACACCACAGTGGTGTATCTAACCAGAGCTAGTAAATCTTTTTTTCATGAGGACAGACTGTAATGTGTGACTTTTATTCTGTGCTAAATACTGTATCCTGGACAGTCAGAATAGTGAGTAAATCCAATCCTTTTCTCTCAGCCCTCTAGTTGGTGTGTCTGTGTTTGTTCATCGACAGCAGGTTGAGCTCTGGCAGGGCAACAGCAAGACAAAGTAAAGATGTGTCCTGGAAACTGTAACTTAAAACAATTTGTTAACAGTGCTATTATAATATTGAATAATAATTAGCATCTAAATGGACCATTCTTGACATTGGAGGTACGCTTTTAAGATGCTTATTGTGCTACAGCTAGCTCGCTAATTTGCTATATGCAGACAACAAACTGACATTAGCAGTTCACAGTTTGGTAGCTGGTCCAGCAAGCTATGGTGCATCACAAGACTTAGCAGAAAAGCTAATCTCTCAATATATTACTTATAGTACTTTTACACTACTTTATACTGTAGTTTAATATTGATTAAGTATAGCCTATGAAAACAGGAAAAAAAGTTTCTCTTGTTCTTTGGTAGCGTACTGAGTGACAATATAATTTAAGCCTTGAATAACAGACTTGAATAATTAAAAAACAGTACATTTAATAATCTATATCACTAAAATAAAATTGTTTTTATGTATGAAAATGCATTCAGATTTAGCTTATCTACTTCACATTTACTGATTAGGGCATCCATATAAATAGATTCCACCCTTTTAGACGTGTTTTATTGTATCATAAACCACAGAAGAACAGATCAAATCACTCTCAATGCTTGGCCAGTCTCCAGTGTCGTTAAGTAGACATTGCATTTTTGAACCTTAAGGTGTAACTAGTGATTGGTGAGCCAACAAATTATATATGCAGTGTCACTTGCTGAATCATCAGCATGATATTTCACCTAACACACACACACTCTTTAAATAGGAACGTGACTCATAATAAAGAGCTTTTAGCGTCACACATTTGGATCTGAGCCATGCAGCCAAATCCATCACATTATAGACAAATATGACTCCATAAAGCACTTCACTGCAGTGCCACAGCTGTTTTAGTGGCTGATAGAGAAAACAGGCAGACTTGTAAGCACCTGTACAATAACGGTTGATGGCACAGTACGATAGCAGTCATAACACCTCTGTAAGCAAATTTCACAGGTTAGCGTGGTTTAATTAAGACTTTGGAAAGTGTAGAAGTGGATTGTGAGAATATATGGTGTGAGAACCTGTCAGCTGCCTGGCAATTTTCCCCTCAAGCTTCTGTTAAATCTCAAAATGCAGCGCTGCAACACACTGGCACCTTCCCACTGAGAAACCCTCACACTGACACAGAAACACACACTCAAAAGACACTTGTAATACTTCATTCATTCAGGGACGCTCGTACAGCACATGCACAAAAAACAAACAACTGTCTGTGACGAGCAGCTGTGCCGCTGTGCTGTAAACCTCCTCATCTTTAAGGCGGTGGTCTTTCCTCTCCACAGCTTTGTCATGTTCCATCTATGCTGCTGTCCATCAACACGTTGGTTTTACAAAGAAACAAATCATCTGTATTTAGCAGCCACACAGACCAGCATTACAGGTGTCGTGAGACAGAGTTGGACCTTTTTTTGAACTGACAGCACTAATATGTTAGTGCTCAGTCCTATAAGTGTCAAAAAACCATTTTAAAACAGCCCGATAGCATTATTATTACTTCAACACTGATTGCAATACATTAGGTGCAAATGAATGAAATGCAAGAAAAAAGTCCCAACCCAGAAATGAAGCCTGTAAGATATGTAGATTAACTGTATTTTTGCCTTTTTGCACTATTAGAATGGTAACCTTATATAACCGTATATAACCTTTTAAATATTTTTTCAGATATCCACATATTAGAGATCATGTTCTGAAGCATCCAACAAACTTTGAAAGGGAAAAGAATAAATAATTGATGACCATCTCCAAACTTGACCAAACCACGTACCACAGTTGAGAGATGGGGCAGAAAGGAGGAACTCAAACACAGACGCTCAGGCAGAGCAGGTTGAATAGAAAGGACAGCGAAGAAATGAATAGCGATAGAACCAATTCAGAGGCAGGAAGCTGGAAAAACACAGGACAACAAGATGCTGGCAGAGTAGAGTGGCTGAAACACCATTGACAAGAAAATGTGTTAACAAACATGATCACTACCTGGATTATAAGAGAAGAAACAACGTTTCTTTGAGTGAATGAAACTCGAGATCATGTGCTGCAGTCGCAGGGAGGTGGTTAGAGTGGATGGTGGGTGTATAAAGTGCAGGACTGTGACACCAGTCTGCGTTTCACGTCCAGACTCCAGACTCTGGTTAGGTCTAGGCAACAAACACACTTTGGTTTCTAGGTAAAGATTATCATACTGTTGCCACTATGAGTAGATCGTAGTAAATAGTACATGTGCAAAACTGCCTATGAAAACAATGGACTCAAACGTTAGAAGGGCAAAAAACTGTTGGTCACCAACAACTTGTTCTGAACGCAGCAGCCCGAGTACTGACAGAGAGCACATAACTCCAATTTTAAGGTCACTGCGTTGGTTGATTAGTTTTATGTGCCTAGCAGGACCCTCAGATCCTCTGCAGCTGGACTGCTAGTTGTACCTAGAACCTCATCAAAAACACATGGGGAGTCCGCCTTCATCCACTGTGGCCTTCATCTCTGGAACAGTCTGCCCGTGGATCTGAGGGACTCCTGTAGACATTTTTAAACTATATATCCTTTTAGCCTGGCTTTTATTTAAGCTGGCACATCATTTTCTGCTGAACCTTTAACCCTCGTCCACCTTCTGAACATTTTATTGGTTTTATTGTTACATTCTTTAGGTCTTGCTGAACTTGGTTTCTAGGCACTGATTCATTTCCTTTAATTTTTTTTTTATTTTACATTTTTTACATGATTTCCTCTTATTAGCTTTTATTTACGATAACATTTTATCATTAAATGGCCAAAGATTATTTATGTATGTATTTCTTTTTTTCAAAATTCTACTCATTGTAGTCTATTTCTGTTTTCACTTTGGGCTGCATGAAAAGTGATATATAAATAAATAAAGCTTAGCACTTTATGAGCACTTTATATGTACAGATGTTGTGGGTCCTCTTCCAGTCCTACATGTTTCTACAGTAACCCCGAACAGCCAAACCAAACCATGGATCTATAAGGGCCTTTTAGGGTTCTTGGAAGGGTAGTAGTGAGGCGAGGGGTTTTCAGTTGGTAATCTCCAACCTCATTGCTAGATGCCACTAAGTCCTACGTACTGGTCCCTTAACGTTCATGGCTACATTTACATTGCATCCCATGTCACAATATATAAAGTATAAGACTGAACACTGAAACAATATCATCAGTATGTGAGCTGCTGAGTAAGAACAGATTTAAGACAAAGGGAGCTGCATGATGAATATGATAAATACTATTATCAGTCTCATTACCTTATTTGACCTGCTCCTCATTCACAAATCATGTCTGTGGTTGCAGCAGTGATGTAACGCTGCCCAGCTGGGAGGTGCCCTGTAATCCCAAACACTAGGCTCCTTGTAATCGACTCTTGGAAATGTAAAACACATGCAGCCGCTGCAGGGAAGCAGGAACCTCGTGGTACCCCAGAAGATAACAATTCCCCCCTCAATTATTCAACACAGAGAAGACCTATAACTATATGTAGCTTGTGATCAATTATTAACCCAACTCCATGTATTATTGACTTGGCAAGCTGGAACATTCATTGGGACTTTGTTTTCCATATTTGTCGAACACAAACAGGAAATACCTGTGACTCTCCTGCTGTA
Source organism: Sciaenops ocellatus (assembly GCA_033000465.1). Lineage (NCBI taxonomy): Eukaryota > Metazoa > Chordata > Actinopteri > Sciaenidae > Sciaenops > Sciaenops ocellatus. The sequence goes on along the minus strand of CP136884.1, from coordinate 4,704,474 downwards.
TCTCTGCTTACTTTGAATGACCCTCACACTTGCAGAGATCATTTTGGGTGACAGTGGGTGCGTTTGAGGGAGAGTTAGTGTGTGTATGAGTGTGCGTGTTCATGCTTTGATTGCCTTCAATTGCCACACATTTTGTCAGGCTAATTTGTTTTCCTCCCCGCATTGATTACCACTTGCTCTGGGGCAGATCCAACGCATGGAACAGCCTATCATCTTCATCATCAATATGCATGTCTGGCTCTCCTGACCTTGAGAGGGTAAACAGACGAGATGTGAGCAAAACAACTTCCTGTGCACGCTTCCTCTTTTGTTTCCTAAGGGTGTTTAGTGATAAATAGCTCTTCCCCTGCTCACAGTAGGTGTACTCATACAGTAACTGTGTGGGGTTGCATCACCAGGGATTCTGTCGTGCCTGGATAATGCGATTTGAGGCTGTGAGTTTAAAGAATTTCTAACGAGAACAACGTCTTCACAGCAAATCAGTGTAAGCTTCAGGCACATCAAAAGGGGAGTCAGATATGAGGCAAACTGATGAATATTCTTTATGTCAACTGCGACTTTGAGAAAGGCAAAAAAAAAAAAAAGTGCCTTTTCAAATAGTTACGTTTTGCCCACTGCACGTCAACTTCACTGCAAAGCATATTCTCTATTTATTACCAGACAGGAGTTTAGGCCCACTGGTATAGCAACTCATATATTTTAAAGAATCTTGCAGAAATTGTGCTGCTGAATTATTATATGCCAGGTGAAGACTGTCATTTCATATCTGTTTCTATAACTTTCTCCCAACTTTATTAGAATTGCAAAGTAGTGATGCAGAGCAGAAATGTGACAGGAATCGACCATTTGCTAAAATCCTCCTCTGAACAGTGCTTGTCCAATCATAGCTTTGTAAACCATAACTATGAACAACATACCTCTGTCCACAGGCAACTGACAGTAGCAACTGAGCAATACTAAGGCCATGTAGTTGCTACATTAGTTTGTAGTTTTACAGGTTGCCAAAACGCCCTGTTCAGAGTTTAGAGCATGTCAGCAACCCAATGTTACCAAAGACAGCATTGATACTTCTGTTAAACACACTGGTTAGTCCATATTCTAAAAGCATTTCTCAAATAATGCTTGATGTGAGAACATACTTCAGGACCAAAAACAGATATTCCGATCAACTCGTCGAGCTAATGTTAGTGTACTTAGCTAACTAGCTTCAGCCACTAAGTTATGGCTGCAACAACTGGCAAATGCTGACTGAAATGAGTCTGCTTTTGTCTACCTGTATCTGAAATTAAAGTGTTTAAAAAATTACTGAGAATTTCAACTGATAAATCTGACAGCAGCATGTGCGACAGTGGAAAGCTTGGCACCCACACCAGTGGGAGCTGAGGTCAGAAGGTTGAGCAAATCGTCAGTTTGAGGTGTTGGTTTGGTTTCAAATTCCTGATTTGTAGACATCCATTTTTATTCACTGTTTGATTAAATAATCATTGCTGCAGGATGTTCTCAGTTTCTCCTCATCTTAAATGAAGTGTTAAAACAGACAGTCTATATCAATCACAGTTAAACACCAATGACAAGTGAATGCACTGAACGTTGCAGTTTACAATCTCTAATGTAATGACTTTCATAAAGATCATTCACTCTGCTTTTAAGACTTTGAGGCTTTCACTGGAAATTTCTGCTGTAGAAGCAAACAGCCTACAACACTGTACAATATCCACCTTCCTCGTCTGGCTCACAGCCCAGTGTTCTGAAACAGCAGAGTCCTGTGGGAGGTAATCTCTGCTGGGAGCCCAGTCAGAAATCACACTGTCAATTTTACACATGTCGCGTGGGCCACATTGAATCACACCAGGCAATTTCAGAGTTGACTCCCTTGTAACCAGTGTTTCTGCCGCCATAATTGGATAAGCTGTCAACTGGGGCTCTGTCTTACTGTACCTGCTGGTGTGTGTGTGTAACATGTGTACATGAGTGCCTAAACACATTCACTGTATATTTTTGCTTATGTACGTGCATGTACATGTTTATGTAACACTAACTGTGCTCTGTTATAAGTCATTGTAAGTTGTATCTCAAGCATTAGAGCATTTTTAGTTTTAGTTAACATTATTTGCTTTACATGTTTGTGCAGTGTTGCTGCATGCATTTTGTTCATCTTTTTTTGTAAGCTGGCAGAGGTAGACCTTAGTGTTTGTTAAATCCAATCCCATCCAAATCCTCATTTTAAAAATCAGGTAAAAGAGCTCTTGTCTGTTTTTCTTGCACCTGTATTAGTTCAACAAACAACATATAGGATAATGTTAATGTTGTTAGCGTTAGTTGGTGAGCTTAGGAGCTGCTGGTAGGTGGATGTTTTTTTTATCTTTGGACAGACTAACTGTTTCCCCCTGTTTCCAGTCTTCATGCTAAGCTAAGCTGACCAACTGTCATTCTTCTTTGCTAGAAAGGAATATTTTTTATTATTCTCTGTTATTATTTCTACTATTCCTGTCAGAAAGGTTGGTTTTGCCTACATTTATATCTTCCTCACCTTTGTTACTCAACATTTTTTTATGTCTTTTAAAGTCACCTAAAATATGTAACAGACGTGGTTTGGATTTGTGTAGATTCCAACATGAGAAGGTTTTACTTTGGTAATAGTATCAAAACATTCACTGAAAATCAATGTCTGCTCACAGATCAGATGATCTATATATATATATATATATATATATATATATATATATATATATATATATATATAAAGCAAAGCTTTGATAGCCAACTTGATTGCCTCATTGTCTCCAGCAATGGCTTCATCTGTGTAATTCTTCTCCAGGAACTCTCGCACAGTTTTTGCGCTGCGGCCGATTGCGTTTGCCTTCCAGGCATGGTAGGTTCCTGATGGATCTGTCTGACCCATGATATGATATATATATATATATATATATATATATATATATATATATATATATATATATATATATATATATATATATATATACACACACATATATATATACACATATATATATGTATTATGAAAATATGACTCAATACACTGGCCTCAAACACGACCCTGTCAATGTTATGAACGACTACATGCAGTGGTTTGCCAATGGCCTCTGCTCTCTCATTGGTCAGAAATCCTGATCAGCTCCAGGACACATTACTCAATCAATTACAGTCAATGACAATCAGTGCCCTGAAAAAATAAAGGAAACAATACATGGGGTTCAAATTACTGTCCAATTTTTTTATTGAACTCCGTGGTGGACGATGGTCGTTGGAGTCCCATGAAGCCAAGAGTTGTTGTAATCAGGGAAATGCACTCAGAAGTAAAAGCGCTCGTGAGAGTGTTTCTCATTTAACATATCATCAGATTCATTCAAAGCAGAACTGTACTGTTGTGGTTGATTGGGATGGGACTGTTCTGTTTTGACTAGTTTTTATGTCTCCCTGTGGCCACTTTGGGGATTGCAGCATGTTGGTTGCGGGAGAAGTCATGTGACCTGTGTGACTGGGTCAGTCAGCCTAGTTTTCAGAGCAGAGAGTTTATTTTATCTTGAGCTGATCCAGCAGCATCTACCTACATTGTATGCCTTTGATGGCATTGTTGGTATGTATTGGATTGTTTAATTGTCTATGATTGCACATGATTATTTTCCTGGATAAATTATATTTTTTGTGAAGTTTATGTTACGAGTGACTGAATTGCTCCTAGGCCATTTTAAGTTGATATACTAAAATACAAACAGATATATAAATATATAATTGATGGGTTAAAATATTTACATTGTTGTTAAAAAGGAATAAATATGTAAAAACCTGTAAGCAGTAAAAGGCTATGTTATTTAATTCATGTGAGGGTTTGAACTGGCACATTTAAGTTGTTTATCGGTACATGTTTAAAGCTGCATAGTGCTGATTATTCTTTGTTTGTATGTTTTAGTTTCACCTTTCCTCATGTCATTAAACCTGTGGACAACGAAACAACGGTCTTCAGAGTCTTGATATTTTGGAAGGAGTTTATCTGACTGCTGAGCTGAATATAGCATGTATGGCGAAGGCAGTACAGTGAAACAACAGCTTTCTAGCGGGCACGATAACGTAGTGTGAGCTGGCAGAGGAGAGCAACGTCATCACACGCTGTCAGTGGACGATCAGAGCAGTGTCTAAACTGAGGTACTTCGCCAGAGGGTGCCATGGCGGAAGGAGCAGCTTCATTACAGACACGCTCCCGCGTTTCGTACGAATCATCAACTGGGTCTGCTGCAGCCAAGGCAAGAGCGAGAGCTGAAGCAGCAAAAGCACGTCTTTCCTATGCAGAAGAGGAAATTAATTTGAAGCTGGAAAGAGCTAAGTTGGAAGCATCTATGGAAAGGCTTCAATATGAGAGGGAGACAGCTGCAGCAATTGCTGAGGCGGAAGCACTTGAAGCTGCCGTTGACATGAATAGTGAAAAACACAGTTGCAAGTTAAATGTAAATTCCACTCCCTTGGAAACCACACGACGCACTGAGCAATATGTCACTGACCAAGCTAAAATACGAGAGACAGAACTCCAGCAATATGATGTTGGTGTCCCAGTGAAGGCAGAGCCACGCCCTAGCTACAGCATTACACCTTCACGTCTCAAACCCGAAGCTAAACTCTTTTCTTCAGACCAAAGAAATACTGTCTCCCAACAACCTAGTTTCAACTCACATCAGCCTCACATCTGTGCAGATGAATACATTCGTGAGCCATGCAAGGTTAGGTTTGAAAATGATCATGCTACTCCTGTGGAACACTTCAGATCTCAAAATGACAATGATCATCTTCGTTCTCCCTCACCCTATCCAACATCCCCAAACTCCAACTATGCTAGCTCGAACATGAATGACTTTGTAAGATACTTTGCTCGTCGTGAACTTGTGGCTACAGGCTTGCTTCAGTTCAATGACAAACCTCAGAACTACAGAGCCTGGAAACGTTCTTTCCAGATGACAACTAGTGGTTTAGACCTGACACCAAGTGAGGAGATGGATCTTCTGCTTAAGTGGCTCGGCAGAGAGTCAGCAGAACACGTCGAACGGATAAGAGCTATACACATCAACCATCCAGAAGTAGGACTGGAGATGATATGGGACAGACTTGACCTCACTTATGGTTCAGCAGAAGCAATAGAAGATGCTCTGTTCAAACGAATCGACACCTTTCCAAAAATAACAAATCGAGATTATTCAAAACTAACAAAGTTGAGTGATCTACTGATGGAACTCGAGTCAGCCAAGGCAGAAGGAGACTTACCTGGTCTCTCTTTCCTCGATACAGCAAGAGGTGTCAACCCAATAGTACAAAAGCTTCCATTCAGTCTACAGGAAAAGTGGGCATCAGTTGGTGCATCGTACAAGCAGCGATATCATGTTTCCTATCCTCCCTTTGCCTGCTTTGTGGACTTTGTCAGACAAGAGGCTAGCATTAGAAACGATCCAAGCTTCAACTTCATCTCTTACACAGACATGGCTCCCAGGACTGAGAGGACATCTTGGAAGCCAATCAAGCAGCGAGAAGTCTCAGTCCACAAAACAGAGATACTTCCCAGGACCATTTCTGATACTGGTGAGCCCTCTGAGAAATCTGACGACTGCGATAAACTGTGTCCTATCCATAAGAAACCGCATCCCCTACGTAAATGCCGTGCATTCCGGGAAAAGCCCATTGAGGATCGTAGGATGTTCTTGAAAGAGAATAATGTGTGCTTCAGATGCTGTTCATCATCACATTTTGCGAGGAACTGTAAAATGAAAGTTCAATGTTCTGAATGTAAAAGTGAAAGACACCACACAGCGCTTCACCCCGGACCAGCACCCTGGAAGGAACAGGTGGATCCTGCTACAGAGCATGGCGGGGAGGAAGAGCCCTCATCTCAACCTCTTGTCACCACCAAATGCACTGAAGTCTGTGGCGGAGATCTGACAGACCGATCCTGCTCTAAGATATGTCTTGTAAAAGTGTATCCAGCTGGCCACAGAAACAAAGCAGTGAAGATATATGCCATTCTGGATGAGCAGAGCAACAGGTCACTAGTTCGTTCACAGTTCTTTGAAGTTTTCAGTGACCAAAGTCCAAGTGCCCCATACACTTTGAGAACATGCGCTGGGATAAAGGAATCAGTAGGAAGAAGGGCCAGTGGCTATGTTGTGGAGTCTCTGGATGGCTCTGCCTGCATCCCATTACCCAGCCTCATAGAGTGCAATGACATTCCTAATAACAGGGACGAGATTCCAACTCCCAATGTGGCTCTTCATCACTCACACCTGAAGTCGGTGGCGCATCTCATCCCAGACGTTGACCCGCAAGCCCCAATTATGCTTCTCCTAGGTCGGGACATTATCAGGGTGCATAAAGTCCGTAAACAGGTGAATGGCTCACACAACCTTCCCTATGCACAGAAGTTGGATCTGGGGTGGGTCATTGTGGGAAATGTGTGTCTAGGTAGCGTCCACAAACCACTGACAATCAACACGTTTTACACGAACACCACAGAGTTAGAACGCCCTACTCTTTTTCAGCCATGCCCTAACGTGTTCCATGTTAAAGAAAAATACAGTGACATCCAGATCACCAAGCACCCCCTAAAAGTTCCTGAGGAGGAATGTACTTGTGATGCTGGCCACCTAGGATGCACTGTGTTCAAACAAACCAAGGATGATAACCAGGTAGCCCCATCAATCCAGGATGCCTTGTTCATGAAAATAATGGATGAAGGACTACAGAAAGATTCAAACAACAGCTGGGTGGCACCGTTACCCTTCAAGTGTCCACGTCGACGGCTCCCTAACAACAGGCCTCAAGCACTGAAGCGTCTCATGTCTCTCAGGCGCAACTTTGAGAGAAAGCCTGAAATGAGGGACCACTTCCTCAGCTTTATGGACAAGATGTTTAAAAATGGCCATGCTGAGTTAGCCCCTCCACTCAGTGATGAAGAGGAACGATGGTATTTGCCAACGTTCGGTGTGTACCATCCGAGGAAACCAAAACAAATCCGAGTGGTTTTTGATTCTAGTGCCCAATACGATGGTGTATCTCTCAATGATGTGCTGTTAACTGGACCTGACTTGAACAACACACTACTTGGTGTACTGATACGCTTCAGGAAGGAAGCAATTGCCTTTACAGCAGACATAGAACAGATGTTCTATTGCTTTTTGGTAAGGGAAGATGACAGAAACTTCCTACGTTTTCTCTGGTTTAAAGACAATGACCTCTCAAAAGACATTGTGGATTATCGTATGAGGGTCCACGTCTTTGGTAATAGCCCCTCTCCAGCAGTGGCGATTCATGGCCTACACCAGTCTGTACAGGTCAGAGAGTTCCACATCGACCCTGACGTTAAGCACTTTGTGATGCATGACTTCTACGTAGATGATGGTCTAAAGTCCCTGCCTACGGTCGAAGCTGCTGTCAACTTGTTAAAAAAGACACAGGACATTCTCTCCAAATCAAACCTGAGGCTGCACAAGATTGCAGCAAACAACAAAGAGGTCATGGAGGCCTTCCCATCCAGAGATCATGCAAGCGACCTTAAAGACCTGGACCTTGATGCAGACATGCTGCCAATACAACGCAGTCTTGGACTTAATTGGAACCTCCAGACAGACTGTTTCCTCTTCAGTGTCTCAGAGGACAGAAAACCTTACACACGAAGGGGTGTCTTATCCACTATCAATAGTCTCTACGACCCTCTTGGGTTCGTAGCGCCAGTCACTATCCAAGGCAAGGCTATCCTGAGAGAACTCACAACTGAGAATGGAGACTGGGACGCACCATTGCCTCAAGAAATGGAGGAAATTTGGACGACATGGAGAGCTTCTCTGACACAACTGTCCAGACTTTCCATCCCCAGACCCTATACGGAGACTTCACCTTCAGCAGCTGCCAGAAGAGAATTGTGCCTCTTTTCCGACGCATCAAACAAAGCTATCGCCGCAGTGGCATATCTGAAAGTCACAGATGATGCTGGGAATAGTAATGTTGGGTTCGTAATGGGGAAAGCCAAGCTGGCCCCCCGCCCTGAGCACACAATACCGAGACTAGAACTGTGTGCAGCAGTGCTTGCTGTTGAGTTAGCAGACCTGATCTCAGCAGAACTAGATCTTCAACTCGATGCTGTAACATACTACTCAGACAGCAAGGTGGTTCTTGGTTACATTTATAATGAAACCAGGCGCTTCTACGTGTATGTCAGTAATCGGGTGCTACGTATCCGAAGATCCTCCCTTCCAGACCAGTGGCATTATGTGCCAACGGACCAGAACCCTGCGGATCACGCAACATGTTCTATTGCTGCAGGCCATTTGAAGGACACCAACTGGCTGAGTGGACCTAAATTTCTGTCCAAGCAAGAACCAAGTACTTCTGAGACCACCTACGATCTTGTTGATCCAAGTTCAGACTCAGACGTCCGGCCTCTAGTGTCCACTTTCAGCACTACAACATCATCCAAACAGCTTGGATCCCAGCGATTTGCCAAGTTCTCTTCTTGGAAGTCACTAATTCGTGCTGTTACTCACCTTGTACACATGTCCCGTTGTTTTAACACGACCCCGAAGAAGAGCAGCTCTTGTAAGGGCTGGCATTACTGCAAAGAAGGATTTACTGTTGAAGAATCCAATAAAGCTTTAGCCAAAATCATTCAAGCAGTACAAGAGGAAGTCTACAGTCAAGAAATCAGATGCATCCAAAAGCACGAGAAGATTCCAAAGAGTAGTCTTCTCAAAAATCTGGATCCCTTCATTGACACTCACGGCCTTCTGAGAGTTGGAGGTCGTCTCCAACATTCAAGCCTGGATCAGAGTGAAAGGACTCCTCTGGTTGTTCCTGGCAACCACCACATTGCAGTTTTGCTCATCAGACATCACCATGAGCAGATCCACCACCAAGGTCGTCTCTTCACAGAAGCGGCTGTTCGCTCAGATGGCTTTTGGATAGTGGGTGGGAAGAGAAAAGTGAGCAGCATCATCCACCAATGTGTAAGTTGCAGACGACTCAGAGCTCCACTGAATACCCAAAAAATGGCCAGTCTTCCAGCTGATCGTCTTTCCACTGACCCTCCTTTTACAAACGTTGGGTTGGACGTGTTTGGCCCTTGGAGTGTCTCCTCACGTCGGACCAGAGGAGGCCTCTCACTGAGTAAACGGTGGGCTGTAATCTTTACATGTATGAGCGTAAGAGCCGTTCATATTGAGGTTATCGAATCTCTTGACACATCCAGTTTCATAAACGCACTAAGGCGTTTTCTCGCTGTGCGCGGACCAGTCAAGCATATTCGCTCGGACCGTGGCACAAACTTTGTCGGTGCTTGTAAGGACTTGAAGATACCTTCAAACATTGACAACATGACTGTGAAGACATACCTCACAGACAGAGGTTGCTCTTGGACCTTCAATCCTCCACATGCTTCCCATTTCGGTGGGACATGGGAAAGAATGATTGGACTTGCAAGGAGAATTCTGGACTCTATGTTTCTTCAGCTGAAAGACAAACTCACCCATGAAGTGCTGGTGACCTTCATGGCAGAAGTAGCAGCTATCATTAACGCCAGGCCTCTAGTTCCTGTGACAACCGACCCTAATGATTCATTCATACTCTCACCAGCTGCTCTTCTCACACAAAAGGTGAACATTGTTACCGCACCTGCAGGGGAGTTCGGCCCTTCAGACCTCTACAAGCGCCAGTGGCGTCAAGTTCAGCACCTGTCCAACACCTTCTGGGACAGATGGCGGAAGCAATACCTTCCAACATTACAGGCACGCAAGAAGTGGCAGTGCACTTATCCAGATGTCAAACAAGGAAGTGTTGTTCTTCTCAAGAACATCCAAGTTCCAAGAAATGAATGGCCACTTGGACTAGTAACACAGTCTTTTCCTAGCAAAGATGGGAAAGTGCGTCAGGTCGAGGTGAAGGTCATTAAACCAGGAGGACCTACACTCTTTCTTCGACCTGTAACAGAAACAGTGCTTCTTCTCCCCCCAGATGTTTAAGTATATTAAGTGTAATGGTTGTTGAGTGACGTGTAATCACGCCAGGCGGGGAGTGTTCTGTTTTGACTAGTTTTTATGTCTCCCTGTGGCCACTTTGGGGATTGCAGCATGTTGGTTGCGGGAGAAGTCATGTGGCCTGTGTGACTGGGTCAGTCAGCCTAGTTTTCAGAGCAGAGAGTTTATTTTATCTTGAGCTGATCCAGCAGCATCTACCTACATTGTATGCCTTTGATGGCATTGTTGGTATGTATTGGTTTGTTTTATTGTCTATGATTGCACATGATTATTTTCCTGGATAAATTATATTTTTTGTGAAGTTTATGTTACGAGTGACTGCATTGCTCCTAGGCCATTTTAAGTTGATATACTAAAATACAAACAGATATATAAATATATAATTGATGGGTTAAAATATTTACATTGTTGTTAAAAAGGAATAAATATGTAAAAACCTGTAAGCAGTAAAAGGCTATGTTATTTAATTCATGTGAGGGTTTGAACTGGCACATTTAAGTTGTTTATCGGTACATGTTTAAAGCTGCATAGTGCTGATTATTCTTTGTTTGTATGTTTTAGTTTCACCTTTCCTCATGTCATTAAACCTGTGGACAACGAAACAACGGTCTTCAGAGTCTTGATATTTTGGAAGGAGTTTATCTGACTGCTGAGCTGAATATAGCATGTATGGCGAAGGCAGTACAGGGACTGATGTTGAATCACAGGACTGCAACTAATGATTATTTTCAATGCGCAGCAGGCATGTTAGTTAAGTGCTGCTGCATTGCTCCATCCGACATTTAGTCAGTTGCTTTCCTCTACCCTTGAAAGCCTCTGGAAGGCCAGCCAGTACAAGTGCAATGAATTTTGTAATAGAGGGGGCCTATTTAAAATCATATTGGATTTTGGTCTGTGCTTCCACTGCAGCTTTCTGGTGGCTTCCACAGTGAAGTCTAAGTATACTTACGTATACTAAAGTCAAATGTAAAGTTGCGTGTATGCAAATGAAGAGGATTCTAACAGGAGACTTCAAATTGCTCGTCCCATTCCTTGCATTCATTTATCTTTTTACATTTTGTACTGCAATGTCATTTTTCAACAATACCACAAAGGCGAATTGAGAGGCTTGTGCACATAACCTGATTGTTCTTAAAGTACACCCATTGATGTGGAACATAGACAAGAGTTCGACCGCAAATATAACATCCATATCACAAAGAATGGCCACAGAAAGGGATTGTTTAAAATTGCATAAGGAACAAGAGCTCTGTTCTCTGTGAAATCTAAACCCTTGGATAAATGCAGACAATTATACAAATTAACATTTAGGAACAAAATGGACTTAAGAATTTAGATAAGCTAAAAACAAAAACAAAAAACAAACAAAGAAAAAGAAAGAAACAAAAAAAACATATTATATTGGATTATATGAAAAATGTTTTTTTTTACAAAGCTGGGTCATTTTTGCCCACAAAAAGCTGTCTTTATAGAGACACAGGGTTCTAAATGGACAGCAACTTTCTTCGTTTAATGATGCCGAAATTGACTGAGAAATATCTTACTGTTTTGATTGGGCCAAGGCCTGCCATACTACCTGTTTTATGCCATACAAGATGTCATATTTCTTCTGTGGCCGAGCGGTTAGTACCTGAAACAACTTTAAAAAAAAAAACTTTATGCGCATGCGCACAGCTCTACTGAGCCGCTGGTTGCGAGTTCGATTCCAGCGAGGCCCAAAGTGACATGGAGCGCTTCGTTCTGCATATGCTGCTTTGACTTGCAGGTCTAACTGCCAGCATTAGCATTCAATTTACTGGTGAAGGAAGTATTCAGACACTAATGCCATTCAATTTGAAAAGTTTCACATTAAGGTGCTCAGTCTTATAGGGCATCTTTATGCCATACGTGACGTCATATTTCTTAGGTGGCCAAGCGGTTACTACCTAGCACAACGTAAAAAACTGTCCAAATTACTTGTCCAGCGAGAGCAAAGGAGTGTGAGGTTATAATAGATATATATAATGATAATAGATAGATCCACATTTGCCATGATCACAACCTTAACCAAGTCGTTAAATGAAGTCAAACCATGATCTTTCCCTAAACATGTCATGTCACATATGCCATTTCTCCAGGAGAAAAGAATACTCTGTGACCTCCACCTTAGACCTGATAGAGAACAGATATACATTTTGAATGTGAGGTTTCTAGAAAATGTTCATCACCAAGACAGTTAATGTTCTGTGTCTGATTCCCTCATTCATATTCATCTTCATGGACGAATGGTGGGAACACTCATAATCAGATGAAGATGATTAATAAATTCAGCAGATGTGATCCGTGTTGGAAATTTTCATCTTTGCGGGTGCTTGATGTGTGAGAGCGTTTTGTCAAAAGTTCTAATGAGATTCAACTGTGTTGTTTTGAAATCTTCATACTACTGCTAATAATAATAATGTGTATTTGACTTGGAGTCTTCAACAGCTGAAAACAACTTCATTAAAACTCAGTGGGTAATTTTGAGCATCCTTTGAAACCTATTTTTAAAACAGATCTGTGATATACTGTATGTCTTTAGGGACCTGTGTGTTTTTCTCCTCAAGGATGTGAAAAGAAGTGAAAATGAAACACCATGATTTCTATAATTAGAAGTGATATATACATGGTGTTAAAGTGTGTTCTTACCTTCTGTGACTCATTTAGTTAAACTGCAAACTAAGAAACTGTTAAAAACTCTTCTGTCTTCATTAGAGCCTTTATTGTCCTCAAAGTCTTTTCATTCTGTTCTGTTTAATTGTACCAGGACATCGGATAGCTCTCTGCACAAAGAATATTTTACTTTCAACGCAATTTCAGTTGTCACCAAATAATGAAGGTAAGATCTGATGACAGCTGGTCAAAGAGCACACAAATAAAACTGTCAGCATCTTAAAAATGATTTCTTACTTTTCTCGAGCTTTGTGTGTGTGTGCAGATGCAGAGATATGTAGGATCTATTTACAGCATTCTTTCATGCCATGAAACTGACAGATGATCTCAAACTATAAAACGTGAACTGAAAAAGTGAACTGAATAACAAGCTGTAAAGATCACAAGTAAGTAATGACTTTATTTCACACAGTATTGGATGCAGGGTTGTACTGGACAAGACTGGTTTCAGCAGCCTTTCTTAATGTCCTCAATGTTTGCTTTGTTTCAAAGTACCAACCACAGATGATCTTCGTCAGGTAAAGGTGAGAGTGTGTGTACACCTTTACATAGAAAGTCAGTTCGCTCACTCTCTCACCTTTATCTTTAATATGTGTTAGTACTATGTTTTGGTCTCTACTAACTCCTCAGAAGAATATCTGGCTCTTTAAATGTTAAATGTTAACTTAATCACTGGAGACTAATTGGAAAATCTATACCTCATTAATAATAATAACAATAATAATAATTTATAGTAAAACCCCAAATCACTCAGATGCCAATTCGGCTGGTAATTTGTGGAGAAATTTCTGTACAAATTGCAGACACTGAAGATTCACACTGGATTTAGAGCACAAACTACCGGTGCAATTATTACAGACAACTAAAGCTCCCCAGGTAATACTAGTCCCTTGTGAACAGATCTTTGTCTGCAGTTTGGTGCAGAGCAGGTGGTTTGCTGAAAGAAGCTAAAACGCTCAGTGCAGCTGCTCCGCACAGCTAAAGGAAACTACAGAGAGGTCATTTATCTGTGGGCTCATCACTATGAGCGACCCCTTTCATATTACACACAGTCATTTGATCCGTTGTTAATGTAAAGACATTGTTTACAGCAGCTTTAAGGATGTGCCTCTTTGAGATTGCCTCAAACAGAGGGTACAAGCTGTTACACTCTTTACACCTGTGTAATGGCCTTAAATCCATTATGAAGTGATTAATCCAAAACCTGCTTGGATTAGGTGTTTTTCTGCACAGAACAACTTTAGTCAGATGTACCCCTCTGATAGCATTTGCAGGGTCAGTACCCTACAAAGGGTCTCATGATAAACACAAGGGGCTGAAAGATAACAGGAAATCATTTCTGCTACACAAAGTTTTTTAATGTCTTATTGTAAAAACCTTAATTTTGGACGACTGCATTTATGTAACAGCACAGAATACTGCTCACCCTTTATGTAGCTCAGCAGAAAGTAAGGTAGGTGGATGGGGATGTAGCATGTCTGTGTTTTAAACAGAAAACCAGAGACTATGTCCTGCCACAGACCGGCAACTACTGCACGCTATTATGTACTATAGGCCTACTGCTGATTTTTAAATTTTTAAGTTGATGTGTATGAGTGACTAGTTTGTTATGTTCAAATAAACAAATGTCATGAGAGGAAATATTCTCACACATTTTCCTTACATAAAAATCCACCTCCTGAATTCAAGTCTCTCTAAGACTTCTTAATTAGTTGTTAACTCATGGTAAAACACACTTCATTGAAATGACAGACACAAACAAACTGAGCAGCAGACCATTGACCAAATAAAATGACAAAAATCGCCACCAAAAGAAAACAGCCAGGATTCTGGAGCCAATCGCCAATATATTGGTCCAATCGGCCAACCCTAAACCCTTAATAATACCTTAACCATGAGACCTGACCATAGTCTTTCACTAACCTTGACCTTACAGTATCCATCCATCCAATCCGTTATCTGTAACCGCTTATCCTCATCATGGTCACGGTGGAGCTAGAGCCACCTTACAATATATTTTACCAAACCATACACCGTGTATTTTGATAAAAGGCTGCGAGGGGAAACTGCTTCACTTTAAGTGGTCAGAAGTCAAAAACATGCCATAAAGAAACAATTTACCTGGAAATACATGCACATGATTTACTGCCTGCTGGACTAAATTGGACCTGCTCTTAGACGCTCAATAAACTCTATTTTCTATTGTCTGTGCAATGAAGGCCCGTTCATCTGTTGGCATTCATTTTGACAATCTCCCTTCAAGGCTGTTGTGTATCTCTTCATACATTTCAGTAAAATAACTTATTAGCCGACACCCTCTGGCCCCCCCAAGCAAATCACACAGGCATCAAAACAGAGCCTTAAGCCTCAGTCACGTACATCTGGGCTCTGTTATTGCACCCAACTCAAATGACATCCCACCGTGCATGGAGACAGTAATCGGATTAGCCGTGGTCGTGAGAAGACAAACATAACATGTTGTGCTCTATCCCAAGACTTCCCCTTCAGCCATCATCTTCATCAGGTGTCATTGTCCCCTTATCTCCTTCCCTCAGCGCGCCGTCCTCCAGCTCTGCTCTGAGGCCACAACGCTCGCAGCCAAACCAATTTACCCACATCCAACAATCCAATCACTTCCACAATGTATCTGTGTCAATGACAGAGAGAGAGTGAGACGACGGAGGGAGGGGAGAAACTGTTGTCCAATGATGTTTGAAATGCAATGGACTGCTTGGAGGAAATAATTGAACTGCACATTATAAATGGCTAATCTGACTGATGGCGGTAAACAGCAGTGAAACGATTACTTCAGTACCTGCTCTGAGGTTCAGCTTTGGAAAACCACCACCTCAGTGTTTTACAAACATCTTTTTTACTCAACTCATCCTCCCTGTATTACTTCTTAATACCAATAAAACCCTGACCATATCGATTGCTGTGATGGCTGCCTAAGGAGCACTAGGTTGTAATAACAGTTTGAAGGCATGTCCTGGCCTGACTCTACTACCCGTGCAATGCCATACTGTGATGAGCAGGGCACGGGACAGGAAGCACATAAATAATTCACTGTGATCTCACTCTGGCCCACATGTAATTTAGCTTGTATCCCCGATGGCTCCACCAAAAGACAGAAAGTGTTCTGTTTTACTCATCCAAAGGGGACCCTCCACAGTGATTTGAACAGGAAGCTGAGCTACCTTCCCTCACACTTGAGGCAGGTTAGAGCAAGAAAAAGGTGAGAAAGCTGCTGGGCTCATCAATATTCATGCAAAACATGAGGCAGTGTTGCAGGAGGGGGGAAATCACAGCATGAATGAATAATTAAAGCATTTATAGCAGGAAATCATGCCAGGAAACCAAATCATCTTTCTGTAAACTAATGCAGTACTGTCTACCTATTACAACTTGCAGATCTACTGCAAATTATCTCTAAACGTAATATCATTTTCAGTAACTATTGCACATACTCTCTACGTACATACTGTACTATTGTACTACTACATTTGTATTCTAACAGCTTGTTAGCTTCAGCTTACTGCTGAGCTAAAAAGCTCTAATAAATAAATTAATTAATTAATAAAAGACTATAGAGTCAACATGTGGCAGAGTGTGTGGACATGGACATGTGTGGAGTTCCTCAAATGGCCAGAATCACGTCAATTTCCGTAAGCCTCCATATTAAATTTTCTCAGCAGAAATAAACATGTTTGGCCAGGCCACATTCTGAGCTTCAAAGCAGCGCTTCAGAAACCTGTGGGTTACAATGTCAATGTTTATTCTGTCTATAGCTGCAGTGCTATACTGTTATATTGTGATATGAAAATTGAAGGTTAATATGTTGGACGTTGAATTCTACTGTATTAGTGTTATTAAAAAATATGCAACATAATGTTTTGTGAAATTATGATGAGGCTTTCATTCCTTTAAGGGTCCGTGTAACTAATGACAATAATAATAATTGTGTAATATTTTGAATGCCATTATACTGTGAAAGCCTGATACTTTCTGAGACAGTACTGTGAAAACCTCATAGTGGATCATTTAGCAGATAAAGAGCCAAATATTTCACCCAGGAGTTGGTAGAGACAAAAAATGAAGTCAGTATTGTACTTCAATTCATCAGGTGGATATAAGCACAACTCCAAATGAATGAATTGTATTTAGGTAAATGAGGAAAAACTATAGTGCCCATTAATGTGGAAACTAAAATACTTCCCAAAATACAGTTTGATACTGTAGGTCAGGTACATTTTATACATAAATATCTTGAAGTGTTGCTTTTTTAAGATGTCTGGGATGAGGACTGACTTATGCAAGTACCCACAGTCCGTTTTTTCCATGGCAATCAACTGCTCTGCTGGGAACATAGTAAAGTCGTTTAGTAGCCATCTGCAACAGCTACAAATCTAATCAGCAGAGCCCGACAGAATGTTGTTCTTTCAACCTCAGCCGCTCAATTTGTCAGATCCAATCTTTGTCCAATTTTACTCATCTTTCATTGAAAGTCAGCGGTGCTGCTCTGAAACTGCAACCCTGTCAGTGCTGCTCACCTCAAACAATTACTTGGGTCTGAATGTGTAATCCTGGCGGTTATGCTACATCAATCAAGGAGAGTCTCACTCAGACACATGCATGACAACAAAACTAATTAAAAATAAAAATACAGTGATTAGAGCTTCTAGTTTTTGCCATGTTTACTCTCGAATAAACAGAGAACACAGAATAATTGGCAAACAGTTATTTTGGGTTTCTGACTTCCCAATGAAGAAGTCCAATATTTACCATAACTCTTTTTTGGTCTGTACAAGTTGCTGAAAAAGTATATTTCTTTTGTAGCTGCTATGTTTTCCACTATGTTGACAAGCTCGCTCACTGTGTGTCTGTGTGCTGTTTGGTGCTGGGTAGATATCAGAGATTTTTTGCTGAAAACAGTTGACTGCTGCTGCCTAAGACAAAGATGGTGAGAGTGAACCAAGCAGTAACGGTGTGGGCCCTAAAACCAAAACAATGAGCTCAAAGAGGTTAACATGCTATGTGAAGCTGAGAGGAACTACAAAACTGGGTGATGATTATCTGTAAACCCGCTTTAATATTCATTTATTTCATTTGCTAATTTATTCAGGTTAGTTCCACTAGCATTGGGAACTTGACAGGCAGCTGCGTCACACATACTATTCAAGGGGCAGTATGTAAGATATACTTCAAGAACAGTAAAAACATTAAAAACTTTAACTTTATTAACAGAATGTAAAGACAGCTACAGCGTCATGTCAAAGACATCTAGCAGAGATATCTAATGAAATGGCATGTTAACCAGCTAGCTTCAGCCCTCACTTTCTTGTAATACCACTTGTGCTTTGAGAGGCGATAGTGAGTCACTGTAGCGTCTTCTCTGCCCTCAGTTCAACATGTGGAGCGGAGGGACAGAACTGACAGACAGCAGGGAAATGTAGCAGCCCCAGGGAGCTCTAAGAAGAGACGGCAGGGGCAGCGCCAGACCTCCTTAAGGAAAAAAACACTACGACTCACATCAGATTCTGCTCTGATCTGGAGCTGTTTACTGGCGGGAGGGAGGAGAGCTCTCAAAAAAAGAGCAAAAAGTGGATTTATCTTCACTTTTGTATCGGAGATACAGAGATCCACTGTATCCGCCTGTGGACCTCTTTAATACTACTTCATATTTATACAGAGACGGAGCACAAAAGATTGCTTGGAGAAAAGTATTTAAGGAAGTTGGACTACCTGGTAAGTGCTGAAAATATGAAACTCGAGCCGAGCAAGCATTTCAAAAGTTGTTTGCTTGTTGTCTTGCAGACATACCTGACAAAAAAGTCTGACTTCTTGATATAGTTATTTCAGCATCCTGTTGATCTGCTCAAAACACAGTAAAATTAAAAAATTTAAATTATTTTGGGTTTATATCGCTGTAATGGTCACCGCTTGGCACTGTTATTTGAAATTTGGAAAGTTCGCTATATATTGCAAGGTTTATTTCATGTATTCAACAGTAAACAGTCTTGAAAAGTGTCACTGTATCAAGGTATGCGAGGAGGTGAAATGCTGCCCCGTGTGGCCACGAATTCCAAATTTCCCAAAGATCCATTCAGATCCTCACAGTTGTGAACAAACTGTAATTATTATTGACAACATAATACCTAGCAAATATTTTAAATAATCCCCACTGTTCCTATTTCACAAATAAACATTTTCAAAAATATTCCTGCTAACAAAACTGCACTTCACAGCAGCCAGCCGCTTGCAGAATAAAAATGTTAAATGCAACAAATTTGCACTCTATGTTAGAAATTATCTCAGATAACCAGCTCAACGGGCTGTAATAATGGCTCATCAATAATTAAGAATGATAGCACTGTTGGAGCTGATCTAATACACATGGCTAATGTTGGCACAAATGTGTGCCTCTGTAAGCGAGGGAGGGAAATCATAGTTTATGAATAAACAAGTCTAATCTCAGCTCTGCGGCAGATTGTTACACAACGACTTTGAAAATCCTGGAAATCAGTTTATTCGTGTGGCTTCGCAGCGGGGAGGGATGCTTGACATGTTCACTGGTGGACAGTAAACTTCTGCAATATTTTTTATCTGATCAGCTTTGTTGTGGTAAAATCCCCTGTAATTGATGACAGAGACATGTTCTCTCCAGCAAATCAGTTTAAACGGAGATGACGGATGGAGACGGCGGTTGCTGGGGAAAAGGGGCTCATCAGTCTTCCCTCTGCCAGGGTGACGGGGGCATGAAGCTGTCATTTTCATTCGCTCTGCTACTTGCTCTTCTCCTCTGTTCACAACTCAATCCACACCAGCCTGCTCCAGTCCAGTCTAATGCTGGATTTGTATCCTGATCTTCAGGCAGTTTGGAAATGTATCTTAAGGGGCTCTTTGACAGGCTCTTAAGGCAAACGCTTGACATTTTAGGTAACGTTTTATTTGCATTGCTGATGAGATAGTTGAATAAGAAGATGAATGCCACTCTGTCAGGTATGGTATACGTGTCACGAACCCCCAGAATAATCAGGTTGGTGTTCCTGACCTCCACCATCGTGTGCCCAAAACTGTTGAGGGATCAGTCTTATATAACACATGAAAGCTACCCAACTCACACAGGAGGACCATCACTTTGTCCACAGATGAAGCAAACAGACAACAGCTAATTTGATTTTTTATGGTTTTAGATTTCTTGGAATAGCAACACCTTCATAGTCAAAACGTCTGCTTAAGGGCTAAAATTACAATAATAATCATTATTGTCATTAAATAGTTAACCCCTAGAAATGATCTTGTTGACCCCCTTGGGAGTACCAATCCCCAGGTTGAGAACCAATGGCTTAATTTAGGACAAAGACTGGAAACAGGCGGAAACAGCCAGCCTGGCTCTGTACAAAGATAACAACGTGATCTTGTTTGTTTAATCTGTACAAAAATCGAAGTGTAAAAATGACAAGTTGTGCTAGCCAGGAAAAAGTCTCACACATAACCTGCTGTAAAACTACAACGTGCTGTTTATACACTTTGTTTTTTCAGAGGTTTAGTGCTCGTAGATGGCATGCAGAGTAATATTGTATGGGGACATTATTGTAGGAAAACTACTCATAAATGTCAATGTTAATAATCTCTAAACACAAACTGAGATTTCTGAATTTGTACAGGAGTGTATGAATGTGTATTCAGAAGCCTTGTAGTCATAATCTGATTTATAAGTCTGTCTCATATTTCCTGTCGATTGGCTGTTTTGTTTTTTTTACCTGTGACTTTTGCTACACTTCTACCATGGCAGGGATCTGCAAATGCATGTGGCAGTATGACAGTTACTTAGTCTGGAGGCAGTTAGAGTAGCTTGAAAAATGAAGACCCACTGGGACCAAGCGAGACCGACAGAGGCTGTTAGACAACTAGTCTGTATTTTAAGGAAAAATACTTTTCCACCATTACTATCTATGTACACATTCACAGATTTGTCTTCACATTTACAAATCTGATTACACACTGACAGATTCTGAATCCAGCACGCATTTAGATATTCTTACATATTCATAAATCTCATTAACGTTAACTCTCCGCTCACATTTGTAAATAGTTTTGTTACAATATTGGCCCCATTATATTTGCCATGAAGACATGAGAGTGGCATTGATCCTCTCAGTAAAACAACAAATGAACATGTTGCTTTAAATCTAGAATTTAATAAGCATTAAAATGCAGAACAGATTTAAACATCCTTACATTTCTCATACTGCACATTTATAGAACCTTTGAGCACCTCTAACTACAGTATTTTGCGATTAGCTTTGCAACATAATGTGTGCTGTTTATTTCTCTTATACTGTTGAACCAACAAACATTTTTTCTCTGTTCCTCCAACCTGTTTTTGCCCCTGCAGTCTCTACAACATGCTCAAGCATCAGTGCTCCCCACCTGCTCTCATTTGCCTTCCAGGCTTTACAAGCTTCCTGCGGCTGGGGAATCATATTGAAAGCACAATATGTTGATATTAGGCGATTTAACTCGATAAGAACTTAATACTTCTGGACCCGTGATAGATTTTCTGGGAGTTTTATCAGAAACCTGGAATGCCGTTGTTGCAGTGATTATGTGATGTAAGCCCTGCCTTGTCTGCCTCAACACACTTATCTCTGCTCTCACTGTGTTATACCCGCATATCGGTGGAAGGAAACCGGTTAAGAATTTGATCATCTAGGATAGTTACAGTGATTGACAGCTGATGTCACAGGGGAGAACTGTGGTGGGGGGATGTGCCTACACGAGGACAAAAACGCAGGCGAAATGCAGGATGCAAACAGTAAATGGAAACATGATGACCAGGAAGTAAGCAACCACTGTACACACCCAAACACACACATTCACACACATCACATCTTTATTTCACAGCCGTTGCTTGACTGTAGTGACAGTACAAGAAGCTTCATTAGGGTCTTTGTTGCTGTGCTGCAGGATGGCTGGGAGGATGCCAGAGGTTAGGAGAACAGCTGTGAAACTCCCATACACCCAAGAATCACCACATCCTGCAACGCCTCTGCTCAAATATGTGACCACTGATGTCTGTATTAATCTGTCACAAAAATATAAACATCCATTTTTTCCTGAATTTATTGTTTAATTTATTGGTTGTTAGATTTTGCAACAATGTGGTAAAAAAAAATAAAAATAAAATCACAGTCTATGGCGTATTTGTGATAAGAAATGATCCTCCCAACAGTCACTTATGAGTGCTGGATAAGAAGCTTTTCTTTACTGGTTTTGTCTGTGTGTTTTGTGAATTTGGCTTGGTCAGCAAGGGATCAGCACAAGTTTCCTGACTTGCGTCTGTGGCTGTCTGAACGCAGCCCTGTGAATAATCTGGATAAATAATGTACACTAAGTGGCAGCCCCGGCTTGCCAGCTGCAGCAGAGCCTCCTCTGCATCCATCCAAGGAGCTGATTATCCTGAGCCTCTGTATCCTGGTCCACCGTCCAACACGCTGGCTGAGATCGTTCGTTAGTGCTGCTCTGAATTTCATTCTGTTCGTACCTGTCAACTACAGCATTATCATTTCAGCTGGATAAATCTGCATCTGATGGAGATGTGCGGCTGTTGCTGCCCGTTGATAAAGTGCTGAATCATATCTAGTATTGACAACTTGGGCTCTGACCTTGGGAGATGTCTACCACTGCATGATTGATGGCAGATAGATGCCAAGCACAACAAAGATAGAGGGATCGATTCATCCAGGACTGACCGCGCCTTCACTGATCCCCACTGAGACCCAGACCCTCTTAAACTGTCACAGGAGGTCTTACATCACATGATCTGGTCTTTACACTGCATTATTCCTGTGTTGCTGTTTGACCATTGCAAGAAGACCAGTGACGTTATCTTACATCTAATAAATAAACATTGAATTATTACACTGTGCTTTACAAAGCCTGGCAGAGGTGATGTGGTTCAGTTGTTCCTGTATCTGTTATTTTCAAGATCATGATAAAAGCTCAGGAGGAGGGATAATCATACTTACTGATCCATTTTCCACACAATTATCCACAGCTCCATCCAATTCATAACAGTTCGTGTGTTTCCCTGTTGTCAATGACAGCACTGACATCTCCTGGACAGAGAGCAAACCTGCAAGACTAAGCATAGAAATACATAGATCCACATAGATCATAGAACACAGTTAAGAACATGTGAAAAAGATGAAGATTGCCCACATAGAATAAGTCTATGATAACGTTACAATCAATGTATTATTTCTGTGGTTTTGTGTAATTATTAATTGGTTTCTTTCAATTATTTAAGTCTGTTTCCCTGTTGTAGTTACTTGGCGATAAAAGCTCAAAACTTAGTAAGGTCTGCACATTTTGACACTTTTAGGCTTAAGACTTTCCTTTTTGATAGAGCTTATAGTTATGGCTGGCTCAGGTCATCCCTGAGTTATGCTGCTATAGGACCAGACTGTCCCATAATGCACGGTGCATGTCTCATTAATGCATGGTATTAACTTAACTTTCTCATGGATCGTGGCTGCTGCTGTGGTCCTGCATGACGTCCACTACATATATTATTATTATTATTATTGCTACCATATCTCCATTACAGTTTATAGTTACAGTTATTGTTTTGCTGCTGCTGTGCATCTTCGTCTCTCTCTGTCTCTAATATTATAAAGAGTAAGGTCTAGACCTGCTCTGTATGGAAAGTTTCATGAGATAACTTTTGTTATGATTTGGTGCTATATTAATAAAATTGAATTGAAGTGAATTGAATTGGTGTTGACTAGCAATTTCCCCTAGAGGGCACTCTTATCTCTTCTTCTACAGAGCATATTACATACTGTACAGAGGGTTAAGTCACTACAAATATACAACAGCAGATCATATCTGATAATGGAGCACCAAGACGTAGTTGTCTCAGCACAGTGTGTATGTCTTGTTTATATCAGTAAGCTAAACGTGAATCTTCTTCTTCTTCTTCTTCTCCTGTTGTTGTTGTTGCTGCTGTGGCTCTGGTTGTTGCATCCCGTCTCAGTCCAGTTTTCTGCTCTGTTCATTGCTGAAATTTGCTTGACATTCAGTGTATTATAAGCACACACTGTTGGAATGTTATTGTTCTGCCTGTGGGCATGTCCACCACCTCTGTATTGATTTTTTTTTTTTTTCATGTAGCTAATGAGCTAATTTATATCACGTTTTTTAATGTCACTAATGACCGGATGTGTAACTGGGGTGTGAACACAAGTAGTTTATCTTCTTCTCTGAAATGAGGCTGAGAGTTTCTTACACATTTTCAGATCCACTGTACTACATTTAAAGGTACAGTGTGTAGAATTTAGTTGCATTTAGTGGTCCAATCACTGCATTGTAATCTCCTCACATCACCCTCACCTTCCTAATGTAAAGGAGAAACAACACTTTAAGGACCCTGTTTAGAGTCAGTATTTAGTTTGTCTGTTCTGGACTACTGTATAAATAAGGTGTTTCAACATGGCGGCCTCCATGAAAGGGGACCCTCTCCCACTGTAGATATAAAAGGATATTTTTTATAAGCAACAAACATAAAAAGATTCTTATTTTCAGGTGATTATACATGCATGAAAACATAGTTATAAATATTATATTCCATGTTTGCCTTATTCTGAAAATAGAGGCCCCAAATCTTACACACTGTACCTTTAATACATAATACATTTAATACAGTCTCTACATTGCACCTGATGATGACGATGACCACACTAGTATAATGGGAAACCTTGTGTGTGTGCAGATGCTTCTGGGCTGATTCATCTTGGGAGGTTTTCATTACTGTTGGCATTTTTTGGAAGGGTTCCAACTGGCTTCCTACAAACCAGGTCTCTATTAGGATAATTCTTGTCACGCACAGGAAGTCAATCTTCTCAATCATCTATAAAAAAATATATTTGAACTCAAAACATTGGGTTTATGTGACAACTTTTCTCATGTTTATACCATAACTTGATCTGAGCTGCTGATCTGAGCTGCTGTTGCTCTTGCTTTCAGGGAGGTGCTCCTACATGGACCAAAATACATTGCCCTATACACCATGAGTTAAAGGTACAGTGTGTAAGATTTGGGGCCTCTATTTTCAGAATAAGGCAAACATGGAATATAATATTCATAACTATGTTTTGATGCATGTATAATCACCTGAAAATAAGAATCTTTTTATGTTTGTTACTTAAAAAATTTCCTTTTATATCTACAGTGGGAGAGGGTCCCCTTTCATGGAGGCCGCCATGTTGAAACACCTTATTTATACAGTACTCCAGAACAGACAAACTAAATACTGACTCTAAACAGGGTCCTTAAAGTGTTGTTTCTCCTTTACATTAGGAAGGTGAGGGTGATGTGAGGAGATTACAATGCAGTGATTGGACCACTAAATGCAACTAAATTCTACACACTGTACCTTTAATAGTTGAATATTTCCCTTGTGTCAACATACAGTAATAGACAGTAATCAGTCGGATGAATAAAAAGTGTAACTGACTCATAATAAAGTGACAATCTGTGGGATCTTTATCTTTATGATGAAAATTAAACTGGTAATCCAGATTTCAGTGTGCTCCAAGACAGTGGTGGGCCATGGTTTGTGTGGATTTTCTTTGATTCTTAAGATCCATTCTTAAGTTCACTTTATTGATTCCAATTTAATTAAAAAAAAAAAAAAAAAAAAAAAACAGTGAATATGAATTAATGTGTTGGTGGTGTACATCACAACCTGTATCTGTAAATGTCAAAGAACAGGTGGCCTAGCAACTATGATCTATTATTGCGCTGCCTGATCCCTGTCATATAGGATTCACCATATCACACCATATCATTTCAATATAGCACCACAGACCAAATTATACTGAGCACTAAGTATTATGTATAATCCACTATACTTGTCAGATAAAGATCCTGATTATTAGATTTTGCCCCTCTCTGTCCAGAGTGTGCTAAATGTGTTAATTTAATTACAGTGTTAGATGCTTGATATAGAGGCTTTTGTTAACGGGTCATTCCTTTTTGCTGCAAAATAGAGGATAATGTGTTTTTTGATGATTTTTTTTTTCAATAATGGAAAGTCAGGGGAAAAAAATGTAAGATAAGAGATTTAAACAGAGAGATTGAATGTGATCCATGTTTGATTGAGTTCTTTTTTCAAGTTTAATTGTTGTTTTTTCCTTTGTAAATCTTGAAAACAACCATGCACCCTTCATGGTCAGACTTCAATAATTCTGTTAGCAGAAATGTTCATAGTTGTTGGAAACTAGAAAATCATTTTCTAGTTATTTTTGTTGTTGCTTGAAATGATTTCATTGCAACGTTGTTGTTGAAGAAATGGTGGACAAATAAGACAGAAGTGGTGATGGTGGATGGGGAGGTTGGAAATAGCATCCATCCACACACACACACACACACACACACACACACACACTGAGACATTACAGGCTAATTCAGAAATCCCCTCCTCTCTTGTACACAGGAGACACACATGTCAGAGGCAGGGTGCACTTCACAGCAAAGCTGTTTCAGAATACTTATCACTTCACACAACAAAGTGGAAGTCCATGACTTGGTGGTTTGACACAAGAAAGCAGTCAATTACCTCTAAATGTCTTCTGATGCCGTCGGCTGTATATGGTGAGGAACAGGAATGATTGGTTCAGACTTGAATCATTACCATAGTAATGAATGCCAGTAAACGGCCAGTTCACCCAAATCAATAAGCGTACACTGTATACTCTCTTTTAGTCCTAGTGGTTTTAGCTATGCAGATATAATGGATGTGAAAGTAGTCAATGCACACTAGCTGCTCTGTGTGGCTGTGTGTAGGTGCAGTGATGATTTGAGCTAAAAGCTAACATTATTACAGTTCATCCTATAGGGAGACATTTTATATGCCAAATTTCATCACAATTCACACAAAAGTCGTTGATACATTTCACTTGAAACCATAAATGTGAACTTCATGATGGTGCTAGAGGAAAAGTCAGAAAAAGGTCATTGCAAATTTATTCTATAGGCACCATGTCTGTACAAAATGTCCATCCATTAGAAGCTGAGATATTTTACAGCATAAGTGAAACATTTTACCTGCTGCTCAAAAAAAAGTCAGGGAATCACCAAGGTCAACTTAACCTCAACCTATTTCCTGGCAATTCATCCAACAGTACTTTACTGTCAGCCTTATAGTGGCGCTCGAGGAAAATTCAGTGGATCATCAAAGTCATTAGGAATCATCCTCTGGAGACTGTAAACGTGCAAAACTGTGGTGGATGGCACGACCAACTAGTAGCTTT
This sequence comes from Sciaenops ocellatus, assembly GCA_033000465.1. Lineage (NCBI taxonomy): Eukaryota > Metazoa > Chordata > Actinopteri > Sciaenidae > Sciaenops > Sciaenops ocellatus. The sequence goes on along the minus strand of CP136884.1, from coordinate 4,677,443 downwards.
TGTGTAAGTTCATACCCAAAAGGTTTTTGCGGTATCATCAGAACTGCCTGGATTATTTCACTGGTGATGTTTTTCCAAGTCAAGGAAGTATTACATTCTTGTAGGACATAATATAAATAACTGTAGAACTTTAACCTGAGTTAGCCGTGTCCTGTGGGTAGAGTTTAGGGTAGAAAAAAAGTACCAAAAGAACCAAAACAACGAGCTGTATTTGTGTGTGTGGGAAGCCAGTGAGGGATAATGCTCTGTTATCACTTTAAAATACGTTATTGCTTCATATGTTTTAAACATTTTATCACATTATAGACAGATTCTGACATTTACTTATGACATTATATGCAGTTTGTATGTTACACATCAATCACCAGCTGCAATACATGAAGTTTAAAAGAAAAATAACTGATCACAAGTATCTGCTTTAATTATACAAAGCAATTCAAGCGGGAGACTGTGCTCGAGAAAATGTATATTCCCTTTGCACTAGGAGAAAATGGCAAGAATTCTTGGCACATGCAATAGCGCATGGGGGAGCCTGATCAAGCACAGCTGAGGACCATAGAAGCATGAAGAAGTGTCTTATATGACAAGAGGTAAGAAGATTCTCAACATTTTATTCTACCTGAAGCCTTACAGAAGACCTTTTGAGATGCAAATTTGGAAATTCAGACAAAAGGTGGTTATGCTGTGTGTTTCTCTGTATGTGGGATGGTGGTGGGTGTCTGCAGACACTTATATTAAACATGGCTCAATGTTTTCCAATGGCTATATCACAAAGAAAATGACCAGTGGTTTTAGTTTTAGTGCAGCACTTTGTCCCCTGACTCCAGTGTCTTTGGTTGACAGATGCTTTTTTTTCAGGTTTTCAAAATTCAACCAAAATAGACCCATGCAGCCTGCCTTACTCAGTGTGACCTAGACCGTTTCAACACTATAATCTGCTGGGTGTAATGACAATAAATGGTATAATGCTTTTTGTTCCCCTGCCCCTACCACCTGCCGTAATTGTGTCTCTTATTGACTTTCAGAGGGTATACTCCAAGACTATTCACCAGCTCTGGCTGGTTTGAAAGCAAACTGCTGGCTTGAAAAGCTGTCCATTGATTTCGTCAGCTGAGTTTGGCATGTTTCCATGCTTCCACGGCCTATCTGAAGCAGGCAGACACAAAACCCGATGACTGCTTCATTAATCAAGATGGCCTCTCTCAAATTAATGTCACCATGCATGTCTTAAGAATGGCAAACAGCTTTAAGACATGGTGGAATCTATATGATAAACACTTTGCTTTAAGACAGAGGGCCACTACCCTTTTAAGAGTCAAATAGTGTTTTCTCAAGGAGTCACGTGAGTCAGGTTAACTGGTTTGTTTTTCCCTAAACATGAGCCTTCCAGAGATTGTCCTTATTGAAGGAGACAGGCAGTTTACCCCTGTGGGATTAGCACAGGTTGTTGTCAATAAGGGATGTTGTTAGTGGTCAAGCATGAACAACGTAAAGGTTACACAGTATGTTTTCATTAGATTCTGGTTCACTGATTTTTTTCTACTAACCTTAAGGTCAAAAGCTCATGATGCATCCTGCCGTTGCTATAGCAATAGTGTGCCAAAGGTATTAGAGCTATATGTCAGCTTGTGCTCAGGTTTATCACATATCACCAACAACGCCTGGAGCAAGCGACAAGTCATACACATGAATAAAAGATCAAAACAACTCAGTTTGGGAAGATTTTAAATAGTTCAGACTGCAAACCTAAATCCAGGTTGTGTCCAGAATAATTTTAGAGTCTGGACAAGCTAATGAAATGTCACATGTACCAAGCCACATTTGGAGTTGATTTGAATCTGTGTCATTCCAATCAGATTTCTATAGACGTGTCTCATTCTGAACCACAGCAACCTTTGCAGATGTCTGGACACATCACAAGTCTGATCTGATTTTTGCAACAGTGTGAACGTCTTAAAGATGTGATTTAAGAAATAAACCTGATTTGCCTGCCAGAATATACAGCCACACTAGTGGCTCTGTATTTAGTACAGTGGTGCTTTAAACACTAAACACAAAGTGCAGCTGAGGCTGGTGACAATGCCATCAGTTTTGTAGGTATTTGATCATAAACCAAAGTACTGGACAGGTTCAAATTTTGACCAAAATGAAAAGTGAATGAACCAATTACATTTCACCCTCTGTAGACCCTGAATGTCTGTTCAAAATCCAGGGCATCCATCAAAGAGTCGTTTAGATATCTGGTGGTACCAATTTACATTCTCTGAAGAGACAAAAACTTGATTACTTGGTCAGTAGTGAAGCCACTTAAAGAGGTCTGAGACCCAGAGTGGCCAGTTGGAGAACATTTCCTCCCTGACTCTGTATATTGGTTCTAGAAAGGCAAAAACCACCCAACATTTGGTCTATTTTCTAAACTTGTTTTGAAGAGGTGAAAATAAGATCTGAATCATCCCTTATAAAAGAGAACAATCCTGCACAGAACTACCATGGGAGCAGGCAACTAAAAGGGGGGGTTGTTATTGAACACGCAGCAAGAACACTGCATCACTTTAGCCAATACCAATCATTTATTAATGACCACACCAGAGACATAAAATCAAATATCAGCATGACAAGACTAGCACAACAGAGCACATATACACATTACCCCAAATTCAATATTAACAAAGTGGGTTTATCTTTCATGGTCGGTGACGAGTATTGTAGCAATAAACATTAATCCAGAGTATGATGAGGACGTCCCATGATATACAGAAATGTAGAAAGTTTGTTACAATTACAATCATTTACAAGTTTTGGAATAATAGCCCAAACATAATAATAATAATAATAATAATAATAATAATAATAATAATAATAATAATATAATAATAAGTATCTAAACAGCTAATAATGTGAAGAAAAGAAAATAATTTGATGACTTGCAGTTGCTGTTATTATTTCCAAAAGTCAGTTACATTATTTGTTCTGCTACATACAGTGTAATCGCACACAACCACTGACTTTGTGTACACGCTGCTCTTTGTTTACCTTGTAACCCTGAATATAATTTGGAGTACTGACTCACTGTAACATACGTACGTGCAATCATGTTGTGGTTGGCTGAGAATGATGGGCTCAGAAATGCTGCTTTGCTTGCTACAGACAAATGCGCCACATCAAACCTATTCCTCTTTAAATGGTAATTTCTGCAGGATAAAAAGCAGGCTCCTGGGGAAACTGTCTTCTCTTATAGACTGCGACAACAAGAAATGATCTGAACAACTTTTAAAATCAGGCGACATGAAAGCAGAGCTGAGGAGCCTCCTGCAGTCGGTAACTTGTCAAAGATTAGTTATTTTCATCTCGTTTTTGAACTTGGCTAAGAACAGAGAACAAGTTGTCAGAAAAATAAATTAGAGTGGAAAAATGTAGGGTATTCTGTGTTAGAGTTGATAATTACTGACATCTACTGAAAGAACAGAGCAGTGTAACCCACTCTGTAGACAGGAGTAAGGTGAAATCTGATTATTTTAACGTGGTAAACTGGGTTGCTTCTGCTCATTTCCTGCCTAAGGTTATACATGTGGGAGCGAAGGGTAAACGGGTTATAGAGCATCAATAACGCTCTCTCTCTCACTGCACTAAGAACAATATTGTCACTGTTTTGAAAGAAGTCCCTATAGGCTACAAATACATCCAGTTTGACGTAAAGTTAGGATGAACGGGTCAGATAAAAACAGAATCAGTGATCATAATCATACACTCTGGAATGGAAAGAGCAGAACATTGAATTTCCAGTAAATAGACTGGCTGGAGGCTGAATGGAGCTGGAGAAAACAGTATAATTAAAGCTCTCTGTAAGGTTGAGCTTTGATCCACTTCCTCTGAGGGAAAATGGAGAGAAAGTGTATTTTCATTGCATATGATCTGCTCAGCAACAATAAAATATGTATTAAATAGAATTGATTGACAGATAGTTCTGACAGAAGCAACAATTTCAGCGCCCTACAGACACTATACTCTGAAGCAGACTGCAGGGTCAAAGTTGGAGTGTCAGTCGAGAGCTAATTGTGAGATGATCTATGCAGAATCAAACTAATAAACAAGAACAGTACACAGACCAGTGACGCACAGCACCAACCAACGAAGAAAAACTGTTTCTATCTGATTATGATTTTCTTGAGGTTAAAGAGCTCAGAATCCTCCTGGAATTTTAAGTGATTCATTTTTTTCCCTTTTGTTTTTATTTTTCTGCTTCACCCTGATTTGTGGAGGTGTGTTAGAGAAATCAAATAATATGCAGGGTTTCATTTATTTGTTCATTTCTTTGTGATTTTGTTGTTTGTTTCTGGTATTCAGAGCTGGATGTAACCTTACACAAGATTTTTATTTTTGCAACCCCGTGCAATAGCAACATTCTCCTGCTCCTCTGATATTGTTGCACTGTTTCCTGCAATGATTTAATTAATGAATTAATTTAATACTAGACCATCCTTTTGTTTTCTTGACATCTCAAATGAAATATGTTATTATCTCGGGCAAACAAAGCGTCATTATCTTGAGATCACAAGAAAATTATCCCGTTATCTCTAGATTTGTTATTATGACATAATGACATAAATAACTCGAGATCTTGAGAAAACGTATGAAATTAACTTGTTATCACATGAACAAGGAGGAAATAAAAAGTATGAATGCTTCTATATCCTGCGTATTTTGTTTAACTAATCTTATTTTGTATGGTTTAAATCAAACTTGAGAAAATGGCAATTTGCAGATGAGCGCTGCATGAAATATTTTTGATCAACCGAATGTCAGATGAGAATAATGTCTTTAGGCTGCGTCTCAGTTTTAAGGTATTACTATTCCAAGGCTTTTGTGACAACAAAAATGGGACATTTGGCCAAGATATGAGGGTTCTGGTGCACAGGGATTTATTGTTTGAATTTTGGGGACTCACCAACAGTTTTTCTTTTTTTTCTCTGCAATATTTAATGCAATGCAACACCATGTTTACTGTTGTAGCTGTAGCTTTGTCTTGTGATGCCACTGTCCAAGCAAGTCCAGCAGCCTATATTGTTGTTCACATTGATTTATACACAGAAGGTTGAACTGTAATGTGCATTTATGCTCAATGATAATTTCAAACTCCAGTAAATTAAAGTGAAGCTGCATATTGAGCTGCAGCATTTCATGCACTGTAACTGCTCGCTAGGTGTACTTCAGCTACTCAGAGTTAACCTCTCACATTTGCAAACCCTGTGTGTGTAACTAAGTAAATGTGTTTTATAGAAATACAATTCTAGACCCATATTGACACATACCATTGACAGACAATCAATTTGCTGTTCCATGTGAAAATCTATGAAAAAACATGTTTCTAAGAGAACTAATATTTCTAACATTGATATTGCAGCTTTGTTAATAAACAAAGGGTATTGTGTTCATGTGGAGGTAAATACAGAGCACATCATTCACACATGTTGAATTGACAAGGCCAGGACATGTGCCAGTATGTTTTTTATTAAAAAGTGTAATTGTCTCCCCCTTGAAAGTTACAAAGTTATGATGATCATAACCTAATCAGAGTTTTCTTCTCCCCCCAGTCCAAGTTACATATTTCTTTTATATTCCTTTCCATCATCCACCTGTGGGCACTCACCTTTAATGAGTGTTGTAGTAATTATATTTCTGTTTTTGTCCATTTGAAGATTGGATTTTTCAATTTGTCTTTGCCGATTAACCTTGTGAGCTTCTTCACGGGTGGCTGAGAATATTTTTTATTTTAAGATGAAGGCATCATTACAATTTTTACTCTGTATTAGTCTAGAGCAGGGGTCATCAACTACATTTGTCCAAGGGCCAGAATTTTTCTCGGCTGTTCCTTCACTTTCTTTTTCATAATCCATCTAAAAAAAAGCCAGCCATATTAAAAGTTAAACCTCCTCAAGTTTGAGTTTAAAGTTAATTTCGATTTAAATTGAGATAAAAGTTTTGGTGCAACTGAATTAAATTTTATCTAGCTTTAATTATACAATCTATAAAGCTTTAAAGCTTGGTGCAATTTGAATTTAAACCATGATTTAAACCTGTTTAAAAATTAATCCTTGTCAGTGCAACCAAGCCTCACACTTCAAACCTCATTTACTCACAGCAGCTCTCTTTCAACAAGAACATTTCAGCCTACTGCAAATTGACTGCTGCATGACTCTTTGAATGTTGCCTCCTTCTGATAGAAAAAAGAAGAGATCCATATGGTCCCTTCTGCCTCTCCCCACCTTCACTGCATTAATTAGATGCTGACGTTATGCTCTGAAAGAGGATCCTTGATATTATCCTTGATTTCCTTTCAGCCTTTCAATCATCTGGACATCTGTTAGATCATTGTCCACCACTGGTTGGGGAGTTGTTCCCTTTTCTGTGACAATATATATCTGCCAATCAAATATGTTCCAAGTCCTGCTATATTAATAAAAGCATCAAGTAGACTTGCTAATGAGTACCATGGCATCTGTGTGAAATTACTCCAAATCAGAAGTGAAATAGCATTCTTACCATCAGCCTCCGTTTGGTGTGTCAGTGTAATGTAAATGCCAACCCACGACACTTTCTAGCAGTTGGGCCTTGCCATGCATAAACATTGAAAGTGCTGCTTACTGTATGCTCACGCTTGGATAGAAAAGTCCAACAATGTTTAACAAGCAGCAGCAGAACTATTACTTCTCTCCATCCACCGAGCACTGGCTCCTGGGGAAGGGGTTTTTATCTGGTAGCCATGCCAACCACATACATCCAGGTATGTGCCTTTCAAAGTAAACGACGTATGCAATAGTAACTGGCATAATCCCGAGAGACACATGATAATATCGCTGTATGTGTCATACATCCTTGAATGCTCACATTTTGAATGATAATGTGATTTGTGTGAGATGCCAGGCAATATAATTTGGAGTATGTGGACAAAACAGTGAAAATCCAACTGTTGAAACATTAGTCTTCTCAAGTATAAAATGCGTGAGGTTTGATGTTTGGATCGGCTTCACACAAGCACTCAATCACACGTTCACTAATGAACCTGTGCGCTGCAAGGCACAGCCATTCATTTACATGCAGCAGGTATTTCAATCCAGCTTCAACTCACATTGACACACGTGTGTGTGTGTGTGTGTGTGTGTGTGCTGTTTAATCCATGGAGCAGTTTGGTTGGACTTCTGTGCAGAATGGTGCCTTTAAGAGATGAAGCAATCTATATGACTACCTTATCGGCCCGTCAAAATTTTCAATGCAGCCAGTGTCATTGCAGCGTTGACAGCAGCGTGGTGTCCTTGTTTCCTCGTTAGTGAATAAGAAGATATTCTGCTTTCATCCTGTCTCACTGTTTCTAAAAAACATGGCTAAATAGTCAGTTAAGTGCCAATTTAGCCATGAAATGAAAAGCTGTTCGGTTGCCAGGGAGTAAACGACGAGTGCAAGTTAATGTTAATTGGTTTATTTTTATTTATTCAGGAAGTCTCAAGATCAAGATCCCGTTTGAAAGATAGACTGACCAAACATACAAGATTAGTCAGCACATAAACAGATACAATCATTAACACAACATTAAAAACATCAGCAGTAGAATTAAGAGTTTAATTAGAAGTAGAATTTTTAAAGTAAACAAACCCAAATCCACATAGCCTTCTATCTATTTGATTCAGAGTCATAAAATCAGAGTATTGTCTTGTATTCTTACTCCGAAATTCCTTATTAAACAGAAATACACAACTATGCACCTTCTGAATCCTCTCTTTCACTGAACTAAGACAAGCTTAATTGTCATGTTAACTCATTGTATGCATGTATGCATAGTAAATAGCAGGGGACCTGACATTGATCCTTGTGGAACACCTTTAACAACATCACTAGATGTCAGTGCACTGGCCTACGGCCAACCACACTCCACTGACAAAAAGAGTAATTTCCCCTCATAGATAACAGTAAACCACTATATTGCTCTCCTCAAAGTTATTATTTTAGCTAGCATTACAACACAGCTAGCATTACAACACATACAGGGGGAGCGTGAGTGATTTTCTGCTCAGGATGCCATCTCCACCATATCTTTACATAGCAAATAGTTGTTTGCTGCTATATTAATGTTCAATTAATGTCCAGTCTCATTTATTTAACCTTTAATTGTTAATTTTCTTATGATCCTAAAAACTGTTGGCCCCCTTCAACCAACGACTGGTCTAAATGAACAACTACTGGTCTACATTGTATAATTATTTCTCTCTATCATGAGAGAGAAGAGCTGCAGTCTTTATAGTCTTTTGGTGTTTAGTACAGTTTCTAGAAAAAAGTTCTGACCATGATCAGAGACGTTAACATGGTAATATTGTACATAACACTGGGATTCCTCTTTCACTTGTTGAAGACTTTGACTGCTTCACTTCTCCATTAGTAAATTAATCCTCCACAGTGCAGCAATAGTCTATGTATAATTAACAAAGACAGGATGAATGGACCTCATGTGAGTGACACTAAACTAGAGAGTGACTTCCTTTTTTTTTTTCATCAGACAGATTCATTGTAAGAAAAGTCAGTTTTCTGTTCATGATCAGCAGACTTTCAGGTATGTAGGTAGATAAAAATCATAATAAGCTGATGCATGAATCTGATTCTCATTTGGAATTCATCACAGTCTTATTGATATTCCATACCACACATCAGGCTCTCGCTAAGTCTACAACACTCAAGTGTGGTTCAACATCCCCATGCTGTCCTAGTATTGATCATTTATTTTCTCTTGTTTTCTGCCAAGATCAGCATCATCACCCGGTTTGAGTCGGTTTGAGGTGCTTATGTTTGTTGTAGATGAGTAGATGAGATTTGTAATGGAACCTTGATCTCTGATATTGAAGGAGGAAAATCCCTTGTGTTCTTATAATGGAATTATTTTTATGTGTGTTTATTTACATTTGATGAGGTGGAAAAAGCGGTCAAATGGAGCTGAAAGCACACCGTGCTACTAGACACAGTTCTGTAATGTAAGAGAAATGAAGCGGAATCAGTGTTGAAGTGGAGGACAGTTCAGCTGGATGGAAGCTGTTGAGCTTGAGGGAAGTTGTTTCTCATCACAGACTCATGTGGCTCTCAGCTTGCTGTTCATGCAGCACAACAATCACCTTCTGTGCCTGTTCCCTATTGCGTTCCCCCATGCAGCTGCTGGTTACTTACCTTACTCTGAACACTGGCATTACCTCCTACTTCCTAACACATAGCATGGCGCTCCGTCCCAAACAAGTGAACCCAACAGGTATTCACTGATGGTTCTGACTCAGTTACAAGAACTGGCAAAAACACCAGCATGTCACTACAGCCGTGTCCACCTCCACGGTGCATGTTTCCTTCCTCAAAACAACCTGTGTAACGTTTACAATAAGGAACACGACATTTTGAGCACTTACCAGAGAACTAATGAGACACAAATGAAGACCGACTTTATACATGATGAACCATCAATCATTAAAGTGCTTCCCTAATAATTCCTAATGGAAGACAATATAGATACTCTGATCCCACTGGTGAACAGCACAAACCTAGTAAGGACTAATTTATTACTAATTACTTAAACAATTAGCTCCTGTTTTGTGTATTATGGCGGGCCCTGCATCTTTTATGTATGTGTCTTGTTTGTCAGATGTAGCACCTAAACTATCTACCGTATGTTGTATCATCTCATCACGTCACACATCAAATAGAGACAACATTGGACACTAACATACATAGTAATCATCACTGCATATCTGTATATGATAAAAATATCAAAGAAAATAACAAATTTAATTCACCTGTTTTTATTGTATGTTTAATTATGTATATTTTATGTATGTTTAATGTATGTTTACATGCCGCTACGGGATGCTCAAATTTCCCGCAGGATAAATAAGTATCTATCTATCCATATATATATATATATATATATATATATATATATATATATATATATATATATACACAGAATTAGCCTATAATTTTGTTAAAGATCGATTTAACCATTCCAAGGGCAATCATAGCAGTAACTCTCAGTGAGTACTCCACACAAAGGGTTGGTAACCATACGATAATGATGATGTAAGAGGGACTATAGTTAGTCACCATTCACTGGTAAATATGACTTTACCTGTGGTACACAAAGACAATAATATGAACACAGATATTTATGAACTAATCATTACATTATGATTCATTAATATAGGTCCAGTCTGTCCTCTACTAACTCATCATTATCGGTTATCAAGTCAGTCCTCACTTGCTTCTTGATTAACTAATTATTAACTAATCATTCGCTACACAGATTAGCAGTTACTTATTAACTAATGGTTTTCTGTTCAAGATCAAGATCATTGATTTGATTGATTGATTGGAGGTATTCACCTCCATTCAGTGTTCTATATGTAGAGGTTCTTATTTCAGTAGATCTACGTGAGCAGTGTCACCTTTGCACATCTAAACACTTTTTCCACATTCTTCTTTGCAAAGCTACTCAATCTCTGCCAAACTGAGTGGGGATGGTAAGTAAAGCAGAACTTTTAAGCCTTGCCACGAACAATTGAGGAAATTGAGGTCTGGACCCCAACATGGCCACTCCAGGACATTGACATTGTTGTTTTGAAGCCATTGCAGCTTTGACTTTATGTTTGAGGTGGATGTCTCGTTGGAAAATAAATCGTTCCAAAGTCACAGGTCTCCTGCAGGCTTTTTCTCTGTATTTTGTTGCAGTTATTTTACCCCTCACGAGCCTTCCACTAAACATTACATTTATATTCAAATGATGGTCAGAATGCTCAGTATTTTCCACTTTGTTTCCGTGACCCATGGGCTTTCTGGGAAAAGTCGGCATGTGAGTTTTATTCAGCAGTGCCTTTCTCTTTTGCCACTGACAAAAAACAGCAACTGGTGAGGCAAAAAATGTTTTCAGAGCACCACCGAAGACAAGTTCCCATCAGGCATGCTGTCCCTACGTTGACATGACTGGCCGACACCGCATTCCTTTTCTTGGTGGCTTCACCATTCTTTAGAAAAGATATACACGGAAAATGAAATAAACTTGTGAACCATTTCTTTCTGGCTAAATGTTCCCTCATTTATTTATTCAACATCCACTACAGAAATGACCATTCCATGCTCTTTGCCTCTTCATCACCACTCCATCTTCACCATCCACCATTTGTTCTGTCTTGTGTCTTATCGTCTCCTGTTTGTTTTCATGCACACCTCTCTCTCCTTCCTCCTTTTCTTTTTCGCTGTATGTTACCTGAAATAAATATGTTCCTGTCATTTCACTGTTACCATACGTCACGCAAAAGCAAAACATTATAACGTTGTTCTTGTGTTTACTGTTCATCATCTGTGACCACAAATAGCACTCTCACCATCAACTCTAGCTAATTACACTAGTTAGCTAAACTTCTCTCCCTGTCATTATTTCTTTAAATATGAGAACATGAGCCCACATAGCTTAAAGGAATAGTTTGGGTATTTTAAAGTGGGCTTGTATGAGGTACTATAGTGCGTTACTGACAGAAGACGGAGGTCAGCTTCAGCCCAGTTTGGAGAAGCAGATGGATCCTGGCACAAAAGCACCAGCAAGCATACATTTAAACAAATTCTGATTTTTGGAGGGTATGTTCATTTTTTTCTGCTGACCCTGTCCACAGCAGTTTATAGCTCTGTTCCTGTGCCAGGATCATTGCCTGTTTCTCCAAACTCCAAACTGTGGGCTAATGTCGCGAATACACTGACTATGCCTGACTGCCTCATAAACCACACTTCAGAATACCTGAACCATCCTTTCAAAGTTTTGATTCTACTTCTATTGCCCGCCTACATTAATTTCCAGCTGGTGACGATGTTGACGTTTTTCCTTGTTAGCTTTAGCCTCAGTCTTTTAGCACAATATCATGTGTGCAGCCGAATGCATATTTAAGGGGGGCATTCATGTGAGGTCTAGCAGATGTTTAGTCAAAATACAGGGTGTAGTTAACCTAAAAGTCAGACCTCGACTAGACTGCTGCCCCGCTGATGCTGGAAGTGGATAAACACACTACACACTAAAACACGTGTTAATTTAGATCAGTTTGCATCACAAAATGTTAATGACATCCACTGTGACACAAATTTGTGAACCAATAAAATATAATCAGTGCACACGCTGTAACTTCCTGACCTTTCCTTCCCTCAAGACATATCTCAGAGCTACTACAACCTTCATCCGGGCCTAATAGCAGCTCTGATGAATGGACACATCCCTCAGGCCTGGGAGATAATAAGGAGTCAGACCTATTCCTGGGACTAGCAGCCATCATGGACTCACAGCCCCGTTTCATTTTAATTAAGCTGAGCTCAGGAACATGAATAATACAGAGCTTTATTCATCTTTGCACTATCTTTGAAAGTTTCATGAGAAACACACGATATTAGAACACCTCAGTGAAACATCTGGACCACAGCAGCTTTGGTGTTTTCATTCTCTCTTGTTGGACGTGTGCCCTGGTATAAATAATACGATCATCCAACATATAAAATATACATTTTCATGGTGAAATTTGATTGAAACGTGTCTCATAGCATGTCAATAAATGAATATCTGTATAATATTTATGGCATGCAAATGAGTAGCCTGAACATGACATACATACACTGATCAACATCTGTTGCAGCATATGTTTGTTCTGTTTATTGATGAAAATTCAGAGCATAAAAAGGAGGTTCTGTATGAATGACAACAAGATCATACACTGCACACAAACTGACAACCCTTTATGTTGAATAATTCTGTGTCTAGAATTGTATGCACACACACACTAAAGAAAAAAAAAAAAATATATATATATATATATATATATATATATATATATATATATATATATATATATATATATGTGTGGAAGCATTTATGTAAATTAAGATTCTGAACAACATCAGATGCAGAAGAGAACGATGATTTGAAAGCGTCACATTACTTTCACGTGTTCTTCTCTAAGAGGTTTTTCTATTAAATGTGAAGAGCCACTCGGGGATCTTCTTCAATCAAGAGAAATGGAAAGCAGGTCAGTCAGTTCGATAGTTATTTGACTAAGTGACAGGACTGTTGTGGAATAATTGTATAATTAACTTTTGTCATATTCACAGTGTTTTGTATGGACAGGTGTCTATTCATTTAGAAATCAGTCAATGTTCCACAGCAGCGTCCTTATTTATATTGATATAAATGAACAACATTTTTTTCTGATGTATGCAGGTGATGAAAAGGTGGTAGTGAATACACAATCTATATAAGTGGCTTCTTATGTGAAGAGCAATTTCAGGATTCAGGACATTGAATCTCTTGAGGAAGAGCTATCTAGAATTTGAACACGTACCAACTTATAGGCTCAATAATGAGGCTCAAGTATGAGGTATGCTCATATAGATAATTAACGCGTTTCAGCTATATTTCCATCTGATTATGGTTCAAAAATAAGAATTACTGGTGAAAACAAACTTATTTTCACAGTGTAAGTGTTTGTCTAAAGACCGGCTGATTGATATAGATCACAGCTTAAACCTTTACAAGGAAACTCAGTTTGTTTTGGTAGTTTTCATCATTCCTAACAATCTTGACAACAAATTTAGTCTTTTGATTAATATAGTACAAAAAAGAGTGTGGGGAGCTATGCATCAACCAAATGACATGTCATTTTCATAGATGTGTTCATGAAAAGCATGAGTAATTGCAGTGAGAGAGTGAAGTTCTAGTGTCCTACCATCACGACGAAGCGTGGTGGTTCTGAATAGAAGCCTCTGGATAATACCCGAATAGTTATGGCTAATGTTAGTCGCTCAGTAACATTTGTCTGTTGTCCATTTAACCACACATGGTAGAGCTTATGGGCTAATTCCTGCTCACAGTAAATCAATACTGAAACTCTGAATTGATTCAAATATACTGCATAGATTTGCATAAGCTTCCAAACGTAGCCTAACCTATCAAGTCTCACTAGCATGAATGTTTCATAATGGATTCTGGACTCCAAGTAGGATGTTAAATGAAGTATTGGAGTATTTTTACATTGTTGTAGTGGTACTACAGCTACAAGAAATGTTTTGTATTGATTCTGGAAGCCACTGCATAAGCAAAAGTGTTTCCACCGTTCATTTTGAGGGGAGTCTGACAAGAACAACTACAGAAATAACAGAAATAATAAGATAATGTTGTCTGTTTACGTAGGTCTTATAGAGGCATCTGTGTTAAATTGAGACGGTTTTGTAACCAGTTCAAAGTTCTTGTAGTATGTTCAAGTATGTCAATTCAATGCAAGTCAAAATATAATATTTTATATTAAAGTGTAATTATTTTCTATTTTATTATTTTGTCTTTTATAAATGCAAATGTGTCACTCTCTTATAAAATATTTACACAGTAATTTGCAGGATGTAATATGAAGCATTACCCCTGTTTCTCTTGAGGAGTGTTATTTTCACAATTGTATGATTTCACGAATGTTGTTTTTAAATGAAGAATGATGCCATGACCTGTCAGCATATCTCACTCCCTCTCTGACCAGCAGCTGGAGACACAGCACTGACGGCTGCTGGTCATTCTATTAGCGTTAAAGGTCAGAGTTGAGTCGCAGCCAGCTGACAGCTAGCCTCCGACAAGCACTTGTAGGATTTCTGGTGGATTTGTCTGTGCAGCTCAGTGAAAGCAGGAATGTAATATTCACATATTCCATGTAGTCAAATACATGACATGAATGTTTAGCCGAATATAAACATTCATTTTATTTCTGAAAGAATCACCGCATGCCAGGTTTTGCTTTTGTTTCTTACCCTAGCCTGAGTGATGACATGTTGGAGATAATGTGACATATGTAAATCACTTGAAAAATGGAAACTATCAGGCGATATACTGCAGGCCTGTAGAAGAACATGGTGAACAGCAGACAAACAGAAGTCTGAGAGTCAAAGAAGTAGTTCAGCTTTAAATCCAAAGGCCCATTTTCCTCAACAACAAAGTGCTGTCTGGAAAAAAGAGACACATGGAAAATCACAACATTTTATCATCACTCCTTCAGGGTCAAGAGAAAAGATACTTTAGATTCAACAAACACATCTGTTCTGTGATAACTATTTTAATCAACAACTGACAGACATCACTCATGATCATACATATGATTTTATATTCAGATGCAAAGTAAACTCATGATTCACATTCAAAGGACATATGATACATATGAACTCTTACATATTGACAGGATACAACCACATTCACATTTAACTGAAACACTTAAATCACTACTAGAATTATTCATTTCACAGGATCAGAAACAGAAACCTCTTTGACAAAATAATTTTATATATATATATATATATATATATATATATATATATATATATATATATAATAACAATAACAAAAAATATTACATACAATTAAATAGTAACATGGGTAAGTCACATATTAAAGGTCCAGTGTATCAGATTCAGCGTGCTCTATTTACAGAAATGCAAGATTATATATTTTTTTATTAACCATGTTTTCATTAGTGTATAATCACCTGAAAAAAATTACATTATGTTTTTGTTACCTTAGAATAAGCCTTTTATATCAACAGACGCCATGGGTCTCTTCCACTGCGTCCACCATGTTGGACCACTATGTTTCTACAGTAGCCCAGAAAGGACAAACTAAACACCGTCTCTAGAAAGATTTTTTATGTGTTTTGCGGCCACTATAGTTTCTCCTTCACGCTTGGGTTAGTCGAAGGGTTTGTATTAATTGCAATCTGCAGTTTCTCTGCTAAATGTCACTAAATCCTACACACTGGTCCTTTAAATGCAAATTATTCTTAATAATTCATATTTTTCTATCTGTCTTTCTGACAAAACAGACTTTTTCATTTCATTTACATATGTGACTGAGGACCATGATCTTGAGGTATGGAGGACCACCATATCGTGCAGTGGCCCCCTGAATAACATTAGTTTAATCGGTCAACAATAAATACATATTTAATGCCACCGTTAGTTATGTCCAAGCAGATACAATGTAGAACAGAAGGGCATGTTAAGTCAGGGCAATCCATCTAATAGTTGTCAAGACATTTCACTCAAACCCACATGTCAGGCTCATGGTGGTGCTCGAGGAAAACTGAGGGGGATCACCAAAGTAAACTGGGCACATCCTCTGGGAACAATGAATGTACAAAATTTTGTGCCAATCCATCGAGTGATATTTCACTGGATATGTGACAACTTTGACCTGCTGATAGAACTAGAGGAAAAGTCAGGGAATCAACAAAATGAGTAGGATTCATCTTCTGGGTACCATGAACCATCTCATCCATACGTTGCTCAGATATTTCACCCAGGGCCAAAATGGTGGACCAGCTGATCAACAGCCTTCCATCACTATAACCACGTCACTAGCATGGCTAAAAGAAATCACGCAAAAAAATGTGTAATAGTGTCTTCACAGCAACTGTATCATACTTGTTTCACTGTACCAAAACAGGGTGGGTCTGGTAACATCGTGAGCTCCCACATGAAAGCATTTCATCCTTTGTTCATTTCTACAATATGGTCTCAGTAACATATAGCATACTGTCACTACAGGGACTTGTAGTTCAGCTTTAAGGTTTTGTCTTCACACTTATTAGTGGATTTCAGTAAGTGTCTCATGGGGCAGTCATATTTCTGCAACATGTTTAACAGCCTGAGGTGAGAAAAAGTCTGAGTCCTCTGTCTGAGGCGTCTGCACTTTCATCTGCAGTCTGACAGGCTCTTGAGGCTGATGTACAGGGAGCTGACCATGGTGGCCTCCTCCTGGATGGACTCCTTCATCTCGGACTGACTCACACACGTCAGTGCTACCAGCCTCTTGGGCAGCTTCCCGCTAAACAGCAGGTAAATGCAGGGGTTCGCACAGCTGTTCAGACTGGCCAGCAGCATCAAGATGGTGAAGATTGCAGCTGTATACACGGAGGACAAAATGAAAAAAATATTCAACTTTAATTCTTATCGTTTTGATCTGTTTCACAAGACAGGAGCGAGCTAGTTGTTGTTTGGAGGGTCATCATTGAAACTAACCCTGACTGAGGATCAATAAACTCTTTAGGACTGACATTATATATTGATCTTCGATTTCTATCAATATGTGTGTGTTTAAGTGGAGATTTTACTGGAGTGTAAAACATGCGGCCCACGGGTCAGAACCAGACAGCACAAAGCAAAATATGAAAATTGCAGAGAAGTCATTAATTCCAGTTGTTCAATAAAATGCAAAGCTATTCCTGATTTGTCCACTGGACACAAAGAAGTAAAATAATATGTTCCAAAATATTGATTTAAACAGTGATCAGTAAATTATAGTGCACAATGACAGCAGACTGACTGAATGTGAACTCAACTTATTAAAATTGCACTTCGATCCCTCAGGTTGTTCATAATTTTTTTAATCAGTGGTTCATTAACTGCGGACCTTTTTTAGACTGTAGTAATGGAAATGGAACAATTTGGAGGTTTTGTCATTTATAGGTTATTATAAAACAGTTTTACTGGTCTACTTGAGATCAGCTTGGGCTGTATGTGACCCATGAACTAAAATGAGCTGACAGCCCTGAGGTGTTTTTATTATTGTGTTTTTTAATGTTAACCTGCTGATGCTCACGTAGAGGGAATCTAATCTGGATTCCAAAACTGGATGAATTAAAATGATTTCACAGATTTCTCTGTAAATTGTAAAGACTGTCTTTTTTTCCCCCATGTTGTGACCTGATCCTGTTATCTTACTCTGAGTGGGCGCCTCGACGTCCCAGACGGACCAGAGCTGCACGGTGAAGAAAGGCGTCCAGCAGATGATGTAGGCGAGCACAATGGTCACGGTCATCTTCACCGTCTTCACCCTCGCCTTAGACACCCCTGCCACGCTGCTGGCCCTGGATGACAGCGGTTTACTGACCACCTCTCCGACGTGCTGCGTCTTCATGTGAAAGTTAAAGTGCACGGTGCGACAGATGCGCACCTGGCACGCGATCACCGTGAGAATGGGCAGTACGAATATCACCAGAGTCGTCCAGGTCACGTAGGCTCTCGGTCCCCAAGGCTCGATGAACTGCGCCCAGCAGTCGAACACTCCTGGAGCGACCTCGACCCGAGAGAAGATGAAGATCTGCGGGAGGCTGCCGATGAAAGAGACGCACCAGGCGGCGCACACCGGGCCGTTCCAGCGCGCTCTGCGCCTCTGGAAAGTCACCATGGGGTTGCAGATGGCTTGATATCGGTCTATCGTCATCACTACTATCATGTAGGTGGAGGCAAACATCCCGACCACTTGCAGGTACTTCACTACGCGACACAATACATCTGGACCGACGAATCTGTCAGTGATGTCCCACATGAGTTGGGGACAAACTTGGAAGAATGTGACCACCAGATCGGCAACGCACAGGTGGAAAACGAAGACGCGCATCCTGGAGAGCTGTTTCCTCCGCTTCCACAGCAGCAACAAGACCCCGAAGTTTAAGACTCCTGCGATGATGAAGATGATGGACAGGAGGGCTATTTCCACTTGAGCCAAGCGCTCATCTCGCGGCTCATCCTCGGAGAGAGCGTTCTCCAAAGTGATGTTACTGATATTTACACTGAACCAAGCCATGCTTTGAGTCCAGATACAGCAAACAGGAGCTGAAAGGCGTTACATAATCATTCCAGGTGAACCCAGCTGAAGCTGGGGCATTTAAAACACACACACACAAAAAAATCGACTTTTAACAATTTCACCAAAAGCTCGAAAGCTAAATCCAGCAAAAAAAAAAAAGTGGCTTTTGTAGTTTGATGGGTAAATTCTCACAAAGCAACAAGTGTTGAGTCTCCACTGAGGTGTTAGGAAAGGAGGAGGGGGGCTTTATATCTCCTCTGCTCTGCAGGAGGGAGGAGCAACCTCAATCCAGCACAGAAAATATTTCTCACAGTGCCAAAGACATAGTCATGAATTTTGTGAATAAATATATCTGTTTATTCTGCAGTGCAGGTACTTAAAACAAAGAATAACCATGTCAGTCTTTCCAATAAAACAGAAAACAAAGAACATACTGCAGATAAACTGATACAAATCTAAACCAAACTTCTGTTTTCTAATATTGTTCGAAAAATGAAAACTATTTTCTATAGTTACTGATCTGACAGCTTATTTCACTGTTCCTCCCTGAGTCCTGCCCTCCTCACATCAGCTGAGCATCAGTATCAAATCAACAGTTCAAACATTGAACTTAAACTACACAGGTCTGTAATAATACACAGTGAAATCAGCTGCTACTGTCCAAAACATTTTTTCTCATATGGTGACAGCTGTGTAGCTGAGAGCAAAACGTGGGACCTCTACAGATTTATATGGCAAAGCAGGTGACAAGTGGCCCTGGGGTTTAATTAGAATCAAACTGCATTCATGCATGTCACACTTCCTGTAGTGTCCTTTTTTCAACAACATGTATCACTTGGCTCAATTAGTACCAGTGAGCAGCATAATTACAGCGTCACGCGTCCGGATTATTTTCTCGCACACACAAAAAACACCTATTTTCTGCTCGTTCAGGGCCTTATGTGACTGAGGAGTTCATCTTTATCCATCTGATAACGACTTTTCTTCCAGATGTCACGGAGCTCCTGTAAGGTGGCACCTATCTCTTTGCCCGACGTGACGCCAATCTTCCTCAGATCGTGACCGCTGACGGGGAAGCGTGGGATGGACCATCTGCAGAGCTCCGCAAGCAGCTTCTCCTCACCTTGATACTTCAGAAGCTCACATACTTTACTCTGGGAATCCAGCTCCCGGCTCTGAAAAGATATAGTATGTGTAACATTAAATATTGATGACTAAATCGACAGCAACTAACGTTAAAGTAAGAAGAGAAACTTTTATTTAACATAGTTAAACATTGACACACTCAGCTGATCTGATTTGTCAGGGCTGCGGAGTGGCTTGATCTGATTTTATCGAAGGTGGCAACAAAAGCAAACACATGGTGTCATCATATTTTGATTGAAATATTCCTGAATCCTGAACGAGTTCTCCAAGATTTTTCCAATTAGGCCCAGCCCAATTCAAATCAGCAAGAAGAGCACAGAGAAAATAAAAAAAACAAATACAGAAATGTTTCCTGTGTGAACACGTGTACGACCGCATCACATAATAACAAGCTGAGTGAAAATGTGTTTTCAAGGCCTTTAAAGCAAATGTACCCTCTCATCCTGCCTCGTCTGCTTCTAGTAGTGATCAGACTGGTGTACAAGAGGATTCTATTGAAGCTAAATCCAGTGTTGAATGAGCTCATCACATCTGAATCACACTTTAAAAATCGATTTAAACTCCGATATTTAAGTCAAAATTCCAACTGTTTTGAGAAAAGTTAACATACTAAACGAAACCTGAAATCAAAGAACTTAAACACACATTACTGTTAATCAGAATGTTTTGGTTCTTGCTTGTTGTGAATAGTAAAAGAGATTTGTTACACTCAGACTTTAACAAATCTAAGTATCTGTCACTTGGCACCAGATCCACTTTAATCTGACTAACAGAACCCAATCCTAGTTAATGATTACAAACATTTCCTATTCCTCCTGCCAAGTTCTATTAGTATGGGTGGAAACGTGTTGCATTCAGGTGTGGGTGCTGGATGCAGGTGGTGAAAGTGAGTCAGAGGGTGTGTTTCGCTGTACAATTATTACTTTTTATTATTATTATATTATTCATTTTTTTAAATGGCTGGCTAAACTGTAGATTATTTTTAATTGTTTGGGGAAATGTTGATCACATTTTCCTGGAGCTCAATATAGCGCCTGCAAATTGCTTGTTTTATCTCACCCACAGTCCAAACACACTATATTCAGTTTACTATCATAGAACTTTCACATTTGAGCTGGAACCAGTGAAGGTTTGGCATTTTTGCTTAACAAATAACCGATCTGAATTTAAATAGCTGCTGATTAATCTTCTGTTGATCAACAAAGTGATCAGCTCTAATTCAAATGAACATTCTATTGTTCCTACAGACTAACTAGAGGAGGCTGAAAACTTACATCAATGATAAAGTCCGTGAAGGGTTTGAGGCTGTCCGGCTCGTCTTGGCTCTTGCAGAGTTCCCGTCTGTGTTTGACTAAGAACAGAGCCAGACTCTTCTCCTCCCTGGACACCTTCAGTCGGATGTCCATCTTTTCCACCTCCTCGGGGCAGTGCAGGAGAGCTGCCAGGATGGTCATGGGTTTTGGAGAGTGGTCTTTGGCGTTCTGCCACACTCGCTTCATCTCCTCAACATTGCCATCTGGTGGTAAACCTGAGGAGGAGCAGAGACGGGGGGGATGAGCAGGAGTGACTAAAAGCTTCAGAAATTAAGCAAGAAAAAGAAAACATAATACTCTTCTGATTACAAGTACATGCTATAATTATTGCTATCCTGGTAGAAGTCTTCTGCAATTGCTAAATAATCTGAGAAGAGTTACATAACCAAGTGTCATTGAATCATATCTGTCTAGTGGTGACTAATATCAGAGGTCACAGTGCCACAGAAATCAAGGGGCATTAATCCACTCCATGTTGGGGATGAAAATTGAATCTCCCCCCTTTCAGAAACAGCTCCACGTTGTCAGATCCTCGACAGCTGTTGAACTTTGACACCACTGATCTTTTCACTGATGCCTGCACTTTGCAAACAATGACTTGATAGCAGGGTACATGTTCTCTGACCATTTTCAAGAAGGATCTGAGTCACGATAGAAAGGAAAAGATTTCGTGAAGTGGGAACATTTTTACCAAAGTGAGCAACAGCAGCACTTGAATCAGGCAGAGGTGACACCCACCAGCCTATCAGAAACAGGTTTTGTAAAGGGGAAGCAATTAAAGGGGCACTCCGTAGATTTTACACGTCACCCTCTGAAAACAGTTCTATAATAATATTATCTGAGCTTTCATTCTAAAGTTAAAATGGGATCATCAATTCAATTATAATGATGTCATCGGGGTTACGTCATCTTGGAGATGGAGATGTGGGGTTTTAAAGAAGTGGTCACTGGTCTAATGACAGATGCTGTTGGGTTGCATTATGGGAAATGTAGGATCCAGGACACGTGAACGTCAGGATATCTTGGGCAGTGCTGCTCTGATCATCTCTCCCCCAACGTCATGGAACTACCAACTTATGGAAGTCACAACATGGATGTAGGTAATGTCTTATTCACCCTCAGGTGGTGGTGGGTAACGCCTCTTTACTCAGAGTGTGATCCATCTTACAGAAAGTGTGCCCTCCCTGCCTCCTCTCTCACCTATGTATTGGGCCAGTTCTAGATTGTAGATGAGCTCCAGCAGATGAGCAGCATGGTTACCGACCACCATCTTCTTCACTTCAACCCAGATTCGTTCTCCTGATATGCCTGCCAGTCCACGGCCGTTTTCCCTGATGGCAGCCAGCGTCTCGGGCTCATGGTCATCAACCTCTAAAGCTACTCTGCCGTAGAACCTGAAGAAATCAAAGCATTAAAGACAAAATGCCTTTTACATCAAACAAATGATTGATGTTGAATGATTTTCTTCTTCCACTTTCTATTTTTCCATAAAACCTTTTTCTCCAAGTAATAAAAAGTTTTGTTAAATGAGGCAGCCCACCTGAAATAGCGCAGTATTCTCAGGTAATCCTCTTGGATTCTCTGTTCAGCACTGCCAACAAACCGAACTTTACGGTTCTGCAGGTCTTCATATCCTTTGAAATAGTCATATAATGTGCCATCAAGCCCTGCGAGGGGAAAAATATTTAACAATAAAACCACAATGTCCCCTGAATGCACCAGAAATGTCCATAATGCAAGCAAACACACAGATGAGTCATTATAATTCCTCAAAGTTCATTCTGTGGAGGAACAAACACACTAATACCTAAAAACATGGAATTGATGGTGAGGTCTCTCCGCTCAGCGTCTTTCTGCCAGTCAGTGGTGAATTCGACCTCTGCGTGACGTCCATCTGTCTGAACATCCACTCGCAACGTGGTCACCTCAAAGTTCTCATTGTGCAGCTAGGAAAGAAGACCAGGAAACAAAAACTCAGAAGACTCGAGGCACAGCAAAAGAGCCTTCATGCTGCTGGGACTGAATCCCAGTGACATGTATATATGCCCTCATTCTTACGCCTACGGGGCGTATTGCAGGAGCTGAACATAAAGCTATATCAGTAAATCAACATAATTATGCCTGGTTTAGCTTTAGTACAGTGTCTAGCAGTTTTAGTCTCCAGAGAAGTTTTCTGAACATTGATTAACAAAAGCAAAAACTACGTCCTGCCTGCCCGAACAGGTCGGCCTCTTACTCTTGCTGTAATGGTCCCATGCTTCTCTCCCTTATTGTTGATCATCCTGATCCCAGCACTTTGGAACATGCGCTTCATGTCCTCTGGAGTCGCTGTGGTTGCAAAGTCCACATCTTCTGGCCGCTTCCCTGACAGCAGGTCACGTACGGCACCTCCAGCTATCCTCAGCTCATGCTGGTGCTTCTCAAACACCTCTGGGAAGAACAAACGCACACATGCAGAAGCTGGGTCATTTTGCAGAGGAAGTGTGTCTAGAGGCACAAACAATCTCACTGGTTGAGTTAAACCTGGAGGGACAGAGAAGAAACTTTCCAAGATAATGAATTCCATTATCAAGAATTAATATGAAAACATTTCAATTACTTTTTCATTTATATTTGTTTTGTTTCAATTAAAAAATTAGATTATTAATGCGTCCTGAACAGTTCTGGAAATGTGTTTTTATCTAATGTGGGTCATCCATGTGTGGCCACATTAAAGAGGCATTCCAACAATTATCATATGAAAACTAGTTTACGAGTCATGAGAAGTATTACTCAGCCTGTTTAAGTTGTCTAATGTCCTCTGTCGCTCTGGTGGAACTTTGTCAAGTCAGAGAAAATAACACTAATGATCAGGATCATCTTGGCTCGGCCTTGGAGACTTTAGATTTCTAATAAAAGCTAAACTGGGGGTGCAGAGCATAAAAGACATGTTTATCTACCAGACAAAGCGGGTCCAACAAAAAACTGTTTGGTTGACTGCATTATGTAGGATTCAGCATTTTTTGGTCTAAGAGTTTGAATATTTTGGCCTCTGCTGCATCAATGTGGTCGTTCATTTTTGATTTGTCACTGTTAGACATTAGATGTTTACATTTGGACATTAGTTCAAAACACCCACAAACATTTTAGATCCCTTAAATCACTTCCTTCATAATAACTTCGATCTGAGTGGGACATTTTACAGTTAAATAATAAACATGTCAGTGCTGTTGACAACCTGATTGTCCTTATTGTAATTTTACATGGTCTGTTCTATACACATAACGTCTGTTCCTGCCTCTGTTGCTTGTTAGAGTGCTGACTTCTGAGGTTTCTTCCATTTTTAGGGACAGTTTTTTTCCAATTTGAGGGTCTACAGATAAAGTGTGGTACAGATTGTAAATGTCCCTTGATGTGTCATATTGGACAATATAAAATAAAATTGACTTGTGTGTGACTCTAGTGGGCAAACAAAGAGGCAACTTACTGCACTGCAATGATTATCATCAACCAATAAGCACTCACAATATATTTTATTTTGAAATCAAATTATGTTGTTAAAAATCAGATCATGGGGCACATCTATGAACTCCCCTGCTTTCTGCATCCCCTCTCATTCTTGAACAGTAACCATCTCTCATGGTTAGAAATGAGCTCAGCTGACAGGTGTCTGGTCACAGCTGCATCTCACCTGCTAGTCCGTTCAGTCCATCGTTGAACAGAGACTGAAACTCGCTGGTCTTCAGCCGCATGGTGAAAAGACTCCTCCAATAGAAACCTGTTCTACCAATCACACGAGGACCCAACAGTCTGCTCCACATCTGTACAATCAAACAAGAAGTTCGTCATGTTCAGCAGTTAGCTACACGTCATTGAAGTCATGCTTGCCGAGCTTCAGCGGTCCGCGTGCACTATTACCGTTCGCACATTGCCAGCTCGTGAGCAACATCGTCACGTCAGCGTAAACAGACAAACAGAACAGACAGAACTGACCTGCTGCTTCAACAGAAGCTTTAATTAACGAACATAAACGCAGTTATCTTCATAACGTCCCTCTCTGCCGCGAAGCTTCACAGGAAGTGCTTCGATCTCGTGCGGTTGCTGACCAATAGCGTGAGGTTTCATCAGGCTCACGAGGCGTGGTTTAAAGGCGCGTGCTGCCATCGCTTTGCCTCGCGAGACTTTGTAAGTTTCGGGCGACTTCCCGGTGGTGTGTCAGTGCTGTGCTGTCAGATTAACGGAACGGTAACGGTAACGGCGGAGGACTCAGGAGAGCAAATGGCTAAAGTGGAGCTGACGCCGCTCAGGCCGTGGGACGACTTCTTCCCGGGCTCGGAAAGATTCGCCAAACCGGACGGGAAAGATTTGGCGAAGTGGAACAACAGAGTTGTCAGCAACCTGCTTTATTATCAGACTAATTATCTGGCTTTGGCCATCGTTGTTTTCCTCGTTGTCGGGTGAGTTGTGTGGTAATTTCGGACATAAACACAGCAGCTGTTCACTGTTTATTAAACGGTGCTCACTGTTTTTAGGTCCTCGTCACCGTTTCTGTCGTATTGTTTCCGTTATTGTCGCTCTGGTGGTGCAGGGTGGATGTAACCGACTTTAAAAGGATTTAAAATGACGGTGCAGACAGGATGTAGACTGCTAATGCAGAAACGAGTTGAAATGAGTCCACAGTGAATGAAAGGTGTTGTGACACACTGTTACTGTCATATCATCAGCCTGGAGGAAAATAATGAGACTTTTTCATTGGTTATTTATATTATAATCCCGATATGATGGCATGACTGAACTATAGGGAGGAAAGAGGAGTTTGGAGCCAATGTTGGGGCCCTGACTCATCCAATACATAAACCAAAAGATTTCCTTTAGCCTGAAGTACAAGCACATGCCTTCACAGTCTATTATCTGATAGACTCCACACAGACTAGATTCAGTCAGATCAGAGAACAAGAGGACAAGAGGTTAACTCTCTGAAACATCTTCAGTTGTCACTTTGTTCCATCTAAAGCCCTCTAACTAAATATAGTGATGCCCTGTCATGGCACTGAGCTGCACCATGACATATTGTTGCTATGGTTATGAAGGCCTCATAAGCTGTTTGTCTGGTCAGCTGTTGCACTGCAGATAGCACAGCTGTGAGAAAAAAAAAACAGCAGCAGCTTTAATCAGCTGCTCCTGTGCCCATGACAGGGAGAGTCCAGTGTTGAATTCATTTGTCAATGAGTCAGTCCCCCTGAAACCAACCACCAGCTTGACACATTGTGTTTTGTAAAAAGTTATTTTTATCCAGTTCAACCATGTGCTTCTGCAGGCTTTCTAAAAGTGATCAGCATGTGTTACATTTGCATCAGTCCACACACAGATCATCACCAAACACCCAAATACAGTCCGGCTAAAAATAATGTCATGATCTATTTAATAACACTCACGATCCACGATCTGAATTGCTCAGTTTTGAAATTCCAACCTGAGGGTCTTCTGGCCGGAACAGCCTCAATGAAGAGGAGTCTGTTTCTGCTGTGTCAGCACATTCACTGTGTGAACAAAACATTTGACTCAATAATCAATATGAAGTCACATGTAAAGAGACACACCAGGCTGCTCACTTGATGTATGTGATAAAAAATGGAGGAAGCAGGAAATGCAGCCGTGAGGTGGAGCTGTGAGACGGTGACATCTGATATTGTGAGGTTTATGTATGTGAGATCGTTTTATGTAGCGTCAGTCAGAAACTGAATTTACAGTTGAATATTATGAGGTAGAACCTGGATGATAGAAACAGTGTTACTATTGCATAGTCTGCCCACCAGAGGGCGGTAATAAGTTACTTTTCTCTGGTCACCATCTTTAAAAGTGTTTATGTATATAAATATAGACCAAGCCTCAAAAACTCAGTATGTATCTGTCGGTTAACTTGAGATAATTTTTGAATGGAAACTGTTTTTATAAATCCAATAATATAATGCCAAAAGAACAGTGTGTCATGGTAGCAGGGAGCGATTAACCTTTTACTTTAATTACTGCTTCATCCATGTGACATTTTGATCATACACACCTTCATCGAGCCTTGACTTCTTTAAGCTTTCTTTAGCTTGCTCCTGTTATCCAGGAGGAACAATGTTTGTAAAGCCAGACATCTTAAAGAGAGACAGAGTAGGTTGAACTTGTTTTGTGCGACAGGCCCTTACACTCTCTGAGGTCATGGACTCGCTGAGGTTGTGGACTGTAATCACGCCAAGGTTGAATTTGCCAACAAAGCTTTGCTATCCAAGGTGTCTGGTCAGGAAGAATATGACAGTAGAGTGTAAAAATCTTTGCCCTGGATGAAATGACTGTAGGAGCAGTAAATATACTTCCTACAACATGCTGCTGATTTTATTTTCATTCTTTTTGCAACACAACTTAATTATTGCTGGTGTAAAATTTCCAAGACTGCAACACCTGATCATTTTCTGGATTCATCAATGAATCATTTCACGTATAAATGTCAAAAGAAGCTGTAAAAGTAGAATTTCTTTTTCATTGTTTTATTCAGTCCAACCATGTTCAGTTTACTGTCACACACAAGACAAAGAAGAGCAGCAAGTCCTCACATCGGTGAAGCTGGAACAACTTTGCAGCATTTTAATTGTTCACAATAGCTGCAGATTGATTGTTGATCGACTCCTGGATTAATTAAGTGAAAAAAAAAATCTTAGAATTAAAAAAAATTCTTTTTCTGTCTTTGAATAACTTTATTTTGCAACTGTTGTTTGTGTCACCTATTTTAAAAATCTACAGTACAATTGTGTCTTAATCCATCCAAATAATGGAGAATAAAAAATAAAATGAATACATTGAAATTTACATAAAATGACACTCATCTGTGCTCCCATCCCAGTTTAACAACAGTCTGTGAGGCTAGTGTGGGGCATGTTGTTGTACAAACAACATCTAACCACTTGGTGGAGCCAGTGACCACACACTCACAGAGATACACTCACACACAAATGTTCCTGCCTGTGCTCCACTTGGATCAGCGCAGTTTTTTTTTAACTGACCCCTGCTCTCTCTCTCACGTGTCTTGTGTTGCTGCCCTGCAGGTTCCTGAACCCTCTGGGGATGTTCACAGCCATGGCCGTGGTGTCGGGCGTCTTCCTGGGTTCAGTGTGGGCCGGAGAGAACAGAGCTGTGATCAACAACTTCAAGAGGCAGAACCCCACGGCGTTTGTGATCGCCATCATGGTCGCCAGCTACATTTTAATCTCTATGCTGGGGAGCGTCATGGTGTTTATGTCTGCAATCACTTTACCTCTGGCCTGTAAGTTCAAGAAGATAATGTTGGACTGTCACATTTTAATGACATAAATGAAGTATATACCTACAATGGAATATTTGGCAAGAAGGTAAACAGACTAATATAAAATAATTAGTCTTTTTAAATTATCTTTTATAACATAATGAATATCTTTGGAGAGCGAATACACTCTTGATTAAGTGTTACGAAATTAACCTTAGGCAACACTTACTTTCAAAATCAGTGAAACATGTTTTGGAATGAGCTCTGATGTTATATGAGTTTAAATTGAACAAAAGTTTATAGGTTTGTTTTTGCCAGACATTTCAAACCGTCCTTTTCCCCCGTCTGCTTTTCTCAGTGATATTTGCACATGCTTCTTTCCGCCTACGCAACATGAAGAACAAACTGGAGAACAAGATCGAAGGAGCCGGACTGAAGAGGTCACCCATGGGGATTTTGCTGGAGGCTCTGGGTCAGCAGGAGGAGAACTTTCAAAAGATCCAGAGCTTTCTGGAGGGAAAACTGAAGGAGTGATTGGACTTGACTCATTTTGATTTTTTTTTTTTCTTTTCTGGAATGTAACTAAATTCTGTAACTTTGAATCTAAACCTCTCAAACTTTCCTTCATATACAGTGTGTTCAGCTGTGTGTGTTTTGAAAGCTTGTAATCTGAAGGGCTTTATCTTTACCTCAGGGCGTCTGTCACTCCACCCAGAACTTGTCAGGGCACTTTTCTTTCACAGTGATGGGGGCATCTCACAGCTGCCTCACATCTCTGCTATGCAATGTGTCAGTGTTCCTGTGTAACACAGCTGCAGTTGAGTCTTTCCTAGGTATGAAATCTGTGTTTAATCAGCCTCCGAAACAGCCGTCAGCCCAGTTTAAGCTCGACTAAAATTGTGTAAGCGATGCAAGTGCTGCTTTATAACAAAGAATTAAAAAAGTGCACGCTCAACACACATCACTGCCAAGCTTCTCTACAGGCCGCATTGTTTTTCAAGTTTTTGAATAATGTCGCCTCACATAAAACTGAACAGTTTACCTAAGTACACATTTGAATAGAAAGCAGCCAAACTTATGTTCATGCAAATAAAAACAGAGCCAGACAACAGACAGCGTGACAACGGGACTCCAAGACACTGACGCAGATCACTGTGTCAATATTTAAGAGGACTTCAAAGGGGTGTGAGGTCTTAACCCATGGCCATCAGTATTCCTCCTGCACCTCTTGACTGTTTAATCTTGGCAGTGCCCCCTGGGTGATGGATTGACTAACTTTGCTTTCCTTTCCACTTACCCCCCCAATGCTAATCAATGGGCTGCAGTAGATTATAGTGTGGAGAGCTGAGCGCTCACACAGCGCCAGAGTGGATTCATCTGAAGTCATTTACCTCCAAACCTGACTTAGTCGCTGTGTCAGCTACTTCAGCTTTTTTTTTTTTTTTTTTTTTTTTTTATTATTATTATTGAATTCCATTTGAAATTGACTGCAGATAACAAGAATCCATCTGGAACATTATGCTTTGTTATTTGGTTTTAAGTGACAGCGTGTAAGT
This sequence comes from Sciaenops ocellatus, assembly GCA_033000465.1. Classification (NCBI taxonomy): domain Eukaryota; kingdom Metazoa; phylum Chordata; class Actinopteri; family Sciaenidae; genus Sciaenops; species Sciaenops ocellatus. The sequence continues at coordinate 4,647,494 of CP136884.1, read as the reverse complement.
GCTGGAGGGGGAACATGAAGATAAGAATGATGAGCATTAAAAAGTGTAATCTCTTCAGAGTGCCACGTTAACCCTTTGCTTTCAAAATGATATTTCCGGCATCATCATTTCTCCGCAGTGTGCAATGTGAGGTATTCTTGAAATGAACCCTTGTGATGACCTCTGAACACTCAGGTGTAACAGTATTCCACTGGCTCTCCGGTTTAACTTTGACTCGAGCTTCAGGCTTTTCCCCTTCTGTGCTTCTTTAGTGATGTATGTCCTCTCCCGTGGTGCTTCATCACCACCCATATTGTGCAATTTGGAAGAGTGAACACGAGCACCGGTGGCAACAAACTTAAGCCGTGTCTCTCAAGTGCACAGTGGAGGTCCTTGTTCTGGCTGCTGCAGCTGTTTTAAGGATCCCACCAACACGTGTGCTGCACACTCAACAGGTGTGTGTTTTGTCCCCAACATACGTGTAATCCAGAACAAAACAACACTTATCCTTCCTTGGTGTTTTTGGATGACTAATGTGTAATTGTGAAACACTTATAATTCCAAAGTTAGTTTTTAAGTGAGGCAACAGAAGTCATGTGCATGTGACACAAAAACAAACCTGTGTACTGTTTTTGGACCAGCTGCTAAGTAACAGTAACACTGTTCTCCATGTGCAAGCTTCCAGCATCTGCCTCCTGTTTAGTTTCCACAACACAAAGGCGTCGGACAGGGAGTAATCTAGTATGATACAATACTTAATATTGTTGGGACAGGCACACTTTGACAGCGCGCTGCCTTTGGCTTCACTCCTTCACCCCCCCACCCCCCCCACCCCCCACCCCACCCCCCCCCCACCCCACCCCCCCACCCCACCCCCCACTCCCTCCTCCTCAGCTTGCTGTGGTTTTTTTGCTGGCCATGCTGGTTATCTAGCCTCATAACTCAAACAGCTTGTCATTCAGCAGATCTGGCTGCTTGGACCCACACTACAGCTGATCATGTGACACAATAATGATGACCCGCTGTGACCTTTGCGGTCTGCAGTATCCTCTTCTACTTTCCCATACACCCCGCACTGCTTTTACTGCCTCCTTTATGGAAGGTCATTCATATTAGCCCATGAACAAGACTTGAGTGCATTTGGTCAATCCTCTAATCCAACTATCCACCCTTCATAGCTTGTCCAAGCCATTACTCCCTGGATTAAGGTACATTTGCTGATCCTGGAGAATCCCCAGCATAACATGATTTATAGTCACTTTAATCTGAGCTTGGCTGAGTGCTACGTGGTTGTGTCAATTCAGTATCTAAATTTCAGTACTGACACCAGAACTCACATACTTATTCCAATACCTTCCTTTGGGATATATTAACATGTTTTTCTACAAAATAAATTATTGTATTGTGAAAGTCAGAGTTGTCGAATGCTAAGGTTGAACACAAGCCGTGTGGAGAATTACTTTGCTTTAATAAAAATGATCAAGAATCTGCAAAACTATATTGTATTATTATATCACCGTATGAAGTCAACATGTCAAAAAACATCTTAGCACCGAGTAACATAGCATTTATTTGGAGTCGCCTTATTGTCTAAATCCAACATTCACACTCCTTTTAGCATTGCTAGCTCCTTATCTAGCTCCTTGGGTGCTAAATGCTAACTACTAGCTAGCTGCTAACTCTGTCTTCTGTGTGGTGTTGGGCAGGCAGCTTCTTACAGCCTTTTTGCCAGCAACAGCTACCTGCTGCGATAAAAAAAAAACAAGGTTGGTGAGACGGAACCACAACAGTGAAGTTGCAGGCAGTGAAACCAAAATGAAGAGCTGAAAGGTGCTAAAACGCTCTGTAGAGCTGAGGGGAACTGCAGAGTCAGCAGATAGCTCTTGGTGGGTTTGTTACTAAGAGCAACATCTTTGACATTACATAGTTACTTAATTCACTGTTGATATAAAAGTATTGATTGGTGCAGCTTTAAACTGGAAGCTCTGTTTAAAAAATAATTGAACAAGAGTTTTGAAGACAGCTTTCATTACTCAACAGTTTTTGATACATGGTGTAACAACCACATATTAGTCAGCACCAAAAAAGTATTAAGGTTCAAACACAGCCCTAATCTCAACTTCATATTATATGTTAAATGAGGGTGAAGTACATAGGAGTCTATTGTTTATGCAGCAGAGTGTCAGCTGGAACAGCCTCGCCTGATGTCTGGCTGCAGCTGGTGTGAAGCAGCAGAGGCCCAGAGACAGAGGGAGACAGCTGGATACAAAGCACTCCCCCTCTCTCTCACTGCCCTGGGTAAAGTCGAGGAGCTGGAAGTGTCTGAGACCTCCCCTGAGCTCACTCAAGAAGCATAACACCGAGGGGCACTGGAGCAAGTAAAGCTGCTCGACTGCAGCCTTCCTAAAGAGGCAACCAGTGGCAGGATATGCTTGTAGTGGTAGAAAACACATGCCGGCTGAAAGAAGGGAGGGAAAAGGAGGTGAAGGGTTATAGTGTAATAAGGTAACAAGGAGGGGGGCAATACATGTGTACGGCAGACTTCTATTACACAGATGCCTCCAGGGAGGGTTTGGTGCCATAAACACTAGCCTGTCATTCACAGGGAGGACAGAAGAACAGGTTATAGCCCATATTGGGTGTGACAGGTTTTAAAGACTGGTTTGGTTGGTTTTACGGCTTAAGGACACAGAAAACCAGCCTGGCAACACAGCAAGGCGGTGGGAACGCACAGCAGAGCGGCGGAGCTGTTCAGCAGGAGAGCATTTCTAAAAACAGATCATTTATTCATAATTAGCTCTCATCGTGACTGATTGCAGCTCTGCGTTCATTTCTACAAGCTCCAAAGAAAGAGAAAAAACACTGGGATGCATCCAGTACTCTGCAGTTATAATCTGCCTCCTTGAATGCACCACAGATAAGCAGTTTCCAACCCATTTATATGTGGAGAATGCCTTTATATATTCCAGCTGACCAAGACCACCATCCAGTGCTGCTGCGATAAAGCCTGCAGAGCAATAAAATGTAAATGAGGCTTTAGGTTATTTAGCCATTTTCCTCTTTAAGTGCTAACAATCACTGTACAGTCTTCAAACCTCATTTCATTAATTGAACTGGCAGAACAACAGACGTCTAATTACCTAATTTAATGGATCTGGATTTAAATCCTGTACTTTCTTGCACTCAGAGGGATGAGATTTTTTCTTTTGATTCAATTCTCCTGAGAAGTTTCTGTAAGAAGTCCATGTACTGTTAAAAAATACAACCTACAAACCAAACAGCTGATTCAAATGTTGTTTTTTTAATTCAAACAAATGCAATTATACAAATTACTAAGAACCAGCTTAACAACAATTGTTTTACTATATATTACATGCTTTTCAAATACATAAAAATGCTCTAAAAAAAAAAGACAGAACCAGTGTATTTACAATAGGAACATTTATGTACAGCTTCATTGGGAGCACCAGTCCATGATTTCCAGCATGGATGAAATAACCATGTTAAAATAAAATAACAAAACTGGAGTTCCTGTCTTCCTGCACCGACTCATCAGATGTGGCAGTGATATCAACGTTAGGGACTTTAGGTAATACTCAAATGGCGTGACAGACGCATTTGGCTCAATTGTATTGTTAAGTACTGACAGTGTGATAGGATGAATACTTTGTAAGTGACAAACAAGAGTACTGGAAGCTCTGTGGCAGCTGCAAGCGATGCTATGATAAAACTGGATGTTGTGACTGCAGAATGTTCCAGGAAGTAGTCATCTTTTTTGCCTAATTTTAATAAGTTCAATCCTTCATTTTGACAATGTCCTAATCAGTCCTTGTCCAATCCTTCATGGTTACAGTGCTCATACGTGTGTGTGTGTGTGTGCAGAGCAGGTTGAGTCTTTCTCATTGTTCGTTGCGGCTCAGTATCCTCTTACGGAGACGGTTCTAGTCTTCGGTTTGTGAAGCCGGCCTCTTTACAGAGAAACACTTGAGAACTGGAGTCCACATTCCCTCTCAGTCCACAGCAGGTCCAGGTATAGTTTCAGTGCACAAGCGCCATCACCACAAACACTCGCAATCCAGACATGTGGACGCTCCCGTGGGGATTTTGTTATGATTAAAAAACATTATGGCAATTGCATTCAAGAAGAGAGAAAATGAAGAGGACTTCATTTCTGCTACAGGTGAAATTCCACCAAGTTTTAGTTCCTTCATTCTTTGGATCCCCGTGTACGCGCAAACAGGTAAGTGCAGTCTAAGGCACAATGACAACTTGTCAAGGTGAAAAATGAATACAGCACGCTGACAGACGGGCAGCTACACTATTGTTCCCGGTTTTGAGTCTTCGTGCCAGTAAATCTTCTCTTCTGGCTCCAGGTTAGTGTTCATTTGGTTACCGATGTGCGGGTCCATCTGGCTGACATCTACGTACGATCTGTAATAAACACACAAGATTCAAACACGTTAGACAGATGTCCAACTGTGTGAGCTTCACTGTTGAACTGTGAGTTTAGAATGAATTGACTCTGGGCTGTCAGATTTCAGCTTTGTAGTGCCAAGATCAGGAACTAATGTCAATATAAGAGACATTCATGAGTTACTTTGTCTGTTTCAGGTTTGTTAATGGAGTAAACCCAGAGTCAAACACTCTCACCCAACAAAATAGCAGATGCACACAGACATTATGCACACGCATAGCGTTCAAATGCAACGATATTCAGGGGTCACATTTTTTTTTCCTCTGCCACACAAGTGCTCTTCCACCACCACAAGACACCAAGAGAAATAAAACAAGAATCAGTAAGAGTAAAATGATTTGGAGCTTTCTGTCAGTCCCTGCCACACATTAAAAAAAAGACATCACCATCACCATGATATAACCATGTGGGGAAGTTTTACACTCTCGTCTCTCACCCTTTCTTCTGCGCTGTGACTGTGATTATTTGGGGGGGGAGGGGTTAATTTTCCTGGTCAGTAGCATAGGCAACAGCACCACACCTCTCTAAAGGCCCCGCAGGGCACGCCATCCTATCACAGCTCCGCCACTCAAACTCTGGGGGACATCTGTGCATGAGAAGGGGGCAAAGGTCAAGGGTGAATGGCAGCACATGGGCAGAGAGCCTCTGCATGGGCCGAGAAGGAAGGCAAACAAAGTCAAACTGAGGCACACTGCAGAGAAATGTGACCACTGGATGGAAATATGGCAGCTGGAAGAGGAAGTAGGACAAGCATGTTTGTTTTCGTTTTAAAGCCATGCAAGTTACCTCATCATACATGACAACAGAGGATCAGTCAAACATCGCAAAAATGCACAAGTTCACTTCAAAACATCGACAAGCAGACTATGGAGTCACGTTGCAGACAGACAGGCTCCGGCCGTTTGCTGTTTACTTACTATGAGCTACCTTTCACAAAGGACACCTTACTGAGCCTGTGCCCTCTGGACGACTGTGGCTGCACAGGGCTGGAGGCCACCTGCCTGACCCGACAGCCAGGGGAGTAGGAAGAGGAGGGAAAGGAGGAGGAGGGCGGGGAGGAGGTGGAGGAGGAAGAACTAGCAGGGAAAGGGGCACAGCGCCTCTGGCCGTCAGGGCTGTGCCAGGAGCCCTTAAAAAGCTGGGAGGCGCCATATCTATAAGAAAGCAGGGGCCAGTGGACAGTTAGGGAGGACAGCAGAACCGGTCTTAAGCTGTGAGGGAGAACTGACTGCTGGCTGCACAGATCCTATAATCCTACTGCTGAACCAGGCTGTCATGAAGCAGATGGATATTTTCTCATTTCCCAACTTAAAGGAGAAGTTGAAGTAAATGTAACATTGGCTGCACATCAGTCCACAGTATTGTTGTATTTAAAAAAGAATAAAACCAAATAGCAGCTTAGATTGTTTTTAGTTATTAATTCTGGGTAATTAAACACTAGCGCTTAGCTCTGGGATAAGAAGGATCAGGGAGTGGCTTATTGGATAAGGAGTTGAAGCCAAGCTGAGTTCTTTTTTTTTCTCACCTGTTGTGGGCGGAGTGGCTGTAGGGTGCTGTACTGTAAGAGTAGGACTGTGGTGCATGCACGGGCGTGTCATATTCCAACATACCACCACCACCACCACTCATGTGGTTGTGCCAGTTTCCACTTGAGGACACGGAGGACACTGGAGAAAACAAAATAGTACAAGTCAGCAAAACACCCACCTACATGTGAAACCAGGCTTGACAACATAATGCACCAGAGACTCTAACATATGGTGCAGTGATCTGACCTGATGAGTAGGCGGTGTTTCTGTTGCTGTGGCCGTAGGGTGCAGGCATGGTCTGATAGCCCAGGCTCTGCTGGGAGCCTCTGTCGTAGTCGTAGTTGTATGCTGGCTGTTTGTATGCAGCGTTGCGTTGGTACCAGCCTCTCAAGTGTTCCGCTACCAAAGCCTTCTGGATGTTCTTGCTGACATGCTCGTTGCTGCGGGGTGCCGGACGGTTCCTGGGCGGCCGCAGCGTGGCGTACGGATTCTGTGACATGCCGTCCATCTCGTCGTTACCATAGTGACCGTGCACGTCGTGGCTGTGGTAACCTGACGGGGTTGGGTGGTAGGGAGGATTGACGTTATAGTGTCCCTCCATCTCATTGTCGTACATGTAGCCTCCATTAGTATAAGGCTCTGGGTCTACGTAGCTGGGATAGCCTGTGACGTAGTAGGCTGTCGTGGTGGGTCGGGCCCGTGGCTGGTAGGCGTAGCAGCGGGTGTCTGGCTGAGCCAGGTTGGGCATGCTGCCCGTGTTGGCATACAAGTCTTTTCTGTGGCGCCCGCGAGCTCTGCGTCTGTGGGAGTGGTTGCCAGGGACGCTGTACTCCACACTGGACTGACTCGTGTAGGAGGAGCCGTCGTCGAGGACCTCGGTGCTGTTGCTGCGTCTGGCTTGGGAGAAGGTGAACGCTGGCACAGGAGGTTCCGTCTCTGTCAGGAACTGGGACTGGGACTCCAGACTGCCGCTTCGCTGGCGGAAATGCTGTGGAGCGTCCTCTGATCTATAATTGGGAAACAATTCATTTAATGGCTGTGGTTTGACTCACATATACACCAAATCAGATATTCAAGACAAAAAAACAGAAATCATAGAGAGACACACAGTCGGCCTCTGAGGCTTTACCTGAGCTGGGTGCTGCTGTAGGCATTTCGTGTGAGGAGGGGGGTGGGGGGCATGCTGCGGGCATCACGTGGCTGTCTGGAAGCCGGTTTAAACGGGCTGCTGTGGCTGGATAAGGCATCGCGGTGACTGTAGTGAAGTGATTCCTGGACTTGGCCATAATTTAATCTGGAACACAGATAAGAAGTGTTTTCATGCCGTTCTCCTCTTTAGAGCTTTTTATTGAAATAAACACCTCGACACTGCTCACTTGCTCTGAAGGAGAACAAAAAAAATATATCTAAAAAAACACCTCAGGTTTGCTTGAATGCAGCATTTTAATCACCATCACTTACACCTGAATGATTGCCATTACATACACCATTGATCTTTCCTTTCATGCAACGGCAAGCATAATGACTGTTTCAAATGAGGGCAACACATCACCCATATCATCTTGTAAACACTCGCGAAGTAGCTGCCGTATAAACTCAGGTTCCAAAGCCACTTTCCTGTTTCCCTTTTCCTCTCCCCTCTGAGCTTGGAATTGTTGTCTGCTCCTTCACAGGCAGCGACATGTTCTTTTCCATCTATTTTTAAAAGCTGGTGCGTTGGGCTGATAAGAGGGAGATTGTTGGAAAGGCAGGAGAAGGAGGGAGGAGGTGACTGGCAGGAATGCAGCTCTGGATCTACGTCTACAGGTCTGTACTAGCTCCATGCTTTCGGGCCTTGAGAATAACAACCACCAGACGAGACACTGGAAATTAAAATATCAATATGTTTTTTACCTGCTGTCGGCATGCTGGTCATTGGCAGAGGACCGTCTGTCTTTGTTATAGTGGATGTCCAAAGTTTCTGCGTGGTGTGGTCTTGGGGAATACTGAACCGATCTGGACCGCTGCCTCTGGGAAACGAGCTCATCATCTGGGAGATAAAAGTGATGGCTTGGTTAAATTGGATCTAAACTACAGTCAATGAGGGAGGAGGGAGTAAACACATGAACAAAGAGAATGGCTATGCCTGGGCACTTACCATCATCCAGAGTGAGGCTGTCAGATAGAGAGCTGAGGTCTGAAGGGTTGACATCATCTGATAACAGAAGAGAGAAAATGGGCCTCAGATATTCCACTTTTCATAGAAAGTGACAGATTTTTCAAACATTTACCACTGGTTGAAAAATTCAGCTCTTAAAATGAATTTAAAGCTTGGCGAAGCGATGTCTGTGTTGAGTTTTAACTGCAGCGGTTTATGACACCTACCTGCTAAGATCAGTGAGGCTCTCTGGGTGGGTTTTTTCCCTTTCTTGATCCTGTAAGCATTGATCTCCTTCTCGATCTCCTCCAGTTTCCTCATTGCATCCAGACAGTTGTTCCTCCTCTTTTTCTTCACCGTCTTGCAGAGGTCACCCTCGTTGGATAACTTCATGGCTGCTTCCACGATCTTTTGCTGCAAGGCAAACCTGCTCTCCAGATTCCTCAGATGTGGGTCCTGCAGGGAGAACACAGCACGCACACAGTTAATGGGGGAATTTCCCAAAAAATAAAAATAAAGACAGAGCCTGTCAACAGCAGTACAAAGAAACAGACTTCAAAGACACAATATGGAATTTATCTAAAAACAATCATTTTCAGTGTGCTGACATGTTCATGCTCACATGTATTCGTATTCAGCTTTTCCAACTGAAACCAGCTACATCCAATGTCTCACTCAAAGCATTACACAATGTTGGTCTCAAAACACATGTTAAACTCTTAATCCTCATCTCATATAGTCAAATGATTGAGATGATCTCTAGGTAAACAAACACACTGAGTGTAACGTGCCAAATTACATAACAGACACAAGAATAGCTATACTAACCTCATCATAGGGGAAAAGGTCATCCAGTTTGAAGGCTGTCCCTACACGACGTCTTACTTGAGGAGCCTTCTCACCTGTGGCCAAGGGATAGTCTTTAGGCAAGTGGCCCGTAAGCTCCTGCAAACAAGAATATCAACCAAGAGTGAGCTCAGAGTGTGCACGTTTTAAACGGCCTCGGGGAAACAAGAGAATAAAAGAAACGCTTACAGCTTCTCTCATGCAAATCTTCTTCAGTTCCTCGAGTTTCTTTGCCAGTGTGTCTTGAAGTTCCTTCTCTTTCTTTTTCAACTCGGCAACCTTCTCTTTCTTCTGTTCCTCGCTGACTTCAGAGTCAGCAGAACCTGCAATATACACGTGTTTGATTAACTACAAATTATAGCAATAAATCATCATTCACAATCTGGCATGGTACAAAAAGCTGCTTGCTGATTAACTCTGTGTTTACCGGCTGAGATGAGGCTTCCGTTACTGGCCATGATAAGCTGGTCTTTGCTCTCAATGCTGGAAAGTTTACTGATCCGCGGGGCGCAGATCTCTGTGAGGTCCATGGCGATGTCTCCTGAACTTCTGGTCGTGGTCATATTTGACTGTAATTGAGGGAAGAGACTGTTAAGGAAGGAGGAAGCTGTGACAAGGTGGGGGAGGGAAAGAGTAGTGAAGGAGGGATTGCGAGTATTTCATTTTAATGATAGCGCACTGCGATAGTGGCGGCTCCATTTGCATGCCTGGTACTCCGAACGCGCCGCTCTCTCATCAATCAGTGTGGGCTCTATTCCTGGATGAACACTGACACACCATCTGCCTTTGAGGCAGACAGTGGCTGAATAACCTCATTTGACTGCAGCCACACACACTCATCCATCTCCACCACGAAATGCACATCACACAGTACTCATAGTGTGTAATAGCGCTGATACTCGGCAAATATGCATCGTAAACACAAACACATGGGCCACTAGTGTATCTTCAGAGTATTCAGACTCATTTTAACACTTACTGAAGGACCTAGGCTGTGAACACACTGTGCCTTCTTCCATTTATTCTCAACGCTGTGGTGATAAAATCATGCATCTCTTCCAAACTTCACATTTTATATAAAGAAACTATAGTTTACTTTGAAGTGAATGTTTCCTCCTAAGGCACAGATAAGGCAAAAAGTGATAAAAAAAATATTCACCTCGGAGTGATTACAAGCTCCTGTGCATTTTCAATTTCAGCCACCTAACAGCCTGTTACTTCAGGCTCAATAGGTAACAGCAGTACTGTTCCTTTTAAAGCGAGGACGTGACAATTGCCCAACATACGGCTGACCAGCATGGGACCTATTTACATTATATCTGAAGGCCTGGGATATTCCATTGCCAAGATATTTACACAAGTCACAGGCATGGGACGCGGATCAGGCAGTGCATCACATGATGAGCAGTCACTGTTACAGCAGGCCGTAGTGCTTGCACAATAACCTTTTCGACAGAACTTCAGTACAGTGGAAAGAGAAAGAGAAAGACAAGCTTTGATCTGTCCAAAGGCTGCTGAAAATAGGTCAACACTATAGGTAGCCTTAAAAATTTGAGTCCCTAATCGAGTGACATTACTTGACAAAGTGGAGAACACAAACACAGTGCGCGCATCAGTCATTTGCAACACTTTTTCCCTGCCTCAACTCCCAGACACACACAAACACAGGCCTGACCCTGATCTGTAGATGGGTCACTCGACATAAAGCAGGCTCTCTACACAGGTCAGGCATCAGTCAGTACGTTTACATGCAGCAAAAAATTCGAATTTCTGATCGTATCAGACATAGTTCGGACTTTTAAAATGCATGTAAACACCTTAATCCGACCTACTTCGGACCATAACGGACATCTCAAAATCGGATAAGAACACCTAGATAATTCATTCATAGTCGGCTTTTTAACACCATGTATACTCAGCAATCGGATCTAAATCAGATTTTGCATTCTGCGCATGCTCGAGAATTTCCGCCGGGGCTTTCACCCGGAAGTGAAAGGAGACGTCGTATTAAATAGCGGTGTTGTTGCTTTTATATGCATTATTAGGAGGAAAATAATACACGAAATGTACGCTACTGTAGCATCGTCCATCTCCTCGTACGCAATCTTTGTTTGAATGCCGTAAGACAGTTTGTTGTTGCTGATAAGTAGAGGTCAACCGGACGTGGCTCTTTGTTGAGAGGGCTACAGCGCCACATAGTGTAATGGAGTCAGCCATGCTCCGGACGTTTATCCGATTCTCTAAACGGCAAGTATACTCAGACAAGTGATCCGGTCTTATGCATGTCATTATCTGATACGATCAGAAATTCGAATTTTTTGCTGCATGTAAACGTACTGTATGTGAGTATCAGACAGTTTCTTAGTTGACAGGAAATGTGAACAAAGTGAGGTAAATGACTGAGGAAAAGACAGACACTCACTTTGCTTTGCTTCCTGTCCAGGTAGAACTGGTGCTGACTGATGGCCATCACCCAGATGGTCTTAATCAGAGAGTGGCTGGCATACCACGTGTGAATAACCAGACCGGTCTGTCCGAAGGTTCGCTTGGTCACTGTTCTTCTGTAGAAGATAATGAGACAGACACTGAGTACTTCTGTTCAGTAACTGCATACAAAAACTAAACAGTTGATGGTGGACAAACAGGGCTTTAATGACCATAAAACTGTGTTGGGCAAAGATTAGAAAAGAATTCAAATAAAATCTTTACCCAATTAAACTTGTGGGTGTTTGCGTAATAATATACTGAAGAGGAGATGAGCAGTGACATCAAACTCGTTTTGAAATAGACAGTGGGATTTAATAACAGCTTTGGAGGCTGGAAGTGCCACATTAAAGCCTGTGTGAGGAGCAGTGGTCTGATAACAGCTGTAGAATAATAAAGTGGCCCCTGAACAGCAGGAAAAGACTAATTTCACAGGCAGGTTACAGCTATTAACATGGTGTCCTTAATGGGCCACTGGCCACAGATGCCCTTCAGTGTAAAGTGTAGGGATGAGGACATCGGAAGCAAGACAGCAGCAGCTAAAACGGGAACACTTCAAGAACAGGGAAAGGACCTGTTAGGGTCAGTAAAGATAAATGAAGTGGTTTGCCTCCTCTGACCTGTGTGGGTCGTTCACTTCCACAGCAAATTTCTTCTCGCGGAAATACAAATTCTCCAACTGCTTCCACTGAAACAACTGCAGAGAGAAAGACAGTTTGGCGGAAAGGAGGGAGGGGAGGGGTAAGGAGACGTTACACATTGCTGAATACACAAGCCGACACAGGACTATTGATTACAGTAAATGTGGCTTTACAACACATAAACAGAAATGGCATCGGATACCACAAAGGCTGTAAAACACACATTTGCATCAGTTCATTCTGAAAAGCTCGAAGCTTCCCATACGCGGGTCAATCCCGCCAAAAGACAACTTTACAGGGAGGCTGGTATTTAAATAACTCGCTTTGCTTCAGCCACAGCAGTCTGCCTTTTTAACACTTTTTTTTTTCTTCATAGTGAACTTGCAACATTAGCAGAAACAACATAACAATGGTGCTCAGCGGGCCGGCTGGTCAGGTATACGTTCGGGCTAACACAGGGGCAATTATAACGCTGCTGCAACTGCAGGGAGCAAAACCGTGCCAGGCGGCAGGCCAGCTACTCATTTCATTCTGCTGTGGAGGAGGCAGGACTTCTGTGTGTCAGAATGAAACATCTGCTCCACTGATACCAGGCTTACTAAACAGATTTGGAGCCACTTGCCAGTGAACAAGTCTTCCCTGCTCTCCCATTGACGCTGCACAACAGTGGGGCTGAGATAAATGCAGGAAAACATTTCTAACCAGTGTTTTACCTGATACTGACCTGGAAAGAAATAATCTTAATTACTTATGAACTTAATTACTTATAAACTTAAAGACTTATTATACATCTTCCGCCCTGAGGGAAAAATTGCACCAAGGGTAAGAAATCACAATAAGCTGACACATCTCCGCTTCCACTGGGACGAACATATTCGCTGAGCCTAAATCATACTCAACAAACCAACTAGAACGCACTCCCTTTACAACAGCGTGGCTCGCTCACAGACAGCAGGTACTAAAGAGAACACTGAGAAGAGCGTGAGGACAAAATCAAACATTAAAACCCGCTGACTATTTAAAAGAGCTAAACAGGTAAATAGGTGGACACAATGAAGAGGCTTACCGTGAACGGTATTATTGTGCTTATCAAATCCCTGCTGAATTCTCCTGGGTTTGTGTTAAATCCTTTGAGTTTCCCACAGGGCTAGAGCTTCCTCGAACAATACTCTCTCTTGTCTGTCCTGGAGCCAGATAGGTGTTGCAAGAGTTTCAGCTGAGCTGGCCACGCCCCTTTAAGCACCCCTCCTCCTGTGACATCACAGATACCTCACACTGCATTCAAGGCTTTTGTACTGCTCTGCACCGCTCACTCGCTCGCTCTCTCTCCCACACACTGCACTTCCTTTTTAGTCAGACCAGATGAGCAGGTTGTTGTAAGTATTTGCTGGGCATGTTTTTTTTTTATTTTTTCCTTGTTTGAAGACATTTAATCTTTGCTCTACTTCCCGTAACCCACAGATAAGGGATCAACCACACAAACTTTGGAGACTCCATTTCCACCTAGGACGTTCTCTGCTTTTCATATTGTAAATACCACCCAAAGCACCAACCACCAGGGCAAACACGTTAGGAATCTGTTACTATGGTCTAATCATTAATCACAGGCTCACTTTCCTCTAAAGGAAGCACTCAACAGGCCACTTAACCAGGCAACTAGATGCTCTAACACTAGCCAGGAAGCATGACAGCTCAGAATCTCAAGCTTACACACTTTGACAGAAAGCCTTCATTTTGTATGAATATGAGCCATTGAATGTCAATGCATGGTTTCTAGTCAACGTTTGACAGTGGTCAGCGTGCCAGTGAAATGAGGAGGATGGTACTTGAACAATGGGAGCCAGCCGGCAGGACACTTCCAAAAAGTTCATGCCATTGTAGAGGGGATCTGACGCTAATTAACACCTCCTAGTCGCTATCACTGGCATTTACATTGTAACAACAGATAACAAAAGGTCCAGGCAATAAACACACACTTTCACCGGATCATTCCTCCTATTAGAGAAACTCCACACCTGTGAGCCAGCACATAGATGAAACTAATAGAGGAATCTTCTGTGACTGCTGCTGAAGCCACTGCAGAAATATTTCAAGGATGTGACACACCTCGCTCTCAACAATCACAAGACTGCAAGCAGTCCAAGAAATCATTCTGCACACAAGCAGGTCAACATTGCAGGTGACTCATAACTTCTACGTAGAAACAAAAGTAACCGGTATTAAAGCAGGAAGCACACTAGCTTAACAGTACACTCATGATTTGAGGGAATTTCTCCATTTTCATATCTTTAGTATCTTTAGTATTTACGTCTCCCTTGTTTTTGCCAAACGTCTCATTACAGGCAGGTGGAAGTGAGCCAGAAATGCCTGTGGTTTCAGATGGGATCAGGCTGTTCAGATCCAGCTTACACCCACAACTCAAGGACCCCCAGGGCCGTGAGTCTGCAAAATCATATATGGATTAAAATGTGTCAAAGGCCCTGACTCACACGGCCGTACAGAAAAAGATCCACCCCACCCTTCACATACCACGTCACATAGCAGCTCTGACTGGCTGACAACACTGTACGTTTCCACAACATGACGCAGAGCTTAAAGTTGTGAAAAGCTGACAAGAAGACACCGGAAGGAGCTTTATCCTGTTTGGATTCATGATCGGTTGAGTGGGGAGAGGATCCGTTTACATTTCATTTCAACTTCCTCTTAGCTTTCTTTCTCACTAAGACACTCATTCAGGTCTTTGAAGGCTGACGCTGTCGCCCATAATAAACTGAAGATTTATTTTGGTGCTTCTGGCTCATCATATATGTGGACCAGCATGTGGTCTTAAAGAGTCCCATTACCCCCTGTGAGAGAGAGTGACCAAGAGAGACAGAAAGATTCCTGGTTTAATTCAAGAAAGAATCAAGTCTTGGTTTGCCATCTGCTCCAGTCCCATCATAAGTCCTTTTGTTTCTCATACTGAAATGTGCCTCATCCTCTTCTCTCTTTTTCTCCTGTCCCCTTGAGATCTTTGGTATACATAATGTACATTCAACAGTCCTTAAAACTTCACCTTAAAACTATAAACTTCATCTATACATAATGGAAATGACACATTACTAAATGTGCTACTTCTCTTAAACACAGCGGGGAAAGCAGGCCTTTGAGCTTCAGGCTATTCAACATGGACTGATGAAACGGGCATGCATGCAGAGAGGATAATGTGAGGTTAAGCTATTGTAGCTAAAAGATTTTTTAAAAGTTAAAAAATATATAGTTTAAATGCACAACTGCTGACCTCCTACCAGCACCATCTCTAAACCCAGCCCCCGGCCTCCCTACACAGATAACTGTTTTGTATTGTTTGATCAATTGTGTTCCCTCCAGGACACACACACACACACACACAGATTAACATAATGAATGTAGCATGCTGAGAAGGGCTGGGCGGAGGGCAAGGAGGGATGGGCTGGGTTGAATACAGGGGCTGTGAACTAAGACAGGAAGGACTATCAATATTCACCAGATCCAGAGGTCTTCCCTCAAGGCAAAGAGAAAAGTAGCCATACACTTCCACGTCAGTTAGAACAACAAAAAAGGTCATTGAAAGAGCCAACATTTTTTCCCACAACAGGAAGCTCTTGTGACTGTCCCCTTCTTGTGTGGAGGAGTTTCTCCTAACACCCTTACACCCTTTTTGCTGTCCCCCAACTCCAAATACCCACCCATCCACTTGGCTGGGTGCCAAGCCCAGTCCCAGAGGCCTGCTGTTTCCCACAGAGAATCATAATTACACCTTCCACTGGGCGGTTTGGGGGGAGACACGCTGATGCTGTTCCCATTAAATGCCTCAGTGTAACAGCACACCCTGCTATGTCAACAGGTCCCTGCTATATAACAACAGCTATGACAGAGTCCAGTGAAAGAAGCCGCTTGGTCGGGACACTATTAAATAACACCTCTCAAACAAAGGGGAGGGTTATCACAGACGCAGGAACAAACTCAAACAGCGAAGTACAAGAGCGGTACACTTTTGTGCTGAAAAGAGTTTTTCACAGACGCACCACAACAGACAGGACTGCATAATGAGGCTCCTACAGACCAGATCAGAAGCTTAATATTCCACATGAAGCTAAAAGGTTGTGTCTGAAAGTGAGGTCACTGTTTAAAATGGTTCACTTTTAACCCTTTGGTACATAACTTTACTTTTTTCAGTTACTAATAACAGAGGTACAAAAATATACCTGCAACATTGGATTTTATTTTACATGTTTAGCACACTGCCTCAATGATAATAAAAGGGTGCAATGATAAAGTATTTTTTGCTGAGTGTGTGTATTTGTGCATTTCACCTCTAAACATTGCATGTTGAGCTGTTCTCTCATCTCAGTGACAATTCATTCCAATGTTGCTACTCTTATTTGCTCTCACAGCGACAGCCTTGACCTCACACAGCACATACTGATACTCCACAATATTTTCCCCATCTGTCTTCCTCTTTCTCCTGACTGGCATGGGAACCAGGGTCTTAATTATGCCTATTTACAGTGTGGATGGATCATTAACCAGCTAAGCTAAGAGGCACAGTGGTGAAAGCTGTGTTTTTCAACGAGCAGAGTGTTTCTATAGTGCTCAATATGACATACTTCTACAAGGATAATATCTTTAAAAAGTTTTACTTGTTTGAGTATTAAACCAACAACCAAGTCAAGCTGATTTATTTAATTAAGTCCAGTTTTATTACCACACCATAAGTTAGTGCCAGAGGGCTTTACAATGTGTACAACCTCAGATTGTTACATGGATAAGAAAAACCTCACAAAAATAAATAGCAAACACAAAAACGTCTCTCAAGTTGTGGAGATTTGCTCAAGTGCAGCTGTAAAAAAAAAAAAAAAAAAAAATTCAACATACCTTTCTTGGTTTCAGTTTGTCCTGCAGATCGTACTGGCCGATGCCTTTATAGCTGACTCCCAGCCACCACGGTATTTCTTGCTTGTCCTGCATGAAAGCACACACATGCCACACCACCACTCATTAGAGCTAACTTTATTGGTGAGGAGATTGAATAAAAAAAAAAGAAAAAAAAAGAGAGACCCGTTACCAAAGCAATTACCCCATTAGACTCACAGCAATAGGAACACAAAAAGAGATCAAATACATTAAAGGCCTTCAATTCTCTGCTAGACTGACTGAGTCATTTAGCATCACCGTTTGATCTCCTCAGACACCTTGAGTTAATAAGGTTTGGTCGGGAAAGTTAGTGGTTGTGTGTAAAAGCAAGGAAAGTAGGAGGAATCAATTAAAACATGCAAAACTGAACATGTGCTACAACAGCTTGCTCTGGATTCTTCACGTTGTCTCAATTTGAGTACTCCCATAGCTACATGTGCTATTTTGAGCTTGTGCTTTGTGCTTCACACTGTCAATTATGGCAAAAGGCTGGACACTTCTCGCTCTCAGTGGTCGGCATTTTGGCTACGTAGCAGAAGGGACCACCGGCACTGTGAAAATTGCGACACAGACTTAATTTTTCTGAATTATTTAAAGTATTATTCTGCACTAAGCCAGTTTGTATTTTCTTATCCCTCCCTCCAGGCAGAGTGGAGTCCTGTGTGTTCCTCCAGTAACAGCCATGTGTTGCTGCTTTAGCTGCAGCACAGATTAAGAGCTTAAACAAGAAAAGAGCAAAAGCAAAAAAAAGGCAAAATGTAATAAAATGAAAAGATTCAAGGTTAGATTGATGTGTTTGATTAGACAGAGACAAAGAAATGAGGACAGCATGTTGACAGAAGCTTGTTCAAAGGTTAAGCTCCTGTATGACTCGGGGCACCACAGTTACCTTCACAGGGTAATAATGGACTCCGTATGTCGGCAGGGACTCCACCAGGGCCAGATACCTTCACAGAAAGAGAAACAGGTTAGCAGGAATTCCCCACTTACACTTCATCACTGTCAACTGGTGGCTACAATAGACAAAGTGGGATTTAAGCTACAGTCATTGAAAAGGCGCAGTCATTTGCAGTGGCAAGCTGATCGATTTGTTTCAGGGCCGTGACAGAGGGAGGGAAGAGTCCATTGATCAGTTCAAGGGCACAAATCATCCGAGCGTAAATGACCCAGGCTCGCTCTGAGTTACAGTCCCAGGAAAAACACTGTGGAGGACTGACATCCTCCCGGGGCTGGCGAGCTGCCTACTCTAAGAACACCTCCTTTAATTAATGACACATTCTGGCATGTGACAGCCACCTCTTTAAACAACAGCTAGCACAGTGCAGACACGTGAAGTTAAAGAGGAAGGCCTGATGTACGTGCTTGGAGAACGGTGGCAGTGGTGGACAAGGGACACACAAGTTCATTTACCAAATTCAAATTAATTTCAATCATGAAAATACTTTCACTTACTGCACAATTGCTTGTCCTCTGGTCAGCCCCTTCAGTTTCTTGTAATGTTCAATCACTTTGTCCTCGCTGAAAATAGATAAAACATTTAATGAATAATCCATCAAGTGTTGCACATTCCAGCCGCAGAGGGATGGTGAGAGGACCCTTTCTTTGACACACATTTTGTCTGCTCATGCAGAAAATGCAGTCTGGCCTACTGGCCTGCTGATGGCTCTCATCTCCCTCTACTGCAAATGCATCCCATTTACTTCCCCACTGTAATCATCCCTTTTAATAGCATAGTAAAACTGCAAACTCATTGCGGCTTAACAGACAGAAAGAGACCAGAAGTGTTCACACGCTCACCCATACGCCATGAGACTATAATTTTCATTTGGATATTAAAATGATGTATCGACCTCAGGGGCTGCAGCTGCCTCTGCTGACCATTCAGCCAGCAGTGGAGCAAAAACAGCAGTGTGGATTGAAGCGACAGACAGCCAGTGACTGTCAGCACCTCCCTGTGCTCTCTCTCAGGGCTAATGGGTAAACGTAATTAATGCAACTCAGGCGTTAATTAGTCACCTCATCAGAAGAACAACCGTCTGCCAAGTACCAGACAGGTTTGTAGACACCTCACTACCAAAAAAATGCTCTTCTGGGGAAATTACTGCTTTGTACAACCAGGTGTCGCTGACCACGAAAGGATTTGACAGCTGAATCATTAGTGTATATTGAAGAGGAAAGGCTGTGGTATTGGCGGAACCACAAGTATCTATAGGGCAGTGATCCCCCTAAAACGGCCCCACCCCCACCCCGACCCAGTTTTGCAGTTTGCTTTCAGTTACCTCAACAGCTCAGATAACTTACCAGTAATTGAGAGATGGGTGCTCTCTTAACACTCTGGTGGGCAGAACTGGGAGCTGTTTCAGGTCTGATCTGGCAGTCTCAGCACTGGAAAAAAAAATCATATGCAAACTTTAAGAACAGCAAATGTATTCATTCACAGTAGCAAGAGCACTTTCTAGTTACCAGTCTCTGCTTCACAGCTGGGAGAGACGCAGCAAAGCACCAAAATTACACTGTTGATTGATGAAACATGTTATCATGGCTCAATTACTAACTGCTGTCTAAATCTCTAGAGAGAATCTCTACGTTTAGACATCTATCGTATCCTGTTATGACTTTAACTGAGTGCTCCAGACCAGCATGTGGATCTCAAAGAAAGTAAAGGTAGCTGTTTACACAAGAATCTCAGCTCAAAGTCTAACAGTGCATAGAGAACATTTCTCCACATGTTTGTGCTTTCACAGTGTGGTTTGAATTTCTATCTTAAGGCATGACAACAATAATTCATGTTTGCAAACCTTTAGAAAAGGTGCAGTGTCAGGATATTGTTTTCATCTTTCTTATCTATAAAGAGTGGTGCTGCTTGCCAGGTCTAAACTTGAGCTCCACTCATGTCTTGCCAGACTTAATTTATAAAAGCACATGCAGGGCCTTTAAGTCATGGGGAGGCTTTTAAGGGGCTTTGGCAAGAAATCTTTGCAGAAATATCAAAGCAATTTCGTGCATGTTCTCAACAGAAGTGCACATCAGTTAGTCTATGAACTGCAGGTAAACTACTGTATAGTAGGACGATAGTAGATAGTAGATAACGCTTCACCCTCAGATTAGTCTGATTCAACAGGTACAGCTGGTCACACCTACAAACTCTTCCAGAAATGAAAAGCAGGTTTCAAGTGTTGTCAGAAACACAGAAACGCAATGCCTTACACTGCATGGTACAGCTTGGATCAACTTGACTTGAACTCTTTTGAGTTTCCATTGACAAAAATTGTTCCTGGTATCAAAAATGAGTCGAGTATACCATACAGTGTAAACACAGGAAAATTGTGGTGTTTGTCACTGTCAGGGTCTACGATAGCCGACATCATGTAGGAGGGAGTACTGGGTCTACAGTTTCTGCTGGACAAAAAGGACTCTGGCTTGGCGGGCCAGTCCACTGGAGACCTGAACAAAAGCCATTCACAAGCACTTGGCAGCCTCTCCCTGTGTTGAAAAGTATTGTATGAGCCCCAGTGCTGTTACAAAACAGTCCGAGGCCTCTGAGACAGAACTCAGATGTGTAGGTTGGATCATACAAACTATTAACATCAAGTATTGTACCAGCTATGACAATAACCTCAACATAACAAAATAAGTATTGGATGATTTCAGTCCAAGGGCCATTTGACCTTAAGTTGACTTTTACGAACATCAATATAAGTCTTCTTCCTTAAGGAGTAATGGAATTTAACAGCCGCTGACATGGTAGGACAAAATCATAATGATCCAGTTATGTGAACCAGCTTACTAAACAAAAGAACAAGGGTGAGCCGCTGCAAGGGCAGAGGCTTGAATCACTCTTCCCTGTAGCTACCTCTCCCAGGGTTGACTGAGTTTTGCTGCCACGGCACTTCGCTGCGTGTTTGATGGCATACATTTTATGGGGAGCTGGGGCCTGGTGTTGTCGGGGTGATCTACTCTGCAGCCGAGCTGCCCTGTCAGCAATCTGGAATTCATTACTACGTCTGTTATCTCCCCACAGCTTGCAGCGTGGGGCCAATTCCTACACCCGTTACAGCCCAGCCCAGCCTAGCCCAGCGCAGCCTACCCAGTGTGGGAGAGATAATACTCATGTGTCAGCTATTCCATAGGGCTGAGACATGGTGGCTGTGGAGGGAACACAATGAGAGAGCCTGTTGCTGTGAATGAACCACTAACTACAGGCTACACCTGCAAATAGATCTGAGGACTAAAACTGTCTGGGTGTAATATTGGTAAAGTAGGGTAGATTTAGAACACAAAGGACATTGTGTTAATTAAAGCTGATTTTAAATTCTCTATAGTGGCACAGATAATGTCTGTAGTTCACGTTTGATGTTGATTACAATTGTACAAGGAACAAACTCCCAGGTCTGTTACTCTTAAACGGTTATTGTGCATAATTAAAGACTTCAATCAGTTCAGTGATTTCCTGTTTTCCAAAATCCCTCTCATCTCATCCCTCTCAACCAGAGAAGAGTTGGAACTTGTATTCAACTATGGATTATAGCTGCAGGTGCTGAGAGCAATAATGTGTGAATTAGTACAGTAAAAACAAGATGCAATGCAATACTGACATCGCAAAGAGATTTCTGATACAGTACAATGTGATGGTGCATTAATTCAATGCACAGCAGGGGGTTGGCCCAGACCACCACAATAACATGACTACAGTGAGTCCCCCCCAACGCCAACTTGTCTACCATTGGTCAGTGGATCTGGCTCATCCCTCTTAAGGCAGCAGGCTGTAGGAGGAGGAGGATGTCTCCCTAACTCCTCCACGGCTAATCTCACTGCTCCAGGGCCCTTCTGCCGATATAGTGTAGAGGAGACACATTTATATTATATGCTTTATGGGGGGATTTACCGGGCCTGTTCTCTCGAAGAAATAGAGATAAAGGACACTGCAGACAGGGGTGAGAAATACTGCCACAGGACAGTGGAGGGGTGCGTCAGGGCAACAATAGTGATAGATAGTGTGTCTGATGCAGTACGAGAAGCCTGAGGAAACAACTTTAGTTTTCTTCACATTTCTCCAAAGAAGTAAACTGTGTAACTATTATATTCCTCTACCTGTTGTCAAATGACAGAAAACACAACTTAATATCTAGAAAGCATAATCAGAGCGAGCAGGGCAAATAAAGAAAAAGACAGCTCGAGTTGGACACGTTCCTGTCCTTCCTGATTCTACCAGATTTGTTGGCAGGTTGTCTTTTATTGTGCTTTCAGAGTCAGGACAAAGTACAGCCCATCCCCACACCCACATGAGCTGAAAGTTCAGACTGCACACCATACTTCAGGGTAAAGACGTGTTTTGTTTTTTTTTTTAAATTAAAACACAGAGGCATAAATCTGTACTACAGCTGTAGTAAATAATAATGAACATTTATCGGCTCGATCATGTCTGGAAATAATGGGGGCGGTTAATGAGCACAAGCAGACGCAGCCAAGTTTTTTCTTTCTTTGCAAAGGAACAAAGGCAATGATTTGACAAGGGGTCAAACTGCATTTTCAGCATTGCATGTATCGCCATTCAAACCATACATGCATGCTAACACTTTGTGTTCACATAATGGACAGAGAGGCCTTTAGAGGCAAAGCACTAACAAACACACAGGTTGTGCTGCTTGTCAGTCAGTCACTCAGACAGAGCAGTGTTTACTAATCGCAGCCAATGCCCTTCACTGCTATGGCTGGCAAAAAACAACATACCTTATCAGCAGGTCAGCCCACAGAGAGCACGGCCCTCTATGAAAACATTATCTTCACTAGTGAACAGATTATGGAGGATTTGTACAGCATCTACCCCAAGTATCATCCACCAAATCTGTACACAGAGTACAAGTATTTGTACAAGTGTCATGTAGGCTTTGTTTATCAAGATACATGACATTTACTGAAAGGTGACGCAATCACAACTGCCTTGTAAAGTTTTGTTGAGCTTGTCAACACAATTCATAACCCCTAACCCTTCACAGGCAACCGAATAACAAAAGTGTTCTGATTTTAAAGGCAATGTTTGACCATGTGGACGGCAGCAAGCCAGCACGGGTTCAGTTCAATGTCAGGAGAGCAAAATCGAGGGAATTATTAACTGAGGGGCCCAGCATAAAATAAAATCAGAGCGAGTCAGGTTGAATATTAACTGACTACACACAGCCGTCATTTTTTCACTGACCAAACAGCCTAACAAACCAAACCCTGCTTCCACAAAAGCAAACACTTAATAGCCTAAATTGTGCAAATGATTATGAACACCTGTGTATTTCAATACAGCATATATATTAAGCTGTTTATACATGCAGACACTGTATTTGTAGATTAACATGTCTATTTAATGACAAAAATTTTCCTCCCAGCTAACTTATCCTGTATTGCTACAAAATAATAACTCAAAATATGTTATAAATGAAAGTCAACAACAAGCATTCAAGCTACGTTTATCTCATTAAGGACTTCAAATTTGTTTCTTACCTGATGAAATCTCCTTTGGCCTCCTTAAAAAGGGAAAACAGCACAGTAAGCAAAAGCATTATTAGAAAATACAGTAAACACTAAATTTCCCAGTATGCTAATGTTAGCTAAAATACCTGCGTAATCGACACAAAGGTAATTACAAGTTACGCGCTTATACGTGAACATATTTAATTAGAGTACATTTTAATTTCTCCAATAACTCACACTGTCTCAATACAGTCGGCAATGTTCATACAAATGGCTCAGTTTCTGTAACAATAGCTCCGTCCAAAGCAGCCTCCTGAGACAACTGTTTTCAAATGTTGCGTGCCCCGAGCGTCTTCATTCACATTTAGGCTGAGTGACAACATTTCAGTCAAAGCCTGCGACAAACTCTTTCTTACCTGCAATGCGAATCCGGCTAACTTGAAAACATTTTCACTCTCCACTTCGATGGTCTCCTGGTGTAAGAAAAAAAAGTAAAATTAGCAGTGTTTTTTAGAAAAACACATACAGACAAAAAGTGCAGCCTGTCCGACACACTTGACTTGAGAGAAAATCTTCCCGTCCCGTACCTCGGTCCCACCGTTACCGACTGAACCACTGCCGCTTAGAGAACACGGCGTTTTAAACTGTCCGTGAAGTGTATTCAGTGATTTTTTTTACAGCACCAAGAGTTATCGTGACATTTTCTATTGGCGACAAAAGACACAACGCTGTACACACACACCAGGCTGAAAGTCTCGTCTGAAGCTACTGCCCCCCTCTGAAAAAGTGGTACGGTCCGAAAGCAGGTTCAACAGTCTCCGTCTCCCATGGCGACCAGTCTGCTCTCCCCGCGGGAAAAAAAAAAAAACGGCACTGCAACGTTTGATCACGTGCTGCATTCACGTGCTCCTCGTACGGTTCAAATCTCCAAAATAATATATAATACATAATAAATGTAGTAACTATCATTCAATCTGACCTAACTGTTTGCGGAAAACACTTGGAATCACCGGTCCTGTTGCAACTCCCATGTGAATGACTGAACTCAGATTAAAGGAGACATTAAAAAATAAAGGATAACCACCAAACTATTTCTCATTTTCATGTTTTTTAATGGACTGTTCCGCATGCAGGAAATTAAATAAGTTTGTCATGACACCTTTGTGAAACATGATATATTTATTTAATACCACACTTACTACAAAATTTATAAATGACCAAAATTCTGTTTATAAATAAAGCAATTTATTCATACCAAAAGAAATTATAATAACTTTTTACGAACTCTCCAGAACATGTCATCCATTATGGTAAATGGTTCCTAATATACTGACATTTCAGGTGGTAATGGAGCTGACACACTGTGGATGCCCAACAGTCTTAATACTACTGGCCATTCTTCAGGTTGCCGCTTGAACTAAGGCATGACGAGCAGTAACATCCTCCTCTGATGGGTCCAGAAACACCTGAGCTTCGTCAGGTCACTCTGTAAAACAGGGCAGATTCAGTGTTACTTGTAAGACAAATATATAGCAATATTACAATATGAGTACAACTAACTACAACTTATAGTAGCTCCAAGTATAGTCCTAATATAACAGGTTACAAACCTGCACTTCTGATGTGAGGCTGAAGAGTCCAGCAGTGTGTCTCCGTAGTGGGTCAGCCTGACAAACAACATCCCTTGTAGCAGGTAACTGTATGCAGGAAACAGAGGTTACACTAACTTTATCTCAAATGTTACTACACAGTTCAATAACAAATCATTTATTGAATCAGAAACTGATCACACAGAACGTTTGATCAAATCCAAAGTTACTGTTTTGCAATGAGGGATAGGTTTTCCTCTTGAAACAACATTTTGTTAAATAAATATTGTGAACTCACATGAACACTACATTTATTATTTTAAAAATCATATAAAATGAGAATGTATTCAGTACCAGACAATGGGTACCGATTAAAAAGGAAGAATTAATATTCCCGTTTCATCTGTCAGAAGAGAAAAAAGAAAAGAATTTCCCTTCGGGGATCAATAAAATACTCTATCCATCTATCTATCTATCTATCTATCTATCTATCTATCTATCTATAATACCACTCATATGATTAATACAGTAGAGTCTGTAGTAACAATTATTGATAATTCTATGCTAACAAACTAAAAAGGTGTTGCTTTAGCGGTGAAGAAGTAACTGGCAACATATATAACTGTATCTATGAATAAATCTATAAATGCAAATGTACCATGCTGTATTTTGTAAACTGTTGGTGGAAAATGGGTACGGTCTGTGTTTTTTCATTTCCATGTCTTCCGATTAATGTGGATAGACAAAAGCTGTGATACGCCTGTTTCACGAAGATCTGAGCTTCTTAAACATTATAAGCTTGAAGACATTGTGGATGCCACCATTCCTATTCAAGCAGACAGGAGGACAATGGTGGCTATGGAGCCACTTTGAGGCCAAAGTTTTTGAGAAAAATATTGAAAAAACTTACAGCTTCCAAAGTTGATGTCGGGTCACAGACAGCCAGTATGGATCCATCTGTGAACTGGCCCTCCTTGAGAAAGCAGATTCACAGATCTCCAGTTGTTGTGCCACATTTCGTCACATTCCCCATCGAAAATAAAATGAATCCGCCGTTTTTTTCTGTTCCACAGATGTCTGTGCAGCTGATAAGACCAGCCCCCAAAATATATGGGTTGTCTTATTTCAAAGTTTCTGGGCTGGTGCGAACTCCAGATACCCAAATATATCTGCCAAACACTGAAAGTGATTTTTGTCATAATGTCCCCTTTGATAGGAAGACAAGCAAGCAAAGTCGATCAATAGCGATAACGATAGATTCTGCCCAACCCAAAAAGCTTCATGAGCAGAAACGTGGAAAAACATGGGTAAATCTTAGAGATGCATTTGAAGCACAAAGACAGCTTAGACCCCCAAAGGACGTCGAGTACCTGTACTATTTCATTTTAAAATCATTCCTTGTGTATCAAAACATGAAGAATAAAGCAATGAACTTTGTCTTTTAGATGATTTAAGTTGTCATCAGTAACTGGAAATATACAGTATATCGTAACATTGAGATCTGTGATTCTTTTTCAGTGGGTTTCCACCCAGTTTTTACTTGTAAATAAAAAAAATATCTTCACAGTAATGTTCTGGGGTAACTGGGGTTACTAGGGGAGTTTGTGCTGGGGGTGTTTGTAGGAATTTGTGCTGAACTCCAGTATTTTGAATTTGGACTGTAGTAGGAGGAAGGAGGAAGGAAGGAAGTAGGAGGAAGTGGTGGAGAGAGCCACAATGAGAATGGTAGATGCCATCCTGAACAACACAGATCATCCACTACATAACATCTTGATGGACCAAAGAAGTAATGGTGGTGGACGGCTCCTCTCTCTTCGTTGCAGGACGGAGAGATACAAAAGATCTTTTTTACCTACTGCCATCAGACTTTTTAATTCTTCTACAATTGGTAGATGAGCTGACAGACAAATGAATTTCCCCCTGGGGATTAATAAAGTAAATTGTATTGTATTGTATTGTACTGTATTGTAGTACCCACTTTTAACTGCTAGATATCAGTATTAAACATAAAGTTACAAATTTTTCCTTTAAAATTGGTATCATTTGCAACAAGTTTGAAAGTGTGATGGCAAAATCGAAAATATTTATAATAATTATTCAGTATAAACTCTATAGCTACTGCAAATTCATTATAAATAAATGACACCATATGAGAATAAGTGTCTAACAATGGAGATAAATACATTGCAGTTCAGGGAAAATGTTCAATAACACAACGAAAGACACAACAAAGTTAGTGACACCTGACATTTTCTCAATTATCAGATTTCACACTCCATAAATATGTAGATGTTCATCAGTAAATGTGTGTTAGAAAGAAAACATTTCTCTCTGTATGTTTGTCAACCTGCTGCTATGGATTTGTTTGGCTTTGTTGGACTTATTTGGTTTGGTCCTGCCTGATCACACTGTGAGTCTTTAGTATTTTAATTTTGTGTCATCAAATCCAAATATATTATAATAAGATATTATTTAACACTAATAAGCATATATGGTGGATATTGTTTCAACATGTTCATTTTACAATATAATACTTTCAGAGTCCAAAGATGGACTTTCTTCAGCACGACTTTTTTCCATATATTTCTTACCTGTGAGTAATTTATTATCAACTTTGTGTATATGAGCTGCTGTGACCAGTGAAGTCTATCTTATCTTATTTATTACTTGCATGGCAGTGACTTTGTGTAAAACTGTAAAAATATCCAACGGCTAGTGAACACAGCATTCTGAATAACTGCTTGACATCTCAATAACATGTAGCAGTGCAAGAGCTTAAACAGTTTCAAAATATTGTCGTGGGTGCATTGAGTCTGAAACACTATAGACCATTACGGATGTTGACAGATCAATAGATGGATTAGGCATCTGCTCATTGAACCTGATTACTAGGACACAGAAAGCAACAAGCAAATGAGACAAGTTTTTAGAAACACTTACATTAAACACCAGAGACTTAGCATTCAGGAAGAACAGCTCCACCGTCGTGTTCTCTTTCAAAAAGGTGATCTTCTCTATATAAAACCTGCAAAGAGTTTTTGGGGTCAGCAAGGTTCACTTGAAATATTGTCAATGCATTTTGCCAGTGCCTCAGAATTAGTCCATTATGCTCAAACTGTGTTCCCTCACTGCCACCTGCTGGTCGGGAGGCTTTCAATACATCAATTTGCTTCATAATGTACCTATTCACAACCCAGTCTAATGTGTAAAACATCGAGATTTTCAATTGTCAGTATATGCTGACGTATCTGTACATCTGTAGCACGTTTGTCAAGCTTTTGCAACAAGAGCACTCACCTCACAAGGAATTTGAGTTCCAAAGGCCCCGAAGTCTTCGAGAAGTCATGATCAAGGACTTTACGATCCAGCTGGAGCCAGTTATTCTGGCCACTGAGCAGGGATAAGAGAATAAATCATATGTTGGAATACTGCTATGCTAATTTATACTCTTCTCCACCCCCACCCCTCTTAAGGCTTATGTAAACAAGCATTGGTTCTAAATCAGCCAATCCCTTTAATTAAAATAAAATGTAATAAATCGAAACACACACACACACACACATACACCCTACTAGGACATTGTTTTTTGTCTGTTATGTTAGAAAATGTACTTACGTGTCATCTATGAAACATAATCCAAAGTATTCTTTCTCCTTCAGGTTAAAATGTGAAGCCACCAAATCTAACAGCTCACGGGATAACAGCTTGGGCTGGAAGGTTTAGAGTAAAACACCAGAGTTTAGTCAAGATCATCTGTAAGTATGTGTGTAATAAAATATTACAGACATCAGAACAATTACTGTTATTGTTCACCAGCATAATTTGTAAGCAGAGAGTGTTCACTACCTGAACCAGCAGCTCCAGCTTCCTGTCATCCAGGAGGTGAACCTGGCATAGACGGCCCTCGGTCATCTGGAGGAAGACAGATAACATGAGACATGTCACTTCCTGCAAGACCACATAGTAATGCAAAAGCACAGTGTCTTCACCTCGACCTCCACATGTGCTTCCCCACCCATAAACTGTGCTTCCACTGTTGTAGCCCGGGGGATAAAATGGCTGCTTTCTCTCATTGAAGAGTGACTCAGTGCCTCAATGTCACGTTTGTCTTTGTAGTGAATGAATAGGTAAGAGGAGCCATTGGGCAAGTGTCCATATGGGACCCATGCTCCAAAAACATCAAAGTCATTTCAAGAGCATCATCCTTATTTGTTAAAGGTGTAAAAAAGAAGGAAAAAAAAGACCAGCGGTGATGTTCCAGCCATTAAGTCCACCATGAATCATAAACAACAGAGTCTGAGTTTCTTTTGCCATTATTGCTCCACACATGCTATTGTATCTCCTCCCCCTCGCCCCCACATATCCTTCCTCTGCAACAACACTGGACTGAAGAAAATTCCCTGAAATGTCAACTTCCCACGTTTTCGACTGCCTGTTAAAAAACACAACCGAAAGACACAATAAACTCCTGGTGTATGCTTTAATTGAATCCCCCCCTGTATTGTTTAAGATGAATGGTTTTGAGACTCATTATGTTCAAGTCAGCAAACTGCAATTTCTTTGTGGAACATGTGGCAGAAATATTACTGTGTAGGCATGAATATTAGCCAAGCCATATTTCAGTGTGCTAACATTCAACCTCATATTGTGATATCTTTAAATATTTTCAATTCATGACATGGTGTGTATACTGTATAATCTGTAATCTCAGTGCTCCAGTATGCACCATCATAAATCATGTAGGATATTAAAGTAATGGGGCATTGCACACACTATTTTATGTTTTTTCTTGTGTTCAGTTTACACCTGATGCAAGTGTCACCACAAGACTTGTAGGATGAACCCACTTTGCCACCTTTGCATTTACAGAAGTTGTTCAATCAATCCTTTTGTGGGTCAAGTAAATTCTGGACGAAGGTGTAGTATAATAGAATACATCGACATAATTAAAGCCACTTTGTGAATTTTAAAATTCCCAAGGTTGGCATCCCCTAGTGGCTCAAAAATAAAACTGTGGCAAACAGCAATGCATGACAGTACCTTTGAGTTGGCTAAAGGCACTTAATTTTAACAAAAACTTCCATCAGAAAAATCCACAAAATGCTTCACATAGTACCTTTAATACATTAAAATATACTTTTTAGTGGTTGTGAAATTAGTGCAGAGTCAGAAAAAAGGCTCTTTCCTGTCTTATAAAACGATTCTGTTCTATTCCATCATTCTGTGAACCCTCTGTATTATCTCATACAACAGCAGCAGCTTTTTCTACGGTTTGATCCTGGTGACACTGGGCAGACTGTATGTTGACTAGAAGCTGTTTGCTGCCCAGGAATGTGTCCCGGACGCCTTTTATTTCTGTGACTTCAGTGAAAAACATGTGGCATCCAACTGCTTGGCCTCTGTGGTGGAAAGTGAGGGTCATGTTGACATCCAGGGCGGGGGGAGACGTCTCCTGGCGTGGTGTTAAACTTCAGTCAACCAGGACATATTGTTCTCTGCACCGCAACAGAGCTGTCATTTCACTTTTATACTGTACAGGCTGCTTTTCCACTTTGTTGTTTTTCAACACCCTAAACCTCAGTAAGATTTACGGTTCTGTGGGTAAAGTTGTACTTCTCAACAGAAGGGTTTCATTTGTAGTCACGCTAACTTTGACACCATACCCACTCGTACTACTGTCTGATGTGAGCTGCACAGCAGGACCTTCATTTAAGCTCCGTATCTCAGTGGTCCAGAAGGGGCAAAAATAGGAAAAGTCAAGAACTACTGAAGTGAACCTCAGTGAAAACCACACTCTCATTTGACTTGTCTTGATAGGGAAAATAATTGTGGCTGTTAATTACAACACTCCATTGTTTAAACTGGGATTAATCACTATAGTAACCCCTTCATGAGTTGCTGTCGCTGTCCAGGGCACAATTCTTTCAAGGGCCCATCTATCAATGCTGCATTGTTAAAGGGCAGTGGCATCAAAACATGGAGGAATAGACAAAGGCTTTCAGTTGACAGTCAAGTGATTTCAAGCTCAAAGCAAGCCATTCAATTTAAATTTCATCTTTAAAATCAGTGCACGTTATTCTATATCTCTTTATTTCATCTTTTTTCCTAATCATAATGCTCTACACTCCACTTTTAAAAGGCTTCATCAAACATTAAATCAATCCTTGAAAAAACCCCGTGTGAAAATATATCATGTATCCCTTGATATGCAGCTAATGTAGAGTATTCACAATTGCATTCACAAAGTAGCACTGGCATAGCTTCTTGTGCTGAAGAGAGGTACTAAGCTTCAGTGCAAGGTCCCCAAAGATAAAAAGAAAGGTCACGACTGTGTCAGGGAGGTCATCCCCCTGAAGCCCTATCATTATGGGCAGAGGGCCCCTGATGGTGCTCTCTTCACATGACCCCCCAGACACACTGACCTGCTTAGGCTGAGCTGGGCCCACCCTGCAGCTCTAAACACAGCTCCTGCAGTTCCACAACCCCAAAACCTTCAACCGTTTCTTGTAGGACATAAAATAAGTGTATCCACAGGGGTGGAAAGTAACTTTTTACTTTTACTCAAATGCTGCATTAAATACTTAAATACATATTTTTTTCATTTTATGCAACTTCATTTTTCTACTGTGAATTTCACAGAGAGGTTTTGTACTTTTTATTTCACTACATAACACAAAGTGACACTACATTTAACAACTAAAGTTACAGGTTCCTTTCCAGATTGAAATATGACAAACAAAACATATGATTGGTTTATAAAGTGATGCATGTTGCTTAGATAGATTGAAGGTAAAAAAAAAAAGACTGTTTTATAAAATCGAATTAGCTCCAACTCAACAAATACAACATCAGCTCTTAGAAGTGAATATTCTTCTACCACTGTGTATGTAATTCTGAAGTAAAATAAAACAATACTCCTGTATGTGGTTTAAAAGGTAAAGGGATCTGATACTCAGTGCTATGTAACTTCTGAGAACTGCCAGAGAAAGCAAGAAACCCGGCTATTTAAAGAGTGTTAGGTGTGCTTCTTTTAAATTTATCTGAATACTTTTCTCACCCTGTCAATTTTTTTTAGCTTTTTGTACCCTGTAGCAGAATTTATGATGCAACTGGTAACTGTCCCAAGGTGACATACAACACAAACAAACTTTCACATGGTTGCACGCTGGGAAGAATGTGAACACTTTTACATGGAAACAACACACGCCGTGCTCAGGTGTTCCAGCCACAATGGATTTCAAAGACAACTTGTTCAAAGTTCTCCTCTTCAGCAGACAGTGAGATCAAACGGCCGGTCATGCTGCTTTCTAATGACTGCCATATGTGCTGAGAGAGAGAGAGAGACCCTTGTTAAAAAAAAAAAAAAAAAAACGGGCTTTCTGACTCACCAAGAGACAGACTATGCCTTTTCACATGGACACAAATAAACACATGCATACACTAATGAGCCAGATGAGAAAAACTACTGACTCTCTTTACTCAGAGGGAAAGTTGAGGGGAGATTGATAGTAATATAAACCATAAAAATGGGTAATCAAGGAAATCCATCTGGCACTGGCACAGTAATCATTTACATATGCCGTCAATAAAGCAATCAATAAAACTATATTTAAACGCTATCCTTACAGAAATTAAATATGCTGCCATAGCTCAGGGAGCTGTCATACCTGGTAGCATTTTCCAATCCTCAACCAGGCTTCTAGGAAGCGTCTGCATGGCGTCAGCCCACGATTGTACCACCTCCTCAAGGTCTGATGTGCCAGGCTCCAGACGAACTGGCTGCCCGATGCCACCAGGTCTTCCATTCCACGTATGATGCGTACAGCCATGGTTAGCTGCCTTTTCTCTCTACGGCCAAGTTTCTGCCTCTTACTGATGACGCCTCACGGTACCAGGAGGAAAGAAAGATCTGCAGGCCACTTTGTTTTGCTTCACAGCAACAAGCTGAAAGGAGCATCTACACTCCAGCACACACACACACAAACACACTCACACACAGTCTACTGTGTCTCCCCAGCTGATGTAATGTCAGTGAGAGTCGGCGCTCTGAAGAGGCTGGAGCGGAGGAGCGTGCCTCAGGCTTGGTCCTGGGCCCGGGTCCAAAACACTGCCTCATAGAGTACAGGGGAGGGCAGGACAGAACCACGAGGCCCCTGCTGCAGAGGCTCCATCTCCCCTCCACATAAACACACTTATGTATACAAACACAACACGCACAAAAACATACTCCAGCTGACCACGCAACCACTAAAGTCATAAATACTTTCTTTAGTGACTCACAGTAAAATAATGGTGAAAATCTTTTGTTTTGCTCATCCAGATTACAGAATGAGGTTGCACCAAAATATGCTCCTTTTCAAATTCATGAAACAAATGACTGAATTGTTTAATTTTAGCATGAATCTGGGTTTTATTGTCTGAAAATGGGTGTGGGAATGGTCACTTTGTCTGGGAGCTATTTCCTGATGAGACCAGACATCTCTCCACCCATTATATTCTGCAGGAACACTTAAAATAATTGGTCCTGTTTGGATCAGCAGGGACGGTATACTGACTGGGCAAAACTAAAAAGTGAAACTGCAGGAAAAAAACCTTTAAAAAGGCTTTGATGTGAAAACTGTGACTCGCAAACCAGACGTCTTCCTTTGCACAGCTGCAATTAATAAGCAAATAGCGTACACGAGCCGTACACCTGACTCAGATAAACAAGTCAGAGAATACTAAGAAAAGCAACGCAGAAGAAGAGACGGAAACGCTCTCAGCGGCGGTGTGTTGCAGTACGTCTGGAAATAATATCCTGCCGTTTGTTTATGTGACCCCAGTTTCCACGAAACACTTAAGCATCCTCAGTCAACACGGTGCTGTTTTACTGAACTTGATGACCATAATTGTCTCAGAGCAGGCACACCGTGACCTCTATATCTGCAGTAATAACACACAGAAAGGATGTAGACTTAAGGTTCAGCCATACAGTGGGGTTTTTTTCCATCATGGTGATGGCTGATGACAGTGATGAAGGTAATTCCTAAAATACTCGGGACGGAAAACTAATTGCCATGCAAGCTTTCTACAAGTTGTCTACTAAGTTTAGAATTGGTTTGTATTGGTGTATTAACGGTTCAAAATGTAGGATTTACTGACACCTTGTGGTGAAGTTGCAGATTGTAACCAACTGAATAACCCTCATCTCACCATCCCATTCCAAGCGTGCAGGAGAAATGGCTGTGACACTCACACCCTCTCGAGAGCCAGTGTAAAGGGCTCATTCTAAAGTAAAAACAATATATTACAGGTGGAGGAAATGAGAGTATTGAAATGGGCATACATTTCATGTCAAGTTCAGGGCCCACACAAAAGGCCCGCTGACCCGTGGGCCGCACATGTAGCATGGAACTGTAAATCTGCTCTTAAGCATATATGCTGGAAATGAACAGATCAATAACCACGCCTATGGAGGCAGTGAACTGACTACACCGACCGGTAGCATGCAGCTGTGACATTTGCCATTTAGAGTTGAGTTAGATGAGAAGATTGAAACCACTCTCGTGTTTGTACGTTAAATATAGAACCAGGAGACAGTTAGCTTAGCTTAGCATAAGACTGGAAACAGGTGGAAACAGCCAGGCTCTGTAAAAAATTTCCCCTACTCGCACCACTAAACTAGCTAGTTGGCTAGTTACTTAATATACTTAATGTATCTTGTGCATTAACTTGGAGTTGTCATGGCGAGGTTGCCAGGCAACTAGCAGAGACTCTAAGAGGTGACTGCTCTCTGCCAAGAAAATTGTCCCAGAAAAAAATGCAAAGCCAATGTCATTCAGACGACACATTAAACTGACTGCACAGATATTACCTGTGATTTTAATGCTAACACTGTACAGAGCAATTGACAGACCATGACATGGATGCTAATACTGCACGTAAACACAACCCCCCCCCCCCCCCCCCATTGTTTATTTCCGTTGACAATTCCAATGAGATTTATTCAACAAGACAACTGCATCATCAACAATGACAGAAAGGAAGGTAAGAAAGAAAAAATATGGAGCCACGGGTGGCTGGGAGATGCAGGCTTTGGTCTTTGGTTTAGTTGTAAACATAGCAGTTTGCAAGACTTACCGTCCAGACAAGAGAGTAATATCAATCTTCTCATCTAGCTCTTGGCAAGAAAGCTAATGTGTATTTTCCAAAATGTCGAATGATTCCTTTGACGATATGGAAAATAAAGCTGTATGTGAGTTGGCAGTATCTACTGATATATATGTATGTACATACACACAATGTCTTGTATGTGCAAAGTAAAGCATTTAACCAGAAATAATACTGACACAGCAAATGCACTGCTACTAAACCACAGGGAAACAATGTCAATTCCTCCCTGGTCATTTAAAGCCTTTTTGGAGTGTAAAAAATGCACTAACAGGATTAAATACTATTGACGCTGTAATCCATCACTGCAAGTGCAACTGGATGGATCTACTTCTAGATGGCAGGACTCATTATCAGTCCTATTTTGAAGGTATAGATGCACCGCAACCAGCTAACCATGATAAACGCGGACAAATACGCGGGGCCACAGCTGCCTGAAGCGACAGCAGACGAGACAGCTAAACATATGGTGGACACAAGCCGCTGATGATCACACACATGATCGCCATATGTGTAAAGGAGAGCAGCGTGTTCTGGTTCACATGATGTTGATAAATACAAGGATTCTGATACATCTGTCAGCGCTGTATTTCCGAGCTAAGCTCATAAAAAAATCCTTAAAAATGTCTGCCAACAATGCACTTCATCACTCTTGCAGAATCAAGAAAAATATGAATTAACAATTCAATTAAAAGTAAGATTTTAAGACTAAAATACACACAATAACTTAAACATATTCTACACGGTGTCAAACAAAAGAAATATAAAGCGTGGTTCTATTTTAATGTAAGGGCATGTAGGCATTGTCCCCTGAGTCACAAACACTTCTTGTGAACACACACATTCACACATATGCCAAACGCCTGCAGGCAGCAGATAATCCCAGCTGATTTCCACGCTCTGTACCGGGGTTTTTGGTGGGGTCAAGATGTAAAAAGGGGCAACAGCCTCAGCTACAATCAATGTGTGGGAGTCTACACTCAGAGAGGGCATCCCAGGGGAGAGTGGGAATTACTGTCTGCGCTAACTCTGAGCGATGTACAATAAGCAGTTTATCTGATCCTCAAGTTGTCTGTCTACAAGTGCTCATGCCTCAGCACTCATTTTTTTAAACTAATAATACATGTAGGCTATATATTTATTGTGTGTGAATACCTGCTCATCAAACCCTCATTAACTGTTTTTGGCCACATGGGTGCAGTGGAACAAAACAATCTGACATATTATCAATTTAAAGTATGGTGCCAGACACATTAGCATTTAGCTATTTGGAGTGTCTGTGTAGATAGCGTAGCCTACGGTGGGTCAGATGGAGATTTAAATTTTTTTGCTTAAAAGCAGCTTTTTTTTCCTGCATCTTAAAACAATAAAGAGAAGTGAGAGTGAACCAAAACAGTAACTATGCAGACCTTTAAACCAAAACAATAGGCTAAAAGATGCTAAAATACAACCCTTTTCACGTGACACATTTAATCCATTGTTTAAAATATGATGATAGCAGCTTTAAACTTTGTGTATTAAATATTCAACATAATAACCTCGGAATGATCGCATAAGGTTCTTTGTCTGACAGTTTCACACTGAAACGCTCAAGCTCTGAAACCAAACAAGCTGTGTTGTAACATCTTTGGAGTATATGAGATATGTTTTGGGACTAAAGTGTCCTCCTGAATAATATCTTTTCACAGGCAACGTCCCTGCCTATGTAACTCAGTAAACATGTCAGTCTCCACCTCTCCCTGTCTCCAGCCTGGCACCACGGCCTTAAACACCATGACCTCACACCGTGGTCTGTCACGCTCTCTGATGTCACTCTTAGTGTCGCTCCATTTCGCTACACTAAGTCATGTGCTGCACATGAGACTGT
This sequence comes from Sciaenops ocellatus, assembly GCA_033000465.1. Taxonomy (NCBI): domain Eukaryota; kingdom Metazoa; phylum Chordata; class Actinopteri; family Sciaenidae; genus Sciaenops; species Sciaenops ocellatus. The sequence continues at coordinate 4,610,402 of CP136884.1, read as the reverse complement.
TCTCACTTAAAGGTTTGTTCTTTTCAAGCTGCTGTTATACTGCCCCCCCCTTAGGCGGAGTACAATCAGTTGTTGTAGAAGTGCAGTGGTGGTTGACATACTTAAGTGTTCACGCTGCAATGCTCCTTTATAGCCAGCAGATGGGGAAATTGAGTGACACGCACAACCCCTGGGGACAAAGAAGGGAAATACATTTAGTGCTGGAAATTATTTGGGAAATGATGCTGTCTGGAGGGTTTTCTTATTATCTTTAAGCCAATGTCATGCCCCTTCTGCTAATATATGGGCCTTATTTCGCTTGAGATGCCTGGATTGAAAGTTTAATAAGAATACAGACAGGCAGGCTGTTACAATTTAGCCCACTGCTTTGCTCAGTCCCAGAAGTTCGGTATTAATAGGCCTGAATCTGTTGAGAATACAAGGCAGGGCATGACAGGGGCAGCCGTGCTGCCAAGATCATCACAGTTCTCTGTCCCTGGGCTCATTTCAACATGGGATGGCAATTACCCTGTACAGTAAGTGGTAGATTAATTATCTAAAAGGGGAAGGCCTCCGAGTGAACGTAACAGAGCCCGAGCAGGGCAGGGAAACAGCTGTCATCCGCACGGGCCTACAGCTGACGAGCCATGCCACATACTGAGACCGCAGCTGACACGCTGAATGGAAGACATTCTGTGCAGTATGCCTGACACACTGCATAACACACACACACACCCACACGCATGCAAGACTGTAACACTCCCAGTTATAATGTCCTTGCCTCACAGGACCCCGGCTGCACGCCTGTCAAGCTTCCTGACTGTCGTTTGTGGTTGGAAGTGGAGCAGGTGGACACAGCTGTCAGAAATCATGATACTCGGTAGGAGGATGATTTGTAGTCATACATCATACATGAATAGATTAAGTTCATAAAACATGTAAGAGGGCCATCTCTGGTCATGCATAGAGCATGCCCCACCTTTTAATGGGCTTTGCTGCTGCAGGCCTACATGTGATTATCTAGAAGATAAAATAGCATGCCTTCAGTCTGTTTTTGCTATCATGTCTTCTCTCTAAGACTCTATGACAGCATTAAATCAACACAAAAGGAACTACACATTTTAAAATACGTTCACCCTAAGGCCTTCAGATTTGCCAGTAAGTGAGAGACTGCCATTATAGATCTCGACAGAAACCATCACTGCATCTGTTTAAAAAACCACAAGACATCTTAATTACAGCCAATTAACACCATGTGATAAAGCTCCATTTGGCAAATGAATGGCAAGACAGAAAAGCTTTTTGTGTGTGTGTTTCGGCAGTACAGTCAAGCCCTGCTTTGTGTGGCCATGCAGGGGGTAGAAAAAAGAAAAGAAGGCAGGGATAGAGGCGAGGGCTCCGGGGGCTTCAGGCTACAACCATCCACCTATCGGCTTGTCGGTTGGGTCTGGGGATTTGGGGCCACATCCTCTCGCTGTACTGGACGGCGCTCAGGGGCGTGCTGGAGGCCACAGGCCGTGACAAACCATGTGTGCGTGTATAAACCAGATGCCACGAAGAGGAGGAGGTCAGAGCGGGGGAAGCGTGCGGGGGGCAGAGGCCACGGTGTCAGTCAGCAGCAGCCACACACTCTCTGCCACGACAAAATGTTGCCCCGAGGGACTGAGGGTGCCCAGACTTGCCCAGACATTTCTTAGAGGGAGCATAAAGAGTCTGTGTCTGTAGCTTTCAATATCATAGCCAAGTGATGGAAAATATGAATGGCCACTGTTGACATCTCCACAGGCGTCCAAATGAAACAAAGAGAAAGCAAGAGAGATGAAGGAGAGGAGGGGGAGGGGAGGAGACACCATCAGTGAGGAGCTCTAATGAGCCTTGAGGCGGTGAACAGGGTGAAATTATTGCACAGAGGGAAAAAAAACAACCGAATCATTTAAACTGTTTGTCTTCTGAAAGTGTACTAAACTGATATCACGTCTGAAAGACACAATAAATATGTTTTTTGATTTCAGACTTAAAATTGAGGGGCTAAATAAGAGATATTTAAAAAAGCATTCCCATGTTTATGTTTTAAGACTTTTATAAGTGATCTGTCATGAATCACCCATAGTTTACTGTGAATAACGACAATTTTATCTTTTCAGGCAGAACTATCTTGGAAAATAGACTGTAAATGCAGCACAAAGTACAACCTTTGTAGGAGAATGAGATGAAATTAAAACTATCATCTGTTCAATTTCCATCCCTAATCAGAATCACTTTTATTGGCCTGACCTACAGATATAGACATAAGTACAATGAATTGTTTTATTTGTGAAACATGACTGTGTGTAGGGCACCAGGAGCAGGCCACAGTTCATAAACTTCTTAAAGTCTGTGTTCTGAGTTTGTCAGACCAAAAAGTGTTATTAACCACCCAGCCAAATTTGAATAATTAAACATGTCGACAAGTTTATGAAATTAGGTGTCAAAATCAGGTCAAAATAAATTCTCAGCTCCAGGACTGTGGGGGCGTGTCTGCTGAATGTGCTGAAGCCACGCCCACTCGTGGCAGCAGTCAAGCAGCATTTTTTAAGCAACTGAAACATGTCAGATGAGTTCAGAAAATGACATGACTAACTTTGAAACACTCTGAGCAAGACTAATTCATGTCTATCTCTCTGCTCAGGGTGGACTCAGCGTGTCATCGAGCCACCCTTTAAGGACCGCCCACAAAATCCTGGACTGAAAACTGGTGAAAAACTGTTTGAACCTCTAACTCCACATTTCAATCATATATCGTTCAAAGTCTTTTCACGTTTTCCAACATATTTAATGTATTTTGAAAGAAATCTCGGAATTGCCTTTACACAGTCTTTAAAACATTAGTTTAAGAGTCACACTAGCTGCCTTATGGGACTAAATGCTAACGGTCACGGTGACAACAAGCTGATTTTTAGTGAGTATATTGTATGTGATGTTCAACATCTTTGTTAAGCATGTTAGCATGCTAACATTTGAGTAGAGCTGAGGCTGGTGGGAATGCTCACATCAGAAGGCTCACCGACCTGACGATGACGCTGGATAGAAAATCCAAAGTTATTACAGTTCATCCTGACTGGGGAAATAAATGTCAGAACCAGATTTCATGGCAATCTGTCCAAAAGTTGTTGAGATATTTCAGTCTGGACCAAATGACACTGCTGCCCCTATAGAGCCACACAGCTCATCATATTCCATGTTTTTCTGTACTATAAAGAAGTACTTGTGGATGTTACACCTTATGATTCTGAGATGGGTATAGGCACTTGTGTTTTTTTTAGAACTGGAAAAAAACTGTAAGACACCAATCATTTATATTAGCCTGCTTTAACCCGATATTAGACATTCTGCCCTTAACACATGCGGAGTCGTGAGTCACCGCCTGCGAGGATTATAGCTCCCTTCAATTAAGCCAAAACATTTACATACTATATAGACACACTCGAGTGTCTAAATCCATTTTGCAGCTGCAATCTGCAATTAGCAGTCCTCACAGATGTTATCTGCATTTAGATGATGTACAGTAATGAGACCCTCTGGCTTATCACTCTCAATCCAATTTACCAACTAGATAATCAGATCAGATACATGGCCTTATCTGGGCAGATGTCTGAGCAATCACGACTGATCCAAATACTGTATGTGGAAAGCCTGATTCTGCTGTACAGACACGCTGCAGAACCTGTGTGGCCACAAGTAGACACCACTTTAAAACAAAAAAGTGTAAAAGCTGTCAGCATTAAGTCACCAATATGGCAGAAAACCTCTATTTTTGTCCTGGTGTATAAATACAAAAGCTCTCTGCGGGATGAAAGCTCTCAAAGGTTCCAGCTCTGTCAGAGCGATTTCGAGAGGTGCCATGATTTGAAGGGAGGGCGAGTTCACTTGGAGTCAAATGGGGATTTTATCAGTAGTTAGAGTTTGTAAAGCAAAGAGCCTCAAAACAGGACATCTGTTCCTGCTTTACTGCTGCTAGACCGCCTAATTCAGTACTTTTACTGTTACTACATCGTTGCATATTCTGAAACAGCTGCTACACTGCAGATGGAAAACATGCCTCATTGCTTTTTTAATATTTAATTGGTTAGAAAAGACACCACATGTGAACATGTTAAGTTTTAATACTGTATAAATATTCTCAGAGGAAGAGTTGCTGTTGCTGACCTCAACCGACAAAGCCACAGAACAAGCAGAACATAGGTAAAGGTACAACAAAAGACGGAAGGATGAGACTTGAGATCACCAGATCTGGCTGCATATTTAAAGTTAAAGTTGCACTAATCAGTATTTTTTATATGGTTTATGTGTGTAATATATAAGAATCACTAAAAACAAACCCACAGAGAATTGTCGCCAGACTCTGCAGCCTACGCAGCCTCTCAACCCTACGAAGAATTTTTAGAACTTTTCAGCCCACTGTTGTGGTTTTAAGACCTGCAACTTTAATCATCTTCATTTTAACTCGCAGCAGGCAGCAGTTTGCAACAAAATAACTGATATATATTAAAGTTAGCCGCTAGAGAGGACACCCTAGGTAGCAGCAAGAGAGCCAATATTTTATAAGGAGGAGACCAAAACAGAGCTGAAAGGAGAGTGAATATCGGACATCATCAGCTGGTTACACAGCAGCAAATGAACATAAATGTTGTGTTGGCTGGATGTGTAAATAACTGTTGACAACAGTTGAAGTTACTAGGATGTGTATGACGTGAACAACATCTCAAAAAAACTTCAATTCTCTGCTTGTCTTGTCTAATTACTGAGGCTCTTTGATAACCACTATTTTGAAACTGTCTGTATGCAGATCATTGTTACCCAGTTGCACTGTAAAAGCCGCGTCTGGGCAGAATTAGTATTATCAAGGGATGCCAGTAATTTCATTTTAGCCATTCTCACAGATGATCAGTCATCTGGACAGTTAAATAAATTACAGGGGGTCTTTGCTATTCAAGGGACGTGCCACAAAATGTCAGCGCAGCAAAAAAGGCCGAACTGCTTCAGCTGGCTTCACATCAGTTTGAGTTTCATCCAGTTAGACATTTACATAGTGACTAAAATAAAAGATTTCTGCAATAGCCGGAATCCCTCTAAATTATTATTGGGATTTGTGATTTGACTATGGCTATGTATTAAATTTGAAAAGGGTAAGTGGGAGTTATTCTTTTTCTTCATGTAACCATTTAACTATTTAACAATGTGTCACGTAGGGCTGCGATTATTTTCAAAATACATTCATCATTTGATTATTCTTTTGAATAATCGACCGGTTGGGTAAGAAAATGTTTAACAGTGTAGTCCAACAAACAGATATATTAAATTTACAATAATATATAACAGAAAATCCTCACAGAGAAGCTGGAACATTTGCTTGAGAAAAGAGTGAAATGATGACTATTCAAATTTGATACAATTTTAATACAAATTTACTCATCAATTAATGAACTAATTGCTCAATAAGTGCTATTAAGTAAACATTTCCAAACCCAGTCTGGTCTGGAAGACATAAATAAATATATTTGCACATATTCTAATACCACCATTCATTTTCCCCACCCTAACCAACCACTGCCCTACCCTGGGGACACAGTATTATCTTTCCTCCCAGTGTGCTTGACACCTGTTACAACTATGCCCTCCCTCCATATCAGCTTTCTATCAGAGTCCAGTCCACAGTATCACCAAACACTGTCCTCACATCACTTTATTTCTGCCTATTGACCAACTATGACTAAATGGGCCAATGTTGCTGAGGGACACCTTCAGTAGTCCCGAGAGGGCACCCCTCTGTAAACTTGACCAATCCAGCTGTGTGTGTATGCCCTATTGTTACAATAGAGTGCAGTACAGTAGGTGAAAGGTTATACACACACACACACTCACTCATATAGGATAACCCATATGTTTCAACAGGAAGAAGCAAAACCTCTTAGCAGCACAATGCAACCTTGAAAAGACCTCTAGATCAAAGACGCTTCCTTGTCATTGTATCACCGCACACCTACATCTGTCCTCCATGTTACTGCTAACATGCAGTCTTTCTCCACAACCTACTGTCCCTGTCACAGAGCTTAGAGCGACCTGTCTGAGTGGACCAGCGGGGTGCTCGGTTTCGGTCCACGGGGCAGGTGATAATGACTTCCCTCCCTTCCCTGCTTCTCCTCCTCCTCATCCCAAGCTGCAGTGGTGAAGGTGACTGCAGCTGGATGATTTCTTTCTTTCTAAACTGCAGGGGAGAGGAGTTAGAGGGGTGTCTGACATATAGTGTGTATGCGTGAGTATCGGTCCAGGTGGGGGTGTTGCTTTCCAGCATTAACGCAGTAAAAGAGGAGGCTCACATATCACTCAATTAATGATGAATGCTAAGCTCTAGTGGGTGAGCACCTTTACAGCTTTCTTTTCTATTGTCTACCACACTGCACCCTAATGACACCCGCACTATAAACCCACTGACATACAACCCAAACAAAATTAACTCATTGAGACCAGGTTTGAAAAAAAAGACAAATCTAGCACACCGACTCAACAGGAAATTACTTTGTGGGGGGTTGTGAGATTCACAGAAGTCTCCAGCGGTTCATCTTACCATGCCTCCATCCCTTCTGGCACTAAACGTGTGAAACACTCATATGGGGTTTTAAATGTTGAGCGCTATCGATCACTATGGATATAAAGCTGCGGGGTACATCTACTGTCTGAGCACGGCTGATTTTTTTTCCAGACTCAACACCATGTACCTCTCTATTTGCGCCCGAGAGGGTAATAATAGCAGCTCAGGCCCTTTCCGTCCACCCCCTCCTCCTTTACCTTACACACACTTGCAGTGAAGGGAGTCTGATTATGGTCATTATCTTTCAGGCTTTCAAACATCCCCTCAACATCAACACCTCACAGTTCTCCTGGTGTGTGTGTGCACGAGTGCACGTGATCTGTGTAGAGTGTATCTAAGAGGAAAATAGGAAAAAAAAGGAGAGCGATCACAAAAGTGGGATGGATGGATGGATGGATGGATGGATGGAGAGAGGCACACAAGCAGCATAATTACAGGAAAGACCACCCCCTTCCTTTTTCCAAAACCTCGCAGGCAAGCCGACAGCAGCGCAGGCAGAGAAAAAGGTTGGTAAGAGGGCTTTGCTTTGTTCTTATTTTCATTTTCTCAGCCTCACAGCAATTACATCCCAGCCTGAGAGACACATGAGGAGGAGGAGGAGGAGGAGGAGGAGGACAAAAAAAAAAGAGGGATATTCTGCTCGGGTGTGTAACGTCTGTCTGTTGGTTCAAGGCTACCTCCACTGCCTGAGGTTGTGCATGAACCCACCAGGAGGAAGGTGATTCCCTGCTTGGATCTGGTAGCAGATCCACATCTCACCTGCCCACCTGCACAGCAGCACACAGTTTTCTGATCAGGAGGGACTCAAAAATTCCATGTATCTGCACGTACTGTAAGTTTGCAGGTGAAAACACATAACAGGTTTAAATGTTCAGTGCTGGATTGTACAACCTGTCGGCCTATGTCTTAAATAAAGTGTTCAATCCTGCTTCAAATGGCCACACTGCCCAACAAGAGATTCATCGTACAGATGGGGATAAAACAGTACACTCAGCCTCTCCTCAAAATGTACTTGTATAAAAAGAGAGTTTGAGAGATCAATTCAATTCCTAAATACTTTCTTGACTTGGCCAATAATGTAGTGGGCCGGAAAATTGTTAGATGCTGACCCCAATACTGATGTCGGAAAGGTACTCAGAAGTGATTGTTGGATCATCAAACAGCTCACCCGCACACACACACATTGGAATTGGTGAGGCTGTGTTCAACAATTTACCTTTAGACTGATAATCCTACATCCACTTCATGCAGCTGCAGGTCAGGTGTGTGGAGGCGAGACAGGAGCCAGTGGATGAACTTCTCTATAACCCTATTTTTATTCTTTATCTCTCTGACATTGTGAACAACTTAGTGCAACACTATGAACGAGAGACTGGACATGTGCTGTCCTCACAATTTTTAAATCATTATCGGGTAAATAGCTCTTCACTCCACCTTTGAATGTGGCCGTTCCAAACAATTAAAAACAATTTTATGACGACACATTGTACGAACAAAGTTGAATTTCTTGTAATAACTACCTATTTCCAGGCTTGTGGTACAGAGCTTAAGTCCTCACAGATAGAGACTGCATTGAGTTACACATTGTAGTGGAACAGTGGCTCTCTCTCAGTGAGGTGTTCTTTCACCTGTCTTTTTGAAAAGTTGAAATGTGTTCCTGTGTTTTACTGTCCATGTTCTAACACGAATCTGTATCTACTACCAAAATTTGTTAGCATTCAAAAAAATAAACTACAGCTCCCATGACATTTTTTTTCTTTTATATATGTTATAAATATATCTCTATATTTGTTCAGTTCTGTCTCCACTTCTAATGCCAGCTTTTTCTCTTGTAAATGAAGCCCTACATGTACCAAACAGAGGTCGTAGGTCAGCAGTTGGTGTGTGGATGGTGGGTGTACAAAGCCCAGCACGCTGACACTGGAGTTTGCATTCTGTGTCTCATGTGGTAGGTTTAGGCAACAAAAGCACTGTATTGTTCAGGGAAATATCATGGTTTTGGTTAAACACATCCTGCCTTTTGCCTCGGGTCACTCTGGACTTTTTTCTGTTTCAAACCAAGAACACAAGCTTTTCCTAAACATAACCATAAAAAGTTGAACAATGCTTTGCCACTATAAGCACATCATATTATATTGCGAGGTGAGATATCTTGGAAAAAAACAACAAATGAAATAGGTTGTCAGAGAACATTTTACTGAATTGTTTGGTATCAACATTGTATGACTTAAATAAAATATTCACATTTAAGAAACTGAAATCAGAGAATATGGACATTTCTTACACAAAAAAAGAAGAATTTAAATGAATTAAGTTAATTTAAATTTAACTAATTGACTAATCGTTGCAGCTCTATATAACTTTTCTGAGATATGGTTATATCTGTGATAACCATCGACACTTTCCTCTTGACAACTTTTTCACTGTAACCTCAAAAAACATGACCTTTAACCTGCAGTGGTCTTTGGTTTGTGGGAACTTGACTGCTTCATAACTATAAAATTAGGTTTTCTTCTAGAACAGAAGCTGGAAATTCTTGTTCTCTTTAGCTCTGTAAGGGGATGCCACGAGCTTAAATGCAACACAGGATCCTTCAAGGGTTTATAAATAATGATTTTAGCATCTTCTGTTTGAAATGTTGAAAGACTTGAGTGTTATTCTTGGTATTACCATATAAGCAGCTGCATTTGAATTATCTGTGATACTTCAGTGAGATTACTTTTTGGCTTTAATTGCTCTCCAGTGTTTTTATGTCAATGAATTGAATATAGAAAGATGTTATTTAGCTATTACAACTGAACATGACATATTAACATCTTGGCCACAAATAAAGATCCGGCTTTTTTGTGGGTAAATGATGTATCGCCAACCTAATGCTTCACCTAATTTGTATAGGTTGTTGTACTGGCATGCACTGTAGGAATTGTGATTAATCTCCCACTAACATTCCCTCGGGACAGGGAGCTTTTACTCTGAAGTGCCTGGGTCAATAACCACTGATACACCGGGGTAACCTATAAATCCATCCTTGTGTCCATTCTTTCAATAATTCATAAGGACGTTGGTTTCAGTGCTGCATTTTGTTGGGAATTTGTCAACACAAAATGGCAAGTGTCCGTCCTTAAACAGATTGTAGTTTGTTTTAATGCAGTCTCTTTCATGATATGGAAACCAGCTCCCAGAGGAATTACCAAACAGAGCCACTCTCCAGGGCTGGTGCCGGTGTTTTCTGCTGTATTCTGAAGGGAAATAAATACACAAACTAACCATGGACATCATTAGTCACTACAGCCACACATAAAAAGGACCAAATCCCTCAAAATCAAACAAAAGACAACATTACTTTTTGTATTTACTTTTCTCATAAAACCCACTGCACGTGGTATACAAGAATCGTAAATTCTGAAACACACAATGACTGCAGGGTTTTTCACAGTGTCTGTGTTTTGCACGAGAAACTGGGGGCCAGACTCTTTGTTTTACTAAGGATGTCCTGTCTGACAGGACAAAGCAGACATGAAACAAGGAAAAGAGATGTAGCGTCTGTACACTGCAAAGCTGGTTCCTTAGCCAATGAGGAACAGATTCCTGTTGACACAACTTTCGGTGTGAACCATGTTTGCAGGTATTATGTGACAGAAGGACATTTACAGCAACCATAGGAGACATTTATGATGAACTAAATCTTTTTACCAAATATACTCAACAAGCAATGCCCCAGCCTCTTCACACAGATGTTCCCTCTATAATGGGGATCTGCATTGATTTCCTCTGTTAAGCCTATAGATTACTGTTGACCCACAAACACATTAACTAGAAAACAGTCCAGGGCCTGACCCTGAATTAGGCCTCAAGCAGCAAGCCTGTTTATGTACACTGAAGTGAGAATCCATGATATCCATGTTTTCCAAAGCAAAACAGCTAAGTACTACGCCTGTCAAAGAGTAATGTGACTTCTTTTTGTTTGAGTTTTGCTGCTACAGACGCTAACCCTAACCTTAACCCTATTTGGCCAGTATGACCAGCAGTTTGTGGTGGCTAATGTTAGCTATTTTACTGTATAGCGCACACTACTCTGTCAGTTCGTTGACTTCATGGCGCTTTTTCACTTGTATTACTGTTGTAATAGCTTAGCATTGTAGCTAAATACTAAACATTATGCTGCTAGATATTAGTATCTAGCAGCAGTTCACACACTCAGTTTGAAGCAGAACTCCACCGATTTTGTAAATCAACCTGTCAGTTAGCCTGTCATTTGTGTCATTTGTCTCTTGGAGAGAGCGCGCCAACGTTTAACATTGACGTTATGATGTCATGAGGGCTTATAATAAGTCTAAATGTCAGGATTTCCTGTCCTCTGCTGCTTCAACTTTGATTATTCATTTTTTATCTGACCTTTGTCAGCCCTGTAACTTTATGGAAGTGCAATACTAAATAGTTGAAGTAACATTTTTCTGCAAATAATGTTTTATAATTCTGCCTCTCCTCTGCTTTTATTCTGAAAAAAAAAACAAAACTGTGTACCAGAGCCTTTTTCCCATGAAAAACCTACCAGACACTGAGTAAAAGCCTCTGTGACTTTGATATTGGTTGATTTAAAAAAAATAAATAAATAAAAATAATATATATATATATATACACACACACACACACACATATATATATATATATATATATATAGCCTAAAGTATGTACGTTAAGTATGCATGTATGTTGTAGCTAACTCATACTGTTATCTGTACATAAAAAAATGTGAGTTGGCTGATTTAACTTGTCTTATCAGAACCAGTCGGGCAGGAAGTGTTGAATTGTCTGAACCTGCATGACAACAGTATCACATGACAAGTGCTCTCATTCAAAGGTGAAGAGAGTTTGAATAAAGATGTGTGGGAAAAAAAAAAGAAAAATGCTGATGAACAACTTTTAACACAAACTGTTGACTGTGAGGAGAGGTGAGAACACACCATCAGCCCAGGTCACACTGCCCGGGTTGACTAGATGTGATGTTAAATCTTGTTTACCCTCGCAAAGACCGCCTTGTATGGTTTAGGTTGTTAATGGACACTGATTGGCAAATAACTCCTATCTGTCCAAAGCCAAGCAGTGGCGTTGGAATATTCTGTGGCAGTTAATAGCTTTATTGAATCGGAAGCGCTGACCCCATTAAAAGCAGCTGAACATCCTAGACTAACGTCAACACAAAGCAGCACTGCCTTTGCACTTTGTTTCTGTGTGTGTGTGTGTGTGTGTGTGTGCCAGAAAGAGAGACAGCACATGTTGCTCTCATGACAAACAAATTCAATAAAGTCACCTATACAAACCAGTCCTGCTCCTTTGTTCTGGATCACACGCCTCATGTCACTGGTTTTCCTCATGCCAGGCCTGCCGTGTGTCACAACAAATGAATGACACGTTTTATGTGGCTATGATATTTTTGGAGCTCTGTATGAAAGTATTCATCCTGTTTTTTAACCCACCAGCACCACACACTCCTATTTTTCATGGTGAGGTGACACGAGACCCTCACAGGATATCATATGCTTGCCTCTCCATTGTTTGTTTAGTCTAGGAAACAGGATATTCACACAGAGCTGACCATAGAGTCAGAAAAGAATTTGTTTTCACTTAAATAAAAAGTGCAGAAGTACAGGCTGTTATCTTTCTCCCATCCCATCACAGGTAGCACTGTAGTGTCCATAACACCCTGTCAAAATAACCAAACTCCAATACAAGATTCTGAGCAGCAAAGCACTCATGTTGACATGTCAACAGTTCAACACCAGCTGACAGTCAGCAGAAATCAAGCAGGTAAAAAATGCCAGATCACCTGAGGAGCAGTGAGCCCGTTTTGGATTGATGTAATGAGGAATAAGCACATGTTCTAGTGCACAAAAGGAGCGTTTGCGCGCTACGAATAACGCAGACGCGTTTTCAAAGTGCCAAAATGAGCGCAAAGTGATTAAATATGTAAGATAACAAAACGAACAGGTGATCACACAACCGGGTCTCGTTTTAGGGTCAAAGTAAATGCCAAACGAGCTGCAAGTGTTTGATTGTGTGACAGCGGAACGTTTCTCACCTTATGTCTTTTGTTGTGATTGAATCGCTCCCACTTTATTGTCTGCGCGCGGAGCGCCTCAGCCGCCGGCACCGGTCACTCACATACATCCACAGCTCCCCTCCAAACACGAGACTTTCACAATATCTGGAGATCTGTTGACCGGGTTCCTGTACAGATCACCAAAAAATACGTTTTTTTTTTTTTTTTTTTTTTTTTTTTTTAAAGTCCGGGAAGTGAAGCTGGCTGCTGTCCGTTCGCCAGTAATAACCTTGTCTCTCACACTCCACACAGTCATCCATTCACACTCCCCGCCTCCGCCTCCTCCTCCTCCTCCGCCTCCTCCTCTCCACCACCTTCCACACGGTCGGGATGGGACAGATGAATTTCCCTCTGCTGCTGCCTCAGCGCACGGCTGTTGGCCGATGGAGGAGCGCTCTCTGCTGCGTAAATACGCCACTGACAGAGGACACGACTTCACAATGAAAATAGATTTAAACACACTGCCTAAGGTAGACTTTTTAATAGAGCTGCAGCGTCATCAGTTTATGTTTGTTATATTTTAAGATTCATATTTGAAAAGTAGAACATTTGCAACAGGCCATTTTGGCCCACATGGACAGGAAATGCTGTGCACACTACAGTAGACTTTATCCATCTGTATATAGTGCTGCTCTGCGTGAATGTGCACTGTAAAATATCGAGCAGCTGTCTCGGAAACTTGCTGTGTATCATATTATTTGTGTTACCCGATGACTGAATGTATTAGAATATCACTTTGAGAATGGTTTGGTGGTGAAATGACACACTATCAGACATATAACCTCTGATTTACATAAAGTATGCAGCACCAATCAATATTTGTATATTAGTAATGGATCAATATACTGTGTGCAATGTAAAAGGGGCTCTCCAAGTGACAAACCCACAGATAATTATTGCCCACAACTCTACAGAGCATTTTAGAGTCATTCTTTTGGTTTGGTTCACTCTCATCACTCTCATCTGTCATTTCCAGCAGCAGCAGTTGTGTTTTCAGCCAAAAACTCTGATAAACACAACATACACTTCCAGAGACACACTAAGGACGAGTCGGTGGAGTCCAAAACAGAGCTACATGGAAACACGTCTCTCCTGATAAAATAATGTAAACACTAGAAAAGAAAAAACTCTTTCTCTGAGTTACAAGAATGGGTTTTCAGGTTTGTTACAACATTACGTGTAAGATTTTGGACACATTGGAGATTTTCCAGTGACTGCACTATAAGGGGAAGGAAAGGAGTGCCACACTGTTGTGGCTTCATGGCAGGCTGAACAATGGAAAAGCCCAGTAATCCACAGAAACTGCAGCAGCAAGGAAATGGGAGGGATGAAACTGTCCAGTTTATTATAAACCAGTTGAACCTAATGTCAGGGCAGCTACAAGGTGATGTTTCCTCAGCTATCTCAGCTGTGCATACACACAGAGGAGAGAACACACACACACACAAAGATGAGTTTTCATGAGGGATGGGTGTGTTACTGGAGCAAAATGCTTTCTTCAAAGTCTAAATGAGTCACCCCAGGGACAGCTTCCAACCCCCCCACCCCCCATTTGTGAGGATTTCTGCTAGCCTGTGATTAGGCTCACCCTGGTGCCATGTGTGCACCAAGTACCCCCACTCCCCCCCTCACATGCACACCAAATCTCTGCTTGGCCCCAGCTCCCATTGAGATTAGCCCACTAGCTATTGTTCTGATGACACTTCATACAAGCTATACTCTCATTATGATAATACACAATAATACATTATTTGGTGATTTTGCAGAATAAAACACCTAGTGTTGCCTGGGAATTGATTTATATAAAACAATCATATAAGTACAGAAAAATAACCTAACCCAGTTTATTTACTTAACGTGTAGATGTTAGTTTTCTATTTTTTATTTGTATTTATTTCTCTGAAGATATGAAAACGCAAAAGTAATTTATTAAATGAAAATGAAGACAAAACCAGAGATTTGCAGCCCAACACAACTGACTGTTAAAACAAACCCTGTAAGTGAGTGGACGTTTGCTTGTGCAGAAGGAGGAAACTATGAATTTTAAGTACAAGGGGATTATGTCGTGCTCGTGGAACAGATGTTAACATAGAGGGGTCTACCCTCCTGAGAGCGGCCCCTGACTGACACACTGTCCCACAGTCATTGGCCCATTGTCAATGTGCATCCTGTCTTGTGAATCTCTAGTTGCAGATCGCCCCAACCCCCTCCAGGACAGATTAACTCTACCCCCCCTACCATCAGCCTTGACCTTGATGGACTGGTAATGTCATCTTCTTTTGTGCTTTGACAGACATTAACTCTTGCCAACTTTCATGCTCCCCCTTTAATGCAAACTTCACGCATTCATGGAGTTAAACAAAAGGATGGATGACAATAAGTACCATCAACAATAAGAGAGCACTGACCCTCCATCACATCTCATCCTCTCTTCAGACATCTAAGCAGGTCAGCTGTTGTGCTCTTGTCCTTGTGCCACCAGTCTTCATTCTTCTTGATGGTTTGGTCATTTCACTGTGTCTTTAGTGTTTTCCAGGTCATGGTGAATGAATTAAGTACTTCTTCGTTGTGTGTTACCCCTCCCCCACACATTCTTGTAAAAATGATGATCATTTTCTTGAAAAAGTGGGAGCAGAAATATGTTGATATGTAAAACATTCTTGATGCAACCACAACCATCCAGAAAATGTTTGTATGTTTCATTACTTCAGTATAAATGGTTAATGAGAATGTCAAGCTGTCAACCTTCTATATTTCAATAACACTAAAAGTTTGATGCCAAACTCTGTGCGCTTATAAAATCTTCAGACTGCATACAAACATCAGTGCTAGGTGGATTTTACATTATGTTGGAACACTTTGGACAGTGATGGTTTTTCTTTCTTGTGTCACAGTGAGAATGATCGCTCACGCTCACCCTCATGTCCACTTATCTCAACTTCCATGGTGATCTGGAGGGACAATGGACGTCAGTCACACTGAATGATGTGATATTCATGTTTATATATTAATTTGAATTGTCAGGATAACAGCAGACACAGAGCAGGCTTCATGATCAAAGTTTTTATATCACGTCAACACATCTGTCCATATTTGCACGCTCTCTTTCTGCTGCAGTCTGCATCACATTTTTTAAATAAATTGATGTTTTTTTCATTTCACTGAATAAAGAACCTTCCTAAGCAAGATAGACTATTTGACCAGACCCCCTGTGCTCCTCTGTTTCACTTGTCTGTGCAAGTGCCCCAGTCCTGTGTCCTTTGCTCCATCTAGTTTTGCTCACTTGGGGGTTTTTGGGGTTTTTTTTGGACTTCTGATTTATCTCAGGTAAATCTTTTTTGGTTTGTTTTTGTTTTTTGTTATTTTGTGTTCACCTGCCTTTTTTTCTGTAAATTTAAAGTTGCTTTTTGTTCACTTACCTCTAAATCTGCATTTGGGTCCACTTTTTCAACTAAAACGTGACAATGGACTCAATCAATCATTGCAAATGTGGATAAGCTAACTTAAAGATTTCACTCAGCTCTAACAACTTTACATAAATGTCGATGCTAAGAAGGAGAGTGAGGTGAGGGGTTTGCACAACTACAACTACAACTACACCACTAGATGCCACTAAATCCTACACAGTGGTCATTTAATTGAACCCTTTATGGCCCCAGACAGTTTAAAAACAGTCAAACCACACAGTTTTTTTTTAAACTGTATCAAAGGGAGCGTTAAGCCTCACCCCTCCTTAGTTTCACAATGCCTGTCAAGCTTTCCGTTCTTGCATGCCGTTTACAATGATTACAGAGGCAGCTTTGCTGCATGGGAGTTTTCAAACAGCGGGTCTTTAACTTCACACAAAAGGAGACAAAAATAGAGTCCTCATTTCTAGAGCACAAACATGGAATGTGTTGTAGGTGTCAACTATTGCTAACTCCAAAAACTAATAGCAGAAAACTCTCCCTTAGTTAACATGCCCCTTACCTGTGGAATTAGCGTAGGTTACAGATAGGTATAAAGCCAGCTAGTAGGTAGTAAACATGACATTAAAGCAGATAAACACCATTAAACTCATTTCTTACATGTTTGTTCTTGTATTTTTGGTTTTAGAAAGGCTAAAAAAAAAAAAATCCTCCTGATGACCTTTTAAATTGGCATGTGGCTCACCCAGGCAGCCCCATGCACACATCTCTTCACCATGTGAGTACATTCAAAGCCTGATAGGCCTCTCTGCCTAGTTACAGTTACTAAGCTATAGTTGCACAGTCACTGTTAGCGGGAGGATTTCAGAAAACATCAAATAAGATGTCTATTTACAGTAGAAGTACACTTTCAACAATATGCATATATTTGTCTGTATTAAAGACATTTTGAGATATATTTTTCATTAACAAGAGCAATATCAAAAACTAGAAAGAAAGAAAAAGTCATAATACGCACAGCAGTGTTTGTTGAACTGTTGGCTCATCTGTGAGGTAACACAACTGTGTATGTTGGGTATATTCTTTACACTACCCTTCAGGCAGTGGTTAAAAAAAACTTGAATTACCTGTGAAAACATCACCATCAGGAAACATGCTAAGACAGAATCATCTGCTAACTGCTAACTTTTTGGAGGGATGCTGCAAACATCTGGTTCTCTAATTATACTTCCACCCTCAGTTAGATATACCTTAATTTGAGTTAAGTACAAATGATCTTTCAACTCAGACTGAAACCATTAAAGGTCTTGTCTGGAGGACTCTCATGGAGGCTGAAATCTAAATAATCACGTAAGCATTAAATTGAAATCACATCTCCCAGTTGCCCCTTTTGTCTAGGACTTCACCTCGTATAGCTGCGGAGAGGACCTTGAGTTCGGCGTCCTCAAGAGTCCTGACTCCTCACGCTGACTTTGTGTAATTGTGTTATCATGCAGCGAGAACTAAAGGACAGACTGCATGGGATGTGCACGACTAGTGCACGGAGCTGCATAGTTTCTGGGCAATCAAGTCTCATGACCTTGAAATTTCCTTTGGCTGCTCGCCTCAAAACATAATGTGATCACACTGTGAGAGAATCGAAACCTTTAGTGTTTTTTAGATTCTCAGGACACAGCTGGAAAGACCTTGTACATCATCAGGAAGCTGAGTAAGGATGCATCACTCGTTAAAAAGTGAAACGAAACAGAAGACATGACAGACTGCATTCTTTTTAAATTGTAGAATTATTCACTGTTATGTTAGTTTTAGGATTTTATGTTCATTAAGTTTGAACTTGTTATTGTGCTGCATGTGACACTAAATGCTTTCTAACAGGTCTCTATTTTCAGAATATAGCAGAAATGCATGTAAGTATGTTTATGAATTGTGTAGATTTGCCTGGGGAAAAAAAAAAATATTATGTATTGTTACCTTACAATGAGCTTTTTACATCCACAGCTGCTCCACAGTGTCTGCCATGTTGAACCACCATGTTTCTACAATAGCCCAGAAGGGACAAATGAAACACTGGCTCTGTACAGGGCCTTTTGTGTTTTTCATGCATTTCATGACCACCATAGTTTTTCCTTCACGCTAGGAAGTGAAGGGTGATGTGAGGTGGTTGCAATCAGCAGCAACATTCCTATCCAAGTTTTAATTCATTTTTATTTATATAGACCAAATCATAACATTTACCTCACATAGATCATGTCTAGACCATTTATAATATTATTTACAGAGACCTACTGCTAGATGCCACTAAATCCTACACAGTGGTCCTTTAAACGGGGACAAGCTAAAGGGTTATGAGTCATTGTCTTACAATCTATCTTCTACAGTAATGAACTTTCAAATCTAGGCCAACAACATTTATCTTAGACAAAAAAACATTTACTGAAAATCAGAATTTCAGTTATTACACAGATATTACATAGAGATTTAAAGTGAAGTAGATAATTACAGTGGTTTAGCTTCTTAATTGTCTTTGGTGACCCCTGGTGAACATTTTCAGTTATAGCAATAGCCTGCTGAAAAATCCTCAAGGACTGAACATCCTCCAAAAAAAACAGGCCAAATGGTGGACAGGAGGCTATTAATTACACACACACACACACACACACACGCACACACACACACACACACACCTCCAATGAGCAGTGTTTGAGAAACTACTTTTACTTTTGTACAAAAGACTTTTTTTGTTCTGAAGCATCTTTGCTTGGAAAATGATTTGATACACACACGCTAAGACTGACTATCGTGTTTTATTTATCAAAAATATCTAAAAAAAAATCTGTGGTTGCTTTTGACAGGCATCTTCTATGGGCCAGCTCCTGAATGGCTAGTAGAATTGACCTAATCCATTGAGCCGTCCTCAACACTCTCCTCAGCACCCTTTCCCTCTGTAGCACTACAGTTCTCAAACTGGAGAGATGTTGCTGGTCAGGACACTTTCCATGGTGCCTGTAGGAAGTGGTCAGGATGGATGGACTGAGGTACTCCGTCTTTAACGGCTGCAGAGAGAGGAGACGCTGATGTGTCTTTTTGACGAGGGAGGAGGTGTACAGGTCCCAGGACAGGCTGTCAGCCACATGAACTCCCAGGAACTTTGTGTTGAACATTCTTCACAACAGTCCCATTGATGTGGACCTGGGCTGATTTCTCCTGAAGTCAATCACCATCTTCTTGGTTTTCTTGACGTTTAGGGCCAAGTAGTTTGTCCTGCACGTGTCTGAAGTGTTCCACCTCCTCACTATATCCTCTCTGTCCTGGATAAGACCCACCACTGTTGTGTTTTCTGTGTACTTTATGATGAGTTTGGTGCTGGACTTTGCATGATAGTCATAGGTGTATTGTGTTATTGAGGAGAGAGTGCTGGGAAAATATGGCATAGGTTGAGTGTGCTTGTGTAACTATGGCAGGGGGTGATTATGTGGGATGGGGAACACTAAGATTTTGGTACATTAACAGTTTTTTGGATTAAACCAGTTTATTTTGCTTACAACTTCTCTACATTTGGAAAATACTCGCTCACAAGGAACAGATGATGCTGGCGCTGCTTAAACTGCTTAAGCCAGCGGTGGATCAATCATGTACCGCTCCACTGTGGCATTCCTTGCCCTCGTTGCTTCAGAAGCATCTCTGTCCAGAGTTTCCCAAAGGTTAATATCTGCAAGACAAACATGACAGTAATCACCAGCACTAAAAGGTTTCAATTTGTATCTTTTTTTTTTTTTTACTTCCTGCATTTTAACTATAACATTACCTGTGGATGATGGATTTTCAACATTTGCTGGTGCTGGCTGAGCTGATGTGGAGGGCTGTTCTTTTATAGGTATGTATCTTATCAATTGTGAGCATTGTGCTGTCAGTCGTTTTACTGATGCCTGTGCCTGTACTTGATCGTAGAATCCAATAGTTTTGAATCTAGGATCCAGCAGTGTTGAAAGTGTCAGTGCTGTTTGGTTCTCTGTAGTGTCAAACTTGTTTCGCATCACTGACACCAAGTTCTGCCCCAGTATTTTAGCTGTGTTGTGGCTTATTTTTCCAATTGTTCCATGCAAGTATAACATTAACATTTGTCATTGGGATAACCTTGGACCCTGAGACTCTCTTCTCCTCAGACAGTTCTACTGTTGCAGTTGTTTTGTAGTCCTTAGAGGACAGAGTTCTCACATCTGTTCTCAGCATTGCAAGAGCTGCTCCCACTGTCTCTCTCTTCGAAAAGGCGTTGTGGCATCAGGAAGGTGCTGCTCCAGTGTGTCCACCTCCTGATAACATTCATCACTGGACGATTCGTCTGCTCCTGCACTTCTGAGCTTCTCTTTTGCTGTTGTGCTGGTTTTGAAGAATGCGACTACTTTATGCTCCCTTGTGCTTAGGTTATCTAGGCCAGGAGTTGCGTCAAGACTTTCACCACTAAATTTAGTGAATGAGCAAAACAAAGTGCATGTTATTGCATGTGCATGCATATTAGCTCCTGCATCTGTCACAGTTAAGGTCATTTTGCCTACAATACCTCATTCTTCCATGAGAGGCCTCGTTGCAGCAGTGATGTTACCAGCTGTATGAACTTCAGGGACAGGCAGCACTTCCAAAAGCACTGTGGCCAGCTTTGCAGGGTTGTCCACATAATGACAGGTCACTGCTAGATATGCATCCATATTAATGGCGGTCCACATATCAGCAATCAGTCTCACAGCTTCTACCCTCTGCATGACAGGCTTGGTCTTTTCCTCCTCGTATTGGTGTGTCTAGTTAATAATATAATACATATAGCCTACCTTGATTTGTGTTCCCCTGGTTTACAGCAGCTCCATGCTTGGCAGTGAAGTGCCTAATCATTGGAGAAAGTATTCCCATGTTACTTCAGTTCAGTTGAACACATGAAGCACCAGACCTGTAGAGAAAGCCATTTGTAAATAAAAATGCATCTTGAGTCTAGAATTTATTAAATAAATAATGAGTCTAGCCTAATGGCTACACTAATTCTATACATTTTACTATAATGCTACTTAATACAGACTTGAGATTGACCATAGCTTTAGTACTGTACTGACAGTTACTGAATGACCTTTCTTCCTGGTTGGCTCCATAATGATCCAATACCAACAACTCAACAGCAACAAGGCACCTACTACGCCAACCCACAAATTGTGTATTGTTTAGAGCGGTTATAAAGTGTTGAGGCGCTTCAGTTCAAAACTGTCTCCACGTGTCACCTGTTAGAATTGAGACGAGGCAGTGCCAGTGAATCACCTGATTGGACCACGAACCAGTCAGGTGATTCATTCATGTACAATGGTTTGTTCACAAAAGTTCAGTTCAAACGGGCTGGTGAATTCCACCTGACCTCTCTGTCCTCAGGTCCCACTTGCTACTGCATGAAAAGGAAAGAGTGATTAGTCAACTTCCAGCTGTGTCAATGAACTCACCTGGCACTGCTCTCCTGAGCTGAGCTGTCCCTCTCTCCTACAGCTGAATGCCAATATTCAAGCAAATATTCTTAATATTTAAGCAAAAGATTATACGATTATATTAAGAATGAGCATTAAAGCAAAACTTCTAAAAATAACTAACCAAAAGAATTATACAGCTAAAAAGATTTAACTTAGAAAGAAATTAATACACTAACCAAAAGCTAAAGCAAGAACATTTCCATTAATAAGAGATGAGCATTTATGGTACAGAAATGTAATTATTAAAATAAAATAAAAAGTAGAGTACTTAGAGGGTAAATTAAGTGTTATTGTCCATGAAAACCTGATCTGCTGCAAACAGTACCCTGAAGTGTGCTTTGATGTTAGAAAACGGTGTCCAAATTTTCTTTTCATACAGTACATAGTTGCTGTGGGTATGGATTGCATATCTTGCAAAAGCAATTATGATGTTGACAATGTTGATTATGTCCTTCAGTTTATTGGACACTCCAAATAAAAAAGTCAATTCCATTTCTTCAATTAAGAGAAGTGTTTGGTATGTAAATATTTTCGCCAAATCTGTTGGATGATGATTCTTAAAGAGCTTCTTCCATTTCTCTTCTGAGGTAGGTCTTTTAACTAACTTATCCAATAGGACATTATAACATATTTTTCACTTAGCTGATGTTACTGAGTGAGTAAAAGAAAATTCATGGTTTTGTCCTGCCCCAATACACATTTTTTTTCCCCGTAACATTTCAAAACATACAAACTTAAATTTGAGCTCCAAAAACAGCAATGTTAGGTTAGAGGGCGCTATTGACTCATGCATTATCTCTCGCACAACAGAAGAAGAAGAAGAACTGACCAATGAGATGCACCGTCGAGAAATCAACAAGGAAGTCGTTTTAAGGCGCCAATTTTGTATCGTCGTCGGATTGAGAGTGTTTTTCTGGTTAGTCGTTTTTTAATCGACTTTAAAATCTCAACAATGTCTGAAAACACGTTCCCGGTCTATACTGCGGACGCTATAGTGAACTTCTACCGAACAGAAGTTCTCACCGGCCAAGAGGCGAAACATTTCACAAAGAACGACCTGACTCCTGCGCCGAAGGTAACGGCTCCTCACTGTTAACGTCTGCGCAGAGAAATGCTTTATTTGATAACAACCATATAATGAGTTTGTCTGAACGGTTTGTCAGGGAGTAGTGAAAGCACATACTGGACTCAGCTAAACTGTTACCAAACTAATGGTGCGAGAGACCGGACTGACGCGGGATTTACACAGGGGACGTAAGCGCCGCGGAACGGCTGCGCCGCGGAACGGCTCTGTCCTCTGCCCGGCGTCAACTCACACCGGGCGCGTAACAGCAGCGTAGCGCTGCCTTGCGAGCCAGCCGTATTCACGCGAGATCACGAGATCACGCGATAATCCTGAACGTACGCTAAACCGCGAGATCCCGTGATAAACTGTGGAAACAACAACAACAAACATCTTACTTTGCTTCTCTGACGTGGAAGAGATTATAAAAAGGATCTGTTGTGTCATAAATTATTGTGTGTTGTTCCACTTCAACAATTACTCTGTCGTCGTCCATGTTGAGACCCTTTGATCGATTGACTGCTGACCTGGTGCCACCGGTCATGGCGTAATGTTGATGTGACGTTGTGATAGGCTACATGAACGGTGTATTATGTTTTATTTTGAAAGGGGGCGGAAGTGTATTACTTTGATTCAGTGTCGGACTTCCTGTCTAGTGCAGTCTGCTCTGTTGAGCTTGACGCGAATCAGCAACGGCTCCGTCAAAAATAGAAATGCTACGGAATGCTCGCGCTGCAGAGCGGAGAGCCGCTGCTGGGACGCTGCTGAGACGTTACGCGGCGCGCCCGGTGTGAATGGTCTCATTGACTAGAGTGGCAGCGATCAGCTCCGGTGACCGCGGCGCAGCCGTTACGCGGCCGTTACGTCCCCTGTGTAAATGAGGCTTGAGGAGTTCATTCCAGACATGTTTCCATATGATGGAGAGACGTCAGCTGTGCCGGACCCATTCAATGATGAGACAATTTAACGCTGCTGTAAGACTGAAGACCAGGACAGGTTCAAGTTTTTCAAGTCTGTTTCCCGGTATTTTTAAGAATACTTTGGTTGAGGTTTGACAACATAGTGTCAAATAAGTAATTCTCTTAAACAGTGTAGCATGGTCCTCTCATTAAAGAGCTTACACACAGAAAGACAGACAGGAGCAGTAAACAGTCTGTGGACAGAAATGCGTTCAAACACAGGATGTATTTATTGCATTCTGTGTTTAGTAATAAACAGTTAAGGTGTGTGTTGTGAAAACTGAGCCAAAGCAACTATAAAGTTCATGCGTACATTAAAGGTCTTGTATATTTTGAGATGTGTGTGTGTGTGGAGGACAGTTTGTACTGAAAAAACAATTAGCCTAATCAATGAGTTAATCAACGGCAAACTGACGGCAACTATTTTGCTAATTGATTTATTGATTCAGTTATTTTTAAGCAAAGACTGCAAAACTGGTTCTCCAGCATGAGGGTTTGCTGCTTTTTTTCATCATATGATATTCACATCTTTGGGAATTGGACAGAATTGCAATATCTTCATGATCATTTTGTAGTTTAATAGTTTTGTCTATGAAATGTCAGTAAACAGTTAAAGATGCCAGCTATAATTTCTTGGAGCCCAAGATAATTTATTGAAGTTGCTTGTTTTATTCGACCAACAATTCAAAACCTCAAAATATTCATTTAATAATTGGATAAGACAAAGAAAAGCAGCCAGTCACAATTTGAAATGTTGGATTTGTATCCTTTTAATGATGTTCACACTTAGGCACCTTGGGATCTGAATGAGGTGAAGAAGTGGCGCGCGGAGGAGATAACGGGCTGCATGAGAGGAGCCAGATCATTAACGCATTAATTAACACGGTGCTATCTCGTTTTCTCTTACAGCCAGAAGCAGTTCAAACGTTGTACATGAGAGTGTTGCATCTCCTGTATCGTTTCAGACCCGAGTGTCACTCCATGGTAAGTACTGCGTCAGGTAACCCGTCAGCATCCAAGCCTGTAGAACAGTTTATGAAGCAGCTCTAGATTTCATTCACACTGAGCAATCTGCTCTTAGTTTAGTTTAAAGTGTCACATTCAATAATGTGTTGAATGATGTTTTGGTATATGTCACATATACACCTGGTTGTTCTCTTTCTTTGATTCAAGAGCTTGTTGTTTTCCCACAGGTTCCCCTTTTGGAGAACATTCAGTATCCAGTATATCATGAGGGGGCAACTGCCATCACGAGCGTCTATGTGCGCATGTGAGTTTTCTTGCTTTCTCTCTAAGTGACACCATATATACCAACCACCACTAGAGCTGCAACAAAGATTATTTTCATCACCCATTAATCTGTAGATCATTTTCTTAATGAATCGATTTATTGTTTGGTCTGTAAAATGTCAAAAATGGTGACTGTTGTTTACTGTTTCCCAAAGCCTAAGGTGAGGTCCACAAATGTCTTTTTGTTTGTCCACAGTCCAAAGAAATTCAGTGTACTGATGACTAGAGAAAGCAGAAAATGTTCGCATCAGAGGAGCTGGAACTCAGAACTAATCTTTGCAGTTTTAATGCCACAAACTGAGAGATGTTTGTTTCATCACTGTGTGCGATCTCTTTCAGGCGACAGTTTCTGCCCATGTGTTTGGTGTACGACTTTTCACTGAATGACCTTCTAGCTCCAAGTAAAGACATATTTTTTTTTTCTTTTTTTAAATCTATCTGTCCAGTGTCTTCACACATCTCTGACATGTGATGAACTAGATGTCAAATAACCTGGATGCTCGTCTTGTTCTTCCTCTGCAGAGAAGCAGAGGACTCTGACTGTTCTCAGTGCCATCATGAACTTTCTTCACTTCAGGAAGCAGAGGATGGACATGATCTTGGAGAAGCAGGCCAAATTTGTATGTTGGAGTGCTCCACACGGGTGTACTGATTATATAACCTTCATACAACCTTTATATGACTTTTATTTGGATATATAACAATGAGAGAAAGGGTATGTTTGTAAGTATGGGAGAATTGACAGTGAGTTGTATAAAACATTCCTAAAAATCTCATGCAGATTTTTTCACTGTATCAGTTGTTCTGTTGTGTTCTGTTATTGTTATGCATTGGATCTAATAAAACATTGTTGTGTTGTCAGAGGGCAGACTTGGACCGGCTGCAGATTTACACCAAAGGCACTTTAGAAGCAGAGAAGAAGATCGAGGTTCTGACGTAAGTCTTAAATATTAAGTCGAAATATGTGTGCTTGTTGTTTGGTGTTGTTTGTTCAATGTGACGTTTAGCTGCTTGTTTGCTGTTTGGTTATTTTAAATGTAATATTTCTGAGTTTTGGATTGAAGACATCAAACAAATGAAGGCACCACTCTGAGCTCTGGGAACATTTACCTGTTTTGAAAACAAATGTTACGTCAATATCATAAATGTGTTTATTTCATTTATTATATTATAGTTTATATTATTATATTATGTATCTCCCTTTCAGTGACTAGAGTCAAAAGGTTGAACTTATTGTTTCTCGTCCCCGTTCAGGACGATCCCTCCAGAGCAGCAGGCTGAGGCCGATGAGCTGGTGGCTGCTCTCTCCGAGCTGCAGGCCACCACCGCACATGAATACCAGGATGTGGTAGGTGCTGATGTACCAGTCAGTCATAAAAAGCTGTTTTTGTGTGTATGTTGTAAATGTATACGTCTCCTTTCAGAATGCCAAAAATGACAGCATCGCAGAGTGGAAAACCAAGATTGCAGAGAAGACTCAGAAACTGGTACGTGACGTGGTGTAAACATTTGATGCCAACCTTTGTGAATCAAATTATGTTGCAGACATCTTCAGAAACATCAGTGGAAATGACACACAGTAGCATTGCATCAGAAAAGTTTGATGAAAAAAGTTCCTTAATGTCACCAAAAAGTTTTTACCGTCATTTGAGGTGTTTTTTTGTCTTTTTCTAAAGAGTTAAAGCTCGTAATGGGAGATGGAAACGCTTTTTTTCCTAATCTATCGAACATTAAAGTCACATGACTGATCAGCTGTTTGCTCATGGCTCTATAACACATCCATGATGGATCCACACATATTAATACATGAAACAAACACAAATATCTGATTTACATCCTTTTTCTGCATCGATTTTCACCAGTTGCGCCCACTTCTTCTGGTTTTCTGGAGAATTAGCGCCACCTACTGATTATCATGAATTCCTAATATTCACATAATGTTAGTGGCAAGTGGACCGCATTTTCTTTTGACAAATTACATGCAATATTCTTAAATTTTGCGATACATTTGGAGGGAAACATAGCTGACACGAGTGGAGGCCTTTTACTGACAAGCTGTGTGTGCTGTCTTGGATGTGTGTCAGGCCCAGGTGAAGGTGGACGTCAGCAACCTGAAGGAGGACATCGGCAAACTCAAGTCTCAGATTGTGGAGTCTCCAGAGGAGCTGAAGAGTCAGATGGAGAAGATGAGGGAGAACGTGAAGAACATCAAGAACTCCATCGTGAGTAGAAAAACAAACGTGTTGTCTCCTAAGGCTGCTGGTTTGAAATGAGCTTAGACTGACACGTGACCAGCTCTTGTCGCTCAGCTGTGTGATTTAGTGTTTGATGCCACTGATTCCAGGAAGAGACGGACGAGCGTGTGGTGGAGCTGCAGAGCATGGTGCAGAATGTGACTCACACTGAGGCTGAGATCCAGCAGATGTTCAACCTGCTGCAGGACCTGGAGAGCAGCATGAACAACACCAAGCAGCGGCAGGAGGAGGTATGAACACGGTGCAAGTGCTCCAGGTCCAGATCTGTCCGACCATAAGCAGTGAGCAATATCCCATCAGCCTCAGCAGATGCTCTCTGCTCAGGGGGGGAAAACCGTACTTCATTTTTTAGCTATGTAGCATTAACCTCAACAATATTCATAAAGAAATCATATCATTTTCTGGTGCTAGTATGTCTCTCACAACAAAACGGTAGCAAAAGACATTGCTTGCTGATGTCATGAAGTACCATGGGATCATGGGAGATGTTGTCTTCATTGTTAAACAACCACTGCTGATGAAAATGTGTCTGACTTAACTCAGGCAGAAATTGGAGATAAAGTATTCAGGTTATATTCACGTTATGTTTATTCATGTTTGTCGACTTCCTTCCTCACTCTCCGACATCTAAATAACCCAGAGGTTTTAGCAACCAGAGGAAATTTGGGATACTGTGAGGACACAACTTGACAAAATATAACAAACAGGTCAAGTGTTTGTCGACATTTTATTGTAGAAATATTACATAATCTTCAAACTGATTTTCAAATAACCGTGACCAACATGTCTGTACTGATTTTTATATATTTCTATATATCAATGCACCAAATCGGCTCTCTGTCTCTGTCAGCAATGATCTCTCTACTTCTCCTCCTGTCACAGATAATTATGTTCTAATAAGAATAGTGTTAGAAAATGACAAAGAGAGTGAGTAAGTATAAACTAACAGTTCTCTTTTATTGTCCGGAATTTCATTGTTACTTACTAAAAAATACAAAAAGAACTCGCAGCAGCACTCAGTGTGTCCAGTTACCTCCACACTGTGCCAAGTTCAAGGTCATAACTGCAAAATGGACCATAAAGTTATATGATTAATATTTGGTGTTTTTTAACCAAATAATAGTTTATTCTGACAAAGTAGAAAGTGTTCCCAAGACCCAGAACCAGTCAGACCTGAGGGCTGTAAAAGCTCAAAATCTGTAATAATAATAATAATAATAATAATAATAATAATAATAATAATGATGATGATGGATTTAGTTGTGACCAACCTATCCTGCTCATCAGGTGCAAGGACATCATTTCAGTTCTCTTAGCGTGTGTCCTTTCTGTACAGCTCCTCTTTGTGCAGCTACACATTAGCATATTATTTGTGTGTTTGTGTGTAGCACCAGGAGCTGACAGCTCAGTATGAGAAGAAGCAGAAGGAGCTGAAGAACCTGTGCATCGAGGAAGGCCAGCTGAAGCGAGCTCAGGCCATGAAGCTGGACAAAGAGTCCAAACAGAACATCCGCAGGCAGAAGAAGAAGGAGATGAAGGAGCAGCACGTTCAGGAAGTCTTGGGGTATTTGATACCTTAATATACATAAAATAATGATTCTCACAGGTCTTTTCTACAGTTTTAGTTGTAAATCTGATAAATGGAAACTGTTGTGCAGGCAGTGCAACCAAATCCATCAGAAGCGTGAGGAGATGGCCGACAAAATCCAAGAGATCTCCAGAGAGACGCAGCAGCTGAAAGCCAAGATCCAGAGCCTGAGAGACGTCTGCAGCAAAGAGACGGAGAAAGCTCAGGTACGCCTCCACCTCCTACACGTCTACACCTCACGTGTTCTTATATGAGCCTAACGTGTTCAACTCGACTCTGTCCAGGCTCTGTACGACACCCTGTCCACCTCGATGGACGAGCTGCACCGGAGAATCGAGATGCACACAGCGGACCTGAAACGTGACGTCACCAAGATGTCTGCAAACTTTTAAAAGATCTTTGAACATGTTTGTCATCACATTTCTGTCTGCTTTTACTTCACTGTTATGTGTTTTTACTCTTCTAACCTTTTGTTGTCTTTTTCACCTTTTTATTATTTAAATGTTTAAACTAGAGTTGTATATGAATGAAAGTCATCTTTGTTATTGGTTAATAAATCTGATCAGTCCAGACTGTGCAGCTCAGTCTTCAGAATGATGTTCAGGAGCGTCATGATGTAAAGGTTGTTGCACTCATGTCGCCCTGAGGTGAGACATTCTGTACATTTGTTCTGTGATCAGCCAAAACTCAACCTGCTTTCTAAAACCTCCATAAACTTACAAGTCCAGTACAATAAAACAACACTATAAAATTAAGACTGCTTTGATTTTATATGCTGGAGAAAAAAAGTTGGCACTCAAGCGTGTTGGTTCCTACTGAAGACACAAATCTTAAAGAATGGGTCATAAATATTTTTAAAGGTTTTAGAAAGAAAGAAGAAGAAAGAGAGTTCATGTCTGGTTGTTTGTGTGTGTACACAAGCTCAATACTTCTTCCACATCCCCAGAATACAGCCTTTAAAGGACCATCGCTGTGTGTTTGTTTTAGAACACTGGTTTTCTGCCATGCCTGTATAATATTCCTTAATGCTGTTGTAGTTTTGTGATCCGTCACTGTGTAATTGTTTCAAAATGAAGCAGTTTAAACTAATTTACTTACATTTAAACTGCTGATCACACAAAAATAATGTAACATGTAGGCTTCAACAATTACTACAGATTGGAAGTACGCTGTCATAATTAATGTTTTTTTTATGAATGGAAGTGATAGTCCAAATATTTAAAGTTTTACAGCCTCCATTTATATTCAATAATGCTTTTAAAAGTCCATGTTGACTTCAACCATGATAACTGAATCAGTGATTTAGTTCAAATGTACTAAACTCTAGGACTCTGTCCAATAATACATGACTCAGTTTAAACAGAATCTTCAGAACACTGCTTCATGGTGAATAAATAAACATTACAAAAGGACAAGAACAATTGTTTTAATATAAATAGATTACGTAGAATCTTAAAAAATGTGTTCAAGGTAAATGTGCAGGAAAATGAGGTTTAAGTTTCTTATGAAAAAAGCTTCAAAATCATCCTAGAAAGAAATTCAGCAGCACCAACGTGTCTGTGCTGGTGAATTAAGCTCATCACTGCAGGAATGGTGATGGCTTAAAGAGGAGATCCCCAGCATGTGTCCCTACAGGGCTGCTACAGCTGCTGGACCAGGACTGATGCCTTCGTGTTCGGGCTCCTGTCTGGGTCTGTCCTCTAAGTTAGGACGTGACTTGTTGGACTTCTTGAACGTGGCCAGCTGAGCTTTGTACTCTTTGGCCTGAGTCCTGGCTGAGCGCAGCTCCACACGCAGCTCGTTAATTTCGGTGATCAGAGTCATATTCTCCTGCAGAGAGGACGAATAACATGTCTTCAGTGAAGCTCTAGCTCAGACTCAGACGTTTTCCGTCATTTTAAACAACATGAGACTTGAATCTCTAACGACAGCTTCTGTTTATAATTTACCTTCATGATCTTGACGTAGACTTTGTCGTGCTCCTCTTCAGATTTGGCCAGCCTTGTCTTCAGACCGTTAACTGTCTTCTCCATGTATTCACGCTGGCGACAGAGCACCCTCTGAAGATCTTGGTCCACGTTGCTTTTCTGCACCTTTGAAACATCACACACACACACACACACACACACACACACAGTTAGAATACTCCCTGCATTTCTTACAGTGTATCTATCTCTCTGCAACTCTCAATAAGTCTGTGTTTCTAAGTAGGATGGGCCCACAGCCATGAACTCTCATCTACTCTCTGTGAAGCACTCACCCTATCATCCAGCGGTACATAATGAGAATACATCATCCGCACGCTGTCCTTTAGTTTCTTGGGCTCCTGGATGAAGCCCACACAGTTATGGAGGTCTGACTTGAGCCCCCGTAGATGTGTCTCCAGATCTTTCACCTGTCCACAAAAAATCTTCATGAATCAGGAAGTATTATTTTTATTTATTTCTCCTTTCTGTCAGATCTGCTCTATATGAAAAAGTTCCTGAGATAACTTCTGTTATGATTTGGCTGTTTTAGGTACGTGCTCACTTTCAGCATCTCCTTATGCATCTCTGTATCTTTGGTCCTCAGTTTGAGCCTCAGGTCAGACACTGTGAGCTTCAGCTGAGTGTTGCTCTTGTCGATCTGCACCAGCTCCTGCTCCAGCTGTCAGACCGCACAAATGGCACATCACTGTCAACACATTTGATCAGTTCACCCAAAACAACACAGAGCATGCAGCATTTCTTAAAAACATACAAGCAACATTAGAAGAACAACTTAGAATCTGATATTGTTTTAGAACTGGGCAGTGACTGAAGTGACTGTGACTGGCCTGTGACCAGACAAAATTACTTGTTAAAATGGACACAAGTTTAATTTTTAAGATGTTGTTTTGATAAATATTTTAATGAAACCTGGCTATATTCTGGACTGTCGAATGCTGCGGCACACACACACACGTGCAGACCTGATGGATCCGCTCCTTTTTCTCGCTGATCTCATCTTGTTGAGGCTCAATCTGCTTCTTCAACTCGTTTAACTGGAAGTCGAGAACAAACTTCAACTTCTCCAGTTCCTGGTTCTTCTTCTTCAAGCTGGAGATGGTCTTATCCTATGGGTGGAGGGAATTAAGGAAGAAAGTATGTTTTTTTTTGTGTTGACTTTTTATGAAATGACTGCAGCAGGACATAATTTCCAGACTAAGAACTAGTCAAAGTGTTAAAGGAGACCTCATATTTCATGTATGGTGAAACAAAAAGCAAAAGGTATAGGGCGTGACATAAAATGTAAACACTCTAAACGTTGCTGTATATGAGTCTAATCTATTTGAATGTGAAACGTTGAAGGCCTGATCTCGGCCACCTTGTCCTGGTTGGTCTTTTCGTGTCCGGAGATCTGCCTCTTCAGCTCCTCAATGTCGCTCTCTAGAGAGCGGATCAACCCCAGCAGCCTCTGCCGCTCCTGCTTCAGCTTGTTTATGTCTGTACACCTGTCATTGATTTGTTTCTGCAGACTGTAGAACTGCGATCACACAGTCGTCCACAGAGAGGAAGAAGGGACACAAAGATTACATGAGAGGCAGAAAGAGTGCAGTAACAAGCAGTGGAACGTAAAACTGTACTGTTGTCAGTCTGTGCTGAGTGCTCACCTTCTGTGTCATCAAAGCAATTTCTCCTTTCAGGTTGGTGTTGATCTCCTTCTCAGTGTGCAGTTTCTTCTCATAGTTGATTGTGATTTTACGGATCATGCTCTCCTCATCCTCCTCTACTTGCCTTATCAACTCTTTATACTCACAGATCTGCTGCTGTGTATCGTCCTGACACTATGCAAAGTCAGAGAAGGACAGAATCAATGTGGACTAAAGAACTTCATTGATTTCATGCGGCATCCCTGCTACTTCATACTCCACCATCTGACTAACCTGAGCCAGGATCTGAGTCTTGTCCTGCAGCTTGGCCTCGTACTGCTGCGTCAGTTCCTCCATTGCTAGCTTTCTGCTCTCCTCTGCGGCCTTCAGCTGCTTCTCATAGTCCTCCTGCATTCTCTCATATTTACGATGGAGGTCCTGGAATCTCTCGTGCTCCACAACCAGCTTCTGGTTGTAGGCTAACTCTTTGTATGATTGATTGATAGTTAAACAGATTGATCGACCCTCGTAGACAGTAAAGATACACAGTCACTGATTGTGTGGACACTGATCCTTCTTACCTGAATCCTTCATCTCTTTTGAGTGTTTCACAGTGACTTCTGCAGAGCTCTCCTGGTGCTCACGTTCCTGCTTTTCCATCTCTGTCTTCATGGCCTACAGGTGTATGTTATCGTAAATGGTAAATGGACTGCGCCTTTCTTGTCTTCTCAAAGCGCTTTTACACTACATATCTCTCATTCACCCATTCACACACATTCATACACTGATGGCATTGCCTCCCAGGAAAGGTGCCAACTGCTCATCAGTTTTAGGTATTAACTGATGGTGCATTCACATCGATCATGTGATTAGTGGACGACCCACTCTACCTCTTGAGCCACGGCAGATTAGACAATGAAGTCATTTGAAGTGGGGTTATATGAAATACTGATCCGTAGCCGGTGTAATACATACAGTAGACAGCGGTCGGTGCACCCCAAGTTTGAAGAGGCACCACGGAAGATATGCAATGTACTGCTGTAGATGAGGGCAGCAACAAAATGTATTTTAGCCACCTAAAAAAGGCAAACCTAAAGATTCAGTCTATGAATTATTAATTGATTAATTTGAAATATTTAGAATATTTTTACCACTTTACCTAACAGAAACTGAACTTATACTGATCTATTCTCTCTTCAAAGCCACTTCATTAACAAATAACGTCATTTTACCTCATAGAACACAGAAGTTGCTGGTCCACTGCTGCCTCAGTCAGGTAGTTTGGGTTAATGTGAGACTGTGAGGTGTTTTATCACGTTGGTTATGTGGCTAAAACACATTTTGTTGCTGCCTCCATCCACAGATCTTCCGTGCTGGCCACCCTGTTTGCCTCTCTGTCTACTGTAACACACTGACTGTGGATCAGTGCATCATACAATCCCACTTTGAATAAATCAAACTAACCCTTTAAGTTATACAGTACAATACTTCCAAAGGCAAAAACTTAGAGGCATGCAAACCTTTCAAATAGGCTGTCGGTATTATTTTCCTAATTCTTTAGAAATGTACCACTACAAAGTAACTAAGTAATATTGATACAAGAAACTGAGTCATAGTAATGAACTACATGCATAGTTGGCTTCTGGAAGACATTTTGATCTTTGTGATGTAAAATGAAGGTCTTTGGTATATTTGGAGTGGAGCTGTCTGGTAGGTGAGCAGACCTGTTGTGTTGTTTTCAGGGATTCTATCTGCTGGCTGAACTTGTCAGAAAGCTCCTTCATCTTCTCGTTGTAGTTCATGTCCTTCAGGCGGAGCTGGTACTCATTCTCCATCTGCAGCTCCTCCAGACGCATCTTCAGCTCCAGCATGTTCTGAGTCTGCAACACAGGCAGACAGAAACACAGGATAATTACTGACCAACTGCTATATGATTATTATGTCACCTATCTATGGAGTCATAGGAGGCACAGAAGAAAGAAGATTTTTTACACAAAAATAATCCTATTTTTTCTTATAATATTATTTTTAAATATAATAATATTTTATCCTTCAATTTTTCCATAATATTTTCCTTATTTTTGCTAATTCTTGAAGGGCCAAGCTGTCAATCACCTGCATGTGCAGTATGAATGTGGTCATGGTTTAAATTGCAGGACACATCACGGCAGAAACAGAGCAAGAGTTATGGAGAGGTGTCCAACAAGTTCTTTTAACACTTACTGAGTTATTCCTCTTTTTATTTCTACATGGATTTTCTTGTTATTTACACATACATGTATGACACTCCAAGCTCAATGAGATCAGTTGAGGCCAAGAACACTGACAGAAATGCAAGAAAAATGGCCTAATGCATACATAAACACACACACACACACACACAAACACACACAGACCTTCTCCTCCAGGTCTGACTTGGTTGCAAGGATCTCTTCAGTGTGGATGATCTGCCTGTTGCTCTTCAGTCCTCTGCCCTCCTTATCGATGATCTTCCACATCAACAGGCAGCCATCTTCAGACACTGTCAGCAGGAACTGTTCATCAAACGTGATCACCATCTGAGGACGCACAAAGTTTGTGTGTGGACTTTTTTCTAACCCTCTGTCAGTTCAGTGTTCGTACAGCACACATCAACACTGACCTTGGTGATGGGGCCACAGTGAGCCTGGTACATGATCCATTCCTTCTGGATGGGTAACGGGTACTTAATGGCTCTGATGGTTCCACTGGACGTCCCAGTGAAGACAACCCTTCCAGAGTGAGACACTGCCACAGCAGTCTGAGCTACCTCATCAGCAGGAACCTCCTTCAGGACCTGTGGAACCAATGAGCAAGAGTTTCATGGTGATATGTATTAATCTCACTACACTTCCATTCATAATCATTTATGGAAACTCTGAAGCGAAACTCAAAAGAGATACAGGAGTGTTTTTGTTGTTACTGACTTGACAATCTTGGATCTCCTTCAGAGTGAGGTCTGATCCCACAGCCAGGATGGTCTTACAGTCTGAAGAGAAGGCCACACCTGTGTAGCTGCAGGAATTGAGGACGCTCTCAGACTCACGCTTGCCGGTCTGTGTGCTCCACTCGTACACCGCACCATCCATTCCACATGACACCAGGCGGCTGTCGTCCAGGCTCCATTCAATGCCACGCACCTGCAAATAAAAGGTTTGAACTAGATGTGTGGCAGCTTTTAGAAGAAACATGGTTATGGCTGCCCAGTGGTTTAAAAGATATGACCAGTCTCACTGACTGATGTGCAGCATGATGAAGACTCACTTGTCACTCCTGCCTGGCTCACCTTTCCATTGTGGCCCTTCAGATTGAGGATGTTCTCAAAAGAGGTGACAGAGTAGATATGGATGACGTTTCCATTGCCAGCTGCAAACATGTGGCCACCGTGGCTAAAAGCACACTACGATGTGGAGAGAGGGTGAAAGTGCATCATGTGGCTGTGGCTGGCTTAGACGTACTGGGAAAACACACACACACACACTCACACATATAACCCACCTCTCTGCAGCCTCGCACATTAAACTCCTTGAAGGTGCGGATGTCATCGATGAGCAGGTTCATCAGCCGGAGTTTGTCTGAAAAGCCCACCAGGATGAAAAGGCCAGTGGGGTGCAGAGCCACGCTGTACGCCTCCTCCTGGAACTCTTTGTACAGCTCCAACACTCTAGTTACAATTCACAGAGAGAAGCAATGAAGAGACACACTGAGCATGTCATACTGAGATTCTGTCTTTATTGCCATCTGTGTGTCAGCAAACATCAACATGCAGTATAAAACACTTAAATAATTCTGAGATTGTGTGGAGAAAATAAGTAAATACATCACTCAACAGTGATTACAAAAAGCAAAGGGCTTAGGTGTGATTTTGTCTCTTACTTTGTTTCATAGTTCCAGATGCGGACAGAGTGATCCAGAGAGCTCGTGGCTACGAGAGGCTTTCGGATGCAGATGGATAAACCAGTGATGGACTTAGAGTGAAAAGGCTGCAACAGGAACTCAAAGTCTACGTGTTCATCCTGATGGACAGAGTTACAAACCGTGAAACCATTTTAGGATAAACATACAGATCTGAAGGGGAAGTCGCAGTAAAACATGAAGGGGAAGAAAGAGAGTGAAGGAAGACAAGAGGAAGAATCCATGGAGGCAATGGAAGGAGGAGACACATATTTGATTGGCTTTGTCAGATGACATCAGATTGCCTTGGTCTCATTGAAATGAAGGAGGACACAGTGCTATTTGAACACTGTCAGCGGATGTGCTGGTAGAGGTGACTGTTGTACCTTGTTTATGTCCACAGAGGACATGCTGCAGCTGTACAGCTGTCCGCTGTCTGTGCTGATGGCCAGAGTCTCCTCTGCTGGACTGATGCACATGGTGTCAATCTCCTGGCATTCAGCTGGGGTCAGTTCATTGCTGTATGAGTCTGGAGGGATCTGACAGAAGAAAAAAAAATACACGTGATCACTTTGAAACACACACAGAGGCTCCAGTAGCACTGTTACCTGAGTTTATCATTTACCCGTATCTCTCTGCTTCTTCTATAACTGTCCTCCTCGTTCTTTTTAAAAAGGCACACTGTGCCAGGCCCCAAAGAGCAAGCAAAGCCTTTGGAGTAGGACAGAATGGCTGTGATGCGAGGCACGTTGGGACCTTCATCCACGTCAGCGTCTGTGATCTTCTTCATTTCAACATGCCTGTGAAGTGGATCAATGAAATTTACAGCAGGGTGATTCATTAAAAACAAACAGATGCACCAAAAGTTTGTTGTTCATTTGTGTAAAGTAAAGTTGGTTTGGTTGAGAGACCCGATGACATAGCAGGGAGTCTATGAGTTTCTCCTTGGAAGGGAAGAGTGAGACGAACGGGGATTCCGTTTGTTGCATACCACTAGACTGCTTACCACTAGATGGCACCAAATCCTCCACACTGGTCCTTAAACTGTGTTTCTTTTTGTCAAACTATTGTTCTTATTGTTTTTGGAGAACACTGGAGCTCTATGGCACTGAAGAATAAGATATCAGGCTTTGATGCACAGTGAATATGTGTTAGCAGAGGTGGCGCAAAGTCACAAGTAAATCTCAAGTCTTGGCTATAAAAACCTAAATCAAGTCTGTGTTTGAAACATTTAGTTTTGGAGTCTAAACAAGTAACTATGCACCTTTTTAACAGAGAAAATGACACAACTAATGTCTTGACTTTTCAGTAAACTTAAAGTAAAATGATCAGATGTGACACAGTTCTGGACTCTCACCATAGCTGACCTTTGCTACACATTTACTGGATGTGAGCTATGGGTGTATAAAGCAATATGTGGATTGTAACAATGTTACAAATGAACGTGGTCCATCTACTGACCTGTCAGACTGCTCCTGCACAGCCTTAGAAGCCATGTTAATCTCCCTCCGCAGTTCTCCAGACTCAAACACCAGCAGCCTGCCCTTGTCTGTCCCAGCGATCATACGCTCCATCGTCACCCAGGTATGACACAGGAAGTTGATGGACTCCACTTTGGGGAAGCTGCTCTGTTTCAGGGCTCCCTCTGAGTAACGGAAAAGCTTGAACACGCCATTTCCGCTCACACAGAGCTGCATGTTATTGTGAGGGTTGAAGCTGACCTGACGGGACATCAGTAGAATAATATAACATGTTCAGAGCACGTACACATGTTGGTGCATTGCTACTGCATGGATCACTCACCTGGGAAACAGGATTATTTGAGTTGCTGGTCTTCACTGTTGCCAGGACTTTCTGTTTTTCCCAAAGCCAGAAGATCAGGGTCCACTCTGGACCACCCGTTTGGCCTATTAGGTACTTGGAATCAGGGGAGAAAGCCATGCAAACAAACTCCTGAACAAGCAGGTCTCCTGCAGTCAGAACCTTTCTCTTCCTGCCCTGCTCATGCTGAAGGTCGAACACCGTGATGGTGGCCTTCTCGCCACACTCTGACACAGCCAGGTAACGTCTGTTGGCACTGATGGCCAGAGCACGCATGCCCTGGCTTTTGTCTGAGCCTGTAGAGACAAGAGAAATGGACATAACTGACATGAGCAACGTAAAAATTAATTTCATAGGACTAATATTCATTGTAATCAATTCACTTCAGTGTTATTTATATAACATCAAATCATAAGA
Organism: Sciaenops ocellatus; assembly: GCA_033000465.1. NCBI lineage: Eukaryota > Metazoa > Chordata > Actinopteri > Sciaenidae > Sciaenops > Sciaenops ocellatus. Next base: position 4,571,875 of record CP136884.1, on the reverse strand, counting down.
GAAGTTACCTCAAGGCACTTCTTTTTAATACCGCAAGACATGAAGGTGCTTCAACTCCTTATACAATGACTTTGACAGGTTCAAAAGCATCATGGTCTAACACCTAACAATGACTCAGATTACCTGGAATGAACCTCTGACATCTTTGGACGGTGTTGTAGCACACACAGTTGTTTCCGCAGGGAAAAACGACAGTTTGCTCGTCGAAGAAACACAAATTGTTCCTCACACCTGTCCGGAGACCGAAGGTGAAATGGGACTGCGCGACAACAGTCGCCATTCTCAGCGGGACTTTAACGTTTTTTAAGCCGCAAACAGACTTAAAATTTACTGAAATCTACAAAGACTCTCCACAGAAGACGACTGCTTCCGCTAACGTACATGAATTCAGTTTTCAAAGCCAGAAAGAAGCACACACAACTTAGTGAAACGACAGGTACGCAAGTGTAACCCAAATTAGAGTCATGTCGCTAGGCAACCCGGGAAATCCCGCGAGAACGCTTTTAAAGCTCCCTCTCCACAGACACTGTTCGTGTTTCCCATGTCCCCTACTTGTTTTTTTAGTAGTGCACATTTCTAATGAAACTATTGCTTTTGCCTGCTAAATTCTAATAATGTAATAACGTGTTTGTGTGTTTCTTTCAAAATGACACGCATCATCTCGCGGGATTTCGGGGGTTGCCTAGCGACGCAACTCTTGTTAATCAAGGAGCAGTGACAGTAAAAAGTAGGGTTCAGCTCGGTCTCGTGGCGGACTGTTCTCAAGCAGTGTACTTACCTTACTTGAATGCTAGTAGTCTCATACTAGACTAGACTTATGATATTATAATACTACTTAATACTTACAGAAGGAATATTATAGGTTTTGCTCCACTACATCTGTTTCATAGCCATACTAGTTACATGTTAAGATTAAACATGAAAGATTTGTCAATATGTACAGTGTGACGTCACGCCCATTAATTAATTTAAGATTGATTAAAATTTTACAAACAAAATCATTTTAGAAAAAAGACACATTGTTATAGATTACTACCCTGAGTAGGTGTGAGCTTCAGCAATAATTAAACACTATAATACATAATATGATAATGAAACTCCATAATGAGTACTCAACTTTCGATGCCTTAAGTACAGTTTGCTGATCATTTGCACTTTTATCTAAGTAGGATTATGAATGCAGGACTGAAACTAAAAAATTCAGGTCTGTAAATGAGTGAACAGTCTGTATTTGAGTATTCAGATAGCACAAATATTCAGATATTTGTAATAAACTTAAAATTAACGTTGGGGGTTAAAATATTATTTGAAACAAATGACTTATTGGACAGTGATCCAACAGTCCTGGTGCAACATGCTGCCTGATTTGTTTTCTGATGCCTGCTACGTGGCTGTGGATCAGGTTGTTTGAGTTGGCAGCAGTGGGAGTTAAACATTTCCTTTGCCATAAATAAATCACAGAAATTCAGATTGCATATGTCAAAGGCTTTAATGGAATGATTCAATGACAACAGTGAGTGCTTTTTGCATCCAAGACCTTCATTTGAACACAGCAACTATTTAGCAAATCTGAATACTTATCTAAGCCTGCATGGTCAAGGCCCACAGAGACCAAAACTAATGATGCATTTGGGCAACCCTTGTCACATCTCGTGCTAGTTTAGTGCCAAGTTTCCAACTTTAGCACCAGGAAGTTGCCTTTAACAGGAAGACAAACTAGTAAATATCAGTGGTGACCTGAGACAAGTCCTATGATAACAGAGTTTACTGTCAACCTCAACATACTGTATCACAGACTAACAGCGTAGCAGGTTAATGGTACTGAACCCATAAAGCCTGCATTTATCTACAACCTGTTAACAACAGCTGGACGCTTCATTCTTGACATTGAAAACAGCAGTCGAGAAGCAAGTTCAGTTCAAAGTCCACTTGCTTGCTTGTTCTGAACTTTTGCCCATATCACATGGTCTCAATCAGCAGATGGATTTTGCTCAGTTGTCAGGAAAATGTAGGTGTTCAAACATTCCATTATACAAAAAAAAAAAAAAAACTATCCATCCACTTGCTGATGATATGGTCAAAACATTTGGAACAAGCACGATCTTTAGTTAGGATTGTTTTTAGAAAGAAAAAACAGGCTTAGGTCTGACTGTCAGTATTTACATTTTGCAGAGCGTTTTCATTGTTCAATTCATGCGATGCACAATATCACTGAGAGATGAGCTAATAGAATGCTGCAGGGATGACATATTTTGAAGGCCCAAAAGATTGATATCGCCCCATCCAATACTGGATTTTGCATTATTGCAGAAAATAAGCTCTGTGGTGAACAAAAGTTTATCATACACCAATTTCAATGCAATTGCCAGTAGTAAAAAGCTAATACTAGGCTATAAACAAACTACATCACAGTCACTTGACTTTAATGTCACCACTAAGCTTATAATTTATTCATGGAAGCTTGTAATTAAAATCTATGAGTAGTTTTTCACGAGCATCAGTATAAACACAACGAGGCTGTAAAGGCGGAGTAGTAAGTAGATACGTTTTTGTGTTCAACATGATGGTCGATAACTTCTGTAGTCTTGTTAAGCAACTTGTTAGCAACCACTTTTATTAAGACACGTAAAAGCTTCAAAATTCATGTGGGGTATTTACTGACGTATTTTGTGTAAAATTCTCTTAAGCTTGTATTAACCACAGAACTTATTTAGAGCATCTAACCAAAAACACATTTACTTTTAGATGAGGGAACCAGAAGTGCTAAAATGCTGACTCATTTCTAAGTATGAGGACTTATTCCTACAGCACTCTACACCCAATAGATACAAAATGGCTGATGATTCCTAACATTACTGATGTTAATAAATGAACCACCTAAACGCACCATTAAAAGGTCCAGTGTGTAGGATTTTGTGGCATCTAACGGTGTAACTGAGGAACGCAACCCCCTTATTTCACCTTCTCCTTCCTTGGCACGAAACAGAGCCAGTGTTCAGTTTGTCTGTTCTGGAATACTGTACAAACATGGTGTTTAAACATGCTGGACTCTGCTGAAATAAAAGACTCATTCCAATGTAACAAAAACACAAATTCTTATTTTCAGGTGATTAGACGCTAATGAAAACATAGTATTCAGTTTGTCATATTCTGTAAATAGGGCTCCATAAATCTGACACACTGGACCTTTAAACAACACTGAGACATCCTCAGAACAGTTGTGTTCTCCACATTTGGTCAAACGTGAACTGCACTTCTCTGATACATCTGAACTTGAAATGCAGACTTAGACAAATAAACCACGTAAACTTAAACGTAGTTTCCTTTCAGTTCTATCAGGGATGTTGTCGACCTGTTCATTAGTGGAGGTGGATACATTTCACAGACTACTTGATGCCCCTTTTAAGGTTTAGCTTATTTCAACATTTTCACATTTAGAACTTTGTCGTGGGAAAAAATAAAAATCCATATTGGATCACAAAAGAGTTATGTGCAATAAAAGATGTAGAAAAACATGTATAAGCACAGATTTCCTTTAAGTGTAATAAAGCCCTTTGCTATACTAATTAACATTCTAGACTAATATTCCTTTATAGATAATAGGGTCTCAGGAGTATATAAGCTACAGTATAATACACTATACACATCAATGGGCTTGCTTTTGGACCACTGTTAAGCTTTCTATGTCCTCCACAAGATGTTGGAGAATCTCTGGCCCAGCAGGAGGCAGTCTTGATTAGCAGGTGATGACGAGGGCGTTCAGAGACTGCTGACTCTGTGTTCGCTCCAGAGGTCCACCAGTAGACAGAATCTCACAGGCAGCCAGTTCATGATAGAGAGCGTTGAGCACCTCCAGAATGTGGGCCTTCCCTGCGCAAAAACAGAACAGATGCGACCGCTGAGGGAACCACGTTACGGACGACCTGACGAGAGTTTAATTCAATCCCCCTACCCCAGAGTAACTGTAAATTTTCATCATCACATTTCACAGGACTTGTATTGATTTTATTGGGCGTGTGAGCTCCACTAACCGTGCTGCGGGTCGCTGCAAGACTCCAAAGTGCTGAGCAAGATTTTCCCAAGAGACCGCCGCGAGACGTTCTGAAACAAGAGACAACTGTTCTCAGATGGCTATCAGGCAATTAACAGGCGTTTTAACAGGCAATCACAGTCTTGTAACCACAGAGGGCCCCACACATGTTCAACAAGTGACATTAATTATTGCTCTCAGATATGTAATCTATCTTCCATTGTTAGAGTTAGATCACAGAAGAATGGACAAACAAACTTGTTAGTCCTGACAGGTCTGTTTACTGATTCAACAGGTCAAAGTGGACTTTTCATTTCAAAGTATCAGTAAGTGAAAATACATCTGGAGGCCAGTGAATACTTTCAGTTTTCTTTCTTTCTGTCTGACCAGAGAAAATCATTTCAGTGCAGCGTGGGTGGATTTCTTTCCACTGCCAACCCAGAAAAAATGATTTTCAGTCGAGAGTTTTAGTCAAAATAATGGTCTGACTGCTGTTTACAAGATTTTCAGTGCGCTATAAAATCAAAACAACATGTTTGGACCATGTTGAATTTTAACACAAAGTCTTGGTTTTTAGCAGCTTTGATCTCTTCAGACTCAGCAGTGGGAGTCTTGTACAGTAAGCGTGACTGACTAACCAAGTCTCTGAGCTGCTGGAGGAGCTGCAAGATGTCCACGAGTTTCTCCTCCACCAGCGACAGACGGACCCTCTCCGTCTCCAGCATCTGCAGCTCCATCTGAAGCAGCTCCGTCTCCTCCGCCTTCTGCTGCAGCTCCTGCACCAGAGAGTCCTTCATCTGGAAGACACAACACAAACCAGTAAACTCTCTCTGCCTGACACAGGGCGAGGTCTCGTTGTGGTTTGTCTTACGTTACTCTTACAATTTACAGACAGAACACTACTATCTACTTATAAAGTAATCTGATATAAGGAACAAAATAGAAACCAAGTAGAATAGCGTCTGATTAAAGGACCGGTGTATAGAATTTAGTGGCATCTAGCAGTGCAGTTGGTGAAAGAGAAACTATGGTGCCTGAAAAACAGTCCATTCTTGGCTACTAAATGTATAGTGGACTCCACAAAGTCTGCAGATATAAAGGTTCATGCTAAAGTAACAGAAACATAACAATCCTTATTTTCAGGTGATTATACGCTAATGAAAACATAGTCATGCATATAATATTCCATTTCTGACATATTATGTCAACAGAGCATCCTAAATCTGACACACTGGACCATTAATAAAGTCAAAGAAATATTGATCTTGAACATTTGATACCAGTTTTCAGGTAAAGTTGGTGGAATGATATACCATGAGCAAAGAAAAGTAATTTCTCTGTAGTGTCAATGAAAACGTAGTTATGTATTTTATATTCCATTTCTGCCATGTGTGTATTCACATTGGCCTTTACTGCTTATACTAGGTACAATTCTGTAGTAATTCCAACTCAATAGTGGACTCTACATACTTTGTCATAGTAGCTTGTTGGTTTTGGAACTGGTGTCAAAGAAATCTGTGTAATTTACTGACTTCAGCTAACTGGAAATAATACAAGATGTGTGTCAGTCAAGCGTGGTCCTTTGGGACCTTTTTACTGACAGTTAGACAAAAAGAAAGCAAAATGTTTTCAATTATTTAATAATGTTCTTTTTTCTTTTTAAATGTGTCTGTCTGGTTTTCCTCCTTGAACTGTCTCGCCACTCTTTAAATCTTTTCCAACTGTGAGCAGCTCCTCCCTTTCCTTTGTGTGTTATACTGTGGGACAATAGTTCAACTGATCAGACAAATTTAAAAAGAACAGTTCTTGCACACAAAGTCTCAGTGACAGGTGTGTCGAATCAACAACTCCAAATTTCCATCTCTTAAACTCACTTTCAACACTACATGCTCTGCATACTTTAAATATTTTACATTTTAAGGATAAGACTGACGTTATTCTACATTTTTCCTATTGTCAATAAAATCCATGAAAAGCCCCAAACCAACAACGTGTTAATCCGTCTCTCAGTACTCATTGACTTCCCTACCCGCCTGTGGTGCTCCAAACTCACTGGTTTCAACAGAGGATGTAAATCACAAATATATATTAATTATTATAAAACGCTCATATATCAGAGTTTCTTAAAACAGCTGGGCACTGCATTTTTTTTTTTCAAAAGTTACCCTAACAGGAATAAATTGTTTACTTAGGGAACTATTTCCAGCAGGGGATTAATACACATTTGGTGCTTTAGTGAATATTTACAGCAGCGGGACGCTGTGTGTGTGACTGAGTCAAAATAAACTCCAGTGTGTGTTCATGGTGATGAAGGAACACGTCGTCCGGTGCAACAGTGTGTCAGTGATGTAGTTTTTTAACAGTTTTCGGACAACTATGGAGCTCTGTGGCACAGAGGAAGCTGATCCATCAGGCTTTGGATACACACACAACACTTGTTAATAAAACATATTCATTGTTAGTCTGGCTTTTTTCGTGGGGTTTGTTGAAAATGTGAAAAATGTAGAATTACGCTAACCTTATCCTTTTAGACCAAACATAGATTAAACAGCTTGTTATTACAAGAGCAGCTGGATATGTCACTCTAAGAGATGTACGTGTTTATCCTGTAGACCTGCTAAACATCTTAATACAGTATAAATATACCAAATGTAAATGTATGTCAAATGTTGAGGTTAGAGTGAGTTCTCAGCCCACGTCGTGTAGCTTAGCTTGCCAAAAATATTGGAAATCCCTGCAGTGCACCTTTACGTCATAGCATATTGAGGGACAAGGGTCTCACCCCACACATCCTGCACATAAACAAAGCCTCACAGTCAGGACTTTGTTTAGCTTAAACTTTTCCTCTCCGAGTGCTGAGACGTTCTGGGAACACATTACGTCACGGTTCCCCTTTTGCCCGTCTTCCTGTGTTGTGAAAATACTACTCGAGTGTAACAGGAGAGCTTTAATTTATGATATTCTTAAGTGTCATTCGGGACAAGGGGGGAGTGTTTCTGTGGTCGGCTCCAGTGAGAAACAGCTGCAAACACACCCACACACCCACACACCCACACACACATACAGAGGGAGGCTCTGGTGCCGATGCTGGTGGTTTGGTTAGGTGGAAGCTGCAGGATCACGCCACTAGCTGTGGTTTCGCCTTTGAAGCCTTCCACTTTCATAACAACCTTCAGCAGTCCTCTCTAATCTAGTTTAACACCATACACATAGCCACAAAATGACTTATGATGTAAAGCAAGGCAAAAACATTGTCCAGAGAGAACAGTCGAATGTAAAAGGATCCAAAAGGATCCAGCAGCCCACCCTGGTGTGATGGAGGTCAGTGGTGGTTTGTACCTGGTCCATGTCTATCTCAGCCTGGCTCTCCTTCAGCTCCAGTTGCTTATGCAACCTGGTCACCCTCTCCAGGAGCTCCACCACAGCACTGCAGCTCTCCTCGCTCCTCGAGCTCCCGAAATTTGACATCAGCTTCTTGAACGCCTTGTCGTCGCACCTGATCAACAGCACGCACCAGAGGACAGAGGCAGCAATAGATGAAGAGTTTGACAAACGTAGGGGAATGATGTGTCTCTCTACTGTGTTTTGGGGCAGTAATATTGGCAGTGTTTTGTTGTGTATTCAGTCTCAACATTTTCTATTGCATGGCAACTTTTGAGCACACTTGTTGACTTGTTCAGATGTTTTCCATGTGTGTTCTCAAACCAGCATCAACACCAATCCTTCAGACTTCTGACTATTTGATATTTACTTCCGTCATTTCATGAACAAACAGTTGAGTGTTTGCTTCTTCCTCCAGATGGTAGACTTTCCTCCCCCTCATTCCTTTTTGTTCCTCTCACCGTGCTTCCTATTGTCTAATCCCCCTGGCCCACAGAGCTCTATAGGCTATAGTGACTGATTTAGACTCCCTTTACTTTCTGGAGTAAAAGACATTGAACCTAAAAGTGACAGTTTTAGACAATCCTAGTATCCAAAGACCTTTCTGTGCTAATCACCTCTTGCTAAGTGCACGAATCCCTTCTGAGTCTCAGCCACTACTCTGTTCTAGAGCACAATCCAAAGAAATCACAGACATGTTATGCAACAACACCCACACAAGTTTCATACCAATGACCACATTTTAAAAAAAACTGACTTCTGCTGGGATGTTGATGGAAAGTTGAAAGGGGGTTTTCAAGAGAATTGTACATCAACAAATGCTAGAAGAAAAAAACACACTAAAGAGGAAATCGAATTAGCACGTATGACCACAGTGTGTCTGTTTGGACTGGACATCAACACCAATCCTTCAGACTTCTGACTATTTGATATTTACTTCCCTGTAGGCGTGAATGTGGTTCTTTTAGCCCTGTGATAGTGGTCGAACAGGCCGCAACCCCTCATGACTTTTCACTTATAGAATTATAGGTAAGTAGTTGACAACTGTGTTTTCCTGCATGGGTGGCAGATGTGAAACTTTGACAAACAGGAACCCACACAAATTTCTTCAGAATTAATTTACAGTAAAGCTCCACTTATCATTTTTCAAAATAATCAAATGAATATGTGTGATTTGAAAAGTGGTTGCGTGGAGTGATGGAGAATTACCCAACACTGCAGCACCACAGAGCTTTTTAGGCTCTTTAGCATATTGTTTTGGTTTTATGGGACATTTACTATGTGGTTCAACTCTAATCTTGGTTACACTGAGCTCCACTATGCTAGCTATCCACCAAATAGTGTCGAGTATGTTACTAGCTTGCTGTAAGGTGGTGCCTTGGTGCTCTAACATAAAGTGATGATGGATGGATGTGCAGTACCTTTCCCCACAGCAAGACAGCCTGGTCAGGATCCTCTTCACCTCGTCCACCTGCCTCTGCTGATCTCCGGTCCACTTGTCCTCCTCCTCGTCGGAGGCCGCCTGGCCCTCCACCGAACGAAACAGCTGCTCCTCCACTATAGACACCACCATACACCATCATCATTAATCTCGTCACTATTATTATTTTCATAGAGGGTGTAGGGGGGAGAATTTGTTCAAAGGAAAATCAATCCACAACTATTTTGAGGCAAAAACTCCTCGCATTCTTATCCAGTGTGAGGTAACATACTGAATCCTCATCTGTAACAGTACATTTACTCTCATTACCCTCAGTAAAGTGGCAATGATTCTCCTCATCGTCGTGCAGTGGAGAGACATTCATGAGAAACATGTCTTACTCTTATCCGGGGTCGTCACAGCACGCCCTGTCGGAGAGCAGCGGTCATGTTGGGAGTCTGAGCAACATCTCTGACCCGGCCTGCTGCCAACACCCATCTGCTGCTCTGCCCTGGTGCTGCTTGGGAGCTGTAGTTTGGACACCTCCGACCTGAAAGAGAACACCATTACACTGTTGCATATAGCTAGTTCTACTGCATGTTCTCTGCAAACACACGACCCGTGTCTTTGCTGACGTGAATGTCTCTGCACATAAACTGGGACTGACCAAGAGGCTAAAACTGCTCTTCAAATTTGCACAGATGAGAAATGTTCAGTCCAAACCAATTGCCAACTTCAAAGGGAACATATCAAGTAACACAAGGCAGTGTGTATTAAGCCACATCTACAACCGCCATGATAATTTTATAGAGGCCTGTGATGTTGTATGCCAAATCTGGGTGGGGTAATTGAAGCCAGACATTGTATCTTTAAGGCATTTTTACAGTAAAGTGGGTCAATGGTAGAAGGGCGCTGTTGCTGTGCAGGAGTTAGCTTGTGAGATGTGAAGTGAAAGCACACTGGCTGACACTGGATGAAGCAAAATATAAAATAAGAACATGATCGCTTTTCTAAGCTCTGCTACATATCCTTTCCGCTGCACTTGAATATGTAACGCTTTTATTCTATGTCATGTTTTCCTTTACGTCAAAGTCACATTCAAACTTTTGTTCCTGAAAAAAACAAAAAGTCTGAGACTGCAGTTTGCTCGGATCAATCGCTCTGTAATGGTTTGAATTTTCTAGGTTTCTCCTGCACTCTGCTCTTTTGTGTTGGGGGAAATCCGATAGGGGGCCTTCGTAAATCACAGAATAAGTGTTTCCAGATGATGATGTCTTGCCGAAAAAAAGAGAAAATCTCAAAAAAGGTTTTCAGCAGCCTGACTCTGAAAGAAAAAAAAAGTCACGGAGCACTCATGCTTATATCCTGTTGGCACGAGGCAGACTATGCCGTAAGACAACATTATACTCTGCATCTGTGTACTACTTTAGGTTTCTTTGTGCAAAAGCGAGGAGAAACGACTGACTTCACTGAAGGTCAATAATTGCAACATGATTTCAGGCAATCAATCAGAGAGCCGTGTTTAAGTTAGTGGGGGCCAGCGGTGGAGGAAAAGAAGGAGTTTAGCTCACGAGGGCCAGCAGCTGCAGTCAGACCGACGTGAACGAACTGGTGCACGGACGTGAACACACACAAAACTTTTGCTGGTTGCTGTGGAGACGCTCGGGCTCTGGAATGAACTGGTGGAAGGCTTTTTCAAATGCAGGCTTTGGTGTGACTAATTGCACTTTAATTGACAGTGGTTGGAGGAAGCCTGCAGCCTGTGTCCTGTGAATACTGTAGCGAGGCCACAGCTTCTAGCTCGGGCCTTTGGCGTGCACAAAGGTTAAAAAAATGGCTTTGTGTCTTGAGAGACAAAAAAGAACTCCAACAGACACACCCTCACTTTTGAGTCTACTAAAAGAATAACCCTGACTGTGACATGAAAAATAGTTCTAATCCTAATTGACTGTTTTTGAGATTTAAGGAGGTTTTCCCATCACATGGTTCGGCAGCGATGTAGCACCCTGAAGTGTTTGGTAATGTTGCTGAGCATGGCAATTCCAACTGGATGAATGCAGACACCTGAAAGTGGTCCAGGCAGACATCCTGGATAGTGGTCAGATTGTGGGATGCAGCAGACAGAGACAAAACTTGATCGGGGTTTCATAAGACAGGCACCATAGATCTCGCCAATGAGCCAAATGCAAACGAAAGCATGTGTGGGTTTGACCTGCCAAGGAGAGTATCTATTCATTTGCCTATTTTACATTTCCCGGACTAAGAGAGAGAGAGAGAGAGAGAGAGAGAGAGTGAGAGAAAGACTTCGTGTCTAAATGAGTGATGATAAATTGTTCAAATTCTCTGATTTTTTACAGAATTAGAATTTCTCTCAAAATGCTGCAGGAATAACATGACTCTACATTTTCAAACAAAATGCAGTGCACACGCCAAAATCCAATTTTGCGTACACGTGATATGCATGACGTAATGTAAAGAGAGACCAAGAGTGCAGAAGGTTGGGGTGGATGTATGAACAGACTTTCATCCATGAGAATGCAGTTTGTGTCCCGTATGTTCACGTAATGTATTTAACTGGATCTTTTTCTAAACCTGACCAAGTAGTTTTGGTGCCTAAACCTAACCAAAGTGCAACCATTCACAACATTAACCTCATGTTTAGTATTGTTACCATGACACTATAGATCACATGAATTTGTTCTTTATGTCTAAAACTCCCTAAATGTGCTATCTCTAACTGTGTAGGAGGATCTGTTGGTAGATTGTAATATCATATTCATTAGTGTGTTTTCATTAGTGTCTAATCACCTTTGTTACCTTAGAATGAGCCTTTTATATCTACAAAGAGAGCCACCATAGTTTGTCCTACACACTTAAAAAGGAGGGGTGAGATGAGTGATATTCAGTTGGTTGCAATCTGCAGCCTCACCTCTCGATGTCACTAAATCTTACACACTTTAATGGGATGTATTGGCGTATCACCTGCGGGCAAAAATGGACTTTGGTGTATGCACTGCACACCTCACTGCTCTCATTGACCATTTTCCAGCAGAATGCTGCTGTTATTTAGTGGCAAAGAAGAAGACAAAGAACAGAAAAAACAGATCTGTGTTTTATAAGGTCATAAATCAGCTGGAGAATCAAAGCAGAAGTTTTCAAGGAAGTGGTCTGAAAGTGGAGCAGATCGATGATCAATTTAACATTTCCTGAACTGCCTGTGTGGCTTTTCCCTCTCCTTTATCACGTTTCTGTATCAAAGGAACATTTTGGTTTATCTGGAACCAAAATTAAAGAGACTTGGAATGATTGTAGACCTTCAGAATAGCATAACAGTCCATGCCATGTAAGGCCTTGGCAGAAAAAATGCATTAGCAGCACAGTTAAATATAAATTGAAGCATTTTGTAGCCTAATTCTTACTACATCCCTCGAGGCACACACGTGAGTAAGCTTCTACATGAAGAGCTCTATTGTGCTACGTCAGGACATTTCTAATTAATAGTATCCTGTATTCTGCCCTATTAGCAAAAGTCTAAAGCCGTTCTTTCAGCTTGTGGGGGGTAGTCCAGCTGTTTGTTGTTAGAGCCAGGACACCCAGAGCCCTCCCTATGTTTATCACAGTGCGGCGCTCAAGTGAACTTTCCATCAACACACAGCCCCAGCACCGTTCCCCCTCCTCCACTCCCCTGAAGAGCAGTTTCCTCTTTCAGGTGTCATCGGTCAATGACAGTCTCCTTTCTCTGCAGAGGTTAAAAATGAGGGCGCTCTGTAAACCTGAGCTTGAACTTGAAGTTCGCTGCTTGTTGATGCCCTGCGGCATGACGAAGACGGGTGACAGGGTCATGTTTACATAGCTGACGGTTATTAATCAAGTCCTCTTGGGTCACACCCGTACAATGACTTGGTTTCTGGGGATACAAATAAAGCAGCTTCAGTGATGTGATTATTGTTTAGCACGAGCTGAGGACTTAATCCCATACCCGATGGCTGTAACATTTACAGAGGGTAGTTAAGCTTTCCTTAGCAAGCAAAGTGCAAAGAAACCCCCAAAGTCAAACAAACAAGGGTATTAAAAGTAGGGGGAAATGTACAGGGAGAGAAGCCCAACATGGGTGGGTGGCATAAGTTTATAAGATATTTTGTGTGTGTTGTTTCTGCTGATGTCAGCATACCTCCAAACCAGAGAGAGGGAGAGCGGGGCAGCGGTTGAATGTGAAAATGAGCCCAGTTGGCAGAGCCGGTTTTTGAAGGCTGTTCAAGAACAACAGTAAGGCAGCAGCAGCAGAATGCCACGGGTCCCACACATCCCTTGAGTGTGTCCTTTCCACATTATTTAAAGGGGAGGAATGCCGTGGCAGCACCTGCTCCACACAATGCTGAGGCTCTTGTGCGAAGGCAGATAAATGGTCTGCTAGACCCTCCTCTCCCCTCCACTCTCAGGCGCCATGCAGAGAGCATGAAAAGGCTGGGAGATTATGCCTCCCCTGGGGCCTGCCTTCAGAGGGCCAGGGGTTAGAGGCATACAGCGAAGAAGTCTGCAGGCGTGCCGATAAAACGAAAAGTGAGTTTTAAACTTGCACACTTAGGACACATGTACGCTCTCTAGAAATCCTCTGGACTGTATAAACAGAGACACCTGGAGTCAAGAGGACAATAAAACTAAAGAGGGTCCGCATGAAAGACGAGCAGAGTTCATTTTGAGGAGTGATTTTATATCTCCACTCCGCATCTTTTCTTTGGAGCACAAAACGAAGAAGCCATTCCTCTCTTGTGGGCCTTGCAAAACATGTCCGTCATTTCATGAACAAACAGTTGAGTGTTTGCTTCTTCCTCCAGATGGTAGACTTTCCTCCCCCTCATTCCTTTTTGTTCCTCTCACCGTGCTTCCTATTGTCTAATCCCCCTGGCCCACAGAGCTCTATAGGCTATAGTGACTGATTTAGACTCCCTTTACTTTCTGGAGTAAAAGACATTGAACCTAAAAGTGACAGTTTTAGACAATCCTAGTATCCAAAGACCTTTCTGTGCTAATCACCTCTTGCTAAGTGCACGAATCCCTTCTGAGTCTCAGCCACTACTCTGTTCTAGAGCACAATCCAAAGAAATCACAGACATGTTATGCAACAACACCCACACAAGTTTCATACCAATGACCACATTTTAAAAAAAACTGACTTCTGCTGGGATGTTGATGGAAAGTTGAAAGGGGGTTTTCAAGAGAATTGTACATCAACAAATGCTAGAAGAAAAAAACACACTAAAGAGGAAATCGAATTAGCACGTATGACCACAGTGTGTCTGTTTGGACTGATTAAACAAACAACACATGAAGTGGTAATCAGTGAGTCTTAGAGGTGCTGATAGGCAGATTTTGGCTGTCTAGCATCTTCATCCTGTTTCCAGTCATATGCTAAGCTACGCTAACTGGCTGCTGGCTGTGGCCTCATATTAACTGTACAGACATGTGATCAATCTTCTCATCTAAATCTCAGCAATAAAGTCAATAAATGTATGTCAAACTATTCCTTTAAATGTTCAGGATGCAAAAATATTTTCAGGAGTGCACTGATGCCAGGAAAAATGAGTCCGGACTCATACTAGGTGCTTTAATAGCCTAAATGCATAAGCATCATCTATCTCCATCTTTATTATCACTGTTCTTAAGTGGAATCCACAGAACAGAAGCAGTGCCAGCTCTCACGTACCCCCCCACCCCAGCCCTGTAACCCTGTATCTCTGGGATCCAGCAGCATCAAGTTAATCTCATTACTTGTCACAGCAGTTTAGAAATAAGCCCCTGGGATAAAGTTACGGTCAATCATTTCAACAGACCCCTTGACACACTACTGCATCTCTAAACCCGGCGCATATGATCCGAGACATCTGACACTGAGACGGCGCGTTGAAAGAGTAATGACTTCATTTTGAGGTAACTCTGAGTCACACAGTTTATAAGCTGGATGTAAAGGACCACAAAAAAGTACTGCATCTTACTCAAATCCCAAAACACAACACCTCAACTGGCACCTTTTTCTCTAAGCGTCCTTGGATGAGACGCGATGGAGTGAGCACTGGGGCTTTCAGGGGGAATATTCATGGAACTTGGTTGCTAAGATCCATAGAACGGGGGTGCCTATGTGGTATTGTTCATTTAGGGGCAGAGTGAAAGAAGTGAGCAGAGATTGATGAGAACGGTCAGTCTGTTGGGGTTCTCACTCAATGGAGCTTTCTCCTGACAAGTCAGAGCCTTTGTGGTGTTGAATTATTTGCCATTAGGGAATCAATGGAAGGGCAGTGAAAAGACTTTGGGACGCAGTCTGCATGGATGAGTGGGGTTTAGGGTTAAAGGAGGGCTATTGTTGATGCAAAATTTGTTATTCAGAATCACCTAAAGGCAGGTAGTAAGTGAGGATTTCAATCATATGGGCCTGGCTGTGAGTGATTGTGTCTTAGCGTTGAAAATGACAGCATTAGGTAGATGTTACAACCATTTAGACATCTGCTACCTAACAAAGCCAGACCTGCAGACACTGATTATAAGGTTGGAGCAGGGACAACAGACACAGAGATAAACATTAAACCAATGGCTTTGTACTTTAAAAGTCCAATTACACCCTTACTTCCATCAAAATGAATAGTTCCCAACAGTAGCAGAGCTCAAGCAAGACCGGCCTGCCACACACGATGCCTGTTAAATAAACTAAAACACAACAAGGCTGAAAATTGGAATAGTAAACCACATCAAGCCTTCATAAGTAGCATGGCAGGGTTTTCCAGGCATCAAGCCAGATGTAAACAAAGTCATTTTATTCTAGGAGGAATTATAATTCATTATGGTTTATTCTGGCCACAAAGGCCTCGCTAATGCAATAACCTGCCAAAACAAGCCCTTCTTTCTCATGACATGATAAACAGCCAGACACTTGTTTTGCTCAGGGTTTGACAGCTTATTGGACATAATGAAGAGGTAAAAATAGGTCTTTGTCTATATGCACTCACTGAGTAACCCTGGGGCAGTATTTGTTTTGAAACATCAACGTGACACTGATGTAAAATTTCGACATAAATACATCCAAAAGGAATCAGTGATCAGCATCACCTGCTTACGCTAGCAAGCTCAACAACTGCTACTTGAATTAGCCAGTTAGCACCTTTTAGCTAGAGAAACACCAATGTCAAAGTAATTTTAAACCAAGTAGCTATCTGCTGCTATCAATATAAATTAACGTGTATTGTGTATACACATTTTTATTTAGTGAACTTAAAAAAGGTTGCACATCCATGCATTTAGCTGGCTAACTGGCTCTGCAACACTGGTTTTAACAAATGATGGTGGTAACAAGGCAAGGAATGTAGCAACATGCAAACAAAGGCAGTGCAAGCAAACATGGATGTAACAATGCAGTATTTAAAGTTGTCAAATAATCGGCTTTGCAAATGCATGTTAATGCATGTTACTAACTAAACTTCTTCCCCGGAGTTTCTGTGCTCTCTCGTCCAGCAGGTTCTCATGGATCGTGGCTGCTGCTGTGGTCCTGCACGACGTCCACTACATATATTATTACTGTCATTATTGTTACCATATCTCTGTGTACTGTAATCATTTTATCATCCATTGTAATTGTACAATATGTCTCTGTTGATTTGTTCTGTACATGTGACATCTACTGCGCGTCTGTCCGTCCTGGGAGAGGGATCCCTCCTCTGTGGCTCTTCCTGAGGTTTCTTCCACCTTTTTCCCTGTTAAAAGGGTTTTTTGTGGGCAAGTTTTTCCTCACTCGAACCGAGGGTCTAAGGACAGAGGGTGTCACTCCCTGTACAGATTGTAAAGCCCTCTGAGGCAAAATGTGTTTTGTGAACTTGGGCTATACAAATAAAATTTGATTTGATTTGAAATGTTTTATGGTGTTATATGAAATGTTAAGACCTCAGGGATATACACAATGTGTTTTGTGAAGAAACTCCACAGAGCACCTTTAATTGAATCACTCCATTAGCCTACTTTCTCCTCCCAGCAAGAAATTGGCCGACATGGACTCAATGTAGGCCTAGTGGTGCTCTCCATTTGAACTGGGTAGTTGAAATTTCACAGAAATTTCAGCTTGAACGTTCCTTGAAGTAGAATTTCTGCCTTGGAAATTTGGGAGAACCTCGCCAGCACCCCAACATCAAAATCCAAGATGGCGGCTCTGCACAGCCGTCATAAAAGCTGCAGTAATGCACTGTTAACCAGCACTTCTGTCTTTTGTGTTTCATTAATATGGTCATACTCCCAGCTCCAACTTCTGAGATGAATGTAAATGCAATTTATGGCTGAATGAAGTGAAACAAAATGGCGATTCACTCTATTCAGGCTAGAATAGTATAAAACTTGCATAATTTGACATGACATGTCACAGAACAGCTTCTAAATGGCTGTTGTGTCAGTATAATCCAGTGTTTATACAGGATGCAGCTAAATCCTGAACTGTGGCAATGTATCTTGTTATATTACTGCTGCAACATGAACATAGTAGTGTATTGTTGATACTAAAATGCTAAAATGCGACACATTGTTCCCAGTGCTTTTACCTGTAGTAGAGGAGTTCTGATTCCAGCTGGAGGATGTGTCTCTGCAGAGCCGGCACATGACTGGCCTTGGTTTCCAGTTCCTTAACCTTACCCAGGCCGCTCAGCAGCGCCTGCCTGGCCTCCTCCACCTTCCTCCTCATGGTCACCTGCTCCCTCTTTAGGGCTTGGTTGCAGTCCTCCAAAGCGGCCACAGTCTCTTTAGAGCTCCACAGTTCCTGTTCCAGTCTCTGATTACACAGCATGGCCTCCTCTACCTGTCGGTCTCTGGAGCTCCGCAGCAGCTCTATCTCATGGATAATGTTCTGCAGGCTCTTCAGGTTGCTGTAGGTGCTGCTTTTCAGGCTGGCACTGCTCATATTTTTCTGGGCAGCTTGTTTCTGGTGGGCTACAAAACAGCCTTCCTCTGGTTTATGTTTGGAGTGGCTTTTCCATAGTCCTACCTGAACAGAAGAGCAACAGGTGACTTGCAGGCGACCAGATCAAGATATTCCCTAAAACCAATATTGTACGTGCTCAGTCACATTCCAGTATATGTGACTAAACTGGTACAATCTTGGTATCTTCTTCTTCTTTATTAGAGTACAGTATACTCATCTAGCAAACTATAAAGTCAGCAGTTATAAGTCATTATTCAGGATAATGAATTTCTCACTTTAACCGTTGATACTGTAGTTATAAATGTTCATAAAGTTGTCAGTAAAGGGTCAGTTTCAGTAGCCCTTCTACTTTCTAATAGGACATGCTTCATTAAGGGCTTAGAAGTTGTAATGCTTTATTAAAAGTCATACTCATGATTAATTGATCTTATACTGTAATCCAAATATTACAAGTTGTCTGAGTTGTGAAAAATCTTTCTTGATGGCTAATAATCAAATCAGTTTCTCACTTTCTAATAAGCCATCAAGTCTGTGGTTATGAAAGTTAATGAGTCATTAATAGGGTCATCATAATGGTCAAAATGTGCTGCCTTTTATACAGGGTTTATAAGTTGTCACTGATGCTTTAATTCATGATTAATAAATCATGTAATAATACTGAACAGATCAGTTATAAGCCATGGGTTGCCAGGTTGTGGAAAATCCCTGTGGGTGGTGTTCATCTTCCTCCAGGATGCTTTGTCTTTTTAGTTCATCACCCACCCAGGCGGCTGTCTGACCGCTTAGCTTCTTCAAAATGGAACCAAAATCCATTTATAAACAGTTTATTAACATTTATAATCGCTGCCTTATTACCCCTTTATTAATGATTCATGAACATTTATAATCACAGAAAACTTTCACTTCATTCACTGATGCTTTATAGATTAGTTATAAGCCATTAATAACTTGTGTGTGTTGGGTGGCAGTCTTTGGGTCCCATGCAAGAATATTCCCCACAGACAAGGTTGGTGAGTTAGGGGCCCTATCAGCACCCCTGTTCCCTTATACAAGGACTGCTACAGAGCCTTACGTCACTATGTTGCCATTTTGGAGGGCTTGTATGATCAAACTGAAAGGTATTACTGTTAAAGCATCATATTTTAAGCAGGGTCTGTGAGATAAGCAGAATATACTCATGTGCAACAGCAGCATTATGAGCACCCTCACCTGCAGAGCCAAACAGCGGGCATCACTGCTCTGAAGGGCGGCTCGCATGTCCTCAATCAGCTCCCTTAAACTCGCATTCTCGTCTTCCAGTTTCGATATTCGGTCCTCTGCTTCCTCCAGAGCCACTATCTCCTCATAGCACTCTTTAGTGCAGGATCCGAGCCTGCAGCCGGAGGCGTGTCGTCCCTCCGTGGAGGGACAGGAGCGCCCGCTCACACCCACAGACAGGAGCTTCTCTCGCCGCCTCAGAGGGCTTCTCAGGCGGATCTGAGTCTCTATGTGCTCGCTGTCCTTCCCGACCAGCAGCCGGCCGTTCTCATACTGACACCCCGCCTTGGTGCTGAAGTATCCGCACAGTTTGGCGTGGAAGTGTCTGAAGGTGAGCTCGCTGGGTAAATGGTCTAAAACTCCAGCGCATTCTGTGTCCTCCGAGTCTTTGTTCAGTCCCAAAACTTCACACAGGATGTTAAAGTCCTCCACGGGGATTTTGCCTCCACCTTGATAGTCCATGTGATGGAAAATCTCCTGCAGGTACTGATCCAACCCGGTGGCCAAAACTATAATTTCGTTCTCCACTCCCCGGTCCAGTCCGTAATGGTAAGCCAGAGTGCTGACTATCCATTGTGTCCTGCGCGCTGGTCGGCTGTATGGATCAATGGAGTCTATTGCATCCATCATGTCTACTGAGCCGCATCATATCTCTTCAAAGTGAACACGGCGACTCTGGTTCTCCTAACAGCATCGGTCGGTGTGTGTGTCGTCTTCATCCTCTTAGCACAAACCTCTGTGTGGACTGGCGGAGCTGAAATGAGGCGTGTGTTAAAGACAGAGCAGATTTGAATTTAGCACTGCCCCCCAAACCAAAAACCAGGGGTCCCGACCAGGAGTCGCTAACATACATATACTATAACGGTCTCAAACTGCCGTTCGCCTGACTATAATTGCCACCAGGTGTGTAAACTTTTGTCATTCACTTGGGTTAGACCTTGTTGAGATGTAAGATCCCCATGAGGCTGATAAACTGTGGAGCAGACTCTCTTTGTTTCAACTTTTTACGCGCACGCACGCACGCACACCCGCGTATATCAGGACTTTTGCACATTTTCCACCTGGCTCTGCTTTGTATGTGCGCTACAATGTAAATGCACCCTTGCCAGATGTTTTTTTTTTATAATGCCAGTTTTTCCCAAAAGTTTATTTTTATTTTTTTTACTTTAAATTTATGTTTTAATTGTAACGATTAACAGATCGTCAGTCTGTCAGTGTAAACCTCATATTCTCCAAATGCTGCAGAGTTTATCTCTCCCATATCTCTCCCCATAACTGGAAATCATCGTGCACTGTCTTTTTTCAGGCCATAGTTGTAACAGTCTCATTATTTGTTGGCAGTTTCTCAGTGACAGTGACACCTGAAGAGAGAGAGAGAGAGAGAGAGAGAGAGAGAGGCAGGTATGGAACCCGGTTTAGCCTTGAAAACATGGGGCACGCATGTCTCTACTCCATTCAGTGTGTCCATCTTCTTGAACTGAATTATTAAATAAACAAATCCACCTGCACGAGTCATTTTCTTTCTCATACAGTTCCGATAGTTCCCAAAGCAGCACGTGAAGGAACACCTCACTTCCGCCACTCCAGTGGTTGTCATGGCGACGCGTTGCGTTCAGAGAAATCACATAGCTACGTTGAAGTTTGTGTGACAGCTCGAGTTACTGCAGCACATAACATTCATACTTTTATGAAGTGAAATAAGCAGCTGAAGAGACGAGGAGGTCAGAGGTGCGTTTGATGACCTGACACAGAAACTTTGTTTCACAAACGTCAACACTTTCACTCTTCATATCCGGACCGACAGGAGCTGAGGTGAGTAAAGTTATGCTGTTTTAATATTCAACCATTAGTTATTATATTAGTGTTTTTAATACTAAAACACAGTAGTTTTTAGTTCACTATAGAACTGAATCCCTCATATTTAAAAAATAGTCTAATGAGGATATTTTAATGGAATTATGTAGTGCCAATTAATAAATTCATTCAGCTGTAGCCTGATGTTAAGTGCTACCTATAGACGGCTATTTATACAGTTCAGAGGTACTTGTAAGGCTGTTTTTGCGACGGTTTTAACTACTTTTAAAACTATTTATTCATGCAACACCCTTAAAACCACTTCATATACTGTATTACAATTCATTCATATATTTATCCAAATGTAGAGTAAATTATAAATCTCTCGTGTCATGTGAAAATATTCCCAAATGTAAGCCAATCCCAAAATGAGTTCAGAGCCTATTATTGTCACATGTCTCAAGTTCATTAGTAAGTGAATAGAGAAAGTGTTCTTCAAAAAAGAACAATTTCAATAATTAAAATCAATTTAATTTGTTAATGAATTGATTTGGAAATTAAGGTGTTTAGTTTAGTTTGAGATTCACTTTTTTAACTGAGAAATAAATGTATCTCTAAAAATAGAAGTATTTTAACAAATTTTTGTTTTATGGTATAGACACATGAATCATTGACATTTTTAGAAGGTGATGAACTGTCTCCTGACGATTAGCTCTTACGTTTACAGACTAGATGTTTGCACAAAACTGCCCCTGCTGTACCATTTGTTTCCATTTCATGTCATTTCTTTCAGTGTTCTTCATGGAAAATATTACAGAGGAATCAGTCCCCATGGCGGACATACCCGAGACTGGCTTTTGTAATTCACAGTCAGACTGTGATGATGGGGAAGTTACAGATAAAAGACAGGAACATGTCCTTGAGCCCATGGAGCATGATGTGGAAAATAGGTCAAGTTCAGCTGAGGATATTACAAAACAGACAGATGACAGCTCCTATTACGTCACATGGACAGTTGACATTGCCCTGGCTGTCCCAAGAGGTAAGTCAAAGTTAAGTATTAACGTTTGCTCCACGGAGATGTTGAAAAAAACTCAAACTAGAAGTTGAGGATGATTTAGTGTGAGAATATGAGTGTGCTGTACTACAAATCATGACTGCAACAAAAATGTCAGATTCATTTCATTCTTGATCTCATTCATAAACATTTGTCTGTTTTTAGGGGAAGAAGTTGACGTTCCCGAAGCTTCTGAGAAGGCTAACAAAACACAGAAAGATTCATCGACTGTTTTGGTGAAAGCCCATAAAGCTCAGAGCTGCTATCATATTGAATACAAGTTACCGGGCGATACAGAGACAGTCAAAGTGGACTTTGTTGTGTTTGGGCCAGTAGCAAAAATGTACACAGAAGATGAGTTCAAGGTATCTATGACCCGGTGCATATCTGTGCGTCCTTAATAAACAATTCATGAACATCCTGAGTGAACAACAATAAAGCAGCTACATTGTCTAGAGTTACAGTACATGACCCATCACTGCACGTGGGTTGTTATAGTCAGTGATGATGGTTAAATTATAGTAATAAAATTGAGACTAGCATGTGCCTTTAATGCAAAAACATAAATGTATGAATTTTGTAGGAGATTCTGAGGACGTGGCATGACGGAGATCAGATGTGGATTGGTTGGACACAAAATTTTAACATCAGAGTCAACAGGGAAATGTTGATCAGTCTACCTTCTCATAAAATCAAGCTCCAGATATGGAACAATATAAATAAGTTGTCCAACCAGGCCCGCTATGACAGACTGAAAGCCTTAAAACTTCCAAAAGATCAGCCTGAAGACACAAAAGACGTGTGTGGTGAGCTTCAATTTCAACTGGCCCCAAAATGACCCAGCATTATTACATATTGTGTATACCATGTTTTTATATAAACTAATATCATGTAAATGATGTGTTCTCTCTAAGGTGGTATCAAGGCTATGGTAAGCAGACTAAAAACATTATGTGAGAGGATGTCAAGCACATCCAAAAAACACAAAAAACTGTCCAGTTCAGAGGGCAGCTCCAAAACAGGTAAATCTATAATCTTTGCTTTATTAATCCCATCATAATGGTAAACAATGACACTACATTGGCGTATAATTATATATCTTTGCCTAACATCATGATAATATACTTTAGCTCAGCTAAGCTAGATATATTTTTCATAACCCTTTTTACAGACTTGACAAACTTTGCTTTTCTCACCAAAACAGGATCTCAAGTTCTTCATGTCTTTAACCTTGAGGAGATTAAAAAGATTGGCACAGCCTCAGCTGAAATCAGTCCCATTTGTTTGCTGGCAGGTGAGTCAACCTTTCATTTACACCAGTGACCTCTTAAACACTGTCCCCCCAACCTTTTTTGACTTGGGATGGATGTCTACTTGTAACATTGGTTATGACCAGTTCAACCACAGGGTCACTTTTGTCTTTGTTCTATTTGTAGAGAATTATTTAATTTTAATTTTAAAATTATCTAATAATTCACTTCATAAAAAAGGCAAAGATGAGAGAAAAGTAAAAAAAAAGCATCATTATGTATGTAGCAGAAACGGAATCACCTTGTAGGCCACCTTGTTTGAAATGATCATGGCACTAGATGAAAGGTCATGGGATCCCCAAAGTTCAACAGTTCATTCTGTGGGGAAAATGGATGAAATAAATTTCATGGTAATCCCAAAAGTGGTTGAGACATTCACTCAAAACTAAAAATGTCAGTGGCACTAGAGGAAAAGTAACGGGGATCACTAAAATCATTAACATTCATCCTTTGGTGACTTTGAATGTCTTCAGATTTCATGAGATTTCATCTATCTAATTTTTGAGATCAAAGTGGTGGACCATACTGCTACCCACAGAACCCCAACACTTGCAAGGCTAAATAGATGAAACATTTCATACACTATGTTAACCATGGAAGAAAACACTTTGTAGTGTGTTATTTTTTTGACTTCCAGGTGAGACCTCAGTGACTGAACTCTTCCCAGTCCGATCATCTGGTGTATTTGAGGTCATGTGCAACATCTCTCTGGACAGACCATTAGTATCTGACCAACTGAAGGCTGAACTCAATCCACTGGTCATCACAATTTTGTCAGCCACCTCAATGCCTTCATCACCAGTCCCTTTCCACATCCTACAGGTGTGACACACATCCAAATTAATGTCCACCAACAATGCCACAAGATATATAGCTTGTACAGTATACATGTAGAATACATTTCCTCCTCATTTACTGTTTTTAGTTGATATTTTTTGATTTCCAAGCTTTGACATTTAGCAGTAAACTTTAATATTTACCTTTTCCTTTCCCCAGGACAAATGTGTGCCTGTATACTGCCAGTACAAATTCCATAACTTGAGCGTGCACAGGACAAACTATCACAAGCATGACACTAACATCTGCTTCAGAGATGTGAATGTGATCCTGACTGGCTTGATGAGTCCTGAAGAGCTCAAAGAGTACCTCTCTGGTCCACCTCTGGAGATAGAGGTTCATGATCGTGACAGAAAGTTGGAAGAAAAACAAATTCCAGCAAAGTTAGGCTTGCTGTCGCTTCCTGACATCTTGTCTGCTGTGAAACAGAAGACAACAGTCAGGAACTCTCATGGCATTGCAAGCTTGAACCTCTCTGAGCTGCTGCTTGGGAAAAAAAGCCTAAAGGTGTACTTACCAATCAAATGCTGCCCTCCTCCTCCACCACTGCGGGACAGGAAGCAAAGTACATGGAACAATGAGATGACAGACACAGCAGCTAGCATAGAGCCCATGCCACAAGGCCGTTATTTCGATGCCAATTCTCAACTCAAAATCAAAGTTGAGATAGCTTGTCCACTCAACGTTAAGAATGATGGTCCGTTTGGGCGCATCATCTACCTCTTTGACTACAACGACCTCTCTGTGATGACAAGGCTTAGGTCAGAGATCCTCAAAATCAATGCATCAGCTTTCCATCTGGGCTCACGCTCAATGGAAAATATCGAGAAAGCCCTTTCAAATTACACCATGAATTTCAAGCATGATGAGAGCGAGGAGCTGGACTTTGTTACAGGATTCCACGTGCTAGATAAGAAGACACACATCTTTGTTCTCGAAGGGCTGAAACATAAAGCAGTGAAGAGACTTTGGGAGGCTGTTCCTATGAAGTAAGCGCATGAACACTATCTTTCCCTAACAACCTGTGCTAACAGTTTTCAGCTGTGCTGTCTACTTGGATACAGTGTTTAAATTCCAATGAGAATCCTGCAGTCTGTGTGATGTTTTGCAGGCTAAGTGGGAGTGAAGGGGAGCAGGTGATAGTCCTCTACAACTCAAGCCTGGGTTTCTTCAAGCGCATCTATGACTCATTAGATTTGGGCCTGAGATCTATCCATTTATCTGAGTCACTCGAGACCATCATGAGACAGCCTCTGGTCTACATTAGAGGCATGGTCCCTCAACCATGCTTCCAAGCTTTGTCAAGGTACCCACATAGTGAGATTACAGTGACCTTCCAGGACCATACCTGTGATTTGCATGTCTTACTCCATTTATCCTGAATACATCACAGCAAAACACATTTAAAAAAAACAGTAATAGATTCTCCACTGTCCACTTGGGGGTAGTTTAATACGCTGTAAACACAATATATTTGATCACTGTATGGTCTCCTCTCATTTCTCCATTTTGTGCCACCTCATCTTCCTCCTCTAATTGAGGATGTACAAACTGAGAAATAAGTAGAGGGGTATAAATTACTATGTTAGCAAACCTATTTAGCATTACTTATTTGCACAACAAACTGTTTTCTTCACTGAGTTTACTCAGTTATGATAAGTTATGGTAAGTAGACTTTGGATAAAAATTATTTTGTGCAAAATAAACCAAACTGCCATAGTTTACAAGTCATGTTACTAAAGTATGCATGATTCATAATTAAGCAGCTAAAAGGTTTAAAAATGATCATAATCATAAATGTTGACAATGCATGAAAGGCCATGTGTATTTTTGGGAAAAATGTGTAATACATGGAGTTCACCATGGTAACTATGTATTAAATTCTGAGAAACACTTGTATTTCGCATTTAGGTTAAGCCAGCTTTGTCAAGTAAGGCAACTCAAAGATGTGGTGCAGTACAACCTCTTCCCCTCAGCTGACATGATTCTTAGCATGAGCAAGGCATATGGCACAAACGCTGAGCAGTGGGAGCAAAAAGTTGGCGCAGACATTAAGGTGGACGTGACCGCTCTGCCTGTCCGGATGAAAAGATGCGCGCCACTCGACATGCACAACACAGAGTACATGAAGCAGCTGCCATTCAAACAGTGCAAGGACTACATTAAGGTGTGTAGGTTTAAGTTACTCTGAGTAGAACCAGACTTATTAACAAAGTCACTCACATGTCAGGAATATTTTCCAGGACAATATTAAAACGGTGCAAGAGGACAGTGAGCGGTTAGAGAAGCCAGAGGCTCCTGTGTTAAAGATTGAACAGTCTGCAGACAGGCCAGCACACATCTACAGCATCCAGACCTTCAACTCAAAGAAGCAAGCCAAGGAGCTGCTCCGCAAAGAGATGGCCAAGGTTTGATCAATGTATAATGTATATGGTGCCACTTAATATATCAGTACAGCTTTACATCACAGATAACTTTGCTAATGTTGCTGTGTTTCGAAATTCAACACTGTAAACACATTAGTTTTTGTCTGTCGCATTATCAATATGATGTAATGAAGAACATACGGAAGTTATCAGGGCCGAACAGTGGTTATACACTCACTTACTGATGTACATACAGATGCCTAGCTTTGAAAAACAAACTACAAAGTCAGTGTGACTGTGAATCTTTATATTCAACTGAACAAAACAATTAGAATCAGCAAAGTGATTCATAATTTGCACCTCTAGTTCATATTCATCAAATCTGTCTTAGCCGGACTAATCAGTACTTTTATACTAGATCAAATGACTATATGTAATCAAATGTCTGTGACAAAACCACAGAGAATTATCCACTCATTCTGCAGTTCAGCTAATTATTTTAATTTGACATCCTGCAAATGTCCCGTTTGCTTCGTTTACCCAGCCTTCAGTTATTTGGCTTAGCTAATGTGAACATAGTGGCACATGATAGCTAAAAAGCCAGATGTTCCTCTCAAGAGTTGTTGGAGCAAGCGACTGAATGTTCGACTTGAAGTTGCAGTGGCCAAAAACACGACTCCAAATGAATGCTAATGCCACTTTGTATCTGCTGGATGTGTTTGCTAATACAACTCCAGAAGGCTGCTGTTATCAAGTGACCAAAATCAGCTAATGTTGCTTTAAAGGTCCAGTGTGTCAGATTTAGGGGGCTCTATTTAAAGACAATGGCAGTAATGTAATTTAATATTTATAACTATGTTATCATTTGTGTATAATCACCTGAAATAAGAATTGTTTTGTTTTTGTTAGCTTGTCTTGAGCCTTTTTCTCAGACGCTGCAGGTCCTCTTCTATGGAGTCCTAACTAAACACTGGCTTAAGAAAGGGCCCTTTGCATTTTATCTCAAGTTTCAGCCACAGTAGTTTCTCCCTTGTGCTTGATTGAGTCAAGAAGTTTCAATTAGCTGCAATCTGCAATCTAATTGCTAGATGTCACCAAATCCTACACACTGGTCCTTTAATGTGCATTACCACACTATGATAATGCAACATTTCAAGAATATTAATACAGTAGATGTTTGTCCCAGACAGAAATGTATGGAAACTAGTGCCCACCTATGAAAGGATGAATCTGATCTAAGCCTGAATTCAAAAAGTAAGAGAAAGGAAGTGTCCATTGAAAACTAAATGTATTGTCCTTTTTCTGGTCATACCTTCAGATGGCGGGGCGGAGGTTCACCTACTGTCAGCAGTATCACAGTGCTACAGTGGAGCCAGGAGACGTGACTCCCAAAAATGACTCCAGCTCTGCTGCCACCTCTGAAGTTTGGTTCACCAGCAGAGACAAGCCCAAAGTGCACCCGAAACACCCAGATGAAGCTCGAGTGGAGGAGCTCAGGAAGGTGATGTCACTCTTCGTCTTGCAGCAGTGTGGGGTTTCACAGGAATAGGAACGCTCAGTTTATTGGCATTCTCATGAATCCTAGCGCAGGAATAAAATTTTTATGGCGGTTTAGTTACTCTGTCCTCTTTCTCTGTAGCATATAACATGACATGACTAATATCCAGGTATCGGTAGAGTTGATAATACTACTGTTCACTGTGATTCCAGCCATGGAGAGAGAACATCCTTCATGCTAACATACTGACGCCCAGTCTTTCACGGGACATATGGGCCTCAAGTCGGCGCCATGAGGACTTTCAGCGCTACAGCAAACCTCCTCATTTCTTCAACTCACCTCCTCTCACCATTCACCTGACTGGTAGGCTTTGTTGCACCATTGTACCATAAAACACTTTTAACAGTTAAAGGTGTTACACCATTCATGCACCATCTTATACTGAAGTTCAGCAGGCAAATGGGAAAAAAAACCCTCATAGGAAAATGGAAATTTCACCACGAACAGCTGTCTCAATATACCATAATGCCATACAGCCACACTGCCACATGACTGGCTGCAGGGCATAGCTGCTACATGTTTTTTTTTACGGTTGTGTCATACGTTGCTGAAAAAGCCAAAAGTATGAAAGCATTACTCTTAAACACATTTCAAAAAAATTGAAACAGTAAGTGACCCACTTACTTGCATCCTATTTATGTTCATGTATGTATGCTTAAGGTTTTAGTTACATGAGTACTGATAGTGATTTAGATACAATAGATCCAGTGGGTGATACATCCCAGCAAGCCAGCAGGTTGTCCGACAGCTATAAAGAGCAGCGAATGGAACCAGTTAACAAAAACCACAACACAGCACTCAAAAAAAAAAAAAAAAAAAAGTTTTAAACATTCATGACAGAGTGCAACATCTTTATTGTATTTTCAGTGCTCCGTTCAGACATCACTGTGTCATGGAACTATTTTTTCTATGGTAGGAGTTCTTCAAGAGGTCTTACAAAGCTAACAAAACAATTCTTTACCATGATAAAACTCTTAGGAGCTGTCTTGAAGTACTAAAATAAACTGCATTAGTCTTTGAAACAGGGGGAAAAGACTGTGTAGGTAACGGGGGATGGAGTGGGAAGTGAGCCATGGATTTAAATATGTCTGGTTACATGTAAGTTTTTACATTTTATAAGTTTGGATATGTGCATTTTGGTCATGCGAAGACATTTTAAGTCAGTCTGTTTTCAGAACGGCCATCTCATGTGTAAAACCCCTGATGTTGTTGAAGTCGTCCAGAATGCCTGCTGTGCAGAGCTTGGTGCGTCTTTGTTGGGAGTGACAAAGACTAGATGACAAATATCAACTCTGTATACATTATGTCTTTGGAACATTCAACAGTTTGGATTCAGTCATGCCAAGCTATGTTAGACATTTGGCCATCTCCATTGTTTTGATGCTGACGAGACACACAGTACTTTGTTTTCTTGCCACACAAGCTGTGCGTGTGCCATTTGATTTTCAATATGTAGATGGTGAGTAATCTAAGCCCATCTGGCTCCTACTGGTTGGGTTTCATTGGCATCTTGTAACAACTTTGCTTTGTTAACTGATAAAATTCATCAAAAATGGGAACAGAGGGTGTGCGATGGCTATGAGAGACTAGGCTCTAAGTAGCATCTAGCAAGATGCACAAGGGAGTTGCTTGGGACCACTTTTATTTTCAGTTTTCATGAATGACTTACCATATGTTGAAAAGCAGATGTAGTTCTGTATGCTGATGACTCAACTTTGTTCTGTTCTGCCAATATTAGCAGAGCTCAGAGAGGATCTGCATGTTGAGTTGCATACATTACTAAATGGTTGAAAATGAACAGATTAGTCTTGAACGTTGACAAAACTGAATATCTTGTATTTGGCAGTAGGAATGCTCTTCTTAAAGCCACTGAGCACACCTTGTCTGTAGATGGATGTCATTTGAGAAGGTCAATGAAACCAAATGATTTATATTACATTATTATTATTATTATACAGGACATACAAGGAAATGTTCTGCATATGTTCCACTTTTGGTTCTGATCGATGTAGCTCAGTCACTTGTTCACTTGTTCACTCAGTCACTTGATGTCATACCTGGAGTACTAGCCACACACTAACCACACTTCTTTTGAGAAAAACGGGTATATACCGTTTTTTGTAACACGTCACTGGTAGTACCGAGATGTGTTCTTTTTAGAGCTTCTTCTGCGTGGAATCTGCTCGCCAACATCAGACAGATCAAAATAAATGTCCTTTTAAGAAGTCATTAAAACAGAAATGTATTCATCTCACATAGATGCTATTTTGTTATTGCTTATTTTGAATTCTTTTCTTTTTATTCTTTGATGCCAGGCGTTGTTGACTCTGTCTGTTATATATTGTTTCATGTGTAGAGTCATTTCATTTATTTATATTTGGCCTATATTGCAGTTCATTTTATTGATACTGTGTGATTTTAAATTGTTATTTTACGTTTTGTTTTTGTGTGGACCCCAGGAAGACTAATGACCACCACTACCACCATGACGACCACTTTTATGGAAGCTAATGGGGATCCAGATAAAGAATAATGGGTTACACTAAATTTAACGGTCTAAGAGTATCCAAGAGATTTTTTCCTACAACTGTCTGTGCTGTGAGCTTTTTCTCATTAAAGGCCAATACTGATATGTTTTGATTGAAGCCCCAGATGGTGGCTGTTTGAGCCAGTATCACTTTTTGCTGCTGAGTATAACACTCCCACACCACACTGGATAATAGATCCGGTCAGGAGGAGAAACCTCAGTGATATCCGCAGTGAATAGAATTGATTGTGTTTGTATATGAACAGTAAAAGCATGAAATCTATGGAGTTTTTTAAGTGGGTGTGCTGTCAATCCACAGGAGTAGCTCTGCAGCAGGAGCAGCGCGATGCAGCCAGAGCTCAGCACAGTCGCTGGCTGAAGAAGCTGCTTCCTGGCAGCAGCACTAACCCACCAGGCAACGGCCCAATCCTTGAGTTCAAGTGTCACAAGGGAGGAAACTCAGGGAGGATTCAGGATATACTGAAAGACGAGCCTCAGAAGTATTCGCTGAGGAAACGAGGCATGAGGCTGAAGGTACAGTGTTTGGACTCAAAGGAACATTTGGACAGCAGCTCATTTTCTGATGCTGTGTCATTATTTTGAAATTCTACTCATCTAGAAATCTGTGGGCTCTCCAATATTACACAGGTGGGACTCCAAAAAAAAAAAAAGAAAGAAAGAAGAATCACCTCGTTTCTCAATGATTTCTGAGAAATTATTTTACAACTAATGAACTGACAAAACTGCTGACACGCTTTTGGCATGAAGCATCAGAGCACATTCAAACAGGACACGTTACATAATGCAGTCAGAGTATCTGCTTCACACTTTGCTGATCCTGAGGCTACGTGAAGTTCTGTTTTATCTTCTGTGTGATAGTGTCATGGTATACATTGTACGTCTGTTTCTTGCTTCTTGAGATCTTCCATCTGTTTGTAGAGGGATTCTAACCAGGAAACATTTTCACCTGTTTTGTTTGTTGAAGTTTGAGCAGCAGAGAGCTGCAACCTGAAGGGACTCCATAAGAGGAAACAAGTAGCTGACTTTTAAATGGGTTCCCTAAAATACAGTAACATTCAGTAAATTTAAGATGATGCCCCACTAAAGCACAGTCATTTAGTCATTTAGCTGATGCTTTTATCCAAAGCGACTTACAAAAAAGGGAAACAATCAAGATATAGTCTGACAAGGACAGCAATAAGTACTACTCACACAGAATCAAGGTCCAGTTGTAGAGGGGGATAGATTTATCATGTCCAGTTGTTTCTTTTTTAAAAGGTAGAGAGGGACACCCTTGCTCTGGTAGGAACTGGTAGCACGTTCCACCAACCTGGAACAGCAGGCTGCTACAGTATCAGGTCATTTGTAAGGGCTTTAATGCAGCTGTTCCTTTATACTCCTGGGGTCAAAATATAGTTTTAAGTTAAATTATTTCCGGTTTGTCCAAATATTTTTTCTAAATGAATGTGTTTAATTACCCTACTGCACAGGTTCTATTCTGGTGTATAAAACCCAAAGACATTGCTCTGGTATGTTCTGTTAAAATCTGCGCTGGTGTAACATCCGGGCAACTAAATTTAACCCAAGAAACCCATAGCATCTTAATCTATTTTTAGAGTTCTTAAACCTGCAATAAAACTTTTTGGCCACTGTGGGGCAGCAGAAACAAGCTGTGAACAACAATGGCATATCATTGCCTCTCAGTAAGATAGACAGATTCTGCAAACTTGTTTGCAACAATATTTATACACATATTGATTTCTTGTTTCTGAACACCTCATGAATGTAAGTCACTCCCTTTTAGCGCCACTTTGGGTCACCTGCTAAATATTCCACTATGTTCACCAGCTGGTCTCTCACTGTTTGTCTGCGAATTGGGCTGAAACTCACTATAAAGCTGTGTAAAGCTGATAATTCATCACTATAATATTGACATTGTTTTCAAATTGCCATTTGTTACATCATTCTAAAAATGTCAGACGTAGCTTTAATGTTTTTCACTCTTTGTTGACATGTTTTTTTTCTGTAGTTAGCTAACAGCTGTTTTCTTTCGTGTGTCGCAGCCTTTGCCTCAACAGTATGTGATGAACTTCAGTAGCGACCAAGCAGAGGGAAAGAAGAGTGTGGCTCTGGCTCCAGGCCCCTGTATGGACTGTAGCCTCAGCAGCAAAAACAACGCCATCGCCAGACACGTCTCTCCGTCCAACATGTACCACTACACATCATGTTAACTTGAAATATTTATTCAGAAACTCAACAGATACTAATAACCATCAAAGGCTTCTGTGTTCACGTGGTCTGTTCTCTTTGCTCCCTGCAGTGGATTCAGTATGGAGCGTTCATTCCTGTACAAGCGGAGCGCCCCGCCACTGACAGACGAGGAGAGGAGTATCTTCACCTTTCAGAAGTGTGCACCTCACACAAAGACGCATACACCAGTCCAGCCTTTCAGGAATATTGTAGAAGTCAGAACCCACAAGAACCGTACCTGGTATACCAAATAGGTTCACAAGCATTGAAGCCAGTATCTTGTGCCACAATTAATTAAAGTTAATTAAACTAAAAAAAACTCTCATAAATCTTTTCATTAATCACTTAAGTGTACAAATAATGTCAAGCAAAGTCAGTATTAATCAAAGTGTTGAGACAAATCATGGACTCCATATTGTCCAATCAGAACAGAGGAGACGCTGCATTATGGTCGCACTGCAGAGCTCAGTATGTTCTTTCAAGAGGGTGAGAGCAGACGTAGGCTCTGTTCTCTAAGACCTCCCTGGCGATCTTCTTGATGTTTGCGTCGTCGTTCTCAGGAGAGTCTGGAACAGATCGAGACGGGGAATTACAAAACACGGCGCTTCCATCCGTTAAATACAAAACACAACATTCTCATCCGTCTGGAGTCGTGTCACCGGATCACTCTGGAGCACATATAGACCATTAAGAAAAAAACGAACAAAAAAACCCCAGAAAAAAACGTGTACAGTGTGAAAATGAGAAGCAGCGGGTGGCTGGGTTTGAGTGTTGGTATGTGAGGTTTGGTGGGGAAATTCCGCAACACATGCAAGTCTTTTGTACTCGAGATGCTGTGACAAAAACAAGGCGAGGGGGCTGTTCTCAATTAACATTTTGTGTTGCACTTACGTTTTTGCAACTGAGTCATCAAGTAGTTGTTCTTGAAGAAAGCGTTGGTGCAGAATGTGTTTGCAAGCAGCACCTAGGGGGAAAAAAGGAACAACACTGCCGTCAACAAAACCTGCAGACGTGAATCCGGCTTGGAAAAAACGAAGAAACTAAATGTGATGCAGGAGGCGGTTAAAAGCACAACGCGGTCAGGAGGAGAATCGAATGTGAAGCGAGACGACTGCAAACAATTTTCGTCTGCAAACACAACACAACACCTGGAAACATGCTCAGATCTGATCAATAACCCACATGTTTTATTTTATAAAGATATGTCAGATTAACTCTTTTCTACAAATGATGGAAATAAGCCAGGTACAGAACCAAACATGAACACAAACAAAGCTTTATCTGATGACTGGAGCCATGTTTTCTCATAAAATAATTCTAAACTTGGTTTGGATCTTTTTCTGAAACATTTCAGTCAAAGGAAAACGACTATCTTTGAGATGGAATTCAGCTTGAAAGCAGCCTGTGTGTGTTTCACATTATTCACATACAAAGGTGGACCGCTACATGTTTGATGACATGTACGCCTGTAGCTACAGCAGACAGGAATACTGGAGGAGGAGCACGGTGCTGCTCAGCTGAAACACAAAAGGAGGATAACACAAAGCATGCCGCCTTCTTAATGTCTCTCTGCATGTTTGCTCTACATCACTGGTTCTGATTACGCACGGGACCGTCCTGCAGTTAGACACATTCAAATCTGGGGCTCACTTCCGGCTCCATCCCCCGTCACATACGTCTTACTGCTCGCATAAAAAACTACTTTCAAACCAAAGTGGAGCAGCTTCGACACCTCTACAGAACAGTGAAGTGAAAATAACAGCTGTATTAGAGTCAGAGCAGATAACAGGCCTAATTAACATATCTGCAACAAAAAGAGGAGAAACAAATGAAGAGGTGACACATGTTGTGACATGCTGCTGCTTTAATTGCTTTCAGTCGACTACAACTTGCTGCAGTAACTGAAAACAGCCTAATCTAATTAGATAACTGTGTTTTATTAAGCCCGATACCTTCACTGATGTTAATTAAGACGGGACCTGCTTTCTGGATAATTACATTGTAATCAAGACGGAGGTTCAGATTATGAGATGAGATTATGAGGTGTGTGTTAGGGTTCGGTAAATAACTTCAAATCTGTGCCGCAGCACAAATCACACATTCTGTCTTTCTAATTAAAAAGATAATTTCTAAGAAATGGAACAATAAATCACACCCATCCTCACGGCTAATGCAAAAAAAAAAATGGGCGAAGACGTGGAGTGTGGGTGGAGCTGAATGGCGCCTGGGTGCTCAAACAAGCCACCTGTCAATCAAAGCGGCCATGCTATTAATTCTGCATAACTTTAAGCCTTAATATGATTTGTATGGGTGCAGGTGAAGCATGCAAGTGGCATCAAAGAGGTAAAAATCATTCATCTGCTTCATGTGGTGTCGACATGAAAAGTGGCCGCACGTTTTTTTCTCCATGTTCATGCACCATCTATAAGTGCTGATGTGAGTTATTTTTAAAACTTAAATGCTAAACCAAACATAAACCTGCTCTTTTATTTCCAAGGTCATTAAAAAAAACAATATCCAAACAAATAATTCAATTTAAAAAGTTACATACTGTCCCTGGAAGAACGAGTGCTAAAAACAATGACACTGACTGACGGATGACCTACACTCTGAACACATCCTGTGCAGCCAAAGACAGGCTGAAGCTGCTGCTCTGCTAACATTAGCTGGACACAGCGTGAGCGTCAACATCGACCAGTGGTGTGTACGTGATGAGTGAAACTGTAAATTCAGAGGAAGTGATGTGTGTAGCAATCTGGTGAAGTCAATGGAAAACTGCCATCACTGTGAAGAAGAGATTCAAGATGAAATTAACTCCAGAAGTAAACGAGCCATACAGTCTTTGAAGATGTGACCATGACAACACTCTTTGGAGTAATGCTCACTGTACATGGTTTTGTAACCAGACCTGTAATGGTGAATACTAGATTTTGGGCAGAATGCCTCACAGCAAGAAGGCTCCTGGTTCTAAACTCCCACAGTCCAAAAACATGCACTTAACAGGTTAATTGGTGACTCTAAATTGTCTGTAGGTGTGAATGTGAGTGTTGTTTGTCTCTATGTGTCCTGCGACAAGCTGCCGACTTGTCCAGGGTGTACCCCGCCTCTCACCCTAAGTCAGCTGGGATAGGCTCCAGCCCCACCGTGACCCTGATGAGGATAGGCGGTTACAGATAATGGATGGATGGGATGTGCTTTCTTCTCACCTCGTGGTCGTGATTCCTGAGGCCGATGCTGATGGAGCGGCTGGCTCTGGACAGGACAGCTGTCATGGCGTAGACGTTGATCAGCACATCTGCTACTCTCTTCAGGAGGAGCTGTTCATCCACAATGGTCTGACAGCATTAGGGGATAAAAAACAAGGAGACTGATCATCCATTATTTTCAACATGCTTCTGCTTTCGTGTGTCTGTCTCTCTGTTTTTGAATTGATCAGGTAATCAAATCACTTACTTGACAGCAACGTACTAAAATTTCTTCTTGTCTGATTGCATTATGGGTAGTTGGTACCAAAAAGACTGAAACAGTTCTTCTGGATGGAACACTCACTCACTGCTGTTCAGCAAACTGTTTGGATTTTGCTCTGAGGTTGTGATTAATGACTTCCTGTGTTTGGAGATTTCCTGACAGACACCATGCAGACACATCTGGGTTAATATGTGATACGTGTGGGGTCTATGTTAGGGGGGAGTGGGATGCTCTTCTCTTAGGCAGGTTTAAATCTTTCCGAGGCTTAAGATCAAAACGGAGCTGTCAGTGGGACGAGGTTCTGGAGCTGTCCAGTGTCAAAATGCACAACTGTGAAGTAAAGTGGGCCTGAATGCCATAACTCACATTTATTACAGCATGCACATTCGAGCCTTCTCTAACCCCTTCAAGCTTTTGACATTAGACTGCATAGTAATCTCAGTGTGTTATGACTTGGGTCTTCTTGTCATAGTTTTGGCCTCCATTCCTATCAGTAATAACAATATACTAAATTCATCCCACATAGCATGGCAACATTGATTCAATGGTGAAATTCCATCAGAATCATCATTTTGGTTGAGGTTGAATAATTAGTGATAAAATTAATTCAATGTTGATTCAATGTTGGTCTGCTATCTGGGGATTGGTTTAATTAATGTTATTTCAATGTTGGTTCAATGATAAAACAGCGATTGATTTTAAGTTGAACTAACATTGATTTTATGTCAGTCTTGATCTATTTTTCATCATTGAAATAAGTTTATTGTTTCAGGGTGCAAACCTGATGAAAAATCAATGTTATATTTCAATGTTGATCAACACTGATTCAATGACAGTTTCGTTGATGCATCAACATTGATTCAATGTTGGTCTGCTACCTGGGATTGCTTGGGACAGTTTTTTGTACAATGAAGGAGTTATGACCAACATTTACAACGTCCATAAGACTCAAATTATGATGACACCAGAATCATCACATCAACAATGCCATGAAATCACCAAGTTACATATGTTATTGTTTCCTTTAGTGGTGCCCTGTTGGCATAGTGGTTCATGTGTGTCCCACAGTGCTGGAAATAAGTCAGCACATCATTGTTTTTTTCCATTCAATTTCCAATGCACACGAAATTTAGAGCAGACATCAGCGTTAACCCCACAGATAAAGAAATCTGAAAATTCCAAACCACAAAATGAGTTATGGGCAATGAAGCGGAAAAACAGGAAGAAGATTATTGAACACAGACAGAAAGAGGTCTGAACCAGCTGATTCCAGACTGATCAGCTCTCCCTGCTGTGTTAATTAGAATCAGTTGGGTTGGTGCATGTAGGAAAAAGAGTTTCCCAGTTTACGCAAGTAAACAAATCATCGTTTACCAAACTGTCACGCGATCAGTGATCTCATGCTGAGGCAAAAGCTTTTGCAACATTGTCGAGCTCCACAGCAATGACACTGATTATCAATGAACTTCTCAACT
Organism: Sciaenops ocellatus; assembly: GCA_033000465.1. NCBI lineage: Eukaryota > Metazoa > Chordata > Actinopteri > Sciaenidae > Sciaenops > Sciaenops ocellatus. Next base: position 4,534,198 of record CP136884.1, on the reverse strand, counting down.
CGTACATGCTCCTATAAGCACTGTTATCTACAAGTGGAAGGAACATCACTCCATCATGAACCGACCTCCTCAAATACCTTTCTCCTGTCATTTCACTTTACTGCCCATAACGTTTTTTTTTTTATTGATTTAGTCTGGTCTACATTTCATGTGAAAAACTGCTTGGAAATATGTTTCATGAAAATGTTTTAATGTTGTGTTGAAAACCTATTTCCCCTACAGTAATGACAACACCACTGGTGAGATCCTGACCAGAGACCATCATTGCATCTGTCACCCCTCTGCCTTCATATGTTTCCTGTCTGTGTCGTCACCGGCAAAATATCAAATAAAAAAAAAAAAAAAAAAAAGGCAAAAATTCCCAAAACACAGCTTGAAAAAAACAAAAAAAACAAAAAAAACATGGTCACGTCTCTGAGAGATGTGCACTGCTGTGATCAGGCCAGTAATGAGCTACAAAGTAAATGACCATTACGCACGCACTGGAGTTTTGTTCCTTCCTCTCTGACACACAGAACTATTACGTGAACAGTTACACTTGATCAGTGAATCAATCACTGCTTTGATCTAGCCGTTCTCCAAAGTGACCTGCCAATACACATCAGAAGCAGTTAGGGGTTAATTGTCTTGTTCAAAGACACTTCAACATGTGGACAGGAGTATCTGGGAACAACCATACAGTTAATGGCCAACCTGCTCTACCACCAGAGGTACTGCTGCCTCCAGTTGTCCCCCAATTTCCTCAAAATATCTCGGTGTCCCAGGTCTGATCTTTAATTGTTATGAAGAACAACAGTCAGGAAGAAAACATAAGAACTTATTTACTTTGATTTTAGCAGTTTAAACTTCAGTGTTCAAAGTCTTGCTCTTCAGCAGCTCAAGATTGCATTGTGATAAAAGTCCTCTGAGGACACTTCTCATGAAAAATGGAGGCAAATGATACAGGAAGTCGGGATTTGGAAAGCTGACATGTTTCCAAGAGGTTTATAGCTTCTTTGGGAAAGCTGTGATTACAAAAGCACAGTCAGGGAAGAAAAGGAGAACGCTTTGGAGCAGCTGTCTAACGGAAGATCGCCACCTCAGAAACACCGATTCAAGGATACGAAGAAATCTCTGCTGTCTTTAAGAAAACAACTCGTACATCCAGACGTTTAAGACAAACTGGAATCATGAAGTTTTGTCCAAAGGAATCTGAAATAGTTCAACGGGAAAATCCAACAGCTGTTTTTCCAGAGAGTAACATCAATCAAATGTTACCTTTCCGTATCTGTACAGCAGGCTCTCCACAGTAAGCCCCAAAAGGTGGACATTCTGTTCCATCTTCTTTGCACTTTCCTGGAAACAGAGAAGTTTAGAGAGTCCGTACACAAAATAAAACAGCAAATACATCTGAAGCCTACAGAAAAATATGTATCCTTTAAAATTCTTACTGTCAAGCTGGGATGCACCACTCCATCTTTTCCCGTGAGGCCGAGGTCCACTGAACCTCCGAATGAGTTCTTCAGTTTCTTGCCGACCGTGCTCAAAACCAGACCTATATTTCCTTTCTTCATCTCCCTGCAGGCAGATCAGAGGGAACGCTGAGAGACCAAAGACTGACTGTGTTTAAGGGAAGACTGTGTGCACACAGCGTAGCATTCAGTAACTAAAGAGCCACGCATTTTCCTCTGGAGTTGACGGACATCAAAACAGAACAAGCAACTCATTGCGATCAAGTTAACAAAAAGAACTTTATAAAATATTAATGTGTCAAACATGAAAATATGACACATCACAACCTATGTTTAGTCACATATCATACCATCATTATATGAATATATTTCACAGTGTTGTACAAAATGTAATCATACTTGACTTTCGCTGTGAGGACTTTCCCAGCATACTGCATTCCAGTGAGAGCGATGTACATCCTCAGGATTTCATTGGTCCCCTGAAAACAGACAGCAGGGAATAAAAATATAAAAATCCAATTCATATTTATTATACCACATATTAAAACATGGAAAATAGCATTTTAAAAATGTGAAATCTAAACAATTTTGAACATAATTTTGAAAATTATGCCTTTGACTTGAGTCTTACATTGTGACACAAACAGATAAACTGTGTTTAAATGGCTGAAAAACTGCAGTCTGCTCACTCCATTTATCCCACTACAGAGACAATCATCAAACTTTGGAGGCCAAAGGCGACACCTAGTGGCCACTTATAGAATAGATCGTCTGAATAAACCGACCCACAGAACATTTTGTTTTAATCCACGTTTCTAGAATTACTGGACTAAATTCCCTCAGCCTAAGAAATGTTTCACTTACCACCAGCCAAACTCCATTAAGATTTCTGAATATTCCAAATTTTATTTATTTATTTATTTAACAGTTCCAAAAACATCTCATCTCCAAGAGATCCTTCTGTAAACCACTTTTTATTTGATTTCTCACCTAATTTAAAGACATTTAGTCCAAAAAGTATCAGAATGTAAAAGACAACATGTTTAATCAAAAAATGTAATTCCTGCAGTGTGACAGAGGACATGATCTTTGGTGTCTTCAGCCGTAACTACAGGTCTGATTTTAATGACTGAATAATGATAAGAGCACCTCAAAGATAGGCAGGATGCGACAGTCCCTGACGTAGCGCTCATACGGGTAGTTCTTTGTGTAACCCAGACCTCCAAGGACCTGCAGAGCTTCGCTGACACAGATCCAGCCTCCCTCTGAGCTGAACACCTGAACAAAAGACAGAGAACACACACGGTGAGACGTTTCGTTTCGTACCACCTCTATATGAATGATGTTTAATAACCGAGCTGTCTAACCTTGACCATGGCAGCCTCAAGAGAACAGTCTGGAAGCCCTGGCCTGTCCATCATCCCTGCTGTCAGGTACGCCATGCTCTCCATCACAAAGGCATTAACAGCCATCACTGCGAACTTCTCCTACAGTAACAATTAAAACACACACTTCATTCACTGAGTTATTCTTCTCCGAGTCAAACTGGAGGGCTGATTGTTCAGATCGTACCTGGATCATCCCGAATTCACTCAGGCTTTTGTTGAACTGTTTTCTGGTTGCAGCGTACTCAGAGGTCATTGCTACATAAAACCAGACAGAGGTGACGTCAAACTGAAGACATTTTTTAGTAAGTCCACACGTGTACGCTCTTTAAACAGTCAGAGTATCTTACCGATCAGTTTTTTAATCATTCCAGCTGAAGAACTGCCCATACTGAACCTCCCTGAGTTCAAGATGTTCATGGCAACCTGTCCGACACAAAGCAGAAGTTTACTACAAATCAAAATGACCTTATCGAGACGGTCATGTGGTGAAGGATAAAGCTGACCTTGAATCCACCGCCTACTTCTCCTATTACATTCTCCACTGGCACCGGGACGTTGTCAAAGGACACTTCACAGGCTGAAAAAAAGTCAAAAAGTTGAAGGCACAAACTCTACAGAGTATTCCAAGTGTTCACCCTTTTCATCCACACTCATTAGAGGCTTACTGTTGGAGCCCCGGATGCCCAGTTTGTCCTCTGGTTTGCCGCTTGTGACGCCGCCAAAAGCCCTCTCCACGATAAATGCTGTAATCTTATCTTTCTTCACGCCATCGACAAGCACCTCCGTCCTGGCAAACACTGTCATGATATCTGCCATGTCCCCGTTTGAAATCCAAATCTGACAACACAGACAGAAAGACGTTGGGTCTTTAACGTGACATGAATAATGCCAAAAATTCAAAGCCCACGTTGAAAATCTGCGAGCATGATTTGTCTCACCTTGGAACCACTGATCAAGAAGTGTTTTCCGTCTTCTGACAGGACTGCGCGGGTTTGAATGGAGGCCGCATCGCTTCCGCTGAAATGATGGAACAGAGTGTAACTGAAGCTGATAGATGTTTTTCATGTTTTATTGTCTGAATCAAAGTAGATCCAATGTGGCTTTTTATGCTGATCAATAGAAACACACCCTTTCATGTCAGTGAAAGCTGATCTCTACAAAGTGATCTAAATATAAAATACAAAACAGATGATGGAGACTGGAATGGTGAAAGAACAAAAGAGCCCTGAAGGAAGAGATTTCATACCTTCCAGGCTCTGTCAGACAGAAAGCTGCGATGTGTTCTCCTGAGGCCAGTTTGGGCAGATACTTCTGCTTCTGCGCTTCATTCCCTGCTATCAGAATCCCCTGAAACACCAAACAGTGGTTAACAAGTCACACAGAGGAATCCCCTTAAAACACAGTTCACTGTTAGGATACAGATCTCCTCATATCGTCATCACAGACCGACACTTTCCCTCCAGTTTGTCCACATAACAGACATGCAGATGAGTCAAATGAGAAGAGGTTTATGTACAACACAGTTACACCATTTTATTTTTTTACCTTCAGCCCGATGGCTTGATGTGCAGCCAGTGTTACAGCAATAGAGCCGTCTAATGAGATGATCTCTGCCAGACGTGCATACATGGTGTTGGACAATCCGAGACCCCCTGAGATGAAGAAAAACAAACAAACACTGCCTTCAACTTTGTGCTAGTAAGACACAGTGAGAGTATTACTGTATTTATAACTGTGTGGGCATGTGAGAGAAATATTGGTGGTGCCATTTCAAACTCAGGGTTGTGATAAGCTGTAGTGACGTATAAGGAACCTGCCTGATTAACCATGATCATGTTGCATGAGTTCAGGTGTGTGGACCTGAAGTCTGTTAATATACACATTACACAGACCCCACGTACAGAACAAACTGACTCAACTAAATGTGTGTTTGGATTGGCTGTCAATGCTAATGCTGTAGGCAAACACACAACACACACACACCCACAAGACAAGACACCACTAACTCACTCAACGAATATTTCTAAACACTGGGACGACACTGCATGCAGTGACTTCTTTGCTGGTCATGGATGTCAAACGAACAAAGATCTCTGTACTAAAGCTACAAGAACAAATACTGTGTTAGCAACAACGTGAGAATCTGCAGACAGGGGACCAAGAGCACCAGAAGTGTTCTGGTTTCTGCTTGTAGTCTGAGTAGTATTGACCAATCATGTTTGAGCTTGCTTTGGTTGTCAACAGTCCATGTGGAACAAAAGAGGCGGAACACGTTGTGTGTTTCTCGTCATTCTCATGTCTCCACATCCTAATCACACTGCAAATGAAGTCTTGGCGTGGATATCCGTTATCGTTTTCTGGATATCAACTGGCTACAGCAGAAGCCCTTAAACAATGGCCGTTGGCCCCAGAGGCTAAATCATCATCAGATGATAGCTAGCAGAATGGATGTCAGGATGTCAGTGTCAGCCTGTTGGTCCACCATGCTGGTCTACACTGTAAAATCTCTACAACATCTGGATGAAATCAAATTTGATTTAGACATTCATAGTCCCCAGAGGATGAATCCAAGAGTTGTACCTGTTCTTCTCTAGCAGCCCCATGAGATTTATATTTATGGCTTTTTGAGGAAATTTTCTCAACAACTATTGGATGGATTTCCTAAAATGTGATTAGATATTCATGCTCCCATCAGGATGAATTGTTATCCCTTTGGGATAATATATAGAAGCTGGGCTTAATATTGTGCATCCAATTATTCCAAATGCAATAAAATATATATTATATTATATTATATTATATTATATTATATTATATTATCCATTAACTGTAACCGCTTATCCTCATCAGGGTCACGGTGGGGCTGGAGCCTGTCCCAGCTGACTTTGGGCAAGAGGCGGGGTACACACTGGACAAGTCATCAGGGCATATAGAGACAAACAACCATTCACACTCACATTCACACCTACGGACAATTTAGAGTCACCAATTAATCTGTTAAGTGTCTTTGGACTGTGGGGGGCCAGAGTACCCGGAGAGAACATGGGGAGGACATGCAAACTCCAGACAGAAAGGCCCCAGCTGAGGTTCGAACCAGGAGAATTATATTATATTATATACTATATCATGCGTTTTAGCATTCCTAGTTCAAAATGAACTACGAAAAACTTGTTTTGTAACTTGTTTTGTAAAATCTGTTTCAATCTTTTTTATCAAGTATAATTTTCCATAGCTCAATCAGCTCAATCACCTTTGAATCTAAATGTAGGTCATAGATAAGGAAGCTAACGTTAACATGCATCTTACCGTACTCTTCAGGAATCATGATTCCAAACAGTCCGAGCTCCTTCAACCCATTCAGAGTCTCTGGAGGGATTTTAGCTTCTCGGTCAATCTTTGATGAGTCAACTGAAATCACAAAAACTTCAATTCATCAACAACATAATTCACACACATTAACGTATGCATGCAGCATTCATCAGAGCAACTCCTTCACCTTCCTCGTTGAAGAACCTTTCCACCGGGGCGACAAGCTGGTTGATCTCCTCCACTTCTTCATTTCCAATTTCAGGATAAGGGAAGACCTCCGCCTGCAGGAGACACACTCAGCTGTGTTAGAACACAAATAACCGGCTCCACACAGCCCCACACAGCCCCACACACACACACACACACACACACACACACACACACACACACACACACACACACACACACACACACACACACACAAACAAACAAACAAACAAACAAACAAAGTGTTTAAGAGCTCTACTTCTCAGTTCAAACATTCCTGGGTAATCAGATCAATAAAATTAAAGTAACAGGCTCATTAATGACGTTTATGAATATCACATCACATTATGACTCTCATCAAATGTTGACCACAAAGTTTAAATAAAGAGCCCACAGTGGACACTGGGCCTAAACTACAATAAGCAGTGAATGTAAGCGAGTATGTGCACTTTTTACTGCAGTTTTTTGACAGCTATAGTTACTCACTGATTTACAAATGAAGATTTACACACAGAAAACATATAAAACATATAAAATATGATGCTTTGTCATAAATGTGTCGACTGTACAGAATCAGAATCGCTTTATTGGGCGGGTGTGTGTACACACACGAGGAATTTGACTCCGGTTCACTTTGCCCTCAGTTGTACGTACAGGTATGGACATAAGTACAGTGTAAAAGACAAGGGACATGACATGTAGATGCAGACATAACATAAACATGAAACATAAAAATAAAAAATAACTATATACATATTTAAAAGATATATATTTGTATAAATATAGATATATATGGACATGAGTATCTATCTACTGTATAGACATTTGTGGACTAGGTGAACGACTGATGATAGTGCATAACAATACAACATAACAATATGCACAAGCACTGCTACAATAACAAGTTGATGGACAGTTTTCTTACGTCATCCAAAACGTTTCTGGACTACTGGTTGGAGAAAACATTTTCACAGGCTTTTGTCTTTGCAGTCTAACTGGTTAGGTCAGGTTAGGTTAGGACACAGGCTGGCTTTGAGGATACGGTTTGTTTCTGGTTCTGGTTAAAGGCTCTTCGACACAACCACAGCTGTCACTATTTCACTCTGAACCTGACTCTTGAGTCCACTCGTCTCTCCTCGGTTCCGTTACCTTGTTCACCTGACCCAGGAACAGGTCCTTGGCGTAGGCGAGGTTTCTGGAGTGACTTTTGAAGGACCTCCGCTGCCGGAGGGTCAGCGCTTCTCTCCCAGCGTACCTCACGTTAGAGGCGAGCAGCCCTCTACCGATCTGAGCACACTTAGACAAAACGACTAATCTGTTTACGTTCATCATCACTCCTTCATGGATCCTTCACAGCGTCAGCAGGGAGAACACCTTTCACCCCTTTCTGTCGCATGCTGATGACGTACGCAGATAGTTAGATGGTATCTTCAAAGACCCTCGGAAACCGTAAACTTCACTTTAACGAATGTTCGTAAAGTTTAGTTCATGAATCCTCCAAAACATTTTGGACATTTCCGTTTTCCCTTGCTTTGGTTGTCAACAGTCCATGTGGAACAAAAGAGGCGGAACACATTGTGTTTTTCTCGTCAGTCTATCCCAGGGGTACACACTGCCAGTTCATCACAGGGCTTTAGTAAACTGCAACAGTTGTTGTAAGCTTATGGTTTTATGGAAGTTTTAAGATTTTTAATTTTAAGAGTGAATATTTCAATACAACATACAATATAAATCCAAAAATAATAATAAAAAAATCATTTAAATAAGATTTCTACAAAGGCCCTAAGTGGTCATGCATTGACTCATGATAACGAGTTCATTTCTTTTGTTGCTTGAGCTCTCGAGTTCTTTATGTCATTTGTCTAGCATGTTAAATCACTGCAGGAAACGTCATTCAGTGTAGCAACGTCAGAGGAGCAGAATTATATCAATGAGCATGTCGCATCCATCAGTCGGCGTCAGGTCAGCGCGGCATGACGTCACGTGTGATGGAAATCTTTTGTTAAAAACCAAAACTAACTCGAGTTAGAGTTAGTTTTCAAATCAGGTTCTACTGCAGTAGAAATGCCAGGCATCGTAGAAAATCCAGCAGTCCATTTATGTCACGAGTGCTCGCTTTACTAGTACTAGTGATATTTCCGACAGCACATGAATGCAGCATAACAGTATAACGACGCGACAAAAAGACCACTTGGTGGCGCAATGACCAAAGGAACTACAAATTGAGGCTGTAATATAAAAATAATAAAACTATCAAAATTAGATCCAACTTGTTTCAGACTCAAGACTTATTTCATCCTCAAACAAAGACATCAAAATATATATGGAAAAATAAAAATATAAAGGCTGTCTACAAACAGAAATAATAAATAAATATATAATGAATATAAATATATAATAAATGTATAGAAAACAACTGCTCTGTGTTGTACAGTGCTATAACACAAAGCATTCTTTGCTGGCAGAGGAAATGCAGCCCTGTGCTCGGCCCCTCCCAGCCGCATGATGACGTCGTCCTGCTGACACTGAGGATGTGGCCCTCAAAGCTGGGATCTATTTTTAGCTCCAACCTCAAGGGCCGGACAGACAAACAGGGCAAACTGTCACTCAGACCACCTGCCACAGTCAGGCAGGGAGCCAGGAATGGTGGCTGGACAAGACTGAGAAAGAATCAGTGTACTGCTGTTTAGACCTTCATCAGCAGTGACGTGCCCCTGAAGAAGGCCTCTGTATTGTTGGATAGCTACAGGAGGAGTGAACACACAAACATGTTTGTTATCTGTTGTGGGTAGGGCTGTCAGGCTGCCACTGAGGACACAGATGTCATGTATTGTTTCTGGGAATGTGGGGATTTTAAAGATTCTACACATGAAAGGTCCATTTACACGTCATGGCCTTGAGGGTCACTCACCATGTGAAAATAGTTGTATGATGTCTTTTGTGGCTCGGGAGGGACATTTGTCAAGTCTGTCATCGGGGTTACCTCAGCATGAGCTGGAAGACGACACAGAAAGCTTGTGTTACAAACTGTGGGTGTGGAGTTTCAAAGATGTGCAAATTTACCAAGCAGGGAGTGTCTAACAATGATAATGAGCCCAGGAGAAGGTTTTTTGGGCTGACTATGAAGTTTTTTTGTATGCAGTGTCTTTTACTTTGACTAGAAGAATAAATGAATCAACAATGGTGTTTCAACTCCAGAATCTTTCCTGGAAGTGTGGTAAATGCTTTGAAACGTCATTTTGACCTCCAAATTAAGAGATAATTTGACATATATTGTTTGTTTGGTGCTAGGGGACCATGGGCTCATGACCTATTTCTAAAATTCTGTCTAATGTCTAGCTTTTGGAGTCGTCTTACATTGATTTATTGGAGGATTATCCTAACCCTATACACTATATATAATATAATATCATCAAAGAAGAATATAGAAACCACTTTAGATTGTACTGAAAGCAATTACAGTTATAAATGATTTTGTACGTAATGCAGCTGTCCCCAGTCAGCTGGTTTTAAGTGGTAGTGGTGACAGTGGTAGTTATCTAATTTATCCTTCACTCATCCTTGAGCAAAACTCTGAGCCCCAAATTGCAAGTGATGGTCTTTTGAAGACAAGTACTATTGCAGTCCTGGACCTCTAGGACTACTTTAGGCCTCCTTATATTCTGAGGACACTTAGGTTTTGTAGGTAGACAAGTCTAATGAAGTGTGGCCTTCAAAGTCTTATAAGGACACTTAAGTGTGGTCTTCTGACTGTAGAAACACCTATGAAAGGCAGGTCCCTAGTGACCACTTTTAGAAAGAAAACCCTAATGCAGAGCACTTTAGAAAGCCGGTCCAAGGATTGAAGGACCATAGTAGAAACGTTCATATACGTATGGTGCAACGATTCTTAGGTTTTGTGGGTAGGCGAGCCGATTAAAGTGTGAACCCATGTTAGGGTATTCCTTGGACTGTAGAAAGGAAAAGCCTTGTGCGGTACTTGGAGCCTAGAACCATTTTGAAAAGCCCAGTGTGGTCCTATAAGATTCTTGGGACACTTTTTGGTATAAACCCCAATATGATTGGAGTTATGAACACCTTTAGATAGAATACCTAGATGCATGTAAGAGTGGTCCATCCATTCATTACCAGAAACTGTTCACCCTTTGCAGCGTTGCAGAGACAGTCCCAGCTGACATTGGTAGGGTACATCTTGGACAGGTCACTAGTTCATCACAGGACATTCATCCCACCTATGGGCAATTTAGTCACCAATAGCACCAATTAACCTGCATATCTGTGAACCATGGGAAGAATATGCAAACTCCACATAGAAAGGTCTTATCTGGTTGGTGGATTCCAAGGACCTTCTTGCTGTGAGGCAACAATGCCAACCACTGCCACCCACAAGTGTGGTATTAAGATTATATTCTAAAAATCTATTTTAGGCAAAGAATTCTTGGCCTACTTTTAGGTAGAGCAGCTTAAATATGTATAATTAATTAATAGTAGTGTGCAGTTCTTTGGTTCTCAAACCACTTAATTTTTTAGGTTAAAAAACAACCTGTATATGTACAGTCTGGATTCTCTGACCATTTTCAGAGTGTGGTCCAAAGACTCTATCACCATGTTTAGATAGAAAAGTCTATAGTAGTAATGGTCCCAGATAAACCCATCATTCAACACAGATCAAGAAATTGCATTCTTTGACAAAGCAGAGAAGAATCAGCTTAGGTCTGACAGTATATCGCTTTATTTTGCGTTCGCAACATCGTCACAGTACTAGTTTTACATCAATGGGGTTTTGTCTACTTAGAAACAGAATGCATAATAAAATAAGAGCACTCCTCCCTTCCCTTTGACTTCAAAAGTGGGCTGTGAGTGTGAGAGAACAGGAGCATCTCAGGAAATAAGTCAGAAGCGGTGTTAACTGTGTAACAGTTGGCTGTTCATCTCTAGATCCTATGATAATTCAGTCCTGTCGGAGGCAGAGAGAAGCAGTAGATGATTATGTAAATATCAGAGGGGAGCAGGAATGCAGCTTCAATGTAACTGCAGACATTGAGTAATAATAATAATAATAATTTACAGACTATTTACATATGTTTTCTCAGTCTTTACTACCCACCCTTAAAATGTTTCCTCCCTTTCAAACCCTCTTCATTAGGTTATGTTAGATTTCCCCAGATGGATTTGCTATTTACACTCAGCAGTATACTGCCATGTCTTTATACTGTACAGTGGAAATAGAGGTGAAATGCATGCCAGAGGAGAATGACACAACTTTAAATGAAAAGACACACTAGTAGGCCAGAAATCATCTAAATGTAAACAAGCATCAAAGCTACATTGAAAGTTTAGGGTCTAGTCAAGCCCACTGCTCAATAAAACAACACTTTAAAAAAAAAGAGAGAAAAAAAAAAAGAAAACGAAAAGACGAGAAAAATGAAACAGTAGGCATCAATGGCATGCAACAAAGCACCTCACACGGAATCTGGACAGGTTTTACATTACATTAGTCATCTGAAGGAACTGGAGGGTTGTGACTGAAAACACTCATGTTTAATTCATTAAAGCTAGATTTCTTGTTGACTGGTGTCCAGTACGTCCACCATTATTCCATAGCCAATTAGTAATCAGATTTAGGTTTGAAGACAGAAGTTGTGATTGGTCAACTTTGGGGTTGTGGTGGGTTGAATAAATTTGGTCCCCAATTTATTTGGTACAAAACCTATTTAAAATGTAATGATCATGCTATATTGGCACTTTTCTGACTCTGTAGGACCTAAACTACGCTGGGTTAACTGCTGTATATTTGACAGATCAGACAAATATTAGATTTTTAGAGTAGCCTACAGTACATAAAGCCTGCTAAATACATTTTGAATCATGAACGATATTTTTATTAGGTACACTAATGAGGCAACCTTTATAGAGCATTTATAGGTTGTAACTAATGGCTTCATTTATGATTAAGAAATACTTTATAGATCTGTAATAAGCTATTGGTGAGAAGATTTGGGTTGCCAGGTTGTGAAAAATCTCTTTGGTTGTTCATCCTCCCACAAGGTTTTCCCTAAAATTGTTTAGGTACATTTTGCGTCTATGTTTACATCTATGCCTGTTTGCAGTTTTCTTCTTCACTGCCTTGCTATGCGTCCTTGGGCGTTGCCACCACCAATCGGCTGATCTGCTGACTGACAGGAAATGTGAGGATAAACACCAGACCAGGGGATTTTTTCTGAACATGGCAACCCAAATGCTTTTTATTACGAATGGCTTAATACCAATGTATAAAGCATTAGTAAATTACTTGAAATCAATAAAGTTAGCAGTTAATTAATGTCAGTCAATCAATATAATTAGTTACAACTTATAAACCTTTATAAAGAGGTCTGTATTGGAAAGTGGAAACTTGAACCTTGAAGTGTTTAAGAATACTGATCTACTGGACTTCACTTGACAACAGTAATATGTGAGCCAGACAGACGATAAATATGAAGATAAACGAGTTCCATTCATTATGCTCATGGCCGTTATCTGATTTCCAGATGACAGAGTACATCATTCATCACGCCAGCTCTACCTTTTCCCCTCACAGCTGCGATAACATCCAGATTTGACTACTGTTGTACACTAAAGACCCAGTAAACTACCGTATGTGGATCAGGAAAAGATACAGATTTGTTTATCCTCTGGAGTGACACAAATACAGAGTTGACTTCAGTTAGCTGTAATTGAAGAAGTCAAAACTATTCTACCATTCATTTTTAACAACTGTCTTAACAACTGTAACACTGATATAGTTCGGGAATACACAATAGTTAGAAAATAGCGTCGAAATAACATTGTTACATGCAATAATTTTCTTTGACATTCTTTATCAGTGTTGAAGGTCCAGTCCCTCCGAATCCATGTTGATACTTGCACTTCACTGAAACATTGAGGAAAAAATGACAAAGGACGTCGAGGGTGGGACAACAAAACTAACAGAACTAACAAAATGGAACAACCACCAGATTGCGATTGCTCTTAGACAAAAACAAAGTAAATACATATTGCACATACAAGTAAAAAAAAAAAAATCCATCTCATAGTCTTTAAGCAGATACAGACTAATCTCTGCCATTGATATTAACTAAGTAGAAGTGCTGTGTCTATCACTTTCAACAGAAAATAAGCTCCAGCACACCAGCCCCCTGCCTGCCTCCGCTCTGCACACACACACCGCAGATACTGTGCACAGGATGGCTGGGAGGTACAGCCGGCCATCCCATAATATGACAGCGAGATGATTGATATAAAACTGCCATTTGTGGCGAGTGAAGCAGAAGAGTGCTACCACCATCACAGAATGATAATTATTGATTTTTGTGTTGCGGCGTCCGTGTGGCTCTGAGGAAAAGTCCGATCGGGGGGGGAGTAAACAGCACTGCACGACACGCTCACTGCTCGAGGTGAAACCAAAGAGGGACAGGGCACACTCAGCCAGCTGAGAGCTTCCACGTCAGGAGAGACACTTAAACAGTCATGTTGCTGTTTCCCTGCTACACAGTTTTTGCACAAAAACCTTCTCGTCCTCCTCCTCTTCCTGCTGAATAGACTTAAGGAATCCTGCCGGGGTTGCAGTACAACATATAGAGCATTTCATATTGTTTATTGGACTCTAAAAAAATAGTTAAAAAAATAAAATGATGGCGGACAAGCAGCCTGTAATGAAGGGCGGACATTCAGGTGAATCTGTTTGCTCAGCAGCTCGCTGTGGCTTCCTTTTTCCCAGACGACCCAAAGCCGAAGACAAGTGCAGGGGATGAGGCTGTATGCAGACCGGTGTGCAGGTCTGCAACGGCTGTCTGCTATCAATCCGCACAGAGTTCTAACTGAAAGGCAACCATATAGAGTATTGTTCCAGCTGACTGAAACTGCCTAACTATGAAAAGCTTTGATTGTTTTCTTAACAGTGAAACTGCGCCACCTATGTGCGAGTATAATACTGAGAGTTTTAATTGATGCCATTTGTTCTGTAATAATAATAATTATAATAATAACAGTTGATATTAGTTTACAAAATACTATGCACAATATACATAAAGCATTTGTGTGACTAAATTAGTAAATGCTTCAACAATTGGCACATTTATCACTGCTAACAGAGATATCACAGTGCACTGTGAGCTACCGCTACACTAAATACTCGTACAGCTACTGCTGAGGATGACCGTCTGTCTAACTGTCTTTCTGTCTGTCTGTTCAGCCAAACCACCCTCGCACTAGATAAAATCACTTTGTAGACATTAAAGTCAAGATTACTATTTACTTTGTCTGTAAAATACTAGTAAGCAAGATATTTGATCGTGTTCCTTTAATTTACTGAGGAGAAACAGTAGTCGTGGTCTTTGTGCATGCTCTTGTGTTGTTGTCTGGTGCTCTTGAAGTAGGTAGACATGACTTATGAGCTGAAACAAAATGAAAGGAGCAACCACAAAAAGAAATGTGTTTATATCGAACAAACTGCCCCTGTCACGTGCGTCACAAAAAAAAAAGAAATGCTGAAGGAGGCACTGGATCTCGCCTGGCTTCACATCCCCAGATCAAACGATGCACAGTGCGACCGTCTCGTCAATCAAAGTTCAGTCAGAGAACCCAGAGAGCCCCTGGTTGCCTCAGACCACTGTACTGATTCCGCTGTGCTTGGGCTTGGTGCTGCTGGTTGCCTGGGAGGGTGCTGGCGGTGGGCCATGGTGGTGGGAGCCGTGAGCCGGGTGGGAGGAGTGTGCTGGGTGGCTTCCGTGGCCGTGCTGTGCATGAGGTGGGTAGGGAGGCTGCTGGCCATGAGAGGGCGGCGGGTGGTACTGGTGCGGAGGGTGCTGCAAGTGGGCTGGCGGGTGGTAGTGGTGGTGATGGTGGTAAGGCGGGGGGTTCTGGGTCATGTGGCAGAACTGGGCGTGGTGCATGGGGACAGGTGTGTCTGTCTCCACCCGGGCAGTGTGGTGCAGGTTGGCGGGGTGAGGGGTGTGGGAGATGAGGGTTGGGTGCGGGGTGGGGCTGGGGGACTTCACCCGTCTGGTGCCAAACAAAGATCCAAGCAGTGAAGAGGAGTTGGGCAGGGACTGGCCGCTGTGGCGGGATGGGCAGTCCCGGCTGGAGGGGGTTCTCCGCCGCATGTGAGGACTGCTAATGATGGACCCCTGCAAGAGAGAGGATGGTCAGATCACAGCAGAAACACAGCAGTGACAAAACAAGTCAAGGTATACATGCTGCAGATTCAAATTTCATCGTTTTTGTTTTTTTGTAAAGCAACATTAGATCTACAATCATTGTAACACTACACTGACTTGTAATCAGCTGAACGATGTCTCTGTCATTCACTCTGCACTCTGTATCCATCTGTTCTTGCACTATGTAACTTTGTGCTCTGGGTACTATTTCCCGAGAGAAGTATGGAACGCTTTACAGCACTAAGTCACACACCACCAACTATTTCACTGATTTTGGTGAAACTGGATCATATTTTATGGAGAAAATCTTTGCTGGTTTACAGAGTTGGTGAACAGTAAAGTAAACTGCTGCAAACTACAGCTGCTGTTAGCTAATATTGGCTCAGTTTTTTAGCCAATCTCAGAGTACTGAGAGAGTGTAATGCCTCATTTCCACCGGGGACGTAAGCGCCGCGAAACGGCTGCGCCGCAGAACGGCTCCGTCCTCTGCCCAGCGTCAATCCCCACCGGGTGCGTAACGGCAGTGTAGTGTTGCCTTGCGAGCCAGCCGTATTCACGCGAGATCACGCGATAATCCTGAACGTACGCGAAGCCGCGAGATCCCGTGATAAACTGTGTGTATAAAGGAAACAACAACTACAAACAGTTTACTTTGCTTCTCCAACGTGGAAGAGATTATAAAAAGGATCTGTTGTGTCATAAATTATTGTGTGTTGTTCCACTTCAACAATTACTCTGTCGTCGTCCATGTTGAGACCCTTTGATCGATTGACTGCTGACCTGGTGCCACCGATCATGGCGTAATGTTGATGTGAAGTTGTGATAGGCTACATGAACTGCGTATTGTGTTTTATTTTGAAAGGTGGCAGAAGTGTATTACGTTGATTCTGTGTCGGATTTCCTGTCTGGGGCAATCTGCTCTGTTGAGCTTGACGCGATT
This sequence comes from Sciaenops ocellatus, assembly GCA_033000465.1. Classification (NCBI taxonomy): domain Eukaryota; kingdom Metazoa; phylum Chordata; class Actinopteri; family Sciaenidae; genus Sciaenops; species Sciaenops ocellatus. Next base: position 4,517,706 of record CP136884.1, on the reverse strand, counting down.
CAGCAACGGCTCCGTCAAAAATAGAAGTGCTACGGAATGATAGCGCTGCAGTGCGGAGAGCCGCTGCTGGGACGCTGCTGAGACGTTCCGCGGCGCGCCTGGTGATGATGGTTTCATTGACTAGAGTGGCAGCGATCAGCTCTGGTGACCGCGGCGCAGCCGTTCCACGGGGCTTACGTCCCCGGTGGTAATGAGGCGTTACGCCTCATTTCCACAAAGAGGCAATGAGGAAATGAGGCTTTAGTGTTAGTCTGTTGTTTTGGATGACCTGAAAGAGGGGGAGAGAAGCTAGTGTTGTGCCAGAACCGGAGCCGAGTCAGTGGGCAACACAACTGTGCTTAGAAGCTTCTATGGACATAGCTAATGGTGAAGAAACTGAAGAGGACGTTAACGGAAGAAGACAAAAAGAGAAAAGGAGAGAGTGACCGAGCAAGAAGCCGCCAGATTTGGGACTGACTTTTAGTTGTTGGCGAGAGCTTGGTGAAATAAAAGTCAGACATCGTCTGTCAGCTCGGCGTCTGTCAGAAAGACAGACGCCGAGCTGACAGACGATGAGCTGGGCGTCTTGCTGTTGGAGCTGGCTGCTATGTCTTGTGTTGTTGACCTTGCTTGATGTTTGGATGTTAGCAAAGTCGACTTGCTACTTTTTTAGGTAAGTAAGTAGTCAGAAGAACAAATAAGTAATGTAATCAGAAGAACAAATACATGTGTACAGCAGTCCATATTTACCACAGGGGTATTGCACTCTGAAACTGGGGGCGCTAAATCACAAAAAATAATATTTTCTTTGCAATGTCGGACCAAAAGATGTATGTGTGGAGACACATCACTCCTGTGGTTTGGGCTTCTTCACACAGCAGCACCGACTGCATGAGCAGCTACAGCTGATCTTAAATCTCACACGATTGCTTGTGTTGCCTTGTGGAAAAGCTTCTCCATTCCCTTGACCGGTTCACTGCCTTTGTTTGTCTATCTATGCTAACATGTCACGGTCGACCCTCTCTAAATGGTTTGGAGGCTCAGGCTTGTCGGAGCATGTGGTATCTGCACTGTCATGAGCAGACAAAACTGCTTTCAAGTCCTTCAGACTCTATCTGACTGTCGATGCTGTTGTGACACTATTGTACCTGGTTTCCAAGGTTACAGCACCTTCCTTATTTTTTATGTGCCCCTACTTCGGAGCCTTTATGGAGCAATCTGAAGCCGCAGCCTGTATACAGTACACACATTAGTGTGCAGTAGTCAGGTTCAGGTTCACTGTGAGTGCAATACTGAGTTAACTGACGTGTTTCTAAATTGTCACTCAGCAGGACAAACAAAAAACCACAAGAAATTATATGATATTTTTATGAAGGCACAGTAACACAGAGTAACAAGATGAATACAGAACAATCAAAACAGAGGTTACAGAAATGAAGCAGATCTTTCAGAGCCATGCATAACATGCAAACTAAACTATACACCGATGACTTGACAGATCCAGTATGACGTGTGTTCTCATCACCTGTCAACTGCGTTTGAGTAAACTGAACAGAGCAGTCTGACCCTCGCAATGATTCGTTCATAAACTTCTGAATGACTGTTTTAACGATATGGAGACACCATGTTTTTAGGGTTTAATTGTATTCTCTGACGTACCTTGTGGATTGGCACAGAGGGGTGTGGTTGTATGGTATCACCCTATTTTTACCTGTGCACTTATCCTATCGTAGTACGAGCTATATTGAGCCGCATTGAACGCATCATAGTACGAGCCTACTTAGCCTCTTAGTGACCTTTTAATGCATAGAGAGCAGGTCATCTTTAAACTCTCTGGGTGTTGGCAGAAACAGTGAGTCTCTGTTCTTCATACCTGGCTATGCAGCTAACAGCTAACTTAATTAAACAGTGAGAATTACACCAGTCTTGAGGATTTCTAGATAACCCAGATGTTTCAGAAGATTAGTTTATTTTAAAAATTAAACTACATTTGTGACCATGTTACATTTCTAGCTGGAGCTAATGGGCTGAAGGCCACAAACAGGGAGGAAAATATTTAGAGATGGTATTTTATAGTATGGAATAATGACAGCCTTATCCTAAAAGGTTCTGTTTTGGCAACAGTTCCAGATTCAAATTAGCCATGAAGAACTGAAATCATCAAAAATGAAATCAAGCTAACTCAGCTAGCCACATACAAGTGGCCCGGGTCACACAGACCGTCTGGTTTGAGGGAGTGTTATATTAATAGTGTAACATTTGTGCCTCAACGCTTGGATTCCTTCACTGCGGCACACTGCTGTCCAAGTGTGACAATTAAAAAAGGAAAGGGGAGAAACTTCTCGTCAAAGTCTGGGGTCAATGAAAGGAAGCAGTGCGAGTCGGTCACTTCATGCAGGAGATGGAACTGACAAAACACAGCCGGGGTTTCACAAAATTCAGGAGAAAAATCTATCCCATTACCCAAGAGAGGGTGACTCAGAGATGAGAAGAGCAGCCCTAATGTGAGTCAGGAGTATCATTAGTCGTGTCATGCTGTGTACATGAAGGGTTAACATGTGTCAGCCACAGTGGATAATTCCCGTTCAGCCCAGTGCATGCACAGTGACCAAGGTGCTCACAACAAAAACACCACCAAAACAAAAAAGAACAACTCAAACTACAAGGAAACAAAAAAAGAGAGACTTAAAGTCAGAGGACAGCTCAGCATCAGATGCGTCCTACTTACTTCCATATTGCTGTCTAGTGATCCTGCACTGCTGCGTCTCCCACGCTTGCCTGCCCAGAACATGTAACATGACAGATTAGACACGCCTGGCAAACACGTGAAGGTGCACATACCCTTCTGTCTAATACGGTGGGGAGGGTTGCTAGTACCCTAAGGTGACAAAAGTGGCACATGTCTAGCTAGCAGCAGACTGTCAGTATGGCAGAGGGAGGCGAATAAGGACTAAAAGGAAAGGGAAGAAGCAACTTCTTCAACTACTACAACTCCACAACAATGTTAGCCTCCGGGAGAACTTAAGCTTGAAGATTTCTCTACGTGTCTACACAGCAACTTGAGCCACAGCTGGCAGGAGACCTTCCCATCAGTAACTTTACTCCAGCAATTTAGTATTTCACATCCATTAAGTTGCACTCACAAGTCACAGATTCAAAAAAGATGGTTCAATATTAAAGCAGCAGAGGATATCCTGCATTTTAGTCCAGAGTATGAGTTACAATCTGAAAAAAATGAGTTCTACATTTCCCATAATGCAACCAATCATTTTTATGTTTTTTATCCCCGTCTGGTAAATGTCCACATCTCTCAAACTCCATGCCTCCACTTCCTAACAGAGGCTATCTGTTCAAATTTGAAGACTCAAAACCAAAACTGAGATTACCCTGATGACATCACCAGGGTTCTTCAGCCCTCCGGAGGATATTATACATCTGTTTTCACGGTAAACTGACCCAGTGTGAACCTGTACATCTGTAAAAGTTTGCTTTAAGGGTAGAGGAAGCCACTTTTACGTAAAACCAAAATGAACCTCAGATCTTCTAAATTTAACTTTAACTGAGTGATGCACAAACAGCTCCTGGAGGAAATCTAGCCCTCCAAAAATCACTGCCACTAATATGTGATGTCTCATTCAAAAAGCATCAAAAGCACTGATCAAAAAGAAAAACATCTCAATTCATTCTTTGATGTTGCTTTACTTGTCTGAACCCCGTGTTGAGGTCACTGAATGTGTTTGCAACTCTGCAGTGTGGACTCGACTCTACATCCTGCCTGAATCAACTGCACAACATTAATTCCTCTTACTGCTAAGACGCTCAAATTGATCACAGTGACCTACATAACGCTGTCTCCTCCCGCCCCCCCCGCCCGTGAAGCTGGATTATTAGTCGATAGCTTCTAGTAAATTACACCTGGGCCCATTAGCAAACACTCCCATCTCTGTCCTCGTTTCCTTGGCTTCGTGGCTCAGCCGGTGCGTTCAGTGGGAGACTCAGGTCAGTTGCAGTTATGAGCCGAACCAAAACTAGAACAGGAACAGCTTCTTCCATGTTTCTAAATCAACTCAGTATCATGCCAGCATCCAGCTCGGGTATACACTCTACTTTATCTAGCGGAGGGATAAGACAGTATATAGAATGAGATGAGATAGTTTGTTACCATGGCAACCCCTGATTTTTACCTGCATCTGAGAGGTCACGTAGGGAGCTGCTGAGAGCGCTCCTCTTCAAACCTTCGCCAATGGCGTAGCTGTCGTCAAGGCTTGCTCGGTTCAGGTTGCCGTTGCCTGTTTCCTTCTTTAAACCTGAACCCTGGGATATGCTGGGCCTCACCACCCCCTTCTGTTTTTCTAGCTCAGCTGTACAGAAGACACATATGCAGCATTAACAGCAATCCAGACTCCTCTCTGTTGTCATTTTTCTTTGAACTCATGCAAGAATATAGTGTGGTTAAAAGACGGTTCTTTGTTGAGCACAGAAATCTCTAGAAAAATGTAAAACTTTGACTCACATTCTATCCGGTACTTCTCCATCTCTTGAACTTCAGCAATAGATTCTCGCAAATCGTCAGTAAACTTTTTGCGGTCCTGAGGGTTGGGTGCATTGAAGTTGATGAGAACTTTGATGTCAGCTCCAGGAATGGCCGAGGTCAGACGGACTCCATTGGGATAGTCTAAAGAGTGATGATACCAACACTTTAATAGCATTTCTAATACTAATAGACAGATCACTAAGGGAGTCCACAGAAATTAGGGTTGAACCAACCAGTAGCACTTCTGCTACCATGAAGGTGTCAATATGCTTCAAACATGCTGCTTGTTGGATCGTCAAGCATCTGAAACCCCCTCCCTCCTTACCTCTCTGTCATCCTCTCTATGGCAACAGCCTCAAGCAGTGGCCATTTCGAACACTTTTGCCTTCAGACATGTTCTCGTACAAACTAGTTTGTTTGAAGCGTACTGAAACCTTACACAAAAGTCTACTTGGCACTTACACTGATTCTCAAAAAGCAGCACTTGCATGCCATAAAGCGAGAAGGACTGCCGAAAGCTGTACGTCACAGAGTTCTTCTTCTTTTGGAAAATTTTAGTAACCTATGAAAAGAGCATAGTACTGTGGTTTAGGCTCAATGGAATACTCAAGTGTGTTCTCGATGTGCTGGAAGAATAATGTCCACCGTACCACTAGCAGGTCATTAAAGAGGAAGATCTCCCTTTGGTGCAGGCCCAACTTTTGTGGTTTGTTGGGGTCGGGTACTTCAAAAAGTCTGCAGTAACAGACCAATCTCCTGTGGGGTAGGGATAATACCTGCACATAAAAAAACGGCATAGTTTCTGAATTGGTCTCTTGTTGCCTTTCAAGCTAGACAGGCAAAAACTTAATAACTTTATAGATTCCACATTCCACATTATGTTTGCACGAGTTCCATAAAGTCTTTGGGTACTTGGGTCAAATTATTTCCACTCAACCCTGAGAGGTAGATGACAGAAAGAGTAATACTTACACAGCCCAGACCATGGTGTAACGAGCCAATCTATGAATGAGAAACACATATGAGAGTTATTTCGCAGGGATCAGTGAACACATAGGGGAACTTTTAAATTAAATGAATAACATTCCACGTAATGTTCAAAAAGAAATATGGCCCAAATTTAGCATCAGGAAAACTACTTTTACGGATGACAGAGCAAACATCTGTGTCCCTCACTGTCCTTCTTTAATATGTTGCGTTTCCAGTCTGTGTCAGCCTTTATGATCATGACATTGTCAAGGTCCCTCGGACCTCTGCTGATTTGTGTCACTAAAGTGGAGTTAGTTTAATAAAAAGGACATCAATGGGCCGAGGGGGATGGTGGGGTTTCAAGTAAACACCTACAAGATTATTGTGTGTGAGGCTGTTTATCTTATTTATTATTACAGAACTTGTCAGACAGCATTTTCTTGGTCGGCACTTAGGGCAAAAGACATATTACAGTCATTTAGCATGAAGGTCTCCGGCCCTGAAGAATTGATGTGTCACACAGCAAAGAAAATAGTTCAGATAAAGAATGCTCTTTCATTTCTGTTCATTTTTAGAGGACGTTGGCCATGAATAAGCTTGCCCTCTCTGTGACAGCTCAGAGGTACATTGGGTAATTTGGTTCTGCATGCTCCTGCTAGGTTTAACTCTCGAATGGAGGAGGAGATAAAAGTGGTCACACTGCAGCAGCTCAAGGGCAAACTCAAACTTACCGGCTTTTTTCCAACAATGAGTTTTTCCACTTTCTGAACCTGGGACACGTGGTCTTCATTAGTCTTGAGCTCTCGCTTACGAATCCGCTCATATATCCCGACGAGCATCTCTCGAGGGATGTCCTCCCCATCATCCACTCCTGTAAGAGGATGACAGGAAAAGAGAGAATAAGAGAAGAATTAATGATTAATTTACTGATTTACGAGAGCTGATGAACCCCTGAATTTACTTACATGCTGCTGCGCTGCGCATATTTCTCACAGCACAGACAGAAATGTCCTTCAGAGCCCTCTGAGGACGAGTATTTCTCCTCCACTCAATACTGTACTTTAATTACTGACACTCCAATAGGCAGAGAAATGAGTTAGCCATGCCACAAAGCCCCTGCTAATACCCTTAAAATCTGTTGAGGGCAACTAAAAAGTGCTTCGCCTCAACAGCAGAGGCTTCTTGCCCATGACTTAGACACACACAAAAAAATCTTACTGACACAGCCATTAATCAAGGCAAAATGCATGTACAAAACTCAATTTGAGCTGAATATTTATCCTCAGAGTTGCACACTAGTGCCCGAAGATATTATTGGTTTTGTGACAGTAAGCTGGACGTGGTGGTGCAGGAAGGGAGAAAAAAAGTACCTCGGAGGTTCTTAACAAAGTCTTCCAGCTTCATCTTCCTCTCAGGCTTGACGTTGGGGCTGTACATGTCTGTGTTGAGGAGGATGATGGCAAAGGCCAGGATGAAGATGGTGTCAGGGTTCCTGAACTGTCGCACCACACCAGGGTTGCAGATGCAGTAGCGCTGGCTGCGAAGAGGATAATGGACACAGATACTTTTAATTCAAAATGAAGTGAATTGCCTTAACTTTCACTGAGAAATTGATCTTTTTTTGTTCATCTATTTTTGTTGTTATTGATGTTTTCATTTCAAAATTGCTTTGGCAATGCAAATATCTGACAATAAATCCCTTTTTAATTTAATTTAATTGAACTTTCTTGACGTTTGCTTTGTCTCATTTGGTCAGAATTGTAATTAGCTCACCGAAAAATGGAGATTTAATCTGTTTTTTTTTTTTTTTTTTTTTTTTTTTTGGGTGAAATATCCATGAATATACTTCACTTCCAACATCACAGCTGTGGGGCCTGGTACTTACATGTAATGGTAGCTAGACCCCATGTTTTTTTTTTACAGTGTTGGATGTACACAGTAAGTAACATGGTCAAGGTAGGCTGGCTAGCTTAATTGAAAAGAGACATCACAGTGGGTCTTCCCGAATGTGTGAAGGCACAGCTTTGATTGCTAATGGCTACTAGATAACACTCTGTGGCTTGTTGAAAAGGGGTGAAATCATGCCCTGTATTAAGACGTCTTTCCGTCAGTAGCACACCATGTCATGGAAAATGCCCACAAAGAGGCTCAACATTAAGATACTGTTTCTACAAAAGATTTTGTCCTTTTGTGGAAAAAATAGTTCATACTTTATAAAAAAGTATGTGAGGAAAGACAGTACTAACATTAGATCTGACTGAACATGCACGACAGAAAGGAGATCAAGGACAAAGTATCAGCATGAAGACTTCAGGGCTTCTTCAAGGCAAAATAAATTAAAATAAAGCTTCTCTGTTAGTGTTCCCTGTTAGTTCCACTTATGGGCAGAAATATCAATATCAATACTGATATTGAGCTCTCCACTATCTGAGCTGCGGTCATCTATGGTTAAATAATGCTTCATGGCCTCAAGTCAAAAGCACAATGAGCCAGCACCACTGAAGACAAGTCAATATAGCCGGCAGCCATGAGACAGGCCGTTTAACAGCTTTCTGAGTCACCATAAAGTGAATTCATGATCATATCTGGACTGGGCTGCAGGCGAGTGCCAGATGATCAGTTATTGTTATCTCCACAATGTAACAGTGGCTGTGGTGTTTACTGAGGCTGAAATGTCCTTGCTCAGTGCTGATCGAAGCTAATTCTCTGTGGGCATGGGAGCACCTTTCTACCAGAGGTGTGGAGTAAATAAATGAAGGAGAAATAACATCAATCAGGAGCCCAGAGGGAGGTTCTTCTCCACTTCTTGAACTGATTTTCTCTAAATCATTTTCTGGAATGACCCACGCGAACAATTTCTGTATTTAAAATGGCTTTGCACTGCTGCACTGATGCTTTTACGCCTGAGAGTGTTAAAGGAAGACAGTGACATTTTGGTGTCACTTCTGTTTTAGAGGGTAGTGGTGTTTTTGAAATGGTGCACGGCTAGCTTGTGCCATCTATTATTCATAAAAGTCAAATACTAGACACGGCAATAAAACCTTGTAATGATCGTCCTGTCACGTAATCCTCAGTTGGTCTAGGTTGATGCGAGACCCCGTTTCCAAAAACATCAGTTTATTCTTCTTTGATGTGGAAAAACTACATGACTTTGGGTGATTCTTTTTATGATCCTGCCATCATTGAGCCTCAGCTAGAGATGAAACCCTGTCATGCTCCTCTGTCAGGAGTTTCTTACCTGTAGGCCTCTATCAGCCGCTCAACCTTCTGAGCTTCTCCCTGCACTCTGATGTGTGCCTGGAATTTCCTGAGCGCTTCATCCAGCTCCATACTTGAGAAGTCCATTTCATCCACCACACAGCTGGTGAAACACACACAAGTGGCAGTGGTAAGTTGGGAAATACATTACAATGCAACAGGGAAATATGCACAAACTTTTCAAACAGGAATAACTTGATCGCTCAAGAAAGCTGCATGCTTGTAATGTGTGGAAGTACATTCATCATCTGGAGCTACTCTTACAGACGGCTACAGTTCCTTATTAATTTTTACATTCAATATGACATAATACAACTGCTGCTATCAGGTAAAAGGCTCCAAAATCTATACTTTCCTGTAAACACTGCCTTATTTGAGCTCAGAGACACAATCTGTACAAGTCTATTTCTTTATTTTTTCCCGTTCCTTTTTCAAAAATAAAAATTCCTAGAGATTTCAGGATTTTTTTATCCCTACCACTCACTGTCAATAGTCTAATTTAACTTTTTGTATTTAATTATGTTTTAATGCTAACACTTTTACTTCCTTAAAGTAACACTTATCATTTCTGCACACATATTTGACACATTATCACCTTCTCATGGTTAACAAGTTAGCAAACAGTTAATCTCCATAAACAAATATCAGCATATGAATGCAGAATCTGTTGGCAAGGGACAAGATTTTTATTAGCTTTTTTATGCACATTTCTGCATTTATATGTAGATACCTGTTTATACAGATTACCAGAAATGTGTCTTTTTAGAGTCATTCTCATGTATCAAGTTGCAAAGAAAGTCCGTTATCTGGATATTCACTGGCTCCAATGAAAGACCCAAAACATTGGCCATTGTCTCCAGAGGCTAAATTGTCAATTGTCAGTTCTCAGATTGGCTTTTTATTAGCTTTTTAGACGACATCTCTTAACTCCAACTATATTGTCGCAACTAAGTTGCTAATCGGATTGTAAATCAATGACTGCTGCACAGAGAGGAAGTCTTGGCCCCGGTATGTGTCATCCAGATATTCGGCCACACTGGAAACTCCAAAACATTAGCTGTTGCCCCCAGAGACTAAATGATAGTCAGAGGATAGCTGATAGGTTCCAAGATTGGCACACAATTGTCTGTCTGTGGTTTTGTGCAAATAGTTTACAGTGGGTTTATCAACTTTTTAGCCAAAAACAGCTGCCTGCTGCTCAGAATAAGGTTCATGAGAGCAGAGAGGCTGAACCAAACCGGCCACAGTAAGTTGCAGGATTTAGAATCAAAAACAATGACCTGACAGATGTTAAAAAGCACTGTAGAGCTGAGCATAGCACCAGAGCTGGGTGATTAGTCTTTGCAGGTTATTACTTACAAATGACACATTTGTCATTCACCTGCTGTTCATTTAAAAACACTTGTAATGAAGTATATTTCCACCGTCATATTGACACTTTAACTTAACTAAAGGGAGAACTTTTTTCACAGCTGAAGTGAGGATTGTGACTCGGCTCTCCGGAGCCCTGAAACCTTGCATGCCAGGATTTATAGACGTTCTCTCATGGAGCCCTTTAGATATGCCTGTCAAACTGACACTGACGGACCTTTCCTGGCCTTATCCTCCACTGAATCTCAACGGGGCTCTGATAGAGCTGGTGTGCTTCAAGTCTGTTTCAGATAAGTCCAGTGTAAAGTATAAAGTAGAGGTGCTATTTGAATGATGCAAAGAATCACTACAGGAAAATACAAGATCTTTATGACTTCCCTTTTCTATTAAAAGGAATGAAGAATATAAATCAGGTCTGTATATTTATCTGAGCCACACAGCAATTTCCTGAGTGGATTCTATTTCTGTTTATTTCCTGGATGTAACTCGAGTCATTATGTAGTACTCAGAAACTCAAAGACTATTTGAATGAGTGCAGATTGCAAACTGGCAACCCTATTTGGAACTAAATGATGATTTATGTTCCTGGAAAGCAGATAAAATAAAATTCTGTGTACTGGTATAATTGGAAAGTCAAATCAAAAGCCTGTTTTAAAGAATCTTCATGTTTACAGGATTGAGACCAAATGATTCATCCCCACATACAAATGTGTCAAAGATGCACACTCGCTGCAAACTCACTCGAGGACATCTCGGTTGAACTGTTTCTGTCTGTTACCCAGGAACTCGCCAATCATCTGCCTACTCAAGCCTTTCCTCTGGAGCAGGAAGTGGGCCACACCCACTGGAGTGTCTGGAACAAAGTTTCGCTCTATCAGATACTGGATGCCTTTTTCTGGTTTCCTGGAGACACGGGAGAGGGTAGAGAGAGAGAGAGACAGAGAGACAAAAGAGGAAAGAGTGAGAACACAATCCAAATCTGTGATTATCCCACTGCACTGCTGCCCCTGGCTAAATGTGTGTCAGATGAGAGACAGGATTTAGGGTGGCAGGGAGGGAGGTGGTGGAACGAGATGAGGGCCAAGAGTGGAAAGGAGGGAGCTACTTTTCTCTGTGGTGTCGATCACAAATTATTAAAAGGAACTTAATGGCCGGCTCTGAAAGAAACCAAATCCACAATCATCTATAATTAAATGGAATGACACAGGCTCAGATGATTTGCTCTGCATGAAGTGGAGCAGGATGAGTCTCAGAAATGTTTGCACCTAAAGTCAAACAGACAGATAGCTGCGTTTCAAGCAACATCCCTGCATATTTATCATGAGGATCTTCAACATAAAACATTCTCTAAATCATCAGTAATGAGCAGAATCTAATTTCCATAACCTCTTCTGTATCAGATTGTGTCTGGTTCTGTGTAAGCAGTTTGTTAAGTGTGTACATACTTGTTGAAGAGGTTTAGGCCAATGCGGTAGTGCCTTTTGCGGATGATGTCGTTGCTGAATGCAGGTGAGTCCCAGCTGTTGCGAGTCTCTTTGTGGTACGTCTGCTTGCTGAGTGTCTGCTCCCTCAGGCTGTCCCTGGACGAGGACTCAGAACTGCAGTTGATGGTGTCGTTGGAGTTGGATGTGCTGTTGATGCTGTCATTGTCGCCGTCAGAGAAATCGGACTCCGACTTGCTCTGCCGGTTTGCTGTGCCATTGATAGCCAGGTGGGCCTCAAGTTGTCGTGGCCGATGGCGGGTAGAGTCCTCTTCTCTGGAAGGCCCTCGTGGTGGCAGGCTGTGGCTGATGTGTTTGGGGCTGCTCTGCTGGTTGCTGAGGCTCCGGTCGTAGGCGTTCTGTCTCTTCAAAGAGCTGCGGTCAGAACGATCACTCAGCTCCACCGAGCTGTCACTCGGGGGCTCAATGGTCAGTAAGGGTAGATGGTCTACACGCAAGCGCTGCTCTTGACACTCCAGAGATGGTGTACTGCGGCAGCTCGTGTCCGTATCCCCTTTCTCATCCTTATGAGCCAGTGACCAGTAGTCCTGGGAAGAGTTGAGGGAACGCTGACGCAAGTCCGATTCTGTGCTGGAAGGCCGGTCCACAGACTGAGACAGGGGCAGTGGTGGTGACAGTTCTTCTTCATCGATGTAAAGGGTGACATCGCTGTATGATGCCGTCATCTCATCCAGTTTGCGATGTTCTGAAGCACTGTGGGAGGGTTTCACCTGACAGCTGACCTCCCTGTCCATATCCTGGTGGCCTCTAATTGGCTCAGACTGGTTGTCGTCACCATGCAGACTGCGACAGTTTAGAGCATCATCTATGGACTCGGCTAGAGATTTGACCTGCCTGGAGAAGGCATCTTCTAGTTCTGTGATAGCATCTGTGAAGTCGCTCTGTGTGGTGGGGGTTTTGGCCTGCATGCCCATTTCCCCACCATGCTCTGACTGCACAAGCGCTCCGATTTTTGTCCCGTCATCTGTTAGCGAGACCTGCTTTCCCTCGAAGTAGGAGCTGTGGACTTTTTCAGGTCCTTCGAAGGAAAACTGCATTCTCATATTGGATAGGACGATCCGTCTGGACATACGGTTCTCAGACATAGAACTTCTAAGACGCTCAAAGTTCTTGTTCATCTGGTACTGGCGGAAGGCTGTCTGGATGGTGCGGGCTGCATGCCGGGTTATGAAACGCCCACCATATTTCCGCTCTAGCATCTCCACCTGCAGGAAGAGATGGAGATTTGATGTCATGAATGCATCTGAGAAACAGATGGGAACAGTCTAAATAGTCCCTTAGTTGTGGGACAACTGGTAATAGTGATCCCAGGTCAAAGCAGGGATGATGAATGCATAAAGTGTTCTAAAAGGTACTGTGTTTCGGATAGGACAAAAGGTTAGTAAGTTAAGTTAAAGTGAAATTTCACACAGAATATCTTTAGTATCAAATGCTCTGTAGGCTCTTGACCTTGGAAATAGTAGTTTGATAAAATAATTGAAACTCAAGATCCAGATCTACAAAATTTTCCAGAACTTTCAACCATAGTTTGTTGTTTCTCCAAAGCAGCTGTGGTCAGTTTCGCACTATTATGGATTCAAAGCACTTTGTAAACATTGTTTTTAAAGGTTTAAAAGGTTTTAAAGGCAACCAGTTTTTTAATGTTCGGAAACATCCATGACAACGTGAAGCCTAATTAACTTTTCTGCTTTACATTAGTATTCTTATTACATGCCAAGCAACCATAGTTTCACCAAAATATGCTCTGTCCAGCGGAGCTTCAGAGATGTTTTTTTCAAGCCTGTAAATGGTGAATGTTTGTGACACAAAGGTTGTTTTTTGCCTAAAATAACTCATAATTTACTGCGGAACAAAAGCTGTTTTCATCTGGCTGCAAAAGTAGGACTATTACCTTAGAAACATGAATAAGACAGAATGAAAAATGATCCTGCTGTCATATCTGCTTTTGTCATGGCTTAAAAAAACACAAGACTGCTGATGGAATTTAAAAAATGGCTGAAATTTATGGTTTATTAGACTAAAATAAACCCCCAAGGAAGATGGATAATGTTGAATAGTGATGGAAACCCAGTTTGACCAATAAACTGGTAATGGCCCAAATAATGATGAGGAATTGCTCTCGGAAGAACTACCACAAACAAGATTTAGAGGAAAATATATGATTAGAGCTGGCAACCGCAGTGCTGTTGGGCGTAAAAGAATGACTATAAAGAGGTGACAAATTAAAATGTAGTAAAGATTTACTAGAGAAGATGTAATAAAATATGAACTGATTAATAGTGGGAGCTGCAGCATTTAAATATCTTTCATTAAAAGGCATGAAAATTACCCAACCTGAAAGGAATCAGTCAGGTGTATATTACACTGTGTACACTAAACTGACATGACTGAGAAAGATCATTACACTGAAGTGATACACCTCAGGACAGGACAGCGTTCAGGGCTGTTCTACATTACCCCCCTCTATCAGCCCTGTGCCTTTTACACACTGACCCAGTTTTCCACCTATGGACACATGGAGTACTATGACACTAATCATGTTTCCTTGCACCATGCGAGGACCACAGAGGTTAGTGAACTCAAACATGCCACAAGGAACATGGGCCATGACAGTAAGTTCCACTACAACAGGCTACAAGACAAATCCAGACTATTATTTGACCGCCAACGCCAAAACTCACACCAGCTTATATTTACAGGTAACATAGTAACCTTCACTGGTCCTCCTAAACATTTCTATTAATAAATTCAGAATGCCAGAAAGAAGAGAGAACATATCACTGCAGATTTATCTTACCTGCACTGGCTGTCAGATAGATTTTAAAGTTCTTTTACTGGTGTACAGCGCTCTTAATGGTTTGGGTTTGACCTACATTTCCAAATCATTGTAACCCTTTTACATCCTCTGTTGCCATGTTTTTAAGTACAAACTATCACACAAATAATAAAATCAGCAGCTCAGCCTGTTTTAACTATGGACTGCCCTATCAAGAAGCTAGAAGAATAAGATAATATAAGAAACAACAACATTTATTAACATTGCCTTTAACACTCACTTTCCTTTTTTCTGTTGTATGTCTGTTGAATTCACATCTTTTTCATATCATATTGTTCTTCTCTTTGACTTAAACATATTCTACTGTTATTAGTATACCTGCTATTTGATGCCTTTTTATTTGCTCATTTGATTGTGTGGTTTTATCATGCAGTTACTGCACTGGTTTCAATTTGCCTGTTTAGCATTTTGAGCTACACCATCTGTATGAAATGTTCATTATAAATAAAGTCGTGTTACTCGCACATGTTCGAAATAAAACTGAACTGAAGTTTATTATTAGCATTGTTATTATTACTTTTGTCCTGATATTTTTTTATATACTGATACATATTCTGTTCTGTCTATAATGCTGTATTCTTTTCTTTCTTAGCACTTTGTTAGGACATGCTTACACCCACATATTGACATTAAATATTTCATGTTACTGGCCTTTCCTTTTCTTCTGCTGCTACTCATGATGCATTTATTTTACACATAAATTAGGTTTGAATCTCTTCAATGTATTTAGTGTGAGTAGTTTTACACAGTTCACACCATTTAATAGAAGCATGAACACTGTTCTAAGCTGGAGATCAAACATTGTCCTATTTGTTTTGTGTTATCTTAAACTCGGTAACTCTCACAGCTCCTTTGTCTGTCTATGCAGGTCAGGCATGCAGTACGGTTAAAAAAAAAATATATATATATCTTCTCTCTCCTCTCTCTCTCTCTCTCTCTCTCTCTCTCTCTCTCTCTCTCTCTATATATATATATATATATATATATATATATATATATATATATATGACAAATTCACACACACACACACACACACACACACACACACACACATATATATATATATATATATATATATATATATATATATATATCACTGATCACTGATAAGTGATCTAGAGAGCACAGGATAAAAACTAAAGTCACTAAAGTCAGTGACTCACAGCTGATGACCTTATGGTAAGTTATGGCTGGGTGATACTTTGATACTTAAATATGATCTTTTATGAACTTTCAGTGGTATCATATCATAGGGATATGATCATATTGTGTTAGAACTTTACAAAAATTATTTTGTCCAAATTAAAACCACATAAATAGACTTTTTGGACATTTACACACCAACACTACAATAACAATACACCAACATATCATCCCTTACAAAGTTGTTAAGGCTAACATGTTAGGAAATACTCAAATATTTACACATCCAGCAGTCACACAGTAGCATTAACATTTATTTGGAATCTTGTTTCTGGTGAACTGAAAAATGTGAGTCCACTTTATAATTCTTTTAGCTCTGTTTTGGGCCCCACTAAGCTCTTCTTTTTAGCTGCTAAATGCTCCACTCAGTAACCAGCAAGTTTCTTTCGGTTCAGCAGGTTTGTATGCAGTTTAGTGCTGTGGGTAGTTTTTTTTCCCTGAAAACTGCTGCTGGAGGACTGCTCAGACTAAACCAAAACAGTAAAGTTGCAGGCTGGAAAAAAAAACAAAAAACAACGAGCTGAAAGACACTAAAACAATCTGTAGTATTGAGGAAGGGAAAAGTTAGGTGATAATTCTCTGAGGGTTTGTCTATAAAAGCCACACATTACACACAGTGATTTGTTCCATTGGTCATACATTATAAATCATCATAAACAGTATTGATTAGTGCAGCTTGAATGATTCCAAGGAAGTAAAACTGAACTCCAAAATAAAACTCCAAAATTAAAGTATTAGCAATTGATGGTAAATCATTTTTGGATTCTGTCTGATATAATACATTGTTCTTATTAATATTGTCATTCTACCCACTCTCTCACCTGCTTGTCCTGTAGATCTGATGAGAGCTCATAGCTCTCTGACAGTGAGCGGGAGCGCTTGATGGCCTCCTCCTCTGCCTGCTTGCGGAGGATCGACTGGGAGTGCTGGAGCTTGGGTCGGCGGGGCCGTTGGTGGCCCGGCAGGAAGATGTGTCCGTAGAGCTGGCTGTCCAGGTGGTCCGGGCCAAGCCCGCCGCTGCGGGTCACTGGGACGCAACTATAGCCGCTGCTGGGGTCCACAGAGGCGCCCAACTCACTGCCTGGGGCATCACCTTCCACACTGCAACACACACACACACACACACACACAGAGCAGTGGTTTAGTTTGCTGAGTCATTTTCCTGAGGGCATGCACTGCTTTGTGTTTCAACGAGAAGCACGTGACAGAGGGAAAGAGTGAACTTTGATACTGCTGGCAGGGTATAAATATGAGTGAGAGAATTTATAGCAGCAGTCTGAGTGCTGCCTGTCTCTTTACACATTCCCTCTACAAAGCAGAAAATACCTCAAGCCATCCTAAGCGACTATATCTTGATTAGAGGAAATTAAATGCCTATGAATAAATGATGAATACCAGAGAACAAACATAAAGCAAACACGACATTATCAGCAGCTCAATCGTTCAGTAAAAACAAAGCGACACAATGTCAAGAGTGATTAAAGCATGTGAGGCAGCGCCTTTAATATTAAGATCAATACGGATCTTTGTCTGCAGCAACAACACCAACCTGGACAGCTGATTGGATAAATTGTTGAGCAATGACTCGCTGTGCCACACCAGGCTGCAGCAGCTAAATGTCAGCCGCAGATCTGTTCACCTCCTCCACACCTCTTAAGACTGTTGTGATTACCTGAGAGGGATAAATGCATCGTGCTTTGGAGCCTGGACACAGCTCAATAACTAGTACTTTGTAGAAGGAAAGCTGAGTTTTCTGGAAGAAGAAGAAGAAGAAGAAGAAGAAGAAGAAGAAGAAGAAGAAGAAAGAAAAAAAACAGCAACCTAATCTTCTAAGTTCTCTTTGACTGTGTGAAATAACAAGCTGTCCCTCTCCAGAGACAGGAATCCTGATTCTGACAAGCTAAGCTTTTTTCTAGGCAGAAATGGATGCCAGTATAAGAGGACTAAAATGTATTTTATATATGGACATTTTAATTAAATGCATTCGAAGCCAGCTCAGCAAAGAGAGATTGCTGACGCGAGAACAAGAAAGGCATGTCAATCTAAACTGAATGCATATTGTCAACTCAAGACACACATTTCAGCACACAATCAAAGCGATAACATTGTAGTTGTAGCTGTGAATCATGCCATAAACAGCTCACAACCTAAACACCCATCGTCTGTACTTACTGCATTGATTTGCACACAGCAGTAGCTCACAATGCCACTATCAGAACACAGAAAACAATAAATTCATGTTACATAGTACAGGCTTATTGCCTGTGTACCGTCTGACCTTGTATCAACAGTGCAGTCAATCAGTCTGAGAGAGAAAAATGTCTCCAATTCATCAACCAAAGCCAGAACTGAGGCGACACTATTATGTAGTTATGGTCCCCAGACTGTAAAAGTGACAGCTGATTTCCTGAACTTCACCTTGCCGGTTGCAATCTATGGTGGAAATGTGAGCTTTTCTTCCTTAAAGCAACCTTTTTCTTAGCAAAATATGATCGATATCATTTCATTTTGTTTGTCGTCAGCTGATGGATGAAGTGGAAAGGCTCAGAACAAGGACGCACATCTCGAGACATCTATCACTGCGCAACCTTGTCAAATATCCGGATCTCTGTGGGAGAATGTGTCAAGGTTAGATAATAAAGGCTAAAATAAAAGAGATTTGATGTCCAGAGGTGGCTCAGAGCAGTAAATATGTTGTGCATGCAAACAGAATACCGGAGGGTGCCATTTAAGCATGCACAGATGATTTCCAGTCAACGATAGAAAATACAGATGCCACATTTTACATTTTATGCTGATTGAGGAGGATTTCGCTGACATCATCTAGACCAGTGGTGGCTAACGTGGAGGTCGAGACTTCAAGGGGACAGGAAATAAAAGAGGACAAATGTTGTTGTGTTTTTCATCGTATTATATAACTTATACATCTATTCTATGGAGAGAAACAAGACTCAAAATGCTCACAAATATGTTTACAAATGTCTAAAATATTTGTAATATTCTTTTGTATTTATTTACAGATTGTTCAGTGTGAGCTCGGATTGCTTATTGGCTCTGATCAGGTTACGTGTGTGGGTCGAGTTTTGAGACTCTTTTCACGGCCTCCATTTCAACACAGACCCACAGATGCAAGCTGTGTTTAAGTGCTGGTGGACAAGTGGGACATCCGAGCTTTTGGTGGATATGTGTCATTTGTTAAGTGTAAAGGATGTTAAAGGTCCAGTGTGTAAGATTTGATATGTAAGAGTATTTCTTTGCAGGAATTAAATATAATATTCTTTAGTATGTTTTCATTAGTGTATAATCACCTGTCACCACCAATCACCAATATACAAGTTGTTGTGTTTCCGTTGTCTTAAAATGAGCCTTTATATCTACAGCGAGAGAGGGTCCTCTTCCACGGAGTCCACCATTTTTCTACAGTAGCCCAGAACAGACAAACTACAACTGATCAGATATGGACTTTTGCTTTTTACGTAATTTTCGCAGCCAGATTTTTTCCTACATGCTTGGAAGGAGAGGGTGAGGCATGGGAGAGTATTCAGTTGGTTGTGATCTGCAACTTCACTGCTAGGTGCCACTAAATCCTACACACTGGACCTTTAAGTTTGGAGGTAGAACCGGAAGGCTATTGGCTTAGCCTGGCTACTGTTCCCTATAAAACAGGTTAAGCACATAACTCCCAAGACAAATTAAACAGATGAGACATAATGTTTTAATTAGTGAAATTTAGAGGTTTTCAGTAGATTTTTTGAACTTTGGAGAGAGCTAGGCTAGCTGCTGGTCTTTATATTAAGCTAGGCTAAACACGTCCTGACTCCAGCTTGGTGTTTAACGTACAAAGTCAAAGTTTTTTCTGTCTCTTTCTGACTGTGACCTCTTCCAAACCTTAACTAAGTAGTGTGCCTAAAAGTAACATTACCTGATCCATAGTTATAGCAGATCAGAAAACAAAATGAATTATTCCTGTAACATTATTTCTAACAGATTTGGAAGTTATTTGTCAAGCCCAGGAGAAACAATTAATTTTGTTATGTAGTCTGGAGGATTTGTTGCTTTTCAGCCAAGTCACAGTGGGATATGCTGAGTCCTCCGTCATGGGATAACATCTCTCATTAGAGAAAATGTCTTCTCTCTCTGAGCTGGACACTCTATGCTCATTATACAAATTCTCTCCATGTCTTCATTCTGCTCCCCATGCATCCTCACGCATTTTTAATTCTAAAAGGAACGAATCTAATCAGACAGAGAGAGTCCTTTAATTAGACTGAAGGGTGGGCTGTAATATGTCTGCTCTAGCAGAGGATGTCTAATTGGAAATATCCATTTGTTTAGATGGAAGAGAGGCTTAGCATGCTTGAAATGTGGCACTCAGCTCGAAGTCAGCAGACGCCTCGAGGAACTCAAGCTGAAAGCGTAAACGCACTTTAGGCATGTTTATGTCTATGCTTAGCTGGTTGTGTTGCATTGGAGTTACTTAACAAGATGAACCGTGCAACGTGTTAAAACTCAAACAGCTTCACCAAAACAGGGAATGTTGGTTCAGGATTATCATTCCTTGAAAAATATAAAGGACTGAATGTGTGAAGCCTCACGTGGCACCCAGCAGTCAAAGCGTTACTGATCCAATTCCCCTCAGACCAGGGGGAAGAGAAAGAGAGAGATGACTTTGGTCAGACTTGTCGACTAACTGAGAGACTTCTACAGTCTATGCCAAGTATTCATCCAGCCTCATTAAAATTAATATCTTTCTCACCACCAAAAAAATCCAATTTTAAATCAGGCACATTGGATAAAAAGGGCAGAGGAGGAGGAATGAGAGTCCAAAGTTCTTAGAATATGTCAAGACCGAAGGCACCTCATTCTGAACGAACGTGGAGTCATCCTCACACGGACAGAAAATCTGTTTGCCCTCTTGATCACGATGATGAAATGAAATGTCATCACAATATCAGAAGAAAACAGGCTTGTGTTTTTTCTCGACTCATCACAGCTCCACAGCGGCGTACTACAAAGAGCAGAAAATAATCCAAACTTCTTACCAGGAAGTCACAGTTTGTATACGGAATGAGTGACCTCTGTCAAAAACAGTTATAATGAGCATTTGAAGAGATCTGTCTTCCATTAACGTCCATCTTTTAATCTCTGTTAGTGATCCAAGCTTTATATCTCAAAGTCCTTGAAACAAATCCCAATTGTTCCTAATGTAGCTTCTCTTGATTCAGAATTTCAAGACAATGACGTGTTTTTTAAGAAAAAAACAGCAGTCACCATGTCCTGCTGAAAATAAAAAAAATAGATGAATTAGTCTGAATTGACTGCAGTACATCCCAACAATCTGTCATTGCTAATGAGCATCATTTTTCTACACTTATATAATTTATACTTTTATATATAATAGGCCTTCTTACATAATTTTGGGAGACTTATATATTGAATCATACTTATGTCTCAGTTCTGAATGAGATGGGACATTCAGAGCATGTCCATCCTCTTCGAAGAGAAAATATTTTGCAAAGAAAATTTTAACTTGAGCGAACAAAACTCGATCTGACCTGACTAAATGTATTTTCATGTTTGCTATTAAACACATGAGTACAATAACGTGATGAGTTGTGTTTCTGATGCTCATGGAAGTAACTCTTGTACCTCTATCTACATCATAAAGTGAAGTGAGACACTCACCGTGGAGAATGTGATCAAAGCAGGAAACAGCAGAACGGGATCACGTAAGATGCATCTATTCAATGTTCAGTGTTCAAAAATCTGACACTGATATATACAACAGAACCTACATGTCAGTATCTGTGACTGCCGTTAACGTATCAACCATAAATCTGCCACCAAGTTTGTCTTCACCCTCTCTCAACCTGATGGATTGTTCCAGTGTGCTACAATTTCAGCCGACTGGAGGAGTGGGTCATTCCTGCTCACCACCAGTAAGATTACAGGTCACTACAGCAAAACTAAATGTCCGCTTGATTCAAACTCCAGAACCACGATTTGTAAGACTTTCCATCAAAAATCTGTAGTCTTCCAACTCTAGCTGAGATTACTCGAGTAAAGTCCCTTCAGT
Source organism: Sciaenops ocellatus (assembly GCA_033000465.1). Lineage (NCBI taxonomy): Eukaryota > Metazoa > Chordata > Actinopteri > Sciaenidae > Sciaenops > Sciaenops ocellatus. Next base: position 4,495,978 of record CP136884.1, on the reverse strand, counting down.
AATTTTCTTGACTTGAAGAAACCTTTCCGGAGCCACAGAAGACATTATAAAGCTGTTTTCACAAGCTGCCGAGTTCACCCTGTGACAGGTAAATTAACGGTGACATGTAAAATTGGTGGAATGCTCCTTTAAATTTCAAACAGTTCCCTCTCCCTGCCATCTCGAGCTAACCTTTTTTTTTTTATACGGATTACACTGACATAAAAAGATGTGCGCCTCAAATTACAGCATTCAGCTCAAAAATGCACAAAGCGCAGCAGCATCCCATGACGGTGCATAAAGTAGTAGCTGATAGAATTTTAATGCCGTGTGTGTGTGTGTGGTGTGGATGGATGGATGGATCTAGCAGAGGGGGGGGCAGGTGCTGTGAGGACAGCTCTGGTGTCAACACCTCCCCTGGAGACGTGCTCATTGTGGCAATGAGTGGCTTCTTCAAGTGGAGCCTCTTCTCACTGTGTCACTCCACAGTGATGAATTAATCACTCCAACCTGCCACTCTCACACTCACACACACACACACACACACACACACACTCACACAACCTGCCTCTGCTGGTTTGCTTTGTTTTGCTGTGTACTCACACTGACGTTGTTGCATGTTTTCCACGAGTGAGTAACTCTTGGAATTAGTTTAAGTGGATCAAATATGAATTAGAGGGCTTGGTAAAATGTGACTCAGCTGCATTCACTTGCTTGGCACGCAGCAGGAGAATCAAGTAGTGGCTCATTAGTGTAGCACGAACCTTCGCTGCATCACAAACGGAGTGCAAACTTATTTACACCAAAGTGTGCTTGTGAATTTCATCAGCAGCTCTGCACTGGCACAAAATCCACTACATTAAAGTCAATTCATCCAATAAAGAGTAACAGCAATTTGGTTTAATAAATGCTTTCTCAATTGATCTCAGTTGAGTCTGGCAGCAGTGCCTGAATAAAGGAGTAACCATTAGTGAAATGTACAACCTGCTTCATGAGACAAATCAGAGAGTAAGTACATGTCAAGCAACTATTAAAAGTATCAACGTCTACACACACTGCACCAGCACCAGCGCGCACACACTCAACTTACCAGCTGTCTGACTCCAGCTCCAGTAAGGACTGAGTCCTGTCAGAGGCACACTGGAGACACCACATGTTGGCCCTCTGAGTCCCTAAACCAGACCCATCACCACCCTGCTCTCTGTTACTCCATCCCCGGGTTAAACATAAGCTTTTGCAGCCTAACACAGCACACGGCTTCACTCTTGGACACCTCTCCTAGTTCTGGCCTTTCCCCTCAGAGCTTTGCAAGGAGGGGCGTTCTCAGGAAGAGGGAGGGAATTCCTCCAGAGGAAACTGGGTCGTGTGGCAGCGGGAGCACTGGTGCCCCACAGATGAGGAGGGTCTTAAACAGGAAGGGGCAACAAGTAAGGAGTAAAAATGGAAGGGAAGATTGAGGAAGCTCTGGAGGGCTTTATTAATAGCGAGAAAATCCGGGTGGCAAGGATGAAGCTCGGGGAAACCCCTCGACATACCATTTTATCTGCTGCGACTGTGGAGGTAGGGCTGCAGTAATGTGAGCTTTACCTCGGTACAACTGTCCCCAGACGTCAACCTTCAGCTTCATATGGAAGGCATATACAGTGTCTGATAATCCCAACTTTACAACTGCTGATCAAAGACCCAAAAAGAGCGCTTAAAATGATGCTATCACTACCAACAGTCTTCCAACAGACAATGCAGAACAAGCAACAGCTGCTCGGCCAGTCGAGTTATCCTTTAAACAAACAACCATGCTAATAGGGAATGTTTGACTCACGGCCCCTCCCAGCTCCGCGCTGATGTTTAGGGTGATTTCCCCCACTCCTATTCCCCTGCCTCGGCCCAAAGAGTGAGCAGTGAGGGGGCCTATCCATTTCTGTATAATGACATCATTACCCAAACAACGGGCGTGTATCAAGTGGACCAAAGATGTTATCGAACCAAAGCAACCATGCAGCGTAAAGCACTGAGATAACACGGCTAATAGCTTTGGTTTGCTTTGGATCCGCCATGACTGTAAGGCCCTCAAATGTCTTGTGATTGCGCACTGTAACCTCCAATGAAGCATATACATCTTTGGTACACATGCCTTAATTAAACAAATTCTTAATGGTTCTATATGTGGAAAATAATCCTAATTGCGGTCTATAATAAGTAAGAGTGAAGCAGGAGTGCAGGGTGCCTCTTATGGGTCGTTGCAGAGCTTAATAAAAAGGAGCAAAATGTTTCCCATATGGTGAAGGTTCATGCAAGAGGCAGCGGATAGAGAAATGTAGAGACAATGTAGAGTTCATTACAGTTAATTATAAAGGGAGTTTAAGATGATCCCTTGGAGGGCAAATGTGGACAAAAATGATCTGACCTTCCTTTGTGAATGCGCACTTCTGGACAATGCTGACCACAGAGCTCAGGGAGATCTGGACTAACGCCTGTGACCCAGAGCTGAACAAAAAAAAAAAAAATGAAATACCTGAACTGGAGTCAAAGTGATGCACAAACCTGAATAATACCTAAAATTTCTACAAAGTCTTGATCCCCATGTATACCAATCAAATCTGAATTTAGGTCAAATCACACATAATTCAAATATTCAGCCTGGCCCAGCACTACCTAAGCCAGTTGGTTCCCTTTGGCATTAATCGTGGTTGTGAAGCTTAAGGTAAAGCTGCAGCATTTAACGCCCACTACATCTGTCTGAATGCAGACAGACATAGTTCGAGACAGCTGCCTTTGATCAGACCTTGGCTTATTTTTGTCCCTCTCATCTCTATCTTGACTGTGAGCAGCCAGACTGTACAGTAGTTAGGAGAGAAGTGGGGTATTTTTACCTCACAAATGAGTCTGAGTCTGTGCCATATGCTGAAGGGGAGGCGCTCGTAAACATACCATGGCTCTGTGACAGATCTGAAATGATTCATGGACAGTTTGAACTGGAATGATGAGATACTTCGTGAGAGGATGGTCATGAGGGTCGGTATACTGGAAAAGGATGATGAAGCCACCTTTTGCTCTCCTGGTTGCCTACATTACTGTTAAATTATTCTGAGGGTAATGTATTTATTTGTAGAAAACGAACAGAATCCTGGACAGAAATGGTCATTGCATTTCACCTCCAGAGACACAGAAGTTGGAATGTTCTCTACATAGTGGTTTTCCTAAGATTTATGAGACTATGATTCTTTTGTAAGCTCAGGTAATATCTTGGGATGTGTAGCAGTGTACAGTTGTTTAGGAATGGGTCAGTGTTTTGTGAAATATGCTTATTTTCTTTCTTCTTGCAGAGTTAGATGAGAAGATTGATACTACTCTAATGTTTGTGTATTCAGAATAAAGCTGGAGCCTGGAGGCGATTAGCTTAGCTTAGCATGAAGACTAGAAACACATCCAAAACTCAAACATACACCCACCAACAGTTCTGAATCCCACTATAGAAATGGTATTTTTGGTGTGTTGGTTACATATGGTTGGTACTTATGGAGTATAGAAAGACTCAAAGCCTCATTTCCACTGCACAGTATGGCTCGACTCATGATTTCATTTTCCAATGTAGATAGTACCTCATCAATATAGCCCAGAAAACTGGTCATCATAGCACTAACACTGCGTGAAACTGCCGTGACATCATCTTCAATGTGAACAGATGGCTGTTTGTCACAGCAAGGAGACAAGCTTTGTTTCAGAAAAAGCTGAATGCAGTAAAAAACAAAAGACTGCTGAAAAACAGGATGACTTTTGCATGAGTCACGATTCTAGTACCGATTCTCTGGCCAGTGAGTGGTCTGTGGTTTGGTACATCAGCACAGTTCACTTGGCAACTTGATCAAGGTGATGCCAAAAAAAGTACCAGGTACCAAACAGCCAAAAGGTTTGACAATGGAAAACTGAAAAAGAGCGAGCTGAGTCGAGCCGAACTGTACCACGCAATGGTGACACGCCATAACATCCACTTTATTACTTAGTGTGTTATCTGTACAAACTGCCTGCTCTCATTACAAACAAAACAAGTCTTAATATTCCAACACTTCTTACTACACTGCTGCTTTTTCAAACACATTGCATCAGGTTCCCCCTATGACCTTTGAGGTGTGTGTGTTGAATGACAACACCTGAAACTAAAAAAAACACTGACTGCGCTGTATATGACAAGAATAACTGAAATGATTACTTGACTTATGTATGAGCTTAAGATTGTTGAGATGTCGACATGATAAAGCATTTCTTTTTATCATAATCACATTACTTGTGTCAGTGCACTGATTGTTATGTGCCTCCTCACGTGTTTATTATCCATCTATCACACTTAAAAAGCCACTGAGGAATTCATAAAACAGCTGGTCCTTCTAGAGTAACTGAATAATTCTGACCGAGTGCTTTCACAGTGAGTTTCCAGACGGACCACTCAACACTGGACAGCTCTTTTAAGGGCTTGTGTTACAGACACACCAGTCACACTCCGTCTAGACTCCAAATTGGAAACAGCAGGGACTGCCGTCCTTGTATTAATCCCTACATCAGTTGCAGCTCCTCAGCGGGCTGGATAGACCGTGTCGCAGCTACAGTCCAACTATAACCACCACCCTCTACCTTCATCTACAATGTCCAAACCTCTCCACCTCCTTCTACATTTGGGGTACTCTTACAGCTGTGATATATTTCACATATTGCGTGAGAAGGGTTCTCACCCAGCAGTGCCAAAAATAGAGTAATTGACAGACACTGCATTTTCTGCTCCGCTTGGTAAATAAATTGACCAGTCTGTGTGAGTGGAGCAGCTTGAGAGTTGTGTCTGCACGTCCACCTCCCCAGATGCTATGGCTGCGGCTAAAAACAACAGCGACGCTGATTAGAAACACGGGGAGTCGAGATCCACCGCACAGAGACACTGAGGAAAGTACTCTGACAAACATGCTGCTTCATGGCACCAAATCACACGGAGGATGCACCGTGTGCCTGTTTACTCCATGTGACAGGACACAGTCAGTCGCAGTGCTGAAACTGTGAAGCAGCAATGCAAAACATTCACCATGTTCAACTTCACTTCATGTGTGACGCTGTTTTAGACTGTTGCTCATACAAAGCAAACTGAACATGTCAACTATGTGTTTGAGAATTATTCTTCATAATTTTACGTCCATTTTAGAAGCAAAGCCTGCTGCTGCTGTTCATACAGCATTTCAAAAGCTCCATCTTCACCCCACCATCCACCCAGGGGGAAGTTATCATCATCACTCCTGTCTCCCTGCTATGCTGAACTCAGTGTTTCGTTATGGAGAGAGATGAAGTCAGAACCTGCATGACAAACATCATATACTCTACATATTCTACTTGCACATAATGAGAGATTATTACTGACTGAAAGAGATTATAATTCTTCAAATTTATGTCCTGATTAATTGACACCTGTAGTTACTGGTGACCAGAACAACTACAGTACAGGAGAGTGGTGCAGCCAATCTAAATGTGGGACAGAGTACTCATCATGTCACATTGTTTTGAGAAAGGAGATTAAAGAAACACACAGTAGACATGTGTGTTTGTCTTCTGTACATACATGCATAATGGTCTATGAATGCCCAACTTTAAAGGTGCCATGTGGAGTTTTCCTGTAAACAAACAAAAGTTATGTTCACATTCAGCGTTAGTCACCAAAACTCATTGTGTGTTTTTTTAAGGTCTAGCAAACATGATAAATGCATTTCCTTCCTCAGTGAACACTTTACAAAGCCAAGTTTTCTTTTGTTAGGAGCCGAAATCCATATTTTACTGCCTTTGCCGACATATTTCTGAGTGCACATCTCAGTGCATTAATGCCCCCTGTAGAACAGAGAAATAGTGTGACACCACTGGCAGTAGTGTGTATCATATCGCTCGTGTACACGTGCATGCACAAAACAAAACACTGATTAAAAAAACAGCTCCACAGTGCTACTAAATGTCATAACTCCACAGGTTGTCTTTACAAGCTGGCATAAAGTGGGCTGGTTATCAGGAAAATCGTAGAACTTAAAATGATAAATTCATAAAAATAAAAAAAAAGATGCAGCCTTAGTAAACTGATAAAGGCTTTGTTCTATCTCTTATTAATTATGATTGCTACTAATTTGTAACAGTATGTTTTCAGAGAAATGTAATGTCACCTGAATTAGTCGTCCCACTCAATACCTTCATGTGGTAACTTAAGTATGATGAGCAGTTTTATGGGTTTAATTTAGGGAAATGTCAGCGTCTTCTTAAACAAAGACCCAGCTCGTGCCCTAATGTTGACACAGGTCTGCCTAAATCTAACCATACATGGGAGGCAGGACACAAACTCTTCCTGGACTCGTGAGTGAACATGATTCAGACAGCGATTATGTTCCCAGCGTTGGTTTAAGAGAGCGTTTGTTGTAGCTTGAAAGATGAGATTATATTTGACCTGATTGTTTTTACAATCCACTCCACCTTAATTATGAGGCAGTGCTGAACACACACAAACAGGCACGCTATTTAAAAAGTCATAAATGTTGTTTTTTTATTACCCAACATCAACCAAAGACTGTAGCGTGTTTTCACAAGTGCGTCGTCGGGCACACCAACAACATGTCAGCACATTTATAATTATCTCCTTTTGTAAGCACCATGTCCTGTTTACACACACTGGGGAATAAGTTCATTTTGACGTGAAAACAAAGATCTCTGCAGTGACTGCCCTCCTGCTCTGGCTGGCCTCCAGCTACATCACCCACACCCCCTCTACTGAGCGTGGCCCAGGCCTGGACCAACAGGCTGACTGAGTCTCTGGCTGTCCGCTGGAAAGCTGTTTTGGCTCCACTTCAACCCTGTAATCCCTGAGCTCAGAATCCACCCACGTGTGGCCTTCAGAGGGAGGCGGTGGCCCTGCCCTCTCAGCCTCAGAGAGAGTGAGAGAGAGAGTGGCGAGAGGATTAACTTAACTAACCACTGGCTCCCATGATGCACATGCATATTGCTCCTGGCCAGTGTATAATACATCAAAGACACACCACACATTACTTAGTCAAAGATAAATACCAACTACATGCAAGCATCTATGCATTTGCACACTCATTAAGTGCACAGACACACACACACCATATAAAGGCTGCAAGCTGCAGAGTCGGGAGCTGGCAGATGAAAACACAGTCAATGTTACATTGATGAGCATATGGCATTGAATCTGCTCAATGTTTGTGCTCTGCTGCGGTCGCCCCTCTGACCACAGTGCAGTTATTCAGCTTATCTCTGCTAATCCTCCCGCTGTAACTCTTTCTCCATCCTGTTCCTGAGCTGCCGATAGGCTCTGGTGCCAAAATCACCACCACCACCACCACCATTAAGCCACAGCATTGAACAACCTCACATAGCAGCTGAGGTTTAAAGGCTAGTTTCAGTTATTACACTTGGGGACTTATTTTCACCGTTCTGTTTATTTCTATCAGGTATGATATCACTGAACTTGAATTAAGGTAATAGCTTCACTACAATAAAGTCTGACAGTGCAAGAAACATGAGCAGTCAGAAAACCAGCTGACGGTTTAGCCAGATTATCTAAACCACGAGATAAAACTGAAAGTGAGTGCACCTGCGCTGTCAGTAATAATCCCTCACGATTCAGGAAAACTATGCTCACATCGATGGTACGTACAGTCAGTCAAAGTTCAGCCAAGAAAGTCAGGGTGTAATCACCCCTGGGTAAAGAGTTCACCAGGGTTATATTTAAGACCACTTTATGATCACAAATTATCAAAATGAAGAACAATTCTATTCCCATTTCATAGTTAAAGCATGAAAAGAACGAGAAAACCAGCAAGGATGACGTTTATATCACATTTTTGTCACTACTTACCAGCTGTATATAACAATAGGTCTTCATAATATCATTCAATTGATTGAATGAATTGAACATATTAAGGTCAGGAACAATACCAACACAATGCTCTGACATTAATATAAGAGAAAAAGTATAAGGCATAAGGTTAGGTGGAGATATTTAGGCTTTACTTGACAGGACTGGTGATTATTTTACAGCCAGTTTTTACTAAAACCAACATTTTTTTCATTGTGACACATCAAGCTTCTGGCTAACTGACAGTAGCCACACATCTGATGCTGTTGACTGACTCCCCACACAAAAGGACAGCTATGTTAGCCAGCCAGGCTAACAAACAGAGGTCTCCGACCATGAATCAGAGCTGCAGTTCTGGCAAAGGAACAGAGCAAAACACTTATGTAGCAGCACATATGTGATTAAATGCTGACTAAAAGAGAAGTTTTGTACGTCAGACGAGTGATAAATAGAAGAAAATGATCTTCTTTGGGTGTAATTAGAGGTTTGTTTTCTCTTTAAAATAACCAGAGGGTTTGATCGAAACCTATCTGATTGTCTGACAGCTTGTGTTTCTGACCCAGCTGACTTGTTTTTGGTGATGTCACCTCATTCTCAGAACTCAGTGATTAAATTTATGAGTACAATGTCACAAGAATGTTGTCCAAAATGACTAAAAAATGACTCAAGTTGTTCAAAACCAGATTAACCCTTTAAGTAATCCGGTCAGATTTAATCTCTTCTAGACAAAATAAGGTATAGCTCTGCCTCAGACTCAGAAAACAATCAGTGTCATCCCCGGGCATAAATCCATAAATGGTGCTTGGTTCAACTTTCCACATTTGTGCTCCACAGCCTGGTTGAGCTTTTATCATCAATTCCTATCTTCACTGTTTGTTATTGTCAGGTCTGTGTGGACAATCTGAGCTACCCTGATGCTATCTGATGATTCAAGACAGGAAGCATTTTTCTAAGATGTCCTCCATAGATACAGAGTGTGACACAGCATCATCGGCTTAGCTCAGGAAGTCCAACCAACAGAATTTGAGAATTTAGAATTTCATCTATAAAAAACTCAACGACAATCAGATTTTAGCCTACCAAATAATACTTGATAACATTCAGCGCAGCAGAATCTTCCATTCACAAACAAGCCCATCACCCCCATCAGGTGCAGCCAAGACATGCCTTCGCCTCACACAGTACACACAACAGATCCTGACATGTTTAGTTTGCCCTGAAAAGAGATGAGAGCCTCGCAGTGACGTACGCAGACCTGAGGCGCTGGTGGACGAGCTGCTGCTTCATTAGTATTCATAAACATTTTGCTATTCCGGGAAGAGCAGCCTGACTGAGCGTGCTCAGACTGTGTCTGAGAATGGCTGGACACCGGCTGTGTGTGAAGGAGGAGAAGACAAAACACGAAAACACAGAGGAGAATGGAAAAGATGAAGCAGGTTCAACTCAAAGAGGGCAGGTTTCTGCACACGGTTCATGACCTGAAGACTAAAAATAACACTTCCTCTTCACTGTTGTAATTTTTGGATTTCCTCTCTGGTTCTTTGCATGAAGCCAGCTTTTCATTAATGATGCAGTCACACTTATTATCTATCTTTGAAGCAAACAAAGTGGACATATTTCGCTCATTTACTGGACTGAGTTTTGGTGTACTGTCAGCCCAACAGATTGGGTCAGTATAAAACAAATCTGATACCAGGCCTTGATTTTAGCTAAACTTGATCCAGTGTATGCTTATCATCATTATTTGCCTTGCTTCCTTTGGAAACAGAGAAATAATTGAGTCCACACAGTCTTCTCCTGTTCTTTTATTGCACTGGATTTTCCAGGCCTAAGACGCTGCTGTATATCACATTTCAACATCTGCCTCTGTATACCAATAAAACCTTTGTGGGGAATTTCAAAGTTGCTGCTCATTCAATGAAGCAGTCTCTGAAGTTATATCAAGAAACAGTTGAATCATTGTGATCGTTTGATGCCACCTGATTTTGTCTGTGACCAAGGAGTTCACACTCAAGTTCAAATCCATAGTTGACAAACCTCAGCTTGAGGTCCACTACTGCTTTTGACTGTATATTAAATCAGCCGACTGAGTTCGCTCATTTGACATAGATCTGTAGGTGTTCAAACCCTTTCAGCTTTTCATGCTGGTTCAAAACAGGAGCTTGAAAGTTCATTCTTGACCAAAACAACAAAATCTCAACTCAAGAGAACTTCTTCCAGACCTTTCGACTCTAGACCAAGAACAGAACAAATTCCAAACTCCAATTTTTTGACTTTTGGCTCAAACTTTAAGTTCAAGAGGTGCTTAGAATTATGGAAGTTTGGACATCTACAGTACCGTGACAAATGAGCAAACTCAATAAAACTGGGTAATCCAAGTGATCACCCCCAGATAAAAATTCTGTGCCAGTGAAACATCATTAAACTACTGAGCAACAGAATAGTCACAGTGAAGCTGAGCAGATTTTTGTGGACAGCATTGTTACGAAGTTTATAAATGGAATTTTAGAAAAAGTTTTCATCTGTTTTTTGGGGTTTCTTATTGAGGGTGATACAAATACCCAGACTCTCTATTGCACTACTGGTATTGTGTCTCTCTTTGGTCTGTATGTGAGACGGTGTGTTCCTGGCACCAGGTGCGTCAAACTATTTGGGTGAAATTGGATTTAATTCCAGGTGGGGTGGAGAACGTTGATGCTGCCAAGTTTTCATTCCCCTGAATATTCCACACACTTGTGCACAAACTGTGGTTCTCTGTTCCAACTTTTCTCCTTCTTCTTGTAGATGTTACAGTCTGCCCATTTACACCATCTAGAGGGGAAATTAAATTTCAGTTTGCAAAACTCATTTAGTGAAACCATGGACGTTTATACAAGTCAATATTGAATTAAGTGTTTCACAAAGGTCCTGAAGTAGTTCTTGGATTCCACTTTTTGTGACGACAAGAAGCCTGTCTGCACTAACAACATATGAGCTCTCTAATGGACTAACCAGAGAAAGACGGGAGGAATGAATTAAGGCTGAATTTGCTGCAAGTCCCTGCCACCTCTTTCTTCCTCTCTCTCCCCTGTGTGTCCCCTCCCAGCCATCTATTGCTCATCACTGGCACCGAGTGGGCAGTGCTGCTGCCAAAGTGACTGATGGGCAGTTCCCTCTGCTGTCCCGTCTCTGAGCTGGACCATCAGGGCAAAATTATACAGTCTGAGATCCTAGCTGAGCGGTCATGACAGGCTATGGATCCGTCCGCTGCCCCTGCTGCTTTCAAGGGCACTTTATCCAAGTGAGGAAAGGAAAGGGGAGCTCAGGAGGAGCAGCTGTACGTCATCTGCTGTGAGGCACAGGACTGAACAACGAGGGTGGGTCATCTGTTAGCTACCACAAAGAGAAGAGCTGAACCCATCTGGTTCAGGCCTAACAGGACAGTCTCCAAAATGTCAAACAGGAGATGAAAGGAAATGGAAATAATACTAACACAAAATTAAATGTCATTCTGCTACAACTTTGAGAAAACTGTTTCTCTATGGAGCACGGTGAATACATCAGTGAATCACTCAAAATGAAGGACACCAGAAATCTAGAGGTTAAAAAAAGAAAAAGAAAAATCAACTCAGAGGAAGATTACAGTGAGGATGACAGGCATGAACCTACCTTCATTGTACAGAAGTTCAAGTAAAGTACAGCTGACTCCAGGCCTGTCTCATCCTAGCGTAACCTTACTGGAGCTGTAAAGACTTAATTCCAGAAAGACGTCCAAACAGGCAGTGACAGCTGAACTCTTCTCTTTCACACTGATGCTTTTCCAGAGAAGCATGGAACTAGTTCTGGTGAGTGCGCCTAGTATAGGCACCACCCTGCCTGGCTCCTGTTATGCCAGCTCCTGTCCCGTCCCTTTTTCTGTGGTGTAGAACACACACTGAGGCTATTGAAGGACAGGCAGCACCTCTGTGTACTCGCCGGCTCTGGGCGCTGTTGATGTTGGCATCTGCAATAAAGGCTGCCTTTCTCTTTCCTGTGTGTCCCCCTGCCCTCCTGCTGGAGTTTTCACCTCTGCCAAGGAGAGCTGTGAGGCTGAAATGGAAGAAAGGTTGTGTGACGGCGTTGTGCCGGCTGTGTGTGCCTGCCTGTCAGGGGAAGGGAGTGGCAGCCTGGTGTGACACACTTGATTACACTGGCTGATTGGGGATTATTTTTGGCTTCCACTGGCACCCTCTGAAATTCTACGCTGTACATTTTCTCCCGTAATCATCTCTTCCACTCGTCACATAACTTTGACTGTCATTCATCTGACACCAAATATACTTGTCTATTTTATTTTCTGCAAAACATGCTATCACATAACTAGTCTAAAAGTGCAGCACATGACACCCGAACTCCCCTCTCTTCATTGTTAACTGACACCCTTGGTGAGCTTAAAGAAATGGGGAAGTAGTTCAGTGTGGGACACTCCCACTGAGTTATAGTTAAATAGTGAAGGAGTAAATTTAGCTCAGTGTTCACGAGACAATGAGCAATGACCATATGAGAGACTTGAATTGTCTGAGAAGCTGAATGGAGTTTTCCATTCCTAAATCTAATTACACATACTTAAGCATCGATAAACAAGAGAAAGAGCCACAAAAGTACTTCATGGTTCTTCCATCTTATACTGAGATGGAGAAAGAAAAAGGTTTGTTTTCCAGCACATTTACTGTCTCATTTCCACTCCTTACATCAACACTGTTTCCAGCGACAGCAGCCATATGTGCAATGAAAAAAGCTCCAATAAACACATTGTACCATACTTGCCTATGGCTATCAGACAAGTTTAGCAACTAGCTAGTAAAGAAAGTTGCATGTCGCACAGCTAAAGAGCCAGATATTCTTCTCAGGAGTTTGTGAAGACCAAACGTCCCCTGGATCTGTTTTAATGCAATAAGAATGTTATGGAGCACATTAGGCTATTGTGAAAACCCAATATTCTGAGAAATGTCACTTTGGGCTGAAAGCTAATGACACGGCACAGCCATGAAGTTATTTTGGTCCATTCTCTACATGACTTCAAACCCCACCAGGTGCGTGGGGGCGTAGTCCTGCATCTAGGACGCTTCTGAAATGGACTGTGGCATCGGCTGCGATTAGCATCTGTCGCATTGGTGCCCGGTGAAATTTAGCCTTAATTGTTCCGAAAATACATTCTCTGGTATCACCAATTTACGTACGTAACTAAACTGACATAACAAATGTACCTATTTTACCTCAAACCATGACCTTTTTTCTAAACTTTTCCAAGTATTTTTGGTAGCTAAACCTAACCAAAAGTGTTTATTACTGTTACTATGATGATGAAGGTTACCACACCATCAGATGACTTTGTCCTTTCCTTATTTTTGGAAAAACTGGCCTCCAGAGCAGTAAGCGTTTGTTTTCAGGATATCGGGCTGTCGGAATAATGGACAGTCCTCAATGTTATAAGGTATTAATATTTCAAATGTGGGATTTTATGTGTTCTGCTGCCATCCAAATGGTCAAAGAAGAATTTCTTGCTTTTAATGTACAGTATCTGTCTAGCTTCCAGCCAGAGGGATTATCAGCAAACAGTTTAGAAACCATGACACAATCTATAGACATATAAAACCATATGACTCCCATTTATTTCCTCGATTCAGTATAATCCCTAATGGTCCGAAAAGAGTTCTCTACCATATGTTAAAGTCAATCTGCATAATTTATTTCACTTAAATTTGCTGATGCAGGCTTAGAAATGGCTGCCTTAAATCGTGCTTGGCAACATCAAATTGTTGCTAAGCCAGTGAACACCACATTTGCATTTCCGATCTATATTGTTGAGCGTATTCCATCCTGTAGGTCTGTGCAGCATTCGTAATTAGACTAATTGTGAGTCCCATATGGTAGAGGTGTCAATATTCATCTTTATGGGCAACACAAACAAGTCCAAAGTATACCTCATGCATACCAACACATACACTGCCATTTAGGGTAACTGATACAGACACAACGTTAGCTCTTTTAAAGACATTCAAGACATGCTGAATGGGACGATTTAGGAGGAATCTGTCTCATCTGTTCTCAGGCTTGGCCAAGAAGGGGCCCCTAAAAATGCTTACTGTGTGTCTTAATATATCCTTAGCACTTAGACCTTGTGATGCAGAGACCTCTGGTTGACTCTTCCTGCCCCTATGAGATTCATTTTCCTCCCCTTGAACACTTCCTCTTCAGTTGTGGCCTTTGCTAACCTTTTGACCCAGTGCTTCCTCCACATATCTCCAGACAGCGGGGGCCTCCTGCCCTCCAGTCCGCTGTGTGGACATCTTGCTTGTTGCACTCCTGTTTAGAATGTTCTCGCTGTCTAAAAAATGACTCCATTAAACCTCAAATCTGAGCCGACAAGCAGAGTGGTGTTCAAACATGCAAGTCATGCTGTGTAATACAAAGTAAGTAAAGGAGAACTAGTGAATGATCTCATGCAGCAGGGTGTGAAAGGTGTGTCTGTGACTTCTCTGTGAAAGGGAAGCTAAATACTTCTGCTTCATTTGCGTGATAATGACTCATAATTATAAAATGCAGGACAGAATATGAACAGCATGTGCTTCAGCTTTACATTCAGTGGTGTTAACCTGTGTTAGTGCGGAAACCCTGAAGGACCTCTAATATACAGCCTCGGCACGGTTGGAAGGATCGGTTTCATTTATGTCTAGGAAGAACACTAAAGTCTCAGCAACTTTCCATTCCAGTGAAATATGATTTGGACACTCAGCAGAAGTTTTTTCCCCCAGCTAAAAAAAATATGGATGTTGTGAAGAGGAAGGATTGGTAATTGTTTTTAAGGTTGAGAATGTGAGTACAATATATCAAAAAGAACAGGAAGGAGCATTTCTGTACTCCATTTTAACCATTTGTCAACAGTTTTTTCACCACGTGAGCCAAACATGTCCCGACCAGCTATTTGTCAACCTGAGTTTGGAAGTAGGAAGTGGAGAGTATGGACTGGAAAGCACTGGTGACTACTGAACCTTTGGCTCTTGTTAAGATGCCAATTGGCATTCTCCAAAGACAATATTATTTTTGTACAGAGGAGTTAACAGAGTTCCTATGTCCTGAGGGGATGAATGTGCTAACAGCCTGACGGGGCCTGTCGTATAGACGTAATCTCCAGGTAGGGACTCTCCTCCCTACTGTCTTTCCCTTCCCTTCCCTGTGGTTACTTGTACACCTAACAACAACACCTTGTTTCCATGGAAAGAGATTATCACCAGAATGAAATTTTACTGGACTATAGCTATTGAAATTTGTCATGCATATTTTAATGGAATTCCAAACAAACTGAAGTTGGATTAAGTGTTTGTGTTCATCATGGGGCAGCTCTTGGACATGACATGCTTCAGTTGCTGCAAGACGAATTTGATCGAGTTATAACTTTGAAGAGTGCAATTTTCGAAATTGCAAATTGCAGCAATCAGGCACTGATGTTACCTTAACTGCCTTCATGAGTTGTGTGTCACAGCCTCAAACTGCTCACCATCTTAGTAAGTAAGACAACTCAAAGGACCAAACAGAATAACTAACTTCCCGAAGACTGGCATGCGCCTCTCCTCATTTTCGCCTCGCACAGTATCTTTTACGTCACATCAGTCCCTCCTCATGCCCCATGGGAAGGTGCATCTTACAAAACCTCTTGCATTTCTGTAGTCCGTTGCCATCAAAGTTGCTTTTAAACATCTACATTGACACCCCACCATTGATGGAAGACGTGAAAAAGAGAGAGTGGCCAAGCAAAAGGCTGGACAAGAGTAAATCTCTGACTGGCTTTTAGTCATTGGCAAAAGAGTGAATTGCACCAAAATCCCCCCAACTGGGGGCCAACCAACTGGGTGTGGATTATTCTCAGCAACGATATTTCAACCTATATATGCAGTTGTGATCCAGCCTGGATTGACCCAGCATATAGTAAACCCAACTATCGGCAGGGCAGTACGAGAACATATTCCAGGAATGATTTACCAGTCTGACCCCAGTCTGCGGCAGGAGTCAAATCAAACTCTCATCGGTTTGAGAACTGACAGAAATGAGTCCGGAAAGAAGCAGTTCTTTGCTCATCATGAAACTCAAGCAGCTCCAATCAGCCACTCTGGTGTCCAGAGGTACATCCTGCGGTGCATCCTCTTTCTTCGCATTCCAGTACTTGAGAACTGATCATTTTAACATCCTCTGGAAGTGTTTTTCTTCAGTAGGAACACATGGAAAAGGCAGCAGCCAAGCCACAAGCACCATGGGCCATCTGGCTACAAACGCAAGCTTTTTACCACAAGTGGAAAAACACACAGCTCCAGCTTGATTCTTATATGTGCTCCTCACCTCTGATATGTTTTTTTTTTTTTTTTTACTTTAGGCCACGTTGTTAAAGAGACCCCTTTGAAAGCACAGGTGATATTTCACTGAGAAAATCTAACAGAACTACTTCCTTTCCTTGATCAGCAGTGTAGAGATGACAGGAAATGAGGGGAGAGATGAGGACATGCAACAAAGGCTTTTGGTGAATGTTGCAATTCAGTCGGTGCCTTAAACCTCCCCAAGGCCTCGAGTACCTGTTTATCGAATGGTTGGCTTTTACAGCATACTTGTTCTTGCAATTTATGTGCACAAATGAACCAGGGTAAACCCATATGGTTAGGCAGCTGTACATTTATTTAAATGAATCCCATTTCAAGATACCAATCGCAGTCACAAAAACAAGGTTAATCTATGCATACGTATGCATACATATGAAACACATCTGCATGTATGACTGAGCTCTGACATCGAGTTCTGCAGCAGCACAAATTAGCCTCATGTGGTCATGCTACAGTGAGAGATGCTGTTAGCTAAGAGGAGCTGTGAGCCTGAGAGTTTATAATAATCTTCTTTACATGGAAATTTGTCTGTCAGTCTCTACAGACCCAAATCACACATTCAAAACGTGTAGTAATATAGTTCACTGTTAAGTTGCCCCACAATTACAGCATAAGACTGATTTCATCTCAAAACGAACCAGCAGCTCAGTCTCAAGCGTATTGTTCATCACAGCCGAAGCTTGTAGAAACACGCAGAATATTTCTAGTTTTGGGGATTTGAAGGAGCTGTAGATGACTTGTAACTGCAGCCTTGTTGTTAACAGTGAAACTAAACCAATAAGACACGCCAGCGTTCACAATGTAAAGCATCTCCAGAACGCGTGTTATGTCTGCTGGCAGTAATTGTGGTAATAATGAGAAGAGACAGAGCGAGCGCCAGCACAATAATCCCCTGCAGCTCTTCCCTGCCACATGTTTCCGGGCCTTATGGAAACCTGTTGACACCAGTCCCAGAGACCCGGTGGACCGATGTTGGGCATTCATAAACAACCTGTAATCTGCATCTGCACACTAGCTGAGCCATGCATCATATCACTGGGCAGATGAAGCCTTTACCAGCTTAATAATGGTGTTCACATCTGGTTTGTGTAGTGCAGTTTTTTTTGTCATGCAAAGCCCTATGGGTAGACAGCGGTATCTGACAGCAGCCATTCCTTAGGACTTCGTTTAGCAAGACAAACATCCAGTGAGCTCTCTCAAACAAATCTGAGAGGATGGATTTATCCACCTACGCTGAGCATTAAGTCAAATAAGACATCATTCTCGCAGCCCGATTGTTCATCCTCTGAGCCACGTAAAATCCCCTTCTCCAAACATAATGACGACCACTCAAATTTAGAGATGAAAAACAAATGTCATGCAGTGGCATCGGTGAGTCACACCGTCTTAGATTTGGATTGCAGCACAACTCAATCAGAATGATGATCCTGGAGCGGAGTCTCCTTTGTGTGATAATGAATGACGGGGCTGGCAGATTGAGCCTCTGTCCGGCCAGCGGAGCTTTACCTGCTGCCTTTGAAATGAAACGCGAGATGACTCATCAGACGCCTGTCACAGCTTCCTGGCTCCCTCTCGCCTGCTCTCAACGTAGCTCCTGAAAACTCCTCTGATGGGTGCATGATTTATTTAACACATGCTGATGTATTTTGCATTAAAACAGCCTAAATGCTTCAGTGCATTTTCACTGGTGGAGAGAAGCTCCTCCAGCAGAGATTTGGATGTGTTATCCTCTCTGAACACTTTTTGCATCGTCAGTTTTGTTTTGCCGAGGACGTCGGAGTTGCAGATTCAAAGCAGGGAGGGAATGTTTTGGCAAATGTTGGACAAGAAAACGAATTTCCTCCTCCCCGACAGCAGCGATATGCGTACGCTAGAGTCATCAAAAAGGTACATTCAGTGAACTACACATGAGCGTAAAAACAACAACAGCAGAGCTCAGCCCATTTTAATTCATAACCACAGAGGATTTCATCATTGTAGAATTATCTGATACCAAGCAGCTTAATGCTGCATAATCTACCCAACCTGAAAATCCTGCCCCCGAGGATATAAACCAAGAACCGAAAAAACAGATCTGGCCTCAGAGATGGAATTATATCCACCAAGATCACACAAGTCACACATAATCCTGTGCCGCGGGCCACAGCCCCAAACTCATTATTGATGAATTAATGTGCGCTTTGCCAAAACCTATTAAATTGCATTAAGATATGTGCAATGAGGAATGTTGTACGGCGGAGAAGTGACTGCTCGTGACCCTCCATCTCATTTGCAGTAATGGGGAATATGGCACAAGAGCCCATCCACTTCGTAAGTGGAGTATTGTCTAGGTCAGCAGAGAGAAGTCTGATGTAATGAACTATTCCTGGGTCTGTTTAAAGGATCAATAGGGATTCATCACATGGCCGTCCTGTGCTCAGCAAAAGAGCACAAGGATCCGGGATGCAGCAAAAAAGACAAAAAAAACAAAACAAAAACCCAACAACAATCAATATCAATACCCCCTACCTCCAACCAATCTGCAAAGCTACTCAGAGGATACAACAAGAGAGAGAGGGAAAGAGAGAGAGAGAGAGAGGGAGGGAGGGAGGCGAGGGAGACAGAAAGGACAACAACAGTCCAGGCACTGTCTGAGAAGTTGAAATGTCCCTTCAGCCCTAGTTTGCAGCGAGCTGTGGGTGTCCTCCAGCACAAACATCAGCTGCCATGACATCAGACTACAGGAGAGAGAGATGGGAAGAGGGAACAGGCGGGGTAGGGTGTAGAGTGGGTTGGAGGGTGGAGGGTGGAGGGTGTTGGGGGACAAGCCAGTGCAGCTGCTGCAGTCATCTCTGCCAGACACCTGCCTGGGTGGCGGGTGTAAACAGAGTATATATGCAGCCCGCAGCACACTCTCCTCTGCTAGTCTCACCTCACACACACACACACACACACACACATACACACATGCCAAAAGCAGAATAGAGATGACATTAGAAAAATAAAAGAGCAGAAACACGAGCAGCCCTACCGGCAGAGAGAGACAGTGAGCAGCCCGGGATACGGTCGACGCTGGCAAGATGAAAGCGAGGGACCATCCTTACACATTCACCTCCAGCTTCAGAGAGAGAGAGACGGCTCGGGCCCTCTCCACCCTCTCCCTATCTGCTTCCTCTGCTCTCAGCCTCTCTCTCTCTCTCTCTCTCTATCCCCCCACCCTCCACCCCCCCAACCTCTGTCACTCTCTCCACACGACTCTCTCAGCCCCTCCCCTCTTCTCTCTCTCTCTCTCTCTCTCTCTCTCTCTCTGTTCTCTCTCTCTCTCTCTCTCTCTCTCTCTCTCTCCAACCTCTCAGCGGAGTTGTGTGTCCAGCCTGATGCAGCCCTGCGAGTCCCTGCCTCCACCGGCGCTGCTGCAAGGTCAAGGTTTGTTTCTGCACAGAGTCCCTTGCAGCAAGAGCAGCAACAACACAGTCGAACGAAAACCCAAGAGTGTGCAAGTTTTTAATTCAAGTCATTTCAACTGGCTGGCTCTTTCCTCCCCGGGTGAAGGTGTTGTAATTAATGAGACGAGCTGCTCTGATTTTGATTGCGGGGAAAATGCACAGACGTCTTTTGGCAGTGAAGTGGAAAATAAAAAGGAGGGTATATTATAAGTGTGACAAACGAGCACCGGTGCAGACAAAAATCAATCAGGCTTCTGAGAAAAAGGTTTACTTTCTGCTTTTCTTCCTCCCTAAAAGGCCCGGCCATCAGATAAGAGAAGATTGATTCTACAGAGTTTCAGAGATTTCAGCACAAATGGTGGTGATTATAATTTTTTGATATGATTGTTGATAAGATTATCTGACTTAAAGGGCCAGTGTGTAAAGATTTAGGGGGATTTAGAATGTGGCAGAAATGTATGGTTTCATTAGTGTTTAATCACCGGAAAATAAGATTTGCAGCTACAGAGGGAGCGGGTCCTCTGCCATGTTTCTACAGCAGCACAGAATGGACGAGCCAAACACAGGGCTTTTTTTGGCCACTTAAATGCTAGGAAGAAGTGGTGAGGCGAGGGGTATTATTCAGTTGCAATCTGCAACCACATCACTAGATGCCACTCTACTGGACCATAAAGATACACAAGCAGCTCTTGAAGTTCAGATCTCTTCTGACAACTCTGCAGTTTGTTCAGTATAAATGACAAAATAGATCCAAAGTTCTGATCTGCTGCCTCTATGATTATTGTGGCAACTGAAACTCTTTGGTTTAAGGTCAGTGAAAGATCATCCATCATAGTTTAAATAATGTAGACTGTTAGGAGGCAGGACAAGAACTGCTGTATTGAAGTCAGATTCTTTGTAGGCTCAACCATCAACCTAAACCTCAGGCTCAGTGTGACATTCGTGTCTCACTCACACAAGCACATTGTGAAAAGCTGAACCAAAACCAATTTGTTTCATGCGTTTTCTTTGAGTTCCAATTTAGTGAACTTTGACATGCAAATTTGAGCTGCTGGCCAACCGCAAACCCTCCTGACAGCACTGACTTTTGTGGGGAACTGAGAGACCGAGAGAGTCCATGGGCCTCAAACAACGGGACAAAAATCAATCATGCTTTTGACAAAAGGTTTACTTTTATTTCCTCCACAAGCTCCTATCTTGGATAAGATTTATTCTGCTGACTCATGTCATTAAGATTTAAGCACAAATCACTAACACCACGCAGGAAATCTTTGCTCTTCCAGAGGCTGGGTATCATTTGAAATTGTTTTGACAGAAATGTCAATATGATCCCTGGATTTTGGTACCAAATATGAGAATGATACTTCAGGTAATATGTCACTATGTGAGAAACATAAACATGTTTTGCTGTGGATGGAAATGTTGGTGTGTGTCAGTTTACTGCTTTAGTCAAGACTGAAATATCTCGAGAGTTATTGGATGGAATGTCATACTACATAAGTTTTGGGCTTTTACTTTTGTTTTGTTGTTTCATGGTCCAGAGAGGAAAAAGCCCTCTGCCCTTGGTGATTCCTTGATTTTATCTCTAGCGCCACCATGAAGTTAACATTTTTGTTTTTTAGTGAAAGCTATTGAGTAGATTGAGATTAAATTTAGTTCACACATTCATGTCCCCTTCAGGATCAGTTCTAGCAACTTTTCATCGAGCACCATCATCCGGTCAAACTGTAAATTTATCCAACATGGTAAACATTACACTCTACCGGCTAAACATTAGCATGTTAGAATTGTTATTGTAAGCATGTTACTGTACTAATGTTGGCATAGCTCAAATCACAGCTGTGCCTCAATGCTGCTAGCATGACTTTAGACTCTGTCATGTTTCCATTGACTAAACCCGAGCGGCAAACAAGACATAAGCAAACAAATCTGACCAGACATTCACTGGCAACTTCTAGTACTTGGGGTTACACACACACACATTAGTCAAACAAGTATTCAAGTTAAATTGATATTGAGGTCTACATGAACCCTGCAGCCAACTGAGACTTGGTGATACAACAGCACAACACTGATATGAAGGCCTCAGTTTCTTCTTTGCTAAAAATGACACATTGTTGAAATGATCAAAACTGGCTGAAAAACGAGCAGACGATGAAGCACACGCCCCAGAATCTGACAATACAGGGAAGTCAAACCAACCAAGCACGCAGACACAAGCATTCTTTGTGAAGAAAAGCTCCTCAGAGGATAAGACTTACTGTTCCGACTGTAAACTGCAGCTGGCATGGAGCGGCATTAATATCCTGAGCGAGCCTCTCTATCCACCTGGGAGGAAGTTTGCCAGGGGACGTGCCCCTTCTAACCCTGGTACTCACGGGCCTGTCGCCACGACGACGTGATGTGGTAAGCACGACTGTGGACGGTGCCAGGAGGAACAAACAGAGACAGAGGGAGAGAGTGGCGACTAGATGCTGTGCTCTCACCACTGGGCCTATAGGATTACTGGTAATGGGATTTCCCACTAATGGCTCCTTCTGACAGGTGGCGTCTCTGTTTAGCTCAAGTTCAGCTTTGGCTCTAAAAACATCGCTGAGGTTTAAAGCTTTCTTGTCGATCCCCATCTTAGAAAGCTGTTTATGTCGGTGTTGAAAGTCTTTTTCTGTACAGCGAGCATAAAAATAGCTACCAGCAGGTTAGTGTCACTTTCTGCAAACACAGGATAATACCTGGAAGAAAGATTACCTCATTCTTCTCAAGATTAGTCTGTCCTATAGCAATGGTGTAAACCCTTAAAATGATGTTTTATTTAACAGTTTTTACATTTATTTATATGTATAAAGGTCCACTTACTGAACATTTTCCTGGACTTTCAGCCACATATTTTGGTTTTCATCAGCGGATGCTCTGAGCAAATTGACATTTTCTGTGAAACTCCAGCTTGTGATGACTTTCTGCACACCTGTAGCACACACTACATACAGTGTGTTATACAAAAAGAGAAGTGGACGAGGTACAGTACAGCCAGAATCTTGATTTATATATGACAGCGGCATATTGTAACAAGATTACACGACCTGTGATGTCATGGCAGCGTGGTTTGTGTGTTTACATGGATGGGTGCAGGTGTTTCACCACATGTCATAGAATTTTGAAGCTGACTTGAGTAATGTCAGTATTTTCTTAGACTTGACAAAGCTCCCCTTGAACCACACTAGACATTATACTGTATAATGAAGTAGTATTGGAAGTGACTAGTAATTTGACTTTTTGTAACCCTGTTGTTTGCATTTGATCATAATTGTGCCTTTGACACACAAAAAAAAGAATGTTTGCAGAAAAATCATGTGACCGTCCTACAAATAATAATCCTGCAGTTCACATCTGACACAACTGTCTCTGTCTTTAAGTGAAACTGTGACTGAGCAGAAGAGCTGCATGACGGTGAACAGCAATTCACTGTGTGTTTTAGACATTTATCTGGGGAGACTTTCAGTAACAGTCGGTTTGAACCCTGCAGCCACTGCTGGCCTCACTGGATTGATTGAGGTTAAGCACCTTCCTCAGGAGCATCTGAACGGTGCTTTTTGTGGTTGCACCACTTCCAGCTGGACAAGCATACAGTGAGGCAAACTCCTCAAGAGCGGCTCTGACACTTATCTGCATCACCTCGTCTCTCCTCACCTGCATCCCACTCTGGCAAATTCAATACATCACGTATGGCCTCCACTGATAAGTCACGGGCGGGGAAGGGCAGAAAAACAAGGTGTAGTGAGGGAGGGTGGGCCGAAGACAGAGAAAGACAACAATAGCTGGGGCCGCGTCATAATGTAATGATGCTAATGAGGATAAAGCAGCTTGTTACCTTTTCCCCATAATCCTCTGAAAGCAGGGCAGCTTGTGACATCACAAGGATCAGCAGCACACACTGTCACACACACTGCAACATGAAGCTGTGTGTGAGGGAGTTAATGCTGTGCAGAAACACTACACAGAACCTGACCTGGAAATTTTGGGCCCTCAAATTAGCAAAGAAATTTTGGGAAACTCTGAAAGGGTGGAGAGGAATAAAAGAGGAAGAGAAAGATGCTTTAAGTTCCTTCTGGTGGCTCATTTTCACCACAGAGGCATTTCTAAAATATTTGCACTTCTCTTTTTTATTGAAGATTCTGATAAAACGTTGAACACTCCTCATTACAGGATATTTTTCTGTTCCTAACACTCTCTTATTCATCCTTGAACTCTCATTGATACGCCCTTCAGCAAAGCATTACAGCTGAAAATTCCTCCTCGTGGTGGATTCGCGTCAGCTGCAGATAAACTACACACTCACGACACTCCACAGCAACTAATCGATATATCAGACTGCGTTTAATATGTCACTGTTTGAAAGTCCCTCCTTTGTGTTGTAAAAGTCGTAAAGCAACTTTGATTTGAGAGGGGAAGAGATTAGAGCTGCGTGCGCTCCGGTGAGGAAAGATTCTGCTCTCAGAGTGCGTAGGATTTGGTCTGACGAGTGTCTGAAGCTCGGAGCTTTCTGAAAGAAAGAGTGAGCTTTGTTAAAGTACTTCTTTATAAAACCCGTCTTTTGAGCTGTCATTGCTTTTAACTTCTTCTCGGTGTGTCAAAAGTCCTACAACACTGCAAGGACATGATTTCTACTGTGGGTGGGGGCCATATGCCAACCAAGTAGAAATGAATGAAACAGCAACACATTTTTAGAAGATTTCTACAGAGTCATGAATAATAAATCTGAAAATCTGAGGTGATTTAACTGGTTTGGATGTGAAGAACACAACTACACAGCACAGAAGGATTTATAATTAGACTCGGGCAGATGTAAGAATTACGTAATAGAGGTACAGCCTTGAGACGTGGTGGATGTAATAGACTGAAGGTTTGAACTGATCAAGGACGGATTAACAATCAGACAAAGTGGGAAAGTCCCACAGGGCACCAAAAGCTCCAGGTCAACTGTCTGGCATTTAGATTGTGGTAATGTTATTGATTGTAATCTTGTTTGGGAATATGGGGATGTGGACTACTGGAGCACAGTATGTACAAGGGCATGACGGGGGCCTGAAGGTGGACGCTGCTTCACTCCCTGATGGTGAGGCCCTGAGGCAAAATCTATTTCAGACTGCAGTACTTTTCTTGGTGCCTATTCCCAAATTAATTAGTGTTTAATTATATTAGCACACATGCAAAAGAGTCATGCAATATACAAGCATTTTAATTCAGCGTCACGCCAAACAGTTATAGAGCCCATGTGGGACTATAAGACTGCTTATCAAAATATTACCCCTGTAACATAAAACCAAAGGAAACATACATACTTTTATATACTTTTAAATAAATATATTTATGTGCAAAACTTCAGACAAGTTGTACAACGAACATTAAAGAAAATAGGAGCTGCAGAGCTGAACTTTATCCACATTCAGGACTTGTTCCTCATCTCCAAATCTTCATACAAATAACTTAACGTTCTCCTTGACATCACGATGTCACAAATAATCTGGAGAACAATGGCTGAAAAAGTAGTGTACATAAGTCTTTTCAATGGAGTAGGAGACACCTTGTGACCACTTTTGAAATAAAAAATGTTATTGTATATGTATATAATCTATATTCACAGCAAAGAAGCTCTATAATGAAGATAATGCATTACAGGCCAATGATGTGAAATGGTACACACTTCCTGTCTCCTAAGTGGGCATGGTTTCCTCATACCTGATCTTTGAAGTGTGAATGAATGCTGTGCCAGAGCTCAGTTCAAAGCTATTTAAGTTTAAGTTCAGTTGTTACAGATCATCTTTTGTGTAATCAGACCAACGTTTCAGCACCGACGGAGAGAAGAGATATCTGTGCTGCCACATCTCATGAGAGTGTGTTGCTGCTGAGACAGAGAAGTTCATTTTCTCCTGATTTGTGTCAGAATGTTTGGAAGACACAGATATAGGAAGCGACACCTTCACTTCACTGTCTCTTTTCTGTGTGCTCTGTTCATGGATTCTGTATTTTCAATGAGAGAAAAGAAGATGTCATTTTAAGAACTTTTAAACTAACTAATTCACTTTTTTCTAAACCATATCAGACACAATTATTATTCAGTTATTCTTTTTCTATGTCTTAAAACTTATCTGTCACACGGTTTGTAGCCAACTCAGTCTTTGTGCATCACCCACGTTTAAAAAAATCATTTCTCCGAACACAATTCACAGAGAGTGGGAGGAAAGGGCGCCAGCAGCTCATTTTTGCCCCCAGGCAGTTTGATTTGGCCATGTAACTGTAGGACTAAATGACTAATTAATCATGGATAATCAACAGAATTGCCAGACAGGTGCTTTTATTCATTTAAATTTGTATTTTATTATCTTTGTCTCTTTATTCTTCTCCGTAATATATCTGCATATTTAGTAGTTTTTCTTGGTGATGTGATCATATTTTGGAGAAAAAGCAGAATTGGCACATAACTCATGCACTTTTAAAATAAAATGTAAAAAAAAAATGAAGTCAGTAGCTGAAGTCGTGAGACAGCTGCTGTCATCTCTCTGGATGTTCTGTTGTTTCTGGCTGTGATGACATCTGACCAGTAGAGGGCGTCATGGTTCCAGCCATCAGGCCTTTTTTGGGGGGCTCAGCTGCATGCACAGCGCTGTGATATTCAGAGCCAACAATATGATCAGAATTAGGTGAAAAAGCAGCAGATATTTGGCACATCCGACTCTTACATCTTCCAAAAAGAACACCTGACACCTCTCACTTCACGCGTGTCCTTCTCCTCGGGCTTAGGACATATTGGCTGATGTAATCCTCAAGCCTGTGCTAGAAATTATAATTGGGGTGAAGAGGCTCACATTCAGATGAAGCGGAAACAGATCTTTTTTTTTCCTCTCTTTTGACCAAACCATTGTCTCCTGTAATTCTGAAGTCTCTCTTTCTTCTCCCACCAATTAGAGCCGGGCACGCTGAGTGAGGGGGAGGAGAGAGGACGGGC
This sequence comes from Sciaenops ocellatus, assembly GCA_033000465.1. Classification (NCBI taxonomy): domain Eukaryota; kingdom Metazoa; phylum Chordata; class Actinopteri; family Sciaenidae; genus Sciaenops; species Sciaenops ocellatus. Next base: position 4,469,302 of record CP136884.1, on the reverse strand, counting down.
CTTCTCCATCAGCCTGCTAACCACACAGGGGAGCTCATTAGAGCAGCCTGCAGCCCAGAGGCTCGGTGTTGTGTTGGCACTACTTCTGACACCACGTCAGTACCACCGCCTTCAACGCCACTAAGAGAAAGAGTCGGAGTTAGAGAGCAAGAGCGGCCTTCAACTGAATCTCCTGACAGCCTGTCACAGCACCAAGGTGTCCAGATGTAAAGTGTAACTACTGTTCTCTAAAAACAGCGTTGATGCAAGATGCGTCATGAAAGAGTTTTCTTTGGGCTGGTCTCCTGATCCACTAATTGAGGTAATCAAGGTTTTGCATTCAAAGAACAGAGCAGCTCAAGTTGATAGTGGCTACCTAAACCTTGGAAGATGGTCTGCTTCAGCATCAGGAGATGCTTCACACGCAGCAGGTAACCAGTTCGACACTGACAGAAATATAACACCTCTGTGTGCCCTATACAGACTCAGACGAGCCGCTCCACAGAAGCCAGAATGTAAGGCGGATCCTTGACAGTAAAGTCCTGAAGCCTGTGATGTCGACCTCTGCAGGGAGAAGACAAGAGCCCCCCTCTTTGCTATGCTAGGGCTTTAGTCAAAGCATTTAAGCATATGCTCTCTCATATGCGCGCTAACAGCATGCTCTGTGCTGGATCCAGAGCCCAGCCCCCATCACATGGCAGCTCTCACACACTCTAGGAAGAGGTGTGCACTTGTTTTGGTGCCCGTTGCACCAGGGATGGTTGGCATGGTGAGCAGTGAAGCGTTGTGTACAAAGAACTGGCATGCCACGGTGTGCCTGTTTTGAGAGATGCGGTGGCGGATGACTACAGTAGGTGCTGGCTAGGGTCCACTGACTCACCGCGGCAACAGACGGCAGATGTTTGTGTGCACAGTCAGAGCTGGATTTAATGAGTGTTTACCGTCTTGTGCGGAGAGATGTTGGCCACGTCCTGCTGTCGGGCCACCTCATGGGCAAGATGTGATGCCTCACTTGAAAGATGAATCCAGTTTATTACAACCTGGGTCTTATGGCAGAGCCCTGCCTTCTTTCCTATAAGTAATAATAATACTCTACTCAGAAGTTAAATGCTGAGATTTGAGAACATTGTTCAAAAAGAAGTCCAATGGGGTGAGAAACACAAGCATTCAATCAGACCCACAGTTAACTGATCGTATTTGGAGGATAAAATTACTCCCTCCACAGTCTGTAGTAAACATCTGACTTCCTGGTTCAACTTTGACCAATTTTGTACAATGAGGGATTCATACCATATTTCCATTGGGCTCACTTTCTGTTTCACATCCAAATAAAATGCTTTAATAACGTGGCTAAACTTGGTTTGATCGTCTAACCGCTTGTACTTTCCACCATATTGGACTTTATGGTATCGATGTCAGTACACTCGAGTCACAGAGCTTTGACCCAGGAGGTTGTTTAACAACACCCATAGGGCTGAAACACCGGCCATTTAATCAATTAGTAAATCAACAGAAAATGAATCATCAACTATTTCGATCTATTAATATTAAAAGTAATTTGGCTAAACATGATGTCGATTCTGCATCTTAAAGGACTGGTGTCAATACTGGACTACTGTAGAAACATAGCAGTTCACCATGGCAGACTCCATGGAAGAGAACCTGCAGCTGTAGATATAAAAGCCTCATTTTAAGGTAAACCCCACAATCATGCTTATTTTCAGGTGATTATACATGGATGGAAACATTCATTTCTGTCATATTCTGTAAATAGATCCCTCTAAATCTGACAGACTAGATCTTTAAATATGAGGCTTTGCTGGTTTGCTGGTTGCAGTAAATTAATCTTCAGGATTTGGACTGTTGATCAGACCAAACAAGTAATTTGAAGATATCACTTTGGGGATTTGGAGAGCTAATCTGACAAACTGTAGACATATTCCACAAAACATGTTTGATCTGCTGCAAGATGAAACATAATCTTGACGAGCCTGTTTCCTATCCAGGTGGCTGGAAATGACATCACCTTGCTAGCTTATACAACAAGTAAGATATAAATGTAGATGATAGATGTTACGCTGTATGAAAACAAATAAAACAATTAAAATAGCACCAGTATAGACAAGTATACTTGATGATGGACCATTTGAACTTTAGCTTACATTATACAAATTGAACAAGGAGATCACAGTTACTACTGTTGTTTGGATTATGAAGAGTTAGAATTTAGGAACAGGGTCAAATCTTTTTTCCTCCTGCAGTCGATGAGTTTTGTTTCATCCACATGACTGACAGAGTTTTTGAGGATTCTTGAAAAACAAAGATGTTTCGCTCTGTGGCGTGTACATAATGGTAACACATGACAGGCACAAAAGTTTCACATTCCATTTCTTCATCAAGTACTGAATTACAACTTAAGCACAGAAATGAGACTCGAGTTGTGATAAACAAGAAATCCCTTCAGGCTTTAGCGCTCACCTGTCACTTTTCCGTTCAGCCTCTCTCTGAAATGGCTGCCACTTCTTCTGCTCGACAAACATACAGATCCAGCCGTAACCGATCGTAACAGCTGGTGTTTATTTACAACACATGTCACACAGCACATGTCAGACCTCAGCACAGATAAAGCTGAACATCACTGAACACTCCACCAGATACTCTGAGCTCATTCAACATCGACTTCCTTTACACCCGGACAAAATGATAAAGCTTGTGCAGTCAGATATTAGACACGCACGTGCCACACGTAGACACACCTGACCACTTCATGTAGAATACTTCTTTGCGAAACATCGTTAAATTGTCTTGTGTGAAAAAGCACCATGAAAGGCTCGCTGACATTTGCACTAACTTCCCTGTCAAACAGCGAAAAACTGCAAAGCTAAGAAATCAGTGAAAAGGAGGCAAAGAATTGTTTTGACGGAGAAAATCTTTCTTCAAAGGGAACTCATATTGATACAGTATGAGAGCTCATTTCTACCGAGCAACTCTCGTCGCCGGGACTTGATAGAGGGGGATCAGATGAAAGCTGCTGGCACAAAGGAGAAACACAATGATGCGATTGTTAGCAGCTCTTTGAGGAATTGTTATTTTCAAGCCAGATGAGAAAGAGAGAATGAGCAGGATAAAGGCCTTAAATGTTAAAATGACAGCCTTTATGTCCCTCATGTCCATAATCATTTCAGCTTTGAGGATAATCTGCTATGAATTTCTTAATAGACCTTGTCTCTCCTGTGTCATCAAATATTACAATCCATCAAACAGACACCTCTGTGGTGACAAGGACGTAACGCGCCCACAAAATGGCCCATATAAACACGCGAGCGCACACTTTACAGACCTCCAGCTCGATCATCTGCACCTGGATCACACAGCTCTTCAATCAAAAACAAATATATGTCTACATACACGCCAGTTCCCCCAGTCTCTCATATCCAAACCACACCCACGCCCACAGAGCGACATTAAAAGCTAATCAGATGTTAAAAGGCTTTTCATTAGGGCCAGAAGAAGACAGATTGCTGTGTGGGGACCACTGACTGTGCAGCGGCGCTGCCCAGTAATTACCAGTGGTCTACCAGCTGCCCCCCAATCACACTGCCATCTCATCCTACTGCTCATAAAACATGCTTCCACACAGCTGTGAGCTCACATCGACCAGCTCTATAAACTGTCACGAACCCTTCTTTATCACTTTCTATGCGGGCATCATTTGAATCCTTTTAAAGAGGAAGGAAAGTCATTCTGTGAGGCAGATTGCAGATGCACCCTGCGTTTTTAAAAAAGGTGGGATACAAAGTAACAGTTGGTGTAACCTGGCCTCTTGGCAACTATATTGGAGGTCCTTAGACATTAAATATTCAATAAAGGTCTGATGACTGTATGTGACCTGAGAGGACTTGTTCGTAGTGATGAGCCCACAGAGAGTTACCCCCCCCCCCCCTTGCGGCCTTCAGCTGTTGTGGTTCAGTCTCTCGTCAACCTTTTCCAGGCGCTGCAGGCAACTTTCAGTGAAAAACTCTCACAATCCCACTGAACACTACCTGTCCAGAAACATTAACAACAACTCCAGCCGAAGAGATACATTTCTCAGGGGTTGGTGGAGACCAAAACAAAGCTGAAGGGAGAGTCAATATTACCTAATTTCACAAGGTCACCAGAAACAATCAATATGTCAATATTGTGTTTACAGCTTGCTCTGCTGCCCCCAAGTGGCCAAAAAAATAAAAAAAATAAAGCTAATGCAGGTTCAAGTTTGGAACTGCTTGGTGTGTCAGTACATTCACAAGACACTGCAAGGAAGAAGGTAACAATAAGCCAGTTTAGCATTAGCTAATAGTCGCATGTTGCAACAACCAAACAATTAAAGCCGTTAACTCACCAGTTTCTTGTCTGTTGTCTACATGGCGCTTATATCTGATATTAAATGATTACAAGCTAATGATAGTTTTCTAATGTCATACATCAGAACCACTGGAGCACAGTTCACTGCTTTAAACATCGCTTTCATCATTCATTTTGTATGGATTTGCTATACTGGATTACACAGTATTGGAAGAAATTTCGAATGAATATGCTGATATTGATTTCAGCCATATTGTCCTGTCAATATTACTTGTTGTGAGCAACAAAACTCATCATGCAAAATAACGTGTGATGCCCTGAAGCACCTTCAGCAACTAATGTGTAATGTACAGTATGTGCGGGCATGGCCCACTAAACATGTGATTAGTGGCGGTGTTGTGTGTTCTGGATAACTGCATTCGGGATGAGCAGAGAGCAAATACATGATAACTAACACACACACACACACACACACACACACACACACGTGTGCACACACAATCACACCTCAGAAATGCCTCCCCTGCCAACTCCATCCTCCCTCTTCTGAGTCCTCTCCCTTCTCCCTCTTCTCAATCTCCTCTGCATTAATTATGACATTGGTAATAAAGGAAAGTGTTTAACGGGGAGGAATTGCAAATGAGCAGGAATTGATTGGGCCTTCTCTCACACTAATTGATTGCAGAATTCAGGCTAATAAAAGAGGAAGAAGAGGAGTAGGCAAGGGAGAGAGGAAGAGAATTAAAAGTGGGGAGAGGGGTTAAAGGCTGGTTCGCCTGAGGAAGGTGGGACAGTAGGAAGTGAACATGAAAATAAAAGGTCAAAGGGGGTAATAACTTGTTGGCAAATAAAGAACGTGGCCTATAATTACTGTGCTGATACCTTATTAAAATGCTTTTTCACAGACCTGCACAAGTAATAATTAGAATTAATTGGCAAGATGCAATTAGCTAAACTAAACCAGAAGCTGTTAGTATTCTAAACACACACATGAGTTGATCTTGGTGACTGTTTCAGAGACGAGTCCCAGCAGCCTCATCAGTCTTTGTTCTAAAATCCAAAAATCACAACAACGTGTCTCTCCTCCAGCAGTAACACAGTAATGTTCATCTGCCTGTATACTGCAGCTCCTGGCTGATACAATTAAACAGTGAAAAGAAAAACCCAGAGTAAATACTGCCAATGATGGATATTTTCCCAGAATGCTTGGCCAAAGGGTGTGGGCGAGTAGCAGGAGGTGTTCCAAGAACCATTAGCCCCCCATTGATTAGCTATGGGGCTGCACATTATTAACAACATTGTTGTGGTACAACCGAGCTGGTCGTGAAGTAAATAACTGGCAAACAAACCTTCCTTATGTTAGTCACTCTCAAGTTTTTTCATTTTATTTTCTAATATGAACAAAATTAGACAAATGAAAAACAAAACATTAAGATTTGGCTGTGTTTAGTAAACTTGTAATGACTTTATTTGTCTTCTTTGGATCAAATTGCCAAAAACTATTGAAGGCCGTTTATACAATAGCACGTTCTCCAGGAAGATCCTCATTAAAAATGTTAGAACAATAATATTTACACTGTCTGGATTTTAAATTACATTAACATAACAGCAAGCCTTTTAAAATCATTTTAAGTGAGAATAAGGCCATCTTCACTGAACCCTCGTTCACTCGCCCGTGGTTTGGGGCAATATCTTGAATCAAACAGCGATTTTTTTAGGACTTGCATACGTGAGCAGCCAGATGTTGGCAGCGGTGTGTGCTCTGTTCGGTGCTGACATAATGATGAAACCCTCATTCACGCTGCATTTCTGTGGCAATCCACACATGTTGTGTTTTGGGTTGGTTATGCATACGCACAGCCGCAATCTGGTGAGTGCTACCTCCAGCTGTTAGGTGGAATTAAGCAATCCTTTCTGAATTCATGAAGGTGGAGGCGGAACTCTTCCTGAGGAGAAAATAATGGACTCTCTGATGCCATACTGGGAGAAGCACTTTGGAAGGGAAAGGTCACGGTGAATGTGGCCAATAGCTTAGATTTTAAACTGTCGCAGGATCCTGTGAGAGCACCGCTGCGTTTCTAATCCGTCAGAGTGCCATTAGCAGGTGGCACATCGCTGTTATCAGAGTAAAGTCAGGGTGAAGTCAGGCTTCAGTGTGACAAGGCAGCCAGGGCCGGGTTGGAGGTACCCCCTTTTGGACTGCTGACAGCTTGGGGGTCAGAGCCTAGCCGGCCGAGATAGAGTGATCCGCGCTCAGGGCCGCTGTGGCCTATAAATGTTGGATGAGCTCAGCCTCATTGAAATGCATAAAAGATGGTGGAGGACCCCAGGTGGCGGCAGCATCCCCGCCCTCCCTGGTCACTGTCCGGTCATTATTGACCAGGCCACGGGTCAGCACTAATGCTAGGACTCGGCCAATTATAGCACCTGACAGTGATTAGAAAGGACTCAGAGTGCAGCAGTTGTCTGAGCCTCAATGACATCTAAGTTATTATGGTGACATTTATTCATCGTTATGGCAATTTAAATCCATTACAATTCCATCCAAGCATGTACTGAGAGCAATAAAAGGAGATGATATTTCGGTTTAACCGAAACATTATGGCTTAATGAAATAAAAGTGAACTCCAAATTCCATATTGGGATTGAGTACTGCATATGTGCACAAAAAAAAAAAGGAACGTTAGTCAGTAGTAGTTTACTGTCAAATAAACACAAATAAACACACCACAAAGATCCTGGGAGACCACAAAAAAGAACTCAGATCAAATTACAGGTGGAAATAAGACACTGCACCGCTGAAATATTTATGACAGCTAATTACAACACTGGCATACAGTCAAATAACAGGCAACATGAAAGCACTACCTTCTGCACAGCTTATGGGATCTTCTCGGTGTTCTCCAAAATTCTAAGAGAAATTCATACAGCAATGGACGAATCGAGACAAGACACTGACACTGACAGCTCTGAGAGCAGGTAGAGCTCTTCTATAGCGTCCTGTTGCCTGACCCGCCGTGTCCATCACTGCAGAGACACACAGTCAGGCTGAATTAACTTTGACAATCCGACAAGCCTAATCGGGATGAAAAGAATTCCTTACATACTAAAGACCAAAACTGTGAAATTGCAGAGGAATGGCAGCTGAAGTAAAGTGACCTTGTAATCAATTGAACACAGATGCCAAGTTCACTGATAGATGTCCCAACATGGAGCATGACAGAACACAGCATGCACTTTTCTCAGCACGTATAAAAAGTCATTCACATGATTTTAGAGCACGAGCCAGTCGAGGTCTAATAATATCCTATCTTTCCTTGCATAACCTGACCAGTGAATCAGACCCACACTCACCATACGTCTTCAACTCTCCCCTCGACGCTGTTTGCTTCCTGTCTGTGTGCTACAGCAGAGCAGGAGAGCACGAGGCTCCTCCTGAGAAACCGCTGCCGCTCTTTACCAGCTACAGCACGGAGGGAGTCGCTGTCAGAAAGAGCGCCCGGCTGACAGCTGACTGACTGCTCCTTTCTGTTTACACAGAGGCACACAGGCCCTCTAATTCCATTCCATTTCCTCACTGCTGGAGGTAAGCAGAAATGACTTTACCTTTTCAAGTGCAGCCTCGTTGGAAGGCCGGGTCAAAGAAAAGAACCTCCAGCTCTGATCTGCTGCTTTTTTACTTGCTTGCCAGGAAGCTGTGAGGGGCTGGAACAGTCGTTGAGACACCAGACGATTTGTTGTCGACTACAGCAGAGATACTGTACTTCCTATCCTCCTCGGGGAGGCTGGGAGCACAGGATGCAGACAACAGTCACGTAGGTCACCTCGAACTGGCAGCTTCAACTCCAGTCTGAGTCCCTGAGTTAAATAAATAATACCCTGCGCTCCTTTGGCTTGCAGTAGAAATAACCAGATCAGGTTGCCTGGCCTCTACTATTTCACTGGCAAACCTTTTTAAAGGGCCTGCGTGCACAGAGCCTTTGAAAAAATACAGTCTGCTAACAGTTCAAATGGAGCATGGGCCAGCCTCCGCTGTTATACAAGGCTCTTTAAAGGGAATTTATTCCAAAAGAGCTCCAGTAAAGCAGGTTAAAAATTCCCTGCAGATAGTGAATAGTGGGGGGAAACACACACACACACACACACACACACACACACACACACACACACACACACACACACACACACACACACACAGATGGGGTTGGTATGTAGTCAAGCATTAGCTGGGAGAAAAAACAGAGTAGCAGGGTCAGAGGAGAGCAAGACCTGCATGTGAGAAGAGGAGAGTTACTGAGGTATGACTCCTGTCTTCAGGAATGCACTGCTGGCAGACGACACTGCCGTCTTGCTTGGAGAGGAGTGCTATCAAAGGGTCAATCTGTCAGTCTCAACAATAACACAGAGAAAGGCCTTAGGTGTGTAAAGCAGACAGGGAACAGTAGCCTCGCTTCCTGGAGCTGGTGATGGGGTCGGACACGAGCAAGACATTTTTAACCACAGTTAAAACAGTTTGGATTAATTCACACAAAAGAGTTCTATATTTGTGTTTTTGTCTGCACTTCACTGTCAGTCATGTTTGATCAAACAGTCCTTTGAATCAACACCCACGGCTCCAATTTGTCCAGCTATTCATATTGTTCTGGAATTATGCCCATTGTTTGAGAAAGATGACCAATCAGAGCTTTGTAGGTGGAATAAAGGGTGGGTATGCCATCATCCTACAAAACAAGCAAGCTGCATAACTTCATCTGTGAAAAACAGCCACGCAAAAATGTGTGGATGAGATGAAGGTAGCTGCACAGGCTGACTTAAACAAACTTTTAAGTCTTCATATTTCTTTAATCGCAATCAACAATCACTAAAAATTGGACTGGTGTGACAAATATGTCGCAGGGAAAAAGATAAAAACAGATGAATAAATGAAGTCTGTCCTATCTTTCTTTGAGAAGGCTTACATCTGGGGCAATTGGAATTGGTTGTAGGTCCAGTTGACCTAGATTTAGCCCGTCACAAATAAATAAATAAATAAATGAAATAAAAAAAATAATGCCTGCCAAAACATGTTAGCCCAAGAAACTTCAAAGAGTGATAATATCTCACTGTTGTGTTTACAGCTTGTTCCGCAACTACTTCTGCTGCCATTGTTCCTGCCATGTAGTGAGAAAAAGTGCGGACAGTATCATTAAAATGACACTAAATATGGACATGGATCATTTAAGATAGCTAGTTAAAAATACCACACATTTGACTTCAGCCTCTAGGTCCTGCGTACATGTGTGTGTGACTATGTGGTAATTTTTAGCAGAGCAGACAGAAGGGATTCCAAGCCAAGAGGAAAAACCATGTAACCGTGGCATTCATGAGAAATCAGCAGAGACGGAAAATGTCTGATGGCCAAGTTACACAAGACGGTGTGCGTGCGCCGCTCCAGACGGGGATCAGTAATTCAATAAAAATGGCCGGACGCGCTGAGAGGGAGGAACATTTCTGTATTAAAGCATGAACTCCAAGCTGTGGCTGGCCGACCCATGGGGACTGGAATTACAGACCATAGGAGTTTATGAATGGTGATTGGCTACTGCTGACTCAGGCTGCTCTCGCCACAATGGCCACTAATTTTAGTCCTGCTTTAGTGAAATCACTGTGGAACCATTAATGCTTTAACCCGTCCCCTACTGCATCTCTCATGTCTCAGGTTTCAGCTGGGATTCTGTTCTCCGTAACATGAATAGAACAGTTTGTTATTGAACACCACATGGAAATAAGACGTGTTGTGAGTAACAAGTACAGTAAAATATCTTGCTGTCATCTACTATAGCATGATTTCCCTATATGGATAATTCAAGTCCAAAAATCCAATAGTTGATCAACAGCAAATTGGAATATACAACTATTTAAAAATCAATTAAATGTTCAGGTCAGAAGGAAAACATAGATTTGTTTAACAAAGTTAAAGACTTTTCTTGCAAATGGCCGAATGATTCTACTTGTTCAGGACACTAAAACTCATTGTAACACAACTGGTAGACATGCAAACAATGACGAGGGGTCTGAAACAGGGTCACAAGCCAAAACCATTGGGAACCAGTTTAAATAACACTGCCAAAATGTGGTGATGTGAGACCTTCCTCAATGTTTCCATTATTATAAGTTATAAGGTCCTTGGACTGTTAGTGGGACAGAAAAAGCAATCTGAAAGACATGAACTTCAGCTCTGAGAAGATGCGATGGGCAATTGTCACTCTTCTCAGACATTCTACACTAAACAACTGACTGAAAAATAATTGACAGCCACAATCAAAACTGAAAGCATCTTTCCAGGTTTGATCTCAACCCACAAGCTGTCAAACGAATGAGAGAAAACTTTTAAAAAAACATTTTAAACTCCCGACAACAAACCATTCAAGCCTGATGTTCTTGCAAGTATTTCATGTTTCAGCTCCAGATTGAGTACAGGTGTTCAAGTACATTAAAGACAGAGTGAGTATTCCCCCAGCGTACAGACCAGCGTAAGTCTGATGGCTTTCCCAGCACTGCACCATCATGCTCTGGAGCTCTGTTACAGGATCCCCCTACCTTATCGTCCGCACTGAAATGCAGTACTTCCACATTAGACTCCACATGCCCCTGACATCGTCAGGCTGCGAACTTGAAATTTGGATTGGTTACGTTCTCTGATGAGAGGCACAAAAAAAAAAAACAGACCCAATGATTTTTAGGCAACTCAGGGCTGAAAACTGTCTTCATGAGAGAGGAGCAGCAGTCCTCCTACCAGCATCCACCCATGCCACTCCTTCCCTCTCTCTTCACTTGACCACAACACATGTACTCGTCTTTTCTTGCTCCGGAGGAAAAATGACTAATCCCTCTTGGAGGTTAGGTTACTTCTGTCACTGCTCCTTTTTCACTTCCCCCTTTTTTTTTGCTTTCTTTTACTCAGCTTTTGTAAAAACAGACTCAGCAAGCTGTTCTTGTCTGAGGAGAGCAGAGCAGAGACTTATCCAGCATTACCAAGTAAGGCCAGCTGCTAAGTGGACTAGACAGGGAGTAAAATCCCTCCTTGCTTCGGTGTGTAACACTAGTGCATGTTCACATTCCACCAGCTGGCTGCTGCCCCTTCCCCAGCAGCCTATCACTTAACTGCTGCCACGCAATTCCCCGTAAATCATCTCTGTGCCTCTGCACAGGAGGTTGACTATTGTTTGTTCTCATTGTACCACTCCTGCAGTGTCGGATCTTCACCTTTTTTTTCCCTCCATAAACTCTCAATAGATGATCTGAATGGTGAAAGGGTGCAGTAGGTTTTGGATACGCTAGACTGCCTTTGATGCGTGACTTATCAACCATTTCAAAACAGAGTGGAGAGGGGAATAAAACATCACGGGCAGAGGATGAAAGTCATTTCGCTGAGTCAGCCGAGTGGAATGTGAAATAAAAGTTAATCTGGGAGACGTGAAATGTTGTGATGTGTGTGGAAAAGAAAGGTGAAGCGAAGCAGGCTGCGGTTAAGTGTTGGATGTGAGCAGCTGTGCAGCCTGAAGATCTTCAGTTAAGTGAAAGGAGCAGAGGAGCCAAACATGTGGACAGTCGCTGTGTAGTCTTCATTAACACCTTGTTCTCTGTGTTAGGCCTCAAGATCACTAGAAGAAGTAACCCCAGATGTCTGCTTGGACCCCAGGCTGATTGGCTGTCAAGGTCCTAGTCTCTGTTCACCATCACTGCACACACACACACACACACACACACACACACACACACACACACATCACATCATTGTAAGCTACATGTAAGCAGAGAAGCTGAGGATGCTACACTGAAGTCTTAGTTTGTATTAATGTGAGATGTGACGTGAGTTCACACCTTAAAAATGTTTGAATATCCATTATTCCTGTTATCTACTATAGTAGCTATAGTGAGTCAAGCTACTTAAGGTCGGACCCAAGAAATACATAATAATTATTGCTATTATAAATAATACTAGTGATATTACAAGATACCAGAAGGTCATTGGTTCTATCTCCCAGACCTGCAGGATAAATCTGGTTGGGGGAATCTAGCTCTTGTCCCTCCATCATTACCACCACTGAGGGGCCCTTGAGCAAGGCCTTAAACCCCAGCTGCGCCACTGGAGCTGATCTGTGGCCAGCAGATCAGACTGTTGTTGTACTGGGCAGCTTCCAGGTGTAAATGTGATCAGGGTGATCCTGAAAGGAGAGCTTTCGCCTCAGTGAAACCAAAAAAAACTTTTGCCGTTGTTTGTCTTTATTTCTTGTCGCCACTTTAATCAGCAGCAATCAGCAGTGAAGTGCATGGCGCTCCCAATGACAGTATAAAGAATGGACAGAGCATGTGTGATGCCACCCATAGGTTTCTGAAGCGCTGTTCTGAAGCCGAAAAAATGCAGCACTGGCCGCCACCATGTTGGATGCACTGCTTCTTTCGCCTCCTGACTAATCTAAATATCAGCAAAGACGTGGATCATCAGCAGACCTAAAGTGGGCTGAATGACACCTGGGCGCTCTAATAAGCCATCTGTAACGGCACCTACCTGTCAATCAAAACTGTTTTTTGTATCAGGCTGTAAACATGTTTATTTCTGCTGCGAAGTTGGACATTTTAACATGGGGACCTATGGAGACTGACTGCTTGAGGAATTACAGTTTTTAGGCACTTCCGCATTGGCTTCATTTCCCAGCACCGGAGGTTGCCGCTTGGGTGCTCCTGGTTAAATCGAATGCTTTACTTGGACGGGCGCGATCAGCTTTGGCGGCACAGTCGGTAACACATCGCAGCTGGAACAAGTCGCAGCCGTGCCTGGTGGAATTTAGGTGTAAAGTTATGGAAGAAGAACATAATTACACAATGACTACACCTGAGTAAACTTTTCATCGCTGGCCTCTAAGGTAGAATCTTGCTTCTTATTAGTCACTTAATGAGTTTACTTTCCTGTGTAACATCTACAGAATGTTTGCGTTAACTGTGCTTCCTCTTTCTTGAGTAAGTGGTAACAGACATACAGTAGCAAATGCTCCAAACAAACTTTAGCTGCACATAAAGGATATGCTGACACGTAGTAATGCAAATCCCCACGGTGACCATGTGAGAAGTTTGCCTTTGTTATTTTAGACGTTTAAGAATAGTCAAGTATTTTCACTCCCCGTTGGCCTCTGTGGCCTTCCTCTGAACAGCTGTTAAACATTTCTCTCTTCTCTGTCAGTGTCTCTGTTCGTCTGCCCGTCTGTCTCACTTTGACCCCCACTCTCATGGCAGAGTCAGCCATTAGCAGTTAAGAAGACTACAAGTCAGAGAGCTGAATTCTCTGCTCCCTTCTCTGAATATCCAGCACACAGTGAAGAAACAGGTCAAACACAGCAGACGTAATTAACGCTAAACACAAACCAATCAACAAAGCGAGCCTCGGTGCCACTCTGCACCGACACAAGCTCTGATTTACAGCGACTGTAGCTTCGAGTTGCACCGCCACGCTTGTACAAATTCACACAGCAGATTGATTTGACAGGGGCTTCAGACTTTGATGTTTCCATTTCACGGCACAGAGAAAATCAAGAGAGAGAGTGGCTGATATCAAACTGGCCGCTACAAGGCATATCTACCACTGGGTATAGCGGAGAATGGGTTGGCATGGCTGAGCACCCTGCAGCATTCAGTGTGAACGAGCTGCTGGCAGGATATGACAGAGCTCAGTGTCAGTGTGTGCTCCGAGGACCAACACATTCACGAGCCTGCGCTCCGTTTAGCCCGTAAATGAATGCAATTAGCACTCCATTAAAGGCGCCAGAGTCTTTTTAACACAGCATTTCACATGAAACAATTCACTACATCGAGCTCCTGCCGTACCTTTTCTCCCATCTTGTGGGGGTGGCCTTCTCTGATCAAGAAAAAACAAATTAAAGCCGCCCTCATTATTTGGGTGAGCTGGTGTGAATCCTGAAAGCCTCTAGAGATTTGTCTCAGATTCATCTGCATTTATAAAGACCACTGTGATCAGCCTGAAAAAGACCAGGGACCTGCTTCATGCCTTCAGAAAGCCTTTTGATGTCCTGAATTTGGTCCTCAGTGGAGACTGCTCCCTCCAGTCCACAATGAGTGTGGAATATTAAAAGGCTGTGGCTCTGTCTGTTAACTTCAGATAAAAACACTGTAATCAGATGAATCCTTGAGGAAAAAGGGCAAAGCCCCCATCTTTGTGCGGGGGATTTAAATGCATAAAGGAGCCACTTTCATGTGCAATCATTCTGTCGTCAGTTAGTGGCGGTACATGGATTGGGCTCAGGTCACGTCTGCCTTGGGGAAAGTGGGTGAAGTGGAAACGTGGAGTCAGTGGGTGTGAATGATGAAGGAGTGGGGGAGGTGGAGTTGGGGGGGCTGTCTTCAGTGCTGATGAACTACCGTGTTTGGACAGTTTGATGTGGGCCAGTGACCCACAAAGCCAGAGAGGGTAGAGCTCTATCGAAGAGCTTTTCCACTCCAGCTCCACATAGGGCACAATCACAGGTTCTCCTCACGCCTCGTCAACACAATAGCCATTATTGTCAACCCCCGGCCATTACCTCACAGGTAAATCCATTAGCAGACAAACAGGAGGGGTTGACAGGTTACCAATGGGGTCATTGATCTACTGGAGTCAAGAGTAAAACCGATATGTTACTACAAAAAACCCACAAAGCTGCAATTTACAGGGTCAGTTCACCTAAATTACAAATAAAACAAAACATTGTCTCTTACCTCTGGTGGTATCGAGCCTTCAAGCTAGCATCTAGCATCATTAAGATACTGCAGATTTGGCTTCATTTGCTTGAGATGTCTGTTTTCATTCTACCTCCACCCCGATACAGTGAAGGTGAACGGATTGTTTGTGGTGATCTCATTTAAAATCGTCCAACATCTTCCATAAACTGAGTCTCATTACTGTGGATAACCCACATACCCAACTGTCAACAGTTTCACAGAGACTATTTCTTCAGTATAAAGTGGTTCCAAAGTTTTCTCTAGCACAGCACGCTTTATTCACAAAGTGTTTCCGACTATCTTGCTGTCATCAATGTGGTGCCTGAGGCTTTTTCCAGTGTTCTTGCATACACAACACTCTGATCTGTCATGTGATCGATATGTCACCATAGATGTGAATACAAAACTTTACAGACATCCTTTTCACATTTCAGCAAAATGTCATGGCAATCCATCCAATTGTTGTCAATAAATTTCACTCAAAACCACAAACGTGAACGTCACGCTGGCACTAAAGGAAAAGTCAGGTGGATCATCAGAGTCAGTGGGATACACCGCCCAGGCACCGTGGACATCTGTATGAAATTTGGTCACAAATCCATCCAATACTTGCTGAGATATTTCAATAAAAGTCATAAATGTCAAACTGATGGGGACACTGCAGAAAAAGTCAGGGGATCACCAACATAAGTAGGATTAATCCTCTGGAGAACATCAATGTCTGTCATGGAAACCCATCAGTTATTTGTTGAGGCATTTCAGTCTGGACCAACCAAAGTGGTAGACTTCCTGACAAACCAACATAAGGTTGTGTATCTTATGAGATGAGCAGTGATGTATTTGGATGCTGCTCAGTGCACATTATCTCCTCATGTCTGAATGATGTACTCATATTCTTTTACCTCCCTATTACACACCACGAGAGGAAAGCCAGACTTTTTTCTTTTGGTGAACTGACTCTTTAAACATGTTTAAAAAACTGAAAGATACAGCATGACGACTGCTGTGGATTTTCCAGTTAAAGAGACCAAACACTAATACGAGCAGGTCTGTCCTTTGTGTATAACCTCACACTGACCCAAGCACAGAGCTGAAGCTGATTACCGTCTGGCTCCCAAAACAGCACCAAGCCCCACAGCACATGTACAATTTCCAGTTCCACCACAGTCCAAAACAACACAAAAGTTTGGCTCATCCTCAAGCTTAATGAAATGGGTCTCCAGCATCCAATCACAGACCAGTATTTAAATGGAAAACACACGAGCATGAAGCTGTGTCGTGGGGGGGGGTTCACCCCCCCCCCCCCCCCCAGAGACACAGCTGCGTGGAAGAGAGGGTTGGGGGGGATGGGTGGACTCATGAATAAAAATGGCCTGGAGGTGTGTGACAATTCACGCACAGAGATGATCCTCTCCTTCATCACATATTTCTTCTTTTTGATTACCATTCTCTGAACCAGACCAAGAGTTTGCTCACTTCAAATGACCCCATGGGTGTCTTTCCCATTACACAGAGAAAATGAGACAAAACAGAAGGCACGGAAACCTGCTAAAATTAGCTTTCAAGCTGAGTGTGTCACCTTTTTTGGCTGTATAATTCTACAACACTGCAAATCTCATTGAAATGTTCTTTTTTTTCCTACAAAGAGACTCTTGTAATAAATGGCTTTCAGTTGATGTAATGGACCATTTTGCAGCTGTGTTGAAGATCCACAACTCTTGACCAACGATGACTTAACAACAGCAGTCTTCAGTTAACATAGTTAGACAGAAAATTGAAGATATCCCAAATCATCATCAATCATATCATATCGTTTTGAATTTTGCTAGCTTAGAGATACAGTGAAACAAAAAATATAATTGTTCTGTTATGTTAAAAAAACAAAACAATCATATGAGTCCTGTAAAACATAAATGTATCCAATCAAATGTATTATTGGGCCAAGTACATTTTTTAGTTGTGCTTGGCTGTTAGCATCCATTCTCTTATCAAAGAAGCTAGCAGAGCAATATCACGAGCCAGAGGTGTGTGTTTGGACGTGGGCTGACAAAACCTTTATTCACATTTCCAAAGAATGTGTATTTTGCACTAATTTATTCATTTGCCTCCTGATCCAGGCAGCTGATGAGCTAGCACAGCATACTAGCATTCGCACAATGTTCAGTCGACTCTCTTTTTGTACGCAGAGATAATATCTTCTAATACAAACAAAGAACACAGATTAGTATGACCCATAATTAAGGCTTTGCTTCATGTAATGCTATCACTATTTGCAACAAGCTAGCCAGCTAGCCACCTGGACTGGCCGCGTAAAGGGCCGCCCTGGACATTACTGTTATTCGAGACAGCTAATGTTATTTTTCATAACATTTTTCACACAAAAACTGTAGTCATAATTAATTTCTTTTATCGCTCTACCCAGGCTTAAAGGGGTAGACTATCTCTACTGCACTTCCATAAAATTTAGGTATCAATGGTCAATATCAGAGCTGCAGAAACTGAGTTGTCCTGGCGTTTTGTCTGTAATGGGTTCAAGCTCCAAAACACTTCCCATAATGCGGCTCATTTGCATCTTTTGTTTGATCATGCCTGCCTGGTAAAGGCTAATATTTATTCAAACACGTGACCACAGTTTGTAACCCAGCCTTTTCCGTTATCCGTTCCGTTCTGGGTTATTTTTTCAGACCTAACAGAGCTTCTCCACAGCCACAGAAGACATATACAAGTGTTTGCACTGGCTGACACATTTGTACATACACATGTACATGTGTGTACATGTGTCATTTGATCAGATCTCAGGAGCTGAACACAGACTGCAGTACGTTCCAGTGCTGGATGGAGCAGCACTGATAGGAACAGACTTACAGAGCACGTGTCGCCTCATGCTGCTGAGCCAATAACTCTGAGTGGGACCACACACACAATAGAGTGAATACTGCACTGAGCTTGTCAGGAACAAACCACAACAATAGAGCTTCCATTCAGACTAGTTGACCTCGCTGACACGTGGGCCTCTTGCCCCATTTCAGCCCCTCTCGACGCAGGAGTAAAACAAGTACAGGGGCCGGTTATGACTGTGACTGACTATCATTCATGTCTGAATCAAACGTGACACTTTACGACATGAGAGACCAGAAGTCTGATTAGTTATCACAAAGCACTGTGTTATATAAATATGTTAAAATGCATTGTTAGAATTTAACAGTGTCTTTTACTCTAGGCTTGGAAAAAAGACTACATTTTATGCTTTAGAATCAACATACACACATATATATATATATAGTATATATTTAGCACCTTACCTTTTATAGAAACCATGCAGAGGCTGGAGACAGAGGAACTGCCAGTAATCCAAACAAAAAGCTTTGAACTTCAACATTTTGTCAGCCAGTTATGGAGGCTTAGATTAAAAATGTTATTTTACGTGGGGTCCATAGAAGAAAAAGAAACCCTTGTTTAAAAAGAATGGCTCACATTTAGAGGAACAAAGCAAATCCTGCACAGTTTAGGCTGTTTGGCAACAACACTGACATCACACATGGTACTGTCCCATCTCAGCATCTGCCTGTGTGTATCCGGGCCACATGGAGTGGGCTGAACCTGCATCCCTCTGCTGCCTTTGTTACTGCTGAGCAGCCCTGTCCTGTCCTGAACTCCCTGTATGTCCAGGTGTAAGCTCCTTGATAGAGATGTCAACCACTGGACGCCATGGCTTCTTCTAGAAGTGCTGGTTTGTCCCGACACAACACCCGTAACAAAAACCACCTCCTTGTCCTACTCCTTCTCTCCACGCTCACTCTTTCCCAGTCAGTCAATAGCAGAGGAGGTTCCTGTCTCCATCATCGCAGCTCCTCAGAATTGAGTTACAGCTGCTCCTATTGTCTAAGCGGCCACACTGACAAGGTCTGACTCTGCTGCGCCTTGCCGGGCCAACAAAGCACACAAAGGCCTCCCTCGGTGGCCGTATCAATTAGGCTTTATCAGATGCTGCACAGCCCCTGCCAGCCCGGGCTGCTCAGAGACGAGCTAATCAGCAGCAGCACATGGTGCACAGAGGGGCGAAGCCGGCACCCATGAGGGCCAGCCTCACACACACACACACACACACACACACACACACACACACATATACACACACAAACATAAAGCCTGGGCTGGTTGTCAGGACAACCTTAAACACAGCGATAAAAGACACTGATGGACCCTTGATGTGACTCTTGCTGATTGGTTGAAGAAGAGAGCTCAGGGTCAGGGTGAGGAGAATCAGCCGGCGCTGTGGTCTGAATTTTGGTGCAGAGCAATCACTTACAAAGCATATTTGTGTTCAGAAGTCCTCTTTGAATTTACATCATTTAATTAAATTCACATTTTAGTCAGGTTCAATGAAAAAACGTGCTCCATTGACAGAAACTTAAAATGAATCCTGCACAAAGTGGAACAGACAAGTACAGATGCATGAATGAATTAATGATGACTATAGAAACACGGGTCATCAATAGTTTATGACTACATATGTTCCCAAAAGCACAAATCTGTGCAACAAATCATAGTTATCAAATATCACGTAGCTTTTATGTGAAAAAAGAAGAAAGAAAAATAGAAGAAAGAATAGAAAGAAACTATATCTCAGGGTCAGACTGTCAATACAGCAAAATGATGCAAAGTGTGTAATAACAAAAAAGTCCATTCAGCTGCAATGTGTAAATCAGTTTTAACTTTAAGCTAACGTGCTAAACAAACCCCATCACAATAGAGGGCCACTGTCACTCTCTGTTTAACACAGAATTCACTGTTGGACGGGTGTCGTCGCTCTCTCTGCCATGATGATTCAGCTGTCAGTAACATCCTGGCAGAGATGTCTGAAACGGAGGCTGGACGTGATACCAGCGCTGCTACAGCTTTCAGCTCTGGCTCCCGTCAGCTCACGGTGCCACAGAGAGCAGGCCGGGTTGGGGGGAGCTGTGTGAAGCGATACGGCAATTATTCAGCTGGCACGCAGCTTTGAAGTGAGAACAGACAGCATTTTGTAAAAGGCTGCGAGTCATGAAAACAGCAGAGGGAAGTTTACAGTATTGAGCAGGACTCTCTGCAATGATGCCGCAGACCAGTACCAAAAACCCCACCTCATTTCAGATGTTATACGGCTGCACCAGCTGATTAATGGATCTAAAGCAATATAGCGCTCCAATAATTAAAGTCAACAGAACACTATAATGGGATCTTTTAATTAATGAATATGAGCTTGCATAACTCGATGGGAATGTTAAAGGGCCTCTCCAACATTTACTTCCCTTCCAAAAAGTTAAGGGATTTATAAGAGGTTAATTTAAAAATGAAGCATCAAACTCAGCATAGATATGCTGATTTTTAGTCTAAAGTACATACATGAAGATGGAAGACAAGCTGCCATTTCTGCAGAGGTAGTTCACTTATAAAGCTGTGTATAATGTATGTAAAGGGTTTTTAAGTGCTTGTGCCAAGAAATCTGTTAGGGGGAGCCTGTAGAACTGGTTGTACGTAGACATGTTGAAAATGTAATCATCAAATGCCATTAATATGCATTTGTTCAAATGTAGTCTGTTTCGGACAGTGAGACATCTTTTCTGGGCTGTGCTGTTATCACCTCTTCCAGCAGTAAATGAATGTTAAATTGTTCAGGAGAAATAAAGCCACTGGTCTCCACACTATGAAATCAACTTGACTTTTATTCACCTTCATTATTCATTATTCTTTTTATTCTTAATTAAATTCTCATGTTTCGATCTTATTCTAACCTGACTGTGCCAGATGGTTGGGATGGGAAGTTGTCATTGGAAACTGTTTGAAAAAGGGCAGGCTCTTTGAAACACTTGGCAGGTGACTGGATGAACCATCCGTCTATCATCATCTATCAGATCAACTAACCAGATATTGTAGTCAAACTCTTCCCAAAGTCAGTCAAGAGAAAAGCGAAAACATCCTTCAGCGTCCTTTAGTGTCGTTCTTTGTTCTTCTTTCAATTAATACTCTCAGTTCTGATAGAACTGATGCTAGCGGGATCTATGCTAACATCTTAAGCAGCCGCGTATTTGCGTAGATCATGCTGTAGCTGTCAGTGGTTCTTCATAGAATGTTGATCAGTCTGAAACACTGTGGTTTGAACACATTGTGTGTTTTTGTGGGATTTTTACAAAATGACGCAATTCTTCTGATCATGATGACAGAAATCATGGAGTTTGATGATTCCTGTTGGGTTTAATTAGCTCCATGTTGTACTTCCACATGCAGACAGCGACGGTATGCTAATGTTATTATTTGTCCACATCATAACCAATTTCAGATGCGCAGTTTGAGACTGAGGAACGTCCACATTCACAGACTACATTCCACTTTAAGTGTGAATGTGATGGCAGTGATGCTTGCAAATGCAACACATGGATTAGTCGCTGGATTCATCTATAGGCCACACTCCACTGGATCCTACATTTCCCATTATGCAACCATGCAACTCAATAGCATGTTTAGTTAGAGCCTTTCTGGAGGTGGGCAGAGGTGTTTCAAACTTTACACCACACATATTGTTACATAGGTTTCCTGATAGAAATTTCTAGAAATTTTTAGTCCCCAAACCTGAGCTGAAATAACCTCACTGACATTTTTTCAAACTTTGGAAAGCGAGTCCAAAGCTACATCTCATACAACTGTTAAAATAGGTGTACTGTCCCTTTAAAAAGTGTGCACTTCCAACACAGACTGCTGTAATGTGATGCTGTCAGAGTATTATTTGCATTTATGCAGCAGTTAAGGATGGTGCAGTTAAAGTAATTTCCTTTTCATTCATTTAGTGTCCCAGGAGGGCAGGTTATGGACTGGGCCACACATGTTCCTCTCGCGTTATTAAGGACCAGTGAAAACACTTTCCTTTGTCTCAGCGACATTCTGAGTGGGCGGTGGGGGTGACTCCAGGGGGCTGGCAGCGCATTATTGAGCAGACGGTGGAGCCAAATGGTGGACCATCTATCATGTGGTTCTCTAGAGCCCAAAGTCTACACGTAGCTAAAGTGAGACGTCGTCCATGCCTGATCAACTCTTTACCCGGGGTAGACAAAGGGAATCCCATGTCAGAAGTGATCATTAATTACTGCTGCTTCATTCCTATTGTTAGAGCCCCATTCTGGGAACTCCCATCAATGTTCCCATCAAAAAAGATGATGAGAAAATCCCAGATTCTGTACCTGACATATCATGACATCTTTTAACAACTATTAAACTACAGCAGTCAAGCATGTGAAGTAGAAGCTGTTTTGCTGGATGGACCAGGTGCAGCTCCTCCTGCACCCAGCTGTGGGCTAGAGTTAAATGAGCTGGAGGAAAGTGTTATGGTAATAACTGCAAAATCCATTTGCAACCAGGGGAGGGACAAGCCCCTCTCTCCAGCTGAGCTTTGCTTTAATTCACAAGCTTTAACTGGGATTTGACACACCCGACGGTACAACTAGTAATAACAAACTAACAACCAGAACTATGACTGTACAGCGGCAGTGCATCTTGTAGTAAAGATAAAGACCCCCAAGATGCATTATGAATTCAGGGGAAACCACACATTGTTTATGTGTAGTTCAGCAGGTTGTGCACGGTGTCAATTCTCCGTTTGTTTGAAGGGAAACTCCGGCATTTGTCAACCTTCTCTGTGAGTCTTGATCTCAAAGTTTTGTTTATTCAGACTATTGCTCATGCTAACATTTTCCTCATCATCTCTGTAACATTTTCCTCATCATCCTCTGATGTAGGAGTTACAGACTCCAGCAACCATGACAACCACGTCATTTGGGGCAAGGAGCATGAGCCTCTTACAGCCTCTTCTAAAGAACTTGAACTGAACAGTATTCTTGGGCCTTGCTTCTTCTGTGTATGTCTGGTGTGTCTTTCCAGGTCTCTGTGGTACAGATGAGGTCCAAACAGCACTGGAGGTTACTTGTTGTCTTCTGCACAGTCTTCATTCTAAACACATTAACATTTTCCCTGAATCTCCTCCTGTGGTTTCTCCTTTTTTTTTCTTTTATTTTGTTTTACTGTTTCTGTTTCTTTTCAGAAATGAACCCGATCACCAGGACGAACGTTTTTTAAATGATTTCTTTCCACAATATTTACACATGGAAGTTGGGCAACTAAAACATTGAGTTGAGGTTAGGGAAAGATCATGGATCCGGTAAAACAACAACAAAAAATGAGCTCTGTGACACGATGTGCAAACTCTGGCCTAGCAAACAAAAATCAGATGTGCTGCATGCCCATCCGCAACCCCAACCCCTACCTCCACCCTCCACTGTTGGACATAAATCACTGGATTTGTCCAATATGAACATAATTTCTACGAATACTGGGCTGCATATTTGGTAGAGACTGTAAAGCTCTCCAAGACAAATTTGTATGTTTGGGATATAGAAATAAAATGAATTTGACTTCCATGGAACCACAGAAAGTAGTCCTCTGGAAATCCCTGTGCATGTTGTTGCAAACTCCATAACACAGAGGCTCCACTTGCAGGGCAACTTTCTTACTGACCTAACTGGAGCTAGGTGGTAAATTGTGTTAAATCACCATAACTATGATCTTTCACTAACCTTAACCATGCCATATTTGCTGTGCGATAAGCTGATGTGTGATGGTGACTTAATCCAGGGTTTATATCAATGTTTTTCCCCTCTTATCCTTTGACCATTGATTCAGATGAGAACATAGATACACAGCACAACCCTTCTGACCAGGAAAAAGAGAGAAACCTCAGGAAGATGTTTCTGGCAAAACATTTGGAGCAAAGGCTGTGGGTTATGTTGATTGGATAGAAGACTCGTATCAATACAAAGTGCTGCAAAGAGCTGGTCAGGCCATGGACACCCTAAAGAGGACAAACTACACAAACGGAGAAAGGAGGACTCTATTCATTCCATAAATGTGATGCTAAGAGAGGACGAAGCAGTTTGAAAAGGTTTAAGTGCTCCTTGTCCCAATTGCCATTGGTCTTGTGGGAGTCCACATATGCCAAATCTCCACAACACAGGTAAAAATTTATCATGATCAATAGTCATAATGTGCAAAAACAGTAGAATAAGGCCTACTTTAACACTGAAATGTGAACACACATCCTACTGCTGCCATATTTCTACCAATGTAAGCTTATTCATATCTTGAAAATTATTTAGCACCTGATCACTAAATGCTACAAACAAAAGGTTTGTGCCATAGGATTTTAGCACAAGCTGCACACTGGAGATGCAGCCACTGTTGTATGTATAAGCAAAGAACACACTCCAGCGTGCGTTGAAACTGAAAACCATACACAACCGCATGAGGCCCAGACACTAAGGTTTTATTCAAGTCCCTGCTGGGCCAATAAAATGGTGGTAAGGATGTTGCTGATGTGCAGTCTGAGAGAGTTCCCCCCAGAAAGCACATTTGAGGAGATGTCAATGTCAGGGAGAGGCTTTCTTCCAAGAAAAAATCTGAAAGTTGGAATTATTCGTCGCATCTACTTTGATCGTAAAAGTTTCACTGCTTCTAAACTTGAGCCGTTCCTGTAATGTCATCAAGGGACCGAGAGAAGAACAGAGCATACGTGATGTTACTCTTCCCATACATCATGCTCTTCCGTGCTAGTCCTGTTTGTAGAACATGTTTCCTTCCCACTCCAGCAGGAAGTGATTATTGGTAAAATACAGTGGTTTGTATTTCCTCGAGAAAAGCAGCTGAGGCAACAAACCTCCGCCAGCAGACGCACTGTTCTGCTGATTCAGTCGGCAGAACAGATCCCATTATCTTGTTTATCCTCATGGAAATTTAACAGTTTACCGTGTGACCTACATTTTCTCAGCAGATTCAGGTCTGAGGCAGGGACTGAGGAGACGGCTTGCTGCTGAGTTGAGAGGGAGTCAGAAATTTGCATGATATGATCGAGATAAGAGTTTGATGCGAAGCTTCACAGGCATGACAGAGAGGAGTGTCAGCGTGGGAGGCACATAGGTGCCATTACGTGTGGGTGGCGCCTCACCCTGACCTGCATCTCCTCAGAGTTCATTAAAGGCCTCGCTCTCCTGCATCATATAGTGTTTCCTGTCAGATACGGGGGTTTGCCCACTCCTCACCTGCTGTGCCTGGATGCTGTGTTAATTCCCTGCTAAGAATAAGGCGCTCTCCCCGCAGAGATGGCAGCCAGTGATAAACGGTCAGCGCTGGTCTTATCATCACCTCTACGCTTCAAGCTCAGGAAACCAATAAAGATGGCCCGCGGCGTCCCTGCTCAGCCCTAACAGCCCCCATGAGCCCGCCGCCACCCGGGGGATCGCAGCCTGTGTAATTGCAGCTATTGTGAGGCCACGAGGAGCCAGCTGAGGTCTGAGCGGGAATGATGAGTGGAAAGAGGAGGAGGACCTGTACATTATGTCCTCTCATGGCTCACATTAGACACTGATTGATGGCTATCTCCCTCAGCTTTGGCCCCGGTTCGGGCTCTGCCCAGAGGATTGATCTTTTCCTGAAGACCTGAAGACCTGAAGACCGAAGATTACTAAAAAGCTTTCGGGGAGACTCCCAGCAGCTCTTTTTAGGCCATCTTGACACTCTTGGCCCAGAAAAACCTGTCACATACCAGTAGATAAAAACCTGTCACAGAGGAGGATCCATGATTCATTTCTTGTGGTGTAGAGGCAAACTTCAGCATCAACACCCTGCAACAACAACTTAAATCCTCATTCAGGCTACAACCAATGATTCTTTTCATCACTGATTAATCTACTGATTATTGTTCTAATTAATAGATTAATTGTATGTTTGAAAATGTCCAAAAAACAACATTCAGTCATAGAAGAGAAATAAAAGCAGAAAATATTCACATTTCAGAAGCTGGAACCAGAAACCAAAAATCATTTAAACCATTCAAACCAGGTACTCATTTCAGCTCTGATCCTCATCACATCCTCATTAAGTGAAATCTATTAATGACACTGTTTCCCTCTAGTGTTGTACTTAAATGGAATTAGTCTACAAGAGCTACAAGAATAATTTTCATTATTTATACAATAATCATTAAATTACTTTTTCTATTGATTATTATTCATGTGAGTCTATCAAATGTGAGAGAATATTAAGAACTGAAGTACCATAAGTAAAGAGCAGTTTCCACTGATAAAGCAGAAAAAGGCAGCAAATAGTAGTAGCATTTTGCTTACTGATTCATTAATTATCCAATAGTTTGAATTTTAGTAATTTAATTTATTATTCAACTATTTTTTAAACACTAATGCCTACATTTAAGCTCTTTCTACAATAAAAAATATGGATTTTTTTTTGGATCATACTTTATGAACAGGAAGTACATTAAATCTCATTATTGCTATAACAGAAATTGGATCTTCCATAAATGTTATAAACTGAGAGAATATTCATGAAGGTTTATAAAATTTGTATTACTCAAATAATGTACTGATGAAATTATATTGCTGCTAGGATTTTTTATCTTTTATGAACTTGTGTTTGTGTCAGTTTTTGCAATAAACTAACAGGTAGGACGGAAAACAAAAAAAAGTTTGGAGCCTGGAGTCTGGAGCAGACTCAACATATTATATTTGAACATGATAACGGTGTTAACACCTTCAAGTCAGCCTGCAGTGTTAGCAGCTCTCTCCCAGACGCTGCTTATCTCCATCAACCACTGCAGCCTCGCAGTGATCTGCTCTGAGCAGCGCATGAACGCAGCCTTACAGCTGTGCTCCCTCTAGTGGACTCCTGCCCTCAAGACCAAGAACTCTGGTGAGGAAACACTTCAGCAGAGGTGCGGTCACACTTGTCAGTGTGCTTCACCTCAGGTGAGCCTCTCTGAGAAGTCGGTGATAAATAACAGTGACAGGCTGACAAATTAATGATGGCTTTAATCAATGTCACATATTACTGTAATCGAGTGCAACTCATACATCAGCAGGTTCATAGTATAAGCAGATATTAAGTTATTAAGTTATTGCTCTGAAATATAGCGGAGTAACAGTATATTAAGTTTATTTGAGCACAATATTTGAGTAAATATTCTTAATTACGTCCCACTAATGTACACTATATATACAGACTTCCTATAGGCTGAACAGCAGACTATTACGCTGAGCTAAAGTGTCATTGTCAGAGTGACAAGTGGCTAAAAATGAAACCACGGGGGTTTGTCTTGAGCAGAGATACAGTAGCCTTTAGCACACTTCACTGTTTTCTTGCCTCAGGCAGGTAGAACAGAAGCCTCACGAGCCTGATCCCGTCTTTGAAGCGCTTTTGAGTGGCAAGCGTGTTATGTGACGCCACAAACAAGATGAAAGGTGAAGCAAAATGTCAGCGGAGCCACACTGTTCCTCCTTCATCTGCCGACTGCCGTACTGTACCCATTACTGCCTCGCACTGAGTGTGCTTCAAAACAAATGGAGAATATCATGTTGTGGCTGATGATGTAGGAGCTAATAAGGTTAACGGGACATTAATTAGGTGTGTTTTATCACAGTGAGACTCAGGGAAAATGGGCATATTTTTGCGTTCCCTCTGAAATAGTATAAATCAGGCGACACAAAGGGCAACAAGGTGCTAAGAGAAAACTGCAGAGCTGGGAGCTTGTGCAGTGTATTTCACTGTGATGGCCTGACTCATTGCCCAGCGTGGTTAAAATAATATAATAAGCCAAACTAAATGGTTGTGCCTCAGCATTTTTAAAGTGGATCTAATCAATATTCTTATAATAACAGTGTATTAAATGACAATGTAAGAACAGCGTGATTATGTGAAGGAGGTCGCTCACAGTGATGAAGATAATTATCACCTGAATCTGCAGCCAGCTCGCCTCAGCTTTTTGGAATTTTGGAGTGAGTTTCAGCTCATTGTTTATCCATCCAGCCACAACTTTACAGTTTGGTTTCACTCTCGCAGCGTTGTTTTTCACCGCAGCAGGCAGCTGTGTTCAGAGAAAAAGCTCTAAAAGCCGACTGTACACAACCTGCTCAGCACCAAACAGCAGACAGACACAGTGAGAGACCAGCTGGTAAAAACAGTGGAACATTTAGCAGCTAAAGAGACAGATATTTCCCTGATTGCAGGTTTAAATAAATGCAATCCAGTCATTCTGTTTCTTTACGAAAAGAAACGCAAGTATGTCAGGAGAAAATATCATTTTCATTCCATTCTTCACTGTCTTTCTGTAGTGGATTCAAAATCCTATTTTTTTTTTTACTGACAGACAGACAGACAGACAGACAGACAGACAGACAGACAGACAGACAGACACTTGGGTCTGTTTATGCTCATTGTGTATCCACACAGATGGACGTGTTCGTCTGTTGGTGCATATGGATTTATATGCACCAACTGTGATATGGACAAACACTTGTGGAGACTTCAAATTGCACACACAGTGTTCAGTGAACTTTTTTTCAAGGACAAGGCTGCAGGTCTGAAAAGATTAATGCTGCCTTCTCCTCATTTGATTTTGATTTGCAGACAGTATTCTCTTGAAAAGACGAAGGAAATGATCATCACTCAAAATACCATTTAAACCATTTCATAATGTGCCAGTTGCCAAAACAAGTAAAAAACAGCACTGACTTTCTTTTCCCCCTCTCACTTTTGTTTCCTAAATGCAGCATTTATTATGTTTTCAGAGTTAGCTGCTTTTCAGGAGAAACTCAAACTGAAAATACAGCCAAACTTCAGTCTGGGCAGGTCAACTACCCATGATCCCACACTCCACACAGATTTCTGGTGTTTCTTTTATGTACATAGTGGTTTATATGCCAAGCAAAATTTTGGATTAGGTCCACAGAAAATTGCCCTGTAGCTCCTCAGCAGCACTTTTGTAGATTCCTCCACATATGAGAGGATTTCAGAGGACTGTGCCAAAATATGTGAGTACACAAGAGTGTTTCTCCGTGATTTTATGCTGACAAAATCAATTTACTACTGCAAGATTTTTTGAGTGTGATAAAGAGTTGAATCAGTAGTTGAATCAGTTTTAATCTCCGAGACGTCCTTGTTGCTCAGCGAGCCGAGCCATATATTATCACTGTAAACACTGGCTTCATCTCATCTCATGTCTGTTTCGTTATTCTTGCTCTTCTCCTCTCCAGAGTGTATACAATTTTAGAAACCAGGAACTGCAATATTTACATCTATCCCCTCTATCACTCCTGAGGGAAGAAAGTTAATATGCCCCTAAGTTTGAGGTTACCGTGGACAACTATGAAGAGAAAAAGATGGAGATAGCAACCTTTTTTAATATGAATATATAATTTGGCCTTTTGGAGATTACAACCTTGCAAAGCCTCAGTGAGCTGCCAACTTGGAAGTCCCAAATGTCAGGCACCTGAGAGCAGAACCACAGCCAGTGATAATCAACGGATAGTAGAAAACCCACATTGAGATTAGCTGCAAAGCCTATTCAAGCAGACGTCCAGCTCTCTGCCAAATTTCACCCGAATCTGTTTGTACATTTTAGAGATAAAAGACAAACACGGGCAAGGCTGAGAACTGTTTCCAATAACCACAAAACCACTAAGTTATACTCAGATCTGCAACTGATTGTTTTAATTAAAGATCTGATTCATCATTTAGTCTGTGAAATGTCCCTAATCACCACCTGAAATGTTTCTCTATTCATTATTTTGTCAAACTTTTCCTCCAAAACTGAATCCAACAAGTTTAAGGTAATTTTAAAATACAATTATTGTAATATGTGATTTGAATTAAAGACTTGTTTTAAAAAAAATGACTCTAACTCAACCCAATGTATTGTGTGAATTATGCTCTAAATATGAGTGTAAGGAGGTACAAAATCAGAAGAACGATTACAATGAGTGGGAAACACAAAGCTAGACCAGAAAGAAGCAGAAATAATTTATTTATTATTATTTGAAGTTGGACATTTTAACATGGGGACTAATGGAAACTGACTCGTTCTGTAGCTAGCCAAGCGGCTGAACTGCAGTTTTTGGCACTTCACAGTCACAGAGTCTGCCACTTGTGTTTGTATCTGAAAATGTTGCAGTAGCTTCTTACTGTACAGCATAAAGTGATTTTCCATCTGTGTCTGTGCATGGCTGTGTGAACATAACGGCATCAACAAAAGTGACTTAAACAAAAATCGATATATTTTCTGTTGATTGACTAATTGATTAATATTGTATAATTGTAAGCCTGTAAGCATCCATCATTGGGGGAAGAGCAGAGTGATGCTACCTACTGATGCTAACTGTCTTTAAAGCAGAGAGCAGACAGGTCTGTGACATAAACTGTGACAAACTCCGAAGCCCATCACATTATCACTGCATGCAAGTACAGCCAGTAAATGACAGTTCCAACCTGACTGCAGAGCCAACAGAGACTGGATGACTCTAATCATGAGCTGTGTGCTGTATACAGGTACAGCTAGTGCATTTAGCATGACGGCACTTCCAGCTGCCTGCATGTGCTTCCATGCAGATTTATGGGAAAGCAAGGTGGCTTTGATCTCTGACACTCTCAGCTGTGTTCGTCAGTGCTGCCATGAAGGAGACTTTACAATTAGATCAATTCAACACAAACAGTGGCGGCAGGAGAACGAATAAAAAAGCCTGATCTATTTATGGCTTATTCTCACACAATGACAACGCTTATATGAGGTTATTCTTAATTAGCTGGAATGTCTCCACTTTTATGTATCATCTGACAACTTCCATCTGTAATTACTACGGCCTACTAAAAACAGCCGTGCCCCCTGTATGCTGCAGAGCTCTTATATCACTGTGACCAATAACAACAGCACTGCTGCTGCATACTAAATACACACAGATCTCCTGTTATAACAAATTCAGGCTAAAACACCGGGGCTTATTTGAGCTGGTTTCAGGCTCTTTGTCTTTGTTTATGTAGCATTAAAACGACAGTGAGGACGGGGCCTGCAGAGCAAACGCATTTAAGATTACATTAACGCTTAGTTCATGACTTAGTCATTTTTCTCAACAGTTTAAAGCCACATACAAAAGGCTGTTTGACACTGCCACAGTCATCTTTCAAGATGTAAAGGTGCACAGTGAGTGAGGCATTAAACATTAACCAGGAGGGATCCCTAAATATTTTAGTGGGCCATTCATTATAGACAAGTGGGCAGATATCTCTGGATAGATTTACCTTTGTGATAGCAGTAGACTGGGAACAATGCGGATACCCAAAGGTCCTGTACTATGCTCTGTGGAAACATGCTGACAAAGAATTTTCCAATACCAATCAATCAATCTAGAACGCAGCGGTGCAGCTTGAGCAACTTTATTTGATATCGCTGTCACAAGGAGTGATATATGCGGCCTTATTAAGCTACTGTACATACACACACATAGTTAAGACAGACAGTAAGATGGATGAGAGGACCTATATCAACCAGATCCCCACCATCCACTGTCTGACAGCACAGTTTCTCAATAATTAACAGCCATTTGAATCTAATTGTTGAGCACTTCTCAGAAGAGTCCTCACACATTCATTATTTCATCGCTTTGTTTAGAAACGTGTTGCCATATTATTACTGCCTGGCTCCGGTGGCGTCCAAAGATAAATGTGGACTGAAATAACCATGTGACTGCAGCTCAACAAGAGCCTAGTTAAAGCTGCATTAATCAAAAAACTGAATGTGTTATTTAAAAGGGGTTGATCATTGTGACAAACCTATGGAGAACTGTCACCTGGCTTTGCAGCTTTTTCCAGCCCCATAGCTAAGTTTTTAACTTCTTTTAGCTCATTGTTTTGGTTTAACAAACTGAACTCTCATCAGCCTGTTTTATCCAAGATGGCGCCATCCCATGGCGACACTGTACTTGTCTACTGTGTTTAGTTGAGAACTTTTTGTCTGGCCGAGTACACACCAAGACAAATTCCACTCAATGTTTCCTTGTAATAAATAACTGAGTCTTGAAATAATCTTTTGCCAGTCACAGCAGGTGGTGTCAAATATAAACCAGCTGAACACTACCCTCCCAGCTGACAACAGAAGTTAGCAAATAACTATAACGAGGAAAACTATCAACAATCTTGTCGCTAAAGTTTAATGCGATCGATCCATCCATCCATACATTCATCCATCCATCCATCCATCACAGGGCACATAGATTAATATGCAGTATATACCTATTTTTTCACATCTTGTGTACATAGCAGTCCTGTCTATTCTTTTCCTTCTTTAGTTTTGTTGTCCTTGTTTTTATCTGTTATGTCTATTATTGTGTAAGTACATTGAGAGCAATGACAAATAAACAGTCAAATTCCTTGTATGTGTGCACATTTTTGGCCAATAATAGCTGATTCTTCAACTTCGGTTCTGATAGAAAACAGTATTTCATGGTTGTGGTACTTTGTACATGCAAATTTCACATTCATCATCAGGTAAGCTCATAAAATGTCATTTCTTCATCTTTTCTTCTTTTCTCCTGTCCCTTTGTTGTCCCATCTTCCTCCCTGAAAGCATGAATGACCCCAAAAACTGGAGTTTTCATCCAACAGCAAAACTAAACTAATCTTTTCTTTACTGCAAATACACTTTATTGCTAAGACTTGTTTACTTTTAAAGCCACTATGTGTAGAAATTGAATTTTCCAATATCAGTGGAAGTCTTAAAAGACACAGATGGCACATAATGCATGTCACTAACACACAGTCTAGCTCTTGGGAATCTGTTGTCCCCAAGAAGCTCAGATGAATATGCTGAAAGCAACCAAGACACTGAACACTTATTTCAACAGAATAATGTGGAAGCTGCTATAATCATAAATGTTCTACACATAGAGACTTTAAATAAAAACTGTAAATACAAGACTTTTACCTGTAACAGTGTTTAACTGCTATTAAGAGTCGAAACACAGTGAGTCGTTACAGGTCCAGTTCTTTCCTACAAAGCTGGATGGCCACAGAAAAGCCAGTGTATGGACACTTGTCAGGAGAGAAGAGAATTCCCCAATCTGATTTCCACACTTCCTTGTGTCATTACAGATTGGATTAGTTCTAGATTTCTCTGCCCAGTGAGTGCAAAATGGACGAGAAGCCGATTACAGCAATTCAAAGCTTCCCTAATTCTCCGAAAACTTTTATTT
Source organism: Sciaenops ocellatus (assembly GCA_033000465.1). NCBI lineage: Eukaryota > Metazoa > Chordata > Actinopteri > Sciaenidae > Sciaenops > Sciaenops ocellatus. Next base: position 4,436,117 of record CP136884.1, on the reverse strand, counting down.
CTAAGACTGGGGATACAAGCGACTCAAAAACAAGGCTGGAACCATTACTGCTGTCTTGTGGAGTCGAGTTTTCAGCCAAGAGAATCGTGGCAGTTGTTGGCCAGTTTCTTGACGAACCGTGTTATCACTCAGGGCACTTTAGGAAACTCAGCATTTTGTACCACCACCATGACCTTGAGTGGGTCACATGATCAGCCATTGCAGTCGATCCCCCAGCTCTGAACTAGCTCTGGCTTTCTGGCTGTGCCCTGACCAGGGAGGGGAGGGGCTGCTTGTTAATATAATGAAAACCCTGCTTAGCACAGGCGAGCCCTGGGTGGAGCAGATGGAGGCTCCTTCTTTCTTATGCAATCCAGCACTGGTGAAGCAGAAAATATGACGAATATGTCACCCCACGGCTGTCCGATAAAATAAAGAGCCTAATGAACGTCCTGGGACTAATAGATGAACTTTGTAGACAGGATTAACAAGAGGTCAACACGGACCACCAAAAAAGCCTGCTGCCTGGTACTGCTGTTAAAACACAAAGGCAGCTTCACAACATGCCATTTTAAAGGAACTTTTCATGGAAATTGGTGTTTACATAAAAAGATTTTAATCCCATTATGGTAAATATAGATAGCTGTACACATGTATTTCACCAAGCTCTCGCCAACGACTAGGAGTCAGTCCCAGATTTACTCTGATTTACTCTTGCTTGGTCACTCTCTCCTTTGCTCTTCTTAGCTTCCTTAGTCAGCGTTCTCTTCAGGGTCTTAGCCTCTGCAATATACACAGTCCGGTTACATTGCCCGCTTGCCCAGCTCCGGTTCTGGCAGGACATCGGCTCTGTTTCCCCGTCCACATTCCCCTGTGCCATGGCCTTAAAACCTCTTCCGAGTGGTCCAAAATGCCCACTAACACTCTTCTGGTGCTCTGAGCTCACAGCCCAAGCAGCCCAGCTAACAAACTAAGCTAACATTAGCTAATAGCAGCTATAGTTTGCAGCAGTTTACATTGCTCTCCATACGTTACATTACGTAGTGCATAGTAAGTACATAGCGCAAGAACAGACGAATGACAGACACCATTCACCTGATTACAAGTCAGTGTAGTATCAAAATGATCAAAATTTGTTGTTTTATAGCAGTAAAGTTTTATATGTCATTTTAAAAGATGAGCAACATGTATCATATTAGCCTGATACATGAAACCCCATTATAAATTCTCTCGTATAGTCTAGAGTCTGTCTTGAGAACATGAATAATTCCAGTTTTTTTTTGCAGATTCCTCATTAATATTGATCACCTTCATAAATATTAGCACACTTTGTGAAGCAGTAGTCATTAATCCCTTATGTCTATGGGTTATTATACAGCAGGAGCAGAAACAGATTATAAAATATTCTATAAGTACATAGATTTGGCTTATTTTATTGTCTTTTACTGTTTCTGTCTGGATACTGTGATAACAGCTTTAAAAAATGTTATTGTGTTTGTGTGTGTGTGTGTTTAGGGGAAAACAGTGAGATTAAACAGGCTGAGAGAAGAGGGAGCACTAGTGAAAGGCTCTGAATCATAATAACATTCTTGGAAAGGGGGGGAGAAAAAAGCCTGCCATCTTTAGACCTGTTTCTAAAAATAGCTCCACCGGTGTGACATCATCAGTGCTACGCAAGTAATGTCCAGCTTTACTTCTGTCGGTGCAGCAGAAAAGTCTATGTGGAATCTATTTTAAACCACCGGAGCATCTTTGCTTGTTTGTGCAGATAACATGCACACACAAACACACACACACACACACACACATACACCACATGCACATGCACAGAGCAGTACACAAAAAACTACAGTGACTCTAAACATTTTCCATTACATCTGGTTTTAAAATCACTTCACTCCACAAGACGACAGGAAATAAACAACTTACACAAATAAATATTTGACTCCCTGCATTTTAAGAAAAATGACTTTTCTATATCAAGTGAGCATTTTCCACTACTCCACTAAATTTATGCTGGCAAATCCTAACTCTCAGATTTCTTCGACTAGCACCTCATCTCTCAAAATCACCCAGCATGCAACATTTACAGTAGTACTTACAAATGATGGTGGCGTCTGTGACTCATGGCAGAGCTGGGAACGTCTGTGTCTGGTCTGGGGGGAGCAGGAGAGCAGAAAGCTGAGGCACACACTGACTAGGATGCAGTTAAAGCTCCCTCGGACACCCACCCACCCACCCTCACACACACACACACACACACACACACACACACACACACACACACACCCTGACTTGGCGTGCTGCTCATTCAAGCTTGGTCAGAGAGAGGATGATGACTCAAGTACAGTTGTCTCATGATGTAACTCATTAGCAGCAGCCAGAGCGCACACACTCTGTATTTAACCTACTTAATCTATATGCATGTACATAGACTAGTACTTTATATCCATTAAGTCTACTTAATCCTATCTATATGGTCAATATCTATTAGTGTTTGGAGGCACGGCTGTGTTGCACAACAGCAGTGAATGAAAAGGAAAGATTAGTTAGTGAATATGAGATGAATACATATATGAATATGTGAATATATGAAAGTGTTTTATTGCATTCATTTTCATCAAATCTTAACCTAAAATAAACAGTTTTATAAATACATTACACAAACATACTGTAACTGCAATGATACAAAACAACAAATGAAATTTCAAAAGAAACTCTGATGTATGTGTCACAAATGTACTATTAGCTGTATGTCTGCTCTCACGTGTGTGTGTGTGTGTGTGTGTGTATTTGCACAGCGACTATGTTGACCGAGCAAGGATTATCTCACTGTTAAGGCACCTACGTAACACACTATGCAACGGCTCACTGTACTACTGTACTGAGAAGGGGAGAAGGGGAGAAGGGGATTGGCGCAATGGTCTCTATGGAAACCGCTGGCTGCCTTGAGGGCAGGTCCACAGAGGGAAAGGCATATGGGAATCAAATCCTTTCGACGCTTCTCATCCAGAGCTGATGAGTCCTCCGCAGCTAATGAACCACTGTACATGTCTGGGCAGGTATAGGCTTTAATCTCATTTAATACTGCTGCATATGAGCTATTCGGGCAAACATAGTAATAGAGTTTCAGTGAGCGCTGAAGACTACACTAAGTAAATGCTGCAAAAGCTGCTATATGCTCATATAGTAGGGTATTAAGAGGTCATGAGCTGCCTCCCAGTCAGTGAGAAGGTTTGCCAGAATGGAATAACATGTAGGACATGTTTCTAACCTTTTTGGCCTGTAAGCCCTTAAAACAAAGCCCTCACCACAGGTTATGGCATTACTCTGGACATGAGCTGTGAGCAGTTCGACCAAAGGGTGATATCGCTTTCTTGGACCATTTCATTTATAAGATTTTCAGTAGAAAGAGAACATATCCAGTATTTCACAAAAAAAAGGGCAAAACTGGAGAAAAACAAAACAAAACCGGACACGTTATTCGGTGTAACAGAAATATTTTTAGCCACGCTCGCAGCATATGCTCTATGGGTGGCGATGTTCGTCAGTCAGTCAGTCAGTCCACTGCTTTGGTCCGGACTGAAATATCTCTATTAAAATACATTTGTCAGGATCCATCCTGCTCACTTCAGTGATCCCTGGACTTGCAATTTTTGGCTAGTAGTGAAATGTATTGCCAAGAATTGGATGGGTTGTTATGAAACTTGGTATGGACATGTTCCCCTCAACAGTGATATAGTGGTGCCTGGAGTGGGTATACTCTTAATTTATGCCCCCAACTATTTTTTAAAGTGGCCTGTCCAGCAAATGGCCTGTGTTATAAACAGTGATATCTAAGACTACTCATTTTTTTGTTTTTTGCTCACTGAGCTCACCCAAAAATGGGCCAGTAGTATTCGCACATTATCACTTGAGTTCAGGGAGTCATTCGGACATTATCACAAACCACAGAAGCCAACTAAGACAACTATTCTCTCACCTTGCAAGTCTGAAAAACTGTCTCTTGGAACAGCTGATTTGCCACAGGCAATATTTCTTCTCATGAGCGGAGGCATGACCCGTCCTACTTCACCTCTGAATGGCTTACTCTGATATTCTTACCCTAACCGTAACCAATCATTACACCGCATGCCTAAACCTAACCAACCCAACCATCAAAGGCAACCAGTACTAGTCAATTAGAGGCAGAGTAGGGTGGCCCTGTCTTTGCCCTCCTATAGGGAAAAAGACTTGGCTTGCAGCATACTACTGAATGATATGCATCAGTTTCTGAGGGTATATGCAGTGCAGAATGAAATGAACAAGTTTGCTGATGCCTTTAATTTTTCCAGCACCATAATAAGGTCAAAATTTCAGCGTGTCCAATACTTAGGTTAATGATCAAATACTTGCAAAACTCAACTTCCCTTCAGCGATGACAGTACTTGGTGTTTCGTGCTAATGCTAGCCAACCAGAGAAGTGCCATGGGCATGATCGTTCACCAACTGCCCACCCATAAACACTTCCAGCCAGATGCTCCGCTACCAAAACCTGGATGCAGTGTTGGGCAAAAATTTAACCACCATGTGATCCATAAACCCCAAATTTTAGATTTCAGATGTCCCGACAGTCAAGTTTCACACAGAAGCTGTCATTTGAAATAGCTACTGAATTAAATTTACAATTATATGGATGTAGTTCTGCAGAGATTCAGCTCAGTGGCTTTTCAGTTACAATTGTTTTATTTAACAGGAGTTCCATCGGCTGCCTGTAAAATACAGTAACATCAGCTTAAACAGCACGCAGGCCAACAGCCCCATATTAAGTAGTGAAAGTGCCTCACATCTGTTAATGAACCTGTCTGGGGAGAGGAAACTAGTAGCACATTGTCACCTGTAAAAAAAGGACTATCAAGGAGAGGTACTTCAACTGAATGACACTACACAGCACGGCTGGGAAAGTGGGTCTAGCATTGTCTTAGTTTGCAGATGAGATGACCTTTTCTCTTTTAAGGTAAAAACGTGTCAAGCCAGCAGATGAGCAAATGCAGGTTTTTAGCAAGGATGCACCGACAGCATTTCAACCCTATCTTCCATCTAACTGCGGCACAAGAGTGAAGTTGTATAGCCTGGAAGATGTATGCCCTAATCAGAGAGAGCGAAGGGAGGGTGGAGCCAATCATCCTGTTGTGTGATACAAAAGAAAGCTGGAAAAAAGGCAGATTGCTTAACAACAAAATAAAAAGCTGCACCATCACTCAGCAGATAACATGACTGCTGAATACGCTTTGCATGTATCACACCCGGCTGAACATTCCTCACAGGAATACACACTGTGCAGAAATGGCTGAACCTCTTTGACATGACAAGAGGCGAGGCGGAAGGAAGCGCTGAAACATCAATCACAGGCGAGGCCTTTACAGCAGTTGTCATGACAATAGTGCTGGGTGAAAGAGCCTCACGTTCCCCTCTCCAGAGACTCACTGACATTCAGTCCCACTCTACTTAAGACACAAACCGGAGAGATCACCACCATGGCTGCAGGTCCACGAGTCCCTCCCCCCTGGTGCCCTGAATGCGACTGATCCTGATGGGAGATGTTTTCAGTCTGGACACGGACAGCGGGAGCTGGTGAGTTTGTCAGTGATGAATAGTGCTAGACTGATTGCTGCATGTGCTCACTGCACGGTGTACATCAGATTTGCTAAACCCCTTCTTCGACAGCATGGGATGAGTAAATCCCCCCCCTGGGGCCATCATCTTGCATCTACATTACAAACACCATGCATCTTAAGAGACATACAGACTGGAACAACCCTGATGTCACACATCTCTGGTCTGATTCATCATTAGCAATGGGTCTCTGATGAACTGAACTAGATTTAGAAAATTTGTCCTGATGTGTGCATTAAGTGCCCATGGCTGTCTGCCACCATCAAAAGGGAGCCTCGGCTCAACAGTGCCAAAGAGGACATCATCGGTTTGGCATGGTCTGGATATACCAGACACTAGAGACCTGAGGCCTGCTAACCGTAAAGTTGGTAACGTGCAAACTCATGGACACAAATATTTGGGCTGTGAAATATCCAGAGGTTTGATTCAAATGAGAAACATCATCATCAGACAGCACACATCTGGAGGTGAGAGACGTCTCTGTGCCTCTTGTCTCTGTGCCTCTTGCTGAGCGATTTCCTCGACGCCTCTAATCTTTGAGCAGAATAAGCCTAATGGTCCATTACATAACAGGCTTATAGGGAGGAGATGACTTTACGATGAGTACTGCTGGACATGTCGGCTGGTGTAATGTCAATCAGGTCTGCTTCCGGTCACTTGGTACAGTAAACAACAATGGATACATCTATAGTGTGCAACAGAAAGACAATAAAGCAGAGCTGCACAATAAAACACTTGTAGTAAGTATGATCTTGTATTTTCCTACACTTTTCTTGGCAGGAAGACATTCAGACCAAGTTTACTTCACAGCATATGGTGCTTTAGAGCTATAAGACATTAAGGCAGAGGAAGCTGCGTGAAGGATGTAGGCTGGGAGGAGGTGTATTGCTTTGTAGGTAGCTGGAGGTTCTGTGGAGTCAAACTGCTGCAGCATCGATGGAAAGGCAGGCATTAGGGCCCAGAAGTGACGGCTCTACCCGATCAGAGAAAAAAGCCCGGGGCTCACAACAACAACAACAACAACAACAGCACACAAACACATCACTCCAGTGACTGCACTCCTCTGCTTGCAGTCGGAGAAACACAAGAATTGGGATGGGAAAAGAGGCTATGAAGTGGCAATTCAATCACATGATTGTTCGGTGCGATGCATGATATGGAAGCTTATCGAGCGTCAGTTCTGTCTGGGCAAAGCCATTTTGCAGATTGTTTTGTTGGTTTGCTAATCACTTCTATGCAGCAGTGAGGACAGGAGAGAGAGTGAGCAGCAGCAATGGACTGTGTGTGTGTGTGTGTGTGTGTGTGTGTGTGTGTGAGTGCATGTGTGCCTTTATGTGTGAGTGACTGAAAGGAAAGTTGTTTAACAGCCACTCCCATCTCTGTGGTCACTGTCTCCCTCCTCCGGCTGTCCTGCCTCACATCTGCAACAGAGCCTTAACAAATCCCCTCTAGCCGGGTTCATCTGGTCCGCCTCATGGATGCTCTGCTCCACACCACAAAGCCCCGAATGAAACCTGACAAAGTGTAAGGTTTCAGACCAGAGATTTGTTTTTATGTAATTTAATAAACAAATATTATCACTCCATTAATATCATGTATATATGTGTATATAAATGTTATCTATATTTTATGTTTTCTCTGTGCCATCCAGCGTGAGTGAGAAGAGGGAAAGAGACAGTGTGTAGTAAATGTGTTTCATTAGCCTGGAAGCTAACTGTCAAAAATGTATCCTCTGGTCTTAGCTCAGGTTAATGGTGTCAAATTTGGCTGTGACCTTTGAGTTTAGCTAAGTGGGGTCTTAAAGGCTCAGGGACAGGACGGGTTAACTGTGCATCTCATCAGCCTCCAGTGAATAAAAGCAACTTTAGCCGAACTCAGCAACAACTGAAAGCCCTTAAAGCTGCACAAATCAATATTTCTTATATTAAATGGATCAAATGTTTATGTGTAATGTGAAGGTGCCACTCATAATGACAAACCTTCAGAGAATTATTACCCCAACACACCTTGTCGATGCTACGGAGCATTTAGCTTAATGTTTTCTAGCCTGTAACTTTACTGTTTTAATTAAGTCTCACTGCTCTCGTGGATCTTCAGCAGTAGCAAGCAACTATTTTCATCTGAAACCTTAAACACACTCACTGTATTCTACCTGCCCAGTAGCAAACAGCAGGCAGACAAAGTCACAGCAGCTAGCTGAGCATTGTGAACATAATGGAGCAAGCACTGACCAACATGCCACTGCTCCACTATGTTCACCAGCAATGTTACCAGCACTGTGTGAAGAGTTGCTTTGATGCCCCCAAAAATCTGTTATTGTTGCTTTAAAGATCAGGATTAAATGTGCACTTTAACTTCCTCGAAAACTCTACTTCCCCATGCTCCATCAGTTCATTATATCTATGTCAACAATCCTGAATTCTAATATCCCCACTTGACAGACATTTAGTTCAGCCTTCAACAGGATTTCTGGCTAATGAACTCTTCAGAATGTATAGTCACTGCTTCCTCCTGCTGCCATTCGGGTCCAGGATCTCACAGTTGCACATGTTTCATTAACTTCACCCGAAAGGAGTCAGTCAGTGTGCATGTTGTCTACAAAAAACAAGTGACGGGGCAAGCAAGTGTCTTGCTCCTAGCTTAAAGATGATTAATTTCACCAGGGTGACCCTGTGTTGTCACTGATACTGTTTGAGTCAAGGCAACATGATTTTTATAATGGTATGAATAACACTGGGTTGTAAGGCTTGTGTGTCCTGGTGCATGTGTGTGGTCACACTCTGGAGACAATAAATGTTTTTGGACCAACAGAGGGCAGTGTGTTTTCACCCAATGAGGCCTGCCCCATGTGTCCCTCTGGACTTCTGCTTCTGAGCAGAAGGACAGTGTCGACACATTGTTAATCTAAAATCTGCTTTCATCATGGTTCGCATTAGGCCAAAGGCACACCTGAATAATTCATTTTCAGCCTCCATGCATGAGGACGACACTGTCTACAGCGTAGTGCTCCAAAACTGCTGCACTCACCAGTCTTACCCTTCAGGTCTAAAACTTGGAGGATATTTTATTGAATTTCTGTGTTTCATCCATAGCTTGTGTTTCTCACAGAATACTGCGTGACCTACAGGCCAGCTGTTTGATTAGAAGCCACTGACTGTGTGTGAGGTTTGAGACTGAGCGTGGGACTGCCATTCTTAAGCTCAGAAATACGTCATCTCTGCCTTCAGAGCAGAGTGATTGACAGGCTGTGACACTGGATATTCAATAACCGTGCATTTTCATTTATGGGTCACTGTTCTATGCCATGTAATCTGAAATATGCATGAAATTTGGACTTAACAGAAACCTATTATGGGTGGAAATATCAGTTAAGGTGTAATCTAATTTGTTTTGTTAGTGTACAGGGTGCTGTATTTCATGATTATATAACACAACATCATAGTTCAACAGTTCAGATGAGGAACGGCTCAGCGGGAAGTTGCTTGTTTCCACGTTAAATGAGTTCTCTGTTTGAAACGGTGGTGTGTTTGGCTTGTCACATAAAGATGCTGAAGTCAAAATTGTTGGCTGTTAATTACCAAGCTACTAATTACACGCGCTAATGTAAATGACTGCTTCAGATGCACTTTAGAAACGTCTCAGTTTAGTAAATTATCACTGACAGTAAAGATGTAAACCTGCAGCGAGGCGTGAAAGATGAAATGAATGTAAGCGGTAATGTATGCCGAGGTAAGACGGCACATGGTGCGCCCTCACTTATGACAAAAAAAGACAAAAAGGAAATCATACCTGGGAATCAAATCCCACAGGACTGACATGTCAGTATACGCTGTAAAACATAATAAAGCACCAGCATGTCTGTGTCCACAGTTGTGAACCATGATAATGTGAGGACGGTTTGTATGTGTGTGTTAGTGTGTGTGTGTGTGTGTTTAAAATCATTTCACACAATGGTTTTCCGTGTTGTACAAAGAGCCGTACAAACCATATTTTCAGTGTATAAAGACATGGTAAATCATGTACAGGTATTTTCACATTTAAACACATTTAATATTGCAGACTTTGAGTAAGATGAGAGTTTAAAAAAAAGTATCAAAACAAATATGACATGAATATAATGTATACGCATGTGTAAGAATGACATGTATGTGCAAGAAAGTTAGCACTCAAATAAGAGTTTAAATATAGTTGTAACATTGTGTGAGATTTGCAGGTGGTTTCTAGTAGAGCGAGGAAAACAAACGGAAGAATATAAACATTAAAATACAGACTCATAATTCTTAATATGGCATAATGCTTCATCATTATTACAAAAGACTTTAGGCAGCATATGCTTTAAAATGAACTAAATAAACCTGTCCAAACAGACAAGAGCAGCATTTAAAGCAAGCTGTGCTGTGTTTAGCTTTCCCCGTTCAATTCAACAATCTTTGCTCATACTCAAGACTCACTATTTTCAAGTTTTACACAGTTAGCCCTGAACTCCTGTCTGCCTGTGGAGAGAGTGAGTGCCGGGCAGTCGATAATTCCTGGAGGACTGAAGCCTGTGTGCATTTTAAGGGGTCAGACACGACAGACTGACTGCTGCACACATGAGAGCACATTATAACAGAGCTCATGGCCTCTAATAGACAGGTTCGGGTGGTACTGTCACAAAGGCTTTAACATGCTTGATTGTTTTAAGAGACATTGCCAGCTTCAGATGGACAATGTTAGTTTCTGACTCATTAGTCAGGGTTGCTGTAAATACTGGGAAACCAGAACTCTTCAGTAGAATAGAGGAATAGAAATGACAGAGGCTCTTCCAGCTCTGGATTCTCTTTGTGTTCACCACACCCACAACACTATCTGTTCAATACTAGAGGCTTTAGGGGCTAACCTGACACGCATGGTTTTACAAACAAACAACAACTGAACCCCCTGGCAAAGCTTTCCAGGTGTATGTATAATGTAATTATCATGTGTTAAGAATTTTTCATTTACCAACCAAAGAAAGTCACATAGTGTACTGGTTCAAAATGAATAAATTACCAATTCATTCTTGCAGTGTGCAGTAGCCAATATTTAAGTGCGAGATGAGTGTGTAAAAAAAGACAGAGGGAGTATAAGATGAATGTGACAATCCTGGAAATTTTTTAATAGTTGATTTTTTTATCTTGCTTATATTTTCTTGTATGTGAAAAACCTAGCATGCAGTAAAGCTGATTCTGTTTCTGATTCTAAATGAAGTCACAACTGGACCGCCTCACTGCAGACATGTACTGTATGTACAGTAGGCCTAACATGTAGCTTATACATTATTCTCTCTCATAGATTCAACTTATCTGTATATAAATATTTGAAAATGAGATCACCATCTCCAAAGAGATGCAGGCAGGCATACATATTTCTTGTTGAAGCCTCTTTTCAATGTGATCCTTAATTCACTGTCAGCTCAGCTGGGTGGCATGTGCTTGACTCTGCTTGGTTTTGTGATGGAGCGATTTTCTACTTAATTTCCTCCACTTGTAGAAAAGCAGTCCAAGGTCTCTTGTAACTCCAGTTAAATTTGATCCCAAAAAAAAGAAAATGCTCTTTGATAGTAATGAGTTACTCTGCTGGTGTTCTACGGCATCTCCACCTCTCCATCTCCACAGACAGAGCAGGAAGCTGCTCCTCTCTGGCCCGCCGAGCATCGCCCTCGCTATGTACACACTATCACCACATCCTATTAATGTCATGTCACAGCCAGACAACAATGTAATGATGATTAAAATGATACTAATCGAAATAGCAAATGGCGGCCATTATCATTACAGTTAATTATCTCCCATTCCACTGCACGTAAAGTGTGACAGGGAGCTGTCGCATCCAAGTGAACAAAGAGCAGAGCAATAACCTGGGTCAAAAGAATGGAGGCTGTGTCTCTGCGGGAGGTGTATCTGAATATTTCCTTCTGATTCTCACAGCAGGGGGGTGTGCAGTGATACACCACTGATCTGACTCATCATCAGTATCTCAGTGTTCTCTTAGTTTCAGGAATGTTGTGAGCTGGAGCTGCTTACAGCCCCGACGGGATTTGTTCAAGGTTTGCAATATAAAAACAACTTTATTGGACATTCAGATTTAGAGGGGGGGTCATGCCCACAATGGAAGCCAGTGTTGCAGGAAAGAGATATCCATTGACAAGAGAAGACAAGGAATGTGTTCATAGCCATGTTTACAGTGATCAGTCAAGAGATTGTATGGGCTTTAAATTGAATCACAATTGAACAATTCCCAAGGTCAGCGGCAAGAACAACTTCATCTTGCAGAGGATCTAATCTAATTTGGCCTTGACTCATGCCCTCTGGCACTCATGAAGTCTGATGTGAGAGATAGGGAGCAGTTCCCCAGTTTACCTATCAATCTGAGGTAGACCTGGGCCGGTCTGCTGCTCCTTCATGTCCTTCTACCAAAAGGTGGAGCATGAAGAACAAAAGGGCGGTCTGCCATCCACTGATGAATCTGACTCCCCTGCTACAGCCATCCCCGAGGCCGGTATAAAAGATGAGACAGTACAATATGCTTACAAATACAAGTATTGCCGCTTGTAACAATTTATTGTTTGCTAAACCCAACAACTGAACAGAGATTGTCAAATCAAAGCTTAACAAAGGCAACAGTATGGCAGGCCTGTCAAGCTTTGGAGTTTTCCTCATACTGAGGTGGTGTGCATGGTGCATGAGGCTAAGAGCAAAACTCAGCATACAAATACATTGGAGGCTGGTGTCAGTTTTTTACCATTCAAAACCAAAAACACAAGAGCACATGTGTGAGGACGAGGGGACAGATTTAACTGTGCATTTATCTGCTCTAACATGAGGCACATACTAGCTAGCTAACAATTAGGCCGTAACGATTCAACCTACATTATTAGATGAGTTACAGGCCACGTTGGGAAAAATAAGGACTGACACAACCAGCCTGTGATAGCCGAGGTCCTAGTAGGAAATATCAGAATTTAGGCTAATGTTAGCTTCTGTCTTGCCTCTTATTTGGTTTGGGGTTGTTAAGACTTTAGCAACTTCAACCAAACTTAGCATTCCATTTAACAAACTCAGTTCCTTAGCTAGCTAAGTTTGGTTCATGTGATAGTGCAGTATTTGACAAAGGAAACACTTTACCCTTTACATTCACATTTTTTGTTTTATGGCTCTGGGCCATCACATCTCTGTTTCCCACGGAGGCATGTCTATCAAAGAGTAATAAAAGTTTGGATGATATGATGAGCTGTTTGGTCTAACATTAGCACTTATGGAATACTCAAATTAAAGCAGCCACCTGATGTATGGTTACAAATGGCAACTTTAGACCTGCTTTTTGCACGTCCTTGCAAGGGTTTACAAGCTTTACCAGTACACAAACACATTTCTATGTCTTCTGCATGGCCCTTAAGCCTCATTTATCATCTATCATCATGTACCATCAAGTGTATATTTAAGATGGTTTACAAGCTTCTTGTTTAAGAGAAATATGCTTGAAACATTAAAAAGTCTCTTTTCAACCAACTCGCTTTGGTATCAGCTTCCACAAGCTACAGCTGATAAAATCTGCGATTGGTGGTGTTTGTCATTTAAGCAAACGATTCCATGGATGTTACTTGCTTACTTTTGTTTACTTGTATGTGAAATAAAGGATGCATTGTTTTAAAGATTACAGTGCATTCTGAGCGGTAAAATCGGCTAAAAAAAAAAAAAAACGTGAACGGAAAGCTTTAGAGCCATAGCAACAGTAACTAAGGGAGCCAGTCTTAGCCAGTGGATATTTGTGATTGGCTCCAGATGCAAGGCAGTCATGCACAAATACATGAAATGCATCCACACACACAGGATGTCTGTCCTTGGAAGCATCATGTAACAGAGTAAGAAAGCAAACAGACATTTCTTCACATCTTTCTTCAAAAGACAGATTCTGTAGACAACGTGAGCTTCCTTCCACGTGGGCTGAGTCTTAACTCAAACAAAAAGAGGTCACACGTTGTGTGCATAACATTTCAGTGGCTGCGGATCAAAACAGTGATTTGGAAGTAGGCTAATGAATGCAGAACATTAGAAGCTGTTTCCTCTCAGAGCATTACTATAGATGTCAGAGCTGTGCTCGGAGAGAACCAAACACAAAATCATTTTGGTTTCTTACCCTCTGCTCAAACAGAAACACACCCATTGATTTATCTTCTCTGACTCATTATTAATTTTATGCGCTGCTAAACAACACAATAAACAGTTTTATGAATCTTTATGTAAGTTCTGCATTCTTCTGCAGCTCTGAGTAATTGTGCAAAGTAGCTGCTGTAAAAGTCAGTCAGGCAATCATAAATGACTGAGAAGACAGATTTCAAGCTATAATATTTTAATGACAGACACAAAAATCTGATTTCTCCTGTCTGACTGAGCATTAACAGCAAGCATCTTGTAAGTCATGTTACGCCTACCAGAGTCTACAAATGTTGACTCTGTGACAAGTTCTTATTCGTATACAGCAATAGATGCAAGTTAATTCCCTATATACAAAAATGATTTATATCCTATCAGCTGTCTGTGACCACCACACCAGAACTGCTCACAGACTGTTTGTAAGTTATTTGTTTATGGCCATTTTCCATGGATGGAACTACTTTTTCGGCAAAAGAATGGTAAATGGTAAATGGGCCATACTTATGTAGCACCCTTCCACTCAAGATGCTTTATAAGAAGGTGACATCACCAGGTTTCCAGGTGTTTATGTGTGCTGCTGCACATGTGAAAAAAGTCGCAGTAAGCCTTTTCTGGCTCCAGTGGGAGCCGTGCGACATCTGATTAATTGCCTCACGTGTCACTTGAGTCAGCATCGGTCGGGGCTGAAGACTACAAGTTTGAAAAGAATCTGTGTGTGGAAAGAAGTGAGCCTACAAGGCCTCTAAGAGACCTCCGCTCATCTCTGCTTAACACTAGCTGCTTGAGGCTACTAGCTCAACGTACCCCAATCTCTGAAGGAGCTGACAGTGGGTGAGTTCGATTGTGTGTAATGTAGGCAGCAGCAGCCACAGCAAGTGAGGAAAAATATGAAATCTCTGGTTCTGCTGCTTTGATTTTGATCCTTTTCATTTCTAACTGTCCATCGTGAGTCTCTTTTAGGGCCGCATTGCTAAATCAGTGAGAACTTTTTTAATTCAGCCAAAAAGTTCAGATTTCTCCACTGACATGACTGACAAAAAGAGATGTGCAGTGATTCAGAGGTCTGGAAATTAGATCAAAATATTCTCTGCTGTTCAATACTGACAAAGAGATCATCTGACTAATAATAATGGATTTTCTTCCCATTTGACTCTTGCACTGGATCATGTTTCGAGAGGAGCTCGAGGCTGAGAGGCCTACTGACTGTGTGTGCTTACAGTTTGTCCAGAAGCCAAAGACAAACCTCCTCTAACAGAGTGTTAATATTATGTTAATATTACCTACACACACTTACATATACTCACACACACACAGTTCACACACGGCTCCTCAGCCTTGCGGCCATGCTTCTTTGCCTGCTGGACGCTTCACACTTCACACAAGGTTCAGTCATGAATATATAATGAGACCTGTATATGGCCTCGCCGCTCAGCATCACTTCCTATTTTGCCCTGTGGCCACTTGCAGTATTGCAGTGAAAAAAATCCCCTATGGCTCAAAGAGCATTTTCTCACTATTATGTAAGAGATGTCTGTAAAACTGTTGACAGGACACCTCCAACTGCAAATAATACAAGATATGACTTTTTCTATTACGAATTATTTAACCAGGGCAAGCAACTCCCATTGAATTGAACAGGCATCAGGCTAGCTGCGAATTGCAACCCCCTCCACTCACCCTCCTGTTCCAAGGGTGAGAAAGAAACAACAGTGGCCCTGAAACGGCCAAAAAAAGTGAAGCTCACAGTCCGACCCTGTTCGCGCCACAATATTCACAGCACGTTCTGCCAGAAAACAGTTCCAACATCCCTGCACAAGATGTTTAATGCAGATGAACAACGCCTGCTGCACTCACAGCCTGTTAGGAAATAGTTAAAGGAACTTGAAGTGGGTTATTCTTTTTAAGAAGGTGATCCAAGCCTAATGTGTCTCAAGCCCGCCTTTCGATTTACTACCTGCCATCATCTTAATGCTGACATTTTCCTCCTCTTTCATTGGGAAATCCAAGACAGGATTATACGTGTTGTTATAGAATTAGAGCGACATGGCAAATCCAATTTTTGGATGTAGCTGTGAATGGATCTGCTTTATGCCCTGGCTGTACAAATGACTCAGTGCACTATAGAGATCTACACTACATCCTCTGCATTCAAAACGTAAAAGTGGAGCAGATGAGAGCTCTTGCGTTGGGGGAAGAAGAAGAAGAAGGCAGATAAAGAGAGCATGCAGCACTTTGAGCAGCAGTGCAGCAGCAGAGCAGAACTGATCGCTTGCCTCCTCAGTTTTAATTTGTAGTGAACATGGGAACCAGCTGTCAGACTGCCAGCAGACAGTTCTGTCTCAAGTTGACATTAAGCGGTGGCACTTCTAATTTAAACATCAGGTCATGTTAGAATTTTGCACTTAACCTGTTAAAGACAAATATATACTTACAAGACAAGAATAGAACATGTTACACGGTGGCCTTGATCCTGCTGAGATTCTGTGATCTTTAAACCATCTCAGATCCACCTGTATTTATTTTTTTCAAAGAACTCTCATCATGGACCTCACAGTACAGCCAGACATTTCACTATGACATCAGAGCTCACCTGAGAGCCTGCAGCTTCACCTGTCCTGATAAAATGATATATCCTGTTCAGAACATAACAGCTGAATATGTGTATTTAGTTTTAGACATCAATAATGTCCTGACATGACAATAACAAGTGAAAAGAGGGAAGCAAACTGTTATCTACCAAACTATGTATATTTAGCACAAAAACATAATAACATAACCCCTTAGCTTTATGGAGTTTATAGCTTTTATTACACACCTGCTCAGCACTAAACAGCAGACAAACATAGAGACTAGCTGTTGAACATGGACTGTTTAGCAGCTAAAGAGACAGATATTTCTCGCAGGATTTGAGAACTAAAACAGAATATTAGACGTACGTTCATCAGGTGGCCAGAAGGCTCTAAAGGAATGCTTATGTAGCGTTGTTACTGCTGAGAACATGACGGCCATGTCAATGGCCATGTGATGAAATGTCAACATTCTTTTCACAACCTGTTTGTGCTGCCACCAAGTGAATAAAAAGGTCACTGTAGGTTTGAATCTGTGATGTTTGACCTGTTTAAATAAAAAATACTAGTTGCTTTGAATTGTCCATTCATCTAAAGTAAAGTGTATGATAGCCCTACTGTTAAAAGTTCATCACGTCAGGTGTCCTTCATGTCTCACTCTCACAAAGCTGGAAACTTCGCATAGACATTATGATTAAACCTTTGTGTAATTTGAATATTACTATTAAAATAAATAATTTCACATCACTGAAAACATTAGTAGGGAAAAATCAGTAGCTTTCTTGACATGTCCCTTCCATTAATACGTAAGTCTACAAATATGATGGCTTCTAATAAATAAGGCATCATAGATTTTCTTGATGATGGCAGAGATTAAAGCAAAAAGGGAAGTAAAGCATAAAGCAGTGTACAGAAAGAGAAACAAGCCAAAAAGAATTACAGCTGAAAGCGTGACACAAGCCTTAATTTGACTATTATCTGGGTCGACAGTTAAAATGTGAAGTAGAGATGAACATCCATTTCTTCAGTGTTGACGGCAGACTGAAAATGGGCTCTACCTGGTCTGAGCTGACCTCTGGCTGAATGTAGGAATGATCCACAGCAATAAAAGCTTATGCTTCACTTTGTGAATAACTAATTTACTTGAAAAGTACAGTCTCAGTCTACTTTTCACTTTCACTCAACCATATAGCTTTTTATTTTTCATTTTCATTTTCTGCTGCCTTATTGAAGGACTTTCATCATTATCTCACTGTTTTACTTGACTTTTTCAGTCTCCATCCTTGAGCTCTCAAACTGCCTTAAACACTTCTCTTCCGTAACCATGGCTACAACTGATCAAATATCCCAAAAGGGCAGTGATGGGGGTTTTAAATCACCCCAGTGCTTGAGGCGTTCATGCAGTCTTTGCATGAATTTGGAAGACATAGAAGATGTTCCCGTTTCATGTTATAGCCCGAACTCTGTGCCTGCATTTTAAATTCTTTCTACAGATATTTCTCTGGAAAAGTCAGATCACATTATCTTTGCATTTGTGCTGTGCATTTATACACCCATGCAGCTTATGTGACGCACATATCCTGCCCACAGAGTAACCAAGGATGACATTTCAATAGACACATACAAACATAAAGCCAAGTCAAAGAATGTCCATGCTTGTGCGTCAAAGGTAGAGCTAGAACATGAGAATTGTTCACAGTCAGACCGCAACACTGAACTGTGGCTTCTTTTCACACCAACAAAACCTGTTCGCAGCAGAAAGTACATGGGAAAATGTTCTGTTCTCAGCATATAATAGCCTACATTGCAATTCACTGTGCAGTTACACTTCTTCAGTCTACACGGTCGATCCATGAATGATTTAAACTCGGACAAATATAGGAGCACTATAGAATGGTATGGGGACTTATTAAAAATACAGACACACCATCAGAATGAAGTCGATAAAGTCATCAGCCTTCTTACACAGGTATTGCACACCAAGGCAAGGACGTTGAGTAAATCTTTTATAACTCAGAAACAAATATGGGCAGGGTAGCACTTTTACTGCACTGTACACCTGTTAGGAGAGTACTCAACTAACTTAGCATTGTGCTCCTAAAACAACGTCAGACTCATGATGGCCGGTTTTATAAAGTACTGAAACGAATGCAGCGGAATCAGAGATAACGTGTTTATGCATACTTCTTCCCGGTGCCTACGTGACCCACAATGCAACTTGACCACCAACAGTTCCAGTCACAGATTCGGATGTGTTATGCTAAAAGAGGCTAGTGTAGCTTCGACCTGCTGCCTCAAGCAGAGATGAGGAGCCGACTACGGAGGTCTGGTAAGACTGCTACTTTCTAACTCCACACCACCAGATTTTTTTCATTTTCAGACTTGTAGTCTTCAGCCCAAACAGACGCTAACCCAGATGACGTCAGATTTTGCATAGCTCCCTTTGGAGATGCAAAGTGCTAGGCTTACATATAACGTTTTTCACACCTGGACACAGATGTTTATGTCTAAATTCAGTAGCATTTCTCCTTTAAAGTAACATTAATTGATTTTTTGGCCACTTGGGAGCAGGGGAAGAAACACAACACTGTCATATTATCATATCAACAAAAGCCTTTTTCCTCACATATGACAAAAAAATGGAAATCAGCTGCATACATGTAGCCTCAGAGCTTCAAGGAGAGAACAAATAATGTCTTGCTGTGAGGAACAGTGTATTTTTCCAGTTAGTTGTCATAGAACATGTATCATCCCAGTTGAGGAGGAGTGAAAAGAGGAGATGAGCCTACACTCTGAATAAACTGAAGTCAGGCTTTTGTGGATTTTGCTTACAGCAGAAAAAAAAAAAAGAAAGTCGGTCTTATTCAAAATATTTTGTTTAGGGACATCCCCAAATGGAGGCAATTATCAAATAATAACATTCATTTTACCACCATGCATCTCCAAAATCTAATTCTATGCTTTGCTGGGCCATATCAGTGTGATATGAATTGGCACATTTTTTTATTTGAATCAAAAGGACACGTTTATTATATCAGCAAACAGTATCAGTTAAACAGAGACTGGAGACTGATGAATATGTTTAGACAGATAGAGGTGAAAAGGCTTAGAGACAGAATGCAAACCACTGAAGGCCAGAAAGCACAAGAAAACATCCATTACCCACACTATTCATTGTGGCCTTGTTGTGGCCTGCAGCCTCATTACCATTCTGGCCTTCTCAAATAAGGAAGCCCGATGTATTGACAAAAAGGAGAATAAGAGCCGCCCAGTGCATATTGTATATTTGTCCTGCTCCAGCAGAACAATTGCCAAAGTCTGCATCTGGCTGGAAAGAAAGAGAAAGTGTGAATACACCAACTTTCAGAGAGAGAGAGAGAGAGAGAGTTTGATTAGGAAGAATGTATTATTTTGACCCCAGACCTGGCTGTTCTGCAGCATGTTCACAGGATGGATGAGCCTTCCTGCTATCTGATGGTAGCCCCGGATCTTGAAATTATCTGCTTCTCACAAACACAGAAAAATATCACCCAAATTTCCCCGCTGATGCACATGCATTTTTATAAGTTATCACAGCTTGCAGGAGTTGCTTGGTGCCTACAGTTGCAGAGCTTGCTAGATGGCGGTGTGCACCCTTCAATTAAATAATATGCAGGAGAAGAAAGTGTCTTTTTTTTCCCTTTCAAGATAACCAAGGCCGTTTGAAAATAAAGAAACATTTGATTTGAATAGTTACAGACAAGAAATGCATTACATTAAAATGTAAAATAATAATGTCAAATATGATTCATGGTTCATAACACAACAGACGTCCAACTGACTGACAACTGACAACTGAACAAATGTGAGAGTTACCTCCTTCACCACTTCAGGAGGGAGAGGAGGGAGAGGAGAATGTAAGAGGAGACCAAATTTGACACATACATGTTGCATCAACCGCCTTAGCAACATGCACCAAGGGGTTTTGGGGTTCGTCACGATAAAGGCCCGGTCATACCTGAGGTTAAAATGCAGTAAATTGTAAAAGGGAGGGGTGAAGGATCTCTGTGCGAGCCTTGACAAACAGTCAGAGCTGACATTTGAAGGAACAAAGAGCTGGAGAGTCAAAAATGGAGGACGCTAATGTAGCTTATTAGCCATGTTGGGCCAGTCACTATACTTTTTCAGTAGACTCCTCCACAAAAAGGTTTGGAGACCGTTATAAGACAGCAGTGGAATGATATAAACACATCTTTTGCGCCTGACTTGTACTAGCATGTTCCTGTCTTTCAATAGACTTCTTCCTTTTTCTGGGGTGACCAGGGTTTAGCTCATTTTGCTTAGATGAAACAGGACTATTGACAGGACTACTGGCGCGTGAGCATTTCAGACACAAACCAAACCAATTTGCGGTGCGCTTGCTGCAGGGTTCAGCGCACTCCACGGCCAAAGTTCCACTTGGTCAACCATGACTTGTCTCCTTGTTGGTTGGTGCATCTGATCGAACAACCACCATCCAACATTTTGACTACACAAACTTGTCGCAAATCGCTCACTAACTTGGCTCGCCGGCAGCAGAACAAAGTCTTGC
Source organism: Sciaenops ocellatus (assembly GCA_033000465.1). Classification (NCBI taxonomy): domain Eukaryota; kingdom Metazoa; phylum Chordata; class Actinopteri; family Sciaenidae; genus Sciaenops; species Sciaenops ocellatus. The sequence continues at coordinate 4,415,172 of CP136884.1, read as the reverse complement.
TATGCCCTTGAAGTGGGTGTTCCTATTGGAACGTGACGTCACATGAAAACTATGAATAGGGTTAAATAATCAGGTCTACTAGTATGCAGTTTTGTGTCTGCATTTCTTCACGGTAGATTTAGATTTTTTGTTAATTTATTTAAGAATACATCTAACTGTAAGCTCCTGCTGTGTGAACAATGATGTGCACATTTCTGGAAGGAAAGACCATAGCCAGAGGCCTGTGGACAGTGAGTGCAGCAAACACGTGATGCACCATGGTGGTGGTCAGTGATTAGCTGATTACAACCGCACCAGATAATCTGACTGATGCCATGCTAGGCCACTACCCCCTTTGGCATAAACTAACCTCCAAAGTGGTGGCAGAGGCACGGATCAATTAACTCATGCACGTACAATCACAGTGATTAAAAGAAAACACAAAAAAAAAGACAGAGCATGTAGCACTGGTAATCTGTTTCAAGACTCCATCACTGGAGTCGATCCAGATGCACCAATCTCAGCATCTTGCTGTGTGTGTGTGTGTGTGTGTGTGTGTGTGTATACATGGCGGTGTATGCTTTCTGTGTGTGTGTATAGGAGGGGGTGTATGTTGTTTTCCCTTAGGCACCAGAGGGGTGAACCATCAATCTATCAATTACAGCTTGGCGCAGCCCCTTCTCTTCTCCCCGAGGGCGCAGTGAGGCACACTTTAGCGAGATCAACACTCTCCAATAGATCTGAGGTGGAGACGCCACGCAGGGCTGCTGCCTTAAAACGCCTGTGAACGAGAGGAGGGTGGAGCGCTTACTGCTGCAGCTACAGCACATCAATATGTAAAGCCCAAGCAGCTGCTTAACACCAATTACAAAGATATTAGCCCTGTAGCCAAAACATAAAGCACACTTGTTCGTTCTCTCTTCCCTCTGAAATACCCACATGTCTTTTGTTGGGGAACAAAGTGTTGTTTTAATAAGCTGATACAGAGCAGGGTTCAGTGGCACCGGAAAGACTCCAGCAATCCAGATAGAGCCTCATTAATATTTTCCAAAAATGGTGTTTCATATTTTGCAATATGTTTCTTAGCCTTTTTCCAGTTTGTAGGAACATTACTCCTGGCTGCCAGGTGGTGGCGTCCCCTCTCCTCAGGGCCCAGTTAGACATCGGCCTCCATGTGACTGATACTGAAGGATGCGCTGGCTGCCTCCCAGTCGCTCGCCAGCTGTCTCTCATCCCCCCATCATCCACCAACACACATGGCCAAAGAAAGACACGCTGTTCCTTCACCCGCTGGTACTCCTGAGGGGTGAGAGAGGCCAGAGCACTGTCCTAATGTGAAAGTCTTCGCCTTGTGAGGATGAGCGTGAGTAAAAATCCAGCCATCAAGTTGAGTGGCCGCAAGTGCACACGGTTAGTAAGCAAGAGAGAGGGAGAGAGAGGACAAGTGGCATTCTTCCAGGTCCAGAAAGTTACGTAACATGCAGAGAAATAGATTTACTATTGTACAACATCGGGGTAAATCCCTGCCCGTGGTAATCGCTTTCATTTTAATGAAGCAGAAAGAACCCAGGGTTTATGTTTGCAAGGAAATGACTTCTTTCATCATCTGGTGTGAGGTTGTACCTCGGACAAGAGAGCCACAAAGGTTGCCATAATAAAGTGGTAATTACAACCGCCGAGTAAATGCCAGCTATTTCTGTTTCTTTTTGCACAGTGTTAACATAAGGGAGTGTATATGAAATAGAAGAGAGAGGCCTCACATTAGTGACAGAGAGAAAGACAGAGCACAGAAGGTGTGAGGCTTTGTAAACTACAGCTGTTCCAACACCCAGAAGACAAAAATTATGCCCAAAGACAGAGGTGGATGAAGTCGTCGGGCCTAGTTGAAAAGGTCATTTTGGCAGCGGTCGGGTCTAATGTCAGATTTCATATTCAGGATCTTGTTCTTGGAAGGAGAAAAAGAATTGGTTGCTTTACTTTAATTCACAATGTGCCGCGATGTGTTAAATTGCTCCCATGTCAGAAAATAACAGCCCTTCACACTGCAACACACGCCCTTGTCATTAGAGGAGGCTCGTACTGAACCTAGGCGCAGGAGGGACCTCGTGTGTGTGTGTACATCTGTGTGTGTGTGTGTGAGGGGGTGGGGTTGGCAGTCAAGCTGTTTCAGGAACTATCGCACCCTTCCCTCCCTCTGATAAACAATCCATCGCTAATTACTTTCGACACAAAGCAGACGACAGCAGCAACGCGGATGTGATCGAGCTCTGGGACGCAAAAAATACAACCGCGGCCAAGCGAGACTTCTGTTCGTGTGGCATCAGTACAGTGTGCGCATACTGCTGCAACCAGCCAGCCAAGCAATACCTGCAAGTGTTCTTAATGGGTGGAGGCTGACCTTTTGTCGCAAAGGGCAGCCAGCAGAGCAGCATCAGTAATACCATTAACCTGGAATTAACTGATGAACTTATCCACATTGATTTACCTTCATGCCCGCTGTTTCCTCTGGCTGCTGCGAGGGCGGCAATCAAGCTTTTATTTGCACATATACTGGTCCGCCACAACACCTGCTGCCCCCTCACGCATGTGCTATTAGAGGAGGCAGTCCGCTGCCTGTGGACAGTAAGAATGAAGCAGTACGTTTCTATCCATAGTTACATTATATATTACATTATATTTAAATATCTATATATGAATCTAAATTAGTTGAATTTTATGTTGTATTTCACTATTAAAATGTCCAGTGTGTCAAATTTAGGAGGCTCTATTTACAGAATATGCTAGAAATAAAACATAATATTCATAATCATGTTTTCATTAGTGTATAATCGCCTGAAAATAATAACCAGTGTGTTTTTAGAACGAATCTTTATATCTACAGACATTGCAGGTACTCTTTCACAGACTGGACAAACTAAACACTGACTCTCGATAGGTCCTTTTGTGTTTTCTGCTCGTTTTGCTGCCACTGTATTTTCTCCTTAGCAAGCGAGGGTGTTGCAGTCAGCAGCTACATTGCTAGATACCACTAAATCCTACACACTGATCTTTTAACACCCAAAAGTTACATTTATGCATATGAACTTTACTTGAGGCCGTATGTTTGACTCCATGTACCACTGTATCAATGTGATAAGCAACCATGGCAACAACTTGTTGGTGTAACCTAGTTTTCTGACAGCAATAAAATTAAAAGGCGTGCACTTCTGGTCATTTAAAATGATCGCTGCTGAAATAGTTATTCAATTTACTGATTGCCAAAAGTTGACCAAGGAAGGAACTCAAACTCAACAAACATGTGTTGGTTGCCGCATCACAACACATCTAACCAGAACGCTAGGGACTACATCCGAATGGAAACATCAAGTGTTTGCATGCTAACTTGGTATTCCCATGCTCTCTGATATTTTTTGCCATGTTTGAGATTTTTCTCAAGTCCTGGTAGGATTAGTGAATAGAGACTTACATAACTCCGGGAGTGCAGAGATGCATAAAATGAACTTGTTCTCCATTCTTCTCTGCAGTAAAATTATAATATTTCAATGCCAGAATCACACTGAACAATGTGTACATGTGTTGTGGAGGTCAGTGTATTCAGGGTCAAAGTTCTAAAAGAACTTCAGCTAGAAAACCTGGTGGAAAATCAGGCCAGCTTAGTTAATTTTAAGGCAACAAAAACATAATGATTCTTATTTCCAGGTAATTATACACTAATAGACATGTTAATGTATAATAATATATAATATATATCTGCCATATTCTGTAAAAACAGCTCTCTAAATCTGACACACTGGACCTTTGAGAAGGTCTGTCAGAAGAAAGTAGAAGACCTGATCTGCTGGTGTAAAGATGACAACCTATTCCTGGACATAAGCAAGACTATGGAGTGGTAGTGGACTTTGGGAAGAAGCAAGGAACGGACTACTCCGTCCCTATTTAATGCCCCTCAGTGTAGAGGATGGACAGCTCCAAGTACCTTGAAGGCTCAAACACTCAATCAAATCAAGTTTATTTGTATAGCCCTTTACAATAGCCGAAAGGTACCCAAAGTGCTTTACAACAAGGCCATAAAACAATACATCACACATACATAACATACAAATACAATTAAAAATGCTGTAGTGCAGCAGCGATTTAAAAAGGCTGAGATCAGTAGTGGTGCGAATGTCAGGGGGCAGTTTGTTCCACAGTCTGGGGGCAGTGACGGCAAAAGAACGATCGCCCCACTGTTTAAGTCTTGACCTAGGGACCTCTAACAGAAGCTGACCCGAAGAGCGCAGGGGTCTGCCACAATTGCGAAAAGTTAAAATCTCTGACAAGTAAGAGGGGGCCAAGCCATTAATAGCATTAAAAACAAATAACAGAAGCTTAAAATCAATTCTAAAACGGACTGGAAGCCAGTGGAGTGACGACAGCACAGGGGTAATGTGGTCGCGTCTGGACGTGCCTGTTAAAAATCGGGCCAGTCTGCCCATTATAGTGGGCAGACTGGTAATACATAGACAAGATCTCCTCAGGTATTTGAGAGAATTCCAGGTATCCCCTCAAATACTGCAGGATTTCTAGCTGCACCACTGAGAGCGTCCTGAGACTGACGGGACATTTCACCATTACATGTGACAATAAACTTGATTGACTGGTACACTGTTAGCTTGCAGCTAACACACAATTACATTGTTGCTAGTTAGCTTACAACTAATGTCGGTACTGTTTTGGCTGTTTGGAGCAAAGAAACTCAGACTCCTGCACTCCGGCGGTCACATCTCTGTATAAACCACTGTGTTATATTTCCATGTGGAACATTTCCCTCCTATATAACAAGAAATTACTGTGGAATCCCACTGCTGCTGCTGTGGAAAAGGCTGCAGTTTAACTTCAAGCGTCTAATAAACGCAGCTCTACTCTGCCTCAGGCTGAAAGCTATGATTAATGTATGGGGAAATCTCAATCTCTTACTCAGACAATGTTTCAAACCTGGAAAAGCCAATTTCAACATATTCAACAATGTCCTGAGGCATTTTCAAATAATATTGTAGCTATCTTAATGACAAAGTAAAGGCCATGTTAATATCATGAAATTTATAGGCTAAATATAATAATAAGTGCTCTCTCCTGTAAGAATCCGGTGGAAATAGAAAGCCATGAAGGCCAAATGTAGTTCCTTCACAGCTCAGTGCTTTCATGATGCCCGGGTCCATGATTACACAGAAGACAAATACCCTGCAACTTTCTTAATCAAATAATGTGTATGCTCGGTACAGGCTTAATGCTCTGTGGTCTTTGTGATCAGATTGAGTATCTTGAAACAAATATTATTCTCTTGTCCTGTGCCACACAATTACACACACACACACACACACACACACACACACACTCGGGCATCACTTGAAAACACCATTAAGGCAATCAATAGCTTGCTGAGCTTTTGGGGGCTTCTTATGTGACAAATAGTTAAGCCCTCAAACAACGAGTGAAAGAACGGGGAGTTATTCGAGCACTCTTGTACTTTCACTTTCATTAAATACTTCCCGCCTGCATCACTGAGAATTACTTATAAACATCTTTATTCAGGCAACCATTTCATTTGCTAAAGGGATACATGTAGAACATGTTTTTTTTGCATGTATCCAAAACATGCCTAATAAAAGACATGACACGCCAACTAATGCAAACATTTTTTAGTTAGTTTAGATCTTGTCTATGTATTACCAGTCTCCCCCACTATCAAAGTGTCTTGAGCAGTCTAGAAAATGTGTTGAGTGACTGGTTATTTCACTGACGTTTCACTGCCAGTAGGTCAAAGTTTCCACCTTTTGGTATTTTGCCAAATATCTCAACATCTACTAGATCTCTCTTTGTCCTTTTTCTATAAAATATGGACGTAATCTCTGTGACATCATGCATAGCTTTCTGTAGAGTGTGGCTGCCGCCATCTTGGAAAAACTGTGGAGCGTGAGTGGAGCAGAGGTCCAATGAAACCTGGTTGCAGAAACCAGCCACCTGTGACGGCACCCACCTGTCATTCAAAGCGTCCATGCCCTTAATCCTGCATATAACTAATATATAATAACTTTAAGCCTTAATTCATTCGAGCAGGTGAGTTCTATAAGAATTCACCCACAGTACAGTTGAACATGAAAATTAGCTATAGAGACCAAAACTGTTTTTTGTAGCAGGCTGCCTGTTACCAAAGCTAAAGTTGGCCATCATGGTCACTTATGGAAATTAACCCACATTTGCAGGCAGCCTCCTCATGTGGCCATTTGGATAACTGCAATTTCTGGTACTTCTTTTTTTCAAGCCAACTCATCCTTGTGTTTAATGCTAATTAGCAAATGTTAGAATGCTAACATGCTAAACTACTATCAGATGGTGATCATGGTAAACAGTATGCCTGCATGCCTAACCTTTGTTACCTATTTTATTTTTTCCATTTATCTATTATATATACATAGCATTTTGATTTACTGGCTGGATGAGCTCCTCAGCTACACTCATATCCTGTTGGAATATTTGTTTATTTCATTTCATATGCTGTCTGCTTGTTTGTATGGCCTCTTTTTATTTTTCACTGCAATCATATTAGTCTCCCCTCTGGCCATTAATAAAAAGATCTAATTGAATCCAATCACAGCTAATAGTAGACCAGGTCATGCTGTCAGGCTGAAATGATTCTGTTAAAAAAAATAGTTGAAAGAAGTTGTTGTTTGCCTGCAAAATCAAAAAAAGCAATCCAACAAATGGAACCCTACCTCAGTGGCACAAAAGCTCTTTTCTTGGCAATAGTCTTGTTTGTTTACAATAATTAAACTAATGAGTCCAAATTAATACGGTAATGATTTGTTGATGCTGAAATGCGACATGTCGTACCTTAATGAATGTCTTAAACTGAAGCAGCCACAGCTGATGTTGTCAGTTACACGCGGGTGCCACAGTGGAAACAAGTTAATCACTTCCTTTCTTTATTGTTTGTGTTTTTAAAATAGGCATAGTTTTATTCCTTCCTATTCCAAATCCTAGTCATTCATTTTGAAAACATGTCACACTCAGAGAGTTTAGGATCACTTGAACTCCAGCAGACAGCTCTAATGGGACGAGCTGGCAGGGATGTAATGGCTGCTATAAAGGAAAACAAAGCTTCTAATCAGTGCAACAATGTTGTCCCCAGGCTCAATCTAGGTATAGCCAGAGTGAAGACATTAAAGAAGACTTGCATCTGTATATCAAGCTGACCATCGGCTCATTGAGTGCAGTCGGATGGTAGACATTATAAAGGTTAGTTTACAGAAGGACAGGGGCTCTGTTGGTGATGCTAACCACATTCAACAACAGCAAATGCCACCATGCATGTGGAAAATCTCTGGCCCAGCATCACAGAAAATAACACATCATGCCTGCAGAAAAATTCAATATGTTGTTCTGTTCCAAAAGCTGTGCTGAAACCAAGTAAGTGAATACTCTGGGATTACATTACACCCTCTATCCTCCCAGATGGCCCCTAATCTCAAATTACAAACTGCTTCCAGACAGCTGGAGAAATGAAAAGTCCCGGACTTCAGAGTAATGCTGAGCCTAGTTCTCTATACCACCTTCAAGAATAACCACTGCAAAGAAAAAGTCATTAATGCATAAAAAAGGGGATCAATTACAACATGAACACGAGCCAATTTAGGAGGTGAAAAAAATGCATTCTAAAAAACTTTGTTTTGCAGTTATTGGCCCATGAGTCCAGGTAACAGTGGTGAAAGAGGCTTAAGAGGAACAAAAATGAATTGATGTTTCAGACAGCAAAAAGAAAATTGCTTTTCTATCGGACCCCTCCAAAAAAAGAAAAAAACAAAAAAAAAAACTGAGAGAACAGAACAAAAGTTCACAAGAAAATAAACACCTCCATCAAATAATCTCTTCAGGTAGTTATTACCTTCATTGTCAGCTTTGGAGGTCACACAGTAATTTACAAAAGGTGTGCAAACTGCAGCATGGAAAGAGAAAACGTAACCATTTTAATGTGATCTAAACTGACTCTGAGCAGCAACTACGTTCAACGTGGGTGGTGAACATATTTGTGTCAGTGACACCAGCTGGGCGTTTGTTAAAAGTCTGGTAAGCAACACATTGTGGTGTTTGATTTCATAGTGTTCTTTTGATGTGGAGCCGTTTCTGTGTCATCTGGTTGGGGGCTAATGAAGAGAAAGCAGGGGATCAATGTCGCTGCTGCGGCTGCTGCTGGCCGGCAATGCAGCTCACTCTGCAAAAACCCCTCACATTTCTCAGCAGTGCCAATCCCCAGCCCCAAAGAGTCTATTTCAACGCTGAGAAACTCCCAGGAGGAGCGCAGAAAAACTACCCGGCAGAACCAAATTCACGATCGATTGGCTTCTGCACATCACAGAGAGAAGGAGGAGGGAGCTGCTAGATGGGCTAAACTGAAAAAAAATATGATCACTATGATGAAGTGATATATACAGTATATGCTGCTGAGCTTGGTTCTGTTGCCTGCTTGCGGTTTGGTTGTGGTGCCTATTCCTGCGTGGCATTATCCACTGGGTCCCCCCGCTCCGGGCCTGAAAGCCTCTTCCTCTCGGCAATGCTCCCGAGCTCACAGCTGTGCAGAGCCAGCCAATAGGACAGCTAGTTGCACGGCTGACTTTTAGCACAGCAACCTCAGTGCTGTCTTCCCTGTCATCAAACTGGCCTCAGTCGGTCTTGGGAAAAAAGTCTTGTGATAATAAATAAGAGCCCGACCAACACTGGATTTTTGGAAATGAGATTAGATTTAAAAATTCCAATATCGATATATCAGCCAATATTGTCACCACAAGCTTCTTTTATTCATACGCTGATATGATTTATCTGTCATAGGCCAATATCTGCTAATTAAATTGACCGATTTATCAGTCTAGCTGTAAAATAAATGAATTATGAAGTCCCCTGAAAAAAGCAGTACTTTGAATGTCATTTTATAAAATAAAAATATATATATTTATTTATTGAACTATGTTGACACATTTATATTTAGATGTTTTGTATTTGCTGCTTCAGTTATTTATTGCCCCCATGATACTGATGAGGATAAGCGGTTATGGAAAATGGATTTATTGATTGCATATTGACTTAAATGGCACCCACAGTACACATCTGTACAGACAGGCGGGTCATTTCAGGACTTTCTCACACTTAATCTCTCCGCTCACTTCCATCCTGAGTGTAGCGAGTGTGCTTGTTGCTTGTGAAGTTAAAGTGATGGCTGTCAACAAATGAGCGATTCATCGGAGCGTGTAAATCTCTGAACTATGGAACAGTACTTCAGCTGAGATTTGTGGTGATTCTACACTGTAACAGGAAGTTGGACTCTGCTGGGATGAATGTAAAAAATGACAAAAGAGCAGGACTTATAAGCGAGGCTACAGGTGAAACCCAGCTTACATTCAGACAATATCATAAGACGCAAGAAAATATTTCGACAGAGTTGGACAAAAAGGTTTCAACAAGGTGACTGACTTCATCCACCAACCAGACGTATGCAGCCTCTGTTTATTGGGAGGGTCTAGAATTCCCTGCTGGGAAGAGAAAAACGGCGAAAAGGTTATTACGACAGCATCTGCCACAGCACAGCGTCTGCACAGCGAGCAACGAGGACTCAAACTGGCCTTACAGGTCTGTTTCTAGTGCAGGCTCTGCTTTGAAAGGTTGCAGGACCCACCCACAACATGTCATTATGAACAGTTTCAACTCAGCCTTGTCCGCCAATTTGACAGGTAATGTCCCATGCAAATGCCACCTAAAGTTGAGCTGCGGAGGTTTTAAGACTTAGAAACAGTTAAATGCTGTATGGTGGAATTTAACATGGTCGCAGAGAACTTTGTAGTAGGACCAACATTAACATTTGCATTACTGGTTTTACTGGTAAAGAAAAAATATATGTCTGGAGGGGGAAGCTCTGTGATGCAGTGATGCTCAGCTAAGAAGAAGAGTGTATCTGATTTACAGACGTTAGCCTCGGTTCCACTAGTCTGTGACTGAATTCAATCTCTTCCTTTCATCAGACTTTCTAAAGAAACAAAGTGTGAGATTTTAACAAAGTTACATAACAGTTACTGTGTGAGCTCCCATGAAAATTTAGCAGCATGCAGAGCAGGCACTTATAATTTGGTTGCACTCATATCCATAATATCACGCAATGTTATCCTTGTAATCTCTGCTGTCCATAATTTTTTACAGCATTTACAGACATCTGAGCTGGCTGCGACTCCTCATCTCACCCACTGACTCCTTTATCAGGCTGTGAGGTTGGTCTTAGGCTTAAGGAAAATGATTTTTGTTAGGGGCCGCTGATAACTAATAAAAAATCTTGACGTTGTACGCCTCTGAAAACCAATGAACATACAGTTTACATCCATGTCTGTCCAGACTAAAGGCAGTATAAAGAACGTGTATGCATGATGTCACCCACAGTTTTCTGAAGAGACGTTTTGAAGCTCAGAATATGTGGCTCTGGTTGCCGCCATGTTGGCTGTAATGCTTCTTCTTCTTCCCGGCTAATCTAAAAATCGGCAGAGATGTGGATCATCAGCGGACCTGAGGTGGGCCGAATGGAGCCTGGGTGCTCAAACAATCCATCTGTAATTGCACCCACCTGTCGTTCAAAGCAGCCACGCTCTTAATTCTTCATAACTGTAAGTCTTAATATCATTTGAACAGGTGAGTTGTATAAAAATTCACCCTCAGTACAGTTGTCATGAACGGGGAAATTAGCTATAGAGACCAAAACTGTTGTAACTGCTGTAAACATGTTTATTTCTGCTGTGAAGTTGAACATTTTAACATGGGGACTTATGGAGACTGACTCGTTCTGTAGCCAGCTTCAAGTGGCCACTCGAGGAATTACAGGTTTTGGCACTTTGGCTTCATTTCCCAGCCACAGAGGTTGCAGCTTGGTCCAGACTAATATAATATATGTAGTGAAGTGTATGTAAGTTATCACTATATTCACGTCATTCCAGTAAGAAACCCCGCTGTCTTCACTGTCATAGAGAGCTTCATCACATAGTGCAACAACGATCACCTGAATGTTAATGTCAGAAACACCAATGAGTCCAGAGGAACGGCACGCCCACTGTCATGGTTATCATAAAGGGAGAAGAAGTGAAGAGGGTAGACTGCATGGACTGAACTCTTCAAGAAGGGACGGAGCAGTCTTCTTTCTGAGGAGACTCAGATCCTTCAGCATGTGCCACAGACGCCTGCAGATCTATCAGTGTGTAGTGAGGTTGTCACGATGCCAGAATTTTAAACTTTGATACAAAATTAGTATTTAAAACAATACTCCATACCTCTTATCATACCACATCAGCCTGCACACAGTGCTGCTGAACACATACTGAGGACAGTTGGATCGTTTCCCACAGAATGATAGTGTAACTGTGGTGGGTATTAAATTTGATTTGAATACATTACCATATTTATAGTAGGTTATTTCTTATGTCACCATTTTAATTCATCGCCTTATTTTAGTGTTTGCTCACAAACTACTTGAATCTGCTCACCTTGCTTTTCCTTCTCTTTCTCACACACACACACACACACACACACACACACACACACACACACACACACACACACACACACCAGCTCGCCCCGCCTCTCTCTGTATAACACAGGAGCAGCAGTATTTTTTATTGAGTCTAACTTTATTCATGAAGTCACCCAGAAAACAAAACTCGCATTTTGGATTCTTTCACCCACCATTCCATTTTCATGGCAGCAGGTGAGCTGCATGTTAATGACGCAGCAGATCAAAACAAATGTGGTACCCAATGACATCTGCACCGCACAGGTGTGTTCGCTGTTGCTTTACCTGCTCCGTGCTTGTGAAATAAAAGCTGTATTTGTGTCTGCAACATAATACCGGACAACGTCTCTTTCTGTGTCTCTGCAGCAGAGCCATGTGAACTGTCAGTAGACCACACAGGGAGGAGAGCGGGGTGGAGGTAGTCCACTAGTTAAGCGTTGTTCTGATGTAAATCTGTTTTTTTTATAACTTCAATACTTGCTACATGCGATCTAAAAAGTATCAAAGTATTGTTACTTTTGACAACTCTAGTCTGAAGTAGCCAGTCACAGTGGTGTTCTGGGTGGTGGAACTGAGGCTTGGAGGTCAGCAGTCATGTGCTCAGCCAATAAAGGTCATTCTGAACACAAAGGTGTAGCCGTGACAGTAGACAGTGCTTCAGATGCTGATGTTGCTGCAAAGAAGAACAAACTCTAAAAGGTGGATGCTCCACACACATCTACAACCCAGCTGCACAGAAGATCTTTACAATCACTACAGTCAGGTGGGCACCTGAGATTCAGTGTCTAACCAAGTGTCAAATACAGTAACAGTCTCCCCTCCGGTTCCTGATTTTTGGCCTTGTGTGATGGGCAGAAAGGTGTTTTCTTACGACATGATAACAAACTGAAGTTGACCTTTGACCTTTTTAATATAAAAATGTCATCGCTTTATTATTTTATCCTGTTAGACGTTTGTGAGATTTTGTCATAATCAGCGTATGAATTCTAGAGTTATGGCATGCTTTGTGGGGTTGCAGTGACGTTGAATTTGATCTGTGACCACCTGAATCTATTCAGTTCATTTATAGATTCCAAGTGGAGTTTTTTTTCCCCAAATTTGAAGAAATTCCCTCAAGGTGTTCCTGAGATTTCGTGCTCAGGGACAACACAAAAACATATTGCCTTCAGCCACAGCTGTCACCAGTGCAGAGGCATAAAAACAGTCTAAACTGTGTCCTTTTGGTGGCATTTGGTTGTGAAACAAAGAGTAACACAGCCCTTCCATTCTCTGCAAAAGTTAATGTTTAAGAGCCCAAAAAGTAGGCCCAGAGGGAAGCTGAAAGGAGACATTATGAAAACAATCTGGGTGTTTATTTACGTGGATCCAGCTCTAAACTGACAGAGCAGAAATATGTCCTCCAGAAACTCCCAGTGTGGTACCTCATGGGGAGCTCAGCCTCCCGGCAGGGTTGTCATTTGGGCCTCGCATATCCATGCTCCGCAGGCTGCATCATGGGGCTGTCGGCCCAGCTCGTACATCCTCATGCATCCTCTCACAGCCGATGGAAAGTTAATTAACTGCCTTTTGGAGGCAGCGGGCCTGTGATAGCCCAGCCACTGGTGCGGCCCTATTACCCAGCCTTTAACAGTGATGAATTAGCGCTCCTCCCCTGCTGCCTGCCTCCCATCATTGGTGGTTTTAGCCCAGGGGAAGTAGCGCTGTAGTCTGCTTGGTCCCTGTACATCGTATATAAACTAGCTCCCAAGCAGGCAGGACGCTGCAGTTTTGTGAGATGGAGCAAATTAACAGGAGCCAATAACTGAGATAATACAAACAAACCCATTAGTGGGAATCAAGAATGCTCGTTAGTTTCTCTGACTATAAGAGTACAAACAAAGCAGCATTTTTTCTGTTCTAGTGAGGCTGATTGGAGATAACGATCAATGAAGCTGCAGCACAGCAATTATCTATCAGCAAACTACAAGAAAGAAGACTTTTAGTAAGTTCAAAACATACAAAAAAATAGTCAAATGAAACAAAATAAATGCAGGACAACGCAAGGAGAGGAGGATGTTGTGCCGAGAAAGTAACCCTTCATGATGTGGAGGGGGAAAACGTACAGTACAGACGCTGCTTCAGTCCAGCGGGTGTTCTTGATCAGGACACCGCTGAGCGAGCAGAAAGGCATTGACAGCTAGCTCGCCTCACTGTACAACATACACAAGTGTTTGGCAGGAGCAGACCTGAATGCTTGGATCTATAACACACTTGTTATCTCTCTTGGCTGAGAGAGAAGAATCCTTTCATTAGTGGAAAAAAAAACTATTTCAATTGAAAAACATGAAACTTGCTTGTCACAGAAAATCCTCCTTTTCGTGCATCTGGTAGGAGCAGGTTTAGAGAATGAGCTGCTCTTTGTGTGTGGCAAAGCTGTGCTGCTGAACTGTTAGAGTCTTACTAAGCTGCAATATTTGAGGCTGACCCTGTGGTACACAATAACCAAACAGCACAGAACTTGAAGGGGCACCCTTAGAATTTACACTGACATAATCTTAGGGGACTTTAAAGAGGCAGATTTTTAAAAGAATGATTTAAACTGAAGCAGCACACGCTGAGATATCCAGCTTAAAAAACCCAAAGTCCCATAATGCTACTCACTAGTGTCACTCATTAGCAGAGTTGGGCAAGCTGCTTTAGAAATGGAATCATTTATTCATTAGATCTTACTCATTAAAAAAGTCATTACATTACTAATTACTCAACAGAAAATAAAATTAATTTCATTATTAATCACTCATATGACTCAGCGAAGCTCGAGCAAAGCTTACCTCAAAATCCTCCTTACCCACACGTCACATCTTCTGTTTGATAAACTTAATTTAGTGGAATCAGAAAATCTTTTCACATTAACTTAACCTAAACGTAAATATACACCTTTTATTCATTTCAAGACAATCAACTTAAAATGTTAAACAGGACTGTTCGATAGACCCTCCTTACCCCGTAAATGTCTACGTTAGTAGACTCACAAAGTCTAGACCAGGCATGACCAAAGTCCGGCACGGGGGCCAAACATGGCCCGCGGACAGATTTCATGCAGCCCGCAGCTTCATTTTTATAATATAGTATTTGGGGCCTGCTAGGATTGTCAGATACTGTATGACTGGAAGATTTGGCTTTTTTGGTTGACATAATGAAGCATTTGAACCTCTAAGGACATAACTGCTGGTGTTATATATCTGTAGATGTGACACAAAATATTACTTTCTGAATTATTTTGTGAAAGACAAGAGCAAGAGTGATATGTTTTAAACTTAAATGTTAACAGACTTTGCATTACTCATAAGTCTGTTTAAAATGAACATGAGGTGAAGATTTGTATCAACTTCATGCAAACTTCGTGAATTTGTATGTAACTTTTATTGTTCATTTTTTCATTTTTAAAATGTTAGTATTGGCCCCAAGGCATCTTCACATTGTTAAATCTGGCCCTCTTTAAAAGAAGTTTGGACACCCCTGGTCTAGACAAACTCAAGTCTTACAAACTCAAAAGTGTCTGTCACATTTTGTAGTCTACGAAAACAAGCTGAGACACTCAGGTGATGTCACCTCAGACTTTAGAAGCAACTCCAACATTAGAAAACTTTTGTCACTGGTTGAACTCCTCGTGACTAGTGAACTCTGACATGTAAATGTCAGAGTTTACTAGTCACAAGGAGTTCATGGACTGCCTCTCTGAAGTTGTTCAATTGTCATTTTCACATTGTACAAAAAGTTCTGTGGGCAGTGATAGGAAAATGACAGGAGGAAACAAAGCACACATGATGTCATTTAACAGTGCTAAAGATGTGTTGAGGAAAAGCCACCCACTCAGGTGAAAAAGAATGTCTGCTCACGCCTGCTTGTGTTCAAATGAATTGCAACTGGGGCAGGGTATTCATGGAAATCTATAAATATTCCCCCAGCTCCAATCACAGGCATTGTGGTTATTTATAAATCCCATTCAGCTGCATGTCCCGAATGCTGCATCACAATCCCAAACAATCACACAGATGCAAGGAATGATCGGAAACTTTTTCTCAGCTCCAGCACCACGTAGGAAATTGAACATGATTTTAATTACAAACAAAACAATAGCTGCCTCAAGACAGAAAGGAGACAGTAGCTTTATAATCAGGAGCTGTGGGTGCCGAGACAACCAAATCCCAAGTCACACTCTGTTATTTTGAATAACTTCAATATAATCTCAGAACAGGCCGGTAATGACAAGTTTTCTAAATGCAGGGATGACAACTGTTGGTGCAACAGAGATAGAGAAAGTACAGAATGGAAACATAAGCCTGACAAGTTTAATGATGTAGGGCTACAATTTGGGAGGGGACGGATACATCAGTAAGCCGGTCGACATCAAAGTGTGCGGAGATGAAATGAAGGCACAGTCGACTCAGTGGTGTGAGGCTAACTTTGCCCGTACACAGCTTGCATGCAGATCACACACACACGCAAACACACACACTGCCACTCCCACTTCAGAGGCAAAGCAGTGCAGCCATTTGTCAAGGGTACTGTGGGTTGCGTAAACCAGCCACTCACTATGCATCTCATCACAAAATAATACCAACATGAGCCAGGGGCAAATTAATATTTTGTTGCATCAGGCTGCGCGTGGACTGAATTAAGCAACTTTGGACTGACAGGAGGATTTTTGTCTCGAAGCAGACACAAAGAAAAGCCCTGAAATGCAAGGTGAAAAACTGCTGATGATTTCGTAGTTTATCCTGATAAAGTCAGAAACTGACAGCACATTTGTTTTTGTATTTTTTAACAGTTTAGCTCATTCAGATGACTTACTCCATATTGAACACATCCTGAATGAGATGCAAAGTCAAACTAAATTTAAGGAGTAATAATAATAAGGGTCCCTCGTTCAACACTGCATATTTTGACCTGGTTACAAATGCAGACATACAGTAATGGCATCAATAGCCAACCAGTCTGGAAATAATAAGCACTTAATAACCCCTGTCTGCACTCCTTCACTTCCCAAAACTTCTTTTCAGAGTGGCGAAGAACAACAGCAGGATGAACATATGAGACAATTTAATTTCCCCACCAAGGTCCTAATTGTAAAAGACCATCAACTGCATTAGAGGCTGGTGTTATGATTACCTGGGGCAACACCATAGTGGTGGTCAGACTTCATTAAACATGCACAGCTTACTTCACAAGTCAGCAAAGAGAGGCAAAAGAACAAATTAGCATCCTTATTAGTTTTCCTGAGCCCGCAACACTACTGAGACCCAGAAACGCAGGTGTTGGTGGGAGGGCCACAGTCAGATACACAAGGTTAACAAGACCACAGAGCTTTGCAAGCTGAGGAAGGAAGTTGTAGTTCAGGGATGCACAACACCACTCAGTTCTGAGGAACTCACGCCCAACCTCGACCAGTCTCTTTCTATTAGGATGTGTTCAGGTTGATTGCACTTTGGGGGTAATTATCCTTTGGGCTACTTGGAATGGGTCTGATGCTGCTTGGGTACCCTTCGGATTGGGTCATGTTTTAAAATTAGTGTACGAATGTCATATGGCATATTTCAACATTTCTGACTATTGATCACATCGGAGTAGTTGATCAGCTGCCACATAGTCTTTCATCCAGCAGTCCAACAATGTCAATGCCATCACCTATGCAACCACACAGGAGACGATGGCAACTTGATGATGATGCAAATATGAATATCATGTAAGCAGACAATGGAAGGTATACCGTGTTTATGAAGTCACTCCAAAAAATGTGCCTTTCTTAGCAATGCCAAAGGTGTTAGTATGCTTCAGACTTGCGAGTGCATCTGGCAATATTTGTAACTTTCTTAACACAACGATCCAACAAACAGGCTCACTTTACATTGATGGGAGGCTGGACTGTCCATTATCCCAATTCCTTGCATCTCACTGCTCTCTAGGATAACAGGCTTTTCTATCCACCTTCAAGTGTTGCTATCTGAAACAGATGTAAACACTTCTGTTCAAGCGTACTCTGGCCTTAATACCTATGAGAACCCAACAATCTGATACAAGAAGTAACAGAATGCCCAAGAGACAAAAACGCAATTGACAACCATCTGCAGTATACCACTGCCTCCATTTCAAAGAATAAAATCAGTGATTTGATTCTACGCCATTTTACCACTATCCTTGCAGCTCTGCTAAGCAACACTATACTTCAAATAAAGGTCTGCAAAGGGACTGTCTGCAAGTGTCAATATATTAAAATAGAAGCTGATGACAGTATATGTGACGGTGACATCAGCAGTGGAGAACATAACTGAATGAAACTCAACCTAGACCAGGTGTGCTTTTTGTTGAATATGTGCTTGAAGCCAACTAAGTACAAGGAGAAACATGACAGCACCACAGGTTGATTGGTGTCCACCACTATAGACCATGGAAGAAACCCTAGAGAGGGAGGAACATCAATTTAAACAACACTGAACTGTGCAGACTGCAATACAAAGAAATGGATTTAATATGGAGGTTTACAGAAAAGCCATTTACACAGATCACTAGCTGCTTTCTGATTCACACCATCCAATGGAGCGCAAACTGGAAGTAATCTGGACACCACTGGGCAGAGACCATATCGACAAATACAAAAGGCCGAAGACATCCACACTGACATCAGGCATTGGAAGGCTATGAAAGCCTGTAGTTACCCTCACTGAGCTTTCATTAAAAATCAAACAGATCCAAACAGATCAAAAACAGACCACAATGAAAAATGAACCTATCCCACATGTGGCAGGAATTTCTGCAGAGTTTTTTTTCCCCAAACTCAAAATTACTGTTGCTGTGTTTTTCAAGCCTGGCAATATGCTGAAACAGAGCCTGGTTTATCTGAGCAACCACGTTGGCAAACATTACTGAGGAGGTGCACACCTGTACATTAGTGAGTCAAAACAGCATGTCCACAAACACATGCCGAATAGAGCCAGCCACAGCTCCAGTGCTTCACACTCATTTACGGAACATAATGTGTGTACAGCTCCAAAGATTCAAATCAAAAAGCATGTGTCCTGGAACAATGGATGGTTTGAGGAAGTTAATGTAAATTACAGCACAAAGTATCTCAATATGACCAAACTACATTTACAGTTAAGTTCATTCTTGACCTTCAAAACAACTAACTAGTAACTGTTCAGGAGCTAGGGACCATATCACCAGTGCTGGTGAACTCCTGCAGTAGAGCATCGAGAGAATAATGGAGCAGAATGGGAGTAGGACTGGCACCAGACCAGCTGCTGGCCCTCTGACCAGCTCTTCAGCGCTTGTGACCTAATTCGTCACACCCTTTCTCTGCTCTGTAAGGTCAAATCAGCCGCTTAATCAGCTGCTTAATTATTTCTTGAATTAGAAGACACACATTTTACCACTGGTAAACAGTAGTAAGTCTGCATGTCGAAGTGTCCTTGGGCAAGATACTGAACCCCAAATTGCTCCCTGTAAGTCGCTTTGGATAAAAGCGTCAGCTAAATGACTAAATGTAAATGTAAAGTAATGTAGTTGTAGTGCTGCAACTCCCCAATGGTGCATATCACATGACCTTCATGGGATTGGTGGAGTTTAGAATAGAATTGAAGATGTTTTGAGGAGGCGTAAAAGCTGAGGTTTAAAGTTCAATCTTGACTTTGGAAACAGCTGTTGAAAAAGTCACCACCACCAAGGTCAATTGATATTGTGTCATATTATATATATAATATACAGTACACAGTTATTTTTTCACTTCTATTGTCCAGCATAACTCATATAACACTAGTATTGACCCTGCTTTATTATACACATTGTTGGTTAGATTTATTATGGATGTCCAAAGGCTGGATGGAAAACAAAATGATACTTCATTGTTCAAAGAATAGTACATCATTGTAATTACTACAGAGGAGCCTTAAAAGGCTTCCAGTTTTTCCATGTCTCTCCACCTTTGGCAAACCAATTTGAATGACTAAGTGCCTCATTTTTTGCAAACACATATAAGGACACAAGCTTAGTCACAAGCTACTTAAAAGCAATCAAACACGATTCTAAATCTGAACCAAAAAAAAAAAAAAGTTTTATAATAACAACTAGTATAATTACTACATGTGATGTGACAATGTATAAAAACAGAACACAACTCTGAAGTTCCTTGGCTTTGTGAAGCATTTTCTTCTTCCAGCTCATTGTTTTGGTTTTACGTCCACTTTATGGTTTTGATTTAGTTTCACGACTCTTATCAACCCTGTATCTAACTGCAGAGTTTTTAGGGAAAAAAAACCTGAATCAACCCACTGTATGCTACCTACCAAGCAGACAGAGAAAGTTAGCAGCTAACCCGTGGGACTAGTGGAGCATTTAGCAACATTTAGAGGCTAAAAAAACAGAAATTTTTCAAAAGATGTTAGAGATTTTGCTGTTTATTAGCACACTTCCTATAACAGTGAGACAATAATATGTTAGTTCAAATTTTGTTCATTCTACTGAAGTGCTATGAAAAAATGCCAATGCTCTACCTGATATCACAGCTGAAATGAGCATAAAGCATTTAATAAAAATTGAACAAAGCGAACTAAGCAATGTAATAATGTTTCAGTAAGCAGGATCACCATGAATCCTCATGTACAAGAGCAGAAAAGTATTCTTATCTCTCGCTGTTACCTTTTCCTGCCGCTGACACCTTTAATCTAATATCTGCCAACTATAAAAGCCCGATGCTCTGTCTCGTAAGCTGCTTCACTGTACAGCAGCATATTGCCTCACAGTGTGATTTTACCTGTGGCAATGTGTCACTTCCTCCATGCCTCTCAGGGATTCAACATAATTGCATTCGTTATCCAATCTACACACCTACCTCCTATTGTAAGTTCCAGCTTGACCCAAACATCATCCACAACACAACACCCTGGGCAATTGTAATTGATGTGCACTTGTTCTTCATGTTCTTTGGCAAATACGTCCTAATAGAGCGGGACAGCTCGAGACCTCACTGTAATCACAAGTGTTTAGCACTCATTCTTTGTACTCTCTTCATCTCCACAGTTAATTAGAATCAATAAACATGGTGAACAAACAAGAGTCATTAGGAC
Organism: Sciaenops ocellatus; assembly: GCA_033000465.1. NCBI lineage: Eukaryota > Metazoa > Chordata > Actinopteri > Sciaenidae > Sciaenops > Sciaenops ocellatus. The sequence goes on along the minus strand of CP136884.1, from coordinate 4,394,520 downwards.
TCACTATCTGCTTCCTCCCTAGGCAAAAAGCCTATAGGACAAACCAGCATTTAGAAATGCTCTCAAGCTCAGTGCTGGATTCTTGATATATATATAGTGAGCGCGGCATCAAGAATAAAAATCCTTTGAAATTGCTATGAAGCTTTTGAAGCCTATGTCCCACTGCTCAACGCTCTCAGGGTTTTCATCTCTCCCCATCTCTCCTCATTTGCTGAGGAGCTCTCAGGGCCTCACTGAGCAGCTGTAATGAACTCCAAGGAAAAGACGTCCACAGAGAGGAGGACTGCATGGACAGCCAGGCAGGAGTAGTGCTGTACCGCATGTACCGCGTTACGCAAGCACGCTGCTCCGAGTGATCTACAAAGTTGTAGTAGTGCACCGAGGCTTGTCACTCATTTTCTAAGACGTCCTTAAAGTCTTTCACCGCCCATGAAGTAATCCTAAAAGATTTTAAAGGGAGAGATGTGTCATCGCAGGGGTCTGTTCTGGCAGCTCTATCCCATAAAGTAGTCCCTTCCCCTACTGCGCTTCTACTTGCAATGGGTGTTGTTCATTTTCTATCTGAGTGGATTTGAAGGCTGAGTAGGCCACCCACCAGCTTGTGCGCAGCAGTTGGTGGAAGTCTTCAGGAGGAAAAAGAAAAGACTGACAAACAAAGAAACACTCAACACCAGCATGGGAGATGGCGGGGTCAGAAATTAAATGTTTTATCAGGCTGATAAACAGTGATACTGTAAACTAGCACCAGGACACAGACTGTTGTAATGAGACTATTCAGGAAAATGGGCTTGGAGAGTTGTGGTCTGATGAAGGAAAGGTGACTTCAATAAAAACCCTTCAATTTACCCAAAAGATGCCGACTTCCATTTGCGACAGGGGTAACTTCTTCTACATGGAGGGGCAATAAGGTTTAGAGGAATCTCTGAGACTTCTACGGGCAATGAGGCGTGTCGCCTGCAACATAAAAAAAGAGAGAGGAACATTGAAGCAGTTCATAATGCACATTTCAAGTTCAAAACAATAAAGTATATTTTTATTCAGACTGCAGGTGATGCATGGATAGAGTGTTTTTTCTGTTGGAGCATGAATGGCACCGTACTGTACACCAGAGAGGAGGTCCGTCACCACGCTTACTCCCACTGAGTTGAAGGCTGCATTTGGCAGAAAGAAACATTACCTCCATCCACTGCCCGCAGCATTTTACTGCCTTCAAATCAAGGCTGGGAACTCTCATATATGCATTATCACAACGGGCTGAATCAGCACACCAAGCTCAGTGCCAGGTAGCAGAGAGAGGAGGAAGAGGAGAGAGAGCAGGAAATTAGACATGATCAGAATGTACCAAGCCGAGTGTAATGTGAGACGACAAGAGAGGCTGTGGAGAACAGATATGAACAGGAAGGAAGCACAAGACAAGAGGAAGCAGATTAGAATTACTTTGTGTTATCTTACTTGTTAGCATAATGACCTTCCCGGTTCAAATCTCTGAAGTTCCAGTACAGGAATTTCCAACAATACATGTTGTCACATTTTAACAGACAAATTACAGTTCTGCACAAAACACAGAAACAAAGAGATAAAAAGTGTCTGAAGTACATATTTTAATTAAGGTGAGCGTGGGAAGCGGAAACAAAGTGATGATCGAAGTTCTGCTATATTCTGTACACCTGAGTAAACTCACACACTGAATCATTTGATACATATACATGTGTATATACATATATGTTCTCTACAACAGTGAGGAGATTTATATCAGAGCATTAACTGCAGAGCTGGAATGAGGACATGAACAGCTGACTCACAACACAACATGACCAACACATCTACAGCTAAATGATTTACACTGAGTTTGTTAAAGTCATATGCAAACACAGATGTGTAAAATCAACAATTTATGTTTACATACATGCTTTTTTATATTTTTTTACCCACAGCAGTCAGGTGCAGTAAACAATGAGCATGCTGCCATCTCAAGATCATACACGGTTATTTTTGATGTTTTTAATGTTTTGATCATAGTTTAGTCATTCACATTGACTCAGACCACTGACAGCCATCTGAGCAAAATAGGATATTTTTTCCTACGACATTAAGGATGTAAAGTTTTTTCAAGTTCTAATATTCAATGATCTGGCATTTATTTTGGCAGGACAACAGTAACCTGTCAGTGTTTACTGATTTATCACCACTATGGTTCTTAAGTTTACTCGACTAAAGTGACTTGAAATATTGTGATCATGGTTACAGGAAACTAAACTAAAAACAAACAAAAGTTTCATTTGTAATTCGTAACCTCCCACAGCGACCCCCTCCCTTCATCGTGATATACCAACATCTCACTTTGCTTGAGAATACAGTCAGTCCTACACGAGAGGTCAAGAAAACAGAAGAACACAAACTCAGGTCAATTTAAGCGTTACAGCAAATGCTGGCATTTTGTGGCGAGGGGAGATAACTTTTCATCAACTTTGTTTGGGACTGAAGCTGTACAAATAAGTACAAATTACCCCACAAGCAAAGTGCAGGCAAAACTTTACTGGACAAATAGATAATGGCACAAGTCACCAAGGGCAAGAGGGAGGGGCAGGACATGGGCGTGAGGGTGAATGGAGGACTGGCCATAAATAAACCACCTATACATCTTCTCTTGGTGCTTAATTGCGGCAGCTGGCTGAGTAATGGAAGAAGCAGCCACTTGTCATTGAAGCATCCCCCAGTGAGGACTGATGCCGAATGGTACACTAGATAATGTGCTGCCTGTGGTTGACTTTGGCCTGGTCAGCTGACAGTACTGAGGCCAGTCCTACTGTATGTTCACAACCTTCAGCCAACATCCTGTCAGGCAGAGATACCTGGCAAAGTGCATTTAGACCTTCGCAGGTTTAATGTGTTCACAGTGAAGTGCTCTGTGCTCTTTACAGGGACAAAGTAAATCCTTGCAAAGTCATTGATTTTTTTTTTTCAAACGTATTCTTTTCTAATAGCAGCAACAACAGCGCCTGTGTCTGATACACACACACACACACACACACACACACACACACACACACACACACACACACACACACAAACACACACACGCGAGCATCAAAACAATCACACAGAGACAGAAACTTTCAGCTGTCATCAGAAGAACTCTGCAAGCAGCGGGCACAACTGCAAAGCTGAAACCCAGATCGCTCACATCTGTCGGGGACTTTACTGCTCGTCATCTGGGAATTAAGAAGCATTTAAGTCGGTCTTGACGATCTCATAAACCTTCAAGGTGGACAGTCGAGGGACCACTAACTTCAAGAGGGTTGGTAAAGGCTGATATAAAAAGGAGCATTAAGAGATCACAGTGATTAGCCTGAGAAAAGAACAAGACAGGACTGTATGTGGGGAATAACAACGATGGTCGAGCCTTGAAGGGATGATGACTTGCAGAGGAATACTGTGGGTTTAGTGTGATCAGACGCTCTTGCCAACAAGCACTGGCACTTTGGCCAACCCCTTCAAGAGGCTCCACTTATTTTAACTTTTTGTGATTTATGAGGATGATACAGGCCAAGAGCAGGATAATGTTTTTTTGTGCTAACACACCATATTTTCTGGATTAAAATGAAAATATATTTTGGAAATTGGGCCCGTTTGAATCTTCCATGAAAGAACTCCATGATGTACTTTTAAAAAACTAATCTGCACCACAACAATGGAGCTCTATGACTTTGGATACACACACTGTACTTGTTAGTTGGATCAATTCATTGTTTGTTTCAGTCTTAGCATGAGATTGTTGACTACGGTTAAAAATATGGACTCTCACCAATTGATTACATCACAGTTAGCATGCGTTCACTTCTCTCTTTAAATATAGTTTGAAGAAATTTAGGACGACATTTCAGTAGAAGCAAGACAATAGACAGCTATCCAGCATACAGGCCTGCTGCTGCTGCAGTGGGTTTAGGTTAACGATAAAAAGGCAGGTTTAGGTGTATTTCAGGAATAATACATTTGAGATTTGAAAAATAAACTTGTGTTTAGCCTTCTTGCTTCTCTGTGGGTTAAGAAGATGTGCTGAGCTGTTTTCCACCAAATAAACACCACAATAATTTAACAATTTCCTTCTATATTCTTGCTTTCTTCCAACTCAGAACCATCTACAAAAACCAGGCATCTCCTGTCACACGCTGATCACTCATGCACTAATACCATCCAGCCTTGACTACTGTAACTAACTCTACCTAGGCATTTCTCAGGCCTCCATTTCCTGTCTACAACTAATTCAAAACGCTACAGTTCGGTTACTAAGGAAGTCCAGGAAACAAGACCAAATAACCCCCATTCTAACATTCCTACACTGGCTTCCCATTCACTTCAGAGTCAACTTTAAAATCCTTCTAATTGTCTATAAATCTCTCTGCAGCCTCTACAAATATCTCAGAACTTCACACCCCATACAGAATCACCAGGCTGCTCAGACTGTCCCAGCATGGCATGATGGGTGTACCTTGTTTGGGATAGGGTGTGTTCAGTAACGGGGCCTAGGGTCTGGAAGAGGCTCCTGGAGGCCTGCTTTCTTATGGACTCTCAGAATGAGCTAGAAGAGACTTCATTTCTTTACTTTGACTTTTGACACACATTACTTCTGACTATCATCCATAGTTTGAAGGCAGTTTTCCAGAGTGGCATGAGATGAAAAATCATGTCTCTCTCTCTCTCCTGAAATGAACTTGCGGCAGCGTTAACCAAAACAGCTAAACTTTAATTAAATGCTCATCCAAATTGCAGCACATTCAAATTACAGCCACTCTTACATCACAGCAGTAATCAGGGGCCATCAAGAAACACACCAAGTGACAAAATGCTGGAAGACAGAATGAGCACACTGAGGAATATGAGAAGCCTTTTCAACTTCGATCATTAATATGTTTGATTTTATTTGTAGCATCTTGGTGTCAGTCTTCAAACTATAAGTAAGGTGCTCAACATCAAAATGTCTGTGAACAGATAAAACAAATGTTAAAAAAGTTGTCCTCAAATACATAAGTCATGAACCCTTGAACTTACTGCATCGTGATGCAGTTCATGATGGGAAAACCCTGCGTGAAATGTAAATCTAACAGCAGCGTGCCATATGGATAAACATGCCCCAAGGACAAATGGGTTGTGCTCTTTTGCGACCCAGAGCTGCCAGTAGTAATCTCTCATCCATGGAGGTTAAGCGCAGGATGGAGATTTCCCACTGCCTGCCATATAAGCTTCCTGTTATCGCTGTAGTGCAGGTTCTCTGCTTACATAATGCCAATCTCTAAACACTCTGGCTCCCAAAACTTCTAAACTGTCAGAAGGCTGGCAAAGTGGTTTCAAGGTCTAATTGAGCTTAATAATAGTTCTTATGCTGGAAAACACACACACAGAGTCATAGTCAGTCCAGATGTGCTGCTGTGGTTTTTAGTAAATGCCCACTACTACAGTTACATGTTCTCAAAGCTTATGGTTAGTGTCATAAAGTTAGGCAGAAGTCCTTTTCCTGTTAAGTGCTTGACTTCAAGTGACAAGCATTTCTCAGAGGCATTATTGTTTGTGCTGCTGTCACAAAGATCTGATCACTTTCTGTGAAGAAATGACCAACACCTCTTGGGAAATAGGAGAGAAGAAAGAAGCTGTTCACTGAAGAGGTAAATTGAAATTGTTCTTGTTGAAATGTTATTCCATCCATTTTCCATCACCACATATCCTTATCTGGGACATGGGGGATATTTAAGATGACACTGGACAAGAGATGGGGTACACCCCGGACAAGTCGCCAGTTCATCACAGGATTGACACATAGAAATGATCAACCTGTGGCTGTGGGAGGAAGCCGGAGTACCCAGAGAGAACTCATGCAGACACGGGGAGAACATACAACCTCCAAAGAGAAAGGACCCGTTCAGCTGGGGGATTTAAACCAGGCACCATCTTGCTATCGTGCCAAACGTTTTTGCTTCACACAAACAAGTAACCGCACCAGAGGTTGGTGTTGGGGTGGAGAAAGTAATGTTAATGTTAAGAAAACATCAGGAGAACAAGAGGGGGTTTGTTAATTCATTTAGTCTATATAGTTTATATACGTATACACTGTACACTGTTCAATGACATTTCCTTCATTATCATGAATTAAAAAAAAAAAAAAAAAGCATTCGGTAACTTAAAAATGAACAAAACTTTAAGTAACTATCAGTAACAGTAACTTGGTTATCCAATGGAGTGCAAATACAGTATTCATTTCCATATGTATGCGCTTTATAAAATGATCTTTTCAGTTCAGTGAAGCTCTCCAAAATTACCATATTTTCTGAGCAAGCATAGCAAAGGCTTGAACAAGTCGTATGCTATTGTTACTTCTAGCTGCTTTAATACAATTTTGCTTAAGAAGAAGTGTCAGATGATTTTAGTATGAAAGAAATGCAAAGACAGGAAAAAGATACTAAATAACTATTAAAAGTTGTACATGTTATTTTAGTTACTACTTCTGGCCACTTGGGGAATGGACCCCATAAACAAACAAGCAGAAAAAATCGTCCTGACGTATTATACTGATCAGAAGTTTGGCTAGTACAGTATGTTAGCAAACAGTTTAGCAGAGACATTGTTAGCATTTATTCACAGCTATGTTTGTGTCACCCTCGTGAGGGTCACTCCAATATTCACTCTTTTTTAGCTCTGTTTATGGTCTCCACCAGCTCCTGACTCTTTAGCTTCTAAAACGTCACCAGCTAGTCGCTAACTGTGTCCGGCTGCTGTTTGCTGATACATACAGTACAGCTACTTTACTGAAAACATACGGCCTGCTGTAGCATGACACTGAACCGATTAGTTGATGTGCTGGAAACAAAATTGTTTAATTGTTTGTTTTAAGCTAACAAACAATTAGCTTAAAAAAATCTAACAAAACTACAGCTCCACACTCCACAGTGATAATTCGCTGTTGGTTTATCACTCAGGCTGTATATGAAAACAGGAAATATTAATGACACCAGCATGTGGAAAGTCCTGGTGAATTTAGAGTGAAATGTTCCAAACTCTGGTTAATAATAAAAAGAAAAGTTACATTCTGTGAGTCAGACTTACTTTGAACAGGACTAGAAGGGCACTTTTCTCACACAATGAGCCACTGCAGAGGGCTTGATTCAAATGAATTGAAACTTTTATCACCAAAATGGAGAAATGAATTTCGATACATCTGTATTTTTACAATGCAGTAAATCTAAATCCTAAGTGTTCAGTATTGAATAAATAAAAACTGAATAAATAAATAGTTATATGAATAGATTGTGAAACATTTGAAAAAGGAAGAAAATATTGCTCATTTTTTTTATAAAGTTCTTTGTTAGAAAGTATAACCTTCATTTCTTTTTAATATTAGAACTTTTATTTGAGATCAAAGTGTTCTTTTTCCAAAAGTATGTTTTCCTCTCACTTTTTATTCATTTTTATATCACAATATCTTTTCCTGACAGTGACATAGTCAATGGTCACTGCTCACATTTCAGCCAATCACATGCTCCCTGCTATAAAAGCTTAACAGATGCTACCAGATTTAGCCAGTTAGCTCCTGTTGCAACAACAATGTCAGGGTAACTCTAAATAATGTATCTCTTGCATCTGCTGCTGTAAATAAACAAATAGTTGGTTCATTTATAATTTGTGTATAATTTATTTAAAGGACCACTGTGTAGGATTCAGTGGCATCTAGTGGTGTTGTTGCGGGTTGCAGTCCCCTCTACTCAGAAATGTGAAGGAGATACTAGGGTGGTTGCAAAACAGCTTATCTAGAGCCAGTGTTTGTCTGTCCTGGGCTACTGTACAAATGAAGGTTCAACATGGTGGACTTCATGGAAGAGGACCTGTGGTTTCAGAGAGTTACAAGGGTCTGTAAATGCAATAAAAAGAATTTATTGATATTAGAAAATGTAATTTTTACTTTTGAATACTTCATATCAATGGATGTATTGAATAATTTACGTGATATATGCATACACATACAAATCATAAGTCAAAACAGCGCTACATTTGGCTGAATTATAAAAGGTATAAGTGGTAAAATGAAGAGCTGTTTGGGAGCCGAAAGAGTTGGCTCTTCTTGGTGAGCTGAGTCAAATGATCTGGCTCACTAAAAAGAACTGAAATTCCCATCACTATCCTGCACTGCTCTTCCCAGAGATCATCTGTCAATCAAACAGTGACATCTTTGGACTTGTTGTCAGTTTGAGTGTGTAAGTCACACTCTTTTCTTTGTGGTTTCTCAATCGCTGCTTTCTCACAACAGTTACCGCCAGGGAACAGCACAATAGACATTTACTTAAATGTCATGGATCAATACTTTGCATTGTAATACAACGTGACACCTCTGGAATATGAGAACAAATATGCTGCTGTGTGTACATGTGAGTATTTCATGTTCAGCTGCTACAGTGGAAACATGTTGAAAATGACATGTCTCGCTTCACACTGCAGCCTCAGGAGCGGTGAACACAGGTTGTGTCGTGTGTCAGTGCTGCCGCACTGACTGTGCACAAGAACAATCATTTGCATTTGGTTTCCTGAGGGAGGGAGAAGGGGTCAGGTTTCAGGGGTGATAGTGTTGGTGAGGAGTCAATACGGTACACTCCCTCTCTTAATCAGCACAACACACCAAGGTCAGTTCAACTGGAAACACAGTCCTATGCTGCTGCTGCTGCACCGCCGCCACTCCAGCACCACCCATCAGGGGCTCAGTGCAGCTTCCAGACGAGGAAGAGATAAAACACAAACACAGGGAGCGTCTGAGCCTCGCTATAACACACAGCATTGAGCTGGTGTGCGACTTTTTTGTGTGACTTTTTCTGTTGACACAAATCCCAGGGACAAAAACAACCCCCACCTCTTTATTTCCTCCTGATGGATGAGTAGCGTGTACTTCCTGTCTGTTATGTAACACACAGTCTGCCCTGTGCTGTGCTTCTCAGAAACAGGTTTAAGCGGTATTGCTTTATATGACGTGGAAATCCAAATCTTCCTCTTTTCGCTGGATACACTGCATCTTGTCCCCGGCTCTGTAAGCGCCCCTGCACATGGTATTATAATTGTCTAATGCTGGATATCCTAAGTACTTATGAATATTATTTTCTTCTCAAAGAACAACGCGCCCTTGCCTTTGCACAAACAGTCATGGAGGATACAGTCGAGTCCTGATAGGTTCGTAAAGTTGTTGTGCACTGATTATGACAAGATCAAACAATTATTTTCTCCAAAGGAGAAAATTAAACAATGTGCGTACAAGTGGCGATCTGAGAGAATTAAACATTGCCCGACAATATCATGTTGACAGAATCCAATTAACCTTCGCTGCTTCAGTGTGAGGCCCTTGCAAATCGGCTTTGCTCTATAGCGTTCTCCCTCTATCATTCTCTCCATCTCATTTCTCTCATCAGCATCACATCAATGAAGTCTACAGAGAGATATTTATAAGCTTCTGTAGTAAATACAAAGATTTAATTACTGATGGTGCCCACTGCTCAGCTCATGTAATGAGGCCTGCCTTAAAAAAAACACAGAGGCTACCTTGCGATTAATTATTGCAGTTTATTGCGCCTCTGAGCGCAGAGTGCTGGGAACTGTGTTAGAGGGAACGTTGTTTAACCGGGCCACTTCGCTGCGCTGTGCATTGCCACCACCAGCAACCGCAGGCTTTGTGCTGATAGGCTGAACAAACCACTTCACAGTATGTTCATGGCCTATATCTCCTTTTCCCCGAGGAGCAGATCAAGGAGCGGAAAAACAAACAGGCCTTGTAACACATAGCATAATCAGAAACGTGGAGCCCTGTCTGGCCATACAATTCCTGAAGGACAGGCTGACATACTGGAGGGGAATGCTGAACAAAACAGTATGTGGTAAAGCCTCATCCCGCTCATTCTGCTTTTATCTGACACTCATGTGCAGAGCTGCACCTTTTTGTTCATGGACTGTTGCTAGTTCAACTTTAGTGAAGGGTAAATTTGTGCCGCTGGCCCACTACAAACTTGAAAGGGTTATAAGTTGAGTTAGGTCATGTGTTACCTGTATAACACCACGCAGCTTTCTAAAATTGTGCTCTGTTGGAGTATAAACTCCTCCGCAAAAGGGATCCGGACACGTCAGGCCATCCTGTGGAGGTTGTGATCAAAACCACTTGGTTTGCTGACGAGGTTTCAAGGATGTAAATAATGATTTAAAATTATTAAAACAATCTGCTTTGCAAATATTTTATGATGGAAGAAAGGCACTCGGCGTGTCTGTCAGACCACAAGAATTCACAATATTATGTGAACGTAATGTTTCTTTGTTTACAAGAAAACTCCACAGGGCGCGTTTAACTTGCTATCCAGTTATCGGCTGAAAGCACACAGTCAGGTCACGAAGGTCTCGCTGTGTCACTTTCTGATGCGACCGCGTACAGAATATAGAACAGAGAGGAGGTGTACAGACCAGAGGCACTGGGGATCAGGTCCCATGTGTCGTCAGCTTTATGGGAATGATTGTGGCTTTGTGAAAGAGTCAACATGTGCTGTCTCAATCACTAATCAAGGACGCAAACATAATTTCCAGTAACCTATGAGGGGTGAAAATAACTAAATTCTATTGATAAAAATGGATGTGAAATAAATGGAGTGGTAAACTCTGAAGTCATTTGATTAGTTTAAAGTAGATTTGATTAAAACAGTTGTGATATGATGAAAACAGAGCGACGTTTCATTGTTTTCTCTGTCTTACATTTATGACACAAAATTGCAATTTATCATTTATGAAAAGTGGCCTCAAGGGCAACAAACTAATCACAGAAAAAATGGAAGAGATGAAATTACTCACAAATGAATGATGGATACGAAATAAAACATTTCTATCAATTCATTTTTATTATTTGCACACCATAACCATGTGCTTTGTGTTGTCTTTATAACATAACACAGCCATAATAATGTTATATATACACTGACAGTGAATATTTTGCTACAGTATGTTCAATATGAACATTGTGCATTGGCAGTGCAAATATTAAATATAAACGTTTCCTTTTTAATTATGTTCATTTTTATGGTTAAATCAGGCTACCACACGTCCATAATCACCATGATTAACAGCAATACTTGAAGATGTCATTCATCAAGCTAATTATTGACCTAAACAAACAGTTTACACAATGTATTTGTCTTCACACGTCACATGAATGTTAAAATGAACTCCATCTTAAAGCTTTCAGTGAAGGCAGCTTCACAAGAATCTTTTTTTTTTTTCTTATTACTATGCAAATGTTCATGCGGTTCAGGAATCTAATAAGGTCTGTGCCATTATAGTGAGAACCTTCAGTGTCGAAGAACTTTCAATCACGCATTGTTCTCTACTGTTTCACCCCGATGAGCACTAAAACAGCAGCTTATTGTCTGTCAGCCCTGGGATATTGACTTACCCAGGTGTGTTGGTGCAATCCATGTGAAAGCACATTAGCCACTGGCCACTACAACCCAGTTAACCTTGGCATGCGCCCTCCCACAGAATGCCATGTCAGCATACAAAACACTGCATTTCTCCCAGTGGTGCAACAATAGAGCTGGACCAGTTTCAAACTGGATGTCGGCTGCTTTAACACATTAACCCAGTGTGGGTTGATGTTTGAAAGCAGCCAACATGCCTGGTTCAGCTCTCACCCACGGGGCAAGGAGGCAGCAGGAGGCCAGAAGAGGAAGGAGAGGTTAAGGGTAAAGCTGCTGACAGCTCACCTGCTCAATGACATACCTGGAACACCAGAGGGTCCTGTGGGACTCGATGCTTGAGAGGCAAGGGTGGAAATACACCACTGATACTGTATTATAGGCCTACAACTACATACACACACACACACACACACACGTATATGCACAAGCCCACATGTACAAACACACATGCAGCAGGCGTGTTTACGAAGTCTGTGTCAAGATACAGCTGATCCAACGAAAAGAATGTGCCCTTGGCTGACCAATATTGGTTTCAACACTTATATTAGCCAATCAGTGTTCTTTATTCACTTTGTTTAATGACATTTTAGTATTGTAAGACTACTCTTTCATATTTGCTCCCCTTCAAAAAATGGATCAGTAATATTTGCACATTGTCACTTGACTTCTGCTGCTTGACGTCATTGAGTAAAGATCATTATGAAATCAGCATTAGTCACAGAAGAGGTGCAGGATTTGCCATAAATACTGAGCTGCAGACCTTCATTCATTTTGAGTGAAGTATTCCTGATTCAGCCATTCATGAAAAGTGGAGAGCTAAGTCATGCCTTCGCTGTCCTAAAAAAAAGAAAAAGAGCTTGCAGAACACTACTGATTTGAAAGAGAGTATACAATGCTGAGTGAAGTGGATATACTCCATATACTTGTGTATACCTGCACTTCACCATTGAGTGTAGGTGTTTGACTGGATAATAACATAACAATTCTATTGAGACAACTGGAATATTGTGTTGGCTTGAAAATAAATGCTGACAGAAAGCACAAAATATCACTATCTGCATGTTGTGTTGGCTTTAAAGGTGCATCAATATATCTGCAATATATGCTATATATATTCAATATATTTTGTACCACTTGGGTGCAGCCCAACAAGCTTAAAACGCCACATGTGACATATTATCACTGCATAAAGCACTGCAAAAATCTACTAGCTCTGACTAACTTTGTCTGCTGTTCAGTGCTGGGCAGTTAACAATGTTTTTCTCAGACCTTAAGCAGAATTTGTAGACTGTAAGACCAAAACAATGTGCTAAAATAGCTTAAAAAGTACTGTACAGTTACAGAACTGAGTGGCACAACCACAAGAAATGAGCTCCATCACATCATCTGGGTAGCTTAAATGCATGGATGTGAATGTCTGTTGCAAACAAAAGACAAAAATGCTTCTCTGGCAGGGTGGTAAAGCAATTAAAGAGCAGAAGGTCAAGGCTAAAAAGCTGCCGTATAGAATATTATTGTTGTCACTGAAAACTGCATGATATAAACTCCAAAATGAATCCATTCCTAAACCTCAACATATACAAACATTAAAGGTTTTAGAATTCTGAAGCATTTGACTGCAGGTCATATTCACATGCATTATTATTGAGCGTTGCCATTTTACCTCCCCAACAAAGGCAGCAAACAAAATTAGAGTTTGCTTCTTGGGGCTCTCATTAAATTGCCATGAAGAGGCAGCAGGAGTTTTGGAGAGCCTTATGTGAAAGCAATGAGGAAAGGAGTAACAGCAAAATGTCAAGAGAAAAATGAAAGAAGGAGGACCAGCCTCATTTTCATATAGTGCATTACAGGAATGATGTAAAACTATTTGTCTTGCTGAGTAATGTCGCAACAAAAACCTGCTATACCGACCAGAGACTCTGCAGTGTAATGCATAGTTTTTGGAAAGAGCACTGAAACACTGTTAGAATAGCATTCAAAACACAAACAACACAGACAAAGAACCATGGTCACATCCACACCTATGGGTTATTTAGAGTCACCAATTAACCTGCATGTCTTTGGACTGTGGGAGGAAACCGGAGAACATGGAGAGAACCCACACAGCCCCAGTCGGGGTATGGACCAGTAACCTTTTTGCTATAAGGCAACTTAACAGAAGTCAATAATACTATGAGAACCACATACTGTATGATCCTCTGACTTGACGGTTATGAGGTCAATTCATGCCACAATACAAACTAGATATTGACTATTGACAATTGACTAGAAATAAGAGTTTACACATACAGTACTTGATTGGCAAATGCAGCACCTTGTCAGGAGGCCAACCTGAAAAACTATTTCTGGAAACTATTAATTAAATATAATGTTGAGTCAGGTTAAGGTTTTGTGTTGCTTGAGCCCTTTGTACCATCGCAATGGTCACATTGAAGTGAATGAGATTTAATGTCACTCTGAACATGATGCCACTCCTGTAGAAGTACAGTACTTTGGTAGTGGCATTAGACAATATGTGATTTTAATCCAGCTGGAAATGTCTTGGAAGTTGGGCTGTCAATAATAATAATAATAATCATCATAATAGTAATAATAATAATAATAATAATAATAATAATAATAATAATAATGTGTATTAATTTCATACATAGAGCACAGAGCACTGATATTGTGCTTCCATTAGCTGATTGGTATCAGTTAGCCCGGTTCAAGCGTTCTCACGACTCCCACATCATACATTTATTCAGCGATTCAAATCGATCTGGACCATCTGTGATCATTGATGTGAACCCTCCATTTCAACACAGTGGGCCAGGATTGGGAATTAAACCTCCCTACATAGTTAGCTAGCTACATCAATGGAGAAGATACAGAATATATAGTGTGTAATTAGTGAGATGTTATGGCCGAGGGGGAGAAAACTTCTGCTGGATAATAGTGACAGAACAGAACAACTTCCATGTCGACTGAAAATAATGCCAGCGTTACCTGTTGGTTCAGGCAACAACAACAACATCAAGGCACACTCAATTGCAGGTTAAATGAATGAAGTGAAACAAAATGGCAGATCAGTCTCATTAGGCTAGGTATCAGCTGCTTCATTCATGACTCACAATCACCGGTTCATTCATCAGCTGACTAGTAAAATCCAATCAAACAGTACCAGTGCTCCCATTGTAACCTGAAAATTCCTATTTTCACACCCCTGATATGAGCATGCTATTGCTGCTGAGCTGCCTCCTCCAAACTTTACCCTCCCACTCCTATTGTATCCTATTGTGTAAGTGACTTTTGTTGCTTTTGTGGAATTTAATGGTTATGTGTGTGTTTATTATCAGGGATTATTTCTTCCAGCTGAGTCCCACTCGTGACTCAGAGAGTCTTTTCTGTCAATTCTGGCTGTACCAATATTTTGTACTGTACAGCCAATTTGCTAACAGAGAGGAAAATTACCACAACCCACCTGCTGGTAAATATTTGAATGCAGCTTGTGTAGAAGCCTTTGGCAGGACACCTGCAGTGCGGCCATTGTGTCATTCTGGCAAAACTGTTGCTGAATTTTGTAATTTGCTAACTTCTGTGGCCAGTGGACAAAATAGTCATTTCACTGTCAGTGACTTACTCCCACTGAATGTGAGCCTCCGCCCTGCATTCATCAGTATGCTGTCCTACGGTTACATTAAGACACCGCTACAATAAAAAAAAAAAGGTCTTATCCAGGAGCTCTCAGTAAGACATTGCTGACACAATTGAGTGTGGGTGCCTCACACAGGGGTCAGCGGTGGAGATGTGAAGTGGAACAGCGCAGCTAAAAGTCATCTCTCTGGAGCCCCCCCCCCCCCCCCATTATTCCACACTGTCCGTTGCTAAAGTGGGGCTTCTGTTTAGAGCTGAGGTAATTCCATTTTTCCAGCACTATGAAGTTCTGTCTGTTATTGCACTGAAGGCTGTTACACAGCTTCAATATCCTTCCAAAGCATAAGCTCATGAGAGTTTATCCTTGACCCGATAAAGAAAGAGAGGCTTTACTCTGTCAACAATTCAATCCTGTAATTCTTTCCCATTTCATAGGCTGATGAAATCTTCTTTCACTGTGCTTTCATTGTGCCTGCGTCTTCACAGAATTATGCACTCTGCACAAGGCCTCAAGTCTATGCTGGGTGAATGTAATATCACAAACAGTGAGTGGTGTCGTGCAGGATGTATGCAGCTATATATAGCTGTATACCTTCTTATTTTTTGGTCGGCATTGCATATACCCACTTCTAAATCCCCTCTGATGGGCATCATTCAGGTTCTGAAAGACTTTTTTTCTCATGGATGGCCGTATTCCCCCTCTGATTGGCTACTGGCTGCCTTTGTTGGTTTGGTGGATTAGGTTTAGGCATGCTGAGGCAGAGCTGGGTGGCTCTGTACGCTTATTACGTAAGTTGTGTATGGCATGGTATTGCAAATTACTCATTCTTACATATATGCGTGCACAAAATGAAACTTCTCCTGTGATGCCACCATCATAGACGCAGTTTTTAAAACAAGGTAATAATTATGTAATCTGTTAGTCAAGGTTTAGTTACAGACCTGCACTAAAACAAGTTGGAAAGTAATGAATGACACTGACTATTGATTCAAGTTTTAAATTAAAATGTCAATTCCCTTGGCATACTGGGAAATATGGATGCACATCTCTCAGTAAATAATAAGCATGAAGTATTCAGCCAAGTCATAGTATGAATAGTATTTTAATATGAAAATGTATGCAAAGAACTCCCACACACTGTCTCACTGTTGAAAATACTTACTGATTACACTACGTTTGAGTCTGTCTATGGCAGCATCCCAACACACAGGAGCAGCCTTGATCTTTCAATCAACCAATCGTATATGGAAGTGTTGTGATGCCGCCCATACACCTGATGAAGGTAAATATATAAAAATAGAAAATAGACTTCTTCAGCGGTAAGTGAGACAGTGTGAGGAGTTCTTCTCATTGTTTTCAAGTTGCACTTTCCTCCAATACACCTGTCACACATTCAGATATGCAGTTTTTTAAAATATATATATATTGAATTTGATTTAAAAGGGAATCTGGGGGAGCAGCAGAAGTTAAGTGACAATGTACAAATACTACTGGCCCATTTTTGGGTGAGCTAAGAGTAGTCTTACATGTCACTGTTCATGATGCAGGGTGTATACTTTGCTGGACGCTCCACTTTAAAAAAAAAAATTGGGGCATAAAAACACACTTCTCCAGGCACAGCTACACCACCACCTACACTCAAACCAGAATAATATAATGGTATTAAATAAAATCCTCCTGAGCTCAGGATAAAAATGAATTACGAAAAAATGCATTAACTTAAAAGCAACGTTAAAAAGCAACACTACAGTATGCATTCAGACTCAGTAACGGTCATATTAGAAGTTATACTACTATCTAGCTGGTGTGTGTTTCCAGCTTTATGTTTATCCACTTCTATCTGCTGTCAGACCTGCAGCCACACAGCCACGTCACAGCCCTGTCCAGATGAAACATCTATCACTGTGATAAGTGTGATGCAGCCCGGCGAGTGACTTCTAAAGAACAAGGTGTCCACAGTGTCTAACTCCTGTGTCTGCCAGAGATGGGCCTTCAATTCATCTCTCTGCTCTGACATCTTTGTCTCAAGACACTGTGCAGTGTCCTCGCCACACGAGGTGGTCAGACACATTCAAAGCCAACGCCACAACAGTCTGTCAGCTATTATAGGCTTTGTTGGGACCTCTGAAGAATCTAAATATTGATGGTTTCGCAGTTTAAAATGGATTTGGAGATTGTTTTCACATTTATTCTGAAGATTTGAGAGTGTCTTGTCAGCATATTTTAGAGGCATATTAATATCCATGGTTTTGAAACGAGATGTTCAATCACATATGGATGTTGGGGCTGTGTGCATACATTTGTCTCATCTCATTCCCAAAAGCAGCTAATGGTGTGAAACAAGTGATTTTAAGCTTTAATGACTCCCTATACAGCCCTGCCTCAGCTTATCATGCCTGCTTCTCAGAATGTAACTCATATAGTGTAAGAAGAGGAGATATGTACCCATGACTGGGCAAAGTACTGGTATTGTGACCACAAAACAAGAGAGGACTGCCTATTTGACAGCCCCGGAGAAAGGATTTATCAAGCAAAGATGAGAATCAGAGAGGAGACACTGTAGGAAGCACTGTAAGATCTCGCTACTCCTGGAGGAGAACAATGATCTTATGTGGATCGGTTGGAACTGACAGGTGAGAGGGAGCAATGCCGCAAAAGTCCAGAAGTGTTCAGGGAAAGCTGATGAGTTTTTGTTAGACGACATGTTTCTCAGAGTGTGGAGAGAAAAAGTCTACAGTATGTTTACAGGCAGAATAATGAGGACGTACAGTATGCAGAGAAATCTGGGCAGCACATACCTGACACCTCTCGAAATTTTGCTTTCGGATCTGTGAATGACAAACACATGAATCAGGAGAGGAAGGGAACTAAAACTGGAATACTGACCTACTTTAAAAAAAAGGTCTGCATCTGTTTTGTAGCCTGCATATTTTGCCAGGATGATGGGAACCTAAGTCCAGTTACATCAGAAAGTCATGATGATGCACTTCTGAGCAGGTCAAAATGAGACATGAAACTGCATCGACAGCACGAAATTACATTTGGCTAAATAACTGTCTCATACATAACTGAAGGCAGTTCAGTGCAAAGCTAAGCTGCCAATTAAACTAGTGAAACTGCCTTCTTTGCTTTTCCAGACCAGCAGGTCTAGGACAGTTAAATCCCAGCGGCTGGCAAACAGAAAATCCGACCATCAGAGGCAGACCATCAGAAATTCAACACACAAGTTTCTACACACACACGCACATTTATTTTAGAACTCTGCTGTAATGCTAATTTACAAGCGGTCTAAATTATGCACAAGATTGACTTTAGCTGTTCCTTGGCACTCTCAAAATATGCTTGTGATACCTCAGAGCACTTTTAACCTACATCAAACCAAAACGTGACGGGGAACCTGTTTCCCTCAGCTCCCCAATTTTCTCTAATCCTGATCTAGCTGAGAAGATTGATATGTAAATCAAAAAGAGTTGGCAGATGCCTTTTTCTGCATTTTTGTCTCAGTGCAGCTGCTTTTGTGGGAAGCCGGCGTATAAACCTCGGCTTAAAACACAGGAAATTACAAGCTGCGTAAAGCAAAATGACCTATTTGGTTCTTTAACCTTGGGCAGATGTGCAGCCAGGCGTGTTTGTATTGACAGATGCCATCATGACTGCGGGTCACAGCAGTTTCTAAAGAATGTCATGTCAGAGCCCAGTGGTCACGTATCTGGACAAATCCGTTAAATTCACTGCAAAGATGAAGGTGGAAAATTCCATCCTTTAAAAGGGTACCGCTGTCTGTGACGTCTGTCAGCTTGACGAAAGGGACTCTTTCCAATTTAGCTGGTTTTGAACCATCTGAGAGAATGTAACCAGTCAGCCTTAATAGGTTTGACAGACTCCTTCATTACACCCAGGTTGTCTATCATAACCCACCACATCCAGCTAATAGGGCTCTTGTCTTTTCTCACTCTCCCTTCAGCAGAAAAGTGTCAGATTCTTGGCTCCCGGCACTCAATACACAACTAATGAGAGTGATCTATCAGCTGTATTGAATTCCAGTCCATACAGGTGGGTGAAACAAACGCTGGCAGAGGTAGCGCTCTGACACCTTCATCCATGCTGTGTTTTTCCAGACGAAGCTACCGGAGCGTAACAAATCCTTTACTAATGGCATAATGCTATCCCGTCTCTACAAAGCTGCTTTGATGAGACACTGAACTCGATGTTCTACTTGGTCACTACTGTTTTCAGATGACATGCAGAGCAAACACATTGAGGCCAGTGCTTTGGGGCAATGAGGGTGGGGGGAGCGGAGTGGAGTGGGATCAGAAGGAGCAAGGTAAGCAAGAACTGATTGAAAACAAGACGACGTGCCCAAAGGAAATCATAAGCTGTCAGTGTGAGACCAGCAAAAAGATTAACCTGTCCTTTGTCAAAAGCAAAATCAATGGCCGATCATAAACAACGAGACTGCAGCAGGAGGAGCTCTGACTGGAAGCCTTCGGCCTTCTGAGCAGCAACGGGAGAGAAGAAGAAGAAGAACACGAGACTCCCCCTTTAAACTAACTGACGAGTGGCAAAGATAAGAGAGTCGCAGGCACAGTTGCAGAGATTAAGATCAGTGTCCTGATAAAACCCAGTTAATGATATCATCTGAGGATGCGAGATAGTTGAGCCTTCCTCAGAATTTGCCTCTAGTTACCAAACAGTCCACATTAGAATTGAAGTGCTGAGCCAGGGTTATCAGTGCTGGGAAATGATGGCAGCAGCTCCTGATGCACTATGCTGCGAGTGGGTGGAGCCCATGGAGCATAACTTAGTTATGGTACATATTGAATGCTGCCGTCTGGAGAGTTGCTGTATAATTATGAATTTATCCATACAAGTAGGGACTGGATCACATTTTACTCTCCAAGGGTATTACAATTATTATTACACCATCAGAGTCTATAATATAAGAGCAAGTTGTGGTTTACTTGTTAAATCTTGACATTTTCAAAGCCTGCAAATAAAATATTAAAGAGTCAAATCGCTCAATTTACAAAAACACATTTTTCTCACCTACCCCTGGAGCTATGCAGTCAAACAGACAGAGCTGATGTTATCCGTTAACATTTTAAGATATATCTGAGATGTTTGCCTCAATCCCAATACATGGTAGGCAAATGCATTTTTGTTTCTCAAAGCACTAAAAAGGTACATTTAAGAATTCCAAAAGCAAGGTATCTTTCCAGAAACACTGCACCACTTGGTGTCTGATCAAATCAGAAAGGGGCACAAGAGAATTAGCCTGGAACACGCTAGAAAGGAAGGAGCATGCTAGCACTTACCAGCCACAATAGCTCACAACATAAGCGGGATAGCTCACTTGGTATCTGGACAAAAAGTTGACAGAGTTCATTCAAAAGCTGCATTTAAAGCCTTTTTTATTGAGCAGTTTACTCTAACAGATGGTGGTTACCTAAAAGTGGATGTACAACACAGCAAATATGATATGATATCTTCTGATTTTCTCTTGTTCTGTTCCTTCGATTGTCACTGGCTCAAACTCGCTCAGATTTATGCATAACTGAATCTAATACTGTTATGTGAACGTTAGGAGTTGGGCTCATCAAGATAAACACTAATTCTCCAGCCGGGTGCCATTAAAGCATTACAGAAGAAGAGTACATAACGAGCTGTGGAACCATGTGGAAAATGTGATGGAAATACGACATTTATGTTTGTTTGATGTATTTCTTGGAGGAACGTTGCAGTCTCATCACTCCACACAGAGCTGATTTTTCCATCTGCTGCTCTTTTCTGTCCAGTCAGTGGAGCAGAAGTCACATGCTTCATGTATGTCCTCATTTATTCACTAAATGTGTTTCCATTTAGCTTTGCTTTGAATTTATTTTCTCATTTCTGGTGTTTACACTCTGTTTTTTTAATTCTGAAATTAAAAATACATATAAAAACAGGTGGATTGAAACACACTGAAGTGGTCTGATCTGTTTTCATACAGACTAGAGAAAGTAGTACCACAGTAAACTGTTGGCAATAATGTCTGTGGATTATTCTATTATGGAGTAACAGGAATGCTTTTGCATTGTTTTCATGTGCTTTTTCAATCACCAGAAATTAAATCTTCACTATAATAAGGTGGAGGAAGAAATCTCAAAATCTTAAAACCTAGACAGATAAAACAGAGAGAAGCACTGATACTCTTCAGGATAAAGGGCTAAACAGGAAATACACCCAGAATGGGCTTACTTCTCTTCAGCACAAATCAACACAGTGTCGCCAGCAGAAACATTTCTGCTGTATCTTCCTCTCTAATGGATGGATCCTCATAGCATGACCATTTTTGTTCAACCTGAGAGACGAAGCATGAAAAAGGGGCAACTGTAAGGGAACACGAAAGCAGGGGATGTGACAGACCATGGCCACGATGCTTGACTAATTGAAGGGAAAATGAATGATCAGGCCATGTTGCTGGAGCAGATGCTTTTTAATGAGAGCAAATTAAACAGAGTTGTAGAGTTGTTTGATATGGTATATTAACAAAGTAAGTGTATGTTAGCTGCTGATAAATAAGCTGTCAACTTGGGTGTTTTGAAATATATAATGTGGCTGAACAGCAGCAGAATAATAATGCTAGAGATTAGCACATATCAAGGTAAAGGTCAACACTGATAGACAATTTAAAGCTGCATTTGTTGATTTCTTTTTGGCCATTTTCATGCTACACTTTCTAGACATGGCATAACATTAGGATTCATTAGGAGTCCTATTTCTGTCCATCAAATGATTTTAAGTCCAATACTCACTTTCCTTTTCGCTCATTTTTTTTTTTTTTTTGTCTCCACCAACTCCTGGGGGACATATCTGGCTCTTTAGCTGATAAATGTTCCACTGTGTTCAGCTGTTTGCTGCTGGGCTGGTTATCAGCGCTTTTTGTTGAGAGCTGCTACTTGGGTCTTATTATGATTTAGTTTTGGCCATAATTTGATTAGACAGAACATTGCTCTCATGAATGTAATAGAGATATGGGAACACGGCTACATCACTAGGTATGACTAGACAAAAAACACAAAGGTCAATTGACATAGACGATTGAAAACAGGTTTTTGACAACTTTACAATTTAGCCAACTAATCCAAACCAAATTATATGGAGGTTAAATTAAAAGTAAGCCAAAATGTTGCTTAAAAAAATATAAAACAGCAAATTAGTAAAACTGGATATTCACCATGGACACCATGGTTGTAATTTTACCATTTGTCTTAATGTCTTCCAAATAAGTATAGCTAACCTAGAGGTTTGATTAAAATCAAATGATTGTCTAACTACTTGGTGTTTCCTGCCCGGTCAGACATATTTTAAGGGATGTCATGTATTCCCAGATCTTAGTAGTTAGATTGCTGAGAAAAGTAGCATCCAGTTGCCAATAGGAGTGGTGGTCATAACTATGAAAATATGAAAATAAGACTAAAGTTGTAATGAAATCCATTATGGTCTGCACATCAGATTTTCTGGGTAATCCTGTGATTATTAGATATGTTTCTTGACTCATTGGAACACATTGTAACCACATTTCTTCCACTTTCATATGAGTAATACCAAGCATTCTTCAACGATGACAAACATATCACTCTGATCTTTGTTGTTGGATTCCGCCTTTCACTTCAACTCACAAATCGAATCAAAAAAAAAAAAAGAAAACAACAAAAAAAAACCTGATGAGGAATGAATGTCTGTTTGTAGAAAAGCTGCAATACCAGTATATTGTGGCAAATGTGCCTCGCTGACAATCAACTGGGCTCCAGCAGCTGTCAGTCCAATCATAGTAAGGATTAGTATAATTAACATTTTCTAGACCCACAGAGTTTTTCAATCAAGTATAAAGTTTTAATAATCACAGATGAATGGGGCCACAGGGAATTATGCGTCACACTTGTTCAAGCACTTCTCCACAGCGCCTTAACCTTCCATCTGGAAACATACTTTATCTGAGTGAAAATTACCTACAGTCTATTTTCTGTCAATTTCAGGCTACAATAAAATAGAACTCAAACCAAAAACCAAAATAAAGTATTGCCTTGACTTGATTCTGGGCAAAGCTGGCAGAGTCACACACTAATACACACAAAATGTGGAGAATTCCCAGTAGAAGGGAATGGCAGGAATCTTGGATAGCAATGTGGGCAAATGCAATCCAGGCATGTTGAAAATGAACTGGCAGGGGGCTGCAGCCAAGCCAATTAAATGATATGAGCCTGACAATAAGTGGTTTTCATTACATGACCTCAAGAAACCCACTGCAACCAAATGTAATCATCTCACAATACACTGGTTATAAGAAACCTTCGTGCCATGACACTTTTTTAAAAACAGATTACAATTCTCATTCCAGGTTTCAACATGCAATTTCAAAGAGTTTTATAAGGTCTAAAATGTGAGAACTAAACTGCCTTTCTAAGTTTCAACAGCCATCTCAGTTTCTTGTGTGCTTAAAGCTGGGACTAGGAGAATGCAGTTTAGCTTTAGAAAGTGTGAAAAGCCAATAAATGCGACTTCTCTCATATTTCATTTCTGTTATAGTGCTATTGCTCTCCTCTGTGTGTGGGTCCCTTTGGGCGAAGAGAAGCTGTTTCCACCGGCTGCTGTAGGTATACAGCTGGTTGTCTTGAGCCAAACTTTCATTTTCTCCTCTGTTCCTGTGTCAATTATATCCTTAGTTGTTCAACCAAACGGGGTAATGAAATTAACCTATCGCACACTGGGCAATACATCACAGCCAAAGGAGACAAGCACGAGTGGGAGGGCGGCAGGCATCATCTCTATGCAGCAGCCCTGGACACAAGTTAGGACGACACTGAAGCCAATTTCAGCGATACTGACATCAAAAACTGCTAAAATCTCGACTTGATCTATCCAAACATGCAATGTATAGAATGACCATGACACCTCTTGTTCTTGTTGGAGTTGGAGTTGCAGCTGATCAATGCTGATCAATGCCAATAATTCAAATACTCCAATATAAATTGGAAGGGCACTGAGAGCTGGAGATTTTAAACCCACTCTCCAACATGTACTTGGCACAAATCCTTCCTTCCTATTTGAGCTCTAAAACTAACTTACTGACATTATCAACTGCAGAGATCTTTACAAGACCTTTTAGCTACTAAGCCTTGTTCTGAGGCCAGATATGGTGATGATAAAGCCAGGTTATTACTCCAGTGATGTGGAGGATCGTTTACTACTTCCTGATAATCATGGTTTCTTTTGCAGTCGTGCTTCTACTTGATTTATGTCTTTTTAGAAAATGTAACTACTGATGCTGTAAGCTATGCAATCAACCTGTTCATGTTGTTGTGATTCCTACTGGTCACCAATAGCAATCAATGAAAGTGTTGGGTATCAACATTAGCATTATGTTCCAGTAATGTGATTACTTCATTCAGTAATTGAGTGATTACAGTTTGAAGCTCAGTAATTACATTATGCTACTAATCCCAGTAATGCTCCGTTAATTCTTGCTGAAGGGTTGGCTTGTTTGCTGTTGGATGAAAGGTTGATATGATATATGGATGTCCCAACTCCATGTGTTCACTGGAGAGACTGATGATACTAGCTTTCATCGAATAGGATGAATATGCCTTCCAATAACTCCAGTTGTCATATTTACATTGTGGCGTCTTCTTAACTAGTTTGCTGCTGGTGGTAAGCCTGCATTCTGGACACACCTGTTTTTGTTTTTTACGACAAGTTATGACTGTCAGCTGTCTTTTTCAAGAGAAAGGGCGGTAACACTTTATAATGAGTACACACTATTAAGCATTAGTAAAGCATGAATAAATACTGACTTCATCATTTATAACGCATGAATACTCATTAGTATGTAGTTTATAAACACAGTTATAAATGTTTTACTCATCATTGATAAGCACAGTAGTTATGGATTAGTAAATACTGAATTCATCATTTATAAAGCATGTTTCTGATGTAAATACTCATTAGTATATGGTTTATAATCACAGTTATAAATGTTTTACTCTTCTGTACTAATGGTTAGTGAGTGTGTTAGTTGATGTTTTATAAAAACTCACAAATTCCATTTCTAATGGATGACCTATAAACAGTTAGTAATGCAGGAATTCATGAATTTAGGCAGTTACAAAGCACTTACTAATCGTTAATTAAGCATTTTGTGTGAGCTCATCTAAAGTGCTTCGTAGTTAATTAGTTTCTCTTTTGTCTGTTTTTATGACCTGCCTTTTGCGCGAGGTATTTTATTTTGAAAATCCACCGGATTCTTTTTCTGTGTCTGGCTTCCGCCCGCTCGATGTGCTCTGCGTTAATAAATTGACGCAGGCTGCTCGCAGCGTCCGTCAAAAATAGAACAGCCGGCTATTTCACGCATTTTTTTCAAACAAAGATTGTATTTGTCCTCCTTAAACTTTTGTGATCCACTGTTGGTGTTGGCAAGTTTTTATTCAGCTTTGTTTACCCTTGTTCGTCTTTTTACATCAACAGAACAGTTGTACAGTTACAATATGTTGGGAAGTTGCAATAAATATCAATGCAGTATGTTCTATATCCCTTTGTGTTGTGTCTCTCCTTGGTCTGTTAAGATAAGTGAAACTTTTGTGAGTCTTGAGGCATTGCCAGCCTTTAAATCTCATTCATAAATGCTTTATGGCATAGATAGTGCCCACTTTAGATGAGCTCACACAAAATGCTTAATTAAGGAGTAGTAAGTGCTTTGTAACTGCCTAAATTCATGAATTCCTGCATTAATAACTGTTTATAGGTCATCAATTGGAAATGGAGTTTGAGTTTTTATAAAACATCAACTAACACACTCACTAACCATTAGTACAGAAGAGTAAAACATTTATAACTGATTATAAACCATATACTAATGAGTATTTACATCAGAAACATGCTTTATAAATGATGAATTCAGTATTTACTAATCCATAACTACTGTGCTTATCAATTATGAGTAAAACATTTATAACTGTGTTTATAAACTACATACTAATGAGTATTCATGCGTTATAAATGATGAATTCAGTATTTATTCACGCTTTACTAATGCTTAATAGTGTGTACTCATTATAAAGTGTTACTGAAAGGGCTAAATGAATCTCAGGGACTTGTGTGATCATACTACTCCCAACACTGGTTTTAGCGTACTTCCAGTACTAATCCTTTGGTAAGTTCTTCCACAACTGTATGTTCTGTATGTTTAAGCCTTAGGTAGTTTAGTTAGATTAAATATAGTCATGCATTTTAAGTCATTATTCTCACCTTTAAAAAAAACTGTTGCAGCATAAGGAGGGTTAAGATCATCATGCGACTTCTTTGATGCACATTTTGCCAAGTCACTGCTTTTTAACTGCCAGGGAGGAGTAAAGTACATTGTTGTACAACCCTACAATCAGCCATTAGTTGGTACAAGGACATGTTCCCTCACTGACTTCACACTGACAAACGACTGCTAATTGTTCTTGATGGAGCACTCGGCCAAGTCGAGGAGCTCGCAAGTATGGTTTCAATGGTGCTGTGATTGTCGACATAAGGCTCATAACGTATAGGGAATTCATAAATGCCACTTATATAGTCTGTGTATGATACGTACGTACAGTACTAACACACACATATCCAATACACACACACATACACACACAGCATCACTACAGGCAACATAATTGAATTCCAGCACTTCTCCTTTCTGAAGATATAAATACAGTCCACAGGCCCTCTATAAACAATATTGTGAATCCTTCAGTTCAGCAATATCTATTCAAGGCAGGAGAGACACGGCAGATTCTTAGCCATAAAAAATTGATTCGTTCTTTTGTGTATTTCCAAAATGACTCATGAAATTAACCTAAAATTAAATTACTTGTGTGAAAGACAATGACTGCTAGTGGAAGAAGACTGATACAGAGCAGAGGTAAATAGCGCATTTGTTGGCAGGTAATGTACAATATTAGCCCCACACCGGCCTCAATTTGCTATCTGCATGATGGAATAAAAATGAACCCTCAGTCTTATTGGAAGATACTATCATTTCCCCTGTGGGTAGAGTACCAAACAGCAATGTGGGCAGTCTGCCAACAGGTAGTGTAGGTGTGTGTACGTGTCCGCATGAGAGGAGGTGGAGGGAGCGCAAGCCCAGGATGCGGAGTTACATTTGGACGGTTGCACTCAAGCTGAACTCTGTGGGCTCGGGCCAGACAAATATGTTCACAGAGTGCATGACTTATGCACTCTAGTCCTCCTGTGTAAAGTAGAGACCACTTCAGATGCACTTCTGCAGGCCAGATTGGCCCTCTTAGTCCGATCTCTCTGTGTAGTTGGAGCTCAAAGGCTTCTAACAGTAACTTGCTAACTGAGGTGCAGGCGGAGTGCAGACTGAAAATTAAAATTACGATGAATCAGGAAACGCAAGCATCAAATTAGCAGAATGACATTATTCCATTCTGGTGTGGTTTAAATACAACGAGACAACGCAACAATGGATCTACATGAGTGTGTCCACGATTTGAAGGCAACTGCCACAAAGGCAGCACACAGCATGTGTGTCATGTAATGTCAAGTGGATTTTTATTGATTCCTTGGCATATGACCATCATGTGACAAATCTGTGTGTAAACACTGCACACAGTGAAAATCACATACAATTTTTGAACATATTCCTTAATTTTCTCACTCACCTCTAAAAATATTGAGCCATACAGAAGATTTTGGCTTTACTTGTTCAGGTTTTGAAACACTGTATTCATCTGTGAGATTTCTGTCACCAGCTATATACAATGGAGTTAAATGCAACTTGGTCTGTTGTGGTTGCAACAATGAAAAAATGAATTTCTAGAAAAAGTGTCCCTATTACTCCTGATAAATCACAGAGCAAACAAAGTTCCATTCACCCCCATTGTCTTGGGGTGGCAAAAAGATGGATGTCTCAGAACCTGGACCATAGAAAACCAAATAAACCATCTGTTTACCTTATTTTCAGGTCCACTTACTAGCGATTTCTGAAGCCTTCAACCACATCTCACAGCCCCACATGGAAGTGGCCCCCCACGTAAGTACTGAGCAGACTCAGTCCATGGTGTGGAGAGGACCTTTCAACCACAGCTCATCATACTGCTCTAGTGAACTCAGTCCACTGAGAAAGACTGTGTCCAAGGTGACAAGGCCAAACTTTCATACTCTAAACTATCATTTTATTCAGAATGATGTTCAGAAGTATTTGGTTTTCTTAACTGAAGAGCGATGCAACATGTCATTACAAGTACACACCGCACTGTTAACTTAACTTTTAGCATTCATCCATCCGTTTTCTAACCCTCTGTCTTTGGTGAGAGGCAGGATACGCTCTCAACAGGCTGTTGGTTCAACACAGAGCCTGACAAACACATTCACCAGGAGGAACTCTGAGCAGACAAGGTGAGAACATGCAACGTCCACACAGAAAGGCCTCCTGCTGTCAGGTGACAACTGCATCCATTGAGCCAATGCGTTGGCCTTCTTTTCAATGATTGGCAGAACTTTTCTAGTCAGACACTTCCTCAGCCTTAACATAACCATCAAGATGAAGGACATCCCCATCCGAAAACGCTTTGCTGGGAACTGTTTAAGCTTTTATTGCAGTCTTTATGGAAATGTGAGATTTAGTAACAATGAGTGTAAGGAGCCATATCTAGTCTGTAGTCCAAAGGAAAATGTATTGTCATCACAGACGCTAATATTTGGATAATAACTGCATTATCACTACACACAGTGAGTACTGTTTTCTCTGGAGGAATAACACTTTATCATCGAGGCTTTGCATTGTGGGACGTCTTGGTCTACCAGCAGTCCCCAGCTGCACAGCAGTTCACTGGGGTAAAACAATGACAGTGACTGTCATCAGTTATTCTCCCTTATGGCTGTGTGCTGGGAGGATAACTGCTCTCCCTGATACTTCTTCAACCAAACGGTGAAATACAGGGCAGATAGCAGCTGTCATGAAATAATAAAAATGTGACTGTGTAGGACTGGGCACGTATTGACCTATAAACTCTTAGAAAAAGGCTGCTGCTCACCAAGATAACCATACAGTAACACAGCCGGTAATGTATTTATTTCTGCTCTGAACTTCGCAGCACTTTAAAACCAGAATGGAGAGTAATTCCAGTGGAATTGCAGCAATTAGTAGATTTATTTGTGGAGGGAAGTAAACTCAAGCAATTTTTTCATATTGAGTTCAACCTGTGGACTCTAACTTGTAATTTGGAAACCAAAGACCGACAGTAAGCTGTGTAGCTGACTTTTGAGGTGACGGAAAGCCAGAAAGTACAAAATAGATAAAGCCAGCTGATACGCTGTGTTGCACCATCCAATTTTATTAAAACAAGGTGAGGTGATGTAGAAGCAGCAATCAATAAATCGGGGAAAGAGATAAAGAAAAAATCTGTATCTGTGGCTGTCACAAGCCCAAAAAGATGAAATGATTGGCTGGCCTGCCTACCTGCACACACTCTGACTGGGCACTCACAGCACATAGCATGGAAATGTTTTTATGGAGCAGTGGTTTTAGGGAGGATTCAGGATCATCTTTAAAAAGTATATTCTCCAACAGAAGGAAGTATACAGAACGGTACATAGAAAATAGTTATAGAGTAGCACTAGCCCAGCTGGCAAGAAAGTTAGTGGTTAACTCAAAAGCAGTTTCCTAAGAAGCCCTGCAAGTATCTCATTAAGCTTCTGAAACCAAATATTTCACAAAGGCAGCTGAATAATTTCATGTGCCACTTTCTGGAGTGATCACACCTCAGTGCTGTTCAGAAACAGGCAGGTACAGTATGTCAGGAAAAGATGTAAAACCATGAACAGTCACAAGTGCCTGCAGCTCCTGATAACTTCAAGAGGAAGAGGAAGAAAGTAACAAAGAGAAAAACAGCTCGGACTGCCAGTCAGCTCCTTTAATGGCACAATCAGTAAATTGTCAACATTCATTCATGTTAATAGTGGTGCCGAAGTGAATGAGCAGACAATTGGTTCATTTACTGAGGTAAATCAAATGAAACCTGCCATTACTCCATTAACTGATTTTTCTTTATAGACAGGAGATGAAGGTATCTTCTTAAACAAAAGCTGTTTGGACTAATATATCTGATTATGGTGGTTCATAGACATAAATATGTGGATTCACTTGTACCCTTATTGCCTGGTTGCTTGAACAAGCCATCTGTGATGCCGCAGCCACGCTGTTATTATGCATAACTTTATGCTTTAATATAATAACAGGCAGAGACCAAAACTGATTTTTGTACCAGGCTGTAAACATGTTTATTTCTGCTGTGAAGTTGGACGTTTTAACATGGGGACTTATGGAGACTGACTTGTTCTGTAGCCAGCCTCAAGTGGATGTTTGAGGAACTGCAGTTTTTGGCGTTGGCTTCACTTCACATCCACATCTGTTTGGTCCGTGCCCTGAGTTGAAGTAAGAGACGCTGTATCTGCTGAACAATGTTGAACTTGTTGAACTTTTAATAAAATGTTAATTTTAGGACAACAGGCGATTCAATAATCCTAATCATACACAAACAAGACAGTATATACAGCATATATACTGAATATACTCAAGAGTACTGCCACGTTTCTCAGTGTGATCAAGGACAAACTATAATGTATGTATGTACTGTGAGAGGAATGAGAAGTGATCACTCATTTAATAGAATAATATTAATGGCTACTGATTTTTTAAGTTTCTGTGCTATAATAACATAATAAAAGCCTGTGGCAGAAATTCTGCAGCATATTGTGACCATGATTTGAGGTGTGAACACTAATGCCTTCAAGCCCTTAGGAGAGTGTTTAATATGTGCCAGCATACTGCACAGATATTATTCCTCATTACATCTGTGACCATGGGGAGATCATAACCACATGAAAGGGAAAAAAAAGATGTGCACCGCTAACAGCTCCTACATTAAAGAACACGGATTATGAAAGAGGACGGCTGATCTAAATCTATCATCGCTGTAGCCCACAGATGACAGCATCAAACATATCAACATCAGTCTGCCAGTGAAACAGCAGCAGCTTCACAGAGAGAAATGTGCACGAGACACCAGTTATCTTCTGGGTCTATTTTTAAGGCGCTTTGCACAAAGAGGCCAGTGACGTTGCCACAGAGCCGTGATGTTTGCAGCTCAGTTTTGTTGTTGACATATTTTTTTTTTTTTTTTGCCGTGCGTCACATTGCGCATGTTTCCTTTTCTCCCACTGCATGTGTCAGCAGCAATTATTCACAACAGAAATGTTCATCTGAGAGAATATTTAGTGGCCATTATACACACGCCAGGCTACATTTATAGGATCACTTTACTGAAGACTGAGAGAACTCTAACACACTACTTCAATCAGATCAGAGTTATATTTGTGCAATCAGCATTCTTTCAGGCTGAAATAGAGAGTGAAGTTAATACATGACTCCTATACATATTCCATTAACTAATTGGACCACCCAGTGGTGAGATATTACATTTATCAAATGCTTGTGCCACACACAAAAATCCAATTCAATACATCAGTGAAATGTTGAATGACAGTATGTAATCAATTCATTATTTTTAAAGAGAACAACAGTCCAGACAAACTATTTCAAATATGTGGAGCATGTTCATATCAATAAATCATTTGGAGAAATTAGTATGATCATCAGAAACAAACAGGACCCCAGCTGAGAGAGAGGGCCTGGCAGACTCTCAGCCACGCTCTGCATTTTAACTTTTGTCTTCCACCACGTCGAATTTGGCTGCAAAACTGTGGGATTGCTTTACAACACAAAAAACAGGATGAGGGTCCGCTGTTGTGACGGTGCAGATGGAACTAAAGCTGTCAGAGTTACTGCCAGTGGCAGATGGTGGAAGCAGTGAAAGGCAAATGGAAAAAGTGACTTCCAGCATGTTTATCCTCTTCAGTGTAGCCAGAGAGAAAACCCTTTGACTGAAGAGGTGAACATCACCTGTGTGACTGGGAGCAAAGAATTTTATTCAAAGACACAGTATCGCTAACAAGACTGCTAGGGTCAAATTTGAAGGCTACATGCTAATGGCAGAGTGTCAAATATAACATCAGCCATCAGAAGCTTTGGCCGTACCAGACCATCATTAATGTATTGACTTAATAATTGTTCGTTTGTTTTTAACTTTTAATTTGGCATGAAATATATCTCATCATGGTAAGTCTGGAGAAATTGGTAATTTTGTGATTTAGTGCCCCCCAGTGGACAGCTGTACACGTGTATTTGATCTGATTACATTGCTTAAAAAACTAACGAGTTGACAACTTTGCAAACAGCCAAACATTAATCAGTGTCAACAACACAAGACCTAGCAGCCAGCTAATATTACTGACTAGTCCAACAGCAGTCAGCCCAGCTCGGCGTCTGTCTTTCAGCCTTTTATTTCACCAAGCTCTCACCAACCACTGAAAGTCAGTCCCAGATTTACTTTTGTCTTGTGGTTCCTCACTCGGTCGCGTTCTCTTCCTCCATCTTCCTCCATCAGTGTCCTCCTCAGTCTCTTCAACTCTGCCATAATGTACATAGAGGCTGCTGAGCCCAGTTACATTACATGCTTTCCCAGCTCCAGGTCTGGCATGACACCTCTGTTCCCTGTCTGCATTTGTTTGCGTCTAAAAACCTAAAACCCTTCCCTTCCTGGTGGTCCAAAACACTTGTGGTCCAAACAATAACACTTCCCTGGTGCTCTGAGCTCACAGTACAGGCAGCCTGGCTAACAAACTGAGATAACGTTAGCTAACAACAGCTACAGTTTGCAGCAGTTTACTTCACTGTCCATCTGGAAACTCTGTAAATCACAGAGAGTTGAGGCGGAGCAACTGAGGACATCAGAGGGAAAACCAGAAAACATTTTCTCCATAAAATATGATCCAGTTTCACCAAAATCAGTGAAATAGTTGTTGGTGTGTGACATGCCATGGTGCATTAAGTACTTCTAGCAGGTGATTGTAGTCAGTGTAGCATCAACATAATTCAAATGTTATATTACAGTAGAGATTTTCTACACAAAACAGGCATGTGGATCCTGTTTATACACACTGGAGTAACTCATGAACAAACGCGAGTAGTGTTAACACTTCTTAATAACTTCAATTGTCAATCACTAGCCTATGAACACAAGACTTGGCAATAGCAGAGCACTGAAAACCCTCATGAGATCTCCTTGGCAGTCGCCACCATCACGGAGGTCTCGCTTCCTTTTCCTTTGCCACTGCCCATCAAAAGCAACGTTCAACTGATCCAGAGCTCTGAGCTCATTTCTTTGGGCATTTGGGAGATAATATAACAACACAGAATCTTTGATTTCTGACAGCAATGGATGAAACAGAAATGATCAGCAGTGTCCTGTTTATTGGTGTTCAGAGGAATGTAATTATGGACCCGAGGGATAAAGAAAGAAGAACTGTGAAACCTAAACTGAAAAGAGGAGCCTCCTTCCCTTCAAGTTCACTTGTCAGCTCTGGCTTTATCAATATTTTAATCCAGCTCTGTAGTTCTTAGTCCAAATAAAACTATTTATCAAAAGTCAGAGGACTGATGTATTGAATACGATGCCAGAAATGTAATAATATGAATAAGGAAGCTGTCTTCCTGTCTTTGGTATTTTTGTACTTATGGTTATGGTTTCTGGCTGAGCTCTGAACAAACTAACCTGACTGAATTTATCATAAATATTCTGTCATTCACCACTACAATATCTACTAAAAGGGAAACGCCATTGTATTTTGCAGCTACATGTCTTCAGTATACCGGGAGCGTGTTTGGTTATGTGTCCTGCAGCCTGGTGCTTTGAGAGACCTCCAGTAAATATAGTCTTGTTATTAGAAACCAGAGGACTCTTTAATAATGTATGAAGGCTCTGATTCCTTTGGAGAATGTCATTCAGAGAGCCCTCGTCTCTCTCTGCCCCCCTGCCACCCCACGCGGGCGACACAAGTCAGAGTTGAGGCAGGATTTTCAAAGCAGTCTCTTCCTGTTGCCTTATCTCCATCTCCTCTCTCTTCCTGTCATTCAGATCCCCTTCCAGAGCCAAGCTGCAGCTCTGACCTCACTTCCTCGGCCGTTTCCTGCCTTCTGCTTGAACCCTGCTGGCTCAATGTTGGCACAGGTGATGAACTTATACTACATCATTGTGCAAAAACTCGAAATGGGTCGGCCAATTTTTTTCTTTTTCCCTCTTTTGAAGTCGTGTGTGTAGCTGACTAAAATGTCAGCAAGACCAGAACACACTACACATAATATGGTCTTCATTTAACACATTGACTGGCTGTGTCTATCTGTGTAACATCTTGAGAGGGATGTTATATTGAGGTTCTCAAACATTTTTGTGTCACACACTTACAAACAGACATGGAAAAGGTTCAGACACCTCCTTTTAACAGGATTTGGTCTCAATAGACTGTGTGGGAGGACTTCTGTTCAGTAAATTGCAACTGAAAAGTATAACACATTATGTGGGAGGAAGCAGCAAATATTGTGATGGTGAATAGATGGTGATGACAGGCCAAAAGTCTGTGTAAATATCCAGTTATTGCCTGTAACTGCTCGTTTTGTAAGGTAAATGGGTAAAAGCTTCGGAAGTCAGTTAATCTTTCTCCATCCTTTCTCTATCTCACATTACTTAGGCTGATATCACCATTCCTTAAAGCTGCATTCATCGATTTTTTTTTTTTTTTTTGGACACTTGGCATCAGACAAACTCAGGAAGCTAAAAAAAGAACAGACACATCTGGCATCTTATAAACATGCTGACATGCTAACAGAAAACATGTGATCTACCCATCCAGAGCAAAATTTGCCTTCATTTCATGTAGTTTTTCTGGCCACCTTAAAGGTCAAGTGCGTATGATTTAATGGCGCTGGTGAGCTGCAGTTTCCAACAAACTGAATAACCCTCGCCTCATCCTCTCCTTTCAAGTGTGTAGGATGGTATAGTATGGTGGCTGTGGTACTCACATAAAATGGAAAGGTCCTATCTAGAACCAGTGTTTTGTTTGTCTGTTCTGGTCTACTGTAGAAACATGGCGGACTCAGCGGAAGAGGAGAAAAGGCTCATTTTAGGGTTCTTATTTTCAGGTGATTAGACACTAATGAAGACATACTTATGAATATTATGTTTGTAATATGTGTCTGCAAATAGATCCTCTTTAAATGTTACACACTGGACCTTTAAAAAGTCCCAAATCCTAAATATCTGTCTGCTAAATGCTCGACTGTGTTCACTTGCAAGTCACTAACTGTGTCTGTCTGCTGTTTGGTGCTGAGCAAGTAGTTGTTGTCTTACTGAAAACTTCTGTCTTGCTGTGGCTAGAAACTGGGTTTTTCATGAGTTAGCAGGTTGCCATAGCGATGTAGCAAACACTCCTTTGTAAGTGGAAGAATTAACCACAAAGCTGCTGTGCGGTCAGACATTTTTTGGTCTTATTTATCACAGGCAAAGGACTAAATATTGTGACGTTGATATGATGCTACACTGATGTGCAATCGTGTGAATGGTGTCTCTGTCATTCCCACTCTGCACTCCCGAACCAGCACCAGGAAAGTGGGCATTGTAACTGGGCTCAGCAGCTTCTATGGACATTGCTCCTCTTCAGGCATCTCTGCCATGCTTTTGGCAGAGGTGGCTGAAGAGGAGCAAGAAGCTGCCGGACAAGAGTAAATCTGGGACTTACTTTTAGTCGTTGGCGAGAACTTAAAAAGTTGAAAGACAGATTCTTGGGCTTCTTGCTGTTGGACTATAATTAGCTAATATTAGTTGGCTGCTACTGTATGTCTGTTGTAAGCAGTAATTGTAAATTGTGCCTTAAAGGTCCAGTATGTAAAATTTCATGGCATTGGTGACTACCCCTCACCTAATCCTCTCCTTCCAAGTGTGTTGGAGAAACTACAGTGCCTGCGATGCTCCTGTAAAAGGTGCTATGCAGAGTTCAGTTCAACCAACAGTTTACAATAGTAAGTAGTAAATGGATATTTTAGAAACTGTCAACACCATGTGGCTACCTGAGAATTTGGACATTTCAAAGAACAGGCAGATTAAGTGTACATGTAGTGACTCTAGGTAGCACATAGGGAGTGATTTCACACACTGGTCATTTGAGGTTTATTCTAAAAGCCATTGATTGGCAGAACTTTAAATTCTTACTGGATATCAGTAGGAGTTCAACTTATGATGGAAATATTAATGCTGTCTAATTGGAATAATTCTGAGGAAATTGCAGCGCTTTTGAAGGGACCCCAGTGAATGTGCTTGCTTTTGTGTTAGAAGTGACGCATGTGTGTTCAAATGAATGTGTGTGTTTATGTGCCAGGGCTGTGCTCACCGGCGCTGGCTGGCCAGCGACAGCGGGAGGGGGGGATCGTGCGCCGTCATTAGCAGGTATTCCAAGCAGACAGACAGTCCCAGCTTGAAGCTTTCCCTGGAAGCTTCAGATGAAATGGCACAAATAATGAGGCACATTATCAATCACAGGCAGGGGGCAGCTGGTTCAGTGTATGTGTGCTTCTCACACACACACACACAGACACACACACAGACACACACACACACACACACACACACACACACACACACAAACGCACACTCTCCCTTTCTATCTGTGACACACACCCAGAGCCTGCGGCTAAGAGAGTGGAGCAGAGGAAAGGCTCGGTAGCCTCAGAGCGGAGCCCAGAGATCATTACCCGAGCAGTACTTTTATTCAGCTCATGACTGCTCTGGCAGATTGAAGTATTGCAACCATAGTTTGCTCATTCAGGATTAGATAAAAGTTTGGAAAGGTCAGTGTCACAGGATTAAATACAGGTGTCCCACCATGGCGATTAAGAAAGAACACAGGGTCAAACTGTCTGAGGCAAACAAAAAGTGCCAAAATACAAAGTTTGTGTGGTTGAACTTTTTCAAGATGCTGCAGCGTTATTCAGTTATGTAAATTCCCACATTCCTCTGCACAGTTTTTAATTTCAAAATGTGGAAATACAACAGAGAACAGACTCTGAGACATCTGTCGGTGGTTCCCAGCCAGTTACTGGGAGTGAAGCAGATAGGAGGAGCAGGAGGGGTGAATTTTTAAAGATCTCCTTCCTCCATATGCAGCTTCTATAGTGTACACAGGTCCAAATCAGTCTCATGGCAGAAGTATATGTGCATAAATAAGAGAGCCCGACTGTCCTTATTGTTTCAATATTTGAACAGTTGGCTGAAGATTTTGTTATACCAAAGTTATCTATATTTTCCTGCCACACAGCCATCAATCAAAGCCAGAACGCCAGAGATCTGTCACCCTGAGTTACATCAGCTGACTGTAGATCTTTGTCATGCCTTGTCATTACTGTTAGGACCTGAAGAGATACTGGTGCGCTGTTTGACAATGTCCATTCACTTCAAAGTAAAAGCATATTGCAAGAAAGTATAAAAATGTAAAACTAACCAAAAGAAAACTGCCATTTCTGAGCCGCTGGCATTTTAACAGCGACGACACAGCATTATATAACTGTAGCCGTAGGTGCTGCCATAATCCCTTCCCTCTGACAGCAAGTGCCTAAATCTAGAGCAGCGGCCTGGATTTATAAGGTCAATGCAGTTCAGGCTGGCCGAAGCAGCCCGTCTGTTGCGTGCCGTGGGAACCTGTGGGATTACAGCCGCAGAGATCACACCAGCTAGAATGGCTGGACTGCACATCTGTGACCAAAGGTCAGCAGAAAGGCTGGGGATTGAATAATACGCCTCTTCATCCTGACGTCAGCACACGGCAAGAGATCGTAGGAAGTGCCATAGTGTTATTTCATTTCCTCTGCAGAGTCAAGCACATGGCTATCCTTCCTCGGTCTGGCTGTGGATGTGATATAAAAGATAATGCAGGCTCTGCACAGTGACATAAGCAGTGATTTAGTAAGAGTTATAAAACAACATGTATATATTGGTCTCTTCACAATTTGATTTATTTTCTTTGCCACAATCTGACATGGTCATTTACCATTACAGAAAGTGCTGCGATTATAAATTAGACCTGATGACACAGCTCATGATGGATGATTGATATTTACAGAGAGCACACGTGTAGCCACATATCTTGGCGTACGTTTAAAGTAGCAACATGTAAGACATGGCCAAATATCATTTATATACATTCATAACAGAACTGAAGTGGTGACGCTGTGTCAAATACATCCATGTTTTGTGTTGCAAAGATATCTACCGAAATTAGCATGCTATCCA
This sequence comes from Sciaenops ocellatus, assembly GCA_033000465.1. Classification (NCBI taxonomy): domain Eukaryota; kingdom Metazoa; phylum Chordata; class Actinopteri; family Sciaenidae; genus Sciaenops; species Sciaenops ocellatus. The sequence continues at coordinate 4,356,136 of CP136884.1, read as the reverse complement.
GCTAACTTTGACCCATACTGTTTTGTAATACCACTTCTGACTGGACAGGGAGTGGTGAATCACTGTAGGGTCCAGTCTGCCCTCAGTCCAACATTAGGACGAAGGAGTAGCGAACCGAGAAGGACAGAGCTTCTGCTAGCCGACCCCGGCCTCTCCAGAGGAACAAATACACAGTCACGCCAGATTCTGCTCTCCAGGCACTGGTGTAAAGGTGCATGGAGAAGTGGGTATATAAAGCAGCTCATTCAGCAAAGGCTAAATGCCAAGTGTTATAATCAGTGACATGTAAGACTATTATGGCATATTTGGCCCACCTAAAAAGAGAGTGGACAAAAAAAGACTGGAAAAAGAAGGAGAGCTTGGAGAAAAGTAAGCAAAAATATGTGTCTGTTACTTGATTCCAGCTATCAGTTGTACTTTTCTATGAACTAAGTTATCTGATCAATGCTAACTCCGTAGAAAGCAAGCATTTTAAAAGTTGTTTGCATGTTGTCTTATGGACAGACTTGACAAAGTATGAATTCAAACTCTTTACAAATCACCATCATGATGCATAATTTTTATTTATTGCAATTAAATTGGATCAAAATCTGTTTATTCTGGGTTCATACCTCTGTAACGTTTACAAGTAGGCTCAGGAGTTCATGCCTACAATTCAACACAAATGATCATACGGGAGTTTGGAACGTTTGCAAGACATTTTTGAGGACATTGCAGGGTTTATTTTGTTTGTCCAGCTGTCCAACAATGTTGAAGAGTGTCATGACATCAAGGGTAAAATGCTGCTCCCTATTTTTTTGGTGTACGCAAGCAGGAATTACACATTGTTCCTTTAATATGAATTGTAAAAATTTTATGCTGCGCCACAATATATTTTTGTTGACAAAACACCTTCCCATTCAACCGTATGTCAAGAATACAAAATGACAAAAATGATTATTTTGTAATAAAATACTGTTAAATAATCTGTGGAATATGGTTACACTATCATCCACACAGAGACGGCAGACAGCTGATAAACAAGGTAGCCGAACTGACCTGAGTCACCTTCAAATAACTGATGATGTGAATTAAAATGAGGTCTTCATGTCATCGCCACATGACTGAACACAATCTGTACAACAAATGGACGGCGAACAAGCAACATGGGATTAATAATCCTGCCATGTCAGACCATCACATGTCCCTTGATATTACAGTGAACGTAGCCCAGAGGAGATCTGCATCAGTCTGACCTGTTAAATCCAAATAATACTCATTAATCAGAGGCTAATTACACAATGGCACAAACAGCAGTTTGGGAAATGACCAGAACGTTGGGAGTCTAGCTTTTACTGTAGCTGGTTTCCTCTAGTACTGGGCTCAGACCCATTGCTGGCCAGCCTCCAGGGACAAGCTTTGATCTCATGGCTGCTTGACCTTTGGGTTAACGAGGCTGTCACTGGTGCAGCTCATCCCTGCAAGCTGGAGTTAGCCAGCCGAGGTGGGGACCTGAGATAAGTCGAAACAAAAGGGAATCCAGTGTGTTGGTAAGTATTTACTCGGGTTGCAACGGTATGAGATTTTCATGGTACAATAACAGCCTCAGAAAATATCACTCTTTTACAGTATACTAGTAAATGGTATTGCACAATTATTGTTGTTACCATCTTTCTTATCAGTTACAATGACCCTTAAAAAAATGAACTTCTCACAAAATGTTATGTCCTATTTTTCTTAAAACAGCATTGTGTAACTTTCCTACCTTAAAATAACAGCTTCACGACCATTTCTGCTGCTACATTGACCTGTAATCAGGTGAATGTTGCTTCTGTCATTTCAACTCTGCCCCCCATACTCCTGTTAATTTGGGCTCCGGGTGTGATCTCACACAAGGAGTGTGAAAGCAAGTTATAACTGTTAGTTATTTCAGCCCATGCTGGCTGGACTAAGAGCTCAAAGGACCACCAGGGGAGCATTTTATACCACTAGCAAAGGAGCTCTGAACTGCTGGGAGGAGGTTTTCAGGCCTGGTGTGAAGAGGAACCAGTCGGCAACGCTGACAGGAAGCAGAGTCGGTTTTGTGCCAGAGCTGGAGCAGGGCAGGTGGGCAGTGTAACTGGGCTCAGCAGCCTCTGCAGACATGGCAGAGGCTAGGAGACTGAAGAGGCTAACGCCTTATTTCCACCGGGGACGTAAGCGCCGCGGTCACCGGAGCTGATCGCTGCCACTCTAATCAATGAAACCATCCCCACCGGGCATGCCGCGGAACGTCTCAGCAGCGTCCCAGCAGCGTCTCTCCATGCTGCAGCGCTATCATTCTGTAGCACTTCTATTTTTGACGGAGCCATTGCTGAATCGCATCAACAGAGCAGATTGCACCAGACAGGAAATCCGACACAGAATCAACGTAATACACTTCCGCCCCCTTTCAAAATAAAACACAATACGCAGTTCATGTAGCCCATCACAACTTCACATCAACATTACGCCATGATCGGTGGCACCAGGTCAGCAGTCAATCGATCAAAGGGTCTCAACATGGACGACGACAGAGTAATTGTTGAAGTGGAACAACACACAATAATTTATGACACAACAGATCCTTTTTATAATCTCTTCCACGTCGGAGAAGCAAAGTAAACTGTTAGTTGTTGTTTTTTCCTTTATACACACAGTTTATCACGGGATCTCGCGGTCTCGCGTACGTTCAGGATTATCGCATGATCTCGTGATCTCACGTGAATACGGCTGGCTCGCAAGGCAGCGCTACGCTGCCGTTACGCGCCCAGTGGGGATTGACGCCGGGCAGAGGACGGAGCCATTCCGCAGCGCAGCCGTTCCGCGGCGCTTACATCCCCGGTGGAAATAAGGCGTAAGAAGAGAAAAGGAGATAGTGACTGAGCGAGAGGTCGACAGACAAGAGAAAGTCTGGGACTGACTTTTAGTGGTTGGCGAGAGCTTGGTGAAATAAAAGGCTGAAAGACAGACACCGAGCTGGGCTGACTGCCGTTGGACTAGTAAGTAATATTAGCTGGCTGCTATGTCTTGTGTTGTTGACCTTGCTTGATGATTGGCTGTTAGCAAAGTTGTTGAATAATATTCATGACGGTGTACAAGTGAATTGTATTCTGTAACACGGGCACCAGATCACAAGAAACCAAATTTTAATCAAACCACTACAGCAGAATTCAACACCAGAGATAAACAAATGTACAAAGTATGATTACAGTATTTTTTTATACCACAGTATCAACTTTCATTTAAATCTTATCAAGATAAAATCATGGAGGAATGCACTGATCCAATGTTTCCAGTCATTACCAACACATAAACTCATGGCATCTGCTGCTACTGACGACTGATACCAGTGCTGTCTGACTCCCAAATGTAGAATCTGTATACCAGACTTTATGTAACTCATGTTAGCTGATAGCAGATACAGTTTTATTTTATGGAGAAATTTACAATGAAAATGTATTCACAATCATGGCTGATACCTGATCTATTGTCCTATTGTCCAAATGATTGATTCCATATAAATTCAACTTCAAAAGAAAATGATTCATTTAAGTTTTTGAGTGTGGAAATTCATTCTGGACTTCAAACTGCATTTCCTCTTTTACATCTCATGAGTGAGATCTCATGACCAACAAGGAGTATGTAATGAGAACCAAACTAAAACTTAATAATTTAATGGGGACCACCAGAAGCCCCATGGGGCTGCCTTAAGTATCTGTCCAGTTAGAACATTTAACCAGAGTCTTTTAGTCCCAAGGAGAGAGTGCAGTGCCACAAACCATTCAACAACTCAAGATTTACAATAATAGAGAGAATCAAAGAGGACTCTGGACAAGAAACTCAATAAACACCAGCAACAGACTGCAGACAAAAGATCAAAACCACTCATAGCATTGACTTAACTTCAGTGATAGGATAAAATATGGAATTTAGAGTGACCTATTCATATGTTGTAATAATCACTTACATGACATGGAAATTAAAAATTCATTCGATCTTTCCGATGTGTATCTACAAATGACACAGGGCTGCTTGGTAAAATGATGCAAAGCTCCACCTTGGGAATACATCCATGGTGTACAGATCGTTAGAAAGTAAAGTGCACCCATTACAGGTACAGGTATTAACCACAGCTTTTCATCACTGAGATTTAATTGGGAGCGAGACGGCCAAATAGCAAAGAGGAGATGAGTCACAGCGATCTGGCAGCCAGTGAAAAAACCAATAGGGTTCATCTGTCACAGAAAACTGCGAGGAGCTTGTCACCAATACATGGCATTCATTATCCTGAGAACACATTCAAGATCTCTTCACCTACAAAGAAGCTGGAAAAGAAATCTGGGCTCTTGACACTCGGGGAGGTATGGGTGCAGCTGGCAAAGACAGGACAGCGGAAGCGAGCAAATAGGTGAAATCTAAACTGCAGATGTTTGCTGTGATAAAGCCTTCAACCCTGACTGCTTCGCAAGATGCCAATTATAACTCTTTAGAGGGAAAACAGGCATTGTGCAGACAGTTGCTATTTATCATTCGACTGAAGAATTTTAGGGAAGAGCTATAAATGCCTCCCCATGTGACCAGACTTTGTTAAAAAAAAAAATAGATACTGCTTGATCTATTTCAGATAATTCTAAGGTGAGACTCGTTAAGAGGCAGCTTGGACAGTCTTGAGAGAGAAAAAGACAATCAAGGGATCTTAAATCAATAAGAGAGTCCTTGGACTTGCGGAGAGTGTTTGAAATGGTCGGCTGCCTGCCTGCATGTTTCAGTGGTATGGATGGCTATTACCTTCATGCAGGGCAAGAGCAGGTCAGTCTTCTACCTAATTAGTCTGCAGAGAAGCTTTTGCTATTAGGCCAACTACCACATGCTGCATCTCGAGCCTAACAATGACTCATAATGGATGTGATGCCACACATCCAGGAAGACAAATATAATTCCTGGATATGCACACATTTGGAGGACACAGTTATACCATAACAGGGCAGTAATGGACGAGGGAAATGCATTATTTAATTTGATCGTGTGGGTTTGAGGTTCACCCTAATTTGAATAAGCATCTACAGATCATTGCCCAACCACTTTACATCTGATTATCTGATAAAACATCAGTAAAAAATGCCCAGGCATAGATTTAGACTAACTTCTGCCAAACTCCCCCACTTCTAACATAAGTAATGCTAAGTTTTAACTGAGTATGTCCTCAAACTTCCTGAAGCTGCTTCACAGTAACAGCTGTGATCACTGTCACTTAAAGGTATTTACTGTCAAGTAGTTGAAGAAGTGTTGAGTCCAAAGTGTGACTGTACAACGGAGACCACAGGTAGTAGTTCCAGAGTGATGGCACATTGGATTTGGTCATTTCCCAAGAATTTTACAAGTCAGTCACGAATGGATGGGACCACAGAAAAAACAAACATGTCGTGTCATCCCTGACTGAAAATTCAAATTTGACGCAGTAAAACAGCATTCACCCACTCACCCAGTCCAACTTATTTCCCTTGCGGTGGCCTTTTTACTCTGAGAATCTTTCATCTGCACCAAATCTAAAGACTGGGCATTGAGAACACTATAAATATAAATATAAATATAAATGGAAAGTCCAGAATACTGCTTCGTCATTTTTTCCTACAGAAACAGAGTGTACAAAAAGCGTGCTAAAAAATTCAAAAAGTCATAAAACCCAGCCCACGTCCATGTAGCAAAATTGTATTGGTTTACTGTGCCAAGAAGTTCAATTTCTGTTGCACCCACAGCACTGACATCAGTCATGACCATAATGCATCTGTGGGGAGTTGATGGGTTCCTGGTCAATACCACTGACTTAACAATTAACTCCCAGTAACTAGTCAACGAGAGTGGGGCAGCAGAGGTTCTGAGACATTTCAGCTACAAAAGCTAAAAAGCCAAAAATAAGAGAAATGAATTGTTGAAATTAATGATCATACATGCATGCAGAGGTCATGCATTACCTAAACCCCCTTCAAATATTCTAAACCATTTCAGCCACATTAAACGGTGTCTTTGAAACAGAAAATGGAACACACTGGCAGGAGGGTGGGTCGTGCAAACACCTCTGACAGACGAAGGTAAAGGCAGTGCAGCTGGGATCTCAGTCCTCTTCAGCCTGCAGACACGTCTGCGTCTCCTCTGTCGGACCAGCAGTCAGAGACCCAGAGGGGTTTTTGTTTACTGACCCACTACGGGCCTGGCAGGCACGGGATGGGTCGGCAGCTTGCAGAGCCCTTCTGCAGCATCACAAAGCCGAGACCAACTGCACCCGAGGACATCTCCAACATACTTGCAACAAGGTTACAATCAAAACTGCCTTGTGGCAGAGATAGATATGATAGCAAGCTACACACACACACACACACACACACACACAGAGAGTCTAATCTATCCATTTTAAACTGTATGTGCAAAGTGAATGTACTGTACATATTTCCACGTCTATGCAAAGGAACCATTACCATTAAATTGTGTATTATCTGTTTTTCTTCATCAAGAAAGAAATATGCCAGAGATGCTGATAGTCTTGTAACTCAGGATTATCTCCTCATTAATTAATCACTGTTCATGTGGTCTACTAAATGTCAGAGAATAGTGACGATCTGTGTGTTCAATTGCTTGTTTTGTCAGAAACAATTCCAAATCCTCAAAACTTGGGAAAACTTGGTTGTTGCAGCAGCACAATGACAGAAATAAGTACAGATGAATAGAGTACTTAAATAAGATAGAGGTATATAAGTATAAGTAAAAAATAGAAACTATGAAAGGGCATAGCATCAGCAAGTCTAGTATGTAGCATAAGCCCACATCATCTAAGTATGACTTTTATGTTCAACAGATGATTTAAATGATAAGTGATAGTCAATTGACCTGATGAACATTACGTATTGTTTCAGCACTAAAATAATCTTAATTTGAACAACTTTGTTTCCAAAATTACTCAATTAAAACTTCTCGCTGTATTTGGCAAACTGACCACATGTCGCAGAACATCCCAAACATCACTGCATTTTCATCTAACAAGAGGTAATGAACCGCCTTGTTACTGCAGTCTGGTATTTCACTTGTTGGATTTCACTGAAAAATTGAGTGCACAAAGTAGTTTTTAACAGCAGTGCACCCGAGGTCACTGTATGCAATTATGTGACCACAGTATAAGTGTGGCTGTAAAGAAAATGGCTCAGCCACCAAACAGAGGTCTTGATTTAGCAGTTAGTCTTGGCTCTAACCCTCACCTGTGGACATGACCTTTGGATGACTGGGTTACAAGTGTAACAGTCTGGGTGGAGCTCATGTTGAGCAGTGTTTCATTACCTGCACACCCCCCTCTGGAGGGTCTATCTCTCAAATGGTAGATGTCGGAGATGATGGGGAAATGTCAGCCTTGACCTCGATGGATCATAAATGGATTGATGGTTTGACATTGGTTAGGACATTGTGAATCACCATTAATCTAATAATGATCATTTTAGTGAATACAGCTTGTTTAGTTCCATCTGTTGGCGGTGCTCCAGGGATTTCAGCCAGGTCTATCACTTTGATCACTTCAGATATTTCACTCCAGAGTCAAATATCTGAACAACTATTGAATGTATTGGATGTATATCAGACATTGATGTTCTCCAGAGGATGGATCCTAACAACCAGTCATTAAATCCTGTGATTTTTCAACCAGCAGGTCACAGTTTTTATTTATCCAGTGTAATATCTTGACATCTATTACACTGATGGACAAAAAAATCTGGTCCAGACATTCATGGTCTCCTCTGGATTAATTAAAATAACTTCAATTATTTATTCAACCAAACACCTGCAAAACTAATGACAGTGCCATCAGCTTCAGTTGCATTCTAAGTGCCAATTAGCAAATGTTACTGCTAAACATCAGCAGCATGTTAACCTCATCATTGTGAGCCTGTTAGCATGCTGACGTTAGCATTTAGCTCAAAGCACCTCTGTACAGCCTCACAGAGCTCGGTCTGTTGATATCTAACCAAAGATGTGTATTGCTCCAAAATGTTCCAATACCAGTGCCATAATGAATTTTCTAAAAAATAAAAATAAAAACAAACTTTTCAAATAAAAGATGAGAAATGAAGCAAAGCCTGCCAACTATTTAGAGAGTCAACTTGTGTCTACTTCTACACTCACATGGCACACTCCTTTCACTGCAACCCATGTCCAACACACCATCCACCATTGCAGCTATGCAGTATAATATAACCTTTCAAAAACCTCACCTCAATGCCAACATCGGTCTGTAGGCCCCTAGTCTAGCAGGGGTGTACCCCAAAATTCAAAACAGTACATAGTCTACATTCATATAATATTCAATTTCAAGTGAGTTGGCTGACGGAATTTAAATAATGACCAAGTCTCAAATTATAGCTGGGGGTGTGAAAAACACAGAAAAGCTTTTAAATGGCAAAACAGTAGAGGTTAGCAGATTGGTAACTAAAATCACTATGTTTGGTTCTGGTAATGTGTGCATGCGTCACACAATAAACAAAAGTTTCTGTGATTTAATATGCATGGGATTGAGTAACAGAGAACAGTAAAATAAATGAAATTAAATAAATATTAAATCTAAATTATTGGTACAGGTTTTAGTAATTCTTCAGAAATTACTTTGGATTAAATCAGATTAAAACAAGATTTTGTTATATTAACCAATTTCACTAAGTAGAACTGCAATCACTGAGTGAAGTGTTGCTGACATAACTGTGTTGTATAATAATTCTTCTGCATTTATCCTGACAACACCTGAACATGAGGAAGGTTTAACAGCATCTCCTTAATAAAAATACACAGAGAAAAGAAATCTAACTTCAAATATGAATTTATGACTGAAATCAGCTAATACCTGATTAAAAATGAATAAGCAACCATAACATGCTGTGCAGGCATTCAACCTTTAAGTATTGACAGTTCGGTAGCACACAGAGGATCAATATGCAGTCCTATATCTGAACTTAAATGAGCTGGTGTCATTTCAGCCACACTTTACCAAATACTCTGATAGCCTGAGAAAACCCACAGGAGCCCTCTCTCTCTATAAGCTGAGTGGAAAATCTTTGCCTCTAGAGCAGCTCTAGTTTTCAGTGTGCTGGATGATGTGAAATGAAATGGAACTCATCTCTCTGTGCTGTCAATACATCCATAATGGCTTTATGGCCTCCAGGATGGTTTTGGCACAAACGCACAAACTGTAGATATCACAAATATTTGAAACATTTCAGCTACGAACAACATTTGCAAAGCTTTTACTTTTTTATAGGCAGGTAATGGGTTACTTAGAAACCAATATATGGCAAGGCCACCAAGTCAAAAATTCACTTTGAAAGGAAAAAGGCATGAGAATATTTGTAGGATTTTTTTCATTCCCCCTCAAATCCTGCCATGTGGCTTCACGAGATAACAGCTCTCCTGGGTTTGTTGAGTTTCATGAAGATTACTGAAGTTATGCTTGATCACAACAGTGAACCAACAAACTTCAAAAATCCCTCCAGTGTACAGCTGAGATACAAATTAGTCTTAATCAGAATAAGCTGAAATAGAAAGAGTCACACAACAAAACCATTTCAAATGCGATTATGAGGCAGCTGTCTGTGCCTTTACACATCCACACAGACTGACGGACAGATGTTTAATATCACACAAAAGATCCGCCTGTGGTATGACTCAAATCTGAACAGTGTTTGACAAAAGGCAAATGATTTTCTCACCAAACCTCCAAAAACACAGTGATGAAAAATGTCAAGATGACATCTCAGAGAGAAGTTTAACAAAGCATCTGTGAGTGGACCTGCAGGTATTCTTCAGTCTTCACAGAGCTCATTTGCACTCACACCTGACCTTTACATATTCTGAGTCATGGGATAGATAAATACCTGATCACCAACTGCAAAATGCTCATTTTATGTGTGTGAGTCAGACAGGAAGATTAGGTTCCTCTGCTCTGGTTGAGATAGAGGGGCAATGGCACAAATTATTAGAAACATTAATGCCGAGTCTCTCCACCCTTTTGTTATGTTCTGGTGGATGCTGGCGGAGGTTTTGCATCTGATCCGAGTACTTTAATATCTAATATTTACCCAAATATTTGACTGTTTAAATGTGCCTCTGACACACTGAAATGTCAGCTGTAGGTTTTAAATTTCTTATTTTTTTCACATGCTACTCGATTCAGGTTCAAAACTATAACATTTTAAAAGTTTAAATTATTAATATGATACATGAAACTGGAGAATGTGACAGTGATGCAATCAGAGTGAAGTTTTGTACGCCGCTGCTCTTTGCATTTGTGCAAAAACACAGGCACATTCACACACTCTCATTTCATTTGCATCACGCAGTGACACGGTGCATGCGCTGTAGAGCCCGGCTGGTCGTGGAAAAGGGGAGCAGCGCTGCATCACTGGCAGGCTGTGAAATTAATAATCAAATAAAGGAAATGCCATGTTGACCTAAATATGTTTTCTATGAACATAATTAATGTACCTAGGAAGTCACAAAAATGTTAATACATCAGTAAAATGTTCAATGACAGATGGTAATCTTGCAATACACTATCCACTCAGAAGGACTACAGCGTTGTTAACATTCCTACCTACCTAAATGACAATATTTCTTTAACCTTAACCAAAGTGCTTAAGTTACTTAAACCTAAAACCAGTCTGGACGGCTGACACCGGGACTCCAGCTCCCGGCTATAAATGCTGAATTGATCAGCACTTAATTAGTTTATTTTATGATAACAATCATTAGGATCAGCTCTGGACTTTTATGTCTATTAGTTGGTCCAACTATCATTAATATTGTATTTTAATTCTTATCGACACATCTCATGAAAACTATGCTGTCATGGAGCTAACTTTCTCCATTTCCAAAATGGAATTTTGAGCTGTGAACATGTGATGTTTGAGAAATGATTGTTCACTTGTGTTCAGTCTTTCTGCTCACACAGGGTTTCTGTAGGCGGACTTTAATCCCCTGACCTGCCTGACCCTTTAAGTAGTGTACTTACCCTTTAAAATGTCTTGGTGGGTCAGATTTTTTGCTGTGATGTCAGTCACTTCCAAAGAAGGGAATGTTTACTTGTGTATCACCTTCACTAGCAGGTCTATTTTTTGATTATGCCTCTTGAGAGGGTGACTGTGATTTCTGTCAACGTGCAATTGAGAAGCATTTAGCTGCAGATGAGGAGAGACTGATGCCACCTGGGTCAAATTCCAGAGACCCACGCTGATTGGCCACAGACGGCATGTGACAGGGAACAAAAGGTTTTGTCAGACAGCAAAGCTGTTGGTCGTTGTTTTTCACTCGCCGGGAAATTGGAGGAGGGCAGTGTTTTGTGCACTGTGAATGTTGTTTTCCCCGCTAATTATCTGCAGAGGACCCTGAGTGGTAACCCTGATGAAACTGTTTTTGTCTGAAAAAACTGGATCTGAAAATCACTGCCTTCCCACACACACACACACACACACACTCCCAACCATCATCAAGTGCAGCAAACATGTATTGCGTGTCTGTATTCTGAGTCTGATATATCTTCATCCTCCGTGCTATTGAGCTCCACTGTTGTCCAAAAACAATTAAAAACACATCAGCTGGCCACCCTGTTGCCCTGGGTGACATGTTCCTTCATCACTATGAACACACACACACACATACACACACACACACCATCACGCTCTCCCAAATACTTACCAAGGCACCAAATGTGGAACTTTGGGAGAAATTAGGAGCGCTTGATTTGACGCAGCAGCTCTACCTTACCTTTGCAAAAGTGTCATAATTAGTGTCTAAGTGTGTGTGTGTGTGTGTGTGTGTGTGTGTGCGTGTGTGTGATGCGATTAATCTTGAAGCGCTACAATCATGGCGGGCCTCTGGCAGAGCGACAGCTGAGGTGTGGCGGTGCTGTGAGACAGAGAGTCGACAGGCAGGAGAGAAAAGTGCCAAGTGATGATCATAAAACAGCTTGTTTAGAAGAAAAGTTGCTACTGTGCAAAGATAACAGCTGCTCTGACTCCATTTAGTCAAAGTTCAATACACTGGAAAACAAAAAGAGCTCATGTCTCTCGTGGGAGAAGTGAGGAGAGAGAAGTAGAAGAAGAAGAGGGAAAAATCTGGCTGTTAAAGCCTCAGCATGCATTCATCATTCTGCAGAACTGACACATTTGTTGTCCACAAAATATCCCCTGCAGCAGTTTTCATATTAATGACAACAGATGATCCAGAGGGAAGTGAATCCCTGCTGGCACTTCCATTCCTCCCTCAGGCATAACTGTGAACCTTAGCATAACCTACATATACATTGGCCCACAACCACCGCCCCGATAACTGACATGGCGTTGGATGAAACTGCAGTTCCAGGTCATTCCACAATGAGCCTTTAGGTCCACTATGATATAATAGGCCGGTCTAACAGATAGGTCCTGCAGCTGGCAGAGAAATGGCTTCAGCTGAGTGATAGATGGCCTCCATTTATACACCTGATAAAATCCTAGAGAAAATAGTTTAGCATAGTTTGATGTCATCCATCTGTGTGAATACCGATGCTGTTCTACACAAGGTGCACTCACAGCAAGCAATAAAGAAATAAACAATTAAACCGTGCTGCTTAATAAATTATGGAGGCAAGAAAAGATTTCAAAGTGCAACTTTTCGGACTTTCGGGGGTTTGCCACCAACACCAATCTGAGCCAAATATATGCTAAATATGAGCTGGTGAAGCAGTGTTAAAAATCAAGTACTGAACAAAGTGCGCTTGAATGACATAACAAATGTGCCATGTGCACGGCCATTCCAGTCAATGTTTCAAACCCCACCGGAACCGCCACAGTCCGTCTCAGAAGCGTCCCAGAAGCAGCTCTCTGCTCTGCCCCTCCAAGAATATGCAGCTGGCCGCCGTCATGTTGGCTGTACTGCGGCTTCTGAAAATGGGCAAAGGGGGTTTATGGAGGTAAAAATGTTCTTTAGCCAGCCTCAAGTGGCCACTTGAGGAATTACAGGTTACCTCTTGGTCATGATCGCGACAAAACAGGATCTTCATATCGATTGGCTTTTGCCTGCTTTGACTGCCCCCTCAGTCTTCCTAACTGACATCCACTGAACCATTTGGTCTCAACTTGAACTGCAGCATCTGCAAATTAATTCCACACCTGATATGCAATGATACTACACAGTACGACATGAATAAATCCCTGTTTTCATGAAATTCGCTGCCTTCTATCTTGCTTGCTGTATGTTGGGGCTTTGTGTCTGCATGGTTGCCATATTACAGAAATTGAGATCTGCTAGAAAACAAATGCAATGTGCTTCAGCAATTGTTTTTCATGATTGGCTATTTGAAAGAATTTTCCCAGATCACATACTTTTTATAGAATATCAGCCAATAGCGATCTGTAGACGATCAAGCTGGCCATTCCTAATGCCAGTACTGGATATATACACATAATCAGTACGTGAAAATCTCTCACTTTAACCTTGTTCCCTAAAAAAATGCCATTTCAGTGCTGTTTACAGTCATACTGTGGGTGTTTATGGCTGCAGCTGGCAGCATGAAGCTTCATTGTTTCCATCAGTGTGAGGCTAGTGGCCAAAGAGGAATGGCTATGATCATCATCTGAGTGTTTTGTACCATTATTTTGATGATATTTTATCTAAAATTTTATAGAGAGCCACTAGTTACTGTTGTTATTTCCCATTCTCAAGCCAGCATTGCCTCACCTTCCTAACAGACACTGGCCCTGAAGCAAGAACACTTTCATGTTCTTACCTAATCCTCTCTTCAGTGGTGCCCCGATCAAGCTTTTCTGGTCTTGGTTTAAGCTCTTTAGTACTGGCTTTCTGCCAATACTAAGTCAGATGCGATACTGATGTTTACTTAAGTTAAAGACTAAATATGCTTGTGACACACTGAAATTAAAGTTGTACCCTGCTGTACCTCATATTTATGAGCTACCTGGTCCGAATACTGAAGGTCCTGATTCAAAAGTTTTAAGCTTGATAAACATAAATTATTGACGTGATAAAAAAGTCCAATCAGATAACATGACTCAAAGAGGAGCTGTCTCACTCCGTCTCACAGAAACACTTGTCCACTCGTGGTTGTACAGTATTGTAACTTTCTAAACAATATTCATAGCACAGACGCTGACTGCAGACCTTAACTTTAACCAAACAACAGCCTGACTTTATTAATCATGTCTGTTATTAATCATGTATGTTGCATTACCTCAGACTTCATGTTTTAATCCCTCTTTCTGCTCCTACGCTCACGCTGTTCAGTTCGCCTGATCAGTCACAACACGATCACTTGCACTGAACGCCACGTGCCCATAAATGTTGCTAAAAAAAGTGAAAGGCAGCATTACTTTGAGCGAAGAGAAACACTTAGTGGATTCATTATTTAGTCCGAAAATGAATCAGCAACTATTATAATAATTAACTACTTTCTTATTTTTCAAGTTTTCTCACGTTTCAGTTTCTCAAAATGACACTTTTTCTCTCTCATGTGTTGTCAGGCAGTAAACTGAATATCTCTGGACTTTTGACAAATCATCAACACAATGTTGTTGTTTTTATAAAGATTTTTTTTGGCCTTTTCAAGCTTTTATTTTGATAGAGACAGCCAAAGAGTGACAGGAATGTGGGGAGAGAGAGATGGGGAATGACATGCAGCAAAGGACCGCAGGTCAGATTCGAAACCTGGGCCGCTGCGGGAAGGCTTCGTACATGGGGTGGATGCTCTACCAAGTGAGCTAACCAACACCCCATCAACACAATGTTTAACTGAGATCTGATCTGATCTGACTGAGAACTGATCTGACAATAATCATGAGCAGCATGCAGGTTCATGTGTGCAACTTTAAACAGAAAACAAGAAGAATCTGGATGTGCAGATGGTTGGGGACGTGTGGACAATATGTCAGTGTCAGCCAGGACTGAAGTTAGCCATGTCATGTAAAATACTGCTCACACAATGTTACAACAAGCTCACTACAGTTTGTAACAGATCTCTGATAAACAGCCGTGCAGGAAATCTGCTGACTGGAGTACAAAGTAACAGTTTTTGGTGCTAAGTCGCTGTCAAAGGCAGCAACACACCAGAGGAAGACAACTGAGAGCTAATGCGAACTGTAAGACTTTAATGAACTTAACGCATTCAGCATTTTTGCTGATCCACACCACAGATATGATGAGAAATGTTGGCGGTAAATAAAACTATGTGTTCATGATGAAAACTGCGGGTACCTTTAAACTCGTGCATCATAGATCAAGAATTTCTTGGCAAGAGTTAAAAAAACAGGAATTCTAATTTGTAGTGTTCTGCTCCAGTAAACAATATTCTACGCTGCGGCTCTGCCACAATAAGAACGACTCAGCACAGAGCCAGTGGCCCGCTCTCACAAGGATCTGATATAATATTTCAAGGAAAAAGTCAAAACTTATTTAAATATTAATATGGATTCTGTTCTATGGAAAAACGTGAAAGTTCATAAACCTTCATTCATTTATGCACAGGGCAGTTTCACATCATTCACTCTTCATTCATTTTCCATGGCCGCTTATCCTTACCAGGGTCGCAGGGGTCTGGAGCCAATCCCAGCTGACATTGGGCAAGAGACGGGGTACACACTGGACAGGTCACCAGTTCATCACAGGCCTGACACATACACAGATGAACATTATGACCAACAGCTGATCCTTTAAGTCCTGTAAGTTGCTTGGTGGGCCGTCCATGGATCAGACTCGTCCAGCACATCCCACAGATGCTCGACTGGACTGACGTCTAGGGAATTTGGATACAAAATCTTGAACTTGTGTTCTTTAAACTATTCCTGCACCCTTTTAACTTTGTGGCAGGGAGCATTATCCTCCTGAAAGGGGCCACTGCCATCAGAGAAGACTGCTTCCATGAAAGGGTGTACATGGTCTGCAACAATGCTTAGGTAGGTGGTACGTGTCAAAATAACATCCACGTGAATGGCAGGACCAAAGGTTTCCCAGCAACACTGTCCAAAGCATCAGACTGTGTGTTCCATCGTTCCATGGTCCAGTTCTCAAGTTCACGTGCCCATTGTTGGCACTTTCAGCAGTGGACAGGCGTCAGCACCCAGACTGGTGACCATTTTTGATAGGTACTGACCACTGCAGAACAGGAACAACCCACAAGAGCTGCAGTTTTGGATATACTCTTACCCAGTCGACTTGCCACCATAATTTGGCCCTTGTCAATGTCACTCAAATCCTGACGCTTGACCATTTTTGCTGCTTCTAACAAGTCAACTTTGAGGACAAAATGTTAACTTGCTGCCTAAATTGTTACCATGGCGCCGTGTGGGTGGCAGCCAGTTACAGTAGCTCTAACCACATGTGTTTTTAGTGTTTTTAGTACTATTTTCTGTTGTTTTTTCTGCACCGGTCTCATCCGTGTTGTGCGCAAACATGAACTTGGAACTATGGAGATTAGTGATTTCTCTTTTTTAGACTACTTCATGGTACATCGGGTGACTCACTCAAAAAAGTCAAGGCTCTATTGTTTGCGCTCGAGAACAGCTGCTAGCGCCCGGCCACGCTAGCACACTCTCTGTAGAAAGACTGGAGAAGTCTGCTGAAGTGAGGAGAAGAAGACAGGGATGAAGAGCTGTCTGTTATCAAGGGGAATGTAAGATCTCTCCAATAAGATGGAAGAGCTAACAGCGCTAACAAGGCCACAAAGGGAGTATGGAGAGTGTAGCATTATAAAGACATGGCTGAAAGAACTCACTTTGGACTCGCTGGTAACTCTGAGAGCGGACAAGAGAGCAAAGGGGAGCAGTTGAGCCACCAGGGCGCCCCTATTTATGAGTATTTTTCTGATCCACCTTAGTTATTGTGAGCTGCTATAACACGTGAATTTCCCAGGTGTGGCATTAATAAAGTCTATCTTATCTTATCTTATCTTATAATATATCCCACCCACTGACCATGGTGCCATGATAATGAGATAATCAGTGTTTCATTCACTTCACCTGTCATAATGTTATGGCTGGTGTAGAGACAAACAACCATTCATGCACACATTCACCAATTAACCTTTAAACCTGCATGTCTTTGGAGTCCCTGAAGAGAACCCACGACATGGGATGACCATGCGAAGACGCAGAAAGGTGACAGCCCCGCTTCGAACCCATCCCGTATCATATATTAAATATGAGTATCGAATACTTTGCTATGACACCATTCAAACTTTCTAATATTATTTGAAAAAGTCATGCAACCTTGAGATAGAACAATATATTCTCAAAGAAAACATGACACGCAACAGTCTGCTTATTGTCAAAATAGAAGAAAATGTGTTTTTAAGTGGAAATCCTATCAGATTGACATTAAAACCGACAGTGGAGTCATTATTTTTTTTGCCTATTAATGTGGAGATTAATTAACTTTTCAATCTCATATCATGATTTCGCACCGAGGGGCAAATTCAAAGCAATATCACAAGAAAAAGTTTGATACGTTTGGGACAAATAGTTTGAGGAGGAGTTCTCCGGCTTCCATTTAATGCAGCCGTAGAGTGTTTTGTTTGTTGTTGTTTGTGTTCACCTCATGAGAATTTATTTCTTCACTTTGCATTTGGCAATACATCAATTTCTCATTAGCATCAGCCAGTCCAGATTGTGTGATAAATCTCCAGATTCTTCACCTTCTGATGTGCAGTTATTTAGTGACTCTTTTGCAGGTTTAACCGCAGGAGATATTTAAAAAAAAAAAAAAAAAAAAAAAAAAACAGGAACCAGAAGCAGCAAAAAGGCTGTTACACATGTAGAATAAACACTGACAGATCATATAATGTAGCAGATCTCTTTTCACCTCCATCACCCTACATGAATATTTCATTCCAAAATGGATTCTCCTTTTGAAAGTTTATTTATTCCTCTCATCTTCTATATTCAAATGGCAGCCTGTCAAGACCACCCTGAGGCTTCAGAAATCTACAGTGTTCTCTGTGTGAAATGTATTTCTGCTTTGGCTTTAAGTGCATCATAAACAGCACATATTTCACAGCATGCCCGAAGCAACTGTGGCATATGTGCTTACTCATAAAGTCAAAACTTTGTTATATTCCTGACCAATTTTCATATGTCCTCTGGCAGTGTTCACTCTTTTGACTTCTGATTCGCTGCGCGTTTGGAGCTGCTGACCAGTGAGCGGCTGTTTCCTGCAGCGCTGCACACACACACACACACACACTTATGTAAACACACTGAACTGATGAAGCCTCGAGTTCAGGTCTGAAATAAATAGTCAGTGAAGATCAGCTCTTGGTATGAGCGGAGCTTTCTTCCATTCTGTGTGAATGTAATGTGATGGAAAACAAGCAGTTCCTCTTATTCAATACGGCTGTAATGCTCCACAACAGCTGCTGTATGTGCTCCAGAAAGCCTTTGTTAGTGCTTTGTTATGCACTGTAGGCTATCACAGTGTTCTGCTGTACCTCACATGGATAAATAAAGGCTGACAAAGAAATGGGCATAATGTACACAAACATACGTTTTTTTATAAAGTGGAGCTTGCTGTTCCAGTTTTGGCAATCATCTCAGTGAAACACAACTTACAATGATTTTCATGAGCGATTCATCTGCTATATTTTCATTTCTGATTACTCGATCAGTCGGTTATGTATTTCCTGTGTTGTCAGAACCCAAATGGACTCAGTTTGTAATGATATAACAGAGAAAAGCAGCAAATCCACATGCGAGAAGCTGATCCAGAGGATTTTTGGTTTGTTTTTGGTTGAAACCCTACATTTAGCAAAAGAAACTCCCCAAAGAACGAATTTCAGAATCGTAGAATATTCAGGCCCAGCCTGACAGATTATCCTCTCTATCTACTAGGCTGCTGCCTATTTACAAGGGTGGATTACCTCAAAGCACCAAAAACCTCACGTTTACTGTGGGACGGCTGGTTTTTGAACATCTGAATCTGGAAACTGTGAAGGACTCTGCACTGCCAAAACACAAAATCAAGTAGGGCGAGCCATTTTCCACTTTGACTGACTCCGGCCTTCTTCAAAAAATATGTTGTTTGTTACGTGTTATATCATGAGACTCTCAAAAACTAATGACGCAAATGTTTTCAGACCAAACAGCCAAAGGAATCTGTTTCTACTTCACTGTTCCAGGCCACAATCTACCGACACACACAGACACACACAGTGTGACCTTGATGAAGCCTGTGTGAGTCGGTGTGAGTTGTGAACTTTAACAGCCAAATAAAGCACAGAGTAAACACAGAATAGCAGCCCACCACAGTGGATTAGCTCATAAAGCAGACTGTTGGGAACAACGTGCTCCAACTCTATCAAAACAGGAGCGCTTCTCAAAAAGTTGACTAAAATCTCTGAGCTGCCGTCTCTCACTCACTTCACTGAGTAACAGGGTGACCTGTCTTGCTGCATGGGGATAGACTAACATACTGCATGTATGTGTGTGTGTGTGTGTGTGTGTGTGTGTCAGACAACCTGGAAGGAACACAGCTCCCCCATTGGCCCTCCAGTCAAGGCCAGGACTGTATGCTGACTGCGGTCAAAAAAAAAACAGAACAGCTGACGTGGCCCAACTTGTTGACACAGCACAAGGGACAGGACTCACTCACAGCTGTGTGTGTGTTGTTGTGTGCGCAGGAAGTGTTAACTAAAAATGTTTGCTTGATTTCAAACCACAGAGATGAACCACATCGGGAGAGTAAAAAACACTAATCTGCGTGCTCTCGCCACTCAGGTGTTTTTTTAAAAAAAAGGCCACACAGCGATGGAAAATCCACAGAGACGAGCTCTCGTCCTCTGCTCCGCGCTGATAACTATTTATAGCCGCCCGCACAAACGATGAGTGCGCAACTATACGATAATGATGTCATAGGTTAAAAAGGCCTTACAGTACTGCACTCAGCACAAACAAACAGAACCAGGCTGTTGCTGTAGATGCAGCTGTGCTGAACAAAAATACATCCTGTGAAGGCGGTTATTTTCAGCAGCAGCAGCAGCAGTGTAACTGGTGGCGTCTGAACTTGTGCTGGGATCATCAGACTATCTGTTAGGAGGCAGAGCTAATCATTCAGCAGCAGCACCACCACCACCGGAGATGCTGCAATTTCATACTTAGGGAGGCAGCAGGAGGGGGAAGGGAGGGAGCGCCAGAGTTTTACTGGTATACAGTGAAGACGAGAGAAATGTGTCAAACATCACATACTTTGACATACTGCGGGCAATGTTGCAAATCAGTGAGCAGGATGGTTTTATGGCAATAGTGGATTTGCAGGCTTTTTGTATCAATGTGATGAAGTGCACTCCACTGGTTTTACCGTGGAGTTCAGTTTGCTCCCTGTGAAGAGTACTACTCAGTCTGTAGCCATGATGATGTCGTAGTGATGTCATCTGATTTATCTTGGTTCGGATTGAGGCTTTACTTGAACAGAAAGTCTGGATTACAAACTAAAGGTGTGAGGTTTGAAGGAAGGAGTTACCTTGCAAGGCTGCTGGATTTTGCGAGGCCATGAGACAATCCATCTTTTAAGCTGTGCACTGTGCTCAAGCTGTGCACTTGGGTCCAAACCACAGTGGTTCAGACCAGTCAGCATCCTGTGAGGAACTACTGGTAGTTACACAATGAGCTACAGATGTGGTTTAACACTAGGTGTGTGTAATGACGTGTGTGAGAAGCAACTGTTCTAGAAAACAACAATGGTGGCTGCGAAAGAGGGTAGCATCAGTTATATCAGGACAGAAGAGTGAAAGAAGAACAAAGAACGAAATTCACTTGATGAAAAAGATGTTTTCACTCCTCTCCTGACTGACTTCAGGAAGAGTTTAACTACATACTGTTTGTTTATTCGATAGGTTGAAGTTCTCCGATGATAGACAGATGGTTCATCCAATCACCTGTTAATTATTGTTTGAATGTGCCTGCCCAGTTTCCAAAAAAGTTTGCAATGCTGACTGCCCAGATGTTTCTGTGTAATAAACCATCTGGCACAGTCAGGTTAATTTAGGAGGCTAGGAGGTCGTCTAATTAAGATGCTATCCTTTCCTGATGCATTATAGGAAATGTAGGCTCCAGCGTGGCCATCCTGAAGACTAAAAGTCAGAATATTTTGGCCTCTGCTGCTTTGATTTTGATAATTCTTTCTTAAATCTGTCAGTACATAGAAGCATAGAGGGGGAGGCTGTGGCTCATCAGGGTAGAGCGGGTTGTCCACTAATCAGATGATCGGTGGTTCGATCCCCGGTTCCTCCAGTATGAACCCCAAATTGCTCCCTGTAAGTCGCTAAATGATGAAGCGTCAGCTAAATGACTAAATGTAAATGTAAATGTACTAAACCACTGCAGCAGACCTATAACACGTTTCATTGACATTCCACGACGTTCCTGCCTCATCACTTCACAGTTTTCCCAGTTGTTGCTGTAACAGTTGATTGACAGAAAATTAATTGCCAACAATTTTGATGATAGATTCATTGTGAAAGTCATTTATAGAAAAATGAAATGCTTTTGTCTGTTTATCATCGAACGCTGCTAGACTGTTCATTGGACAAAATTAGAAATTTGAACAAGTTACTTTGGGGCATTTTATAGAAAAAAAACACTTATAATAATCAACAGATTAATAAAATTGAGATGAAGCTATAATCCAAACCCTAATCCTGGACTGCTTATCTCCATTCATAAACTCTGAATCATTGAAAGACTGCTGATAATATGAACTGGTAGGAAATCTTCTCAGTGACCTATGAACAAGGGTACAAACAATATAAATGATAATATTTTGCGGGAAGAAAATGATTTTTTTCATTAAAATCAATACAAACCAATATTAGAACTTCTTCGCTCACCAACTGGATCGCTGCTTCACATATGTGAGTGCTCAGTGCTGCCATCAGTGGCCATCATCTTTAATTTTTCACTGTTTGTTTGGACTTGTGTGTCAGAATTAGTCATGTTTTGTGTTACCATGCAGCCACCTTGTTTTTTTTTTTACTGTTCTGACCATCCAGTAAGTCTGTATTTTAAAAAGTCTTTCCATAACAAATTCTACGAGCACATCCGTGACTGAATGTGTCTGTGAGTTCTGGGCAATAACCATGCAGGACCCAGATAAGCAGAATACAGTCCTGGGTCAGGGCTAGACATTGATATTCACTGGGATTAGGGCTGCGTGTGTTTAGTCTATAAAATGTCACAAACTGAATACTGAAAAACACTCAAACAAAAGCGACACATGTGACCAACAGACCCAAACCAAAAGAGACTCAACTGAGAGTTAGAACGAATGATTTATGATTCTGGATCAACCAATAGAAAATCGCATCTATCATGAAAAATGATCTCTACATGACATGACAGCCAACTATGTGTGGGAATCTTTAACAAAAGAAATTAAATCACATGAATCTTAAATGCTCAAAACGTTAAATGTCCTGATCAGAATTCAATAAAGCATGTACACAGTGGAGACATGAGAATGTGTAAAGCTGCTTCTGTGGATCAAACATTACACAACATCAAACTGAGGAGTCCATGTGATTTCATGTTAGATGCAGTGAAGAAGAGCACCGCCTGCACGCACACTTCCATTTATTAAACAATTAACCTGAAATGTTTTGGCAACCTTAGTGGAACATTTCTAGAATCAATTCTGATAGTGGCACTGGGCAACTCTCCAAAGCAACTACGTCGTTTCAAATTAAAAGCCCTCTATGGACGTGAGGAAAATCAGTCAAAGTCAGCGCTGTTGGACACATTATCCGCACATCACATCTTCATTCGCTGGCAGCGTCCCCTGATTGATCACTTGGTGGAATTCAACCAACCAACCAGCTCGAGCAAAACTTGTTTTCTGATACGCAGCAGCTGATTTCCACAAAGTCACACCCACTGACTTTTACCACGATGCTCTGATCCAGTTTGCGCTCGGCTCAATCTAATATTCATGGTGTTACAGTGCGCCTAACGGGATCCACATTACGCAACACGCGTGGAAAGCGTGCGCAGCTTGTGTACGAGCCTGAAATAATCGCTGACAATGTGGAAATTGAAATTAAAAAAAAGGCTGATCCGTGACAAAGTGGCGGAGAAGTGTACGTTTGATTTGGTTTTCCACCTGACGCAGATGGCACAGATAAACACAGCCGCCCACCTACCAGACATCTCTCCAGAAAACAATCCGGTGACACAAAAATAGGATTATAAACTTTGACAGCGCCCAAACACCCGTGTGGCACACATGAACTTACTTTTCCTGCATGACATTCTCCTTGATGGCTCCCAGGGTGGAGAGGTTGCCCTGCTGGAGTCTGCAGGTGGCCAGGTGCCGCTGGTGCTGATCTTTCAGGCAGGCGTTTTCCTTGCAAAGATCCGTCACCTGGAGCTCCAGCTCATCAATCCGGACCCTCTGCTTCTCCAGCAGCCCCTGCTGGGTCTCGATTATCTTATTCAGCTCCTTTAGATACTCCGCCGCCTTGCTTGGGTTCTCTGTCGGGTTCTCCATCTCGTAAAAGCCCCGTTGCCCGTCCATGAAGGCGATATCCACACAGCCAGAAAAGCAGCCCTCTCTTCCCCTCTTTCCCCCCTCTCTCTCTCACACACACACACGCAAACGCACGCACACACACACACGCTCAGTAGTAGTAAGAATGAGCGCTGTCAAATCCAGAGATCCTCCTCCGCTCCGACATGGCTGCTTTCATGTGGACCAAGTTGACCGGGTTCTGGTGCTCTGTTGTACGCTGCCGCCGCCGCGTCCACAAGCTCTGCACCGCAACTAACCTCCTGCCAGCCGCTCCGTTCATGGGAAAACCGTTTAACTCTTTCAGGGCTGGAGGTTCAGCGCTCCGGCTGCGCGTTTCGCCTCTCTTGGTTCTGTGTGTAGTGACAGAAAAACAAAAGAGACACCGAGTTTGTTCACGGCGTGTGTATCGACTCAACAGGTAGGTAGAGTTTCTGTTGCGCCAAATCACAGGTGCAACACTGAATATGGACACCAGCGTTCATCCGTGCGTGCTGTCAGCTGTTGTGTTTGTTCATGCAAGAGGTAGTACTACTTCCCTCCCTCCCTCCACCAGCGTGTCAGCAGCAGGTCGATTTGCTTGAAAGCCTGGAAAGAGGTGGGTTTGTCATTTTATAATCCTACAAAAAGACTTCTAAATAATATACTTTAAAAAAAGTTATTTTGAAACTATCTTATCAGAATTCTTAATGTTAAAATGATTCTGTAGTATTTGATGGTGCTGTCAAAAGGCCTTCTAGCAGGGCTGGACAAGACTGCTTGAGGAACCGGGGGCAAAAAATGAGCACCTGGGCTTCAACTCAGCCAAATATAATACATTTAGTAATATGCACCATGTGAGCGCAAAATCTAGATTTTATTGCCACTAGGGGGCAGCAGAACACGCTAACAGTAACAGATCAACACATCCAAAAGAACAAATTCACGTCAAGTTGTGTTTCTGTCTACCTGTTCCAACTTCTTCCCTCTGGGAGGTGTTACAGATCGCTGTACACCAAAACAAACAAACACAAGAAGAGTTTCTTCCTGCAGGTCATCACACTGATGAACAGTTAACACCAGACAAACAGTGGCAAGAACAATTCCTGTGCTGTAACTCTGTCTCAAACATTCACTGTACCTGTAATTTATTTATTCCTACCTTTTAGATTCAGTTTTTGTTCTTTAAACATGTAGATATCACCACTCATACACAATGTACTCATATCCACGCACCTCATGTACATAAACAACCTGCTACATAAGCCATGTTTATTTAGCATCCTTTGCACTCTGCAGCAATAACTTATGCAGACACTGTTGTCTTAGTGTCTGCATAAGTTATTGTTTACATATTTATATATACTTTAATCTGTACATAGTTCAGTGTTTATCTTTACCTTGTCAAGCCTGTTGTCCCTGTTTTTAGCTGTGTTTATGTCTATATCTGTGGATGTACATTGAGAGAAAGGAGTCACATTGCTTGTATGTGTTCGCATACCTGGCCAATAAAAGTGATTCTAACCGGTTGAATGTACGTCCAATATTAACAATCCTTTCATAACAGCTAGTTGCTAACATTGTTGCTGTACAGGTAGTGTACGGTGAGTTCATCAGAGCTTTTTTTTCTCTGAGAACTGTTGCTGGAAAACAAGGTTGTTGAAAACAGTGAGAATGAACTAAAACAATGGCGCTACAGAGTCTGGTGTTAATTCTCTGTGGGTTCATCACCATTAGTGACCCCATCCACATTACACGTTGTCTTCTGACCCATTGTTAATATCAAACTATTGATTGGTGCAGCTTTACTCGCTGATATAATGGAGGTTAAGAGCTTAGACTAGATTTTGGCTTTTCAAGGCAATGACTCAAGAACAGATAGTGAAGCATCCACCGTACAGCCTTCATCATCAGTAGATAGTGTCCTTTAATAAAGCATAGTCCCATATTCCCAGACAAAATTACAGTCAATGAAATCACCTCAAATAATTGCTAAACAGGGAATTTGAGGAGTCCTCATTCTGGGAAGTAAACAGTTATTTTTTCTCATTTCCTCCTGCACCACTGTTTAATGCTACATTAGACTTTATTGAAGGTAGGCTCCAATTTGCACAATAAGTTGTCAGCATTAGAATATTCCCATAAATAAATCTTCCAGAGGGAGTGTGGGTATTAGAGCAAGAGAACTCATTAGGAGAAAACTTTCTAAAGATTTTTTCAAATAACTGAACCATTAATATCCCTTTGACCCTTTCCTTTTTTGAAGTGTTGGAAAATAACGCTTGTGTTTACTGGTGGTTCACAGGGCTAAAGGTTGCAGGGTGCATACGACTTGGTCGTATTGTAGCTGCTGTGCCACAGAAACCAGAGCCGTGACCTTTGTTACATATAAAGTCCTGTCTCTTCCCAGAGGCTCGCTGGTTCCACTGCCTGCAACTGATCATGTCCATATGCAGCAGCTGTCTTTGCTTTTTTTTTTTTTTTTTTAATCGTCCCTCTATGCTAATGCTCTTCACATCTGACCTTTGGTTGGTGAAATGTGATGTTGTTGCATACTCTTGCATACTGTGTGTGGACCTCTCAGAGTCCCCCACCAGAGCATTTAAGAACATTTAGTCTATAAAATCAATAAAATAATGGAAGGCGTATTAATCTGTGAAAGTTGTTTAATTTGACCAACATAGCATCCAAAGCTGCTTATCTTTTATAAACGATTGAGGCGCTAACATAATTCCTTTGTGTTACTTCTGGCTTGAAGTTTACAATTTATATCAATCAGGAGAGAGAGTTTATGAAATAAGGATATTCTTTATTATAACAGATGATATGTGATTAAGTCTTGACAGAAAGTCTTTGGTGCTTTGACTATAGGCTACAGGGAAATTTTTGTAGTCGAGGGGCGTCTGTCATGAGCAGCAGCAAGATAAATCCCCCCATAGAGTCCAGACACTGGTGGTGGAGGTGGAGGTGGCTCATGAATCTATGAAGACTGGGTGGTGATGGGGAGACGGAGGAGGTGCTCATTATGGCAGTATGCACCTACTACAGGCAGAGAGAGAGAATCCTATTTAAAAAGACAGCTGCAAGATGATAGGCTACAATGCCGGTGTGTCGCCATGCTATTGGATGGATGCGACCAGCTGATAAGAACAACGGTTGATGGACAGCCCAGATTATGACAGCAAGGAAATTGTTAGTGACTGGCAGGCTGCAGAGAGAAATAAACCTCAGGCTTAAGCATGCAAGAGAATCATCTTCCTGACTGAACTATCGCTAGAGCTGATGTCAGAGTGTACTGACCACACCCTGAGTAAGCTTCTACATCACTGCAGCAAGGTGTGAACTTTAACTGTTACAGTGACTGTTTGATTTGTCTTCCGCTGATTGATAAGATTAATAACATCTTATGGGCTTAACCTGATATTCCAGTGAAGGCAACAAGTAATAGCCAATCAGAGGCAAATGTCAGAGGCAGTGTCAAATAAATGTCTTTTCAAAATAAAACTGTACATTTTAGAGTTGCTTTTATTGTGACAGTCCAAGGCTTACATGTGTTATAGTCTTGAGATGTCACACCTGTCAGGGGGGTGGATTAACTGGGCAAAGTGCTCACTAACACGGATTTTAAAATGGACATTTGTATTTTTGTTGAGTGTACACTATTGACCTGTCTAATATGTCGCCCATCTATATTTAGATGAAATGTGCCTTTACATCAGGGTGCATTACAAGCTGCTACAGCACAGTCTGTAGAGACAACACAAGTACTCATCTATTCAGCAGATGTTACCTGGGAATCCTTGGACACATCGGATCACTCAAGCAGCTCACTGCCTCTGCAGCATTCTAGCATCACTGTTGAACTGCTTTGTCTTAATAAGAGTTGGCAACCCTGAACTGACTGAGATAAAGATACTTGCATATGACTGACATGATACTTGTGGAGTTTTATATTTCTTTCAGAGGCTGAAGGAGAGATTCTTTTGTCTGTGTTTCAGTTGCTGCTAATTGCTTCAAACTAAAAGCAGCGTTGTGTGTTCTGTTTTTGCACACTTGGATGTATTCACATACAGAAAAAAAAAAAACACAAGCACAGACCACATGTGAAGCCTGTCATTACTCCTCACAGTCACATGCTGTAGCTGCTGGATGGTTCTTTCACACAGTGATTGCCCTCTAGTGGTGTGTTGTGTTCAGAACACATGCAGTCAACAGTGACGGGGCTGGTGATGTTTGACAACTTTGAATCAATTTTCTAGCTCAATATCTGACTTGTAAAAAGGTTTCGAGCAATGATACGATTATGAGGTGATGTGCGCCGCATGACAGCGCTGAATTAATCTAGTCCCATCTGGTAAATGCAGAAGGCTAACAGCTAAAGGGAGGAGGAGGATTGCTCATATTGTCCACTGACAGGCACAGCACAGCAGGCTAAATCCTCACTGCCATCACCTGCCAACCACTCGGATGCATTGCACCACATCCCCGATGAGAGAGTGGGGAAAGATAATGTGCATAATTCACCGAAAAGATTCTGTGATCCGGTCTCTTGTAGAAATCTTCAAAGCACTTTGAAGAGAGCAGAGGCGAAGTGAATTGTAGAAAAGGAGAGAATTTTCCCCCTTTTTCAGAAGTTATATTTAGACACAAAGGATTTTTTTTTTTTGCCTTTTGATGCAACAGCTCTGTCTTGCAGTGAGGCTGTATGTCCGAAGCAAAATGCACATGTAGTTTTCTGATCCAGAGAGTATTTTCTATAGCTTTGCCTGACGTTGGTTCTTCAGCCTAAATGTGAGAATTGGAGTTTCATCTCACAAAAGGCCAGCGTATCAAAGGTTGCTACAGTAACAGTGACAGCAGCAGCTGTAATGCTAAATCCCATATGTCCCCAGAGATGAAAGAAAAGACAGACTGAAGTGGCTGAGGTGTTCACCTCATACTCCACCGCAGACGTCGATAAAGCAAAACCCAGGCCGGGTAGCGAATTGGAAAACACGCATGGGAGTGTGTGTTATTCCTGCTAGCTCACTGCTTGTGATTCAATTTGACTGCTGTGAGATGTTATCTTTCTTCACAGTTTAAGATGCAGGGATGGCCTTTTTACAAAAACCTCAGTGGACCGTTTCCTTCCCTCACCACAACAACAACAAAGTTGCTGCTGCAGAGGAGGCTGGTTTATGTCTCTAATGGCCACATTCAGAAGTTTTTATGGCCTCAGATTAATTTTTCTGACCTCAAGTGGCTGCTTAGGGTTTAATATCCACACCATAAGTTGTTGTTTTATCCGCAGCGCCTGTAAAATGATGGACCTCAAACATTTCAAGAAAGATTTGGGGAGGGATTTAGAAGGTTTAGAGATTATTTCTGATGTTGTCATTGATGCTGCAGAACACATTTGGGTCAAGTACTGACTGGTGGACGATAAAAGATTCCTATCAACATTATCACCATCTGTTTGTCTGTAATGAGTGAAAATCCTCATAAATAAAAATGCTGCCTGGTAATACCATAAAACAATTGGCATGGGAGTTTGGTCATTACCATGATAGTACAATTTCATAGTTATACTATGGTATACCAGGGTACTGTAAGATCGAGGTAGTGACTCATTTTCCATGCTACTGTACCTGTACCTATGGTACAACTATATCATGAGATTGCCCCATGTTATAATAAAATTCACTGTGCAATCACAACTGACATTAAATGAACAGTGATCTAATTTAAATGGAAGAGACACAAATACATCAAACTTGAAAGCTTTTTTAATATAAAAATACAGTCAATATATAAATAGTGTTTTCATTTCTTACAGAAATACCTCAGCACACTTCAGATCTTATTTTGACTGGCTATTATTAACCGATCACTCTTCCAATTTCCCAGGGTGGGAAGATGTTCATCTTTATATAAATCAAACAGTCTTAATCAGCAGTCTTCAGCCCTGATGATGAAAAGAAAAAGAAAAACAGCAAAGAAGAAGCACAATGCCATGTTGTTGACAGTCTTGTCACAAAGTTCTCTTTATACACCGCCATTACACATGCTGTGGATATTTACAGCACCCACTGTGTTATTAATTCATTATACATTCATCATTCAATAATGGTTGAGTTTATGCCATTCACAGACAAAGAGTTCTGTGTGTGCTTGAATGAAAACGAACAGAAAATAAACAGAATTAAAATGACGGAACAACAGAACACGCCACAGTAAGACGAACTGGAAATAATCAAATTGAGCGTACAAAAGCAATTAATTAGTTTAGAAAATCACCTTAATCATCGTGTTATTAAATGTGGTTGGTGTGTGGACTATAAAAAGAAATATTATGCACACTTGGTGAACAGGCGACTCTCAGAAAGAGCGAGATTTTTCATTTCTGTTTGGTTTCTTTTGAATTTCATGTGTGCGTCTGGTCTGAACAATTGGTGAGGTGTGTCAGATTAGAGCTCTGGGACTAGGCAGAGGGCAAACAATTTTCAGGCTGTCAAATTTAAAATGCTCACTTTTCTGCAGGTGTAACAGCAATATACATCAATTGTTTTATTTGTATGCTTTTACTACACATAGTGTGCACAGAATCCTCAACAGAGCAATGTTGTTATGTTAACCCACTACCCTACAATGATCAGTTCAGTGTGTGTGTCCTTTCTAAGGCCAGCAGTCCCATTATGGCTGGAGGATTGGTATTGTGCTGCCAGAGGTGAAATTCTAGGACCAGTGCAAGACGGACAAAGGCGAAAGTGAAAGCACTTTCCAAGAATGTTTTCAATAATCAAGAACAAAAGTCATATGTTCAAAGATGATCAGATACCTTTCTAGTTCCAACCACCTCTAATGCCACCTCGCAGTCTGGTGGTATTATTTCCATGACCCACAGTGAAAGGTCTTAATAGGAATTATGGTTGCAAAGCTGCAACTTAAGGGAGCAGATGAAAGGTCACCACCAGGATTGATATTTCTTTCTAAATTATGTTGGTAGTGGTGCATGGCCGCTCTTAGTTGGTGTAGCGATTAGTCTGATGAATTCTAAATCCAATATGCTAACTAGTTACATGGCCCTGTGTGGTCAGCATCCAACTTCTTAGAGGGACAAATGGCATTCAGCCACATGAGATTAAGTAATTAGAGATATGTCGTGCCCATAGATGACCGGGGTTGTATGTGTGTCACACTGAGTAGATTACTAAGTGTCTACTCGTTGAGAAGCATTGGGTAACCCCCCTGAACTTGTGATAAGGATTGGGGATTGCAATTACTTCCCATGAACGAGGAATTTCCATTAAGCATGGGTCATAAGCTCACATTGATTAACTCCCTGCCCTTTGTACAAAACGCCCATTGCTACTACTGTTTGGATGGTTTAGTGAGGGGGGGTTCGTCATGGCTCTGGAAGGGTGCAGTGAAGATGATCAAACTTGACTATCTAGAGGAAGTAAAAGTCATTACAAGGTTTCTGTAGGTGAACCTGCGGAAGGAACATTACTGGTTTGCTACAAGGTGTGTGTGTGTCTCGAGATGTTGAAGATTTCTTGCTGGGGTTGTTTTCAGGGTGCATGGCAGAGATGTGTGTCCAGTCGATACATCTGTCGGTGGGCCTCACTCTTCACATCTTTCCATCTTCTCTCCTTGTCGGCTTCTCCAGACAAGGTGTCCATAATGAGCCTCTCATTGCCCTGTCTACGTCTGTTGTCCTCCACAGGAGACTGCGTTATGTTTAGCCTCCAGTCTGGGCCTTTGTCCCAAACAACCCCCTTGACCTGTGCAATGCACCTGATGTGTTTGTGGACAGTATGGCTCCTAGATCAGGGAAATGGGCTTAGCCATTTGAAAACCTTAACGCAAACACGATTTCTGGGGTACCCAGCTCTCCTGTCTCCTCCAGAGGGGTGTCCCCTACTCTCCTCTAAACTTTAGCCTATACGCATGGAACCAAACAATGTGACAACTCTTAGCAGTGGATCACTCAACACGTGTGTCTATGAATAACACAGCAAGCTGCAAGAACTACTGTGAGTTTCAGGACACGACAACGATCAGCTAGGTTTTGAACACACTGCAGTCAACTTTGCTGTCAGGGCTAAGCCCGTCTGAGGTTAACATCTGGCAAAATGTATAGAATTCTATAGTACATGCCAGAAATCTCCACTTCAGCAGTACTTACATACACCAAACCTTCCAGTTTTATTCCTGTCTATATTCTGAAGGTGTAGTGATGGGTTGTTCATACATTATTCATAGCCTGATTTACAGATTTTTTTTTTGATATTTTTATTGATAAAAACATGGCCAAAATGTATTTTTGACAGTATGTTATAATTTATGGAGTAACTTTGACTCTAATATGTCAACTAAATTTCAAACCTCTTCAGATTCCTGTTCTGGAAATATATACAAACCAGCACATTTTTAACTAGTTAATGCATCATTTGCATATTGCCTACACGTCTGAAACAAAGCCTTGAGGTATGTAGATTGTATGCTAAAACTTCCATGCCTTTGTCATAAAATGCACAATTGGTATCTGCCCCACTGAAAGCGAGGTTCACATAAATGTTGTATGAGATCACTTTCCAAACTTAGCAAAACACATTCATTCTGAATTTATCAAACCAGTGGCCTGTAAAAGCGTCTCTGTCTGGGATGCTGCTGAATTCAATTATTCATCTCTGACCACCATGGTGGAATAATGTAGCACATGTAACACTGATTATGTCATATTCTATTCCCAATTTGCCCTTTTTGGATTTTACCTAACTTGGAATATTACAGCTGAAAAGTGCAACAATAGCACCGTAGTGGGAAAACAAATTTATCACCCTTCATTAAGTGGGATAGGATACTGTGTCAGCATCTGTTGTGATTTAGCTGCTGAAAGGGTGTACTGAAGGGAGATTAAAGCATAGCCCTTGGGTTTATTAATCATCTTAAAAACTTCAATAAAAATATCTTACTTGCAAGTACTGAGCCACAGACTTGTATCACATTTACCAGGTTTAAAGGTCCAACGTGTGAGATTTAGGGGGTTGTGCTGAGGGACTGGCAGACTAGCGGAGCCGGTTGTGAACCTCAAAATCCAAACTGACAGCAGGTAGACTAGCTGGTCAGCATGGTGAAATCAGAAGCACAGAGTCAGTAAAATGAAGCAGGCCAAAGCGTAAAAGAACAGCTGGCAGACTGAGAAGTAGGCCGTAGTGTTTGTACAACACGGGAGACTGAACGTTCTGCCGGAGTCCAGCTGACTGAGCCGGGTTTAAATACTGCACAGGTCTGAGGAGTTGGTGATCGGCTGCAGGTGCTCAGATGAAAATGGTAGCAAAGAGTAACACCACACCAAGCATAGTCATACACAACACAAAAAGGCAGAGAAAGCTCTGAAACATGACAGTTCAACAGCGGTGCAGCATGGTAATGTTCTGCCACCAAAGGAATATTTATTTATCTTTGGATCTGCCAAAAAAGTATACTTTTACCTACCCTAATACCTATGGTAATCATAGTATATGTAAATTACTCATATCTAGTCATTTTCATTACATTTTGAATATTTCAGTGTACTCTTGCTAAATAGAAGTAGTAAATACTATGCATGGTTGGTTTAGATCAAAACAGAGTTCAGCTTGTTAAACTTCCACCTAATTGCCACAAAAATCAGTCCAAATCAGTTACAGCAGCTTTAAATATGTAGCTGTTTGAAAAGACCAAGAGGAGATTATTCAAAATGTTTTATTAATAAAACTTCCTCTAAAGAATGAGACAAATTCCATTTGTTTTGAGCTGAACGCTCATGTCTTGCAGCCATTACGTCTGCCTCAGTGTGAAGTTTGGATTCTATAAATAACAGCAGCTGGGCTGAAGCAAGTTTAGGCTCAGTACATTCTGCAGGGTTACCACAAGGCAATCTGAGAAATCAAGGAAGTGGAACGTTAATCATAAACTATTGAAGCTGTACTGTCAGTTATAATTTCTCCTCAGTTTCCCTTACTTTGTTATTCTTGTATTATCTGTTCTAATGTTCTCAAAAAGCCCTTTCCAGGGACAGTTTATCATACCCACAAATAAATGTAGATTTGTTCAAATAAATCCTTAAAATTGTGTCACAACAAAAGTCACACCTAATTAAAAAGTACCAAGATTTCAACAACTCATTATTTCCTGTATTGAAACAGTATGTTATAAAATAAACTGACTTGATAAAACTCAATGAAAGCCTCCTATGACCAGTTTGGACAGATTCAATGCTGTGGTCAGTTGTGCAGAGTCTCCTTCTACTTGAGACGCCTACACATACTCTTTTGCAGTATTTCCAAATCTGAGCTAAATATTCATGAAACGGCTTTAGTGATTCATCAGAAGCACAGGCAGCGCTCAGTTCCATGCTTTATTAGCCAATTTAACCAAGGTTAGTGACATTTAATTAGAATGAATTAGTACCAGGAGCACAGAGACTATTGTGAATACAAAGGTACTAATTGACAGACTATATCATGTTGATAGTATGACACAGACCAGAAGAAAAGTAATGAGAAGATCAGTACTCTCAGGGAAGAAACGATCCCGTCTGCCGACACAGAACTATTACAGTACTATTATAACTATTATTAGCCAAACTTTCAGTTAGTATGCCAAACATGTAATGTGACTCAGCAGATTCACAATGGTGGGAAAATGGTTTGTTCTGTTTGCATGTCTATAATGTTCTTAGAAGTGGAAATATAGACTAAAGAGTTGTTTTTTTTCTCATGCTGGCTTGAACATACGGTGTGTGCATGACGGGGTGCTGGCAGTACTCTGTGCTGCATTTTAAATGCAACTTTTAACAGAGGATGATGTGAGCTGTAAAGTGTTTGATCAGTCGGCCTTTGTCAGCGCTGAGTTATTTGATGTTGCCTTGATGCAGAGGGCCCTTATGTGTTTTTAATAGTTAATGGAAGACAGTGCAGATTCTGTGACACCGAGATACAAAAGTGTCATAGAGAATCCTTTGTGGATTTGTTAATAAGAGGAAAAAGATAAAAAAAAAAATCAACATTAAGCCACAGTTAGAAATGTTCGCCTATGTACAGAAGCATATAGTGGACAGCTGTTAATATACAGTCCATTGGTACAGTCCCATCTCCCCCTCCTCTGTTATTCTCTCATGTATCTCAGGTTGAAGGTTTAAGAGATTGAAGCTTGAGGCTGAATTTAAAGCACCACTACTGTACTGTGAATGAATGGACTGAGCAGCTCTGCCCTTGGGCAATTTCCAGAGGTTTCTCTTCTGATTACATGAGAGACGGCACATTTAAATATTCTATTTTTAGCTCAAAACAGGAAGTAGAAAATCTGTTTGCCACAGCTGTACACAGCTGTGCTGGTACATGAATTTAATCAGATTTTGCTCTGCTCAGTGATAATTAGGAGATTTCTTAAAAGCAGGAAACATTTCTTTTGTCTGGATCACATATCCATTGCATACCCACGTGACTGCTGTAATTGTGTAAAAGAATCCATAACAGCATGGTACGCGAGGTTGGAATATTGATTTTTCAATAACTATTGGTCATCTTTTGATATGCAATGGATAACTTGGCTTGGAGAACACGATGCATATTGAAAATACATGCATTGTCTGCTTCTTTGTCTGCCCGACAAAGCCCTGCATCCTCAGCTGAATGCGCTGAATTTCGACAGCCCGCCTCGGTGCTCAATACTGAGATCCATCAGTGAACCAAACGGCGTGTTTTATTTTTCTGTGTCCAGTACGATATCAGCACTCCTCATCGTCTGCCTCTGATAGATGGGCAGCGAGTTGAAGCCAGGAGTGTTAACACTGACATGCTATCTAGCATCAGCGGTGGGTTTGTCAACACGATAAAGACAGGTGCTGTGGCACGCTCACTTCCTTAGTCAAACAAAGAAGACAAAGCAGCTTTCACTGTTGTGTGCCACAAACAATGACTATTAACATTTATTTTCCAAAGTAATATACACCAACACAAATGTGTATATGCCCAAATACAAGTGGACGCACCCTCAGCTGTGTCCGACATTGCAGCTACATAACTAGTGGTATAACTAGCGTGTGTGTATGTGTGTGTGTGTGTGTGTGTGTGTCTGTGTGTCTTGAAGCTACTGCATTCCTGGTCTCTTATGGTGTATTTGTAACCCTCTCATAATCAGTTAGACGCACCGCAGGATCAAGTCCTGCGTGGCTGAAAGATGTGTTAATGCTAATGTTAACAATAGCAGTAAAGAGTCATAGTACAGCTGCTGTAGCCGTATCCAGAGCATCACAGATTCAACCACAACTGCAGCTGAGCATTAAGTATATCTACAGCTGCAGCTGCGCTCACAGCTAGTGGCTGTATGCTGTTATAGCTCGTCCTTTTGAGAGGAGGAACGAGCAACAAACGCATAATGTAAAGTGTCACATCATCTTTTCTGTAGTATCTGCAGAGCATTTCTCTAAACTGGCAGTGTACATACACAACAAACTTTTCCTATGGTTCAGTTGGAAGCTGACTGTGAGGAAGAACAAACTTAACACAATACAACAGGTAGATAAAAAAAAATAAAATGGAAAAATCAAAGATCCATTTTACATAATATTTTATCTTCATCAGGGTTGTGGAGGACTGGATCCAATCCCAGCTGGTGATGGGTAAAAGGTGGGGTACACCCTGGACAGGTTGCCAGTTCATCACAGGGCTGACGCAAAGAGACAACCATTCACTCTCACATTTACAGGCAATTTTAGACTCACCAGTTAACCCAGAGGGAACCCACATAGACACAGGGAGACTGCACAAATTTCACACAGAGTTTGAACCGGGACCCTTCTTATTGGGAGGTAACAATGCTAACCACTGCACCACCGTGCCTCCCCAAAAACAGTAAAATAAAATAAAAGTTATATACACTATATACACATTTCAAGCATATACAGATGATTATCAGCCTTTGTGGAACACAGTGGATCATTTAGCAGCTAAAGAACTAGTTACTTGTTGGTTTAGACCAGAACAGAGCTGAAAGGAGAGTGAATATTGGACTTCCATCCATCAGGTGGACAGAAACACTAGTAGTTCATTATCTTGCTTCTTTCATCTTGTGTAAAGAGATAAATGTATGTAACATTAAGTTATGCAAGGAAAACAAACTGAAGATACAGACTATGTAGAGTGATGGCACTTTTTCTCCTGTTATCAAATATTGATGGATGATAATGTTAGTTGGGGCTGCCAGTGATGAAATTGACATGTTTTTGAAAATGCTACACAATCAGCAGGGTTAAAGATATCCTTTGTTGCTTTCAAACCAACATTCTGGACCCCCATAATGAGAGAGACACTTAAAAGCGAGTCAAACACATTTCAGCAAAATGACACTTTGCAGTTTTTGTAAACATGTCTCTGTGGCAGAATATAAAAAAGAATCAAAACAAGTGTCTCTTTCATCAAAATGACAGTGAAATTGTGGGTAGAGGGTTTGGGTTGATGCTGCCAGATGTTTATTGCATACCGAATCATCACAAATAAATATTACTTGGAAAAAAATGGAGGCTGAACTATGAAAGATGATACATCTGAGAAACACAGTCTTGTAATGCAAAAGATAACCATGAATTCATCATTAATATCTGGATGTTCTGTTGTTATAGTCCCAGAGGGGATTGATTGTGTGACGCTGAGACACCATTTTCAGGTATGTGACTCAAGCAAATGCAGTGATTGAGCACCATTCATCCAGCACTCATGCATTCTCATTATTAGATGGAATATAACAGCTAACCAGCATCCTGAACCTGCTGCTGCCTTGCTCCATCCTCACTGTCAGCACAGGTATGTTAGCCATCTTTCACAGTGGAGGAAATATGCACTCTGCCCATGTGTGCTATAAATCTGCTCCGTCCCTGAGCTGACAGTCAGCAGAACACTGATCGGACCAACAGCAATGTTGGAAGTGTGTGTGGGGTGGCGGGACTGAGCAGTCTGCCATCAATAACCCAGCCTGGGTGAAAACACCGGTGTCCATTTTTATATTTACTCCCTACATTTCTGATGGCCCTAGGGGATAATACCACCCTCAATCATATTTCTCTGCCTTGTGAGATACTTTTAGTTTACACCAGGCTTTGTGTTGGGCCACTCTCTACTGTTAAGAAAAGGTTACTGTCAGGACTAGCAAAGCATTAAGCAAAAAATTACATTTACTCTTGTTACTGTAGCTGTAATGGCCAAAGGTCTTTCAATTCCTGATGTCCCAAACCAATGTAAGACACACTCTTTGATGTGGTTTCCAGTTTTTAAGTGCACATTCAAGAGCACCTCTGAGAGAAAAGAGGTATGGAATTATACCTACTGGAGAAGCTAAAAATGAGATTTTAATACTGAGCAAATCTGCCCTCACGATCGGCCAATCAACTCCCCAGCTGGATAACTGTAATTAAATCAGATTGTACAAGTGGAGGCAATAGCAATGGCTCCATACCATAATCAGCACAACAAGACGTGAACACAACATGCCCATTTACACATTCAGTCCCTTACCACACCGAGCAGCATTAGCATTTATTTGGAGCCGGTGTTTCAGGGGACCTGAACAATAAGTTCATATTAACTTCCTTTGACCGATTCTTGATGATTCTTGATCCGTCTCTTTAGCTACTGAATGCTTTACTATGTTCACCTGCTAGTGGCCAACTTTATCTGCCTGCTGTTTGGTGCTGGGCAGGCAGTGTACAGTGGTTCTAATGGCCACCTGAGGGCAGCACCATTGGGTGCAATAATTGCATTGAGTGTCATAATGAAATGACCCTACTTCTCACTTGATTTAATACCTCAGTAAACAGTTGTCATGAGTTTATGGTCCCAGTTGCTACTTTCGAGTCTTCTTCCATACAGGATGCTGTGCATTTTATAACTGATGGTTCCATTTAGAGTAAAATTGACGATGAGGCAGGGTATGCCTTACGGTTTTGGAGCTCAATGTCAAGCAATAATTTCAAGGTAACATTAACCTACAGTGCTTACATCTTGCGCAGCAGAGCAGTGGTTATCACTGTTTTCACACAGCAAGAAGGTTCCAGTCCAAACTCCGACTGGGCCCTTTCTGTGTGGAGTTTTCATGTTCTCCTTGTGTTCTTTTCTGGTACATGCAGGCTATTTGGTGACTCTAAATTGCCCACAGGTGTGAATATAAGGGTGAATGTCTCTATGTGTCAGCCCTGTGATGAACTGGCGACTTGTCCAGGATGTATCTGACCTCTCGCCCAATGTCAGCTGGGATTGGCTCCAGCACTCGGCAACCCTGATGAGGATAAGCTGTTATAGAAGATGGATGCTAACATTTTGACTGATGTCATTCATTTTTTCTCTGTCCTGGATCATTTTGATGTAAAATCTGGAAAGTTGTATCAGTACCTCTACTTGAATAGAACATTTTGAAAGACCCTGTTTCCTTATCACTGTAAAGCATGCAGTCTTTATACAATGTACAAAATATAGTACATTTTATTGGCTCAACCTGAGGTTTTATCCCCCAAACATTTCCAATTGGTTTATACACAGAAGGTTAGAGTGGGATAACAGCAAAATCACTTATTTGGATCCTAACGGTAATGCTTCCTCTTCTGTAATGTTCTGCTTTGTTTACTCCCCAATAAACATCATTCGATGACTGTCTCCTCTGTAATGGGACTCATTCAGGTGAATTGACTAAAGCCTGTAATTCACTGCAATTAAGGTATAATGTCTGTGTCTGTGCCAAGAGATGACGGTCGTGTTTACTTCTTGATCCACAGGTAGTAACATACACTCCTGCTGATCTTTCAACCCAGATCTACTTATTGTTGCGCCTATTGTGTCCTCTTGTGTGCTTTCATATACACAGCACACCTTAAAATTATGGCAGGGGAATACAAAGCAAATGTCACATGGGAAATCACAGTCAAAGTCTTGCAGAAAATGATGGTTATGGCACGGATTATGTAGTTTGAGATATTGGTTTCAGCCTTAAAGGACAATTGTAGTTTATTGCTGTGTGAGATTTTTAACAGCAGCAACAGCAGAAACAGATTTTCTGTCTAAATTCTCCTTCTACCCTTTTTCTTCAATTCCACAACTGCTTACAGAGAATACGTTTCAAAATATTATTCTCCGTTTGCTATCTTAATGGTGACAATATGTGAATTTCAGCTTGTTCTGGCCAGAAAAATCAATTAATGGAGTTTTAAAGCAACATTGTGTAACTTTTCTACCATAAAAGAACAGATTTGAAATCATTTTGATTGCACTCTGACATGCAATCAGGTGAATGGTGTCTCTGGAGTGCTTTACTGGACTAAATCACAATACAATCTATTTCAGTATTTCATTGATTTTGGTGAAAGTGGCCATATTTTATGAAGAAAAGTTCACTGCTTTCCCCCCTGACTTTCCTCTGAGTGCTACAGATCAATCATCATTTACAGAGTTTCCTGATGGACCAGAAACTGCTGCAAACTGCTAATGTTAGCACAGTTTGATAGCTGAGCAGCCCCTATTGTAAACTCAAAGCACCAGGGGAAGTGTTAGTGTTTGTACCAAAGGAGGTTTTCAGGCCCGGGCTTGGGCGAATGCAAACAGGGAGCTGAACTGGGCTGACTGCTGTTGGACTAGTAAGTAATATTAGCTGGCTGCTATGTCTTGTGTTGTTGACCTTGCTTGATGTTTGGCTGTTAGCAAAGTTGTTGACTTGCTAGATGAAGTTGAAATAAACACATTTTCTTTTGTCCCCTGTAGTGTGATCTGCTGTGCCACAAAGGTATGAAATGCATGTTTGTAATTATGTAGTATAGTGATGACACACTGCCAACAGACAGTGAGGATTCAGTTCATAATGAGGTGAGGCATACTGTAAGTATATAGAAAATATAGCATAAAAAACAGCATGTCTACCTCTCTGTAGGTCATGGCATGTAATTAAAGTTTCCTACACAATTTATGCAAATTTGACTCACACTTACTGCATCTCTCAGCTTTACGTAAAGCAGAATTTGCCTCTGAGAGCAGCTGTCCTGACATTATTTAAACATTTTCACAATTAACAGATGGAAATGTGGCATCCTTCACTGTGTATTTAATGTATTGTCAGTTTTTGCTGGCATGTCTCTGGCTTAAGACAAAGGCTGCTCATACAGAGGTGCTGCCAAATTACAGCAAGGAAAATCTTTAACCTCTTTGTGGAGGTCAGTGCTATTGAGTTCCCACACAGAGACCTGTATTCCAGCAGCAGGTGAACTGCCAGAGGCGACAGTGAGATCTGAACTGCCAGCTTCTGTTACAGAGCTTCCCTGCACACACTCAGTGGAAGATAAGCTGGATGTATAGTCATTTTATCACCATGAAAAATAAAAACATGCGGAGGCTGGCCCAGAGTGTAAGTCGCATGTGTCACAGCACGCTGCTACCGAGGTCATGGTGTGTGTGGGTGTATGTGTGTGTGTGTGTGTGTGTGTGTGTGTGTGTAGTGCAGTGAGATGAGTGTCTGACCAGAGCTGGAGCCTAAGGAAGGCAATTACCATGCTGTGGGATGATCACAGCCAAGGTTTGGATCCCCAGACCAGTAAAACATGCATGTATGTTAATCAATCCTACATACAGACATCCAGGGTGCCTTGAGGATAATCCAAGACAGCCGTAAGATTTATTACATCACTATTTATTTTTTGTGTGGCTTTAATAACGTTTACCACATAAAAAACAAAATCATAAAGAATTACATTAAGTGTTTTTTAAGTTACATTTTAAAACATTAAAACAAAAGAGAGAAAAAAAAGCTATTTTGGATTTAATGGCATCTAGTGGTGAGGTTGTAGATTGCAGTCCACTGAATATCCCTCGCCTCACCTTTCTCAGCATGTAGGATAAATGACAGTGGCCATGTCACTCCCCCCCAAAAAAACACACAAAAAAAAAAACAAAACACAAAAGGCATAATCTAGAGCCAATGTTTAGTTTGTCCCTTCTGGGCTACTGTAGAAACACTGCAGAATCTGTGGAAGAGGACTTGTGGGGTCAAAAACATCATGTTTTATTATTTTCTTATATTACATTTCTGATATTCCGTAAATAGAGTCCCCTTAATCTAACGCACCTTTAATATGACTGAGAATAGATATTATTAAACTTAATACTGCTATAATATCAAATCAAAAACAATAGGGTCGTGGTCTAATAAAGTTTGGGAACTGCTGGTTTGGGTCTATGCAGGGAGTCACTCCAACTTTTCTGAGTGCTGAGCTGGCACAGATATTGAGCTGGACCAACTGATGCCCAACGGCCTCAAGCCAACAGGCCCTTAGATGTTTTCCAAAAACACTGTATAAACAGGCAGACATGCTGAGATTACCTCACACCCACACTTTAATTTATCCAGTGTGTCCAGTATGAGAGGGCTCTTGTTTTTTTTTAACTTAAGACAAGAAGAATGAAGCGAGATCCAAGAAAACTCAGAAGTGTCCCTGGTCTGTCAACTGCAAAATAAATATAAGATCAACTTTTGAACATAGTGGAGGATGCTTTTACACAGAAGGTGGTGAAAAAGAATCTGGGTTGGCAGGCTCTTGATGCTGATCAATAAATATCACACTGTATAACTGTATACCACATTTCAGTGAGGTGCCAAGCAGCTACCAGCTACTCATAATTCAAGTTTGATGCATGGCACAGTTATGGATATGGATGGGAAATGCAGCATCTGATTACATTCTCTGATAGATGAGTAAGAGATTCACATATTGTTGACTATAAAATGAAATTTTATGCATGAGATAATATCTAGAAAATGTGTTTTTTTTTTTCTTCTTTCAGGCAAAAACACTTTGGAGAATTTCATTAGGCCACGGTGAGTGAGAGCTGGGGGGTGTTGGCCTCCCAGGTCTTATCTATGCTGCTGAGATACTTACAGCAGTGTGCTCCTTTACGATAATTACCTTAATAACCATATGAGCAACATTTGACATGTGAATGGACAACATAAATTGTTTTTTTAAAGCAAAGCATATTGAACATTTTTGCATAAGGATCATGATACAAGTGTACATGTGTTAAGAATTAAGCTATAAATCAATTGATGCCTGAATTCAATCCAACAATGTCATTAAAAAAATATATATATACAAATATCACATTTAATGAGAGACTAATTAACACTCTTAATATTGGTGAAACTCCACATTTATTTGTGTCACTTTCATTTGACCACTCATTTATGTGACAGGTAGCTGCCCTGCATCCCAATGAATCTGCATCCTCACTGTCTAATTGCCCTTTGGCACTTGCAGAGGCTCATTGCATGTAATGTTAATTTGTTGCAACAACACAGAAAATCAGCCATGTGATGAGACTTTAATGTGCGGCTGTGACTCACATGAATCCCTCTTACAGCTGTGTGGAAAGATTTGATTTGAGGAACTGAGCAATTTGGAGTTAACTGTTGAAAATGAAGGCATAATTGAGACTATTTTCTTGAATTGTACCATAGCTGAATTACTTCTTTACAGAATAATTCACTCATGTTTCATGTTGTATCTAGGTGGCTGCTTGACCTGAAAGTGGCATAGATTGAGCGTATACTACAAAAAAAAGATAAAATGAGAGATATTTCACACACCTTGACAAATCATACTGTGGACCAAACTCCTGATGAATAAAGCACCACAAGACAAGATGTGTGGAATTACTTAGCTCTGTTTAAAAAGCCTTTTCTTTGTGGTGAGTGCACGTCGCCATCAAGTAATCCTGTGTCCCAGACTGACCTGTGTTACCTTCAGGGAGGCATCATCACTCACCAGGACACTGATGCAATAGAGATACTTAAAATTCGGGCTAAACTAAAGGGTATCCTGGCAACCCATTCATAGTTTCTTAGGTGAGTTGCAATCGGTGACTACCAATATATGCCACGCTGGTTCTTTAACTTAGAATACAGACTAAAAAACAATATGAAGTTTAATTTCAAAAGAGAAAAAAAAGATTTTTTTGGAACCAACATCTAGTGGCCATTAGTAGTACTGCAGTACCACACTAGCACATATCCACATTGACTTTAGTAGTTTCCAGATGGTGTGGCCATCACCTGAGAACCAAACAGGATTTCACCTGCAGTTGGTGCAGTGGAGACTCAGTGTAAATATTTCTGTATCACACGATGAAATTTTGCACAGAGAGGGGAACTGAAATGTCATATTTTTCACTCCGCATCTGTCACTCAGCCCACAGTGAGGTCAAGAGA
Source organism: Sciaenops ocellatus (assembly GCA_033000465.1). Lineage (NCBI taxonomy): Eukaryota > Metazoa > Chordata > Actinopteri > Sciaenidae > Sciaenops > Sciaenops ocellatus. The sequence continues at coordinate 4,312,333 of CP136884.1, read as the reverse complement.
CAGATTACATGATAATTTGCTGTACTGTCACCTATAGGTGTATTTGACCAGCTATGATGGCAAACATTACCGACGAGATCCGACTGAAACGCTGTCGCAGTGACCCCGCTGCTCGCTGCTGAGTCAAGAGAGCTGGAAGCCTCTTATCTGAGAGAAAGGTTAGTTTGATAATACATTAGCAGCTCCCATTATCATAAAGGCCAAAACAAGGTCACCATGCACTTAATGAATAAAAACAACCAAGCAATAGAGGAAAACAACAGCATCCACTTGCCTGGTCTGTGATGCTTTGTGTCGTCTGGAGTGAGATTTGAGGACCTCCAGTGAAAAGTAAGATGAATGATACTCTCACCATGTTATTAGGTAAAGACAAATAATGGATTATTTCATGGAGACACTGTAGCTAATAGCTATAAATATTCCAAATTCAACAGCATCCCTCCCAAAGGAGGACATCAACTACTGAAGGTCAAAGACCCCTTTTTTAACTCCAATTAAAATTAAAATGTTTTTGCAACAGCATTCAAATCTGCTCTGTAAATAAAATGCCCTGTGTTCTCTTGAGGAAACAAGAGTTTACAGCCATGCTAGCAGCTCCGTGAGGCTCTAATTATGCACAATAGTGCTTCGAGCTAAATGCTAACATCAGCACCTGCTGATTGTGTTCATCATGTTTACCATCTTATTTTAGAGTGTTAGCATGCTAACATTTGCTAATAAGCAGTAAATGCACAGTGACGCTGATGGGAATGTCAGTTTCGCAGGTATTTGGCCGCCTCAGGTTGGAATCGCCAGGTAAAGTAAAGGTGGACAAGGTAGTTACAGAATTCAGAGACGTGGATTTTGACTCTTTACTGTTATAACATAACAAAAGCACAAACAGCCATTAAAGAGAAATGTTAAAGCCAACCTGCCGCAGAAGCTAAAGAGTAAGAATCTGTAGGTACCAAACATTTAGGGGTGTTACCTGAGCCTGGATACCGCCACACTAACACGTGTGCCATCAACTTAACACAGAATAATAATAGTGATTGAGTTTGATGTGTGCAGAGAAAAACTGCAAACATATAAGCGAACCCTAACCAACATTTCAACAGCCTATCCATCTATTGGTTTAGTACAAATACATGTACAAAAAGAGGCACATACAGTATAGCATCACAGCACCATACAGGCAAACAGCAGTAGCTCAACATGACAAATTAGAAAACCAGTTAGTACATAAAGTACAAAGAGTAACTTATAGTTAGGTTAATTACCTCAAATAATGCAGTATCTGGCAAACCAGGTCTGACTACGTCAATGCTACTTCAAGCAACCGCAGCACATTCAAGACCACTGCAGTACAATGTAAGCCAGTGTTATACATCACAGGTAAAATACACATGTACAGTTGAATAACTTACCTCAAGATAACTGTTACCTCAGTGTGATATCAACTCTTAATGTCTTTCCTGTGGTGAGCTCCAGCACAACAGCTACCACTACATATATAACATGTGTTCAGTGTTAAAATCACGAAATTCCACGTGCTGTCATGCATTAAGACCAGCCACTAGTCATAAGTTTATTCAACCTACAGGGCCTGGACAAAAGGTTGCTTTAATGTGCCTGGAGTAGAAAAGGTACACTGTTCAATAAAAATCTCTAAAGGTGTTTATCACGGTTACACCCTCAGTTTTATGACAATAGTGATGGAGACATATTGCTCAAAACCACAAATGTCAACCTCATGGTGATACTAGAGGTGAAGTCGGGGGATCACCAGCATTCATCTTCTCTGAATATACTAAATCATTTCAATGCACACTGTATTATTCCAGTCACATAAAATAGTGTCGCTTCATTACATTTCTGAATTGATTGGAGAACTTCATGAATAAAGGAGGGCCAAAGAAGCACTACATTCCAATAATCATGCATATACCCATATACTTAGTGGTCCCCAAGTGTCACAAGGAAAAAAAAGCCCACCAGCACAGCACAGACCTGTTCAGTCCGTAACAGCAGTGCCTCAGATTTGGTGCCTGACTGTAGATGAAGCTTCATGTGTTACAGGTTACAGGTTACAGGTTAAGGGGCAACTGGACTTGGTTGTAGGCCCATGAAGACATTTCTCCTCTCATCCAAGAGAAGTCTTCAGTTCTTCAGTTCAGAACTGAACTTAAATGACAACAATGACCTGGACAACTGAGAACCATCACTGACTTCCATCAGTTTCATATAATCGGCTGTATCGTCTCAACACAGTTGGGCAATCAGGGCACTGTGTAGTTTCTAGCAACAAAACGCGTGATCAACTGTGACGGCAATGCCACGCTCTTCTATTCCTTACAGAGAGTCATGAAGCATACATGCAGTTCATAATATCAATTCAGATTTAGACTGAATGAAAGAGGAAGTGCAGCGAATTGGTCTCATACAGTGCTATTAAAGCCGTCTAAGAAAGCGCTAAGTGCTGAAATCACGGCTAATTAATCCCATTGTGAAGATTTTTTTAACACGTTGTCAGGCTACACTGGAGGAGCATAGGATTAGATAAGAAGCCGATAAGAGGAAATCACACAATATTGTGTAAAACTCCTTGTAGACCGACACTGATTCACACAAAGAAGGAGATAAAACAGAGAGGAATAAGAATGTAGGGAGAAGGGGAAGCAGATAGAGATGGCAGGCTTTCTATATACATCTTCATCTCTGGAGCAAACCTGTGTATGATATGTTCTTTAAAGTTTGTTCACTGAAAGGTGTCATTTTCCCCAAGTCAACTGATTCTATGAGGCTTTGTGTGATAAAAAATTCATGAGATTTCTCACTTAAGATCAGAAATAACACACTACTATAATATGTTAGAATCACAGCCTCGGGACAGAAAGAGCATGGAGACATTAGCATATGGAGCCGTCAGCAGGAACAGCTTGTTGAATAGATTCTGCGGTAAGCAAATCACTTTCCCTTACAAAGTGCTTCCTCATTGCATATAATATATGTGCTCATGCAGCTTGTGTTTTAACTTAGCTAAGCTCTGGAATGACAAGGGCAATAAGAGGCTCTGACTGTCATCCTGCAGGAGAAATTTCAGCAGCAAGTTTTGCTTGAAAAGAAATGAGACAAAAGAATGTCTCACAGTCCCTACATCAGGGGTGTCCAAACTTTTTTTAAAGAGGGCCAGATTTGACAATGTGAAGATGCCCGGAGGCCAATACTTACATTTTAAAAATGAAAAAAATAATAAAAGTTACATACAAATGGACTGTTCTGTAACAATTTTATTTTCATTGCCACATTTTTTTTTTTTTTTTTAATGACATTGTAACCAAATCTAAACCAATCAGGCGTGAACAAATCTAAAAACCAGTTCTTCCTTTCTTTCACATCTGAAGTCAGATGACACAGAATAAACTGTATGGAATACATTAAACTTACATGAAGTTGATACAAATCTTCACCTCATGTTCATTTTAAACATGACTTATTATGAGCAATGCAAAGTCTGTTAACATTTAAGTTTAAAACATATCACTCTTGCTCTTCTCTTTCACAGAATCATTCAGAAAGTAATATTTTGTGTCACATCTGCAGATATATAACACCAGCAGTTATGTCCTTAGAGGTTAACGTTTAGTGCATTCAAATGCTTCATTATGTCAACCAAAAAAACAAATCTTCCAGTCATACAGTATCTGACAATCCTAACAGGCCATAAATAATATATTATAAAAATGAAGCTTCGGACGCATGAAATCTGTCCGCAGGCCGTGATTGGCCCCCGGGCCAGACTTTGGACATCCCTGCCCTAGAGAGAATAAAACATACTGGATCCTACGCTTCCCAAAATGTAACTCGATGGTGTATTTTCATCAGGTGCTTTCCTGCTTGGGAAACACCCACATGTGTTATACTACATGCTAGTTTGTAACATCAACTTAAAAATGGAATTTCTTGGCTGCACTTGAACCACACCCAACGCTGATGTCATGGTGTACTGGCCACACCCTGGAATACAACTCTACATCACTGCAGCAGGTTAAATGAGTAAAAAAATGAACACTATTTGAAAAAGACTTGCTGGTGAATTTGAAATTAGCACTTTTAGGACATTTTTTTTGGAGGGGCCATTGTGAAAGTTGTGAACCACAATCAGACCAAAACCACTAGTAAATGGGGGTCTCGGCCCACTTCCAGAGGAATTCTGGTGTGGTTCATTTGTGTTGTGAAAGCATAGCAGATCAGGACAGACATAATATTGTGACATTAGAGATGAATCCAGAAGCTTAACTACCATTTAATCCATCTTCTGGCCATGAGCTGTCAAATAAGTGCTCTAACAAATGATATACTCTATGTATTTATGCAAATCATGTGGTAACCATGGTAACACGTATGTGCCAGTGAGGGAATTGAGTTCTCCTGATTCATCTGAAAGTGAAAGGATTGTTGTTTGTTTGTTTCCTCCTTCCTGTGGATCTGATTTTACCTCCTTCTTTTGTTCACAAGTTGTGACTAATAATGCTGGTAAACTATGTCTTTGTGAGCTTTCTGTGACCACCAAATACACTGTCAGGTAGTGCTGATGATGCACGATGACAGCAGACAAAACTGCCATTGAATAAGTTACCTGTCAGTCCATATGACTTCATATTTTTATATTCATTGGTTCCTTTGTAAAAAGTCATCGTACCAACTATAATTAATGTTAGCTCAGTTTGTCAGCCAGATTGCCTGTGCTGCGTGCTCAGAGCGCCGAGGGAGTGTTAGTGTTTGTACGACAGGCATTTTGGACTACACGGAAGGAGGAGGTTTTCGTCCCAGGCCGTGGAGGAATGTGCACCAGGAGCAGAGTTGGTGTCATGCCAGAACTGGAGCAAGTGGGCAAGTGGGCTCAACAGCATCTATGGACACGGTGGCAAAAGAAAATGAAGAGGATGTTGACAGATCAAGCTTGTGCTCTTGTGTTGTTTCACTTGCTTGATGTTTTGGCTGTTTGGTTGTTGATTCTTTAGTTTTTGATTATAAGTAATGTAATCATTACAAATACACGTGTACAGCTGTCCATATTTACAGAAGGTGGTATGACACCCTGAAACAGGGGCTGCTAAATTGCAAAAATTCCAATTTCAGCACAGTGTTGCTTAAAGAACTGAACTCTTTTAAGTCCTTTTTCTTGCCCAATTAAAGGTCTTCTAAAATTCGCTGATGTTACCTTAATTTTGTTTACTTTCATATACTCCCTACACCGTTTGTTTTTAATTACCTAAAGGAAAAGACCGCTGAGACCCCTCATGCACACAGTGACTCACACAGTTAAGCACAGTCATTCCTGTGGGCTGCCAGCTATTATGGACCAATTGGAGATTAGGTGCCTTGCTCAACAGTGCCTTGATAATGGCAGCCAAGGAAAGGGGAAGATGGTTCTTACTCTGGCGTCCACACGGATTAAGCGTGAAGAAAGCATTCTGTGTTGGTGAGGAGCAATTAGTATTCTAAGAGACACATTAGGGGACACTATTAGAGTCGGTGTAATCTAATAAAGGTTGCAAGTCAACAGTGGGCTTCCAGGGGAGAGCAGAAATGAGAGTTGTTCTGATTTGCCATTACCTCCCCAGCTGATAGAAACACACACACACACATACACACACAGGCTCATTTAATTCATTTGTAGAGCCTCAACATAGAACAGAGTCTCACTCTGCATTTGCAAATAGTGTGGTGTTGTTTAATGGTGTTGAACTGAACCATGGCACAATACGCAAACAGCTAATGGCTAAAGCAGCATGCAGTCCTCTAAAGTTTGATCACATAAGAGATTGAATTTCTTCCACTAAGATTGCAGGATGCTCATTTCCTGGCAGACCCATGTCGGTAAAGTGTTAGATAGTGTTGTTCTTGTTGTGTTTTACCACATGCTCCAAGTTTCTTATCTTATTTTGACTCGTGTGCAAAGACTTAATTCAATCTTTCTTTCAAAAACCAACGTAATCTCGATCCAACAAGGTAGGGAAATATTAATAACTTACAGCATCATAAGAGGTGATCCTAACACAGATCTCAGCCAGAGACATGATGCTCCACTTCACATGGTTCATAACACGATAAAAAACATATTGATCCAAACCTCAGCTGACTTCTCCACACCATACCTGTCCACAACCTTTTCCTTATCCTGGTAACATCACCTTAGCTTCATCCACTATTCAACATACACGTTATAACAACATATTTTACCAAATAAAGGTGAAACTTAGGCAAAATAAACTTAGGTGTCATTATATTTTACTTTGTTCATTCATAGAGAAAAACATACTAAAGCACATAAACTGTGATTAGCAGTACAGTGGGTTGCATACAGAGCCCCCCTCCCGTCACAACAGATGCAGTATGGAGTGAGCATGCAGTCATCTCTCAGCTTGTGGCCCAGTGTATCTGTGTGCTGACCTGCTGCTGTCCTGCAGAGGTTCCTCGCTCCAGCCTGACCTCCCGCAGCCCGCCTCTCCCTGCACACATACATACAGCACATTAGGCCTCTGATGAGCTGTGAGCCACCACAAAACAAAGCAATACAATCAATTAAGAGTGGGGATGCATGGCAGGCTGCTCCTGCCAGCAGTTTCAGGTTTGAGCTCCCATTTCACTCTCTGGCCTATCGATTTTACTCGGCACAGTAGACATTCCACCCCTGCTTATCAGAAGGCACGAGAATAATGTCAGAGTGAGTCCAAACCACTGATGTTGAGCTGGCTAGATAGACTGTTGTTCTAAGTAATGTTTACATCAGGCATATGGGAGCAATGTAACTGAGTGCATGCACCACCACAGATGACCTCAAAATAAGCCTAAAAATATAATACAGTTCATAAAATTCAACATGGGAAGCCAAAAAAGCAAATCTTGCTCTTAAAAACACAGCTCATCTAGAATTATAAACCATTATCCTCCACTTTTTGCTGTTTGTGTGCTTATTAGGACCACTCCCAACAAGCTCATTACTCCAATGCTGTCTGGATGTTCTCACCATCCGAGAAGTCAGGTTCTACCCAGGCAGCACCTTTGCACAGGAGGGCCATGAAATTAAGTCTGGAAGGTGAGAGAGAGCCTCCAGTCCTGGTGCTTGTTCTGACGTCCAGCTGAAAATATACCAGCAGTCATTTTCAGTACAGAGGCCTCTCCATCATTTTATTTCATTATGTTTCATTATAGCTGGGTCAAAGCATTGTGACTTTATCACAGCTTTACCAAACTTTATAGTGAGTTTCAGCTCATTGTTTAGCTGTTTTAGGTGAGTCTCCATACTCTCATAGACTCCTTTCCATCCTTACTTGGGCTGTCTTTTCCCTAGTAAGTGTCAAGCTCCAAAAATATGGGATCTTACATTTCCTATAATGTAACTAGATAGCATATTTTAATCAAATGGCTTCCTGCTTGGGAGACACCCACATTTTTATACTATATACCCACAGTTTGTAATGTGGGCTTAAAAATGTGGAATCACTTGGCTGCGCTTTGAGACACACACAACTGTAATGACATGGCGTACTGACCACACCCCAAACTCACCATCACTGCAGCAGGTTAAAGGAGTTAAAAACACTGGAGGCCAGGAGAAAATGAACACCACTTTTAAAGCACTCTGTCTGTTTAGGGCATTTTTGGGGGAACCATTGTGAAAGCTGTCGACCACGATCAGACCAAGACCACAAGAAAAGGGGGTCTCTGTCCACTTCGAAGTGAATTCTGGTTCATTTGTGTTGTGAAAGCAAACCAGACGGGGACAGACAGAATTTTGTGACAGAAGAGGTGAATTCAGAAGCTTAACTATAATCCATGGCCATGAACTGTCAAATAAGTGCTATGACAAGTGGTATACTGTATGTATTTATGCAAATCATTTCTTACCATGACACAGCAGGCAGCTGTTTTTAGGGAAAACATCTAATAACCATTACTTTCAAAATGTAATAGATTACATATTACTAGTTACTTTCATGGGAAACTAATACATTACTTACTTACAATAATACTCTCTGTGTGGAGTCATGCATTATACTACATTTGTGTTACTTTCACCAAAATAAATGCACTGGCTGAAATATCACAGTGTGGATTTAATCATTTGATGTAGTATAAAACACACTGCCTTCAAAGTCAACAGAAACAAAATGTGTATAACAAAAATGTCCACTGTACTCTGGGTAAATAAGAGTCTATGTTAAAAATATTCTGGCTCTACACGCTGCCGCTGCGTCAATGATGCCAGACCTTTTTCTCACTCCGTTTCTGACTGACCCAGCCGTGTCCTCTGAGTCAAGAGTCCAGTGGAACTTCTGACAATATTCCAGCTCACTGAATGAGAGTCACTCTTTCTTTTGATACAGACTATTAAATTAGTTAAATAAATCAATGGTCCCAAGTAGTATCGTGTCACTTGACACAGTAAATGTAAGAATATTACAAAAACATAAATTTGTAGTAACATATTACTGTAGCATGTTACTTTTGGAATGTGTTATGCATTTCCAACACTAATTATCCATCATACTCTATCTGCTCAGCCATGGACAGCAGTTAGCCACTAGCTGGTGAACACTGTGGAGCATTTAGAGGCTAAGGAGCAGATATTTCCCTCAGGACAGCTAAAAATAACAATAATGTTGCTCCTGTGGCACTGTGTCCTCCAACCAGTGGACAATACTTGCCAGCCCTTGGAGAACAACATCACCATCTCCTGAAACCTGGAGGTCATCATTACCACCACCACCACCTCCGCTCCTTCTCCTCTCCTGACACACACCTGGAGAATTTGTCAGTTCACAACTTCTTTCTCTTGCTTCTGAGAGGCCAAACAACTCAGTTATTGCAGGTTTAAACACTCTAAAGCTGATATAAGACAGTATCTGCTGTGGAGTCAGCATGCAGTGATGATGATCCACTCTTCATTGCATGAGAGAGAAAAGCCATGTCAAAGTCTTGGTTCACCGCCCACCATCGTGCCCTCTGCCAACTCTGCATCCTGGCACCTGATCAGTATACTCCAAATTCACTCTGCATGCAAACAGCCACTTCCACAACTTCTTCACACCTTAGGAGCAGTGGGACGTTGGTCGTCAGCATCTTATGAACGATATTGGCAACTTAATCTCTGCTCTGCTCGAGTTTGCTCTTAGCTGCAAACTCGAGCACCACAGCTGCCAATTTCAGCATCGTGTGTTTAAAAAGATAATAAAAGAGTCAATAAACTGCTAACTGTTACTTGTGGGCTGTTCATTGTGTCTATTATGCTTCTATAATTGGAATCTGGCCAGCTTCTGGAAGGTGAGAGGAGTAGTGTGTGTGTGTGTGTGTGTGTGTGTGTGTGTGTGTGTGTGTGTGTGTTTCTATAAAATGAATAAAGTGTATTAATAAATGTCTCAGCCAACAAATATCCCATTTAAACAATGTGAGAATTATACAACATCCTGACATTCACTGTCATATTCACCCTCTTGTTTGTTTGTTGGCCCTCACTCCAGATGTCCAACCAGTCTAAGGTCAGTCAGTCGGTCACGATGGAGGGGGTGTCTTTGAGGTGAGTTCATGACTGACTGCAGTAGAAACATATACCAATAAGATTTAATTAAATACATATACAGTACACTCACTTACCGTGTCTGACTCACCGACAGTACAAAGTATGGACGTTGTATGCGTGATGTGACACACAGGTTGTCATGTCCAAGAAAAAGTGTTAAGTTAATTTATTCAGTATGTCTCGTGTCTATGTTGTCTTGTGATTTCCTGTTTTACTTTGGTTCCACTTCCTGTCTGTGTCCATTGTTATTAGTTTTACTTTCCCTCTTTGTCTGTTTTCCCGCCTTTAGAATTACCTGTCTCCGCCCTGATTGTTTCCACCTGTGCCCTTACCTTGTGTGTATATATAGTCCATGTCTCCCTTTGTCCTGTGCCAGTTCGTCTTGTCTCATGTCAGAGAACCAGCGCTTTGTCCATTGTCAGGTCTTTGTTTGGCTTCACTTTGTTTTGATACTTTGTCCTAGAGTAATTTTCTGTTTGTTTCCTTTTCATAGTATAGCCTCACAAGAGTGATTTTCTGTTTGTTTCCTTTTCATAGTATAGCCTCACAAGAGTGATTTTCTGTTTGTTTCTTTTTCATAGTATAGCCTCACAAGAGTGATTTTCTGTTTGTTTATCTTGTTTTTCTTAGTCTAGCCTTAGTTTTGTGATGTCTTGTTTTCTGAGATTAGTGTAGAGTTTTTTTCCTCTGTTAAGAGTGATTTTTGGTTTTGTTTTGTTACATAAACCTTTATTTTGAAACTTTGGTCTCTGGAGTTGTGCATTTGGGTTCGGGTCCATAGTTCGGTCGTGACAGAACGAACTGGCCAGCATGAATCCAGCCAACTCAGACCACCTGACGGCAGCCATTCGCTCCCAAGGCGTCCGCCTTAACCAGCAGGAGGACCAGATGTCCGCCCTGCAACAGGGAGTGAAAGTGCTGGCAGACAGTCAAGAGGAGTTCAGGTCTGACATGACAGCTCAAGTGACTCTCTTGACCACCCAGATTCATCAGATGCTTGCTCACCTGACCAAAGACACCTCAGCCACGCCTTCCCCGGCGACCGCCGTAGCCCCACCAGCCCCGGGTGCCCATGCCCTGGCTCCCCGTCTCGCTCCACCTGAAAGATTCTCCGGTGAGTCTGGAGAATGCCGGTCGTTCATTGTGGACTGTGAAATGCACTATGAACAATTGCCATCAGCCTTCCCCACAGAAAGATCCAGGGTGGCATTCATGATCTCCCATCTAACTGGGAGAGCACGGGCCTGGGCTACAGCGGAATGGTCCCGTGGGTCGCCGATCTGTCAATCCGTGGATCGGTTCACAGAGGCGTTAAGGAGAGTTTTCGATCCTACCACGTCAGGCAGAAAGACAGCACGCAAGTTGAGCAGCATCAGGCAAGGCATGGACTCTGTCTCTGATTATGCCATCCGCTTCCGCACCTTAGCCACTGATAGCGGATGGAATTCCACGGCACTGTATGATGCATTTATCAAAGGACTGTCTGATCCTATTCAGGATTTATTGGTTCCCCTCGATCTGCCTGAAGATCTTGACTCTGTGATCGCGCTAGCGGTCAGAACTGACCACCGCTTGGCTGAGCGGAGAAGGGACAAGTCACAAGCTACAGTTTCCCGGGACTACGCCAGAGGTCGTCCTTCGTCTGCTTCCCACGGTTGGAGGGATCTTCTCCGTCCGTCATCACCAGCTCCTAGGACAGCAGCGCCCCCCAGCGGCACGGAGGAGTCCATGCAGCTAGGAAGGGCTAAATTGTCCGCAGAGGAGCGATGACGACGCCTACAGGAAGGGAGGTGCTTCTATTGTGGCAAACAGGGACATCTGCTGGTAGCATGCCCAGTTAAGGAGAAAGCTCACCAGCTGAAGGAGGGGTTCCGGGTGAGTCACACCTCCACCACTGACAGCCCCTCACGCTCTTTAACTGACATTCAGGTAAAACACAAAGACATCACAGTTTCTCTGGGGGTATTAATTGACTCTGGGGCTGATGAAAGTTTCATGGATTGGAGTTTTGCTCACAAACTGAATGTTAAGACTGAATCTCTACCTCAGCCCTTGGAGGCTAGTGCCCTAGATGGCAGCTTCATTTTTAAGGTAACCCATGTAACTGAACCAGTAGAAGTAGCAATCGAGGATCATCATGAACTCATGTCATTCCACCTGATTAACTCTGCCCAACACCCTCTGATCCTGGGATTCCCCTGGCTCAAGAAACATAACCCCCACATTGACTGGTGTTCAGGGAAGGTTATGAGATGGGGAGGACCCGGGGTAGAAACAGGGCTTGAACCGAACAAGAAGGTGGAAATTGGGGTGGTTGCTGACCTTAACTCTGTTTCTGTTCCATCCCTCACAGACTTAAAGGCCGACTGGCCTGACCTGACCTCCATTCCCAGGTGCTACCATGATCTCGGGGAGGTATTCAGTAAAAGTAAGGCCACGTCACTACCACCCCATCGACCTTATGACTGTCCTATTGACCTCATCCCAGGGGCACCGATTCCCAAGGGGAGGTTATATTCCATTTCTGGTCCAGAAAAGATTGCCATGACTGAGTACATTGAGGCATCCTTAAAAGCAGGACTCATCCGCCCCTCATCCTCCCCTGCAGGGGCAGGGTTTTTCTTTGTAGGGAAAAAAGATGGTTCCCTGAGACCCTGTATTGACTATGGACCACTAAATGACATTACCATTAAGAATCGATACCCTCTCCCTCTCATGTCATCTGCTTTCGAACAACTGCAACAGGCCAAGATTTTTACAAAGCTTGACCTGAGAAACGCATACCACCTGGTCCGCATTCGAGAGGGGGATGAGTGGAAGACTGGGTTTAACACTCCTTCCGGGCATTATGAATACCTGGTGATGCCATTTGGACTGACCAATGCCCCTGCAGTCTTTCAGGCACTAATCAATGACATACTGAGGGAATTCCTCAACCAGTTTGTGTTTGTCTATTTGGATGATATCCTGATCTTCTCCCCAGATCAAGACTCTCATGTTGGTCATGTCCGCCAGGTTCTCCAGCGCCTACTGGAGAACCAGCTTTACGTGAAAGCAGAAAAAAGTGAATTTCATGCCGAATCTGTGTCATTCCTGGGCTTCATCATAGCCCCTGGGCAGATACAAATGGACCCGGCTAAAGTTAGCGCTGTGGCTCAGTGGCCTACACCTGATAACCGCAAGAAGGTCCAGCAATTTCTGGGCTTTGCTAACTTCTACAGGCGGTTTATCAGAAACTTCAGCGCAATAGCTTCTCCTCTCCATGCTCTCACCTCTCCTCAGGCTCCGTTCCTGTGGTCTCCTCAAGCCGAGGAGGCCTTCACCCAGCTCAAGGAGATGTTCACCACTGCTCCCATTCTCACGGTTCCTGACCCCAGTCGGCAGTTTGTGGTGGAGGTGGATGCCTCCAACGAAGGAGTAGGGGCTGTTCTCTCACAGCGCTCTGCCAAGGATCACAAGCTGCATCCTTGTGCCTTCCTGTCCAGGAAGCTTTCACCAGCAGAACGGAACTACGATGTCGGTAATCGCGAACTACTTGCCGTTAAGATAGCATTGGAAGAGTGGAGACATTGGTTAGAGGGGGCTCAACATCCATTTGTGGTCTGGACCGATCATAAGAACCTTGAGTATATCCGCAAGGCCAAGCGTTTGAACTCCCGCCAAGCCAGATGGACTCTGTTTTTTAACCGTTTTGACTTTGTTTTGTCTTACAGGCCGGGGTCCCGGAACACCAAGCCTGACGCCTTGTCTCGTCTGTTTGACCCCAGGCCTGCTGCCAAAGAACCTGAACCCATCCTGCCACTGCACCGTGTGGTAGGAGCGGTGACATGGCAGATAGAAGCAGAGGTGAAGCGGGCTAATGGTGAGAACCCTACACCTAGTGGTTGTCCGGCAAATCGCCTGTTTGTTCCTGTCACTGTGCGTCCACAGGTGATTCACTGGGCTCACACCTCTAAGCTCACCTGCCATCCGGGAATCAATAGAACCATGTATGCCATACGGCAAAGGTTCTGGTGGCCCTCCATGGAACATGAGGTCCGAGAGTATGTGGAGGCATGCCCTGTCTGTGCCCGAAACAAGACCTCCTCCCATGCTCGGATGGGGCTGCTGCAACCTCTCCCGGTTCCCAGTCGACCATGGGCTGAGATTTCATTGGACTTTGTCACGGGGCTCCCGGTCTCCCAAGGTAACACCACTGTTCTTACAGTGGTGGACAGATTCTCTAAGATGACTCATTTTATTGCCTTGCCTAAACTGCCGTCTGCCAAAGAGACGGCAGAAATTATGATGAATAATGTGTTTCGTATCCATGGTTTTCCTAAAGACATTGTGTCAGACCGGGGGCCCCAATTCATCTCGCGGTTCTGGAAGGAATTCTGCAGTTTAATTGGCGCCACTGTCAGCCTCATGTCCGGATACCACCCTGAGTCCAATGGACAAACAGAGCGGCTCAACCAGGAACTAGAGACTTGTCTCCGGTGCCTGGTATCCCAGAATCCATCGTCCTGGAGCAAGCACCTGACTTGGGTGGAATACGCCCACAATTCTCTTCCAACGGCAGCCACCGGGCTGACTCCCTTCCAGTGTGTCTTTGGCTACCAACCTCCCTTGTTCTCAGAGACAGAGAAGGAGGTCACCGTTCCGTCTGCCCATGCCATGGTCCGGCGTTGCCACCGCATCTGGGCAGCTGCTCGGAGGGCCCTCCTGCGTAATGTGGATCGCATGAAGAAGGCTGCAGATCGGAGACGCCGACCAGCTCCGGCATACCAGCCGGGCCAGAAAGTCTGGCTCTCTACCAAAGACTTGCCACTCCATGTCATCTCCCGGAAGTTGGCTCCCAGGTTTGTGGGTCCATTTCCAGTGTCCAAAGTGGTTAATCCTGTCTCTGTCCGTCTGCGCCTTCCCAGGTCCCTGAGGGTGCATCCTACTTTTCACGTTGGCAAGCTCAAACCTGTTAAGGAGAGTCCCATGGTTCCCGCAGCCGCACCCCCTCCACCCCCCCGAATGGTTGATGGTGGTCCGGTCTTTTCAGTTAAAAGACTCTTAGCAGTTCGCAGCCGGGGAAGAGGACGCCAGTATCTGGTGGACTGGGAAGGCTATGGCCCAGAAGAACGCTCGTGGGTACGCGCAAGTTTTATTATGGACCCAGCCCTCATCAGAGACTTCCACGATCGTCATCCTCAGGTTCCTGGTCCGTCAGGAGCCGTCCCTAGAGGGGGGGGTACTGTCATGTCCAAGAAAAAGTGTTAAGTTAATTTATTCAGTATGTCTCGTGTCTATGTTGTCTTGTGATTTCCTGTTTTACTTTGGTTCCACTTCCTGTCTGTGTCCATTGTTATTAGTTTTACTTTCCCTCTTTGTCTGTTTTCCCGCCTTTAGAATTACCTGTCTCCGCCCTGATTGTTTCCACCTGTGCCCTTACCTTGTGTGTATATATAGTCCATGTCTCCCTTTGTCCTGTGCCAGTTCGTCTTGTCTCATGTCAGAGAACCAGCGCTTTGTCCATTGTCAGGTCTTTGTTTGGCTTCACTTTGTTTTGATACTTTGTCCTAGAGTAATTTTCTGTTTGTTTCCTTTTCATAGTATAGCCTCACAAGAGTGATTTTCTGTTTGTTTCCTTTTCATAGTATAGCCTCACAAGAGTGATTTTCTGTTTGTTTCTTTTTCATAGTATAGCCTCACAAGAGTGATTTTCTGTTTGTTTATTTTGTTTTTCTTAGTCTAGCCTTAGTTTTGTGATGTCTTGTTTTCTGAGATTAGTGTAGAGTTTTTTCCTCCGTTAAGAGTGATTTTTGGTTTTGTTTTGTTAAATAAACCTTTATTTTGAAACTTTGGTCTCTGGAGTTGTGCATTTGGGTTCGGGTCCATAGTTCGGTCGTGACACAGGTTTCCGAAGAGCTGTCTTGAAGCTCAAAATTTCTGGATCTGGCTACCATGTTGTTAGTCTTGTTAGTCGGAATAGGCAAGGTGTGTTGTTAGTCGGAATAGGCAAGGTGGATGATCGGTGTACCTGAGGCAGGCAGAGTGATGCCTGGGTGCTCAAACAAACCACCTGTAATGGCACTACCTTCAATTGAAGCTGCAACACTGTTAATTCTGCATAACTTTAACAGGTGAGTTCTATAAAAATTCACTCTCAGTACAGTTGTCATAAACGGGGAAATTAGCTTATAGAGATTGCTGCGAAGTTGGACATTTCAGCATGGCGACTTACGGAGACTGATTCATTCTGTAGCCAGCCTTGTGGCCATTCAATGAACTGCAGTTTTTGGCACTTCCGCATAGGCTTAACTTTCACAGCCATGGAGGCTGCCGCTTGGTCTGACCACAGGTTTGTCACAGTGTAAAGTGCCTAAAGGTTATTTCCATGCTGCTACTTGAAGAACTAGAGGCATATGGGAAGAAGCGTTATTTGAGATAATTTCCTTTTTTATCATTTTGTCTTTTTACAGATTTGTAATGGATGGTAATTACTCCTCCACTGCTACGATCACCATTTTTCCTGTCAGCGCAGAGAAAATGAAACGAAGGGTCCAACTGAATATATCCGTTTACTACTGCAGGTCCAAAACACACACACTTTAGATTTTCTTTGTGATTTTCATTTCACAGATGCCAAGAGAGCTCTACAACATCTGACATAAGAGATATGAGATTTCACAGGTATATATGGGGATTCTACTTGCACAGATAAGTTTATCAATACATCATTCAGCTGACACAAAATCAGTAGACCTACACACAAAGAGGACAGAGGTGAAAACCTGAACTTATGTTGAACTTTGTCAGTTTTCTATGACCATCGAGAGTTTCTATTATTGGCTTCAGGGTCATCTCTTCTATAAACGGGCTGAGGTCATAAAAAAGGACACAGTGAGGCTGGTAAAGTTATGAAACACAAATTTGCCATTTTGTGACAGTTATCTGAGACTAAAGACGGCACATAATCTATAATAATATTTTTTGCTGCTTTCCAACTAAAGCTTTTGGCCTCGCTTGAGATTTAGTTATTTTCAAACTTAATTTAACAAGAACATTTCCTCTTTCTCTCCAGCTATGCTCACTAAGTGTAAATATATCATTTTTATTACTTTTTCAATTTGCATTTAAAGACACTTTAGTGGAAATTTAACAAAAGGTCAAAATGTGCTCAGACTCGGCTGAAATGGAAAATTTGCTCGCATAACAGGCAGCTCAGCCACAGGCCTGTGTGAGGAGCAGTACGCACAGCGGTTTGTTCATACGGATCGGTCTTTCGTTCATTTGTCACGTTTACATCGGCCACACGAGGGCTACAGCACTGCACTAGTGAATGAGCGAAATGAACGAAATGACTCAAAAAAAGATTAGCTCAATTTACCGTCCAACAGTAAGTGATCATGAGTCAGTAAAAGGACTCAAACTTCCCAACACTAGCTTCCATAATGAAATATCAATATTGTTTATTTAATCTGTCTTTTCCTTTAAATTCTGTGTATGTTTATATATGTGGTACATGAATCTATAGAAAAGTATGTATATTACAGATCAATGACATCTATACTGTTATATATGTACATATGTTTTTCTGTATGGGTGAAAGTCAAGATGTCTTAATAACAGGAACTGTATGACACAATAAAGTATATGTCATGTGTTGTTGTGAAAGATATGTTAGGCAATGCACATATTGTATAGGAAGAGGGAAAGAAGGGGTAGCCAACATATTAGCCTGGAAGGTAAAAGGAAAGACATAACATAGAGCAAAAATATAGCATCTGGTTCACATTTTAGGCCCATGCAGAACTATTTTTAAGTTATTAAGTTAACTAGTTAAATTCAGCTTGCAATTGTCAACTAGCTACAACAAAGTGCTAGCTACGTTAGCTATATCAGTGATATAGTCCATTTCGAAGCTCAGTTCAACAGAACGTGACATCAAGTGCAAAAGCAACCCTGCATCATGGTGACATAATGGAAAGTTACCGTGCCACAACACAACCTTCAAACTCACCAGACACAAATATTTGAATGGGTGTCAAGCAGCACAGTCTGATGGTGCTTACTGCTTCTGCAGCACTTGTTTATGACATGCACCAGTGCTGCAACATCTATAGGAACCACCCCAGGGATTTATTACCCACACATGTCTCTCTCTGGTATAAAAGCTGGCTCCAAAAGTGTTTGTAAAGACTACTGAGTGTGGAAAGGCTCAGTAGAGACGAGGCCTCTTGTGGTACTGTGAGTCACACTGTACGCCTCCAGCATTTAGTGACATTAAGAAGGGTCATTCAGTTGTCATTAAACTAGGACAAGAGGCTTTTCACTCGCAGTAAATGGCTCCAGATAAAACATTTGCTTTGAAATAAACAAATTAGATGATAAAATATATGTTGCATGCATTTGTATGCTGAACAGTGTGAGAGGTCAACATATTATCACCACAGTAGATGTCAGTAGCAGCAAATGAAGACTATATACAAGTAGACAGGCTGAATATGATAATAGCATTAAGACAACAGTCTGCTTACACACAGAATATTAGGACCAAAAAAGCTAAAAGACAGAAATTTAAGGTTTGTTCAACGGTGGAGACAAACTTAAGGTAGAGACAAAGAAGAGAGAAATGACCTCATTTTAAGTTATTCCTCAGATGGAGGTAACTGGATTCATCTGCTGAATAAATATGTTTATGAAAGCTGATGTCTGACTGTAAATTACTCTCACAGGTTTTGGCACATAGGCTCATGACTGACAGCTTTAGTGACAGTGATGATTTCAGGGTATCGAAACTGACAAACTCATCTCTAAAGTTCATTCAGTCACAATCCATTCCCAAAATATTAACATAAGCATGCTACAGTTGTATGACATGCCATCAAACTTAGGATAACTACTTTGTTAGTTTTTGACTAAAACTTCTCACTGCCATTTTTCTGAACAGATTTCTTTAAAGAGAGTACAGGTGGGTGTATGGTATGGACCCAGTTTGAATCAGGGGACCCTCTTACACATGAAGAATAAATATATCTATCCTATAACTATCCTAGGACACACCCAGCTCTTCCTGTCGGCATGTTGAAGTGTCTTTGGGCAAGATACTGAACCGCAAATTGCTCCTGAAGGCTGCGTCATCGGTGTGTGAATGTGCCTAAATGATTAGCTCCGAAATTGATGAACAGTTGGCATCTTGCATGGCAGCCAGTGCCATCAGTTTATAAATGTGTGTGTGAATGGGTGAATGAGGTAGGTAGTGGAAAAGTGCCTTGAGGTGTAGGAAGACTAAAAAGGCGAACTTCATAAGTACAGTCCATTCACCATTTTAAAAAGCTTGTGTCTAAAGCAGTTATCAGTCACTTTCACGCCTTCAGTTCGCTTCATTTGGTTGAGAACAAGTTAAAAATGAGACTGTTGCCTTTTAGTTCTACTCCATTTGGTGTTCATGCTGACTTACTACAAATAAACCAAGAGGTTTAAACATGAATCGCACTGACTGCCAGGAAACTTGGTTTTGGAACAGTTTCCACATTGTCATCCTGCATCATCACGTCAAATTAAGGTGACTGACAGGTGTTTTGTGATACAATATTACAGGGGTATAGTTGCTGTATATTCCACTCACTTTTCAATGAAGAAGCGTTACCACAGTTTCAGTGCAGTTGCAGTTTTTTTCACACGAGGTTAAATGAACCAAACCAAATGAGCGGACACAGTTTGGTGTGAAAGAACCTTTAGGCTGCTTTAACATCAAAAGTTCAGTTCCCTCAGTCCTCAGTACTTCTACTTGTCTGTTTTGGGTTAATACTGACGTCACACAAATTACTAATAACCCATTATATTATATTATATTTTGTCTCTATGTGTCAGCCCTCTGATGAGCTGGAGACTTGTCCAGGGTTTACCCCGCCTCTTGCCCAATGTTAGCTGAGATAGGCTCTCGTGGCTGGTTCTTGCTGTGGGTCTTGAGTGAGTCTTTTGAAGTTGTTGAAATAACAACCAATTAAAAGTCCTGTGAACAGAAATGCTTTTGAACAACGTGCAGCTTGTCACATATGCATCACTGCACCCAATGCTGCCTGGTTAGTTTATGTTCACATAAACCATACCCACGTCCATGAAGCTTTACCTACACTAAAGTGTTCAGTTCAGTTAGAGTAACAGCCCCTCATGTCTCCTCCCCGTATGCTTCAGTCTATTTAGACTTTCTGACTTAATGATAAGTAAGTCTTCTCCAAGGAGACATGGTGGACATAGAAACAACAAAAATCTTAAATGTATGCAGCAGACTTTACTGAATATCGACATGCAGCAATTAAATGCTATCCAAAGAGGGGAAACATTCAATATCCTTACTTAGCAGAAAGCAGAATGAATTAATTAAGCTGCTCATTAGCATTCCATTGTACTGCTCTGTCCCCTTGCATGTATTTACGAGGCCACAAACCTCAGTGAGACCTTGCCCTATTTTTCATGGTGGGTTATGTAATCTGTGTTCTGTTCAGCTCGGTTAAACACGGAGTAAGTACAGAGGACAATCCATCATGAATCGCCTTCTAAAAACCCCCAAAGTGGAATTTAAAGCCTCTAATGTTTCTGCTTCTCATGCTTAATTATTTTCATGTTTTAATGTTATTAAAACTGGACTGTAAGGTAGGAAAGATGGGATTCATACTGCATGCTCTGCATGTCTAGGCAAAATTGGACAGTTTTACTGCATTTGAAGCAATCAGCAGGATAAAGTCACTTTCTATTGCAAAGCTGATTCATCCAGATGCTGTAAGAACATCAACAGGATACACATCAGTACGTCATCTCTGTGCAAGCTCAAAAGAAATAAAAGAAAATGATTCTACAGCGTTGCACTTAAATATGTGTTTTTTTCTGAACTATGAATAAAAATAGCACATTTACACACCAAAGATAAAGTACAGACTTTATTGATTCTTTACAGTTAGAGATGAAAAATCAGAGCCTGACATGGTCGTGGTTTAAAAGTCAATCAGCATCAATTAAGAGATCAATTAAGTATCGTTACGATGTTAAAATCCATGACATTTACCATCATGTAACTTCTGAACTTAATGAGGATTTTAGTGGCATCGGAAAGTGAAAGTAGCAACTTGCATTGAACTGAATACCTTTCCAACACAACAGACCCTATCTGGAGCCATTGTTTTGTTTGTCTGTCCTGGGCTACTGTAGAAACACGGTGGAAATCCCATGTACTGTAGATTTGCATAAGTAATCTGGTTGTATGAGTGGATATAGTGCAACTCATTAAAACAGTACAGACATCAAATTAGGGACAGTGTTTAAATGTGAGGTTAAGTGTTTTAACGTCAATAAATCATTGACGCATTATTTGTGAGATATCAGTAAGATAGATTAGTATGAGACTGAGTCCGACTACTATCTCAGCCTCTGAAGCTGCATTTTGGAGCGTGCCACTCGGCTGCTTTTTGCACACGTAGACACATAAAGAGAGGGAGGTGTGGTATGGGAGGTAAATTAAGTAAACTTATTTAAACTTATTGGTCTTATTTACTCATAATTATCCCCAGAGTCCCTTAAAACTTGTGGAGTTTTAATCTATTTTTCCAGTTAGGGGAAACTTAATAAACTTTGTGAAATGTTGTTAATTATTTGTGCTTTTTCTAAATTCTTTATTAAATAAAATAAATTCAAGTTTTTTTCTTTCTTAGGCATGTTGCTGTACTGGTGTGTAGGCTACTCTAACACTACTGTAGATCAATGATATGCCTCATTAATGGCACAAAGTCAGCTGCACAGACTACAGACTACACACACTCATTTACTTTACTGGACTGTGTATCATGTGTATCATCATTTTACACACAATTCTCCTGAATGATGCATCTCTTGGTGCGTTCATGGCACAGAATATAATCAGAAAATAGACACCTGACTCTTTCAGCTGTCTGGTTTGCTCTCTAAACTTTGAACAACAACTGAGCTCATCAATAAACAATCCGTATCAGGGTTTTACAAAAAGCTTTGGCATTATAGTTGCATGACCTCATGATAATAATAACCTAAGTAATATGCTGCGTGCTTTAAGCATGCAAATCCAAACATATAATGACATAAAATGAACTTACGTTCTACACACGATGTATAGGTCACCTTCATCTATCAATCAATTAGTGCCACTTTATATTTATAGGACAGGCTGTCATCTGATGTGATCTATCAAGGATGGATATGATGCCCTTCATGTTAAACAATAATATTAGTTCTATTCTATGTAGCGGCCACTATCATCAGTAAAACAACAATCAGAGCAATAATCAGCAAAACTCTTTAGCTAGTGAGTTTGCTCTTTTGTTCTGTAAAGTTTTAATTACCCTGTAGCAACCAATAATGTAATACTTGCCAATAACGTAATAATTTTGGCAATTTTGAATGTAATAAAGCCAATAATGTAATATCATGCCAATAATGCAATAACTTAGTAATAACTAGACTGATTAGACTTTTTCATCTAACACTGAACAAACACATGTAGGTCACATGACCGCTGTTCTCTTCCTTAATTCTAGCACATTCCACTAAGTGATCTAACTACTATATACACTTCACAGTAATGAATTAAATAATATTCCTCCATACATGAAATTATGAATTTCCATATCTAAGCAAATAAACAATATTCTAAATAAAGATTTTGTACAACAAATAATTCTCAAATTGGCTCTTACAACCATGATAAAGGAGAGAGAGTGCTGCATAGTATTTCTGATGAGCAAACTGCACAAAAACTGCAAAATAATCTTTCCAAGAAATGCAGTCCTATTTATGTTATTATTGTTATTTATTACATTATCAGATAACAATTTTTTTAATGCTACGCAAATAACGTAATAACATTTTGCCAATAATGTAATAAGTTATTACAATAATAAGTTATTACATTATTGGCTGGTTATTCTGTTATTGGCTTTATTACATTTTAAATGGCCAAAATTGTTATGTTATTGGCAGGTATTACATTATTGGATATTATTACATTATCGGTTGCTACATACCCATAATGCACGATCTTTGCATAGAGTTCATCAGAGTTTCTCTTTGGAAAAAAAAAAATCTTATTTCAGTTCAAGCTCCTTCTTCCCTCCTCAGAATGGTATCAGATGTTTGACAGGCTTTTGGCAAGCTTTGTAAAGTAGCCCCGCTGCCTGGACTTTTCACTGTCTCTATCCTGATATGATACACCATCTGGTACTGGACTCTATCAAGTGAAGCAAATGAGTTGTACTCTATCAAAGCTCCACCACTGAATTCCAGGCTCCTCCACTGAATTTCAGTAGGGGTGCATTAAAATAACATGTGAATGGAGCAATGGGGAAGACACCCATGGGCAGGAAGTAAGAGCAGAACTGTAACCTTTTTACTGAAGCCAAAATAAATAAGACACTACTTGAACACGGGATTCCTTAAAGGCAGCATGTATTTCTTTATTTATTTTGTACTTTTCAGGAAGAATTATGGTTTAGTAAAGTCTTTTGGAAGCTACCAAAGCTACAGACTGTTGTGTACAGAGCTCCTGAAAGGTGTTTCCATTGTTATCAGCCCGTTACATGGCCAATATTAGTTGTTATCTCTACCATAACAATACTTCAGACAGGGTCAACTGCAAACTACAAGCCCAGAATGTGAACATCATCTATTATTATAAGTGATAAATGGTTATGTTTTCAACACGTTCTCATTCCGTAGTCAAGTTAGCAATAATAAATATGCAACGTCCGGTTACTCTTTCAAAGCAAACTGCAACCTCAGCAAGCAAGTTTGGTAAGTTTGGCAGCAAAACTACTTGATTACTAAGCTCACATTGCCTACCTGATGTAAGTTAAGTGTGTTACGTAAGTTAACTTAAGTAGGTAACTTGACTTTTGGTTTCACATGGAACACAAACAGAGGTCTCCTGAGTGAAAGTCCTGTGTTGGTTTGACCACTATCTATCCTCACCTCCTTTATATGCTAACCTTATCGATCTTTATACTACAGCAGGTTTGCCCGTTGCTCTCAACATTATCACCCACTGCAGGTACTGTGCCTTCATACATCCAGCCAGATGATTTAGAAAATAGATGCCTCGGTGACAAGTCCCTTCCTGTCTCTGTGTCACACAGGATTAGCCACCCCTTTAAGACACCAGCAGCAGGTCCTGAATCTATTGCCTCTAATGGGAGAAGTGAACACAGATTAGGAGCGATTCTTTCTCCTCAGTGTTTCTCAGTGTTTTCACAAGCCACATATCTTCTGAACATTGTGACAGTCAGACAGACAAATCAGGAGAAAATTATTGTTTAAGACCTGTCTCTGTCTCAGCAGCAACACTCTAGCAGGATCTGGCAACACAGTCTGGTTTCACCGAAAATGATCCACAACAACTGGACTAAAACTTTACTAACTATCTGAACTGTCTCACACAATGTTCACAACTCTTCCAAACACAATACCCACACATTTGGAGACAGGAAGTGTATACCATTTCACATCATTGGTGGCAATTGTAATCTTCTGTTATAGTCTTTGATTTAGCTTACCAATAACCGCCTACTGAGCGATTTACTACCTCAGGTCTGTGCTCCCAATACTGATAACAGCCATTTAATGAGTTGAGAACATCTGAAGCAGGTGAAAAGGTCACGGTGGAATCCTTCCTTTCAGAAATGATGTTTCCTTGTTCCTTGTTTTCTCTAGTATTATGTATGATGTGGTAGAGTGCTGCTGGTTGTGACCGCAGCGTGAGCGGGTGAAGCCTCAGCCGTAGCTGGCTCTGTCATATCTGACAGATCGGTCAAATCACATCAAATCTTTCTTGGCTGACGTTGGGAGCAATAAAGAGTTAAAGTACAGCTACATATCCAGAACATCATAGATACAAGCACAACTGCAGCTGTAGTCTTAGCATTAACCATATCCACATCCTCGGGTACAGACATTGACAAATCAGCAGTATATGATTCGTGTGCGACTAAATATGTCCTAGAGCTGGTGTAATGACTCGAATCAGAGCAGGAAATAGGCATAGAACACACACAGAGAACAGCATTGTCAGAGCTCATGTAATAAATCACTTAAGCATGGCCTGGTGTTCTTAATGAAAACAAATGTTTAGCAAAATTCAGAATGATTTGTTGACCTATTCTCTCTCCGAGGGCCTTCTCCTGTCCATGCATCTGCTGTGCATTTACTCATATAATGACAGAAGAGCTAGAGGGTCTGTGTGGTGAAATACTGACGTCACTGATGGCCACTTTTATGAGCTGCCATCAAATTTCTATTTTCATAATTGCAAAGTCATTTGACCAAATACATTTTAAAAATTATGTTGTGATAAATAGTAGTTTTGCCTGTATTACTGTAAAACACAGTATGCCTGGCGACAACGATAGTGGAGCAAACAGAGGTTTAACCAGTTCAAGTTCTTTATTGTTGTGGTGAGGCAATCATTGGCAAAACTTAATTCTCAGGCTCCTTCCAGCAATGCTCAAACAAAAGATAATCACAGAAAATGAAACTCTAAGACATAAAACGGCACAGAAGTGAAAGTATGTGAATCACATCTAATATATATGTATACTGTGTATATAATAAAATAGAATACAATGAAATAGAGTACATAATAACGGGTCTACTGCAATGATGGAAGAAAAAAAATGTTCACAGGTTATAGATATGTAAGAAGAAGATATTAGACAGGTGGTGACTGTGCAGCTACAAGTGGTACTTTATACCAAGATCAAGCTGGCACTGCAGATGCTGGCTGCAGTCCAGCAGTCTCCGTTTAAACTGTGCGCATATCTTGTTTTTGTTGCACTGAGCAACACTACCTACAATCACCACACACTCATAAACATCAGACTACAAGTTAATCACTGTATATTTGATCCGTCTTGGCTGAAAGACATCCTGACAAGTGACAACATGAGGCGCTCTAGTCTTCTCTGTCTGACGAAGACATACTAGGAGTCTGGTTAATCAAAGTGAGGTGGCGTTTGCTTCATGATGCACGACACCTGGTGTAGCTACTCCTGCTAGCTGCTGCTTGCCCAACCTGGAATACCTGATGGTGAAATGTCCCTCCCTCCCATCTTCCATGGGAATTCACCACGGCCATCATTACAGCTGCTTAGATCGCAGCACAATCGGAGAAGCATTCTCAGCATTCACCCAGAACTCGACATCACTTTGTGCAAAGAGATCCTGGACCTTCTGACAGGAAGACCACACAGGCAATGAGGATGGATAGCTACACCTCATTCACCACACAGCTGTAGTCTGATGGGGTTGACAGGGCCAGGATCAGGAGGAAATGGAGAATCTGAAGACCCTCCTTTGTATAAATCAGACCACAGTGGAGAGGGTGATCTACTTCAGGAAGCTCGATGTCCACATCACCGAGGACCTGACATGGTCATTGCAGACTAGCTTCCAGAGTATGTGATGGAAAAATAAAGAAACTTGTGAAATAATAATACTCAGAGGAGAGACAGGGCTAATTAATTTATTTTTTGTTTTTGGAAACTACCAAATAGTACAAAAGGTATATTAAATACAAAGTATAGCTGGGCAGAAAACCAATCTGGCAACACTAACCACGGTACTCAAAGTCTTCATGGGTCCAAAAATGTTCGCCCAAACCCAAAAAGAATCGAAAATGTAATACTGAACCATTGTCAGACCCAAACTCGGAGACCAGACTGATCACAGCTGATTGCTACTGAACAAGTTAACTTTAGTTTATAAGTTGTCAAAAGCAAACTTTGTGTCTTACATAATGTAACGGTGGTAGGCTTCTCCCCTGTGATTGGCTGTGATGCATAGAATACATCCTCCTGGAAAGTTGGTCAAATATATCCAGGTCTACTTGCTGTCAGGGTTACAGATGAAAATGTGACTCTTTAAAAACACTTTTGCATCCAGCTAAATGAAGACAACTTGGACTGTTTGCCCCCTTTGACCTATAATACTGACCGCACATTCATTGCCATGGCTGCTAATGTTAGCATTGCTAATTCGCTATCACCTGTGCTTGAGATGAGTCTGACCTCTGCTTTCTGACCCTTCAACTCCTGAGCCTAGTGGCCACACAAGGTTACAATACATGCACACACACACACACACACACACACACACACACACACTTGTACTAATGTGAGCTGTGTGGATATATTGTAAATCTTTGCTGTCAGGAAAACAGTTTCCTCTCCTCTTTGAAATTGTCACACAAAGACAGAAGACGTTTCTTTCCCTGTAACACAAAAAATGGTAATATCCTGGTTAAAATCCAGCATCAGACCTTTGTTGACCCTTTTCCACTGTCGACTATACAAAATATGATATACTGTATATTCAAGCTCACATTGGGCGAGAGTCGGGGTGAATGCTCATATTCACATTGAGCCCAAAACCTTCTTGCTGTAAGGTACACTCAAAAAAATGTTTTTGCCAAAATGCAGGACTTAGGCATTTCAATTACACAGAAAATTTCCATCCATTTGAATTGCATAGTTTTAATATAAATTAAGTAATAAACCGAATGTGAAGCAAGTAATACAATTTATGTACTGTATTAGTACTAATGAACTCAATGTGCTTCCACTACACAGTAGGCAGGTTTATGCATTCAGTATTAATAGAGCCAAGTGTTTGCCCAAACCAAACTATTATTAAAAGATCTTATTACTTGCTTCACATTAGGTTTGTTAGTTAATTTATATTAAAAGTGAAATGCATAAGTCCTGCATTTTGGCCAAAATATTTTTTTGAGTGTAACAGTGCTAACCACTGCATGTGAGGGTTCATATGTGGTGGTTGGATCACTCCTTATTAGAAGAAACAGCAGGATGCACTTGAGTTCCACACTTCATAACAACTTCACCTTCATCACGTGACTGAACTAACCACTCAGACGCTAGAACTTAGACTGAGGTAAACATGAAAGAATAAGAGTTCGACAGATTCAACAGAATGCCATAACTGTTTTAAAGCTATATATATATATATATATATATATATATATATATATATATATATATATATATATATATATCATATAAATTAACTCAAATATAAATTATAATAACTTCTGAGCCTTACAACTCTCAAATATGATTATATTATATTAATTAACTTTTGTATGCATTGAGAAGATTTCATTTATGAAGTCATTTATGTATAAAACACAAAATATATCTGTGAATCCATCGTGCACACAGCAGATTCTGTACATACTCAAGTGTTTTAGTTCTATAGTCAGTTATTTACTTTTTTAGCATTATGCTGGTTAAATTTGTGTCAAAAGATTAACCATAAAGCTAATATAAAGAATATTATAAATATTATAAAACTGAATCCTTTCAAAGCACGTTTGAGATGAATACTGTTGAAGCTAAGTGGTCGGCCTGTGAGTCATGCTGCGAGGTCTGACGTTAGCTCAGTGGGAAGTAGTAATGAAAAGGTATATTGTGTGTTTGATTTTGTGTGTGATCTGAGTGGGATCAGAGAGGATTTTGGTTGAGATGTATGTATTAAGAATTTACTGAGCCACAGAGCCTCAGCATGACATACACCTGAGGGACGTCTCACAATGAAAATCGATCCGTCAAACAATAATCAACAAGGCTGAAGCTTTCCACTGCGGCAAGGTGTTGGTGTTGTTCGAAATAATCCATAAAATGCCTCAGCTCCCTGCTAACAGCCCCCCTCCTCCATTTATCACTCACTGACCATTTTGCACAGGAGCATGCTGTGATGGATTGTGTTTATGTTTTGAGCCTGCTGTGTGACCGATAATGTGAAATGTGTGCGTACCATTCTGTGGACGAGTGTTGTGTTCAGTCCGTGCATGCCGCCGTCCTCGGCTGCACATGCAGAGTGAGCTGCGTTAAATGAGCAATTTAAACAATCTGTGTGTTCAGCCAAATCACAAAGAGAAGAACAAAGCACTCCTTCTGCTTTCAATTTAGCTTCCGCTGTTTCACCCAATTGAATATCTGGTCACTGGTGACTACTCCACCTATAGGGAGTAACAGGTCATAATTTTAGAAATCAAATGCAATGAAGTAGAAGCAGTGTGTGAGTTTACCACCCTGAGAAACCTGGACTACATCCACAGTAATCAGGCTACATTTGGAAGGCATTTTACAGCACAGGCGGGTGCCTGGGGCAATAAATAAACGCTTCTTCAATTTTCAATTAATTTAACTACCTAATGTACTGTTTGGTAGCTTATGATGCTTCATATTTTATCAGTTGGTATATTTTGCATCTAAAATCTCAATCTGCAAACATAGTCTAATAGAAATATAAAGTAGCATAACAAGTAAAATATTCTAGTAAAATACCGACCAGGATGAGGTTGTGTGGCAGCAGGTGAAACGGGGTATTACAGGCATCCCTCTCCCCAGCGACATTCTCCAGCTCCTCCTGGGGGATCTCGAGGTATTCCCAGGCCAGATGGTCCCAGGGTGAATCAACATCCACACTCAGCCCCTAGCCACCAAGGATGTTCTTGACTACCTCAGCGACTTTTTTGAGGCTTCCCCTGAGTCTTCAGACTCTTCCTTCTCTACAGACTCACATGTTGGTCAGGTTCAGGGGCTCCTCAGAGTTCTCTAAACTGTAGACCAGCCAGCACAAAGTAATTGAACTTCTATGACTTCCCACTGGTCATATAAATCTCACAGATTTATATTTTACACACAAAATGTGATAAAATAATAATAATAATAATAATAATAATAATAATAATTAAACTATAAAGTGGTTAAAATGCGCTCCACTTTGAAATCAACTCCACCTTGTGAGTACATTTTTTTAATGATACTTCAGTAAAATATTTACTATTTGTACAATGTGCTATTTACAGCTGTAGTCAAATAAAGTGAGTAGTTCTTCTATGACTTTCAAATACCATATTTATTACCACAATTAGACAAGAGGAGAAAATAAGCCTTGTTGAAGGCCCCATACTTGAGTTTGTGTTGGGCCGAAATGACTAAATCCACTCCTGTTTTACAGCCTCTGGTTTCACAGCAACACTGTCCAAAGTTCTTTTAAAGGTATTTTTTTGGCCTTTTGAAGAGTGACAGGAATGTGGGGTGCGAGAGATGGGGAATGACATGCGGGAAAGAGCCACAGGTCAGATTCGAACCCTGGGCCGCCGTGGCAAGGACTGAGCCTTTGTACATGGGGCGGATACTCTACCAACTGAGCAACTGACACCCCATCCAAAGTTCTTTTAAAGAGGGCCAGATTTGACAATGTGAAGATGCCCCAGGGCCAATACTATCATTTAAAAAATGAAAAAATGAACAACAAAAGTTACATACAAATGCACTGTTCTGTAACAATTTTGTTTTCATTGTAACAATTATCATTTTTTTAATGGCAATGTCACCAAATCTAAGCCAGCAGGCTAAAAAACAATTCTGCCTTTCTTTCACATCTGGAGTCAATAACAAAGAATAAATTGTATGGAATACGTTAAACTTGCATGAAGTTGATACAAATCTTCAACTCATTTTCATTCTAAACATGACTTATTATGAGTAATGCAAAGTCTGTTAACATTTAAGTTTAAAACATATCACTCTTGCTCTTCTCTTTCACAAGATCATTGAAAAAGTAATATTGTGTGTCACATCTACAGGTACATAACACCAGCAGTTGTATCCTTAAAGGTTGACGTTTAGTGCATTCACATGCTTCATTATATCAACCAAAAAAGACAAATCTGGCAGCCATACAGTATCTGAGAGTCCTAGCAGGCCATAATCAATGTATTATAAAAATGAAGCTTTGGGTCGCATGAAATCTGACCGCAAGCCACGATTGACCCCCAGGCCAGACTTCGGACATGCCTGGTGTAGAGGTTTTCATGGGTCCAGTCATACTTATATATGTAGCCTATATATATGTGATGGCCCCAACCATTTGTTGATTGTCATTTTTGTTTAAATAAAAAAACATTTATTTTGGATTCAATTAGTTTCTTGGTTTAGATTGGACTTCTTTTATTAGACATTCTTTGTTCTAGAATAGAAGGTGCCTTAAACATCACTGTAGCAACAACATTCTAGGTCATAACATTCACCAGTTCCACCAGTTCTTGAGAAGATACAGAGACTTCAGGAAAGGATCCAAGTTTTTGTCATTTCAACGGTGAACTATTGCTGTTAAAGCACCATGGCTTCCAAATCATGGCCGAGAAGAAGTTCTGTAAAGTCTCGGGTCTCCAGAAGACAATTAGGTGTATAGCAGTGTTTCTCCTTGTTAATCATATGGTTTAGCTGGTAGGCCAGTGATTACAAATACTAGTTCTTACTTGAGTCACTCAGAGATAAGATAATGTAGTAGACCAGTGTTTCTCAAACTTTTTATACAACGTACCCCTCGGAAAATATTCCTTTCTCCAAGCACCACTATTTTAACAGACAGCGCATCAGCATAGGCCGACCCAATTTACTTACAGGCGGTTCACACAGGAGGCAGGTTTATTCCTAATAAGAAGATTATTTATTGTTGACTGTCGTTGAATCCTGAACAGAACCGGTTCAAGAACCAGAGCTCATTTTGTATTAAAGGGGTTTACCTGATCCTCACTCCTGGATCCACGATTCATATCACCTCCACTTACTATCTCACGTCATTTTAACAAATCATGGATGTATGCACACTACGTGAATGAACATGTCCACGAAACAAGATATTTCAGGAAAAGTAAAACTTTTTTTAAAATAACATTCTAGGGACCCCCTAGTTTAACTCAATTCAAAATGTTGTCGATGGTCTGATATACATCTCAGAGATTCCTCCAAGTACCATTACAGGTGTCAAGTACCATCAGTGGTACTCATACCACAGTCTGAGAACCAGTGTAGTAGACTACATTCAACATGTGCAGCAAAGAAAATGGTCTTTTTCTGTTCTTGTAGGACGCCACAGTGACCCCATCATCTATGCTGACTGCAGGTCACATAGAAACAGGAAGACGAGAAAATCAGAGGAGAACCTTGAAAGAGCCAGCAAGAGAACCAGTAGAAGTCCCCGTGAGGGCTGCAGCCAGGCATTTAGTGGGTCTTCATCAAGTGCCCACTCATCCAGTTCATCCTCAATGTACACTGACACACCTGAGATGCCAGGTTAGATGATATAGAAATGATAGAAAATTCACTATACTGTATTTCTACTCTTTGAACACTAGCACCGTCATGTAAAGTTATCTGAAATCAAACTTGAACTCCATGAAGTATTCTGTTGGTAATCACCCAACAAAGTCGACACTCGACTCAGAAGAAACCCAGAGTCTCTCCAGATCCAGCAGTAAAGCTGAGTTTACTGTGGACGTGAAGACCAGCAGCGAGAAGACATCCAAGAGAAAATCGGAGGAAAGAGGCAGCAAGAGAAGCAGGGGAAGTCAAAGTCCCCGTGAGGGCTGCAGCCAGGCATTTAGTGGGCCTTCATCAAGTGCCCACTCATTCAGTTTGAGCTCAGTGTACACTGACACTCCTGAGATGCCAGGTTAGATGATAAAGAAATGATAGAAAGATTCACTGTATTGTATTTGTACTCTTTTAACAGGAGCACCGTCATGACGTTCTGGCAGACCGTTGTGGTGCCTGTGCTAGAATGCTGGCGGTCATTGTGTTAAGTGAAACTGTCAAATCTCAGTAAGACGAAACCGTTCATCAAAGATTATGTTAAGAGTCTGCAACTAAAGTTGAGTCAGTTAAGTCAAAATACTGAATTCAGACTTGAACTCCATTAAGTATTAAGTTTGTAATCACCCAAATATTTGAGGTCTGAGTGGTCCACAGATAAATGTGTGTGTGATTACTTTAAATAGCAGGTTGCCGTTTGTCAGTTTATTAAGTCCTCACACTCTACTTTGAATCCAGTGAGGTAAACATGCTCACGTTTCTTGGCTTTTTCTTTTTTTGTTGATTGTCTCATGGCTCAGAAGAATCCCAGAGTATCTCCAGATCCAGCAGTGAAGCTGAGTTTACTGTGGACGTGAAGACCAGCAGCGAGAAGACATCCAAGAGAAAATTGGAGGAGAGCTTTGAAAGAGTAATTATTTAGCCTGTGAAGACTGTTGTATGATGTCTACTGTGGATCTGGAGGAAGTTCTCCAGATTCTGACAAAATAACCCTGATGATGTCATCATGGGCATTTAGGAAGTGTCTTTTAAAATTAAAGATGAGTTGCACTATGGGAAGTGTAGGATCCAGTGTTATTGGAGCTTGACACCTTTAGTATAATGCTAAAGCACACAGCTGCTTAGCTTAGCTTAGCATAAAGAAAAATTTTAATTTTTACACTTCTGTACAAATTTAAGTGTTTATTGGTGCACGTTGGAGATATTGGTAAGTAGATTTTGTCAGGGTTAGGTTTTTATGAAAGTGGTGAACAAGTAAAATCAAAATTTGTGTTTGTTTTTTGTTTTTGCAGATGTCTTTGAGGCCAAATGGGTACAGGAAATGCTGGGTCAAGGAAGCTACGGTTCAGTCTTTGCTGGTGAACAATCTGCCTGTAAGACTCATATCTGCAACACCACACCCACACAATCTATGATCTGGTATAAGTTAACAAAATGTCTGTTTATGTTCTGTAGGTTGCCATTAAAGAAATCCCTCGTGTTACCCGTACACCAATGGTAAATAATTTGTTCTTCATCCTGATGCCAACATTAAACCAAATTTCTATTCTTAATACAATGGGAGCATAATGCTTATTTCTCTTGCACCCCATAGAATCTAAGAGATGGAATACCATTAACTTTGTTCATGTATAGTGTACGTATGTACATGTATGCTTCATTGTTTGTTTCCTTTTTAACTCTTTCTGTATGTACAAAGCTTCTGAATGGGGAAATGACCATGGTCCCTCTGGAGGTTGCACTGCTGCTGACACAGAAACCAGTGCAGTCGTGATCCTGCTGGACTGGTTCGATCTAGAAGATGTGCTCATTCTCGTCCAAGAGAGACCAGATCCATGCATGGACCTGTTTGACTATATACACAGCAGACAGAACCCAGTGAAAGAGCATAAGGCTAAAGTAAGTAGCTGATGGCATGTGTGTTTCCATGTGTCTGTATGTGTGCCCATGCCCAACATGTCACACAGTCTACATGTGTCTTTCTCTCTCCCACAGATCATAACAAGACAGCTGGTGGATGCTCTCATTGAGATCCACTCCAAGGGTGTGTTCCACGGGGACATAAAGACAGACAACATTCTTATCGAGACCGGTTCCGATGTGCCACGTGTCAGGATTATTGACTTTGGCTGTGGCTCTTTTCTGTCAGATGCAACACACACTCAACGCAAAGGTAAGCTGTCTTTCTCATAAAGTCCTGTTCTCTGTGCCAACACACCCTCTTTGGTGTCTCTGTCCCTTACCTTCGTTCTTGACAATTAAACCCTGTGTGGTTGTGTGTATTGTGCAGTCTTTCTGTGCAGCCCACCTGAGAGGTAGAGAAATGGCACATTGCGTCCTGAACCGACAACAGTTTGGCAGCTTGGTCTGGTGCTGTTTGAAATGCTGCACAGATGCTTCCCCTTCCAGACTGCCTTTGCCATCACGAATAGAGATGTTATCATGAATAACAGTCTTTCCAACGGTAAGTTATACACACGCGTAGTAAAATCAAGCATGCACAGAAACACACACAGAGCACAGTGTTTGTATTAAAACGTGATTCCTGTTTGTCCGTCCAGACTGCCAGGATTTTATACTGAGCTGTCTGATGAAAAACCCAGATGCCCGACCCACCTTTGCCATGCTCAAGGACCACCCCTGGCTGATGTGATCCCGACTACACCAGGACTTGTGTGCTACTGGATAGAGAAGTATTCATCCATTCAGGGCAGCACAGTGGCTCAGTGGTTAACACTGTCGCCTCACAGCAAGAAGGTCCTGGGTTCTCCCACCTGGGGCCTTTCTGTGTGGAGTTTGCATGTTCTCCCCGTCTTTGGTGGGTTTTCTCCAGGTACTCTGGTTTCCCCCACCCAACTTTATTGTATGTATGTGTCATGAAGTTGATATGATTTGCTTAAAATACATATTAAACTAATTAATGATAGCTATATATTATTTGCCTCATTGCTTCATAATTTATTAGCTTATTTAATATTACATCTTAATGTTTTAAGGAGAGCTGCTGTATTGGATTACATGAGATTGTGCAGGTGTTCATGATATGTAGTGCATCATAGCATGGTGCGTAATTTGTGTACAGTGATGTCGTGGCCACAGTTGGAACAACATGTGTACATGGGACCCAGCAAGACTATTTGCCAAGAGAACTGCTGGAATATTATTGGCACACACGAGACAAAGAATGATCAAATGTTAATCAAAGGTGGTAAAGTATTGAAAATGACAAATGAAGGGCTGACTTTCAATCTATTGTATGTAAGTATATTTTGAGGAAGAAGAAGTTCATTAACATTAATGTTTTAGGTCCCAGGGTCCTGGCCCTGGCACTGCAGCAACAAAAATGATGTCTTGAAAAATAAGAGGTCAAACTTTTTAAGCTCACCATTAATTCTCAAAATTTTATTGAAATAGCGTAAAAATAAATCAAAGTTTTGACAGGTTGGTAATTCTCACTAATCACTGTCCTGAAAAATAGATAGGTACATAGCTCAAATTCAGCAGCAGAGAAGACACAGAGCACTTAGTTCAGGTCTGCCAAATAAGTCCCCCGTGTGCTGCTTCAACTCACTTGCTCTAAAATTATAAAGCTGCTTTGATTTCTGTGTGTGTGTGTGTGTGTGTGTGTGTGTGTGTGTGTGTGTGTGTGTGCATGTGTGTGTGTGGAATAATTTTGTTTTTTTAGACACATTCCTCTTTTTATTCCTATTTATACATATCAGATTAACTGTGGTTTAATTTTCACTGTGATATGTTTGGAAGAGATTGATCAATAAAGTTTTGACAAGATACACTTTATCTAACAAGAATAAATCACATTATCACAATCATTTCATGAGAAGAGGTATCAATATTGTATTCCAACTTTATGGGCAACAGTGTATACATTGAATAGTTCCATCATGAAGTCCATTCATTTTCAGTGTTTCCCAACCACACTCACTGGTAAGTTGATGAAATTTCTGCATTTTTTTATGCGGAGCCATTGGGGACATTATTCAGAATTTTTCTTTCACATTCTTTCACACTCACACACAATACAATATACTGAACTTCAATATGTTGTGTGAGAGGGAACATTTCAGTATATTGTATGACTCTGATGTGGACTAGTCTAGCTGGTGAAACCACATCAAGTGAGCAATCAACTGAAAACCTGAAGTGAACTGTCAAGTATTTTTATCACAGAAACAAGTAAACATCAATATCTTGTCAACTGTGGCATTAGTTGAACTCAAATTTTGATTTGATTGATTTTTCAAACTGAAAAAAACATTTTGTTTTCTGTTTGTGTGCTATTTTTTTTCTGCTTTGCATATCCTCCAAGAACCCCCTTAAAGACCCAAAATGATTTGTGTGTGCATGTGCATGTGTGTCTGTGTGTGTGTGTGTTTGTGTGGCATACACTAAATCACTGACATGACCACATTTCCCTTGTTTGATTTATCTCTCTGCTGTTCAGTTTGCTATAAATGCCCCCTTAAAACACACCACTGTCTTCTGTATTCGATGGTCAAACAGCCTTCTGCACACTTGTCATAACATACACTGGTTCAGGCTTATTTACAAAGGATACTCACCCCTCTATTTAAGTCAGTTATTGCAGCCAATATTGGTGGCCAAGTAGTCTTCTTCCCACATCAGACTAAAGTCCCCTAAATCCAGTACATTCTTTGGTCTGTTGTCATTCCAGTCTGCTGCTGCTAATGATTGAAGTTTGTTACAAAAAAAACAAACACTTAAACTGGACAAATTTATTTTAATCACTGATCTTAATGGTGCACTTAGGACTGCCATTGTAAATGAAAGCTACGTAAATAATAAAATAATAATTTTCATGTAAAACATAACAGCAGTTATGTTCACTCTTTCTACCATGGGTGAAAGTATAATGCATTTCAGGTCTCCAACAACCCGAGCATACACACTTGCCACCCTCCCCTTCAAAGAAAAGGCTACAGAGTGGTGTCTCTTTTTATTGTAGTCCACTTCCAAACACTCCTGTCAAGTGCGTGAGTGTTGTGGTGACATGGGAGCAGCTGTCAGATGTCTGGCTGGATAAGAGGAGTTGGGTACACACTGTGACAGCCCATTGATGTCCATGCTGTGGGCCTAGCGTTCCCGCGATGGCTCCACAGCATATTCTCTGTCAGGACCATTGTGCTGTGAGTGGCAGTGGTCAAGGTTCCCACAGGAGGCACAGTAACATGGTGAGAGCACAACCATGTTACACCCCAGGATTTTGACATTTTACTAAACAGCATGTTGTGAGTATATAAAAAACTTTTTTAAATTAAGTTGAAATTTAAAGCAGTGACATAGTAAGCCCAGAATGTGTCCAATGTGTCCATGTGTCTAATTTATGTTGGAATACATCCACACACAATGGTTTATGTCTCATTCTTTCTTACTCATTTTTAGATTTTTTTTTTCTTTGCTGTGATAAAACACTCAAACTAGCATTTGCAGTGTCCCAGCTAAGATTTTCATATAAGACAACAGTCACACATCATCATCCAAGACCATGAACCTGACACAAAAAAGACTGCCCAACACTATCCTACTGTAATGTTGTAAATTCGCTTTGTTTGCACATCCTGGGTTTTAGTATGGAAGCTGGGAGTGACAAGCCTAAACGTTAGTGTGAAATTCATACAGCAATAAGCGGGGAATGCTACACTCATCAGTGATGGCTGAACTCTTCCATCTCTGTCTAGCAAGTCAGACCTGAATCCCAGGAGTACAGTTTATTGGTGACGCTGAATGATTGCTGGGTGATAAAGTGCTTAAAGTTAAAGTTAACAACTAACAGTTAAGATAATGTGTTTTGGTGCAATTTGCCGTAATGTGTGTGTAATGAATTTGAAATGCCTTATGTTTTTTCTTTGGGTATTTCTTCAGACTTTTCTGATCCCACCAATAAAATCATTCTGATTATTGGAACAATCTTACCCGGCTTTCTTTCTGTAACCAACAGACCATCAATTTACAGTTAAGATTTGTTCCTAACAAATACACAGCCAACAGCCTGTTCCAACATCATTTTCCTTATACAGTAGTTTCTAGAGTATTTCTAACATTTCAACAGCTTATTAACTGAGATTCAACACTCAGCTTTTTTAAAAATAAAACTGTTTTCTGATATTACACCACTGTGCTTAAGGTTTGGTTAGGTTAGTTGGGGGGCAACCAGCAGAGTCGGGGTTGATAACATTCTGTAGGTTCTTTACACCTTTAACATTACACTTTTCATTTGACCCAATTTTAATCAAAAAAAAAATCAGCATTAGTGCTTCTAGTTTAGTAAGTATGTAATGATACCATTTCAAGAAATCTTGACAGCTACATGTTGAATTTTTAAAACTACAGCTTTGGCGCCCCTAGTGGTTGTAGAAGAAAAGACTGGATTTGACCGAAGGACATATGATTTGGGTGAAAGCAATTCAGCGGCACCACAATTCTTTTAATGATTCAACAGTGTGATGCTTTAATCGAATTAGACAGTAAGTTAAATCCTACTGTAATTTGGCACCATACAGCCAATACTCAACAACAGTGAGGTACGTGCTCATCTCTTCACCATGAAACCTATGAAGAGATCAGCATGCAGCTTATTTTCAAGTTTTCAAGCAGTATTGGCTGTATGCCTCATTGTGGCTGATGTACAACAGTTCTCCCTGAGTGTGAATTTAACTGAAGTCCCCCGCCTTATTCATCTTCTTCATCAGACTCCACCTGCTATCTACAGCCTGAAGAAAGAGCAGACCAGTCAGAACATGGGCTCTTATCCACTGATGATCTGTATACTGCATGAGGTTGGGTTTGGCACCTGAATGAACCACAACAGAGGGCTGGCAGGATGGCAAGGCAAACAGCCATAAAGGCAGTGTTTCATGAGATCACTGCCTGGCTCTGTGAAATCAGATGATGTTTACATCAGCCTGAGCAGACGGAAAACTGAGAGGCATTGTCTGAGTGGAAATAAATTGTAGTCTGTCTCTCCCGAGTCTTCCAGCCAGCAGTCCAAAACTCTGAATCCCTATAGGATTTAGACACACAGCTCCACTGTCAGTCGAAATAATGCAAGCATAGCAAGCACTACTGTGTTTTTCTGCTTTTCAATTTGAAATATGAGTGAGATATTCTGTACTGCCTCCACCCCACATGCAACAACAGAGGTGAAACTGAAGTCTTCAAAAACAAATAATAGCTCATTGTGATTCAAGGCTTCTTTCTCACAATAAACAAAAGAGAATCATGTTCCATTCATCACCCCAAAGTATAGATCTAATTATTATAACACACTGAGTTATCTTCAGCATCTCTTCCTGTAACTCTCACATGGATTAGTGTGAGTCGTAGCTCATGCTGAATGATGTAGGTGCTGAGGAAGGTTTATGACTGGACCATGATGGGTTGCCAGGTAGGTTGTCTTTGTGTCACAATAATTCTCCTTGGCCTTCAGATTTCTTCACAAATAAATTAGGAGTGCAGTTGATCCTATTAACTAACACGAGAATCACTCATTTTGTCAGCCCTGTAACAGTTCAACTGCTGCTCTTTGTAGGACCTGCAGGGCAGAATCAGTAAACAGATGCAAGAGTGCAAAGGCAGCCATGGAAACAGGTCAAGGATCTTTGAGATAGGCATGGGCAGAACAGAATTGGCCTGGTAAACATTACCAAAGCAGACAGGATAGAAAAAAAAAAACTGTGTGGGTAAATAATGTGGTTGGTAGCATAAACAGTGAAGCTAGCATAGCTAGTGGGCTAACAACAGCATTACATAACTCTAAAACGTCTTGGCATTGTCTTTGCACTCAATGTAGCCAAGCAGCATCCCTCCTTCTCTGTTGTTTACTATAAGAAAAACCACAAAAAATTCAATCATCAGATCTACAATCACAGATGTGTTGCTTTTTTATGGCATAATTAGATTGACCTTAGACTCCTGTAGGACGCCGATGTCCTCGGCCAACGTTACTGCCTTCCGAGCTTGTTCTTAAAGTCCCCAGTTCCCCCAAAGTCAGGATTGATGTTTAAGTGTTTATGTGTTTATCACACATGTCTATCACTGTATGTCACCTATACATCAGTAAGCTATCTGCCACAATGACAAAAAAAATTGCATTCTTCATGGTATTTTAGAGTTTGTCATTTCCTGATAAATCATAAAAAGCTGTTGATGACTCATCCTGCACTTGGGGGCGTGTACTAATTTTACATCCAATGAAACACTTTCTCTCTTCTGACACTGCTGGAGCGGAGTGCTTCCTGTTTGATACAGTCTATGAGTGATTCTGAGCTATAGTCATCTATGGCCAGGCCTCACTGATTACTGTGGCACAACTTTATAACTTTTTTTATTCAGTGATTTTGGTGAAACTGGATCAGATTTTATGCAGAATATATTTGATGGATTTTCCTCTGATGTCCTCCGGCTGCTCAGCTTCAACTCTCTGTGATTTACACAGTTTCCTGATTGACAGTTAGCTAAGGCATAATGACTTGCTAAAGCAGCTAACAGCTAATTAACTGCTGCTTTCTGTATCTGCCGTTAGCAGGCAACAGAACCGGGCTCAGCGGCCAGACTTGGGTTCGAGCACAGCCTCTGAGACCAACAGGGAATAATGTTACAGTACAGAGGTGATTTACAGACTTTATGATGGAAAGATTGCTCAGTAGCAAACCACTAACCGTCAATTGCTCGTTCTGCCACGCACCCAACCAAACTGACTCAGCCCTGGGTTGCCAGGAGCCAAACCTGGCAAGAAAATCACCTTGGTGGGCTACTGTATTCACCGTCAAACTGGCCACCGTTGGTTTTGGAGGTTGTGTGTGCTAAATTTCAGCAAGGGAAAAACTGGCATGGACATTTTCAAAGGGGTTCCTTGACCTTGTATCGCAAGATAACCAGAATCACTTTTATTCGCCAGGTGAATGAAAATGGGTTTTATGTGTACCCACAAGTTTTCCCTTTGCAGACATGCCCGCTTTATGCTAATCCCATGTAGCTTTGGGCAAAAGCCATTTCTTTTTGCATGTATAAATTGGTTATTTTTACTTATTCTAAAAGTGGTGTATTTTAATATTTTTGCATACTGGAGTCCCTAAACAGCATAAATTTGGTCTGACTGGACAACTAAGACTCTTGTGAGCCCATTCGTATTCATGTGCGATTGTGTCCCCATAGCAGCCGTTTCATTGTAGTGATTTTTGAAACTTGACCTCGTTGTAAAAAAAAATGACATATTATGATTCAGAGGTTGGATTGCTTTCCAGGGTATATTGACAATAAGGCCTGTGTGTTTGTGGTATTTTGGAGGAGTTTTTGACCATTCTTTCACAAAAAATGTTACATTTTCAACCCAAAAACTGCTGCAACAACTTATGAGCCAGAACAGACCATAAATATAATAATGGCTATGGTCATCATAAGTCTTCATACAATCTATTCCAGATTTATGACTAGAAGAACTTAAACTCATTTTAATTTTCAGGCTCTCAGCTTTCAGATAATGATTCACGTCTATTTGGCTGACCCTGGAGATCCGCATTTTTCTGACAAATGATAAAATGTATGAATGAATCAATCTGTGGC
Organism: Sciaenops ocellatus; assembly: GCA_033000465.1. Classification (NCBI taxonomy): domain Eukaryota; kingdom Metazoa; phylum Chordata; class Actinopteri; family Sciaenidae; genus Sciaenops; species Sciaenops ocellatus. Next base: position 4,270,996 of record CP136884.1, on the reverse strand, counting down.
AAATGATCTAATCTGTCTCCATTTGTTTTTTGTTTCGACAAAACTCCTGCACTGTTCTGGTCAGTGAGGTTATCTTTCCAAACCTGTGCCTGTTTTAGTGTTCTCTGTTCGTGGTTTACACTGGCCTGCGGTGTGTTTCCTTACAAAAGCCAAAGCTAAAGCCTACTGTGGCACACTCTGTCTGAACAGCATGGGCTAGGTTAACATGGGGACACTTTGTGGTGTTTCTCCTGTTCAAGTTATTAAAATAATTATTTAACTGGACAAACATGAGAAGTTACTCCAGTTAAGACGCCATTTACTGGCTCATCAGGGAACCCTCTAGATTTTTTTTTCATGCATATGGATGAGCTCAAAACCGAACAATAAACGTTGCCCTGGTTCATATATAACTCCTCTTTTTCCTCTCTGATGGTCTCTTCATTGCATAAACCGAACCATAAACAAAACAGATGATGTTGTGATGATGCTCAAAGAGCTCAATTTATCGAACATTTTCCGGTATAATGACTTTATTATGAGAATATCTGAAGTCAGTTTGTTGATTTAGGCTCAGAAAATAATGAAAAGACAGTTTCCTAATATTACTTTGCACATTTGGATATTATAACCTCACACTCCATCAGTTTTAGGCTTTAGGTAACTGCTAACAATAAAAAAAATGAACCACACTAGGTAGCAATATCTGGAAGGCTAACTTTAGTATGTAAAGCTGAATTCATTCTAAGCAGGCTTTGGGGTCATTTAAACTATCACATCTTGCTGTAATCCTACCTATCTCCTCTAATAATGTAGAGTGTTTAAAGCCCCGAGGTGTTTTCCGGTGCTCTTGATTTGTTTAAACAATCGCCTTGGTCTGAGGAATCACCCCATGAATCAAGGAAAAATTCAATCCCTGCGTGATATAATTGCTCCTTCTGGCTTTAGCGGCGCAGATGAAAACAGTGTGTTTGGATTTACAAATACCTTTCTGAAGAGTGCTGAAAAGCTGCTTTCTCATCCATCTACACAACAGCAAGGAGTGATTGTTTTGTCCATATGGGTTATAGTTGTAAGTATCACTTTAGAGCTTTCACTGATGGTCCAGTCACATCATCAGCAGACGTCTCTGCTTCAGCAGCAGCATTTTTATTTCATTTGTTCTGTCTCATATCAGTGAGTATGGGAGGCTGTCATATCTACTTTGACAGTTGCTATGGTAACAGATGCTCAGTATTGTTGGTGAGGTGTTTATTGCCCCTAGCAGACCATCTAATTCATGTCAGATGTGGGCCTCGCAGTGTCAATCACTTCCACTGAAGTAGAGAAACAAAATTACAACTGGCAGGCTGAAAGAAATATTTATGCAGCTGAAAACAGTAATATAAAAGTCTGGGTGTATTTCATCAGTATGTGTGATGAACTACTATTACAACAGTGGCATTAAAGACATGTCTACAGGTCTCTGATATTAGACCCATCAGAGTCAGAGTAGTGATGTGTTTAAAGCTTTCTCAATGCCAAGCAACACAATGCTGCTGAAAAGGAATGAGCAACACACAATGCATTTTAGTCACATGGATATGTCTGAACCAGACTACACATTCTGCACATTCTAAACACCTATCCCTCAAACCACCAGACACTAAATGATACACGGTGCAAGGTACAAGACTGCACTTCATACATGAACTATACAATGTGTATAATACATATGCATATAGTTGTGTGAGACTGTTGAACCTATACAAGCAGCAGAAGGTGACAAAATGCGTGCGAATGTGTATGAATGTGTATGAATGTTTGGTGGTGGTCGGAGGGGCCGTTTGGCGCACATTGGCAGCCATGCTTCTGTCAGTCTGCCCCAGGGCAGCTGTGGCTACAAAATGTAGTTTACCACCACCGGTGAGAATGTGTATGAATGAATAATGGTTTCTGTAAAGCGCTTTGGGTGCCTTGAAAAGCGCTATATAAATCCAAGCCATTATTATTATTATTAAAATGAAACGGGATGGGAGGGATGTAGACTTTAGTTTAGTTGATTTATTTGCACAAATAAAAAAAGACAATAAGAATTTTAAAGTTTGAACAACATGGGAGGTTGGAAGCCGAACATGGTTTATTAAGAGAACCCCTAAATGAATAAAGACATACTTAAACAAGAGAAAAATTCCAAAGTTACAAGTACATAGAATTTGATGTTTACATATGTACAGTATACATAGATGTTTACCAGTTTTTAATGTGTTGAGAATCATGAAGTGTTGTGCATTTTTGCTAATTTAAGACCTCTCAGATGATATTTGAATAAAGTCAAATAAATAGTTGGTCCTGTATTGCAATTTCAAGTTCAATAATATGGAAGATGAAACTTTACTGGTGTTTTTAAGCTGTTTCGGTCCAGGTTTTATTTCCAGTATTTTGACCATATCATCATTTTTATGCATATTTTCTAACTCCAAGCTGTATAAACTTGAATGCTTAATGGATTTAAGCATAGCAGGTGATGTGTATCTGTGTAATTAGGGAGGGTGTGGCCTAAGGAGGTCAACACCTTATATCAAGGTGTGCATAATTATTAGGCAGCTTCTTTTCCTCAGGCAAAATGGGCCACAAAAGAGATTTAACTGACTCTGAAAAGTCAAAAAATACAAAAAGTCTCTCAGAGGGATGCAGCACTCTTGAAATTGCTAAGATATTGGGGCGTGATCACAGAACCATCAAACATTTTGTTGCAAATAGTCAAAAAAAGGCGCAAATTAACTGCCAAGGATTTGAGAAGAATCAAGCGTGAAGCTACCAGGAACTCATTACCTTCCAGTTCTGTCATATTCCGTAACTGCAACCTACCTGGAGTACCCAGAAGTACAAGATGTTCAGTGCTCAGAGACATGGCCAAGGTAAGGAAGGCTGAAACCAGACCACCACTGAACAAGACACACAAGCTGAAGCGTCTAGACTGGGCCAAGAAATATCTGAAGACAGATTTTTCAAAGGTTTTATGGACTGATGAAATGAGTGACTCTTGACGGACCAGATGGATGGGCCCGTGGCTGAATCAGTTACGGGCACAGAGCTCCACTTCGAGTCAGACGCCAGCAAGGTGGAGGTGGGTTACTGGTATGGGCTGGTATTATTAAAGATGAGCTGGTTGGACCTTTTCGGGTTGAAGATGGACTCAAAATCAACTCCCAAACCTACTGCCAGTTTTTAGAAGACACTTTCTTCAAGCAGTGGTACAGGAAGAAGTCTGCATCTTTCAAAAAGACAATGATTTTTATGCAGTACAATGCTCCATCACATGCATCCAAGTACTCCTCTGAGTGGCTAGCCAGTAAAGCCCTTAAAGATGAAAAAATTATGACATGGCCCCCTTCCTCACCTGACCTGAACCCAATTGAGAACTTGTGGGCCCTTCTTAAACGGGAGATTTACAGTGAAGGAAAACAGTACACCTCTCTGAACAGTGTCTGGGAGGCTGTGGTTGCTGCTGCACAAAAAGTTGATCGTCAACAGATCAAGAAACTGACAGACTCCATGAATGGAAGGCTTATCACTGTTAGTGAAAAGAAGGGTGGCTATATTGGTCACTGATATTTTTTTTTTTTTTTTTTTTTTTTAAATGTCAGAAATGTTTATTTGAAAGTTTTGAGTTGTTTGTTCATAATTCTCACTTAAACAGATGAAAATAAAAAAAGTGAGATGGGAGAATGTGTGTTTTTAATTTAGTTGCATAATAATCCTGCACACTAATAGTTGCCCAATAATTGTGCACATATAGATATTCTCCTAAGAAAGCCAAAACCTCACTTTTACTTTCTTAAATATTCATGTTTGAGGTTTATTAACATTTTGGATAAACCGAGAGCACTGTAGTTGTTCATTAATAAAAATAATCCTCAAAAATAAGACTTGCCTAATAATTGTGCACACAGTGTACAAACAAAGGATCCCAACATGGAGAGGACCATCAAAAAGCCGTAAGCCAAGTTTAGTTCCATTATTTTGAAATTTTACATTATTAGTATTATAAGTCAACTTTAAAAATATTGGAGCCACGATGGAAATTATAGTTTTATACTTTACTGTGTGTTATACATCAGAATTTTTGTGTGTGATTTTATGTTCTTCTCCTCATGTCAAATAAACTAAACTTTAATGAACCATTTTATATATGTAACCTCACATTAACCCCATGTAGGGAAGCATCTCTAAGTGATGAAAGTATTCTGTTGAAAGGACTGTGAGGACACAATCAAAGGTTAAAACACTGCATAAATGATCCATTTTAACAGATAATTATATTGAAAGTCACATCCTCATTGATAAATTGTTCCTAAATATTTATAACTTGTCATGATGTCCTCCAATCTTGGTGATTATGGAAGGGTGTGCTCGTGAAAACAAATGTTTCTTGAGACAGTATTATACGAACGTCACAGCAATCATCTATATGCAGTATTCTTCAGACAGAGTACAGGGAGTGAACATGAGCTAAAAATACACCACAGGCCACAGTTAGGTCACGGTTATTTCACTTACTGTACTACAGACAGGAAAAGAAAAAGAAATGTTTTCAGAAGACAGATCAGGCCTCTCCTCACTTCAGAGGCAGACTATCACTGCCACACACAGACATTAACATATCAAGCTATTTATACCTGTCTCTTCTTTTCTCTTCTGCTGTCAATAGGCAGGATTACAGTCACCCAATTCACAGGAATTACAGGTAACATTTTGCCTGTCAGTGCTGTCACTGCACTGCAGTGGTGAAAGCTGTTACAAAAGAGCATTCAGAGGAGTTATTATGGGGAAGTGCACATTATTACACACGCTGAAATCAGATGAGATGAAACTTTATTGATCCCAGTGGGAACATTGCTGCTTAAGTAAATGTAAAAGCATTTTATTTGTCTTTCCCCCTTGCTATGTCCTTACTGCACATTCTGTGAAAGGTGAAACTTGATCAAAATGTTCTGCAGCTTGCTAAAATGCTGTAACTGCACGAGGAAACACAAAATGAAATATAAGACACAACTGTGCATGGGTGAGAAATATGTGGAAAAGTAAGTTGATTAGATAACTTACAAATATGACCAGCTGCATGATTGCTTATTAAATGCAGATTAGTATCTTGTATGTAAATGTGTGCTGTACTACAAATAGAAAAATGACAGAAGGTGTGCTTGGTATAGTGGAGCCCTAATCAAATTATTAACTATTATAATTACATGGCATACATGGTTAGAGCTGTTAAATAAGCTTTAATTACATATAATTAGGTTAAACAAATGCATTTCGCCATAATATAATCAGAGGTGGAAACTCAAGGACTGTATTCAAGTACAAGGTTGAACTATTTGCACATCTCCTTATGGATGCATGGTATTGTACTGTACTTTTATTCTCTGGAGTTATATGGCAGTAATATTGTCTGTTTTCATTTTATTATTATGCTGCTGTCTGTCTTGGGCGAGGACTCTCTTTGAAAATAGATTTTTAACCTCAGGTTGAAATAAAAAGAATAAAACTCGAGTATATATACAAGTTATATAGAAAACTTTTTGGAGCACGTTTCTTTCGCTTTAAATCTCCGCGTGCGCTAAGAATGTAAATGACGGAGCTTGCGCGCATTTTACGTACGTACTCTACGTAGCGGTTGGAGTGGGAGGGAATAAGGATACTGTCAACACTGTCAAGAAAAGATGTTTTCCTTATATTAGTTAACTATTAACAGATAACACGAGCTAGCCGCTGTCGGCAAGGACACAAGCTGACAGGCTGCAGTGACTGTTAGCTCCCAGCGGCTGTTCGGTGACCAGCGGTTATCCGGTTACACACAGTAGCAGGTGAGTCTCATCGGTTGTCGCTAGTTTCTGTCCGCTAAAACAGCTCCGGCCTGTTTCATAGAGCAGTTTGTAAAAACATTTTTTGTCTGCGACGCCAAAACGAGTGATTAAATGTCTACACACTGTTTGGAGACTGTGTGTGTGTGTGTGTGTGTGTCCGCTGACACGGTTCCTTCTGCTGTTGCGTCTTTGGAAATATATAAATGTCACTGCGCATGCGCGAGACATGAGACTATTTTGATTCATGTTCGTCATTGTTGACTCCTGCTTCTCCTGCAGTTACGTGAATAAAATGTAATTTCTTCAAATATAAGTTGCTTGATTAAAGCATTTTTTTAAATTTTGTATTTTAATAATAATGACTCATGTTGTGTGAGTTACTGTTTAAACATTTACAGCAGTTACAAGTGAATGAATCTCATTGTTTGCTAAGCTTTACTGTTGTTCCCAGATGAAAGAAGCAATGCCTGAAAAACATGTCTCACAAAGATAATGAAGGAAAAACGAGGTGAGCAACACGAAACATGACAGTTTCAACAGTGCTTATTAGGCCACTGGGGAAATCATTCCATGTTAATGTGATGCAGCAGTGTGGTGTTGAACAGCTTTTTGACTTTCTTCTCTCAGCTCTCACTGCACCGAGTTGTACACAAACATCCCTCAAACATGTATGCCCATTGTGTACCACCCAGACTACAACATCACCTTCATGGGGCTGGAAAAGCTCCATCCATTTGATGCAGGGAAGTGGGGGAAAGTCATTCACTTCTTGAAAGGTAAGTGAATGAGAGTGGCAGGTGAGAAGAAGGAGGGGAGGACATAAACCCCCGAGCTTATGTATGTGGAATCACTCAGAGAGGTTCAGAGAGGCAAAGAAAGGTAGAGAACAAAGAGGAGAGAGTGGAGAGCTGAGGTGTAGTAGTCGGAGAGGGGAAAGGCAGAGCAATAGAGCACAGATAATTAGAGGAGAGTCCCTGTGGGACTCCGTGCAGGTACAGTAGATGAGGCCCAGCGCGGGTCTCAAGGCCAAGGGAAAATGGTTGCCGGCTAACTGGCACGACTTCACACAAAGTTGTTGTCAAATTGCACCCTGGATTGTCTTTGCTACAGAAAGTGCCGTACGCAGCTTAATTAATTCAGAAAAACTTTCACAAGTTAAGAGTGCAAAGAAAAGAACAGCCTCTGCTGTCAGAGGAAAACTGTAGCCCTGCAAGAATTGGATGAAAAGTGTATGATATTGCGGATTTAAGCAGTATGTTTAGAAAATCATACGAAGGAACTTACTGTGCAATAGATTTTATTGAGCCCTCCGTGTTAGGTTTAAGCAATATTACACTCGAGGGTGTGCTTTAATGTCATTATTGGCACGACAGTGATGCGGTCGGTCACTGAAGTGTCAATAATAAGTTAAAGCACACCCTCGAGTGTAATATTGCGATTATACAACAATTACCAACTTAAATAAAATATATAATCAAAAGATATTCATGTTTTGGGGCAATTTGCTCTCAAAATAAAAATTTCTTTGCTCGCCATTTCTGTTCTGATCTCCGTTTCTATGGAGATACACAGGGTCTGACTAATACCTGAAAAACAATCAGTCACAGCAGTAGACTCCTATATGTAATAGAACCCAGTTTACTACCCCAGCAAGTATTATGGAGATCGTGGAGTTTCCCAAACTGAATAAATAGCGCACATACAAACACTAAACTGCTTTGCTAGTTCAGTCTTGTAGTGACTAAGATATCTGCTGACAAAGAGATTTTTCCATGGACAGATTGGCCTCCTAACGTATCAGCGACTCACCGGCACAGCTGATGGAGGATGTGATGGATGATCCAAACATTTCCAGTAACTCCACAGCGTTGTAAAGTCCAAAAGTCAAAATGTATTGAACAAAGATCGATGTAATCAAAATGAACAACATGTTTTTATCTAACGGAATATTCCTCTTCAGTCCATATTGGTCCACCTTTAGTCTTCAAAAACAACATTTTCTCTGAGCTCACTGAACTGTTTGATCTCTGACGTGCTGCACACAAACGAAGTACACACCTGTAGATGTATTCAGATGTATTACTTCATTAAAGTTGACTTCCAGTGTACTTATTTGTATTTGTTTACATGTTATATATTTTCAGGATGTGACAATGTGGAGATGGTGGAGTAATATTTTTAGTGATGAGTCAGGTGTACTGTCATGCTGATTTGAGCTCATTCTAACAAGCGAGGTCTAAGAATCTTAATGTAGTAAAAATAGATTATTATGTGATGCTAAAATTCCAAAACATACCTTGTGCGAAGTTGTATTTATGCTAATCCTCATCCCACCAGCATATTTTACAGTTTACATGGAGGAATTTAGATTTTTCAACAACGTTCGTGTCATTAAAATAGTGTAATGCAAAAGATAGTTATATAGTTGATGTCACACTCAGGTGTGACATCAACTATATAACTTTTTCACGTAAGGTTTTCATGTAACAACAGCATCATATTTTCAGTCTCAAACCTCTTTGACTTGTTATGACTCTAATTGTACAATGTCTTTGTCTCAGAGGAGGAGTTCATCACTGATGGGAACATCGTGGAAGCCCGTGAAGCTACTGAAGAGGATCTGCTGGTGGTTCACACCAAACACTACCTCAACAGTTTGAAGGTCGCTTTGTGTTTTTTTATGGAGAAATTGCTGAAATCAATGGTCAAAATCAATGATGGTCAATGATGTCTTATGCTGTAGTATTTACTGAAGCTTGGCCAAGGAGAAATAAAGATAGTCTCAAAGTACATCAGAAGTGCCTGAGTTGGTCTCACATTGTGCCCAACTCATGCTGGTGGTCAGACTTTAAACCCCTACAGATAACACCACAAATACTATACGCCCAGAATTAGTCAAAGAGAATGTCTTTACCCATGTTAGTGTTACCATCAGCATATTCTAATGTGGAGCCACTGTTGTCTCTTTATGTTAATGGAACGTCAACAGCAAGCTATCTATTATGTCTAGGAAGGCAATATTCAGTTCCTTGGACCCTGGTTCGCCATAATGTTAAGATAGGCTAGCACCTGCTTTCCTCAAGCAAAGTCAAACAACTACTACTGCTGAGGACCTCAAGACCTTCTGTGAGTCTGGTGAGTCTGGTGGTTTGAAGAGAGAATAGATCAATATAAATGCTTCAGTTTTCCGTCAGAAAGGACTGTCTGTCTGCAACGAAAGGCAGTGAAAATATTCTAAATATAGCATACACTTAGACAGATATTGATTTATTTTTTGATTTGCTATTTTAGGTGGCTTATATACATTTTGTTGCTGCCCCCGTCCACAACAGTGTATTGCATCTCCAAACTGGGGCTGATGTGACTGCTGCCAGGATCCACATGGGTTTTAAATTGATTTGTTATTCAAATCAAACTTTACTGTTCACATTTAATGATGATTAAAACCAAGCAGTTTGTTGTCTTAATTTTTCTCTGCTAAATGTTCCTTCTGTGTGACATTTTTCTTCTCATGTTGTAATGCAGGTGGTGAAATAACAGAGCAGAGAGTTCTCATCAAAATGCAGTGTATTATCCCGTAGGGGAATTAGTCCTCATTCAAATCAGTCATGTCAAGCATATTCAGAAGATGGCGCCTCTCTGAGTCCTTTGAGTCGATAAGAGTTTTTGCACTTTTAATTTATCGGCCCCAGGAGTTGATTATGATCCACATTTTTTTTTCTATCCGGAGTGGAGTTGGGAGGCTGCAGTTCAGTTGTTTGTGGACATTTCACACAGTCATTGGGACGTGGTTGTAAATCTCTCATAAAGGAGTGTCTGCTGCAAGAAAAGTAACACTGATAACAGCACTTCTGTCATGTTCAAAGACTTTGTATTTATTCCCTCTCCCCTCTACTGCACACAGAGCCAAATCTTGGAGGGCTCGAGAGAGGTACCTCAGTACTCTGCTGTGAATTTGCATTATTCTGTGCTGCCGTGTTTTCATGTGAGAGTCGAGGCTCGAGCCTAAGCCCTCTGGCACTAGCATCATTATGTCTTTCTTTAGTCAGCTTTCCCACACCTTTATATGAAAACCCCGGTGGACACACACTGAAACATAATGCGATTTCTTTTTTTTTACCTGCTGTTTGGCTTCTTTTCAGTCATCTGAGGTCCATCTGTGGTTTTGTTTGTTTCATATGTGATAGAGTCGTAGCTGGAAGATGTCTCTATACACTCTGTCTAATTGTGTTCTTTTCCACTTTAGTGGTCTCTGGTGGTGGCAACAATCACAGAAATCCCACCTCTCCTGTTTCTGCCTAATTTCCTGGTGCAGCGGAAGGTGTTGAGGCCTTTGCGAACACAGACTGGAGGAACAATAATGGTAGGTATCGCTGAGCCTCATTTCCTGTGTGTGTCTTCACATTTGAGCTGTATATTAACATATTTTACCCATCATCCTCCTATCTACCTTCATCTGTCAGAGGAAGAGGAAGGAAACAGAGATGATGTACCACTATCAAATAATGATGTGATCAAATACTATCTCAAATAATACTGCTCTGCAGGGGCATTACAGATTACACATGCAGCCCTCAGCAGCCAGCAACATCACAAGTGTGATCATTTACCATCACGTACAGAAATTGAATGAATTTCCATAAATATCTTCATATACTCTTTCACTTGACTTCAGATTTTGCTATCCACAAGACTTTTTTTTTTTCAAGGAAATCTGTTTTTACTTCTTATGCAACTGAAATCTTTTTAATAATTTTACAGAATTATAAAAGTCCCATTTAGAGTGTGAACAGATGTGTTAATTATGACTTTGTAAATGAGATAAAGTTAAGTAGCTTAGTAGATGTTCAGCACATTGCTCTTGGTGTTTGACTAGAGAATTAAAAAACACAGTTACTGTCTAATTTCACCGTTCTGGAACTGCATACAGGTGTACAGGATCACTGCATTAGTCCAGCACATGGATGGAACTATGGAGTTTGCACTTTATTTACTGGGCTGTCACCCATCATACACTGCTTTATCTCTAAAGAAAACAGGCACAATTCACTGTTGCCTGTCTGTGGAGATGACATTTAGTGCTAAAACAGCACAGGAGACATTCACCTTGTTCATTTAACCTTCAGAAACTTTCCATCACCATCAAGCTTTAAATTACACAATGAGGCATTAATGCAAAGTTTTGTAGACAAAACAGTTTTATAGAATGTAATTTGATGTTTAATGCAAATGTTTTGGAGTTAAGGGGAATAAAAACTTTTTCACAGTTTAATTGTTTAGTCCTTGCTGATAGAAAACAGCCTGAGGGGAACAAGCGAAGTGAACACCTGTGATGGGGGGGGGAGCACCTGCTGCGGGGAAATGAGTCCATGGAAATACTATTTGATAGAAAAAACATCATTTTTTACTTTTGTTGGAGCTCCACAAATCACATATAGTGACGACAAATTCAAGGTCCGGTGTGTGTTTAGGGGGCTGTATTTACAGAATATAATATTCATAACTATGTTTTTATTAGTGTCACCCTATAATCACCTGAAAATAAGAATTGTTATGTTTTTGGTACCTGAGAATGAGCCTTTTATATAAAGACAACATGAGTTGGCCATGTCGAACTGCTATGTTCACACGCTCTACAGCCACAGTAGTTTATCCCGCTGGCTCGGAAGGACAGGGTGATCCAAGGGGTTGCAATAGGGCCTTCTTAGACTCTGATCATTAAGCAAATCAGGATGATGAATGTCAGGCAATTAGTTTGACACCGTTCAGGCCAATGTTCTTTGTTTTTTTCTAAATGGTAATGAAGACAGATGTCAGACATCTTGTTATGTGTATTTGACTTGGAAAACACCCAGATTGATAGTGAGTAATAGTAATGAGGCAATGTGCATTTGGAGAGGAAAGTCCATCGTGTAGAAGTTCTTTAACCTGTCTTCATGTCAGCTTAACTAGAGATACAAAGGCTGCTGAGTCGGAGGTGGTGGTTGACACACAGCTGTTAAGGGTCCAGCAGGTTGTTCTGTGATACATTAGAAACCAGTGAGTATTTACAGACGGGCAGACATTTCCAAACTCCTTTGTTTGGGTTAAATTGTAGCTGCAGTGCATTTTATCCATATAATTATGCCAAATACTAGCAATTATAATTTAGATTTTTATGACAGGCACAACACAATAGCTTGGGTTTATCTCCTATAGAAAACTGAAAGTGATTGTGTTGTCTTCATTTCTCTTCCATGCAATGCCTCAAATAATCAGGGATTGGCATTTGTTGAGAAATAGCACTAAAACTCTTGAATGATCCTGTCCTCTTCAGCGGAGCGTGAGGAGTAACTAGGAACCATCTCTCGAAGTCTTGTTATGCAAGAAGGTAGACTAAAATAAACAAGACGCTAACAGCTTCAGACTTGAATGTGCATACAGCTGATACAAGCTGATCGGTATTATGCAAAGGCACATTGTATGGGTTCCAGTGCAGATACTTGATAGAATTACAAATGATATCAGACCTAGTGCCACACCAAAGGTCTTTTCATGCAAATAGATGCATACTGGGTCTGATTGAGTCGTGCAGACGCAATTACGGGGCCATAGTAAAATAGACCTGGTACTCTTGTGCTTGTTTTCCCACAGACAGAGTGGAGTGTTAAAGCCACGGTCAGTGTGTGTGCATACATGCTAATGTGTGTTATTACTCATCCATCAGAGAGCCATATTGGCATTTACACACAATCTCTCCACAGCTCATATCTCCTCCCCTCAGGCGTCCTACACTCTGAGTTCCAGGAATACATGGCAGAGAAACCCTCTTTTTCATCCGAGAGAGAAATTTCCTGACCTGCCTTTGAAAGAAGCAGCCGCCACCGTGCACCAAACAACATTCCTCTTAGTGAAAAAAAGGCATACAGTATGGATCTTCCTTGGGATTTCCTCGAATGTTGCTCACGTGCCTCGGTTATTAATAATTCATCAGATTATATTTTGGCCATCAATCCTTGAAAACAATCCAGTGGTTTGAAGGTTGTGTAACTACATTCCCGAGAATGTTCTTTATTTGTGAAGTGTACAAGATAAACCCTCAGTGGTTTCTGAAGAGGATGAGCCAGTGGAGCGACCAGTTCTAAATAACCTCTTCCTCATGCGTAGCCATGCACATCAGGATTAGGATGATCAACATGTGAGACAAACACTGCCTGTCTCTTTTTTCATGAAATATGCTCTCCAGAGTAGATTTAACGGATAGTGCGGCTGTAACAGAAGTCCCTGAGGAGAGTTGAAAATCTCTATTAGCATACACTATTTGTTTTATAGGTAAACATGTGCTCCCCCAACTACATGTATATTTAAAGGAATAGTAAAGCCTTTAGCGTAATACACTTACTTGCTTCTTTTTCGAGTGTCAAATGAGATCTTTGCTCTGTCCATAGTGGAAATAGTGTATCTGTTTGTTTGAAGAGGATAAATGGAAAAAAATACAAATTGTGATTTAAGTGAAAATTACAGGATGGAACTGTCTCTTAATGAAAAGCCGTTTATATGTTGGCCAGATACGGTCGGTGAGCACGAGTTGTGTGTCTGAGCCTGGCTGTTGTTTTCATTGAGAAATAGTTGGAGCACATAAATCCCCCTGAAACCTTAAATTGGCATTTCTTCATTTCTGTTTATGTACCAGCTTGTTTTACAAAATAAATTTCTCCACATTAAGGATTCAAACCATTTTTAAAGTTAATTTTATTTAAGTTAAAGTTATTTAAATGTTTGATTTACATTTACATACATTTACTTCGACTTTTGTTTAATGTAATGCAGTGAAACACAGTCAAATTCATTAAACATCAAATTAATTATTTTTATATGCAGTTTTGCAAACATTATTTTTATATTGTGATATTTACCAATATTTAAAAGATGATATCATGATAATAATTTTCAACATAACTCAGCCCAAATGAGAACTCATTAAATTACATTATATTCACTCGAGGTCTTGGAAAAGTCTGTAAACATTTATTACTATTATTAAAATTGTGCAGCAATCCTTTGTGAAATAAACAACCTGCTACAGCCTCTGAAAGTCGGTTGCGGACACTGTCATCCGCATGGAGTGATAGAGGTTAAGCATTTATGTGACTGTTCTCAGTGATCTACAGTACAAGATGGGCTGTTCAGTTTTGTTTGCCCCAGAACACACTGACAAAACCCACTGGACACCAGTAGACACACTGACTGTTATTTAAAAACCTATAACCTTTTAATTATACACCACTGATGTGATCTCAGCTGGGCGGGGGAGAATGCTTACAGGCTAAAGGTCAAAACACCAAAGGGCAACAAGGAAATGAAAAAATGCCTCCACATTGAAATCTGTGATTTAATTTCCCTTTAATGCAATAACTGCTGAACAGAAACACTCAAAGACCTCCAGGAGGAATTGTATAATGTTTTTTTGTTTGTTTTCTGTATGTAAATTTAAAGGCTCTGTACCTGTACATGTATATGACCACAGGTCTGATTTACTAATGGGAAAAACAGAAGCTGTGGTAAACACATATGATATTTGAACTGTTTTATCCAGGTCTATAGACTGAGAAGCAGAATTTGAATGAATTGCATTGAGACATATTTATAAAGATTATTTTCCGTAAATATGAATCACTTTATTTGTTTTCTTTTGTCTTCCACAGGCAGGAAAACTGGCTGTTGACAGAGGATGGGCTATAAATGTAGGTAAGTGAGATACCCATTACCCATGAATAGACAACCAATCCAGCTGCAACTTCCAGTATGTGAGAGGGAGTTACCAGTTACTGTCAGTGTCCAGCCTTATCTGCAACACAGTACATTTATATACTAGGTTATACTATAAAATATTATATATAACATTTTTTGCCAAATATGTTTGTGAGGAAAAGTAAAATCACAGTTTTATTCATTGAGGACAAGAGCCAAAGTTTTCTGGATTTTTATAGAAGAACTTTCTACAGTCATTAAAAGTCTGAACCATTGCACCAAAATAGAAAGTAAAGGGTTAGCAGAAAACAGCATAAACTCCTCTGAATGGATCAGTATAAAATGAGCACAGTTTCGACAGCTACCACTCAAGGGTGGGGGCGCAGGGGCCATCTAATGCTAATTAGATGTTAACATTCCTTTTTATATCATTGTTCTTACATAGATCAGCCCCAAGCAGGTCACTCTCTGTCACCATTGGCCTTGCAGGTGGCTTGTTTAGAAATCCAAACCCAAATGCAGATTTTTATCAATTTGATGAGAATGTCAGTATGAACTTAAGCGTTGATGTGTTTCATCACAGTACAGTCATATAATGTAGTTTACAACTAAAACAGACACAATGAACTGTGCAGTACTTTACTCTTTAACTCAAATACTTAACTAATCTGCTTCTTCAGGACTGTGTGGGTGTGATTCGATTAAATTTACTGACAGCAACCAACCGTCAGTAGATGTTAATTTAAGTGTTAAATGTTAAATCCTGATAGGTGCATGAAAGTGCATGACATGTTTTTTCAACTAAGCTCCACCTCATTTCAAATAACTAAAACTATTTTAACTTAAACTATATAAGTTATATATATTAAACTATAACATAAAAGGACTCAATAGTTTCATAAAGCAGACATTTTACCATCATTTATAATTTTATTTATTAAATGTCTTAGCTGCTGTCAGACTAGTCTCAATTCTTCGTCAGCCCCACAAAGTAGCGGAATCTTCTCCACAATGTACGCTTGTTTGTTGTTTGCTCTCCGTTGACACTGACATCTCTCAGAGTCTCGAGGTCATTTGAATTAGGCACAGCCTCCATTTCCAGCACCTCCACCTTCAGCTTGGCAGTTTCCTCCTCGAGCTCCTGAGTGTCCTTGTCCTTAGCCTCGATGCAAGCTGTGAGTGCGAGGTTGGGTGTAGACAGCAGTTTGACTTGTGATCTGAGATCCTCCAACTCTTTGATAAATGACATCTCCCTCTCTGAGGCATCGTTCTGCAGAACCCGGATCTTTTCCTCCATGTGCTCTTGCAGGTGATGGTTGGCAATCCTCAGGTTTCTGATGAGCAACAGATCTGTTAACACTTTTTCTGCATGACATCTGTTCTCATGTGTCAGTTGCTCCTGAAGGCTAGCATTAGTTTCTCTTTCAATTTTGAGCTCACTTTCATACTTGAGGTTGATCTTGCGTAAAGCTTGATACATTATTAGGTCTTGTAGAAGAGCTGCGTTCTTGTCTTTTTCCACCGTGTATGCTGCTTCCACCTTTTGCAGTTGTTTTCGGAGCTCTTCATTTCTCTTCTCATACTCATGTTGAGCATTCTTCAAGATGTCATGGCGGACTTCTTTCTGTGCAGCCATGAACTTGTTCTTCAAAGTCCTCTCCTCATCCAACTGTTTCATCAACCTGCTCAGTTGTTTAGCCAGCATCCCATTCACAGTCTTAGCTTCATGTAAACATCCATCAGACTCTTCCCTGGCACGCTGCAGAGCCACCTCCACCTCCTTCACCTGTTGACGGAGAGCCTGTATTTCTTCGGTTTGGGCCTTCAGCTTGGCAATAAGCTCCTTGATCTTTTCTTCCTCTGGAGTCTGGGCACTTTCGAGTTGACCCTTTAACTCCTCGACTTGTGAAGCAAGTGCCTTCTTCTGAATCTGGCAGTCCTGCAGCAGCTTGGATAACTTGTAAGGGCCCAAGCACCTCTGCTTGTCATTGCTGTGGTTTGTCTCCATTTTCGATGGTGGATTCAGTTTTGTTGTTTCATTCAGGTTTAAACAGGTACTGTATCTTACAAGTCTGCATCTGATGTTTACGTATGGTTTGTCTCCAGAGAAACATGTATACAGAGAATGGAACCATTTCAAATTCCGAAGATTGAACAAAAATATAGCATTCTAGTAGGCTTTTTACACTGAATATTCTTAGCCCAGTGCTAACCAGCTCCAGCAGTGAGCTTCACAGCTGGACCCCTAAAAACTGAAGATTGAAGCCTAACACAACTACTGTTTTTTGTTCTCAGCATCACAACATCACCAAAACACTTTATTAATTGATACACATACCACAAGATAATGAATACCTGTTGAAATTTGAATTACAGAACATGTTCTTTGATTTGGTCTAAACCAAACATGGTGAGGTGCAGAGAAAATGAGAAAATTCATCAACAAGTGTATGACCAAAATGATCATCAGGGCCAGCCTCAGCCCCCTTTTGGGGCCCTGCATGAGATTTTGCTCTGGGGAACTCCCTTTTATGGAGAAGCAAGTGGAAACATTTTTTAGAAATGCAAAATTTGTTTATTTATTTATACTCAGATTACAGGAAGTGTAGAACTTTGACCTGGGAACAGAGGTCCATGTCCCATATCCCATGTGTGGTTAGGATTAGGCTACTAGCAATTGTTAAACTTTAGGAAAGATGACGGTTTCCTGGATGTGCTTCATTGACTTCTTCAGTTGAATGCAGTCTTTCTCTAACCTACCCTTAACCAGGGGCTCAGAGTTGCCTAAATATACAATAAAAACTTGAATCATGCTTCAGTGAGGAGTGGGTATTGTAGGAAAAATAACTGGAATGCATTCAAGTTGTATGTTTTAGCAGTGAACATTCAATATAAACACAATGATACATTCATTCATTCACATTCAAAACCATTCAACTTGGATTCTATCTTTTTTCATCCACATCCTTGTGTGACATTCAGTTTTACACTTGAGTTTTGACAGTCATCAAATGCTGACACAGCCCGAATCTCATCCTTAAAACTGAACTACGGTCTTGATATTAGTTCTTCTCAATCAGATAACATCATCCTCTCCCTCAGGTATCATCCTCTCTAATATCATTGCCACAGTACAGTGCGGTATCTCTACACATTTGCACAGAAGTGATTTAATAGGATAGTCATTTGGGGCAGGGGTACAGTTTCTTGCTGACTCGCTGCCATCAGTGGACAGGCTATTTGAGTAGGAGGTCTTTGGCTGAAAAGCCATGGTCATCCTTCACTCCTACCCTCCCAGTTTGTGCCAAGCAGGGAACAAAAAAAAGCTGCATCAGGCTTTTACTTTGAACCTGCTGCTTACTCAGCTACTTCACACTTTGTGTTGATGAATCAGGGGGGAAGATTGTTCTGCATCAATAAACAGGATTTTAATAAAGATATAAAGGCTATTCAAATGTGTCTGACATCTGCATATTGTGTGTCTCAACACTATGAGGATGTAGAGGCTTTATAAAAGACTGTTTTTTGGAAGCCAGACAATAAATGATAATCATATTTCACCCATCGCCTTACTAGCCTTTATTAATATTCTACTCTACACTATGGTTTAATGAACATGAGCATAGCAGGGCAGAGGGGACCATAACTCTTAACCTGAATAAATGAGTATCATCCCAATTTAAAAATAAAAAAAACTCTCTTCAGTCTTTGTCTCCTTCCCTGCTGCTGTTCTGGCATTTTAGGAGCAATTGAACATTCCCATTCGATTGTCAATACACCCATTGTTGTACCACAGGGGGACAGCAGCCATCTTTACAAGACCCAATAAACTCAATAACAACCTATTTTAAATCACCAGTTATGGTCGTTTAGAATAATAGACTCCTCAGATGTGCAGTGACCTGCTCGACTTGTATAATGGCCCCTACACTGAGCCAGTGGATTTTCTGTTTCCCAGGAGGAGGTTTTCACCACTGCTCCGGCGACAGGGGAGGGGGCTTTTGTGCCTACGCTGACATCACTCTGGCCATCAAGGTAAGACAAATGACACAGGATGTGGTGACACGTAGGGAGAAGCCTGTTGGTATTCAGTCTGAGGTATTATTCGATTAAAGACTGTGAGACTAACTGTTACTTAAATACACTTCTGTAGTTTTTCACAGCTTTACTTGGTCAGGTATAGACCGTAACTTGTGGTAGCTAATGATAGCTAATATTTTAAAGCCTTACAGCTTTTCATGTTAGCTTTGTCTGAACTTTGGAATATATTTTTTCCAAAGAATGGGTACAGTGGATTGTGGTTTACATGCAGCTGTAACCTGTTCACTAACCTGTTCAGTAAGTGGTAGAAAGACATCCAGCTGCCTCTAACCAAAAGATGAGTATGAGCTTAACTGTCTTATTGTGGACCTTTCTGTGCTTCAGCTCAAATGTTATATAAGTTTTATTCCCTTGGTGAGAATCTGAACTGTGAATGTGTCGTCTTCAGAGAGGAAGTAAATATTGTCCCATTCATGTTTCAGTTTCTGTTTGAGAGAGTGGAAGGCATCTCCAGAGCTACCATCATTGATCTGGACGCTCATCAGGTGAGCTGTTAACATTACCTCTGTCTGTTTCAATGTGCATAGCTGACATTCATGACAAGATAACGCCCCTTTTAGCACCACACCGATCAATGAGGCTCCCTGCAGGCCAAATTGGCCCTTAATGTCATATTCAGTGGAATGAACTTACAGTAACATCTCCACTGGTGTGCATCCCAGCTTTGGATAAAACTGGACTATCACTGAATTATCTGTAGAAATGTCAGCTACTAGTATGTTGTGTTTTTGAAATATCTTTTTATTTTTAATGATTTTAAGCACATAATCATACTTTCATAAAAACTATTCGTAACTTTTTTCAAAACGGTGCCATAAAGGATCTGCAGTACCACATTTTCTGTATCATTTATTTTTTATATGAACTTTATATTCACAATTTAAAAAAAATAAGATTTATTGAACTCACTGACATCAGCTGAGCAGCCACAAAATAAATATTAAAAGGTATCTTGCAAAATGGTTCCAATGTACCGAAGATTAACGATAAAACAAAAGAACTTATAAAGTAATTTCACAAACAGGAAAATCTCCATCAAGAGAAATCTGAGCCGTGTTTGATTTTGTGTCAACTTCAAGTGTTTCAGCCTTGTGCCTCCCAATTGAATATCTGAAACCGTCATTTCTGCCCTTTCACTGACTTGAATTAAGTTATTCAGGCTATTTTTCTTCCTCTGTTGACTAGGGAAACTCTGTACTCTTAACTTTGTCAGCAGCTCAGAAATAAGGGTTTATATAAAACAAGGCTGAAGGTTGTATCTTCAGTTACACTTCAGTTCACTTGGGAAACAATTTTGAGGTTTTATTGGTTTATTAACAATTTGTTTTCTAAAAGCCCACATTAAAGATCAGAGGTAAACGGTGATGAACTGGCATGTATATGTTATGACCAGTGAATCATCAGAAAGCCTGTTTTTGCTGAGTGGCAGGTTGTTCATGTGGGATTTGAAAGAATTGATGAGGGTTGCAGAAGCAGAAGGTCAGAACTGCAGCACAAAGCTGTTTCCTTTGAGGCTTTCAGACTTTTAACAGCAACCAGCCAAACTAAGGCAGATGCACTGTATCTGACATTGTCATAGCACTTAAATGAACCAAGAGAAGGTTTTGATGAGTTATGTACAGACACAAGACTGATCATCATTGATCCAAACAGATTTCCATAATGTTTTACCCTTAAACGAAAACACACGTAATAGTGCAGAGATTAGAACCTGTATTGTCTATATCATTTCATCGTCACCTCTTGCTTACTGTGTTTATATCAGACAGTATGTGCTTCCTCTTTGCTACACTGTTCACTCCAGCTGTACAGAACAATGACTCAACACTTCTGGAAGTCTGATTATCATATATTAGTCTTACTTTGTGTTTTCAACATAATGACTCACCAATTAACTCTCAGGACTGTGTTAACATTGATGATGTCTCAAGGTTCTCGAGGTCCATGGCCATTTTCCAGGAATGACGCTTTATTCATTTTGAGCTATGGCTCATTGGCAATGATGCGCCTTTACCTATTGACACAAGCAGGGGATCAATACAGATACTGAGTAAATAATTCATGAAGAAGAACAAAAGATCAAATCTGCATGAAGGCATGGAGATAGGCCTGAAGTGCCCCTCTCAGCAGATAATTGGGCAGAGAGAAATATTGGGGATATGCAGTAAAATCCTAATTACAAGCCTGAAACATGACACTTAAAGTGCTCTTGTCCTCACATAAATTGAGATTATGGCCTGCACAGCTGTGTTGCTTATTCATCCAGTCAACAGCAAAACAGTAATGATCAATTTTAGGTTCAGTTTATAACAAGCTTGACTGGAGCCCTGCTGTTAAGCCATATTCCTAGCTCTCTGTGATGAGCTGTGGGTACAGTGTGAGCTGTGTGTGTGTGTGTGTGTGTGTGTGTGTGTGTGTGTGTGTGTGTGTGTGTGTGTGTTTGTGTGTGTGTGATAAGGCACCCAGAGGATGGTTTTATGAGTCAAATACATTTTCATAGACCATACACCGTTAAATGTAATGCTTTTACTAAATAAAGACAAACAGTGACAGGTGACCTTTCCACCGACACTGGGTGAACAACACAAACACTGCTACTACTTTGACTGTTTGTGTATCAACCCTCCTCTGTGTTACATTCTGAGGTGGTATTGGCGTAGTTGCATTCTATCAAAGTGTTTCTGCATAATTTACAAACGGATGGATGAAAAATTCAAAGAAAAATATGATGATACTGGACCGTTCTGGGGAAGAGGGAGCTGCACCTTCCACCACAGCTCTCGATTTTCCAGCCCAACCCTCACCTAGTTCATGAGCTTTGCGTTTGAGATTGTGGATACAAGTGTCCGAAATGAGCTTCCTCCACCAGGTGGCTGGGCTAAGCCTTAGAGATTGGGTGAAGAGCTTGGACATCCGGAGGGAGCTCGGAGTAGAGCCGCTGCTCCTTTGTGTCGAAAGTTGGTTCGGGCATCTAATTAGGATGCCCCCTGGGTGCCTTCCTTTGGAGGTGTTCCGGGCATGTCCAACTGGAAGAAGACTCCAGGGCAGATCCAGAACTCGCTTGAGGGACTATATAGCCTATCTATCCTGGGAATGCCTCGGGATCCCCCAGGAGGAGCTGGAATGCGTTGCCGGGGAGAAGGACGTCTGGAGCGCCCTGCCACCACGATCCAACCCCTGATAAGCTGAAGAAAATGGATGAATGGATGTATAATTAAGTGGAGAAATAATTGCAGATAGTTCCATAGAGGACACAAAGGCTCACTGAATGACCGGGTATGAAAATGACATTCACAGTTACCAGATCTCAACCCAACTGATGACCCATGGAAGATTTTAGAGCAACAAGTTACTGAAAACAGCGACGCACTACATTTGTTGTCAGCATATCGTTTCAGGCACGGTGAGACAATGAAATACGATTTTGGAAGGTCGTTTTGATAAATAAATCCACGGTTTTGAAGGTTTATCAGAACGCTGACCTGGGACGGACCTGGGAAATCTACAGAGAACTGACACTGTTTTCGAGACTCATACTAGAACAACACCTTAATAAGACTCTGAGGGCTCTATTTTGTAGATCGCAGTCAAATGCACCCTGTCCATTGTGTCAGGCTGTACCAAACTTTACATTTACATTATACTGGATCCTGCTGATCCTTAAATGGTCTTATCAAGTATTAAATTTGATTTTTCTTTTTAAATTAAAGCCATACAATGTTCTTAAAAAGTCATTACTGACAGGTATTTTGAGATGATGCTTAGACTTGACCTGATGTCTAAATACTGATTCATCAGCTGGTTGAAAAACAGAATGAAAATGACAGAGGATAAACAAGAGACACCGATTCTTGGCATAAACATTGCAGTACGCCACTGGATTGGCATCAACCACACCTCCTCCTTCCACTGGGACGCGCAGCCAGTCACGGAGATATCAAAGCAGCATAGTGGAGGAAATGATTTGAGCGCAACCAGGAAAGCGCTGGTGTAATGCACCAAGATGGAAATAGAGTCCTTAATGTTGTTTTTTTCCTTTCATTTGCCAATGTGAAAATACAGTCTGAAAAGTGAAAAATGTGTTAGTATCTGTGTAAATCATCTATAATATACTGTATCTCTGTATACATCAGTGAAGATCTAAATGACCACAGAGTTAATGCTGTTAATAAATGAACATAAATAATGAAATAGAAATATTTTGGGGTTTTGAAGAGACAGTAGTTCTTCATGATCACTTGCTCCTCACCAGTATCATCCTGTCATTGGGTAATGGATATATGGATATCACCAATCTGAAGCAGAGTAGGGGCGGGTGTCCCGTGTGCCCAGTGAGTGCAGCTCAGATCACTTTGTGTCTGACAGGGCCTTTACATAGAACTGTTAATGTTCACCAAGAAATACTTAGAGTTACTTTTACATTTATGTTCATGTGCAGGTTAAATAAATGAGATGCATTCGTTTGATAAATGAGCTTCAGAGGTGTTGGTAGGTGTATTTTTGAACTTCACACAGACCCAGGCTAGCTGCTTCCAGTCTTTATGCTAAACTCACCTAATCCCACAACCTAACACACAGACATGAGAGGGTATTAATGTGCTTATTTAAGTCTTGTTGTTTGAGTCTTGTTTAACCCAAAAAGTTGAACTGTTCTTTTAATATTTTAATAAATGTGTTTTTTTATAACATTCATTGATGCATTATTGTTAATGTTCACTGTTCACTCGCTCGCTCCTCACCGGTATCATTCTGTTATTTGAAAATGGACATTGGCTACAATTCTATCTATGAAAAAGTATGCATCATGTATGTATGTATGTATGCTCCAGTCCTCCTGCCCTTTGCGCTGCGTTTTGTTAAGTAGTGATAGATGGTTCTAATACTTAATACAGATGTTTGAACTTGGTGAGGGAGGATATCTGTTTTAAAGAACTGAAGGGAAGGCCTGTTTGAAGCCAGCAGTGAAGGCTTTTGGCTGACACTAACAAATGGCAGTGGAACAGCAGTCTTTTATTGTACAGTATGTGGGGGAGAGGATAAGACTAATAAGACTGCAGGCAGCAGGAGCTCAGGCGACGTATGAGCTGATTTATAGTCTGAGGCTGTCTTATAGAGGCAGAGCAGAGCATTCACTTACATGTTGAATTAGTCATTGTCTCAATAAACCTATATGAGTCCTCAGTGTCGGTTTAGCGATACAGAACAATTAATTAAACCTCACAATTAAAACCCAACATGAAACACCATTAATATATTCTGGAGATGTACCAGTGTAGCTGGTTGACTATACACCATGGTGAAGCATACTGACGGCAACAATACAGTCAACAATTTCCATTACCGTCACTACACATCATTGTTTTGAGAGGGCACAGGGGTCCTGTCTTCATCAGTAGTTTCATGTTGGTTAACCACAAGGGAGCAGCTTTTTACCAGCCAGAGACACAGCAGGACAAGTGAACTAGGCTCCTTGTCTGTCACGCTCTAGCTACTCTATGACTTGTTATGCAATTGCTAGTCAACCTACTGAGACACAGCTAGTGAGAGAACGCATGCTTTCTACATGACATAGAAGAAACTCACACATTACATCTTCCCTCACAGGTCAGCTTCAGCTTGTTAGCAGTATTGTGAAGATGGTGTGCAGATAGGGGAGCGATGCTAGAGCCTAAGTACCTTCTAAGTGCCCAGTATAACTTACCCAGCAGGTAACACTGAAGTTCTTTCTCTCCAGGAAGCTTTTCAATTTGGGAGTCTTATCATATGCGGGTCTGCAGGACAGGCAGGATGTGTAGGTTCTTTCACAACTATCATCACCCAAAATAAATCAGAACATGCCCAAAAACATGATGGGTACATAGAATGTACCAACTGTCTTTAACTTTAAACAACCAGCCTGCTTTTGTTTGTGGTGTTTTTAGTCTAGTTGATGTTCCAACAGTCCAAGAGTCCAACAAAAATATATGGTTTACAGTTTGGTGTGTTAGTTTGACTAAATCCTAGGCAATCATGGTGTAAGGTAATATTTTTTCATGAATGCACTAATACAAGAATTTCATGAAAGTTTGCAAATGTTAAATATTATTAACCATTAAAAGGAGGTAAAGACGTATTAGTAATGCCCTCCAGCACAAAATGACTGGAATTTATCTGTGGGTGGTAAATGGAGTTATTGATCAATATAACCCACCTCCTAGACTGCTGATAGAGTTTGATATATAATGAATTACCTAATACCTATATTATGTCCCACTACCAGCAGGGAAAACTAATAAATGAGGGTACTTTATGTTGGTCCTACATTTTGGTACACAGTAAGAAATACTACTCAACAGCTGTTGTCCAGGACCAAAGGGGTCAAAGGTTTTAGAGGGTGTTTACCGAGAAATGAAATACTTACAGAATTTACATGTTTATGTTCATGTTTATGTACAGATTAAATAAATGAGATACACTCTTTTAATTAGTGAGCTTCAGAGGTGTTGGTAGGTTTATTTTTGATCTCCGCACAGATCCAGGCTAGCTGCTTCCACCTGCTTCCTGTATTAATGCTAAATTAAGCTAATCCCTTAACTTGACACACAAACATGAGAGTGTATTAATGCTCTTATTTGACGCTTGGCAAAAAAGTAAAAATGTGGATTTCCCAAAATGTTGAACTGCACTTTTAAACTCTGAGCTTAGCATCATATCACTTGATATATACTTCAAATGTGTAGAAGAAGCAGACAGACCACACGATAGCAGCAAGCAAACTCCCCAGCCCCCTTTTTTTTTTTCCAACATTCAACAATGGATTATACAGTCACTTGAGCATGATGTTCAGCTGACACCAAATTGTCCTGCTCATCCCATACATCCTCCTTTTCATCCAGTAATACTAGACTTGGCACAAAGCCTAATCTCCTCCCGACAGCAGCCAGACACTCTGGGTGACAAATGGAGGACAGGAAAAGAGAAATGATGGAGTGGCCATGACTTTTTTATAAGTATTTTTAACATTTAATGCTTAACAGACGACAAGCCCATTTACCCGTGAGCTGGCGCTGTCAGTCAGCACAGTGTGTCTCAGCTAAACAAATGGGGTCTGAGTGACACCTGCGTGGACCTTGGCACAGTCAAGTGATGTAGTGGACTGTCAGAATGCTGTGAGTTATCGCCTGCTTTGTATTACACATGAATGAGGCATCATCAAAGGTGAAAAACCAATTACTTGATTCAGTCTGTCAGTGTTGGATGGTGTTTAAACAAGCAGAGACAGCATCAATTGCTTTTTTTTTTTAATAAATCTGCTTTCTTATAGGGAAATGGACACGAGCGTGACTTTTTGGATGACAGGCGAGTGTTCATCATGGATATGTACAATCGCTACATCTATCCTGGGGATGGATATGCCAAAAGTGAGTGAAAGTACCATTCATTTCCTTCTCAAATTATTATTTTTTTACCTTTGAATTCACGCAAACTTTAGAAAGTTTCTTGCAGTTCAAGTGTTCTCATGTACTTCAATGTGATGTAAGCTGCTCTGAATGGGATTTGTGGTTGGATGTTGAGGTAGGAGTGGAAGGAGCAGGGAGTCTACACGTCATTCAGTGCCATTTTAATTATGCAGTGATTTCCCTCTGCACTACCACTCACTCTATTAGCGCCCAGCGGGAAATCTGGCATGCAGCAGTCCATGCAGCACTATAATCATTGCTTTTACACAAATGAATCTGTCAGTACATTAAAGCTGATCTGACAGCGGCCACATGTTACCATTTAACCCCATTTCTAACAACACTCTGTGGACAAAACGTCACAGTCCTGCTTTTAAAATTCCCCCGTCCTTTAGCCATCTTCTTCTCTCCAATTAATTGAATTTCAGACATTTTTTTAATAATCGTCTCTCCCTTTAAGAAAGTGAAATAAATGTACATTCTGGCTTGTTTAAGATAAAAACCGCACAGTCTCATTCTGCTTCACATTTTTCCTCTAAGACACATTTATTTCTTGTGCCTTTAAATACAGAAGCCTCCAATTTTTGGACACTTTTTATTCTTTCAAGTCTTCTTGAAAAATTTGCAGGACTTGACTTGAAAAACTACCCAGAAGCCTGTTTCACATGCTGTTGCTGCTTTTGCAGCTTAATTCTGTTTGAATGTTGAAACACAAAGGTCTCCTAATTAACCTTATTCATCATTCGCATTAGTTATTGGAAATGTACATACTAATTCATTAAAGTGCTGCTGCAGACTTACATATCTGAGTATTCTATAGAAATAGACACACAGCTACCTACCTGAACATTTCATAACGTTCACATTGAGTTATCTATCTATTCACTTTGTTAAAAGAGTTCCTGTTGCGTGAAATACTGCAGCAATAACCAGCCTGCGTACATATGAGGCCTATAGATTCTGCTCAACAGTTTTATTGGTTGGTTTATTGATGGCAGCTATGTTCTGTGGCTTCGTGCAAGGATCGCCGTGGATATCCATAATGCACCATTTCCTGTCAATATTTCTCTGTAACTCCAGGAGCCATAAAGAGGAAGGTGGAGCTGGACTGGGGCACTGAAGACTCAGAGTACCTTCAGAAGGTAGAGCTTCACTCTGAGGGAGCGCTGAACGAGGTCCGACCTGACATCATCATCTACAACGCAGGGACAGACATCTTGGACGGGGACCCCCTGGGAGGACTCTCTATATCACCACAGGTGCTTTTCCTGTAGTATTTACCCCCACTTTACCCCAAAACGGCTCCAGGCACCTCTCTGTTACATCACGGCTGTGACGCTGGTTTGGTCCGTCCCCCACACGACTTTAAACCCCACCCGGTCAGAAGCGGAGCGGTTTGCCCACCAGACTTTATTTTTTATACACTTGCTCAGACTTGGTCTTTTTTTCTGGTTTATGTGCTTCTAAATGTGTAAATATGCAACGTACTTCATTTGTTTCCCTTTTGGTTGCTTCTCCAACCGGCAGTTTGCACACTGTGTTTTATTTTGAAAATCGACCAAATTCTCTATTCTGTGTCTGGCTTCCTGTCAGCTCGAGCTGCTCTGTGCAGATTGACACGGGCTGCTCATGGCGTCCATCAAAAATAGAACAGCCGCGTATTCCCAGTGGACCCGAGAGGAGGTCGGCTTCTGGAACAGGCCGCGGCGGGGCTGGTGGAGTTTAAAACATTGACTAGAACGGTCACATATTGCTCCGGCGGCTGCGGTGCACACGGAACACAGTGCATCCGTGCCCGGCGGAATTTGGGGGTTACAGTTCAGACAAGTTTCAAAACATCAGTGGTGAAAGAAAAAGTGTGTGCCGGTGCTGCTAGGCACACTGTGGTACAGTCTAATGTAGGCAAATGCATCTGTTCTGCCATCAAGTCTACTTTTATGATGTCAGCAGGTCATAGTGATGTGTTCCTCTGGACTGTATTATAGTGAGTGTATGACACCACCTTTAACTCAGTAATAAACATATCATTGAGGTCACACATTTCTGACACTGTCACCAAAAGCTGAACACTCTAAACTTCATGAAAGTCAACTTTACAGCAGAGCTGTTGTATTGATTGAGTGTCTTGTTTACGTCTCTAAACTGCTATTTGTTCTTTTAATGACATCCTTAATATACACCGGCATAGAAACACAGGTGAATGGCCCTAAATATTCTGATACCTCAACCTAGCTGCCGTTGCCATGGAGACGAACCCATTCAGACGCATATCTGAGCTGTAGCAAATCCACAGCACATCACGGGAACAAAACACCTCACGGCAGTTTCTGAATTCATCATTCAACCTGAGTCGTGAAGTTAAGTGTTATCAGGTTTCTGCAAATAAAACATCGTCTTCAGCCTCTTCTCGCTGTTTGTGGCACGTGCAACAGAATTTTATGTGCTTGTTTCTGGTTGCTGGTTTCTCACACTGAAGATTTTAAAGGATAGTTATGGTTATTTGAAGGCATCAACAAAACATTTTATCAGTGTACGCAATCCTGGAACCGACGGCCATCGTCTGTTGACGATTCAGCCTCTTGGGCTGACAGCCTTGCGGTGTAGCCAGTGGATATTTGGAAACCAGATAACGGATATCCAGGCCAAGACATCCTCTGCAATCTGATTAGCAACTTGACGCGTGAGAATGACAAGAAAGACACATCTGTGCTATCTCTGTAAACAGATAACTGCATATGAATGAAGAGAACTTTACAGAACGCTAAATCATGGTCAGACGATGGCTGATGGGTTCTGACATTGCTCTTTACACGGACTGTTGCAACCAGTCTGCTCAAACGTGATTGGTCAGTACTACTCATGTTAAAAACAGAAACCAGAACGCATCAGATGCCAGACATTAAAGAGGTTAAAGAGAAAAAGTGTGCACTATATATAGAATATTTTCACAACAGGAAACTGTGTTCTCTTCAGACTTCATGAATACAGGATCCACCATCCCTTTAACAGAGGGAGTTTTCTGAGAGTTGCTTTGTCATTTGAAGCCCTGCATGTTCTCCATTTGCACCTCAACTCTTGTAAAAGCATATAGAATGAATGAATGAGACCGAAACATTGACTATAGATTCACTGTATGTCTGATAGAACTCTCACATTTCTCAACTCCGTAACAAATTGAGTGTATCTTTTCACATCCTGGCTGTCAGCTTCAAACTTTAGTTGCATTACCTCACCTCTGCATCTTTCCTATGTCCACTCTCAGCTCTAACAGTGCTCACAAATGGTAGTGGCATAGAGCCAATGCAGCAGAGGTGCATATCACCAAGAGGACAAATGATTCATTTACAAACAATAAACAAATCAGAATACTCTGACGCTGTCAGGATATCAAGATTCAGGTTTAACAACTGAAATCTCCCAAATGAATGTATTTTAGTGTTGAAGAGTGAAAAAGCAGAGCATCTGCAGATCACTTTACATCTCTGACCGTTTTTAAATTCTGCACTGCTGTAATGTCAGGAAAAATATGTGACTGTAGGAGTGGCAGCCTGAGCTGTGTCAGGTCACGTGAGCACTTCATGTGGCTAATTTGTCAGGAAATTTGAAAGCATACTGAGAGCTGATCCACATGAGCCAAATCTGAATTTATTACTTCCTGTGCGCAGACATTTCCTGCCAGTGATCCTGCAAATTCCAGAAAAATAATTGGAGCAAATAAGGTGAATCTGCAGAATGTGTTAGCGGGGATGGTACACTGAGGTGTGTTGCAGAGCTAATTTGGGATTTAGGGTGGTAAATAGCCTGAATTGAATAAAGAACCTGTTGATTAGCGCAGCTTTAATAATTATTATTCAAAGTTCTCGCTGAACATTTGTTTCTGTCATGCATAATAATGTTTCAAATCAGCCCTCGTGCTACAAAGTGCTCCATAATCAATGAGATTTTTTGACACAAGCTGTTCCCACTCTCAGTCCAGAGTGTGTGCTTCTTTCCTCCCTCATGTGTCGCCCTGAGAGGCTTGGAGCTCCACAGGGGAGTGGAAGATATGAGAGCAGTCAGGCCGCTTTCAGCCTCTCCTCCCTCCTCAGGGGAGGAAGGAGCGTAGATAGAACCGTTGGCCAGCCGCCTGAGAAATTCAGAATTCAGAGAAATTACTAATAGCATCTGTGAATAGACTGACAGCCCAGCCTTTCTCTCGTCTTTCTCTGCCAGGGCATCGTAAAGAGAGATGAGATCGTGTTCAGGGCTGCGAGGCGACGGGGCGTCCCCATACTCATGGTGACGTCCGGGGGATACCAGAAGAAAACAGCTCGCATCATCGCCGACTCAATCCTCAATTTGCACCGGCAGGGCCTGATTGGAGGAGAAGCTCTGGAGGGGGAGGGGTCATCATCACTGGTAACCAGCATGATGTGCCCATCTGGCTCCGCTGGGTCAAAATTCACTACCGTCTGAGGCGCATTAAACACTCACAGGTCGTCTGCAGCTGTGACATTTAAAGGCACTCGAGTAACTTTATATTGTACAGTGAGTGTGACAGCATTGTAAAGTTACTGCTGTCACACAGAAATGAAAATTTATAACGGGAGGGGTACCCATTGCACATATACAACAAAAGAGGGAGAAAGGTTTTTAATATTTTTATGTAGAAGCTGGCAGTTACTCAAAGGGAATAATTGTTCTGACTACATCAGATTTCTGTCACATGCCACAAAAAGAGCTGTTCAGTGTTTCACCGGTTGGAGAATGATGGCTTTATGTTTAATGTATGTTCGGAGCAGCGTTTTGAAGAGGTATTCTTTCATCTCAGGAAATGTAAAAAATGTCATTTGTGAAAGAGACACATGAATAGTTGATGAAACGATAGAGAGGTTTGGCGTTCTTACAGATACGGCGAGTTTATGAAGAATCCTCGTCTCAGTTCACGGTTAAAACTGTAACTATCAGGCATAATTCAACTCTGAGGTGTCACCCTCTCACTGAACATGATGTCTGCTTCATTTCTCGTTAGCGTTTTGTTTCATTTCTAGTATAAATTGGTGTTTTTTCTCGAGATAATATTGTCATCATTACAGAGTTAATGGCTTTTCATTAATCAAGCTCAGCTACTGATGAGTCATTGTACTTAAATCCACTAAATCCCTGCAGTTAATGTTTACAGAGAGCCTGATATGTTTTTTACTGTGGGTACAGTGTTTGTGTTTGAACAAATTTGAAACACTAAAACATGTGACTGTGAGCACTTTAGTGTGTGCGTGTGTGTGTGCATGTATGTGTGTGTTAAAAGCTCAGCAATATTCCCAAACTCGTAAAAATCAACGTTTGCGTTGCAGTGTGTTCCTGCGGTCCGCACATCAAACAGTCCAAACAGTGAAAAATGTTGAGTGATTAATGAGCAGGCCTGTACAGAGGAGCTCCTCACGAGCTTCACTTCTGATTGGTTGGCTGTAGTCACACATACAGAACTCCTCTAATGATGTTTACACATACAGTAACTGTAAAATGGATCTTTGGCTCAATATGATTAATGCAGCAGCTGGAACATCGACACTAAACACACAGAATACTAACTTGAGTTCTGCACAGGCGTGTGTGTGCGTAATGTTGAATAAACAATTTTAGCTTCGATTTCTGCCTAAAACATTTGAAACATTTGACATGTCAGTGCATCGTCTCTTCGCTGTCGCTTCAGGCTAATGTAAAGCTTCAAAACGCTGCATGTTGGTGGCTCCAGATTAAAAGGAGAAATACCGTTTGAAAAGATTATTCTGGTGGAAGAATGATGTTGTTTAACCGAGTCAATCGTTCAGATGTGTGAACATGGTGATTAAGGATGTAACAATTATAGATGAGGAAATCACTGATTTCATGATTAGATTGCTTAAATTCATTTCACTACAGATGTATAAAATCACTTGAACCTTTTTTTCCCACGGTTTTAGTAAAAATGAGATTCATCTCTTGTGCAGGTGTTCTGTCCTCCAGTGAATCACATGCCATTTTAGTGAGCATTACGTACAATGCTACATTGCCATTGGTTTAAGATGCACAGTCCTACAGGGAAAGAAACACAAGCGGTCATGATCAGACTTAAAGAAACCAATCACCACCTACAGTGTGTCCAGTGATCAGTGATAATAGGTCTGCTGCTGAGCCCACTGACACCTGTTTCCCTCAGCTGAAGAAAGCATCAACCTATCAGGGTTCATAAGTGAGATTTAGAATATAGATCACATCTTGTATAGCTAGTTAGATAAAAGGGTACACGTATGAAAAATAGTCACTGGAAGCTGACATTAGTGTAGCTGTACAAATGCTGAAGGTCTCACCTGGTTAGGGCAGAGAAAAATGAGGTAACATGAACACCATGTCAGGCTGAATGATTGAAATGAAACAAGACGGCATCTGAGTGTGATTAGCAGGCTCAACCAAAGCCCCAGGTTATTCTTGAAAGAGAATATGAAGAATTGATGTTTACAGTGCATAAAAAAATGATGCATCCATCACAGTTTGGACTCCAACTTTTTACCACCAAATAAAGCCAATAACCTGTCTGCTGATAGTCCGACCGCTGAAGTTTCTTCTCCTCATCACACTTCATCACCACATGTCTACATCTCAGCAGTTACTGCGGTGAATACTGTACAAAGTTATCGTGTTAGAAATGACAGATCCTCCATCTGATACTCGATTGAGCTTTTATTGCCCATTTCCCACTTCAGTAAGTTTTGATTCTTCACCGGGTGAATTCACGTCAATTTGAATTCACCGAAGAATTTAATGTTTTGCAAGACAATCTCAGAACCCATCAGCTATCATCCGAGGACGATTTAGCCTCTGAGGGCAACAGCTGACGTTTCAGGGCTTCCGGTGTAGTCAGTCGATATCTGGACAAGACTTCTTCTGATAGTCTGAGCTATGAGAAAGACATTTTCTGCTGATCTCTATGAACAGATATCTGTATGAGTTACTACTAACTAACTGATGGGTTCCAAGATTGTATTTCAGCCAATGTGTTCTCCCTCTTTTGTCAATACTACTCAGACTACAAATGGAAACGCTTCCGGAGTCAAAATCTTTGTGCTCCGTCTTCAGATTGTGTACTCATGCAGATATCTGCTAATAGAGACTATTTAAAAGAAGACATAACTCATTTTTAAAGGTGCTCTCCTCTCTATCTGTGCCATACTTTGTGATGAAGGTTCAGTCACTGACAATACTTCAAAATCTTGTCCAACATAGCTTAAGCCATGCTAATTGACATCCAGACAGTGTCCTGGGAGAGCATAGTAGTTGGAAGTGGATGGATATTTGCACACACACACGTTAATACGTGAGAATTTCACAGTCCTGAACACCAAGACACGTATGTCTGGCCTGTGAGTAATACACGTTCAAAAAGCTCAGGGAGAAGAGCAACACAAAGCTGTTGACCAATTATTAGAGATGTTAACGTGAATGTGGCCGGATAGTTGAAATAATAAGCCACATCCTCTGTGGACTCTGCCTGCGTGTGCACTTGATGTGTTTTGCAGCTGAGTGGACCTGAAGGGCAGCTGGCAGGTGGTGCTGTAAT
This sequence comes from Sciaenops ocellatus, assembly GCA_033000465.1. NCBI lineage: Eukaryota > Metazoa > Chordata > Actinopteri > Sciaenidae > Sciaenops > Sciaenops ocellatus. The sequence continues at coordinate 4,237,322 of CP136884.1, read as the reverse complement.
GATTTTCTAATGTATTTTCACATTCATTATCTGGCTGCTCTGGCTTCAGTCTACTGTTTAAAAAAAAAGTTTCCAAAGTTCTGGACTCCAGGCTCATGATCATTTAAAGGATTAAGAGGCCGATCTTTGCACAGCATGAAAAGCTGCGTTCGGGTTCTTATCCAGGAAGCTGTTTGGACACATTCATAATGAAACTGTGAAAGGCGGCCTATATTAGCGGTGTCGGTGCTAATTAGCTAAAGCCTTTGATCTGCTGTGCTGCTTCTGAATGCGGCTGAAAGGTTTAGCGCGGTCTACCTTTAATCAGGACTCAGAATATATCACTTATTGTGTGCAGGCCTGTCCTTAATACCCGATGCGATCTCAGATTCCAGCTCATCAGCTCCTCTCTGTGCTGGCCGGCATGTTAGTCGTTTGAGTTGATTGGATTGTTGTGTGCCAAAAATAACAGTGAAGTCTTCAAAGCTGTAATGTATGTATGTAACTACTACTATGCATTCATGATGATATTGAATAAAACCATAACAACCAAAGGGTCTGTTTTGTTTTTGTTTTTATTTACTGCTCATGCTAAAAGTGTGTTTGGAAAATTCTAGTTAATAACTCTGCTGCTATGTACTTCTCCATTGAGTGCTGCTTGTCCCTTATGGGTGTTCCGAAAACCCTGCCCTATATGATGTAACGAAGATCCCACAGTTGCACCTCAGTGACTCAGTAAGCAAACATCTAAGAAAAGTCCCTCGTGCTTCCCCCTCCCCAGCAGACAACTGCAGAGAAGGTGGCATCTGCACTATTCTATGGGAGAGGGGGGATGTACGGAGAGTAACAGAAAAAGACTGAACAAACTGGTCAAGAGGTCCAGCTCTGTCCTGGACTGTCCCCTAGACTTCATAGAGGAAGCGGGGTAGCAAAGCTGACATCCATCATGAACAACTCCTCTCACCTCCTGCATCAGACTGTGGAGGCCTTAAACAGCTCCTTCAGCAACAGACTGCTACTCCCACCATGTAAGAAGGAACTACCACAGGTCCTTCATTCCAACAGCTGTCACACTTTTTAATGGCTGAGTCACAGCCACTCATGGCTGTCTTCAGCATGAGTTTTTAAAAATATATTTTTTAAGTCTATCTTATCTTAGTTTAGGTCATTTAGTTGTCCTGATGCATCCTGCTGGTACAGTCTTAGCTCATTTTCATACCCAGGTATTTCATTAGATCACTCCAAATAGTTAAAGGTTCTGCACATGCTTAGAATTATCAAAGGTCCAGTGTGTCAGATTTAGGGGGCTCTATTTACAGAATATGTCAGAAATTGAATATAGTATTCATAATCTATGTTTTCAGTAATGTATATCCACATGAAAATAAGAACCATTATGTTTTTGTTATCATAGTCTTTGTATCTAAAGAGGGTGCAGGTCCTCTGTTACGGAGTCCGCCATGTTGAACTGCCATGTTCCTACAGTAGCCCAGAATGGACAAACTGAACACTGGATGTAGATAGGGACTTTTACATTTTCCATGGATTTCCATGCACCCTTTTTCTTTAACACACTAGGAAGGAGTGGGTGAGGTGAAGGGTATTCAGTTGGCAGTCTGTTACCAGGTCAACACTGTCAGGTACAGGTGTTCCACTCCTGAAATTAATCCGACTAGCTTGTTTGATAGCATCTAAATAGATAGTGCTAACTTACTCATGGACGCTTTTTTTGTTGTTGGACTGACATGGAAAACACAAATACTAAAGATTTGAAATAAAAATGTTTATTTTATTATTAATAAAAGTAAAGAAACATATTTAGATGGTATTAGATTTTTTTTTTTACATTTGCTGTAGTATTGTCAGTGTGTTTTTAAAGATCTCGCATGGAGCTGAAACCATAAGCAAATACTATTTGGGGGGCCTTGGCATGGAAGAGTTTGGAAACCACTGCTGTAATGTATAATCACTGGACTATCACTATCACTACAGTCACTAGACTTTCAGACAATGCAGAATGGAAAATTCTCCACATCTTTATCTGTCAGTCAGTGAGATGGAAATCAACCACAGTCTGTACAAGCCCACACAGCCCTGAGAAGAGGTCTACACTAATCAAGGCAAATAAGAAACACCTGGGCGTGTGTGTGTGTGTGTGTGTGTGTGTGTGTGTGTGTGTGTGTGTGTGTGAAGGCTTTTTTGAATGTTCAAGTTGTTTTCGTTCGCCAGCTGACAAGAAAACTATGTTTTTGAACAAAGCGGTGCGAGCAGCAGAGTTCAGCTTTTGATTGAAACAAAAAAAATCAATCGAAAGTCGTGTGAAGCAGCTGCGCAGACAAACAGATTACGGTCACTGCTGCTTCAACGTGATGAGCAGCTCTCATTTTGTGTCAGCCCAACAAAATTTAAACGCTTTCAAGTTACTAAACACAAAATGATCTTGAACGTATGCACTGAGGTGTGTGCCAAGCTTAAAACTTAAACCACCACCTATGTTAATCTATGTTAATGATATATGGCAGCTAGTTGTGCTAATGAGCTCATTATTAATGCAAGTTAGTGTATTAATTAGTGAATATTTAAGCAACATCATACTTGTCATCACATAACACATCGGTGCTATTAATATGAACTCTGGATAGAGTCTGTGTGAAGTTGTTATCTTGGATTGTTATTGTATTCCCTGCATGTGTCTGCCCACAGACACACTGACTGACTGACAGACAGACAGATAGAACCCACCATGACAACAGCATTTCATGCAGACCAGGTACTGTGGTGGTGGGACAAAGAAAACCTTGCAGTAAGCTTCATTAAACATGATTCCCTGGCCGTTTGCCTGACTCCTGGATGCCGTCTTACCTCAAATGAACTGCTCCGGGGTTCAGCTGGACGCAGGCCGAGACTGTCGAGCGCTCACTGTCTGGCTTCTTCCATCAGGATGTTTTCACCTCTACAGACGAAGCAACCCAAGTGGGGTATAAACAGTCCACTATCAGCAGCCCTGAACAGCGCAGGTGTGAAAACAGCATTAGAACAAGTTAATGAAAGCTCCGCTCAATATGTTTTACTTTCACAGAGGACTGTGATAATGAGAGTTTTATGGTCTTTGGCTAGATTAAAGGGCCACATAAAGTTCAGTTTGAGTGTCACGAGGAGTTGCATAATGTTTTCTGGAAAGAACTTTCTAAAATTTCTCTTTAAAAACAGCTCTAATGATGTTATCAAGGCTACGTCCGCTAAGCCACACGCATCCAGCAGCACGGATATGGCAATGTTGAACTGCTGGTCCACCGCTTTGGCCCAGATCTTAACAATTATCCAATGGGTTACCAATAAATTGTACTGACATTCATGTTCCTCAGATGATGTATCCTACTGCCTTTGGTGACTTTTCCTTTAACGCCACTATGAGGTTGATATTTGTGGTTTCGTTAAAATATCTCAACAACTTAGATCAGGGATGTCCAAAGTACGGCCCGGGGGCCAATGACGGCCTGCAGTCAGATTTCATGGGGCCCAAAGCTTTATTTTTATAATATATTATTTATGGCCTGCTAGGATTGTCAGATACTGTATGACTGGAAGATTTGTTTTTTTGGTTGACATAACGAAGCATTTGAACCTCTAAGGACATAACTGCTGGTGTTATATATCTGTAGATGTGACACAAAATATTACTTTCTGAATGATTTTGTGAAAGAGAAGAGCAAGAGTGATATGTTTTAAACTTAAATGTTAACAGACATTATAATAAGTCATGTTTTAAATGAACATGAGGTTCAGATTTGTATCAACTTCATGCAAGTTTAACATGTTCCATACAATTTATTCTGTGTTATCTGACTCCAGATGTGAAAGAAAGAAAGAACTGGTTTTTAGATTTGTTCACGCCTGATTGGCTTAGATGGTTACATTGTCGTTTAAAAAAAAAAAAAAAAAGATTAAAAAATTGTGACAATGAAAACAAAATTGTTACAGAACAGCCCATTTGTATGTAACTTTTATTGGTGATTTTTCATTTTTAAGATGTTATTATTGGCCCCAGGCATCTTCACATTGTCAAATCTGGCCCTCTTTAAAAGAAGGTTGGACACCCCTGGCTTAGATAGTTAGATTGTCATGGAATTTAGTGCAGTTTACTTTTGTTTATGAGCGCATAGCTGCAAAACTAATGACATTCCCTTCAGCCTCAGCAGCCTTTAGCATGCTAACATGCTAAAGTAACATGGTAAACATTACACCATGGTAACCATTTTGGCTGTTAATGTGTTGAGCCTCGCAGAGCCGCTAGCATGGCTGTCAACTCTTGATCTTGTTAATAGAAAGCTCCCATGACAAATTGGTGTTAGTTTAAGAAAGGTGGGGATTAATGCTGCGTTCTTGTCAAAGCTGGAGGTCGGAATTTTTCCAGCCTCTAAGCGTTCCAGGTGAACAATGCCAAACCTCAACAGAAAACATGGCTGACCATGACAAAATGAAGTTTCTTTAGCAAGTCTTCACACAACTGAACTCTCCACAGAGCAGACTTGCATGTATAAACATAACAGAGGAGGAAAACAATGCATGAGCTAACACACACCATAATACATTTTATTGTGCGACACTTTCATTCACGTATGTATTGAAATCTGCAAGAAAAGGTGTGTCACCTGCTTTTTTGTGGAGCTTCTAGAAGGCAGCGAAGGACGAATGAAAAACCCTATTATTGCATTATGGGAAATGTAGTATCTAGTGTTTTTTTAAAGCCTGATCCATACTAGGGACTAAAAGTCAGCATATATTTTCAGTTATGCTGGCGGCACAGGTCTGTGGATGGTGATTGGTCGTTCCACCACCAAATATCTCAAAAACTATTGGCTGGATTGAATTTTGACACACACCACTACCTCATGATGATATGTAATAACTTTAATTACATTCTGAACAGCCTCAGCTGCACTTTGTGTTTAGTGAAAATTAGCAAATGTTAGCATGCTAACACACAATACTCAGATGGTATGGTAAACACTATATTGTCTACCTGCTAAACATCAGTGTGTTATCATTGTCATTGTGAGCATGCTGCCATACTGATGTTAGCATTCACGCAACATATCAGTCTGCCAAGCCGCTAGCATGCGGTACACACTTAGTCCTGTTTCAGTCTGGCTCTTGAGTGAGTCCCCCAACATGGATGTGGAACACACATAAATTGCTGCCCTTTAAGATTGGCCAGACACAACACAACAGAAGCTTATTTCTTTCACAGCACAGTCTGTAAATCCATCCCTAAAACTCCAGACTGATTCTCAATGGTTGCTTCTAGTCTCAGTCTTAGATGGTTTTAATAGAATACAAACCACAGATCTCCTCTGGTTATGGGCGATGGTGGCAAATTTTCTTATAAAAAGAACTGTCAAATCAATAGGCAAAAGGCTTCACAATTCAACAGAATCTACCAGCTTAAAGATCTCAGCAACATCATTAAAAAGACCATTACTGAACAACATGTGACACCGTGGGCTTCTGGCTGCGCTGTCAGAGTAAATGGGCCAAACCCCGGAGAACAGGGAGTCGATGTAATCTAGATGGAAATTTGATCAGACAGTCGTATTAGAGTTTGCTCAGGTGTTTAAACTAAGTCAGCAATTACTGGCACGCTTAGCATAATGTGAGGTCTGAATTTGTGTCTAATTCCAAGGCTGCATGGGAAATGTATTCACTGGCAAACTGTTTCAAAGCAGATTTGTTTATGCCTATCCATCATCCGGGAAGTCATGATACTGTTGTCAGTGCTTCTCATTGTTTTCCAATCCACATGTGCTGACCTTGACAGTCACACAGAAATGTGATCTTTAAAGAAAACACAGAGCTGATGGTGTTGACTCAGTGCCTGATTTGAGAAGCGCTTGTTACGCCTCAGGCCTCATATAACAAAGTCCTCTTCTTCAAAGATACTTTCACTAAGTAGTTCTAATGGCTGGAGACAATGAAGCTGGAGATCAAAGATCTTTTCTGGAAGGGTCACAAAATAAGTGAGAACAAATTTTGCATCAAAGTGTCTCTTTTTCAGGGTTATTGGCTAGACTTTGACTAATTGCTGGTAGAACTGGAAGCTTTTGGTCCGTGGTCAAGCTGAATGTGTCAGAGTGATGTTGGTGGAGATTCAAAGTTTCCGGTCACCTAAAGCAGGAATTAAACCAGCCGCTGCGGCTCTCTCAACACGGCCCTTTTGCCTCTCATAAGTGGTAATTGTGGTGAGCATGGAATTACTCAGCTGTAAGTAGAGTTTTTGTATTGTTTTGACAGTTGGTGCCAGTGTTTTAGTGGGGAAGACTACAGCATGTAGCCAGACTTAGAACTAATGTGAAGATGAATTTTTGTCTCTGACATTTTTGTCAAAGTGGACGAAGCACTGAGAATGCAAGTGATTTTGCTTTCTCAGTAAAGATCAGCATGGCTCTGCTTCTTGTTAAGTAAAACACACGTAAGCTAGTCGCACTACTTGTAGGGCGTTCACATTGATGTTCAAGTATGGGAACAAATGCATGTTTTCAACAGTAGGTATTCCATACTGAGGCTTAATGGTGTACCCATTTTTAACTCACCTGAAGTCAGTTGGTGTCCAGCACTCCACATCCACCACGTCCACACCACATCTAAGACAACAGCAGGTTTGGGGGTAAATTAAGGCTCAGTTCTAGACTGGTTTCAGATCTGTAAATTCCTGCCAACATTTCTGATTGTTGCAGTGATTCCAGTAGGTGTGGTTGACAGCTCTCTCTGCAGTTGGAAAAACCACTGAGCCAATCTGGATTTTATATTCAGGATTAAGGATGGGAAAGTTGTCTGTCAGTGCCAGAGGCTGAAAAATGGGAACAGAAAAGTTGCTGTCTAAATGTTCAACACGAGGCCCTTGGCTTCAAACGAGGACGCTGTAGGTAGTTCTCTAGCTCTAGCTTCTCTGGCTCTGCACTGAAGTTAGCAACAATTAATATGCAACGTCCCGATAGACTTAATAAAGCTTGCTGAGAAACATTTCACATACATACTGTGCATAGACACACACAACGTGACAATGGCAGCACTGCTGTCTGAACCCAGCACAGCACACTACAGTTCCACCAGGTTGAACTTTGACTGCATAGTGCACTGAACCCAGCAGCAAATCACATTGTGTCCGAGGGCCATGAGCATTTAAAAAGCGTTCGCTGTTTGATTAGGAACAAAAACGACTTGGTTTGGGGTAAAATAAGTTTGTAACAAAGTAAAAACAAAATGTTGATTCCCAAATTACAAAAAGTCACATTTAAGCACCAGTGCTGGTCCACTGGTCTACCCATGTTGTTAGTTTGGATTTTGAGATATCGCTGAACAGAATTTAATTTTTAGTGCTCACAGCACTGACAAATGACATTTAAAACATTCATCCATTAACTGTAACTGCTTATCCTCATTAGGGTCAGTTTGGGGGCTGGGGCCCATCTCAGCTGATTTTGGGCAAGAGGCGGGGTACCCCCTGGACAAGTCGCCAGCTCATCACAGGGCACATAGAGACAAACAATCATTCACACTCACATTCACACATTAACCTGCTAAGTGCATGTCTTTGGACTGTGGGAGGAAGCTGGAGTACCTGGAGAGAACATGGAAACTCCAAACAGAAAGGCCCAGCCAAGGTTTGAACCAAGAACCTGGTTAAAATATTCAACAACATTAATTTCTATGAAAAAAATGTTTTGTTTTGTTTTTGCAGTATGGCTGAAATGGCCCTTTAACATGTTAGAATTATACATGAGCTCTAGCTGGCCTGCATTATTGGTGGCCTTGACTTGGCAGAAACACAGTGAGACACGACTCCATCCATCCAGCAGTACACAAATTCAGATCCTGAATGGGAAAAATTGGATTTTGAGTTAATAGTATTTATTCTCACTTGTGACAGGCTAGTTCCATGTTTTCACAGCTCTCACATAATGTGTGGCAGCAAAATCCAAAATATAAACAAATAGCACCCCTCTCCGCTCTTTACTGTTAGTGCTGTGAGATTCTGATGTCTATGAGCACTGAGCACAGTGACACTGACATATTTGTGGCAGAGAGACCTCCTGGAGAGACTAACAGGGATTTTTTTCTCTCATTATTTTCCTCAAACTCGGCAAATGCCTCACAGTGGTATTTGTTTACAACCTAATGTATGATAGATTATGCAATTTCTCCCCTGCAATGCAGTGGGAATATTAAGTTGTTTCACTCACCTTGTCAGATACATGGTGCAAGAAGGCTGCCTACACACGGCTCGGTATCATTTTGTGTTTTACTCCCAGTGGGTTGGAATATAATGAGAAGGACTTGTGAATCATTTCTTTGTATGAAAGCACAGCGAGTCTATCAGTGGGTAGTGTAAAAACATATATTTTTCTTGTACGCCACCAAAGAGGCTCTTCGTCCCACGTCATGATGCCTCCTCGGCTTACAGGGTAACGCTGCTTGAGTTTAGGAACCTCCGCTCCAAGGAAGCACTCAGCTTCAGGAGAGTCCTGCAGCAGCTGTCAAAAATCTTTGTGATCACATTATTTCTCTGGTGAGCTAACTAAACTACAGACAGCATGAGTACCCTGAATGTTATTTGCAGAAGCAAAGCTATCATTAAGGACACCAAGGCCATGTTTTTTATGACTTTGAGTATTTATTAAACAAGCTTTTTATACAGTTACTGTCAGTGTTCAAATAAGGGCCTGTACAAACCTGTACCTGTGCTGTAAATTCAGCGTATTGTACATTTCAACAACACGGATTCAATTAGTACAACAATAGAGTCATGTCATACTAAGCTACTAAATTTTATTCACTAATTATTTCCAGTTGGTTCTGCTTTGCTGTGTTTGTGATTGCTGTTGAGCTGCTCTCAGTGTAACTTGACACATCGTATACATTTTTCACATTAAAAGTCAGGAGAGGAACAAGAAAAGAATTATGGATTATGACATGTGGCAACCTCTGTGGCTTCGAGGTGAAGCCAACGCAAAGTGCCAAAATCTGCAGTTCCTCAAACGTCCACTTGAGGCTGGCTCCAGAAGTGAGTCAGTGTCCATAAGTCCCCATATTAAAATGTCCAACTTCACAGCAGAAATAAACATGTTTACAGCCTGGTACAAAAAACAGTTTTGGTCTCTATAGCTAATTTCCCCATTCCCTGTACTGAGGGTGAATTTTTATAGAACTCACCTGCTTAGCTTAAATGTATGCTTAATTAGGGGCATGACACTTTGATTGACAGGTGGGTGCAGTTACAGGTGTCTGGTTTTAGTAACCAGGGGTCATTTAGCCTGCCTCAGCTCCACCCACGATCCACGTCTTTGCCGATTTTTAGATTAGCCAGGATGCAGAGACAGGACTGCCAACATAGCGTCAGCCAGAGGCACCAGACTGATCTTCACAACGGTTCTTCAGAAACCTCCGACGTCCATGTTATTAACTTTTTATGCATTATACCTACTGGGCCAGGATGACTTTTATTGAAACATGTTGAGTTATTGATGCTGACTTTACAGCAAAATGGAAGTAATCATTGAAAACAGTATTTCTGTTAGAAAAGAGAATATAATATTGCTGATTGGTACATTTTTTCCACTGAAATGCTTCGAACCAGACAGATCAGCCCAGAGACAAAAGGAAATGTAGAAATCTCTCATGTGAAATGGACAAGGCTGTTGAACCTTCAGCTGAAAAGTGTTTATAGGACCATATTCCTCATAGCAAGAAGCAGATTTAGAAAATTGGTTTTCAGGGCCTTTAAATTTGACCATTTTCTCGGCGCCACAATAGTCAATTGAATGAAAGTAAAATATCACAAAACAGTATTTCTCAAGTGGGAGAGGTGAAAAAAAATCACAGCACCACCCCACATTTTTTTTCCAATCATTAACAATGAAAGGAAACTATTAAACTAATAAAAAAAGATCCAAGTTGAATTTCAGTGAAGTGAAGGTCAGCACGACAACATCAGCAAACTCGTTTGTTTATTTTCTCGACATAAATCATACTTTGTTCCATCCCATATTTTTGTCCTGGTCATCCACCCTCACCGCCCCTGTAGTGGCTCTATGCCAAACCATCAGGGCCCGCCCAACAGTTTGAGAACCACTGACTAAGACCATCATGCTAGAACAGCAAATTTACTGAGAATATAACTGAACATTTAGAAGAAAATGTCAAGGAGGATTTCACAGATTATTTGTTCAGAATCTTCTTCAGGGTGTGGGGGGTTTACTGGGGGAATTTGGGCTCATGACCTCAATCTTTAAGATGCTGGCAACAGCCACGGTTATGTGTAAAAAAAAACAACAAAAAAAACTCACCACACCCTCGCCTGTTCTGTTTCACTGTCGAGCTGCTTTCTCACAGTCAGCGGTGCATGGCAGTATTGACAACACACACAGTAATTCATAGATGTGTGGGACATTTTGCCGATCTCCCCTCGGGATAAATCACCCTTTGTCTTCTTATATCTTATCTCAGTTTGAACATATGGCTCCTGTTGCAAAGATTCGGGTCCACACGTTTGTTGCTGTGCTGTGATTCATGATGCTGAGCCAAAACAGTGAAGATGGCAGCTGTGTTTGCCGTTTGTTGATGCTATGAATGGCTGTTTGGTTTGCTCTGAAAATTTCCCACCTTACAGATGTCCATGAATTATTCATTTCTTTAAGTTGCAATTCTGAATCTTAACCAGCAGGTGGCCCAGTGAAGAGTATATGTATAGCTGCACACTGGCTGGAATGAGGCAGGTCTTCTCATTATGTTAAATACTTTGGAGGAGAGTTATGAAAATGAGACTTCTTATCTTTTAGGTATGTGAGTGTTCTGACCTGCGGAAAGCAACAGGCAGGGAGTATGAATAATGGATTACATCCCCGCAACACAAACACTACATAGCAATTAAGCCTGCTCCCTTTTTAACCGGAGTCCTTTGACCCCCATTTGTTAATAGTGATCATTAAACACACTTTCTCTGAATAGACTTCCCATTCTGTGTTTAGTGGAACCGTCGTTTTTCAAAACTAGACAACAAAAACATGCAGAGGAATGAAAGTGAAGTCTAACTGGAGCAGTGATGTGTGTGAGCACAGAGGGAAAAACACTGTTGTCTTTGGCTCTTTGGATGATGTCAGGCTGTCATGTAGATGAATGTGCCATATGGCTGAAGATGGTTTCAGACTGCTCTTGGCTATCTCAGTGGGCTTTGGGGTAGGTGAGGTTGACCTGGAGCTGTTTTTAAACAGAGCAGACGTTTCTGCAGGAGAAGGTTTGCATCAAAAAAATCTGCCAGACACTGGAATAGGAGCCGGATTTATTATTTTAGTGGATGACTGAGATAAACAGCCCTTCACAAATACACAAGACAGCATTTACATTGTAAATCACACGTTCACCGCACCAAAATGTGAAGTGAGGCAAACAAAATGAAAATAACAAACAACAGAACACTTTGAAAGTTCTGCTGTTGGTTGAAAATTTGAATATGAATATTATTGGATGCAAAATATCATATGAAACCATCATGAATGTTCACGTTGGCCACAATGATTTAAAAAAAAAAAACACAACCCTCTCTACCAGCAGAGGCTGAGGTGTTTGGAGGCTGTCCAGGATGTTTTATCATGGATGTATTAACAAGACTACAGCCATTCCAGCAGCTCTGTGAAGCTGTAATTATGTAGGTACACTACTTAGGTGTGAGTGGCACTTTGAGCTACATGCAAACATCAGTATGCTAACATTTGCTAATTAACACTAAACACAAAGGACAGCTGGCTGATAGGATGTCATTTGTTTGGAAGGTGTTTGGGTGTATTGTATTGGATGCAGGTAAATTTGGACCTGATGATGATACCTATTGTTTTTTTGTCGCAACACAAGCCCATGTGCTCCTCTGTCTAAAATAATCTTTGTAATTACCAAAGAGTCATTCTTTAAATCTTTATTCTTTTCTAACATTTGACTCACTCTTTGACTAACTCTGCCAACACAAATAGTTTCACAAGTGGACTGGGACTGCATTGTAGCAAAGGAACACACAAACATTTCCTGAACACCAGCTAATTTGTGTAGATTTACATGTTACCGCAGGCCAGCTGCGTTGTATCATGTATGCAACGAGTGAAATTAGAGTCTGTTGACAGTCGAAATACAGTGGTGGAAATAAAATTGAGGGTAGCCAGGTAGTTACTTCAGTAACACCTGAAAAACCTCCTCTTCTTCCCAATCATCCAAAATGCCTGTGGTACAAACACTAACACCGTCGTAAAGCTTTACGTACTTTTTGCAGAAGATCGTGCCCGGAGCACAAAGTTATGTTGCATTAAGTTTAAATCATATGAAGTTGGTCAATGACTGTGCTGACAAGAGCTGCTAGTTAAACTTGACTTCCAGTCATTATTTTTTCAATTGTAAAGCTGTTTCACATTCAGGACTGAAAGTTGAAAGTTTCTGTGTGCTTGTTTAACATGCATCCCAGTATGTTCTGTGGTTGTTGCCTGTGGATACCTGAATTCCCAAACACCCATGGAATCCGTGCTCATGCAGCCTGGGGCAAAGTACACTGGAATATAGACTATCAGCTAGTGCTTATAGTTTATGCTTGCTTTACACCGAGCATACATACAGTACAGTACAAGTAGACTTCTGAAAGAGAGTGAAAAGAGAGAGCTGTTCATGGGATGTTATCTCTTTTCTCCCTGGAGTCTGGTTCACAGCTGGAGAATTAGTTTTCCTTAGAGCTCAGATGATACTGTAAAAGTCAGGAGTTATATCCAAACATTCCGCGATCCCTTACTGTGATTATTGGCACTGATGCACAGTAAGTGGCCCGCTTTCCAGGGCTACAAATTAAGGACAGACAACTTACAGAGAATATATTGCTTTACTTTCTGCACTTCAACCCATTTCCAAAATCCAAAATCGAATCCTTTGTGCGTGGATGCTGTTCGAGTTATTCATCCCCACCATTTTTTTCACATAATAAAAGGCGAATTTCAGGAAGATGTATGTAGGTGTATTCAGGGCAGGAGGACGCTGCCAGAGTGGAGGCCTCGAGAGCTGCAGGACCACACAGGGCTCCAGACTGCGCTTTCATCCTTCAATCCACCAACAGCCGCAGAGACATGGCCCTCTGCCTGGATGCAGACCGAACAATAATCAATCAAGCTGTGGACTTATCGCGCCAAGACACACTGCAGTCTTTCAGTGTCTGCAGAAAGTGATGATTAGGTGTTTTTGCTGTAACAATGTTATCTGTGAATCTGAATGTGCATGTGTATATCTCCAAACAGCAGTGAGACGTGTTTGAAAAATCTCACCTTCAGTACCAAGTAATCGTGTAATAGGTTGCATGTGATGATTTTATACCAAAGCATAAAAAGCCATGAGACAGTGTTGAGTCCAGCTTTCTTTGGCCAGAACACTAACTGCTGCTCAGGAAACACTTTATATTTTACTCTGAGGAACGCTCCAACATTTTGTGAAATTTGTTGCCATGCTGTCTCACTGAGAAGTAGAAGAGAAGCTCAACATTAAATCCATGTATGCGGATTAACTCCTAGCATATTAGCTTTATCCTTAGCGCAAAGACTGGAAGCAGGAGGAAACAGCTAGGTTCAAAAGCTAAAGCAACTCAACACTGCCTTTTTTATGTTGTATTTTGTTAGCAAGCAATTAGCCACATTCAAAAGACAGCCAGGTTATGAAAGCTGGCACTCAGGGATGGAAGTGCTACATATTGTAACTTAGCTATGCTAGGTGGTGAAAATGATATTCATGTTCTCGTCTAACTCTGGCAAGAAAGTAGATTACTTTGCTCAAAGTTTTAATTTTTCTGTTCATATCAGGAATTTTGGGGAAAGTATGATGTAGCCTTAGCTGATTTCTGTTTTGGGGGTGGACCAATGACAGTATAAAGAATGGACAGAGGATGAGTGATGTCACCCACAGGTTTCCGAGGCGCCGTTTTGAAGCCGAAAATATGAAACACTGGCCGCCACCATGTTGGCTGTACTGCTTCTTTCGCTGACTAATCTAAATATCAGCAAAGACAGAGGACCTGAGGTGGGCCGAATCACGTCTTGGTGCTCAAATAAGCCATCTGTAACAGCGCTTACAAAGCGGCCTCACTCTTAATTCTGCATAACTTTAAGCTTTAATATAATTTGAACAGGTGAGTTGTATAAAAATTCCCCCTCAGTACAGTTGTCATGAACGGGGAAATTAGCTATAGAGACCAAAACTGTTTTTTGTACCAGGCTGTAAACATGTTTATTTCTGCTGTGAAGTTGGACATTTTAATACTGGTGCTTATGGAGACTGACTCACTTCTGCAGCCAGTCTCTAGTGGCCGCTCGAGTTATTACAGTTTTTAGCACTTCAACATTGGCTCCATTTCCCAGCCATGGAGGTTGCCGCTCGTGGTGGACGGGTGATGTAATTTTGTTGTCAGTAGTGAGTGACTGAATGAGACTCCAGTAGTGGTGCTTGGAGGAGATCACATTTTTCCAGACAATAAAATGAATCTATAGATTACTAGCTAGCTTATTGTTGTTAAATATGCAGGAATATGACACCCTCAATCTTGGCTTCAACAATCTGTCACATCCATTCTCACGCACAACACCAGACTTACGAAACACTGAACAAATCAGAGAAGAGGGTCTGAAACCAGGCTACAAATTCAGTGTCTTATCATAACCAACTGGGGCATTATAGAATGATGTTCTGATGGTTGTTTACATGAATATCTAATCAAAACGAGTATGTAGCCAAGTGAGAGTATCATTGTTCATGTAAAGGAGACAAGTGGGGAGGGTGTTTGGAACTCAGAGGTTGATTACCTGACCCGTTAAAAGTGTTCCTCTGGAGAACCGGCTGCTCTCGCTGTGTAGACAGCAAAGAAGTCATGTTCTAGCTCTTTATTTGATCAGCCTGCTGATGGGCCTCGGACGGGAGCCAGGCTTTTTATTCATCCGCTTCAGACAAAGCTGTCAGGGAAGTCCCTGAAACCACCACGAACAATTGGAAAAACCGCTGTCCACATCCAAGCTGCCACAGTCAATTAGCAGCGAATAATTAGGAAAACAATATGTCTTTCATAACAAGGCAGAGTTTATTGAATTTTCTGTGTGCTCCAAATGCTCCGTCACTGTTCAACTGCTTGTGTCTGCAGAGAAGCTTGCATGACAGTGCATTGTGCCTTAGCTAGAGGTACTTTTTATGTCATAGTTTTGCATTGATCAATAGTATAAATAGATTTTTCACAATGAAAAAGCAAAAATCTGTATTAATATGTCATCTCAGTGTGGAGGGAAGTGGAGTTTATCTCATATTTATACAGTGTAATCTTACAGAGTGGATTTTTCTTGCAATTTATGGGCATACAGTACCTGAAACACTTCATGTTTATCTGCAACAGCCCTTAATTGATAACTCGGACAAATTTTCTTCAAGGTTCTTCTACAAGGCAGACACTCCTGTAAGTTCCACTTTCATCTTCACCTGCATCCAGACTGTAGCTGAACTTCTGCTCTAACACCTCCAGTACTTTACTTTGATTGATTCATATACTGGCATGAAAGAAAAAAACAAACAAACTCATTCTTACTTATTCTTACAGTTAGTCTTTTTCGATTCAGTGATGGCAACACATCCAGATGGTGCCGTATGGAGTCTCATTCTGCCGCTGTTCACAACTTCCATCTCGGGAATTTTTGGCAAGACAAAACAGAAAAACCTGAGTGAAAGAGCCTGAGCTGAATTCAAGCCACACGATGTCAGGACTTACAAATGAGCTGGAGCAGGGCTCAGGACTTTATGTTGTTTTACCTTTACAGCGCAATGCATGCTGACTATCAGAGGATTATTTGAATTTGTCAAGGATTTTAATCAGAAGTGGGTATGAACTGAACTGACTCAACATGTTAATGCGCTAACTGAGGGTTGATGAATGATGAGGATCTTTAATTGCTTCTTTACTTCTGACTTCATTTCGCTGACCTTATAAAGGATGTTAAATTAAACAGAATTCACTGTTTGTAAGTGACCTCCAGAACGACACGTTTGTTTTCTGATGTGTCTTCTGCTATGGTTTGGTTAGGTTTAGACCCAAAAACAACTTGGTCATGGTTAGGAAAGTATTATATTTTGGGTTGAAATAACTACTTGGTTAATGTTTGGGAACAATTGTGGTCATGGTTAAAGAAACCAACATCAGCGCGCCCTCATCATCGAAGTGTTAAGACCGACCATGAACAGCACCATGGGTGCATACCAAGAAATCATGTGTCTGCATGTTGTTGCCATTTTTTTCTTTTCCCACATCTCCCACCATTTAGAACAGGTATAAACATGTTTGCCATATTGCTCCATTATCCACTATCAACATTGTCTTCTCCCCATCTACAAAAGATATAATTCCCCTACTTTGCTGAGCCCACAACTACTTCAGCCCAGTACAACACCACGAATGCCTTTGAGACTATCCAACGTCTCTGTATGATAGCAGACTTGTGTGGCCGTTTGGAACAGGTACGAACACACAGTTTGCCACATGCTCCATTGTCTGTGATCAAATAAAGGTGTAAATTACCATTGGGTTAGCATGTGATGTTTTCTTAACATCACACCACTTCCTTCTCTCCACGTACAAAAGATTTCCTCTGGCCACTAGAGGTCTTTGTCTTACAAACATGTTGTTCTGTTGTTGCCATTTGCTGAAACAACTGATGCTGTCATTTCCTGTGAGGACAGATTCTTTTTAGTCACCTCAATAAATTCCAGTCTCTGCCAGTTGGAGGAATAAAGAGCACATCTGTTGCTGCCAGTTACTTTGGTTAGTACTAAGGGTGTAGTGCAAAGCTACTATCTGCATCCACTGTTTATGTAATAAAAATATGGAGTCATATGAAGTCATATGAATTGCTTAAAATATTGTTTGAAATGTTTTATTACAAAATTGGAGAGCTACTGACAAAAATGTGAAAAGCTGCTTTGGCCCATTAGCTTGCTCTTTTTAAAGGGTTTCCTGTCTTCTGTCAAACAGTCCATCTCCTTCTCATTATAACATTATTTTCTTTCTGTTTTAGTTTAAAACTAAAATTAGACTAAATGAAAGCTGCATTCGGCAGCTGACTGGGGCTACTGTTTCTGAAGACAAGAAGGTCAGGAGGTCTTTTCTTTGTGGTGTCTGTGGTGATTGCTTCACAGTGATATATTAATGAAGAAAAACTGTGTAGGATTTTCAAGAAACGAAAATGAGTTCCCTGCTGTGCCTATCGTTATACATAGACACAAATCTTCATTCTACCTCCCATATGAGAATGAACGAGGGATTCATCAACAGAATTGGTGTGATCCTGACTCCGCTGCCACATGGTCCCTGCAGTGAAACCATAAAAGCAGCACATGCACCCTGCTGTTCCTGCCATTTCTGAAAAATCCCTTTCTGTACATTGGCTGGACACTCACTTTACAAGTTATTGAAGTTATCGAAGTCTGTGCTGATGCCTGAATACCTCTAAGAGGGTGATCAAATGGGAACGCATGTGCTTTGTTCTGAAAATTAACGCTTCAAGCATTTTTGTCAGACTGCAGTGTATCCTCTCGGGTATGGACTTCTCTTTGTTGCACACTTCTTCTCTGATGCATCCCAACCTCTCCTATAACAGAAATAAAGGTTAAACATCTATAAAGTTTGAGCTGAATAAAGAGTTGCAGGTGGCCTGTATGTTGTCATGATGTCTTTGGAGGGGGGGGGGGGCATTTCTTTCGGGACAATAGTACCTCTGCTTGAAAAGCCCCTACAGACTTCCTGTACTGCTTTCAACTGGAAACTGAAGAAAGGGAAGCACTCAGTCTGCAGAGAGTGCAGGAAGTTGTGGGACACTGATTAGCTGCTGAGACAGATGGAGTTAGCTGTGTTTCCAGTGAAATCCTGCAGACTGCCCGCAGCCTCAGCTCCCAGGGGCCTCAGCAGGGCTCTGGATCACATATGATGCATCCTGAGAGCACGCCACAAGGCGGTTCCCTCACGTCCACAACCACAACCAGCTCTGGAGACCACACTTAGGGCCCATGCAACGTGAGGGATTACTATAATGTCTCTCTGGTTCCACACTTTATAAGTTAAGATCAGAGTTCTGGACCAAAAAGAATGCAGCACATTCCAAATCAGGTAATGGATTCCTTCTACATATATGCTTTCACCCTATTAACCAATCAGATGTGTGCAAAAGAACATCGAGGAGCCATGCACTTACTCATCTCTGTAAAGAGGGAGATATTTGCTGGCAGCTGAGCAAGTGCAGATCAGGAAAGACCCCAGGGCCAGATGGCATCCAGATACAGATGCTTAAGCTCTGCGCTGTGGAGCTGTCTTAGGACTGCCTCAGTAAAATAAATAACACAAAAACATAGACTATCGTTGTCAAGAAGCCCACATCGAAAATATGTCCAACAGTCATCCTCCCAGGTGTTGGACCACAACTAGACTAACACTGAACACTTCATTCATAAAATGTTCAGTAGAATGTTTGCCAATCAGACAAGCACTTCATTAGAAGCATACTTGTGCCTTAAAGCCAAACAAGAGACTGCTGATACAATGAAGTTCCTCCTTCTCCCTAAAAATACCTGGAACCACCAGGTACCCACATCATAATCCTCAACAGGATCACATTTACTCTGGTGGAATTACATATCAAAAGTGGGAATGGCTCAGGATTTTCAACAAAGAGCTGAAGGACGTGTCTGCAGAGAAGGATATGTTGCTTAGCCTGCAAGTACTTCTAACCCAGTGCAACACCATGGATGGATGTCAAATAGTGTGTGCGCTTATCACTGTTTGAACAATTCATTGCATTTTGATCATATTTATGATGGCAGTATGGCTGGCACTATGGCCATTTGGAACAGGTGTAACGGTTGTTTCTTTCATCCCAACGACTTTCTATCTAGTGCCACCATAAATCTAATCAAACTGTCCAATGCTGGCCAAATAAATCAACTACTAAAGCATTCCCATCATTTAGCATTAGCATGCTAACATGCTATATGTTACACCCTCATGCTAGTGAGGATGGTAAAACACTCTACCATTGTCATTTTAAGCATGTTAGCAAACCTGACACTAGCATTTAGCTCATGGTTTTGTTTTTAAACCATGTTCTTATTTCCCTTCTTTCTTAATTTTATTGCCAGTGTTATATTTCTACATTAACTGTTTTATTAATCTTGTATTTTTGGTACAGAATTGTTGTGGTTGTGCTCTGTAACTACAAATAAATATAACTGAACTTGGCTAATAGACAAATATACAGGTGTTGATGGCACTTAAAACCTGACTTGTATGTTTAAATAACCTCAGTTCTGTCATCAGACCTTTCCCAGCAGAACAAGCAGTTTCATTAAGACGAGAGGCCGCGCGAAAGGCTTCTACATAATCTGGTGCTTAAACACACATCAACGTCGACACTGTTGGTTTCCTTTTGGCCAACGTTGCCAAGGGATCTTTGCCTCTAACAAGAGCAGACCTCGTTACTTTTGAATTTTATTGGGTGATTCTTTGTACAAATGTATACTGTGATTTGTAAAGTTTTACAGCCAATCCATAATGTTTTACATTGTCTCTGATTCTCAGTGTTACCAAGCCGGCTCTGCCAAACTGGAGTGACATGTTATGAGTAATGTATAAAGCTTTCCTCGTAATGTAACACATGGCTGGCACTTTGCCTCAGACTCCTCCAGCTCAGCGGACGCTTCACTTCTCCATGCATTCACAGCGACTGAGGCCCAGATGCAGCCCTGGCGTCTTTACTGGTGTGTTCCCTGAACAAACACACTGGTGATTCAAAGGCATATTGTTTCCAAATCCCAAACTGGAACTACTTTCTACCAAATAAATAGTCCAATGAAATGTGTTCACAGTGAAGCCTGCTGATTATCCAGAGCAAGTGGGACATCGCTGAACGAAAGGCCCTAAAGAAACAATTTTTCAATCAGCCTCTCACTGTGAGTGATTGGGTTTTACGTGAACACACATTTTTCTGGCAACATGGAAACAATGAGAGATTTCCTGAAGTCTGTCGTAAAAAGGTGATGTCAGGTAGTCCTTTAGACCAATCAGAATTTAGCAATATGTTAATCAAAATCTGATGACACCTCTTGATGTAACGGTCAAATCAGAATCTTCTCAATTCAAAATCAATTCACACTTAAGGAAATAAAGAGAATAAAGGAATGTGTTGACTGTGGCTCAGGTGGTAGATTGCGTTGTCTAGAAATTGGAGGGTCATGGTTAGATTCCCATCTCTTGCCAGTCGCCCCCAGTTTGGTTGAGGCGTCCTTGAGGAAACAGCTGAACCCCTAATTGCTGCCAAAATACACTACAGTATGAGGCATAACTGGCAGTTAAACTAACTTCATGAACTCTTGATGAAGGTCGCTGTCTGACCGGGGAGAAAACAAAACAGAAAAGTGAGCTTTTTATTTTTAAAAAAAAGTTAGCTGCAATAATTTGGGAGCGTCTTACAGCCTTCTGCCTGTGAGAGGTGAAGGGGACAGGTGCGTGCCGGGGTTCTGCAAACAGTTTTCACGGTTTGGCCTGCTGATTTGACCCACTTACTAACTGGCTGTGACATGCAGCTCATGGAGGTAATTAGGCAAGGCAAGGCTATTTGCATAGCACCGTTAAACAACAAGGCAATTCAAAGGGCTGTACATAGAGTGAGACATTAAGACACAGTGCATTGAGAGATATGAATAAATAAAATACTTTAAACTGCACTCCTTTGAGTCATAACTCAGTCAAATCTGAACACACAGACATGATACACATTTTTTAGATTCAGTGTGACTTGCACTTTCCTGAGGATGTATCATTATTTCTGATGACATTGTGAATAAATATCCATAAATTTCCTTACAAGTCATAGAGAAGACTCCTTATGACTCCAGGACCTGAGAACAGCTCTGGTCTGTGCTCTGCTGCTGAGATCACCCTCTGTGCTGTGATGCTAGCATCAGGGAAACGACAACACTGCACGGGCGATGCTCTTGTGAAATGAAATGGACCGGACAGTTTGGGGTTTTTTTTTAGCTGTGTGACTCTCTGATAACATTATACATATTCACGTAATACTTAATCTTTGACTCACAAAGCTAATTATTTGGTCATTAAATCTGGCTAAATTCTTGCCTTCATTGAAAATGAACTGAGGATTGTGATTTCTATAAACAGATATCTGCATATGACTGCAGGACAGATAGAGGATTATGGCACCGGTTTGACCAATCGTGTTGGAGCAGTCTTTATTTCTAACAGTGCTTTTGTTCCTTCAACACAGCATTGTTAACAACTTATGAATTTTGGTATCTGTAGATGATAAGAACTGTAGTTGTTATGTAAATCAATTTTTTACCCTTCACTCCTAACAGTTGGTGGATTGTGTGTTTATGTTGCCAAGGAGATGATTAAATCTGAATAAACCATACACACACAGTCCCTTTAAAGCAGATCGACTGTCTACAAACTTAAACGTTGAATGTTTTGCATTTACTGTTGGATAGTTGTTGGATTTGAAACAATTTTCAGAGGCTTGAACACTGTAAGAGTATCTCAAAAAATGATGGCTCAATAACACTGGAGATAAGTGTGAATATATATTTATGTTTTGATATATTTTGGTAACTGACCCTGTATTTAACCATGTGCTTATTCTCACAAGCAAATTGTGATATCAGTGTTCAGCTGACTATGTTGTTAACTTGCTGATGCACATAAAATGCATGCTCATTAGCTTCACTGAGCTTCCACTAAATACCAGAACAAAACTCCGTCACATCTATGTAATCCTGCTGAGACTCGAGCAGATGTTCTGTGTTTTAGTGCTCCACAGCTGAGGACCTCTACTATGGCTGCCTGGGGGTGCATTATGTCACCTAAACGCACTTTTTATCATCGTGTTTAAATGTCCTGGAGCAAACACGTCACATCATTATGTTTTGAATTCACATGTAACACTAACAGTCCTTAAAAATAATGGATTGGTTCAATCAGACAGATGTTTTATCGGTGCAGGCATCTCAGAGCCAGTTTGTCCACTACGGTGCTTTTGCTCATCTGGGATGACACAGGACAGCTATGCAAATTTCACACATCATTAAGCCGAACACAGACCTGAGATGGCCAATGGGACCGGTCAGGCAGAACCGATCTGGCCCATTGGGTTTCATTGTAAAACTCCAAACTTTACACCATGAATTCCCAAACAGTTTGAGAGAAGGGACGCAGAGAATGCCAAAGTAAATACTTCTTTGGGGACGTGGTGTTTGCGCTGCCTGGGGGAAAAAAAAGTGATGCAACAACATGGTCATCACATGCTGGTGTAATAACATGACTCCTGACGTGACCAACAGCAGCTTTAAGAGGAGATGTTATTGTTTCTCCCTGTAGTTCCTGCTGGATTCTCTCTGTCTGACAGAGGTGTAGTGCTTGTAGGCTGGCTCGTGTGGATCTGCTGACCATGGGACGAGATCTTTGTCCTATTTTACACACCATCGCTGCTTTTTCAAACGCCATTTGGGGGCCGCATAAAACAATGGCGCACTGTCAACATTCAGTGTGACTGTTGATTGGGTTGACATTTGCAGAGTTCAAGGGCTACTCATTTAAATAGCTGTTACGACGCTGTTAAACGATGGGAGGAAAAAACACACACTGCCAAATGCAAACAGTTCTTTACAAATGAGCCCAAATGGCACAGCTTTGTGTTTTTTTTTTCCAGTACAAGATAACATGAGGGCTTTTACCAAATCAATATCACCACTGTTATTTATTACATGTGTTATCTGTAAAGTACAGATTAAAATAATTGAATGAGGATTTTGAAAAACCATGGGGAAGAATTTTCCAAAGCAAACAGGATAATATCTGACATTTATGGAGCTTGTCCAACTGCAATTACTTTTCACTGATCTTCCTTTTAATCCAAGATAAAGGTCAGACTATTGTGACATGATGAACTGTTCCACATTGCAGCGGTGTTGTTATTCTGCAGCCAGAAGCCTCGATGAAAGAAGGAACAGCTGACTCTGCTCCAGGTGTTGCTTTTCGTTTTTCATGTTTTAAAGGCTGCCTTTGTCTGCTGGCTTAGCGTTGCCTTCCATCACCGCAGAGGGAGATGACAAAAGAGGCCGTGGATGTTCGCTTTACTTGAAGGTCCATTCATCAGCTCACGACAGGAATGCATCTTCCTGTCAACACAGGGGTTGAATCAGTGCTGCTGCAGCCAGCCTTCAGAACCACGAGGGTTAAAAGGGTAAAGGAATGTTTGAGGTTGTGTGTAGTTCTTGATTTTAGAGTTTCACAGTCTGAAACTTCTGAGCTGTGATGCCATGACTGAGTTTTTTTGCTGCAGTGTAGAACACTGGAGACACAGGGAGCCAATTTGGAGCAATACATAATTTGGATGCCTCCTCCGTATCGAGCAACATCCCCTGGAAACCAAAGCTCCCTGCCGAGCGCCTGCTGGTTGCCCATGCATATTTCATGAAATCAGAAGCTGATTAACTGAATGGGTGTGAATAGTTGCATTTAACAAAACAACCACTGATATAAAGAAACATCTTTTTTTAGTTAAAATCCAGGAGGAAGAAAGATTGAGATCAGACATGGTCCACACTGCATGACCTCTGCTTTTCAGACATACAGGATGCCAAACTTCTTTATAACATGATACAGAGAATTCAATGAATTCAAAATAAAAGCCCTTCTGTAAATTGCTATTTTGCATAATAACTGCCACCTAACATGAGTGATTGCATCATGTAGGACTTCATCAATTATCAATTATATGCTCTTTTTCTATTCACGTTTTGCAGTGTGTAGATATGTATTGTAGCACGAGCTACAAGGAAATTTACCTAGAATTTAAGATAATGAAAGAATTTGATCCAGATGTAGAATACACTACAGCCGCATTTGCTCATTAATGCTTTAAAGCTGCACTAATTAACAATTTTATGATTTAATTTACATGAACTATTGGAAAGGGTGCCGTGGTTTGGGGTTTCTTGTTCAGTATTTCCTGTTTTATTTTGTAAATCTCCCTTTTCTCGTGTCTGTAGCTCTACTTCCTGCCTTTGTTGCACTTCCCACCAGTTTTGATTGTCTGTTCCACCCAAGCTGCAACCTCCATGGCTGGGAAATTAAGCCAATGCAGAAGTACTAAAAACTGTAATTACTCAAGTGGCCTCTTGAGACAGACTGCAAAAAGTGAGTCAGTCTCCATAAGTCCCCATGTTAAAATGTCCAACATCACAGCAGAAATAAACATGTTTACAGCCTGGTACAAAAAACAGTTTAGGTTTCTATAGCTAATTTCTCAACTGTACTGAGGGTGAATTTTTATACAACTCACCTCCTCCAATGATATTAAGGCATAAGTTATGGATAATTAACAGCATGGCCTCTTTGATTGACAGGTATGTGTTATTACAGATGTCATCATTCGGCCTGCCTCAGGTACGTTGTTGGTGATATATAGATTAGCCAGGAGGCCGCATATTTTTGGCTTCAAAGCGGCGCTTTGGAAACCTATGGGTGACATCACTCAGGCTCTGTCCATTCTTTATACTGTCATTAGTTCAGCCCTAATCCTTTTTTTTTTTTTAGTTCTGATTAGTTTAGTTTATGTTGCTTTCACACCAGGATAGTCTGGGGGACTCGGTCCGTTTGGGCGGGGAATGCCGAAAGATTTCACACCTTCATTTGATCTGATTCACTTTCACACTGCACTTTTGAAAGTGGACCAAACCGCCTGGAGCAACAGATGCTTGTTTGGGGGCGGTATGCCCAAAACAAGCACTGACTTGGAAGAAAAAAAGCACCAGGAAGAAGAAAACCCGGCTCATCGATTGGCTTTCTGATCTTTGGTTCGCTGGATGGTCTGTTTGCTTTCCCACTGTAAGCGAACTGCACCAGGGTTCACTTGCAAGCAGAGACTGAGACCCACGTTTTCAGGCAGACCAGAGTTTGCTCGTTTGGTCCGCACCAGAGTTCGGATGAGCTTTCACACCTGCCCGAACAAACCGGACTATCCGAGGAAACAAACTCTGGTCCGTTTAAAGCGCACCAAACAGCGCTGGTATGAAAGCGCCCTTCGTCCGTGTGCTTCTTTGTTTCAGTGTCAGTTCATTGTTGTACTGTGTGTCAAGTGTTCAGCTCTGTGTTTGGTGTTATTACTGCAGAAGCTCTGCCTCCTGTAGTGTCTGGGCCTTTACTCTTGAGGTACCTGACTTGCACAAATGTGAAAAAGGGCTCATAAGTTACAAACCCACAGAAAATCCCTCAGTTTTACAAGGCCAGACTAACGCACAGCACAGATCCTGGGGGAAAAAAATCACCAAAGAAAGCCAACCCCAATTCTTTAGTTTGCTGATACCGCAGAAATGAACCAGGATTTCAATGCTAGAATACCCTGCCCCCTTTTTTAATGAAAAAGCACCATGGAAGAAGAACCACCTAAAATATTTCAGATATTAAAAGTACATTTTGAATCAGCAGGACATTATGATTAGGTGAAAATGTGGGAGCCACCTTTATACTGCAGTTATTAATTACTTCTTCTAAAAGACAGAAATGGTGATTAATCAAATCACCACAAAGTAACTGTGTAGTAATAGATATAGTGTTCCACAGGAATTTATTAAAACCCTCTCAGGCAGTTGCCCACTCTGCCCAGCTGGTAATTTAGCCCTTTAGCCTTCAGCATTTTAGCATCTTTTAGCTAATTGTTTTGGTGTAATGTTCTTCCAAGGTCCCCATTCATATGTTTTTACAGCTGTTTTCAGCCCCTCTAATAAAGAGACCAGCTGGCGAACATACTGTAGATGAGTATTTAGTATTTAGCAGCTAAAGAGGCAGATATTTCCCTCAGGAGATGGAAGAGACCAAAAGGAGCGTGAATATTGGACTTACATCAGATGGTCAGAAACACGAATAAACGAGTCCTAATGTTACTCTGTGTCTGCTGGATGTGTAAATAGCATGTTGACTAACAAGTTCACCTTAACAACTTCATAAGGTGATGTCAAGTCATCTTGTTCTGGACTGTCTTCACCTCTCAAGTGACTAAAAAAAGATCAAATGCAGCTTTAAAGCAGTTTTCGTGTTTTTACTACTCTTCAACAAGCTCGCACACATTTGACATGTTATAGAAAATTCAAATGATGAAAATCGGAAAGATGTTTAAAAAAGTTTGACACAGCTGAGAGGAACTGTCATAAAAGTGACACTTTTCACATTACACATAGTCATTTGATCCATTGTTTATATAAAAATATTGATTAGTTGCAGATAGCCAGCTTTAAGGTCTTAAGGTCCATCTACCTCCAGAATGCATATATGGTAAATGGACTGTACTTATATAGCATCTTTCTTGTCTTCCGACAACTCAAGGCACTTTTACGCTACATATCTCATTCAGCCATTCACACACATTCATCACTGATGGCATTGGCTGCTATGCAAGGTGCCAACTGCTTATTAGTTTTGGGGAGCTTACTATTCACACACTGATGTCACAGACCTCAGGAACAACTTCGGGTTAATTATCTTGCCCAAGGACACTTCCACATGCAGACTGGAGGAGGCGGGGTTCGAACCACAAACCACTTGATTAGTAGATGACCCGCTCTACCTCCTGAACCATAATCAACCTTACAAAATAAAAATACTGTGTTTCTGTACCTATTATGTGTTACATGCACAACCCCATGACCATCATGATCAGGAATTATAATACACTATTGTGTTCAACTCCATACAGACACATCACCAACTGGCCAGTTTGAATCTCGCCCTAAATGCTGAATTTCCCTCTCACTTGTTTCTTCCTCTGTAGTCAACAACATGCTATTACTCTCAATCAATGCATGGACGATCAGTCTATAGCATCCTGTTGACAGGCATAGGCATCAGTCAGAGCACATGTCTGTCAATGCCCCACTCTTTGCTCACCCTGCTCCGTCCAAACATACCATGCTGCCAAAACAAGACCGGTCAGCCAGTGACTGAGAGAAGCTGACACGCTGGCAAACACAGAAGAGGCATTATGACGCTCGCTTGGCAGGTTTGATTCAGCCAAATTGGTTCAGATTTGGTTTGATGAGTCACTGTTTTTAATTAACCAAAGTGGAAAGTTCATTCAATTTTGTTCAAATGGAGTGAGAATAAGAAGAGGATCAAGGCATTAAGCTTTTGCTCATCCGCCCAGTAACAGTTTTGATTTTGACCTCAGTGCTGGTGCATGTGTAGCCCATTCTCAGCTAGAGTAAATTATGTGTGCAAAGGCAAGTACAGATAAAACACAGCATGAGCTAGGTCTATGTGGGGTTCACCTGAGTCTTTAAAAGTCTTGACTTCAGCACATATTTTTTTAAAACAGTCAGTGTGCTTTGCATTTGCTTTTAAAAGGGCCCTTGGTTACCTGACCCAGTGTTTAGAGAATCTGTGACACGAGGCAGGGCCTGCTCTGTCCTCTACTGTGCCAGGCTAATGGAGATTCCAGAGCACGACACCACCCACATCCCCTCTCTCTCTTCAGAGTTCCCTTTTGTCCTGCAAATCACTGCACTGTTTCTCTCAGATAACCCTGTAGATTGAGGCCCTTGTGAAGGTCACTCTGCTTCAAGACTATGTATCAATGTACTGGAGATTATGTTTTCTTTGCAGAAGTTGGTATGTTTCTCAGAAAGATCAGTGATGCTGCACTGGTGCTTTGACCAGTGTTGCACACTTGGACACGAAAAAGACTTCCAGGCGTGCATAAGTTCAAAATAAAACTTTACTTCGTTTCGCACGTACACACCAACACATCAGCACAGTTCTGCACACTGTCCACATCTTCATCTGACATGCACGGTCCTTCTGCGCCATCTCTAGGACCCCCGTGCAGTCCATAGTGCCTGCACCAATCCTACCCACAGACACCACAAATAGACCCAATCAAAAACCAGCCACCAATGTGAAAGGACGTCTCAGTGCATTAGTAAATAAAATAAAATATTACAAAAATAAAATCAGGAAACAAATGAATTCAATTCAGTGAAAACAGTACATTAAATGAACTACAATGGTGGGTGCACTCTGCTCAACATAACTATGGGTCCCACTCCAGGTATTCACACAGCCTGTATATCATAAACTTACAGAAGGTAACTCTGTGTCCTTTATTCTGCAGAAAATAGGAATTTACAGTTGAACTGGTTCCAGAAGTTAATTGCAACATGTTGCACATATCATAATCATTCACAGAGAGGCAGATATTTCTAAACGTTTTAGTCTCTCAGTCAGCCAGTGATGGGAAAAATGTTCCAAAAATATTCTATTTATACTTTCCATGCACATTACCACCTGAATTTAGTTAGTAGTCTGGGAGTCATTTCATGCATTTATTCACCAAAACGTTTTGGACAGGAACTCACTGAGTGAATCAAGAACAGTCCAGACATTAAACGTCTCCATTGTGTTACCTCGTAGTTTATTATTAAATAGTGCCAATCAAGGACAAACCAAAATTCATAAGTTGAGACATCAGCGGAGCTGATGCATCGACCTAACACGTCGTCTCGTAAACAGTGCCCTGTTTTAAAGAGCACAGTTGTGATACATGTGTTAAAGACAGGATGTGCAGATCATTTGCATGATAATCATTTCACTTGCAGCCAAACAGGATATTGGTGACCTGTGTGTGAACTGCTCAGCAGATGGAGGTGGTATGTTGTATGTGACCAGCCCTGTGTAATGAGGCGCCTGCATCATTAGGTGGCTAATGTGCCCCATCCTGTCCTTTGTGTGTCGTTCTGGTGAAAGTTCTGCATTTACAGCCAAACAAAACAAGCGCATACTGTAGCATATGAAGCCTTAGCTAGTTAGTGCCCTAATCATGAGGCACGCATACACATTACAAGACAGGACAAAGATGTTATGTGTATTGCAATAAAGGCCTCAGTATGCTTCCTCTGCCACTTTTTTCATAGAGTTCTAACAGCTTCAGGTACATGAGTATGACTCTCTGGTCAGGTTTATGCTGCATGATTTCTGTCTTGATTTTACAATCCTGCAGATGTGTAAATGAAACTGTATTGAAAAACATCTGGATTTGATGGATGTCAGACACTTGAAAGTGGAAATGGAGCCTATGATGGCAGGCTTATACCCCCACCAGTAAACAAGTATGTTGCTTGCAAGCCTGTTCACACAACGTCAAAGTCATCTCTATATCTTTTTATTTATTTCTCCAAAACAAACACACAGTTGTAGATAACAAACAAGAAAGTCTGACAAGGAAAAACTTGTCAAGAATGAACTTTCACACTCAACAGTAAAAAACAAACACAGTTGAACACAGTTGTGGTCAGTTTACTGCAACAGACAAAGTGTAGGACCGTGCTTTAATGAAGAGATCAGTCTGATCCAAAAATCTGTAATCACGCCTGCAGTACATCTCCATCATAGCTCCAATCTATAATTTGGCCATTTTAAGTAATGAATACAGTTTTTTTAATTGATTGGACATGTTGCCATCTCTCGAGACCTTGAAGCATGACGAGCATCTTGTCAAACTCACTGTGTTGTTTCCTGTTGACTGAATCTATAATACAGCCTGTGTGCTCCCAGAATATTTTATTTGAGAGATAATATTCATTCCAGCTGCTCATATATTAGATATTCTGTGATTATCTTTAAGTACATCTTGCACATATATAACATGATCTCACTTTCCTTCAACTCCAGCTGGTTTTGGGGAAAACTCTGATAGTGATCGAAATTTCAAGCCAAAACTGGAAACCAAGGGTTATCTGAAGTCTGTTTCATTTTCCTGTAGACTTTAATTTTCTTTTAATGTTCTAAACTGACACAGAGCAGCCCTTTATATAGGTACAGTATGTGTCATTCACGTTATATACAGTATTAATACATTACTGCAGCCAATTTCAAGTGGTAAAGTAGACCCAGACATGATGTCAAAGCCATTTGTGAGTCTCTTCAATAAAACATACAAGAGGGACACCGGTGTGTCTTGAGCCAGATGCCCCCCGCTGACCCCACACATGAAGCCCGGACTCCCTGAGGCCTCGCCGGCTATTTCAAAGCCTTGTCTGAGTCTGACGGCTTTCCCCTGGAGATCACACTGGGATTCCACAAATCTCACCCATGCGTTGTCGAGTTCCACTCAGTGTTTTATAGCGGGACCGAGCCCGATCCTGTTATGTGCATACAAAATCCAAGTTTG
Organism: Sciaenops ocellatus; assembly: GCA_033000465.1. NCBI lineage: Eukaryota > Metazoa > Chordata > Actinopteri > Sciaenidae > Sciaenops > Sciaenops ocellatus. The sequence continues at coordinate 4,207,020 of CP136884.1, read as the reverse complement.
TTCACTATACCATGGCAACTCCTCTCTGATCTTGTTATCCTACACTGCGTCATATGTGTGACTTCAGACAAACCTGCATTTAACTCCAAGGAGCCGCGCTGTCACAGCCAGGACTATTTTTATATATGAAATATAAGGCAGCTGGTCCACGGTATAGTCGATTAAGTAAAAAATGTAGGCCTACGAGCAAGTTTTGACATGTCCTTCCACTGACCCAGCTTTGAACACTCTGAATGCGAGTCCTATCTATTGTTTTACCTCATCTCTCATCTCTAGTCGAAAGCCGGCCGACTCCCCTGGCAATGGTCTTATCTGTGATCAGAGCGATCTGTTTATCACAGCACCGACCACCACTTCACCCCAGGCTCCCGACAGCTCCTCATTAGGACCTTTATACTGGCTGCTGGGAGGGGTCCAGACTGCTGATCAGCTCATTGTGCTCCAACAACGCTGAGTGAGTCCATTCAAACATATAGCATGTAACATTTTATCCCAAACAACATCCGCATTCCCTTCACTCTTTGAACTCAGACGTCCTCTGGAGGTGCCATGTTGGGCCAAATTTACGATGTCTTCTAAAGGGGCCGCTTCAAATAAAGGGAGGGGTGTCGAGAGACACGAGATTGGTCTCAAGTTGTAAAGTCACTTTGTCTTCTGCCATTTGTTGTTGCAGGGTCATGCTCCTTCCAAAAGGTGAATATATATTAAAATGACTGAGGATGAATTATTTCTTTACCACATGTGAATTCAAAGACACGATCTTTATTCCTTCAGGGACTCGGGCTCAGTTAGGATCAAACGGGTAATTAAAAATAAGCCTGTATTTGAAGGAGATCTGTGCTTTTGTTGAGATAGCCTGTGGCCTTGTGTCATGCATGGGTTGCAGGACACTGACAGACAGCAGCGTGACGGATGATGTGAGCGTGAGACTCTTGTTTAGCCAAGGTTACGGCCTTACATTTAAGAGGTACATGCAAGATCCTTAAAACACAGCAGCTAACATTTACCCTGGAGGCCAACAACATGGCTCCAAGGGAAATCTGAGTGCAGCAGCGCATACTACATACCATATATATACCAATATGAGAGGACAAACAGACCAAAGCTTACCTTACTTTTTGGTCTGATATAAACCTTATGTGAGTTCAGAGAATGTGTAGGTATGCAGGTATGTGGACATTTTTACACACAAAGTCATGCTTCACATTCACCTACTTCTTTAATAGTTCAACATGGGAAATGCTTTAATTTACTTTCATGGAGCAAATTAGACAAGAAGATAGACACACATAGAAGACAGACACTCATGTCTGTGTGTTATGAACTGATTAGCCTAGCTTAGTATAAAGACTGAAAACAAGGGGAAAGAGTTAGCCTGTTTTTGTCAAAAGTAAAAAAAAAAAATAAACACTACCAGCACCTCTAAAGTTTACTATTATTAATATATAATATATTATATTTTTGAACTTTGGACAGAGTCAGGCCAGCTGTTTTCCAGTAATCTGGCCTTTTTTGAGTGGTATCTATCTTTTTTCCCAAGAAAGTGAAAATCTTTTGCAAAATATCCAACTATATAGCCACTGAGCTGTTTCTGTGTAGGGCTGAAACTAATGGTTGTTTTCATTATCGATTCATCTGACGATTGTTTTCTACATTAATTGATTGGTCTATAAAACATGAAAAATGTTCATCCCAATTTCCAAAGTCCAAGGTGTTCTTTTGGGTGTATCTTTGGGTCCAAAACCCAAAGATATGCAGTTTAATATGATATGAAACTGAGAACAGCAGGAAATCTCTATACTCATGAGACTGACAGCATTTTCTGCATTTTGTTTGCATGAAAAATTACTTTAAACAATCAATTCTAAAAATAAAAAACTATAAAACTACATATACATTATATTAATTAATTGTTATAGACTGCTGGGGAACAGAGTTTACAGAGATGGTTTGCCTTTTCCAGGGTATTACTAGGAAATGGCATTGACATGAGTTCTCTCATAGCCCCCCTTTGTTGGTTTGTCTTGCACTAATAAAATAACATTATTAGCCAGAACAGGTCAAATAAAACTCTCCATCTTTACCTGTTGATTTCTGTGGGATGGCCCTGCCAGCAGATCTCCTCCGGACTCTCCAGCAGGGGAAACTTTTCGTACCTCCCCCTCCGCCTGCCTGCCTGTTGCCTGCCCGCTCCCAGCAGCGCTGCGATGGTCAAAAGGTTCACACTTGAGGCGCTCGGAGGACCGACAGCCGGTGGCTCTGCAGCCCATCAGTCCGTACATGACGAGGTAACTCAAAGCGCTGTCCACAAGCTGCTTCACTCGTTAAACCGTCAAAAGTGTCCGCAGCTTTTGCTTTTTTTTCTTCTTCTTCTTCTTATTTTCGCCTGCTGCAAACATAACTCACAGTTTGATCCTGGGATGTTGTGGTAAGAACGCAATGCGGATTACTTCTTTAAAACTTTACTTTTATTGGAGAATTCATTGCACGTACTTTTGAATGCATGTATGCAATCAGTGGTTGAGTTGGATACTTTTTGCAGTTATCAGGTGGACAGAGGTGACAACTTGTAGCTCAGTTTGTGTATGAGACTAAAGAAAAGTCTCCATTTAGTATTTTTGTCTGCTCTCTGGTTGCAATCAGTTACTTAAAGACTGAATATTTTATATTTCTTATGGTATACAGGTGCGACAAACAGCATGGAAACTTCAACAGACTCACTAAATCTTTTTGTCTTGTCACTACAACACATGAGCACGCATTTAAAGTGATTTTAACATAGTTCATTGTATCTTCTATATAACAATTAATATTAGTATTATCTTTTCTGCCATGCAAAGGTGCAGCTCTCTTCCACTTCTTCATAAGTGAAGCTTTAAAAGATTCCTCTCATTTTCATCCATGCTGACAGAGCTGCATGACATCAGGGATTGTTTAGAGATCAGCTGAGTGTGTGTGCTGTAGAGAGAGGGAGAGAAAACAGAAGGAATCCCCCCCCCATCCCTCACGACTCTGGGAAACACCAGGCTGCAAAGACTACTTGCACTCTTTCACAGCACTTGCCTTGCCAACTTTTATTATGTCTGGTACAGTATGGCCGCATGTCACGTCCACTGACAGTGCTGCTGTGATGCTCACCGCTCAGGCAAGAAATAAGCTCAGTTTAGTGTCAGAGGGCCTTTGGTGGGACGGGCCGGGGCTAGTTATCCCCCCGGGGAGGCTGTCACAGCAGCTTCATCTCTGAAAGTTTAGAGCAAGAAAATGCCAATTATTCAACTTTTCTTTCTCTGCTTCATACAATGAATTTTGTGGTTCAGACTGCTTGGCTTTGATACAGTAGAATATCAAACCCAGCCTTTTTTATTAGAACGGTCTGTGAAGCTGCAGAACAAAAAGTTTCATGGTGGAGCTTGTGAAGGCTTTTGTAACCAAACACAATTGTTTTACATTTATTGTTTTCCATGCCAAGGAAGTTCAGTTTGCTGGTTTGAGAACCTGAAACACGAGAAGACAGATAACATATGAAATGCTTTCAAACAAGAGTTATTAGTCCACATATAGAGGGAGCTGCACTCTCACTGTGTCTCTAAAGGCAAGGTGTCACCTTGTTGACGTGTTTGTATTCTTTTGTATTACATAAGGCATGGCAAAGGTAACAAAAGCAGTTTTTAATAAAATACACATCTGAGTAAAACCTGTTAACTATTCCCGAGCTTCCCAAGGTCAGTCTCTCGATCCCTCTTTAAAACTGCAGCTCCTGACTGAGATCACAGATGGCCATATGAATAACTGTCCTTATTTAGAGCAGATTTACAGACTTCTGACAGCACCATTTGTGGCAAAACGGTGTTAAATTCAGCACTTCATAGATACTCCATGAATATCAGGCCAGGAATAGAGCCGTTTCAGTTTGATATTTGATAGGGGGGTACAGGCTATAAGAAAATATGCTTAGTGGATTCTTTGATATATTTGATTTGTCCAAAAACATGTTTGCAAAGAAAATAACTTTAGTTTTGGGGATTTTTGCAAATTCAGAACAGCACAGTGTGATGCCGAAGGTATTTGTCTCAAACATGAAGCTTTACTTCTTTTGTTGATTCACTGAAATGAACAGCTGACTGCTGTTACTGACTGGAGCTGTGTGAAACTAGTCACCGAAACTGCAACTCTTATTAAACACATCATTTAGAACAAGAATCATTGGTCAAAGACTTTGCACTTTGGTCCCTAAATTGCTAATTACTTAAGAGAATGTTATTTCCATGAAGTGTAATCAATTTCCAACACAGTCTGCTTAAGCTTTATGAATCCTTGAAGTTCAGCAGATAGACTTTAGGGTTGATTGCAACACAAGACTGTTATGGCAATTTTTCCTATGGAGATAATCAGGGACGGGGTAGAAAAAAATAGACTTGGTCAGGTTCCAAGTTTCATCATGACAGACTGCATAATGATTCAGAACCCTGTACTGCAGCTGATGTTAATGGGGAGCATGTAGCCTTAATGTTAGGACAACTATGAGGCTGTAAAAGTTGTACTCTCGTGAGATCAGCAATGAAGCCAGATGTCGGTCTGCTTTCATTCTGAGAAATAAGCCCCTGTCTGCCTGTCTGTCTCTTTCTTGCAGAGTAGAGTTGGTTCACATGGTCAGAATGTGCCAGAATCCTTGAAGACACACTAAAGGACGATACCTGATCTCCTTTGATTGTTGTACATACACCTGACACCATGGCTCGCCTTGTGATAGCTGAAGAAACACTGCTGAGGTATACTCTTCTCTTTCTTTACCTGAGTGTCTGCTTGTGCCAGCGTGACTGCACCGGTGTGGACTGTCCCCAGCTTCACAACTGTATCGAAGAAGTGCTGGAGAGTGGCGCCTGTTGTGCTTCATGCCTGCACAAAGGATGCACATGCGAGGGTTACCAATATTACGATTGCATCAATGCCGGATTCAAGAATGGCAAGGTGCCCGAGGGAGACTCTTATTTTGTTGACTATGGCAGCACGGAGTGCTCCTGCCCCGCAGGAGGGGGCCGGATCAGCTGCCACTTCATCAGCTGTCCTGATATTCCAGCAAACTGCATCGAGGTTTCAGAGCCTGCAGACGGTTGCATGCAGTGTGAACGTGTAGGATGCGTTCATGATGGGCAAAAGTATGACGCCGGACACTCCTTCCACATTGACTCCTGCCGGGTCTGTCACTGCCCAAACGAAGGGGGGAAGCTCATGTGCTATCCTGTACCAAACTGTGATCCACACAATGTCCAGAAAGCAATGGTAGCTGCACCAACAGAGGAGAACAGCAGGGCCAACAGTTACCCCTACAGATTTGACCAACAAGGGCACAAAGACCAATCCACACCATATCACCATCCTCCTAATGGGAATCTTCCTCTCTTCAAATTGCCTTTGGACAAAGAGGAGTCAGAAGATTATGATTATGGTCCTACAGACTTTCCAGAGACTTACCCTCAATCTCTGGTCTTCCCCACCCAGTCCTCCTCATTCAACAAGGTTATCTCTGTATCCCGCGGCTCTGACAGACCTGACAGAACGTCTGCCCTACAGAGCTTTGGCAGACAAAGCAAGCTGGAGCTGAGAGAGCGATATGGAGTTCATGACCATCCTGCAGACAGAGAGGAAGTGACAGAAAATCCCCTGAGACAAGAGCAGAGTACTGTCAGGCTACATATGCACAAGGACACCACTACTTCTTGGCAGCCCTCACAGGGTCTAACAGATGCGCAAAGTGTCACATTCAGTGATCTTACTACACAGACAGATTTTGAGAATCCATTGCATTCACTCAGAAGTTCAGATAGTGTCATATTTCCACTAAACGAAGGATTAGGGAATGAAAAAATCCCTCCACATCCGCATATGATTTCAGAGAGTGCAGTTCATCATGAGAGAGGCTCGGAGTCTAAGACACATCACCGAAATGCATCAAATAATGTGACACCCAGAGGTTCAGTGAATCAGATAAATGTTAGTCATCCAGCGAGAGGTACAGACAGTCAAACCAATCAGCAGAGACGATCAGATAGGGTGAACTTTCCACTGTACATGATGAGAAGCCCAGAGAGTCCAATTCATCCCCAGACAAGTCCACATGATCTGAAAGAATTACCGGAGATGGTCGCACCGGAAAGTGAGGAAGGGATGGATGAAGAGATGGTAGAGGAGGAGGAAGAAGAAATAGTAACATTTCATAGTGTCACTGGGCCTGAAGGAGAGGATGTGCCTTACAAAATAAAGTCAGCACAACAGGAGAGAGGCCACGAGGGGTCAGAGAGCAGCGATCCAACCAGCAGCTACGAAAAGACCACACCCGAGCCCAGCACCAGTTCCCCCAAGAGGCCTGAGTACCTGACAACCCCCATGGTCCATGTCATTACCACCACCACCACTCAGCCACCAGTAAGGCTCATGCTGGATGAGATGGAGCCCACCACAAAGCCAGGTCAGAAGGTGGTTAACCTTCACACTGAAGACCAGGAAGAGGTGAAGGAAGAGGTGACAGAGAAACAGGAGGAGAGGAAAGAACACCCCGTTTTACTCGTCCAACCTGACGAAGGTAAGTCAAAAAATACCTTCACAGCACAGAACGTTCTCTGAAATGTTGTTCAATATATTTTTTGTTTTGGAAGACGGTGATTACTATTTCAGAATGTAATCTGTATCAGTTACCAACATGAACTGACTAAGAATTAGTTCCCATTGTCAATATGTGTGTAAACAAAAATGATAAAAAACAGAAATTTGGGGGAAAAAATCTGAATCTAAACTATAACAATATCATTTGGATACAGTGTCATCATTACATCGTTTTTCACCAACCAGCAGTGACAAGTTGCATTTTTACTGTAAAATGCTCAGTATAATAAAAATCTAAAAAAATATATCAGGGATCGTTGTTTATGTTAAAAATTAATATTGTTATTGTTTCTTAAAGCAACAGTTTGGAGTGCCGTTAACTTTTTTGCCAACAACTAAGCTGGCCTTCATCTTCACAACTACTTCTACTGAGAATACTAAGCAAGCCCCACAGTGTGAAGTAGTGCCGTAAAGTATTACGCACTTCTTGATGGGAATCATACCCACACAACCCAAGTTACATAAACAGAAACAGGTGTGGGAATGAAAGAGGCACCATTCTCCCTATCCCTACTTTAGTTCTTTGACTTTTCTACTTTTTATTTTACTTTTATGTTTGGATGTTCTCCCATTACAACATAAACTGTTGTTGTGGCTTTGATATTGGGATCTAAAAAAGGTGAAACCCTTGAGACCCTTGATGCACATCACCCACCGCTCACTTTATCACTGTAGTGGCACCACCATCTGTGGTGGGAAGCAGCAATGAAACGGCATGATATATCAGAGTTACTGCCACTTCATTATGTATGTAAGTATGTCGTGTCACCTCCTCTTGGATGTATTTCCATAAAAGTAGATTGTGAACATTTTAATGAAAAACGTAAGTGCACAGAGTGCTGGATAGCTGGAAGTTAATTAAAGTTGAGAGATTGAACTAAAACAGTATGTTTTTGTGGCCTTCTGGAGCACTTCATAAATCTTAATTATAATACTTAAGTTCTGAGAATTATTCCTGCAGTCCAGCATTTAGCGCCCCACTTTGAATCCAATATAAATCATTTCAAACTTAGTCTTCCTAATGTTTAGCTACACAACATTGTCCTCATAGAACAATGCTCCCTTTCTCTGTCCTGTTCCAAATACCAAGCCAAGCCATATGTCATGAGCGTATAGAAGGAGTGGAGACACTCACCGGTCCCCAGGTATCTGAACAGGAACATAAATAGTGAGCCCAGGTTCTGTCTGGAGCACGGAGTCAAACACTTCTCCTGTGGTGAACATCCCCTCACAGCAGTCTCATACCAGTCACCACCATCCCTCACCCAGAACACAAGGCCTCGCCACTGTTTTACTGCATGTTGCCTCAGCTCTCCCACAGGAGACAGACATGGGAGCCTGAGAATCAGGATTTGGTAATAAATTCTGCCTGGCCTTCAGACGCTTTTATTTCAGAGGTGTGTCTTCGATTTAAAGTTTTCAGTTGAGCGATTTAGAAACGATATATTAGTATATTTTTAGTATCCCAATGCTTCACGTGTTCATCAAACAGAGTGGGAGGTACTGTGCCTCTTGGATTTTCTGTTGTCTTTTCAGTCATACATGCTCATGGCAAATATATATCTCTTCTGTTTACTGCAAAGAAAGTGAAACACATCTGGTCCTGTACATTTTCCTTACAACAGTAAATATAAAAGCTCTCATGAACTGGCTATAGATTGAAACACAGACTGTTATATACATTTATTTAGTTGAAAATGTCATACAATACTATTAAAACATTTTGTCCAAATAGTTTAGCAGGTCAGTTCACTTTATGTGGGATAGCTGAGTTATTTGATCCGCCGATTCATATGAAATGCTTTTTAAAAGGTGTGTGCAGCACGAGGCTGTAACAGATCCAGATGTTGGTGCCCTGGAGGAATGACAGAGTTAGACTACATGCTGTAGACTAATACAGGGATTGAGCACATTAACAGAAATACCTGTAGAGCATAATGTAATGTGATACAATAATCATTCAATAAACACTGCCTATATAAATATATTGGATGCATTCATTCAGGTTTCCAGCTCTAGTTTTAGGAACAGAATATTAAAGGCACTTTAGTAGTGGAAAATCAACAGAAAATATCATGGTTCTCATAATCCATTCATTGTTTCAGTTATTCATTCAGTAAAATATGTTGTAGTGTATTAATGTAAAGATTTGCTGCTTTTCTCCTTCACCTCAAGTGATACTACCATTTTCATTATCTATTTAATTTGATGATTATTGTGTTATTGATAATTGTTTTGTCTATAAAATGTCAGAAAACAGCAATAAAAACCTATTAAAGGGTATAACATAACATAAATAATAATTTCACAGAGCCCAAGGCCTTTAAATAGTTTGTTTTGTTCAACCAACACAACGGAAAGCAGCATATCCTCATTCACAAGGGAGTTTGTAATTTTGTTCGAAAAACTACGATGTGATTATTATTATTATTGAGTTTAATTATCAAAATAGTTAGCAGATAGTTAGCAATAGTAATAGCAGATTATTTTCCTGTCAATCGACAAATCAAATAATCGACTACTTGTTCCAGCTCTCTTTCTGACCGTGCATTATAAAAATTTGGTCACTAACTGAATAAATGATAAGCTCCTCAGCAGCACAACATTTAAACCATGTCCGTGCTTCCATAAATTTAGTTCAATACAACTTGTTGAAGTCTGAAGAGTTACCTTTCAGAAGAGACTATGAGTATAATCTAAGAGTTCAACAATACAAACATGACTACTGGGCGTCCTGCTCAAAAGGATTGATTTATTCGTAATGAAAATATTGTTAATTGCAGCTCCATAATGAAGCCTAACACAGCACCTCATAATGTACAGTCTTCACAGAGCACAGAGTTGTATCGACTTTGTAAGCTTCATAAACATAGGACTCACTGAAGGACTGTTGGTCTATTGTATTGTACTGTATTGTTGCTTCACTGGCATCATGTGAAACATACTGTACACTCAACACATTTAATGAAGTGCTCTTTAAATAGAGCCTGTGGATGATGAAATGACCCAGCTCTTCATCTATTAGGTGGCTAGTCTTAATCAATTAATCTTTTGAGATAATGTAATTACATAATCACTTGTGCCAACCACATTTGATTTATTCTCAGTCCATTTGCACATTGATTCATGGTAATAAGGAGGGACTGGCTGCTGGATCACGACCTGAACCCAGAGTTTCTTCTTCAAAAATGACACATTGCTCTGTTCTCTGTAGCATTATGCAGGAGGATAAGCTGAGGAGGAGTTATCTGCCGGGGTGGCAGGGTGCTCTTATTCCAGATAAACTGCTTCCTCCAGATAGAAACGCCCGTCCGAAGACAGGTGTCTTCTCACAATCTTATAGTAGAGATAGAAGGGAGGGCCCGGGCGTGGGCCTCTCTCCAGGCTGCTGATAATAAAGTTTATCATCTCAGGATAGCTCCAGCAAAGCACGAGGGATTTGGCAACTCTTTAACATCTGACACGCAGGGCCCGACTTTCTTTTTGTAAAATTGTGGTAATCTTTTTTAGATGAAAAGCAAAGTTTGTCCTGCATGTTATCCGCTGGAAATAAATCTGGTTATGTTTTGGCATTTGTGACTCTTTCAGATGTTTTTTCTAAAGGTCACACTAAAATGAAAAAATTACTTTTTTGACTTTTTACCTGAGTGCACAGGTTCTCAAACTATGGTCTGTGTACTTCTTGGGATACACGGCCTCCCTCTAGTGGTACGTGGTTAAAAAAAATCAATTAATACAAGCATGCATGATTAGATATGAGCTAAAATGTGATGGCAACATAGAATGCAGAGGTGAAATGAATGAAAAAATGAAAGCTTAATAGGGCCACTCTACGACACTTTAACATCGATCAGAATAGTTGTACTACTGATGATACTACCTAATATTTTCTGAGGTGGGACACAGTGTAAACATTTGAAACACTACCCTAGTGTATTATATCATGTGTGTGTTATTATTTTAACAAATCATTTGTAGTGACATCGAAACACATGAGAAGTCTTTACTTCAATGAAACTGTGAATCACTTTGAGAGTACGTATATTGCAGCTGAATAAAGTGTGAGGTTAGTGTGAAACTAACTAGTTGCAACACAGCAGCGAGTGTTGACTTTACACTGAAACATACAATCAGACTTATGTTCAGCCGGCGTTAACAGGCTGCAGGGTTCAGTTCCCAACTCTGTGCAGGGTTCACACGTGTCCTGCAAAACCTGGAAAACAGTTAACCAATTTAACAGTTAAAGAAAACACATGGAAAATGGGAAAATCATTAACTGGAAAATTATTTCAACATCCTGTTTTCCTCTAGCTGAGAATAAACTACCAGGCTGTCTATCAAACCTCCCTAAAACTTTCGAGGTTAGTATACCAAAGTCTGGTGTGATAAACTGTTAAGAGACTGTGGCAGTTAATGGAAACTCGTTAACCCGTTAAAAGAAATCCCTGGTTAGTGCAGTAAGTAATACTCAACCTTTGTGTGATCTGTTTAGTAAACAGAGATTTTTTACAGTGCAGTTCTTCACCTGTCTGCCTACTGTCAGTTCCATAACTGACGCTCAGCCAGTCAGACATCCTAAACAGTCTGTCAGGCTGATAGAGGGGCCGGTCAGTCAAACGAGAATGATTTATCTGTCAGGTAGCTGCTTCATACTCTCTGTCCCTGGACCCAGGTGAGTCAGTCCTGAATTGGCTTTTCAAAGGTTACTGTCATGATAAATCAGGTAAAATGACACCAGCTGCCTGACACGTGCATCTGGCTTAAATATCCATCTGCTGCATCTCCCTGCTTTGGACTTTTGGATACTTTTTGACATTTTTGATCTTCCCTCAGACTTTATCCAAAAAAAGTTGACTTTTTGTGTCACTTATTTCATTTCTGCATTTATTTGAATAATTGAAGGGACATTATTTAATTTCATACTTGTCTTTATCTGTCTGGCACATCAAATACATAAAGTTGCCAATTTGGCACGGCAAATAATTTTAACAATAATAAATAACTGGGGCAGATTTACCTCAAAACTCATAATGATTTTTGATACCATGGATCCTTGATTTTAGACAATTGGTATTCAGAAGCAGGCTGTTCGTTGTTCAGTTATTTTGGATGAAATGACGGCCGCTAACAGATTTTTACCAGCTCTAGCTAGCTAAAAACCATTAGCTTGATAAGTTAGTTAAACACACTGAGAACATGAGAACCTTAAATGTCTTAACATGCACTTGATAGCTACATACTTGAATAAATGCTAAAAGACAATGGCCCTTTCAGACACATTGTGACAACAGCAGCACTGCACTCATTATCTTCAATCGCTTGTGCCTCGCACAGTGTTTTTTCACTGCGTGTAGCTGTGCACAGCTTGCAGCACAGCAAACAGCTGTTCCAAATACCAAGCCAACTTTAACAGCCCAAGTCTTAGAATTATAGAACCACAAAACTAACTGTAATGGAGATAGAGAGGGTGGAAGACACTTAGAAATCTGATATACTAAGAAAATATCTATATATTTATATCCATTTGAATATTCAGTCTAAACTGGCAATTCAGAGTTGACTTTGAAATGTCAGATTCAGGTACAGCCCCAGTTGCAGCCGGTTAACTTCTCCAAATCCAGTCCTGCTAACTTTACCCTAAATTCTACAGAACTTCTTCCCACACATTGGGTGAATTCTACACAGTCCATGTGTAAGTCCTGAACGGAACCTTTTCTAACATAACCACAAAATAATGTAGTTGGAAGAGCTACATTAGCATTTCTACTTAAGTAAGTTATAGCATGCAGCATTTTGTTCTGAGTTGAAGCGGATCCTTAAACTTCTGCTGTCGTGTTTTTAGATTGGGAAAGAAACAAAAAGACCTCCAAACTGTTTGTAGAATGTGTACTGCTATTGACAGGCCTGCTGGGCCGAGTTGCGGTTGCCAAGCTTGACTGGACGTTCTCATGGGGCGGTTAGCGAACAGTCAATCAAAGCTAAGATCTAATGGAGCCATGAATTTATATCACCATAATAAATCGTGGAATAACAACACTCAGTTGTCTTTTTGGCTTGAGAAAGGAGATTTCCCAGCTTCCCTCCTTTCAGTAATGTTTTGCAGCACTGGTACTGCGGGAAATGTGTTGACACTCCAAATAGCTGGTGACTATTTGTTCCAATACACAGTGCAGCCGGTACAGTGTGTTGAAAAGCCTGAAATCTCAGCTCCCACTGAAGTAATTGTCACTGGTATCGATAAACAACACTGCCCACAGATTTATTATGGTCATCTGCTATAGAGCTGTAAAACATTAGTTATCACACCTTCAAAAATAAGATACACAACTAAGGAAATAACTGACTATAATTCTCTGTAGTAGAGGACATGTTTTTTCTTTGAGACAAGTCCCCAATGGATCCTGCGTGACTGTGAGCGATCCAGATTCAAGGTCCCCCACTATCCCCTGAGAAAAAACTGCAATCAAAATGCCAGTCACACTCCCAGGCCCTGACAGATAGGATGGTCATGGAATATGCCTTGCACAATCTGGACTTCTCATGGCTGTCCACGCTGCTACACTTGCAAAGAGACAAACAGAGTTTTCACATTATCATTTCCACACAATCTCTTTCATGAATGAGCAGGGCTCGTCCAGCAGACTCTCTCAGACCCGTGCCGAGGTAGTAGTCTGCACGTGCTCGGTGAAAGCGAGACAAAAGTTTCCATCTGTTCACCTATAATCACACCGCTTCCTCTGGGATATACAACAGCAAACACTGAGCATGTTCACTTTGGAGAAATGTGACTTTAATTTGTAACCTGGTCCGTATCCAAGGTTTATACACAAAGCTTAAAAGACACGTCTATATGTCTGGATTAGTAACAGAAATGATTTACATCTTCAAAGGAATTAACGGACAAACAGTTCAAACTGAGCAATGTGTAACATATGATGGGTGAACTGATGAGACGCTGCACCACATGTGCTGTTGGCTGAAGTGACTTTGACCGGATTTCCTGGCTTAGTGGACATTTATCTTACTTATATCTCATGTTGAAGCACTTGTCCTAAACATTAAGGGATTTAAACCACATGGAAAGTGCTGAGTCACTGCAGTGTTTACTTGTTCTGCATGTCATTGACATGCAGAGGGTCTGTCCTGAAAAGTATTTGCAAGAAGTCAAGTGCCTACTTATGGGACCTATGTCCAGTTATAAGACTGCAAGTGTGTCAACCTAGCAACTTTCTTGTTAGATTTGGCTGTTGTTAAGAACGTCTTGGACAGACTGTGCCTCTGCCATGCTCTAACTCTACTTAGCATGGTTATGTTGCCCACTTACCCAGCTCTGGTTCTGGTGACCATTCCAGCATTGCTCCCCCGTCAACATTTTCTCCAAAAAATATGATCTAGTTTTACCAAAATAAGTGAGATAGTTGGTGTGGGTGTGTGTGTGTGTGTGTGTGTGTGTGTGTGTGTGTGTGTGTGTGTGTGTGTGTGTGTGTCTGTGTGTGTGTATAAAGCGTTACATACTTCTCACGGGATCACAAAGTTACATAGTGCGGGAACAGATGTACGGGGTGTAGAGTGGGAATGACAGAGACACCATTCACCTGATTTCAAGTCAGTATAGTTTATGGTAGAAAAGTTACATTTGTTGCTTTATGTATGTTAGGAGTGAGTTCCTTCCAGTCTCTGGATCCTCAGTCTAAACAACAGGCTTCATAAAGTTTTTTGAAGTTAGTTAGTTAGTTGAGTTATTAGAGAATCATGTTTATGATGGCAGCAGGTTTAAAAATAGAAATGCTAAAGTTAGTCTGTCTTTTATGATTAGCCTGACTAATTACTACATGGTCACCTAGCAACATCGACTGACCATTTGAGTAAGCTAATTTAGTTTAATTTCGTTTTTAGCTAGTTTAGCCAAGTTAGCCACCACTTTACAGCACATGTAAAACCATGGCATGTACAGTTGAACCAGGCTGTAAACCATGATACTTTATTTATCTTGTTGCTGAACTGGGAGTATGTTAGTATAGATGAGTATGGTCCGAGGTATAAAACTACCAGTTTGTAATAAACCATTGTTTCCTTTAAGCAGTCAAGACAGCAAGTGTCATTGTTAAGACAGACTTTTAAGTGACATCATACAGTGTATGAAAATAAAGTGAAGTTTCAAAAAGTCTATTTATGAGAGTTTCATGGGCTCCTTCATCAGCTCAGCAGTGCTTCAGTTTGCTAACAGATCAGTCATGTTTGAAAGGCAGAGGGAGCAGATTCTATGTGAGTTAATCACCATAATGCTTCTCAGAGAGACACTGATTGTTTTTTTGGATCAGCTGCATGTCATCAAGACAAACACATTCTGTCTATAACTGTCCCGTCCCAGCACGGCCCTGGCACCTGGCTCAGTATGCCTCTGCTTCCAGTTTCTAATTATAAAACATTTCAGTCATCACACTAAGGTCACCCTAAAAAAAACTTGCAAAGGACAATTTTTACACGACAAAAATCAACAAACAGAGGAGAGTTAGAGTCACTGGAGCCATTTGCAGTTTATCCTTGGCTCTGTGCCTGCAGTTTAAGCCAAGGCTGGTTTTTATCACCCAAATGCTTCCCCCAACACCAGTGTTGATTAGGCGCATTCATGTTATTTATAATGACTACCTCAAAATGGCAAATTAATTAGTGTTGGAGGTTGACAGGGAGAAGAGGAAATTTGGGCCAGGCACAATAATTTAATGGTTTTCATTCAGAGGCCATTAAAGCAGTAATCTGTGACATTTATCTACAACTCAAGTCAACACGTCGGGTTAATGGAAGCTTTGTTGTTTTCTGTTCTTAACACTCACTGTGACTTAGGTCTTCTTGGAATAAGCTTCTGGTGCACAAAAGAAGGAAGTTTGATGTTTCTGAGTTATTTGGAATAATTGGTTAGTTAGCACAAGTAGCGTTAGCCACCATGGCTGAAAAGACAAGGAACAGGGCTCCTCAAAGACTTCAATGAAATGTAGTTCTCTAGTTGTCAAAGTCATCAAAAGGCAGTTTCCGTCTGTCCTCAGCTGTCTGTCTCTGTGTTTTCTGTCCTTGGTTTTTCAGCATGATAATCATGCTTCTGCAATTTCACCATATTTATATATGATGTTATTATTCCATTTATTTACTTCTGTTTTTGTGTGTTTTAAAGTGGTCGGGACTTGGCCATACAAAGATTGTAAAATGAGGAAAAGGACGACATTTTAGATAGTCCTCACTGTCTCAGTATGTTCGTTTTAATGGAGGGTTACAGGCAGATTAAGGTCTTAAGGATTCAGGTGTGGCTGATAGGACTTTGTCAGGGCCAGTGTTGATCATTCAAGCCCAGCTAAAGACAGCAATTTGATTCCACTCTATTTGACTATTTATATGCCAAAAATTACAATTCATACAGACTTTTATGGACTGGGATGAGGGAATAGTCGATTGAATAAAGTATAGTAATAGAAACTTTGTGTGTGTGTGCGTTGGAGCCAACATAGGAAACTTACTTGGACTTTAGAGGGAAACAAGCGGTGTCTGCCTGTTGAAGTGATGAATTCGAGTCAACTACTGCAATGACTTGGAATAAACGGAGCTGAAACAAACACACATCAGTTTCTTCCAGATGGTCGTGTAATCATCTCTCATTATCTGAAATGATTTCAGCACGGCGTTTTGTTCTGCATTTGTACATATTTCAGCCACTCTTTCTTTCTACAGTTTTCTTGTTTTCAGCTTCACTGTATCTACATATCTTCAGACGAATGATGGTTTTCAGTTGTATGATTATGTGCTTTTGCAGGGTGTAGGATTCTCCATGTGAGTCCATGGGATTAGGATCTTAGCTAGGTTCTGTAACTCAATGCAATCTCTTATTACTGTAAGGTTTTCTTTTATTTGTTAAGTTACATTCCCAAGGCTTATTACAAGTCTAACTATGTCTATTCACCACAAACTCTTTGTTGTGGGATGTTAGAGCATGGAACATGAAGCTGTTAGACCTGAATGTAATGTGTTGTCTGCATGGCCAATGAGTAACCAACAAGAGCCCCAGACCTCATTTAGATCCATTGTTTGTGAGCATTAGTTCTAACATCGCTGGACAAAGAGCGGTGGAAGGGATGAACTTGTTGTTGTCGTGTCCTGCTGGCTGCTGTCAATTCAAATAAATTCAAAATAAAAATATTAAATTAATATATTGTCTTAATGGACAATTATTATTTATGTCTTATATATTATATATAATATGCCAGTTGGACAGTTGATATGAGACAAATAATTACTGACATTTGTGTTTATTTTTTCTTACTTACTATATTCTGACATTTCAGTGACATTTCTGTTGATTTCCCTGTTGTATTGAAAATGAACCAAACTGCAAACCCAAAACTGCGGTATGCATTTATCTGTAAATTTCTCAATCCCCAGTACCCATAGTCTAATTTTTATAAAAATAAAAATGAATTCATTAGTGTTATCCATGAGATCCACCTACACTCACTTCAGATGTCATCTTTTCAACTTTTTACCTGTTACCACATCGACATCGCTGGGGAATACCAATCCATTCTCACAGCTCTCCACTCCACTTTTCTTTAAAGCTGGTGACCTTTAACCTGCAACAGTCTTGGACCTGTGGGAAATGATGTTTGTTAAAGGCTGCTAGAAACTGTTGCATAAGGTTGCATTTTGTATTTTAAAAAATTCAGTCATTTGCACTGTTGCAAATATGAATTGTGATGTGATGTGTTTGAAGGGTTTTCTAACATCACACCTGGAAGTTTTGCTTGTTTTTTGGTTCAATAATCTAGTTGCCGCTTCTTAGTTGCAGCGTGCTGCTGTCTTTCAGTTGTCTACTCCACATAAGCAGGTCTCCTCTCGGTAGATTGACCTTTGTCAGATCAAGTTATTGAGGTCAAATGTCAAGAGGAAAATGAAGGTAGCCAAGCTCAGCAGCAGCAGGCACAAATCAACAGGTGCTCTAATAGTGTTGTCGACAGTATTGAATTGACCGAGGCAGGTTGTCAGTAACTCGAAGGCAAACAGAGGACAGGGACACATTCCCAGTTATTTACGACAACAGAGGAAGCTCCGTCTGATTATCAGCTCCAAAATGGACGACCCTCAGGTGTCCTACGTCTGCGATCTTTCCAATCCTCCGATTTAGCGCAATCTACCAGCATCGTGAGCTTGTATTCTTCTTCTTATGTGAAAGCAGCACTACATGAGATAGATGGGAGGGTTCTGTTATTGCCTTGGACCCAAAGGGGAGTCAGTACGACCCCCTAGAGCCTCAACAGTTCTTGCATCCTGCTGTCCCTGGATAATACCACTGTTATGAAGGTCCGCTCCTCTGCGCACTCCCACCCCGATGTCAGTCTGACCTTCTGTATGACCTCAATCACCAAAACAATACTGCATTCTCTGCAGCTAAGCACTGCGTAGATGACTACTGAGGAATATGGGCCCCTGAAGATTTCACATTGCAGTATCCTGGTGTTGAACGAGCCGAAACGCTGTGCCAATGTTTATGTAGTGGTCCTGGAAAAATAACACAGATCCTAACTTGGACTGATCCCATTTGTGTCACTGTATCATACTGAATTAATTAGGCACACAGAAGAACATGTACAGTACATCCTTTACTTCCGCCGCCTCCGGTGTTTTTCCTGAATGGAATAAAGCTCAGCTCTTTGCCGACTGTCTGGATGGAAAATCAGAGGCAGCCTTTTTTTATTGTTATTCCCAACAATGGAGAGAGTGCCTCTTAAGATGTCAGCATTAAAAGCAACTGGCATAGATATCGGGAATAATGGATGATATTGATTCTCATCTTCTGCTATATTCCTTGCATATGACACCGCTTGATGGCTTTCTTTTACATATCTTAAGTGGATCTGTGAAAGCTTCCGCCTCTCAGCCTGCTATCTCCCGCTTTGTTCTCGGCTGACGTCACAGCCATTTTGCTCATGGGGCTCGTCTGCAGGAAGCAAATCATCTGAATAAAAACGGATGATGATGTAGAGTATCTGTCACTAAGGTCGTTCTCCTTATCTCTGAATGTGTTGATAAAGCTGGGTCATGAGAGTGGGGCTGCCTACTTTTGATATGACCCCAGTCATGCCGCTTTCAGTGCCGCCCGCCAGCAGCAAAATGGAGCCTGAAGTAGCTAATCATGCAAAAACTGCATTTGTTTCTGTGTTTGTAGAACTTGAGAATAAATCTAAGTCAACAAACACTTGGATCTGCTGTTGAGTGCAGAAAAATTCTCTGTTTCTGCTTTAGGAGGAGTGGAGGTGATTAGGGAAACTAATCAAGGCAACAAGCCCTCATAGTTTTGCGAGGAGAGAATGTAAAACAGGGGGATGTTGAAGCTGAAGAACCAGAGCATTGTGTTTTACTGGAATAAGAAGGAAGTGTTTTTTCTACACAATTTCATATATAACACGTCACCTTTGAAGGGTCAATTCATCCAAATTATAAAAAACTGTCTGACTTCCATGTAGCGTAGCCAAGCTGATAACCATTGTTATTTCTGCCAGCTGTAAGGTTGGGAGCCAGTAAAGGCTGCAAGTGATCAAAAGCTTGAAACGAGGCTCACGTAGTTTGTTGCAGGACACAGTTTGGCCTTTGTTCAGGCTCAAAAGCTGACATCCATAGAAAATGTTTGGTGTCATTTTGAACCGAAGCATCTGCAAATAATTCCATGCTTGATATGTCATGATCCACTTAAGTTTGACATGATACGAGATAGAATAAATACCGATTTTTGTTGACTTTACCACCATTGTGATCTGAGGGAGTGTTCTTCTTATGTGTTTCTGGCAGGCTATATTGCTGCCTCTTAGAGATCAGGAGGTTAGGTTGCACTTTGGGGTACCAGTATACCTATTTCCTAGTGTTTTTGATGAGGGAACTGTTTTATTTTGTGTTAAATGAATAATGCTTTAATTGAAAAAGTTTGGATTTATAGCCCTGTTTATTGTTTCCTTTTAAGTTTATACAGTTAGGGGATCCCAGGACACACTATTATACAATTAATCTATTCTATGTTTGGATGGATTTTCTAAAGTCTTTACATTCACCTCCATTACGGTGGCAGAAATCTTGTTCAAATCAAACTAAGCTACATTATCTGTACGATTATATACAGTATAACTACAGATAAGGGAAAAGCAGAAATGTGTTTCTTTGTGTTATAGGTGAACCAAAACTTTAAACTTTGATCTCCAAGAGCAGATGTAGTTGTACTTTACTATAATTATTGAACATTGAAAAGTGCTATCTAGTATGTATGTATCCTGTGTAATCTGATTTCATAGCGTTAGATTTTTGGTAATCCAGCCTGATCTTTAAATTTATACTACATGTGCAGAGTTACTAAACATGCAGATTTTAAAAAGGACAGTGACTAGAAGCCAATGAGGAATTTAGCATTGAATCAAGTGGGATAAATTGCAAAGTTACATTTAAGCAGATGTGGAAAGACTTTTGTATGTATATCATTATTATATGGCAGACAATGTATGAGAGTTGTAATGGAATAGTAGTAGCATGTTAGCAGTTATTGACTAGCTATATTTCCCTCAAGACTTGGTGGAGACCAATAGAGAATTAATATAGGACTTGCTTTCATAAAAATGACTCTAAATGGATGGTAATTTCTGTAACTGTTGGATGGGGAAATAAGCAACTGCTCCAAGTGACCAAAAAGGTGTTTAAGAATATGCTATATAATAGCATACTATCAACTGAAAGTAAAATTGACAAAACATTTTTGACACAGAGCTATACAAGACAAGGGTATGCTGGGTAATCATGTCGGAGAAGTCACACTTATTGAATTTTCATTTCCAAGAGTGAGAGGTGAAGATTGCAACTGCTCATGTCTGTGCATTACGTACATCTCGGGCAGGGTAGCCTAACTTGGCTTTAAAGAATGTGAGCAAATGGAAACAGCTAGCCTGGGCCCGTCCAAAGTCAAAAAAGATATGCCTACCAACATACCAACACCTCTAAGGCTGGTGAATGAATTAACACATGGAATCTCGTTTGTTTAATCCATCCACAATGGAAGTGGCGAAATGAGAATTTGTGGTTGTACTTGCTGGAACTATTTTCTGACAAACTACAGTTCACACATCTGCCTGATATTTGTGTGCAGCATCTAAGTCTACAGACTCAGAGTGGGTTGCCAGATATGGGCATGAAGGCGCCAAATTTGGCAACTTTTCTATGATGACACATTTCAGGAAGCTGTCAAACACCAAGAATTAGTTACGCCACTCAAACCACAAATCATCAACCTTACATTACGGGTTAAACAAGGTGTTAGGCAGAGCCAGGCTAGCTGTTTCCAATGCTTCCAGTTGCTTAGCTAAACTAACCATAGCCAGACTCCAGCTCTGTACTTCAGATTGATATCGATCTTCACATCACTTCACAAACTGAATAAGTGTGTTGGGGTCTGTGTAACCTCTGTTGCAGTCCTTTGCTCTGCCTGATTGGTAATCCAACCTTGTGTGTAGTCATGTCCCCCAAACAAATCTTTCTCATTTCATCTTATCTTCTTTCATTCTCATCTTCTATAAACATACGCTGGCAAATGGAAGGCACTATAACCTGTTTCAGAATATATTAGGAGCTTGAAGTTTTTTCCCTTTCACATGTCAGGGTACCTGTCCAATGGTCGCTGAAACATTCCTTTATCTTTTGGAAAAGCGTTCAAAATGGATTTATTTCACATTTTCAACATTAGGACCAAAAGTGTCCACAGTGGAGCTGCTGTACGGTTTTCAGATGTGAGAGGTGGATTTGAAAGAGAGTCTGGCATTTTGTTGCCAGGAGGGCAGCTCTTTCAAACTCTGCTTTCAAGGCCACGTCTGGTCCACAGCTCAGATCTCATCCGGACTGCTGCTTCTGGTAGATTCATACCACAATGATCCTGCCTGATGCTGGCAGTATTGAGCATAACGAAGTCTGACAGACAGAGGATGTCCCGGAATATAAAGGAAATGAGCCATGACTCACTTTTGGTGTGAATAAGTTTATGAACTGTGAGCACATTGGCAAAGTAGCAAATTATTTCCGCACTTTTAAAGTTAAATCAGATGAAGACCTTATTAATTAACCCAGCATGCTTATCAAAAAGTGAAGTAAAGTTTCCAAAATTTGAGCACTGACTTGGATTTTGTGCTGGAGCCGCCCTGCTGTCTCATATTTAGAGGAAAACAGCAGCAGACATTTCTCACGAGGCAGCTGGAGCTGGGCCCAGGGTGCCTCGGTGGACAGGCTGCTGTTGATGGGTGTCTGGGCCTGATAGATTGCCAGACATGAAAAGGGCTGACTGGTGGTGGGAGGCCGGATGGGCACGCTGGGCATTGCAGGAGATTAGCATTTCTAGGCAAAGAGGAATAACTGTTGAGAGCAAAAACAAGCCACTGGCTCTGTTGTTTCATAAACAAGAGGCAAAGGGTGAGAGAAAAATACTGTATTTCTGACTTTGCCCCCGAGGAAGGCAGAGTGTGAGACAAAGAGAAGGCAGCGCTGTACTGTACAGGCCTCTTTTTCTATTTCAGTGAAACAATATATTTCAGGGGCAGCCTTGACTGTTAGGACAGTCCTTCCAAGCCTACAGTCCATTATATTTCCATCTGCTTTACAGATGAGACCCCGGGGGCCTGAGTGAGAAGAAAGGCAGAGGAGAAATGGAGATGATCGTTGCATATAGCAGTCATGTTAGAATCTCATATGGATTTGTCAAATTCAACAATCCTTGGACTGACCATAAAGGACCAATGTGTAGAATTCATGGCATCCAGAGGTGTAGTTCCTGATTGACCCCCTCATGTCGCCCAGTCCTTCCTAGTGTGAACACTTCCTAGTGCGCAAAAGCCTCTATGTAGAGTGAGTGTTCAGTTTGTCTGATCTGGTCTACTGTAGAAACATGGTGGTTCAACATGGTGAACTCCATGGAAGACGACTTGCAGCGTCTGTAGATATAAGGCTTAGTCTAACATCTGAATTTCACTGAAAACATGCTCTGGCTGTGCAAGCTGGCTGGAAGTCAGACACAGGAACAGCATGGAGAACTTTCAAAATAAAACACCATGTGCAGACGCCCAGACAAAGGAGAAACTCCTCCCGGTAAAATGCTCCACTTATGGGGTGCAAAGCTGCTTGGAGAACGGACCAAAACAGCTGTGACTTCACAGTCGTGTCCATGGAATTTCGGGGTAAGGTAACAAGAGTGATTACACGTGAATGAAAACATAGTTCTGCATATTGTATGCCATTTCTGCCATCTGACACAATAAACCTTTTAAAAAAGTGTGATTTAAACAGGTGAGTTGGTGAAGTTCCACCTGAGACAACACTGCGCTGATTGACTGGCTGCTTGTAAAGGAAGCTTCTATAGCAACACTAAACGCTATCTTTATGTAAAAATACACCTGTCTTTCCCCGGCCCGTCTGCCAAATTGAAATTATTACAGTGGGTGTGATCTCCGGCTGGAAACGTTTTCCTCTCACAGGAAACTGCAAATTAAAACTTAGTGAGTGAAAAAAACACTATGTGTGAACATTTAGAGACAGCTGAACATAGCAGCTTTTTGTAGACTTCATTTTATACATGCTGTTCCAGCTCCAGGCTAATGGAGTGCATTGGCTACACCTTCTCCTCCTGGACATTTCATACCATTTCACTTGCAACACATGACATGAGTCATGAAGAGAGAGAAATGTATTAAAGCCCATATAAACATGTTTCAAATCTTAAGTATTTTTGTTACACATTAAATAATCATGACTAAATAAGCAACAGTCAAAGTTAAAAATAAGAAGGAACCTCCTTAGATATTATTTAATGAGTTTAACTCAAAAAAGCAGCTAGTCTACTTAATCAGGACTCTCAGGGTGTGGTGTGGTTTGATGAGATCAGATTTAGTGGCCTGCCAACATGCAAACAACCAGATGAAATAATATTCCAGCTGCTGCTGGTAATAAGAGCCACTGAATAGACAAAAAGAGTAACGTTATACCAAATATATTTTATCTATACACACAGCGGTGACTTCACCACTTCAGTATCAATATGATCATTATCAGGGAGGAGGCAGCGTCACAGCTTTCTAACAGTGTTGATGTTTTAGAATCAGGGTGCACATAGACACACAATGTGCTGCCAACTGGAATACTAAGTTACCAGGAACGCTTTAAAGCTCTACTGTCGATTCACCAAGATGATTGGTTGAGCCTGCTGCTGTCATCCTGCTTGACATCCACTATGAATACTGTTATTACTGATAATATTAGTCACATCTCCATTAAAGTTTACAGTTATAGTTATCATTATTATTATTGCTGCTGTGCATCTGTGTGTGTCTGTCTATTTATCTAACTCAGCTGATGGCAGCAGATCATCCCGGTTCTGCTCGAGATTTCTGCCTGTTAATGGATGCTTTTCCTTGCCACTCGCCAAGTGCTTGCTCATGGTGTGAATTGTTGGGTCTCTGTATGGTCTAGACCTGCTCTTTATAGAAAGTGTGCATTTGGCGCTATATTTATAAAATTTAATTGAAATAAACTCGAACCTTTTACAAGTTAGTTCTAAGTAAGCATAGCTTATCTTACTTTTCTTGCTTCATTTTAGCAGCCTCGTTGTCAGAACACGAAATCTGTCCACTGGGAACTCTCCTGGCTCGTGCTCAGTGTTGTCAGACCAAGTAGGGAAAAAGTAGCCCAATCAGATCCCAGAAGCCACCCAGACATCATAAAATTATCCCATATTTTCATTCAGGAAAGTATCCATATAGGGGTTTTCAACTTTGACAAGTACTTTATCACAGAGTTATGACAGAATAATAATTGGAAAAGGAAACAAGTTTCAACTGAGTTGTAATAAACTGAAATGACATTTAGTTTTGATGGCCCCCATCAGTCAGTGCGTATCGAGCTGAGCTACTGAACTCTGTCAAGCTCAATCATACTTCTGAGATGAGAGGAACGGCAGATTTATTGGGATATAGCCTGACTTTACGTCGGTGGAAACCACCTGAATGGTACAAAATAAATAAAAAACAGCCCAGCTGGACAGAAAAAACACAGAATCATGCAACAATGCTGGCGCTGCCAATATCTGTAACAGGGGCTGAGCACAAAGACGGGGCAGGGGAGGGGCTCTTGTTTTCCGCTCTATTAGCCAAGCTTTTCATTTAAAACACATAATGTTCCTATGAAGATCTGGGTTTAGGACAACAAATCACATGTGATGAACAGCAAAGACTCAGGCCAGCCCAGACAAAAAAACAACAAGAACATGCAGGATATAGAGCATTAAAGATGATGGGACATGCATAGCTTACATATCTTCACACATCTCACAAGAATTGAAGATTTTCCTGACATCTCGAGAACTCATTCCACTGTGATCAAAGGTCACAATACTTTGAAATTAAACTCTGTATTGCACTGACTTGCAATCTAATATGGCAGTGAATACTGAGGAATATTCCTGCCAATCTGCTGCATTATATGCGGTGATTATTTTGACAGCCTCCTCATATTGTTGTCATATTGTGAAGCAGTAAGTCAGTTCCACTCTGCCTGGTTTATTTGTTTAGGAAACATGTTGATGGATGACCATCACTGTGTGTCTCAAGGCGGGAAAAGCTTGTGACTGTGCCAGAGCACTGGGAGCTGAGGCAGTTAGCATCCTCGCATTGTTCTAAGCCATTACCCGCTCTGGCCCGCTCGTATTATTACATCGTAAAAACGACACTCCCTGAATGCCTTGAGTGGCTCGTCGGTCCATTCATACTGGCTGCACAAATAAACACGTCGAAACAGAAAGCACTCAGAGGCAGGAAAGATAGAATCCATCATGTTTTTACATCTGTGAAGGTTCAACAGGAACAAACTGTTTTTTTCTTCTCAAAGTGGTGGAGGTTGTGGTGTTTTGTCTTGGTCCAGCTGTTTGCCAGGGTTTTAAGAACATGCAATTCAACTTCGTCTAAAGCTTCACCTCTCAGCTGTTACTTCTCTGCCTTTTGGCAAAATGGACTTTTAACAGTCTATGAATACATCAGGTTTTATTTTACATTTAGCAATGCAGATTTTTTGTGCAGTATTAAAAGTTAATTTCAGCCAGAATGTACCTCTTGAAGTGTGAAAAATCCAGTGTATTTTTATTCTTCACTATAGGACACAAACAATGCGGTGCAGATATGAGAAGTATGGAAGCTGCACCAAAGAATATTCGTACGTTAACAATGGATCAAGTGTGGGGTGTCGTTTAGCTCAGTCGGTAGAGCATCCGCCCCATGTACAAAGGCTCAGTCCTTGCTGTGGCAGCCCAGGGTTCGAATCCAACCTGTGGCTCTTTCCCGCATGTCATTCCCCATCTCTCTCTCTCCCCACATTCCTGTCACTCTTCAAGCTGTCTCTGTCAAATAAAGCTCAAAAAGGCCCAAAAAATATCTTCATCTGAACACGGTGAAGCTTCTAGCAGCTAAAGAGAAAGATCAGTTTCTCAGGAGTTGGTTGGGAACAAAAACAGAGCTGAAAAAAAGAATGAATATTGGACTTACATTCATCAGTTGGACAGAGACATAGCTCCAAATGAATGCGAATGTTCCACTATGTCTGCTTGATGTTTAAATTGGCCACTGTTCACTAACATGTTTGCCATATCAACTTGACACTATGTCAATGTTTACAGCTTTTTTCTGCTGTGAACATGACAGTGTGTCTAAAAACATCTATCAATGATGAAAACTTTAAATCAAATAGTTTCTTTGGATACTTCAGGAAGTAGTACAACATCTGACTATTTTATGGTGAATATGTTAGCAAAGAATTGCAGACAAAATTCAGCTAATGTTGATGAACTAAAGGTGCTAAAATCTCCATTCAGCTGTGCTGCAGCAGAGTTGGGTGATAATTTTATGTGGGTCTGTCTCTACAAACAATCATCGTTTCATTTGATCTATTGTTAATATAAAATATATTGATTAGTGCACCTTTAAGGCCGGAAAAACCTATATTATCAATGGTATGTACATGTCACCATCTGTAAATGAAGAATGGATGTTATGGGATGGTTAAAGGTTCTACAGACTGGTTCTGTTTATTTGTAGAAGAAGCTCCATCATATCAGTAGCGTTCAACACTAATTGGCTGATACTTCTGGACAGCCCTATAATGTCAGCCTGATGAATCAGCAAATTAATATATCGTCACCTCATTAGCGCCAAGAGCGTCCACACTACAGATACTACTGCAAACATCAATTACATTTCATGCTGCAGTTGGTGACTGGATGCTGCCATACATTCTCAGGCGGCGCAGATGTGTCTGACATGTGTCTCAGTGTGGTGTGAGACAGGTCTATGTTTGGCCAGACTGAGTAATGATGGGCGAGCAGTGTGAGGCTGGGCTAATCAGCCCAGACAAACCCCATGGGAGCTCCTGAAGCGAGCGGGTGTCTCTTATTTTTTAGTTACATAACAGGCCAGTTTTGAGGAGAGGCAGCGCTGCCGTCCATGTCAACTCTTTAAACAATTTACAAAAGTGTGGTTTCTGAGCTATAAATGCTCACGCTGGTTTCCATTGTTTCTCTGGTAATTAGTAGGCTGCTCCTTAGTGTTAAGCTGCGTCTGACCCTCCAGTTGAACCTCATGTTTGGCCTTTGGCAAGCACTCCTGGAACATGCTTCACATCACGGTGGGAAATCACAACCATTTCCAACCTTTCCCATTTAGTGTCAGTGCAGTCGTGACTTCAGATACAGTCCCACAGTTTGTTAAGTGTCTGAACAAAATCAGACTGGGTTGACGTTTGAAACCTTCAGACGATCTCTGAAGGGTAGAGACGTGTGAGAAATCTTTTCCTCTGTCCTCACAGCTGCTGTGAGAATGAAAAGAAGCATAGCTCAAACCTTATGTTTCTTGTTGGGATTAGAAACAGACTCATTAATAAAACATGGATACGTCAGCGTCAGACATGCCTGTGTTTGAGATGAAAGCCTTTTTAACAAGAACATCAGTTCTACAATGAAAATGTTTTACATAGTGAAACACAAATGTTTTTGAGGGCTAAAAGAAGAAGTTGCTTTAACTTTCAAGCGTCTTCTTTTCTCAACTTGACACTGTTTTCTGAAGACAGCGCTTATAAATTATGCACAGTAAGCTGCAGACGGCCTTTTGCTTTAAATGATTGTTTACTGAGCTTTAAAGGAGTCGATGGGGATGAAACTGAATGCAGTGAAGGAAAATAAAAGGAGTTTCAAAGTGAAGCTCAAAGCAGAGCTATTTAAGGCATTCCTGGCTTTATGTTGGGTTTTTTTTTTTTTTAGATCTGAACGTAGTATGGGATTAGCATAGTTTAAATGTATTATGCTTCGAGGTGAACACAGTACATATTGCATCAAGGAAATAATGTGTGCAGGAAATTGCTAAGTCTGATCACAGTGCTTTATTTGACACCATGTGGAGCAAATTCTCGGATGTATCTGTTTTTAATTATAAGAAATAAGCTCCATATTTCAACTGGAATTCTCACAATGAAGTTTAATGAACTCTGCTATGTATATATATATATATATATATATGTGTGTGTGTGTGTGTGTGTGTGTGTGTGCATGTATTCATGACTGGATGCTTTTATGCATCAGAACAGTATTAGTGATTGAATGATTGAATTTTTTTGTATTTTTTTGTTGACATAAATTAGGTTCATGTCCTCAAAGTTATAAAACAAAGCTTAATTTCACGGCAGCTTGAATATGAAGAATATGCAAATGTTCTGCACTGTATAGAAGTGAACAAAGGTTTATTGAGTTGAAAAACAAAAGCTCTTTGTCAGTGGCTTTTCTTCAAAGGGCACGGAGAGAAGTTTGGTGTGTATGTGTGTGTGTGTGTGTGTGTGTGTTTGTGCTTGAGAGTTCATGCTAATGTGTGGATAAAAGCAGCGGGGTGAGACAGCTTTGGGTCTGACGTGGATGCGATGGGGAGGCTGACGAGCTCTTGGCGCTCCACACTGCTAAGCAGCAGCAGCAGCAGCAGCAGCTTGCCTCTCGATGTGTTCTGAGCTCCATGCAGAGCAGCTGGGCTCGCAGCTACACACTGAGCAGCATGGGTGTGTGTGTGTTTGCGTGGAGAGGAAGGCGTTTCATTCTCTGTGGGAAGCACACTGTGGTGAAGAATGCCAGTGATCACTATGATGGCTGCCACACATCAGCAGCCTTGTGACATAGGCAAGGTTTGCTGCAAATCAGCTAATTGAGAGCAAAAAAGTGGGTCTGATTTTTTTTTTTTTTTGCATCAACACAAATGTGAGGTTTAGAAATATGAAATGCGTTCATTCAATTATGGGGATTTAATGGGTTCCTGGTTTAACACATGTTTTCTGCTCATTTCCTTCAGTTGATGATATTGAAGCGATGCCATTTTTCCTCAAGTGGTTGGCAAAATGAGGATGGTTTTGAAGAGGAGCCATTACTGGAATTTTATTTTGGTAATCTTTCACTGAATGACTAAAACGGCCAGTTAGTAATGGCAACTGATTGAATTTACAGAGCCATTCATTAAGTCATATATTGTCAGCTTCATTAAGCAAAATGACTTTCATATTAATGCACATCAGCTGTGCGTCAGCCTCTGCTGCACACAGTATTTTTCTCAAACTCAGAGATGTGAAACATGAAGAGCCTCTGGTTCTGGAAGTATTTTGTAAATTCATTGTAAATTCACATTTTTCAAAGTTTCCTTTTGATGATATCGTCAATGTTCCTTAACATTGTAACTAAGATCTCTGTTTTGTTTTTTCATCTTTGGTTCTCAGAAACAGTGTTTTTTCCATCAGTTTCATATGGCCGGTGGTTCTAACAATAAAACACAGGACTGATAAAGGTTTAATCAGGCTTCTACAAAGTGTAAACTTTAGTTTCTGCTTGCTGTTAGCGCCATACTTATAAGTATGTGATTAAAAAATTCAGAAAGATTAATTTTAAGCTTAATGACTGCATTTTTCTTTTCAAAATTGCTGCTCTTGGGATGGCAGATTTGTGATTATGATTTTGGTTGGTCAGTTCACCACAAGTCCAAGCTACAATATCTCAACAACTTTTAATATAATGGATTGCAATTAAATTTGTTATTTGATGACTGCAGGGTATGAATAACTGAGTTTGTTAATCCCCACACATTAAATCTAGTGCCACCAACAAAAAGAAAAAAAATCCCAGTGTCTCATCTACCACAGAAAGTATAAAAATTGGTGCAGATATTCACAGACAGATTTATAGCCAGACGATGAATCTTAATGACTCATGTGATATCCTGACTTTTCCTCTGGTGAGCCATGAGCTCGGTTAAGAGTAATATTTGGTCCAGACATTCATGTCCATCTCAGGATGAACTGTAACAAGTTTATTTATATAAATTTTGGATTCAGACCGAATACCTGCAAAAATAATGATTCCTATCAGCCTCATGGGTACTTTGCATTTTACTGCTAATTAGTAAATATCAGCACGCTAATGTGCTTAACTGAGATGATGAGCAGGGTAAACCTGCTGAACATCAGCATGTTAGTTAGCTTAGTTAGTGTGAGCGCGTTAGCTGATTAGCATTTAGCTCAAAGCACCGCTGTGGATCAGGGCACGTCTAGACTCCAAATACTTTAACACAGCTGTTCATAATTTATACTGATGATTCAACCAGGAGAGTTTGTGTCCGTCTAAAAGCTGCCTGCTATCAAACATTGTCTCTGCTCCATTGTGGCTCATGGCAGCCTCTACGTTCAAAAACGCTGACTCTCTGACAGTCCGTCACACTTCTTGTTCTCAAATCTGTGGACTGCTGTTCTACTTATGAAAACTATTTATAGAATAATCTGTAACTTTCCCCAGACCTGAGTAATAAAGTTTCCAATCATGAAACGGGCTACTGTTTTCTGCTAACGTGACTGCACCTCTTTAGTCAGCTGTAGAAATCTTAAAGACGCCTTCGAGGCCTTGTGCAGTCTACCATATGTTTCTGTCTGACTGCTGATTGTATTTGCTGAACTCTTCAGGCTTCTGTCTGTTCCATACAGTGTAGCCGTGCAGAGTCACTGAAGATTTACAGCAGAACTGTTTTTATTCCATCAGTCTTGTTTCTGGGCTGCAGGTCCAGATCCAGACTCTGCTGAAGACCTTCTTCAGAGTTGCTGTACTGCCGGCCAGAAATGGGGCACAGAAAATCACCACTGCAAACACATGCCACTGCTGAACCCTGACAAGGACTCCGCATGCAGGTAAGTGACCTGGCCTAAAGTGTCACATTGTAGTTTTAGTTTTACAAACATCTTTTGGAGGAGGACATTCATTTAACTTGTATATAAGAAAGGATTTCTTTGGTTGGATGAAATGTGGAGCCAAAC
Source organism: Sciaenops ocellatus (assembly GCA_033000465.1). NCBI lineage: Eukaryota > Metazoa > Chordata > Actinopteri > Sciaenidae > Sciaenops > Sciaenops ocellatus. Next base: position 4,175,940 of record CP136884.1, on the reverse strand, counting down.
AATCACAGTATAGGTTTATTTAATTTTTCACTGAACTACGCCTGAAAATGTCAACTGTGTAACGGGGCACACAGAATCTCAGGTTATTTTGTCTTGAGACTTCACATTTTTATCAGAAAACTTGTGTTAGAAAGATGTGGGTGTTTATTGAGGAGGTACGGTTGTGCGAAAGATTCTCAAGTAATTTCTGAAACAGTATAGAAAGTATAGGATCCAGGTTTTAGGGGGCGGTACTGCTTCAGTTCTGACCATTATTTTTTTAATGATCTGCTCCTACAAGTCCTCCAACTACATGAAGGTGTAATGTTAACTTACTGAAAATCTTTAGACATCAAACTCATACTCACGCTATTATTATAGTATATGCTCTGTGTTTTTTCTGCATCTGTTGTATCTGCATTCTCTCTATCAATAGAAGTTACATGTCTATCTCTCTATAAGGTTTACTATGTTTCTGCTGGAGTCTGCTGCTGCTTTCACACAAGACAACAACCTCATTCAGTTGTTGTCGACATTAATGTTCTATATTTAACAAAAGTCACTTAGCCAAACACACCATTTGTTTCTCTTCTGTTGAGTCTCTGACAGAGAGGGTTCAGAGCCGATCAGGGTTCAGTTTTCAATTCAATTCAATTTATGTATCGCAAAATCATAACCTTATGTTATTTTATTGCCCAACAATTCCCACCAGTTCCCATCATGAACAAGCAGTTGGTGACATTGGCAAGGAAAAAGAGGCAGCAAGCTTGAGCAGAATTCAGATCATGGTGGGCGGCCATCTCCTGCAACTAGTTGGATTTAAAGAGGAAGAGGGCATAATAGTAATAATAGTAATAATACCAACTATAATAATTATAGAAGTATAACTAATAGTAATAATACTGATGATAATATCATTATGTTGGAAGCACGTGCAACCACAATCCAGATCTAGGTGCAGTGAAGATCCATGAGAATCTGTGAGACGAGAAAGCAGAAACACTCTTTGGGAGAAGCTACGTTAGTAACATGTATTAATGGGACATGAATGTGTACAGATGGAGAGAAGAGCTCAGTGCATCATGGGAAGTCCCCCGGCAGTCTAGGGTGTGTTTGCTGCCTCGGGACAATATATTTCATTTTAAATGAAATTCCAGGACCTTTTTTATTAAAACACGTGTAACCAGTAACAACAGGTCACCAAGTCAACCAGGACTGAACCATCCATGAGACAATCTCCCGTTGGAATCTGCCCAGCATGAGTTACTCAGCAAAATATTCATCAGGGCTGACTGTGACCAGGAAATATGTCAGATTTCACTGGTGTGACGTTCATTACATTTTGTGTGCGCTAGAACATCTTAGCCCTGTAATGAATCGGTGACCTGTCCAGGGTGGACCCCTCGCTCAGTGTCAGCTTGGATTGGTTTCAGCCACCTGACAACCCTGATAAGGATAAAAGGTTAAGGAAAATAAATGAATAGAACTTATTCTGACTGACATTAATTACTAAATTAAAGGCCATTAATCATACTCTTACGTAAAATTTGCCCAACAGATTCATTCCCGTACAAATGACACTGATTAAACTAATGGAGGCACTATGGATAAAAAAAAAAAAAAGATTTTAAATTACAGCTGGTCTAATGTTGCTAGAACTCATGATGGCTGTGGCATAAGATATTAAACCAATTAGCCTAATGAGAGTGATACAGATGCAGGATGAGATGTGTTACAGATTTAAATGTCATTACAGAATTATTATTACAGATTTGACTTGAGTTTAGTGACTTCTTGTTCAGTTGTCTGTCTTGCCCTCAGAATACACTGGTTGTTTGGCTCCACCTTTTAACATGCCAGACCCTGTAAATCAACCAGTCTGGCATGTTTTCAGGCCCCAAAAAAACCCTCAGCTGTGCTGCCATTTTGTGCATAATTATGTCTCAACTTGTTTTTGATTTTGTGCAGATATTGTACGGATACATATACTCTGCATGTGTTTGTGTCAGTGTTATAGAGAAGCAGTGCTGCCTCAGCTCTGTGAAGGAGAGCCAGTGTGAATCAGGTATGACTTCAGCCAGAGGAGGGGACACCTGTGAAGTGGATGAGGTGAACCAGTGCACAGATGACTCCTACCAGGTACGTGACTGTCTCACCACCGTGAGAACTGCTACAGCAAACATGTTGTTTTCCAAAAGTTAAGGCATCCACCATCGATGTTCTTTATTAGATAGCACACAAGAAAGACACAAGAAACAAAAGGAGGGTGGTTGAGTCATGACAGAAAGACATGATGTCATGTGTGCATGGCGCACACATTGTCTAGCTAACAAGTTCTCCATAAAACAAACACTGAATCGATTTAATGAGGCTACATCTTCCTCTAGAATAAAACATAACTTTCCTGTGAGTCAGGTAGGGTATGACTCATCGCTTCGAATGGTTCAAGGTGACAAAACTAGACAGTGCACACAGTTCAAACCATAGGCAGCTGACGAGTGCTGTGGATCCTTTGGAACAGTAAAAATAACACGGTGAAACTGAGTTTGCCAGTGTGTTTTAGACTTAAAACTGTTTAAACATCCCCTGGAATGCATCGTTGTTTTGGCAAGAGTGAGATTTCAGTTTCTGATACCTACGCCAGCAGAGGCTTTTGGAAAGGTCAGACAGTTTATTTGTGTTTATTGGCAAACAGGTTGAAATATATTAGTGGACTGCCAAAGTATCCCATTTCTGTATGCATCCTTCAGACTTGTGAATACTTCCATATGGAAATGTGAATCGTGCCTCTGCTCAGAGTCAACTCAAATAGCATCGCCTGTTTCTCCAAGAGGAAACCCGGTGGTTTGGCACTCGAGCCAGCTGTTCATGTGTTGAGGCAGCTGAGCCAAACCATTGTGCCAGGTCATTGTTTCAGAGGAAAGTTAAAAAAAAGGTGAAAGTCTGGTTTTCTTTGCATGACATATGGTTCAGCTTGAGGTGGCAGCTGAAATCCTTTGCAGTGTGTTCACAGGGATGAGCAGGCCTGCATGCCTCTTTGCGGTTATGTCTCCCCCTCCTCTGCTGTTTACTAAACAGGGCTAAAAGTGGAGGGCTATAAAGAGAGGTGGTGATTAGAGACGTGAAGGGCACCCCAGCGACACACTCCTAATAGGCTCTTCTGTTTTGTCTGGATGGGCAGGTGTGCTGCAGCTGCTGTGCCCTTGGTTTACGGGTACGCAGCGAAGGACGGGGTTGCGAAGCTCACCAGTACCTGAGCTACCCGTGTGGTCACGTCTTCCTCACCTGCTGCGAGGAAGAGGATGGTCCGAGCCAGATCCCTCTGAGGAGAAAGCAGATGCCCAGACCAACTTCTGTGCCTAGAAAAGGTATCTGTTACCCACCACACAGCAATGTTTATCTGCCACAGAGCTTTTCAACATGGAAAAATATATTCATCATGTAGAGTCAGGATTTTTTGTGCTTGTATCTGTTTTGTAAACAGTTTCAAACACTTCCTGGAGCCAAAGCTTCTCTAGTGAAAAAGGCAAGAAAAGAGGAAGCTAATAAGAAGCTACCAGAGAAATACATAACTCATGGTCCATTCAGACACATGGTCTTCTTAAGTTTGCCCAGTTGTCACAGAAATAAATATCAATGTGTAAACCACATCGATGGGAAGTCCTTAAAGTACGAAAGAAAACTAAAGATGTTCCACGACAACTGCACAAACTCTACCTGCCGGTGAAGATGGTGTGATATAATCTACATTACATTCAGAGATTACTGCTGATTCCACGTTCAAACCAGATCCAACCAGATTAGCTATGAGGTACTGTAAATATATATATGATATATATGAAGACAAAGTTCAGTAAATCATTCGATTTACAAATGAATGAATTCAAAACATCAATTAAATGTCAAAATATCTTTACAGTTACATTCAGACATAAAGAGGAGAAGCTGAAATACATTATGTTTCCTTAATTGTTGTTGTCAGGCATAATTAGACTGTCAGACTGTGTTTGTGCAAATCCTCACGTCGAATTTGTTACCAGAAGTTTTGTGTTGCTTTGTTATATTAACAAGAAGTAAATAGCAATGAGGTTCTGTTATTGTATCCAGAGTATTTGGAATTAATTTATTCAGCCTCTCTGGGCTCATAAAAGTTCACAACCACACAACGGAGTAATAGAGTAAACTTCCATGATTTCATGAATGCATCATCGTCTCGCTGGAGAGCAAATAAAGACCGCAGCCGCCTTGTTGCTATGATGCTATCATCGCTGATGTCAACATGTTTGTATGCTGTTATTGCTGGTGATTGATTATGCACAAATACCGTCAAATATTACAAATGTTATAAACTTAAAAATGTTGCACTAACTAGAAATGATGCCATCCATTGACAGATGTTAATTTAACAATGACTGAGAAAGCTTGATTTTCTATATAAAAAAAAACATAAAAAGAAAAAGATGTCATACTTTGTTTTCCAAGATCTTCAAACTGACGTACCATGATTGGAAATCTGATTTCCATAGTCATGTCTATAAATACTGCAAAAGTATAAAAACACTCCAGAGAAAAAACAGCATGTATTCAGAAACTGTTTAAATGGGCCGTCAGGACATCTGTGAGGTTGTGATGTCACAACTATACAGGCACCACCCTCAACCATGCCCCTCGGACGGCCCATCTGGCCCTCCATTAGCTGTGGTTGGCCTGTGGAAATGTAGAACTGAGATGGTTTTTAGTACTTAAAACCACAAATAAATCTTCTTATGGATATCAAAACACTGGAAAATAGCCAAATATGAGACCTTTAATGTTTTGTATCTGTGAATAGTTTCTCCATTTTAACAGTGTGGGCTATAAACATTTTGAGTATAATGAATCTTGTTAGTTTTTCAGTGTAAAACACCACAAACCCAAATCCTGCCTAGAATGAGTGTGTAGTTTGGATTGGGACAGTTTAAAGTGTCTTTAAACAAGATGTATCTAGATGATCATCCTGCTGTTAAGGAAAGTTAGAGGCTAGTTAGAACTTCTTTTTCACCCTCAGCAGGCAGTTTATCTTGGACACACAACATCTGGTTAACTCTGCCTACTCAACAGTTCCTTAGATCTGCTGGAATATGGAATAGTTCCGGGTCGGGCCATCACCATTTTGTTCTAACTGAAGCTTATGTCTAGGGGCCGAGTTTGATCTTCCAAAAGGCAGATGCTCTGGGTTGATTGGTCAGGAGTCACATTACCATTCAGAGTAATGGGAAAAGATGTATGCAAGCCGTGATGAATCAGGAACAGATGGTGGCCCAGGCTGTGGTCTCTTTACTTGTGCCAGCAAAGTTTTCCTCAGTCTCTGATCCGTCAAGTACCTAATGCCAGTGACATTTACATCAATGAGTTTTTAGGCAGCTGAGGTTCAGGATAAACATGCCTCGATGCAAAAGCTTTCCAATAGCCATTTGTATCTACTTATCCCTATAAAAAACAAGCTTGAATCAGTTTGTTTGTCTGCTTCTGTTCAGTGTGTTGGCCTCTGAGTGTGACCTATATATCTTGTTTACAGCTGTAAGCTCCATAAGGAGGGATCTGCACGTTTTTTCATCACTGAGCTCAGACGTGTGATGGGTGAAACAAGACTTAGAAAGATTACAGCATCCCACCACATTTATGAATGTGTTAGTCTGTTTGTACTCTCCTGTGCAGCTAGAGCATTTAATCCCTCTAATAAAAGGTCCTAACTCCCGAAATCATTGATTAGGACTCCGGTTTGTTCAGATTTTTGGTTTACATATTGGGACCAGACACAGCTTTAGAACTGCAGTTCATTATTAGTCAGCGTTCGTTGTTGTCCTTTAATGAATAGTTGAATCCAAGTATAATGGTGAGGTAAGGTCAGCTTCCTCGCAGCTTCACTTAGCCTGTTATTTCATTCACAACATCTGAGGAATTCCTCCTAATCCCGCCCTTTAATAGGCTCTGTTCTAACCATCGACTGCAGCTCATTTCCTTCAGCTTTAAAAGGGGAAATTTGAATGATGTCATTCTGAAGTGGGAATCAATTAACCTGCTGAAAGCTGTGAAAGGTTTAGGAGCTGCAAAAACTGTTCAAGATCTCGCTTAGAGTGTGTCTGACTGTCTCACACACACACAAACACATTGGCAGGACGCATGAAGGAAGGGTTTACTTTGTTGAGTGTTTTATGGATGAAAATATGGATGAGGTGCACTGTAATTATTTCCATGGGGGATATGTTTTCAGTCTTATGACTCACCGCCTTTTAATTAAAACAGGAAACATTTAATTGCCTTGCTCCTGTGAATTTAAACCTCAGGTAATGACTGTGAGAAATATTTACTTAACCCACAACTGGACCCATCACCCCATAATGAACTGACATGCTCATGCACAGTGCTGTGTGTTTTTGCACACCCACTAGAATAGCCTGGTGTATTTTTGCCTTTAGGCTCTTGTTGGGTCGACACTATACGGATTTAAAGGAGCACTCTGCCAATTTGACACATGAAGATCAGTTTCTCTGCAGCTCTACAGGGAGCTTTGTCAAGTCTGAGGAAATGACTCAAGTAACACTACTTGAGTTATTTCATTTTGGACTTGGAAAGTCTGCACTGCAAACTTTTGATGTCAGGTCTGAAAGATGTATGGATATACCAGTCAGAGAAGGTCTATTGAGAAATGCAACTGAGATTTTGTGGAGCATAATCCTTAAGGCTTAAGTCACGATATCTCAGCCTCTGCCAAGAGGTACAATAATAACTACCTATAATATCCCTTTCAGTTGTTAACATTGAATTGGGCACTCCCAGTTCATTTTATAATCGAGCTAAATTTCCACATTCAGTTTGAGGGGGGGGTCGCAGTGCTTGGTTAATTTACGATCTGGCTGTGGGACAATCAGATTTCTGGCATGTCCAGAAGTTTTGGTCGGTCGTCCTGCTGTTCTGTGGCTAAAGCAGGCTGTGACTGTGCTGTGCTTTGCTGCAAAACAAATAATATAATCTTAATCTTCCCAGGCATCTGCAGAGCCATATTTGTGTTTTTGCTTCTTGTTTTCAGCGCAAAGTTCAGTTATCCATTCACTAGTTACTGTTACCAGATCTGATAAGCTTTCCATTCATTGCAGTTTACAATTGAAACAATGGATCTTTGATTTCTCACAAAGTAAAGGAAAGCAGGCTTCTCATTCTAGTGTGCGATTGTGGATTTTGTGACAACTCTCGCTGGCAGCTAGATAGCTTAAGCTAATGCCAACACAAAAACTCTGTGGGATGGAAGAGAAGTCAATCTCCAGCTGGCTCAGCAGATTTGTTTTTTAACCAGAAAAAAGCTGTTAGATGGTGAACATGAAGACTACACACATGATAAATGCTCCAAGACTGAGGATGAAGCTATACATCCTAGTCAAAAAGTCAGCAGTCTGTCTTCCATAATGTGGACCTGTCACCCACCTAAACCTTCATGACACAGGTCACTACAATAGGTAGTATGTTAGTTAGCCAGGCATGCTAGCATTTGCAGCTCATGTTAGACAGGATAAACGTGCTGTTATACTTTTGGTAGATTGATAAAAAAGAGCCTTAGTCTGAAAGTCTAGAGCTCCATGCATACCACTTCAACATTGTGGCTGACCCCTCCCACCCCAGATACAAACTCTTTGAGACACTCCCCTCCGGCAGGAGGTCGCAGTCCATCAGGACCAAAACCTCACCACAAGAACATTTTTTTCCCGCCTGCAGCTGGATTCATCAACAGAGACCACCGCTGACACTTACATCTTTTTTGGATTACTGACTTTTGAAAACTATCTTGCACATTTCAAATATTCTGCATACTGTGAACTTCTGCACATTCCCAGATGAATACTTTGCACATTCCTGCACAACACTCTGCAGCTCTTTCCATTTAAACAATATCATGCACATATGTTTATAATATTTTTTTTCAGATTGTATTGTGAATTTTATATTTATACTTCTTAATTTGTTAGAACTTGATTTTTATTATATTTTTCTGCTTAATATGTGTGTTATGCAGCAAAACACAGAGACAGATTCCTTGTATGTCAGGACCTACTTGGCAATAAACCTGATTCTGATTCTGAAATCCCAAACTTCACGGGTGCGTCTTCACTACTAAGCTACTCATTTGTACACACTGACAGCTGACAAGTCATGTCGCCTCTCTCTTTTTGGTCAGACCTTTTAGATAGCAAGAATCCTGTTTGAATAAAACATTCTTGGAACTGTCAAGGGACAAAACGGATCAGGTGTTCTGAGGTTAAATTCAGTGTGAGTAACTGGTCATGGCCAGTTAATCGAACTGTAGTGTGAGCACAGAAGTTGTACAATTTGGCCATGCACAAAGAATGATTAAAACATGTGACATAATGTAATGCACAGGTTAAATAAAGCATACAGTACTGTACTGTGATTGAGACAGTGTGATATGAGCAGTAATACAAGCCGAAAGCTGAAATCCATTTTCACTAAGTGCCTCATGTCATTCCCTTCCTGCTAAATGATTCCCCTCTCTAATTGCTCTGTAAAAATTCTCAGCATTTTGCACATCTTTTCCCAGCACTTCACTCTCACATTAGTGTCCTATGGTCACAATAGTTTCACTACTAAGGCTCTGACCTTTGCACTTGTTACATGGTGGTCTCTTGTGATGATAATGTTATTTAGGAATTGGAGCTCTCCATTAAGCATCACTTAAACACTCTGAATGTAAAGTAGGGGCAGATGTTGTTTTATGTCTTCAGGTTTGATAGGGAACGTGTGCAGGATAAATTATACAGGCAATATGGTGCTGTATCTAATTTGAGAGCCCCCACCACTCCAATTCCTTCTCTTCACTCCTTCCAGTTTCAGACAGCAAGTTCCCCAAGGAGGCTTTCTCCATCAGTGCCACAGATGAAGCTGCCAATGCAGTGGAGGAGCGGGAGAATGTGGATCTGTGTCAGCTCTACCTGGGCCAGCTGTGCCAGCACACATGCACCAACATCTGGGGCTCCTACCGCTGTGGCTGCCACCAGGGCTACATCCTGCAGCAGGACGGGCACTCCTGTGCACCAGGTACTGTACTCACCATGACAGGTTGAATCACACATGAACTCTCTGATTAAAGTCATCTGGTTTTGGTTGTACATTTCAGAATTTGGCCAAAAATAAATAACAAAGCCTAGGATAGAAGCCTGACTCACTCCAATTTTAAACAGGATTATGTGATATTTAAACATTGCTCTCCCAAATTTGGGTTTTCACCATCTGCACAAACTGATCATTAAAGCCACATGTTTTTTGTAGCCAGCTAATATTAATTTCCAGTACTTACGTTTATTTCACAAAGCTCTTGTCAACAACCAAAGGCCAGTCTGAGATTTACTTTTGTCCAGCAGCTTCTTGCTCGGTCACTCTCTTCTTCTTACCATCCTGTTGAGTCTCTTCAGATCTGTTCGTAGAGGCTGTCGAGCCCAGTTACATTGCCCGCTCACCAGGCTCTGGTTCTGGCACGACACTTGTGCTGCTCTCTGCCAGCAAATATCTTTTTTCCCAGCAGTCAAAGCTCCTGTGCCACCAGTGTAAACACCAACACTTCCCCTGTACTCTGGGCTCCCAGGAAGTAACACTAAGAGCTAACATTAGCTAACAGCAGCTACCGTTCACAGCAGTTTACTTTACTGTCCATCAGGACGGAGGCCGGAGGACATCAGAGGGAAAACCAGAAAACATTTTCTCCATAAAATGTGGCAAAAGTGATGCCAAAGTTTTTTTTATTAATGTTACCTTAGCTAATACTGAGAAGTAGGGACGTAAGGCCTATGAGTTGAGACATTTTCTTTCTGTGTTAAGAGTTGCACATGCACAGTGCCAGTCAGCAGTTAACACATGGCATCTGTGCACTTTCTGATGTACAGCCCAATGTGTAACAGCTTCAGTAAACGCGAGACCCCGAGCACATCTGATACTTACACCGGCTGGCCTCGACTGTACAAGCTGTTACAGTGTTGATAGACTACACTGAGTTTGGGTTTCAATATTTTTTTTAAGATAAGCCTCATTATCGGCAGTAGCTCAGTCCATAGAGACTTGGCTTGGGAACCGGAGGGTGGCCAGTTCAAGTCCAGCATGGACCATAGTACGGAAGGTGGACTGGTAGCTGGAGGGGTTCACCTCCTGGGCACTGCTGAGGTGCCCTTGAGCAAGGCACCGAACCCCCAAATTGCTTGCAGGGCACTCCTCTTGGGGCTGCCCATCACTCTCTCTCCACATTGCATGTCTATGAGCCCTTTGTGTGTGTGTGGTTGTGTTTCAGGGTTGAAATGCATGTAAAAAAAGAATTTCCCCCTTGAGGGATTAATAAAGTATCTCTTCTTCTTCTTCTAACTTATGATGAAGGGATCCTCAACTGTGATTTTCAAAATCTGTTATCAGACTAACAGTGGACCGCTAAAGTTAGACAGAAAGTTTTTCATCTATAACTTAAACTATTATAACTTATAACTACAACTATTTATGTGGATATAGTACAGTACAGTACTAAAGTACCTGACATTTGTGACATATTTGTGGTGTTTGCGTCTTACAGTTTTGCAGTATTCGGTGTTGATTTTTTTTTTTTTAAATGATTCCCATGAATGTGTTGCCAAACATCCCAGCTATGATGATAACCTCATAATAAAAAGTAGGTCTTATCACATAGTTTGGTCTGTTAGAGCTGTGATTATACTGTATAGATGTGTCTCCTATTTGACCTTGTGTTGGTTGTTTTACTAAGATACCAATGCCTGATTAGAATTCACTGACAGAACTGTGAGGAAATTGCTAAACAATGAAACGTGAGTATTTTACCTCCATTAGAAGCAGGACTCTTAATTTTGATTGTATGTGTATTTATGGTCATTTTACTATGATTATTGCTGCGGTTAAACCAACAACAGATTTCATCATCATACTTATAGCACTTGAGCAAGAGCCGTTTAAACAGGCTCATCAAAATTCCCCACGACCTCAAATGAAAGCTAATTTATTCACACACTTCTCTCTGCTCTATAAAAGAGTTTAATGACAAAACATCCAGCATGTCTTCTCATTAGGAAATAGATATTAGGTGGAATATTACTCTCTTCAAAACTGGTTTCACATATCAGGAACATGTGAGTCAGACTGCCTTCATTCATTCTGCACTTTCTTCATGAACTAACAGGGTATCTGTTGTTGTGTTTTCAATGTGCAGTGAGTCCTGATGAGGACAACAGAGTCAGAGAGGACAGTCCTCCTGTGGTCCCAACACAAACTACGACTACCACCACAACGACCAGTACAACCACAACCACCACCACCGCTCCTGCGCGTCTCAATCCTTGTGCAGGTAATGCCAACATTCCCCCTGCAATACGCGAGACGTGACCTGGTCTGACTAACCTCACATTCCCAACTTAACTAAAGGACCAGGGTGTATCATCTAAAGGCATCTAGCAGTGTAATTACTCACTGCAACCACCTCACCTCACCATCTCCTTCCAAGCATAAAGGAAAAACTACAGTGGCCATGGAAAACACACACAAAAAGAGCCTTTGTAGAGCCAGTGTTTAGGGCTACTGTAGAAACATTATACACTAATGAAAAACATAGTTATGTCATAGTCTGTAAATAGAGTCCTATAAATCTGATACACCGGACTATTAACTACTTAACTATTATAAAACTGTGAATAGAACCTCCGCTACAGTGCATCTAAAAGCTAATATCCATAAATATTTGTGATATTAAATTCTGGCACTTCTTCTGCATGTGCAGTTTTTTACACTATGGCATTGTGGATTATTCTTTAAGACCATGTCATGTGAAGCTAACTTCCCAAGTCAGTATTTATGTTTTAATTATGTTAATTCACATGCAGGGCAGAGATCATGAGATCATGATATTTACTAGCCTCTACTGAAGCAGGCACTGGAGCCACACTGCTTGGCGCTCACTGTTGTGTGTTAGAGAGTGTTACTGAAAATAGATTAAGATAGATTACTCTTTACAGTCACTTTACAAATTATAATGCATTTTACATTAAATATGGTTAGAATCTTCATATTCAACTGCAGAAAAAAAAAATGACTTCAACTGTCATAATTACAAAAATGTAGCAGTAGTTCCAAGATCATTGAATCCTGATGCTATATTATAATGCAAAGCTTTAAAATAGTAGATAAAAAATGAACTTTTAATTCCAGGCTTTTTGATCACCCTCCTTGTGTCACCTCACTGCTACACCCCCTGCTTAAATGTATTGTTGTAACTAACCCAACTAACTAGCAGACTTCTAGTGAGAAATCTAGAGATATCAGTTGGTGTATTCAGATGAGATGTACAGGTGCAGTCCACATTTTAACATTGTAAACATCTTGAAACATCCGCCTTTACAGTCACTTTAAATTGGGAGTTGTGAAGCTGAGCGAACCTCCGATCCGTGCCAATTGACCTTTAAAATAACAGTCAGTATTTGTAAGCAACGAAGGCTCTGAGATGATTCACCAAGATTGCATTACCAACTGTCTAAAGGCAGCTGTGAGCACAGATCTGGATTATATGAAACATCATTTGTAGGATTTGGGGCTCTGATATGCACTTCCTGCTGTGAGACTCTTCCTCGTGGATCACTCCCTTGGCTAAAGCTGTGTGTTACAGCTTTATGTGTAATGGGTGATGAGAGTGTTTGGGGCTTTAGAGAGTGCTTCATATAAGGCGGTGAAGTGTACAGGCAGTCACTGGTGTCTCCAGTCTACAGCCCAGTAGGCCGGATACATCTGCTCAACACATCAGCTCTGCTTTTATTGAAACAAAACAGGTAGGTCAAGCCGGGGAAGGGCTGATGTGATGGTGTCCAAGTGCCATCTGACTGCCCCAACACGAATAACTCCCTTATCAACAGAAGTAAAAACTGGGACAGTTGCCTGTCTGCATGCACTTTCGCTGATAAACTGTTTGAGTCTTTGTTGATCTGCTGTGTTTACTCTGCTGCAGCTTCATGAGCTGAATTTCGATCAGGTCAGGAAGAGATCAGCAGTGCAAACCCTCAAGCTGCCGGAGTCTCTCCTCCAGGCTCCAACAAAAGCCCCGCTCCTTCAAAGTGTCTCTGATTGTTAGTTACAAGAACATCCTGATCAATGTATCGAACGACCCTCCGACACTTCACCACCGCGGAGCTTTGGCGGGGAATGTGTTGGTGAGAAATTGTGGGGAAACAGTTCCTGTCCCATGCCTCTTTGTGACAGGGCTATCGAGCTGTTAAATAGAGAGAATTGATTCTGTTGTGTTGAATGCTCATGCTCATGAGAGGCCTCCTTCCTGTGGGGAGTGATGATCACTGCGAGGGTGTGAAGGCGGAGTCCATAGGAGCCTCGGGGAACAAGACAACAGGACAATGAATTACCAAGACCAGCAGAGATGCAGCACAAAGATGAGGAATTTAAGACATTATGAGTGAATGACTGTCCTGGAGGCGTAGCTGTGTGGGATCCGGAGATGATTGTGATCATGCTGTTCATATTTTTGTCTCTTGCAGAAAATGGCCCCTGCAGTCAGCAGTGTACGACGGTGGCAGGCCGAGCTCGCTGCTCCTGCTTCCCAGGGTTCTCGCTGATGACAGATGGACGTACGTGTGTAGGTAAGAGCTGCCGCTTGCGGTACCGTTGGCAGTAATTGGAGCGATTCACAATGCTCGTATGTATCCCTTAAGCTGTCCCCCTCAAGAAGGGGTTTGCACAAGGTAGCAAACAACCCAACACCATCAACAATAGCACTCTCTGCTCTGTAAATGAACAACAACAAACACATACAGCCTTGACAACAGAACAAAAGTGCAATGGAGCAGTTTGTCCAGAGATCGGGACACTTTTTTAATTGGATGCAGTCACTCATGAAGGAGGAAAATGCAGGTCTTGTGATACTAAACAATGCATCAACTGATTGGGCTCCCACTTCCTGGTGGTGGAGGCCGTTGCCTGGAGCATTAGTCAACCGTAGCCAATTACTCTGTGGCAGCTATGGCTGCAATAACAAACACCACACATAGCATTTGTGTACTTAGCTACCTTCCTTTCATAAAGCTCTGCGTGATTGACTTTGCAACATTGGCACCTCTGACAGGTGAAGGTCAGAATTCATGACCACAGTTTGTGTAGTTTAAATGACGATAATCAAACGTGTGCTGCCTGCTGTTTGCAAAGGTGTGAAGAAACACATGGTAACACGGCTGTTTGTGCCATATCTTCTCATTATAAACCAAAAGTATATTTCATCTACACTTATAATCCAGTACTGTGCTTAGAGGGTAAGGCTGATGTTCCATATGTTTCTTTTTTAAACAAATCCATGAAAACATCGAAACAATGCATTATACTCTCCTACTTCCTGCTCTCAAGCCACTTTGTTCCCGATGAAGACATAAATCCTGGGCCACAAATATATTGCTTCGTTTTCTAAAAAATGATTACATAAGCTCCTAAAGAAGCTCAGCACTTTAGTTTTTAGTAAACAGGAGGAAATATTTGTGGAAGCAGGATGGTAGCAGGATGGTAGATCTGTGTGTGAAAATAAACTACAGTGTGTGTTCATAGTCATGAAGGAACGCGTCGTCCAGTGTGACTCATTCATGTGTTTTTTGAATGGAGGTTAACAATAAGAAAATATCACCAGATCTACTCTTTAATTACAGTTCATACCTTTCTACTTCTCCTTTGATTTATTTGAATAGGAACTATTGTCATTTGTAATCCACCATATTTACTGTATTTACTATTTATATAGTTTCCATAGTTACTTGATACTTTCAAGATAAAAGAGATACACTATTCAAAAAGGATGAAATGATGTCTATAATGTGAAAAGGGTTGCTCATAGTTGCAAAGCATCATAGAATTATCCCCCAACTCTGAAGCCTTGCAGTTTTTTAGCCTGTTTTAGCTTGATGTTTTGGTTTTCTGACCCATAAACTCTGCAGACAGCTGTTTTCAGAATAAAAGGCTCTTTTAAGCTTCTCTTCTGTACACGACCTACTAACAAACAGTAGGCAGACACAGTTAGCGACTAGCTGGTGAACATAGTGGAGCATTAAGCAGCTAAAGAACCAAGTAGGAGTTGGTGGAGCCCAAAACCAGGTCTAAAAAAAGAGAAATTATTGGACTTCCATTCTTCAGATGCACAGAAACATGACTCCAAATGATCATGATGTTAGTGTCTGCTGGCTGGATGTGTAATTAGGCAGTTGTTTGCTATCATGTTAGCCATTATGACTTTATAAGGTGATAATACACTCAGTCGGCAGTTCATTTAGCTAAAACTAATGTAGTCTAATACAACAGTCCTGCAATAAATCCTGCCTTTGTGAAGGTGTAATGGTCCATTTTTGTTCAAGCTGTTTTAGAGAGGTGTTGATTCAGCTTTATGGTCATTTTGGAGGCTGGAGTTTGTGCTGCTGTCGATTTTGTTGTGTAATACTCAGAGGTGTCTCTGGTATTTAGGCTTCCCTCATTGATATTAATGTAAATATTGATGAATTAACATAGTGCAATTGAAGATATAATAGATCAAAAGAGGAAACTCTGAAAATTAAGCTAAATCCACATTTATGTTCTGAAGGAGTTCGATATATATAAAGATCACTGCTCACCAAATCAAGACGTGTTGACGGCACTGGAGATAAGAATCAATGAAAAATGACAAGAAGAGCATCTGCTTACAAGTTAACATTTCACTGTGGAAAAACTTATCACATAGATACACCATCGACATTAAACCTCTCCCCAGACGAGAATGTAATTGTTACCATGCCAAAGACATTTTCCATGAGTGGCCTTACAGTAATACATTTTCTGCAGTAGTTAGTAAATTGATCCATGAATTTGAAACAGGGCGAAAACTTGGCAGCAGTTTTCCTTTGTGAAAATATATAGTCCACTTCTGGAATTTAATATACAGTTCGACCGGTGTTGCTCATGTAAATCCCTTCTTAAACCAAATGTACGTCTGAGTGTGCAAGATTTAGTTACAGAAATGGACAAGTAGGACGTGAGCGATATTAACATGAAAACAGTTTTGCTCCTATGAATGCATTTTCTCAAATCATGTGCTGCTTAAATACCGAAGTCCTGAGTGTGTTCACTGGAAGTGCTGTCCTGGTTCAGTTTATTTAATCTGTCTGTCTGCCAGCAGACGGGATAATACCTCTGGATGCATAAGCACTACATAAGAGTTAGTGTTTCCCCTAGTATCACTCCATTTTCAGTGAGCAGAATGAGGACTTTTCTCTCCCAAAGTGTTCCCACATGTGAAAATGTGGGTGGGCAACTTTTGGTTTGGGCTGGAATGAAACAAAGCAAATAGCACGACAAGATGTGAGTGTGAGGGGGGCATTTGAGGATTTGACGGAGATGTAAGCAGACTCTGAAGTAAACTATGGAGTACTTGTTGTAGATAATATGTCGTACAGACTGTGAAACACTGCGAGGCATTAACACCCAGGATGTTTGCAGTAGATTAAAGCAACATTGTGTAGAAATTGGTACTTTTTCGATTTAACGCCCCCAGTGTAATATGGACAGCTGTATATGTGCATTTTTTAAGGTTATATTAAAAGGTGAAAAAGGTACAAAGGTGAGCTGACCAGAATGATCCTGAACACCTGCAGTACAAACACTAACACTCCCCCGGTGCTCTGAGCTCACAGTCTGAGCAGCACGGCTAACGGACTGAGCTAACAGCGGCTACAATTTGCAGCAGTTTACTGTCCATTAGGAAGAGTTCTCACAGAGAGTTGAGGCAGAGCAGCCGGAGGACATCAGAAGGAAAAGCACAAAACATTTTCTCCATAAAATATGATCCAGTTTCACCAAAAGCAGTAAAATAGTTAGTGGTGTGTGTCTAAGCACTGTAAAGCGTTACAAACTTCTCATGGGTGATCGTAGCTGGAGCACAAAGTTACATAGTGTGTTACAAGGTGACGTACGAATAAGAGACACCATTCACCTGATTACAGTGTAGCCTCAAAATGATTTAAAATCTGCTATTTTATGGTAGAAAGACGACACAATGCTGTTTTAATGTGACATTTGTTTAACAAATGTAGGCACTTCTATCCTGACTGTGATATTTTGATTCGCATAAAGTCAGCCCTCTCTTTGTGGTGTATTCAGCTGCACATGAATGTGAATGAATGTAAGATTTTACCACAAAATTGTTCCCATGGTGATGTGGGTGTGTGTGTGTGTGTGTGTGTGTGAATAAGAAGGATTAGATATGTGGGCTTAACACAACCTGAATTGTAAATGTGTGGGTTAGACAGTTAATCAGCGCTCTGACATTATCTCTGCTCATCACCAGGCTGTGAATTGATATTCTTAAGTTTAGGCCAACACACACACACACACACACACACACACACACACACAATCTAAATTCAGATATCATAGTGGTTTCTAGCTTTAACGAATGTGGTTGCCACCTTCCACCCCTTTATGAATTTCACTCTGAGGAATGAATGAACTGTTGTGGGCAGGGTTGGATTTGTTTTGCATTCCTCTTAAGAGTGCATGGCGATTGGATTTCAGAGTTATTACATGTATGATAGCTACGGATGAGTGCCTGCACTAAATAACCATGCAGGCGTGCTGTGTCATCCTCTCTGTGGTCACATTGCTAACATCATCTTTAGGTTTACATGGCTAGGATTTCTGGAGATGTTATCCTGCTCCGCCAAACCTTGTGGAAGATATTAACACTGATCGAACCACATCATTTTCAGACTGGTGGAACTGCCCAGGCAAACACAGGGAATTGTAATAAAATCCAGGGTAAAGAGTAAAGTCATCCATTTAAACTTTTGCAGTTAAAATGGAAAATCATTCAAATGAATGTCATCACCCTATAGACAGTAATAGACACATTGAGATCAATGCAGATGAGCGGCATCAAGATGTACAGATGGTAATTGGGTGAGAATTGTTTGACAATTTGATGAGAACAGATTCAACAACAATCCAGGATTCACCCAGAAAATTCACTAGCGGAGGCGTAAGCACTTTTTTGGGGCCTTATTGTTAGCTGTGTTTCTGTTTTGGACATTTTTTAATATGTTAAAGTTGAGTGGTTGCGTCATATATTTTGCCTTTATCTACAAAGAGTTAAAGCTCTTAAACAGGAGATGGAAACACTTTTTGAATGAGTTGTGACAGAGCGAACATTTAGGTCACATGACTGATCAGCTGTTTCCTCATGGTTCTCATGGCTCTATAATCCATGCATGATGGCTCCACAGAGATCTGATGGAACCTTCCTCACATTAAAACATAAACAAACACAAATGTCTGATTTACATCCTGTTTTATGTTTGTTGACTTTTTGTGCACCTTTATATATAGTCATATTGTTCCGTCCTGACTGGAGAAAACTGGAGAATTGGCGCCACCTACTGCTTATCTCATGAACTTCTAATATTTGCTAATATTTGCTCATAATTTTTGCAGAAAAAAATATGATTTGGGATATATTTGCATGGAAACATGACTCACACGATGTGCTGCTCTTATTAACCAGAGAATGGGATTACTGCACCAACAGTTGCAAAGTAAAGTTCGGCACCGTAACGGTAGAGCTGTTTAAAATATATGAGATGGTTAATGTGACTGGCGGGGAGGTCAATAATTAATCACCGCGCCCTCTGGTTTATGTCTGGCCTCATCCAGCACTTCTGCACATAACAGTCAGCATGTCTGTGAACAAAACTTGCAGGTGCACTTGGACGGGTCCTCAGTGACCTTCCGAACTTTTGCTTTACTGGCCTCGGGGATTAAAATCTGACTTGATCTGTTTTTATGGATAAAGCCTGAAAAAGTATTCCTCACACGTATACACCTGAATTTATCTGCACCCTTTGTGGAGCACATCTTCCCGACTTTATCCCCTGTCACTGATGATTGGGAAATCATGCTCACAACAGTATGCATCTGTGTAACCCTAACCCTCCTGTCTCGGATCAAATCTGCAAATAAGCCAAGGCTGACTTCATCCACCTCAGCTTGAACTTTTCAAAAAATCTCATGGTCTGCAGGGTCCAGTGTGAAAGAATAAGAGGGTGTGTGTTTGCTTCTGTGCCTAATAGTGCTGCCTCTCAGACATCTCCCAGTGCACGGCCTCCTCTGGTCTCTTGATGGAATTCTTCTAAAGCTTCTATCTGTCCTCTCTGTTCGACTGAGTATTTGTGGTATTCAAAAAATAGTCTTTGTTTCCATCTTGTATTGGATAACTTCACTCCTCACAGCTGTGTAATGGGGCTGCCCCTGGGGGACCCATTACGGCAGGTAGGGGACCTTGAGGCAGTAGGCACTTTTTCCTTTTATTTTTTTTTTTTCCCCTGGTCTTCGAATGACGTACTGGAAATAATGCTGGCGACTGAAGGCGACTTTCTGCACCACTGGCAATATGCAAACATTGGAAACAGTCCTGTCCATCCCTAGGCTTGACGGAGAGCAGGACCCGGAGGATGAGGCGGACTCAGCCCTCAATGTGATTTGCCCCTGGAAATATCCTCCCTACAACGAAGACAACAGATGTCTCTCATTGGGGAACAAACAGGGACATTTGCGAAGGCAGGCCACAAAACAAGAATATGTCACCGCTGCCTGTACAGAGAGTCCTGTAGACTCTCCCGAGTGTTACACAATGTCAAAAGGGGAAATTGTTAATTTTAGTGAGCAAGATGAATGTGTTCGCTGCATCTCCACAGAGGTTTCATATAATACAATAAAGTGTGTTCTGTGCTGTGAGAGGTGACGCTTGTGTAGTTTTCTGAGTTGAAGAATCTTACAGGAAAAAGAGCTGCAGGATGTTACTCACACACCAGGTACATGCTGCAAACCTCAGATCAGTGTTTTTCCTCCCCCTGCTCTCTGTGGGAACGTGTTGTAAGGCACACAGTTCATTCAAATTCCCTGTAGCAAAAGCTTTGAAAGTCGAGAAAAGGCATTTCAGCAAGGGACTGTGAACAGATACACAGGCAACACGGGAGAATATGTCCCCCTCTTGTTCCTGCCTTTTGTTTTTCAGCCTTGGCTCCTTCATGCAGATTTGTACAAGACCTTTTCGTGAGGTTCCCTGTGGAATGCAGCATATTTTGGGGTGATCTTCAAGTTTGGATGACTGCCACACACTCTTGCATGCACACAAATGTGCAGATACACACACACACACACACACACACGCAATAATCCCAGGGCAACACTATCAGCGCATCCAGCTAATCGGCCATGCACTGCGATGCAACAATCCATTGTCTCGGTATGAGCCCACCAGTGTAATAAATCAACAGTGTCTGTTTATTGGCTGCGGTGATGTTTGACTGATAAAGATTTAAAGGGTTGCAACTGTGTATTTTATTTCCTACAAACAAGCAAAATATCATTTCGCTTTCGCCAAGATTTGATATTTTAAATTTGACTTGGGATTTAGAAAGCAGACACTTTGCTAGAATGGCCCACCAAACAGGACTCTAGGACACATTGTGTGATGGTAATGTGTGCAGTATCAGTGGGACGAAGAACAAATCTTCATTTAGTCCAGCTAATATTGAACTGCCTCCACATGGCAGGTTTTTAAAAAGATCCTGTGTTCTGAAAAAAACAAAACAACGGAGAAACATGTATTTCAAACTCTGTGGTAGATCTGTGGATACACTAAAATGCCATTGTTTCTTTGCCCGTGGCCAATCAAAACATTTAAGTTTTAAAATATTTGCATAAAGTGGTCATCATCTGCATTACGATCAATGGTTAACTGTAACCAAGAGCCAAAAAACACACAAAAACATAAAAGAACTTTGGACCTCAACCAAAATGGCTCTCTAGATTGTGTTGTACCTCAGCACAGTGAATGAGCTACCAAAAATGATTTGTTAATGACAGTTTGCCGGCTAAATTAGCAGCTAATTAGCAAATCAGCTGTAACCTTGTACAATTTAAATACCTGCCTGACAGTGTAAATGAGTGAGTTTAGCTAAATGATCCTTATAGCAGTCTTAATGGATTTTGAACCCTGTAAACACACCATTCACATATTATCACAGCATTAGGTTGTTGGCAAATGTGTGTCTAGTTACACAGAGTTGTGTTTTTGGTCACATGACTAATGTATGTGTAGTATTTGGATAATTATAATTTCTTTTTTGGTCTCTAAATATCTGGTTCTTCAGCTGCTAAATGCTCCACCATTTTCACCTGCTAGTTGCTAACTTTGTGAAACAGCTGCCTGCTGCATATTGATAAGAGATCAATGAGATCACCGAGACTGAACCCAAACATTCAAGTTACAGGCCCTAAATATCTGAAACAATGAGCTGAAAGACGATAAAATGCTACTTAGATCTGAGGCTACAGATTATAATTCTCTGTGGGTTCATCACTATGAACATCCCTACTATCATTATAAAGTACACAGTCATTTCATGCCATTACTAATATAAAATTAATTATTAGTGCAGCTTTAGCTTCATAACAACTACAAACAAAACACTAACCCCTGTACGTGGTTCATTCAGGAGAGTTGTCAGTGTTCTGTGCTTTGAGGCAAACACAGCATATATTATTATCTGCAAAGATGCTTTTTTCTTTCTTTTAGTAAGAGAAAATATATTCATAATGAATTTGAAAACCACTTTCACATGCTTTTCTGTGCACAAATGGACGTCTTTTGTGTTTTCAGTCGAATTTTAAAGCAAGTGTGTCCGTCAGAGATTATCATGACGGCTTCCCAGCCAGAGATTTTCACGCAGGCAAAAGCAAAACATGTAATTTCCTGGCATGCCTCAAAGTCCTGCATATAAAAATGACTTCCTTTGTTAGTTTCTACAGTATTTTTCTGCTGACGTCCGTGTGCTGCTGACTCACTGAGCTCCATCATGGTGAGTCCAGGCCAGTTGAGGGGGGGAGGGGAACGGTTACATTCAGGTCCTGTCCATCAACCACCCCTGAGAGTCTGCTTCACCTCCACCTCACAGTCATGCACCCTCTGCCCCCCCCCCTGTCATTTCACACACAGTCACCCTTGTTCTTCTTCTGCAGATGTGGACGAGTGCGTGACCAACACCCACAGTTGTCGGCCCAGCGAGCGCTGTGTGAACACAGTGGGCTCATTTGTATGCGAGCTGCAGGTCACTTGTCCTGCAGGCTACCAGCTGAGAAACAGTGTTTGTGAGGGTGAGTTCATTGTTCCTGATGTATTTCATTAAGCCAATTTACTCAGCAGTCATTTTCAGAGCCACTAAAGCGGTCCTTGGAAATGCTGATGATGTCGTCTTCAGTATGCAGCACGGGATTTGTTTTACTTCTTTTAGGTGGTAAGAGAGAAGAAACGACAGTAAAGCAAAACCACAACCCTGTCGTCAGACAATAACGTCAATTTTGGACGATTGTGCAAATGCCTGGTTTATATTTCAGTAACAGCCTTTTTTTCAAGTCTATTGCCAATGTTTTTCACAAAGAAATTGTTTTTTAAGAGGAATGATTGTGTTTACAAGTTATAAAGAAGTAAATTGCAGCTCTATGACAAGATGCAAACTGCAGTCTCCTGTGTGAAAGTCTTAAGTGCTACATCTACCACCCTGACCTCCACACCCTTTAATTTTCACCTCGGCACATGTAGGTCACTTCCTTCATTGGCATTAAAAGTCAGCTCTGGACGAGCTGCAGATTTGGACGTGATAGCTGGGCATACTGGTCTGCAATACGTCTAGCACAAACCCAAAAACACTCACATTCATATTCACACGTAGCTGCAGCCTTCATGTTGTGACGTTCTAAACATTACCTTCAGTGTATTTCCACTTCGTAACGCGACACGGCACTTGTGTTTGGCGAGACTCTTGTTTGTGTTGGAGTGTGTTACTAAGTGTTGCCAGTTTCTCAGCAACAGCACAAAGTCCAACACCCCTGGCTCAAACTGAGGCACTGTGTAAAATAAATGCTAAATAAATAAATAAATACACACACACAGACAGGCTATTCTGGTCCTAAAGTTTGTCATCACTCCCCCTCTATTGCTCTTTCTAATTGTATCACTGAAAACCAGGAATAATTTGTCCTTAAATGCCCCCTTGAGCACCCACAAATCCCTGAATACAAGACTGCAGTGTAGTACATCATGGTGTTGAGGCTATTGGAATGTCCTGGCATTATTGATGGTAGACAGTTGTTTTCAAAGCAGCTCTTTAACAGGAGCAGGATATATTTAGGCACCTCAGTTTCATCTCCATTCACTGTTTTTGACTAATGCAACCAACGTTGATGACAGAAAAATCTACACAAGTTCTCAGAGTAATGCACAGGAACAGGAGAGATATATGGATTATTTACAGTCATTTTCACTCTGAGATTCCTACCGTACTGTCACAGTGTGTCGGCGGTCATGACTTTAACTCAGCTCAGTCAGCAAGACTTCATTAAAATGTGTGCTAATGTTTTTTTGGCCCCAGTAGTAATATTTGTGTTTCAGCAGATGCCCATGTTCAGTATGTGACAAGATAATCACCCAGAGAGTCAGCGTCGCACAGGCGTTAAAGCACTTTGAAGCTCTATGACTTGTGTCATCAGCACTTGGCACCAGGGAGGACTAATCAATGTAGCTGGATAATGAAGGTAATATTTAGTCGACCATCCGACGGGAAAAACTAATTAGCTGCATGGAAGAAAGGAGAGATCTCTGCCGTGGCGTTGGAAACGTATCCCCCTGACGATGATTGGTGCAGAAAAACCCAAATTAAGACCTTCTGCCGATGTGCCATGGGACGAGTCTCAGAGGGCCCGATATAATGTGAACTCACGAGAAAGACTGACTCCCAGCACAAAAGAACAAATCTTCCATTTAAACCTCATCCATCGCTCATGAGATTCAATAACTGTCATTGAAGAAGTTTTGTTCAACTTCCGTTAATTGCAGAGTTGGAACGAGTGATATATTTTTATGGGAGGGGAATTCTTCCCTGAGCTGAGTCAAAGTTTGATTTTCTGAGATGCTTGCACATGTTTATTCTGTGCTTGAGCCACAGTGCCACCTACTGTACTGTGACCGAGCTGTGAGAGGGCAGGCTGAAGCTCAGAGAGCTGACAGCAGATTTAGACTCTTTACAGTTTCATAAAATGTGGATTATTTTGTCAAGTTGACTAATTGAATGCATGTGTATCTGTTCTTTCTTCCAGACATTGATGAATGTGTTCTGCGGACCCATAACTGTGGTATGGGCTTTGTGTGTGAGAACACACTGGGCTCTTTTCTGTGCAACGCCAAAAATAAGTGCGTCAGCGGCTTCACACAGGACTCCCATGGCAACTGTATCGGTAAGAGACTGCCTGTGCTGCTCTCTGCTGGCTAATGGAAACACATGACACGTGACCATTAAATAGCTAATAGAGAGCAGGTCATATCAAACTGCTTCGGTGCTGCTTGAGAGTGGTGAGAGTGAACCAAAACAGTAAAGTTTTGGTCCGGACTGCAAAAAAATGAGCTGAAACTCACTCTAAAGCCAAGGTTCTCTGCATGTAACTTACGGCTGACTTGCATTCTTGCTGAGAGATATCAGACAGATGTATCTGTTGAATATAAAGCTACTACCAGGAGATGGCTAATTTAGCTTAGCATGCCTGTTTTTAACATGTTAGAATGAATTTTGGGGAGTTTTTCCTAAACCAAATCAGAACAGGGGTGTCGAATGTCCTGCTGAGGCAAATTGTGATTTGCATAAATTGACTTGACTCCATTAAGCGAGTAAAAATGACAAGTTGTGTTTTATTAGGGGTTATGTGCTGGACTGTTTTTTGGCTGGGTGCAGTGACTTTTTGGAGTCTGACACAATGACAAGACCGGCCAAGAAACAGACCAGCATCTAACCCTCTATAAAAACGCAATTTGTCATTAATGCTTTTTATATAGATGAAACAAACAACATCCTGCTTTTCATTAAATAACTTGCAGTTTGTTGAGGAAGCGTGCGCGGGGAAACATCATCATCTTGGAGTTGAGGTTCACCCCTGGGTGCTCCTGATATCATAAAAAGTGTTGCATCTAGCTCAGCTGATGTAAAGGCACACTGAGCACAGTAATCATGAAGACTAATGTCTCCCAGCAGATGATTACACAGACATTATAGATTTGTGTGTCTGAGGGCTGAAATGTTGACTTGTGCATTTTAGAAATGTTTATTATGATTTTTTGCAGACTGTCGAGCAGCGTTTGACATTTCTGTGACATTACTGGTTTCCTCACGAGGCTGTATCACATCCACATCCACCTGACTGCATGCATATGTATTAAATCTGCAGTTCATCAACACTGTTCCCTAAGTATTCTCTAAGAGTTACTATATACACTACTCACAAAAAGTTAGGGATATTCGGCTTTCGGATGAATGAGGATGACTTTTGTTTCAATAAATTGTTTGAAATGAAGATATTACCATTGCATGCTTCTACTTAAATGTCCTACTTTCATGATATAATATCACTGTAGCATGAACTTTTTACATTTTCCATAAATTTCAACCGAAAGTCAAATATCCCTAACTTTTTGTGAGTAGTATATATATATATAGTAGCTATATATGTTAGGAAGACATGATTACCACCAACAAGTCAACAAGTAAATACACGACCACATAATTGTTCTGTTAAAATGACTGGGAGGAAGTAGGTAGGCCTGTCAATCAGGATTAAACGTCCTAACAATCATCCTCCTGTGGAACTTGTCATTGTTTCTGCTGTCTTCAGGCTTCATTCTCTCTCTGTGTCTTTCTGCAGACATAAATGAGTGCAGCAGCCTGAGTGAGCCGTGCAGCTCGGGCTTTAACTGCATTAACACAGTGGGCTCCTACACGTGCCAGAAGAAGGTGATAATGTGCAACCACGGATACCACGCCAGCCCTGATGGAGCCAAGTGTGTCGGTGAGATTTATCTCTTAAAACGCAACAGCGTGGATGTAGGAGGCTGGCAGCTCTGGGACAATGTGAATGAAAGCACTGATGTTATATCTGTTCTGGCGAAGGGCTCAAATGCATGATTAGAAAATGCCATAATTGGGAAGAATGAGGCTGAATATGAGCCAGTTATGGTCAGTTATATTAAGACATTAGAAAGAAATGACAATGTGAAATAAATACTGACAACATACATTCTAACCATGAAATTATGATTATGTAAATCCTTTTTAAAACTCTCGTCAATATTATGATTTCTTCACTATAACAGAGTCTAATGGGTAATTTTCTGTAATCATCTTTGAAATGTCTGAATAATATTGTTTGAGTTCTGGGCAAAGGCCAACAGGGAGAGAAGCAGTTGGTTGTTGCTTTGGTCTGAATGAGCAGACAGCCAATCACATGACTGAAGAAGTAAGAGAGTCAAAAAATAAAAATAAAAAGGGATTTTAAATAGTAAAATAGAAGAATATTTTCAATCCAACCACGTACGAGTGTTCAGTGTTAAATATGTAAAGGAAGAAGTTATATGTTTGAATAAATTGTGTAATAAACAATTATTAATGACATTTTTACTTTTTAACATCAAAAGGAAGAGCCAGTGTTAGCATTGTTAGCTAGCTCCTGTTGTCTTAAAAACACACAGACAACAAAAGGTCATTTATGTAGCTGTTCTGGAGCTTTTGGTCTTAATCACATGATCTTCATCATCAGATTAAGTCCTTACAGTGCTCCGACAAACACAAATAAAACTGATGTGATGCTAAAGCTGCTAAATGGAGTTGTTGTGAGATTGTTTTTCTCCATCTTATTATTTTTTTAATCATTATTTTTTAGCTACGCTAACAGTATAGCTTCATAGACTACTTTGGCCCAAACACACTGTTCTGTCTATTCATTCATGTTCTGTTAATAGCACTAGTTTATATGTAATGCAGTTAGTTTAGCAGCAACATCTTTCATGTTTAAAAAGCTTCAAGGAATCAGCTGATGTTGTGGTTTTTGTGCCCCTGTGAATGAGAATGTGTTTGTGTTTGTACTGTGTCTGGTGGTGTGAGTAGGAGTCTGTGTTTAAGCTCGACCCAGTCAGGTGCAGAGTGGGTCATTTCCGAGGTGCTTTATCTTTCTCTCTGCCCGTCTAGACGTTGATGAGTGTCAGATGGGGACGCACCGCTGTGGAGTGGGCCAGATCTGTCACAACCTCCCTGGCAGCTACCGCTGTGACTGTCAGACGGGCTACCAGTATGACGCCCTCCGCAAAGTCTGCACCGGTACGTATCGCTGTGTCAGGTCTGTGAGATGATGACGAGCAGATTGGAGGTTTAGTCGTCCAAACAGGTTTTGAAGCCAGAGCTGCTCTGGAGGCAGAAAAGACTCTTACTCACTGAGTTAAACCTCAGTTTGCAGAGCCAGAAATAGGACTGGGAGGGTGGGGGGCACTTTCTGTCAGCCTGCAAGACTGTGATAAAAATCTGAATGAAGCCTTATGTTTGCACATTTGAAGTTTTTTGGATACTGGTTACATTTCCTATCTCATTTGTTATTAAATATTCATTAATTAGATAAACAGAATAAATATTAGTCTAAAGCCTTTTGAAAAATGAGTGAAAGCACTAAAAATAAGAAAAAAAAACTTGTAATATTGGAAAGATGTTCGTACACTTGGCAGAGGTTGAAAAGTGAATCGATAAAAACAAAATGCAGCAAAGTGCAATGAAAACTGACTTAGCAAATAAAATCATAATGTAAATGAAGCTTCTTTCAGCAAAACCAAAGGCAGACAAGAAAAGATCAGTGTGGACTGATGGAGACTGTAACATTCCTCAAATACATTCAGTGAACATAAATGCCCTGCGTCCATCATGTTTCCCAATCATTTCCCACCATGTGAGGTTTGACTGCTGAACGTTTAATTATGTCATCACGTCGTGTCCTCTGGCTGGAGAATTAGTGCCACCAGCTGTTTATTTCAGTGCACTTAAATTCTAATTCACATAACTATTGCTGATCGAAACGCACATTAATTATCAGGCAGGTTGATGTAGGAACAAAGACGGAGACAGGGACAGCAACAAGAACAAGAACAAGTACAAGAACAAGAACAGGAACTTACTACACTCACTATACAGTTATCTAATCATTTTTGTGTAGGTGGTAGGGAATAAGTGAATAAAGAAGTATTCTGGACACAGCTCACAGGTGACAGGGAAAGGTGGGAACACACTGAGGACAGGGACAGATGGGGACTGACAGGCTTTGGAGAGGTCAATGAAAGTGCAGAGCCTCGGGGAACACACAGGTTGCAGGGCTGACGGGGGAAGAGAGGGAGGACTCATGACAGGATATCCAGTCAAAGAGTGCCACAGTCAGTGGATTTGAAGTTTACATTTGGAGTTTGTTGTATCCTGTTAGGATTTTCTATATAGCTGAATATATGGTTATTTAAATACATGGCACTATATGTTGAAATGTAATCTTTGAGATTGGGCCAAAACATTCTGCAGGTACTGACTGGAGGTCAGTGATCAGACCTGTCTAGTATGTACCTGACTTTTTCTTTTTCTCTATTATATTATTCTTTATTTATTGAGCAGATATTATATCTATAACTCAGCAGTCAAGTGTGTCAGATTTAGTGGCTCTATATACAGAACATTGCATAAATGGAATATAATGACAACTATGTTTTCATTAGTGTATAATCACCTGAAAATGAAAATGAAAAAATTTTTGTTACCTTAGAATGAGACTTTTATATCTACAGATGCTGCTGTTTCTCTTCCATGTTGAACTGCCATGTTTCTACAGTAGTGCAGAATGGACAAACTAAACACCAGCTCTAGATAGAAACGTTCTTGTTTTTCGAGCGATTCGCAGTCACTGTAGTTGCTTCTTTACACTATAAGAAGATCATCAGACGAGGTTGTTGTAATCAGCAACTACACCCCTAGATGCCACTAAATCCTACACACTGGTCCTTTAATCATATTTCCTAAAATAGCACAAACGTTCTTCGTAGAAACAACATGAAGTCACATTTGAGTATTTTTCACATCACCTCATGACACGTCTTAAAGCAATAATTGGACAGGTGAAACAAAGTGTATGAATAGTTTATGTGCCAGGAAGCAGATGCTACTGTACGTTCCACCAACAACACCTCCATCACTGTCTGAGGAGGAGGCAGTGGACAAGTGTGTGGAGGAGGAAGACATGGTTTGAAGCTGTGTTCCAAAATCCATGAAGATACTATAGATGGGTTTCCGAGCGCATGCTGTACAGTGTAGAAAACAAACCAGGCTGACTTTTGAAATGCAAAGACAAGTTCTCCAAACAAACTCACCTCTAAAAAGTTTTCAGCAAGTTGCTTCAGCTCCTGCAGTAAATAATAAAAATAGTCATATGTTATCATAACGTTGTGGTAATATGGTTTCTACCATCATCATCATTTAACAAAAAAAACCCAAGTAATTTTCCCATGTGAAAAGATGTTTTAATGAAAAACTATGAGATATTTGGCTGTTATGTTATTATTAAAGGTCCAGTGTGTCAGGCTCTGTTTACAGAATATGGCAGGAATGGAATATAATATTCATAATTGAGATTTCATTGGATCATTATCACTAAAAATAAGAACCATTCTAAAAAAAAGAATTAATCTTATATCTACAGATGCCGCAGGTCATCTTCCACTAGATGACACTAAATCCTCCACACTGGTCCTTTAATGAGATGTACGTGAACATGATAACACTCTACACATCACTGGGTGTGTGTCTGAATGAGAACTGACATTGAGTCCTTAGTGGCCTGGAGGTATCTGTCTGTTGTCTAATGGCTCAACTTATTCCTGCGCTGACAGATGTAAATGAGTGCTGGCGCTATCCTGGCAGACTGT
Organism: Sciaenops ocellatus; assembly: GCA_033000465.1. NCBI lineage: Eukaryota > Metazoa > Chordata > Actinopteri > Sciaenidae > Sciaenops > Sciaenops ocellatus. The sequence goes on along the minus strand of CP136884.1, from coordinate 4,146,044 downwards.
GTGCCCAGACCTGTGAAAACACCCCAGGCTCTTACCACTGCTCATGCACAGCCGGCTTCTCCCTAGCATTTGATGGCAAGAACTGTGAAGGTAAGCTAGACAGTTTGTTTTTTTTTCTCTCAAAAAATATTACGAATTAAATGCCACCTTGTTTGGACGGACTGTCTTATTTTGCTTGAAGAACTCGAGGTGTAGAGGTGAGCCTCTGGGGAGAGCGCTGCCATCAAAAGCTAAACTCAGCCTTCACACAGACCTTGGAAATTATTGATAGAAAACTGTTTGACTCTCAGTTATCAGCAAAATACTGTTTTCTGTTGGAATTTAATTTAGTCTCCATCTGTTGGATGCCGAGGCATCTGACACGCATCAGTAATGGTTTCCAGGTTCAGGCGCCGTCAGTCATCAGTGTACTGAAGACGTTGTTGTGCTTTAAAGAGCAAAGCCGGCCAGGAGCATGATTCACATTATGTTCAGCCTGTTACAGTCATTACTCAGAGAACTTAATCAAGTAGTGAAGGTTTCTGTTCACGATCCAGAGGTGAAGCTTTGCATTTATCAGGATTCTTTTTTTTTTTTTATATGTATAAAATCTTGTCTGAGCGACATGATTAGATTTTGATTAGTGCATTTCGTTCCAGACACTTGAAGCTCGTCTTTGTTGGGGAAGCAGATTCGTAACAAGTTGCATTAGAAACTCTCATTGCACCTTGAAAATGTGTTGATTCCACAATCCACTTTCCCAGAAACAACAAACCAAAGAGCCACGATATTACCGGCAAGCAAAACAAGGCAAAAATAACCTCACACATCAAACAAACCTCAGTGTTCATATCTGAACAGCTTCAATGAAATATGTTAAATATAAATAAACATGCACACACATCATGTGGAACTCTAACACTGTTCATTTCATGTCGAGTACCTCCATCTTTTATCTTTCACCAACCGACTTCTTCTTCCAGTATGTTCAAATAATAATGTATTTTTTCCAGTGTGGTTCTGTGGTAGTGGATGTGGATTTCCAGTGTTTATCAGTTTCTTTAATAGAGCTGATAAAAAAATAACTCCCCTCCATCATACTCTTTGTATCCTGTAATTTATTTTGAAATCAACAAATTGATGGATTAAAGTTTAATTTCAGCCCCAATACATCTGATAACCAAAGTTCTACATCAAACAAAATCTTCTGATTTTCAAAAAGCCTGGATCAGTGACTCTGTGATATCACAACTGGAGCAGTTCACATAACATATTTCATGACATATTAAATCATATTAACTTCAGTACAGTAGTTTCTCTTTAACAAATCTTAAGAAAAAACCCAAACCAACAATGAACTGATCTCATTAACAAGTCTTGTGTGTATCCTTAGCCTGACTGGATAACATAAAACAGTTAGAGGGTGGTGAGGCAGGTCCAGAAAAACAAAGCAAAGACCCAAAAACACAAAGATGAGGCTGAACACTTGACGCACGGTACAACTATGAACTGACAGTGAAACAAAGGAACACACAGACTAAACACACAAGTGAAGACAAGACACAGGTGAAAAAAATCATGGCCGAATAGACAATCAAAACTGGCGGGAACCAAAACAAAGACAGGAAGTAAAGTTACAAACACAAGGAGAGGATATTATTTCAAAATAAAACGCAAATCACTAAACAAGAAAGCCCAAACCATGACAGAACACACACACTGTAGTTTATTTGGAGTCAGTCACATCCTGCTGCATCAAATACTCACAGGAACACCCAGCGTGTATTAATCCGCAGCTGAAAATAGTTCCTAACAAATACACAATTTCCTCCTGTTTCCTGAGTGTTTGTTAAAAACTACAGTGCCCAGCTGTTTAAGAAAATACTGATACTTTTAAACTAAAAAGGAAATTATATTTTGGATCTAATTTTGAGGTTGACTGCTGTGATTTTAAAGATTTGCATTTTCTGTGGCCACACAGGGAGGACTGAAGAAGGCCAGTCTCATCCTTTCTGAATATGAACAGGAAGAATTCTGACCACGTCTTTTCTTTTCTGTGTTCAGATGTAAATGAATGTGACAAAAACCCCTGCAGTCAAGAGTGTGCCAACATCTATGGCTCATATCAGTGCTACTGTCGCCAAGGCTACTACCTGAAAGAGGACGGACACACCTGTGAAGGTATCTTCTACCAAGGTCACTCTGTAGAACAAATCTCAAAGGAGGGTTAATATGGACCAGACACTTGGATAGACACACTACTTGAAATGTATATCATGTACAGTACGATATGTTCCTCAGGGCCTGCTGGATGTTTAAATATGTGATTGATTGCCAATAATTTTGTAAGGTATGTACAGTATGTTCAGTGACCACAATGCAAACCAACAGCTTACTAAAGTTTTAGACTTTGGCACTTCCCAGTGGTAGTGTCAAAAAAGACAATGTAGCAGCCACTAATTGAAGCACATACCCCCCCCCTTGCCCTGCACCCCATGGATCCAATCCAGCTAATAACTTGTAATAAAAAGATGTAATCACATAAAAACTCTAAACCTGCTTCAAATTAGCCTTCAACAGTAGATGTTATGGTGGCATTTTCTCTGCATGTTTCTAAATAGAGTCATCAATACATCAAACAAATCAGGACTAGGTTTTCCATCACAATGTCCAAAACATGGAGTGAACTGTCAGTACCAATGTAATGATCATTTGAAAGAGGTCACAAGGTATGTTGCAGGACACTGGTTCATGCTAGTCACATCAGATCTGACAAATCAGGACAAACAGTCTTAATATATTCATATGATATACACATGCACGGTGGACCAGAGGTGAGGACAGTAGGAACAGAACAGCTGTGTGGCACTCTCTTGCTTCAGCACCAAACGACTTCTCAGACAGACTGCAGCTGATGTGTCTGCAGCAGTACACAAAGATGCTGTTCAACACTAAAGCTGTGTAAGGGCATACAGAAATACAGTGGACACTTTTCAGTCGGGAGATTTATTTTGGCTTCAGTGACACTGAAGAGGAAGTCCTACACACAGTCCTCTACTCTGACTGATGAGATACATGTGTGTGTGTGTTTTTACAGATATTGACGAGTGCTCTCAGAGCATCGGGAACCTCTGTGCCTTCCAGTGTGTCAATGTTGCCGGCAGCTACCAGTGTTCCTGTCCTCCTCATGGATACGTCATGTCCGCCAACAAACGCACCTGCAGAGGTGAGCCTTCAGTCGACATCTAACAGTCGGTCAAAAATGATTCAGTCTGGCATTAAAGACATCTTTTCTTTTCTTCTACATTCAGTTGAATGTATTCAGTCATGATATCAGTTACTATGCAATATGCCAATGCTCATGTATCCTGTTTAAGTAGAAACCTTTTAAAAGGGTGTAAAAAAGAAAGAAACTTGGTTGCACTTCTGACAGTTTTCAGCTTGTTTTATGTCTCTTGTGAGTCTAAAAAGAAAAAAAATAGATTAAATCTTGTTTAAAAGAATAATAAATAATAAAAAGACCTAATGAGAGAAACATCACCATACAGCCCTGCAATCACATAACATCCACAGCTGTGAGGAGAATGACGCACAAACAGAAACATGAAGTTTGATTTGAGATTCTAACATAATAAAACTGTACATAACTCAGTGTCTGCTTTTCATCCATACTAATTAACTTTAAAGGCTAAGGTAAGTAAAATAACACTTACCAGGACTCCCCAGTAACTCACCTGGTAGTTTGCAGCCACAGCAGCGACCCTTTGCCACATGTCACCTAGCTCTCTCTCCCCACCTTTCCTGTCTGCCTTCAGTCTTCTTCAGCTTAAAGACCGGAAGCCTGACTGTCCAAAGCTGAACAAAGTCAATTAACATCAATTAACATGTTATATCTCATTTGTACACAAGCAGCAATGTGAAAACTCTTTGTGGCTTCACAGGGAGCTACATGCTGTCCATGGCCAGTGTTATTAGATTAGATTTTTATTAGATTTAGATTTTTATTGCTATTGTCTGCTCTGGTTACCCACCAGTGAGACAACAGGACAGTGATACTGCCTGTGATAGGAAGTCAGGTGGCTCACTGACCATAATTGGTATTTTTTCTCATACCAATTACCTAACCACTGTGTTTAATATGCTGTATACAGATTACTTCTATCAGACACCATCCCACCTGTTAGCACCACAAGAAAAGAGAAAATACAACTTTGAAATCGTCTTACTCTGCCACATCAATGATCCTCATGTCTTCATTAATCCGATAAATATTACTGATGTTTGTTTAACTGGCCTCCTGCCATTTTGTAAATGAGGATCAGTGCCTGTACCAGTGCCAGTGCCATGAAATAGTCGTTAGTCTTTAAACTAATCACTAATTTTTTATTTTTTTTTTGCAGATATTGATGAATGCACCACTGGAAGCCACAACTGTTCATTTGGACAGACATGTTATAACCTCCAGGGAGGCTTCAGATGTCTCTCCTTTCACTGTCCTCCCAACTACAAGAGGGTGTCAGACACGTGAGTCACATTTTCTTCTTCATCTTTAGACTCTTAAAGTGTTCTGCTTCCTCTTCTTTGATGAGTTTCTGCTCACAGGTACACTGTATTCAAATAAAACCTGCCCCTCTCAGCACACTACCCGATCTGTAGGATTTTTTGATAGGTTTCTCCTTAGTTCCTCTCCGGCTGTGCTCCTCTAATGAGAAGTACTGTGCATCCATGCCCTCGCAGTGCAGAAGGGCCTTGTTAGCTGTGAACCTGTGGCAGCTGTAGAGGCCAGCCGGTAACCGAACATGACTCCCATCGAGCGGTACGATGAAGTCAGATGTCTTTGATCAGCTCAGTGCTTCTCCGGGGCCGTCTCTGCAGCTCTCCCCGCTCTGCGCTCCAGTGGATAGAAACAGCACACACACCCTCCACTCAGCCCACGGGAGGCGTCCTATCAATGCTATCAGAAGACACCTTATTAACCCGAGTGTGACGTGGCCTGGCTCAGCGTGAAGAGACATCTTTCATTCATGAGTGGTCTTGGCAGTCACAGACATGCCGCCAAGATTAAAACGTCTCCCACTCAGCCTTCAGTGCCACCCTGTGATTCATTGGAGCGGGTTCTAAGGCGCTCTTGTTTTGGCATGAGCTGTGCAAATTTTACAGCGCACTACATCAAGTTTAAGGAGTTACTGTAAATACTGAAGTGTGATGGAGAAGCAGTCACAGATCATCAGAATACAGACTGGGGAAGCCCACTGGAGGATGCCTGCTGTCTCCACTGGCACTGTGCTGCTGTGCTCATTTTCATTAAACCTCTGCAGTGACAGGACCAGCAGGGCTGTGTGTAGCGATGCTAAGTTTGACTATATTTCCCAGTAGCAGTCTGTATCAGTTTTTCCACAAAATAGTGAGGTATTGCTACATTATATGTGCTGCACAGTCTCTGCACCCACACTACCCCACCTATAACTCCAATAGTGTGTTTTAAAGTGAAACTTCACTGGATTAATTGCAGAATCTGCAGATTGTCATTGAATCATTGAAGTGTGTGGAACTCCACTGCAAACTGTCTGACAGACAGATGTTTTGTTGCATTGTGCATGTGTTCAGTGTATTCAACACTGGCACAGGGTTAATGCACCTATAATATGTTGACAAAGTGACACCTTTTGTTACTGAAAAACCTTTGTAGAGCTGAATTAGTGACTTCTTACACCATGTTCACATCATGCAAAAAAAAACACTAAACTCTTTGGCTTCACGTCCTACATCACAGTAGCTCAGTGCAGGACTGTTGGTAAGTTTGTGGGAGCTGACTTACCTGAAAGTTTCAGAACTAATTTTGACTTATGGTGATGATTATTGGATCGATACATTACAGAAACACATCTTATTCATTTGTTCTTCATCTTAATTATTAACACAAGTAGTGACCTTCAGCTGCTGGCTGTGCTCACAAAGGTCGGGCCAGCTCTGGTCTTTGAAGTTTGTTTGTTTTACTGATTCTTTTTCAAGTTTTCAAAAAGAATGCACAATGTGGATGACTTAAAATCCAAAGTCAAAATAATAAAATGTACAATAATGGACATAACACGTCACAGTATGCGAGACATTTCATTGTGATTAAAAATAAGTGATTTAAAGAATGATACTCATTCTGCAAGTCTGACTTCATCAGGCAGACTGTTCCATACCTGACGTCCCCTTTAGTCCGCTTAGTAACAGCCAACAGGTTCCTGCCTGAGGCCCTCAGACTGCTAGCATCTTAATCAGGTGGGGCAGGCCATAAAGTGCTGTAAAGGAAGTAAATATAATAAGTCACTGGGAAGAAAAACAGTTGTTTGCAGGACAACAAAGCCTGACAGGAGGAAGATGCTGAACAGACTTGTTTTTACCAATAAACCAATGATTTGAATGTTACACTATGTCGTCTTTCAGTACACCTCATGTGCCAACAGATCTCATCCATGTTCATCCATGTTCTTCCCTTCTGTCTCTCGCTTGACTTCTCGTCCTCTTCAGACGCTGTGAGCGAAGCAGCTGTCCTAGTAACTCCTTAGACTGTCAGAACTCGCCTGCCCGCATCACGTACTACCAGCTCAGCTTCCAGACCAACATCATCATTCCCGCCCAGATCTTCCGAATCGGACCGTCCCCGGCCTACTCCGGAGATCAGATCGTCATCGGCATCATCAAGGGCAATGAGGAGGGTTTCTTCAGCACCAGGAAGCTGAACAGTTTCACAGGTGCCGTCTACCTGCAGAGACAAGTCCCCAAGCCCAAAGACTTCCTGATAGACGTGGAGATGAAGCTGCTGAGGCAGGGGACGTTCACCACGTTCCTCGCCAGGATCTATGTCTTTATCACGTCCAGCACCATGTAACACCAGAAAGAGACAGACAGAGAGAGGGACTGGAGATTTCACGTGGTGCTAAACTTTTATACGTGCAGACTCTTTTTGTAACGCCTCGCAACAATCAAGCATTATTCAAGAATCTTGTCAAATGTTGCCAAAGACCTTACTGTTTGCTTTTCTTGTTTTTGGCAGGTTATTCTGCAGACTTTCTATGACAATCATATTTCCTGAGAAACATTGTATTTGTATTTACCAAAGTATTTTTCCAGTTTGACTCTTTCTAGCGTAATTTAGCTTTAGCTTTAGCTCATTTGCTCAAGCTGCTGGTTCGTACAAACAGTGTCACAGTGCTGCACAGGTCACTGCACAGGTCTGGGTGGATGGTTTGTGCTCTGCTCCACTCTCTTTAAGATTTGCTCTTTGACCTCCCTGTTCATGTTTTATGACAATTATTCATGAAAGTCTGAAGAAACTAAAAAAGAGTACTACAGCACTACAATCTAAGGGCACTTTTCACTGTGGAGGACTGAAACTGACAAAATGTGTACATCATGAATGAATACATCAATTAGGCAAACAATTAAATAGTGTTAAAGGAATGGCTGTTTTTTTTTCTGTACCACTACTTGATAGAATAAATTAAAACCTAATTGATTTTACTCTTGCATTCATTTCTTTCTTAGCTTTTTGTTTTTAATCATATCTGTTCTCTATTTTCCCCATGAAGCGTTTCCTGAATACCTCGTGCTTGATAATGAGGTGGGCGGGTTCATATTTGTCCAGGCCAAGGATTGGTAAAGCAATGAGTCTGTGTAAGCTAAAAGTAAAATAACTTCTAATCATGAATTAGGATTTCATTGTTTTAAATTGAACAAATTAAGCTTTAACTTATTTTACCAAATGTTGGGAGGTTAAAAGCAAATATAATTATTTTTAATGTCAGTTCTACAACAAACCAACAGTATCATTTATTCACGTATTCAGTCATATTCTTACTTTTGTCAGCTTTGGGCCTCCACAGTCACCATCCAAATTTGTTAATGTGGTGAGAAAAAAGTAGCAGAAACTTCAAATATCACATTTTGTTTATCATTTGGTGTATATTATTTTTTATAGATGTGATCTGATGAAATGTAATTGTTCACATTCAGTGCAAATCACGCTTGAAAACATAAATGAGTCACGTATGGTAAATTACAGCACTGAGAATATTAATGAAGCGTTACTGTTCATCATTTTAAGTGTCATATTCTTTCATTCTCTTATTACTGGACGTATCTTTCTATGTTACTGTGTTGTAATTATCTCAGGGTAATGTTCACATCATTTTGTATACACTCGACAAATTCCTGTGCAGGAATGAATCAGTCTGCTGGTGTAACTGCAGACTGGCCTCACACAGCCTGTACAGTTTCAGCTGCCACATGACATCTATAAACCAATCAATAAATGATGATCAAACTGTTGTCAGTTGCTCGATTAAAAGCACAGATCAAATCCTGTCAGGGTCGCTTTTTCCACATCACTGCTGGACTCACACTCACTCTCACTACTGGTGCTGCTGTAAATGTTTCCATTGTGAGTGAACAGTGAGCCAACATCCCCATCTACTGGTGGAAGTGTGAACAGACCAAGGCCTTACCAACTATTAACACTAATCCCACTCTAAAAGGCAAGGCAAGTTATTATCAACTTTTACCAACAGGGAAATTCAAAGTGCTTTGCATTAGAACAACATTAAGAAAGATTTAAATATTGAAGTCACTAAATTTTCATTTATTTTACTCTCAGTGTGGCAACATTTTAATTTAAATGTCACTTTGAAAATAAAGTGCTTCACAGTGCGACTGAGCACTCTTTATCTTCACTATTTTATCACCTATTCCACTGCTCCACGAGGAACATTTAGTGTGTGTTACACCCTCCAAAATTCCCACCCGGAAAGTGTGTGTGCTCTGCTATGTCGGCCTATTAATACAGCCCTACAGATAGCCTTCCAAATGGAAAGTATAGGGAGGGTGAATCTCTCACAGGTCATCGTATAAATAAACACCACAGTCTGACCGATAAGAGGCTTTCGAGGATCATATCAACTTTGATGTTTTTGGGTTGAAGCTATTGGGTGACAAACCAACATAAAGTGTCTTAATAGAAAGTTATTGCACCACCATGAGACTCCACAGCTGCTTCACTGCTGCTTGGCATCAATCGTTCTTCTGGAGGGATGAACAGTATTCTTCCTCATTTGATGATGGTGCAGAGCTCTGTCTAACAGGTGGCTACCAGATCTATCAGCGGTGTTCAATTAGGTTGGGATCTGGTGACTGTGAAGGTGATTCAGATCGTCTTCATGCTTAGACCATTTAGTCATTTGTTCCCTCTAGCTGTTATATTCTTCTATTCATTTTTTCAGGTTTTTGCTTGAATTTGTCCCCATCTGTAGGTGTTCATTAGTAAATGTTTGCATGTAGAAGACCTCAGACTTTAATCAGACTGCTGAAACAATGAGAAAGCTTTGAAAATTGTTGTGACTCGTTGTGTTTGCCCTTTATTCTACTTCTGTAGTGTATATTACACTTTATGCTGCTGCAACATGTGAATTTCCCCGTTGTTGGATAAATAAAGTATAATCTAATCTAATCCAAATTAAAAATAATGTGCCAAAAAAAACTTACTATGCAGTGAAATAAGAATCTTCATATCTGAACAAAATTTATTGGCTCTAAACTTTATTGCAGTGATATTTATTTATTTATTTGGCTATTTGCAGACAGTGGAACAAGCGTAACAAAACACTGACGTATTTCCACCTAAAAAAAGGTTCATAAGGCTAATGTGTTGGCAAATGTTGGTATGTGTCCTATTATTATATTATTCTGATCCTTCCAGTGGATTTGTGTCTTTACTCTCCTTTTAGCATTGTTTTGATCTCCATCTCCTGAGGGGAATACCTGTCACTTTAGCTCCTAAATGTTCACCAGCAAGCCCATTACTTTGTCTGCTGTTTGGTGTTGAGCAGGTGTTGTACAGTTGGTGGTTGCTGGAAACAATGTTGATGAGGCAGAGTTTGAGGGCCAGAAAACCAAAACAATGAGCTAAAAGGTTGTGCAGTTTATTTTGATTCATGACACTTTAAACTGAGGATGGTAACAAGTCAGAACTATCATCCAGCAGCCCACACACACATTTCTGTGTAACCCCTTACTGCCTTACTGCACTGACTATGATGTGGTTTTATGTTTTATATTCAAAGACACAATACTGACTGAAAGCATTAAAAATCAGAGCCATTATGGCCTTATCTTCATTAAAATATATCCAGTGACTTTTTAAAAGGGGAGCACTTTTTTGTCTCCATGTTTAGAGCTCAGGATTTGTTGCTGTGGTGTTCCTGCACAGCAGATCATCTGTCGGACAGCGTTGTGAACTTTCAGCTGGGAGTTGCTGGTTCTTCTTTTTATTACAAACCACAAATGTTAAAAAAAAAACTACATCCTGTGAAAAACATACCTTACTGACATGAAATGTAAGAAAAAAGGTGAAAGACATCTTATATTACCTCAAGAAAAAAAAAAAGGTCCACTGTGTTTGTGTGTTTGGATAGTTTGTTCAGGAAACTGCAGTGACACTGGTCTGCACTGGGCAGCCTCTTTCCTCTCTGCTGAAGCCCAAACACATCCGGCTATTGAGGTAGCGTCCCACACATGTTAGGGTGTGATCTCTGATTATCTGTCTCAGCTTCAAAGGGTTATCAAGACAACTAAATATATGTGATAAAGGTCCCACCATGCTACTGCAACATGACAACAACCAGACCTCTAGTAACATCATTCCGCTAACGCCTAAATGCTAACACATTTTCACCACATCTAGTTTCACTGTGGGAAGTTCAAACACACACTCAGGATTATCTGATACAGAATGTTTCAGTGTTTTCACTGATGATTAAACATCGGAGAGGAGAGTTTCTCTAAAACGACAGAGGTTTGAAGCCTTTGTTTTCGAGCCATCATCTGGAGCAGGTAGAATTGTCAGGAAATGACAGCTAATGAATATCAGGTGTGTCCAGTGATTGGTCAGCTGCATAAACTGAGCTGATGATGTCACAGACTTTAACTGTTAGTAAGACAGAGGACTGACACATTCAACACAGTACTCTCAGTGTCATGTACGACAACTAGAGCTTTAGTTTGTACGTTGTAACTTTGAGTACTTGTACAACAACAACAACTTGAGTACTGATGTATATTCACTAGTTACTAGTTTCCTTTTAGATTAAAGGGATAGCTCAACATTTTTGAGAAAAAGTTACACAAGAAGATCAATACCTCTCTTGTTCACAAGTGTGTTTCCAAAAATATTCCTATAAGATTTTAGTTTATAAAACAGCCTGATACATTATCATAGGTTCAACAACCTAACAATATATTCATTAGTTCAAATTAATAGACCATTTTTCACAGCAGACAGGTGTGCTTCTTCCAGTCCTGGGACACTTGACTGAGCCATCATTAACCAAATTTATTTCACCTGTACATTTCCTGCTATGACATGTCTGCTGTCTGTTGACCGGCTGTGACTGTAAAATACACCGTACATGTTAACGAACTGATCATGATAGGAGCCATTCTTTAGCCTAAGGAATACTTTTACTTTGCATACTTCAAGATTTTGTTGCTAATGCTTAAGTATTTTTATTTAAGTAACATTTTTAATGCAGGAATTTTACTTGTAATGAAGTGTTTTTACATTGTGTCATTGCTACTCTTAAAGTATCTCAAATATCTTAAAGTACAAATTGCAAGTGCGTTTACATTAAGATGAAAATGCCTCCCGGTTTTCTGGAATAATTTTATAACAGACATCATCAACTTTATCTGTGTTAAATGTGTCAAACGGCACGTTTCTGTCCAGTTTCTTTTTGAAGATGACTTAGGGGGAAAAAAAGGCTGAATCTGATCTCATCTGTTAGCTTCTGCTGTCAGATTTCTAACTACCTGTTTAATCTTTGAACATAAAAAGGCTCACAGTGACATACAACATAATATTACCTTTAACTGCATATCAGCCAGTCAGTGTTGTCAGATAACGGAAATAAAAAAAACAGGTAAAACTGGCAATAAAAAATGTTAATTTGTTGCATTTTATTTCAATATGATAAGTCATTTATATCAAGTCCAAAGATTGCTGTAACATTCAGTGGGTTTGGTGGGTTATTCCTCTTTACAGAGCTGCCAGCTCTTAAATGGTTCAATTAGCCTGATTTCACTGGAGGGTTTCACTGCAGCCACTCATGCTGGTCATAAACGTATATATGAAACATAAATGTAGACTGATTTGACAGCTCGTAAGAATAAAATTCAGGCAGACAGAGAGACAGACTCCTTGAAGAATTGTGGCAGCTCCATTAGAAAATCATCAACACAGTCTTCAGGAGCAGCATCAGTTAAAACTCAACTCAACTCAACTCAACTTTATTTACAGAGCCCTTTAAAAACAGCTACAGCTGAGACAAAGGGCTGTACAAAACTCTTAATAAAATCACATCAGAGGTTGGGCAGTGAAATAAAGTGATCAGTGACCCTGACGTTGGAGCACTGAGGCCAAGCAGCTTTGATCTTAAATGGAGATGTGAAGAAGGTGGGTAGATGGCGAGGAGGCTCGGAGCTCGAGCACTGTGCCGTGGAGAAATCCATCAGGTTTGACTTCAAACAGCTTCAGGCTGTGAGCCAGTTTACCAAATTAACTCAAATTCCACGCTTCGCTGCATCAGACTGTATGCTAACCAATACCTGCTGGAGTAGAACCAATACACACCCACACATGGCCGGCGCCAGGATTATCTGACCAATATGTGGAAGAAGAAGAGAAGGAGAGGGTGTCTTGGTTCTTCAGCAGGTCTTACCTGAGGTGCTAACAGTGCAGCTAACGGTGGAGGTCAAGCCTCCCTCATGTCGTGACTCAGGAATTTCTCTCTCTAAGTCCAGGTCTTTGTCAAGTTTTACATTTTCTACCTGCACTCTTCATTGATCAGAAAACAGTCCATCGCTCATAACATATTCTAGGGTGCATAAGCATGCACAGCAGACATCCCCCAGCACACACACACACATCATAGGGTACACAGGGCACAAGCACACAGCTAGGCATAATGTCTGGTTATGAACTTTTGAATATTTTTTATTGAAAGTAAAAATTACTAAAATGTTTAATTGGGCTAACTGGGGATACGCAGATTTGTGGCATGGTTATAGAACCCATTAGCCACGGTGTAGCGCCATGCCTACCCCTACAAGCACTAGTACTATAGATATACATAGATATAGATAGTTAATGAGTTAGGAAGGTACAGTAGGTGGATGCTGTATCATGTTTGTTCACAGTCTGGTGGTTCCATGATTGGGTGCTGCTCGTTCTGTCAGACAACAGTTCTGCAGACTAAATCCTCTGGCAAGATTCAAGCCACATGGCTGCGGGCTGATAGAAAACGTTCAGTGTGTCTAAAGGGAGTTCAGCACCCACACATTTGTGCCTGTACAAAGACTTAAAAGTTAAATGGTCCCCATGTTGTCACCCTATCAGCAGTCACTGCCATCATGTGTTCATGAATCAAAATGAACACATGAATGCAGTGACAGTGAAATGTGTTCATGAACAAAATCTGAACGTCAGAATTACATTTGCGTTTGATTTTCATGTCTGCAGTCAGGTTGTAATATCTGCTTTTAAACTTTCCTCAGTGACAATAGAGGGCAGCAGACTTTACCAATCCAGCAGCCATAGCATGTTGTTGAAAGAATGTTAACTTGCACAATACACTTGCGTAACCTGTCTGAGCGTCATGCATTCGAGCATGTCTACATTTTCCATTCCAGCACAAACACATTCCCCTCACAGGGGCTTCCTTACCAAACACACCGCTGATTCCATTTAACTTGTGGCGGTATAAAAATTGTGTCAGCTCGAGCTATTATCATACATGCTCTGTGTGAAATCATGAGTCAGCTTTTCCATGGATAAATGTGATGCGTTTCTTCCAAAGCACAAAACTCCCCTCTGTTACAGCAACACCAGGTCTTGTCAGGGGCTCCAGTGAAATGATGCCTTTGATTTTCTGATCATACACTATTCATCTTCTGCTCTGGCTAATCACAGAGATACGAAAGTACTCCTTCATCAGTTGGCAAGTATGCCGAACAAAACCCCCTGAGATATCAAAGCGCTTCTGTGCGTAAGATCCCCATTTTGTTTACCGCACCAGCGCGCCATTGTCGGCACACTCACCATTAGTCATACTTATCTGAGTCTTTTCAGGTTTAATGTGTCAGGTATCATTTCAGTTTGATTAATTCTTCTTTGTCATAACTGCAATCATAACGAAATGCTATTTCAGGTGTGTATTTTTCTTGGATAGGCCCATTATGGAAAATCCCCCCTCATTTTTAATCAGCACTGATCCAACGACTCCTCTTAATTACACAGCAAATGTGGAAAGGTACACATCTATAGAAAAATCTAATAAAAAATAAAAGATAAGACTAGCATGTGGAATATTCACTGGTGGAAAATGGGATTAGTTCATCGGGTTTGACTGATCATATTTGTTTTATCACGCATCTGACAGAAAGCAATAACAAAAACATGAAGTCAGCACTGTCATGGACTCTGAGCCTTTACGGAGAATGTTTACGGAGAGCGATGGAGGCCACACTGGAGTATCATGGAAACTGAACAACAGGCCAGTAATCTTTAGCATAAAACAGTTCTTTTTCCATCATTTATGTCGGTGTCCCTGCACTTATGATGATGCACGGTGGCAGGTTTGTCCTCTTCGCGCATGAAGAAGCTTAGTGGACTTACAACTTTTATCCATGTTTCAATTAAAGACACTCTAAACAGTGTTTGGCTTCAGTTATGTTTTTTTTAAAAATAGATACATGGAATGTTTGGCATGAGCAGAGACAGGTTCGAGAAATATCACAATTACAAACATATCAGACAAACTTTGATTCAAGCTAGCATTAAAAGCGAGTTACGCTATGTTCTCATTAAAGCTAAAAAGACAAAGCACAATGAGCACGTGCAATGCTGCGGCAAGCTAATGCTATAGCACAGACATGTCAAACTCAAGGCCCGCGGGCCAAATTCGAGATAATTTCATACGTCTAATATTAATGGCCAGCCAATAAATCGCACTCCCACTGCTCATACTACAAATCACACAATGCACTGCAACAGCCGGCACACAGGTCAAGATACTGTCTGTGCACCACCCCTCCCCCTTCTGCTTCGGTTGTTTATTGACACTCTAATCAGTGGTCAGTGGATGAACTCACATGCAACATTAAAGCCCCTCCAGAAAATGGCCAAACGAAAAGCTGACTTTGAGACCAAGGCACTCGGGCTTACCGACATAGGAGGTGAACGTGTGCCTTGTTTGTGGAGCTAATGTGTCCGTACTATGATGCACCTGTGACGTAGTCCCAGTCTTCAATTATGGCCCACTGGGTGATTTGAGTTTGACACCCCTGCTATAGCACAACAACATCAACACATCAGCTTCCATGAAAGTCCCACAACAATTACACAATAATAATGCTGGTTCCACACTATACTAGAGGGTAATTGGGCAGATTCACAGCTCCTGACAACTCCTGGGTTGTCCTCCTCAGTTTTGGAATCTTAAATATCCAATATGTTTTCAGTGCAAAACAAGTCAATTAGTCACATTTGAGTTTCTGTGTGTTTCCCTGGAATCATCACTCTGAAATTGTGTAAACGCCGTGTGTGTGTGTGTGTGTGTGTGTGTGTGTGTGTGCGTGTGGTCCTGCATCTTGACTCATTTGTCTGTTTTGTGTTTTTATGATTATAATATTATAAATTTGTCATAATGTCATGAGCTCTAACATGTTTTTGAAATCAGTTCAGATTTGAAAGTCCTCCAGTGCACACCAGCCTTAACTAACCCGGTTTGTCTCAGCATTGTGTGGCCTACTGCACATGCTCATTAGAGTCCTCGCTCTGAGACTTTATAGACCTCACATTAAAGCTGCTCTTCTTCCACCTTCATACTGGTGTTATTCAGCACCTACCCACCTTGTAGAACAGATGTCCATTTTGAATGAAGGAACCTTTAAGTATTTTGTGCACAGTTGGACCTGGAAGACTGGAACATTCCCAGTAAAAACACAGGACAGGTCCAACTGAGGAAACAGAGAAGTGATAACAATCAGCAACACTTGCGAAATCCTGCAGTCCTACAAATTATGGTCATTTTGTGCTAAGAGCCAATAAAATATTATTGACTGCACCCTCAAAATAAAGACATCCTGAAGGCTTCATGCCCCATGAAAATTCCATGCTGTAACGAGTCAAACATGTAAAACCCTGCCTGTTAACTGATTTGGTATCATGTGAACCAAGAGGAATGAGTGCAGATACACTGTGTACATGGATATATTACCAGAGGAAGGGAGAGACTTTCCCTGACATACCAAGCGCTGACTTTCCCTGCGGCACTGACAGTAAAAAGAGGGCAAAAGACTTGAAAGCTCACTTCATCATTCCTCAACATACTTGTTTCCGGCCTTCAGGGAACCTGGCTGACATGTAACTTATCACTGTTTGCTTCAGATTCATGTTTTTTGGTTCAAAGGATCATAAAAAATAAAGCTCCACAGACAATGATACGGAATCACAGAGACAAAATAGAATGTGTTTTTATTTTATGTGTTTTCATTTGATCCTAAATTGCATGAGAAAAATTACATTAACGTTAATTTAACGTTATTAAAGGGTTCCTCATTGTGGACAACAAATTCCATCCAACTCAGCTCTATGGGGTAATTTAGTGTCCTTCAGCTCATTGTTTTGGTTTTAAAGCAACTTTACTGTTTGGTTCAGTCTCATAGCTTTCACCAACCTTGTGTTCGGTAGCAGCAGGCAGGTTTTTTTGTTGCTTTCTAGCAAAAACACTTAAGGCATACTCTGATAAATCCTGCTGAAGCAGCAGCTAAAGAGCCTGATATTTCTCTCAGGAGTTTGTGGAGAGCATGGAGCTAAAAAGAGAGTGAATATTGGACTTTTATTTATCAGGTGGGAAGAAAGACAACTTCATATGAATGCTAATGTTGCTCTCTGTCGGCTGGATGTGTAAACTGTTAGCTAACACTCAGTGTTGTGTTTACAACTGGTTCTGCTGCCCCCAAATGACCAAATAAAAAAAGTTATTGCTGCTTTAATTCTTTTCAACACTAACAAGTAAAATGTTAAAGTTAATTTTGGCAGGAAGCTTGTGGCAGAAATCAAATTAGAAATTGGCTTGCCTTTGTAACCAGACAAAGTTTGTCAGAATCTTTATCTGGATGCAGTCATTTTATTGTTGTGTCTGTAAGGGCTACATGTTGTATCTAAAGGAATGGGAAAGGTGCGTTCCACTGACAGATAGTAGTGGTTTGACAGGTCATTATCAAACCCCCATACCGCTTCTCACAGCCCTGCACTGCACCCCCTGGCTAAGTGAGAAAAATGACCTTCCCCCAACTCTGAAATGTTTTGCTTCCCAGGTTCACTGAAGAGTAACTGCGTCGTACGATCTGCTGCAACAGAAACATTAGCAAGTGATGTGATGAGGACATTAACTTTGTCAAATCATGTTACAAGAGCATCATCATCGTAGGAGCCAAAGAGATGTCTATAAAAAGAGAAAAGGTCGAGTTGTGTTGTACATGCATTGTAGTCATGTAAAGTGACAGACATGAGTCTGATTGTTGAAAACCAAACTTGCACTGTGCCCATACAGGTCAGTGCATTGCATCAAACAAAATGTCTGGCTCAAATGAAAGATGAATCTTTGTCTTTCATGTGAGGTAATGAAGTTCAGAGCCCAGTGCCGTGTTTGAAGTTGTCCAGCAGTGTGTTTGTTGAGGCTGGGTGGGTTCACGTCTGAGTCGGCACCGGCTGCTGCAGGTCAGCTACGAGGAGGGTCGGCCTGACAGCGCAGGCCTTTGTTCTTAACAGGAGATGCTCGTACAGGTACGCCGCACTGCTTTGATCCTCGGGTCAGCTGAATCACTTACAGGTCACTCCAGAGCTGTGATTATGAAGCTCAAAGCTGCACTCAGGAAGACATGATTCATTCTCTGAGAACAAAGCATCTTTTTGAATTTCCCTGTAACACTATATATAGAGATTTCATCATTTTGACTTCTAGTATATCTGAACCATTAACAATGTCACAAAATTGGGGTGATTCACACAGAGAACACAGAGCCACATGGAGCAGCAAATGCCTTCCCTGAAGTTAACATGTTAATTCACGTATGAATCTTTAGAAATCTGAATTGTATGACAGCAAATTTGTGTATAAAAAGCATTTGTGACTCTTTCATTCACTTTCACTCTGTGTTGTGTTCTATCTCAGCGTTAAAATACAGTTTCTTTGCAGCTTCAAAGCTTCTTTTTTTTTTTTCAAATTATTCTGATGGCATATCATTTTGTTGTTGAAAATTTGTGCAGGCTCTGTGTTGCTTTTAGCTCTGTGTTCTCACCATTCACTGTGCACTGCTGTCTGCCAAAGTGTCTTTTTTTCTTCCACTAAGAGTCACTAAAGTCAGAAACGTTCTGAAAACAGTTTGGGGCCACACATTAAATCTTGTTTAGGGCCACCGAAATCCTGCCCACATAATCAGTCTGTCTATCAAGACATAACATAAGCTACGCTTCCATTGGATTTGTCAATTGTTGTGCGTATTTGGTTTGTATTGCTTAATGCAATGCACTTCAATACAATGTTGGACCCCGCTCTGCCCTCGATTGACTGACCTGATGTCCCCCTTACATTACAATCATAGCAGTAACAATTACATTCAGTGTAGGGTGAGATTTTCCCTTCATTCTTGTGCTTAAATCAAATGTAAATTCACAGTTTTTCTCAGCGATTCGGCGCGGACCTCGA
This sequence comes from Sciaenops ocellatus, assembly GCA_033000465.1. Taxonomy (NCBI): domain Eukaryota; kingdom Metazoa; phylum Chordata; class Actinopteri; family Sciaenidae; genus Sciaenops; species Sciaenops ocellatus. Next base: position 4,127,256 of record CP136884.1, on the reverse strand, counting down.
TAAGTTTGCACCCCTGATGATTTTCTGACAGAAAATGGAGAAGAGTTCCTCACCTTGACCTTCAGAGCTGGTCTCATGTTTTTGTAAGGCAGCAAGAAACTACAGGTAGCTTTTTAATTACTCTCTGCATGCCATGATGAGTGCAGTACAGCTATTATCAGCTCTGTCTCAGCCCCTGAGGCACTGTGGTAATTCCCTCTGCTCTTCTTCCAAAAGCTTAGTTTACAGAACATACCCATGATGAGTTTACTGTGATGATAACAGCTGTGGATTTTCTTTCTCCAAACATCTTCGTCAGTCTTTCAGGGTTTTCAAACCATGCGTTTCATGTGTAAATATCAATCAGTGTCCATCAGGGCAGCAGTATGGAAATATATGGTCTCTGCCTCAGGCTTAATGAGTGGCCCACTTGAAAATGATAGACCATTAACACCCTGCTCAATGCAGTGACATTGTCGATCTCCAGTGCAAAAGCAGCTTTGAGCCACATTTGTCCTTGAGTGTGCATTTCAAGGGCTGCAGCGATTTCTTCTCACTTTTTTCCTTCTTCTCGATCGTGGTACAAATGGGAGGACACATTGGAGACACTTACTCCCTCCACATCTCCACCCCTTTCTCCTCCTTTTCTACAGTTCACAAGGACTAAGACCTCCACTCCATATGTACTATTGTGTAGCCAGTTGCCTGCTTCCTGATGGTGCTAGAGAGAGCACACATTTTTGACACTGTTCATATGATTGAGTGTCACCATTTGCATGAGCTAAGACTAAAAGCCTCCTTAAGGCAACTTGGACTGAGTTTGATGACCACCGTACACCAAACAATTGAGATGACAGGAGCGCACCGCAACTCAGAATTTCATACAGAGACTGAAAATTTGTCTGAAACAGTGAAATCATTTGAAGTTGTTTGGGGAAGGCCAGTATTAGGTGATTGATAAAAGTACAGTCTTAAAAATCTACCTTCCTGATCTGGTAGAAATGGTTGGAGAAACATCATGCATCTAACATTATTTTAATCACAGTGCAGCTAATGCAAAGCTGCAGGTCTCCAAGCACACCTGATATTTTGGTTCATGTATGTGAAGTTCAACAGGTCTGGGTGAAGTGGGTCATCTATCAGAGGGTGTGCCGATTAATAAATACACTCATAGCCAATCACAGGTCTCATAACACACCTGGGCCAATCACAGTGACCCAAGACAACAACAGCTCAACAAATGGAAAGATGCTTCTGCAGGAAATCAGATTGAGCAGCATGATGAGAACACACAGCACCTGTTAATTAGTAATCTGTTCGTTAAAAAAGAGTTTGTTGAAGCTGCTTATGAATACATCAATCCAACACTACTTCAACATCCTATGAAGAACTAGCTATGGACATGGTTTAACGCTAGCATCACACACACAGTGAGAAGCATCTATTAAACAACAATGGCAGCTGCTCAGGAGGTCCTGGATCAGCCCCCATGTTTAACAGCCTGGCTTTTGACTGCAACAAAAAACAGGAGATACACAAATGAATGACAGAAATCTGTAAAGTCAGTAGTGTTGGGATTCAATGGGTGAATATGTATTGTATAGATGCTATGCTGTAAACACAAATAAAAGCAAACAAAAGCCACAAAGTAAAAAGTGTGTAGGGCTGCTGCTCTGTCTTTATGCATGGAGCACACTGGGCCCAGGCGTATGTATGTATGCTGCAGCCCTGGAGATGATCAAGAAAGCAGAGTGACAAAGCACAGAGACCATCAAAGCACAGATCCTGCTTGCATCAGTTATATCAGAAGTGATCACTTGAATGTAAACTTGTGCTTCTCCTCTCAACACCTGTGCACCGTGCACTCTGAGCCCCAAAATACCTCACAGACAATTTCAAAATATAAGAAGCATAAGATGCATCCCATTTTGTTAATATACTGATCATTTTTCAGCAGTGAATAGGCTTCAAAAGAAATATAATGCTGCCTGGATTATGTCTGAATCAACAGAATGCAGAAATGTTTTCATGAACTTGCACATTTGCAGTGAGGGCAGCAGAACCCCCTGTGGGCCTGATGTGTTTACCTGAGAAAGCTGAGATGGTGAACATGGAAGCAAAGAGTCAGTAGCATGTTCAGCATTCAGCAGACAGAGAGGAACATTAGCATTTCTTTGAGATCACCTAATCAATGAAATACAACATTCACTCTCTTTTAGCTCTCCACCAACTCCTGAGGGAAATATCTGTCTCTTTAGCTGCTCAATACTCCTCTGTATTCACCAGCTAACTTCTATCTGCTGTTTTGGTAGTGCAGAATGTGTTTGAAACACTTTGAAAATACTTTGTACATACAAACATATTAAGAGAGCAGGTTGTAGGTTATATTGTGTGTTGCTGACTCACCACAGACCAAAAACAGTCATGGAATGTACACATTCCATCCACGTACTATACCTCTGGCTTTTGTTGTGCACTCATTCATATTCCAATTGGTTCAGCCTATCTCATGTCTGTTTCGCTTATCTGCAGTGTGTGTGTATAATAGTGTGTGCACATGTGGGCACTAGCTGTCACTTTTTGTTTTATCAACAATATCCCATATGTGCAAAAGACTTGATTTGGGTGATTTATTTTAAGCAATTTTTTTCTTACATGACAGTACATGTTAGGAATGGCTCTATATTGGTTCCATAATAGTTTTTTTTTAATAAAATGCTATATTTCTCAGCCAATCAGGGTTCAGTACAGCAAAGTAAAAGTGTTTTGCTGTAGCGGTTCATTATGGAAAGAAATGGAAAGTGGATGGTTTGTTCTCTGTTGGAACACTCGTTTGAAACTATCAAAAAGGTAATTCATCAGGTTGTGCCTCTCTGTCCAACTGACTGATTTGTTTTCATTCTGCATTCTTAAGTGGTTGTGAAATACTGTACAAGTGAGGCGTATGCTTGAGTTGCTATGTGACACAAAGGTAGGGGTCCAATCATGAAAGGAACTGTGCTGTGCGATGGGGGAAAAACAGGTATTGAGCTCCAGACCATAGAGAAACTTTGCTTTATATTGATTCTTGTAGTGAGCCTGGTGATGTGTTGAAGTCTCTGGGAATTCCCGGGGCTCATGGTTGCGTTGATGCGAAGCGCACAGTAGATGCTGTAGATCACTATCTCGTGCTACAGAAAAGATGAAAGGCTGATTTATGTAAGCCTGTGCTTCTGCTTGTTGGTGTTACGATTCAGAGTATGATCTCACTGGGATTTGGAACTACTTAATGTAGTGAAGCACTTTGGAACTGTTCAAATAAACTTGATTTGTCTTTTTGATTTATTACCCAGAGATTCTGGTGGGTGACATTAATAAAGTCAACCATTCATCAGCTCTACTGTACGTAGAGCCTTCCACTTGAGGGGTAAAAGTTTGGCCTGCAGATGGTGCCAGATGATTGATGCTTTTACCTAAATTTAAAAGGTTTAACGCTGTACGATGATCATTGTAGAAAACATTAACTGTCAGGCTCAGGTCACAATCTGTTTACTTTTATTAGTCTAATCTGAACTTCAAATCCCCAGAAAGGCTCTTAACCAAAGAGTTGCAGAAAAAAACAGAAACCAACACCAACAACAATTCATAGAAGGCTGATGCTACCTAAATGTCAGCATATTATCATGCTGGCTGATTTCAAGCTAACACGCTAAACTTAATGTTAGCATTTACAAATGGAGGGGCTACCATAGGGACAGAAAACCTCCCATCATTTCGACTTGGAAGTGTTCACACATTATTCCAAGATGGCTGCCCAAACCGCTAACTTTAAAGTCACATAATTTAAATAGCCTACAGCAGCTATATTTGTTGCTATATCTGTTGTCACATTTGTTAACCAGTTACAAACAACCAGGTTATAGTTCCTTTTAAGTTAGCTGAATCAACTGTATCACTGTCCATTTTGTATTTTATTCAGATGTAACCTATCTGCCAACAACAGTGCCTGAGTAGCCATTTTCTCAGTGGCCAGCAATCTCCCACCAGAGTGAACCCAACAACTTTACAAAGGAAACTCATTTCAGCAGTTTCCCCATTCTTTCGGTCACTACCCAAAGTTCATGACCATAGTGAGGGTTGGAACATCCATGCCCATATTACTGCTGAAGCACTCAATTGCCCATTGATCTCACGCTCCATTTTACCCTTACTTACAAAGGTCCCAAGATATTTGAACTCCTTTACCCAACCCAGATGAAGTGATCCACTGTTTTCCAGCAGAGAACCTGGGCCTCAGACTTAGAGGTGCAAACTCTCATCTCCACCGCTTCAAACTCGCTGCAAACCACTCCAGTGTGTGCTCAAGGTTACAGTCTGATGAAGCCAATAGAACCACATCATCTGCAAAGAATAGAGAACATTTCTGAGTTCCTCAAACTCAACACTTTGCTCCAACCTGCTGCAACTTTACACTGTTCTCTAATCAGCCATATTATGTTGGGAACAGCTTATCTTCTGGTTGTATGGGTGATAACCATTATTCAGAGCCATTTTCTTTTATAGGTCAATTAGCTGACAGCCATTATAAAAGATCACAGGTAGAGTTCTTCAGCACCAGCAGCACCACAGGGAATTCCAACTTTCCCCATTTACAAAACCTCAGCCTGCTGGTCATGCAGTGTCTGATCATGCACATTCTCAGGAGGTGAGATATAAACAGAAGTATTAAGCTTGAATCCTCCGGCAAAGAAGAGATAATCACTGTGTGGGAATACACAGACAGCGAAGACAGTCATGAGTGACGATTGCCACAGGAGACAGCACTGTCAGATTTACAGAAATACATGTACTGTATACATACACCTAAAACTAGAAGAACATTCTGGTGTTTGATATTTTACCAATATTGTAGCTCATATTTTATAAACTGCATTTATGAGTGGGTGTTTGTGAGTCTATACAAACTTATTGAACTTTAAAACTTGTTTTAAAGATTTTTATTATCACTTTTATGATCCTGTAATCTTCCTGCAGGGATTGACAGTTCGGGGAAATTTATATTGGCACTGATCCAAGACAGGGTGTCTACAGGCAATATATATTTTTGGTCTGATGTATGATTGTTTATGCCTGCCTTATTTTTTTTCTGGGAATTTGGGAAAGCTGGGAAGTTTAATTCCAGAGCTAAATGATTTGTGGACCTCATATACATGTTTTATGTCACCATGTTCAAGCAAATTGTGATAAATTGTGATAAATTGTGATAAATTTGTAAGCAAAACATCTTTACATTCAGTGTTACTCATCAAAACACGGTGTGTATCCTGGTAATACTTAAGCAAAACTGATTTTTAAAAATGATTTAATTCTAGCAGTCTTATTCGTCACTACCTTTATTGACAGATTTCAGGCTCGTTTGCTGCTGCAGAGCGGCCACCAACTGTTCATATTAATGTGAATTGTTCGGCCTGCATGCCCCTGTGCATGCATGTGAGTCCTCATGCACAATACAAATACAATAGAATAGACAGAACGCAACACGCCATACTATGAAAACTATGGCTACCAGAGGGGAAAACAACCGGTGCCACAATACACAACCAAGGGCTAAAAAGCACAGAATCAACAACAGCAACATAATCCCTGTAGGTAGCTAAAAATATCAACCCACAGTTTTCCCATTCTTCTTGCAAATGCCTCATGTCTTATTGCCTGTATCCACTTTTCCTCTTGGTTCTTCTCAGTTTGGCAGTTTATGAAAACTTAGTTCTGGGTTCATTACTCTGTTGATAGCATATCCCACCACACAGTAGCTTTTAGGAATTATTGTTTGCAAGCAGACAGAAGTGAAGCCATTGGAAAGCAGTGACATAAGGGCAGAACACTACCTTAACACTACAGTGGTCAGAAATTCCACAAGTTAGTCACTCAGTGCTGTAAATGTCATAATAAATCTCAACAGCTGCATCTTTTTCTAGATTCAGTTAATGTGTTACTTTAAATAACTAACACAAATCGCTGCCAGAAGTTTAAGGAATTTTGAGTTTTTCTTTTTTGAGTTGAAAGCTGCAACAAAAAACAAAATTACCCTTTTTTTGTCCACCGGCCAAACGGGTAGAGAAGGTTCAAATTTTACCAGCCACTCAACAGCACTGTTTTTTGACTGGTGAATAAAATCCACCTGCATTTTATAAGGTGTACATTCTACATGTGAAAAGTGAGATAACTTCTGTTATGATTTAGCACAATGATTAAAATTAAACTGAACTGAATTTTGGCTGATGTTCCCTGAATAACAGCAAGAGGAAAGTTTAGCATAAAAGTATAATATATTTAGTATGAAACACACCACTACCTTAAAAGATTCAAATACTGAACCATGACTGATAACATTTAATTCCAGATTTTCTGACATAATGTTGCTGAGGTCAAAGCAGAGCCTCCGTCACAAGGAAACATTGGCCCACATCCAAATTTTATTTTAAAAAAATCTGAATTCGCTGTTCCACATGGAAGGAGTGTTTGCTGTCTGAAAGCTTACGCTGGGGTCAGAGGAGAGACGACACATGACCGGCCAACAAAGCGCAACTCTGCTTCCGTTCCATCAGTTGTCTTTCGACACGCGACTTTGTGTTTCCTGTTAATTCCCCTTTCAAGAATGGCCAGACGGTTTTTCCCCCCTCTGAAGTGGCAGATATTTTGCCGAGCTCTCTGTTTGATAAACAAAACGGGTTCAAGGATCTGTTTCAGCCGTTCACCATATACACATCAGAGGTGATAATAAATTTAGGGGTTAAGCATTTTCACAGACAGCTCAAAAACAGATTAAAGAAGGAAGTGAGTTTAGGAAAAGTCATGAAAGCTGAAATAGTTCAAGTAAAACATGATTTAACCACAGTTTGACCTTTGAAGTAAACTGCTGCACTTTTGTAGTATTTTTCCAGTTGGTATCTGAAGAAACAATGCATCAGTGTAAAGAGCAGGGTAATTCACAGGTTTCAACTGATCCCTGGAGCAGATTTCTGGAAAGCTCCAAGAAGAGGATTTTTACTTCTGGCAGTGACGAGCCCACAGCTGAGGACCTGTAACGCTACTTGGGGTGTGGCAGACTTAAAAGAGGAAATGTTGACCAACTACCTTGCACACTCCAGCAGTATTTACAATGTAAACTAGGAGGCTGGCAGAGGAGCGTGTTCTTATTTATCTTGGCTCTGGGCTTATCAGTGGAGATTGGAGCTGTTATGAGAAACATTTTTGTGGGTGGCCTCTCCTGTGTTTGCGGTTTGGCTGTGAGGCTTGGAGGGAATTAACTGTAGCCTTGTGCGAATCTGTATCCTGCTGTTGTCCTTCAGCACACTCGATCAATAATCCTGCACCTCATCTCGGCTCTACTCTGCTGTGGGAATGAGAAGTTTTGAAGAGAAAGACAAAAAACCATAACACAACAACTGGAATAGACATATACATTGAGTTTTCTTGTAATAGGTGCTATACAAAATGAGATGCAAAACAGCATAGCATAGCATGTTGTTTTGGAATATTACATGCATGCAAGAGAGCGAAGAGTGTTTGCTTGAATTAATAAATTAGCAACCTAGCCGGCTAATGTAAATAATTATAACATCATTAATTATTCACATCTCCAAACACGATTGGCTAAGATCCTGATATTGGGTTTGAGTTGGGCATGGTTATGCTCAGACATTTATTATGCAATTCATTTTGCAAATCAATCATAGAAAAATTCACATCAGTTGTCCCACAAATATGGACTGTACTTATATAAATATATATAGCACCTTTCTACTCTTCTGACCAGTCAAACACTATTACACTACTGTACATATCTCAATCACCAATTGATGGCATTAGCTGCCATGCAAGGTGCCAACTGCTGATCAGTTTTTGGGAGCTAACCAGTCATACACATTCACACACCAATGGCGCAGCATTCGGGAGGAATTTGGGGTTCAGTATCTTGTCCAAGGACACTTGGGCAAGATACATGCAGACTGGAGGAGCCACAGCCGCCCCCCAAAACAAATCCAAAGCTGAATGAAACCAACTTCACTACGTTTAGTCTAATAAATAAACTCCTAAATTGTTAAGAGAGGGAAAATTCTTGCACCTGTTTCTTACTGAACAGAAAAAGTACACCTTCTGAATTCTAGACGAGCTTAATTGGCTTATTAATTCACTGTAGAACAAACTTCTTTTAAACACTACAAAAACAAAAAATAACCAAAAACACCTTGGTTTGTCTTCCTGCTGTTCCAACAATCATCAGCCGTAGTTTGGTTAATATAAATCCTCAATTCACTGAATGATATTCTGGTAAAATTGTTGTTTTTATCAAAGGAGACTGGCCTGGTGGCTTTAAATAGCATCTTCAGTTCCCCATCAGAGAAGAGCTGTCTAGCGGCAAAGTAAAGCAATGAAAATATTTTAAATATAGTTTTAAATATAGTGAAAATATTCTAAACTTAGTCAACTCTGATATCATGTATGCATTTTTACGATTTCAAGACACATTTTCAGAGGCTTTAAGGGATTACTTGCTTCACATTAATTTTATTAGTTAATTTATATCAAAACTATGAAATTCAAATGGATGGAAATTTTCTATGCAAATCAAACAAGTCCTGCATTTTGACCTAAGTGCATCTCCAACAAACTGTATGTAAAGTAAATGATATTAAATCATAATTCAAATTCACAATTCTGTACTGATTTGAGCATCTCATCTTAAGTGTATATAATTAGTTTTAGTTTTATATATGCAAAAAAAGTGTATATAATTAATAAATCTGGAGCCCTAATAGATACAGGTTGACATTCTGTTACCATTTTATATTCTGTAATATTTTATTTGAGAGAACTTATCTTGGAAGGTATAACTATATCGAGATCCAGTTACTAATGTAAAATATCATTCCAGATCTGCTTACATTCTATATATAGATTTAACAATTATTGATTAATCATACATGAACACACGTCTCATCTGCATGTTAATGTTTACAAACAAACAATCAGCAGCAAAAACTGAACTACTAACATCAGTTATTGCTGCTCAGTGTCATCACAATAAGCAGCATGTAAACATACCTGTAAATGGTGTGGTTCTTACTCTTCAAAAGCACGAACAACATGCTGCCTGCCCAAGACATACCAGATGATTGGACATCTCAGACATTTGGATTTCTAAATGCAATGTCATTGCTTGAATGGTGGCAAGACAGGAGCTAACAAACATGTGACCATCACTTCAAGGACATGCCTTACCTGAAACAATGAGAGGTTTAACTCTCGCAAACGTAAGCTACAGTGCAACAGAGCTGTTTACTGTGTTTCTTATTCCCTACAGTCCCGATCTTTTGTCAAAGTCTGTTCCCCCTCAGCCCTCCGTTGTTTAAGTCAAGTTATAGATAGATAACTAGGGCTAGCTACGGTTGGGGTCAAGTTAAGTATCTCTGAAGATGACTGTTTGAGGTTAAGGATACAGTTTGATTCATATTAAATTGAAACAACACTGACACTTTGGCAAGGTGCTATGTCATTGTTCCAATGGCCCATTATTCCAAATCCCTGAATGTCCAAAGAAATTCCCATTGGACTGAAAGCCCATTTGTCAGACAGCCTGTTATTCCAAAAACAAATGCCCATTGCTCCAAAGGCCTATTAATATGAAAATACACACACTATTGGGCTTTTGAAATAACAGGCTGCTCGAACAAAGGACAGTCCCCTATCAATAATTACAGATATGAAACTGATAACCTCCATGGCTGGCAAATGAAGCCAATGCAGAAGTGCTAAAAACTGCAAGACCGAAAAATAGTTTTGGTCTCTATGGCTAATTTACCTGTTCATGACAACTGTAATGAGGGTATAAGAGGGGGAATAATATTAAGACTTACAGTTATGAAGAATTAAGAGCGTGGCCGCTTTGATTGACAGGTGGGTGCTGTTATTAAAGCACCCCGGCATAATTTGGCCCGCCTTAGGTCTGCCAATGATCCACGTCTTTGCCGATTTATTTAGATTAGCCAGGAGGCGGAAAAGGCAGTACGGCCAACATGGTCGTAGACAGTTTCGCATATGTTGAGCTTCATAATGGCTCTTCAGAAACCTGTGGGTGACGTCACTCATGCACTGTCCATTCTTTTTACTGTCATTGGATAAAACCCACACCACCTTCATTTTAAATAAAGTTGAAAATAAACAGATTTATTTATTAGATTTTTATTTCATCTAAGACTGAAAGCATATGGTTTATCATTGTACTTGAATGGATTATTATATAACAGAAGTATAGTCTAGTACAATAGTGACTGAATGTTCTGATGCTACTCTTTTTAAAACTTTTGCATGTGATGTCAGTAATGGAGGAATGAATTCAGAAACTTCCTTTCTTTCTTCATTTAAATATTTAAAAAGCTCTTCTTGAAGGCCACAGTTGCACAGTCATGTAATGGATGCAAACATTTCCGTCCTATCAAGCAAAATTAATTTGGTTATTTGAGAAAGCAGAGAGTGGAGAGCTTTTCTCAGCCGAGTGCACTTTAACCTGAACTTTCATCGCCTGACGTAGGTGGGTCTGGCTACAACAAAGGATAATGGTTCTGATGATGGATCCCAGTGCTGTCTCACTGTGTGGCATGCAGTCAGCTTCTGTGCTACTGCTATGACACACACACACACACACACACACACACACACAGCGACATTACTCTGTGCTTCAATCAAAGCTACTTGTTGAGGTCTGCCAAGATCAGCTTAGTTTCAAGGTGATTTATTATTATTATATGTGAAAAGACTTCCACCAGATTCCACTGGATACAAGTGAATCACACTTACAGGGTTTTACCCAAGCGCTTACATGCAGAAGAAAAACCAGCAAGCAATGGCAGGCAGAGTGACTCACAGTCCCAGAGTGCATTTTTGGGTGTTTGAATCATAATGCAAAAATTTCAGTGTGACTTGTCAAGGTTTTCCAGTCAGGTAGTAAGGCCCCTTCAAACACAGACATACAGTACATGCTAATATAATATCTGTTCAAGTAGATGATCTTCATCACATTTATTGTAGTGTCAATCACTACAATAAATGTGACTTTTGAAAAATTTTTGGACACATTTTGGGGGATAAATGATGAAAATAAATGATGAAATTAAAGCACAGCAGTGACTGCAGATAGACTGTCTCAAAGGATCATTCCAATTGATTTGAACTTCAATATCAACATAAATAACAGCAGTTACATTGTGCTATGAAACACAAGCACTCAGATGAGCTGTCTGTTGACTAACTGTCTCAATCACATTATATGGAAGTAAAACTACAAGTGAATGAACCCAAAAAGTCGATAATAACGCCTTATCGGACAGGCAAGTCTTTTGTGAGCACTACTGAAATAAGTAAATGTTTGAACCAGGGAGTTAATCTGTGAACCATGTTTTGGCACAGGCCTGATCACACCATGTGATCAATGAGCACTAGTATGTTGTTGGAAATGTCCACAGCTATGAATATAATAATGAACAAGAATTATACATATTCATACATGTTGTCAGCAACGTTGTGTTGTGACTACCACATGTGCTCTTTCTTCCTTCCTCTCTATCTGTATCTCTATCTTCCTCTCAGCTGGACATTCCTCTGTGCTTTCTAGTGAGTTGTTGTTGCCTTGAGTAACAAATCAGCTCAGGAATGCGTGTTGTCTTTTGAAAATGGATTTAGAGCCAATAAATTATCCAACGCCAAGTAATGGACAGCGCTTCATGATGATGAAGAGTTGGGGTTTGCCTTGAGAGAAACAGTGTTTCGGGAGTATTGTGTTCTCTTGGAGTATTATTATTTTCTTTCTTCAGTGTGGGGTCTTCACTGGGTTTTAGCCTGTGCTGAGCCCTGACTCCCTGTGAATTAGAGCAGGAATCCCCTCTGTGATTTACACCTCACCCGCTCCCAGCGACAGCACGGCACACAAAACCCACTAAAGGAACAGGTACTGCAGGCTAAATGGCCTGACCCGGCGCTGAGCGGTAGGGTTTCCACATGCAATCGACCCCACCAACACTCTCTGCTTCTGCTTTTCAGATTGGAAATAACTCCCATCCACAGCTAATGAACATCCTTTCACTGGATGACAAATTGAGGAGAGAAAATGTGTGTCGGGTCGTCATAAAGTATTCTGCCACAGAGTGGTGCCGAGTGCTGCCTATGGATGTGGGGAATGTGAATCTGCTCTGTTGTGCTGCAGTCAGGCAGACAAAGAGCCGGGCCAGGGCCGTCAGCGACTGTGGGACACACTAAGCATCTGGTGACAGATCCGTCGGGATGCATGACCACTTTACACTGGGCTGTCTGTGTGTGGGAGTCCTGGATAGATACATGGAGTGTTTTTACTGCCGACTTAGTGCACACCTCAGGAATTCCAGCGCGGTCCTGTCCTCACTAGTAAAACCTGCTTGTGTGCTCTACTCCAAACAGCCATGTGTTTAATTGTCTGTGGTAGGGGCCTGCTAAGCACAAGTGCCTTCTTTTTCTCCACCTGTCACATGAACACATCAGTAGGTGTTCTTCAGCAGGCTGAATAAATCAGGACAAACAGCAACACCCTGCTGCATTTATGCAACTGCTGGACTTGTTTGAGGGAATCTTGGAGGCTTTTCAGGCCCAGTTTGATGATTCAGTGCTGATGATTCAACAGAATGATAATGAAATGTTGCTCTTAAAGGTCAGACTTTGTAGAAAGACCATTTATTTTGAAGGATTCCAAGTTGCAAAACTGTTTTGCACCTCAGTGTTCATTTCATCTCCACCCCCTGTTATTCATATAGAACTTCTCAGTCGAGACAGTGTTGTCTTTGAGGACCGTTCTTTGACGTCTTTAGGTGGGGGAAAAAACATAATTGCGCTTGTTCTCTTTCATTCTCACTTTCATGCCACCGTCTGACAAAATATAATGAGTCCTGTCATTGTGTGTGGCACGTTGGCTAACAGTGTCACAGCTGTAACCCTATGCTTTATGGTCTCAGCCAGTTCTGAGCAATTTAAACCTGTGCACCATACAGTTTGTGTGTAACAATGGATCCATGTGAAAGACTCCTTATGTGAGTGCCAAGAGTGTTAGTTAGAACTGTGTGTGCACTTTTTATATTTGGCAAGTGCTGTTCTTTGTCAGTCAGATCATGTCCAGATACAATCTTGTATACTTCATGAGAGATCATATATGTCTCATACAGTTTAACTTGTGAGGGATCAGGCCTCAAACAGACTGAAACATTGAAATTGAAGCAAAATCCTTTTGATGATAATACTGAACTTTTCCATGATGACTTATCCTCATCAGGGTCGTGGGTGGCTGAAGCTAATCCCAGATGACACAAGATGAGGGGCAGGATACACCCTGGACAAGTCACCAGTTCATCACAGGGCTGACACATAGAGACAAACAACCATTCATGGTCACATTCACTCCTAAAGGAAATTTAGAGGCACCAAATAACCTGTGCGTCTTTGTACATGTCCAGCTGTGGGGTTCTTGGTGCGAGGCAACTAATTATTGCACCACTGTGCTGCCCTGTAACTCTGAATTTTAAATATGTATTCAATGAAACTCCAATAAAGATGGAGGACAGCCAAAGACAGATTTAAAAATGAATGGTCAGAGTATAAGTCAAGCTCACTACACTTCCCATATTGCATGTCAAAAGGCTATAAGTAGATCTTTGTTAGATTCTTCATTAGAGCACTGCATTCATGTCACATGGGATGGATAATGGCAATGGGAAAGACCCATCTGATCTTTGGCTGATATGAGGCTCCCATATTTGATTGGTTTTCAGGCCCCTCCATGTATTCACAAATTGGGTATATCAGAGATTTCCAGTTGTAATTAAGACTTAGACGGTGATGTGAAGTCAGAAACTGATTACTCTGACATGACATAACAGAGCATAAATGCTCATGTTTGAAACTCAATGCCCTCAATTTGTAACAAATTTGTCAAAAATCTGTAGTCTCCAAGCCCAAACCTCGATAAGCATTGATGACATTACTACTGACATCATCTGGGGTTATTTTCAGACTCAACAACACTCCTCCAGAGCCACGAAAAACATCATACAACTGTTTCCACACTGTGAGTAGTTCTCGCCATGATGAGTAAACTGATCTCGATGTGTAAAATCATTGGAATGGTGGTGAAACAGCACAAATAGCTGCTGCGTATCTTCACACTATAAAAAGGGCGAAAGAAGTTGAGAAGAAGAAGGAGTTATTTTATAGACTTGGCTTGACTGCCAAAGTCTGACCAATCCTCAGACACCTCCTCGACTCCTCTGCTGTACAGCTGCTCAGCTGGAATCCACCACCAACATTCATGCAACGTTACAGCAACAGCTTTTCTTATCTGCCTTACACAGTGTAAGGTATAGACGTATTCTAGACTCAAATTATCCCCAGATAAAATGTCCAGGCATGCACAGGCCTTATTTTAAACTCTGTAAACAGACGTGTTTAGATGTTTGTCTGAAGATGAGGGGACATTCCACTGCTGAATCCCAATCAAAGACAGATGAGGTAAACCGGGGTTCATGGGCCTCAAAGTTGGCAGAAGCTGGCATTATCCTGTCTTGTTTTTATACTGCAGCCTGTAACTTGATGTATTGTTCCTTTGGCTATAAATATCTGAAAACGAGCCAAGCAGGAAACCTTTATGTGTAAATTATGTGAGAGCTCTTAGTGTGTATCAGTGCGTTAGATCATTGTGGTGTAATAGATAATAATGAATAAGGGCTTATCTTATCTTTTCACACTTAAGCCATGACTGCTAACAAGGGCATGTAAGGTAGGCTGTCTTCATCAAAATCCATATCTCAGTTTGTCTGTAGTGTGTTTAAAGGTCCAGTGTGTTTCTCAGATTTATGGAGCTCTATTTACATAACACAGGAGAAATGGAATATAATATTCATAACTTTGTTTTTATTTGTGTATAACCACTTGAAAATTGGAATTTATTGTTACCTAAGAATTCGCCTTTTATATCTTCAGTGGGTCTGCCATGTTGAATCACCATGTTTCTACAGTAGATTAGAACAGACAAATTAGACTCTGGAGTTTTTTCTCGCGTTTTGCAGCCACTGTAGTTTCTCCTCCACGCTTAAAATTGGAGGGTGAGTGGAGGGGGATGCAATCCACAACTACATCGTTAGAAATGTAACCCAAATCCTACGAACTGATCCTTTAATGCATCTTCTGTCAGCTGACTGATTTACTTTGATTCAATTCAATACAACAATAAAAATGTGGAAAGCTAACCTGGGCTGTGGATGTGACTGACTGGCTGCACTAACAGCACACAGTGACATTGGCCAAAGACTGAAAGTCAGACACCAAAATTTAAACCTGTTAATTGAGATGTGTTGATACACCACATGAGTTTAGTCTGTTACTAATGATAAGCCCTCAACAGTTTGCATTGATACAGACCAAGTTATCTCAACAATATGACTAATGTAAAAAACCAATAGACAAACATGGTTCTTAACCTACAGCTGCATTTTAGTTTTAAAGTGCTATAGTGTTGCAACCTGATTCATGCCTTCTGTTACAGTCGCTTTTTACATTCCTGTTTTTTCGCTCTTGTTTTTTTGCTCAAAAACTGAACTTGAACTCAATTGACTTGAGGCGGGCGTGGCTCAGTTGGAAATGATGTCACATACTTCTTTGCACCAATCAGGATTTAGCAAGATTTGAATCTGAATCTGATAACATTTGGGTTGTTTTCTCACTTTCAACCATCCAAACTCACACCCACAAGTCCTGATGAAGATGATTCACTGAGTTTTAGGTTTAACATTCTTATTAAAATAATACATAGAGATTGTTTTTAACTTATTTATCAATCATTCATCAATCAATCATGAATATTTAAAGTTTTAAATAAACACATAACACACATTTTCAGAGGCTTTAAAAAGGACTTAAATTTCAAAATAATGGCATAAAATTAGCACTCACTTCTATTATGTAGTGCCATATTTAGACTGAGATTGAAGATTATATTTGAAGAACAGATCAGATCTGCAGTTGTGTAAAACAGCAGAAGAATGCATGAACTGTGCAAATATTTCAGCAGGCTAAGTTTATCCTTCACAGTAAAACAACATAAATGTCATTTTAAGCAGGAAAATGTTCTGACATCCAGATACATGATCCTTTTCCAGATACGAGCTGCTGCAGAGGAACAAATTCTCCCTTTTTTTCTATTAGCAGCTCCATGTACAAACATATTAGGGCTATGTGTGGTGGAAGTATCACAGCCTCGGGTCATGAACCTGGAATTCACCGTTTGTTTAGTGGATAAGAGAGTGCTGCCGGCTACAACAGGAGGTGGTGCAGAGTTCAGCTGCAGGTAAAACGTACCTGACAGACTGACCTGGAGCTGTCTGACTGCTGGGAAACCCAAAATGAGAGGGAGGGTGAAGGAAGGGGGGGGGGCTGACAAACGATCACAGGAGGGGACACATAAAGGGAACATTGTTCAAAATAGGCCACCTCGGAATCAGCCACGCTCATATTGTATATCTGTGTTTACAAATGAACTGCTGACAGTAGAAATACAGCTAATCTGAGCTCCACTAAAAGAAACAAAAATGTTTTAAACGCAGTCACATTCTATGAGAAAAATCTAAAATCTGAATGATCTATTGGAGATAGATTGTTCAAACAAGCCACACATGCCAAGGGCTTCAAATTCTTCAACTAATGACCCCTCAAAGCCCTCGAAGACACACACACACACACGCACGCACATAAAAGTAGCACTTATTTGTTTCACCTCCACTGCAGCACAGCCGTAGACTTGCTACCACGTGTAATCTCCCAAACTGAAGCAGTTGTGTGTTTTACAAATTAACAAACCTTTCTCTTTACGAGCCCTGAGGCTGTTGACATGAATCTATCAGTTTGATCTGCAGGACTGGTGCTTATCCATCTTGCAGAAGATTGGGATCTCACTTCAAAGGGAAGCTCAGCGCTTCCTATCATTACTGCTGAGTTATAAACCTGTAATTAAGTCCAAATTATGTCTATTAATAACCTGCATGGAAGAGGTTGAGAACTTAATGACTTAATGTGGAGGTAGGCTCAATGAGGGGATGTCTATGAAGACATGATAATTTAAGGAGACAGCCTGCATGCGCTCACTGTGACAACGAGCAGCGCGGACCAGGTGTTGGACTTCCTGAATACAGATATTCAGCGTGCTTGTGAAAGGGCTGTCACCCTCCCTCTCATTACCCACAAATACCTCCTCCAGGTTACCGCTGGCCAGCCAAAACCAGAGCTATGACTGAAACTATAAACACCTACCTTTAAGCTGTAGCAAACATTCTTATACAAACATAAGACAAAGTCTTTAAAATGACAAAAACAGGCCTAATGTCTAGAATCTAAACCAAGAGACAGTTCCTGATGCATACATGCATCCATTGGTGTTGCCAAAAAGATGTGTATCTTATGTAAAATAACACCATCAGTTCTCTGTCACCATTCAGATATTTAACCTCTGCTGAAAGGGTCTCTTCTTGCACGTTGTCTCACATCAACGCTCAGTGTGTTAGTAATGTGCCAAGTTACATGCAGCTCTGCCTTTTCTGCTTCTTGTCCTTTGATAATGGTCAAAGATGCAAATAATGGTTTTATGATTATCATACCAATAACCATGTCTTCATGGGACATTTTCTTAGGTATGATTGACTGATGATTGTAGGGACTCATCATCTGTTAAACCTGTCCTTGCAGCAGCAGACACTCAACAATTTCCCAGTAATGTCTAGCCCAGGGCTTTTTCCATTTTGCTCTTCCTGAACATGGTTCTAACACCACATGAATGTGAGTGCAGTGTCACTTGTTTGGTTGCTTGTCATCCGATATAGGAGCATAGATGGTCGGTACGTAATGGTGTTATCCCAGTGGTGGTTCTGGAAGAGGTGGGTACTTCTCACTCCTTGTAAGGATCCAGAGAAAGGTTTAAGTCTGTGTATGAGTCACATTAAGCATTAAGTAACAGTCATGATGCCCATTCTGTCAAAGCGTTTCTCTTTTTGGGGCAGACTTATTCCTGGATTCTGATGTCAGTGTAGTAACCTCAACTCGATCGCCTCACAGAATGTTGAAGATTCTGCAAAATCCCATATTGTGTTCAGTGACAACATTATTTTATTTTAATTTCCAGTCCAGTCAATTTCATTTTTATAGTCCAATATCACAAATGACAATTTGCCCCATGAACCTATCTGTAGCCTATATGACACCCTCCAAACTCCCCACAAATAAAATGTTACTCAGATTAACAGAGAAAAAAGTAAACTGCCAACTGCAGCTGCTCAGAGCAGCGGGGAAGTGTTTGTGTTTACACTATCTAATACAGATGAACCAATCAATTAAAAATCTAAATAAATAAATAACAAAGTAAGCTTCTGTCTTAAGGACACAAATACTGAGAAGGACGATCATAACATTAAGAAAATTTATTCATATAAGTGACCGAGTCGGTGGAGCTGTGTTATCTCTCCATTTACAGAAAACAACAGTAAACTCGAGCCAGCTACTGATATTGCCATTGGCCATAAACTTCTTTCATTTCAAACTCTAGCCTCTCACTGCCACTGGGATTTATGACTTCAACACACAGCATTGTCAGCCTCAACACTCCCCAGCACAAACACACCTGTACCTGTTTTGGTGCTAATTTGTGGTGAACCACTGCTTGATGTGATGCCAGGTGGGTTATTCCACCCTTATTAATTATGACTCTTCTGTGTCCTCTCAATAGTAATTCTGTTTTAGTGTCTGCTCTGCTGTCGAGCGCACCTCAACCTGCCTCTGAATGTCTGACGACTGAGATCAGCCATCATCCCCTCTGCTGCCTGTCTGAGTATCTGTGTGTGTGTGTGTGTGTGTGTGTGTGTGTGTGTGTGTATGAACAGTAGCAAAGCTGCGATGTAGAACTGGGTACGATCAGGCTTTATCGCGCTGTCTTTGTTATCACTTATTTCTCAGCCACTGTTCTTCCAAAGGCTTCAGGAAAGTGACAGTTCTTTCATCGGCCCCCTGGCAGGAAACAGGAGGAGGGCCTCTGCCTCACATCTATCTCAGTTTGCCGTGATGTAGCATTCCTGCCTAGACGGGCCTTTTGACTGATGGGGACAGCTCAGTAATTTTCCTGCTGTCTGAGTCATCAGAGAACGGTGAAGACATAATTAGCTTTCAGACGAAGGGCACAAGCTTTGTTTTTGTTTTTTTTTTTTACTTTTTTTTAACTTGAGGAGACTTAAAGGTTTCCCTTTCAAAGCAGGTGTGGAGACACATCTTATTGTTGTAGATTAGATGATTGTAAGTACTTTATTTAGTGCAGCACTCCTCTGTAAGGGTGTTCATCTGCGAGGTTCCTTCTCTCAGCACGTTCAATATAAAGACATTCATTTAGCTCCAAAGTGCAGCTATACGCAGGTGATGACAGAAGAGATAAAACATTTGCCCTGTAATTCGGATCATTTATGTCATTAAAGCCACCAGGTGCAGATGTGAACTGTGACCTCCATCTCTCATAACCATCTCCCACCGTCGTCACCATCATCTCCGTCCACAAAGTGCTCAGACATTTGTAGCCAGTTACGCAGTAGATTAATATTTGCTTTTGGATTTCTGCTAACACTAAAATAACACTATTCTGTGTACTGAACAACAGCTCCAGAGCATTTTCACTCAATTTTCAAAATAGTTCATTCTAAACAGCCTGTAATTGTTTGTGATTGCTGGCTGTATGCAAATTCCAAAGGATTTGAAGTAATAACATGGTCAGGAACAGCGAATCATTGTCAGGCAGAAAGCTCTGAAACTCCAGTCTAATTAGTTTTTGAAACACTTTGATTTTCAGTTTCTACACTTTCAGTAAAGAAGAGAATGGAGTCGTTAAATGAACAGAGAAGTCACCAAAATGTAAAGTTCAAAGCCTTTGCCAGAGACTGACTGGCGCTAGTAGCGTCGCCTCGTCCTCACCCCCTTTGCCCCTTTTTTCTCCACCTTTTATGACTAGCTCAGTTAAGCTATATTTGATGACTTACATATGAATTGCACATTTGATTTAATATTACAGTAAGCCTATAAACGGAAAACTTCTTAACCTTTAACTGTTGCTGTAAAACTCTCTGTTCCCTCTCTCCTCTCACCATGCTCATGTGAAACACTGTCCTCCTCCTTATTTGTATCATTTATGAAGATAATCAATGTGAAACTTTTTTTTGCATTTGACCCAAATATTGTTGATTTGTGTTTGTTTCTTTATATTTTGTCACCATCACTGTCACTGTGTCATTTATTGGACATTTATCTATCAAATATTCATCACGTTACCGCTGGGCTTTCACACAGGCAGCAGGAGAATGTAGTCCAAAAGGTCAGCTGTGTCAAGACCTTCAGATCCGTACTCATATATCCAACCATGGACTTTCAGAGGTGCTCAAACTGCCGGCAAACAGATCACCAGAACAAATGTTTATTTGAGGAATGTGTACTGATTCCTCAAGGAGATGCCTCCCCTGGCCAACTGACAGCAGAGCAATTCTGTCAGTAAAACCAAGGCCTCCCAGATGTCCATGATGGAGTCACACGAGACCCTGAAAAGCAACGGACAGATAAGTTGGATGTACTGATCCTCATTTGGACAGTTCACGGTTGTGGGCACAAATCGCCCCGTCCACTGAGCAGCCAAAACCATCAAATTTGGATTCCTGCGTCTGGCCGAGTCCGTCGCTCCGTCTGGACAGTTTAACCCTGTGTGGCAGAGTGTCTCTCTCCAAGGTGCTGAAATGGATTTTGTCATCTCTGTTTTGTTCAGGACCCCTTTCAGGGCAACTAAAGGTTGACCACACACTGCTGCTTGAGGTTAAAATTCTTTGAGTACTTCTCAGTAGACGTCGTTTTTTCGATCGATTGGACACCACCCTGGCAGATGAAGACGGAAGACTATCCAAGCAGCGACTGTGTTATTATAGTATAGTATACTATAGAAGTGCTGTGTATTCTAAAAGTTTCATCTGACAGAGAGTGTCAGGGTGTCTGATGTTTACAGGTTGGGGAAAGATTGAAGTCTTGTTTTAGTTGGGGTTGGACAATGATGCTAATGTCTGAAATGGTGTTAACACTTCCGATGATTAGTTCTAACATGAATTCTAAGAATCACTGCTAGAACTGTCTGGACTGCCATCACATTGTCATGGTGCAATAATACAACTGATGATACAATGTTTTCTGTCGTGACAGGTTGGACTCAGACGTGAAATAAATGATACACATCTGGAGGTGACCCTTTCTTTACACCACAGAGAAGTTATTAATGGGTATGTACGAGAAAACAGAGTGCTGGTGTTGACCCATATTTATCTATTTTCAAAAACTTTCAAGGTCTTGACTTTTTTTTTTTCTCAAATCAACACACTTTCAAGGATTTCAAGGACCCATTGGAACCACTGGGTAAGCGTTGTTTCTTGAATCCTGAAGTGTTTTAAATTACCTTCAGAGACATAGAGGAATGGTCCAAACATATGCTAATAACATACTGGGGGTCAACTTATAACACACTTTCCCACCTAAGAATTAACGAGCAGAGGGGTGAGGATAGCACACTGTAACACAAAGATCTGGACAGAACTTATGTCCAGAGAGGCTTGTCATCTTTATCTGGTGCTGTGCCTGCCAGCTCCTGAACTTCCACAGTGCCTCTCACAAATGAATGTGGAGCCTTGAGGGCCTGGAAACTCTTTGGGTGTAGAGAAAGAAAACCTGTTCAACAAGTCTCTCCCCTTCCCAAGTCTGCAAGATCGTACACTTGTCTATATTAAACAAATGTCAGAGGATTGAGACAGAGGAGATTAAGTGTGACATAAGTTCTATGTGCCGGTGAGAGGAGTCGGTGATCAGCTGGACAAGTTGGCAGCCTAGGCTTTCAGCTCCCGGCCCAGCGTTGCCAAACTGTTGATTTTTTTGTAGCTACAGGTTTCCACATTGGCCTTCTGTGTTGTTTAAAGATAGATAACAACGATGGCTACAAGAGCCCAAAGCAACCGTCAAGATTTCGAGGCTCTTGCCGAGTCCGTACTGCAGAAGCAGCGTGACTATCTTGAACCGCGCCTCTCCGAGATTCAACAGGTGGGGAAAGACACTGACAAGAAGCTAAGTGCTATCCATGCTGAGCTAGCCACGCTGGCAACCGGCCTCAGCGCTATTAAATCCAACGTAGATGCACTGTCCGAAGTAACTCCACTACATTGAACAAGCACGGCCAGGCTCTTCAGGCTATGGAGCTCAAGCTAGCCAACATGGAGGACAGGAACAGAAGGTGCAATATCCGCATCACTGGCCTTGAAGAGGGGGTTGAGGGCTCCAATGCCACTCAGTTTCTTTCATGCTCCCTACCCAAATGGTTCCCCGCTCTCGGTGACATCCAGATTGAAATTATGAGAGCGCATCGAATCTACAACGACAACGCCCGCAATCGAGGAGCTAACCGCACCCTGATTTTCAACATGCTTCGCTACCCGACCCGTCAGGCCATTCTCCGCGCTGCCAGGAAAGAGCCTCTCTCCATCAACGGCTGGAGGATTCACTTCTCCCCAGACTACAGCAACTTCACTGGACTGCACTGGTCTGGACTTATTTTTACTTTATCCGGCCACGTTGAAAGTGAAAGATGGTGCTCAATACAAGGCCTTCACCTCACCCAAAGAAGCGGAGGATTTTCTGGCGTCAGTCCCGGATCCATGCCCAGAGACTTCAGCGCGGGACGACGGCGCTTCCTCGCCTTGACCACAGTTTCACCTCGGCCATTACTGCTGCAGAACTCAGTCCTAGTTGACACCTACTGGACCGACTCGACCCCCTGTCGAACTGTAGACTTTGTAGGTGTGGGCTGTTGCTTTGTTATTCCCACACTACTTCTTCATAGGACAGATGTTTATCCTGCTGTCACCGGACACTGAGGACTGACATTAACTCCTAATTTACACAGGGGACGTAACGGCCGCGTAACAGCTGCACCGCGGTCACCGGAGCTGATCGCTGCCACTCTAGTCAATGAGACCATCCCCACCGGGCGCGCCGCGTAACGTCTCAGCAGCGTCCCAGCAGCGGCTCTCCGCTCTGCAGCGCGAGCATTCCGTAGCACTTCTATTTTTGACGGAGCCGTTGCTGATTCGCGTCAATCAACAGAGCAACAGAGCAGATTGCACCAGACAGGAAATCCGACACTGAATCAAAGTAATACACTTCCGCCACCTTTCAAAATAAAACACAATACGCTGTTCATGTAGCCTATCACAACGTCACGTCAACATTACGCCATGACCGGTGGCACCAGGTCAGCAGTCAATCGTTCAAAGGGTCTCAACATGGACGACGACAGAGTAATTGTTGAAGTGGAACAACACACAATAATTTATGACACAACAGATCCTTTTTATAATCTCTTCCACGTCAGAGAAGCAAAGTACGCTTGTTTGTTGTTGTTGTTTCCACAGTTTATCACGGGATCTCGCGGTTTCGCGTACGTTCAGGATTATCGCGTGATCTCGTGAGCTCGCGTGAATACAGCTGGCTCGCAAGGCAGCGCTACGCTGCCGTTACGCACCCGGTGGGGATTGACGCTGGGCAGAGGACGGAGCCGTTCCGCGGCGCTTACGTCCCCGTTGTAAATTAGGCGTAAGTCACTGGTTTACTAATCACCGGATGCTCTTCAGCTGGTAAGCTGCCAATGAGCCTGATATGACTGTTTAATATGTTTAATATGGGTTATTATTTTGTTTTAGTATGGCAGTAGGCCTATTTGAGTTTATAAATAACCTGCTTTTTGCACTATGCTCAGTCAAACTTTTATTTTGTGTGCATGGTGGTAGTTAATGTTATTCTTTAGGCTATATGGAAGGTTGGAAAGTTAAAATACAAGAATTTAATACCTTAACATGTTACGTATGATGCCTCAGCTTCACCAAGTTATTTTACCTAAGCTCCAATCAATGTTATTGTTATAGTGCTGGGCTGGCCTTTTCCCCCTGGCTGCCCCACATCCAATATGATCACAGACCTACTTCACAGTTTACAATCTGTTTACATGTTTGTGTTCTCTCTCTTTTTTTCTCCTTTTTTACATGTTCTGTATGTTGTGTCTACGTCTCGTTTATGTTGTGTAATGAGGGACCTTACTTTGGGTGCAATTGTGCCGGGGTTGTTCCAAAAGGAGGGCTATGGTAACATTTTCTCTTTGACCACACTCAGAACATTTCCTTTAGATTATGGGTGAACTTAACATTTTAGTATGGAACTGTGGGGTATTGAATGCTCCTCACAAACGTTCTAGCACTCTTGGTTTGTTGAAAAGAAAAAATATTGACATAGCATTGTTGCAGGAGACGCATTTACTGAAAGCTGACGCTGGACGTCTTGCTAATAGATATTTCCATACTGTAGCATTCTCTGCTGCTGACACAAAAACTAAAGGTGTGGCCATTGTTGCTAGACGCAGTCTTCCAATGAGAATTATAACGTCCTGGGCAGATAACATGGGTAGAATTGTGATTACTAGTATAGAATTTAATTCAAGGAAAATAGCTCTTATATCAGCATACGCTCCTAATGATTTTGACAGCAATTTCTATGATTTAATAACAACAAAAATGTTAGAATTAACACTATTCCTTCATTGTAAGTGCAGACTTCAATGCAGTTTGGGACCCAGTTCTTGATAAGTCGAGTGCAACCTCCTCAGGGGGCAGGTCATGGCCACGAACGCTCTAAAATCTTGGGCCAGTAATTTGGGGCTTGTGGACATACGGCATTTAATCAACCCCTCCATCAAAGACTACACCTTTTTCTCTGGCCGACATAAATCTTTTTCTAGAATATACTTCCTTTTTGCTTCCCCAGCTCTTTCACTGTATTAATACTGCTGTTTTACTCCCGATAGCTCTGTCAGACCACAAAGGAGTCTTCTGCTCTGCAACTTTGGGCCGTCTATCTAAACGTGCAGTCAGATGGCGTTTTAATACCTCATTATTAATCAGTTTATTACAGCATTTAGAGAATTTGTTGATTTTAATGTTGGCTCTGTAGAGGACCCCAGAATCCTTCGGGATGCTATAAAAGGCTTCATTAGGAATAACACAATATAATTTAGCTCTAATGCACGCAAATCCAGATCTCTTCAATTGCAGAATCTTGAGGCAGAATTTTCTAGGTTGGATTCTTCTTTGCAATCTACTTTTACAGAGCAAGTTGCTCTACAGTGTACACTAGTGAAGAAGGAAATCAACAACATTTTGAAGCAACAGTCAGAATTTCAAATTCACAGGACCAGACAAAAATATTACTTTCATGGTGCCAGACCAAGCCATCTCCTGACCATGAGAATTAGGACCAGTGACCATTTTGCAGACATCCCAGCTATTAAGTCGGCAGATGGCAATATTAGCAATGACCCTGAACAGATAAATGTAATATTTCTCCGAATTATACAAATCAGAGGTGTCCAAAAAAGTCATTGTGATAATTTTTTAAATAATTACATTTGCCCCAACTATCAAATACAGATTCTACTGACTTAGATAAGCCGATCTTATTAGAGGAGGTGTGGGATGCAGCTAAGGCTATGCAGAGAGGTAAATCACCAGGCATAGATGGGATCCCTCCTGAATTCTACGTTATTTTCTGGGAGCAGTTGGGCCCATTTCTTCTGGATATGGTTGTTTTTTCAATTGAAAAAGGCAGATTCTCAAGGGACGTTAACACGGCCCTCATCTCTTTGCTGTTGAAAAAAGATAAGGAGCCTACTGACTGCTCTAGCTACCGCCCCCTCAGCCTTCTGAATTCTGACTTAAAGATTTTTGCAAAGCTCCTTGCCCACCGCCTTGAGCACCACATGCCATCATTAGTCAATCCTGATCAGACAGGCTTCATAAAGTCGCGGCCTGCAGCAGATAATGTTAGACGTTTACTTCACATCATTGACGCTGCAACAGATAACAAAACACCCATGTCTGTACTTTGACTTGATGCTATGAAAGCCTTTGACCGATTAGAATGGTCATATTTGTGGTCTGTTTTAGAGGCAATGGGCTTTGGTAACACTTTTATCTATTAAGACACTGTACTCAAACCCCTCTGCACAGGTACTAACTGGTCAAACTTGCTCCTCCCTCTTCCCAGTTTCTAGGTCCTCGCGCCAGGGCTGTCCGCTAAGCCCTGCACTTGTCGTGCTCTCCTTGGAGCCACTAGCTCAAGCAATTCGCCAGTCTGATTTGATCTCCCCCATCTCTATTCATAACACCCAGCACCAGCTGTCGCTATATGCTGACGACGTTTTAGTTTTCTTGGAAAATCCTGCTCAGTCGACACCACACCTTTTGTCCACCTGTGAGGAGTTGGTAATATGTCAGGTTTCAAAATCAACTGGTCCAAGTCTGCTCTCTTCCATCTGAATGACACTGCTGAAACATCTATCCTTCCAGCCAGTATTTAGGACTTAGTATTTAGGAATTGAAATATTTCCTTCTTTAAATCAGATCATTAAGCATAACTACTCACTTGTCCAGAGTAAGATCTTGAGGGACTTGGACCGGTGGATTGGTCTATTCGGGCCTGTATCTCTATTATAAAAATGAATATTTTGCCCCGGATCAATTTTGTAAGTTCTATGGTTCCTCTTTCCCCTCCATCTGATTACTGGACCAAGCTCCAATCTGCAACCTCCAAATTCATCTGGAACCGGAAGCGGCCACGTCTGAAATTGTCTATTCTTCAGAGAAGGAGGGAAGATGGCGGCCTGGCTGTTCCTAATTTTGAACATTATTCTTGGTCTTTCGTGCTCAGGCCCCTGCTCTCTTGGTTTAATTCTCATTGCTCTGTCTCTTGGCGCATGCTAGAGAGCAATATAGTTCAGCCATGGACACTTCAAGATGTTCTCTTTAGTAACATTTCTAAAAAACAGTGTCAACTACGCCTTGGTCCCATTATTTCTCATCATGTGTTGGTATGGCGATTAGTTGAAACACACTGTCATCTCTCCTGCAAGTGGCACACCTTTTCTCCAATGTTCAATAATAAGGCACTTCTGATCGGTGGAAGACCTATCTCTGCTTCCCAGTGGGAGCAGAGGGGTGTTCACTATTTAAGAGACATTTATAATGATTTTTGCCGATTTTAGGATGCATTCAATCTGCCAGGTTCCACTTTTTCTTTTATTTACAATTAATGTCAGAGCACATGGCGTACCCTGGCAATGTTCTTTACCTACCCACCCACTCCGAGATTTATTTACTAAACAAAACAGAGCTAAGGGTATGGTATCCAAACTGTACCATTTTTTGCAGGTAACAGACCTTGTCTCACTCCCTGTGGAGAGGGTCTAGAGGAAAGATTGCCCAGACCTAGCTCAAGATTTTGATTGGGATCCGGTGTGGTCCAGCATTCATGAAGCATCTCGTAATCCAGACCATCAGCTGATTCACCTTAATTTCTTACACAGAACATACCTCACCCCTGTTAAACTCCATCACATGAAAATTATTAATGACCCGTGTTGTAATCTTTGCTCATTGAAAGCTCGGGGCACTTTATTGATGTGCGGTGTACAAGGAAAGCAGATGAATTGCAATAACTCTGTAACATCTATCGACATAAGAACAACATGACACTGCATGACAGCCTACAAGCATTTTTCCATCCATGCCGTTGGCTGCATGAAACTTAAATATGAGGTGAGAGTGCAGAGATAATGGTGGTTGCACAAGTTTTGTTTGTTTTGTTTTTATGGCTCATTTGCAGTGCACCAACATGGAGATGATCAGACATGAGAAGAATCTTGTCAACAACTTAGGTCAAATTAGTTCCTTCACAGAGTTGTTTAGTTTATCGAAATCATTTTTTCATTGTACCCAACAATTGAGTATTTCAGTTATTACAGCTCTTTAATCTCTCCCTTTATGTTTTTTTCCACCATCAAGTATGGACCTGCACTCGTAATCTTCAGTCACCTTCTGGTGATGAAAGTATTGTTTTTATCTACCGAGTGTTGTGCTGTCTGCTCTTAACCATTGTCGGCCGACAACCATGATGCCTGATTCTGCTGCCTCGGCTGCCTCCCCCGTGACCACGTCACATTGAAAGGCGTTGGAATATTATGACAAGGAGGATGTCGGTGAGAGAAAGGCCTTGTCACCATCTTCAAGGTGGAACTGCCTGCCCACTGCTACCAACTTGTTGACCTGCCTGGTCAGCTGTTGAGAAAACGAATACGTCCCTTCTTCCAGTCCTGCTGTTGAAGACCCTTAGCAGGGGCTTCACCACTAAACTTGCTCTAAAGCTGCGTGCCAAACAGAGACCTTGCATCAACTGCCCACCCATGGTGCCAATTTTTTCATTATGTCCAGCAGGGTTGGGACATGGAGGACAAACCGCCTGCCATCACCTATGGATCCTAATTGACTGTCAACAGCTGATAGTGGGACAAGGGCATCCCGTCCATCAAGGATCGCTCAGACTCCTGTGTTTAACTGTGACGACACAGATGATAGTGATGTGCACTAAAATATTTTTGCTGTTGTCACAAGAGTTTACACAGCAGTGCACAATACAGTGTAGATGATTAACATTAGGTGTACTGGCTGGAGTAGCAAAGGTAGTTTCAGCTAGGTAGCTAGCTGAGAACATGTGTGCTCTAATAGTTCATCTACCAGTGTTTTCAGTGAAAGGATCGGTGTGTGGGATTTAGCGGCATTTAACTGTGTAGATGCAGACTGACTGACCTCCACTCACCCTTCAGTTCAAGTGTGAAAGAGAAACATGCAATGGACTCCATGGAAGAGGACCAGAGCATCTGTAGATATTAAGGTTCATTCTAAGGTAACAAAAACATAATGATTCTTATTTCCAGGTGATTATACACTAATGAAAACATGGTGATGGATATTCTAAAATTGCCATATTCTGTAAACAGAGCCCTCTAAATCTGACACACTGGACCTTTAAGTGGTGTCAAATATGGCACCATTAAGCTGACCTTTATAAAGACACCCCAGATGTCTGAAGCAGTTCACTATAGTAGGTGTCTTTTCCATTTTTAGGAGGTTTGTCTTATTGTGTGGGAGTGACGTGAGTCAATGGTTAACTCTTCATCTTTCATCTAACATCTAACAACTAAACTTCTTTTTGTCTTTTGTCTTTTAGATTATCTGTGTGAAAAAGAGTTGAACAGATGAATTACTTTTCTGGTGTGTGTGTGTGTGTGTGTGTGTGTATATGTCTAAGGTGTGGACAGGTAATGTGTGAGTGATGACACATGATACACACAGCTGCCTAGTTGGCGGTTTGACACTTCAGCTTTGAGGTGATATCCATCCTCAGATATGTTGTCTGGAGCTCTTCAAAGAGCTCCAACAATAAACACACACCTCCTCGGTGTGATCGCAGCTTCAACTTTAATGCCACCTGCTCCTCCACCTCTGATCATTGATAGCATGACTGAACAGTCGATTACCTTCACATGACCCTGATGATTTACATGCCAAACACACAGTAAACTCTAGAGTTCATTCAGCCGTCTGACGCATCATCATGATAAATCCACTAATTTGGATGAACATGAATGTTTTTTAGCAGTACATCTGTGTGAATGAATGCATTGTTGAGTGAATAATGGAATTGAGCCCTCGGACAGGACAAACCTGCAGATGGCGCCCCAGTTCCTGAGCGCTCTTATAATCCTCCCTCAAGTATTGAGGAGACTGTGTGCACAAACTTGGAATATGATTTATCCATATTCAATCAATCATCTACTCAGAGACAGTTTGATAAGACTTTGGCCCACAGTGCTGTTAAATGCACCCTGAAATTAAAATCATCATGGTGTCAGCACTCAGAGCTAGAAAATCCTTCCTGGCCTCGGGTGAAAAATATTTTATCACATGGCACAGTGGGAAAAAAAGAAGAAAAATCATGAACATGTGGTGATGTGAACTTGTGTCCCATAGCATGTAAATGGAACTGTGTTTGCTTGTTTTCAAATAGAAGCATCCTGTGTCTTGCAGTGGATTAAGCCAATGTCAACAGAGAGCTGAGTTTTAAACAAACTGTGCTTTAGGGACAGTCAACTGGTTGTAATCTGAGGCCAACAACCATAGAGTATAAGGGTCTACTGGAAAATAAACACTTGAACGCAGCATGGCATGCATTTAGGAGAGAAACATGTCTCACTCATGAAGAGACAAGCATTGTCTAAAAATAGATTTTCTAAAAATAAAAAAGAGAGGAGGTTGAACAAACGTGTTTTTGTTCTTGCTTTTCCTCATAATACTCTTTAATCTGAATCAAAGTACATGTCAGGCTAAATCATGCGGATCTCTGAGACTGATGATTTGTGCAAATTCACTTCAATTCAGAGCAGCATGTTCAGGCACAGATGTAAACAAAAAGGAGGGCCATGACTTCAGTCCAAGTATCAGGAGCTGTAAGACCTGCTGCCTCCTGTGAGCTGCCATCTTCGGTTACTCAAGACTCATGCATGACCTAATGAGTCACGTCCACTTGAACTCATCAAATTCATCATACTGAATTGATACGTGCACATATCATCTACGTTTGGTTGCAGTTGTGCAATGTGTTCAAGAATGTTGCTAAACAGAAGATTTATCAGTTTTATAATTTATCTCTTTAACCAATTCACACACACAGCTGCCCAGCATCGAGAGAAACCTGATGGATTATGTATGTATGTACCAATTTGGTAAAGACTGGATGAAATACAGTGGAGGAATTGTGAAAAAAAAAAAATAGAATAGCAGATAATCTGTCTCTTTGTAGAGAGATTTGTCTTGAATCAAGACGTCCAGGTTAAAAAGTTTGATTAAAAAAAAAGTGTCATCAGTGTGTGTGTAAAGAGCTTTATAAAAATGGTCCAAACGAGTGCGAGAAAAAATTTGCATTTTTGAAATTTGCACAGCAGACAAACATAATAAAGGTCATTATTAATGCGATGCTTCATGGTAGAACCCCACCGGGCACGTCTCTGTCATGTCGCTGTTTTGGTCTGTTCTCTACCCAACTTCAAACCCCACCAGGAGCATTTCAGAAGCGGACTTTGTTAACTTGCTCACATTTGGTCATTTTTTCTGGTTTATGTGCTTCTAAATATGCTACGTAGCTAAATTTTTTCCCTTTTGGCTGTTTTGACACAAGGTTTTTTATTTTGAAAATTGAGACTGGCAATATCAGATTGATGCACGTTGCTCACGGCATCTGTCAATAATATAACAACCGCTTCTGGGACGGTTTTGAAATGGACCACGCTACTTCTGATGCGGTTTGAAACATTGACTAGAATAAGTCCAATTAGGTCTGGGGGGTGTGGTGTACACAGAACGTGTCGCATCCATGCCTGGTGGAATTTAGCTGTAATGCTCTAAAAACATGTGACCAGACCTGTACAGTAATGCCAAAGTGATTTTTTTTCTGTAACCTAACAATGTCAGTGAAGACTGAACCCACAGGTGTACACTTAATAAAACAGTCATGATGTCCTGATGTATGTCTGGCTGCAGGTCTGCCTCTCTTTAGATCATAAACAGGTTACTGCTGATCAGGATTATTATAATCAGGATATGTACCACAGTCATCATAGCACGGAGACCACACTAGTCAAAGTTACAAATGACCTTCTAATGGCATCAGACTCATGACTTGTCTCTGTACTTGTCTTGTTAGATCTTAGTGCCGCATTTGACACTCTTGACCATCAAATTCTTTTGCAGAGACTGGAACATCTAATTGGCATCAAAGGAACCGCACTTAGCTGGTTTAAGTCTTATTTCTCAGATCGATCTCAGTTTGTTCATGTCAATGATGAATCCTCCATGCACACCAAAGTCAGTCACAGAGTTCCACAAGGTTCTGTGCTAGGACCACTTCTATTCAGCTTATATATGCTTCCTTAAGGGAACATTATTAGGAATCACTCCATTTATTTTAATTGTTATGCCGATGACACCCAATTATATTTATCGATCAAGCCTGATGAAACCAATCAGTTAGCTAAACTCCAAGCATGCCTTAAGGACACAAAAAATTGGATGACCTGCAATTTTCTGATGTCAAATTCAGACAAAACTGAAGTTCTTGTAATTGGACCCAAGAACCTCAGAAACTCTCTTTCTAGAGACTTAGTTACTTTAGACGAGATCACCCTGGCCTCCAGCTCCACCGTGAAGTCATCTTTGATCAGGATTTGTCCTTTAACGTCCACATAAAACAAATTTCAAGGACTGCTTTCTTCCACTTACGTAACATTGCAAAAATCAGACGCATGTTGTCTCAAGCAGAGGCAGAAACCACTAGTCCATGCATTTGTTACTTCTAGGCGGGACTATTGTAACTCTTTGTTATCAGGCTGCTCCAATAAGTCTCTTAGGACTTTGCAGCTAATTCAGAATGCTGCTGCACGTGTTCTGACAGGAACCAAGATCAGAGATCACATCTCTCCCATTTTGGCTTCTTTGCATTGGCTACCCGTTAAATCTAGAATAGAATTTAAAATTCTTCTCCTTACATACAAAGCTCTTCATGGTCAGACACCATCATATCTTAAAGAGCTCATAGTACCTTACTACCCCTGTAGAACGCTGCGCTCTCAGAATGCTGGGTTCCTTGTGGTTCCTACAGTCTCCAAAAGTAGACTGGGAGCCAGAGCTTTCAGCTACCAAGCTCCTCTTCTGTGGAACAAACTACCATTTTGGGTTCGAGAGGCAGACACGGTCAACACTTTTAAGAGTAGACTTAAGACATTCCTTTTTGATAGAGCCAAGGGCGTAACTTTGAGTTGAACATTGGGGGGGTTGACTTTGTGTATATATATATATATATATATATATATATATATATATATATATATATGACGTTTACGGACATAAACTTCATTTATTTGCTCAAGTACATAAACATAAACACATACAGGCTGCATGAGCTGCTCAAATCGTGACACAACATTAAGAAATCATGATGATATTAGTGTCTTGAATTTTTGAATTCATAATTGTGTGCCTTGTCACAGCATGGTCATTTTTACCTGCTCATCTGAAACCTCTCCACAGACTGGAATGCTGCTCTCAGCCTGTCTCTGTCTGTGAGGAAAATCACACGATCACACCTATGGATAACTAAAACTGTATGTTTTTAGCCTGCTTAACAACAACATTTTAACTCTTTGACCTTATTACCTGGTCACCTGTGCCTTCTCTCTCTCTCTCTCTCTCTCTGATCCTTCTGTCTTCCCTGCTTTTGCTGCTACTCTCACCTTCCATCTGATACACACACATACACATTGTACAGCAATAATTTTAGTAGTTGCGTGTTTAGTAATAATATGTATGTGTGTGTGTGAGTGTGTGAGATAATTATATATATATATATATATATATATATATATATATATATATATATATATGTGTGTGTGTGTGTGTGTGTGTGTGTGTGTGTGTGTGTATATATATGTATATATATATATATATATATATATATATATATATATATATATATATATATATATAATTATTACTCAAGTTGGCTTGTCCTGTCCCAGCTTTTTACAGGGTGTCTCAGATATGTTGGTCATTTTAATTCTTCATGAGAAATTCATTGGATTCTACTTATTGTCAGAAACCACAGGGGAGTGTTTTGTGAACATGACAGGAAATAATGATAAGGATATCATGTTGATGTTGCTTTTTTGACTTTTTGTATTTAAATTGTGCCTTGTCAGAGCATACCATTCCTACCTGCTCATCTGAAACCTCTCTCTCGCTGCACTCAGCCTGTCTCTCTTCACCTTCTTTGATCTGATACACATTAAAACAATACACCAAATAATTACTCATACTGATTTCAAATCATCATTAAAGTGAGAACTTTTTTCACCTTCACTGATCTTATATAAAACAAAACATAAACTTTTGGGGGAGGGTAAAGCTTCAGATTAACCACCAACCCTATTAACTATGGCATATTCTTCTATTTTCCTCTCGCCTGGTCTCCTTGTATAAGAATGCCTGTTAAACCTCAGCCCTGTGAGGTACAATCAAGTATTTTACATCCTTTTTTCAGAACAACCTGGGCTTTCAGAATATTCATGCTGTGGTGGTGTCATATGAATATATTAAAAGTCATATGACCAGATATAGAAAGGAAAATAAAAACAGAAAATTTATTTCACACATATGTATGGAAACACAGAAAATTAAGTGAGGCAGAGAGGCACTGCACAGCCCAGACATTTACATGAGCTACAGACATTTTTTGTCATGTTTCCTGCACTAAACACGGGTTCTCCTTCATCTCAAGCACATTTACTGCTCTCAGCTTGTGTTAAATGCATAAATGGCTGTTTACATTATTTATTAGGATTTACAGCTGCTATCGCCGATAGTAGTGATCATACACGGTCACGGAACAATCATCGTCATGTATATAGACAATCTTTGGCTGATAAAGTGACTGCACAAAGCTCTCCTATTGGCTTTTAGCCCATCATGTGACGGCGCACGGGTCTCCTATTGGACACACCGATGGACACTCAAAAGTGTCGCGGTTTCATTGCAAAAAAAAAAAAGAATTACGTTGCTAGATGCCGGCGACTTCTTAATTAAATGGTTAATGTCAAATCAAATCAAATCAAATCAATTTTATTTGTATAGCCCAAAGTTGCAAAACACATTTTGCCTGATGACAAAGTCGCCTGTTAACTGAATAGCGAATCTGGCTAACTAGCTAAGACACAGCACAGCAGAAAGTAGGACTAACTTTTGCTCAGTTAACATTATTTGACTCGTGAGTGGTGGCACTGGAGCCCTCGCAGTAGCGTGTTTTCATTCTTTTGCCCAACCAACAACTTAAAACTGTCGGTTGGGCTTTCTTTTTCTCTCGTGCTGTCTTCATATCACCATGGATACTTCATACATACACGGGGAGACACTGGAGGCGGGACGCACGCGCAGGTCTGAGGTGGGCAAAACCAAATCTCAGAGCGGGAGGGGGCGCAGACAAACGTCACTATTTTTTACTGCTAAATTGAGAAGATCTACCACATTGTCGTGTTTATAATACTTAAAATTCAGTATCAATAATTATCATATCATATTGGGTGGGTTGTGGTGGCTGGTTTGGATTATTGGGTGGGTTGCAACCCACCCATCCCCCCCATAAATTACGCCTATGGATAGAGCTATTAGTTAGGGCTTACTCAGGTCATCCCTTAGTTATGCCTGTAACCTATATTTACATGATAATGTGTTGTATGTATGTATGTTGTATGTTGGGAACATAAACATTAGTTTTATATAAAGATATGAAACAGCAGGTTGATGTTATATTTCATATTTGTGAAAACAATGGGAACCTATGACTTCTCACAGATCAGCTCATATATTTCGAATGTGGTAAATACATCCGGAGCTTCAGACCAGAGAAACAGTTCCATGGGTGATATCTTTGCTTAAAATCAAACCCCACACTACTGCAGTCCAACCTTAGAGCCGGGGAGGGTTTGTGTCCTGGCATTGGGAGGAGATTGTGCTGAATGACTAACCCTGTCTGTGAGCGGGTCACCGTGGCTGGCTGGCTGCCATTGGGAACACTGGAAGTGTGAAAGGGATAGCAAAGCCCCTCAATTGGCTTCCAAAGCAGAGCTTAGTGAGGCCTCTTTTCTTCCTCAGTGTGACTAGCCGCTGAGGCAGGATCCCCAAGAAGCCTGTCACTTTGACCTAATCCGTTTTCTGCCCAGCTGTGGGGGAAAGTCACCTCTTAGTTTTATCACATTTGAATGCAAACAAGGCCGGAAGGGTGCTTGTGTGTCACATCGGAGGGCCTGAGAGCTCCTCTGAAAGGGAGCCCCTGTAGTCAGGGAGAAAAATGTGACAGGCAGCTCTATCACTGCTCACCAGCCAGACAATTTGAAAAATTTTGCCTCTTTCAAAAGCGCACTCTTCTGTCTGGGGGCCTAACCCAACACACCAGGCTGTTTAGCATCTCCGCAGCCATGAGATTGCTCCTGATAGCCACATTATGGGGCCTCATTGTCAGTGTTTAACATTGCGTTGGAACTAAGAGGATTAACTTGAAGAATCCAGCAGTCAACAGGTGCATACATTCATATGGAACCCTCTGCCCGTAAATCAGCAGTCCGTCTTCTCAGAGGGAAAAAAAATCTGACTGTTTGATATAAAGTTTTTTAACTTTCCTTCCTTAAGATTATAAGAATAGCTTGATTTGATTTGCAGCACATTTAAACACGTGTCTTCTTCCACATCTTTGCGTCATAGGTTGTTCCACTGACATCATGTGGTTGTTCCACTGACATCAATGTATAGGCCTCACAACAGCTTCGTCTGACTTAATTATAAAGGAAAGCACAAGTTTGTTATTCAGACAATGACCATGTGCCCATCGATCTGCCAGAGACGTAATTGTACTGACACAATGATGAGGTCATTAGTTAACTGGGAGTTACTTACGGTCCAGATGTGGGGGCTCAGTAGTAAATTGATGCAATGGACAAATATAACTATATATATATAAACCACATGTGTCTGAGATGAAATGTTCATCTTCAGGATGCTCTAAAGTGTTGTATATACTTGGACATGTTCAAATATACCTCCAAGCAGTCAGTAAAGCGCTACATGCCTCCGACAATGGAAACACTGTGGCTACAGCAGGAAGAAGTCACGTATGAGGACAGCTTATGGAGAGAAGTTAATGACTAAAAAGTTCACCCAAATCAAGACAGAATAAATGGAAATATCAACAAAATGCTGATTGCTCCAAACCACATGCTGTGTCGGTTCTGTCCTCCAGCTACTACACTGCTGTGACAGTCTGCGCCAGGCGAAATGATGAATGGGTTTAATAAGTCTGTGGCTCACGGTTACACCACAGGCAGATGAGACAAAACAAACCTGTGTGTTTCCATGTGTTTTAAGGGAGCGTGTAGAAAACACACATGCACAGACTGGCTTTATGGCTCTCTGGCACCACGTCTTGGAGACTTCTGATGGATCTCTGAGTCTAAAGAGTTTTTACAGATGAAGTTAAAAGACTAAATTAAACATTTAGTCTTTTAACTGATGGTTCAGATCGTGACACATATGTAGCTAATCTGGAAGACATCATTTGGCACAGCTGTTGGCAGCAGCAGCAGAAGCGTTTCTCATTAGCATAAACAACGATAGCCACCACAGCTGAATGGACAAAAATAAGAGCTGCAACAGCCCACAAGTCTGACAGGTGATTTATGGGAAGCACTTAGCATTAAACACATGAGACATAATTAAAGTACATTTACACCTAATTTCAAGCTCCATATTGAATATTATTTTCATTGGACTTCATTCTACATCGTTTTGGGCTTTGTTGATTGACTCCAAAAGGATTAGTGGTTGTAATATAAGACAAGCTCCTGCCATATTTTTCTGTGTCATTTTTCCTGTTAGGCACATGAAGGACTTTGACTGGGGACCAGTCTTTGTTGTATCTGCCACTGTAACCAGAGAATCACTGGACCTCAGGAACTGCAATTTATGGTGGTTGTGATCGCACAAGTATCGTCTGACAGCGCCTTTGCCACATTTTATTTCAAAGAAGTACTGTAGCTGTGTCAATGGCTACTGGTAATAATAGTGTAGCTTTCCCCTCTGGGAGAAAAGTGAATGCAATCTTACCACACCATCGCTCTGCTTTTAAGCCTCGCGCACACTGCTGACATATCACACAAATGCTTCTTTTATTACCTGGCAGTGATTGTTTGCTGAATGGGGAATGGCCTCCAGGAACCTGCTAAGCATTCCACAGAAGCGCTACATTATTCCAGGGGAAGGAACGGCCATTGTGTCTCTGCTGGGTCGGCCTATCATGTGGCCCAGAAATTAAGAACGAGTTTGTAAATAGCTGGAATTGATCTGATTTTCTCTTTTAAGTCAGGTGCACAATGGGAGTACAGTCTTACAGGTGCACAATTTTGTTTTATGAATCTGTTCACTGCACTTTTATTCTTCCCGAGCACTCATTGTACCCACACAGAGAGTTAAGCCCCGACTCTGAAGTTTCACTCTGATCTGCATTTCAAGTGTTTTAGCATCTTTCAGCTTATTGTTCTGGTTTGTTTTGGTTCACTCTCACCCAACCTGTCCAGCACCAAACTGAAGAAGTTAGCGAATAGCTAGTGAACATACTGAGCATTCAGCTGCTAAAGAGCCCAGATATTTCCCTCAGGATTTGGTGGAGACAGAAATGGAGCTAAAAGGTTGAGTGAATATTAGACTTACATTTGTCAGGTGCTCAAGAACACAACTCTACTGAATATGTAAATAGGCAATGGATCGTCCAGAGATCAGAAGATCGTTGGTTTGACCTCCAGCTCTTCCAGTCTGCATGTTGAGGTTTTCAAGATACTGCTACTGTGCTATGTGAATGTGTTGGCACCTTCATTGGCAGCCAATGCCGTCAGGATGTGAATGGGTGAATGTGATGTGTAAAAGCATCTAGTGCTATATAAGTACAGTCTATTTAATATATAAGGGAGAGCTGCTTTGAATTGAAGATCAAATAAATGCTACAGTTTGTCTCATTTGTATCATTTTGTCCTTTTGGTAATAATAAGATTTTACTTTGGAACACAACTGAAATGGTTAAACTGTCAACATTTTGGTTGCACTCGCTTTTGATGTTAATGTTTTTACTGGTTTGAATCCAACCTGACAGGGTGATTGTTCAGTGTATCCTGGCTTAGACAGTTGTCCACTTCGCATCACCTCACCACAGGGGTGCCCCAGGGCTCACTGCTGGGGCCCCTATTATTTGCTATCTACTCCACCTCCCTGGGTCCGATTATCCGCTCACATTGCTTTTCCTATC
Source organism: Sciaenops ocellatus (assembly GCA_033000465.1). Lineage (NCBI taxonomy): Eukaryota > Metazoa > Chordata > Actinopteri > Sciaenidae > Sciaenops > Sciaenops ocellatus. The sequence continues at coordinate 4,088,289 of CP136884.1, read as the reverse complement.
ACTGCTATGCAGATGACACTCAGCTCTATCTGTCATTTCCTCCTGAGGACCCCTCGGTCTTTGCACGGGTCTCTGATTGCCTCTCAGACATCGCCACATGGATGAAGGCACATCACCTCCACCTGAACCTCTCAAAAACTAATCTGCTGGTCCTCCCAGCCAAACCTACAATACACCACGACATCAACATCAAAATGGACTCCCTGTGTCTTGCCCCCACCAGGGTGGTGAAAAACTTAGGGGTTATGATTGATGACCAACTCACCTTTTCCAATCATGTCACTTCAGTTGCCCAGTCAAAAGGTCACATGTCACCCCGCTGCTCATCGAGCTCCATTGGCTACCTGTTGCAGCCTGCATTAAATTCAAATTACTAATGCTCGCCTACAAAATTGTCTCCGGTACTGCACCCACCTACATGAACGCCCTTATACAGGCATATGTTACCTCACGACCGCTGCGCTCCTCCAATGTAGGATGCCTGGCTCTGCCACCTGTTCGTTCAAGGCAATCCAGACTTTTCTCGTCCGTTGTTCCCCGTTGGTGGAACGCACTACCAGTTCCTACCAGAGCAGGGGCGTCCCTCTCTACCTTTAAAAAACTCCTGAAGACCTCCAGCTCTTAAGAGAGTACCTCCTCTCCTAGCACTACCAACAACTAGACATGATAAATCTACCCCTTTAAGAATTGTCACAGCACTTACTGCTGCACTAACATTTTCTTATCGCACTATACCTTGATTGTTCCCTTCTCTGAAAGTCGCTTTGGATAAAAGCATCTGCTAAATGACTAAATGTAAATGTAAACCACAAATAAAATGGTAATTTGGCAAAATTGTACTCCCAGATATCAGCAAATACTTTGATGAGTGCAATGTTGTTAGAACAGATAGAGGATATTGCAAAAACTACAACTCAAGTGGCAATCAACATGAACTATATTAAAAAAAAACATAAGTGCAGCTGATTGATCGAGGAGTGATGGAACTACATTTACTTAATTGATAATCATTTAGGTTCATTTGTGATGCAGTGTTGTACTGTTACTGCACATTTCTTCACACTGTCCTTATACCATATTAGTTCCATGTCAATCAGCCCCGCCGGCATCAGTTATTTAATTATCATCCTCCGTCTGACATCACTGGTCTGGCCAGCTGTGTTTTTCTGGGCGGAGGATGACACCAATGGACACCTCTGACCTCATGCTGAACTACACTCTCAGCCAATCAGGCAGCAGCAGGGATCGGCTCCTGCAGTTAGCTATCACTGGAACACACTCAAGGGCTAAACAGAGATGGAACATCTTTCCAGATCGATCGGAAAAAAAGAGGAGCAATCGGATGGAGTTCCGTGGAAAGTGTGTGTTAGTGGAGCATTTTTGTGACGCAGCCTGCCGGCGCTTGTGGGATACAAAAGAGAAAGCCTCACCTGTCTGAAAGCCACTGCCTGAACCTGTCTGTTTTTTTCCCAAAGCGCTATGAATAAAAGTTTGTATCAGTGGCAGCCTGCCTGAGTTTGGGCAAAAACTCCTCCTGCTTATGGTCAGTCCAAAAGCCTCAACATAAATATCAACTTTCCCTTCTTGAGGAGGCCTCAAGCTGTCTAAACAATGATAGAGGGGGGACAGCAACAAGCAACATGAGGCAGCCATGGGAAAGCAGAATGCACATCTCAGGGAGCAGAAGGAAGAAATAGCCTTTATTTTTCTTATTCAGAGAAATATGTGCTCAGATCCCACGTGTTTGTTTAACTTCTTATATTCTCCAGGTGCAGAGCTGCAGCGACTACACTACATTGTCTTATTTACATGCACATGCTATCATAACCCACATTAAAAATACAATATTGACATAAAACATGTGATACTGACAGAGGCAGAGGTTAGATGGAAGCAATTTGTGTATCTGAAGGTTTCAGAAACACTTAAAAGGTCTTCTGTCAACGCTGTAGGTGAGTCAACACCTGACTTTCATTGAAGTCTTATGAGAGTTAATCTGCTAATAGCACGGTGCTTTATTAACACCCGTCATCAACCACAGACTGTGCTGACTATTGGTTGTGAGTGACAAATTTATCTGACAGCCTCAACTGTTTTTTGGCGTCTTCTATTCTAAAACTTTAAAGAAGGTCGATATCAGACTATTGTGAAAAAATAAAACCATGGTTAAGGTAAGAGTAAGGTAGGGGTTAGGTCCAGTGTGTCAGATTTAGGGGACTCTTTTTACAGAATATGACAGAAATTAAATATAATATTCATAACTCTGTTTTCATTAGTGTATAATCACCTGAAAAGGTCCACCATGTTGAAGCACCTTGTTTCTACGGTAGCCCAGAACTGACAAACCAAACACAGGCTTTAGACAGGGCCGGTTATGTTTTTTGGAACGGGAGAGAGAGTGAAGGGTGCTGCAATACAGAATTACATTGGTCCTTTCAGGAATAGCCCAACATTTTGGGAGATATGTGTGTTTGCTTTTTGGCAGAGTTATTCAACTCAATTATATCTATAAAGCACCAAATCATAACAGAAGTTCTCATATTTTCCATATAGAACAAGTCTAGACCGTTCTCTTTATAATATTATTTACAGAGACTCAACAATTTGCCACCATGACCAAGCACTTGGCGATAGTGGCAAGGAAAAACTTCCTTTAAGAGGCAGAAACCTCAAGAAGAACCCGGCTCCATCTGCCTCAACTGGTTCAGTTTAGAGAGGTGAGGGGGAGAGGGGAGAATAGAGAGACAGAAAGGAAGACGACAATATCAATACCGATCTGTTCAAGGCTACAGCAGTTGAAATTTAAAGGCTACAACCAGCAGCCAGTTAGCTTAATTCAACATAAAGACTGGAAACAGGGGAAACACAGCACCAACAAATGAACTGTTGTGCTTCATGCTAGGCTAAGCTAACAGACTGCTGGTTGTAGCCTTATATACACAGACAGTAGAGTGGTACAGTTGTCATCCAACTCTGATGTCTAATTTTAGCTCTAAGATGAGGCAAAGATGGTCATGTTTGATAAAACTTGGCCTCCACTCGATTCACCCTCAGTCATTCATCCACCAGCCTGTCTCCGCACCCTTACTTTTTACACCTTCCTACATGAAGGACACACTACTTTCCAACACTGAACATGAAAAGAAAATTGTGACTTCCAGAACTGTCCAATGTGGACGTCATTCCTGCAGATACTGGGCTGCAAAATGCACTTGGTGAGTTAAATAGTGAGAGTGCCTCGGCTTCCTGCTCTCCTTAAGAGATTTATGTAATTGCTCTTTAAACAATAACAAGCGGTAGACCCATCCCACCAGTACTAGTTGCAGGTTTCAAGGACAGAGGCCCATACAAACTACAAGGGAATCTCTTTCAAGCTGAAAAAAGGAGTATAATTGCATTATAGATCTTCAGAAGGTTTTGATCTCTGTCTCTCCTTTTTACCTCTGCCAGACTTTGTCTGAACATCAGAGGCTGCAGAGAGATGAAAGGTCACCGAACCCACAGGTACAGTAATGTTGTTGTCGCTATTGTTTTCTCTGCAGTATCATTACCCTGACAGCTGACATGCAATCTGCCTTTTAATATTTCACGCAGACCTACAAAGGATCTGCATAATGTTCACAGACAACTTAGTAGTCAGGGCTGCCTCGGCTTCCAAAGCATGACATTTGGCACAGGAGAGCGCTGAGGTCTTTTTTTCCTTTTAGAATCCATGTCTTGTCACTTGTTAAAACTTGTTGTTTTAAAGCAACACAGCGGAGAACTCACCAATCTGATCCTGAGCTAATGTTGCCAGCGTGAATGACTAAGCTTTGGAGTCATCATTATTATACTAATCTCCTAGTTTCCACAGTTTATAAGGCTGTGCCATTGTGCTGACCTGAGTGTGAACCTCCAAACTGACAAATCAAAAGACTTTCTTTATGCAGGTTCTGAAGGTGGAAAAAAAAAAAAGTTTGCTTCTGCATTCAGCTTCTGGAAGAAAGAATGACTTCCTCCCACTGTGATTAAAAGCTCTACCACAGAGGCTGTTGAAGCATGCAGTTTTGGTGCAAACTCCAGAGTCATGCACATTTACAATATAAGTGTGTCTTATCTCAGTAATTCCTCATGAAACTCATAAAGATATGTGCTTGATGAATGTGTGCAGAATAGTTTCCTAACTGAGGCAATGCATACGTGAAAACAGACAAGTGATTGGACGTAAAGATAACGTGTGGCGAGGTCCTGCACAGGTAGTGTAAGCACACCCAGAACTCAAGAGCAAAACAAAGCTCAGGTTTCCTGTCTGCTCCTGAGACGTTAGAGAGGTGACAAGTCCACTGAGGCCTTGTAGGTTTTAAGATCTGTTATATGTAACTGCTGCTGTGTGGTCTGGTCTGGTGTCTGTGGCTGGGGGAATGAACCAGCACTGCTTCCACAATCACCACAACTGATCACCATCAAGCAGCAAAACAGCAGCTAAACATCCAGATCTTTCTCTCAGGAGCTGGTAGAGACCAAAACTGAGCTAAAAGAGAGAAAATACTTAATTCATAACTAAACTTCATCTAAAACTAAAATTCATCAGGTAAAAATGTTCAATAACTGCTTGATGTGTGAATAAGTAACTGTGTGCTAACAGTTCACCATGTCATAATGTCATAATATATCAATGGTGTGTTCTTTACTTGTAAATCAGTTGTTGAATTTGTTATTAAATAACAAGTCAAGTCAATTTTATTCATTCATTCAGTCCAACGTCACAAGTTTACCTCAAAAGGGTTTGACATTCACACTTAAATAGCCCTTTTCCACAGTCTTGTGGAAAAGGGCTATTAATTAATCTTTGGCTATTAATCTTTGACGTGAAATAGTAGGGTCAACTCAGGTGTTACCAGTGATAGTAATTAAGGTTCCATTCCATTCAGGTCAAACAGAGTCAGGGTGCTGCTGTGCTGCATGTTGGCTCACTGGAAAGACTCTGCTGCAATAAACGGAACGGAACCTTAATTAGCATTGTAGGAGCCATTTGTGTGTATATTTTGATTTGACCACTGGGGGGAGTTTTCGCTTTGTGTCACTAATTGCAGATGGGTACCAGGTGTATAAACAGATCATTTTAGCTTAGTTTTGGGTAGTAGGTGAATCGATGACATAATTTTTAACGTTTAGCCACAAGACAAGAAATACCACCATATACCACAAAGTCCTTAAGTGTAAGTACCAGTATTCATGTGCAACCTTTCAATAAACGACAGCAAAGAAACCGAAGCCAAACTCTCATTCTTGTTTTGATGGAAACGCGTCAATAAACCGCCTCACACAAGTGACTGAAACGAAGTTGAACGAGCACTACAAGCATCATTGGAAACACCTGGTCGACCCTACTATTTCATGTCAAAAGGGCTGCTGTGAAAAAAGGTCTATTTATTATTAAGTTATGTTTCTGTCCACACAACAAAGACAAGTCCAACATTCACTCTGCATTTAGCTCTGTTTTGGTCTCCACCAACTCAACCATATTCACCAGCTAGTAGCTAGCATACAGTGGGTTTATTTGAGCTTTTTCACTAAAAACAGCTGCTGGAAACGCAGCTGATGAGAGCTGTAAGACTCAGTCAAGATAGTGACATTGGCAGAGAGAAGCTTAAATGCGCTCTACCTATCAGCAATAAAGAGCAACAACATGAGGCTGGACTGACAGAAAACATCACTGGTTATGGCATTAATACAAGCTCTGTGATTGTGCAATAACAGTCTCTATAAATGCTTCTCATTCATCATTCCAAACATTTGAAGAGAAGAGAGAAGAGAATTGTTTTGGGATATATTGATATAGCATTAGTCTGTCATCAGGCTGTTCATTACTCAAACTTATTTTAGCATGGCTGTCACAACTGTTTTCCAGGTACCTCAGGTTCAGCTGCCCTCTCCGCTGCCGGATGATCCACCACATTCCTCGGCCTAAATCAACTGTGAATGGTTTGAGGTGATGAAACCATCAAGAATGAGCAAAGTCTGCAGCGGAGTTTAGGCGTCACTTAAAGCATACCTGCTCTGTCTTATAAAAGAACCATCCCTGCTACGATTAATCAGAGCTGTTCACGGGACAAATAAAACAGGATGCAGGATTGGGATAAGTTGTTGATTCAAGCTCCACGCCCACACTGCGCTCCAGGCTTCAGACATGACAGTTTTCTCATCATTTAATAGCTCTATATGCTCCTTTTTTTTTTGGAGAAAAATTATAGCTTGCTGCGCGTAAAGCAGGAAGTCGTTTGTGTAGCTGATGCTTGCTTATTTGGTTTTCATGTCAGCATGGCCACAGGGACATACCTCCCATGTGCTGTCAGTACAGCGGTTCATACGGTGCACACCATGTGTCATTACTGCATTCTTCACACATTTTTACAGTCAAAGCAGCAGAGGGTGTAGTGTCTGATGTAAACCTTTGTAGGGACAACTCATAATTTAGTTCCCCTGCGCTGTAAGCTCTAATAACAGCGTGATACTTTTCTATATACTCCACAAATTGGTATGAACTGCAAGCTAACACAAGCATGAGAATCACTTCTAATCCTTTTCATGCGTGGAGTGTAATTTCAGATACACACCACACATGTGGTAGAAAGGCCTGCAGGAGAAAAAAAGTGTAATTAAGTGCATCTTGATGTTATTTCCTTTGGCTTCACTGGGATTAAGCTGCCTGTCAATCACTGCAGGGGAAACAAAGGGGGCCTGGGACCTCCTGCATGGCTTCATGTCTCTGTGCATAACCACAGCACAACTTCATGACGCCTCAGTGCCGATGGCAGGAGGTCTCTATACCTGCTCCATACACTGATCTCTGTTTGGACTGAGGTGGAAAAAGCAGGTAGTTGGCATGACTGCAACATTCGAAACATGTATAATCCTTTAAATATAGAGTTCTATGTAGCATTTACAAAATGTGTTTTTGTCACGAATATCATGAGCGCATTGTGTCCACACTGACACCTTCACTCAGGAGAGATTACCAGTGAAAGTGCAACAACAACAACTGGAAAGTCAATGTTCAGGACACTAGAAGGGTTGGAAGTACTCAGTTACTGGTTGCTGTGATCACTCCTGTTCAAGCAGTTGTGCCATAACTCAACTGCACTGTAAAAGATGGACAAAATTCATGGTTCAAAAGGCATTCCAAAGCTGAGCCAAAGCTAATACGAGGCTTCAGCTGTCTCAGTTAACAAAATCAAACGGGTATTTTCCAAAGTTTTGGGCTGTTTGGTGGAGGAATTCTTCCTGCTTGTCAATTGTATGTTTGTTGCAGGAAGCTTAAAGTGTGCTCACAATGAAACAGGAAGTGTTTACAGCTCAATTTATTTGCGTTATTTTAATCTTTGTTTATTGGACGCAAACGTCGCAGGTAACAGTACAGACAGTATCTCTATCAAACTAATAACGTGTGTGTGTGTGTGTGTGTGTGTGTGTGTGGGTGTGTGTGTGTGTGTGTGTAGACTGTGGACCTTAGACTCAGCATTCCAAACCTGCCAAAAACTCCAGATGTTTCTCTTATTTGTCTCTCTCTCGTTACTATGTTTCCATCATGTGTTTATGCACAGTTTGCACATAAAGTTGAAATATCGAAAAGAAGTTTTGAGGCTTGGCTCAAGTGGAAATGTTGGTTTATTAAGAAAAACAAAAACTGAATTTGAATAAATCGTGAAAAACATGAAGTGGGACCAGTGTGAGGGATTTAGTGGCAGTGCAGTTGCTGATTGCAACCCCTTGTCTCACCGTCCTATGGTGTCCATGAAACGTGTGACAAACGTAAAATGAGTCAGTGTTTAGTTTGTCTGCTCCTGGCTACAGTAGAGACATGGTGGGTAACATGGCGAACTCTGTAGAAGAGGACGCACAGTGTCTGTAGATATAAATGACTGATTCTAAGGTAACAAACGCATAATGACTCTTAATTTGAGATGATGATTATCGACTAATGAAATGATTTTTCAGAGAAGGCAACCTTAGCCATGTCACATCGATCTAAGATGAGCAACAATCAAACACTTCTCTAGTCAGTCTGCAATTGTCGTTGGTCGTTGTTCGATGTGTTTGTGGACACTAAAATTATCCCAAGCGCTGACATTTCTGTGCAGTTCATGAGGTATGCAGCAAATGCATGCTAGTTGTCTTTCTAGGTAGACCAGTATAGTATCCAACTGTGGGCATCAAACCTCCTTACCACACAAAAATCTCCGTCCAATTCATGTCTCCTGAAAATGTTCATCTTGTCTTTATTTGTTGACGTTTCAGTAGATTTTGTTATTTTTTTCCATCATAAATTAATTTTTCTTTAGTTATAGTCTCGTTTTTGTCAATCAAAATTGTTGAGGAAACATTGATGAAAATTATTCATCAACAATCATCAACAATTATTCATCCATTAACACTGCGGTGGAGGCAGAAATCTCTGAGGTGGATCCCTCCAAACCTGATCAATTCTAATCTGAACTATCAGCAAGACTAAAAGTCAGTAGAGCTAGACAGGAAACATAACCTTTAAATCCAAAAACTTCATGCAAAGCACCTCTACAAACAACACTGAGGCCATTTCAGCACTGAAAACATTTTACAACCAGACAGCAGAGGTTTTAGCTCAGGGCTACAGATTTATCATTATCTGGCATGCCCCAACCATGGCCCATTTTAACCAACAAATAACACATCATTCATTATTCAATCACTTCAGAGCCAAATGGTGATTTATTGGAGATGCAGCCTTTAAAGTTTGTGATATGAAATGTTTGATTTATGCATCCTTCAATTAAAATCTTCATAACAGCCTTTGGTTTTCCAAACTATGTGTGCCTTGTTCCCGACTCATTCCTTGGCTACGATGTCATTGTTGGCAGAGGAGATTTCTGTTTGGACCCTGATTGGCCCTCGCTCTCAAGGTACTGCTATAATGATAGTTATTAAGCAGCCCCTGTCTTAAATAATCAACGCTCTGACAAAGAATCTCTCCTGCACAAGCCGAGCGTGTCAGCTTCCAGAGCCATTTGCAGTTGAGCACCGACCTGTCAGCTTTTCACGCTAAAAGAGCCAGATCTGAAAACAGTTCTGCGTTAAAGAATTAAGCTGTGCACAAATGAAATGTGTCTACTCTGCTCTCACATGAGCAGCTTCAGGAACAGACAGCGGTGAAGCAGTTGGAGCAATAGCTGCCAGCTCACGCGTGGAAGACAGGCAGTCATACATTTTGGACTAGCACCTCAGTGCAGGTGTTCACAGGTGCACTGCACGCAGACAGACACAGCGAGGCTTCCAGACCCCCTTGAACAAGCAGAGGCATTAAACACCGGGGACCTTGGCAGTGACGCACTGGTGTTTATAGGAAAAACACCATGAAGCAGTTCATTAGCGCTTCAATGATCCCCTTTCGGTGTGTGGTTTTTGACAGAGTGAGGCCTGTGGAGGATGAGTCAGTTCTGTGCTCTGACTTCTAACTGCAGTGTGTGTTTGTAGTCACTCTGCTCATCTTAAGAAGTGCATGGTCTAATTTAAAGGTATAGTTAAAACAGCATGTATGACAAAATGAGACATGTAACACGGAAGAACATGTGACTTGGGCAACTAACAAATTAACTGTGTGTGCAAATGAGCATTTTGGTTCTACACATTATAGCACTCTAACAAAAGATTAGTTTATGTAAAATATTTGATTTACAGAATCAGCTGAAAAGAAGCAATTTTCACCTCAGGGAAAATTATAATTGACACTATATTGTGACATCTTAACATTTTACACTTGATTTATCAGAAATAAAGTTCTCAATAATCACCTGTTTGTAAGCCAAAGGTTACTAAGTCTAACTGATCCAGTGGAATCAATCCAATTTTCCGTTGAAGAAGGTCTTCCTGAGGATCTAACCAACAAGTTAAAGCAAGTGATGCTGGAGGAGGATTAACACCAGCCAGGCACTGTTGACAAAACAGTCTTACCACAAGGTCCATTTCATAGCTGTTCTGGAGCGTCAGATCATATCACATGATCTTCCCCCGATTGTCATTGTTTAAATTTCCATCCTGAGCCCTTCAAAGACTTCTCGTCCATGCACAGCAGGCTTAAAAGTTGAGACTGAAAGTTCATTTTTGACCTTGGTAATAGTCGTGTGCTATGGGATACTTGTTACATTTGGTCAACCGTGATAATGGGGAATATGAAGTATTGGACCCGGACGCAGACACCAGGAAGCATTTAAATTTAAAACTGAAATGACTTACAGGATGGTGAGGCAGTCCAAACAAGAAAACAAATCCAACTGGCAGCAGGTAGAAAATCAAACATCCATAAATCAGGCAAGGTGCAGGGCAAAAATCCAAAAGAATACTAAACACAAGGAATCATTGAAACACTTGGACATGGTATGAAGACGAACTAACACAGATACAAGGGAACACAAAGACTGGGCAGGATATGAGACACAGGCGAAAACTAATCAGAAACAGGTAAAAATGATTAGGGGTGAACAGACGATCAAATCAAAACTGGTGGGAAACAACAACAGCAGGAAGTAAAGGTACAGACACAAGGAGAGGGAAGAATTACAAAATAAAACAGGAAACACTAAACATGAAACTCAGAAGCACGACCATACTACAGTACTGTGCTACATACCATGGAATAGTATACTGTTGTAACACTGATCTTAGCTTTAACTATAAATATGACTGCTGGTGAATTTAAATATTTATTTTATTTATTTTTTTTTTTTTCAAGCTTTATTTGACAGAGACAGCTGAAGAGTGACAGGAATGTGGGGAGAGACAGATGAGGAATGACATGCAGCAAAGTGCCACAGGTCGGATTCGAACCCTGGAACGCTGCGGCAAGGCTTCGTACATGGGGCGGATGCTCTACCAACTGAGCTAATCAGCACCCCAACTGTTAGTGAATTAAATGACTTTCAGGATGTGGGTAAAATAAAAGCTTGACCACTTAAATGTCTGCTTCAACAGTAGGACAACTGAAACCTGACCACCAACATGATACATTACCTCACTACGTTACCTCATATCACATAATCTTAACGATCACACAATCAGTTACATTACAGGCAAGGTGCACCATATTAAGTAGTTCCTCTAATCTTAAACAGAATACAAGTAGTTACCATTAATTCAATTATGCCAAAATAAGGTAATCTATAAAAATCACATTTTAAACTGTAGTACTACCATTGTACTTCTGACATTACCAAAAAAAAACTGACACTGACCTGGTTGTTTTTTATTAAACAATATCATACTTGTTGTTATATTATACATAATAATTAACTGTAACTTAACACATTAATAAATGAATGAGGCCTTTATGAATAAGGCATTATTAGGAAGTTGGACCAGTGTTAGAGATAAATGGACAGAGGTTTGTGAGTGAGAAGAAGGGATGGTCATTAGATAAAGTATATTAATTAAGCATGTTTAGTTTTCTGTCTGTGACTGTGTCTGTTTATTTCATGTTGACAGAATTATTTTGAAGTCACATCATTAGACATAAATAGAACAATGAGGCTTGTAACAAGCCAGTGCTCTGTGAGACGCTCCGATAATGTTGTCGAGTTCTCAGTGACAGAGGCTTGGTGTTACTCTAACCGAGGCTGTTTGGCCAGCTGCCTTTTGAAAGCGTCACTCTATTGAGGCAAAGTTTAGCTGAGGAATGTTTTGTGCCGATTATTCCGGGAGTTAAGACCTTTTCTGTTGCTCAGATTGAAATGCTTCTTGACATCATCCCCTTGCAATTGTAAAGCCCCTCCCTGCATTCGTCCCATTTGCCATTTCCACAAAATAAATAGCATCCAAATTTTATCAGGGTTTTGCATGGTTACCATTTTGTTAATGGGCAGTCTGGCCTCTCGATGAGACAAGGAGCATTTTTGGGGGACACAGTGTGGTTGTTGTAGCAACGTTGTTGAAGAGTGAATGAAGCAGATGTCAGAGTAATCCATCAGCCGGCAGCTCCACACTCCCACTGCTCAGGGAGGCACACATTGCTGTGACACCGTCTGCACCGCAGAACCCTCAATCACACCCAACTCCACCCTGACTGCTCCTCGTAATGAAAAATGTGTATTAAATACAAAATGACTTCCTTTTGTTCATTCTGACAAAACATTTATTAAACAGACCAATGAAAAGACAACATGGTTTTACATGAACAGGACAACAATGACCTCTGATTTAAGAGCACTACAGCAGTTGGGTGATATCATTTCATCAGTTCAGTTTCTGCTTTATTCATTATTTCTTTTGTTTTTGTGTTGAACTCTGGTATAATATGTTCAGCAATATCAAAAATTGTCAAATGATGCACAGCTGATGTATTCAGGTCCACCTGAACCCATGAACATCCTAGTTTTGTTTATTTCCCCACTCACTTCCTGTCATCTTTCTGATTGAAGGCATAAAAGGCCAAAAAAGGTTCATATGAAATGATACCCAGCCCTCGCTGGTGTTAGTAAGAGATTTGATAAAAAGCACAAACTGCATGTTTGTGTTTGACCATATAGAGAGCCGAAGTGAAAGCGTATCTCCCAGATTCTGTTCCTGAAGTCTAATAATCTCCTCATATTTACATTTATATTTACACAAATGACTAAAAATGGATGTAAAAAGCATGGTTTTATGTAAAATATTTATTTACGTGTATGTATTATTTCTGTTTTCAATGAGCACCACTGAAGACCTTTGCAGGTTAAACTTTACAAGTTCAACAGAAGAAGAGTTGAGTGCCTATGGCTAGTCATCGCTAAAATGGAGGACAGGATGCGCAGATATTTGTTAGACAGCAGAGATTACAGTCAAAAAGATGGAAAGTCGACAAAAACTATGGGTGGATATCATAGATACGGGAGAAACCAACAGTTACGCTGATATATTACTGGTAATATGTACCACTGGTGTACCGTGCTTTTAGATTTCAATAGCAAAGCTGTAGTAGATAAAGGTGTATCTCAGAATATTGATCGTAAATCACATGAAAACATTTTTAAAGAGACAGATGAACAAGATAGCACTGAGTCATACACGCTAACGTTAGTGGAACAACTAGCAACTAGCCTGGAGGTGACGTCAGGACTTTGGCTCTCTATCGGCGCAAAGCCATGTGATATAATGTGTCTTGAAAATGGGTCAAAAATCACAATACCGCATATTTCAGTATAACATCATTATATTCTGCTGCTGACGAACAAGGCACATTTTCATAACAGTGTTCCAGTGGGTCATTTCCTTTTCGAACTCAGTAACTGAACAGTTAGAAATACTAGGGGAAAATATCTTACATAGAGACAGAAAATAAATAAAAAAACATATTATATAAAAATAATCTCTTACAAAATATATTCTATCAACCAACATTAAGGGGAATTTATGTCTGGAAGCTCGCGTTTGCTTCTGGTGGTGTCAGCTTTAGCTTCGAGAGTCACAAACTCCATGACTTTCCAGACAACTAGCAGCAAACTGTAGGAGGGGAGAGGGGACAGAAACAAGTAGAAAACAATACTATCATACTGAGCCCAGGATCAGTAGTTTCATGTTCCTCTGCTAGGCTTAATGCACATAAGCTGCAGGATCTCAAATATGTCATTCAGTCGAGTTCAGTTCAGTTTTCAGCTCCAGTGTGTAAAAGATGTCTGGTTAAAAAAAATGTTTTCGCTTATAAGTGCACTTGAATATTGTTTCACTAAAATGCTTAAAAGGCGTCTATGCCAACTAAAAATGTTAACAGATCGTCAACAGTGAATTTTCAAAATCATCAGTAGTTTGATTGAATAAGTTATTAGTCTATCGATCACTGTTTGAGGTGAAGCATGCCAATAGACCAGTGTGGCTTGCAGAGAAGTCAAGCCTGGGGCATGAAATGGAGTTCAAATTCTAGAATAAAAACACGATTTATGAGCCCATAGGTTGAAGTCCAGTGTCATGGCAGATGTCCATTGGCATCAGTATAATCAACACATGTTGGAGGAACTTGTTGTCGTGACGCCAAGACAGGAAGGCAGTCACTCCACACGTGTCTGTCAGCCACAGAGAACTCTTATTCTGAAATACACTTACAACACGCACGCACACACACATTCACGCAAAGTCCAGTCTAGCTGTGCGTCTTAATACACATCCAATAAATATTTCTATTTACAGGTATACACCTCTGTCCTCTCACTGCAGGTGTTGCATTTGACGTAGCAGCACCACAGGAACTTGCAGTTGCACTGCCAAACGCGGGAGTATTGGTGCGTGTTGTATCCTCGACCACAACACATCAGGTCGCAGCTGTTGGGCTGCAGAGCCGTTTTGTTGCAAAGGCGACCCTGTGTTCCCATGCTGCCCGTCAAAGGGTCGGCCTCGCAGTAGTTAGGCGACTTCTCGATGTAGACTAACTCCGTGTCCATGGGCTTGCGATAGGAGTGGGGTTTCTTAATCTTCAGGAAGGTGGGGCGCTTGTTGCGGCTAGCTCGTACCGGTTCCACGTGCACAGCCTGGTTGTACTTGTCCTTGAGCATGTATCCCAGCTGACGGAACTTGGGGAGTGTCGTCCAGCATGTCTTGGTGGTGCAGGATCCTGACACACCGTGACACTTGCACTCCAGGCGCATGCCCTTCTCCAGAACCTACAACATGGAGGAAAAGTTCAGGTGAAGTCTTCCACACCTTCATCAGAGCTTTAACTAATAAAATTCCACAAAAGATGAAAGTCAAGAAGTTCTACCATTTCACACTATTTCTTGCAGTGTGTTTGTTGCTGTCTTTCTATAATGAGCGGGTGAGAAACATACGAGTTCACAGAAATACTCAGTCGAACATATTGCATGAATAGTTCAACAGGTTGAGACAAAAGTTTTCTAGCATTCCAAATGAATGTAAGCATTCCAGAGATCTCAGAGCTGCTACAGTATGTCACCCTATTGCTAGTAGCTATGTATGTGCCATTCTTTTACAAGACAGGTTGAGCCTCAAAACACACTCATGGAAGAAACTCTCTGACTCCGCACACGTCATGTTATTCACTGTTATGATTGATAAACATCTTTCAAACCTCTAACATTATGCTTTGAGAGATGTCTTATATTCAAACCTCAGGCGTTTAACAGCAGTGGAATAACATTAAGTTCTTATATTAAAGGCAACCAAGTATGAGAGTGACAGATACAGCATCCAGCCATGTAACAAATATGCAAACAAGCAGGCAATGAGGGGCAGGTATGTACGGTATATGTCGTCTGTGACTCCAGACAAGCTTTGTCAAGTCAGAGAAAATAACCCTGACGATGTCATAGTGATGTCATCAGGGTTATCTCAACTTGGAGACTTTAATCTCTAAAGGACTGTTACAAACCGAGGTGTGGAGTTGGAAAGATGTGAACATTTACCAGCCAAGAGGGTCTAATAAGGTTGCATTGTGGGAAATGTGGGATACAGGGTTTTCAAAGCTTGAACCCATGCACCTTTAAGCTTCCTGTTGTAAAACTACAATGATACTGAATCACTGATTCATTTGTATTTTTAATAAATGCTTCCAGTTAATTAAAAAACAGACAGAATAAAGTGATGAGTCAGTTAGAAAACCAATAATTGATTATTTTTAACATCAGATTTTTTTTTACCACACTTATGCATTCAAGTACAGATTGAAAGCATCCATTGTCCTCTGCGTCAACAAAGAAATCTGGTGTTTGTTTTCATGGATCTACAGTATCTAACTGCTTTACTGTGGACGGCAACAATGGCGAAACGTCTCTTTGTATGTCAGAATAGAGTGAATCTGTAAAAGTGACAAATTCAGACAGGAGCTTGGTTAATTTGTTGTGGTTTCTTGTGGTGACTAAAGAGACAGTTTGGTCTGTCACCACATCGATGTATTTATAGCGAGCAGATTGGCAGCGGTGAAAGGCCTTTTCAGGGTTAGAGTGGAACCTTTCCGTGTGTTTGGCAAAGCAGCCGGGGTATTCTCTGTGTGCCTCGGGCTGAATGACATCAGCTTACCCTCCTTCCTCCTCACTGAGTGGGAACCCTCGCTGGCATTAGAGAAGCCTCACTCTGCTTTTTAATTATTCCACTCTGATGTGGCCTCAGACTTTCTGGAGTCTCGTGGGGTAATTGTCAAAAGCCTTGGATGCATACAGCTTTGTGTGGTCATGCCCCCGAGACCTGACAAACATTTAATTCATGGAGTTCAGTGAAGTGAAATGCCAACGACGCTGCCATTGTTTGTCTAACAGAACCCGTGTAAGCCTCCCGTGGCACCTTTTACACTATTGTTTATTCTTCTCAAGAAATTTGAAGGTTGGCACTCAAAACACACACTGACATCATCTCCAATTTAACATGAAAGCCATACTACAATAATTACAGAGGTATCAGTTTAGCAAGTGTATATTAAGAGATTCACACACTGTATCACATTCCAACTGATGCCAGACCTCAAATATGAAGCCTCGTCGAGAGATGAAAGCACTTGTCTTTCCTCCGGAATGAGGCCACAACCTGTCACTATGACACTGACATGAAATCTATCTCTACATATTCACTTCTCAGCTTCTCAGCTTTTACATGCAGAGCCCTTTGGGAGGTCGCAGACATTTTAATGTATGTTTCTCTAATAAAGAGTAGTGTATATATTTTACAAAGACAAACAGCAGAAATTTTCAAACTGAAAACATCTAAAACAATTCAGCTAAATCCACAATGGGGTCAACTGTCATGCTCATATCTGTGCGATAAAAGGAATAACTGAAGAGCAATTGGGATTCGATAGATAGATACATTTTGTTTGACCTGTTAAGCTAGCATTTCCATAAAACCTCAAAGCTCTCAGGCCGCACAGGGCTGCAGCTACCACTTCTTAGGAGATTAACCAATGATTGCTTGTTTTGCCAAGCTAGCTGTTCCCAGTCTTCATTGCTAAGCTAAGCTAACTGGCAGTTACACACATGAGACTGGTAAATAACTCCTCATGTGACCCAGGTCAAGAATGCAAATAAGCATTTTTCCCAGAGCCATTCCATCAATGTCAACCTTTATCCATGTTCAAATCTTTGCTACAGAGTGCTATTAGAAGCTATGCTATCATTGTACTACATTATTTAATGTTCAAGATTTGTGAGCTGCAGGTACGTTTGCATTAACCTTTAAAACAAATGGAAACACTTTGCTTTTCAGACATTAGCGCAGCATTTTTAGAAGTTGTCCCTCAGACCTTCACTGATCGATCATGTGGTTGCTGTAACTTTAGTTAATAGATTGCTGTCTTGTGGGGCCATTTTGTGGACAGTCATGTAGTTTGCATTGATCTGTCCATTGGCAAACAGCATCAGGATCTGGCTAATGCACTCTTACATGGTCATGATCCTGGGAGCCCCTCACTGTGCGCCTTGTCAGTTACATCTTGACTCTGAGCACACTGTCCTCAGTAACTCTTGATTTTACTACATTTTTAACCATTTAGGAACTCTCTTGCTGCATTGTTGTAAAAAGTGACTGCAGCCAATCCTGCAGATCATAAAAAAAAGGCCTAAGAGTTAGAAACAGATGTTCTGAAGAGATGAATGACATGACGTAGACTGTGTATCATCATAAGAGACCAGATGATTCACCTTTACTCTACTCTCTTAGTAATACAAGTAATTCTTTCCCTCACACGTTCAGCTGTCACACATCCTTCTACAGCTTTACATCAGCTGATGCTAACTTCTTAGCTACTGTTGCAGCGCCATCCCCCTGCATCAGACAGTTTAAGAACCTCTGCGAAGGAATCAAGTTTCTTAAAGTCGCCTGTTCAACATCAGCCTTTCATTTCTGAACAGCACTCAGAGTTCCCTGCCTCGGTGGCTCAGTGATCAGCCCTGAACCAAAGACTCTGTCTTGGCTGTGAATGTGAAGGCTTTTGCCAAACTACGTGTGTCAACCGGCGGATGCGCTGATCCGATACACTGGATCTGGTGTCGCCCATGATGTGACCAATCCACATTAAGAACAGTTTCTTTGTCAGTGTCATTATAAAATTCAGTCTTTCCGCTACCAGTTACATTCATTCAGTCATGGCAGGCTGCCTGACTCAGTTTTTAGTGACACGGTAATCCCTGGTCTCATGTTACCTCATATAAACCTGATTCCATGGGTTCCATGCAGTATGTATACAGATTTGAAACTCTGGAAAAAAGAGCGCTCTGGTATCAGATCAGTAGACGGTATTGGCAGATATCCTGGGTTGAGGTATGTGACAGATTGTTCATGGAGCATCCTGCCGCTTGTTCAGTGCATGCTGGGATACCTCTTACAACAATGTACAGCAAGTAGTGTGCATAAATCACAGACATCTTAGATGTTCCCTGATTTGTCCAGATTTTCTTAATATCTTCTTGCCAGTTGTTTTTGGACCTGTTCAAACTAAATAAAAGGTTAGCTGCACAATAACAAACCTACCTTGCGTCCCACTTCATTGTTATGTAAATTCATGAGCGTCCTGGCATTCTGCTTGATCTCCCGCGCGTCTACAAACACCTTAGAGAAACCCAGGCCGTAGTGGACGTCGGCAGAACAGCCGCCCCACTTCCAGCCCTCCTCCTGGTTGTAGAAACCCTGTTTCTCCTTGTCGCAGCCGCAGCCGCTCAGGCTCCCCTGGGTGCAGGCCGCAGTGACTGCATGGGCGACTCCGGCAGCAATGATAGCGTAGGTGAACGCAGCCTCCTTACTGCCTGCGATAAAGAGAAGACATTTTTAATCACAATTGCCGAAAACAGGATTCACTATTTCAGACACTGTCAAGCCTCCTTACATACCTGGCATAGCTGCCTCAAACCAAATCATAAAATACACGAGCCAAGCCAAGTCCAATTCATTAATCAAGCTCTCTTACAGCAGATAAACTTCTGGATGAACTGGATCTTGCAGAAAATATAATGGAGCTAATTCTCAGGAAGCAGCTCGGCTTCATTGTTGAGTTACGGTCAAAGAACCTGCAGGATAGTGACTCATCTTTAAATCTAAAAGTACAACTTCACATATTGGCCGATTAACAGTCAATCTGTTGAGTACATTTGGTAAAGATGCTTTCAGTGGGAGATAAAACATTAAATGTTAAGGCATCATTTTTGGCCCTTGTCCCAGCCGCTGTCACTCCAGGATCCATCCTGTGGAGGTGAAGCTGAGAGGCATGCTGAACCTCCCTCCATGGATGGATTTCCACTCCATAAATCTGAGTGCTTCAGATCAACTGCCTTTTTTAATTAAAATGGAGACATTTCCTGTTGGACCACACGTGGAACGCATCCAAAGATGATCAGAAGTAGTGAAGAACGCTCCAATAAAGCCATCATCTTTAAGAATTACACCTCCATACAAGGATTTTAGATTATTCTCTGTCCCATTCTGAATTTTTGAGCAACTGTTGAGCTTTGCTGGAACAAGTGGGTAAAATTTCTGCGCTGTCGTGCTCACATTCACTTTCAATTGAAAGGACAATCTCAAAAAGCAAAGTAGATCAGACACAGAGCATCTGGCCATCGAACATGTAAAGATATTAATCCGGCTCTCTGATCAGCCGGTAAAGAAGCAGCCTGTACCCACAGAGAGTTTCTTCAAGTAGCCAGCTTAGTGGGTGGGGAGGATACTTGATCCTAATGCCAAAATACTGTACATTGCTGCATCACTGCCAACAACAATCCCGGATTGATGTGTTCTGTCAGTTATCAGTGTTCCAGTCTGCTGAAACAAAACAATGGATTCAGACAGACTCTGTGAAAGGGCAGCTGGACCCTGAGCGCCGCTCGAGACGACCTGCCGGCTCCTGGAACTCTGCCTGATTCTTGTATAAATTTGGGGTAAAACCTGGATTCCTCAATCCTGAAATGAGCTTTGATATGCATAAAAAAAAAGTGTAGCTCTTGCCTGAAGCAGTGGTCTAGAAAATCAGTCGACATAAAACGTCTCCTCTTGCCAAAGCTGCAGAACCTGGAGGTAAATTTGTAAACCTGGAAGAAAGTACTTGTCTGAACTTGAAGCTTTTGGGGGGGGAAGTATTTTATGAACATACATGAAGGTAGCTGAGAATAGATAAGGTGGTGTAGGTCCGCAACAGGAGGTGGAGGCGATGCAGAGAGTCACAGTGTGTGTTCACGATAAAAGATGGCAATGTGTCACCTCAACCGTTACAATCACAGATGACTTCATGAGGACAGGAAGCGTTATCGCTGTTTATACTGACACATCAAACAGGAGATCTCACAGCTTTAACTATGGGTTAGAAGACTCGTCCAGACTGCGCTCGTATTTGTTGCAGCTAATACTACAAACACCTCGGGCAGTATGATATAATATAAGGCCGTCAGGTACAATGCAGCAATCAGCATGAATTAAAGGCTCAAACGAGATGTGAGCTGTAATCTTTAATGACACTTGGTGTGAAAAATGACGCTCTGAGCTCTGTGTCTGTCTCGGATGAGAGTGGAACACTAGTGTGTTGGATATGACTCTTTCCACAGTCCTGTCTCTGGAGCGAGCATCGCCTCGAGCCTTATTCCACACACAGGACCAAATCTGTGGCTTATGTTCCCACCATGAGCAGATGCACAGAGTCTGAGCTTCAGACTCTTGTCAGTGTCAGAGGTCGAGCACCTCGGAGGAATTCCTTTTTCAGGGCCATTTCTGGACAAATTATAGCAATTGAAAACTTTTTCACGACTTCCTAAACGCTTGCTCAGACAGTGCAAACTGTAAAGACAACATACAACTGAGAATACATGAAGAAAGCATGCTGTGTAGAATCTGTGCACAAGCAACACACAATTATCAGGCCGCCAGTGTGCTATTAGGCAGCAATTTAAAAATGGAACAGCTTATTTCTCAGTAATAACTATTTTATTAGTTAGAAAACTATCTTGTGAGCACTGTAACTATGAAGATCAAGGCGCTCTGACGTGTTGCAACAACGTCTCTTATGGCTCTTTGGAGGAAAAACTCAGTGATGAAGAGGAGCTGTCTGCGTGAAAAAGCATCTAGAGCTTTCTAACCTTCAAAAACAGAAACAATATTTCTGTAGTGACGTTCAGCTTCATACTCAGCTGCACTGCCTGCACAGACCTCTATAGCAATAAGTGTCATGTGAGAATAAAGTGCAATAAAATGACTTTGAACCCATCACAGAACTCAGCTGGACATAAACGGTGGCTTTGCACAGAGAAACATTACATTCAGTCAGTGAGGATGTACAGTGGGTGCAACATACCCACTCTGAGCTCTTTCCCGAACACCGTCCTCTCTCCCAGGGCAGAGCAGTTCCAGCGTCCGTGTCTGAACTGAAACTGACACTCATTGATCCCCATCTGAACTCCTTCTCCGATCACTATGATTGCGTCAGGTCGGCTCTGACAGATAGTCCTCTGACGCGGTGCCAAACCGGGGATTTTATTACAGATGATGCTCGCTCCCAGAGCCACCACCGATGACAGACCCCTGCGGTGAAGGTGAGAGGTTAAAATGTGGCGTTTTTCCATCTGGAGGCTCTGCAGGTGTTTGAATAACATGAGGAAATAGACTGTGTGTGATGGCTGCATGTGGTCTGGTGATATTCCACAATTAATGTGATGTGAGGTTAACCAGACCTTCACTTCATAAAATCATAAATCTCACATTTAGCCAATTATTTTAAATGTTTCTTTTTTCTTTTTTTTTAAATTTCTTGTGTGGAAACACGTTGCCCACCTGCAGGACATCCCCAAAAACTCACCCGATTTTCAAATAGACAACTCCAAGGCACAGGAAAAAATGGAAAATCCAGCGCCGTGCTTTTCTACTCATGGTGCTCAGCCCCAGCCGGTGTGTTCACGCTCTGCTGTTGCAACAAGCAGCCTTATTTGTGCGCGGAGTCCCGGGGAGAGTCCAGGTGTTCCGGGCTGCAGACGGGAAGAAAGCTCCTCGGGACAAACCAAAGTTTGTGGAAATCAACTCGTCCTGGTTTCATTTGGTTGCTGTCCGGCGCTGTGAGCCTGTGCTGGAGCATTGGGGCTGTTGTTTTCAGGTAAAGCAGCTCGGCTCCTCACTGATCAGGCTGAGTATGTGTGTGTGTGTGTGTGTGTGTCCCTGTGTGTGTGTGTGTCTACCTTTTTCTATCAGGGCGTGTTCTGCAGAGGATCTGCCTCTGAGCCGCTCACACACTCTCAGCCTGCAGGTACACGCTTAGCTCATCTGTCCTTCTCTATCTGACACACACACACACACACACGTTCACAACTGCTGCACCAGATCTGGGTACAGTTATGACCAGGAGCCGGTCTTGGATGTACAGCTCTTCACACACACACACACACACACACACACACGTCCTGTCCCCGGGCTCTGGATCATCCTCCTCATCTCTGACAGACGAGCAGCTACCGGCACGGTTTTATTTAGGTTCCAGCAATAAACGCCCCTCCCACCGATCCACTGTTTATGACAAGTTCTGACCCCCTCTCCACACACACACACACGCACACACACACACACACACACGCACACACACACACACACACACACACACACACGCACACGCACACGCACACACACACACACAGTGTGAATGAACTGAACATATATATTGAATATTTTTTGTGTAACTTCTGAAGTACTTGTACTTTGCTTGAGTATTTGCACTTTATGCTACTTCATACTTACTCCATACTCCACAGTAAATATTATTAGATATGTTGCACTGTAAAAATTAAAAAGAAAAACTGGCAGCTGTGGTTGCCAGAATTATTTTACCGTAATAAACTAATAAATACAGTATAACTGAGATGAAAATGCCATATTAATGCTGTATAAATAATACTTTTGCCATAAAATATTACAGTGTTTTACTGTACAATTAACAGTCTCCAATATAAAATACTTTATTCTGCATAAATCCCCTCAAAATGCTGTATAAATAAAGGTTTCCATGAAATATGACTGTGTTTTACTGTACACAATAAAACATATTTCATCTTCGTCATATTTCTTGGCATATTTTAGTCTTTTACTGTCACCGTAAAATCTACAGACATTTTTAACAGTGTGCACAGGTACACTATATAAATGAGTTGATGGTAGGAGGTACTGTAGGTAATGCATCATTACAAATAATCCAGTAATTCCTTTATATTTGATCATTTTAATGCTCTTCATATATCACATGAGATTTTCTCCTGACTCACAGACTTAGTGGTGGTCTTTAGTGGAGGAAGAACCATGCTTTGAGTTACAGGACTGCAGCGCCACCTGCTGACACAACTGTGTAACTACTACCATCATGTTCAAAAGGTCAAGGCCAAAAAATGAACCTGTTTGAGTTTTCCCTTCAGGCACAGCGAACACAGCACAGACCCAGAGGAACCACATGTGCCTGAACAGAACAGACCTCTGTCTGGACCAAGTACACACCGAGCTTTACTGAGTTCTGAGAGGCTGAGAGGCTGAGGCAGCTGAGCGCTGATCTAATAAGAACACCTGTGTCAGTGTGAGGGGCCCACTGCCACAACACTTCACCTTTTAAAGAAAGAACTATTGTACCTTTTTCTCCACTATTACATTTATTTGTAATTTTTCATGATTTGAGCCTGTAATAACCCAACAGCGTCTCTGGGTTTACATAATTTGGTGGTAATCACAGGAAAACAACAGCTCTGTTTAAACCTGAGTTAACACTAATTTATTACAACTGTACAGTTGTATGCCTGCCTTCTGACCTGCTGTGCTCTGACCAGCAAGTGGAATCAGCTGGAAGTGTACCACTTGAATGCTGTCTCAATTTTCTATTTAAGCACCAGA
Organism: Sciaenops ocellatus; assembly: GCA_033000465.1. Lineage (NCBI taxonomy): Eukaryota > Metazoa > Chordata > Actinopteri > Sciaenidae > Sciaenops > Sciaenops ocellatus. The sequence continues at coordinate 4,064,481 of CP136884.1, read as the reverse complement.
ATTAGTCCAGCTGTTCTCACTATGCACTTTACAGAATATTTATTTAGAATAGCATTTATTGTGACACAATATATTACCCACCAGTATCATTTCAAATGACCACCTCCATTACACACACACAGTATTGCCAGTTTACTAGGTACACCTAGCTAAAACTAATGCAGTCCAATACCTTCATGAAGGTTAGAATGTTCAGTTTTAGAGGTGACGATTCAACTGTTTATGATCATTTTAGAGGATGTAGCTTGGAAATTAGTTTGTCTACTCAATTCATATCAACAAGGCTCTAAATAACAGCTGACGTGTTAGGAGCAGGAAAAAGGGGGCAAGCGTCAGGATTTAAACGGCTTTGACAAGGGCCAAATTGTGAAGGCTAGACAACTGAGTCAGAGCGTCTCCAAAACTGCACCTCTTGTTGGGCTTTCCTGGTCTGCAGTGGTCAGTAGCTAACAAAAGTGGTCCAAAGAAGGAAAAGCAGTGACCCGGCAACAGGGTCATGGGCAGCCAAGGCTTACTGATGCACATGGGGAGTAAAGGCTGGTCAATGTGGTCTGATCCACCGGACAAGCTACTGTAGCTCAAATTGCTAAATGAGTTAATGCTGGATTGGACAGAAAGGTGTCAGAACACACAGTGCACTGCAGTTTGCTGTGTATCAGACAGATGATGACAGACACCGCAGCACACCTTCACAGGTCTAGCGGAGCCCATGCCTCAATGAGCCAGGGCTGTTTTGGTGGCAAAGGGGAGGCCTACACAACATTAGGCAGGCGGTCACGTTGTGGCTAATTGGTGCATTTACCGTTTGTGTGTGCACACCATGCTGATTAACCCAGTCCACAACTGTTCCCCATATTCTACAACATTTTATTAGAAAGCTCAAGAAAATACAAAAGGTTATGATTTATGATTACATGGACAAAACAAACACTATTTTCACCATGAATTTATATCATAGAGTGAATATGAACTTTGATTTGAACATTTTTTAGGAGACAGACATGCTATTGTTAGAATATGAAGTTTTATTTTAGATGAGCAGTTCATTGACCTTAAATTCCCTGACAACTGTGATTTAACATGTTCAAACTCGTGCTTATCTTTAAAAAGATATGTGGTTATCAAATGTGATATAATCATATTTTTTTAATGTAACACACTGGTACATATGGTGTAATTTAAATAAGATGAGTAGATGGCAGAAGAGTACAGAGGACAACAGCTCACCTGCAGGAGCTCGGATACTGGTGATTATTTTGATTTCATAAGTCGAAACAGAAAAATCATTTTGAATATAAAGTTGATTTTGCAACACGCCTCTTCATTTGATATGTAGAAATCTAAAAAGAAACCTCCTGCTTTATGGCTGTGAAACATTGGACATCCGGGAACAAAAGAACAACACACTACAACGTTTGGTGAGAATAAGTTTACAGAGCTCTCTTTGAAGCAATCTGGTATGAATACAGTAATCATAAATACATCTGAAGAAATGACACTCCTCAGGGAAGGCAATAGATTGTATAGTTATCTCCAATACAGGGCAAAATCACTACCCTACAACTATACAATCTACTACCTCACACTGTGTGAGCAGCTACAGTCAAACATGTTGATCCAGTGAAGCCTTCAGAGGACACGGGGGCTCCACTGATGTGTGTCTGGCACTTTGAGAAAGACAGTAGGTTGAATAGTTATCTCCCAGTGCGGGTGTGACCCTAAAACTATACAACCTACTACCTCATCCCACAGCGCAAACAGAGCCGTGCTCTGCAGGGACAGGACGTCTGCTCGAACCAACAGGAACCACCTGCTGATCCAGAACTTGACACGGAGTGATGACTGAGACTCACTGTGGACAGGAAGACACACATGTGGTTAAAAGTCAGTCAAAATTACAACAGGTAATTCAACAAACTTGATAAACTTACTCTCAGTCTGATTAATAAGGTGGGAATAATACAATGAGCTGAGTCTCTGACTACTGATGTGTCCATGTGTGTTTATCAGTCGAACAGTGACGGCGTGTTTAAAAAGCAGGGCTGCTTTTCGAGCAGCACGAACTCGGATGACGTCCAGTCCTGAGTCTGAGACTGCTTCCAAGATGCAATTTGTTGCGGGTAACAAGCGACTGTAAACTGAGCTAACAAGAGAGAGCCCGACATACGCAGAAATGGGAAGGACACAGACAGCGACTGATGATATGTGGGGATATTCATACTTTAGAGCCGAGTAACAAAACAAGGCAATCATAAATGTGTTCTTCCACACGACTGACGCACTCACTCTTTAGCCAGCACTCCCTTTACTGGACATAACCATAGACTGATGACGACGGAGGCCAACCTCTCGTGTTTATTTGAAGTTCAGGACCACGGACAGCAGCTGCCAGCACGCCGCACATCGAGACCAAACTCCGTTTACGTCAGCTGTATATTCGAAGACAACTGGTTGAAACATTCGATGAATATATTTGTCGTATATGATTTAACATCTTCACATTCCTGGTTTTGTCTGGCACACTGTCTTGAACCTTCAGACTTGTGTATTCGACAGCTCTCCCCAGACACAATAAACCAGCTGTACTTTAAACAGCCAGTCAGGGACGAGCAGCAAAGACCCGCACTGTTCTGCCTCTCATTGTTGCATTCACTGGTTTGGTTGGTTGGCCCAATCAGAGAAAGAGTAGAGGAATAAAAGTTACCAAAAAAAAAAAATGTCCAGCAGAGATTGCCACCATTTAGCAGTCTGTTGTTGGACGTACAAAGACGCTGCTGGGAACGCTGAAGACTTCTCTACCGACCTATTACAACTGAGTTCAGCACGAGCGCTGTGGAACAGTTCAAAGGTCAGGCGACAGCATGAATATCTGAACTGTCCAAAATGACTTTTCCAGACTGTGCTTGGTAAAGAATAGAAAGGCTGATAATGGAGCTGAGGTTAGTTGACAAATTTAAGAGATAGTTTATCTCCTGTACGTTAATGTGCAGCATGTATTTTATTTCATTCCTGAAAGTTAAGTTGACTTCATGTATTAATAGACAGGACAACAGGTAGTACAGGTGAGACAGGAAAGTACAGGTCTGCTTTTGAAGAGGAAAATTCAAACATTTTAAAAAGGTACCTTAAAAATCTACGGACTCTCGTAGACGTCATTATCACATCTGAGTTATTGTTGAATAAAGTTCACAGTATTCCTTCATACACAGTAATTCTGCTGGCAGCCAGGTCCAGCACACTGGGCTTTCTCATTTTGTTTGCCTGTCCTTTGGACCAACACAAGCCAATACCAAAATCAGGGCTGTCTGGTCTCAGGGGTTAGGGTAACCCCTTCCCTCCAGGAGCACCCTGAGGTGGTTCTAAACGATCAACATAGTCCCCATCCATCACCACGCCAATACAGCTAATCAAAATCAGCACCCTGAGGTCTGCATGTGGCAGGTGAGCCGACACCTTCTCCATCCATGCCACTCGGTGGTCTCCATACTTTTCCAAGATCCTGGAATAAAGCTGGAGACCACCTTTCCACTTCCATGCACATTTACAGAGCCATGGTCCCAACTGTGGACGGAGGAGATGGTGTCTGATCTGAATCCATGTCTGTTGTCTTACTGTATTACTGACGTCCTCTCTGCAGGTTGTGCAGTACACTTTCCTTTCTGTGGTCCACTCCTCATCAAATATACCGCATCGCCGCCCCTCACTCGATCAGAAGTCTGTGATTCGAACAACAACGTGAGAGCCAGCAAACGTCTGTCAGATAAGCTCTGGGTGCAGGCAACATGCGTTACTGGTTGAAAAGTTTTCCTTAAAACATTTCACAGACTTTGAACAAAACCTCTCATTTAGAAAACAAAATTCAACATCTGCAAATGTCTCGAGTCCTCTCTGGTCAGCGGACGCACTAAATATTTTACGTCCTGGTGGCACAAACAAAAACGTGCGCACTTCAGAACCGCTGCAACAAAACAGAACTACAATGAAAAACAAGGAAGGTGTCATCTGACACCCCAAAACTGGGCTGAATAATAATGACACGACTATTTATTTTAGTGGACTGATTATTTTGGCGAAGCTGACGCTTTTATTCAAAGCGACTTACAGGGAGCAATTTGGGGTTCAGTATCTTGCCCAAGGACACTTCGACATGCAGACTGGAGGAGCCGGGGATCGAACCACCGACGACCCGCTCTACCTCCTGAGGAAGTGAGTAACTTCATAATGAAGCCATGGAGCGAGGGGTCAATCAGCCATGAAACTAACAGGAGGAAGTGTGCTCAGACCAAATCAGACAGGACAGGTTCATCAGCAGCTGTCTGCCTTGTTCAGTGTTTCATCTCTTGGAGCGTGTCCACACCTGAATCTGCTTCAACCTCAACGCAAACACGGATCTTCCTCAAGTGTACATCCTCTGTCTGCACAGAGCCTCCAGGACAATGGAGGAAACCTGGGCAGGCTCTGTTAGGGTGCTGGGACAGACTCAGGGGGGCTTCTGTGGAGCTCTTCCCGGGGAACGTGCCTCTCACTGGGACCTTCAAGAGGCAATGGAGGCTAGCAAGGCTAGGCTACTTCTAATAATTAGCCAACGTGACTGGGCATTTAAGAGCTACACCGTCCTGTTCGGATGTTTCCACCGGTGGTGAAGTCCTTTTTATCGCGGCGGTTCACACCACATCCACACAGCCCCAAACGAAGCCCCGCACTCCGCCTGCTACGCCTCTTAACCACTCCTTACAACTCGCTAGCTTGTTAGCTCCATGGAGCTAACGGCTAGCTAGCAGCACGTTCCAGCATGGCTGTCCGGAGAACGGCGGGAAAACGAGCAGCAGCCCGCGCTTCTTCTGCTCAACACACACACGTCCCCGTTACAGCGTGTTTTATGCACTACGTTCACGGGCTCTGAGGTGTGTGTGTTTAAAAATGTGTGGTTAATACAGAGCACCCACCTGTCTGCCATGTCGGAGCGCTCCTCCACCCTCCGCGTCTTCTTCGTGGTTTTTCATGGCGCAGCCCGACACGACCTTAAAGTGCTCGTCACCTCCGCCCTGCTGTTTGGGAGTGGAACTACAGCAATACGTCAAATCTCAATGTACTGTATGAATGAGTGAACAAATAATGATGAGTCATTAATAACTAAATGCTGAGTGCATCCATGTGTGGAGCATTCAGGTTTATTTAAAGTCACCTGCTTGATTCAGTGGAAAATGGAGTCCACCCTCTTCCTTTGATATCTCCTGCAGTCAGTGCCCAGCTGACTCCTGCTCTGTAAAATGGATGTTCAAGAACACTGAAAAAACATTCATTCAATCATTGAATCAGGTCATACAGGATGAAAATGAGGCCCATGAGTCATCCAACTGATATATTATTGACTCATATCAGCTTGTAACAGATGTAACAGTATCAGGATGTTTGCATGAAGCCATTATCTGCTGGCCTTCAGCAGTCAGCAACATCGATTGACTGCGTGTTCATGAACATTTGTAATAAGCTACTTCCTGCAAGCCACCGTTTGCCCCGTGTGATATGAACACTATCATGAATATGATCAGATGCTAGATATCAGATTAGATTAGATTATACTTTATTTATCCCGCAGCGGGGAAATTCACTCGCCACAGCAGCAAAAGAGGTGTAATATACACTACAGAATAAAATAAAAAGGGCAAACACAACGAACAGACAGAAGCGTCCTTCAGCCTGCACAATACACAAAAAACAGACGGGCAAACAACAGACAAGTGTACAGAGGTGCAAAACGAGTACTGAAAGTAAAGTGGCCATAATATAAATAATATTGCACATGGTAAGTAATGGAAATGAAAAATATAAATACAAAAAAAAAAAAATAATAAAATATAAAAGTTATGGTGAGTAACGGCGGTAATTACGGAAGCGGTCGTAATAGATAATAGATAATTTTCTCGAGCGACTGTAGTCCAGCATAACCTACCTGAAGCTGTCTTCAACAGCTTGATTTACTATAACACAGGGGTCTTCAACCATGGGTCCGTGACCCCTAGGGGGTCCACAAAAGTACTGCAGGGGGTCTGCCAATTTTTGTCATACTAATTGACAATTTTCACCAAAATAATGGTCCTTGACATTATGCATGAACTCTTTATCAATCATAAACACATATAGGCTAATAACCCAGTATATAAATAGGTTAATAAGGTGAAATAAAAGTTGAATAAAGTAAATATAAAAGTTATTATAGGCCAGCAATAAAAACTGACACATTTAAAAATAATAATAATTACATGTGGGGGTCCCTGTTCTGTTTGTCTCTCATCCAAGGGCTGATAAAGGTTGAAGACCCCTGCTATAACACATCATCCATCACTTTGCATAATACAGGAACTAATATTAGTTCCTGTATTATGCAAAGTGATGGATGACTCGAGCATTAACAGCAGATTAATGTGTGTATTAAAGTGTGGTTGACTGTAATTGCTTAAGATGGACCAAATGTGTACTGCAGCAGTATTGATTTGATGAGAGCCCTGTGATATCTTTAACTTTAAAACACACACACACACACACACACACACACACACACATCTCAGACTCATGATTTCTGTACTGCAAAGTAAAAACAACTTTTCATTTTTAATTTTTCACACATTCAGATGTTACATGATGGATCACTTTACACACATTTACACTTACTAATAGAAACAGCTGCTGTACACACAAAATCAATTTACTGCACATCATCTCCATCACGTCTGCACGTGCATCCGTCATTGTCATGGAGACAGAAAAGTGACGTGTGACCGAGGTGACGTCAGAGCCGCAGACTTGTTTAATTGCTCATTAACTTGGACTCGTCCAGACGTGCACCTGTTTGGAAACCTGTCCGTTAGAGAGTTGATCTCAGACGGAAAACTTCACGAGAGAAAAGAAAAGAACTGAATTAAAGCCCCCGGCAGACAAAAAGCTTCTGAACAATGTCTGCCCACCCAGCCTGGATCCCCTGCTGCCCAGAGTCAGGCGGTGGATCACTGCCTTTGCAAGTAAGACATCTTTTAAAATTGTGCCTTGTTTATTAAATAATCTTCCATTTAAACCTTTTAAAACACATTTAATTCAGTACAACGTTTATATTTCATTCATGTCAATTGTTGAATATAAAACTAAAGAATTCATTGAATTTGAATTGACCTGTGAAGAAAACACAGTTTTTGGTGACACTCCATGTTTTCTCGGTTTAAAATGATTATTAGATGATAAAAACTGACTGAAAGTTTCGGACACGTGGGAAATAATGTGTTAATATTTGTGTAGTAATTAAAATACAGGTACAATCAGAGCAACTTTTTAAGTTCAAAGTTGAAACATTTGTGAACTAATTATCAGATATTGCTCAAACAGATCAATATTGTTATGAGCTGAAGATGAAGTGAACCAAAGTGGCTGACAGTCTTTAGATCCACAACCAAAACTATCGTTTTGCTGTTTATGATTCATTTACCAAGAGGTGCAGATTGTTTTGAGGTTATTTCGGAGAAGCAACGTTGTTAATTGCGCGTAATTTAATCAGAGTAGCCACGCTTCAGCGTGCGTAATGGCGCACGGAGTTCTGTGCTGATAACAGCTTTTCACTACTTGATTGTTGTGGCCAAGAGAGTTCACGATAATGATATCATCCTGATATCTAAAGAAATAATGCAATATGTCGACTTTTATTGTGTGTTTTGTCTCTTTGACATACTATGCTGAAATATGACTGCAGGCAGTTTGTAACTGAGTTATTTAATGTTTCATTTTTGAACTATCAGGGTTATCGCCAATACCGGTATGAAGTGACACCCATTTATTCATTTTATTTTGCTGAGATGTTTGTTAAGATGTTTGAAGAAGCTAAAACAGGAGTGTGAGCAGGTTTTTTATGTGGCTTAACTTGACTGATTCTTCCCTCACTCTCATGAGGCACGGCCTCAGCCTCCTGAGGGACATCGTCAGGCGCGACGACGCCGTCTTCCTCAAGGTGAGGAAGAACAGGGTTGTCAGGAGGCCTCTCAACAACGGGGGGGTCGTTGTTCAGAGGCTTGGAGGATCCAGCTGAGGAAGAAAAAGGATTTAAAAAAAAGTGAGGTTTACACCACAGAACATGTTGACTGCAATGCTGTGCAGATACCTGGAGATTTTGGGTGGGCAATAACTGTCTGCAGAACATGTTAAATTGTGTATCTTCTCTATAATGAGCAGAGTGTGGCATTAATAAGAGACTAAAGAGCTAAAGAGATGAAGCTGTACTTGGTCAGATTTAGTTATGACATTCAGTATTACTGTCTCTGCTCTGGGAGGACGCTGGCAGACCTCCCTCTCCTCCGCTCCAGCAGGTCCCGCCACTGCACCATGCAGTGGCAACAAGAACATCCTCCTGTTCTTGTTCCTGTTTTCTTCCCTGTCTCCTTCATTCCTATTGCTTATGCTCCTCTTTTTCCCGCACCTCATCCTTACCATGCTTATCCTCCTCCTTATCCTTATTGTCCTTATCCTTATGATGAGCCATACGACTTCCCTCCCGCTTCCCTCCTCCTGCTCGTCGTCCTTTTCCTTGCATTTATCCTGTTGGTGAACTGGACGATATTCCTCGTGCCTTACATTTTCTTTTTCAGCATCCCCATCCTGTTGATGAGGACGATGATTAAATTTTTCGCCCTCCTTCTCCTCCTCCTTCTCCTGCTTTTACTTCTCCTGCTTCTCCTCCTCCTTATCCTCAGCCTTATGATGAGCCGTACGACTTCCCTCCTGCTTCTCCTCCTCCTTCTCCTCGTCCTCATCCTTATGATGAGCTGGACGACTTCCCTCCCGCTTCCTCTCCTCCTGCTCATCGTCCTTTTCGTCTCATTTTTCCTGTTGGTGAACTGGACGATATTCCTCCTGCCTTACATTTTCTTTTTGACCATCCTCATCCTGCTGATGAGGACGATGATTACATTTTTCGCATTCCTTCTCCTCCTCCTGCTTCTCCTGCCTTTCCTAACCGTCTCCCTGCTAATGACTTTGACCCTTCTGATGGTAGCCTGTCTTCCTCAGGTCCAGAGTACCGAGGACACCCCTTACCTTCTAGCCTCGGCTCCTCCGGGTTGAGAGTGACAGGGAGGAGCCTGCTGAGAAGATGCCTCGGTGGTCCAACGACAGCGACTCAGAATGACTGAATGAAAACCCAGGTACGTTAACGCACATTGTCTTATACATTTCAAATTTTCTTCATACTGTGAACTTTTCACATAAATATTTCTATATTTGATCTTTTTTGTTCTTCAATTCTGTTTCTGGTTCAGGTAGTGTGTTGCACTGGGACCATCTTATCCTCGACGACGACTGGCAGGGACGACTGACCTTTTTGACGTCATGGGGCAGCCTTTGTGTCTGGCAGGGCTGTCAACATCCCAGGTAGCATCTGGCACTGTTTTTTTTTTTTTTTTACGTCCTCGCTTTGGCACGATGGCTGGGTCGACTTTTCTTTCATCCTGGGCGCTGTCCTTTGCGTCTGGCAAGGCGGTGATGCTGCAGGAAGCCCTTGCAACTGGCAGGGCTGTCGACCCCTCGTGTCCACGGCAGGAGAGGAACCGTTCGTTTTTTTCCAGGTTCTTCACGTCACAAAAAAGGTAAGTATGAGTTCTGAGTTGTACGCAAATTCAAAATTGAAAATGATTCAATCAATAATTCGAAGACTGTCTTACTAAAATCAATGAAAATTGATTGAAAATACTACTACTACTACTTACTAACCAATTTTTCTCTTTCCGTTCACGAAAAAAAGTAAGCTTCTTACTAAATATAATGTCACTCATATCATAATTTAAATATTATTTGTCTGTCTTACTAATCAGTCACTCTTTTTTGTTCTCTCTTACTCCACAGCCGGAGCTGTGGACGAAACAAAGTTAAGTATGAACTTCTTATTTGGAAAGAAAGTGACTTAGAATAGGGCAGAATTTTGAGTGTCTCATTGTGTGAACATGTTTATCCATATAATATCACTTCTTCAGTAACTGTATGATTCAAAGATTGTCTTTCTCACCATTCTTTATCATATTTTTGTCTCCCCACCGCCTGAGCTGCTGCTGTTCACCGTGTCCTGAGGCCCCTGAACGAGGATGTAAACCAAAGCACATAAACAAATCATCACATTAGTCCACTGAGTATTTATTAAAACACTCAGACATCTAAAATGATACTATGTAATGTGAGATTTTCTTTCAAATCACTGATGTTGGGTTCATGTGAATCAGTTGCAGGTGTCATAAAATGTAGTCAGTTGCTAAAACAACTTTGCCACCAGGAGCCTCTTCCAGCAAGAACACCGAGTCATTTTAAATCTAATAGCTGTCATGCTACGGTGACAGCTATTTCATGAAGTAATTAAGCATTACTTTGATATGATACACAAAACAGAGGCTTCCTCCACTCATACAATAAAACTAAAGGTATAACCATGCTGGTAGCCATGAAATGATGTAACTATCATTATACACAAAACATATTGGATGACAAATTCTAAAAAAAAAAAAGAATCAGTTTGGCCTGAGGGTGGCATCAGAGACACAGCCATGTTAAAAAAATCTAAAAAGGTGTATCCTCTGGAGGTGCTCACCAGTCTAATCTTTGCCAAAATGTCAAATATACATTCAAATCTGTGCAACATTTTCGGCATTTTCGGCTCTTTCTATTTCTGAGTCCACTGCAGTTGTTTTCCCACGAGGAAAAACGACTGCAGTGGTTTATGCACATCAGCAAGCCTCTGGAGGATCCTGCATCGAGAGGTTTTTGGGACTCCTGAGGCACCAGCAGCTTCAAATACCTGTTTGCTACTCATCAGTGGCTTTTTCACAGCTGCTCTCTTAAGACGATAAATTTGCCTTACAGAAACTTTCCTTAACACGCATTTATCTGAACTAACGCATCTTCACTCTGAATCAGACACAAACCTTCTCACAGTACGATCATCTCTCTTAATTTTTTGTGACATATCCTGTGTTTTCATACTTTTTGCAAGATACTGCACAATTTCACGCTTTTTATCTGCAGAAAGATCTTTCTTTTTCTCATATTGCATGAAACCTGTGACTTGCTTAATAAAATGTGGAACAACCTCCTTAAGTAGTTTCCTGTTAATTAGGCTCACTTGGCAAACAAATTACCAAACCTATCCGAGATTGATGTCAGTGTCATCTAAACCACTGGTTTCCAAAGTGGGGTTGGGACCCCCTGGGGGTCGTGAGGTGGCAACGTTTGGGGGGGGGGGGGGGTTTGCCAGATGATTTAAAAACTTTTAAAAACAGCATATTTTAGCCATAATTGTAACAAAACATAAAAAATAGTTACATTTAAAATTAAAGCTTTTTGATTTTATTTGCCCCTTCCGACCTCTGATGTGATTATGACAGATTAACAACATTAGCAGCAACAACAATATTAGCTAAGGTATATTTAGCATCGTGCTAAACATTATGACATGCAACAAGGACAAATCATCTGACATCTGGGGATAGTGGGATCAGAGTGTAGACCACAGAGAACAGAAAATGTTCACATTTAATAAGGTGAGATCACAACTGATTATTAAAATAGTTAGCAATTCATTTACTAGTTGACAACTAATTGATTCATTAAAGGTCCAGTGTGTAGAATTTAGTTGCATCTAGTGGTTTCATCGCTGTATTGCAATCTCCTCACATCACCCTCCATGGAAGAGGACACTGTAGATATGAAAGGATCATTTTTAAGTAACAAAAATAAAAAGGTTCTTATTTTCAGATGATCAGACACACTTGAAAACATAGTTATGAATATTATATTCCATGTCTGCCTTATTCTAAAAATAAAGGCCCCAAATCTTACACACAGCACCTTTAACTGTTGCAGCTCTAATCCCCTTTCGTGATGACTGAATGTATCTGTCCAAACAGTTTGGGAAGTAAAGGTACATACGTACATGATGCATAATGAGGAGTCACTCTTTGGAGTGAAAAGGTTTGGATGTTACGCCACTGTGACAGCAGCAGGAGGCACACTTTGCTCTCTCAGTAACATTTGAGACGTCCATAAAGAGACAGTGACACAGCTCTGCAGTAAGTTGTTTAATTCTGTAAGAAGTAGCTCATTGTAACAATGAAAAAATAGTGCTTGTTGAAAAGTCCCCACAGTACATCGTCTCCTCTCTGTCCTTCATGTTAGTATTATCATCAGTGGTCCGCATTCACACACACACACACAGCGCGTGTCAGCAGATCTACGTTACATTGTTTATATGAGGTGAGAGGCGGCCACTGACTTGTCTTAACAGCTACACACACACACACACATACACACGCACACACACAGGCAAGGTGACGTCACACACAGCAGCATGGTACAGAGTCCTGATAGAGGCCGTTTGAGTTGAGGCGAATGCAACAGTGGAGGCAGATTGATGTACAACAGAACAGTACGGTGAGAGGTTTTTGGTGCACGCAGTATTAAAGACATTGAATTGATTGAAAAAATCAAACGCGCCGTGGCCTGCTGAATTTGCATTGCCACAACAGGAGCCACAGTTTGCATTTGACTTGAAGAAAACACCATTCTACATTCTACGTGAACAGAACGACGTTCCACCTTGTCGCGAGTTAAAGTTCTTAAAACAGCTGCTGCATTTCAAAGAAGATCTGAATAAATAAGACACAGTGTAGCATCTGCACAGTGTAAAAACATCTTTTGGTTTAAATAAGACACCCCCACGTCTGTCAGCTCTGACAGCCGAGTTACACATTTAAATAACATTACTTTAACATCATGAGAACGTTTCTCAGTCATTTTCCTACCAACTAACAGTTAGATATTAAAAGCAACATCTAGTCCCTCACAGTACAGTACAGTAGAACAGATGACAGAACAAATGCTTTCAAACGGTGGCACGTGAACAGAGAATGGCAGTGCTTCGATATTATTAAGAGCTTCAAAGAAAAATGAAATGCTAAACTTTCAAATGACAAAGCCTTCAAATATCTCGAGAAACTGAAGATTGGCAGATCTCAGCAGTGTCTGATGAAAGGAACTGGCTTAAATTTATAGTAATGCCCAAAAAATGAGAGCTGGAGCCCGTTTCTGCGAGTCTTCCTCGTGTCAGACGAGTCCTGTCGAGGCTGGATCAGCTTTGTCGCACAGCTCGTGAATAATGGGAGTCAGGATTGCTTTCAGGGTCGTGTGCAAAGACTTCTCTGAGGCGGGGTCAATCTGAAGGGAACAGAAGACGCTCACTCATGCATACAAAACATACATGTTCATGTATTCAGCATGCACCTTGTGTTCATACTCACCTTAGTGAAGACTTTTATTGTTTGGTCGAGAAAACTCGTCTCCACGTCTTCAGGCATCGGCAGGAGATGAGCAGCACAGTCGAGGATACACAACAAAGTGAGTCTGTGGCCCTGTCAGCGAGGAGAGATGATACTGCCACATTATATGACACATTCCATATCTCACACACCGATGTCTTTTAAAAGTAATGACATAAATCGTATGAAAAAAAGGCAGTCCAGTGACTTTCATATATTAATACTCTTGGCATGTGTGCGCTCAGTAGTGACCACCTGCACATATTTATAGATTTGAAATACAGCTAAATGTGGCCATGTGTACCTTCTGTTAGCTGCTCTAACAACAACCGAACTAAACATCCATTCACTGCAGCAGAATACTGCTGCACAAAGCATTACAGATAACTATGTTTTCAAGTTTCATACAAAAATGTGCAATTTGGTTTTTTAACCATAACCTATAAACTCTGGAGGCAGCTGGACTCGTGAGGTCACGAGAATCCATCTTGCAGGTTAAGTCTTACTGCCCCTTTGCCCAGACTACACAGCAATTCTGTGTAATTCATGTGAGTCTAGTATATTCATATGAGTACAACTGTTCAATTAAAATGGCAGCATGCAGACTAAACTGGCTACATTTTTCAGTGCAGTGTTACTCTGTCAACAGCTTTAAAATAAACACAGAGAATAATCCATTCAAACACACAGCTGTGTTCCAAACTGACAGTCTCAATGATTCGGACACTTTTCATCACTTTCTGTTAGAATGAAACAGTAGAAATGTGTAGAAGAATATTTTGAATTATCATTTGAGCCATGATCACATGGTCCAGTGTGACACTGACACTCAGCTGTCTGAAAATGTCCAACACGGTGCAGAGTGTGTGTTTCAGACAGTGATCCAGCCCGGCTACCTTTTCCAGCGAGTCGAGGCTGTTCTGAGGGTTCACGCTCTTCTCGCTGAGGGCTTTGATATCCTCGCTGCTGATGACTGGATCCTTGAGCTGCTCTAGCCACGACCACATCAGACCGGACAGGACGAGTGGATCTCTCTCCGTACACAGCCTCTCCCACGCTCCCTCTCTGGAGTTCAGCTCCGTCTGCGCATCACAACAGAGAGCACTCTGACAGTGAACTGAATGAAATGAAGTGCCACTAGACGTAACAGAACAAAGGACCACACATGTTGTGGTGGAGTGTGTTGTGCAGTTGATTGATGGAAAATGTGTGTGTGTGTGTTTTTTAGAGTTCACTAATGAACAGACGCTCTGAACTCAAGTTGAATAACGTAAACTTAGATTAGTGAAACGAGTAAGCAGCTATTTCACAGGAAGTGACAGCCTGCCAGTCACACTGAGGGAATTAGAGTCTCCTGTGATCAGAGGTTGAACCCAGCACAACAGCAGGATGCTGATTTCACACAATTACAGCTTGGCGGCTGAAAACAGGGAGACGTGTAGACATGGTGTTATATTTTCACCGTTATTATCAAAAGTATGGTGGAGATGATGATCATACTGTCAGTATGAGCCACAGTTTCTCATAACATCACATTCCCCACACATCCTGTTGCTTCCTGTGGATCCTCCACATGTGTGTGACTGGTGGAGCTCTGGGAGTGTCTGTTTTCTCTTTGGCTTTCCCGGAGCAAATAGACATCAGACTACACTTTCAAATTGATTAGACTGGACTGGATTTTAATCCTTCTGCCATCTGACACAATATATAAAGCTTCATCGCAGAGCATAAACCAGGTTACAAAGCAATCTGGACTGTGTGTTTACAGACACTGTAGTAAGCTGGCTAATGTTAAATCTGTATTCACGTGCAGCAGGTTAGTACACCGGACTTTTGTTTTTGAACAACTTACTTTAGCCCTGAGCCGTGTCATTAAGTGTCAGGAAAACAGCGGTGAGTTGATTATGACACAATTAATCAGAATTAATGAAATAATAATGACACTTCTTTTTTCTTTTCTTATTTTTGAGTGTTTGGAGCGACGGTGAGAGAAAGCAGACTGTAGTTGGTGTTTGAATTTGACTAAACATTAACTCTTTATTTAGACTTCTAGATGCTGTCACTTTAATTCAGACTTCAGATGGAACTACTCTGAATATGAAGATGAATTGTGTACATACTTTCTCTGTCTCAAGTATTTGCTCTGCTCATGCTTTCGTCTAAAAATGAATGAAAGCCCAGTTACATGTATGCCTGGTCAACATACTGGCTTTCTCCAGGAACAATCTAGTCTGGAAAACTGATTATTTATTCACCTACACTAACAATGGACACTGGATTTCTGCGGGAATCTTCAGAAAGCCAGCAGTGACTTTGTTACGAATTCAAACACACTGACTTTCTGTGGGAACAGTGGGATGTGATGTCGCAGATAACCCATGAAATCTGTTGGGCTGACACGTCCTGGTTACCTTAGAATGAGACTTTTATATGTAAAGATGCTGCGGGTCCTCTTCCACAAAGTCCATCATGTTGAACTGTTTCTACAGTAGCCCAGACCGGACAAACTAAACACAGGCATCACCTTTCATGTTTTTTTACAAGTTCCCTGTCCACCATACTTCATGCTTGCAAAAGGGAGCAGCATTCAGTTGGTTGCAATCTAAATCCTACAAACTAGACCTTTAAGACTGCAGATGTGACATGACATGACAGCAGTAAAGACGACTGTCCAGAATAACAGCACAGTAGTTCAGACAGGTTTTGCACTGCTACGTGTATGTGCATGGTATATTTGAGAGTATTTCTTGGGGTACTCTACCTGCCACTGTGACACTTTGGAGGTGAGATCCTTGTCTGTCAGGTCCATTGCCAGAGCTTTAGCCACCAACAAGCGTCTGCTCTCTGGGGAAAGCTCAGACTGGAGAGTGACGAAAGGAACCTCAGTGACATCCACTCTGTCTGCTCCACCCACTGACACATTCACATCTGGCTGCTCCTCCCTGGTGCTCTTGGTTGATAAGGCTGGCAGTGTGGTGTTACAGAGGGATTTTCTTCCCTGCTCAGACAGATCTAAAGACAAACTCTGATGGCCTTTGTGTAGCTGCTTTTTTAAAAAGGGGCATCCCGTGTCTTGCTTTGCTTCAGTATTGGGGTCCTGAATGGTGCTGATAATGTCCTGAGGAGAGAGGTCACAAAATCTTGGAGGGTTAAGGTCTGTAAGGCTGCTGTGAGACATGGAATGTTTGATCAGGCAGCTGATCGGTGTGTTGCTCTTCAGATTTTCCAAACGGTGCTGCCGTTGTCCAAGTTTGTGAAGGAAAGAATCGCTGAGGCTCCTGTTGTTGGTAAGAGCGGACCTCAGAGCACTTCCTACATGCTGCTGCCTCCATAGAGGATCAAGCTCATTCTCACTGGCGAGAGGTTGATCATGAGGAGGTTTGCACTGCAGGGCGGGTGGGCTGAGAGGATGAGATGAACAAGGTGGAACAGGAATACCCTTCCCTCTCATCTCTTTCCCGAGCTGCTGAAGAGCCTGCTGGGACACGGTCTTCTCCACCTCTGCAGTGAGGTCGGGGATCTCCAACCACTCCTCCTCGATGACCACCTGTCTGTTGGCTGCGATGTCGATGAGAAGCCTGCACACCAGCTGGACAATCTTTGGCACGTTCTTCATCTGTCTGGCCTCGTTGCCGTGCAGCAGGTGGCGCTGCCGGGTGAGGTACTGGGACAAGGTGACGGCGCTCGCTTTGGGTTCTGCACAGGAGAAAATGCTTCGGAGGGGAACCAGAAACTGGGCAAACTCCCTGACGCACAGGAGCTGGCCTCTGGTTTGGATGGAGTTGGGTCTCTTGGCTCGTACAAACAGGATGGCTTGGTCGGCGCTCATTCGGGACGTAAAAACCAAGTAACAAGCCAACAACACACCTACATGATGAAAAACAAAAGAGAAAACAATAAAGACAAAACTGATATTGTATAGACAAAAATGAGGTTGTAAGCCAAATTGCTGGTGTTACAAACCTGTTCTTCCAAGACCGGCGTGGCAGTGGACAGCCAGTTTCCCCTCCTGGATAGCAAATGACATGACTTTCACCATGTCAAGGATTGTAGTCAGAGATGCCACACCATAATCCTTCCACCCAAAGTTGTAGTAATAAACTGAAACACATAAAGCCAGACGAGTTCAGAGCTGTTCAATATCTACCTGCAACCTTTTCATCTTTACATTAAAAAGGAGTACTCCACTGAATTAGCGTTGCAGTAATACAGCAGTTTAAAGCCACATTGTGTAACTTTTCTACCCCAAACTAACAGATTTTAAATCATTTTGATGCTTCACTGACTTGTAATCAGGTCAGTGGTGGCTCTGTCATTTGTTTGTTCTTTCACCATGGTGCTTTTATCTCATTCACCCATTCACACACATTCATACACTGATGGCATTGCAAGGTACCAACTGCTCATCAGTTTTTAGGAGCTAAAAACTAGCGCCACCAATGGCGCAGCCTTCAGGAGCAGTTTGGGGTTCAGTATCTTGCCCAAGGACACTTCGACATACAAACTGTGCCGGGGATCGAACCGCAGATCATGTGACTGGTCGATGACTTGCTCTATCTCCTGAGCCACAGCTGCCTCTTTGAGCTCAGAGCACTGGGGAAGTGTTAGTGTTTGTACCACTGGCGTTTTGGATCAGGAAAAGGAGGTTTTCAGGCCCGGGGGGCAGGTGAATGCTGACGGGGAGCCGAGCAAGAAGCCGCTGGACAAGAGTAAATGTGGGACTGACCTTTAGTGGTTGGTGAGAGCTTGGTGAAATAAAAGGCTGAAAGACAGACGCCGAGCTGGGCTGACTGCTGTTGGACCAGTAAGTAATATTAGCTGGCTGCCGGGTCTTGTGTTGTTGACCTTGTTGATGTTTGGCTGTTTGCAAAGTTGTCGACTCTCTAGTTTTTGATCATTGTGACGGTTCCCTAATTAATTTGAATATGTGTTCTGGTTGCAGCAGGTCCAGCTGATTGTGGGTGGAAACACCTGGGCTCCAGTGAGGGAGACTATAAAGCTCCACCCCACTAACTTGTCTCTCTCTCTCTGACAGGCTCTGTCCTCTTCTCCAGTCTGCTGCATGGTTTTTGGTTCTTTTCATTTCATGCAACATCTCTCACCCACTACATGTTACACTCATGCATGCACACACCTTCACCACTGATGTACTGATAAACACACCTCATTGTTTCTTTTGTTTAGTTGTGGTTAAGTTATCTGTGTTTTTTGAGTTATTAAACAATAAATTACTTTATCTATGCTTTCAACCCGCGTCTCCCCTTTGTTTTTGTCATGGCCTTAGAGCCGGGTCATGACAATCATAAATATTTACCACAGTAGTATTACATTCTGAAAATGGGGGTGCTAAATCACAAAAACATCACTTTCTATCAAACAGCGCTTTAATCAGTGAGTTAAAAATGTTAAGATAGTAAAGAAGAAGACTTTCTGTTCTCATACACTGATTCTGATGAATGAAAATGTAAAATAGACTGTTGGCCATGTTTTATTGGGGTTGTGTGGGAATATTTTTAATCTCTTCCTGAGGATAAAACTGTTTTAATAAACTGATATGAGAACAATCTAAAATCTATTTTAGAGTTTGCTGGTTTATTATTTTCTTTGTTCATAAGAATAAATATTGAGATAACAGATCTCAGTGATCTTAGATTGTGGAACAAGACATGTTTAATCTCAGTAAGAAGATTTTTAATCTGGCATTTCATGACGCCTACATAAAAGTGACTCAGGTGCTTATTTAGACATGAGACCGACATGTTAAATTACTATCACATTCATATGAAGAGGTGCATGTCTGCAAGGGGCTGTAGAGAGTTTGTTCATTAAATGTCTGAAATGGAGTGTGAAGGACTGTACACGATAAAGACCTACAACAAGAAAACAAGCAAACACGGAGTGTCACATGAAAGACAGCGCTGTTCAAATGCAGCTTTGATGAGGTGTCTTGGGGAAAAGATCTTAGGAGAGCTTGTTAGGAAGAGAAATAAAGCCTGCCATCCTCCAAAGACATAATGTGGAGTCCCTCGGTAATTGGTCGAGTTACTAGGGACAACATCACGTTCCAGATGTAGGCAAAGCACAAAACATTGATGATTGGAGGAAAATGCTCAAGCTACCTTAGTCTAATACCTGCAACTCATTCTCATGTAAACTGCTAAAATTAAAGTGTTCCACAGAGACTACTTTTCTCTGCACCCTACTAATGCAGGCATCCTCTTCATCAGGGATGGGTGGCACCACTTATTTCTGCATACACATCCATGATTTTGTTTACATATGAAGTGTGGGCCTCACTAATGTAAATGTGTTGCCAGGAAACATCTCCAGTAGCATGCACTCAGAAAGCAAACCACAATGTAAACACAGAAGTCACTGCATGAGTCCAAGTTTAAACAATACTTCATAATATAATGCTTTTAATAGAGTAAGTGGTGTATTATTTCATTTATATATAGAAATTTAATTTTAAATGAGTCATTACTGTGAGGAAGAGATAGCTAAAACATGTGTGCCACCTACTGGACATTGTTGGACAAGTTCATTTATTTTTGCCATAAAACAGTTTGTCAGTTTAGTTACAGTCTGAAATGTCATTTAATATTATCTAAGAAGAATGACTTCAGTTTGCAGCATTACTCTGAGTCTCTAGAACAGACCTGGGCATCAGGCGGCCCACGTGAGGTTACCTAGAAATTAGAAATCAATACAGTACAATCAGCGCTTTTATTTTGAAGGCGATTTACGCACGTGTGTGCGTGCGCACCTGGCTGCACAGAAATGCGTTGCACAAAAGAAACAGTTAACTTGTTGCTAAATGGCATCTCACGGTAAAAAAAGAAAAGTTGACACAGAATATAGACTTTTTAACAAGAGCTCTCCAGACGAACTGTAACAAGAAGGCTAGAGGACTCATCTTTGTCCCTGGAATAACAAAGGAATTTAAGGTAACGGAGGAGCTGGCAGCAATGCAATCAATGAAAGGGACGACAACCAGGAGTGATTTGTTTACAGAGGTAAATGCATGCTTTGACAGGCTGGGACTGAAATGGAACAAACTGGCAGGTGTTACAACGGATGGTTGTCCAAATCTGACGGACTTTTGAAAAAGATGCAGGATAAAGTTACTGAAATGAACCCTGAACAGAAATTGGTATTTTTTCATTGTATTATACATCATGTCAGTGCTAAAACTGAACCATGTTATTGATGATGTAACTAAAATAGTTAAACTATTATTTGACTTACTCTACATTAAAATGTATGCATGTATATGTATTACCAGTAGCAGCTCAAACCCATATTTACTGCTTATAAAGCAATTAAATTAATATTGAGCAGTATTGAGTTCAGAGTATTGGTCTGGCCCTCCACGACCTTTGCAGTATCTCATTTGGCCCCTTGGGAAAATTAATTGCCCACCCCTGCTCTAGAATCAGACTAAGTAAAACGATGATGATGTTGGTTCATTTTGCTTTTAAAATACAGAAGGGGAGGCGAGGGCGTTGCAGTGCAACTACACTCCTAAATGCCACTAAATCCTACACACTTGTCCTTTAAATAAACGGTTGTGATTAGACCGGCCCAGTCTGTCAGAGCAAATTAAAGGTGAGCTCACATTTCTGGCTCCCAGGCTAGGAGTCTGTGGCAGTTACAGTAACATCTAGCAGGTCTGTGGTTGTAGCACCTTAAATTAAGTGATGCATATATTTTGATTTGATAAATACTAATAATACTTTATTCCCAGTGAAAAATATGCGTGAGACTGAGCATGGCCCTGTGATGATATCAAATCATTCATATCTTCATCTCTGCTTCGGTTCATGTTCGTTTCATGGATTACATTCACGATTTAGCGGTTTTCTCCCATCATTCACCTCTTCCATAGGTTACACTACACTACATATTTTATTGCGTCCTGTTGTTAGGGCGTTTATAGGAGGTGTTATGTGGTGGATATAGAGACTCACTGCCTGCTGCCATGAAGGTTTCGGGTCGATAGGTGAAACCGCTCTCCTGTTCCAGCGGGTTGCCACAGCTGGCGTGTTCTCCTGGCCGCTGTAGGTTGATGACCGTCTTCAAACCACACCTGAGCACAGCAGCAGGTCCGTGTCAGTGCAACACACAACACTAACATCACAGCATTTACACACTGACATGTGACGGCACTGCACATGGAGCAAACCATTCAACAAACAACCTCCATTTCACTGTTAATCTAAATGTTAATAAAGAATCAAATTATCAAATAGTGAAATTATAAAGGTGACTGTACCTTTGGAACTGTTCAATTATATTATATCGCTCTATGATTTCAGTGGAAGGCCTTGCCATAGCTAGCAAGTTGTCAGTAATCCTGAAAGTGGAGAATATGACAAGTTAGTGTGAGTTGTGGTTTATACAGCAAAATCATAAAATGAATGTTGAATTAGGACAGTTTAGCAAGTTTAACACAGCTTTAAAGACCCTGCAAACAATACAGATCTCAGTTCAGTCATTCCATTTTATAAACAAAACAAAACACCAGGACAGATGTATTGACGTGGACTTCAGTGACCCGTGCTGACTGACCACAGCATTGACAGGGAAGGCATATGAACACTGAGAGCTGTATCAAAGGTAGCGGTAAAACTGAGCAACCTACCAGGACGAGTAGAGTCCTTTGACGGCTTGCTCCTCATCACTCCAGCGAGAGGGGTTCTCGTATTTACAGGCTTTCCCTCCACAGGCCATGGAGCACTGCATGTGACCCGGGATGACGTGCCTCAGGGTCTCCCCCATCTTGGTGTACTTTGCTGTCGGGACCCTAGCATTGGCTGCAGAGAAAAAAAGAGGACATAATGACAATCTGACAACACTCATTAGTACTTTGTGCTTCAGCTTTCATGCAGCTGAAGACGTCATCAAAGCAAAAACACAAAACACAAGTCATTTCTGCAGTGCGGTTACATCTCCTGGTCTTGCGTTCAGCGGGAGGCTGAGGCTGGTTCATGCTGACGGCCACCATCACTCTGTGGGAGGAGGAGGAGAGGATCTCCAGGGCAGAGCTGCGTCTGCGCTGCAGGACTTTCAGCAGGATGTCCGAGGCAGAGTGCCTGCGGCCGTGTCTGCCCATGCTGGCCGCCATCTCTCCGGCTATGGAGTGGCGTCCTCTGTGCAGCGGCATCTTTACAGGGCGGGCTGCAGCCTGCACTGCGAGCATGGCTCTGATAACTGACACTCCTGGCTCCGCAGCTCTGCGGCCCACGGTGAATCATCAGCGAGCAACAATCACCCGTGTGCAAAGAGAGGCAAATGCAACCTATCAGTTCATCAGCAGCATTTGATGTGTTGCCATGGCAACCATCTCCAAAGTCGTCAGTGGGAGGTAGAGGGGGGTGAATGTTGCACACACAAATGACACACACACACACACACACACACCTCACAGATCTGAGGGAGGCGGCTTATAAATGAAAGAGCAAAATGCCAGACTTGCTTGCTTGCAAGGCCGTGCATCTGCTGCTTTACAGCCCTGAACACACAGTTAACGGTCAAACCCCTTCCCTCTGCTTCGGACTGAGCAAGAGCTTATTTGAAAGAAATCACAGCCCAAAATGAAATCATCTTGTAAAATTCACAAGTTTGTCTGACATTCAGTTAGAAATGAAATAGAAATGAAAGTATGAAGAAAATCCTCTAAACTATCGCTGCTGTTATCTGCTACGACCAACAACAACTATTTAAGTTGTTATGTTAATAAATACATTTTTGCATAGTTGAATGTTTTTAACAGAAGAGCTGTAACAAAGGGAGAACTTGTGATTTAAGACAAGACCATGTAACTGTAATACTGACATTGTGCTTGAAGCCTGCTCAACAATTCAGCAGCCAGTCCTCCATCAAAGTGAAGCCAAAAGGTGAACTGATACTGCTGGCTCACTGAGGCTCAGTGTGTGGGAGCAGCAGGAGCACTGACAAACAGCAAAGATGACAGAGGGCTGCAGCCACACAAAGCATCACATCCAATGTTAAGGCCAGAAAAATAAAGTCAGCCATATTCAGCAGGTCTATTCTGTTCTACCTGTTATAGGCTTTTATCCAGGGTGACAATCAGGACTAGAGGAACACCACCTTTCTTCTGACGTTAACATCAGAGCATTTTAGAAGGCTAGCAGAAAGGTGTACACAAACAACATGCAGCCTGCAGTGTGTGTATGAAAGCAAACTATTTTATCATCTATTCATTATGAAACATCTATTCATTCATTATGTTATAACCAAACTCTGTTACATTTGTCATTTTCAGGTAGTTGATACTTATTTCAGTTGTGTATTATAGATTTATTGTGTGTTTGGAGTTTTACAAGCTGGTTATCATGCAGGACATGCAGAGGAGGCAGACAGTCAAATGTACACACCTAACATCTTTATTCATATTTCACTGATGGCAAGATGCCTCATGAACATATTCATTATTAAAAAGATGTAAAAAAAAAACGCAAGAAAAAAATACAAAATAATAATAATAAATACTTTTGGTGGTAGCCAATACTGACATGTTTATGTCTTTTTAAGACACATTATCGGCCACATTCATGAAGACAGATGCCTCATTCACAAAACACTAATAACCACTAATATGAATACTGAAAACATACAGGTGTTTATGTTTATTGATGGAAACACTGTGGATGGGTATTTCTGTAAACCATCAGCTTTAGCTCTCATTACATACCTCATATAAATCCTCGTCAGAGACTGACTTAGACTACCAGACTTTATCTAGCTTGTGGACCTTACACTCATGTCCTGCCACAGAAATATCACATCTTCTCATAACAATTCAATTCAATGTTATTTATATAGTGCCAAATCATAACAAAAGTTATCATTATCTTAGAGACCAAACAATTCCACCATGAGCAAGCACTTGGTGACAGTGGCGAGGAAAAACTTCCTTTTAACAGGCAGAAACCTCGAGCAGACCCAAGCTCATTGGTGGAACAAATAAACATTTTCACATTAGTGTGACCTCAATTTTGGTCTTGATGCTAAAGCTGGCCTGTGAACCCACATTAAAAAAAAACCTTGCTCGACTAATAAGTCATTTCTAATTGGGTCACGATATAAAAACAAAATATATATCAATATATCAAATCATTTCCAATCCAGAGTCCTGTGCCATTGCTGCTTGAAGCAGCTTGTGTTGTTTTTGTGTTCTTGTGTTGTTCTTGTGTTGCAGAGCTCTCCTACCTGTCTCCATCTCTGCGCTGATCTCTTCACTGCGGGCTCCACTCATGGAGTAAGGAAAGTCACTCAGTATGCTGACACCAGCTGCCATGGCAGGGGCTGAAAGGTGTGAATAAACATTGTGTGTCAAAAGCAGATGAAAAAAAAAAAGGGGGCGAGGAAAAAAAAACTGCTTACGAGCCAGAGCCGATAAACAGTCACAAGGTGTACACACAAATGAGATATGAGGAGCGTGAGGCGGTGTTGCCTGGCAAGATAACCCAGGGGAGAGAGGGAAATGTGCAAACTGAGCCACCATGTCAGCAGCTCGTGTGTCAGTCTGACCACTGCACCTCTGGGAGCGGGGTGGGCGTGGCCTCAGGGACAACAGCGGGAGCTAGGGAGCGCAAAAACCCGAGATCGGAGGTGCTGAGTTACAAAGAGCACTGACTTCAGCAGCACCCACGTAGGCCAAGCAGAGAGGCAGAGAGGCAGAGCACACGGTGACGTGGCACCATCACACCAGTTAGAATATTTTACACTGCATTAGAAGATTCATCCTGTTTGATCGGGCTGATGGCACAGTTATCAATTATTCAAGACGACATATTCACCTTCTATTGTGCAGCTTCACAGCCATACTTCTTGACTTGCACATGTGATTTCTGTAGCCTGATATCAGAGTTGTATCTCACAGATCTCCCACAGTGTCAACTGAACTCCACGTACCAACTGTTTCTCACGTTACGCTCAAACCTCTAATGGGCCTCGTCACTTGTGCTAACTGGTGTTGCAGGAGTGAAATTCTGCACCTTTACAGCTCTCTGCCTCACTGTGGTGCATTAACAATTGAGCGGGGTCGCTGTACTTTACATGCTAACTTTTTGATGGCCAAACGATTCCCTGACCTTTGTTTTTCCTTCCTCTCAATTAGGATGGATTCATCAACAAGTAGCGAGTCTCTACGAGGTAAAGTTTCACTTGTTTACTCATGTTCTCTCCTCTTAATATTATTTAGAGGAGTATTTTCACAAATGTTTGCCCCATTTGGAAGGAAAGAAATGTCAAATCCAAATTGGGTTAGACCAATTTCACACCAAACAAACAGTTTCACTTGACCTGAAAGAGTAAAATTGAGGTAAAACTCTGCTAACTCTGCAAATATCAAACATACAATCACCCAGAAATTCCAATAAATGAGTGCAATAAGTTACAGAATGAATCAGTGAACTAAAGTAGGCCTATGCTGTATTTAAAAGCTGCATTTGAGTGATGCACAGTACCTACACACTCTGAAGATCCTTTTCAGATACTAAAACACTGTCAATGTCAGTTTTATAGCTGTCATATTCACCATATGTTATCATATTCCACACTGTGTTTTCACCATGATTCAAATCAGTTCTGAAATCAGCTTTTGAGGCTGAGGAAGCAGGAACACACATTTCTGCACAGTGAGTTAGGAGCAGGATATGATATTAAATGTTGATATACACCGACCAGCCACTTCATAAGGTACACTTGTTCAATGCAATATATAGGTCGGATATATCTATTTATTTATTTTTTTAAAGATTTCTCTTTTTTTGAGGCCTTTTTCAAGCTTTATTTTTGATAGAGACAGCTGAAGAGTGACAGGAATGTGGGGAGAGACAGATGGGGAATGACATGCAGCAAAGGGCTGCAGGTCGGATTGGAACCCTGGGCCGCTGCTGAGCCTTCGTACATGGGGCAGATGCTCTACCAACTGAGCTAATCGACACCCCAATATCTATCTATATATATATATATATATATATATATATATATATATATTCACAGTAGGAAAAGGACAGGTTTTACTAATACCATTAAAGATGGCTCTGTTCTATTTATCGGTAATACGTTATACGTCAGATAGTCCTCTGGGGAAAGGGTATTTTATTTTGTTCAACGACAATGTTTCTGACTGATTTTAGAGTGAATTTATCCTGTAAATAGAAGTACTTGTACTACCTGCCATACATTGAGGTTTTCTACTGTGGAGCCACTGCCTGTCTGAAAAATACACTTTGTATACTTTAGCTGGGTTAGTGTTTTATCTTATTATTGCTCTATATAAAATTGATGAGCGACAGAAACAGGTCACATTTAGGTTACAGTGTCACTACTGTTAAGAGTCAGGCTCCTGTAGTCGATGAATAATTGATGGTGTAAAATAAGAGCCTGTTCTTTTCCATCCACAGCTGTTTTTGGACTTCTTTACACTGTAATCCACACGTCTTCTTACAAACTAATATGGCACTAAAACCTAGTAGTATGACACTGGTTGAAGTGTTTCCAACATTACGGCCGGAAAGAAACCTATCCAATCAGTTCAGGACTCTGTCCCGCTGGAGCCTGACACCACTTGGCATTGTTTATAGGAAGCTCTTGATAACGAGCTGGCGAATGAGAAGGTGCTCTTCATGACACGTGTGACGTACGTGCATCAAATATTAACAATTATATGAAACTAATATAGCCACGAATAAATCTCTTCACTCAGCTACTGATCAAGAACAAATTAAGCAGAACGCTTCACACGTTTGTGGTGCATCCATAAGCTCACGTCCTCTGGGGCGCCAGTGTGTTGTCGAACATGAGCGAGGCGGTGTGAAGGCTGAGAGATATCTTTCAGAGACGCTGCTAATGAGTGTGGGATGTGAGAGCCGTCTCCACTGAGTGTGCTAATAAAGAAATATGGCCGATGAGATGGTGCTACACACGCTGTGGTTTATCTCTGACAACGTGTCTGAATGAGGGGTCCTAATCAACCCCTCACAATACAGCAGCATGGCCGCCTGTCACATATACAGAGAGTACGGCTGGTCTTTATATGTGGCTACATAAAACACGGAAAATACATCAAAACTGAAGTGGTACGAATCATTTTACGTGCCCAAAGTCACTTCTCACCACCAGCTGGTGGCATTATACATCGCACAAGTAGCCACCAGAGTGAGAGTGTCTGATGAGAGCAAGGAACTGAAAATGAAGTGAAGTACCTGAAGTAACCCTTGAGAGGGCCTCATAATTTAGAGTAGTGCATAGCAGAATCAGAGCCTTGTCTTGAAAAACAATGTCCAAAAATGTAACCTTTAAAATCACGTGTGTGTGTTAGATAGTCAAGATCAGCAGTTCTCCACCTTTTAGATTCGTGCTCCCTCCAAACTACCAAACTCACAGCAGGACCACAGACAGAACAACAGCTAACATGATTCTGGTTTGAATTTGTGTTTTTTGATTTGCTGAAATAACGACACCTTCGCAGTCAACAGTCAACATCTGCTGGGCTTGTTACCATGTATAGAAACAGAGAATATAGCCTACACTGTATAGTATTTTTGAGTTCCTGTGTACGGTCGAATAGTCAGTAAGAATGACCTCGTAAGTCCTTTCCTAACCACTTTTCCTTGACCTTGATGGAAAACATCATGGAGTCAAGGAAAGATGTAAAGGAGAATTCATAAGGAGTTAGGAAAAGAAGATTGTGGCGCTCAGAGAATCCAACTGCACTTACACTGCACTGCAATCCGACGGCTGATGTTATTGACATGTGTGCGGTAAAACTACAAAATTCAGAAGATGAACTACAAAACATGCATCTGAGATACTTCTCCCTGTGTGCTCTTGTCGTGTTGTTTCATGCAGGAAATATAAACATGGACAACACGGTGGAAATATGACTTCATTATCAATGTCAGAATTAAAACAATAAAGGAACATTGGCCACCTGTTACAAAGTAAAGTGAAGTGTCACAGTGAGAATGGTCGCTCATCTTGTCCACTCATATATAAACGTATGGGCAACTTATGTCAAAATCTGCACAGGTGATACTAGTTACAGGGCAGTACAACATGCTCGCTATAGATTTTTTTATCAACGGACGCTCAGTTCACTCACCAGTGAGCAGTGAATTCAGACTTTTGTGTCATCACTGACTGATTTTTAAAGTCGCTGTAAATGTGGCTTGAAATAAAAAAAAACAGATTTATGATTTGAATATTTTCACCACTTTACTCTGCTGTCATACAGACCTTTTTTATGATTGGTTCACAGAACGCGAATGAATTGCACAAAAAATCATAACCATGCCCGATTCAAACCCAATATATATGTAACATGACAATATTTGGAATCAGTGTTGAAATTCATAATACGGGGCGGCAGTAGCTCAGTCCATAGAGACTTGGCTTGGGAACCAGAGGATGGTCGGTTCAAGTCCAGTATGGAGTAAAGTACGGTGGTGGACTGGTAGCTGGAGGGGTGCCAGTTCACCTCCTGGGCACTGCCGAGGTGCCCTTGAGCGAGGCACAGAAACCACATCTATGAGCCCTTTATGTGTGTGTGGTTGTATTTCAGGTTAAAATGCATGTGAAAAAAGACTTGAGTGAAAATCAATAAAGTATCTACGATCTACTATTATGTGCATTAGACCATAAATAACACAGTTAGAAGGCTGTTTTTGGGGTTTCCAGTGGCTTTAAGGGCACTATAGTGTAGAAGCCAGACAGTGAAATAAAGCAGCAAACAGCCAACATGGTGAACTGTGTGAGGAGGAGCTGACTAACAGGGCAGCCACAGGCGTGTTAACACATGAGTGACAGCTCCAGGGTCTGGTGGTGTTCAGAATGACTTCCCGCCATGGCTCACAGGGACATTTAAATGGAATAGAGCCATTGTTAATGTTATACTTGCATAGCGCTCCTCGTATGTCGGAGACTGTGCCGGTCCGTTCTCGGTATCTATCTTCTTTGCAGTGATACAGCCTGTCTGCTGCTCTGACTGCAGGTTAACGTGTCAGTGATACTCCTGCCTGTCTGTCTGTCTGTCTTGTGTAGGTGATAAATATGCTGTCAAAGGTTCCTCAGCTCTCGCTTCCTGTCACAATGATACAAACCAATATTTGAACACTGCAGTTAGCTAACAGTTACAGACAGCTGTCCGTTACCGGCTGCACCGGCGTCTGCTTATTAACGTTACATAACGGTACATTATTTAAGGTAGCGTAACGCTCGCTGACACTGCTGGAGTTATAAACGCTTCTGCTGACAGAGACAGGCTGAAGTTCAGTGAACATCCCGGGTCTGTCAGTCTAACGTCAGCCCTGAAGTCACATTAGCGTGTCCGGTGCTGATGCTGCAGGCTGCAGACTTAACGCTGGCTAATTACTCTACTGCATTAGCTGGAGCTAGCGTAGAAGGCTAGATAAGGCCTAACTTACCGTTTTTTTCCTGTCGTCTGGGTCCGGGGTTGTCTTCAGAATATCTGATGTAGTCGCTTCATCGCTCTAAAGTCGTGGTTGTTTCGTCGTCGGCGCGTGGCAAACCGGGCTTTTCCTCGAGCCACATCATTAGGTCAGCTAAGTGCAGCTAGCTCACTAGCTAACTTAGCAACCTGACATGTTGTCATGCAGAGTGGTCCATTCACGTCACGTGACCACACACAGAGCTCAGTGATGGTTCGGATGAATTGACTGGACTCTGACTATAAAACCTGAGTTTATCATTACTGTTTGTGCTCAGAGGCATTTTATGTTATTATTTATTCAATTATTAATATTTTGTTTGTTTGTTTATTACTAGTTCTTCATGTGGAATTGTCCATTGCCATCCTAACACATTAGGAAATATATAAACATGAAGATGGGTTTAAAAGTGTTTATGGGTATGATTAAATTCCATGTTTAGGTAAATGCTCTCAAAGTAACTCTCTTTTTTTTCTTTTTTTTTACTAATCGTTTTAGAAAAGTAGAACTAGAACACACTGTGTCTGCCACATCTGACTGAGAGAAAGACACAGCTCAGCTCATCATCTTTCATTGATGTCCTCTGCTGCATCCTAGTGGCGATTTTTTACGACGATGGTGATCATGATGAGGTACTAAGAAGAGGAATATCAGAATAGCATAAAATACACTAATAATACTAATATTTGATTGATGAATATATTTCTCCAGAGTTTGAACAGTGAGTGTGGACTGCATACATTATTTTTGCTTAACACCATATTAAAATATTTTTTTAAATAATGTTACTGTTTTTAGTGTTTAACACTAAAAACAGTAAGGTTTGTCAGTATCAGACTGAGAGATATATGATAGAAAGAGATAACTGTTTGATTGGCTGTAGTCCAAATCTAAATCAGCTCTGTCAGCATGATCATCCATAACCATGTCCATATTGTACTGTAAACGGTGCATTAGTGTGATTTATTGTTATTTGATGTTACAACAAAAAAGTCTTTTATGTATTTAATCTCTCTATATATTTCAATACTTGCAGTATTTTAATATTTCTATAATTTTATCATCATTTCTATTAGACTTGTTTTTGTGTTAACACAAGTCTTCCATGCATTGCATAGAGACCATGAGATGTGCTTAAAGAAATAGTTCAGTTCAACAAAGTTGTTCACACAGTATAGACGCTGTACAAAGTATTTACCAAAGATACTTTGGTATCTGTGTCATGAATGGAAACACACACAGAGGTACATTTTGTTTGATTTTTTTGTCACACTATATTAAAAATGAAAATATGAAGTAGGGATGCACGATATATCGGCATTAATATCGGTATCGGCCGATGTTCGTCATTTTTTCACATATCGGCATTGGTCCGATGAGTAAAACTGGGCCGATATTAACAACCGATGTTTACATCCGTCCAGTTGCTGTGTGTGTATGTGTGTCGGGAGGGGGAGGGGGATTTGGCCATGCGGTATTTGTTTGGGCACGTGACAGTGCGCAGTTCACGGTGTCGAAAGAAGATACTCGAAAAGCAGTACGCAACACTTGCAAAGTCGAGGTAATGCGAGGAGGATGCCGCGTCAAGTCATTCAACACCACAAATTTGATATGTCATTTGAAAAACTGCCACCCAGAAGTACACAAACAATGGCAGGAAGCTAACGCTGTGGCTAACGTTAGCCAGCAGGCAAAAACAAAGCAGCAGCCACGGTTGGGAGCCCAATACACAAAGTACTCGACCAAACCAAGAAATGTGCCAAGGACAGCGCAAAAGCCAGGTCAGTAACGAACAACATAAAAAGTAACACTGTTGGTTACTTGTGTTTTATGGTAGCCTTGTTATTTGGAAGTAAAACATGTTTTGAAAATAAAGGAAGACATTCAAAAATTCAGTTTGCATGATTTTCAGTCTGTACAAAATTTTATCATGTCAGAAACTTTGAAACTTTATTTTTTAACCTATATCGATATCGGTAAATATTGGTTATCGGCCATAACAGCAATATTAATATCGGTATCGGCCAAAATTTTCATATCGGTGCATCCCTAATATGAAGGTGTATTTCAGTTTTATGTGACTTTTAAGTCAAAAGGCTGTACTTCAAGTAAACCGTGTGGTTACACTGCACTACATCACTTTAATCATCACAAATACCTCTTGTGTGATGATGTCAAGTGAAATTGCTCTGCTTAAAGTAAATAACATGGTCTCATTTGATCCTACAGTGTTGTTACTCAGCAAATTACAAATAACAGAGCAAAAAGATTATCTTGAAACATTAAATCTCTGCAGCAACGCAACAATTACAAATAGATAATTAAGTGGTCTTTAAGAAGACTTTTTTTCCGTCTCGTCTTGACTCTATTTCTCTCATTTGGACTCTCGTCTTGACTTGACCTTGAACCTCTTTGGACTCGGTCTTGACTCCACCTTGACTTGTCCTGGTCTTGGACTTGTCTTGGATGCGACAAATGTGATCTTACAGCACTGCTCATACAACCCCACTTCATAAAACATGAGCTAACCTTTGTTCTGCTCCCAAAGACAAGAATGAGCTCTTTTGCTCAAATTAGTTACAGTTTAATACACCAAGTAGGACATCTCCCAAACTCTGGGCAGCGGGATAAAGGTGCACAAACAGTTTTCAGTTCTCGGCCTGGTGCAGAGGTGCTGCTCTCACACGGTGAAGATATTGGGGAAAAAATGTGAATGAAGGCAGCTGCTGATTGGACAGGAGAACAGGAGCTGATAGCTTTGTGTCAGCATATTGTATACTGTTGTTTTTTCCAACAGGCCCTCCATGGGTCAATTACAAAATCGTTCCACTGGACACAGGCCCAGAGAACCAAGGGGGGCTTCAGCCAGAGCCTTTTCCAACCTTCAACAGATAAATGTGAAAACTGCACTACATCATTCTGCATAGCAAGGCTCAAACTGCCAACTAAAATCACATTGGAAGTCACAACGGTGCAACTGGGAATTAAATATTTTGGGAACCAGTTTGTCTGCAGTCTGCTCAGTGGTCAGACTTAACCGGTTTGTATTGTGATGTGTCAGTCCATAGTATCTTGATATTCCCTGATCCATTTCCAGCCCTAACTTTAACCTTCTATTTGTCCTCTTTCCAGCCTCACCCTGAGGAAGACTCATGGTGGGTCAAAGTCAGTCGACATTTTCCTTTGTGTGATTTTTGCCCAGTGGCTTCCCCTTTTTCTATAGTTTGACTTCTATAACACCTTGGATGGAGTTTACCAGTTCGTAAGCACGACCACCTGATATTTTTTTTATTGTAAACTTCTATTTCTGTTTTGAGGTTTGAAGAATATGTTTTCCAAAGTAACACGTCTGTGAATTCAGCTTGATGTAGACATTGTTATTTACATTGTCCAGAGCTTCCAGTTTCTCTGACTGTTGATTTCTTCTATTCTGATTTAACTAACTCAGAGGTCCTTTGTCTCTTTCTGTCCTTTCAGTCAGTCTGGTTGAACAACTGTACAGCGTTTTGTTCTCCATGTACAAACTCTGTTGTTTCAAACCCTTCATACAAAATAAAATCTATTTGTGAAGAGCACTTTCTACAAACATGAAAGGCCATCTAAACATAAAGAGTAGTCCTCTCAGCCATCTGACTGTACTGAGTCAAACTTTTCTTGCAGGTGATCTCAGACTTTTGAATAGTAGTGAATATAATGTCAAAGACATGAGGAATGTTATCAGATTTGAGCAATGCCGTTGGTGGTTCTGATCAAATTTACAGTACATTCGAGTTGCAACAGGTTGTAAGTGTGAGATCACAAAGGTTAAAGCTTAAATAAAGAAGTTGTGGTTCTCTGTGTGGTGAGTGGAGAGCACAGAAAATATAGCGTAGGTGTAGTTTGGTTTTTTTTCCCAATAAAAGAATACGACATGTTGTTACTGTTGTCATTTGTGTTGTGTGTTTGACCATCCTCAGAGAAACTCTCCATGCAATCTCAGAAGTGACCAGCAGAGGAAGATATGTTCCAACAATACCAGCTCAGCCAGAGATGACAAACACAGTTGGGGGCAGCGAGTCCATTTGAACTTGAGCTAATCCATTATTGTGCTTCACAACTTCTTCCTGAGTTTTCACATGAACGTCTGTTTGACTTGGCAGACTGTGTCATGTCATGTCATGTCATGAAAGAATATGTTCAAAGTCACAATTAAACAGACAAACCTTTTATAATGACTGATTATGATTCACATGAACGTTGTAAATATATGACCAATGACAGAGGCATCATTTGCTTTCAACTTTAAATGTGTTTGCTCTTTTTTTCGTTTCCTCAGAAGTCTGACTTCATGTTACACCTCATGACACAAATACACATTTTTATGGAGGATTCATGATCGTACATACCTTTGAAAATATGCCCTAAACCAGCGGGTCACAATCTTTTTCCTTAAAAAGTGAACGACATTGAACGCAGTAACTGCAGATTATTTCCTGGGAGATGAATCCTGATCATTTTAGGAACTTGTCCTACAGTTCCCTGCCTGATGTACGTATTATATAATAAGTTTGTTTTTAAATAATCCTACATCTTTAGTTGTTTTAACTGCCCCCCACGGTTTGAGTCTTATCCTCTGTCCTGTTGCTACTTAAACTTCTTTGTTCAGTGCTCTTAGTGTGAAATGTCAATGTCACTTTGCTCTTTCCTCTGGAAAATATAAAAACATATGGCCACGAAACTTAGAGCACTTTTTAGGATATGCGGTTCTCCAGACTTTCTCTCTTGTCCCTAAAGGGCTCCACTATTTAAGAACAGTGCTTTATCATCCAGTCTGCTCTTTTTACACATTTCACACTGCAGTGTTCTCCTCAGCTGCACATATTTTTTTTACCATTCCTCCCTCACAGCACAGCCCTTTGACTGGGAAACATTTCTGTGATGTTTTAGATTTTTTTTTTAGTTTCAGATAAGTTCACTGATGTGTTAAATACTGTAACATGTATTTATGCATGTCCTGTGTTGTTATATTGTCAGTTTGTATATTTGTCAGACAAATATGACCTATTGTCATATTCTAAAGAATATGTTTTAAATGTTCATGCTAAATTTTAAAAAGTAAAAAAAAAAAAAAAAAAATCGACCTAGACCACCAACTTTGAAACATCCAGAGGTTCTTTGAGGTTTTCCGGCCCAGAGTTGATTTTGTAGAAGGCCAGAGCTTTTCTCAAAGCAGCCCTGAGACATGCTAAAAATATGCTGTGGGAGATATTTCGAAATTTTGAGCCAAATAACCGCGAAGGAAAAAAATATCCCAGAGGTGCTCTGGCGTGGGTTTCTTGACCTCTTAGAATGAAATATTTCCCCCTGAGCCTCACTGGACCCGACAGACTGCAGCACTGATACCATCAGCTGACGTCTGACACTACATCATGTATATAACATTAGGCAATAATGACTTCATATGACAACATCAAAGTGATTAACAGCACAGTAAAAACAAAATGTCTTTTTTGGCAAAAAAGTCTATTGTACAACAACAAAGTCAAACCTGCATCAGGTCTCCACCTATATGTAACGAGCTTATTGAGCATATCACATATCACACATGAATATTTATGTCTGAACTCCCCTGTGTCGCATTAACTGCTTCACATCATCAAACTAGCGCCCTAAAACTCTCAAATATCACCTGCAGGATATTTAAAATGTCCGTCCTTTCAGCTCCTTATTTTCTTCCCTTTTGCATACAAATACATGCAGGACATGTGCGGCTTTGCATGAAACTTTGGCTCAGCGAAGGCACCGAGCAGACAAACCCTGCGAAGAGGTGGAGCTATGACGAGACTCATAAAACCCAAAGCTTATTCCTCAACTCACTGCCAAGGTGACGCGCTCGGCGGCTGACAAATAGCTCCGAGACCCTCCACGGCTCTCACACACACACATAAAAACACAAACACAGACAGTGGGCATGACCACGGCCGGGTTCGGGATTTTTTTGGTCAAAGTTTTGCTCTCCGTTACGGTTTTATCTCCAAAAAGAACCAAATCCGACCAGAAGTAACGCGTAAAAACGAACCCGGCAGAGGACGCACAGGCGCGCAGAGAAGTCGGCTACCTGTACTTGATATTTTTGGCTGATCCAGAACCCGAGGATAACTTTGATTCCCACAGTGCTGATCTCTCCGGACTATAGAGGCACCACAGAGGGAATATGACAGCTGGCTTTAGGCCACTGAGGGAGTGAGAATCTGTGTACGCGCTCGGTTTCTGTGAAGGTGACCGCACAGCCAGATTATGCAGCATCCTTTGGACATGGGGGCGCATTACTATCCTCCGGAGATTCACCCGGACCACAGAACTCATCGCTACAGGAGTTTCATGATCGAGGAGATCCTGACTGATCACCCGGAGCACAAAGCGTCGGCACCGGCTGGGGAGCTCCTTAAATTCGGGGTACACGCTCTGCTGTCCGCCCGGCCTTTCCATAACCAACTGGGTAAGAGAAGAGGGAGGAGAGCGTGAGAGACTGTGTGAGCGGTTTAATGCTGGAAAAACTGTGGGGACTGAAAATAATATACAATAATATAACGTTTTAATATTAATAATGATACATTTAAAATTATGTTTAATCGTGAAGATTTAAAGTGAGTGTGCGTTTTTCTCGCGATAAATAAACTTCATTCATAACTTCACTTTAGTCTCGCGCAGGATTGTTTTAAAGAACAGCGAATGAGGCGCAATAATTAATAAAAAGTCCGATATGAGCTATAAAAGTCTGAGGAAATAACCAGAAATCATTCAGTCGTGTTCTGGAGTGTTTTTATTTTGATTCAGAAAAATACCGAGCGGCTAAAAAAAAAGTTTAAATGTGCGAATATTTTATTTTTATTACAGTTTGAATGTGTAACATTTGGAGCAGTGCAGCCACAGCACAACATGTTACAATATTGACTCATATTTCAGAAATAAAATCATTTCTGTGGCCGAGGTCAAACTTTTCATATCTTATCAATAAGCCGCTTCACGGAGCTCCTGCTGAAATCTTTTTTTTTTTGTTTTGTTTTGTTTTTTTCCTGGTTATAATCTCAACGTGGTTACATGAAGATTATTTTGAACATATGTTATGTAGATCACATGCTGCGATTTGTTTAACGAGGCTCACATTACCAGCCGTATTTGAATGATAGACTGTGCCATAAATCGGAATGTGAACATGATAGCCTGATAAATATAAATGCAAATACAAACAACCAATAATTATAATAATGACATGATGATACCGAGGTCTGATTGTAACGGTGCAGGCCCGTCAGCTCTGTCAGGCTTCGCTGTTGTTGCTGCTGTTTGGAGTGGAACATGTTTGTATTTATTATGAATGCGTTATGAGTATTTTTCATCATATTCTATCAGCTGTATTTGTGGGAGTGTGGATCCAACACGGCCCTGAACTCTGACCCCACAAGTCTGCATTGTTAGAAATCCAATGATCATATCTCAGATCAGTGTTAGTGAAATTTACTGATGACCCCTGCATGTATGTTCTAGACTAAAAAACAACTAATATTAATTCTAAAACAAAATTTCCCCTGTGTGTGTGTGTGTGTGTGTGTGTGTGTGTGTGTGTGTCGGTCCCCTTTAGTGCTAAAAGCCGACCAGACGAGCCTCCTCAAGTTCCCCATATCCCCGCTGTCCTGCTCGCTGGGCTCTCCGCTCGGCTCACCGCTGCTATCCGCGGCTACGGGCCTGCAGGTCGGGGCGGCGTCTCACCACCTGCCGTTGGATCTGCACCTCCGCGGGAAGCTGGAGCACGGAGGAGACGGAGGCAGCAAGACCAAGAAGGGCCGCCGGAGCCGCACCGTGTTCACCGAGCTGCAGCTGATGGGCCTGGAGAAACGCTTCGAGAAGCAGAAGTACCTGTCGACGCCTGACAGGTGAGTTTAAAGTCTGTTAGGAGACAGTTCAGACTAGGAAATAAAGGTTAGTTGTTTTTTATTATTAATGCTTTTATTTTTATTTCCAGTTTTAATTTGTAATCCCACTATAAATGAAAACTTTGACGACTTGAATGTTACCGTTGAGACAGAATTATTAGAAATAAGTGACCTGATGTGACCATTTGCACAGACAGAAACGTTGCTGGTGAACCTGTGATGGACTGGATGTTGCTTTATGTTCTGAAATGTTCGATTTTCTTCTTGTTGTTCCTCACAGAATAGATCTTGCTGAGTCTCTGGGACTCAGTCAGCTCCAAGTGAAAACATGGTACCAGAACAGAAGAATGAAGTGGAAGAAAATTGTAAGTTATTCTTCTTTTTGATCATGTGGTAGCGGTCATTTTGTATGAGGTTAGATCTACACAACAACAATACAAACATGAGAAATGTTTTTGCTTTGTATTATTTGGACACATCACCAAACTACATTAGATTATTATTATGAGAGTAAAGGCCTGTGTTACTCAGTTATTCTTGTTATTTGCTGGAATAATCTGCCTTTTTGTTGTATCTATAAATTTGGTTGAGCATTAAGTAAAAAGTGCAGCCTAAACAAACTGTCTGAATCTACATTTTTCTGTGTGTGGTGTGACAAACTGTGCCACTCTCTGACTAGAGGTCACCCAGGTCATCTGTCTTTGTCTTCAAACTTGCATCACAGTCTGTAACCGAACTCAAAACCACATTTTCTTCTGCTCACGCTCACCCCACAGGTGCTGCAGGGAGGAGGCCTCGAGTCACCGACTAAACCCAAAGGCCGCCCGAAGAAGAACTCCATCCCCAGCAGCGAGCAGCTTTCCGAACAAGAAAGATCCGCCGCTGACCCCGACCCCCAGTCCGAAGGCTCCAGCTCCCACTTAGAGAGCACTCAGGAGGAATGACCCCGGGTCCTGAAGGCCCGACACATACTCTGACTGTATATGCAG
The DNA here is from genome assembly GCA_033000465.1 of Sciaenops ocellatus. Lineage (NCBI taxonomy): Eukaryota > Metazoa > Chordata > Actinopteri > Sciaenidae > Sciaenops > Sciaenops ocellatus. The sequence goes on along the minus strand of CP136884.1, from coordinate 4,025,764 downwards.
AAGCTTTGGGACGCTCAGTTTGTATGTTTTGGATGGGGCCAGATTCCACAGGAGAGGAGGATGCTCCTGAAAGCTGGACCGTGTGGACTTGCAGGGCCCCGCAGAAACCTGACATCCTCCAGCAGCCACTTGCTGCTGTCGTAGCCCCACCATGCACTGCCTCATGGTGAATTTGCTGCTGTTGAGGAGGGAACTCAAACCTTTGCAGTAGGTCTACCCTTTATATTCTAAGGATCCACTCTCACTCGTCTGTTTTTGCATTCCTTTTTGTGTAACTGTGCTCTGTTTAATTATTAAATATATTTTCACTAATACTGTTCTCTGTTCATTATGAAGGCCACAGGCTCATGATGAGCTTTTTTTATCTGAATGAATATGAAGATGATGAGAGCTTCCTCAGTCACACATAGTCATGTTCTCATGGCTCAGGGCCTAATATGGTTACATACCATCACAGCAGGAGAACCGTGTCAGCGGTTTGTGACATGTTCAGCTGGGTGTACCACAAATTAGACAGAGGAGAGAAAAATCAGAGGAAAAATCTGAGCAGAGATCAAACCAAACTTTGTCATATTTAATGTGATCATAATTTGATTGAGCAGGAGACATGCGTAGCTTGTTAGGCTGTGTTGGTACTGTTCATGGTATTGGATGGAAGAAAGGAAGTGATGCAGACTGTTTAGAGGGACTCCTGAAAACAGAGAAAAGAATCTTTATAAGTTATTTTTTTTTGAAATCATTCTAAAAATCATTTTCTCAAGGAAAACACGCTGAATGTTCGCCTAAGGAGTTGATCAATTATATTATATTATATTATATTATATCATATCATATCATATCATATTATATTGTATCATATTATATTATATTATATTATATTATATTATATTACATTATATCATTATAAGGAATTGCTGCCAAATATCTCAGTGAGTGCGCTGTTTATTTAGAACAATCATTATATTCTTATTATAATAGAAGCTGTAAGTTGGGATGTGTTGGTGCTACAGCTGTGACCTCAGACCTTCTTTTTTTATTCGGTGGATTTATTTTTTAGTTTTTACTCTGGCAGAATTTTTTAAAACATTTTCTCTGTGCTCTGTGGATTCTGGCAGCCTGATCGCGGGTTTGAAATCAGGAGTGTCGGACGGCGTGAGCGGCGCTGAGGCCTTCAGGGTCAGCAAAAAACACAGGAATATTTAGAACTAAATAAGAAATAAATCATTCCTGCATTTTAATCGAGTTATGTCGATATACTGATGTGAAAAAAAACGCACCAGCTTTCTTTATTAATATTTACATTGAATCCAAATGACGTAGAATTATGATGATGATGATGATGATGATTATTAATGTAACCGGAAATATAATTTGTGTTTGAGTTTGCGTTTTTTGAAGTCTACAGTTTAATAATTTCTCAAACTGGAGCGGAGCCGTTTTATTGAAATGAAGCACGTGACTGAACTTGGATTTTGAACTAATTGTCTTTAATTAAGTGAAAATGTTGAATTCAACGGAACTTCTGTTTGGGTCCCACGTCGAGCTGTGTGAAAATCTCGTTTTATTCATTTTAAAATTAATATTAATATTAATGAAATAATTTGCAGACCAGCTTCACATCTAACCTCTTAGAAACGTTCATAAACTGTTCATAAAGTGTCATATCCACACGGTCCAGTGTGTGTGTGTGTGTGTGTGTGTGTGTGTGCGTGTGTTTGTGTGTGTAGTTTAACAGACACCACATGAGCTCTGATCAAAGTCAGAGCACGAGGCGGATATCATTATAATATAAAAACATAAAAACAACACGCACTAGTTTATGTCATATTAGCTGAATATCTGTGGAGGATTTGGTTTCTGGCTCGGAGTTTGGAGTTAACGACATGCGTCTGTCCTACAGAAATGAATATCTCATGCTGTGAGTATTTTCACGTTATGAAAATGTTTCTGCATTCTATTTGTTTTTGTTTTTTTTTTTTTCTGTAATATTTGAAGAGCATTTGTAGCCCCGCGTCCTCCTAGAGGAGCCCACAGTCTAGACAAGAGAAGTCCGTGTAGGCGCGGATAATAAGATGACTCCAAACCCCGCAGTGCGCAGCAGGAACATTACAGGCCTTCTTATTCAAACAATATCATTTAGTAGGATAAAGTCCTCCGTGCGTGGGCCGGACCCTGAAGAGACATCACAGGTATATTTAACATTTCCTCTCATCTGAGTGGTGCAGCACAGCTTCATCTTTGATAGGAAAATATTTTTTGTTCATATTTAAAGTTTCTTTTGCGCCACAACGTAAATAAAAACAAGGTGCGTCTTCTCCTCAAACAAGCAGGACGGGTTTTCCTTCATAAAAGCAGAGACTTAAAAAGAAGCTGATCAGCTCACAGTCAGGTTTCATTTTATAGACTCACTCATGCTCTCCATTGTGCTGTAAAACGCCCAATTGATTGTGTGAATGAACAAAGACAGACACAGCTGGGGATCAAACACGCTTTACGGAAGAGGAGGTTTCCTGTAAAATCCTGTAAATATTCTCATGTTAGGTTCTATATTTAAACACAGAGCGAGAGAAGGGTCTCCTTTCTTTATCTGACACACACACAGAGAAAAAAAAAAACAGCCAGTGCATGAACAACAGCACCAACACTTTTTCCACTGTCCAGTTTTCAAGAGTTTAAGGAGTAAAAATAAATGGAAAAAATGATTTTCAACTCAATACTAAATAATAATCTATAGACACAGATGATTAGACCAATATTGGAGCACTCTTATACTCTTACACCTTTAAATATACCAATAAAGCAAACTTTTTAACCTTAATTGGACAAAATAATGTGCTTAATCATGACAAATTATGCTGAATCAAGAGACATTGGTGGTTGAAATGATTTTAAAAACATAGCAGGACATTTCTTCAAAATAAGATTCCATTTTCCTTCATCACCAAACACCTCTTTCAATCAGAAACACTGAAACTGTCACACAAACTGCAGTTGAGTTTTAAAAAACACTTTATTGAGGCTTTAGCGTCTCTGCTGTGAAAACCAGCTCAAACACGCGAAACAAAAAGATTTCAATATGTAAATGGCTTTGTTAAAGTTGTTCCTGTCTGATTTCCACAAGCTTCATTTGGAGTCTGATGACCTTGAGGTCAAGGTGTCCTTGAAGCTACAAGTGTGTGTGTGTGTGTGTGTGTGTGTGTGTGTGTGTTTGTGGATCAACGTGCAGAGCGGGCCTTAATGTGGCAAACATCAGCACTCAGGTCAGCGTGTATGAAGCGCTGTAAACACAAAGAACAAAGCAGAGAGCAGAAGTCACTCACTTCAAAGCGAACGTGTCTTACACGAGAAAATTAAAGGTCTGAATCTTCAGTTCAGACTCAGAACACACAATCTGTGTTTGAAAAGTTTGAGTTTGCATCCACACACATTATACTTATAGTGTTTTCACTGGGCATCTGCTTATTTTCTCAAATTCTTTTTTTTTTTTTTGTATTCTCCCTTTAATACAAAATTACCAGCACTTTAAGTTTCAAAGACCTGCTGTCATCAGAGAGCTTCAACACTTATTTCAGTAACCTGAGTCTCATTATGATGTAAAGACAAAACAACATGTTGTCATGGTTATAATGTACGTGATTCTTATTATGATGAAAAAGCTGCATTGTGATTTATTGCATGCACGAAACAACCGTATAGTCTAAATGATAAAACCGAGTTTATAATATTTACATTAGTTTCATTCAGTCAAGTGTGGTGATGCCTCTGAGGATTCATAAACTCTATATTCATTCTAACAAGCAGCTCTTCACAAATGAAAGAATACAGATTAATAACAGTCCCGCTAATCACCTGATCATATATTTTTTCAGACCTCCTTTACGTGGTGGTCCTGAATAACAGGTCTCAGTTTCACCTAAAGATCCACATGGACATCTGCAAGTCCCCACCACATACACATACACACACACGCACACGCACACACGCACACACACGCATACACACCGTCATCATCATCTAAGCAAATGGCTAATCAGTCCTTGCCCAGAATGTCAAATTTATGTCAAGCCTTAATCATATGCAGATTAAAGACAGGTTCACCTAAACAGCAGAGCTGAGGTTGGCCAAAGAGTCACAGCAATAAGAAAAGAAAAAACACGTGCACATTTTAGAAACACATTTATCGCTGTTGTCAATTTGTAAAATGGTACGAGGTGAATGTGTGAGGTCGCCTTTCTGCTGGATGATGCAGGCCTCATCCACGTGCACATCCTCTCTCCTGGGCTTTGAACGGGGCCGAGTGTTGGACAGCAATGACTTCCGACATAAATTACAATCAGGAGGAAGAGTCAGCCGCCAGGAATCTGCCGATTCGGAACATCCATACTCAACGCAATTTAATCATTAAGGGGACCCTTTGTGGTGGCTTGATAGTGTTCTGCTGCAGAGCAATGAGAGGTTGACCCCAATTTTTGAGAGCGGGTGTTTATGAAGTCAAAAGGTCTGTGCTTAGACAGAGCCCAGGCTGGGGGTTTGTGTGTGTGTGTGTGTGTGTGTGTGTGTGTAGGGTGGGGGGGGGGGGGGTCCAGCGTCCGCCCAGCCACGCACAGGAGAATTTCACCACGATTAAAGAGCCCCTGATTAATCTAACGTATGTGCCAAAACTGCACATGCGGCGTATGATCCCAATTAGACTGAAACCCAACTCTGTGCAGGCCCAGCTCCACATTAGCTCTGCCATTCTTCTCTTTGTTTTCACTGGACGTTCCCTGACAACATGACTTTTTTTTATGAGACTGTTATAAATTCTGCCGTGGAGATAATTCTAACTGAGCTATGTTGATGTTGAGGGGAGGTTTGTTATCATTGTTCAATATGCTTCTGATGGAAATGCAAGCAGGGGGGCTCTGATAGTAAACAACCATTTCTGAAGTAGCCAAGACGACTCAAACGTACAGAACAACATGGCCGAGTCCTTTCAACTGCTCAGCAAAATGATGGCAACTTCTCTGTTTTGATCAGCAGGCAGCTGCTTTCAGTGAAAAAGGTCTGATAAAATACTGTAGCTGCACTAGCTGATCAAGAGAGAGAAGCTGATGGAGACCAAAACAGAAGTAAAAGAAGGAGTGAATAATTGACATCAGGCGGTCATAAACCATAGACTGTATAAAACATGGACGTAGTCTCTTTGAAGTCACCCTAAGGCTTCTGAAAAGCTGCTGTGAAGCTCAGTGTGGTGGCTCTGGTCGTTGTCATCTTGGCAGTCCTGCCTCTACAGCTAATCTAAAAACAGGCAAAAACATGAAGCATGGGTGAAACTGACGCGGGCTGAATGAAGATGGGTTGCTCAAACAAACCACCTGTAATGGCACCCACCTGTCAATCAAAGCAGCCATGCTCTTAATTCTTCATAACTTTAAGCCTTAATATAATTATTATAATTATAATTAATATAAAACAGGTTAGTTGTATATAAATTCATCCTCGGTACAGTTGTCATGAACGGGGAAATTAGCTATAGAGACCAAAACTGTTTTTTGTACCAGGCTGTAAACATGTTTATTTCTGCTGTGAAGCTGGACATTTTAACATGGGGACTTATGGAGACTGACTCACTTCTGGAGCCAGCCACAAGTGGCCGTTTGAGGTACTGCAGTTTTTGGCCATGGAGGTTGCCGCTCCACACTACTCCAGATAAATGCTAATGTGGCTCTGTGTGTGAATAAGCAACTGTTCGCTGAAATGTTTGACACAAAAACTTTACAAGGTGACAGCAGGTTAGGGTTGTGACCTGAGTCTCTATTTACAGAACATGGCAGAAATGGAATGTAATATTCATAACTATGTTTTCATTAGTGTATATTCGCCTGAAAAAAAAAGAAAAATTGTGGTTTTGTTACCATACAATGAACCTACAGTCCACCATGTTGAATAATTTCTACAGTAGCCCAGAAGGGACAAACTAAACACTGGTTCTAGTGAGGGAATATATGGAGAAAGTATGACAAGTGGGGAGTTAAAAGATGCCCAGCAGTTCATTTTTGCTCCAGGAACCCCCCCCCCAGCCGGTGGAAAGTCAAATTTAAAAACAACATCTCTTAATTACTCTGGATTATCTGCAGACTCAGTCTGTTTACAGCGTTATTAGGGATTATATCCTCAGTAAAAAAGTGAAACTGAGCGACTGATACCTCAAAACCTGTTCAAATAAAAATCTAACTATGTGAGAAATGATATTTATTGTAATGGGTGCACTGAGCCTTTAATATCGGAGACTAGACTGTGAAAACCTCAAAGTATCAAGGATGGTGGACTAGCTGCCAACTCATCAGATCCCTCACAAGTCAAGGCGAGGCGTCACTTACCAACATGTCTCTCAGCATCGTGAGCGAGCAGTCATGGTGTACATATACACCGTAAATAAATAAGAAAAATAATTTGATGATTCATTTCCAAATGAATTCTCCACTTTGCATAATAATTAATCAGCTGCAGCCACATTAGCCTGTGACGCGTTCAAAGACTCTCAGCTTTAAATAGCTCAGTGTGACTCCCATTCATTATGAGGCTGAAGCTCTCAGCGCTCTGAGGGGGGACATGAAGTGAACCACAGGGCAGCGTTTGCAGTTTGAAGTGTCGGGGAATAAAGTCCTCACTGTTTCACTCTCTGCAACAACTTGTGCCAGTGAGTGGGCACTCACCCAGGGCTGCAGTTTAAATAAATACTATTTTCTATGTGTACTCAGACTTCAGAGTCATGTTTTATAATTCAGAATGACCAGAATGAATATTCAAGCTGCCATATCCATCCAAGGGAAAATTATTTTTCTCAGGATATCATTTATTTATGTTTTTTGTCCAAAAAATACACCCCTGGGTATTTGACCTGCTCTATCAGATATGCAAAGTTTGGCTGAGAAGAAATATTAAAGTTACAGCACTGTTAATAATATGTTATTCTTACAATTACTGTGGTGATCATAATAATCTGTGAGATTCATGTTTTTTTTTTTAAGTTTTGCATGTATCTGGAGTCATCACGGGACTACATTTCACATTAATCTCTTAGTTTCCTTTGTTAATTTCTCATCATGACAGAGGTATTATTTTATTTCAGCCATGCAGAGAGTTTGGTTTTATTTGTCCACGTCTGTCTGTGAGATTTTACAGTCGAGGTAAATGAGTTTACAGCAGTTGGCGCTGGCCACAATGTTGCATTTGTTTTTCGTCGTCACCGGAGCTGTTTTTCTATGTGTGGGTCCCTGTTTTGTTTGTCTCATGCACGAGGACGCACATGTACTCGCAGGTGACTCAGTAGACATTCGTGCCAGTGGATTTACAGATCCCACTCAGCTACAGGTGGCAGTAACACGCCAAGATATGCCAGCGATGTGCCAGCGATGTGCCAACCGGAACACAAAAAACAGGGCCGAGCCCATTAAACAAAAAGACGGAAGAGGCAAGTGCTCAACAAAACAAGTCACTAAAAGCCGACCAGATACCACTGATGTGACTTGGTGTGAAACAGTAGCATGATATCAGTGAAGTAAATGTGAGGTCACATCATCCAAATGACCAATTAGCAAATTTTCTCAATTACCCCCAGAGCTGCAGATAGTTCTGGTTTATTAAATTAGGTTTCTGAGATGTCCACCCCAATCTAATGGAGGTAAATGGAGTTTTGTTTGTGATACAGGAGTTGGTGCAGCTCACAGTAGTTTCTTCACGGCTCTATAACACATCCATGATGGCTCCACACAGATCTGAAACAAACGCAAATGTCTGATTTACATCCTGTTTCTCACCAGTTAAGATTTTCCTGGCACTCTTTTAATTATGTCCTCTTGTTGTGCCCTCCTCTTCTGGTTTTTGATTCACTGCTAATGTTCACTTCGTGGTAGTGAAACATTTTTTTTTATTTTGCATTTTTCTTTTGCCAAAATACTGCTTAATATTTGTGATACTTTTATTTTTATTCTTTTAATTCAGGTGCACTGACCCTTTAATATTCTGTAGTCAGTGTTCTGCATGTGCATGCTAACTAATGCTAATACTAAGTATCTAGCAACAGAAAACACATTTCCTCGCTTATCTTAGATGGACTATTTGTTTGTTGGATAGTTCCAGTGAAACTGCTCACAGTCTCCTCTGTGGATTATCCAAACTATTGGCGGTATCAGAACGACACTGGATCAGATGCTGAGATGATGATACATGTTTCAGTTTTTCACCAGGTTGGTTTCATTTTCTGAAATTAACAGATTTTTTTCTGTTTTTTTTTTCTTACGCTCATTTCCAAACACACACTTCCTGTACAAAAAAGTCGTTTAGCGCTCTGTCCTATAATCCTTTGCTTTGTCAAGAGACAGCGCTGTCAAATTTTCTGTTTTATGCACATTTTTGAAACCATCAGTGTGTTTATGAGCAGTGAACGCAACAGCTTTCAGCGAGCAACAAAACAGACGTGTATTTATATGAAAAAATACAGTAATGGGTTTTTACTCTAATGGTATTGCTGGCTTTGACAGTCAATATATCTATAAAAAGTAAATTGTAATAGTAGCAAACTGGTCCATCATCATCACAATGCACTCAGAGCGAGGTTAATGGAGTTGTGTTAAAGTAAAGTTTCCTCCTGCAGGTGTCAGGTGATTTCCTGTGGCTCAGATCACAGCTCCGAGTTGTGCAGCTAATGGGAGAAGGCATTAGAGGACGTAAACAAGAGCACATCAGCCCCGTCAGCTCCTCCGCCATGACGATGCTCCCATCTCGGCCCACACGCCCCTCCAGCCGGCTCCTCTGCAAGCACAGTTTGCAGGAAATGTCAGCCGGCGTGATTGATTTGAGATGGGCGATTCCCTGACTTCATGCTTGTATAAAGCAAGACAGCTGTTGGGAGAAATCAAATTCCTGCAGGAGCTGGAGAGACATATTTTTTCCATCTGTTTAACGGAGTCGTTGCCTTTTTTTGTTAGACGAGTAAATAAAAAAACATGGCCAAGATGTGGCAGGAGGTCAGTGAAGCCCTCATTATATAGCAATTACAGCACAAAACCCCTTCCCTTTCAAAATCCAGCTTGAAAGTCAATCCTACTTTCTAGGGCTTTTCAAAAGTAAGACATGACAAGGCAGCGATCTATCTTTGGTAACAACTTCAAGACTTATGTTACCCATGGTGCATAGCTAAAGAATTCACCCAGTCGTTCATTTGTTTTCGTGAAAGATTCCTCTGTAGTTCACTTTTCAGAACACAACCAAATCTTTTACCTCTTGCACATATTTCCTAAAACGCTTCCCCCCATGAAAAGCCAGTTAAATGCTTAATGGTTTGAACTGTTGAATAGTTTCCCCCCTCCGACATTTTTCTGAGGCCCTCTTCCCCAACGCTCACTTTAAACAAAATACAGACGTCATGACGGTTTGTCATGCCCTCTTCACGTTGCTTCCCAAGAGTTGTTTGGACAGATCCTTCACTAAAGGCATCTTATCACGGCACGACTGTGTGGAAACAGCTTCATTTCTCATTAAAGCCCTCCATAATTCATTATGGATGTGTTCTGTGCTCATATTTTGCTTCTCATTTAGATGTAGCTGATAGTCCCGAGCGTTTCTCTACCGGCTAACTGGTGGAAAAGCAGCCGGCCATGCAAAAGCACTCTGCCTTAAGTGATACAGATTATGAAAACAGATGAAACCCAAGAAACGGAAACTTAGTTTGAACAGCAAAGAAACACTGTGAGAAAACATTAGAGCCTTTAGAGCTACTGCACTTTTGACTCCTGATTCTTATCATTCACCGTGACTCACGAAGCTAAACAGAACATAACTATATAGTTATCTGAAGTTGTGTTATTATCTCAAGTATTAGTAGTTGAGGTCGGTGTGCTCAGTACAAACAGGTGGATCTGCAGAGGCTCCTCGAAGAAGCTGCTTTAAAGCACCACTTGATCCTCTTAGAGGTTGTTTTCTAGTCAAGGAATCAGTCATGGTTCCGTGTGGCTCTGACATTATAAATATGAAGAAGCTGATGTCTATGAAACACAGACAACTGTCTATGAATAGTTCCCAGGGGCCAGTGTGTCTTCAAATAGCTTGTTTTGGTTTAAGTTTTTGACTTTGATCAATGAACTAAATAATAAAATAATCATTTCAGCATTAATTTGGGTCTCCAAAGTGCAATGCTGGATGAACATAGGACTAAATATGAAGTCAGAACCTTAATTAACCTCTTAATTAATCTCCAGTACGTTAGGTGTGTGCGAGAGTGAGGAGCTTTACCTTTCCTTACTTCTACCTGTTAAAGTCAGTCCATACCCATTTATCTGAATCTTGATGTGACCTGTTTTAAGGTATAGATAATGAAGAAACTCTCCACCCACACTGACTAGCTGTACCATCAAGTTGAAGTTGAAATATGAGCTCACTTTGTTTCAGTACTGACAGCTGCATCTGAAATTCTTTAGGATTTTTGTTTCAACCAAAAAAAAAAAAATGTCTGAGTGAGCGGCAGCAACGCCAGGATCATTTCTACAACTCAGACTGAAGATATAAATAACATTCATCTTGTTTTATGTTGAACTGCTAATCTTTTTACGACACTGTTTTTTGTCTTTGTGTGTAAAAACCTGAAACACATCAGCAGTGAGAAAATGTACTGTCTGACTGATCTGAGACCGCCAGATCACTTATCACTAAACACAAAGATGACTCTGCCAAGCACTGAAGTCATTCATTTCCCACCACAACAGAGTAAAAACATGATGTATAAGTTAATTAGTCAGTCAACATTAATATTAGGAGCCAATACCAAAGCACAACATGGACGGGAGGATGACTGACTATATTCCCTGTATTTCCGTACAAGACTGAATCATCATGTCAAAAATAATGCTGTGTTTCTGTCTTCTACAAATTGTTCTGCACAGTCTGTCATCTTTGACTCTTTAGGAGAATATTAACAGTAAACAGTAAACATAAGTTAAATGTTGGTGTTTGGTTGAAGTGCACCAGGGCAGTCTCTGAAAACCACTCCCCTTTTCATTCTTTATTTCCACATAGTTACATGGTGTTTATTAGACTGGAGTTATAATACAGACCTATTATATAGTTCTATAATAAGCAGTTAAATTGAGATTTTGGACACTAATCATCATCATTTTGTATCACTGCGTGGTGTACAGATGCACAATGGCCAAATTGTCATATATAAATCATGGTTTGTTAGCAGTGTACATGTCATGGATACATTAGTCTCACTCAGAATTCAAAAACTCAAATAAAATGTAAATATAGTAAATCGATTCCAGATACATCACAATAAGGTAACGGCCTGTATGCAGCCTGAGAGGTGAAACACGGGGCAAAATTGAATTTCATAAAATGCTTTTTGTGATCTAAATGTGTTTTAACATTAACGTGCAGCTAAAGATTGTTTGTCATTGACAATTTCATGTTTTTCTGTGATGATGAATACATTGTTATAATAACGTGAATAGACAAATGATTCCTCTTACACCTTTTACAAACAAGTACGAGGAATATTTTTACCTTTTTGTGATATTATGACAGCTTGACTGCAGCTGCGTCTCATTTATTGCAGTCGTGAGTAATTCTAAATCGACTATAAACTGTAAGATGAAAGAAGAAATTTAAGGCAAGCACAGAATTGGTGTGGCCATTTTCAAAGCCACAATCAAGTTTTTTCAGTGTTTTGTTTGAGCTGTAGTGTTACAACATGTCACAACAACTCGTTTCTGAGCATTAAATGGATTATAAAGCCCCACAAGTGACATCTTTAAAGAATTTGTATGGCTGCACTCTCAGGATACATGTTGTCTGGATATTTATTTTAACAAGTCATGCACAAAACAATCATACTGGACAATTTCCGGCAATTGCTTTTAATTTTACAACCTTCTGTTGTATGTCCAATCCTCTCTCATTTAGTTTGATTGCAGGCTGTTGGAATATTCAGTGTGGATTAAAATAGCAGAAGGCCTTCGGTGCTTGTCGACTGGAAGACACAGCCGTAGTAATCTCCCAGATGTGTCTCACATGGCTCTGGAATCACTGGAGAAGTTTCCTTGCAGACCTTATGTGGATTTCAGTAAAAACAATCAGAAACTCCTGGCGAAGGAACTGTAAGTAATTCTATGATGGCCCTGGAGACAGTAACAAGAGGTGACAGTTATAATCACCGTTGTATAGCCATGACTAGTGGCAAGATATGTGGAAGAGATTCCTTAACATGGATGTAAAAGATATGCATGGAAAACATGTTGGACATGACTTGGACTAAACTGGAGGACCTAACCTCCTCTCCATGCTGCTATCTGTCCAAGCTTTAGGATCGATTCTTCGGTACATCTCTGTTAGTGAGACCGTCCTCCCAAGAAAAGCAACAGTTTCAGCCAAAGCAAAAAAAAAACAAAACAATAAGTTTATGTTCAAACAGCAAAGTCGTAAGCAGCCGTAAGAATTATGACAGGCGCAAAGGAGGAGGTCATGTGACGATGTTTTCAAGCCACAAAGTCGCAGAGGGGGGATGTTCGGTGGTTGGATGGGTCAGCAGCAGGAGACCGCTGTTTATTGGCCATTTCCTACCAACAGTCATCATCGACTCTTTTAATCAAGACCGCGTTTTGAACCGTACTGTAACCGTGACAACACACATCACGCAACCTTAACGAAGTACTCATTTTAATCTAAACCATAATCCTTTCCTAACCAAGTTGGTTTTGAGCGCAAACGTAACCAAACCTCAATGTCGTAAGATCAGAAAACACTTTTTTTGGAAACGTCGTCCTGTCAAAAAGTGGCAAATCGTTACGTTTTGATTTTTTGCCATAAATACTGAGAAGAGCACGCACTGTCAACCTATCTTTTTCTGTATCTGTGATTTATGGCACCAAACAGAAAGAGAGCATTGTTTTCCCAGCAGAACTAAAGCTTTTAGTTTCTGGCAATGGCAGCTGGTGGAAGCAATCATGATGCTGATGGAAAAATTATTTTCCAACATGTTTATCTGTTTTGTAAAGCTGGAAAAAATGCCTGGCAGCCAAGGAGCAGCATTCTTTTTACAGCAGAAAACAACAGACTAGGTCTGAGATTTGGTCTGTCTTAATAACCCTGGAGTGACTCTACCCATCCAATTATTCACGTTTTATGTATCTACAATCAATATATGCCACTTGTCTAAAGGTCACTGCTGAAAGTGTGCATGCCTTCACACCTAGCCAGCCACTAACGCTCTTGCTAACTTCTAGTTAGCTCTAACACAAGTTCTGTTTATTTTGTGGAGCATTATACTTAATTAAAAAGTGAAATATAATAAATATCTATATGTCAGTGCCCCAACATTGCTATCGAAGTTCACTAAAGTTGACTCCATGTGACAGATTTGTATAGAGCTAACTAATTTATTATTAATGTATCTAGATTTATTTTTGTACTTTTGATAATCATTTCTATCAGTTATAATAACATTATACGCATCATGTTTACAGAGTGACTTCCTTGTTCAGCTTTGATTCACCACACTTGCCGTAGTTGTGCGTGCTCACAGTGTTCTGGAGCAGGAGGGATTATTATTGACTTTTCAGGTTGGCTCATTTTAAATTTGACCTCAAAATAAATCACTTTGAATAATCTGACTAAACTGTTGGCCCGTGCGATTGTCTCACTGCTCGTGTTTCTTGCCCAGTTTGGACTTTGCATGCTCGCTCCAACATGTTTCCAGATCTCAGCAATTAACTCGGTAAGTACAGTGTTATCTTAGAAATGATGGACAAAGCAGCAAATGTATATTTGTGATGATTTGGAATTCTTTCATACATCTGGCTCAAGCATTTCTGGCTCTGTTAGAGCAGCCAGCCCATATGATGGTTTGGTATTTAGGATTAATTTTGTTGCTGCACTAAAGCTTGCATGCTCAGATAATCGATTGCCTTTAATGGCTACATAAATATTTTTAATAGAAACACAAAGACATGAATGGCTATGACTGAAGACTGAGCTAAGTTAGAGGTTTGGGAAAGCTTTCCTCCTTTGGTGCAGCACATGTAAGGACGCTAACTGCTCTTTAATTTAGTACTGCCAGAGTGACTCCTGCAGAAGCACAATGTTTTTTTTGCTGCAGGAATGAATGAATGAAAGTCCAACATACAGCTGCCAAACCACATTTCAAGAGTTTTAACCTTTCATGACACTTCACATGAAAAAAAAAGTGCTTTTGTTCTGAGGCCAGCCGTGCCAACATGACAGACTTTAGTGTTACTTTGCTGCAGTCAAATCACAGATGGGTATCCAGTCAATAACGTCCCTGATCCCTCCTGCTTCTATCCGCTGCCCTCCCACCTCCACCCGCAAGATTAACCAAATAACACTGCAGCCGCCAAGAATATCTCCCCGAGCCATACACGGACTCATGTCTCCACCAAGGAGGGGAAAAAAGCTGTCTAACAGTATGGTGCTTAAATTGGCAAAAGATTCATGACCTGTTAACACACTGGGGGGCAGAGGCAGATATGCCAGTGCATCCCATTAAAGCCCAGGACAGTGTGCATTAAGGAGCTGGCTCTCTTAAACATACCGATCAAAATATTAATGGTACGTTATAAACACTGTGGCTTTATCTGACAGTGATTTACTTTACAAAGACCTTAATCCAAGAGCGCGGAGCAGCTCTGCTCATTAACAGTGGCCTTTAACTCACACTCCGGGGTGACACACACACAGGTGGACGCTGAGCCCCGGAGTGACTATTGTGTTTATGTTATCTTTTTCATAAGCTCTGTTTGAAATTTGTCAAACTGCATCACTGTTTAACTATGTGCCAGTCAAAATTCACACTGCCAGATGGGTGCCTTTCTGCTAACCTCGCCCAAGGCTGCTCAGCCACACAGCGTTTCTCTCTCTCTCTTTTCCATTTTCTCGCCACTGCGAGCTCTGTCAAAAAGTGACTACTGCCACTCTGATTTCCTTTTAAATGAAAGCGCATGCCGGCTATGGATAAAAGTTCATTCCCTCATGATAACTGCAGACAAGCGACAACATAACACCATAAAAAGTTTTGCGGTTACGAGCAGCAGAGCACAGACGTCCAATTATGAACCTACTTTGGTAGGTGTTAATGTTTATGGAAACAGTGGAGGAACACTTTGACAGAAAACAACCCAGTAATTAGCTGCAATTTGGACTTTAGCAGTGGGACCCACCACACACACACACACACACACACACACACACACACGCACACACACACAGTGAAACAGAGCCGCTCAGCCTCTGTATGCACTCAGCTCGCCTGCAGGGGGGAAACTTTTCTCAAAAGTGAAAAGAAAGAAGAAAAAAACGTGAACAATATAAATATATAATAAATAAACAAATAAAGTTTCAACTTTATTAATATAGTCATTATATTTCAACTACTTAAAGAGTGTTATAGAAATGTGGATGTATTTTTTCTACCATCTCAGGCAGACAATTCTTTACCATTAATTTCTATACAATATTTTTGAACATATACAATACAGAATACTTGTGTCATATAAATTAGGTCAGTGAATACAAAGTTCTTTCTTTATTGTTAAAGTAACTTGTGCAGCAATGAAATCAGAGAGAGACTGATGCAGGTTTTATCAGATTAAACAATTTAAAGCAAAAGTCTGGTGATATTTCATATTTGTCTTATTGTCATCAAATCAGACCATAATCAGCAGATAATTTATCTATAAATCCTGATAGATCTTATCGCTCTACATTGACCTCCGTTAACAACAGAGCTACTGCTGCACTGGCTGACATGTTAGTTTATTTCCTCCTGTTTGAGTCTCACCTACTTAAAACTACAACTCCCAGCTGACTTTAGGTTTTTTTGTTTGTTTGTTTTAAACTAAAGAAAGATTTACATATTTATATATTAATATATTTAACTGATTATTGGTTTTGGTTCATTTAATGCCATTTGCTGACACTCAGGAAAACATAGAACAGAATCACTCAGTTTAAATTTTGAGTTTTATTTGTCATATGCAGGTTAACACAGTACAAGGATCAACAGTACAGTGAAATGTGTTGAAGATGAAACATAAGCTAAAGGGATAAAAAAATAATACAATAATTTTTCAGTAAAAACTGCAGTCCTATAACTAAAATATAAAAAATAGACTAAAAAAATATGTATAGGTTTACTGTCTGAAGAACAAAGTAAGTGTAACTAATAAGTAAGTAAGTAGTAACTGTGTGAAAGGGTTATTTTAAGTGTATACAAGTATTGGAGAGGTGTCACTATGAATGTATTTTATAAATAGGATATATGACACTTCAAATATATGAAAATTGAGGATTGAGAGTAAAGAGTTAGTGTATACAGGAGTATTACACAGTGTATCAGTCTTGGTACTACAGCAGCAGTCATGGCTGATGGCAGACAGAGTGACTCTTATCCTTTAAGCACATTTCAACACTCTTTGCTCTGTGCAGCATTTATGTAAAAGTAGTCCATTCATTTCAATGTAAAGCCTTCATGATTTGTAGGTGCTAAAACACATAAAGCAGCAGCATGTCCCTTTAACAAACGTGGTTTTAATAACCTCAGATTATGAAAAAAATTGATTTCTGGACTGCATTGTTTGGTTAAACTCTTCAACCTTTCATCGTTGATAAATTACATTTAATATCAGATATCTTTAGCACATTCTCTAGCAAATTTCCTGCTCTATGATTTATTAATAAGCTGAAACATTAATATTAAGTTGACCATTAGGATCAATCATCAGACTACTTTTGAGGATAGAGTACACACCGAAATGAATATGTTAACAGGTCAAGTGTTTTAGGAAATAACATGAAGGAAAAATGTTGCTGTCACCTTCAGAAACCTCATTCAGAGTTCACTGATCATTTAGAAGTCATATTTTTTACTTTGCAGACTTTGCATTCATGGAAAAAGTTTCATTCATAACAAGCTGATGCATGTAAGTAATCCAATAACCTCTGTAATTGTCGCTGTGTGGAATATATTTGTCACAAACTCCATAAATTGAGGAAAGTTGAAGTGAATTCTGTGTTGTTGTCCTCTGCAGCCGTGTGGTTTGAGGACTGAAGGGAGCTGTTTGAACAGATGTAAGGCAGAGTGAGTCAAGAATCTGTTTTGAACAATCATCCAAAGATTAAGGATGTTAAAAGCAATTGTGGGGCTTTGTTTTGACAAGCTAAAAATGTTCCTCAAACCTAATATTTACAGCAGACAAGCATCTTCGCACTAGACACTAGACTGGTGGATGAGCTCCGTAAGTGCTTTGCATCAATTTAGCCAGCTAATGTCCAAGTTGGATTGTGAGCTGTACTCTTGTCATCAAATGCCATAAATAAGGCGAAATCTAATGTGTTTCTGTGTTGCCTTCTTCTCTGTTATTGTAAGCGTTGTTGGATCTAATGATAGAGAGGCCCAGCTGGCCCTATCAGCCTCAGCTCCCAATCTAAACAGAATGACATAGTGCAGGTGTCCGCCGCCTCGCCTGGCACCTCGGTGGAAAGCATTAGATTGGAGCAGGGCTTCCTTTATAGCTTTTAAATGGAGGCGCAGGTCAAGGGCTCCCATCCAAGGCCCCCCGATCAATACCCCCCTCCAGTCAGCCTACTTTGGCCTGGAACAGAAAGAGAGAGAGGTGTAAACCAGACGCTGACCGATGACCCTCCTGCCAAACTACCTGCGCCTACAAAGGAAGCCTCTGATGGATGGCGGCTGAAGATTGCTCTAGCTGCATGTTTGTATATAAGAATAGTCATTTCCCAGCTGCCTCTCACCTCCTCAGTACACAGCCACTTCCCTCTGACGGCTTTAGGGCACACAGTTTGTTCAAATTAAATCAAACGCAACCCACAAAGCCTAACGTGAAACCTGGAACTAACATTGTTCCATTTACAGCCTCAGAGTGACAAGCTGATGTTACTAGCATTAGCATTTTCACGTCAGCTCAGATTCTTTGGTTCCATGATTGTCTCGTTTTTTCCATTTAGTGTTGGCTAAGAGTTGTTGTTTTTTTAAGTGGAGGCTGCCAGGGAAAATTAAATTATGATGTGCATTATTATAAAACATGATGTTACAGTATCATTATGAAATATAATTTCTGATAAATATAACATGAAAACCTGAAAAAAACATGAAACCTTATTTGTCACGCTCATGTTTCTGCCAGTTTGACTGTGACTGCCACAAGGCTAGTTGGCTAGCTCGCTTGCTAGTGGCTAACTAGCTAGTGCTAACTCATTTTTGAAAAAGAAGAGACCTGATGGGCAGATATCATTTTCAGACACACACGTGTTGTTAATGTTGTTAAACTATACAAAAACATGAATACTGAATGACAAATATTTGAAATTACATATAATTATTATTGCATTAATAAAAGTAAAGAAATACATTCAGAAGTTTATGTTATTTGTGGGGTTTTTTTTTTACATTTGCCGTAGTGCTGTCAGTGGGTTTTTAAAGACATCTTGGGTCCGGCCATCAAGGGGGTCCGGCCATAAGCTAATGCTATTTATGGAACTTAGCATAAAAATGTTTGGGCAGCAGGTTATGCAATGTGTGCATTTTAGAAACACCTCCCCAACAGAGGAATGTTTCATTTTGAACAGATCACAGATCAGTCACTTCAATGAATAGTTTAAATTTCAAATAAAAAGTGACAGCTGGGTACTAAGATGATGTCACCGCTCTTAAAGCAACCACCTCCTCCTGTCGTGCTGCAATTAATAGCCGCTGATTCGTACGTAATGCTCTGTTTCTTCTCAGTTACTGCAGACGGAGCGGTTCTCTTTCGTGAGTAACGGCGTGCTGATACAGTTGAAGCTCTCGTTTTTTGCCAAATGGCACGCTGCAAGTGTGACAGATTGCATCTTATTAAGGAAAATCACTGAAAGGATTTGGAAAGTTAAATAGGAGACATTAGTGGGGGAAATGACATGATTTTTTTTTTTATTCAAAACTTTTCATTAACCCTCTAATATTTCCACCGCAGAGACGAGGCCGTTCTCACTACAGTCCTGAAAGTAGTTAATGTTCATTCAAGATGGCGAAGCGGCAATTTCCATATAAATCCAGGCAGGTTCTGGCTCTGCGTCGTCAGGTTTCGCTGAATGCATCGTGGCATAATTCATCAGAAATTCATACCTTTCAATAAGACATTTGTCACCATCTGTCAAAGTCATACACTGAGACATTTTCCACGTCTTTAGCTCGGACACCAGAGGGATTAACATCACAGCTAATGCACTTTAATAAAGGAGGCCATTCAACAGAGTGTCATTAATTACTCTGATGCAATGTAACTAAGTGCATTTACTCAAGTACTGTACTTCAGTTCATTACATGTGACGTCTATCTGAGAGCTTGAAAAAAATCAAATCAGCTCCTTGACGTGGACTCTGGATCTTTTTCCACCACTGATTAATTGTAATTAGGACGCTGCCTTTTTAGGCTGAAAAAAAAAAAGCACTGTGAAAGAAAACATATTTCCATGTGTGTTAAGAGCTCCGGTTTAGTCAGACTTAATCACAACGCTGCTTCATGCTTCAGTATCTTCTGCAGAATGTCACTTTGTTAATCACACCAGCATTTAGCTAATAGAATAAATATCAGACTACAGTTTATCAAACAAAATAACACGAGACCACACACACACAGATATGATGCACTCACTGTGTCTGAAACAATATGTTTTGTCTTCCATACCAATCACGGCTGCTTTTTATTGTAATTCTGTGCTCTGCAGTCAACCAAATGTAATATTTCACAGTAATGTTATGATAGCCTAATTCCTCTGGTCTGCCCTCGGCCTGTGAAAAGCAGCGTAAACTGACATACAAGTGCAAACAGCAGAGAAAACCGCAGGTGTTAAAACAGAATACAGAGCGAGGGGGTAATTCTGACATGTTTTTGTTTCATTAACACTGTATTAATCCATCTGAGCGTCCAGTACACCTGTGAACATGGATACCGAAGCATTCCTCAGTGACAGCTTGACTTGTCACGCCTCCCTCGCCTTCTCCACGTCCCCACCTGTGGTAGTCACAACAATTTACCCCTTCCAAACTTCTCCATCCTAACGCCCACCTCCGCCTGACTCAGCCATGTTGTTTTGACAGACAGTGTGGAAAAACCAGCTGCTGGAAGTGTACGGCAAAAGCTTCAAACCGTCATGTAAAAGGTCACTCGAGTGTTGGCTGACACAATCAAAATGCGATCCATTAAGAGCTCCGGGATAATAGCAGCAGCAGTTTGTAACTCATCAGCTTTGTTAATGGCCTGTCTTAATGTTCACTGTTAGCTGATGTCATGGCACGCCAGATGAGCTTGAATACATAAGTAGGAATGTGTTCTGTCGTGACACGCAGCCATCACGGCAAACAGGATCATTTTATTAGCACGTCTCAATGACTCACTTGAATGAGCCTCATAAGGTTTGAAGTGAGAAGTGACAGCTCAGATGACTAGACGGATACTTCTTAAGTGTTTCTATGTCGGCCAGGAGCTCTGAGACTTACAGTGTTTCTGTTAAAGGAAGAAGAATCTGAGGATTATTCATATTATGATTGATGTGTGGCAATCAAAATAAAAGATCTGCTTATAAAAATAAAAGATCTTACAGAGAAATCCATAACAAATAAAAAAAAAAAAAAAAAAATGTTGCCTCCCGTTCAAACACACAAGGCCCTGAGGTCGAGTAGGAGGAATATTTTATATCCACAGGTGTTTTGACTGAAGTCAAATGTCATTAAATATTGCTCTGAAATGTCATTAATAATTCTTTGACATAACAAATGCTGAAATAAAGTTTCCATATCCTAGCAGCTAACAGCTAACAAGGCTAGAAACCTGGCTACATGTAGCTACAGTGCAGATCTGAGCCAATAATAACGGATGCTATCCAAACTAGCAGCACTGCTACTGTAATTAATAAATTGGAGCTTTTAATGTCACGTCTGATGATTTTCTCACTTATGCATAATAAAATATAAATTTCTGTTTGGTCTGTTCACGGGATACACAGAAATACAGAACACATCAACAATGAGGGATCAGCTCTGTGGCTCTTGCTCAGCTTTCTAACATTTTCTTCAGTGGTAAAGTTTTTGGGGGAGTTTTCCTCACCCGTATCGAAGGTCTAAAGATAGAGAGTGTTGCACGCTCTGCTTATTGTAAAGCCGCCTGAGCCAAATTGTGATTTGTAATTTTGGGCTGTATCAATAAAATTTGACTTGACAACTTTACAACTGAAAGGTTGTAATAATTTGTAATAAATTATTAATGGCTTCAGATGAAACTACCAGCAAACATACAAAGCTTTAATCTTTTCCCACCAACTCACTCACATTTTCTTCTTACAAAGTCTTCACATACATGAAATAAAAATTTCATTTCCACAATCAGAGTTCATATTCATACAGTTTCAGGGGTACTCCATTTGCACTATAGAACATATCCAAGATTTTATTTTTTTTAAACTCGGACAAAAATATTTTGTCACAAAATGAATGTCACATTTTCTGACAGTGTCTGTAACTTCAACTAGTTTTACAGATGAATTAATGGAACTGAGAAATGCTAAAAGAAATAAAAAATAAAATAATAATAATAATAATAAAAAGGGGTGATGGACAGATGTTTGCTCTTTTGCACTTCAGAGGAAAATGTTGAACTTTTTACTCTTCTACATTTATTTGATAACTTTTGCTTTTCATATCATTTGACATGAAATTATGCTAATTTGTTATCGACAAAATTACCCAGCAGTATATTAAGTGTTTTAAAGTACATGCACCTGGACCAGCTGTAATATTTAAATGCTGCTAACCTGATGCATGCATCAGAAATAATAACCAAATAAAATCATTCATAAAATTCTGATAATAGTTCTGTCCTGTACATTTTAAATGCACAACTTTTACTTCTAACAGTAACAGTATGAATATTACATTGAGGTGTTCATACTTCAGTAAAGTATCTCTCCTTTGCTCTGAGTAAATGAGAAAACACTTTCTTAGATACATTTCAAAGCTCACTTTTCTTCGTGGTCAGTGTAACTCGTTAGTGTAAGTTGATGACCCTGAGACTCTGCGGCTGCTCAGTCACAGTAATGAGAGTGAACGCAGTCTAATCAGTTGCTTCCACCGCTGAAAAGAAAGATGCACATTTGTTGGAAATGAACTCTCCGTGTGTCTGCCGCGCTCCCTCCCCGTCTGTTATTGTGTCAGTATCGTAGCAATGAGGCCGTTATTTGGCTTTGGGAGGTTCAGTTGTGGCGGTTGAGTGACGTGAACCCTCGCTGGCCCCCTCTTAGAGAGGACATGCTGATTAGGTAATCACCTGTGTACACAAAGCCTGCGCGCTCCTCTCCCTCCATATCCTCTTTGACAGACATGAGGGGACGACACAGTTCTGCTTTCACACCCCTTTTCATCACAGTGTGGATAACAGCTCTGCTGCAGCCTGCGAGATGGTAAAACATATTTACCGTTTCAACAGAGAGTCACCAGGTGAGGTCTGGCCTGCTCTATTGTGCTGTCAGGAAAAAAAAGAAAGGAAATGATGAAAAGTTAATCTTTTAATGCAAGCCAGGTACAGACTTCTTACCGGCTCAACTCTGAATCCTGAACCTGAAGTGGCTTATGAGCTTTTACTGTGCCACTACAAGACGAGATGTTTTTATGGTTTCTAAAACGTTACAAATAGGTTTGACTTTTTCAGTCACAGCATTTATTATCTGTAGACTAGTCCATCATTATTCACTTGGTTCAGTCATTAATGAGAAAAACGCAGGTCGGAGTCGAAGATCAGCAGCTTATTTATCACTGTTGCAACAAACTGCTGCACACAAATGTTATCTCAGGGCACACGCTGGCTGCGTTCGCCATTCATGAAACTCTGCCCTAATTAGCTTAGCACTGCTAACAGATGAGTTGGTCCGGTAAGAGGAGAAGGGCCGGGGTGGACCGGCTGGCCTCGGAAAGGCCTGATGTGGCTCAGACCTGTCACTGCTCAGCAAATTGATTCAGTGGCACGCTCCGCACTGAATAAAAGAGCGCCGGGGTGGGGGCAGCGAGAGACTAGCAGTCCATTCATTAATCACTGAGGTAAACAGGCCATCCAGTGACACCTGGTCGGGTTAATGCCTGGGACCCCAGAGTAATTACCACTCCCCTCCCTAGCCGGCCCCGGCCAGCCACTCACATGAAAGCTTGTGATTATAAAGGAAATGGGAATTAGCAGAAACATTTCAGAAAGGCTGGTCTTCAGTTCACTAGTAGCGGAGAGAGAGGGCTTGCAAAAGAAAAAAGGAGTAGGTGTGGGGGGGGGGGGGAGTTGGTGGAGATGTGGGTTGATTGGAGTTTTCCCCACGGGGCATGAGGGGGGGAGAGGGAGGGGGGAGGGCAGGGGTCAGGCCCACACCAAATTAGTAGTGTCTGTTATTTGAAACCAAAATAAAGCAGGAGCAGCAGTAAATGATTTCCCCAATGCTGGAGTGCCTTTCTGGGCTCTCTGTTGAAATTACCGGGAGGCCACGTCGCAATTAGTGGTTTGTTTCTTTTAGACTGAAATATGGCCATAATTCATAGCTTTCAACCCATTTCATTGGGAAGATGTATTGGCTGGCCAAACTGAGGAGGTAATTGTAACACATGATATGGCAATTTGTTACCCAAGCAGCAAGTACACAAGGTATTTGCATGGACATGTATAATACTGCGTTGGTATTCCAGGGAATAAAAGCCATTTGTTTCCAATAGGATGTAATTGAAAACTGCCTGTTGGAGTTGTTACACATCTATTCATTAGAGGTATGAGGCATAACACTCCAGTGTGTTGCTCAGCTTGTAATGGTTCCAGTTAGTGTCTTTAATGTCAAAATGAGCTAGGACGGAACATAGCTTACATTTCCTCTTAAGTGAATGTTCTCCAGAGCTTTGGCGCAGTCGAAGCGAAAGGCCTTCGCCTCGTCAACGTTTTGTTTTCTATTAAAGAAAGAGAAAAAAGAAAAAAAAACAGGTATCGGTTACTCTGTTTACAATAGCATGCATGAAACATTATTTGATAATTCTGGATGTTTTTCATGCGTGCTCGCTGTCCTCCAGGCCTTTTGTTTCCTGGAGATTAACAAGCTAATCTTCTCGCAATGAGTCATTACGCTCCGTATGTAATAATTACTGTGTGAAGTAATGATCTAAATACAAGTGTTTCCACTCATAATGACTCTTTCATTTTCCAGAATGTTGACCTGGCTCAGCGGCGCTCGAGACTTTTTTGCCAAAGTGGATGCAGAACATTAAACCCCTTTTTCCTCCTTTTTTTTTTTCTTCCCCCCGCCGTCACAACATTTACAGTAAAACTTCATACCTCCCTGGTGATTGTACAGAGTTCAGACTTTCACTCAGTTTTTGGGCAAAGACCATAATGGCAGTGAGTGTGCGACTTTAATGCAGCTTCATATAGAGATGTTATGTTGTAATAACCTGAATATTAACAAGTAAAGTATAGCAGTTTGATATTTCCAGTCCGGTGCAGACTGCAGCAGGCACTGAGCTGGATTCCTCTCCAGTCCTCCACCAGCACCAGAGGGGCTATTACACAAGTCCCTTAATGACACTTAATGATTTAATTGAGTAGAAATCATGGAAACAAAGTGATACATGACTTACTCATGTTGACATTTAGCAGACCCAAATCCATGTGTTCTCTCACCGAGGGGAGGTACTGCATGCTTCCTCTGCCTCCCCCCACCCCCTCCTGTCCTTCTCACCTATCTTCATACCACAGGCATTTAAATCAAACTTCACCTCGGACTCTTATTTCTTGGGTTTATTTCTCAGAATAGGTGTGCCTGGCCTTCGCCATGCTGGAAACCTTCAGTAACATCCCCTCAGAGTGAAAAGCCGAAGCTGTCTAATTAGAAAGAATTTAAGCATGACATGATATTTAGAACCTTTTTAAGCCCATTTATATTGTCAGCCTCGGAGATTAGCCTCCTCCTGCACGCTCCACTTTCTTCCGGTGGGCTACGTAAGACGCTAAAGAACTCCGGATTTGTCTGACGAACCGTCCCAAAGCTGAACTGGTTAAAATGGTAAGCAGCTTAGCAATTAATCGCATCATTGAAATTCTTAAGGATGAGAGCGCTCTCTCGCTGTGGCACGCTAATGTCTTCAGAGAAAAGTCTGGTCTGGCAGGGCCTGATCCTGAGCACATCTGCCTGGCCGCTCCCCAACCATTGATAAATGGAAAACTACACTTAACAACCTCAATAGACGCACACTTCTTTTTTTCTTCTTCTTCTTTTGGAAATGGGAAAGTTTACAAGTGCTCTGCAATAAATGAGGCCTCAAGTGCACTTAAAGTGACAGCAAGTGTGGATTTAAACGTCTGCGCTACTTTGAGCCCGTGTAGCTGCTGAAGAACTACACCCAGCAACTTGTAGCTTGTGCTCAGACTGAGCCTTAATGGTGGAGCTAAATCCTCGATCTGGACCCGTATCAACAGCCCAGTATCAACATACGGCTTCTTAATTCAAACGTTGCTGTAAAGCTGAAAAGCTGGTATGGTGAACATGTAAGAGGAGGACAGGTGACTGAGGCCGATTATGTTAGATAGAACAGCATTACTGAGTAACATGTTGCATGTTATTACTTGTTAAGTTATTATGGCAAATGATGTGCATCAAAACATCCATGCCCATTGTTTCCTATGTAAGCACACAGACTAGCTGGATCCCCTCAGGTTGACACGTGGTAGAGAATACCATCGTCCTAATTCCAGCTGTCATCACACACCAGCGCTCTCCAATCCAGGTACCAAACGTAATGCTGTATGTTGACCATAACTGCTCATTATGGTGCTACAGGCGTCCATCGACATGACCCTACATGACACAGCACTCGCAGGTTAACCTCACCCTCCTGCTGGGACAGTCCCACCCAGTGTTTTTGAAAATGCGGCAGAGGAGTGAGGCAGCAACAACTGCAGGAAGCCTCGTGTCTATGTAGCATGTGACGCAGAGGGTCAGAAGGCACGGGGGGAGACTGACCGAACGGTGCACGGTGCAGCATGGACAGTCTGCAAAGAGGAAAGAGTCTGGAGGAGCTTTGACAGCCACTCGAGGAATATTAATGCTCAGAAGTGTCGTGGTAAATACAGAGGTGGGTAAACTGTGGCTAGACTTTGTTTCCACTCATTGATTGATACAATCGATCTGAAAATAGATGAGTAAACTCTCAGCCTCATTTCAAAGAAGCAGATAAACTGAGTTTACTTGGGTGTGTGTGACTGTGTGTCAGTACGTAGCCGTAGCCATGCTGTTTATTGCGGTGAACGTTGTTTGTCAGCTCTAAATATGATGTTAGGCTCTGAGGACAGCACAGTTATTGGTGGGCTCGTGTGTTGTGCTCACTGCCTCTGCAGAGGAATAAATCTCGCTCGTGTATGACACAGTTACACCGCTGTGTTTATCAGGATTGCTCGTGCTAATGCTAACCCAACCAGCAGCCCTGTGTGCGAGGCGTAAATTGAGACTACGGTGAGCCGGTGTCCTGATATACTATATTCAGTACGTGCAGTGGTCGCAGGTGGAGCGGTCAACATACGTCGACCTCAGAGTCTTGATTGTTTTATCGCAGTGAGGGAGGAGCGTGTTCTGTTTTTACAGAAAATACGTGTTTGTTGGAAATGTCACATGTATTAACTTCATCCACCAACAAAAATATATGTGATTATGAGCACAGCACAAAAAAATAAGTGTAAGTGTAATAAGTGTGGATTTTTTGCAATTCAGTATGAAATCCAGTCATTACATTTGTTAGTAATACCAGTGAGTTACTTTACATTACTTTACGCATTGCATTTTTCATGACATTTTAAGACTCAGTGCTCAGGCCAAACGCAAAGCAAATTTTCTTCTTGTGTTACCCGCATGACTACTGCCACTGGAGTGTTTTTTGATGTTGTATCGTAGATGTTTGGGTGTCCACAGATGACAATAAGACAATAAGTTTGTCCGGGACATCAGGAGAATCTCAGTGTCGATAGACTTCCCACAGCGTCGCTCAAATGTTTTGCTGAAGCTGAAACATTTTCACATTTATGACTCTTCATGTCTTTGCATTGACATGTATGTAATCCTGCCTGCAAACCATTGAACAAAGCATTGATTACTCCTAGCAGAAGTTGGGTGGAATGGTTAGCTTGTTGATGAACACACCTCATCGTACCTTGTTGTCTTCTTAGCTGGTACGTTACATTCAGGAATCAGCTGGATTTGTTCACATTTAAAGGGGGTTAAGACTTCCTGACAGGACCTGTGGCGCTCAGCTAGCACTCGACAGTTTACAGTAATGACATACAACAAAGGTCCCTAACCGGAGCAGAAGAATGTTGAAGTTCATAGGGGTTCCTCAGAGGTTCAGGCCTTATTTAGTGTATAGTGTGTATAGTATTTCAAACTGCATTTTGACCTTCATGTAAAGAGATATTTTCTAAAATGTCACATAACGGTTAAACTAAAACATAAAGTGAGTTTTGGTTTACGTTGGAGGGATTTTGGCTCCTGACCTCAGTATTTTGAAAATCCTGGCCTCAGCTCTTCTCTTGCATGAATGCTTGTTTTGAACAAAATTAATCAGAGATATACAAAAGCCTTTTCAAATCGTGCTTATTTTTTGTTTTTGCAGACAGCCCACATAATCAGCATATAAACCCCGGAAAGCTGCGAAGGAAAAACCTCAACATCGATTTTCACCATAAACCTTGCAACACTTTTGCCCCGTGCACTCTCAGGGTTTCTTTAGCAGCGAGGTTGCTTTTGGCTAACTCAACCAGCAAAACAAACTTGGAATTCCCCCTCGGTAGGCTGAGCTGTACGAGTGGAGACACTGAGGTAGTAGGAGGGCAAAGGCCTCCGCTTGGTAGACATGGTGAAAGCATGTGGTGGTTGTAGAGCTGCTTGTAGTATAATGTACAAAATCCTTTTGTCATCCTGTTTCTTTTACTTTTGCTGCACTCGTTGGTCCTCCGTCTGCTCCTGATGATTCTGCTGTTTTTAAGTGTTTTAACATGCAAAGTCACTTTGGCATCAGGAAGAAGTTTTTGTGAGACTTCCATGACTACACAGCAAAAACAGGTAACTTTACTCCCCTGTCCCACGGCCTTTATGCTCCTTGGTGCCTCATCTCAGCTGAATTTTGACTACAATCATTCATACTTTAATTGAAGGCATTTCAACGTGTCTGTTCGATTTCCTGCGCAGCGTGACAGCTCCACATTAAGACCAACGCGAGATTTAAGGGCAGCAATTTTCACTTGAGAGAAGTTAAGCACAAAAGCACAGTGTCCTCGCAGTTAAAATGTTTTGAAATCATCACACTTGGCTCTTCCAGCTCTATTTGAAGATGGATGAAATGGCTTTTAAAGAGTCGGAGTGAAGAAGTGCAGATACCTCGATGAAATATGTCTTGTATACAAAAGAGATTTTATTACTCCATCGTTCAGACAAAGCCATCAGCACAGTGCACTTTTCCACTGGGTGCCTAATGTAAATTCCTGCTCAGTGTTTATAATTTCCACAGCAGGTGATTCACTCAATCAAAGCGGGAGCTCCAGTTTCCACAGACCCTGGACTAAATCTGGAATTACGTGCAGCATCAGAAAAAATACAAGCTCAACACTGGAGCATAAAAAAAAAGAGTACCTCACAACCAGGATCATTATTTATCTTCATCCCAAAATAAACTTGATTTCATCAGATTTTCATCAGATGAGGTTAAAGCAGTTATCCAGCTGCACAACCTCGTGTGCTGAATTAACAAAGGTTTCTGCATCGATAATCGTCAATCTTCCATGTCAGGAGAGGGTCTTCAGTGCAGGTCAGAGGCTGTCACATGTAATCAGGGAAGATCAGAAAGTCTCCAGGGGAACTGCAGAGACTTACCAATCCCAGATGGGGATCGTACTCACCCCTCACTGTGGCACGTGGACGTCAGGCATTACCTCAGCCGCTCACAGCAACACGCTGAACACAGTCAGAGGTAACAAACGCTCTACATGGCCTTCAACAGCACACTGTACGCTGCAATGCTCCAGATTACACAGCCAGGCATTTCCTGCATGATCTCAGAGCTCTGAAATATTCAAAATAGTCTGTGGTGACATTTTTAAACTTTCTGAAAAAGAGGTTTCAAATGTGAGTGAAAATATAATGATTACTGCACATCTGAATGCTTTGTTTCTGCACGCCTTTATACCATAAATACACCATACATCTATGTCTATTCTGGTCTATATCTAAATCTAAACCATTATTTTATTCATAGTATCCATCTCATTTCATATTTCCTTCATATTTTTATGTTTTGTGCAGTTCATCGTGCTGCTGTTACGGTGGATATACAAAAACACTGTCATGTTTCCGTGGTAAACATCAGCCTCTTACATACAGCATTATTTTTTCTGCATATACTTTATAGTCATATTCAGTGTCTCTCTGTGCAGTGCTCCTTTTCCCTCATCAGGGTCATTAAAAATAAATCTGTGTTTCTAAATTAAACTGCAGACCAAAGTAAGACTCATCATTCTTGTTCTTGTGATTTTGATACATAAATTGGTCACAACAAAAAATGTTTAGTTTTTTTTTTTTAAAAGAAGAAGATAAGCGTACCTGGAAACATTCAAACTCATGTTACAGTTTAATGATAATATTCTGGCAGAAATAATATTCAGATCTTTTGTTAAAGTAACAATGTAAATGTACTACTGTATGTTATTATTCTTGTCATTAAAAATGTGATTAAATTAATAAACAGGATGCAGAAGTATTTTGTAAAAAAGTAGAATAAATATGACATTAGAATTCTGTTATTTTATACAAGATGTTTCATCACTGGAGCATGAAGCACTGCAACAAAAAGTAAATCAAGAGAAAATGAATTCTGATAATCACTTAGATTCATGAACTGATTTAAATGTATCAAAAACATCTAAAAACATCTGTCGTTGTACACGGATCATCTGTGGGTTTGATTAAAAATATATACTGCTCTGAGGGATATTTTTTACTATTTTTGAAATGTACAGATTAACTATGAATCGATTACTCAGAATTTAACCAACAGGCTTCATGAGGCAGCATCATACTTTATGAGACCATCGTGTGTTTTGTATGTAAAGTCTGAAATGTGACTGAAACATGTAAATGTCAAATGAATGTAACTATGTTTGCCTCTAAAAGTAGAAGTACGCTTTGATGCTGAAAGAAGATTGTAAATACTCAAGTGAAGAGCAGTTATTATAAAATTCTATGAATGCAAACTCATTTTAAATCATATAATAGTTACTGTGTGTGCACAGACTAAAAATGATTTAAGGGTTGAACCAGATAAATAAATATTTTTTACAAATGATAGAAAAGCTCCTGTAATGAGTGCGTACAGACACATAAACACACACAATATTATTCTTACCACTTGAACTGGGCCTAATGTAACTGTGTCCTCCAATTTATTGGAGGACTGTTGACAGAATTTACTTTTGGACATGTCCTTCATCATATTTCTCTGTAACTCTCAGCAAAACACTCAATTGTATTTTCCATTTGACGTTGCTCCTTGAACATGAATAGTAAAGTACGCTGCAGCCCTTCCTTATTATCTTCAAATACATCCGATCAAATTCAATATTCTGTAGTTTCCAGTCTGCAGATTGATGACATGTTTTGTAATATTTTGTCTCAAATGGTTTCAGTGTGAGTAAAATACTGAGCGTTTACTTACGTTTATCACTGTTCAGCCATTAATTCTCCTCCACCTACCCTCAAAAATGAAAACAAATGTCTTCGTGCCAGCTACACTCTGAAACATGAGGGTTCCACACAGGCTCCCTGTGATGTGGATGAAACTCACAAACCACGTCCACGCTGTGTTAAAACACGAGCCTGACATTAAAGGCGTCAGTGTCAGGATGTGGACGCGGCTCTCACTGAGACTGCTTGAACGTGAATGCCGACAGACGTGGGCGCTTTGTGCGCACATTTCACGAGGATTTGTTGAACCATAACTTATGTGGCCGTGCTGCATGAACTGTGGCAGAAGTTATGTTTTACAATACAGAAGAAATGGACAAAGAGCATCAGTCATCTGTGTGATAAAAATACTACATGCTTGTCATTTGGATTAGCTAACTGCAAAGTGATCTATCACATACTACATTTTTCTTCTTCTTTCTCTTCAGTACAGCACAAAGTTACATTCATGTCCAAACTGAATCTCATATCAAGTATGATAAAATTTGGAATTAAAATCACTATACATCCATGACATCGATGAATTATCAAGTGAATGGTGAAAGTTAGAAATTTTCAATGTGAAACATTGAACTGAATCAAATGTTGCTGAGTCAAACATCTGCGCCCTCACTGCCACCTGAACGTGAAGATCAATGTGGAAACCAGAGATGTCACGTAACAACAAAATATTTATTGTGTGTCATTGCCTTCCAAAATGATAAATCCAAAGCATTTTCACCAAAATGTTACAAATGACCTTCGTAAAAATGATTCACGCGAATTGGCTCCTCCAGGCGCGAAACATCCTCAGTCAAGATGAGGAAAAGATCCCACAGAAAGCGATGCAAAGTTATGCCTCGCATTATTCGTACGTTTGACTGTAGTCTGTCTGAATCAGCCAGTGTTCTGACTGAAGCTACCCAGCAACTGTGTGTTTGTGTGACAGCTCAGCTTTCAACTGATCACAGAGCTCATGAAGAACTCCATTTCCTCTTTATTGTAATCTTTGTCTCTCACCTCTGTGTCTTTATGATGTCGATTAATGAAACCTCAGGATGACGTGAATGTTCCAAATATGGAATTTATGGACCATAGTTGCTGATTTTTGGACAGTGGACAGACAAACTTTTTTTTTCTCTCGGGTTCAAGTGTTAGAATGTTACGAGGTAAAATTACTGTTTTTGTCAATGAAGTCTGGTGGCTTTGAACACAGTGATGTAACAGCTGCTTCTGTTTAAACAAAAAGGATCTTACTCTTTAATAAAAAGACACAAAATATGGTAAATAAGTCCAGACAAAAAATAGTGAAGTCACCCTTTAAGAGGGTTTGCTGTTTTTGCTGTATCACAATACTTCCACCTGTGTTAAACATAAAATATAGGTTCTCTTAGGCATCAGTATAATTAACACGTTGTTGCCAGGTAGAAAACACGGATGAAACACTGAAACATGAAGCAGCACGGCAAGCACAGAGTTCATGTGAAGCCTGAACAACAAACTTCTCAACACAGGCTGAAAATCAGAATGTTAACTATGCATGTGATGTAAAGAACAGAGTTTTATGCATCAAAGTATAACGTATGAATGAACATTTATGAATATTTTTGTTCCTCTAGTAGCCAAGCAGCTGAGGAAACATCCATTTGTCATCTCTGGTTAAAGTTTGTTCAAATTTGATTTTGCTCCACACATCTAAATCCAAAAATCTTCTCTCAGCTTTCTGTCAGTTTTTCAACAAACACACGCAGTAAGTTAAAAAGATAAGTCATGAGTCAGGACAAAATCATGTTTGGGGTACAGTTTGAGCGCCAAACTAAATGCACCTTTCTGATTAGGCTGACCTACTTCAAAACCATGCTGGCAGTTCAACAAGGTTCAGTCTCAGTTGGCAAAATGTGCTTGCATGACTTTTCTTGCCGTCTTCTCACAATCACAAATTAATTATCTTGTTATCTGGATATGAAAATCTAATGTATTTGCCTCGACTGCAGCTTTAATCCCACTGCTGCTGCCTTTCTGAGAGACAGGTGTAATAAGCCTGATAATGGAGCTGAAGGCTAAACCGACTCAAGTGGAACTGACAGTCAGAAGAAGAGATAATGAATGATCAACATCTGCAGACAAGGACTGACGCGGTGAGCATTGCGCTCACAAAGAGGCAATAATTAGTTTTTGATCTCGTGAAAAACATAATGAAATCAAAGGAAAGCTGCAATAAGCTGCACTTTACTCTAGTTGCCAATTTGAATCTGTCCAAAGACTGAGCCCAATCTTTTTCAGCTGATTATTAACATGCAGATGATCCAGAGTGTGCAACAATTTGATAGCATCATCTCTTTCCACAAACATCTGGATGCTCTGAATAGTCCACATAACACGCTGCGGGTGTTTTTCATACAGCAGGGACCATTTCTTCAATAGAAAGTAGAGCTAGATAAGTGTTGAGGTCTGTGTTTTGTCCAGGACACTGTTCAAAAGCCACACTGCTGTTGAAACTGTTGAATGTCATTTTTAATGTTGTGAGCACCACAAACTAAAATTCCAGTGACAGATATCTCAAAACCTCAACAAATACACCAGCCTTTCTACATGGCTCAGTACCACAAGAGGGGAGTCTGAATTTAGAAAAAATAAATTAAAGTACTGAATACCACGTCAGTGTCATGTTTTACCTCAGCGTGAACAGTACTCGCCTGTATATGAAGGTGCAGTACCAGCAGGGGGCGATATGACAGGAACAAAGTATGAACGTAGGCTAGTAGCCTACGTTCATACTTTGAGGTTTGTTTCCTGTGTGAAAACAATAGTTAAGGAGTAGTTTTATAGACCCAAACCACAATCCTTTCCCAAACCTAACCAAAATGCGATGTTTCTAAGCAAACTTTATTTTGAAAGTCTGACCTGAAGCTGCATCTTAATTATTGCTAACTTGACCACGGAATAAGAATGTGTTCAAAACATGACACTGGCCCAGTAGACCAGAGAGTGCATTACACGCGCTAACTGATGCTACAGTTAGCCATTGTTCTGTTCCATCCATCCATCCATCCAGTAATGGATGGATGGATGGATGGAACAGAACTATTCTTATCAGGGCCACGGGGGGCGGGGGCTGGAGCCTATCCCAGTAGACAATGGGTAAAAGGCAGGTTACACCCTAGAAAAGCTGCCAGTTCATCACAGGGCTGACGCATAGTGACAAACAGCTCACAGTCACACCTATGAGCAATACAGTTACAAATGAACCTGCATGTCTGTGGACTGCGGGAAGAAACCGGAGTATCCAGAGAGAACTCCACACAGAAAGGCCCCGGCCGAGGTTCAAACCTACCAAAGTGGCAACCTCCGTGACTGTGAAATTAAGCCAATGTGGAAGTTCCAAACCTGCAGCTCCTCCTAACCATAACGGCCACTTGAGGCTGGCTACAAAATGAATCTCCATAGTCAGTCTCCATAAGTCCCCATGTTAAAATGTCCAACTTCACAGCAGAAATAAACATGTTTACAGCCTGGTACAAAAAACAGTTTTGGTCTCTATAGCTAATTTCCCCGTTAATGACAACTGTACTGAGGGGGAATTTTTATACAACTCACCTGTTCAGATTATATTAAGGCTCACTTTGATTGACAGGTTGGTGCTGTTACAGATGTTTGAGCACCCAGGCTTCATTCAGCCCGTCTCAAGTCCACGGATGATCCACGTCTTTGACGATTTTTAGATTAGTTGGGAGGTGAAAGAGGCAGGACTACCAACATGGCGGTGGCTTGATCCACAGATTTTGAGCTTAAGTCTCTTAAGAATCCTGCACACGCTGTCCATTCTTTATACTGTCAGTGGTTCGAACCAGGACCGCACCATGCCCCTATGTACCATATGAATATTTATTGTTCAGATCATTAATCTAGTTTTTAGAGTCAACATGCATGTGGCACTGAATTATTATTATTGTTGTTGTACCTGCTATTTTTAATCGGTCACCTATTGTTCCCATACCTGCACTGTCATGTTTTCTCATCTGTGGTGTCATGATTGTTGGGGAAAAAGGTATCTGAGTATACACACTCAAATCAAATCAAATCAAATCAAGTTTATTTGTATAGCCCTTTACAATAGCCGAAAGGTACCCAAAGTGCTTTACAACAAGGCCATAAAACAATACATCACACATGCATAACATACAAATACAAATACAATACTCAGTGAAAAGAAACTGGAATGAAAAAATATGGATGTGGAGAGGGGCCCGTAGAGAATGTCTGTGTGCAGGGTCCAATTTTGCACTATGAAATACTCCTGGGACAGGTATTGGCTCATTGGGCATAAACCTGCGTGTATATACAGGTTTTGATATGTTAATGTTTATCCACCATGTTTTTCCAGTAATAACAGGTGAGAATCTGTGAGCATGTAAAGTGCAGTGACTCTTGATGATGAGGAGGATTTTCCTACAGGAACAAGCCAAAGGACCCGCAGATGCTCTAAACTGCACCTCTTGTATCAGAGTGTGAAGAGCAGACATGCAAAAGCTACAGAAACTCTCGTCACGCTGAATTAACTGTCCTGACAATCACACCGCTTCACGTCTGACTCAGAGCATCCACGTGATTCTCCAGTTGACTTTTGGCCACGTGTTTAAAAAAGGCAGAAAGATTGAGATTGATAAGCCAGCGCACGTCAGATGGGCAGCAGCTTGTCTGAAATCGTACGTCCAGGAGCTGAAATCATTGTATCTGAGGGTCTGATGAGTGGAGAGCTGGGTGGAGTTTGAGCTGGAGCATTCCACATTGCCAAGGCCTGATGAGACATTTGTGAGGCTCAGCATATTTTCAAAGTGATATCATTCTTTAAGTTGTATATTGATCCTCACTTTGAGTCCCAGATTCGAAGTTTTGCCCTATCAGTGGGGGTTAAATGATGATGTCAGATTATGGACGCTCTTCTTGTTCTGTATTGCGCAGACCTGCTGGTTTGATGAAAATGAACCAGACATTAGAGCAAAGAGGTCCATTATACTTCTGGACATTTTGAGGACGTCAACGTGCAGACTTTAGATCTTTTGCTAAAGTCATCGACAGCTCACATCCTCGATTTATAGTATTGCACGAGCAAGCAAACCGCTGACTTCAGGTCATTGTGGCCACACGTTGAAATTCCCTAGAAGACATTTTGACATGTCAGAGTTACATAAATAATAAAATTAAGATCAATATCTGGTGTCTATATATGAAATTCAAAGGTAATACCTAAGTAGAGAAGAAGCCAAGAAACAGCCAATCACTGAATATAATATAAAATGTGGATTCTGAGTCAACATCAGGCGAATTCATCAGCGCTGCGTTTTATTTCCAGCTGTAACAATGAAGCTAACCAAAGCAGAATATGTATGTATGTAGCAGTAAACACCCTGAGTGTGTTGAACTGAACAATGTATGAGCTCAACTTCTGTTATTTACTCTGTCAAAAGTTAGTCAAGTATTTCTTAAAATGTTTTTTTTTTTTTTGTGGACATTTTATGACCCTGCAAAAATAAATATTTAAAATATTTTTACATCCTTCGTTAGTGCATCTGTAGCACCATTAGCACATTGTACACTGCCTGTTCAAGGCACTGACAGTATAAAGAATGGGCCGTGTATGTGTGATGTCTCCCACAGGTAACCCCATGTTGGCAGAGACATGGATCATCAGTGGACCTGAGGTGCGCCGAATGACACCTGGGTCAGCAAGCCATCTATAACAGCACCCACCTGTCAGTCAAATCAGCCATGCTGGTAATTCTGCATAACCTTAAGCCTTAATATAATTTGAACAGGTGAGTTGTATAAAAATTCACCCTCAGTACAGTTGTCATGAACGGGGAAATTAGCTATAGAGACCAAAACAGTTTTTTGTACCAGGCTGTAAACATGTTTATTTCTGCTGTGAAGTTGGACATTTTAACATGGGGACTTATGGAGACTGACTCACTTCTGGAGCCAGCCTCAAGTGGACATTTGAGGAACTGCAGTTTTGTTTTGTTTTTGTTTTGGCTTGGTTCAAGCTGGGCATGTCCCCCTTACCACTCTGTATAAAACGTATAAACACAGAATGGGCTGGCATGGTTGTTCCACGTTTGAGGCAGCAGTAACGGAGCTGAATCACCATCTGTGGAAAAGGGCGAGCCGGCAGGACGGGTCACACAGTTGTCACACTAGATGCCACTGTTGTCATGCACGTCACGCCTCTTTTACTTCCATCTATCTGAACTACTATTTTACACTGTGGTTCAGTGTCAAACTGTTCCTATGGATCACAGAGAATGTAAAACTTATTGTGAAGGAAAGCCAAACTTAATGTGACGGATACCAGTTAACTTTTTATATTTCACTTGTGTTTAAGACTCGCCACAAAATATCAACACCACATGTTTTTATGTATAAGGAGTAAAAGTAGACACTCTCATACCCCTCTGAGGCCTGAATAGTAAAATACCAGATGCTGTTGTCTGTATATTATATTACCTGATGTGTGTAAGATCAATGGCAGCTCAATGAATTTTCTACCCTCTGACCTCAATGACAAACACAATAAAGCGTTTCAGTAACAGATCTGTGACTGAACTGTGATTATATCTCCATTCATCACTGATGTGAAAAGTTTATCCAAGGGGAGGATACGTCTTTTGAGTGAGTCCTATTCAAGGGACATGATTCATAAAGACAGACAATACGCAGTCAGCTCAAGAATGATGGTGCTTGTGTGAAGCAAATGGCCCGTGGAGAAGTTCTTTGAACACTGACGCTGGAATTAAACTAGTTTGTAAATGTGTCATAAATCTCCAAGACGCCGTATGTGGTGACACTGTATCCACATTTCACACTTAGGTGTTCACGCTGCTAAATAGCTGGTTATCATTCACCCTGTAAAGCAATTAACTCGTTATTGGCTATGTTTACAGAAGCTCTGGTGTGAAGGAATTCCCCTGGAAATGGTGATTACCTCCTGATCTGGAAATCATTTGAAGAGGAACCAAGCCACCGGGGTTAACTCGTCTTAAAATGTGATTTTTCTTGCCCGAGTCGCCTATTTTTGCGATCTTAGCAGCCCTGCGGTGTGCAAAACTTTTCATATGTGGCTTTAGCCTGCGTAGCATCCCACAGGGAGAGCAGTACAAACACAGCAATTAGAACTGTTCTGGAGAATCAACATTACAAAAAAGAGCAGACTCGAGTCCCCACCATGTGAGCAGTGCCAGAGGTTATTGTGTTCCCAGGCTTAATTATCCAAACCGCTGCTAAACTGAACTATAAAACATTTTGTCACTAAGACAGCAACTTAAAAAGAACCTACAGTGTCTTAGTGAAATATAAATGTGATGCTCGCCTCTAGTGTGTGCTTTGTCTTATTACAATAACTCCTGAAAAGCTGAGCGGTGTAATGTGAAAACAATGTAGCCCCGATTTTCCCCTGAAGGTGCTCTATGGTTACAAACAGAGCCTCTTTTGTAATTTCCTAAATGTAATCATCATCAAATGGTATAACCACAGTTGGAAACAGAAGCTTTGTGCAGAGCTTTTATGAAAGCAGCCAATGGTGCAGAGCTGTGAATAACTGCACAAACATTATATACATGATACCTGCGATGATTTTTCTTTTCTAAAGAATAATCCGTGAAGGTTTCCAGAAGATACTGGCAGATCCAAGAGAACAACAATATTTCGACAAGGATACAGTGGAGCTTATGAATCAAGTCCGTCAAACGTAAAGCTGAGTGAAGCTGTCATTGCAGGCCAATTATTAGCATACAACGAGCATCTCGCTACATGTTATTTTCCCGGTGGGTGGTCTTCCCGCTCTGCTAGATGTGGAAACTGAATTAGCGCCTGGCCAATTTTGCCTGCGATCTGGAAACATTCTTTACCTTCCAGAAATGAGCCTAATATAGAGCTGTAATAAAACACCTCCAGCCTCTGGCGTGTTGTTTTACCAAATAACATCTAACTGGCCATTACTCCCCATTAAGGCTAATGGTCACACTAATTAGGATAATTCCATAAAAGTCTCTGTGTTTAGACCAAACTGTGGGCGAGCATTAACTTAATGACAAGACTGACCACTCTCAGACGCTGCCAGTGTGCACTTTTTTTTTCTTTCAAGCAGGCTATTAGTCTGCAGCCTTTTGGATATTGCAGTGTTGAGAAGTGCTCTCTCAGCGGTATCGCCTGCAGTTTAGCAGGTTGTGAGGTCATGTTACGCTTCATTTCTCTTCATAATTTAACGCTCAATTAGACTGGTTTCAAACAGTAACGATGTTCAGGTAAACAGAGGGAATATTTAATGTCAGGATCCTGCTGAAGTGATAGACACATGGGAGCTGTTACTCCACTGAATCAGACCTCGTTAAAGCTGTATTAATCAATAGTTTCTATATTAATTCATGTGTGCCATGTGAAAAGTGTCACTTGTGTCACTTTTTTAGCTCACCAGGTATACTACCCTGTCTCTCTCAAACTGTCACTATCTGATAAAGCCCAAAAATCCCTAAAAAATAATTTTTGTTAAAAAAGTTTTGGTTGTAGTGATGAACCCACAGAGATTTTTCACCAAGCGGCAACCTCCGTGGTTGGGAAATGAAGCCTGTAATTCCTCATGTGGCCGCTTGAGACAGGCTGCAAAACAATTCAGCCTCCATAAGTCCCCATGTTAAAATGTCCAGCTTCACAGCAGAAATAAACATGTTTACAGCCTGGTACAAAAAACAGTTTTGGTCTCTATAGCTAATTTCCACGTTCATGATAACTGTACTGAGGGTGACTTTTTATAGAACTCACCTGTTCAAGTTAAATTATGGCTTGAAGGCATTCGGCCCACCTCATGTCAGCCGTTGATCCACGTCTTTGCTGACAGCCAACATGGCGGCAGAAAGCTTTACTCTTTGCTTAAAGGTCCAGTGTGTAGAATTTAGTTGCATGTATCGGTATAATTGTTGCATTGCAATCTCCTCACATCACCCTCGCCTACCTAGTGTAAACACTTGAAAATTCCTGTCTAGAATCAGTAATTAGTTTTGTCTGTTCTGGGCCACTGTACAAACACAGTGTTTTAACATGGCGGCCTCCATGAAAGAGGACCCGCTCCCTCTGTAGATATAAAAGGATCATTTTGAAGTAACAAAAATAGAAAGATTCTTAATTTCAGGTGATTATACATGCATGAAATCATAGTTATGAATATTATTTTTCATGTCTACATTATTCTGAAAATACAGTCCCCCAGTCTTACACACTAGACCTTTAAGTAATCTCAAATAACTTCCATAGTGTTTGTATTCATGCCACTACCAAAGGAACTCTGGACCGCCAAGAGGAGGTTTTCAGGTGAGCCAATGGACAGTGATGACGGGGAGGCAAAGAGACCTACGAGGACGTTGATGGAGGAAGCTCAGATGAGAAAAGAGAGAGTCACTGAGCGAGAGGCTGGCAGACATCAGGGAGCATTTAGCAGCTAAAGAGCCAGATCTTTTTCTCAGGAGACCAAAACAGATAAAAAGAGAGTGAACATTGGAAGTACATTAGTCAGAAAACAAATGCTAATGAATGAATGTAAATAAAACACTTGCTAGCATGTTAATCATGACAACTTAATATGCCATAATATGTCATAAATGATAAATGAATGTCACTGTTTTACCAGATTACTTTGGTGAGTATGTTATCATGATTGATGATCCAAAACTATGAAAATACGTTGGAAGTTAATAAGAGGTATCCTGTGCCTCGCTTGTACAACATGTTCCTCGGCCACACGAAGTGAAATTACCAGTTTAAGCATCTCGTATTCGAGTTATCCTGGGAAAGAGAAACTCTGCGACGCTGCCATCTGTCTCATCGCTGATGGTCACGATCAGTCAGGGATACCTCTGCCCGAAACCCTCTCGGGCGATGTCGAGTGACACTGAACAAATTCCAGAGGACGTGTTTTGTCTGACTGAAACACAAGAAAATAATTGACTGCAGCGGAGCAAAAGAATGCTTTTAAAGCTGCTTGGGTTTTTTTTCCCCTCTTTCATCTAGTTTCCACGCGAAGTCTTTGAAATCCTTTTAGCAATCAAGACGATTTTCTCTGGATGTACCACACAGCTTCTCCCAAATGTTTAGAGCAGTTTAACGCTGTAATTTTTTGTTTTTATAAGTGA
Source organism: Sciaenops ocellatus (assembly GCA_033000465.1). Lineage (NCBI taxonomy): Eukaryota > Metazoa > Chordata > Actinopteri > Sciaenidae > Sciaenops > Sciaenops ocellatus. Next base: position 3,984,765 of record CP136884.1, on the reverse strand, counting down.
GGCGGCATGGCTGTATAGAGAGCCAGCATACCGTATTAATTGTATTCTTGTGGGTACTGCTGATTGCCAGTCTGCATTGCCGCTGATTAACACCGGCTCTGGAACGGCCGCTGTTGTCCCAGGTGCTCTGTGTTTGGAGAGAGAAAGCTTCCAACATTAAATACTTCACAGAGGAAGTCTCTCCCAGGGCCAAGGCTACGCAGCCAGACCACATTGAAACACTTTCTGTATGCTTTTACTTCCTCCGCTTTGTGTTGTTAAATGTTAGGATTTATGTAATGGTGATCACAGCGAGCAGCGAGCTGGGGCTGAAGTCACAAAATGAATTTGCAGGCTTACTCAGAGCTGAAATCATCAGGCAAGTCAGAACAATTAGCATTGTTTTCTTTATCAGAGCATCCAGGGGTATAGGCACGGCAGAGCCTGCTCCAGACGTTTGTTTGGATCACTGCTGTGTAGCTTTCAACATGCAAGATTAACCTGAATTGTTGTCATCTGAGTGAATGGAAATTGGCGGATTAGTGCCATGTTGTTTAGACTGGAATTGTCATATACAATAGACACAACAGCTGCTGCAGAGTAACAGATCCAAGAGAATAATGCAGCAATTCCCACTCCTGCTGCATTATCGCCTTCTGCTGCGTTTCATCGTTCCTCCTTTTGTGGTGCTCGGAGCCAGAAATGAGCGGATGATTTGTGAGAATCTTTAACAGTCCTTCAGCTCAACATTTCCACGCCTGCATTCATTTCAGCATGTGCAAGATTTTTAAAACGGTGCTGGCCTGGCTCCAAGCGGGGCTAATAAAATAAGTGTTATTATTTCTGACTGGACTTTTGAATGGTGGCCTGAGCCCACAGCACCCAGTCTGTGAATGTGTGTGTGTGTGTGTGTGTGTGTGTGTGTGTGTGTTCAGTAGGCAGTGTGGCGCAGCCCCTCGCCGGTCGAGGAGCTGCTAAACGGAGTTGATTAGCGCAATTGGAGTATTGAAGAACAGAGCAGCTGCTTTGATTCGGCCTGATTGCAGTTTGAAGGAAATGGCCGAGAGAGGCACTGTTCTGTCAGGAACTGTTTGGCAGACTCCAGATGCCCCTCCCCTACTCGCTCACAAACACACACACACGGGGACACACACACTACTCGCAGACCTCCCACTCTCATATTTTCACTCCATATTCCTCGGCCTGCTCATCTCAGTCTCCTGCCATCTGAATATTAGCCGTGTGTCAAACTAACCATGAAATAATGAGAGTAATGCTCCTGACATTAGCGATGTGACTCATGGCTGGCTCCGAGCACTCAGCAACCAAAATGGCACCCAGAAACTTGAACACACACACACAGACACAGGCGAGGGTTTTGGAGCCGAGATGTAGTGTACTGTTAGGACGAAACCAAATTGTTTCCGTTTCAGATGGGAAAGGGGATACAAACATTTAGATGCTTGGCTCGGGGAGTCTGGCAGTGACCGCTCGGTTCTCAGCGTGTTAATGACAGGCTTTGTTTTCTGCGCCGTCCACGCCAGGCTGCAGCACAACCCAGCTGCCTGCAGCCAGAGCAGCTGGAACAAATACAGCAGTGGCCCTCCTTCTCTCATGGACTGCATTTTCCACCCGAGGCCAGAGCAGATCTGTGTGCCAGCGAGGTTGAGTGATATCAGTCAGGGACTCTGGATACTGATAATGATCACCTTCCAGGTCTGCGGGGGCTCTGCCCACTGGAAAGCTTATTCTGAGGTGATGAATGCTATATCCCACGATTAGCCTTTTCAAAAGAAACGATCCGAGGAGAATATGAACAGAGATCAGATTTTCTGCTGAATTCAGGTGCGGCCGCTTCAATTTCCCCGCTAGCTGTTTTCTCAATCTTTTCAAAACAAGCCATCAAAGACATGTGAATTCATATCCTGTGATGATTTTGTCACACAAAACTCCTGCACGGATGTCTCAGCAAAGAGCCACACGGCTCTTCCAGGACCAGCGCCGCAGCAGCCGTGGAGCTCCAGTACTGTATGTACTTTGTTCTGGCAGTCAGTCACTGAGCTGAAACACATTATTTCTCCTCTCATGCCAAGTCCGCAGTAATGAATGTACATACATGCTGCTGTTTCCTCGGCCTCCCCCGCTGCTGTTGAAACATGAATGACTCAAAAAGCAGTTCAGGACATTTTTCACAGAACTGTCTTCTCCCCTCAGAACCACTCAATCAAACGGCATTTACGTAGAAGGGTAACATGTGGTGAGGTGAACGCGCTGTTATTGTGTAATTCCGCTCACTTTTTATTTGGAAATTACCTTCCCGCCCTTCAGTGAAGAAAATGTCAGGGGAGGAAACAGATTTTATACTGCAGAGCTGACACTAATTTGCACTTAATAACAAAATATCCATTATTTCTTTTTCTGTTTTTTAGAAGGTCAAGTAAGAAAAGCCTTCTTGTTCATATAAATTCTTTGTGAAAGGAAAAATACACATGGAGAAGTTTAAAGGGAGATGAATTCTTGGACTACTACCATTAATAGGTCTTTCTACTTATTCACTTCTGCCATGACTCCTCTAAATACGAGGCCATTTCCAGCCCATTGCCAGCGACAGGCGGTATTGTTGGGTTAAATATGTCTTCCTCTGCACTCATTACATTTATGTCAAGCGCACACAGGACCTGCCTCCAATTTACATCATTAGGCCTGAAATTATTGCTTCCTTCAGTCATGGCGGGAACTCGATCTAGCAGCAAAAATGCAATTATCATGCCCAGTATGAGTCCTTAGAGGAGAGGGAGAACGTCAGGCATGTTGATGTCTTTTCATTGGTTGCTGACAGGATTTTCACTCGATAGAGTTGTAGGTTATTCTGGATATTTTCTACATTTGTGTGGCTCGGTAAAAATAAAACATCCAGATTGAAAACGTCCTCTCAAAGACGGATTGATGTGCAACAACAGGACTGCAGAGAGGCGAAGCAGGGCCAGGCCGCTGGGGGCGGACCGGAGGTAAATTGGGGCAGGACTGAAAAAGGGTGGAGTAAGTGGGGGGGGTAGGTTGGTGGGTGGTTAGCTGTGAGGGGGACGGAGGGAGGTGGGTGGGGGGGCACATCTGAGAGCAATCGCACCGTGTGACAAAATGCAGACATAACAGTCTGCTCCGACACTTGTTACCAGCACATAAACACTTGCCTCAGCGAGATAGCGGCAGAGGACCACGGCGGTGGAGGGCTTGTGTCGATCTGTCATTTATCAACCGCTAATTAACTGTTAATTTGCCAACCTTTGGGTTCAAGCATGCAGCCAATTCATCACGCCTAACAAACAGCATGTCCCGCCGCTCCCATAGGGGTGGTCCCCGCTGCCTGCTCACACCATCCATCTGACGCCCCTCGCTGCAGCCCCGCGCTGACTGCATGAATCATCTGCTCCCTTTGTTCGGCTGTGCACCGCGATCTTTCCAAAGATGGAGGTGACCCTTGTAACAGGAAGTTGTAAAGAGCAATATTCTTGTGTTTGTTGATCGCTGCTACTCAGCGGTGTTGAGTAGCAGTAATCAACAAACGTGTTGAGTCAACACATTTAGAGCCGACGTTTCTCTTCAAAGCACGTAGCATATAGCCCACCATAACATAAAGTATATACATGTAGTGAACTGATGTATCACTTTGCTGATATGCAGCGTAAAGCTTACACTGCATGGATTGTTTGAGTTCTTTGTGGCTGCACCATTAACTGGTGTATTTTAATCCCATGTGGGCTGTGCACTTTTGAGTGTATGACACTCGAAGAAAAATATTCATTTACTGGATATAAATAAACTCTGAGATGTCATTATTCTGTACATATTTTCCCAGAATTCAGCCTGACATTTTTAATATTTTTAGTAAATGTTGTGATCTTAGTAAAATAAAATTCTCTGGGTTTAAAGATGTTAACAATGTAAACAAGCAAGCCTGTAGTCTTTCTAGCAGTTGACATGCTACTAAGTGAATGAACACATTACTGTACGTGCTAATATGATGATGTTAAACATGCATTGGCATGTAAACAGTCATAACATGTAGGCATAATGTTTAGCATGATAACTCATTATCATGGTGTACAGATATACTAATTAGCATGTGAGTGTAACGTGTGTTAATGTTTACATCAAACGTGTTGAGTCAACACATTTAGAGCCGACGTTTCTCATAGCATATAGCCCACCATAACGTATACATGAAGTTAGACTGATGTATCACTTTGCTGATATACAGCGTAAAGCTTACACTGAATGGATTGTTTGAGTTTTTTGTGGCTGCACCATTAAGTGGTGTATTTTAATCCCATGTGGGCTGTGCACTTTGGGGAGGACGACCCTTGAAAGAACATGTTCATTCATCGACTATAAATAAACTCTGAGATTTCAGCCTGACATATTTAATATTTAAGGAGATGTTGTTATCTTAGTAAAATAAAATTCTCTGGGTTTAAAGATGTTAAAGCAGCTGTTAGAAATGAACAAGCAAGCCTGTAATCTTTCTAGCAGTTGACATGCACTGTAAATGCTAATATGATCTTGTTAAACGTGTGATAGCATGCAAACATGCTCATAACATGTTGGCTTATCGTTTAGCAGCTTGTTAGTATGTCAGCATACTAAACAAACTAAACACTTAGTACAGTAGCTTTTAGCATGTTTGTAATGTATGCTAATGGGTACCATTATCATGTGAGTGTAACTAGTGTTGATGTTTTTTTTCTATTGTTGAAATGACAAACAAAATAACTTTAATTTGGCTAATTTGTTAGGCAGCTATCACAATAATATCAAATTTGAAGCTGGTGGAAATTCACAAGTCATATTTTTCCTATCAAGTAGGTGGTGCCAAACAAAACATGGTCTAGGCTGTCTGCTTAATAACAGAATTTTAAGGGGAACCCAGATTATTTGTGTTTAACATGAAAATGTTCACATCCAGAACTCTGAAAATGGCAACTCCAGTCTAACAGCATCAGTGTTGGCCTTCATATCAGTGAAAGCCAAATGTAGTGTGCACGGCTGCAAAGACAACACACACACACTTACCACTTAAAAGTGATATGTGATGAAAAACGTCTCAGACTTCAGAGCCAAGTCGTTAAGTTATTCCGGTGAAAAGCTGTCAGCGAGTGAAATATTTCTAATCCGGTCCATCCTGATCGTTTTCTTGGCAGTGAGACAACAGGGGTGTGTGTGTGTGTAAGGGATATCTGATAGTGGGTGTTCTCCTAAGAGTGTGTGTGTGTGTGTGTGTGGGTGTGTGTCCCCCCTTGCAAGAGAGTAAAACAAACATATATATGTGTGTGTGTGTGTGTGTACTGACAGCAGTGGCTGTTAGCGGGCAGATGGAAGTGTCTACCACACAGAGGTGACAGCACATGTCAGAGCGGCAGAGGAAATGCCCCCATAAAGCATCGCTGTTGACAGCTACGGCTCGGTCTGCCTGACACCCAACATGAAGCTCTGCGCCTGGCCGGGTCACGTCTGCTAACACACACACACACACACACAGCTCACAGATCAAACCACTCCACCGACACGAGAGATACTAGCCGGGGACGGCTCAACAGGTCGCCCCTTCACGAGCTCTTCACCAAAGCTCAGCCTTCAGTGTGTGTGCAGTATTATCTGCAGCACATGCATCATACTTGACAGCAGGCCAACGCTAACGTCCTTTAATTTTCCCCACTGACAACAAGAAGAGGGAGATTACACTCTTGCTTGTTGTGCAAATGGCAAATAATTCCAATAATGAAACCAATTTTCCAAACCAATCTGTTGCTGTGCATGCTCCACTTAAGCACAATTACTGTGAAACAGAATGCGTGGGGGCTAATCCATTTAAAATGAATCACAAATTCAATGATAAATCTCAAGCTAATGTAAATAGAGCAGCCCACTTAGGGCTATTTGAAATCCTAACTTCTCTGGCTAATCACCTCTGAGGAGCAAACACAAGAGCCGGTTTGATTTCAGTCGCAGTTGTTATTAGGGGAAGGTATGCCCAGAGATAGCAAACCCCTCGAAGCTGGGTCTCCCCCACCTCCTCCTCCACCCTCCACCCTCCACCCCACCTCTCTCACAGCAATTACGCTCACTCAAGCATACGAGTTGAAGCCCGGTGCCAAATGAGGTCGTTTTGCAGCAATTTCACTTCCTTGAGCAAATCTCCGAGGCACTTTTGAGAAAGGACAGACTGTTTACAAACAGTCTCTGATTGCAATGTGTTAGCCTATGGGTGAGGAGCAGCAGCACACCTGTACACCACACACACACACGCTGAAAGTGAAATCTGAAATGATTCAGACTTTAATAAATCCTCTTGGTCATCACTTCATGACAGTGAATCTAGCTGTGTAAATCAGAAGGAGCTCCTAAAGAGGCAGCTTTATCCGCTCCGTCAGCTCCCACGCTGAAGGCGGTGGGTCTTTTCCGGGGCCTTATTTGCTCCTGCCTCGCATTTGCTATTTGATGATTAACGTCTGCATAAGTAATTAATCCTCGTTACATAGAATATTTGTGAAATAGGTAAATGAGGCCTCTTTTTCCAATTTGGCTAACATATTTGTATTAGGATTAAAGCGGCAGCGTTTAGCGGCTGCTGAAATACTGCCTCAGTGTGTTGGCCCTGCAGCTGCGTGCTCCAGAGCCGAGGCCTGCTCAGTCTAATGTGCTCTGATAGTCCCACCAGAGGATTTCCTTACACCAACTCGCGGCCGCCGCTCGCTTGATCAGGCCCAGGCCTCAGTGCGCTCATTCATCCCGCGGCCCCCCTCCCTCCCCCTGAGCATGTGTGTGTTGTCAGTGTGTGTGTGTGTGGGTCGGCGTGTGAGAGCTCACCTCGGCGGTAATGACAGCCCACTGAAAGGGGACCTGTGGTGAGCCCGAGCCAGCCAGATCTTTTCAAGATGCCTGCAATCAGGCGCTCAGGACCGTGTCATTGCTCTGCCCTTCGCGCTCGCACACACACACGCCGAGTTCGAGCGGCACTGATGAGACTCCGATTTGTGCTACGGTGAAAATATACGAGTGTGTGGCCTTCCTGATGGGGATTCAAAGTGAACATGTCCTTATTCTACTCCTGGATGCTTTTTTGGCCTCCTTGCAGAACTCCCACTTTGCAAATACTGCTTCACGTTCAGCGTAATCGTAACTGAGAGCTGCTGGATGTTGCTCCTTCGGAGCGTTCAAAGCTTCAAATACTCACTGTGGTAAACATCAAACCCATTAAATCTGCTTTACATAATCTGACTCAGGGCAACGGTGAGGCGTATCTTTCTGAAGTTTATTTCCTGTAACACATCATTTAGGGCCGAGTGTTCCCAACAGGTCATTAAAATCCCTATAAAAGGACAAAACTGCAAATGTTTGTGCCACAGGCTGGAAAAACAGCGTTCAATCAAAGCACTTTAATTTTAATCATTCGTGTTTCCTTTGCAGTTTGGTGCCCACACTTTGAAACCCAAGAAACAGAAAATAAACACGCTGCTCCTGGTAAAGAAAACACGGACGAATTCGCCCCGCTTTGTCTTTATGTCTGGATTTGTCCCACGTTTTCCCCCTGCAGGAACACACCACTCACTCACACACACACCCACACACCCACACACACACACATCAGGTATGGGAAGAAAACAGAGCCTATATTATTTACACAAGATTTACATGTAGAGAAAGGTCCCGTGACATGAAGAAAATGTGAAAAATTTACATTTGTAAGTCTCGTGGAATACATGTTAATAACATATGCACTGTTTTCTCTCTGCAGTCTGCTCTGCCATGTTGAGGTGTTGCTGCTGACTCCGGCCTGTGTGGACACTGTGCAGGCCGGTCTGCGGCCCAGTTACTCTGCAGCCCTCTCCGTATTATTACAGCTGTAAGTGTGCCAGCCGGAGGGGAAATTTGTCTGCAATTCACCTGAATTAGAAGCGCTAACCCGGCTCTCCTGCGGCACAGCGTAATGGTTTGTTTATTTTTGAGGTTTTTGCTTTTAGCAAATCATTCCTTATCTGTCATTTGCTTATTGTCCCATTGAGGAGCCTCCAAGAAAGGGCATGTGAGGAGGTCGCCTCCATATGGCCACCCCACCTTTACGCTCTTTAGTCAAACAGTCCCGACTTTGTGCAGGTGACACATCCATCCGAGCCTGCATGATGTGTTCGCTGCCTCACTGAGTCTGGCCTTTTGTTTATCTGATTTCCAACAAAGAGAGACTTTGAACAAACGCCACAGTTATTCCAAATGAAAGATTCAAAACGCCTAAAAATAGTCTTTGATTATAAAGAGTTTCTCTGTGCTCGCGCTGACTGCAGCACACATTGTTTTAGCAGCACAGCTCGCTCTGTAATCAGCAAGGCGGGCTCTGCAAATCCTCCTCAGTAACCCACATGAATGAGGCCATCAAGATGTAAATTATCACATGATTGTCTATAAATCATGTCATATGGTGCACAAATATGGTAATGTGGTGAACATCTTGAGTCACCCAGATGCTAAATTTTCTTCAGGCATCTCAAATGAGCATGGGATAGTGTTATGCTTATCAATTTTCCATTACGCGTTTTATTTTTTCGTGTCGGTCAGAATGTGCTTTTTTCTGTAAACAACTTTAAAGCGTTCAGAGGGTCAGGGGGGACGTGGGCGAGGAGGAAAACAAGTCGAAGATGTCTAAAAATCGGCCAAAGGGGAAAAGATAATTAACAGACAAACAAATTTCCATTTGGAGGGAAGTTTAGCAGGAGCGGCACAGCGGCTAAGTGTTCCTTGATGTGCGGCTAAGTGTGTGTAATGGCCCTGCAGATGTCTTTAGCGTTCCTCCCCATTGAGATGTGGTCGGTGTGGGATGTGGAGTGGAGTTTTTTTTGTTGCTGGGGTTGAGGGTTTACACAGAGCCGGGGCAGCCTTACTGTTCTAAATCAGCCCGTCACACACCACTGCCTCCCTGTCAGAGGCCTATCTGCTACCACTTACTCAGAAATGCAACAAATTTACTTATAATTACTTAAAATTTTGTCGTGCTTGTAAACACTTGTGCTCTGACAGTTCATTTATTTAGTTTGATTGCTGCCGACTATTTATAGTGGAGGGCCGCCTGCATGCAGATTCCGTGTGTCATCTAGATTCTGCAATAAGACAAAAGTGGCTGTGATGATTATCCACTAGTTTCAGGGTGTTTATTTACTCACTGAGGTTGAGGAGAATGTGGCTGTAATTGACGTGCATTCAGGCTTAAGATGGCAATCCTCGGGCTCTGTATGGGAGTGTCTGACAGCAGTAAAGAGGGCTCATTATCTCACAAACCTGTGTTCTCGGTAGAATGATTGCTTCCCATCGAGCAGGTTTTTTCTCAGAGCCGGTGCATGAACCCGGCGGAACCAGTGGAACATTTCAGACCCAGAGAGTAAGTGTTAACTGCTTAGCAGTGACCAACAGCATCAGAATTCAGCTTCCTGGAAACTTTTGGAACCTCGCAGCAAATCCACACTGTAGAAATATCTCAGTCTTAACAGCTCATTGAGTCCATTTGTTTCCATGTTTTTTTTTTTCTAGTGTGGTCTGAAGCCAAAGCCGTGCCCTTTACACAGTACTTATGGCCATTTGTCACAGGTTGCATGTCTCCGGGTTGAAGACAGTTCAATTAAAGCTGCAATAACTAATATTTCAATATAAACTAATGACTATGCTTAATGTGAGGGGTCAGTAACTACAGAGACTCATCCCCTGACTGCAGTTCCTTTCAACTCTATGGAGCACTTTAGCATCTTTCAGCTCATTGTTTTGGCTTTAGGGCTCACAACTCATTTTAGTCTCATCAACCTCATCGCCAGCTGCAGCTAGCAGCTGTTTACAATGAAAGTTCAGGTAAGACCGCATGCCCAGAACCAAATGAGAGACACGGAACGGTAGAATCTAGCTATCTACAACATTTAGCTGCTAAAATGCCAGATGGTGAAGACCAAAAGAGAGCTAAAAGTGTCCAACACGACTCTGGTTGTTCTGAGTCTACTGGACGTTAATATAGGCGATGTTTGCTAACATGGTTTCCATACAAAGTTTATATTGTGGTAATATGTCAGTGTAATATTAAAGCTGCCCCCAAGTGGTTAAAAAACTAATAAAGCAAACTGCTATACAATATACAGTAACCCCCAAAATAAACATAACCCCTTGTTTGCTTCCATGCTAATTATGACCTCTGGTGGGGACCACAGAGTCAGCCCATAAATGCCTTTAAATGAGTTAGATTGTGCTAATGGGGTGAAATTATGTTACCAGTTGGAGAAGTTTCACAAGTATTCAAGATTTCAGATTTTCTTGATCCCTCTGTTCTGTCTTCATCCAACACTAGTGACAACACTAGAGGTCCTAAACTCTTTCTAAAACAGGAGAAACTGCACACACAGTTCTGATTTTCCAAATGAAGACGAATCTGAGGCTAAGTCTGCAGCACAACTACTCCTTCTCTTTGTCTGCTCTCTGACACTCCTCATCAACCATCGGCCCACCAGTGACGATAACTGTGGCCCCATCCCTCACATCTCCGCTCCTCCAGCACATGGACAATTAAGCACGAAGGGTGACAATATGGCTGCTGTCCATCTCCTGAGAGCCTCCAGCGGCTGCCACGCTCCATTTCAGCTCCACAAACACACAGCGATGTTTTGCTGATTAAAGGCCCGATAGTGCGGCTGCGGATGAACAGCGGCCGCTCGGCAGGCAAACAGGGTCACTGATACTGCGGGAGTCACGGAGGCGAGACGAGGCCAAGATTACTTCGACTAGATAACTCCCAATTTAATTGTCACAATCAAAAATATTAAAAGACGCTTCGCTGATTGCACTTTATTAGACTTTAAAGCCGCGATTTTCTTTGAGGAGGCAGGCCTGTCAGACAGATTAGACACCGGCTAGTCGTAATTTGTAATGAGTGCTTTTGGCGTGCACTCAGTTTGGATCATTTCGGCTCAGGGCTCATATAAAGTACACAAGTCAAAGTCGCACACCACAATCTAATAATTTCCAGTTTCAAGTCAGCGGGTTCACGCAAAACCCTTCTTTAAAAATCATTTGAATATTTTATCACTGATGATTTGGATTACCATCATGTGCAGAGGTTGCATGGTAAAAAACCTCTGCCACCATGGTGGCCTTTAAACTCCACTCTGTCTTGTATTAAAGCCCAATGTCTGCAAGATAACTGCACAACATTCGTCTTCATAATGGAGCCTGGCTGGTTTTGTCCCCCCGTAAAGAGCCCAACTTAGCTGGGCTAAAGGAAAGCATTACAGCCAGCAGGCATGTGACCGCATAATTTCAGCCAGTGAGGCCTACGTTTCCTCTGTTTGCTGTCATTATGCCCTCAGTAAGCCACATAAAGGCCCAGCCATCCTGTGGAGATCACTGCACTCCTCGCCGCTCCGCCTGATTGGCTATTATCTAAATGAACCAATGTTCTATATCAGGGCTTTTGACTACATAACTACCCTGTTAATATTCAGAGGAAGTGCTGGAGGTCAGGGGGCTCTCAGCCGCTTGACCTCAGGGTTGCAGGAACCTGAGCCGCAGAGTGGCACATGGCAATGAATGAGCCCTAATGATTTAGATGGTATCTGTTACACAGCCCGGAGAAAGCCAATCTCTCCAGGCAATCTGGCCGTGGAGAAAAAGCAGAGGTTCAAAAATAAACCCCACTTGTTTCAGAGAGGGGTAACGCTGCCTCTCCGGCGCAGCACGTCATTGGAATTCCCATGTAGAATGATGAATAATTACACACAGATGACCACACAGCAGCTTTTGGACGCGCCGCCGCAGTAGATGCATCGTGTGTGCAGTTGTTTAGGGAACCGAGTCCAGGAAATGCAGCGAATGATTTGGAATGTTTGTTTGTTTACTCGGTGCTTAAGTGACTTCAGCACCTTGTTAAAGAGGGCTTTGACGGCGGGGGCCCGTCACAGGAGCCTCTCCAGAGGATTAGGTGAGCGTTTGCTTCAGTTGGGTTAAAAACAGGCCCCTTTGTGCAGCCGTTTAAGACACTTGTTGATGCGTGGCGCAGCTTTGAGTTTCCTTAAAATACTCTGGTAAACATTGAGCTTATGCACAGCAACAAAACCATGACCTTAAAGAGCGCTTTCAAAAGCAATTTCCCTCCCCTACTACGGCATGTAAACAGAGTAATTGTACTTGGGAGACTCCCAGTGCCAGCTGAGTGTAATTTATTTCCACGTCATCCACAATGAAATCAGAGCCACTATGATAACTGTTATGACAGCAATGCAAGTAACATTTGTCTCTTTATTATGACTGCTAATACCACGGCTAAGTCTGTTATCATTACAGCCAGGCTTCTTTTTAAGGCTCATACTGATATTTGAAAACTTAGATAATGAATTACAATTTCAATAAGAATCGCTTAAATTTGTTTTTTTTTTTAGAGTTTTGACCCATGACATGCAGGACATTTTACATTTCAAATAAAAATTTAAAAAAATATATCACAACAGAAAACACAAGAGTAAATGTCGAACAGTTCATTACACTGAAAATCTGTTAAGAAGAAGAAAAACTATAAATAACAACAGAAAACATTCAATTTGAGAGTAGACAAACAAGACTCAAATGTATTCAAATGCGGCCCGTCAAATATATTTTAAATTAAATCAGCGCTAAACTACTGAAGTCAACATTAAATGAATTTTTCAGCCTGTTGGTGACGACGTAGAACTCATTAAGAGGTACTCACTTTCTGTTTATGTGACGCAAACTGCAGAGAAGCTTTATTAATGTTGACCTTTATTAATGTTATGCCTTTTAAAAATCATATCTGCAGCATGTCTGTGCTTCACTTGTTACTTATTGGCTGACAGTATGCAGATCACGACATATCAGTGACAAGATACAGTTAGCTCGTCCAGTGTATTGGTTAGGTCTTAATTATCATCGCTGCCGCTTCTTCCATCTACTCACTGCAATAACAAATCTGATTTTTATGTCACTGTAATCCTATTAGCGCTATCGCTGTTAATTCTGCTACCATTGAGGATCATAATAACGTCAGTGCTAACAGATTTACTGTTACCAATCTACTGTATGCTGCTTGACTTAGTTCCTATAAACAAGAATCCTCTAAAAATAACTGCTAAACTATGCTAACAGATGTTTGCATTTGTGTGTTGCAGAGTTAAATATGTTGCATCTGCTGTTTGGCTTCTCTGTTTACAGAGATCTATCACAAAGTGCAGATCATAGATGTTTATGTGAGGAGGCCTTGGTGCAATGACAGTGTAAAACACTTCACTCACTCATTTTCTTTTCCCCCCTGAGTAATACATGCTCTCTAAAAACTGTTCAGCTCTGAAATGATCACATTTATTTACCGCGTGCAGCGACATGTGTCCTGAGGTCAAGCCAGCGGTTGGAGTTTGATACTAAAATACAAATAATGTGAAATGAAAAAGATGCAGGAGGTCTGTTAATTAGAAAAGGACAGGAAATGAAAGAGTCATTTACTCTCAAGGTTCTGTGGAAAGATGTTAATGTGCTGCAGCTATAAAAATATGTGTTAGAAAACACATGGTGAAAAGAATGAACTGCAGAATGCTGCGAATATGTTCGTCCTGCTGTGTTGTCCTTTTGAACAAGTTTGTTTTAGAGAGTTCACATGGATAAATTCTGTTTGTAATACTTGAAGTATTCTGAAACAGATAAGATCAATTAAACTAAAAAAGAATAATAAGTAAGTAAATATATTTAAATATGCTTTTTAAATTTCACAGACGTCAAAGGATGATAATGCAGTCACTGCCACTCTGCAAAGCTAGAAACATACATTAAATTATATTAGCCAACCCTAGATGTAGCCTTCTCAAAGGCTGTCCTGCTAAATAGTTGGCTGTCTCTTGGCAGTGATTATGCCATGTTCAATATTCATGTCATATTTACAAGCAACTGACTGGGAAAAAAAAAACATTTGTGTCCACCTGCTACCAGAACTTTTTTCAGACTCGTTGAAAAGAACTGCAGAAGTGTCAACAAACTGGCTGCAAAGCAAATGTGGCTGACAGTTACGTCGAAATAAAACATTAAATGAATTTGTATTTACTAAATTAAGCTACTCCAGCTAAACACCATTCATTTGTATCCTTTTTAATGTGTTAACATTTACATGTAGTCATTTAGCTGACGCTTTTATCCAAAGCGACTTACAGGGAGCAATTTGGGGTTCAGTATCTTGCCCAAGGACACTTCGACATGCAGACTGGAGGAGCTGGGGATCGAACCACCGATCATCTGATTAGTGGACAACCCGCTCTACCTCCTGAACCACAGCTGCAGTTAACATCATCATTATCATCATAAAATAACTAATGGAAGTCATTAATATGGAGGAAATTCAAGGATAACAGTGGGTGTAACCAGTTAATGTGTGAATTTAAAGGGACTGTTCACCCCGAAATCAGAAATACAAATTTTTCCTCTTACCTCTGGTGCATCTACATTGTTTTGGTGTCAGTTGCCAAGGTTTGGTCTTCTCTCGAATATGATCAAGCTCGACTTCATTCAGCTCGTGGTGCTCAAAAGTTGCCAAAAAAGACATTTACAGTAATGTTTCTTTTTCCAAGAAATCATGACCATGTTACTACGCAGGATACTTTTGTGAGCAGTTTTTAGGTAGGGACTATTTTCCTTCTACTAAACTATCACTGCACAGTCTACTCACGGCTGAGCTGTAACGTTAGCTAGCTCCATGCACGCTTCCTTCTGCAGGGTGACAGAAAGAAAATAGTTCCTACATGAAACTGCCAAATATAGACAGATACAGGCAGGTAAGAGGAAAGATGTATTTTTGATTTAGGGCTGAACTGTGCCTTTAAGTAGGGTTTTCCCATTCTGTCAACATCACATGAACGAAGCATCACAAAGCCATCATGCAGTAACTGCGGTTCTAGGCTTGGTTACCACGGATTTGACATGTTTTTCATGGAAATGATACATGTCTATGGTTTAATATTTTAATATGGTAAAAGAAATGTCAAATTTGATCCTGACCATGCAGCCCATTAGAACATAACATATTTGTAGAGGTAGGTAATATGTTTTAGCATTGTGGGGCACAACAGTCTATACTCTTCATGATGGTGTACGTCTCAACTTTTAATAAGCACATAACTGAACTTTGGTGTGCTGTTGGTGTATAACGCAGCTAAAGCCATGTCTGCTCCGCTGGTGCTGCCGTTGCTACTGCAGCCGTCCCCCCGCGAGCAGTCAGTGAATAAAACAAGCTTTCCAGCGAGGCCTTGATCACGCTCACATTAATAATACTCTCATTTGGGTGGGCTCTCGCTTCACTCGTGACAGTCGTTTCCTTGATGGGCGTCAAAAATTAACGATGAAGTGTTGTTTTCCAGTTCCAAAATTTCAGGCCTGCCAAAGGTTAAGGAAACACGCCACCATAAAACAGAGCCTCTGTGTTTGTCTTGAAACCAGGCAGCGTTTACTTGCACTTCTCAAGCTGTCGGACGTTCGGTTTTGTGCTGAGGCAACACTGTGTTTTGTTTGACAACGGTTTTTAAATTTTAGCTTCCTCTTGCTTCATTACTGAAGGAGCTTTAAGGCCTCAAGTAGAAAACTTTCCAAAGATTAACCCTTTATACTCTTCTTGGAGCAGCAGTACGCCTTGGAAGTTAAACAGGCCAACCTTTGCCAAGTGTGATCCCAGTACAAGTCACCTGTCTGGGAAAAAGTGACAGTAAATCCTACCTGCTGGTTCAAATACAAATATGCACCATGATAATAACCTGTCAGAAAATATTAGAAATCCTTTTACGGGTAATTTTATTGATACTTTTTGGGAAGCGAACCAAAACACACAGGAAAAAGTGTGTATATGTGTGTGTCTGCAGAAGCCAAACGTCTCTCCGCACTTTTGAGTTCCCAGTGAAACGCCAGCAGAGGAGTTCCTGTTGGCTGACAGAGCAGTTAATCCACGCAGAGGGGAGCAGCTCTAAACAACTGCAGAGAAACACAAGCCTCGAGTCTGCCACTTTTCATCACCGCCACGAAAACAGGCAACCTAAGACTCTTTGTGAGGAGATCGCTCCAGGGGCCCGTACAGTTGCAGATCTCTGTAGCTTTACCAATCTGTTGGCAGAGGAATCACCGCGCATTATTACTAATGACAGCCCTGAACTCAGAAGAATGGGATGAATAAAAGGCAGAGCGTTGGGGGTGGGCTGGGGTGGGTGGTTGAGGGGGTTCTTTTAGCAACTTGCATCATTGCACGGCCACACAAAGGCAAAGCTTAACCTGACATTCCTGTGTAATTAAGACATCTCTCACATGGCACGTTTCTCTTGACCACTGGGGACTCTCATACAGGACCGGAGGGTTTTCAAAGCGGCCGAGGGCAGCCCATTCACATCTGTGATCACTAAGCGAGTGCAGCATGGCCATGAATGCAGTTAGACTGTAACACTCTGCAGGCATTGTTTTTAATACACTGACATTTAAATTGTGATCCCACTTGCCCTTTCCGGGGGACCGACTGCACCGGTGGAGCTGACAAAGGAACGAGGAAGGAGGGTAGAAAGTGTTCAGGGACCAGAACTTTGATGTATTAGATGTGCTGCATTTTTGATTATATATTTTATCTATTTTTATGCAACTACACGGCAAAAAAAATGACTTTTTTTCTCCTCGGAAGTGATTTTTTTTTTGCCACATTTACCTGTTTTTAATGTAGTATAATTCCAATCAACTGGTTTCAGGTACTTTCTAAAAATGTTACTTCATTTGAGTGTCGCAGCGTCATTTCTAGAAATTCTATAATATACATAACTATATATATGTACTATATATACTGTATATACTATAAATACAATACAGTTCATTTGGATTAAATATAGATTGATAATTCTGACAGGCATTTTGTTTGAATAAAGTTTTTTAGGCCTCAGATGCAGACAGAAATTGCTGGAGGAGACAGATTCTTTTTTTTTTTTTTTTTGCACTAAATTGATTTTTGCATGTTGCATGTTATAATATTAGCAACATGTATTAGCTATTAGCAATATATTCATTTATTTATTATTAATTATCCTGAAAAAACTATTTTATACATGAATTAAACTTTTATTTTGACTACAGTCTATTCCATGCATGAACATTTTGCACAACATATTCTAATTTCTCGAGTTATTTTCGCCTGTAGTTTTGCTTCCTGCCAATTTAAGGTTTTACTTCCACTGAACACAGTCTCAGTAAATGCACTCAGTAATTCAGTTTGCAGTGGTTCGGGTCTCACTTTCCTCCCAGCGTGAGCTTTTGTTTCATGTCAGTGTGTGAAAATGATCCTGAGAGGACAAATTATGTGATTGTTTCATTTGCTGATGTCGGAGCACTTCGCGTTCTCGTGTTAACAATTAGCTAACGATAACAACTCACTTTGATGCTAACCAGGGTGGAAACGGGGTCGTGACCTTTAACAGCCGCGCGGCTTCAACGCACCCCCACATCTCATTCACACACACACTCACACACAAACACACACACACACAGGTCTGATTGATAAATTAAATAAAACATCAACGTGGGGAAATGCAGATTCCCATGAAGATCACTGCGCGCGTTTTATTTTTTGTGAAATCAATTGTGTCCAGATGTGCTATCAGGCCAGGATTAAAACAAGCCACATAACGTATGAAGGCCTCACATAACTTCCTTATTTATGTAATCAGTCGTTCATTACACAAAGTAAGAGTTAATTGACTTATTTGTGTTGGAGACACTCATTTGAAATGCGCTGTAACAAATGTTCTTATAACATCCTCATTGATGTTGACTCACATCCTTTCCTCCAAACTCGTTTTCCTTTCTGCTTTTGTAATTCCGCCGATAAAATCTGGATGTAATTGAGATAAGAAAAAAGAGCAGAGTCAAAATGTGTGTTAAAAGCTTACTGAACAGTCAAACCTTTGAGGAAAACGGTCTAAATACGCAGATCATGCTAAAACACAAAGCACCCCTCGACAGCTGAGTCCTGCATCTGTGGTCTGCGTGAACATTATTGCATTAAGTCGATTTAAAAACATGCATCAGTTGTTGGGTTCAGACATTTTTTGACTCCATCTAGTGGCGCTTAAGAGTTTGACACTAACACTGGCTGTCCGACCACAGATATAAGAACAAAATCAAATCTTGTGAGACACGGAGAGTAAACATGTTTCTTCTTGACGGTGCAGATCCTCTATGAATTTTTACATTTAAGCATTGCAACACCTGCTCAGGATGGCTGAAAGGGCATCCTCGAGTAAAAAGAGTACTTGAGAGCGCTTTTACGTTAATACACTTTTAATGGTGTTGACTTTGGCTTGGTTTTAATTAATGACTCGGCTAAAGCAGCTGCTAAAGCTCCAGGGGAGGTGAGATCTCTAAACTGAGTCCAGGAGCTGAAAGCTCGGCCTGATTCCTTTTTTTTTTTTTTTTGTTCCATAAAAAAACAAACCAAAAAAAAAAAAAGCAGAGCCAGATCAGATTGTGATCAGTGTGGGTTTGATGCAACTAAAAAGCATGACAATGTGAAGCAGGAAAAAACATGTTTAGTCGTCACCACAGAAGCCGTCACATTGCAAAGTGGGAGAGGAACACATTACAAAGTAGGTTTTCCACAGTAACTGTATTGCAAAAGTAAACAAGGCTGACAATCATATCATTCAACAACAATATGTTTGTTCCTCGGAATTTGCCATTTCTCCATGTCTTAAAAAAGTGAGCCATGATCTCAAACAGAATCGTCTAAATACAGAAAAATATAGATTCAGGTCAAAAAGGATTGTAAATACTTACTAGTACTGCAAATAACAGTAAGGGAAGACAGCTACAACAGGTATCATTCACTGTCCTGGCACAGTGGATGCATTTAATAGGTCGGACATACAAAAATAAACCACAACAAAGCAACACACATATTGTACAAATAAAAACCTGAAAATATGTCCCACTGACAGAGTTTGATCGGAGCGCATCGCATACTGTGTCTGAAGAAGTGTACGCATGGTTTACATCTGTGACTAAAAAACACTGCCGCTATGGAGCACAGCACGTTAAAGTGTGTTCAAAATGTCCTGACCGAAACAAACCAACAAAAAAACTGGTGTGATGGAGGCGTGGACGCAGTTGCTTATAATTTTAATATTAACAATAAGAATAATCGTGTCACATGTCACACTGGAAATGTTGACCATGATATCATGATGACAATGAGTGAAGACAGGATGGAGATGAAAAAAGAAAAAAAAAAAGTTTGCTAACGTAGATCCTAATGTGTAAAATGTCCGTAAGCCCCCCCCCCCCAAACACACACACACACACACACACACACACACACACACACATCCGAAACAAAAAAAAAGAAAAATGTAACAGAAAAACAAATTGTCGGCTAAGGGTAATTTCACAAGTGGATGAAATATTCAAAAACAAACAAACAAAAAAAAACTCTTAAGAATTGTACAAGTATAAAAAGCTACAAACATTAATAAATTACATCACTGACACATAAACACTTCACAAGGTGCTAGTAAAATAATTCCGAAACCCTTCAGGATACTAGAACTCGAACAAGAGGCTGGTCAGAGAAACTTTAAGAGTTTTTTTTTTGTTTTGTTTTTTTCCTTTTATATCATTTTTCCTCAAAGCTTCGTCTCTTGTTCAAACAATCACAATACAATTAGCTTTGTGTATGTAAGGCCATATGACAATAAAATGTATTATTTCTTCAGTTGTTTTCCAGGCAACACCTTTAAATCTAACAACAGAAACAAAGTAAAAAAAAAATGAATCTCTGCTATTAAAAAAAACAAACAAAAGTTCAAAAATGAGGACTATACTGTATATCCATATATATATTTTTATTCATTTATTCATAATTAGCAAAACCGGTAAAAATGTAGAATTAAGCCTTAAGGGGAAAGCATACAAAAAGTAGTAATTTAAAAGGCTATGTACAAGCTACATTCTATATACTGTACTGTGTGAAGCCGTAAAAATGCAGAGATGAGTCTAGGTTGTTGGTGCTGCCTGTGAAAGCAAAAGAAGAGAGAAAGTATCCCCATGTAACTGCAGACCTGACATGGATGAGGCTTATCATTAGGTCCCACGTAGTGTCAGAAATCCTATGATTTATGTCAAACACTCCAAATCATGTTCAGCAGGCCTCCGTTACCATTTTAGTCCTATGTTAGCCTATGTTTAACCGTGACAAACGTCCTGACACTGCTGCTGTTTGATACACTTTGTGCTTTACGGCTGTTCCACGTATTCCCGCTTCTTATCTACGACTCGACACGAATAAATAAATATCACGGCTGATAGTGCTCTGCAAAACTTAAGTGTTAACATAAAGAGATAAATGCTCGAGTTGACTCCAATCAAAACCGTGCGCTGCGAAACACGGAGAATCTCCGGGGAGGGGATGAAAAGCGATTATTTTTTTCGTTTCAGTCCGTCGATCATCAGTGTGGCAATGATAAGCTGCATCCATATAGTAGGAATTAATATGTAAAATCCCCAAACCCTGACCCAAGCGCACATGCAACTCAATACATGCAAGGGATACTTTCAGAAATCTTGGAATGACTGCAATGTACTTCTACTTCATGTTTTAGCAACCCCTGATAAACTGACAGCTGTAGTAAAATGAGACATGTTCTCTTAAAAAATATTTATAGTAGGTTCTGTACACTTTAATATCTGAAAGTTATAAAGTATAAGTAGAGGCAAAAACCTATTTGAGTGATGTTCTTCTTAGAAATTGAAAAAATGCATGATTTTCTTTTTTTTTTTTCCATTGTTGGCTTTAATCAGTGAACGGGGGGGAAGGGGGTGAGGTTGGGATGGGACCCAGCTCATGAATTCCCAGTCCTGCAGCGGTGTGCTGCATGCTACAGGAGGAGCTTTCCATTTCGATGGATCTTTAAAATCTTTCCGAGTCTCTGTTTTGCTGTCGCCATGCCTTTCTTTAGCCGCTTCGCTGTGAAAAGAGCAAGAAGAAAAGACAGGAGATAAGAGAGACGGCCGGTGTTAGCACTCCTGCTGCATGATCTCTATTTTATGCATGAAATATTTAATTGCTTATCAAACTAAATAATATATCCTGAAATCTGCCTGCATGTTTGCTAGCTAGGAGTGTTCATTCAGGAGCATTGGTATCTTGTCCCAGTGCTGCCACCTATTGTCCATCAGTGGAATAACATAAAACTATTGGTGTGAATGTGTATAACTTATGTGTATATAAAATGCACAATTCAGTGTGACATATATCCGTTTATCTTATATATCTGCTAATGTTTTTGTTGATTTTGATCACCTCAGTGTCCATTAGCCTGTTAGCTGTTAGCTAAGCTGTTAGCTGTTGATTTTCACAGCTTAGCTAACATTATGGCTCTTTTCATACTTCTAGCGTTGTTCTAGAAGTATATTTATCAGAGGGGCGGTCAGCTTATCCTCCGTGAGCGTTCCCTCCTCTATAAGCTGGTCACAAACAATTTTTCCACTTATCCAGGAATGGGGTCAGAGCTTTACTGCTCACTTTCACCATAACCTGTACGTCAGTATACATATCTATGAAAAAAGAGCCATAGTGACCAAATGTTAGCTAAGCTGTGAAAATCAGGCTAACGACTAGCTAACATTGCTAACAGTTATCATAAGACAATGAGATAATTATCAAAATGATCAAAAACACTAGCATATACACAACAAATGGTAAAAAACTATTAACGATATGTACAAAACTAACTGTGAAAAGTGAAGTAACTAAGATAAAAAAGTGAGGTGATGAGGTTGGAGGTGAAGGTAACATTACTGTAGAGTTGACAGGAAGTATGTCATATATCACACCACACTGAGTAAAAGACTTCACAGGGGACATTTAAATTGAAACAGTCATTTGTGTTGTAATTCCTCATGAGAGTTTCATTTCTTCTTCGAATTCTTTCAACAGAACACTCAAAAATGAAATGTTGACTTTAATTACATTTATTTTGTCAACAGGTTCCACATATTTGTATTAAGTTATTTCAACTCAAAAATGTGATGTAATTGAACCCCTAACATCACATTTTTGAGTTAAAATAACTTAATACAATTACGTGGAACCTGTTGACAAAATAAATGTAAGTAAAGTCAACAATTACTTTAGATCATTTTTAATTTTTTATTATAAGAACTGATCATCACATGTATTCAATCAAAATACGCTGCATGTACATTACAGTGTGTCCACACACACTTCACTTGGTTCAGGTTTTAAATCCCTATCAGAGGCTTTCTGAGTGTACCTTGAAAACCTTGAAAACAAGGTACGTTTATCTGAAGAGTTGCCTTGTCTGCATCCATCTGCAGAACCAAGCATTTAGACACGACAACACAGATCTGCACTTCATACAGCTGTCTATGATTAATATACTTCACAAGAGTTTATTGCTAATAATGACTAATAACTCCAGTACGAGCTGTGCTTGATTCCCTAAAACCTTCTACAAGCATCCAGAGAAGAACTCGGCTATAATATATATATTATAATATATATTATATTGATCATATGAACTTCCTATAAAGAACTGCTCCCGTTAAAGCCAGCTAAATATTAATGCTGTTTAGCGTGGTACTGGTCTGAATACGTCTAACCAGTCGAACTTTGCTCTCATTACGACTCACCTTTGGCGTCTGCTGACCCCGTGCGATCCCCCTTCGCCATGCTGCTGCTGTTGGTGCTCGTGGAGTTGGTGCTGTTGTTGGGAGAAGACATGGACGGTCGCCTCTGGCTGAGAAAAACCCCCGGCGCCATGGGCTGTGGCCCTCCCGGCGACTTCACTGTCCCAGTGTTGAACTCGTGGTCTGTCAGGCTGCCATCTTGGGAGTCCAGATTGTGCTCTGGCGAGCTACTGTCCTGAGAGATTTTCGGGGGCTCCTCAATTACTATTGCCTTCTTTTTGGTGCTTTTCTTCTTCTTCTTGGTTTTCTGCTGCTCCTCCTGTTGACACATATGTTTCTTTGTTGAGCATACTTGCAGGAATAGTTACTATCATCGTGTAGAAATATTGTCTTGGCATACCTGATGAGAAAGCTTTGCGGCAGCTGCAGCCAGGCCCGTTTCTATGGAGGCCACTCGGGCTCCGTCTCTTGCCGGCCGCTCCTGACGAGGAACAGAGGGTCCTACACGGGCTGTGAGGACATCGATGGAAGGGTTTACAACACATTCACTTCATAATACTGTAAAGTGCAGAACTCATTAGTAATGCAGGTACCTGTCGGGCTGTATGGAGTGTCGTCACTGCTTTTCCGTTTTTTCGATCTGGATTTGAAGACAGGATTATCCTCTTCAGACTCCAACGAGGGGTAAACTAAAATCAGAAAACGTAACAGATTACTAACATGCCATGCGTGTGAGAGAGGATGTCAGCCAATTACTGTCACATATGTAAAGCATAGGATGTGACTTAAGTGCTCTCATTTCGACTTTCCGTGCGTCTAAAATGGTCGAAGTTTCCAGTGACAGCATTGCAGGACAGCTGTGAGACAGCTGTTTGACTGCCCCCCCTCCCTCTGCCCGCTCACAGCACAATCATTCCAATCTAGACCTTTTAATATCTGATAATTGTCTGATCAAGATAACAAAGTGGATGGTTTACAAAAGGAGAAAATAGTGCCCGTGTGTGAGGACAGCTTCACGCAAGCCTGAAGATTTCAGAGCGAGAGCAATCGTGCTACGAACAACTAATTAGACACTAATTAGAAGTTCAAAAAGCATGTAAAATAGCAATTCGGAACTCGTGTTAATGGCTTATTAACAAGCTGGGAGGGTCCAAACAGCTGTGTTTGGATGGCGTTTCAGAGGGAAAAAAGGAAAAAGAATCACAAATTGGAGCAACACAAAAGGGCGGATTTGGAAAGGACGCATGAAAAGCAAACACAAACCCTATCATCTACTCCTAATGAAAAGTTCCAGACCAAATTTAGATTTAAAGACCAACATGTTGATCCATCACGGGTCAGTCTGTTTTAAGCACCTGTTAGCAGCAGTGAGAATCGAGCGTGGCAGATAATTATTTTCTCATTGGTTTGCTCAAAAAATAACCTCTGTGACACCGGCCTGACCTCGGTGTGTGTTCAGATAAAACAGGACCGAGTCGGCTTTAGGCACTCACCGTAATCCGAGTCCTTGAAACACGCGTCCATGTGATCCTGGTCGTCGTCGAAGTCCAGACTCTCGATGCTGCTGCTTTTCCTCGGCTTCTTTGGGAGCCGCTTGTTGGGCCGCTTGCTGTTGCCGCCACCGCCTCCTCCTCCGCCGGCCTTCTTTCCGGCCTGCGCGCCGTGCGAGTTGCTCTTCGACTGGCTATTGTTTTTGGACTGGCTGTTGCTCCACGGCTGCTGCAAGCTGTCTGAAGACGACAGGTTGGCCATGGACAGCATGCCCTGAATGGCCTCCTGTGTGCTGGGAGATGCAGGTGGCTGACTGTAAGTACGTCAATAAAAAATACACAACAACAACAGCCATTACACAGCAGTCCACACACTGGCAGAGGTGAAGAGTGACTGAGAGAAATCATTGAAAAAGGCTTTGAAGTGGAAGTAAATGTCAGCAGTTGAGCTATTAAGCATCATTATCGTTTGACACCTGCAAAATATTAAAAAAATGAGCAAACTGTCAAATCCAAATATTCTCTATGGACTGACGATTATTTTAAGAAGCAGCTATGAAAATACATTCACACACCTATTATGCTATTAGCTGCTGAGCTGCAACAATGAGCAGCGACTACCAAACGCGGCCACAATGAACCGCGGCCACTTCGCAGAGTTCCCTCTTCAAAGCACCAAAACAATTTGAGAAATTAACGTATTTCAGCCGATGTTTTCCTTCTTTCTTTCATTGCTCATTTGTAGCTTTCAATGTGGTGGAAACAGACCATCAAGAGCTGAGCACAACTGCAAACGGCTACAGGCCTGAGAAGGGAAGGGCCCGGAGCCACGCAGGCTTTGATAGATGAAGCCAGGATGAAACAAACACTGACTTAACACAAACTGCTGACAGAATCTGCGTAAATTGTTGCTCCAGTTGCTAGTTGATTTTTCAGCTCTAAACGAAGTTATAAAATTCTGCTTTTTCATCCAATTATAAAGTCGTTGAGCGGACCATTCTGTTTGTCAGTAGGTCGCCCTGTTAAGGAGCGCGAGCCCTAAAATGAATTTACTGAAAGGAGAGAGGGGTCCAGCGGGAGCCATTTACAGAGTAATGCTGTGCGTGTACTGTAACCCAAGTGTGTTTAGATGTAGAAGTTTGTCTGGTGTTGAAGGAAAAAAGAGTGAAGAAGCAGAAAATAACGACGTCCAGGAGGTGGTGGTGGGGGGGGGGGGGGGGGGGGGGGGGGGGGGGCAGTCTACCTGTTGGTGCTGTAGTCGATCCCACCCACTTGCTTGCTCGCCTGCAGCAGGTCGAGAATCCCCGCGGCGCTGCCTCCCTTTTTCTTGACCTTAGAGTTGCGGCTTTTGACCTCGGGCTTGGCCTCCGTGTCTATGTGCAGCGTCTCCTCGTCTGAGGAGTCGACACTCTGATTTAGGAGAGAGAGAGAGAGAACATGAGAGACAACTACAGATGAATATGGTGTTGCTTCAAAACCAGAACAACCTTGGGGACCTTGGAGCCTTGAGCCTTGAGCCTTGGGGAAGAAATGAGCTCCTGACTCTCTTTTTGGTTATTTAGTTAACACAAATTTGTTTAGAAATATGCATCATGTGTAGACAAGGTAATAATACAGAGCTGATGATGGTTTCATTTGATATTTTCAAACTAGTTTGCATTTAATGAAATTACGTTAATTAATTAAGTATGACACGACGTGATGAGATGGTTTCTCATCAGTAAACAGCATCTGGTAAAAGTCTTTCTTCCTCTTCCTCTGTTCATGCCAGTTTTTTCCCTCTTCAGCGTGTGGTGGTCCACAGCTCGAATTTACCCACAATGCATTTTTTTTTTCCTACATCTGAGCTTTAAAGGAGCATCGCAGCATGTTCATGTGCATGAAATACATAGGTCATTAGTCAAAGGTGAGGTCATGTGATACATACCTTGGTCACCAAGGGTTGGAACTTTGGTTTCTTGGCTGGCTGAATGGGTTCTCTGATGTCTGACAAAACTGAGGAGACATGAATTCATCACTGAGCAGCAGCTAAAACACATGAACAGTTATCTGTCATTACTGAAGGGCCGGCTGTCTGATCATCACACTGAGGCGTTAGTTTTGATCTCTCTCTGGCATTTTCAAATGATACTGAAGCTGTGGTAGCTAATGCTAATGCTAATGCTAATGCTAGGAGCATTTTTTCATGATCAAAGACAAAGAGTTGTTATTTCTGTAAGTAATAAAGTAATAAACTTTATTTTGAGATTAGAGATTTTGCTTAACAAACAGATGAAATACATTAAAACACTAATAATAAAATATAAATAAATAAAATGAAATCAAATCAAATTCACACAGACATACTTAAGAAGAGAATTTAAAAGTCTAATCTCATCAGGTCATTCCACAGTTTGAGGGGCCCGGACTGTTAAAGTCCAATCAAGTTTAGTTAACAGTCGAGCTCTGGGACCGACCAGAGAGTCACCACCAGCTGATCTGAGAGGGCGCCCGGCTCACAAAGGGTTAATAGATCTTTTATATAAGCAGGGGCCTGATCATGTAAAGCTTTAAAATTGTGAAATGAACGTGAAGCCGGTGCAGGGAGACCAGGATCGGGGTGTGATCTTGTTTTCTCCTAGCAGCAGAACTTTGGACCAGTTGAGGGAGGGAAGCCTGAGTAATACCTGTGTCAGGATGAGAAAAATCTATTTTTTTGTTTAATAACTTGAGTTAAAAAACATGACTGAACAATCTTCTGTACTCAGTCATTAAACTAAATGCCGGGCAGTGTTACGTGGGAGGGCTCCAAGATCGCAGAGCATCTGAAGAGAACTGGGTATAACTCAAGCACTTTTCGTTACTCAATACAACAGACACATTTAAGCTGACACTCACAAAGTGTCTGGGTTTGATAACCAGCTCTTGTTGATAGTTTATATAAACTGAAACACGACACGAAATAAGTCCCAAATACTCACAGGACTGATCTCTCTTGACGGTGTTCTTTTTCCGCCTGATGGGGAATTCGTCAATCTTCAGCTCCCCCTCATCTGAGACGTACTCGTACTCGTCTCTCACTGGCTTGGTTTTGTCCTCTTTTAGGTTTTGTAATGATCCAAAAACACTTGAGTTGGTCTGAGGTTTCAGCGTCTTGGAGCTGAAAAGGAAACCACAGGACAATAAGGGAGTGATACGAGGCTCAGCCAGGCACTCACAGTGAGAAGTCCTTGAATTAGCTCTAATGGATCTGGTGCTGATAGCCACATAGCTCTATAATCATCATAATACACCACATGAGAAGGTTAACATGCTCTCCTCTCCAAAGACCTTTCATGAAACGTTTATATGGCAATCACGGCCATTCCGTACATACCCGAGCATTTTCTTGTGAGACATAGTAAAGCTGAATTTGTCTTTATTGCCTGACAGCGGTGTTCTGTCAAATTTGCACTCCTCCTCCATTTTCAGCAGGGAATCTGGTTTACTGTTCTGTGGAGGGAAAGAGGAAATCATGTCACATGAACACGAGCAAAAGAACTCACCACGATGTTCAAAAACACTTTGATTGATTACGTTTAAAAATACATTTAAAGGTGCAATATTTTTATATGAAAAATGACTAAGTGTAATGTTGAAGGGCCTCCTCAGCTCTGCCGGGCCTAAAATGCTCTTTCAGCTCTTTGTTTTGGTTTTTTCCAGCTGTCACACTCGGCCGTCATCGCCCTCATTTCCAGCCGCAGAGAGAGAAAGCTGATTCAAACTTCTAATAAACTCACTCAAAGCACCACCAGACAAAGTTGGAGAGTAGCTGGTGATCACAGAGAGACACGTTCAGCAGCTGAAAAGGCAGATTTTTTTTTTCTCTCAAGGGTTGGTGGAGACCAAAACAAAGCTCAAAGGAGAGTGAGTAATGAACTTTTATTTGGCAAACAGGACTCCAGGTAAATGCTGATGTTGCTCTGCCTCTGCTTCAGCTGTATACAGGCAGTTGTTTGCCGACATGTTGACTACAGGAATATTATAAGGTGTTAATATGTCAAAGTTGTGGCAGTAAATAAATAAATAAATTATTGCAGCTTTAATGTTAACAATGCAGGCTGCCCACAGCACACGTTCATTTATTTATGCTCCTTTAATAGTTTACAGTTCATTTTTTTCAAAGATTTACAGGCTGATTTTTCATGTATCTGACATATGTTGTATTTAATGTCTTTTACACTATACTATATTTTTATACTAATTCAGTTTCCAGTGAAATAACACTGTACAAAGTACTGTCTGTGACAATACAGAACTGTGAAGTCATTATCTATCACAACAACTCATCTATCTTTCCTCCAATTTATTATCTTTTGCAAACCATGTGAGTTTAACCAACAGCAGCTTGAGAATCTGCTTGAATTACATCATAATAAATAATCACGATACAATTCTTCACATTTCCTTCTTGTTTGACAGTGTTGGTTTCTCGCAATGAACACAGAAAAACACTGAAGCTGTCATCAAAGGGCTTCTGCAATTAACTGAAATCTAAGCACGCACACTTTCAGATGTTACGTATCGAGTTAGCAGATCCAGTTTGGATTTTAACGTCTGTTGTTTGACTCCAAAATCAAATGACTGTAACTTTAAAACGTATTATCACCACTTGTCTAATTACAGCTTTTTTAAAAGCACATTTGCTCATCTGTACAATGGTGGATCGGAGTTCATTGGATCAGAGCAAATAAAAAAACACAGTTAAAAAGACTGAAATCATCGTGATGTTAATCGAAGCAGATCTTATTCACTTAAACCAAATCTACAAAGAGGAATGCAAAACGGCTGCCATAAAAATCACCACTCGAGCAGACTGTGTAATTAACTGAAATCCAAGAATATACATTTTCAAATATTCACTCCTCCTCAACAATTTGGAGTCCTAAATTAAAGGCATGTGACGACGCGGCGTAACCTGAAACTGACATCCCGCGTTTGCCTAATGCGCGTCATTTTGAATTGACAGCAAAGCGCGGCGCGGACAATAATTGGCGTGCGCACGACAACGGAGGAGCTGTGAACTTTTAACGTGAATCGGCCGGGATCACAAGTGAAGATGTGGTCTCCGGTGACCTTGGGAAACATCTATCAGGGTCTCTGCTCCATCTGCAAATGTTTGGCCCGATGTGAAGGAGCAGTTGGATGGAGATCCTTGGAGGGACTGCAAACATTCCACAGCAGTTTGGCATTGAATTTTCCATGAAACTAAAGCGCTCCAATGTCTTCCGCTCAACAAAATTACACTTTTGCTCCGTGGAAGCCTCTCCCCTGTTGTTCAGCAGTAATGATACAACAAACTTTTTTATTTTTTCCAAAAGATGAGGGCATATGTAAATACTTAGATGGAATGCAGTGGATATGAACGTGGCGGCATTCCATTAGGTAAACTGTGGGAGGGTGGATGTTTCTGGAGCAGCTCTGATGAGCTGCAGGCCTCAAATGTGCGACTTAGGCCACATCATTATTTTTGCTGATTGCTTTGAAGTGAAGTGTGCAAATCACTTTTTTGGACAATGCCGCATTTTTGTTTCTGTTTCAGCCGCTCGGCTCGTAACCTTCACAACTGCTCGAGTCTTCTTCTCTAAAAGACGTGGAGCCTTCAGTTTATTTGAACTCTGAGAGGATCGTGATATTTTTGCTTCGGCCTTGAACAAACAGACATTAGTTTAGAATTTCCAAACTTGTCAGCTGACATATTCTTACCTTATACTTCCATTTCGCCTCAGTCTTGTTTTTGTTCTGCTCTCGGATTTCAAACTTCTCCACGTTGTTCTGCTTTGATATTTCCTTCTCTGACATACTCAGGACGTTCTTGACAGCCTGTAAAATTTGAACAATAATTAAATGACACAATTATAAACAGAATAAATCATTCAACAGTAATGCTTTTGCCATTCTGCGTATACAGTTTAATTTGACAAGAAGGGATGCAAAAAACTAAGCATACAAATAATCAGCTCACAACTAAAACAATTTTGACGCCGTCTGCTCACCTTCGTCTTCTTCGGCTGGTCCATTTTACTCAAGATGTCTTTTGCATGGGACTCGAGAGCTGCGAAGCTGGAGGGTTTAGGAGGCGGCGACGACTCTTTAGCTTTCTTCGCTTTCTTCTTCCCTCCTTCCTTGACCTTCGGGACCTTTGGAGGTTTGGGGGCCTTGGGCATCTTTGGGGGTTTCGGAGGCTTGGGAGGCTTGGGAGGCTTGGGAGCTTTCTTTCTGGCTTTCTCTCTGCTGGGGGAGGGGACATGGGCCGGGGAGATGGGCTCTTCAGGCTCGGAGTGGGTGGATGGTGGTTCCTCCACTGGTATCTTAATGCTGGGCTCACTCTTGATGGCTTTTG
The DNA here is from genome assembly GCA_033000465.1 of Sciaenops ocellatus. Classification (NCBI taxonomy): domain Eukaryota; kingdom Metazoa; phylum Chordata; class Actinopteri; family Sciaenidae; genus Sciaenops; species Sciaenops ocellatus. Next base: position 3,954,201 of record CP136884.1, on the reverse strand, counting down.
TTGCATTCTAGAAATAAAAGCAGAGGATTGTGAAGTGAGCAGTGTGTTGGTTTTTGACTGCTGTTAGCTAATGTTAGCCCAGTTTGTTAGCCAGGCTGTCCAGACTGTGAGCTCAGAGCACCGGGGAGTGTTAGTGTCCAACAGGTGCTGTGGACCACTGGAAAGAAGAAGAGGAGGTTTCAAGGCCTGGGGCACGGGCTAATGCTGACAGGGAGGAGAGCCGGTGTTGTGCCAGAACAGGAGCCTCTATGTACATAATTTATTGCAGTCTAAACAGCAGTGATTGAGACATCTTTGGACAGAGACTCTCAGGTCATACACCCGAACAACATCTTCATGTAAACCATCATCGCTTACCAAAGTGTAAAACAGAACACATCATCATCACATCATGTTTATGGCAAAATAAAATCAACACACCTCTGACAGTCTGATCTCTTTTGCAAGATCCTTAATGAGCTGTGATGGTTTCATGTTCTCTGGAAGCTCATCTTCATGTTCCAAGAGGGCCTGTTGAGAGAAAACCAACACGTCATTCCTCTTCACAACATCTTAGAGGGACGACTGGTTCACCGCCACTGATGTGTCCATACCTGTTTTTTAGTCCAAGTTCTGAAGGCTCCATTGATGATTTTGGCACCATGTATCAGGTATGGGGCTGGTTGCTTATTTGCTTTATGTAAACCTGCAGAAAAAAAAATGCAAATGTTATCATTGAATGAATCATGACTTTTAAACAAGCGTTCGCAGCAGAGATTTACACGATGTAAGTGCGTAAGCCGCTCACAAACACAAGAACAGATGAGCTGACACTTCAGTCTGTAATCTTATAAAAGAGACACAACGTCAAGTTATCGCACTCATCAGTGAGCGGGACAGGGATTCTGTCAACAGGGTGACTGTGTGTTTGGACAAACTGTCCTGTTAGCAACATGAACCAGAGCTGAGCCCCAAAACAGCCCAGTGGCGCGTTAAGGTTCTCGAGGTACGTGATCGTCTCCCTGGATCACTGTGCATCAGCCAAACCACTAGCATGTCAACGTAAATACTGTGTGTTGTTCACAGCACACTGAAATAAAGCTTATTTAAAGGACAATACAGTATATGTAGGTGTACATGTATACTGTATACAGATGGGTTATAATTTCAGAGGAACATTTGTATGAAGAAACATTTTGTTCCTACTAATCTCAAAAGGATTATAATGTGTGGAGTGAAGTAAAGCAAAATAAGAATATCAAACAGTTTGAGAGGAAGTACAAACAAAATGATTTTTGTGACGTACAGGAAGGAGGTACTATATATATATATATAAAGTCTGAACATAGGTTATGCATGTACAGGGAGGACATGGAGGTTGATTATGGATGTACAAAGAACATGTACATATAGATTATGAGTATATAAAAAGAATATTAACATAGAGACAACTATTTCACTTCTGAAAGTTATTAATGTTGTTTTTTTACGTATGAATATCATTCTATCATATATCATTTGAAATCAACCCTACTCTCACATTCACATTATAAACTGTATATGTCAGTATACTCTGTATATATAAGTGTCAAACTTATAATGTCTTCATGAGGTCTCTTATCTCAACCTGCTCTTAGTCTGCCTAACAACACGATGAAGAGTCTCCTCTTGGATTTTTCTACTGTACAAAATAAATGGAAACCAGTGGCTGCCTGAAACTGTGGAAAACACACGCCTGACATCTTACCCTCTAGCTTTATTGTCCTCAGTGTCTGTATTATGTTGTGTGGTATATGTTGGTATGTTATCTTCCTACACCTTGAGAGCTACACTAGTGATCGAGCTCCAGTGTGCTCTGTCATTATGAGCCGTGAGAATCTCTCTCGTCAGACCTTTGTCTGTTAAATATTTATATGTTCAAGCCAGCTAAATAAAACACATTTATACATAAACAAGTTACATTAATATATTTGTTGAGTATTTATTTTTTATTTTTTTTAAATAAACATAGACTGAGCAGGTGTCAATGTGGGAAAAGCTATGTACTGGTGTTTCTACATGACCTAAAACATATCTTTATGTACTGTCAGCATATTAGCACATCGTCACTGTTTTTGAGGAGGATGAAAAAAATCAACCTAAAACACTGTAATGAGACACATTTAGCACCAGAAATGAATATCTAAGATTTACGCGGATTGGGAGTAAAAGTGGAGACGCACGTTTTTTATTAACGGTTCTAATGACATGCAGATTGTTCCGAGCCTCGACTCTCCTGTTTATCATCTACTATCAACATCAAGGCTGTCCTACATGTTTCCACGGAGCACACTGGCCTAATCAAAGCTATTTCACGGTTTAAGATTGAGCAATGATAAATTCAGCATAATTCAGGTTAATGTCCATCTGACACTGACCCGTGTGCATCAGTCGGACTTTGTTCAGAGAGATCACAGAGCTTGTCGTCTGTCCTTGAATCCAAACTCAAAATGTGATTTATCCAAAGCTCTCCTCCTTCTATCTGTCCTACATACATGATGGAACAAAACATCTCATTGGTCAATGAGATGTTTATATAAGACAATATTCACATTCTATATGTAGAAAAAAGTCAAACAGTGGAGGGTTGGGGTCAGTCACTCATGTACTGTCAGACACTTGACTGTTTAGTTCTAACTCTTGGCTTTATGTGAAATTATGCAAATTCATTCTTAATGTGGACGTCCTCTTTAATTTCACTTTAATGACAGAAAAGTGCCGTCCGAACATCTAAGTAGCTCTATCAACTGAAGTGGATTTACAACCAAAACAGGAAATTATTAATAACATCAAGGCAAAATACCAGCAGCAGTGAAGTGAGTCTTTTTCCTGCACTGAAAGAGCTGACCTTGAAGTTAAAAAGAATAATGGTATATTAATGGAGAGGCCTTGTGGGTTAGAAGTAGTGTGCACCACACACACACAATACACACACACACACACACACACACACATAGAAAATGGTGGAAACATAAACAATTGGCCCAAGCCAGCTGAGGGGAGTTTAAACACAGGCTCGTAATGGAGCAAGTGATTCTAGCTGGGCCAAACCTTTTGAAGCTAATCATCTGTGAACTCGGCGATTCACCGATTTAATGACTGAAATAATATTAGAGCATCCAGCTCCTCATCTGTGCAGCAGACATGCAGCCATACGGCGGGACGAGCGGCTCGGAAAAAAAAGCCTTCTCTGACAGTGTTTGTGTTTTCTCTGCTTTCATGCATTCTTCTGGAGAAATGGCGAGTAAAATGAGGATGTAAGTTTACATTCAAATACCACACATTAGAGCAAAAAAAATCTATAAATACATCAAACTGATTTAAGAGTTTACCTTTGAACCGCTCGAGGAGATGTCGTCCCACATACCAGCACGCCGTCTCAAAGTTGGGGAAGGGGGTGAGAGTTTTGACCTTTAGCCGCTTCTCGATTTCATACGCTCTGAGGGGAGTAAAGACGAGATGTTTGAGCTGAACATCGTCCTGCATCACCAACAGGTTTACTGCAACAAACTGTGCACGTCACAAGATCTTTCCAAATGTGGAGAATTCATAAACACATTGATGGAATTTGGAGCTAAGTCCTAAATGAGGACCCAGTGGAAACTACTGTGTGAGATCAGCCAAGGTCCAAAGTCTTCAAGTCACAGTAAATCCCCCCAAATTAGGACGTGACTGTCTGCAGGAGGCACGGAGGATCACAGCAATTAAAACCAAACAAAACAAAAAAAAGGCCAACTGTCAAACACAATGATGAGCAGGCAGCACAGAGGCGGCAGTAAGACAGGTGTCCGAACCTCATCTGCATCTCCACACTCAGGTTGTGGACAAAGTGTCCAGAGAACGCCAGGCAGTCGACCGGAGTCAGTATTGCATTGATCCAACCTGAGGAAAGAAATATAACAAACAATCATTCATTTATTGTTTCTTATTATAAATTATATGAATAATTTTATACTGGTATTCACCATTTACCTCCTTTTTTAATATACTTTATTAACATTATTTAAAGTTTCTGTAACTCAATGAGCAGTACTTTTTTAAAAAACTTTTTTATGGCAATACTCGCACCAACCTAATGTAGTACTTTTACTGGGATAACAAAACAAAGTTATTTTTTAAACAATTTGTTAAACAATTTCTCAATTCATTTTCCAGACAAAATGTGTCTCACTACATACTGTATGTATGACAAATATAAAATGACATGACAAAAGATTTGATCCATTTCTCTAAATCTGAAATAAAAAAGAAATAAACCTTTATCTACATTTTGTTCAGTGGAAAAATTCAAATACAGCACCTACAAAAAAAATGTGTTTTTGTTACTGTTAGAGTATTTTAATTTCTTAATTTCTCTCAAGTTTAGTAAAAAATTAAACATTTTAAATTAGTCAATACTTTTTCTATTAAAAATTGTTTGCATGGGAGCACTTCCCATAGTCAATCAGAGTGTGTTTGAGGTGTTCTTTGAGGAGACGTATGGACACAAAAATCTCTCTCTCTTTTGAACAGTTAAAATGCCTTCATTGTCACAGCACGGTCAAGTTAGATTTAAAAAGTCAATTGTTTCAGCATCAAACCTTCGTCAGGGAGTTACAAACCTAAACGAGCCACTTTAATTGTTTAAGAGTGCTTTAGTGTTTTCTTCTGTTTTTTTTCAATGAATTAATTTGTCTTGAAAAGTCCACAGTGTCGTCTTTAAATTCACTGTCCTGCCCGACAAACCCAAAGAAATTCATTTTATAGAGCCTCAAACAGTCTGCTTTAAAAAAATGACTTGAATCATTTTTCAGTTATCAAAACTAAAGAATCAGCTCATTCTTTCAGCACTAAACATTATATAAAATGAATTGGAAATATTTGAGATGTGTTCTCCATTTCATGTGGAGTCTCTGGACTCTAACACAACATGTTGTTAGAACTCCAGTCTGGCAGGTAGCAGAGGTCTGAAGACAGAATGCTGTCATCTGACGAGGTTATCCCTCAGTATCAGGATCATTTATGTTATTACGTGTTCCTTCTAAATCACAGTCAGCTGTATTCATGCCCTGAGCGCAGCTCTGACCTGATGGGATGAACAGAGTCTGCCCTTGCTTCAGAGTACACTTGTAACACTTGTCCACCTGGTCGGCAAAGAACATTTCACTGTGATTGGACGATGATCTCCAGCGCTCGTACAGCGACAGGTTGGCAGAGGTGGGTTTGATGAGGAAGAAGATCTTTTCTCCCTGCAAACACAAACACAATCACATTTTCTGCCGATCAGATTGAATGTGTTCCACATTTCCTCTGGAGGGATCATTTCAAAATAAAAGAAGAGCGCATCAGAGACAGACGACACCGAGTGTCTCCTACCTATTTTTTTTTTACAAAATTCAATTCAACAAACGTACTGCTCTAACTATGAGTGTGACAGACCTTTAGGACGTGGTACCAGACGGAGGCGCCACCGCACTCGATGTGGAAGTCTGTGTAGCTGTCTTTGACACAGATGAGACAGTATTTGGTGACTTTTGGCTTCCCGAGCAGAGCGTCATCAGGCCAGTAGTTTTCTACCCAAGACAACCGCCGCACAATCTGTGGACTCTCCACTATACTGTTCATCCTGTCCCAGAAAAACAGACAGAAATGAGTACCAGCAGTTTTCCAGACTGGCATCTTTTATGAGCCACATTTAATTTTTAAAGTTCGGCATCAGAAAAGGAGCGCGTACCTCGTGTCAGAGAACTCCAGGTTGATGACGTTTAACACTTTCTTTCTGTTTGTGCTGTAGTAGTAATCGACAAACTCTTTGAGCTTCATCTTGCTGTCAGTCTGTTTGGTGACGTCGACGACATCCACGCCGACGTCGGGGCCTGAGACAATAACAGAGGACACAGAAGACACGATAAAACAAGCTGCAGGAAAAAACTAACCATCTACAAGCTAAACATTTTCTTTAAACAGGAAACTGGTTTACACAATATGTCTGGAGCAGTATGCTGTTGATATGTAACAAGTGATCTCATCAGTGAGCACCAGTGCACATGGGAAACACAGGAGAGGGGCGCCCCCTGTTGAAAAGACAACAGCATCGTACATGTGTTATCTTGTGATTCTTTTAAAGGGGGAAGTGAGCTGAAACCAGCTTTAACACAAAGATTAATTACAGTATTAATTAACAGGACACTTTATATGGGGATATGTTATGACTTAGTTGGCCCCTCTTCTATCGCTCATGCTTTTATTTTGAAGCTTTGATCTGCTTTGTAAATAAAGATACTCTTATTTTGATAGTCATATTAGTACAGCAGCATTAGAAGCAGTAGTATTTATAGCAGTAATAGTTGTACTGAAGTTAAGTATTATATGTGTACTAATTGTACCAATAATACTTTGAGCACAGCAGTGATGATAATAATAATAATAATAATAATAATAATAATAATAATAATAATAATAAAGTGTTGTATGTTGCTGTACTTAAGTAATTAAATATACATATATATGTATATTATTCATTAATTTTGCAGGATCGCTGGACAATCTCACATTCATGGCTATGGGCAAGCAGTCACTAATGAATTGGACTGTGGGAGGAAGCTGGAGTGAAGGCTCATATAAATATATAAAATTATGTAATTTTAATAGTAGCAGTAGTAGAAGTAATTATAGTACTAATAGTAGAATAAGAGACAGTATTAGTAATGGTAGTATTGTTAGAACTGGCCTGTTATTATTAGTAGTGTTAGTATCAGTGAAAGTAGTACTACATTTATTATTAATATCAGTGTTGTGAGCAGCAGCTGATGTCAGAGTGTTACAGCAGTAATAGCTGTTATAGTATGAGTCAAAGTAGCTGTAGTAATAATAATCAGCACAGTTTTGCAGTAACAGTAGTTCTGTTCTAGAAGTAGGAACAGTGGTAATATTAACAGCAGCAGCATCAGTAGTGGCATCTTACCGACATAGTTCTCCACATCACTGATGTAGAAGGTGGGGGCGGGCATGGTCACGCCCAGGCCTTCTTTCTTCAGAACCAGGATTGGCTCGTTGAAGCCGTTCTCCTCCAGGTAATCCATGGACAGCTGACTGCCACCCAGCTTCACCACCACATCATCAGCGCTGGAAGCCACACACACACACACACACGCAGAGTGAGTGGAGTGTGTCTGAAGCGTTTCAAAAGCTTTTCACAAATTGAACTGATTAAATAAGATGTGAGGAGTGTGGCAGCAACAAGGAGAGACATGATGGAAAGTAACAAGACACTGCCCCCTAGTGGCATTTTTAACACATTGACAGGATGATACTGACCTAATCAATACGAGGAATCACTTCAGTTCATTCTGATTATAGTCATTAAATGTGATCCTAATTAGAGTTTTGAGTCTGACTGTTTCCATTCTGCACAAGTCTGAACTGTCACTTCATCTCACATTATTCCATCTGCGCTGCAGACGCACAGTTCAGTAATGACGACGTGTCTGAACCGTCTTTACCTGGGAAACGTCCTGCTGCGGAGCTCCTTTATGAAAACCTGACTGCCGTTCTGAACAGCTTTGATATCTGTGCTTTGCCCCGTGTCATGCTTGCTCCAGTTCTTTTTCTTTTTCACTGGAGAAGAGAAACAGAGAAAAACATTATCGTCATGAAGAACGCAGCAGAAAATGATCCATACGGTCGAGTTCTCATTAAAACACTGTTCTGATCTGTTTTTACATCTTGTGACAGAGCGCTGAGAAGAAGTGAAAAGCTCACATCGCAAACACAGTTCCACTTTTTCTTTGTTAAGAGAAGTAACACTTCAGTCAGCAGCAGTGTGCACAGCCCCCCCTGAGTACTGGGTGGGTGGTACTCACATGTGGATTTGCCGTGGGTCTTCTCGCAGTTTGGACAGTGATATATGTCGATATCTGGAGCGTCATCTTCATCCACCTCCACACAGCTGAAACGACACGAGAAACACCTTTAATGTTTCAGAGCATGGAGACGTGTGACGGGCCTTTTTCTGTACGTGGTGACATCATCATGGACGCTTTTATTTTGGTCAAAGTTACAAAGGCAGTGCATTTACAGCAGGGTGCAGATAATCATTATTATTATGTTCAGTTAATCTGACACTGACATTTAGTATGAAGTGTCAGAAAATTATAATATATAATAAATAATGCCAAACTCCAAGGATGATTTTATTTTGAACAAAAGAAAACATGATTAAAAAATAGCCATGAACAATGATGAAGTTTTTTTAAACAACACAAATTAAATCTTTCCTGTATGATAACATACATATATGTTGGTCTATGACACTGACCCTGACTATGGGTCGCCAAGTTTCAAGGAGGGTTACAAGGCCTTCTTGATTTTTCTACAGTTGACCTATATCTCAGCATTTCATCCAGTTCTGTGAAGATAACTAAATGCAATAGTTATTTATTATGTTTACGTTTGTATAATTATTAAAAATATAAACCTGAATAAATCTGACAGGGTGAAGACCTGAACACAGGAATACAACAACGGTCAAGTGTCGGGGAGAAGAAAACGCTGATTATTAGCAATGTATGATTGTTCAAAAACAAATCATAATATACACAGAACTGTATGAAAGGTTCCAGGAAAACTTCCTCTGATGAAACATTCACAGGAAATAATCTGCTCAAAATTCAAAAGGTTCATTGTTCAGTTCATCAGTTGTTCTATTCTGTTGCTGTTATGCACTAAATATAATATGAAATATCCATAAAATCTGTCATTGGTTGGGTATCACTGCTCTATTATATTCTAATATGCAGGTACAGCTATTATTATGTCTGAATTAAAAGTGACTGATCTCACGACGTTAACGAAGGTGAGATTTGGAGCCACTCCAAACTTTAGCGGGTTCTTCCTCGGCTCACTCTTCCACCGAGTCTCATGAGAACGGAGCCTGCAGGGTTTCCCAAATCCCTCTGACAGACAGACGAACAGAACCGAAGACAGAGCCAGAGAACTCCTCGTCAGAACAGCTCATTTATCAGCTGATTGTTTCAGCTGTTATTGTAAATGTATGTGAAAAGTCTGACCTGAACTGGTCCTGAAAGGTTCTTTAATTCTAAAAATCATTTGCACCAGTTGATTTCTGTACTGCAGTGACGTGAACAGGAACCAGCAGCCGTCACGAAGAAGCAGCGACTTTCAGTGTTTGTAATTTGTAGTAAAAAACAGCGGAACAGTCCTTTACAAAGAGGACATGGGGCTGACATACAGCACAGCACAGCGCAGGACAAAGGGACAGGACAGAGGAGAACAGCGCGATACGTGCATCAGACAGCAGGCTATAAATACCTCTCTGCACACTGTATATGCAGAAGCGTTCTATATTTTGGCTCTGTGGTTTACAGCGCGGCAGCTGTGAAAGGAAGTGTTGGCTGAATTAGCACCAGGAACTTTGTGTCTTTCATGTAATGATCCTGTCAACACGTGACAGCGTACACGTTTGTTTGTGTCACTGGAAACATGGAAAAGTAAAAATGACACCGCGTGACACAGACCAGCTGAGGCCAGACGTCTCTGAAGAGAAAGTATTGGTTCATGACCGCGATGTGACACCGCCGTAGTGCTTTACATGGTGAAGTTGTAATAACCAGGATTCCAATACCTTCAATAACAAATTCAAGGACTTTTCAAGGGCTTTCCGGGCCTGATTCCATCAGATTCAAAAACCCAACATGGCATAGTTTGAGACACAGAACAAAGTTTGTTACTATTCTTGCACAAATTATAGAAATTCAAACACTTTCAATGTCTATTTGGAAAACATTCAAGGCCATTATTCTTATTTTTTCCCCTCAAATTTTCAAACTTTCAAGGATTTCAAGGACCCGCGGGAGGCATGAATAACGCAGAAAAGCTAGAGCGGCGATGACAGCAGCGTTGCAGACAGCAGATAAAACACAAACAGCTCCTCTCTGTGTCAAACAGCAGCTGTCACGCTCTTTTGCACAGGCGGATTCCTCCCGTTTGGAGCCGCTGCTCCCAAACTCAAATCGACTGGGAGTTTCCCCAGAAGCTTTCCGCTTTTTTTCCCCCCTCCCTGTGAACTCCACAGCTTTACTACACCGCCTACTCGCTTTCACTGAAGGCAAATACAAGAGTGGGTGGGTGCACGGACGTAGTGGAAATGCCCGTTCACGACATCCTTAACTCGGCGGCTTGGAGGGAAACAGATGTTCAGACGCTTCGGCTGGCAGCTTGTTGTGCTATCAAAGAATTCATTAAGACTGTGCTCAGTATCACGGTGTGTTTGACTTTTAGTAGAACAACTCCAGGAGTGTTAAACTGGTTGGTTGTACACGTTTTAACCAACTTTAGAGCAGGTCTGAGGTCAGTTCTGAACGTCTCCTCCTGACTCCGGTGACGCTGTGGTACAGCAGTTTTGAACACACGTCACAGAATCAGGTTACCCCGACTCTCACTCCTCTGCATTGTTGCTCTGTTGGTTTCACAATTGGTTTTATGAGTGTAGGATTATAGGATTTATTTTTAAACCTGGACCAGGTCTAAACCACATCTGAGGTCTTTCATCACTTTACGAGCTGCAGGGCAGCGTCGTCCTTGAACGCTTCTCAAACTGCCTTTGACCTTTTACCTTCCCCTGTGCGGAGCAAGCACGACTGCAGAGAGAGTATCGCACGACGAGTGTCTGTACTTCCACATTATATGTCATAATATATAAAAAATATATGTTTGTCACTGTTATGTCACTAATGTTTTTAAAGATTTACATTTATAGGGTCTGTCATACACTCTGAACCACTGTTTTGTAAATTAGAGCTGTAACGATTAGTCCATTAATCGATAGTCAACAACTGCTCTGATAATCATTCATTCACTGTTTTGAGTCATTATTTTCCATATCCAAATTCTCTGATCTCTAACCTCCTCAAATTTGAATAGTTTTGCTTCTTTTCATCCTGTATGACAGTAAACAAACATTTAACACTTTCCACTAATCAATTCATGGAGAAAATGATCAGCAAATAATCATTGGTCTAGTGTAGTGTAGTGTAGTGTCTAGCCCTAGTGTAAATAGAATTCAAGTTTGAACAAACTGAAAGTAAAACACAGTTTGATTGAATTCATTCCAACGTGCACACGTAGCTGACACAGGCCAAACTAGACCCGGGGCATCTGCACACTCACTTCAGTGATCAAGCTAACCTAACTGTAAGACAAGAGCAACACTGCAAAAAGTTATTCACAATGTTTCCATGTATCTCACATTAGTTTGTGCTGCTGTCTGTCTTGGCCAGGACTCCCTTGAAAAAGAGGGTTTTAATCTCAGTAGGACCTTTCCTGGTTAAATAAAGGTTTAAATAAAAAAAAATAATAAAAAAATAGTTCTCAGATGTTTTGGCGTCATTGTTATCCATTCTCTACTTTTCTCCTTTCTGCATCAGTGATGTCAGATGATGGGCAGTGTATTTTATGGACACACCTTGTTGAATGTGACAGATGGACAGAAGTTGAAAAGTTGCGTTGTTACATTGCGACGTTGAATTGTGGTTGAACGTAGGCTAACTAATCTTTGGCTAACCAACATGAGATTTAAACGTTGGCTCATATGGTGAGAGGCAGAGATCAGCAGAGAGTGATAAAAAACACACCCTGTATTCTGAAAGTTGACATCTGAGCACAGTTTGAATTGATCTGACTGTGTTAACTGATGTCAAAGTACGCATGCAGTAAAACAGGAAACAGAGGGTCGACACACTGAGAGGCAGTGGGTGTCACAGAACATCTTGTATCTGGTGTCATTTAAACTCAAGTCAACACTTATATTATTTGAGTTTAAAGTGTCACGTGAATGCTGTTTGCAGGACTTATCATCAGACATACATCACATCATACATAAAGAGAGCCAGACAGTGTGGTCTCTTGAACTCTGTTCAAAGAAAAACACTGGTGAGATGAATTCTGGGAAGTGTAGGATCCTCACAACATGACTTCACTTTCTCATTCTTTTAAAAAGTCTGTCTCTCTCAAGTCCTCCAACTTCATCAATGGCAGAAGAGCCTTTTGACACATTTAGTGACTTATGTGCTGCTCAGTAATGACTAAAGGTCAGGCTACATTTGATCAGAACATGGTGCAGGAGGTGAAGTCAGTCACATCAGACAGAAAAGAGACGCAACAGATGGAAATCATGAATGAATGAAAAACAGATCTCTATCTATCTATCTATCTATCTATCTATCTATCTATCTATCTAACACTTGTCTTTTCAGGCAGTTACTAGTGAATACTTAGCTGGATTAAGCAGAGAAAAGGCAGCTTTGTGGAATTTCTGGACTCTTCGAGCAGTTCCTCCCTGTTTTATGATCCAACAACACATTCCATTTGCTGATGAAGACAGTGAGATGCAGTTGAAAGATAGTACGTGAAATGATCACACGTGTCGTTCCCCAAGATCAAGACTGAGCTTCTGAGCTCCAAACATATTTTAAAGTGAAACTATTCCCTGCATTGTGGTGTCAGAGTGAAAAACAGCACTGTTCTGAAACAGCATCTGGACTGGAAAACAATACAATGTGACACTGTAGCCGAGGATACTACTACTACTATTACTGTCTACTGGGCCTTCATTACCAGCACCACTTTCTCTGTCTACATGTGCTGCCAACGAATCACAGATACCAAATCAAATGACAATAAAGGATCATTTAACACATGAGCATCTCATTGAACTCTTGATTTAGAGTAAAGCACATAGAAACGGGGTTACAGCAGAATTCACAGTGTTTTTGGATTTGCAGAGCTTGCATTACTCAAAGCTACAACCACATACGTGTGCACACCACAGCATGGTCACTGTAATAACACTGACACAAGCCCAAACAATGACTGTGTCCCACATGCACACACTACACACCAGTTCTGTGTGTATAAACACACCGAGCGTGCAGCGTGTTTACGCTCACCCAGCGTGTGAACTCAAATGAAATGGATGCTCACAGCTGATAACAATTAAAACATAATGTGGGTTCGACTCATGTCGTGAGGGTTCTGCAGTGTAATCGTGGCTCCGGCAGCCAAACGTGGCAAGCACAGTTAGCGCGGTAGTGGTGGGAAGTTCAGTTCTTTTTAGGGAGTCGGATCATTTGTCTCAGCTCACCAAGAAGAGCCAGCTCTTTCAGCTCCCAAACGGCTCTTCATGTTACCACTTATACCTTTCATAATTCAGCCAAACTTAGTGCTGTTTTGACTTATGATTCGTATCTGTACACATATATCATTTCAATTATTCAATACATCCTTTCTACATATTCAAAAGTAAAAATTACATTTTATAATATCAATACATTGCTGTAGCCAATTGTTTTCATTGCATATACAGACCCTTATAACTTCGAAAACCTGAAACCACCCAATGAATGTACTAACTTAATTGTAGAACCACTCTGCTACACAAAGCAGATAGAAACACCTATTTTAAAACCTAATTTAAAGATAAAAATAAACGGCTCTCGGACATTTGCCGGCTCCCATCGTTCACTTAAAAGAGCCGGCTCTTTGAACCAGCTCGTTCGTGACTCACACATCGCTACAGCACAGGCGCTCCTAGCTTTGCTGCCAACTAGCGCTTAGCTTCTGAAAGCTTGTTTGCTGATGTTAGAGAAAATTAAAAAAAAAAAAAAAGACATGTTTCATGGGTGTCAAGCATTACATGTTCAGTCATGTTATTTTAGAGTGAATGACCTCATGCTGTTTATAACATTAGTCATCTAGCCTCTTTAGAGGGCAGTCAGCTAGTAGCTGGTAACTAGCTAGTTAGTCTGTTAGCAAGCAAATGCCCTTCATGTATAAGGTGTCATTTGATCAGGTAATGTCAACTATTATGCATGCTAACACACACACATACTAGTTAACATGGAACAAAGAAACATAAAATCAATCAGACATGTCAGAAATGACTTAAAACAACACAGAGACACGCCTGTCTGTCAATACGAGGACAGGATCAATAATATTCAGACAATACTCGGCTGTTCTTAATCGACCTGTGATGTCTAACATGGCTAACAGAGCATGTAAACATCCCCCCAATCACTACAACTGAAGCTTGTTACTTACTAAGATAAAAGAATGAACAGAGGTAGTTATAGTCTGTACATCCTATGGAAATCAACACAACAACGTGAGTACAACCAAAGAAATCTGATTCACCTCGATTGTATCGGTGTGGCAGAAACAGAAAACCAAAGCCAATAGAACTACCATTAGACCATGACTGTTCACACCATTTTAATACAGTAGGTGCCAGAACAGTGTGATGTTAGCGTGGTGAAAGCTAAGAGCTTATCTGCTGACAGTCAGGCTTTTTGGACTTCAAGTCAAGTCAAGACAAATTCATAAGTACTTCTGTAGCCAGGCAAAGGTGCAAAGAGAGAGTGTTTATATGTGTAATGAATTGGTGCTATAACTCTCCATATTACATGCAGCATTGCAAACAATTTATACACTTTTTAGCTCAGTGTTTGAGCCAGATGTTCCCTTACAAGTATCGTCTGTATGCATATAAATATGCATCTGTGTGTCTCAAGCATCTAGTCATCAGGAAAGTCCATAGAGGTGAGTCACAGACTGCAGCGAGGTAGACAAATGACAAAGAATGGCTGAAGCTAGCCTCACTGAATATATTTGTATTACATCTGGAATGAAATAGGACAAGGCCCAAGTGGGGCCTGCGGTGCAAAGACGTACCATGATAATCTCTGATATAATCAATCAAGTTATAATAAGATAAAATGAACATGTGTCTCTGTTCATAGGGGGTTTCAGATGCAGTGTGTCCAGTCAAAGGTGTTACATCATCATCCACAGGTGAAAAGTCAAGATCCTGCCGAAGGGCAGCTCTGACACCAATCTGCTTCTACAGCGGGACATGTTTATGTTGACAGTTCATGATTCCTACTGTTATTGACTGAAGCTTAATATTATAGAAGTGATGATGTAATTATGGCTCATTACTTTAGTTTAGAGTTTATTGGTCTTGTTTGTATTAAAAACAGGTTAAAACTTGCATTAGAAACTTTGGGATGCATGGAGACAAAAACTCTAAATCAATCTTCTTTTAAAATGATGGCTATTATCATAAAAGCTAGTGGAGTAAGTGAAGCTGGATTAAACCCGCTGCTCTTCATGTGCAGACTGCTGTGGTTTACATGTTCATATTAGGTTGTGTCAATCTAGAAGAAACATTTTTTGAATGTGTTGATATTGTCAGGAAGTCCCCACCAAGGCCAAACTGTGACAGCGTTACCTGAACACAGTCGACATCAAGCTGGACTGACTGGTTCTGATTGGAGATGATGTGAGTAACTACAGACGGTGCAAATGTTCAGCTTTCAGCAGCGTTGTAGCTCCCGTGTAAATAAACAGTTAATGTTGGTTGTGTGATCAGCTCTGTGCTATCAGAGCTGCATTGAAGTCTTAATGTCCTGCTATCTCACACACTCAGCACTTCCTGAAGTTTCTTTTTCCAGTAAAACACCAGAAGGCTTTTATTGTGAAGCAGCTGCAGGAAGTGTTAACTTAGGCTTATTTTATGCCTGGTAGCCCAACACCCTGACAACACACCTGTCTACTGTTCACATCACTGTTCATCTAACTCTGCAGTTCTACAGAAACTACTCTTTAGCCTCTTTTAGCTCATTGTTTTGATTGTATTGACTGTTTGGCTCAGTGTCACTGCTCTCATCAATCTTCTGCCCTGTTAAACTCACTGTGCACTACCTGCCCAGCACCAAGTGTGGTCAGAATGGGCTTCCCCCTGTGGCAACTGTGGTAAAACGCCCACTGCGACTGCGTTTCTAGGGCAAGTACAGAGCCAACCATGGCTGCGGTTGGTGTTTACCTCGATCAGCCACAGGGGGCAGTAATCACACAAAGAAGATGCTGCACTACAAAAGATAAAGCAAAACAACATACATAACGTTTAACAAAGCAGTGATTCATTTGTTAGAATTCAAAAATATACAGCTACAACTCTTTTTTTCTGTGCAGTTAAATAATTGCCATTAATTGTATGGACTGTTGTTTCATGACTTGGTATAAGGTCTATATAAGACGCTCATATGTTCACTTAATACACATACTGTATGCACAGCACGTAAAGCAGAACAAAGTTCTGGAGATAAACATTTATCAGTAAACACCATCACAGTATATTATATATGAAGTATAAAAGTATACTTTCAGACACTTGAATGTAACGTCAACTAATTGACTAACTGTTTCTAACAATATCAACAACAGAAAGTTGCTGCAGGGCAAGTTCAATATTGAAGTAAGACAAAGCTGTAATTCAGAGGTAAGACCTCCTTTGACTCCTGGCACTCAGTGGTTACCTCCCCGACAACAACTACAGCCATCTAAAGAAAGAGTGACTGACCTGAAGCAGTTTTCTGACCTGTGAAAAATCAGGTTTGTGACAGTGGTGGTTGCTAGCAATTAATTTGCCAAATTCTAAAGAGCTACCAGATAATTATATTTATTATACAGTTACAATATCAAGCTGCAATACGTACTGGCGTCAGTGGAGGTGCAGTATAATGAATGCTGCATACTAGTGTTGGCAACTACAGCTTCTTACTTTACCTTTAGCTGTGTGTAACTCACAAACAAGACACCGCTCAGAACAATCATGAATTTTAAGGGGCATAAATGCAACATAATGACATTAAGGTTGTAATATCAAGCAATGACACATTATTTCACGCATTAAAAGTCTGATGAAATGAAATATTGTAGCGCAATTGTTAGCCTAGTTCGAGTGTTGGAAGCTTTAGGCCGTTGATGGTCACTAACACTACAATGTGTCACCACTGTATTTTATAGTCATAGTTACTGTTACAGGCATCAAAGTAACAATGTCAAATTTGGAGAAAGATGCCAGAGACAGATGACGAGACCTAAAGGCTGGAAGCTAGCCGCTAACTGCTAGCTGCAATGTTCATTTTTTCACCACTACAGGACCTGAGAGACATGTCTTGACATACAATTATAGCATTAAGTTGTTATGGCTAATGATAATAATCTCTTATTTGTTTTGCTAGTTAAAGAACTGTTACCAAAATGTACACAGTGGAACATTTTATAGGACAGAGCAAAATGAACCCACGCTACAGTAATGTTTCTGAATTACCACAAATGTATCCATGGCAATTCTGTACAGCAAATTTTGTTAACACTAATTTTGGTTTGGTCTCCACTCAGTTCTGACATAAACATCTGTATTTTTAGCTGCGAGATGTTAAACTTTCCCCAACAGCTAGCATAGCTGCTAACGGCAAATAGCGGGTCTACCAGAGCATGTCTGCTAAAGACAGCTGCTTGCTACTTTTGTTGATGTGTTCAGTGAGGCTGAACCCTGCGGGAAATTTGGGGGCATTAAAGCAAATTAATTAGATAAAATAATTCAAAAAGCTCAGTGGCGCTACAGAACGGGGAGGAAGCCTTGTAGGGTTTGATATTCACAGCATTCACACGGCAGACATTTTCCTGTATTTGATTGACCTATTAGTTACTGTTTGATAACTACTAATGTTAGCATTCAACCACTTCCTGGATAATATTACTGTTTGACACAATAAGATAAATCACTCACTGCTAACGCGTTTGAAACACACTTTCATGCTGGATGTAATCTGTATGAACATTACAGGGGAAAATATTTTCCTGTGAGCGAGATGTCACGTAACGTTACAGGGTGAAGACGTTAATGTTACGCTGCAAGCTTCATTAAAATGAGTGTGATTCACTGTAGGCTTAAATAAATGTGTCCAAGATGAGTGTTGATATTTCATAACTAATTCATACCTCTAGTATCACATCACGTAACACTATGAAACAGTTCTAGGAAATGGTTGAAGGCTAACATTAGCTGTTGGCAAATAGTAGCTAATGGGTCATCAAATGTGTTTTAACTTGAAATATGGCCCTCCAGGTTTATCCACTCTATGAAATGGTAACAATTGTTCAGATTAAAGGTCTAGTGTGTAAGATCGGGGGACTGTATTTTCAGAATAATGCAGACATGAAAAATAATATAAAATATATGAATCTTTTTGTTTTTGTTACTTCAAAATTATCCTTTTAAAAATACAGTGAGAGCGGGTCCTCTTTCATGGAGGCTGCCATGTTGAAACACCGTGTTTCTACAGTAGCCCAGAACAGACAAACTAAATACTGACTGTAGACAGGAACTTCCAAGTGTTGTTTCTCCTTTATACTGCAGCTATTACACTGATAGATGCAACTAAATCCTACACACTGGACCTTTAAGTATGTTCCTACAATTTGCAATCTGGAACAACGCAGTACATACGAGGGAGCTTCCCACCCTGAGTGTGACATCAGACGAAAATGGCCACTGCGTGAATATGGTGATTTAGGAGTGATTTTTGTGAAATATTGACGAATGTAGATTTAGAAATTCAAGAACTTCATTACTGACTTGTGCAAATGTTGGTCAACATGGCACGAAGCAGAACTGTACAGTAAAAACAAGACATTGTGGTTTTGGGAGCAGTTTGTGTTTGAACTATTTCCTGATCAACAACAGCTGGGCACAATAAGTGAAAAGCCCTCGCCTCCTGAACACTGTTGTGACTCAAAGGCGGATGAAAACAAGATGACTCTTGGATCTAAGTAAGCCTACAAGTTATACGAGAGTGTTTTTCAGTTTTGATGGCGTTAAACACACTGCAGACCAGTACTGGACACAAAGACAAACTGATACCAGTCCCAATACTGTCAATGAATTAACAGAGCTACATGCTAACTGATACCTGTGCTGTCACTAGTGTTATAACACATCGTTACGACTAGCATAATCATATATCAGCACAAACTATCCACTTGGTACTTCTTATAGCTTGACAATATAATTACTAATTATTACCTTCTCTTCCCACATGAATGTGTACTACATACTAGATAGCAGTGTAAAGTGTGAGCCTCCTCCACCTCCAAGGCAGACGTACTGCATCTCATCACAACAGAGCATTAATACATGTGCAGATAGCTGAGCTGAGGAGCATCACACTGGATTCAATTATTGGTTCACCGCTTTACAGTTTGTTCATGTTGCCATCATACAGTGACAGTGTTTATCATAATTACTTTTCAAGGCCCTGGAGGAGTTTTCCAGGCATTTCTCCTTCACATTCCCTTCCAATTTGTATATTGTCTTTTTTTTAATATGTGTAAATAAAGGAGCAAAACACACCACAACGTCCTCTGCATCACAGATCCAGCTCCTCTAAGAACATCACGTCATGGAGGTGCATAAAATAAAAGATATTTATTAACCAGCTCTCTATATAGATTATTAAATATCACATTTCCTACCACGTCACACCTTTACCTTGCAGTCTGTTAAAACTATAGGTTTGAGACATGTCATTTGATATAAATGACCTTATTTATCCCCTAATGGAGGTCCAGCTCCAGCCCTGAACAACTGGTTACAATTATAAGCATGGGAAATCCATTGTAACACACTTAGTGATAACAAATTACAGTTTCAGGGCCATAAACCTTTAACACAGAGAATTCCATACTGTGTATATATGAGATAGTAAGCAGCATCAGGCTGCTGTGAGCCATGTAAATATGATGAGGTGTATGTTTGATGTGTTTCTGGAGGGAACAAAATGGCATTTTGTCATTCTACTGCTTATTTGGCTTTAAGCTGATGCAGGTCATGGCTTATCCCCAGCATTTAATTCAGCGCTATATCCATGATGTGACAACGGCTACATACAGCAGCAGCAGCGGGCAGCAGCAGCGGGCAGCCACGGGGGAGCATTAAAGGGTTAACGTTCAGGCGCGTAAATACTGTTCATCGCTCTCTGAAGGGCTTGTTCACCTAAACGAAACACGATTAACAAACGATGTGTTACCCCCCCTCCCCAAAAAAAAAGCATCCAGAGTGCAGCCGAACAGTGTAAAAACGCCAAAAACAAAGGCGAGTGCGAGGACCGACTCGTGCGGCAACAACTACAACAACAGGAGGGAAATATAACATGATGATAACAGGGATTTGGCCGAGATCATTACAGCTTATGTACGGCGGGGAAAGTGATGAGGAGCGGCGGCGGACGATACGTCTCCCGTTTTTAATCGCAGACAAACAGAATGGCCATTAGCTACAGCTCACGGTACCGACAAAGCAGCTCGGTGAACGTTGATAATGTTATTATATCCCCCCGCCGAAGCTTTAAGGGCATCCAGTACGGGCTATTGTCAGCCATAGCTGCTGCCTGCTGGCAGGAAGGCTGTGCGGGGCTGAGCTCAGACTCGGGTCGTGATTTTCAACCGTGCTCTGTAATAAAAGCAGTCGGTGAAAGCTAGCAGAACGGTAACGTAATGTAAGAACATTTACAGACATTATAGGCGAAATATCGACCCGAGAGTGGCTACGAAGGCAGGCAAAGAGGAGGGAGAAATGAGCAGCGAGTCTGCCGAGGCTTCCCCTGCTGCCTCAGTCTGCCGCCCGCTCATTACAACGGTTTAGTTTGGGGCTATGCGGGGATGTTAAACAGCCATTTAAGTGCAATTAATAGACGAAGCCCGCACCGAAATCACTCGATGAACCCACGGAACTTTTTATAAGGGAAATCTGTTTAGTGTTATTCGCGAAAAAATGTCACAACCCCGGTCGGCTATATTTAACTCCGCCTTCTTCTTCTTCTCCAAGCGGCCTCTCTTCAGATGTAGACGGGCGACCGAGAGCCACAAAGCTGTCAAACGCACCGAGACCTCGCCATTTTTGTTTGTTTCCCACAAATGCAAACCGCCACAAAAACACCACAGTGAACAAAAGTGCTCTTACCTGCCGTGGAACCAGTCCTTGCAAGCATCGCACTCGATCATAAACTGGGTCACGTCGTAAGGTAATCTGCAGATGCAATATACTGGTACAGTCGCCATGTTCAATTCACAACTACGTCGGGATAGACTGGGGGGGCTGCAGGAGGAACAACGTCCTGCAAACAATATGATCCAATATGATCTTCCCCAGAAAAAAAGCCAGGGGCAGACCCGCCGGACACATGAACCTAAGCGCACATCTCCATCACACCACGGCCGTGTGGTGGAACAAACGGTGGAGGCTCGTCGTAGCAGGCTTTCCTCAAATGCATTATTATTATTATTACTATGTGCATGCCCCCTGGTGACTGTACGGCACCGAGGCGGTCATATTAGGAGCCAGAAGAAAATGTAGCCTCGATGTCGTTGCGAAACAAACAAATAAATAAATAAATGTGAAAGTTACGTCAGGGAGCTGCTTTAAATCAGCGGAGCTCAAATCAGATGAATGAGACGTCCGGATCAATCACCGGAGCAGACAACACGACGGTTTATTATTTGGATTTGGATTTTTTGTTTTAAAGGCGCCATCAACACGTTCACCAAAATAAAAGCCTTTATTAGCGCTATGACACGGCTTATTGTTGGATCACAGATACAAATGTAAGAACAAAAAATACAGAGGAGACACATTTAATTATTTCATTTATATTTAGCGATTACATAATTACTAAACATATAGAAATATATAATGTATAAATATAAAAATACATATACGTAATAAATATATAAGAAATTCAAAAATAGCAAAATAATATAAATAAAATAATATATATTATATAAATAATCACACTATCATATATATATATACACACACACACATGCTTGTTATATAACAATATATGTGTAACAATGTATATATAACAATATACACATACTATATATATATATATATATATATATATATATATATATATATATATATATATATATATATATATATATATATATATGTGTGCGTGTGTTAGGCATAATATAATATCATATATTAATATTACGTATTACTAAATATCTTTTAATATTTGGACATTAATGTCTCACCCTACACGTTTTAAATGTTGTATTAAAGCTGATTAGACAAAATATAAAAAAAAATTTTTTTACTGTAGGCAAAATAAATAAAATAAATGAAACAAAAATATAATGGCAGTGTGAAGAAAACATTTACATGAAACTACAGAAAATATTATTTGTTTATTTTTATTTTTAATTTTATTTTATTATTATTTTATGTATCTGTTTATTTGTTGATTTCATAAATGGTGTGTGTGGTGTTTGGACACAGATCATTCGGTGTCCAGTCCAACATTTCTTTGGTTCTGGTTCTGATCCTGGCAGCTGTTCTGTTTTAAGAATGACAGTGTATGGAAAATGATCATCACATCCTTGGTTTCACAGTCATATTCAGAAATGTTTTCATCATTACTAAGAACTGGTCCAGGGATGGATTCTTTTGCAGGACTGCACTCTTTTCTAGAGACACAACAATAAAGAAGAAACAGTCTGACAGATTTTTAGAATTACAGATTGATTAGTCACAAACTCTGTGAGCAGTTTGAGGATTGTGGGCAGTATTAAAGCTGCATGTCAGAATGTTTTCACAAAAGCACAATTTCCATCAGTGTGTTTATGTATAAACTGTTCTGATTGTTGTATTAATGACAGGTGAGGTTTTGTCTTTTTTTTTGGTAACTCAGCTGTAACACTGACAACCAGCATTACCACATCCTACTACGCTGGAGCGTGAACCACAAAGCCAGAACAGAAAGATATGAAAATGATTCAAGAGGAACTGAATTAATTACACAATATTATCGTATGTATAACATGATATCAGTATTTTAATATCAGTGTATTGCGACGCTGCCAATTTCTTACAGTGCATCCCCCAACTGATCTGATCACAACAGATCCTGATGAAGACGAGATGAAAGCTCTGGAAAAAGACAGTAGACGGGACTGTTAAAGGTCTAAACGATGTAACTATGATAAATCTGTAGGTTAAACAGGGTCATCTCTTCTGTCTTTATTAGTCTTTATGATCAGACGATGAGCTTTAGAAACAGTTTCCACGTCCAGACATCAAAACCTTTACAAGCTCTAATTTGTCACGTTGCCTGTTCACATTTACAACATTTTATTTTCTCACTCGGCTGCTTTTAAAAAATGAATGCACGAATTTAAAATATGCAGAAAGTCAGAGAGCAGGGATGAGGTGAAATATTAATGCCTACATGCTGTTACAGTCTGACGAGGGAGAAATGAACACACAAACAAACAGCTTGTACTAAAAGAATATAGTTTTATTAAGCATTGTAGCTAAGTTGCCTTCAAATACACCACGCCACGATCCATCAACATTCAATCAAACTCGACAGCAGTTCATTCTTTTACAATCCATGAGTTAGACAGAAACTCTGATCAACTTACAGAAGGTAACCTATTTAGCTCTGGCAGGGTGGGGTAGGGAGGGGAGGGGGGTTATACACCTTTTATCTGATCACTAATGAAAGATGAGAAGGAGAATTCAGGAGAATTAAGTCAAGATGGTGAAATGATGATTCTGGTGCAGAAGTAGTAACGACTGGAAAAAATCAACACTAAAGTGAATCTCAAAACTGATTACTGTCTGACGGCTAAGTCTTAATTTGAAGGTCGAGCATGTCGCTTCCGGCTACAAAAGAGGGGTGATTTGGATCAGAAGCTTTTTATGGGATTTTATATTTTCAGATATTTGACTAATGCAGAAAACAGCAACAGAGAACAAGATAGTGTGAGTACACTATTTCAAAAGTGGCTAGATAAACGAGTTTTTTTTTCTTAATTAAATGCAACAGAGGTCAATATCACAAACAAATCAAGGTCAGAACAGATCTGTTACTAACAGTTAACACCTTTTATGGGATATCACTGATATTAGCCATTTCTTTCATTTGCAAATGGACACATTTACGTGGAAAGATGGAAGAAAAAGGACAACATGCATAATAACTACACACCTCTTAAACTGTGAACCATGCAGGGTTTGTTTATTTTTTTCTCATTGAAGCGGTAATACTACAGCTCTACGTTTGATTCAAGAAACCAAGTTGAGTATCAGAGTTTGGCAAAGATCTTGCGTCTGATTCTTAGAGCCATGTCTTGAAATGTTACTTTACAGCAAAGTGAGTGAAATCATAGAGCTTGTCTGAACTAAAGGACACAGCGACTTCAGTATGAACCAAACCCAAAGTGGTGACCGAGGCGGGCGTGTTGCGTTTAGCTCTCTCATTTACACGTTTGGGTTTCATGAAGCAGTTACCGTGACAACACAAAACTGATAACTGTACTATGGCGAACAACCTATAAAGAAATAAAAGATTTCAGAATTAAAGCTTCGGGGAGCTTTAATGATCTGATGAAAATGAAAAGTATCATTCTCATAAACGTTGGTGATGAGGGAGTGAACGACTCCTCAAACTCGCAGTGTCATACTGAGAGGGATCCGAATTTCATCTCTTTTCTTTGTCTGACAGGAGAAACGCACGTTGACTGAAGGCTTTCCACATTTCCACATATCCTAACCCTGTTCCACCTTTCATCCTTCACCCTCTCTAGAAAAATAAGCTTACTCTTCTTTTTTGAAGACGGCGGCCTCCAGACCTTCATCTCTATGGCAGCCGCCGTCTACACTTAGTGCATTTAAGTGAGGATTAGCATTGCACGTCTTGGAGTCACTGCTAAAGGCACTTTCAGGTTGGATGAGAGCCCTGCATTCCTCTTCATCTCCGTTCAGCTGGTCCGGCTCTTTGTCGTCCACGCCGTTCTCCGCGGTCGAGCCGTCGCACGGCACAGGGGAGGATTCCCTCTCCTCCGGCTTCGGCTTCTTGCTCTCCTTTGCCGCGTCGTGTCCGCACGTGTGAGCGGGCTTGTGAGCAGGCTTACTCTGGTACAAAGGACGGACACACACACACAAAAAAAAGGATTTTAAACGGAGGCAGTGCAACAGTGACTTTGAGGCTTCTTCTTTAAAATCGTGTGCAACACGAAGAAAATACAGATGTGGGCTGGTAACAAACAAAAAGGCTGGAGAGCAGTTTAGAAGCTAATTAGTGGTAAAATAAAAGGGTTTTAAGCAGCACAAAAACCTGCTGAGGGGCTGTTTAGTTCCCACTCATCGCATACTGAAAGCTCAAACAATGATGCTGTCTTCTGTTGTTGCACTGTAATTACACAGTGTATAGAGCAACAGCTGTATTTTGATCTGTGTGAAGTACATAACAACAACTGATCTGATTATCTCCCACGTTCTACGTTCCCAGAGGTTGTTTTTCCAGCTTTTGAGGAATTTAGATTTTTCCTATAGCGGTCTGGTCACAGGTCAAAGTGTAGAACGCAGGCGTGCCAGATGTTTCTAACCAAAAACTATTTTAAGTTATCATTTAAATTGTTGTTTTATTTTCTAAAAAAAAATTTGAGTACAGCAGGAAGTCAGTCACCTTAACAACACAATACAATGTGTTTGCTTTTGGTCTGTGGTGCACCATTAAGTTTCAGGTAAAAAGTTTGGACTAGTTCCATTTAATTTTTAACTACATTAAGGAAGCGTTCCAACACTGTAGGGTTTTTTGTCATGAGCACACTGTGCATCTCTGCAGGGCAGCAGGGTCTCAACATGTGCCCTTCAAACCGGTCTAGAACAACCATCGGTCAGACTGCCGTCACATTTGAAATGGACTAATTCCTGATTACTGATCCGAATACGCATCCCAGAATTCCATGAAATTTGGCGTCGACATTCCCGGTCTGTCAGGTTTTTCGTGACCATTCCTGTAGCAGCACCATCCAGAGAGAATTTCCACTTTAACACAAAGTGTGAATTGAACATGTTAACCACACATCCGTGCTTCAATGGACCACAAGCACGTCACGGTGACTGATATATTATATTACAGAGTGAGATATTGGATTGATGTCTTGAATTGTCTTGTTCAGGTCTAATAATGAGCCCTCTTCAGACTGTATGTGCTGAACAGTGCTACGTTCAAAAGGTTGTGAGATCAATGAAGCAGACGTGTTCTAAGTCACTGACAGGCTGCATCAGTGATGGACCGTAAAATGTATTTTGTCATTGGATCCTTCAAGCAACATGAACAATGTTAATCTATACATTCATGTTGCTGTGGGAAGAAGAGGAGGAGGTTTTCAGGTTTGGGGTGCGAGCGAATGCTGATGGGCAGCACCAGCAGCCTCTATGGACATAATGGCAGAGGAGAAAGGACCAAAGAGGACGTTGATGGTAGAGACTAAGCCGCCGAACAAGAGTAAATGTGGGACTGACTTTCAGTGGTTGGTGAGAGCTTGGTGAAATAAAAGGCTGAAAGACAGACGCCGAGCTGGACTGACTGCTGTTGGACTAGTCAGTAATATTAGCTGGCTGCTATGTCTGCTGTTGTTGACCTTGTTGATGTTTGGCTGTTACTGATCATAAGATAATCATAACAAATACCCATGTACAGCTGAACATATTTACCACAGTGGGATTACACTCTGAAACTGGAGGCACTAAATTTCTGCTTGTCACTTTAATTAAACTATATTCAAATTTCTGAAATATGAGGTGGCATGGGGATGAACTCTATGCTACGTCATACAGAGAGCAGTGTTGCCAACGTAGCAACATTCCAGACTCTCTTCTATATTGATGCATTCAGACCATCAGAGAAAAGGACAATGATAACTGAAAGCGACAACACCTCAGATGATTTACATTTTTTAGTCAGATATGATTGCAGGGAACAACTAGCAGAACTTCCAGGGCGGAGCAGAGTCAGTGAACAAAGTTATTTTAACAGAATAAGTAAAACTGAGAGACAGTTGGGAGACACTGAGGAAGAAAGTTCATTTTTCTTACCAGGTACACTCCCTGACTCTTGAAGGCTCGAGCGTGGTACCTGCCTCCTCGACCAAACGTCCTGATGACGGGCGTGGAGATCACACCTCTGGGACGACTGCAGAAGACAGAAACCAGTTCACTAATAAATAATAATAGATAAAATACATAAGACGTCTCATCTTCTTTCTGCACTTACCCCCTGTTTGGTCCACCAACAGATACCACCTGGACAGGGAAGCCTCCTCTTCCTCGGCTGCGTCGAGCTCCGGCCCACTGACCCACCACAGTGCCGGCTATCTCCAGCTTCCCACCCTGTGACGCGATCCCTTGAAGCCCTCACAGAGGGAGGAAAAGCACACAGTGTTAATCTGAGCGTCTGTGATGCTGCATCATCATTCTCCTGATTTCATTTGCATCGTGGCAGAGTTGTGATCCGGCCCAAACCCGGGGGGGGGGGGGGGGTCTGCTCGGGTTCAGACAGAGGCAATTAAAGCTTGAGATCAGGAAACGTATCAAATGACTTTAAGACTAAAACTTAACCGTGGTTCATGTTACTGTTAGTGACAGTTAGTGGTTGTACTCACCGGGCATCCCTCTGCCCCTCCCCTGAGGAGGAGGCATCATAGGAGGTGGTGGAGGGTAGAAGGAGCCAGACGGAGGGTAGAAAGGCATCCCGTGAGGAGGTGGAAGCGGCGGCGGGGGGAATGGAGGAGGATGAGGCGGCCGAGTGAAGTTGAGACCTTCCAGGATGCTCTGACGCATCTTCTCCACTTTGGCCACGAGCTCGGCCTGAAGAGAGAGAGAGAGTCATTTCTCTCTCTTGTTGTTTTATTTGTTCATTGACTCGCAGCAGGTTTCTTTTATACCGGCAGGTATATTCACTAAAATCTCTTCAGTGATGCAGTGACTATTTTCAGTTCATCTGAAGAAGACCTGGCTGTGGATCTCACTCCTCTGTACCACTCGCACTTATTTGTTTTATTGTGAGTGGAAAATGATTGTCGTTCACTTTACCATTGATCTGAATTGTCTGGTGCAAAGTACAGAGCATCTAATCAATATGAGTCTGCTGTCAGTGTTTAAGTGTCTCCCTCATTTAAAGACACAGGAGGAGCTGAGTGGATCTGTGGACTGACACTGAGATTATTAAACTAACGTTTGTTGGAGGCTCTTTATGGCTGGGAGATTCGTCTGATACCTGTGCCGTGGATGCGCGTTGTCGTAGCAATTTACAACACATAGCTCTGTCGTTTACATGCTGGTAATTGGTTTACGTCTAATTGAAGCCCACACACCATCTGCACGTCTGAGAGGAAAATCATAATCAGGTGTTTTTTTTGTTGTTTGCAGACACTTCACATCACATGTGTTCCTACACACACAAAGAGAGGACAGATCAGGCAGACTGGAACTTTACTGTAACGCATTACGTTAGCTCAGTGCTGTGTTTGGACTGAAGGAAATGTTCCCGCACAATGACAGATGTTTGATATTTGCAGATTAGGAATTATGTCCGTTATTGTGTGCCTAACTTTGAGTCTCTCCCGGAAGATAAAATGATTTATAAGCTTTTGTTGGGTCCACCTGAATCCAAAAAATTGGTCTCTGGCTTTGTAAATATATTTTCTGAACAAACGGTTTATACCACACACTCTTTGAAAAACCCCCGGGAGCAGGAGCTGGGAATGCAGCCTGGGGATGATGTTTGGAAGGAGGGCCTTGGCAGGACACGATCTTGCTCTATTAACACCAGGCACCAGTTTAATCCAATTTAAGGTGATGCACAGGATCATTATTCAAAAACCAAACTGCACAGACTCTTTCCCACCACTTCCTCTCTATGTGACCGATGTAAATCTGTCACATAGAGAGGAACCCACCTCTTCTGGACATGTCCCAAACTGTATAATTATGAATGGAATGGTAATTGCAAAGAAAATGATTTTAAAACTCTGGAAGTCAGATACTGTGCCTCAGGTCTGATTAAGTGAGCTCATTGGTATAGTGCTTATGGAGAAAGTTCGATACGGCGTGATGAACAATCTTAATAAATTTTCGTTTATATGGCAGCCATTTCTGGTTCACGCTGATAAATATAACACTGATCTTGACCAGCAAGGGAGTACCATCACTGTTTAGTACTTGTGCTAAGATTCTAGTGATAGTAATGCAGCAGTGTACTTCATTATTCCTTTTAAATACTTTTTTTTTTGTTGTTTCTACTCTGTCTCTTTTCTGTGTCTGTTTTTTGTAACTTGTCTTTTACAAAATTCTAATAAAAATATTGAAAAAAAAATTAATAGATGTTTGATCGAATCGCTGTAGAACTGAACCATTGTTTACCTCGTGACGCTTCTACTTGTTGACTTTTGTACTGATGTAAAGATGATTCATGAGCCGAGACAGCAGGAGATCGACAAAGACTGCACGGCAGAGGGAGTTTAAGAACGAGGGGAAACCGTGTGCTTCTGAAGGTGCTCTGTGGAGTGGAGTGTCTCACACAACATTTACAAAGCTGATTTTTGGAACGTTAACCTGAATTTTTCTTTTAGTTTCTGTTTGTTAGAAGTAAGATCTGCAGGAATGTGTGTCACGTCATCTACATGCCTGTGAGAAGAAAACATGAGCAGTGGTGTTGTTACTCCACGTGGTGCCTTTAAAGTTAAACTTAGCTCTACCTTCAGGTAGAGTTTTTGCAGGTGAGTTGTTGTTGTAAATTATTCTTCTCACACGTTTTTTTGGGCTTTTGAACCCCACTGCGGCGAGGATTGAGTTTTTGTACATGGGGCGCCCGCTCTACAGGGTGAGCCAGCCCATTCTTCTGTCATACTGTGACTCTTCTTTTTCAGTTTGTTCCCAATTCTAAGTTATTGTTATTCAGATTACTCACATTGGACCACATGGCCATAGTGTGGTAAAAATAAATGCCGTCATATCACACTTTGTCCCAGGTATCTTATCTTTTTAAAGAAGACGGCTGTCAGGGAATTAAACAGAGAAAAGCAGTGAACACACATGCCGTTAATACTGCAGGTTTAAATCAGCCCTAAAGTCTCCGTCTGCTTTAACATGGTGCTTGTTGGAATTGTGTGTGTGTCTGAAAGTGTGTGCACCTGTCTCCATCACTTTGAGACTACAGACCACAGAAGTGTCGGCAGGCTGTGAACCGACTTCTATCGACTGTAGCAGCAACGACCGGAGGTTAAGAGAGGAGACAGGAAATGGACAAAACGGAGAAAGCGGAGGGGCGTGAGGTCAGAGACACACAAAAGGAGACAGAACTCCTGGAGAGCGTTCAGCAGCTCTGACAGCAGCCTTTTGTGTGTAGGTGTGTGTTGCGGATGAAGCTACCTGACCGTCACAGAGGTCAATGAGCTGGGCCTTCTCTCTGTTGGCCCTGATGAGTTTACTCTGCAGCAGCTTGCCGTCAAAGTACATCCAGGGACAGCAGTGCTCCCAGGGAATAGGCTGTCCGCACGCGTCATTGGCAAACAGAGCCATGTCCACCCCGCTCATGAACAGAGCGGCCAGCTGGACTCCTCGGGGGTCCAGGTTATCGATCTGCGGAGGAGAAACATCCAGACTTAGAAAAACGTCCAAGGGAAAAAGAAAACAGGTAATCCTCTAACAGCCCCACCGAACATTCAGATTAATGAGGTGCGAAGCAAAAAAGCACAGAGCAAGCGTGAACGGCCCATTCACCTGCGGCCCGCCAAAGTAACGGCGGCACAACAGCCTAATCCAGCCAACACACAAAGAAGCCAGCAGACACAACCTGGATGTTCTGGCACGGCGGAGAGCAGACAGAGCTGACAGAGCTGACAGAGCTGACAGGGCTACACACAGGACAAGACCACAAAGCGCACAGCTCGTGTGGATGGTTTACGTGAACAGAGGCCGAATGACAACAGAGCTCCAGATTTTATTTATTTTTTTATTTTTTTTTACGACGAGCTGATAAACCATCCACACAGGACACGACAACCGCCCCGCGCCTACAAAAATACATCTTTTAGTGCAAAGCTATGGCTTCGGGAACAACGTGCTCGTACAAAGCAGCGTTTGTCGAGCAGGTTGCTTTGTCTGCAGAATATGAGGAGTGTCCAGAGACACGTGAATCAGACAGTCAATCAAGGCCAAACTTAGAGCAGTTAGAGTGATTGACAGGATGGCAGATTACGACCTGGATACTTGTGTGTGTGCGATTCTCCGACACTCCTCATACAATAAACACTACAAAGTCACCTTCAGTTCCTGCAGCTGGTCAGGATCATAAAGTTTAGGAGAAAGTGCTTGGGCTAGGAAAGCGTCAAGTTCGTTACGACGCAAAATTCTTAATCCTGGCCAATGTAACATAAACCTGAAGCAAAACACAGAAGGTTAACAGTGTTACAAACACCAGGAACTGATCATCTGTCTTATTCATCCTCACCCTCTCTCTCACCTCTCACCTACACAATGACATGTTCACATGTTATCTGTGCGTAAGGCTACAGTCCGCCCTGGCTGTCGGCAGTCTACTCACCGCAGCACACAACAGAGCACCAAGAGGGGCGTTGGGACGTTGGCAGGGTTCAGCATGGCCGGAGTGTCGGAGCGCATGCAGGCCAGGAACGCTCTCATCCTGCGGTTCTTGTCCTCCACGGCCTTCCCCAGCCACAGCTTCTTCAGGTTGGGACAGGTCCACTCCCTGAAGGGCAGAGCCTCCACCAGCTCCGGGGTGTGGGGAGACTTGCCTTTGTAGGCGGCCCACTCTTTAACCATGACGTGTGTGTCTGTGGAACAACATTTGGAAGAGATCAGGGTTTGTGTTCATGAAGCGTCCCAGGTTCTGTCCTGGAAACTGGGCTGAAGCAGACTTCCTACATTTGCTCATGGAGGCCGTGTGATGCTGTTTGGAGACACTCAGCTGTAAACTGAAGTGACGGTGACGTGGTGCATTTCTGACAGCTGTGTTGTATATTATTATAACTAATAAACAATGGAAACATTTGAGCAGCAACAATAAATGAATTAATGGATTATTTGATTAACATGAAGTCAACCAGAAACTATTTTAACAAACGACTGATCGTCAGTTTTTAAACTAAAATATCAAATCAGAGTGTCTGCTGCTTGTTGTTGATTTTTATATATATATATATATATATATATATATATATATATATATATATATATATATATATATATATATATATATATATATATATATATATATATATATATATCAATCTGTAGACTAACCATCAAGATTAGAGAACAGTCTGTGTGTGAAGAGAAAAAACTGCCCAAATACAATGTCAGAACCCATCAGCTGACTCTGACCATGATTTAGCTTTTTATTAAAGTTATCTTCATTCATATGCAGAGATCTGTTTATAAAGAGGCAGAAGAAGTCATCACCCGGATATTCATCATCGGTATCCTGCATAGAAACTTGGGCCGTCACCCTCAGATCATCGTCCGATGATAGCTGATGGGTTCTGAGATTGTGAGTAATGGTTGGACACTTGAAGAGATTATTTCTGGTTCTGGGAAATTATGGGACAGTTTTCCTTATTATGTGGCATTTTGCAGACAAAATGAGTTGAGGCAATAATTAAACAGAAGAATACATTTGCAGCCCAAAAGAAAATTTCATTTTTATACGTGTAGCCTTCACATGTATACTGAAGGTGAATAATCTAGACTAGGCAATTCAGATTATACATGAAACAATATGAGGCAAGTTAAATGTTATGTTATTTATCCACAGGCTGCTGTGTGACACATCACACGTTTTACATGTCTATTGTACATTAGTGCCACATTTTACCTGTATTGTGGAATATTGCTTCTTTTAACTGAACATATCTCTGCCATCCATAATAAGATAATAATATATAATATACATTAATAATAATTACATTAATAATAGTAATGCAGCTTGTTTTTTTCAGAACCTCAGTGCTTAAATCCGTGTCTTCGTGTCCACAGAATTATTTGTGTTTGTTTCAGATCGATCTGACTTTATTAATTATTTTTAATACGACGTTGTGTCGCTGTTTGGTTATTGCTCCTTTCACCGCACCTCCATCACAGCGGAGTCTTACTGGAGAAAGCTGACTGTACTCGGAGCATGAGCTCATGTAAACGCACCGACAGCCTTGATGAACCTCTCTCTCCTCCCTTCTGCCTGAACACCATCTCCTGGTGACAGGTAGGGACACCTCTGGAGCTCTCCAGATATCAGCAGAGATGATGATTGATTTTTTAAATTAAGAAAGCTGATAGAACACTTTAAGTCACAAAGGTACAGCTTTTTTAAAAACCTGAGTAACACAGTGCCTTGAAGAGAGCTGGACTCACATTCAGGGAGGCAGTTCTTCCTCATGGCGAGTCTCTCAGCCTTCTTCCTGGCCTCGGCCAGGCTGAAGAGCACTCCGTAAACATATTGACGGATAGGCCGAAACAGCTGCACCGCTGAAGGCAGGTCTTTGTTTGCTTCATCTTCAATGGTGACAGATAGCTTAATCTCTCCCTGCAAAGACACACTGTTACCTAAAAGCTTCACTGGGCCACAAACAAGTCACTGTAGATACTTCAGATTCCACACATCAACATGGTGCCTGTGTACACCTGGCATCACTTCTGACAACACGTATGAACATGATTCAGATGTTTACAGCTCGTATTAATGTGTGTGGGTGATCGGATCACAAGTGGACGGCTCTAAATACAAGTGTAAAAGACGCACTGGGTTCAAACCACTCAAACCAAGGTGGTTTAGGGAACAGTTGACCACATATCATTCAAAGTGGAAATGCTAATGCATCGTGGACCACATAGAAGAACCGCCTACACAAAACACGCTGTCTGATCTCCATTTGGTTCACTGATGCCGATTATGTTTGGGTTCTCTTAACCTGTCAATCTAAGCAGTAGTTTGTGAACACATGGTAAACATAATATCACCAGACTGCCTTAGAAAATTGTGCTATTTTGACAGTTTAGTGCTGCAACAGATGCAAAATGTCTGCAACAAAAGAGCTTTTTCACAGCAGCCATTTTGACATGAAATCGACTGTGGGGGCGTGTCCGCTGAATGTGCTGAAACCACGCCCACTCGTGAGAGCAGTCAAGCAGCCATTTTGAAGCGACTGAAACGTGTCAGATGAGTTCAGAAAATGACATGACTAACTTTGAAACACGCTGAGCGAGATGAATTCATCTTTATCTCTCTGCTCAGGGTGGCCTCAGCGTGTCATCGAGCCACCCTTTAAGGACCGCCCACAAAATCCTGGACTGAAAACTGGTGAAAAACTGTTTGAACCTCTAACTCCACATTTCAATAATATATCGTTCAAAGTCTTTTCACATGTTTTCGGCAACTATTTTCCAACATATTTAATGTATTTTGAAAGAAATCTCAGAATTGCCTTTACACGGACTTGAATTATTTTTATTGGTAACACCTGTGTTTACTATTTCATGTCAAAATGGCTGCTATGAAAAAGCTCTATTTGGCATTAAATGCAATACATTACTGTTTCTTTCCTTATTAAAAATATTGTTGGTCTGAAGTGTATCTTTCCTGCCAGCATTAAGCAGCTAGGTGTTTGAACACACTGTTTCAACCATTTACACTAAATATATGTAACTTACTTTTCAACAGTTGAGATAGTCACCAGACTTCCTTTAAAGAAATCTAACAATTTTGTGAGGTGTTTATGAGAAATTCTTTTTTTTTGTGCATTCTTGTAAATTCAGCAAACATTAAACATTGCGTTTGTTCTTCCCAGCATGTTGGTGACTACTGTTGAGGCACCGGTTAAAAACAACAAAGCTTTTGGTCCTTAAACTGAACTGATGGATGTGTTTATGTGCATGTAGAGCGGTGAAATGAGACGCACGTGGAGACGCATTTTAATGCGGTTGTGATCAGATCACCCATGATGCCCGTTGATGTCAGGTGTAACCAGGCTCAAAGAGACACTGACTGTACTAACAAAAACAGCTTTCAGTCTGGACGAGTCCACCCCCTGACCTTGGTGAGAGCGTGGTAGATGTAGGGGTACATAAGGCCCTTCTTGTGTCTGTGCTCGGCCACCCGCAGGACCTCGGGGGCCACATCAGGGAGGGGTGGGATGGTGATGTCCATGTGGTTCCTGGTGGGCATGGAGAGCAGGGAGGGGATCTGGGCATTCAGGCTGTGGAGACCTCCGGCCTGTGACCCCGGGCTCACAGTCGAGGTCACGCAGAGGTCAGCCTGAGAACAGACGGACGTTTCACTGTAGTTACCCGGAGACATGTCTGATCAGGTGTAACGCGTTGCTGGTGTTTGCACTCACTTTTGTTTGGTCCCCCAGGTCTCCCTCTGATGTGTTTTCAGAATGTGGAGTGTGTCCGTTTTTCTCCCAGCCTCCCTTCTGGTCACTGACATGGCTAAAGAAGAAAACAGAAGCAGACACATGACTCAGTTTCAGAGTAAAGATAAACTGGAGGTGGACCAGAAATCAACACACACACCAGTGTGACAGCTTAAAGCAGCATTCAGACAGGTTTGCTGTATAAATCAACACTGAACCACAAGATCAAATCATAGTAATATAAAATGAGTCGTTTCGTTGTTAATTCTGATTTGTATGGTGGACGTCCGATGAATGGTTGGAAGAGGATGAAAAGAACTGAGGAGCTTAATCAGTCGGAGTTGTCAAGGAATGAAGTCAGTACGTCCCATCTTAATATGTACACTTGAGATCAACATTTAATAAAGTAATACATCTGAATTTACAATTTCAGCTTTCTTTAATGAATATTCGGTGTTATGGAGCTGTTAGACCGCCTTGTTAATACCAGTGTGTGCCTTGTTTTCAGCAGCACGTCGGAGATCAAACAGTTCAAAACATGCTGTTCATTTTGATTCCATCGATCTTTGTTCAATACATTTTGACTTTTGGAATTTACAATGCTGTGGAGTTACTGGAAATGTTTGGATCATCCTCCATCAGCTGTGCCGGTGAGTCGCTGATACGGCGCTAGCTTCAAAATAAATGTGAAGTTAGGAGGCCAGTCTGTCCATGGAAAAATCTCTTTGTCAGCAGATATCTCAGTCACTACAAGACTGAACTAGCAAAGCAGTTTAGTGTTTGTATGTGCGCTATTTATTCAGTCTGGGAAACTCCACGATCTCCATAAGCTCTGACGGGACTAGAAAGTGTCTCCATTGCTAGGTCGTTACTAAGGCTAAGAGTCTAGTGCCATAGAAACGGAGATCAGAACAGAAACGGCGAGCAAATAAATGTTTATTCTGAGAACAAATTGCCCCAAAACATGAATATCTTTTGATTATATATTTTATTTAAGTTGGTAATTGTTGTATAATCGCAATATTACACTGGAGGGTGTGCTTTAACGTCATTACGACAGTAACGCACGACAGTGATGCGGTCAGCGACGCTAATGGACATATCACTATTGTGCCAATAATGACGTTAAAGCACACCCTCGAGTGCTTAATTGATCTGATTGGTTGAAGCTTGCCTGTGATAGACAAATGGTTTATCCAATCACCTGTCTCTCTTCCTTTTTAAAAGTGCCAATGACAACTTTCCAGATAGTTCTGTGTAACAAATCACCTGTTACAGTCAGGTTCTGCACTGACCTCATTTGCCCCAAATTAAATTCTAGTGCTCATATCTTCTTCGATAGGAGGCGGGAGTGGGAAACAGCTGGCCAGTTGTGAATAAAGATTTCCATTTTTCTGGTGACTCAGTGAAACATTTTGCAGACAGAGCTTCAGTGTCTGGAGGAGTCATGTGTTCATTCAACTAAACGAGAAGTGAACTCTTCATGACCTCGGAGGCATTTCTGTCGTTAGCTCAAAATTTTTCTCTCCAGCAAAGCTTCATTTCTACACAGACCGCCACAGTGACATCACAACATCATAACAACCCCTCGGTACAAGGCACAAGGTCCCCACAACTTTTTAAACATTAAATTCAAGAACTTTAAGGACTCTCCAGGCCCAATTCCCTCAAATTAAAGGATTCCACACAGCTCCAACACTGAGAAGGAGCAGCTTTACAGGAGCTCACAGATAATTAAAAACAGAGAGGTCCGAATGTGTGAACACTGCTCCACCTTCTCTCTGACAAAGTGACACAATATACCGTGTACACTAAGAGATACTCATTATTTATTTAGTTCAAGAACTTTCAATGGCACTACATTAGCAAGTACCATAGTTTCTCCTTCAGGTTCTGTAGAGGAGGGTGAGGCGAGGAGTATTCATTTGGTTGCGACCTCAACCTGCGACCTCACAACTAAGACGCTACTAAATCCTACACACTGGACCTTCGAGTGTTTTCTTTGCTCCATCAGTGGCACACAGTCAGTCTTTGAAAAATGTTTCACACAGTCATATTAACTGGAGAAGGGCATGGAGTAAGAGTTTCTCCTACACAGGAGGTATTCAGTTGGTTGTAATCAGCGACCTCACCACTAGATGCTGCTAAACCCAACACACTGGACCTTTAATGTCTGTTACTAAAGTGCCAGTTTCACTGGAAACCATGGGTGCGGTCGAACAGTCAATTTTGCTCAGGAAGGTTCCTCACTCAGTGAAATGACCCGGAAGTATTGACGTAGCCGCCATGATCAGAGCTGTTTGAATTCTCAAACTGTTAAGGAAAGGAGCTTCAATGTTTCCTTTATTATCTCCTTTAGCATAGGATACACCAGACAATCCTTTACCAAAGGAGGTAATGCCACCCACAATTCCTTGCGGCAGCTACAAAATAAATCGAGGCACCGTTCAGTCATTCACAACCAGACATAGGGAGCATGTGTGAATATGAACATACGTGTTGACGTGATGTAAAAACTTTGATCATGAAGTGTGTTCTGTTGTTGACTGTGGAGCTGCGTTCACACACAGAGTAAAAACTATTTGTAACTGTGACATCCAGCGTCCTGCAGATCATCATGAAGTTACCATTGCTGATTAATCATATATCTTTATATGTTCTTATATGAGTGGACAGGAGGGTGAGCGACCATACCAGCGTAACAAACACTTCCTTTTCGACTTCTGTGACAGGTGGACAATATTCATTTATTATTTGAATTCTGACGTTGATAATGAAGTCACATTTTTCACAGGGTTGTCCACGTTTATATTTCCTGCATGAAACAACACGGTCAGCGCGCACGGGGAGTATCTAGTAAATATCTCAGATGTGCGTTTTGTAGTCCATCTCCTGGACTTTTACCACAGACATGTCAATAACATTCGCCGTCGCATCATGAGGTAGTCTAGGGTAAGTGCAGTCGAATTCTCTGAACACTGCGATCATCTTCTCCTAACACCTTATGAATTCTCCTTCACATCTTTCCTTGACCTCATGTTTTCGAGGTCAACGAAAAGTGGTTAGGAAAGGACTTAGGTTATTTTTATTGACTATTCGACCGTACCCAATGTCAGGACAAAATGCTGACAGGAAATGAAAGGAGAAAACTATTTTCTGGGAAACAAGTATTCTGCTAATGCACTTCAACTGTAAACTAACAGTAAAAGCTGGGATAATACATCAGGTTATGTGGACTGATATCCTCTGTACTTTAACTTATGTTCCCGTCAACATGACAGTAGCAGAGAGTAAAGCGTCACGCTGAACTCACTTGGCAGTTGTGCCTGAGCTCTCTTCATTCTCTGAGGAGGAGGAAGTGGACGAGGCGTTGAAGAAAGCGCTCTCTGTGTGGTTGGGGCTGCCGGCCTGGCCCGGGTTGATGGGAGAGGACCTCTCGTACAGCGGTGTGTGCTTCCCTTCCTGTGGAATGTTGAAGGTGTTCTGCTCCACGGGGGCCCTCTCCACAGAGTCCAGAGTCAGGCTGCGATCCACCAGAGGCTCTGGGTACGAGTGCTGGACCTCAGAGAGGGGAAAAAACAAACATGTGTGTCATTCTCATGGAGCTGAACCACCTGCAGTGTTTCACTTTTCAGAGTCTCTCAGTCTTACCCCAGATTTTACAGGCAGCGGCACCTGTGGAATGTTGAGCATTTTTGGAGATGGCACTGCAGCAGGCACTCCCATGTGTTTTGGTCTGACTGTGGAACGAACAGAAAACATGTCAGCGTGTAGACCGAGGAGAGGCTGGACCTGCTGCACAGAGCTGCAGGGATCAGTGAGGACAACAAGCACATGTCGGTGTTTGTTTCTGGGAATTTGGATGTTAATTTAAAGAAGACAGGTGAAGAGACTTATTTTAGACGTTCAGGTGGAGCTGAAACACCAGCTTTGATATTCTGATCTCGATACAGCTCCTTTGGATTTGTTTTAGAACGTTCATAGTATGTAAATGTATCAGCCTGAGGTGTTTTCTTGCAGAGAGAGGAGAGGAACAGGCTCTGGACTCAAAGCGAGCACTTTGCATTCACGCAGCCCTGCAGGTCTGTAAAGTCATCGCTTATTCAAATTTGATTTCCCACAGACCTTATGACATCTATCCACATCTACCCACCTAAGTGTGGAGGGAAGTGAGGGGGGATGCTGGCCACTGAGTAGTACTCCACTGCCTTCTTGAAGCGGATGACTTTGTCATCAGTGCACGACTGAAAGAAAACACATTGAGTGAGATTACAACACACACAGAGAACAATACAAACCTCTGCACAGAGGTTAACAGTGAACTACAGGTTTGTCTGCTTCTATTCAGCACCTTGCTGAAGCCTTTTAAGACTCTGCTGAACAGTTTGCTTTTTAGTTAGATGACCTCGTAGATGCCGGTTTATGCCTGACGGTAATTACACAGTAATTGTAAATACAGGATGTGTTATTGTTTAGACTGTCGTTGGCGTACAGTCTGCTCTGACAGAGAAAAACTCATCTATTGACTTTAAAGTGGTTAAAATACAAACGAGGACAGGAAACAGTGATCAAGTCACGTTACCAGTTTTTCCTCTTCGGCAGCACATTTATAACTCTGAGTCTGTGGCAGAGTACACGCTTCACTTCCACACCAAAATGACTGACACACACTGACAACACACAGCTGTAAACAGTACCAAACTGTACCAAACATATTATGAACTGAGGCTGACACTTTGACGTGTGTCCATAGTAGAAAATGATTAGGAAACAATTTGAATGCTTACATCTATCTACTGAGATGAGATGTTCACCTTCACTACAGTCCAGGACCTACCAGCTAAATCTTAAATGTGCAACCTGACTGCGCCTCCTCATGCTACATATGTGATCAGTCTGTCAGGCTCCACACCAGAAGAGCACAACGTCTTTCCAGCCAAAGACGTCTGATAAGATAAAGAACATACCAGGGACCCCTCCTTATGTGTGTCCTTTAAAATAATTTAGACCATTTCACTAAATTTATCATCATTTATGGAAATGTTTTGCTAGGAACTTCAAAAATGAAATACTAGAAAGCCTGTTTGAACGATAGTTCTCACCCAAAAATTGTGACTAATTCATTCAAAAAGTGAGTGATCAAAACACTGCGTCATCGACTCTCAGGTAGACTGTGAATGTCCAGTTTTCAGTGGCAGCTCGACACATCATCGAGCTCCTCTTTTCATACCTGTGAATGCTTGAAGATGTCTTTAGCGATGGCCTCCAGGTCGGTGATGTCTGGGATGTTACGGACGTAGTCCGCCACGGCCTTGATTACAACGTCACAAGGTGGGAGCACAAGCTGGTGGGCACGCACCTGAGGAATGATACACACACATACACCACTTAACTTTACTTTCTGCATTTTATCTAGAGCAGTGGTTCCTGACCCGGGGCTCAGGATCCACCTAAAGGGTTCCTCAAGGTTTCCTTATTAATTCATTACTATTCAAACCGTTTCATCGTTGTGGTTGAGAACAAAAAAAATCTCTATGGTTACTGAAATAATCGATACAGAATTCAAAAGGTGCATTCATCGGCTGCAGATTCTGAATTGCTTTCTGAAATGCACCCTGGGAGTTGCAGTGAACATCTCTCCTTAAGTTTTAATGTACGGTTCTGTCCACCTTTTAATTAAAGAGGCAGATATTTTCTCATGTCTCGTGGTTTTCATCTCTTACACTGCTGATTCAACTGGAGAATTTCATGTCCAGCAGAGTGCAGTCCATGTTATTGCAGTTATTAGTAAGTATGCAGGGTTACACGTGGCTTGGCAGACGTGGTTGGCTAACTGATAAAAAACAAATAGCAATAAATTTATTGCCTCAGCCCACAATGAGGAAATAAACTAGAGCAGCTGCAGGACCAGACAGTTTGTCTCCAAAGCAAATATACGATTTTATCGCTTCTGTCTGAACACAACTTTATGATTTCATCAGAATAAACATGAACATAATGAAGTTTGATAATATCTGCAGCATCCATGACACTCATTTTGCTGATAAGTTTTTAAGTCTCAGATTAGATACAGACTACAGCTGCCAACAAAGTGAGATTCATGTGACGTAAAGACAAAATGTGTGGTCATCTTTTGAAATACTGTTACACATTTATAACCATACCACCTTCTCCAACGCTTCCTTTTTTAAGATAATAAGGCTGTTTCAAATATGGTAATTTGGGAAAATTATAAGCTCAATTTTCTATATTTATGACCTATGAAATATTTACTGGGTGCCGCTGAGGGTTTAGTGATATCTTGCGGCGACTGATGAATACCCCTTCACCCACCTCTTCCCTGTGTAAAAAATAGTCCCCATCTATGCTGATGGAATTGGTGGAAGAGGACAGCAGCGTCTGTCGATATAAAAGTCTCATTCTAAGATAAAACACACTTTCTTATTTCAAGTGATTTACTTCCTCCTAAATCCTACACACTGCACCTTTAAGGGGCAGCGGCAGAAACCAGTCAACACGTGCGAGTGCTCTATGAAGTCCTGTTGAGTGTCACTTTGCAGTGGAATGTAATGTGTCAGTGTGGTGGATAGTTCAGCCCCAGTCGAGCTCTACATGTGAACCAGATGGCTTTGTGTTTAATCACAGCTAGTCATTTAAAAAGTAACAGCTGAAACACTTACATGGAGCCCTCGAACTGTCTGCTGCTGCTGTCACGCAACTGTTTGACTCAGCCGTGCACCCATCTACAAATATCCTGTTTGTGTGAGCTGTGCTGCACACTGGACCTGCACGAACATTCAGCCACATCTCAGCGTCCAGCTCAGTGGCAGCTGCTGGTAAAGCTCCAGAGAGATGCATCAGCAGATTCAGAGTCATTTTGTTGTCATCAGTTATCACTAAACAAGCCGCGATGTTCTTAGTCCTGCTTTCAACTGTGTGAAAGACACTGACATGACCATGGACATTTCATTCAATAAAACCGGTACAAGCACGTTAACTTCTAGTCTTTGTGTTCAAAGCTTGGTAAGAATGAGCAAAGAAACCTCACTACGAGTACTGGAGTCCTTCATGAACACACAGGTTAAAGGAGGTTTGGTTGTTTCTGTATTTTAATATATAAACTGGACAGAGCAAGATTTGAAACAGGATGTGATGAAAGCTGTGGAGTTCAGGCCAGGCCACTGTCAATCAAACGTTACACGGTCACAAAGTATCCCAATAAAGCAGATTAGCTGAGTTTTTAAGTGCTAAACTCGTCATGATTCAAGTTATCTGAGGAGCTTTATCACCGTACATGTCACTACAGACTGGATATTATGCCCTGATCTATGAACTAGCTGCCGTGTTCCTGCAGTTTAAGCTTCATTAAAGGGACCTCGAGTGATTTAGTGTTGCACTTCCATAAACTTGGAGGACCGAGAGACAATTAAAAAAGAAAAAAGGATGGACGAAAGCAGAGATATCCTGACTTTTAGCCCACATTCAGACAGGAACGCCGCAGGGTTGAGCGGCGGTGGGGGGTAGAGGGGGGCTGAGGTGGGCTGCTGGGGGTGTGCTGAACCTAACCACTGTGAAACAATCAGGAAATAACTTTTAATTCACTCACTCTCGTCCCTGTAATGGTCCTACATTTCCCAGCATGCAACCTAGCGTCACCAGAGATTATTGAAGTGGAGATTTTCTGAAAGCTCACAGTTCATGTACATGATTTCCTGTATCATACTCACAACTTCATGGCAGCACAACATCACACAACTGTTTCCACAGACTCAATCATTTCTCTTTGTGATAAATAAAAACTGGCAGAGTTTAACTTTAAAGATGCTTTTGTACTTTCTGTTGAGAAAGTCAAAGACAGTGGTGGTTTTCTGAGAAATGCTTTCATTCAGGCACACTGCAGGAGCAACGCACTCACCTGAATAAAGTACAGACATCTACCGGTTCTGTGATTCTCGTATTCATACGCTGTGCCTTTAAATGAGCCGTCACGACTAAGAAAGCTTTTGATGTCGTAACTACACAGTCACACCCTCCTCAGCTACGCCCCCAGCACAGCACACATGGACACACCATCCAGATAGGCTACAATCAGTTACCTGTGGTTGACCCGACCGTGTGTCTCTATCTGTCTGTCCAATCAGAAGAGCGGCTCGTTAATATTAACGAGACAAAACGAAACACAAAATGCCCTGTTCTTGCTAGAGCTGATGGAACCATGAGAGAGGAGATGTAAGACTATACTGAGATGGTTTTAGTACCATGAAATTAAACAGCGGAAAACTCCTCTGAAGTCTTTACCTTCAAAGATGCTAATGGATGCTCTGGACCAAGTAAGCTCCAGTGAAAGGCAGCCAAGTCTTCATCAGGCAGTATGTGATTTCCTTTCAAACAAAACAGGACAGTCGTGTTAGTCATCTAGACCATCAGTTATTCTGTGCGGCACTGTACTATCACACCGACCAACCTAAAAGTGATGCAAAAATGACAAAACGGTTTGGGTTGAGGTCAAGCTGCCGTGCCACTTCGTGCATCAGGTACTGGCTGGTGGTGAGGCTTTTGCCGTTGCGGCTCAGTTTGAGGGCGTGCGCGCTGAAGTAGTACGGGATGTTGCACAGGGCGTAGTCCGAGTCGTAGGCCACCAGGCCGTGGAAGCCGTTGTCCCTGCATAAGGCTATCACTTCCAGGTGGTGGTCCTCGATGCTCTGGACAACCTGAAGAGCGGCAAAGACAAGAATTAGAC
Organism: Sciaenops ocellatus; assembly: GCA_033000465.1. Taxonomy (NCBI): domain Eukaryota; kingdom Metazoa; phylum Chordata; class Actinopteri; family Sciaenidae; genus Sciaenops; species Sciaenops ocellatus. Next base: position 3,910,319 of record CP136884.1, on the reverse strand, counting down.
TTTAGATGCTAAAAGCCTCAAAATAAACCTCTTACACAGACATGGTGCATTAGGTACTCGAGAGGAGGCCGCAGAAACAGGATTACAAACCAGGTGCTGTTTCATTTGAGCCGCTCTGAGTGAATAAGCCCTGCACAGCTGATTGGATACTCGGAGAAAGGGAGACAAATAATTGGCTATATGTTTAAAATGTTACCCAGGGTCAAAATACTACTGACACCATACACAGAATTTAACACATAATGCATCACCGCGTTGTCTGAATGAAATCTTGTTAAATCCTGTTGGATCCTGATTGGTTATTGGTTTCTTCCCTCCCCCCCACACCTCAAGTTTCAACATCTAATCCTGATTCAGCTTCACATTAAAAATCTGCAAACCACACTTCATAGAACTCGCCGGGAAACTTGATAAGGTGTCGGCCTGCCACGACCTAATGAATGTTACCGACAGCAGAAACTGGATATTTAGGGATTCCCCTTTAAAATGTATTGAATGTGGATCAGTCCATACCTGTTTGGAGATCGGGCGTCTGCCCCAACACTCAAATCCATCTTTTTTTTAATCTACCTGCCCGGAAATAACGGATGCAAATGAGCGGTTGGCTTACTAAAAAACAAATAAACTTAATAAGGTCACCATCGTCCCTGATACCAACACAGCTGATCGGAGATCTGTCGTTCTGTCGCACAGCTTGTGCAAAAATGTGAAGAAATGGTTAAGCCGGCTAAAGTGTGACTGAACGAAACCTGCATACAGAATGAGATGCAGCTGGACTGTTATAGCGCCTTTAGTTCATCCAATACTCGGCTAACATATGTAGGAAATTCTGTTTTCCTGCAGAAGTAATAACTAATAACTGGCAGTATTAATTTTCTTAATCTGCCAATCAGTGAAAGATAACCATCACAGTGTCAGGGGTTAGGGAGTCAATTCACTATCACAGCAACCAACAAATATTCACAGCTGACAGGAAGCAGGGACTTTTGATTGATGGGTAATAGTTGCCAATTAATATTGTGTCAGCACTCATTGTTTCAGTGTTAGTAACAGTGTTTCAATGACTCAGACTGGGGCAGTCTAAACAAACAGCTGGCCTGTTATTACTGATCAAACCTTGTTCCAGTGTTGATCACATGCATTCATAGTCATAACATCAGAATGAGCCCAGTATTAAACAGCAGGCCACTGACTCCTCTGCTAACACTCCCAGAGGCTCACTGCTTAACTTGGCCGGTGGACACAGCTTTTATCACGGGTGAAGTTGGCAGTGGTGACATAGTAGGCAGCTAGCAGGCTAACCAGAGAGCAGCCTGCTAATGTGTGCAGGTCCAGAGTGGCTCGGCTCAACAGGCACCGCCAGGCCGAGTTTTCACTCACCCCGACGTGAAACCTGAGAAGTGCCAGTCGGATGCAGTGGGCCATGCACACGGGAGGAAGGAACCAGACTTTGGGCGGCGGGGTGCCCTTGTTCTGGATGTGGCTGATGATCTGCTGGGCGGTCTGCCTCTCGTTCACCTGTCGCTTGACCCACTCGTGAAGACGGCCTTTCTCCAGGGCGCCATTGAAGCACACCAGGAGCTCAATGTTGCCGTTGAAGCAGGCCTTGGAGAGGGCGGCCAGGTAGCCAAGCATGTGGTTCCACTGGCCGCCGCTGACCCAGTCGGTGTAGAAGCCTCCGTAGAGCCGGTGGAGGCAGTTCTCGGCGTCCACTAGCAGTCTCAACGGACTCTGAGGGGGTCTCTGCCGGCCACCTCCAACCATACTCCCCCGGGCCAGCTTCTGGAGCTCCACCGGCACCACAGCATTGGGGCAATGCTTTTCAATGTACTCTTGGAAACCCTGAACACCCATGATGAGCGTCTGTCAGGAGAGACGGAAACTTAAAAGTGAGTGTTAAAAAAAGCGAAATATCGGAGGAAATCAAACCGAAGGGGGTAGTAGAGCCTCTCCCCCTGACAGTGACTGACAGCCGGTCGGTAGCTGTGGATATTGCAGGAGTTGGAATAATTTCGAAAGAAACGAAAGAAGGCTGCTACTCAGGCATCGTCACTTTTTGGTGAGTTGTTTTTTTTTTTGGTTCATGGCTGCTAGCTGCCATGTGTCGGTTCACGGAACCATGTCTGAGGCTGTAAGTCTGTCGGAGTGAGAGGGAGACAGTGGGAACACATGACGACACGACGCACCGGCACGTAGAGCGGCGCGCGACGAAACCAAGAGAATTTACTGTTGCGTACTTCCGCTTTGCTTAATTTAGCTAACGTTTTGGCTAAAAAACGTTACTGCGTCAGCTCAGAAACATTACGTTAGTTTATTGACAGAAAGAATGGTGTCATTAAAGTCAGTGGAAGTAACTGTTTATACAACCGCACCGCGCAGACAACGTTAGCTAAATAGTTTGATAAGATTTAGCCTACACTGTAAGTTCTGCTGCCAGTAGTTATGGCCAGCAGAACTGAGGAGTCCAAAGGCTGGATGTGAACTATCTTGACGAGATTGAATCTTTGTGTTTGAAGGTTTTGTTTCCTGATTTGCGGTGAGGTCACAGGTTTATCTCAAGTCTTTGAGTGCGAAGCAGCCAATCAGCGCTCAGTAGTTTTCCCATCTGTTGTAGCAAAAGTTTGGAGTGAATTTACTGTCATCTAATGACAGGCCTAAAAATAACTGACATTTTGCATGTTCAGAAGTTCAGCATAGCAAGAACCATCTGAACAAAGAGCCGAGCACTGCAGTGGTTGCTGTGGTTCGTCAGATTTCAGAGAAGGCCGATGAGCAGACTGTGCTCTTTACAATAGTATATATAAAGTAACGAGCCTCCTGTCACCACAGAAAATTTCATCACATAGAGTTTATGCAACAGGTTTTGCTTTAGACATTTTTGTTTTTAAATCTCACAAAGACCAGCTGTTTTGACCCAAACGATTACTGGATTTCATTTAGTTTTCTATGACAACATTTTAATTTTTTTAAAAATGAGAGTAGCAGAAACTTTGCATAATGTTAAATAATATGACTTTGATGTAAAATATATACATTTAAATTAGAGTCATGAAGTAAAAGCCAAATGTTGTGAGCAGATCATCTGAATCCCTATGCAGTAACCCTGCGTCTCCAACACTCATCGTACCTGTCAGTGATTTATTATCACTGTATATATTCACAAATTCACACACAATCTACCTCATGCTGTTCATACTGTACATGCTGTCATGTCCTCCAACCTCATGTACATAAAACTTACATATTAACCAACATATACAGTACCAATCAAAAGTTTGGACTTAACTTCTCGTTCAATGATTTTTCTTTATTTCTGTTACTTTCTACATCATAGATTAACACTGAGGACATCCAAACTGTGCTGCAGAGGAGAAGTTCATTACAGTTACCGGCTTCAGAAACCAACAATTAACAGCAGCTCAGATTAGAGCCCACATAAATGCTTCACGGAGTTCAAGCAGCAGACACATCTCAACATCAACTGTTCAGAGGAGACTCCTGTTCGAGGCTCGAATTACTGCAAAGAAACCATGACTGAGGGAGACCACCAAGAAGAAGAAGAAGAGAACTGCTTGGACCAACAAACACAAGGAATAGATATCAGACTGTTAATTATTAGAATATGACTTTAGTCTGATGAGTCAAATCTGAGATTTTTGTTCAGACCGCCGTGTCTTCATCAGACACAGAAAAGGTGAATGGATGGTATCTGCATGTGTGGCATGTGTGGGGGATGTGTGATGATGCTTTGCTGTGGACGCTGTTGATGATTTATTCAAAAATCAAGGCACAGAAACACACAAAGGCACAGTCCTTGCTGCAGCGGTCCAGGGTTTGATTCCCACTTGTGGCCCTTTTCTGCATGCCACCCCCCCCTCTCCCTCCCTCCTTTGCTGTCACTATCAAATAAAGCTCAAAAAAGCTCAAAAATATCTTTTAAAAAAGATGTTTTAGGATGAATATCTGGCAGATAAACGTGATTTCTGATTGTAAATTTCCTTCAGTCTAAACAAGCTGCAGAATACATGTGGATGAAGTCATATCCCAACACTACTGGTAGAGGGCAGCATTCAGTTAGGAACTGTGAGTGCAGCAGTCATTGTATCGGTGATTTCCTAAGTAACACTTAACAATCAGGGTACGAATCATATTCTTATGTAATGCTTAACTGGAGCATGATTCATGATGATTTATTGCATTCATTAATGCAGGATGTATCACAAATTCCTGCCGCCAACCACAGACAAATGATCAAGTCATCATGATTTTATGTGATCAGTTCCACTTCATAAATAGTGTTAATTCACGGTTACTGTACTTCATACATGAACTGACTAACAGTTACATTAAAGTTTATTTCAGATCTTCATGTACAGTATTTGCTCAGCCTGTGTGGAAGCAGAACAGTACCTGTTCTCATAGAAATATGAAGCCTTGTTTTGAGTCAAACTGGTCTTCAGAAGCAAACATTTACGTGATGAACTTACATAATCATCGAGTCATGCATTAGTTAAGCATTACGCAAGTGTATGTTTCTACCCTTACTGTAAAGCGCTTCCACTTCTCCTTTATCTCTTGCAAACTTTGTTTTTCTTTAGTCAGTAAGTTGACACAGCCAACTACCATCAACCAAAGTTTAGACTCAGCACTGCTGAACTCAGCTACTTATGAATGTCTACTTTTTTCGATTTGCTGTTAAATAATTGAACAACCTTTTCTGACTTGACTCACATCATATAGTTTTCCATGCCTGCTCTTCAAAATGTATTATCACATGGCTGTGGCTAATGAGGTACTGAAATAGAGAACTGTCACCACCTTTTGGGGGATGTGTTTATAAATTGTAATACATTTTACAAGGAATAACCATATATTCAGGTCTTTCATTGGGTACTGCTGTCATTGTACCCGGACTTCTTTTTGAAAATGTTTTACATCTTCATACTGATGCAATGTTCCATCATACTAGCAGTCTGATGGTGAAAAGTTCACATCGTGCTGGCATCCCCCATGCAGAAGTGGGTTGTAAGGGGTTAACTATTGACAAAATTGTTTGCATTAGACAGTTAAGCAAGACACCAAAGCGCCACCAACCCCAGGGTTCCTGTTCTTTAAAGACAGACCTCTGATGTCCTGTTAGACGTGTTGCAGTAGAGGTCATTTACACTGCAGATTTTAGTGTCAGACAGATTTTTAGTCCCTATTATGGGTAAAGCTCCAAAAACACTGGATCCTACATTTCCCATAATACAACTAACAGCATCTTAAACCCTCCCTGCCCGGTAACCCCACATCTTCCAACTCCATGCCCCCAGTTTGTAATGTATTCTTTCTATTATACATTGCTATCATATATTCATAGACTCAAAGCTGAAGCTGAGATAACCATGATAGATGACAGATGAAGTGTTTCATAAGCATTACTCTCTGTGACGAGTAATCTGACCTTTCTGTGTAGAATACGTCAACTTTATATTATTTTGCGCTGACACCTAAGTAAATGTTCTTCCTACAGAGTTCAGTGCTGTTTTTTTTAATTATTATTTCTGTGTGTTTCCAATAGACATTAACAAAACAACATAACAAGTTTTCAGTTTCTTATTTTAATATCAATAAAAATCCAACATGTGTATTCAGTCTTTTGGGAATGCATAACACACTTTTTTTAGAATATTTACATAGATATTCACAACAAGTAGACTGTATCAAACTACTACCCTGGAGAGTATACATCTTAAACAATCAAGTAATAAAATACATAAACGATAACAAACAATACTCAGAGAATATAAAACTATTGTAAATATATATATAAAAAAAATTAATTTATACTTTATATTTAAAATTGCATTTTAAAATTGGCTTGAATACAGTATCCTAAATGTGCAATTTATTTCCAAACACCACTGCATTGAAGTGTTTTATTTTAATACAAGTACAACTCCATATTTTGATTGTTCTGCTCATCCCATTGGCTAGTTAAGCTTGAACAAAGTTGAATATGAAAAGAATGAAAAAGAAAACCGATAAATGACTGAAGAATAAGCCAATGTCTTTTGCTGTACAAACAGATCAAAATGCACAATATTTGTGCTCTCAGAGGTCAAGCGATATCCGAAAGTGCTGTGCTCTTTGGGCCAGTTCTTTTGCAAACTCTTGAGCCTCATGCAGAGCTTGTCTGTCCGGGAAGTGCAGTGCCGCCTTCTTGGTGGCCACAGCCAGCTGCTTCAGGAGAGCACACAAGTGGTTGCTCTTACACAGAAGGCTCTGGCTGGACCCTCCACGTTGGGCCTCCCTGCACAGGGTATCCACCAGTCTCTGGCCCACCATGATCACCAGCTTACTTTGTGAGATGAATTTTTCTGGTGGCTGGCCGTCTTGAAGACTGCCCACAAATCCCCCGATGGCCTTCTGGAGAGCACCAAAGTAGAGCTTGCAATGCTCTGACAGTGAGGATGATGAAGATTCTGTGCCACTGCCGGACCCAGAGGAGTGGCGCTTGGTATCAGCCTGTGTAGTGGAGAAATGGAACAGAGAAGGTGAAGCTAGTCACTTATGATGTCTTCTGGATTACAGTATTTCCTGTCTTTTTTGACTAAAAGGAAAGAAATCCTGGATAGCTACATTATAGAAGGATATATAAAGCACTAATTTCAGAGACAAAGGTGTTTTTTGTTTTTGTCATGCTCTGTATACAGTGTAGGAACAAATCCTTTGTGTTAAAAGGAGATACTTACCGGTACCTTGTTAGAGACTGGTGTGACTTTTTCTTTTGGTTCTTTCTGCACTTCCTTCTGCTGCTTTTCAAAGTCATTCTTAGTCTGAAGAAAGGTCAATGTCAAAAATATTACATTAGTAAGTATGCTTAGGTTAAACAGCTTATCATTCAGTTACCATAGTAATGTATATTATTTATGATAGAAGCTTTCACCTGTAGCTCTACATAGTCGTTGTCATCCTCCACTAAGTCCTCCCCTAGTTCACTTCCATCAGGACTTTTCTTTGTCTCTGGCTGACCTATGGTGTTGAGAGGCTCTGCATCTTTCTGAGGGGGCTTGAACAGAAGCTTTCCATTAGCATTAATGATAGACACCAGCCGCTTTACGTCCTCTGGAACAGTGCGTGCCACCATAACAAAGCGCTCCAGTTGGTCAGGTGTTTGGACCTGACCTGGGTCCTGACACAGTGTGTTGAGGGGCCAGCCAGCCATGCTCAGAGCACTTATTGTTTGTTGTAGGATCACGCCCGAGTCTTCTACAATAGACAGCTGTTTATAGAGCCTTGTCTGAAGGTTGGCATCTGTCAAACGGCGAGCATTACCTTTAACATCGAGGGCAAAGTTCAGGAAGGACGTCAGAGAACAGGCAATGCCCTCTGCTGCTTCTTTGATCTCCTTTAGGTGTTTCTCCAGATGTTCTTTGCTCCTCCAGTGACTGCTGACAAATTCCATGAGACGGGGCACAGCCCTGCAAATGGACTCCTGCAGGTCCAGAAGTTTGCGGCAGACCTCGTCCTGGCTGAGTGTTACTTCTCGCAGAGGCTCAGGAGAGGAGGAGCTCAGAGCCAGAGAGTCACAGGAGCTGGTGGAGGAGCTGGAGGCTGTGCTGATTCTTTGACTGTCTGCTGCAGAGAGGCATAAGGCTCTACCTCGCTCGTCATCCTCCTGCACCAGTGACTCTTCACTTACTGGAAGGTCACGGAAAGATGTACAGGCCAGGAAGTTCCTCATTCGCTGAAGACGCACCCTTGTGAATTCTTGAGAATTCTTTGGGTCGCCCCTGCACTCTAGGGGTATATGGTCACTGGGGGGATCACTGAGAACTCGGGGGAGGGTTTCCTCCTGGGGTGGAACCGCATAAACTAACTCCTCTGTGAGCCTCTGAGTTGGGGGCTTGTCATAAATAGGGGCCCTTGGCAGCACTTTTGGTGGACTGGGTTTTGGTATATCATAAAGCGAGGGAGTTGGACTGCTTCTTTGAATGGGCCAAGCATGTGCTGGAAGAGTGTCATAGAGTTGCCTGCAAATGGCTTTGGAGGGCATGGTACCATAGGAGCCTTGGGTTGGACTTTGTTTCTCTGGACCCACTGGTACATCATAAATCCACTCAGGCTTGTGGAGGTTGGGAAGGGTGCTGTATCCACCAGTCATTTTCTGTTGGGCTTCTGTGGCTGAGGGAACAGGGATATCATAGTTTGGGTCCTGAGGCAAAGGTGGTGGAACAGCATACACCTGTGCACCAGAAAAAAAGTTGTCAATATCACAGTTATGCAGAAAGAAAATGTCTTTAGGAATGAAGTAGATATTTGAGTGGAAAACAAGTGTCTCACTATGTACTTGTAAGATTGTCTACGAGCATCTGAAACCCCTGCCCCACACCTTCCTAAAGTCAAAACTGGGGGACCTGTCATAGTTTGAAGATTACAAGCGCTCTTTCTTGATTGTTCACACAACTACTTTTCAACACTGTGAATGCCGTAGAGGAGAGACTGTCCAATAGTGTCCACTTCATTTGTTTGATTCTATGCATCAAGACTACAAAGCAAAGATAGCAAGTTCTAGGAGAGAGCTCATCTGGGAGGCAGTGTGATGTAGCCAGGAAGAGGTTATGGAGGCTTTTCACTGCACCTTCGAGTGTGGCTATTTGGAACAGGTGTAAATGCTGTTGCCTTTAAACATAGTCAAACAACATATTGCATGAACTAGTTCATTTCAAGGACACTGAAGCTGAGGTGAAAAATATGTAATAAATGTGAAATAAACAAAGCATTTTAAAGTGAGTACATCATAGCTTCCTTGCTTTATTAAACCCTCCAAAATGTCTGAAACTTACGTAAGAGTCTCCTGGACTGCTACACCTTACACTCTCCGGAGAGTCAAATCTTTTCTCCAGCTCAGAAATTGGAAGCAGGGAGTGTGTTCGTGGCATATGTCTTGGAGTTGTTGGTGTCTGCAAATAGAACATCACAGTAAAAGTAAAGACATCAGACTGGTGGAATAATATCAGTATTTCTGATGCATTTTTGGGGTATATTTTCAGAGACTCACAGAGAAAAGAGAAGCTCTTCTTGCTTGGCTTGGGACATCATAAACCTCCCCTTTTGGACTGGACCCCATGCTGAAGAATGAAGGCTGCAGACAAGAAAGACAGGCTGTAATATTGGAATTGACTGGCAACACTTCACTGCTTTGATCAGAGCTGCATATACCCCAGTGACCTCTACTTCAGTGCATTTATGGGGACAGTGTTTGCTCTGAAGCCCATTGAGAACCTCATTATCTATGCACTTTGCCAATTAACGCAGCTCTATAATAGAAACCATGCTGCTCATTGAATATTAGGTGGCTACTGCAGAAGGGAACGGGACTCCCCTGGAGCAGGAGAGGAAATGGTGAACATGTGGGTATATTTCTTCCCACCTTCTACTGCACCGGCACCCGTACAGACACTTCTGTCTTTCTGGGGTCCCTGGCGGCATGGGCTGCTGTTTGCAGTTAAAAGTGTCTGAAGTCTGTGTCTGTTTGTCTTTTACAGGCCCATAAAGACCCTGGTGCTGCATGCCTGTCCCCATGGAGAGGCCCCTGGTCCCCATCTGTAAGCTCTTTTGCCAGCAGGGGTTTCACAGCGTTGCATTTCTGCAACAGTCTACCTCTCTAATCATGAGAGTGAACACTTCCCAAGGAAAAGAACCAACTTTGACCTCAGACCAATAGACAGAAAAAACCTACCTTTACCTCGGGTCCTTCTGCGTTGTGCTTAAGTGCTGATGGGACTGGACCTTTTGAAGTTGATATAGGCGTGGATGGGACTTTGTAGATCATGTCCATACGTTCATAAGCTGGGCTGCTGGAGGGTCGGGGTACACTCGGGATCTGGTATATATTTTGCACATTGTCATCAGTTTTAGCTTCAATTAATTTGTGTTTTTCTGAGACATGGCTTAAGGAGGCTGCAGTGGTTCCAGTTGGTGGTAAAAGCTGCAGTCTATTTGCCGGGGCCAGACCATGCCGTCCATAAAGAGAGCACATCCACCATCCACTGGTGCCGGCCACATTTTGATCCATCACCGTGACGATGTCCCCTTTTCTGAAGGCCAGTTCATCTGCACACTCTGCGGTGTTGTCGTACAGGGCTTTTGCAAGTTTGTTCTAAAATAAACAGCAGAGGAAATAGAAAAGATTAGAAGGTGACATATGTCTGTGGGCAGATAGTGTGGAACACATGTAAGATACAATCTCCAATCATTTTCACAAGCAACAGTTACCTGGTCACTTTTTTGTAATTTGCATAGTACAGATTCACATTTCAATGGAACTTGAATCTTGATATATAATACCAACTACTCCACAGGTCCTGAATGAAATGCATTCCTTTTTTTGTTGCTGTAGGCCTATGACAACATTTCCTCTTGCAAAATGTTGCTACACATCTGAGTTGTCATCAGATTCACAAATGAAAAATTCACACAGTCATTTAAAAATCAAAATTGACACAACTAGTTGTCACACAGTCAATATTTCCTTCACTGTTAGCATGATTGTGAAACTGCAAAACTGAGCAGTGCTCTTTTTGTTTTCAATGACATCTTTGTTTTTTTGCTCTGTATTTTCACTTCCTGTTTATGCTTCCTAAATGGATAACAAGTTTCTTCGAAGCTTCCCCTTGCAGACATGCAAGCATCTTAGCACATTTCTCTAAAAAAGCGCTGTTTTGTGCATATGAAATCTCACATATTTCAAGACTGATTTGTACTCTGCTATTGGGGAATGGTCACCACTTATTTTGCATGCATGCCCTTTTTATGTTTCCCTGAGAATCTTTTACTGTCACTGTGCAGCTCACAAGTTGATAAGATGATGTACATGACCAATCTCATCTACATGCTGTGCAATGACCACAAGCCGTGGCCAGGCTTCCTTTGCTGCATCGCTGACCTTTTTTTGTGGTACATACTGCCAGTGGGAGAAATGAAGTGTGAATAATGAAACATGCCTTTAAACCATAGTGGCTGCAGCTTGTGGTTTGACACTGTGTGACTACACAAAAAACACTCACACCTATGTCATCAATAATTCCTGTAAGAAACATACAAATATGAATAGGTATATTTAGATGATTAACACATGAGCCAAATGTGATTGTGCTGTTGGTGTGATATGATGTTAATCTGCTGTGGGTCAGACTACAAAATGGTGACTGACAGAGGCAGTCGATATGATACTCAACACACATTCCACCCTGCAGAGTATTTGTAATAAAATTGTAATTCAAACAAACCATGAATGTATTTATTTATTGTTCCTAATAATAAATGTACAAAATGTGTGTTGTCATGTACATATGTAAGCTCTTACATCTCACTGAGCTTCATTACAAACTGTGTTGCGTTGCATCATCAGTCGACATCCTGTTCTTACCTCTCCATAGGTTCTCATTAAGCATACATTTCTTACATTACTGCACAACCTGTCTAAAGTACATTCTGTTATTATTCCGTAGGCATGGCCATGTCAGTCCAACTCTTTGGTCCACACTGAAATATCTGGACATTTACAAGGTGAACTGGTACGCTGTTCTTTACATTCATTGTTCCGTGATGACAAATCTCTATGACATAATGAGTGTACAAACATCCATTTCTTCCATTAACCTTAGTAACTTTGATTATTCTCAGATTTTCAGCATGTTGTGTATGATGCAAAACTCCCAACATTCCCTTTAGCCTCATTTGGGCTGTGTGTGTAGTGACAGTTAGAAAACGTTAGTATGCTAACCACTAAACTAAGATGGTGAGCATGGAATATGTACTCAATACAACACAATACTGCATTACAAGTCCTGCAGTCAGAAAACAAAGTATTCATTTTGCTCAATGGCCTCTTGTTTTACATTATATTACTGATTATTATTTCTGGTGTATTAACATGGAAACATCATTTAATGTTGTAGCTGTACTAGAGCTAATTTTGACTACTTTATATACAGATTGATAGTTTGAATCTTATCTACATTTTATAAAATAATCCCATGTTTGTATGTAAAACCTTCACCTAAAATCAATCACCAATAATAACTATCAAATACATACATGTAGTGGAGTAAAAACTACAATATTTCACTCTTAAACATAGTGAAATACAAGTATTAAAACTTTACTTGAGCGCCTGAGTAATGGTACTTGGTAACATTCCACAGACAGATCCAAGATGTAAGACACTATAGAAGGAATGGTACGGACGGACACTCAACAAAACAAACACACCCTCACACACACCCACACACAGACACCACCCTCAGCTGATAAGCGTGTGTCGGGGGTGGCGGGTGGGGATGGGGGGGTTGCTCTCTCTCTCTCTGAGGGTGAATCCTCTGCAACAAAGAGCCCATTCACCATCGGAGCCCAACACGCTCAGCACCTGTTGGGATGCAGGCCTGTGGAGCACACTGACCGCAGCAGACTTCACACACACACACACACACACACACACACAAAGCCTCAGCAAACTCCCTGCCTAATCTTCTGGGTCATGCTACAGACATGCAAGCGAAATACGTAGGGTCAGATGACAGTCTGTGAGCGTACCACCAAGATTTATGTTCTTGTTGTACTCATCAGTGTGCACTATGCTAACATGACATTAGCCAACTCTGCTTGTGTTACACTCACACTGCATTTTGTCCATCCAGGTCATGATAAAATGAGTGGTAAACCACCATGTGACCTAAATACTAGTGAAACTTCCTTTTGACCAAACTTTGTATTCACACCACAACTTAACATGTGAAACATGTGAATACCAATTCAGGTCACTTGTCTTGAGCAGAAGCCCTCCAGCCTCGTGCTGTGTTTACTGGTGTCCCTGACTGCGTGTCCTGCGTGTTGATGGCTGAGTACAGTACCAAAGTCAGATTCAGCTGTGACTCTTTTGGATTCCTGCACACGCCTGCTTGTGCAGATCAGCCCCTCTGACAGCTGGCCTTCAGCACTTTAACTGCACAGCTGTCTCTGCCTCTCCCTCGCTTCTCCCGTCTCTCTGCTCCATCCTGTTCACAAATTAACATCGGCCTGTCAGACGCAACGCAAGAAGTGCTTCCAAAGTCCCAGATAGGAGCCAATAAGCCACATCAAGCCAAATTTAAGCTGCATTATCTCAGCTACCTTAAATGAATACATGGCCGGATGTGGAGTGGATTGTTGTTTTCATGACACACTCGGCTTTAAGTGACAATGTTATTTTTAACTACATGATGTCAAACTGTTACTCCTACACCAAACTCACAAATATATCTGGGACTGTTGATTTTCAATGTTGATTAATCTGTTGATTATTGTTTCAACCAAAAAATGACAATTCCAACTTTCCAGACGCCCAAACTGACATTTTATTTTCAATGTTACAAAGAAAACAAGCAGTAAGACTTAGCAGTATAAATGGCTTAAAGGAGGACTATGAAACGTTTGCTGAACAGCAGCCGCTGTGGCATCGAAGCCGGAACTGACTCACTGACATCCGTTACACAGTAACATTTACATAAAGATAGCTAACATTAATAACATAAACTACTGGTAATTTGTAAGAGAAAGAACATTACTACAACATTATTTCTAATTTAAACAAAAGTTACGCAGTCGAGCTTCAGACGATTGGTTAGAATCAAAATGGTTGAAGTGACTCTGAAAGGCTGTGGTGGTGATTCATCCTCATATTCAACCTGATCATTGCTGGAGTTTAATCATCACACTAATTCATCTAATTAGGGAACTATTCTGCAGTCAATGACGTGCTTTGATTGAGTATTTCTTAAATGTGGTCAAGACAAGTCCACATTTTTGAAAGAGTCACATTGTTGGGAAGTTGCAACCTTTTCCTATAAAAATGAAGAGAGCACCTGTAGACGCTTTTTATTAAATCATCATAAGAGCAGCCAGTCCCAGACAGTCACTGGAACAGGAATCATTCCAGGAAGTGGTTCCCAGTGTGGGAACGACACCCTCTTGGTTCACTCTGACCTTTTGGCCCTTGACAGCCTGGGCATGACCCCGGGGGTCAGGTCAGCACCTCATCCATTATACATTGAGACGCATGCCAGGCCCAGCACAACAGCCACGGTGGCAGTGAACAAATCTGTCACACATGACTAAAAGTTCACTAAAATTTAGAAAATGTTTGTTTTCCCAGACAGAGTGGCGGGAGTTCAGGATGAGGCAGAGTACATAGTTAAGATAATCTCTTTTCTTGAATTTGGACAGGAAGTCAGCCTGTAAATATGACATATTAGACTTTCCCACAGTAGCTTAGATACAAAGATTGGGGGCGGGGGGGTAGACGAGCAGGAGAGACAGGGACAGACAGACAAACAGAGGGAAAAACACTGACAGAGAGATTTGGTATCCCTCTAAATTATTTTCTGACATGTTGGGAATTCGTTCCTGGTCGATCAATTTTATCATCTTTAAATGATCCTCAGATGTGCTCCATGGAAAATCACCTTTGTCAAGTCTCTCTCCAAGCCAAACAAATCCAAGAGGAGGCTGTGGAGACTAATTCAGGCTCCATGGCAGTGACACTGACTCGCTTACAGCTGCCCTGGTATTTCCTGTATGGGAACTGGTGAGAACTATGTCAAAATCTCATACAAAAACACAACACAACTGATGAATACGACCTAGGGCTTTCTATCAACATTCCACATAGACAGCTAATCTTCTTCCAACAATATGAGACCAAAGAAAAAGTAAATTGACTTAATATGACTCAAAACTAAATAAATAAGACGATTAAAGATGCAACCTCCAAGATCCTTTTGTAGATGTAGGTCTGCAGATTTGCTTTACTCTGATAAGATTATGAACAGTTTGTGTTAAAATAACTCGACTGGAAGATTTTTTTTTTTTTAACATATAGCACAAAGGAGATGAGGTAAAGGACTTTTTATAGTGCAGGGATGAGTTTCCATTGAAAACTGGTACGACGAGTATTAATAAGAATCATTGTGTCTTCTACAGTAGCCCAGAATAGACAAACCCTGGCCCTAGTCAAGTCAAGGCCTTTTAAGTTTGGTGCGAGTTTTGTGGTTCTCCTGCACGCTTGGAGGGTGAGGTGAGGGGTGTTCAGTTAGATGGAATCTTCAACCTCACTGCTAGATGCCACTGAATCACTGGAGCTATTGTCATCATAAATGACATTGTGTCACTTGTCAAGTGGTTATTCTGCTACAGCTTCACTTGGTCTGGTAAAGTTAGTTAATGTTAGCAGATGACTGAATTTATGACTCTTTGCTAGAGTATTGCTACTTTTATACTATGTTTGATGGAGTTGAACATGTTTATGTTCCTGCTTAAATTTGTATAGTAGCAAGCTGATGGAAGAAAACGGTTTTTATTCATTTTACACTTCTAAGTGATACAGTACAGTTCCCACAGTTCTCTGGTAGTGGTTATTCATATGGTTTAGAGTATGCAAACACTTTCTTGGCCTACAAATAACCCAGCCAACAAATAACTTTAACATCTACATTGCAGTTTGTTGTTTTTTAGAGGTGTAGCTCTAACAGTGGTTGACAGACAGTTGGTCAATGTGAACAGCAGCAGATAACAAGCCAATTGCAGGCTCACTGCTCTGAGGCAGGAACTTATCTCACCCCTCACACTGGTTTTATTTATACTCACACTTCCTCAGTTTCATCTTCTGCCCTTTGTCACGGTGAATATATTCACATTGTTGCTTCACAGAGCCGTCACAGTTACAGTGTTTTATGAGTGTGCTGTGTGGTTGAGATTGAACCTGTTTTTATATGGTCATAAGTTTATTTCATGCATTTCTATCTATTTGAGACAAATAGGGGAAGTTTGGCATTTCCTATGAGCTATGATCCTATGAGCCCATACACTGTGTAACGTGGCCAGATTTGCAGGAAATCTGATGGATCACTTAGAGGTACCCTGTGGAATATTTTGACCACCACATGGAGCAAAGTTTTGGTAAGTGGATCCCTGCAGATCAGAGCAAAGTGTCAGCAAAGGCAGTGAAAACCAGTCATGACACATAATGACCACTCAGCACACTCTGATGAAGACCATTAAAGGAAGGCCAGGGAAAGCTAACAAGTGGACCTTGAGTTAAGGTCAAGAGTGAACTTTCACACTCAAGAAGAGGACTGCTAGCAGGCAAACATGGATGTGTTTTGTGAGGTCACAAGGATACACTGAGATGTTAACATGAATGAGTTTGTTGACAAGCATTCTCCACAGGGTATCTTTAAAATCACAAATTTAGCTGCTGAATGTTTCACTTCTCTAAGAGCTAGTTGCAAACTTTGTCTACTGTTTGGCGCTGGGCAGGTACTGAAAGCTACTGCCTGCTGTGGCTGGAAACAATGCTGATGAGAGCTGCGAGGCTGAACCAAAACATTAAAGCTGCGGCTCATAAAACCAAAAAAATTAGCTGAAGTGCTGTAAAAAAAAGGGGGAACTGCAGAGTGTGGTGATAATTCTCTGCAGGTTTTTCGAACTATAAGCACCACTTCCCATTACGCGTAGTCATTTTTACTGATTAATGTAAAAATATTGATTAGGGCAGCGTTAAAAATGCAGCCTGATAAGAGACTCTGCTCTGCTTTTTAGGTGAACCTTCAACTCAAACCAAACCGGACACCCTCACCTTCTACATGAGCATTCAGAGAAATGGTCACGCTGCAAGTCATTTCTCTGTAATACTGATTCATTCGTTCATTATCACATTACAGAGTCTCAGCTCTGACTGGATTCATTTGGTTTGTTTTGGTGAGTTTATTCAGGAGCCTATAGCCCAGTTGGCACAGGTCCTCAAAATCTTTGGCTGACAGGATGAACGATGAGGTATATTAATAATCCTCAGCGGTTAAACACATGGACAGTGGCTGGATAACATAAAGGACAGATGGTAAATTAGACCCCCACACACACAACAATTTTCATTTGGACTTCCTGAAGAGGGTGCTGCCACTTCTCCATGCCAGCCTCCTGCTGTGTGAGCCCTTATGACTGTCTACTGACTCCTGCTCTCAGATGGTAAAAACAGGCAGCAGCAGCACAGCAGCACACGAGGAATCCCAAAAATAGCTCCCTGTGAACTAAAAAAGAAGTACATTCCAGTACGAAACAACCGTATAGAACGGAAATGAGATTGCTGAAACTGATGGTTAGTCATCAACTAAAAGCGTCTGTTTTTTTTTTTTTTGAAGAAGCGATGAATAAGATGAGCTCAGGAAAATGTCAGGGTGATGCATATCCTTTCCCTCGACTCTGAGCAGCAGATAGGACCCTTGGAAGATCATGTTTTGCTATTACATCAATCATGTCGAGGCTTTTTAAACATTTTCTGCCCCCCAATTCTAAACAGTGACTGGGCTGGTAGACCCCAATCTGAGAGGAAAATTCACAGTGCCGTGCAGAGATATTCTGTACTTTGCACTTTTAATCATCAATTTGACAAAGGTGTGGAGAAACTGCAGAAGAAGAGTCAGACATTCTCTTGTTCTGCCAAGTTGAATCTTTTCTCCATCTGCTGTTGGCTTCCCTGCGGTTCCATTTAGTTACTCTGGGGGTCCTTTAACAAACACTGACTTGCAGAGACAAAATGGTGCATCCATTCATCACTTAGTTACGCTGCAAAGACATTCATAAAACTAAATTCGCTAACTCTAAGCAATCAAACTCAAAATTCAACACTGATTTTTGTTCCGAACAGACCGGCTGTGAAGTTAAAGAGGCGCTGAGCCAGACAGAGAATGAGGTGAGTATGAGAACCAAACCAGCCACAAAAGGTTCACTCAGCAGATGCCCCCAAACTCACAAAGTACACACAGAGCGCAGCAACAAATGTGAGCACGGCTTTAAAGATCAGAAATGCAGGCAGTGTGATCAGCTGTTTGAATGCTAAGAGCTGAGGATGATGCACAAGTCATTTATTCCTTTTATAAACTCATAAATGAGCAGAAAATAAAGCAAACATAGGACACACTGCTGCTCATTTCCAGAGTGCAACTTTTAAGAAATGAATCACGTGCCTGATGTGCTCATTATCTGCTCCTGAGCGGCCTGAGTTGATAATCTCACTTCTAAAGGCTTGTGTGTTAATGAGGCTCATAAAGTTTCACTCTCAGCTCTGTGTCAGGACCGGCCCTCTCAGGTTACAGCCTACAGTAGAGCAGGTCAGAGGGGCTGTGTGTGTAGAAATAGGCGGTAGCTGACACCGCAAGTTAAAGTGAAATCCAAGCAGGTGGTCTACAGGGACATTCCTCTGGATGAGCCGCAGTACACAGCAGAGCAGATAGAGAACACATCACAGCCTGAGCTCGAGGCTGAGACTACAAATCATTGTGAATAAAAAGTTATGCAGTTCAGTAAAAAGTTATTTCAAGTTTGTCATGTTATAGTCAGAGGCAGTGGAGCAGCACCAGTACTCACCATGTTTGTTCAGCAGTCGTGTTCGGTGTCCACACAGAGAAATAAGTCCGTCTACAGCGGGTCACTTTTCAGTGAACCATCTCAACCATGAGTGTGTGTGAAAGATCTTGGGGGATTTACTCCTCCTGTGTGTCTCACAAGCATATTGTCTGAGCTGTCACTGAGAGCCAGACTGCTTTACACCCGGGGCGGGGAGTTCTATGTCACTGACAGAGCTGCTTTCCTGCAGCCCCATTGGCCAGAGAGACACCCCCCCCCGCAACAGCTTTGCCCCACCCTACCACTGATTTTTTTTCTTCTCTCTGCTTCATGCCCGCCTGCACTCTTTCCCTTCCATCTTTCTAGTAAAGCAGAAGTACGTCGCTTGTCACTATTTTACTTTTCCAACTAACTGAGGGAATTTTTTGTTGTCTCGTTTCATGTTGCTTCCTCTTTTCTTATAAATTTAACATTCCCCCATTCATGACAGATTTATGAGACAGGTTTGGGTTGGGGGTTGGGGGTTGTTTGAAGCAGAAATTCGTGCAGCTCTGCTCGTTGTTGTCTGGACAACAGAGACAGCAGCGTCTGGGAGAGCTGGGTTGGGGGGGTTGGGGAATGCAGTGGAGTGATGGGGCTCAGTGACCTTCCAGTCTGAGGGCGCAGGCCGGAGCAGAGATAAAAATCAGGAGCATTGATACTTTTTCTGTTCTTTCTTTATGAGGATGTCACAACTAACAACTAAAATGAACCCATTTCAAGTTCTTTAACTGGTTTATGAATTTTGTTACAGACAGAAACAAACAGTGAATTCATACATGGCAGTATGGCTCTGTGTGTGTTTGTTGTGGGGTATTAGAGCTCCATGCAGGTTGGACACTTTTTGCAACAGATGGTCTTAAAATATCGACAGGATATTACTATATCTGTGGTTTTGTGCTCTGAAGGGGATTTTTCACTGTCAAACTCACAGAAGAAGCTCGTTCCTATTAAATGTTTAATAAAAATCTGAATTACAACAACAAAATATAAAAATGGTCACTTAACACAGACAAACTGAGAAATGTGAGGAGTTACAACTGAAGTAGAAGCACTGTTTTAAAGATCAGAATTTCATTTCAATGAAACAAAGATCAGTTGACAAAGTGTGAAGACATCCAGAGAAGCAGTCACCTCCCTCTTTACTCTGAAGAAGGTGGAATTCGTGGGACAGTCCTTACTACAGCGGAACTACTCCCACAAGTTCCACTGCAGTTTCTGATGAAGTAAAAACAAAAGACACCACAGAGTCCAGCACCCTGTTTGGTTCTCCTCGGTGAGAGGAGATGAGGTGGTGAGGGAGAGGAAGGCAGAGTAGGAACGTCGGGGCTCGATGCTGGGGGCAAGGGGTCTCAGTCTGTGGTGGTGCGGCGGTACCAGAAGCGGGCCCTGAAGTCGTCGCTGCAGGTCATGAAGCCGGGGTTGGTGGGCGAGTGGACGATGCAGCGGACGATGTTGTTGTGTCCCAGAGACAGCAGGTTCTTCCTCTCGGCTGTGCGCGAGTCCCAGCAGCACAGGCTGATGGTGCGCTCGTCTGGCAGCAGCACGTAGTCCTCCGTGTGGTTGAACACGCCCTGTGTGCGATGCATCTGACGGCCGCTCAGCCCCGCACCTGCAACGCACAAGAACAGCATGTCACGGGGGGGATCACTGCACCAACAACACCACACAGTTCACATCAGACCTGAACACCAGAAGCTTCATTTATGATTAACTGACCGCCTGTCGAGCTTTCCTGTCTCACTGGTTTGTCATTTATCACCGAAATTCTAAAGATAAAAACACACTCATTTCTCGCGGACAACCATCGGTTCTGTCGGTAGAATAACAGCGGTTACCGTTTTGATCAACTGTAGCTAGCTGGCTAATTAACCTCTTCCAGGCTGACGGCACGTTGACGTCCTCAGCAGACATTCCTGCTGCAGTGGGCTCAGTTTTAAAGCAAGTCTGAAGATAGTGGTATCACTGGATACTGGAAAGTAGAGACCTAATGCATCTGTTGGTGCCGGAGAGGGGGGCAAAATAACGCTCCAGTTAGGCCAAAGACTGGCATGGCCATTTTCAAAGAGCTCCCTTCACCTCTCACCTCAAGATAAATGAATGTAAACGGGTTCTGAGGGTCTCCACGAGTCTCCCCTTTACAGACATGCCTGCTTTGGCCAAACACCATGCAGTTGAAATGCATTCAATTCGACTAGTGTATGTGAAAATGTTTGACAACTGGGGTCCCTAAATAAGATTGGAATTATATATTTATAAAGATTAATATTAAAGAGGGGTGTAGTGGAATACATTAAGCAAATGTTAGCCTGGAGCTTCATGTCCCACACAGAAAGTCAGCATCCTCAGCGGGTTGGTGGTCCATGTAGAAGACATGGAAATGAAGACAGTCTTACAGTGGAGCACTGTAAGCATAACCAGACTGTTTACTTTAACATAACTCCGCCTGGCTGTTTATCTTACATACTTTAGATTACATACATAGATTTATGCTCCGTTGGTCACATTTTTTTAAATAGTATGTTTCAGTTTAACATTAAAGAGAAGAGGACAAACTGATGTGTTGGTTGAATCTAAAAGGTGTCTCTGTTCCTGCTCTGTTCTAATGTATGAGAGCAGAGCAGGACGGAGCTGCTGATGTTAGCTTAGAGCTAAACTGGACTTACTCTTAATCAGAACCTGCAACCACTGAGTAGTAATGAATTGCCCGTAACCTTTAAAGTCACTTTCAGAGTACTGTGGGTACCCACCAGTTAGGCTGGCAGCCGCCTCACATCAGAGCAGGTGAAGACCTTATTTAGTCTGTGCCCTACACTTCTGCTCTCACACTTTCTGTTCTAAAGAGCTGAAAAAACAGAAACCACCATCCAAATTCACTTGAGGAGAAATCCAAAGCTACAGCTGCAAAGCTGTTATTGGACAATTGCTATTGAGAGTTTAGTGAAGTCAGTCATCTTTAAGTATATACAGGCAAAGTCAACATTATGAATCTCTAAACAACAGAAGCCTGACTGACTTATGTTTTACAAAAGTATGTAACAGAAATTATGTAATGAACAGGAGCGTGTTCAGTGGAATGTGTTACAGAGTGTCAGTGGGCAAACTGTGTTGCGTAGTCACATCATGTAATGGCTGAAGAAACTGGCGGCACGAGCAGAGATGAGGAAGTGCTCATAGAGAAACAAGATGTTGTGTCTGTCGTCTGGACTCACCGTGGCTTCAGTAAATAAACACTGAATGAAATGAAAGTAAAGAAGTTAATACCGTCAGAGAATAGAGGAAACATGAGCGTTTTGTTTCATCACTGAAAATATTACAGTTACACAACATGACGAGGACGTGACCAAGAAAACAGGACTGACAGAAAACACCTGCACCATTCAGACACGGCGCTCTGGTACACATCAGATGAATCGTGACCTTCCAGGCTGTGATCTGCTCAGTGTTGAAGCTGTCTGCTGTAGCTGTGATACGAGCTCAACACCTCAGCCAACACCTGATTATAGTTGCTGACTGCAGTGACAAGCAGAGAGACTGCACGACATGTGGGTGGTTATGGTTAAACAATATGTCTTTAATTGTTTCGTCGCTCTTTACTTCAGCACAATGAACTGCATGAAACAGTTTGAATGAGATGAAGTGCTGCTTCCACTGTTGTGTACGGTGTACAGTGAAGGATTATATCCAAACCTCACAGTACTCCTAAATATACTGCCAAAGTACCAAGGTGCTTAAAGTCAGTCACTTGACTCTGTCAAGCTGATTATGTGTTACGTTTACTGAAGAGAAATGGCAGTACAAAAAGTACAAGAAGGAAGCTGACAGCATCACAACCACACAGGACCATCAGCCCCCAGACTCACACCCTTAGTTAACTCTTTGGCTGCGGGGCCTGATCGCCTGGGCCAAGAAAAATACCATGTTGGTCTATTAAATCTACAAACTCACTCGCCTGATCAGGTAACCAGTTGAAAAAAGAAGTAAACATAATTTTTCCAGAGCTGATGATGGACGAAGCTACAGAACGAGCCTTGTTACTTCCTTCTCATTTCTGCTGAGTTGTCCACGTGCAGCGCCGATCTGACACAAAGACAAAGTTTATCCTGCAAACAGAAGTTTAGTTGGGTGGCACTGGAGGACATGGATGAAACTCCAACTACATATTAGAGCATGTCGCTTGCCCGGAGGTTTTGTTGTTTTTTGATAACTAATAAATGAACTTGTCGTGTCACCTTAAACTCGTGTCAGAGGTATTAAAAGGTCTCCAATGATACACGGCTCAGCTGATGTGGATGTACACACCCTAAAATCAAAGCTGAGAGTCAGCTCATTAACCCCAGAGTTTAATTACAAACCCAACATGCTGAGCCAACACGACAAAATGTCACTAACCTAATACATTTCTACCCATTGTCAAGTTCAACCATTGCTGCGCTGATGCTAAATATGCATCTCTGATCTACAAAGTGTCTAATTTGCATGAACATCAGAGGTTCAGAGTTTCCACAGCGAGGAACCGAAAGCTCTACACAGTTCTAAAAGTTCCCACATTACCACTGCATGAAAAGCGTTGTGAGAATTATTATTATTTTTCAGTCACTGCTGAGCCTTCGTACATGGGGCGGATGCTCTACGAACTGAGCTAATTGACACCCCGCGTTCTGAGAATTATTACTGTAAGCTGACACACGCACACGCACGCACACAACAACGCATCTGTCTGCTTCTTTTCTAAACACCAAACAAAGAGGAAATATCCTGACACGTAGAAACAAATGCAGACACTGAGGATCATTCATCAGTCATCATTCACTGGACTCCGCAGCTTTTTCACAAAAGTTGAGAGGAACGATGGTGGATGCTGCAACAGCACGTCTGTTCCTGACAATGTGGTCAGCGTGATGAAAAATCTGTACTGTGTGACATCACAGCACTGCAGTCATCGTACGTCAGCGCTGACACGTTCTACCGATCCTTGTGCTCATTTTAAAATGTCGACACTACTTCCTGCTCTGTGAGTGTCAGACCTGCTCACAGTGATGTTAACACAGCGTGTGTTTACAGTGACGGTTGACATTCAAGTGTTACTCAAAACAAATGTATGTGATGAGACGATGAACTAACTATTGCACTGGATAATAGTAGTTCAAATAAAAGCACCCCTTCACTGTTTGTTGAGGGGACACTGTCTGTCTGATGTGCTTCCTCATAACATCACAGACCAACCTTCAAATGCCTGCCAAGTATAGAGACATTCCTGATCACCAGGCTTCGCTCGTTAGTTTAACTTTGATACCTCAGTACATCCTGTTCCTCGTGTTTGACGTGGGGACAGTTTGCATGCTGTATTATCAACATTCTAATATCAGTAAACATGTTGACATACAACAGAAAAGGGAAACATACTGACAATATCTTCCTGTCAGACAATGCTGTGAATGATGAAAAAAATGAAGCTTGTAGCTGCACGCAGCCCGACAAACAACTGATGAACACACTCTATGTTTCTGTGCAATAATCCATAACTCATCTGATTCTATACACTCCAGCACATTTGTTATTTTATTTCATTTCAACTTTTCGGTTCATTTTTGTGTCAACACAATTTGTAGTTACATTTATGTCTGTCATATATAGAACGTATTCAGTTTTTCCTGCTTCATATTGTATATAGTTGATAGTCATGATGTGTATGGTGTTAAGATGACTGATCTGTATCATTCACCTGCTTATTTACTTCCTTTTTCCATGCTCAGGTCTGTTCTCGTTTGTTCATCTTAAAGGATCAGTGTGAAAGATTTGGTGGCATCTAGTGGTGTACGTTCTGCATTGCATCCCACCAGCTTCTCCTTCTCCTTCCAAGTGTGAAGCTAACACACAGCAACTCCTCCCAGTTACACTTTTTGTAACATCGATGAACCTTCAGTGGTTTGATTTCACCGCTCACAATCTCTAGCACAGTACTGATTCATTGCATGTCACAGTGTGCACCTCAAATGTTTAATGATATCTCTTCTATTTTATTTGAACATACTATGT
The DNA here is from genome assembly GCA_033000465.1 of Sciaenops ocellatus. Classification (NCBI taxonomy): domain Eukaryota; kingdom Metazoa; phylum Chordata; class Actinopteri; family Sciaenidae; genus Sciaenops; species Sciaenops ocellatus. Next base: position 3,885,815 of record CP136884.1, on the reverse strand, counting down.
ACTGCTCTGTCTTATGTGAAGCTGTAAACCATTTTTGGGCCGATCTATCAGTGCTGAAAACATGAAAACATGCCATCATAGATGGATGATACTGACCCTGGAACTGAGGTCATTAATGCCCAAACTGCACGTTAGTGATCATTTACTCTGAGTATCTTCCCATTTATTGATGTTGGTGTAGTAAAAAGCGAGAAGTAAAACTCGTTTTAACTGATAACATGATAATGATGATAACATGAACTAAGCCAAATTGAATTATTTAAAACATAAATATAAAATATCTGTTTTTTGCATTGGATAATGAACTGTTCTAAATGCTCTAAGTACAGCTTCCGCTGACTATTATTTTAATTTTTTCCATTAATCAATGAGCTACTTCATCCATAAAATGAAAGTGAATGAATCAAAATGAATACAAGTAGAAAATATTCACATTTACGAAGCTGAAATCAGAGAATTAACTGAAAAGGCTCAAACCAATGAATCCATTATGACTAATTTGATAGTTCTAACTAATTACTTAGTTGTAGAGTCAGATGGAAGGGACAGGTCACACGCTGTGAGGTCTGTCTTAAATATAAATCAGTTCTAACATAAGACACTTGTCTTCAACCTGGCCGTTTGAACCTGAGCTCTGCGTCTTACCTGTGTACTTGACCAGCGTCCGGCCTGTAGAGATCTCCCACAGCTTGACCACAGAGTCTTTACCACTGGACAGGATGTACTTGGAGTTCTTGGAGAAGATGGCGGAGCAGACCTCAGCTCCGTCATGGGCCTTCTCGAAGGTGGTCACGCAGCGGTTGGAGACGCCGTCCCACAGCTTGATGCTGCCGTCCTTGCTGCAGCTGACGTAGCTGTTGGCGGTGGGGTTGTAGCTGACGCCGCTGATGGTGTCCGTGTGCTGGTCCAGCGGGTTGCAGGACACGAAGCACTGGAAGGTGTTGACGTCATACAGGCGGAGGGTGGGGTGCTGCGTTCCCACCAGGAGGAAGTCACCTGAAGGGTGGAAGGAGATTGAACGCAGCATTTCTGCTTCCTGTAGGCAGATAGATGAAGAGAAGATCGATTACAACTTAGTGATGGCAGTCTGAGCCTCATTTTGGCTTTATACCAAACCTACCTGTATATACTTAAAAGCTCTTTTTGCAGAGGGCTTTGAGTAGTCAAAGAGCTTTAGGGTGTAATCTCTAGAGCCAGAAGCTAGAATCTGTTCAGTGGGATGGAAGGCGAGGCAGGTGACTTCGTCTACGTGGTCGTACAGTGTTCGAATAACAGGGTGATTCTCCATGTTTTGCTGTGCCGTCTCATTCATCATCACCTGACATAAACAAACACAAAAACAACAGTAAGCCTACTGGATAAGAAAAACAAACAGATAATACACTCTGGTCTTACTCTGCCTCACCTCTATAGGCATGGCACTCTTGGCCAGCATGCGTTCAGTATCCAGGATCTTGATGGAAGCGTCAGCAGAGCCGGTGGCAATCAGCTGACCGTCGCGACTGTACGAAGCGACGCGGCACGGACCCTTATGGGACGTCACGTAGCAGGTCTCATACTCTGAAGCCTCCGGAGACATCGTCTGGACGTCGGCATCAAACTCCAGATCGATACCCACGCCGGGTGCCACCGTGTCCGAGCGCCCGATGGCATACTGAACGGCGCTGTCGTCATTCTCCATCCCTGAAACAGGTTGTAGCACAGTTACGCCCCTGTTGAAGCCTCACACACACAGCTCAAACAGAGAGAACAGCTCTTACCTATCTTTGCCAGCTGCATGAGCTGCTCAGAGGGAGACACCACATTCTGAGGTTTGACCTCATTGATGAGACTGTTGGCGATGGTGGTGTAGCCGTCATACAGCAGCTGGCTTATGATGAGCTTGTACAGGTGCTGTCTGTCCTTCAGAGTCGGTTTAGGACGATACATGATGGGTCAAGGCTGACCACGAACCGGCCGTCAATGGTGACAACTTAGCTGGCTGTAACAGAAGACAGCAGTCAATAATTCATCTCATAACTGCTGCTTATAGCTGCTGTTAACTTACAGCCGTCTGGCATAACAACAGCTGTGTCTAACGCAGCTCGTTACTGTGTTTAACACACACACACACACACACACACACACACACACACACACACACACACACACACACCGTTAGCTGGAACTAACAGCTACAACCATTGAATGGGACTTGTGCCTAGCAGTGATGCTAACAACGTTAGCTTCGTCGCTACAGTTAACACGCAGCTAAAAACAACAATAGGTTAAGCGCGGGAAGGACCGCGAACATGCTAGACGTGTGTACTGTGCAACACCTTCGTGTACCGCTCAAGAACACCAGCTGGACATTATTGTTGCTTATTAAAATTTGAAATGTAAAAATACATAACCTACTTCAAACTTCCAATGGCGCTCCTGGACCCAAACGTGCGTTATTATTACGCTGTACGTATTTGCGTCATACGTCTTCTTCTTCTTCTTTTGATTTTGATTGGCGGCTGGCATCCAACTTATCGGTGCATTGCCGCCACCTACCGGACTGGAGTGTGGAACAATTAGCAGGAAACAAAACAAAAACAAAAACAAAACAAAAACAAACAAACAAACAAAAAAAACTAAATCCTCTCCATTAACCCTGTTTCCATCAAGTATTTCCTTACATGTTTACTAATATTTTCTGACCTTTGCAACAGGTTTCCTAATGTAAAACCAATTTTCTCCCTTTGCATGCCTGCTTTTAACTCTCTCCTCTCCCTCTCATACTCCTTGCACTCCATCAGAACATGCTGTACTGTCTCATGTTGGTTGCAGCTTCCACAATTACCTGTGGGATGTTTCCCAATTATACGTAATGTGTTATTAAGTCCCGTGTGCCCCAGCCTAAGACGGGTGATGACCACCTCCTCCTTCCTGCTCCTGCTCAGCACCCGTCCTCCCCCCACTTGCTTCTGTACGTTATAAAAATGCCTTCCTGTCTCGTTTATGTCCCAATACTCTTGCCATACCTTTTGCATTTGTATTTTTATGATTGATTTTCCTTCAGCTCTGCCTAACGGGATGTTGTTTATTGTTTGTAATCTGACTGCCTGTTTCGCAAGTATGTCCACCTCCTCGTTGCGCCCAACCCCTGCATGAGCTGGGACCCAGACAAAGCAGACTGCCCCCCCCCCCCCCTCCTGCTATGGAGTTCATGCAACAGCTGATGAATCTCCATAATTAGGTCCTGTCTACATGACTTCATTGTTTTAATACTTTTTAAAGCTGCACAACTATCTGATGCTATTAGTGCAAATACATTACTGCCTCCCTTTAACCACCTTAGAGCAAGTGTAATGGCCAAGAGCTCAACCGCATAAACTGAGCCATGGTCTGTAGCTCTCTCCTTAATTGCCAGTCTACGCTCTGGAATGTAAACAGCTGCCCCTGTACGCCCAGTTTCTGGATCTTTTGACCCATCTGTAAATATCAATAGCCTGTCTACATAGTTCTGTTCAATATATCTTTGCACAATTACACCTGTACCACTTTGTCCTGGTTTCTTCTTGAGTTTGCTCTGAATACCAAAATCCACCAACGGCTCCTGGAATACCCAAGGAGGTATTTCTGGTAAAGGAACACCCGATATGTATTGCACATTACATAAACCAATGCTTTCAGCTTTTACATTACCAACCCAGCCTAGGCTCCTGCGTCATACGTCACAGAACTTCTTCTTCTTTGTGTTAGGAAGAGTAGGCGCTACAATGGCGAATTGCTGCCCTCTGCTGTTTGTTTGCCTCACAGTTATTTATGTCCAGTGCTGTGCAGTGTAGTGGTGGGAAGTTCGGTTCTGTTTAGGGAGTCAGATCATTTGACTCAGCTCACCAAGAAGAGCCGGCTCTTTCGGCTCCCAAACAGCTCTTAATTTTACCACTTATACCTTTTATAATTTAGCTAAATTTAGCACTATTTTGACTTATGATTTGTATGTGTGCGCATATATCATTTAAACTATTCAATACATCCTTTGTACTGAAGTAATAATAAATTGCTGTAGCCAATTGTTCTCATTGCGTTTACAGACCATTGTAACTCTCTGAAACCAACCAGTGAATGCACTAACTTAATTGTAGAACTGCTCTGCTACACAAAGCAGACAGAAACACCTATAAAAACTATAAAAAGCATAGAAATTTTTAAGGAAATTTTTAAAGAAATTTTTAGGACAGCTATTGACTGTTGGATGCACAGTTCTCATGTGTCTGTGAAGGTTGTTTGTGGACCTTGCTCAATATGACAGCTTGGCATTGCAAAATTCTGCATTCTGCCTTTGTGTTTTCAGTTTTTTTTTTAATGCGTCCAAATGCTGCTTCTTTTTTTACTATCACTCAAGCGCTCACGTACCGGAGCAGGCTCCCACCGTTCACTTAAAAGAGCTGGCTCTTTGAACTGGCTTGTTCATGACCGACACATCACTAGTGCAGACACTCCATCAGTTTCTTCTTTAGTTTCTTCTTTTAGTCCAGTTATCAGGCTGAGTAAAGTTTCTCCAGCTGCTCCAGCTCTCTGAACAGCTTCCTCCTTAGTAGTGAGTAATTGTCTTCGTCTGTCTCTGAGCCTACTCACATTTTCCGTCTGGGTGTTTCCAAACCCCGCAATGCCCAACCCTCAACCTGATTATGACAAATGAATTTTTCCTCTTGCAGGGAAAATTTGCCTTTTGTTTTGACTGACGTGTTTATGATTGAAGTATTGTAGGGTCATTTCTATTTTATCCTCATGAGCAGCATTCTTTGCCAAGTGATGTGCATCCTCATTTCCCTCTGCAGCTGTGTGTGCGAACCCACTTCACACCCTGCTTTGTTAATCTGTGTAATGTTTGATATCTCCAATAGATCCAATCTGATCTCCCTTATTGTAGTTAAGGTGATTATACACTAATGATTATGATGGTGATTATGCTGCTGCTCAATCACTGAGTTGTCTCGTGTATTGTCCTCTACCCACCAAAGCTCCAAAATATTTCCAGTATTTTGTATGTGAATACCGACATCTGAAACTCATGTCCCTTTTGAATTCTTTAATTCACAAATAGATGCTCCAAATGCCCCTTACCTACTCTCTCTCTCTCTCCCTCTCTCTCCTTTAGAGCACAGATTATTAATACCAGTTTCCTCCAGTTTAGATGTTTTGATCTTTCCTGCCCTTTCCAGGATGTCCGAAGTTTATATTGTTTAATTCTCTGTGACATCTATTCCAGATCTCTAAACAGAGCACATCACAGCATGATGCTGAAAGCATGACTGACTGTCCGTACAGAGAGAAAGAATTTTCATATTTAAAGTTAATAATTAAACATAGGTGGGATATTTCCATAGTGAATGGGATACAGAGTGTGGCTCTGACCACAGGCCAACATGTAAAATGTGACATTTAGGGGGAGAAACAGCAGCAGCACAATGATACATTATAGTATGTGGCACAAAGCAGCTTTCAGTCTTTTTGTCATTAGGCTACTCATGAAAGTACCTGTTGGTGTATTTACATGGTACATGAAGGCAACATGCCTTTAGTGCACGCCAAAACGTTGAAACGCTCTTTCTTTGTGTTCCATTTTTCATGTACAACCAAATAACTTAGCATTTCACTGTCATTGTATGTGACAAATGATAAATTCATTTCAATTGAAATCATTACTGCTGAAACAGTTTGTTGATTGATACAGAATTAACAATATTTTTGGTAAGTGATTCATAGACAGACAGATTTTTATTTTTTCTACAAAACTGCCACAGATTTGCTGTGTCCAGCCTCAGAATTGTGAGAATTTACTTCTTCTCTCTGTTCAATATCATTTCTAAATGAAAATATTTAGTTTATTGAGTTTTGCACAGACAATAGAAAGCAATCTGAAAAAGTCACCCACTGATCTGAGAGATTAGAATGGAAATTTCTTGCCCTTGTTTTTAATATTTTACGAACTAAACTATAAATCTTAAAGTTCGTGTTAAGTCAGAATAAATGTGTTCTGAGTTTGTCAGACTAAAGAAGAAATTGTTATTAACCACCCAGACAAATTTGAATGATTAAAAATATTGACAAGTTTATGAAATTAGGTGTCAAAATCAGGTAAAAATGAATTCTCAGCTCCAGGACTGTGGGGGCGTGTCCTCTGAATGTGCTGAAACCACGCCCACTCGTGGCAGCAGTCAAGCAGCCATTTTGAAGTGACTGAAACGTGTCAGATGAGTTCAGAAAATGACATGACTAACTTTGAAACACGCTGAGCGAGATGAATTCATCTATCTCTCTGCTCAGGGTGGCCTCATCGTGTCATCGAGCCACCCTTTAAGGACCGCCCACAAAATCCTGGACTGAAAACTGGTGAAAAACTGTTTGAACCTCTAACTCCACATTTCAGTAATATATCGTTCAAAGTCTTTTCACATGTTTTCAGCAACTATTTTACAACATATTTAATGTGTTTTGAAAGAAATCTCAGAATTGCCTTTACACAGACTTTAAACAAAAAACAGTGGATTAATGGAAAACTGTTAGTCAGCCCAGCTTTAAATGCCATGTATGTTACTGTGTTTCCAATTCTACCACATAAATCCTTTTATTTGGTTTATGTGTATAGATCTTGTTTCAGTATAGATATGTGGGGCTATACTCATGACCCAGCAGAGGGTGCACAAGTCCAGCATCTCATAAGAAAGAAGACATAAAGAAAGAAAAGCTGTAAGCCTCTGCCCAGGGTTTGATCTCAGATTTGTTGCTATAAAAATAGACTCAGCTTTCAGTTGGAGGCTTAAAAATGAATCTCGCTGAACTACATGCAGAACACAACAGCTCAGACTGCGTTATAATAAAACAGAAACGATAACTGTGGTTTACAGATTGACACTAACAGGTATGCACACTGTATCTGGCAGCTGGTAGCAGCGATGTCATTCATCTTGGTGCTGAAGACAAAAGTGGGGCATGAGGCTGCTATTCTTTAGCTGCTGAAAAGCATAAGTGAACATGTAAGTGGATATAGACCTCCAACAATTCAGCACCCACCCACACACAATCTCTCAGTTGCCACCTCCTGCGATGTGGCTCATCAGTTCAAATGCTGGCCAAAAAGACAGAAATGTGGTGTAATACGTGCAGATGGAAGCTTAGCCTGTTAGTGAGAAAGGCCTATTCAAATCATACATCTGTTATTTGTCATTTCATGTGCAAAAATACAGCAAGGGGACCCATTCAAACACTAATGAAGCAAGCTGGATATTTCCCATGGGTACCTTCAGTCTTAGGACCATAACTTGAAAGAGCTTGTGTATTGCAGTGTGCAGAGTCACAGTCCTCACAAAATGAGGTAAAGGGTGAGGAACTGTTTGTCTCAAAATGTGCTAAAGTTGTTGTTCTTGCATGATGGAATTTGATTTTCCTATTAAAAGGTATTTATGATTTCTGGGACGGTATCAGCAGAGGTGGTATACCTCTACATATGTCAGATCATTTCACTCCTTGGTTAAAAACACATGAATAGCCGTATCCACATGGATACATGTCAAAATAACTGCAACAAAACAACAAAGTTATTTTAAAAATGCAGAGGTTCAGCAGCGGGAAGACCAGCATGAGTAGCACAACACATTTTATTGGCCTCTGATCACTGCTGACCAGCTGGTTAAACTTGACTCAACCTTGTATCCTAGTAACCTGAGTAACATGGCCAAAATATAATCTATTAAGCGCCTGCTGACTGTTTTGGAGGAGACATCTCCATGTAGACTACACACACGTACAACATTTAGTCTGACTCAGCCTTCTTTTTATGAAAAAAACATGTAAACACGCCTGAAACTGTGCTTCCACCCTGCAGGACTGTGAGCTGCATGAGCACAGTAGAAAACATGCGTGGTAGGTGGTGTCTTGTTACCATGTCAACACAAAGCATGCTCTCAGCGGACCAGCTTGCAGTTGCCTTGGAGACCAGCTAGAGTCTGAAGCAGTGAAATGATATAAAAACTATTTGTTTTCTTTCAGCAGATGTCATCTGATAATTGCATGGTCGATCCCACACGATGACACACTGTTCAGAAAATCAGAGCTTTGAAAACATCACTCACGTCTGGGGTTTTGAGAGTTTTTAAATTATTCACTTTTGATAGAATTAAATTAAAAGATCGCTGTGTAAGATTTAGGGGGATCTAGTGCTGTAGTTGCTGATTGCACCCCCTCACCTCACCCTCTCATTCCTAGCATGAAGGAGAAAACGTGTTTAGTTTGTCCGTTCAAGACTACTGTAGAAACATGACGGTTCAAAATGTCGGGCTCTGTGGTAGAGGACCCGCTCCCTCTGTAGATATAAAGGGCTCATTCTAAGGTAATGAAAACATAATGATTCTTATGTTTAGGTGATTTTACATGAATGAAAACATCGTTATGAATATTATATTTCATTTCTGCCAGATGTAAATACAGCCCCCTAAATTGTTTCACTTTTTAAGTGGATATAGTCAAAAATGTTGTATTACCATTGGATTAAATGACTTTTAGCTTGAGCATTGTGCATTTTAGCATTTAGCTTCTTTTATCTCATTGTTTTGGGTTTACAGCCTGCAACAGCCAGCAGCAGCAGGGCCGGATATTTGTCTCAGGAGCTGGTGGAGACCAAAAGAGAGCTTAAAAGGAGAGTGAATTCCAGTGAATGCTCAGACACACAACTTCAAATGAATGCAAATGTTACCGGGTATCTGGCAATTGATCCTTCGTAAGTCCCGCCCCTTACCACTATGTTGTCCAATAGCAGTTAAGCAAGCCTCATTCAGAAGCAAGGTCAACTGTTTCCTTTACAGTACTTAGATATGCTATGTGCTACCTTGTCTATGGTGAAAAGTCATCCAGATTTTGAAGATGATTAAGAGATAAAAGTGACTGTGATTGGAGCACAGAACGAAAAGGGGTGGAGCCTAGGAAGGGTTAATACAGTGCAGTCATGGTAGTTTTTGCCCATAACATCATCTTATTTATTTTCTTGCAGTCAAATGAGGCCATCTGGAACGTGTAAGGTACGCTCAGACAACTGTGTCCGCCAGGGTGGATACATAACGATGTTCCTATTGTGTCAGGGCACTGACAATAGTCATTACTGTGTAAAACAGTGTGCATTGCATTTGTTTTTTTATTCTGTTCAAACAAGCTGGTATACAGCTAGTTGCGTATAGTTGTATAATTCTGGTGTTGGATTTCATCGTATGTACGACTTAATGGACACAGTACGATGACTGATGATTTTATCTGTTTTTACAGAACTTTGTGTTTTGTTTCCTGACTTGCTCTTTGACAAGGAAATCATCCTTCCTCAGGATTTGCCAGAGTTTGAGTAATACCATCTGTATTCTGTTTCTTAAATCCAACCAGCTGCAGCAAAGATGAAAATGAGACATTGTGAAAACAGGCTACTTATACTACTGTATGAGCATATGCAGTGTGAACCAGTGTGCCTGTAAAAAATGATACATATTGTAATGGGGGATGTGCCTGGAGGTGGGAAATTCACTACAGCCACTCATCCATTTGTTCTCTGCCTGAGAGAGCGAGAGCAGCGCACGTGCAGCCACATCAACATTAGCTGTGCTGCACCCTTGTCTATGTGGGTGTATGAAATACAGTGTGTGGGAGGAAGTAGGTAGGTGGGGGAGCGAGTATATATGTGAGGCAGAAGTCAGATACTGCCTCAAACTGTTGATGGTAAAGTCAGCCAGTCAGCCTAACGTGACTGTTGAAGGTAAGCTCGCCTCTTGTCAGCACACTTCCTCTGCCAAACAGTCGCTTTCACTTCTGTACAACACTTTATATTAGCCTTAAATCCTTCCACATGTGCTCAGGGCCTCTCCACTCTTTCGCACGTCCTGATCACTCTGTGTAATCTATGTTTTCAACTTGTTCTCCGGAAGTCTTTGTTTGACAGCCACACACCCACCCAGCCACCCAGCCAGCCCTTCTCCTTCCCTCACTCTCCTCCTCTCTGCCTCACCACTTTCAGAGTGCATCTTCTCTCTCATTTGCATTTGTTCCGCTTCCTCGTGACAAGAAACAGTTCATGTCAAAGAGCTGTGCGAGGAAAATCAACAGCCTGGACGTCAGAACAGATTGAAATGAGCAGGTATGCTGAGGATGGGGTTGTTCAGTGTAGAAGACTTTTGAAGCTGGATAATTGTTGCTGATTGAAGTGCAAAGCAAGGAGGTAAGTGACTTATGCTGCTTCTCTTCTTCTCTCTTTTAAACTGTTGCGCCTGACTTTCGGCCTAGTTATGGCATGTTCTGGTTTCTGGTAGTGTTATTCTTACCTACACTGTGTGATGGCAACACAATCAGATATTTCCTCTTTTCAAATGTTCCCTTTATAAAGTCAGATTATGAAAGTGTTGACAAGATGAAACAAGAAGTATTCTCATAATGACACAAGAAACCAGAAAAAGTCTTTTTCAGCCTTTTAATTCACATTTGGATGCTTGTTTTTACTACAAGCAGAAGCTGTTTGTCAGTACAGTTTGAACTCTTTTTGAACCCATTCCATCCAGGACACACTTGTAGTCCAAGTGTGTCCTTCCATCCAGGACACACTTGTAGTCCTGGGTGGAATGGGTTCAAAAAGAGGTCAACGGCAACTACAAGGACTACAAGTGCTGGTAGTTTTTAATGATTTATATGTCTGCACTGACATGGAGCTATAGCATGTGTAACAATACGACATCATTTACATAGCAGTGAGGAAGTGAAAGCTCATCACAGTAAGAAGGTGGATCAAAGTTACCAAATACATAATGTTTGAAGATGAATGTGTACATATGTTCACAGAGGACTCACTCGATTGTGAACAGAAACAAACTTTCCTCACTTCACAGCACCACAAAAAGTATCTTACGTGGGCGTGCTCATGCTGTACAACTAACAAAGAGTGTGCTCCATGCCAACTGTACCTCTGTGGGTGAATTATGCAAAATCACAATACATGTAGAAGCAGCATCACAGCAGCAGGAAATGAAATTTGCTTGACCAAATATGAAGCAATTTATCTTCTTGTGTAGGCGGCTTTGTACTTTGATTAGATTACTATACAAATATGACTGAGCCTGTCAGGAGACAAAGCCGCCACATGCTACTGTTACATCAAGGGTATGCCATTTAATTGGTGCAGACTGGTGACAGAGGCGACGGCTAATGTCAGCAGACACATTTCATTTGGGGAGATAAAAACCTCTGCTGTACTGTATGAGTATCTGATCTCACTCCCTCATCCCTCTCCTCATGTGAATCACTCTCCTACATCACCTGCTCTGCTTCTCTCTACTGTATACATACATTTCCCTCCATGTTTTTGTCTCATGTTATGTCCATTGCCTGCATACAAAACATATCTTGAGAGTTGTGTTTCTGCTGCACCTGCTCTTGAAATGAAACAGCAATGATTCAAATGCCTCCACTTTCGTCTGCGCTCTCATGGGCATTATTGCTCATCACAAAAATGATATCACTGAGCTAGATATAGAGGAGATATCATTGCAAGAGACATCTCCCTGGATTTTTATAACCATGCGAAATCCAAACTGGATTAATTGCTTTATTAACCATCTGTCCTGAGGGGTAATGCATATCTGTCATCATTAACTGCTGCTGAACATTTATTCATTGCTATGCTCCTTTTCTCCGTTCCACTGGTACCGTGACAAAATATTCTCCAGGAATGAAGTCTCATTTTTAACACATCAAAACATCCCTGCTCAAATAGACAGATCTGAAGCAAAGCAGAGGTCTAATGCAAACTGTTCTTATCTTACAGGTAATTAGAGACCTGGCACTAGTACATCACGACAGCAGCAGTGTTACCATGGAGACTGGCAAGCCAGGATTGGCGAGTGCTCCGGTGCACATCAACTCCGTTGCAGCGCAGACAGAGAAAAGGATGGACATCCAGGCCCCGCTGACGGCTGTTTACATCCACACAGTGCCTGCCGTACCAGCACAGCCTTACCCTCAGCCTCCTGCAGCTGCCAGGGAGCCAGCCACACTCCATCTGGCCATGCCGCCGCTATACTCCAAGGAGACGCTTCCCTTTCTGACACTCCACATTGCTGGTGGGCTGCAGTCTCAGCCGGGATTGAGTCTGACAGCTGCTTCTCCTGCAGCCGCCAGACCCAAGTCCGCCGGAAAGCACGTGTGTCCTCACTGTGGCCGGGACTGTATGAAGCCCAGTGTGCTGGAGAAGCATCTCCGCTGCCACACCGGGGAGCGGCCTTACCCCTGCACTACTTGTGGAATTTCTTTCAAGACTCAGAGCAACCTCTACAAACATAAGCGAACCCAGGCTCATGCCCGTCTCTCGTCTGAGTCAGAGCAGAGCAGCCAGGGAAGCCTAGACAGCATGTCCAGCTCCAGAGAGACTTGTACCTCCAGTTTGTCTCTGGATGAGCGCAGCGAAGAGTCAGGCAGCATGGAAAAGGATTCCACATTACCTGCTGCTGAGATCACCTGTCCTGCCAGTATTGCAACAGTCTACTCTGTGAAGACGGATTGCTCCATCAGAGAACAGATTAACTTGACCTCTGCAGACCATAACACCAAAGAACAAAATGAAAGTGGAAAGGTCACAACAGAAGGAGAAAAACAGAGGATGGAGAACAAAAAACCTCAGCTGACGGCCAGTCGACATCTTCCCCTTCAGCGACAAGAAGCCACTCTGTTCTCCAAGCAGTGGGAGAGCTCTGTATCCAGAGGTAAATCGCAGAGCCATGAGAGCACTGACTCCGGCTTCAGTGAGAGCAGTGAACACTACCCAAGCCCTGGCAGCGTTTTACCTGATCACAGTATGGATTCTCTCACGGAATCCACCAAGGAGCATCTTGAAGAAACCGCCAGCACAGAAACACAGTCAGAGCCAGGCCAAGGTGCACAGGAACCCAAAGACTCTGCAAGGGAGCAGGAGCATAAGACACTGGAGGAACGTATATCTAAGCTGATTTCTGAGAATACAGCTGTTGTGGAGGACAAACAACTGGAGAATGTAAGGCCGAGGAAGACGGTTCTGTCAAAGCAGGGTAGTATCGACCTCCCCATGCCTTACACGTACAAAGATTCATTTCACTTTGATATGAAGATCAGTAAGCCTCCGAATGTTGGTTTACAAAGAAACAGGAAGCCCGGCATCTACAGCTCTGTGCCCACCCAGTGCTCCACCACCATGGAGCATGCCCCCTTAACACGCAGCAACTCCCTCCCATTTAGCGTTACCCTCATGCAGCCTGAGAGAAGCAGCCCAACCTCCTCCTATCAGAATGATTATGTAACACTCGTCCGGAGGGGAAGCTCGGGCCAGATCAATCCAACAGGTTTCGCGATCAAACCTGTGAACCAACAGTCATCCACCCACCGCTCACTGGTACGGCAGACAGCCGTAGACTGCAACCACGCAACAGACGGTCTTTTCATGAATTCATCTGTGGAGGAGGCGTGCACCAGCAGTCTCAGCTGTGATGGGGATGGCGGTGACATTTGTGGAGAGCCAAGCAACAGAAAATTCCGGAGGAAGAAAGCACAGAAGTTTGCTTACAACAAATGGTACATGTATGGGGGAGGGACATTCAAGAAGCTCTACAATGCTGATAAAGGTGGTGATGAAGGTGTTATCAAAGGCCGGAAATCAACAAACCCAGAGCACGAGACTGTTCAGGGCTTGCAAAAAAGGTTGTCAGCAGTTCATAAGGAGACAGTGACAACAACAAACTCAACAATAAACTTCACTAGCAGCAGTGCAACAGTGTGTCATCCAGACTGCCCTCCTGCCAAACTATCCCTTGTGTCTCCTGTGGATTTTAATCTAAAAACTAGCCAGCTTCATACACCATGCAGCTCTCTCAAGAGTCCACTCAGGAGAAATCTGTCTCTGTCTATACTGCCATTACCTTTAATTGGATCAGTGGTTAGCCACACAACAGACAGCATGAGCAGAGCAGATGATGGGAGATTGATTAATGAAGAAAAACATACTGACTCCAGCTCTCAGCTCTGTGGAGCCCATATTCCCTCTGACAGGAAAAAGCAGAAAACTGATGACAAAATAATTTGCCCTCTGGAGATGGAGACTGAACGAAACACTCTGACTCACCCCCCTCCCTCTGTCACTGGCAGTGCACCTCTGCAGGATACAAATCTGAGTTATATCAACCTTCAAAAGAATCTGAAACACACTCAGCTCAAAGGAGCTCTCTTTCCATCCTGCATAATCAATGCAAATACACCATCTGTTAGCACCACGCCAGCCACTTCCACCCCCTCTGCTGCCAAGACCAGCTTCCTGCCCAAGTACCAGCTAAAGTTACCTAATACTGCTGAGCCTGAATCAAATCCTTCACCGCATGTTGTGGATACACCGTCAGGAACCGATGGCTCCAGTTTCACCTCTGCTCTGTCTTCTTCTCATACTGAGCAAACTCCCATCGTGGTCACAACTTCTGACAAGAAGAGCAATCCTGTCGGCTCACCGTTGATGCAGACTTGTGATGTCAAAAAGACAAATGCTTTCAGTTCTACACAAAGCCAGCTCCTCTTGCCTTGCACAACCACAACCCTTTGTCAGACTGAAACACCAAGTATGAATAAAATTGCAAGTCTAGATGTAGTGCACAGGCAATTTGCAACAACCACAGTAACCACAACCTGCCTACGAGACTTTCAAGCAGGATTATGCAGCACATCAATACAATCTTCAAAATCTGCAGGGGCTTCGGAATTTATGCAGTTACCGAGACCCGATGTACCCATGGTTGCAAATCTCCCTGCTACACCTACGATAACCACAGCAAATAAACATCAGACATCTTCCACTACCATTACTGCTTTATCACAAGATCAACCTAACCCTAACCCTCCTCTGTCATACACACAACTCTCTCAAGCATCAAACCAGTTGAACCCTGTAAACAGACCATATCCCAGCTCAAGCACCCCAGTTGTACCATATCACGTTGTACCGTTTGACCAGATGCAGCCAGCGGCTCAGAACGTGTTTCATGTCCAGACAGCAGACCTCCAGATCTGCCTCCAGATCATATCTGACGAGCAGCTAGCTCTCATCGAACCCCAGATTGAGAGGCAAGCAGGTAGAACCCTCTCTCAGAGACATGATATGGAAGCAGTGGCCCCGGAGGTGATCCAGAACAAAGCTCAAAACTCAATCACCATGGAAAGCAGCAATGAAGGAAGGGACCATCAGCAGCCAGGACGTCAAAAGGAGTTGAACCAAAGTGAGACTTCACCCACACTTACCATGGAGAAAATAAAACCTTCACTGGATGTACAATTCGGGAAGCCAAATCTCCACCTGGCAGGACGCAGTGATTCCACTCAGGCTACGGTATCTGTTGAATCTAAACCTCCAGAAGCATTAGGTTTGTCACAACGCCCACACAAATACGGTCATGTAAACACGGTCACAGACACTCAGAGCATTACGGGGAATGTTATGTCAACTGCTGCTTCACTCGAAGGTGTAAAGTCAGGAAGGAGCCAAACTTCAGAGGAGGCACATGCCCTTTCTCTGAACCATTGTGCTGAGGAACAACTTTTGCCAGACAGAAGGGTCAGCCAAAGTGGATTGGTCTCTCCAACAATCTCACAGCACAAGCTCAGCGTGACCTCTCTCTCTCCCAGCACAGTAAATCAGAATAGCTTCAAAAGAGAAATACTGGCGAAAGAAAGCCAACACAAACTTAAAAATCAAGGCACCACATGTACTGTAGCCACCATGATAGCCAAGGGTGAAGCCTCTGCGTACCAAAGCAGCAGGTTAGAAAGTGGAGAGACCCACTCACCTCTGCAGGTTGGGCTCAGTCAGGCCTCAGCTGCTGCATGTGCTGATGAACTCTCTGGCTCAGTTTCTTCATCTTTCATCAAGGCTCCGAGTCGGCTGACCCCACAAGCATCAATCTACTGCAGTAATCCATTGGAACCTACATT
Organism: Sciaenops ocellatus; assembly: GCA_033000465.1. NCBI lineage: Eukaryota > Metazoa > Chordata > Actinopteri > Sciaenidae > Sciaenops > Sciaenops ocellatus. Next base: position 3,869,822 of record CP136884.1, on the reverse strand, counting down.
ATCAGAGGCTCTGAATTCATCAAAACATGCAAACATGGGATGTGACAGGGAGACCCCTGTGGACAGTTCTGCCTCTTCACAGGAAATGACTCGAAGTGAATCACAGGACAAAATCAGCTCAGCCCACTCAGAAAAACACCAGGGTCAGGTGGAAAGACCCAAAGACATCCCAGCTGTGCTCACGAGTGTTCAGAGTCCTGCTGCAGGTATATACAACTATTTTAATTATTCCAAGTATTCCTATTGTATAGAACCCGAGGGATATACAGAGGAATGACTGTAAGGCTGTTTGATAGTGCCCATGTCTATTTTGGGTGCACATTTCAGGTCTCCAGTTTGGGACAGTTGGTAACAATGATCCTAAACACACAGTATAGACATGGCAACCAAGTTTTTGGGCCAGTCAGTAAAATGTTCTTGTCAACCACCTGACTTCATTCCATCTGATCAAACTGTATTTCACTGCCTAAGACCAGACTGAAGGCAAAAAGGCCCTAAAATACAAACCTGAGAATCTTGAGGCTCTGTCTCGTAAAGAGGCCCTTAATCAAGATTATTTGTGTTCACATAGTGCACAGTTCTATTTAAATGTCTTTATTTAAGAGGCCAACAGGGGCCCACAGTTCATTTTTGCCTCTAGCGATTGTAAATCTTACAAAGATTTGCTAACAAAAAAAATTAGTAATACATTTAATTAATACATGTAATAACATATGTCCTAATTCGTACATTACAGTTATGGGTAATAAAGCCAACAATTATCGTTCATAAGATAAAATAAGCTGTTGGAACGAAGGACCTGTGGTAGTTCCTTCTTACATGGTGGGAGTAGCAGTCTGTTGCTGAAGGAGCTGTTTAAGGCCTCCACAGTCTGATGCAGGAGGTGAAAGGAGTTGTTCATGATGGATGTCAGCTTTGCTTACATCCTCCTCTCCCTCACTTCCTCTGTGGAGTCTAGGTGGTAGTCCAGGACAGAGCTGGACCTCTTGACTAGTTTGTTTCTGTCACTGTCTGTGCTTCCCCCTCCCCAACAGACAACTGCTTAGAATAATGTATCAGAAAATCTGTTCATAGTTGTTGTTTAGGTTTCAGTCTAGTGTCCTGGAGTACAGAGACAACATAAAACATGTACCTTGGTACATACTGCACTGTATTTGTGTTTCCTAACACCAGTTTTCACCACAAGATGGCAGTATGAGGTCATAGATTTGCAGCCATGTTTCATATACTGCAAGAATGACTAAAAGCCTGAGAGGATGTTGGAGTGTTTCTGCTCTTTATCTGGTCTTAAGTGAAATGCACTACTGGGGATTTTATTATAGACAAAACAGTCAAATGGCTCTCTGTGGAGAAATGAAATCATGGTCATAGCAGTATGTCTGGTTACATACTTCATACTTCACAGAGAATTGTAATGTCCTGGAATATTTAAAAGTGTCATTTTATCCCCATCACAGCACACAACCCCAGTTCACCCGCTCTCTAAGTCAGAGAAGCTCAGGATTACAGACAATAACAAAGTTTAAAGGCTATTCAGGGGGGAGCACAGGATAAACAAAAGGGCTGACACTCATTGACCTCCATCTGCTAAACTAAGAGAACAAAAGTTGCTAGATCTCCTGGAAAGACTGATGCTTGAGTTCACATGGCAGTCCTGAAACTTTGTTCAGATTATTGTTGTCTAAGAGGGGTGTGCTGGTCCATGTGGGTTTTCATACACAACTATGCACTACGAGTTTGCCAAACCAAAGAACCTTCTAATTCTAGAAAGTCTACAGGAACATTTGCTTTTCATCAAGTCAATTGCTGTTACTCTATACCCTCCACTGCATATTATATCTGACCACATTAGTCCATGTGTATATCACAAGAATGTATCCCACCAGAAAAAGTGGCCACATTATTTCCTTCAGGTTGGCCGATGGGCTGTTAACATGCCATTAAAATGATATGAAAATTATATTCATTATTATAATGTAATTCATATTTTGTTCTTTTATTCAAAAGTAAATGTAATCACCAGCTGTAGTTTCTACATTCAGAGCTCTGAGCTGTATAATCTCCACCTTAGTTTTCAGACAAGATCAAACTGACTGATAGGCATGAACATCATGGATTCCCTGTCCTAAAGAAAACCTTTTCCCTTCCCCTAGGGCTCATGGAAGGAGACTCCCTGGGGGGATGTGCAGTCCAGAAGCAGCTGCAGACACAGGAACACGGAGGGAGCCCTGGGCAGCCAGACGCCAAAGACTGGAGGCCAAAGCAGAGCCAGGACGCTGGGGAGACAAACTACCAGTGCATGGAGGGGCAGCGTAGTGGAGAAGAAAAGAGCAAGGCCGAGTCTAATTGCAGATACATGTGTTTACAAGAAATGACAAAGACAGAGGTGAGATGGAAAGTCTTTTTACAGTTCACACAGACACAACTACAAGTAAACACATCAATAATAAATAGAAGCTCCTAAATCCTGGTAACTTTGTGATGGAGCAACACATTACTTCACATGTATGTCTCCACTTACATCTCCAAACTGCACACAGGCGCTGGAGAAATGTCACAAAACAGACTCAAAATGAACAGGATTCGCTCCAACTCTGCATTCTTTCTAAATACTTTTTATTGTTTTAATTATTGTTAAACTCCTCTAAATCTTTCCACAAATCCTTCACCACCAGATCCATTCAGACTGTCCTGAATCTGCGGATCATGTGGAAGCAGATTTCAGGCATAATGGGTTGGTACATCGCAGAATAATTCACCAAGGAGAGAGAGACAGCCGAGCCAGAATTTATGTTTTTCTCATGAAATATTTGCAGAGCGATAAATATGTGATCCTCAAAATGTGCCGAACAGAGAAAAATGTGGTTAAGAGAAAAAAAAAGATTTACACAACATCACAAACATGCTAAACAAAAATGTATATTACAGTGCCACACACAGTGGCAAATCAGATATAAATTATGAGGCTTTATGAGCCTGAGTTTAAAACATCAGCAATCCATTAAAGCAATATGATGAAAACAGTTACATGGTTTTACATCTGTTTTATAGCAGAATTTCATTCATATAGTGCTTTAAGGTGCTCAAAGGCACTTAACATGGTAACAAGGGAGGGATAATATACACCCAACAGGGTGAAGAGGTTTATTTTGCAGCGGTGACCCCCTCGTTGTTCATTAACCTACATATTGCATGAGAGAAAACAATATTTTGTCAAATTATTGATTTAAAAATGATTTTATTTCATCCACTGTGTACTCCAGACTGTATGACCGGAACTGTGTCTATAGCAACAGTCTGTTATTCATAGCAGTGGTCTGCTACACAGAAGTAAGAAACCCTAAATTGCTGTACCAATCAGAATCGAGTATTCCACAAAGCCATGTAATAAAGACAATAACAGAAACAGCAAAAGCAACATCAGAGCAAAACAATTAGAAACAGAAGAAACAATAACAGCATAAAAAAAAACAAATGCAGCATAAAAAAAATGGGGGTAATGGCTCACAGGGGATTTAAATAGGTGGATTTTAAGTGCAATTTTGAGAGCAAGTGTGGGATAATATCTTGGGTATTGGGGTCTCATTCCAGAAGGAGGGGGAGGGAATGGAGAAGTATAGTGCTTAGACTGGGCGAAAAGGGTGTGGAGGTTGAGGTTGGTGCTGGGAGTATGTCAGTGCAGAAGGTTGATGGGCTAGGAAGGGATTAGTTTGTGGAGGGCTTTGTAAGTGATGAGGAAATTTTTAAACTGGATTCTTTGTTGAACAGGGAGACAGTGGTAGTTTTGAAGGACTGGTATGGTGTGATCTCTGGTTTTGGACTTATTGTAGTTTGTTGAGGGTTTTGGTGTTTCAGAAGCTGAGAAGGAGAGGGAGGGAAGGAAGGAAGGGAGGAAGATGTGCATAACATGATTTCAAACTTCAAGGTAATGAATAGTTGAAGCACTTGAAAAACAAGTGAATGCACCACTGATCTGATGTTAGCTGTCATGACTATTATAATTCATACCTCACTGGACACATGAAGCTTTGTTGTATGTGAGCAATGCAGGAAGCAGGTTCAATGGAGGGAGGACAATGAATGTATTATTGCGATGCTCCTAATATTCTTCTTTTATTAACAGGGAGAAGACAGAACAGCCAAAGTGGATTCCTTTAAAAACCTTTGCCTATCGGAGCAGCATCTACAGTGTCTTTCCCAGACACACTCAGGAATGTCTGAATACCTTCAACAGAGCCCTCAGCAAGCTCCAAGCACGTCGAACAACCTTAATTTACCCGCCGGCGGCAGTCAGACTTGCCTTTTAAATTTTCCACAGCCACCAACAGAGATGACCAACTTCTATTACTCACAACAACACTGGGAAAGCAGCATCATCCATAACCAACAAACACAGATCTTATGCAAATCAACCTCAAGTCAACATGTCAAAGCACAGGCCAAGTTATCAGAAACACAAAATTCTTTTTCACAAATCGAGTCCAGCCCTCAACAAACTCAAATATTTTCATGCCAGGACCAAAAGCAGACCAGCGTCTGTCTGTCTGCTCAGCACGAAAATACTACTGCAGGTCACAATGTCACAGCAGTCAGCTGTTGTACTCAGTTAACTGTAGGAAGTCACAAAATTGTCTCGCGCGATGTCAAAGCCTCATCCGCCACACCGCCCAGCCACGTTTCTTATTCTGGTCAAGTCAGTAGAGCTGCTGCTGGATTGACAGCGGACCCACAAGTGTCAGACAGCAATGTGCTGGATAATAATACTGTGCTGCCAACAAAGCCTTTTACATACCCACAACCTGATGATTATCAAGACACCAAGGATAAGGCAACAAATGATTACACAGGTCAGAGCAGTAACTCTGAGAGATCTGACATTACCACCAAATTCCAGTCTTTTTTCTTTGCTGGACAGCTTCATGGTTACCAGCCAGCCGAGGGTCTGACCAGTGGAGTGAGGCCTGTGCAAAGCTGCCAGGATTACACAGAAGACACCAGCAGCAGTGACGATGAAGGAAAGCTCATCATTGAACTTTAGGTGAACATACGCATATGGTATTTGGAGTTTTATCTGTTGTAGATATGTATTTTCAGAGGTAAAGTTTTGGAAGAAGAAATAATACCAATAGCTTAGTTGAGTTTGTGAGTCAATGGATCTTGGATCTGTGTTTTTTTTTTTTTTAGATGTTTTTTCTTACAAATAATACATTAAAAGGCCAATGGGCAACTTTGCAAGAATAGTGTAGGTCAAGCGCAAGCTAATACTGCATTAATATCCTATTGTACTAAATGTAATTAAGTGGCCAGTAGGACTAAATGCTCAGGTCAGCCTCCTTTGTTCTCTCCTTCATAGAAAATGAACCCCAGAAATCAAGGGGTCAGTCGCAAAAAACCTGCAAAGCCACCATCGCTGGCAGCTACATTCAAATGAAATCCACTAAGTCTAATGCAGTCAATTATGATTATTAAAATGGAGCAACACACTATTTGTACCTGGTTTCACTTGCCAAGGAACAATGTTACTTTAACTGACTGTCTGTTTGTCTTGTGTAAGCAAGCAGTTGGTTAATCATCAGGGATTCATGCGTGAACGTTCCCAAGTTAGAATAATTGGAGCTTTTCCCGTCATTCCCTATCCTGCTGACGTGGTGTGATACATGTATGAACTTGCCCAATAAGCCTGCATTGCCCAATCCCCAGTCTTGGTTATTACTTTAAATATAATTAGAAGAGAAACATGGCAATGACATGTTCTCTTATTTATGAACATCAATTGAACTCAACTGAATTCTACAGGAAACTATTGCCGTGTTTTAGCCAGCTAGCTTGGTTTATTAGCTACCGTAGATAAGCTAGCTAAAGTTTTATGCTGAGCCTCCATTTGGATACTCCTGTTAGTACACTTCTATGCAGTACACTGTGTACCCTGTGTACTTCCTGGCATAATGTGCTAATTTCGGCAGAGTAATGTTGTCTCAATTCAAGTACGGCCGGATGGATCATCGGCGGACCTGAGGCAGCCCGAATGATGCCTGGATACTCAAAAAAAGCCATCTGTAATGGCACCTATGTGAAGTTGGACATTTTAACATGGGGGCTTATGGAGACTGGCTCACCTCTGGAGCCAGCCTCAAGTGGCCGTTCGATGAATTGCAGTTTTTACAGTCTTCACAGTTGTGGAGGTTGCTGCTTGATTGCAGTATTCAATCCAGTTTCAAACAGTTTCAGCACCAGTAGCTTCCTTGGCTGCCATTTTCACAATGCCGGTTGTCCGTATCCTTCTGCTACTGAGGCTGAGAAGAGTCCAATGTTCCACACTCAACTTTTGGACAGCACACTGCATTTTGACATAACTGACAGTGTCAACACACTTATGTGCTCAAAATAGCAAGTGTAAGTTTGAAAGTATGTGAATTGAGACACAGCATTAGTCATGCACAAACTGAATGGGGGCCCCCACTTCACGAAGGTTTCTGTCTTGTACTGTTGACTGTTACTTACTTATGATAATATGAATACCTAAAATGAATTTCGAAGTCACTTGCAAACACTGGAGAACAGCATGGCTTATTTGTTTGCAGCTTGTGTGCTTGTTTCACATTACGAGCTCCCAGCTGTGTGTTTACCTCATGTGTTTTTCTTTGCTTGGATCATGAGTGTTGACAGAAAACTGTGACTCCTTTTGCCATTTAACCCAACCAGTGAGATTACCTCTGCCCCAATGAAATGTTGACTTCCGTTCTGCTCTCACGGGCTTACACACATAATTTGCCATAACTTGTGTCTGACTTCCCACACTTAACTCTCTCTCTCATAAATTGCACTCTGTACACCAGACAACACCTGTGTGTGTAGGTGTGTGTGAAAGTGTGTGTGAATCACACACGCATGTTGCCAAATACCCATTAAGTCGACCTCTACTGCCAATCAGATCACCCAGGTGAAGCAGGCATTGGCTGGAGGGGCATGACCCTTCTCTAAGTCTGGGTTATGGGATGAGTCAGCAGCTATGAAAAGACACTGGAGCTCACGGGAACAGGAAACGGGGTGTATGTGAACATTTCTGTACATAAATCCACAGTTACAGCTCATGCTGACTTGCTTGTCAATTCTCAGCACATTAGTGGTCGTTTTGGAGCTTCATCTCCATTGCATCTGTTCAGGCCTGTTTGACATTCTGGTTGAGTTTGTATTGCTGTTTGACACAGAGGAAAGACAAAAATGTGCAACATTTTTTTTTTGTTGTTCAAGTTGGAAGCTGATTTATTACTGCGTTATAAATATTTATATTTGTTCTGTGTTCATTTTCTAATTTTATATTCTTGTTAAAGATTGCATAAGTAAGCATAACTAACAAAACAAATAAATTCATCTCAGATTTACTGCACATCATGTTGTGTGTTCAGCCATTTCAATAAAAGAAGAGGGAAAATAGAACATACTCATGGTCTGATTGTGTGTGTATGTTCTTCAGTTAAAGGTCTAGTGTGTCAGGTTTATTTAGAAATTACATGTATGGGTCCTCTTCCACAGTGTCCACCATGTTGAACCATCATGTTTCTACAGTAGCCCAGAATGGACAAACTAAACAACTTGCTCCAGACAGGAACCTTTGTGTTTTTCATGTGCTTGTCAGCTAGCAGTTGTTTCTCCTTCACGCTAAGAAGTGAAGGGTGAGCAGGGAACAGGGTTAGAATCAGCAACTACACTACTGCTGCCACTAAATCTTTTGCACTGGACCTTTAAACCCCTTACTTGGTCTTAGAGTTGGTGGTCCAGAAGTGTTGCCCCCCACATCTGTTTGAAACATCCATTAGATATATTTAAAACACAGTAAAATGCAAATCAATGCGAGTATCCCACGCTGAAGCTTCTTATGTTGTTAACATAAGTTGTTAGTAATGAATAATCAGGTAATGACTGCTCCATCAATATGTGTGAATACTGACTTTCTTCATGAGTCATTCCTGATTAACTCTGAACCAACTGCCCAGTGGCACAAAACTATTAACAACTAATAACTTTATCGTTACTTACTCTTTTTGTGCCCCCACAGGTAAAGTGATGTGAGCAGTTAATTTACCAGTAAAAACACTGGAGCTCCTTTTCATACAGTGTCCAAAATAATGTCCTGCTGCTACTGGAAATGGAAAAAAGTGTAAAACAGTTTGATTGAACCAAACCAGTAAGGTTGTGGGTGGAAAATCTAAACAATGAGCTGAAAGACGCTACAATGCTTTGTAGTAGTAATGTAAAGCTAACTGTAATGCTTTGCTCTCTCCCTAATGAGAGAGGTTCATTCAGCTGAGCATACCAAAGCATCTACTCTCCCCACTCTGCAGGAATTAAACAGTGGCAGGTGCAGGACCAGAAGTAGAAGAATTATGAAGTACCCTCACCATTCCACAAACAGACTGTGTTGGCAGACATTTTTGTAGTCTAACACAGAGAGTCTCAGAAAAGCCAGATTTCCCCAAGATCATCAGGAGGGTGAACTCTCACAACTCATAGTCAGTGTGTTACCTACAGTAGACATCTGTCAGCACAGTGTGAGTCTGCAGAGGCAGAAGTACTTCATATAACCCTACTTAAAAAAAAACAAACTATCCCTTTAATTTTGCTTCATTTGCTTATTTCCTCATATCATCTGCTCATACATCTCTTTTAAGAAAGTTATATGTTTTTAAGTGGAGGCAATGAATAAGTCAGTGGGCTGCTTGACCACTTCCTCCTGCACACACAAAATGATTCTGATGGTCTTTCAAGTGTAACTTGCGCAAATAAACTCTAAAAACTCTATTTAAACAAATTCTCACTGTTAGGTCAGCACACTGTGTCAGCATGTTTCCAATGTCATATGGACAGTAGTATACACTGTAAGAACTGAGACTCTGCCTCTGACATAACTCTGCTATCAACGAGTAGATTGATGACTTATGTCCTGTGTATTTAAGAATTAGAGTTAACAGATGAAGGCATCACTGTACATAGAACATATCACAATTGTTATTTCATATTCTTAGTGCTGCTTTCATAAGAAACAGCATATTTTATGAGATCTGGCAGAGGCCCAAGAGAAGCTACATGTAGCTTACTCTACATCAGTGAATCTGCATATCCTCGCTGAAATACTGCGCTGAGATCAAGATAGTGCTGCACTGTCCACCTGTATATCTGCACACTCCAAAATTCCTGTAGTGTTCTCTGTATCCCTAGCTGGCAGGCACATGAACTCTTAATCTAAATGACTTAGATGACAGTGCACAGGTAAGCAACCAAACACAACAAGCTGTTGTTGTCTATGATCAGTGTGGGTGGAGCTGGCTGACACTTAAACTCAGTGACCTGAGAATCAGCTTTATGTAATCAGCTATGTACCAATGGTATCTAAACTTCTCTGTGGTCAGTCAGGTATTACCTACATAACTTTTCTATTCTGAAGACGAAACTATAATGGCCGAGTTTGTTCAAAGAGTCCAAAGAGTTTCAAATATAGTGTGACTCTTTCTCTGACTTTTTTGGTCTGTTTCAAGAGAGAGGATATTGTTGAAACACCAATTCAATTAAAACACAAAGGATAAATTCATACGCTAGCAGCATGTCTCTTGGGATGGCATTATCAGCTGGTCTGTCCACCATTCTGGTCCAGATTAAAGTATCTCGACAAATACTTGTCATGAAATTTGACACTACTGGATGGATGAGTGTATTTACGAGAGTGATGCTTGGTGCTCAAATATAGTCAAAGTTAATTAACAACACAACCTATCTAAGCAATTTTTAATTTTTAATTTTAAGATGTTAACCGTATGATCAATTCACCAACTGTTTGACCTAAATTCCACCAGCATGTCCACACCCCCACCAGGGAAAACAATACCTTGGACCATATTTACACGAACATTCCAGGTAGTCCACATATTGAACTTTTCCCTGCCTCTCCTGCTGTCTTACTCCCAGCTGATTAAAAGGGTCAAATCATTTTAGTGCACAGACTGGCAGGTTTTCAGAGATGCTGCCATGGGATCCTTGAAGAATACACATCACCAGTAACATTGTACATCAGCAAATGTGTTGCTGGTTTGGCTGTCACAAAGAAAATAAACTCATTCCCCAACCAGAAAGCTTGGATGGATGGAGAGGTGAGGGCAGCACCACCAAAGCGTGACTGACATCAAGGAAGCAAAGTGGAGACATCGGGAAATGTTGAGCTGAGTCAACAATGTTGAGGTCTCTCTCCAGTCGAGTCTCCGGTTGAGTCAACACCAACAACACTAAAGATATGTGGTAAGCAATCCAGAACATCACAGGCTACGAAAGCATGACACCTCATGTGTGAGGTCATGTTGCCAGATGAGCTTAACACATTTAACACTCGCTTTGATGTCTTCAACAAAGAGTCAGCTGTCAAGTCTCCTCCATCTCCAGAGGATTGGCTGCAAGTAGATGTGAGAAAACCCCCCTGATTAGAGTGAATGTGAGCAAAGCTGCTGGGCCTCATAGCATCCATGTCCGTGTACTTAGAACAGGTGCCAACCAGAGTGTTTCCACCTGCTTCAAGATACCATCGTCCAAAAGAGTGTGCCCTGCAGCGCTTACCCTCATTCTTGTTATGGAATTTTCTATCCTTAGGTTACACGAGGTCACGTGTGGGCCTTGAGGTCCTCAGCAGTATTAGTTGTTTGGCTTTGATTGGGAACAGGAGGTGCCAGTCTATCTCAACACTGTGGTGGCCAGAGTCGAAGAGACCTATTGCTGCCTTCATAGACATAATAGATAGCTGGCTGTTGACGTTCCAACCTGCGTAAACAGACATCTGTGTCTCCAGACTAGAATATGCTGACAATAACACCTCCATGGGTAAAGACATTCTCTTTGGCTAATTCTGGGCGTATAGTATTTGTGGTGTTATCTTGGGGTTTAAAGTCTATCCACCAGGATGAGTTGGGCAGAATGTGAGACCGACTCAGGCACTTCTGATGAACTTTGAGAGTGTCTCTAATTCTCCTTGGCCAAGCATCAATAAATATTACAGTATAAGACATCAGAGGCTCCTGAACACTTTCTTCGCTCCTGACCTCACCATTGACCTTTGACTTCAGGATTTCTCCACAACATTTCTCCACAACAATTCTGTTAAAATGCTTTGAGAAACTAGAAACTAGAACTAGTGGCACATCAAAAGTAACATCCCAGACAGCCTTGACCCTCACTACTTTGCATTCAGAACCAACAGATCCACACAGGACCTCTACTGCCCTCCACATATAACAGCAGCTACATCAGAATGTATTGGAATGTTTGTTGATTTCAGCTGGACCTAGTCTTTGTTTTCAATCCACTTGTTGATAGCAATGCTTTCAGCATTGTTGAGCATGGAACTAATTGACAAACGTAGCATTTTGGGCTTGAGTACTACACTTCAACTGGATATTAGACTTCGTATTAGGCAGTCACACCTCCTCCACTTTAGTGTTGAACACTGGAGCTGTGTGCGCCATCGCCCCCTTCTTCATGCTGTATACCCACAAGTGTAACGCCCAACATGGAGAGAACTCTGTTGTTAAGTTTGTGGATGACACTGCCACCATCAACCAGATTCAGTCTTGCGGGGTGGTACAAAGAGAATGGTTAGTTCTCAGACTACGACTGCTCAACATCAGCAAAACCAAGAACCTGATGAGTAAGCATCCTGAGTAAGTGACAGTAAGCATTTTGACTAGAAACATTATGAACTTGCATGGTTTATGCAAAGCCAAGGACAGGAGAGTTCCGCAGCAGAACAGAAAGCCCAGAACACCATTTGTATCCATCTGCCCAGCATCAGTGATATTGGTGAGGTGCCTTTGCAGACCCCCAAAAGAAAGCTGGGATTCAATGAGCTCAACTGTATTCATGAGTGATGATATTATTCTTTAGTAGACCACGATCAATTTTTAAAACTTGACTTGACTGTATTTAAATGTGACCTATAGGATAATCACAACCTCATAAAACTTCACAACCACAAACTTATTTAAGTGTTTCTCAGAGGGATCTTTGTCTCTTTCTGCCCTTTCGTTTGCCAGCATGGTTAAACTAACTTTTAGGCAGCTGGACTCATAATCAGGAAATCACAGGATCATGTGAGAATCCATCTTGCCAGACTTCAAATTATGACGAACTACTGGCAGCTATGGTTGAACCATTGTGCAACATTTTGTTCTCCAGTTACATTTTAACAAACCATTCATATAAAATGACATATCTTTGTAAAGAGGAGATGCTACAACCTAAAAGCATGAAAGACCATTCAGAAATATAGAGAAGTCCTTTCCATCTGAGTGTACCGAGTCAAATTTTTGAGCAGCCAAGTTTAGAGGTAACTCGACCCTTTTCACATCATACAGGTAATCTCATCCATTGTTATGAATGCAGGTTCAGTGGTGCATGCCACTTTATCAGAGGAGCTGAAGGAGTTATCTGAGGCATGAACAATGGTAACCTTTTGTCCTGGTTGAGTGTTTCACAGTTTGAAACAACAGTAAATGACATTTTAAAACCAAAGGCTTACTTGATGAGTAGCACCTGTTCTTTCTCATGTGTCCATTTCATTTTGCTATAATTGTTTCAATATGAAACCAAATCTTTAGAATTTAGTTCTGCTGCTAATTTTTCATTGAAATTATTGATTCTGACATTACCTTTAACTCACCTCATATGATCTCAGCTGACAGCCGGAACTGTAAAACTTCCACTTAACACCCAGTCTGATCATTTATTAAATAGTTGCTGATGGTGGCTTGAATTCACCGAGTGATTAATGGCTCTGCTCCAAACACTTCATTCCTCATAGTGACTGAGTACTGACTGTAGCACAGGAGAGTTAAGAAGGTTAAATAACTCTAATGTTATTCATCACACCCTAAGTTGACTGTAGACAGGATCTGACTCAGGAAGAATTAGAGGAGTCTGGAGAAAATACTACAACCCATTTCCATATATGGTCCATGTTGATATCTGCTGTTAGCCAGAAGAGTGTGTTATGCAGTACCTGCCTTTACTTATTACTGAATAATAGCACACTATTCATTTGAACTTTTGAAGATATGAATTCTTAGTTTCCAAAACTACTTTCTTCTGACAAATGATTAGTACATATGATAAGAGCCAGGCTACAGCATGACAGTATGAAATATTATTAATCCCCTGGAGCAGCAGGGAGGTTAAGGAGAATAATCCACGATGATAGGAGGAGAGGCACCCAGCAAGGCACTTAACCTCGAATTCCTCCAGTCGAGCTTTTTAGTGGCTGCCTGATTTTATTGGGCAGGATGTTATGTGAGCATGGTGTTTTGCAGAAAAGGGCAGGCACTGTCGATTCTTGATATTGTTGTATGCATACTAAATGGAGCTCTACTAATGACCATGTGTTCAGTATTATCATCTTACAATGTACTGCAAACTGTTGGACAGTTCAACAGATCTTTGACATTAAACATGATGAGTTTCACATGTAGCATTCAATGTTCAGTCCTTCATGATTAATATGACTCATTTTGCAAAGCTGATGGATCAACATCACATCGAAAAATTTCAGGACATTGTCTTAGAATATTTTTCATGCCTTACCAAGCCCCACCTATCTACTTGTGCCTTTACTGTATGGTCCATCAGGGATTGATCACTGTGGTCAAGCCCACACAGGTTCTAGCTACTGACTTTGAATCAAACAAGTGCTGGGCAGGTCTGGTGGGGCCCCATACTGTTTTGGTAGGATTAGTTTCCCTATGGATTTATGTGGAATGGGGGCTCTAATTGCAGCCCATGCATTCCCATGCTTCCCAAGGTAACTTGTGAAAGACATTCTTTCACTCCAGACACCATTATGGCTGTGTGTTTTCTGTCAAAATATCACCGGGATCTAGAGTAAGACACCCGCTGATAGAAAATAAATGCAAGTGAAGATAAAATCTACAAATCCTTCATCAGTGAAAACGTAGCTGTAATGATGACTGACTGTGGAAGTAAAATTGTTCAATGTTTGGGTACGGTTTGAATTAAACATATCTTGATCTCCTGTCATACACTGACATGACATTTACACAGCGCTGGCTGGGAACCTACTGTGATGCTGGACACTTAAGCTGACCTTCAGGCTTCCAGTCTGGAATTCCAAAGAAGGAATGTTTCTCCTGCTGCTTTGGGAAAAAAACAAACAACAAATGACACAAATTACACTTCTGGTTTCCATTACTCATTTACTGGTTTCTTTGGGACATCATTGTCCAGAACAGTATTTCATTCCAGGCTTGGAACGTTAAGCAGTTGAGTTTTCCCTCAGTGATTTCAGGCTAAAGCAAACACAAACATAGTTCTGGGTTTACATTACTGCATTTGATGGTGACATTATCCATTTAAAAAAAAAATCAACTTTCTCCCAAAATTGGTGATGGATGGGATCATTTCTTGGGACCCTGGCAAAAAGCACATGCTGCAGTGCTAAGGGGGTACAAATGTGGAAAATTAATTTTCATTCACCCAAAACAACCAAGCAGACTTGCTAATGTTGAACATTATCCAAGGGAAAGCAAGCTTCACAGAAACTCTGTCACACTTTGTTTAAACCCAACCTGTTGTGTTTTCTTTAGAATGATTTGATTTCCTGTGTCTGCTTTGGACCCTCAGTTGTGATTTAAGCAGGTTTCTTGACAAGTAACAGTATGATTTTCAGGGCTCCTTCAGTTCTATGTACTATCTCTAATCTTTCTCTCAATGTTTCATGTCTGCAAATATACAAAATACAATTTCTGTTCACCTAAAGTAACAGTTCAACATTTAAAGATACAGTGTGTAAGATTTGGGGCCTCTATTTTCAGAATAAGGCAAACATGGAATATAATATTCATAACTATGTTTTGATGCATGTATAATCACCTGAAAATAAGAATCTTTTTATGTTTGTTAATTAAAAAATATCCTTTTATATCTACAGTGGGAGAGGGTCCCCTTTCATGGAGGCCACCATGTTGAAACACCTTATTTATACAGTACTCCAGAACAGACAAATTAAATACTGACTCTAAACAGGGTCCTTAAAGTGTTGTTTCTCCTTTACACTAGGAAGGTGAGGGTGATGTGAGGAGATTACAATGCAGTGATTGGACCACTAAATGCAACTAAATTCAACACACTGTACCTTTAATGCAATGAATCAAATGACCAAAAAACAATTCATGAACTGTAAACACATGGCCTTTTTTAGCCTCCTGGACAGTCGCCTGCTTTGCCGTTGATAATCCGACTTTGCAAACAGTCATCTATTAAAGTTTTTGTTTGAGTATCGTAATTTCTATTATAAACAGATCAAAGCCTGTGGCTCTTTGCAGTGAAAGGACCATTTGCATTAATTTGTAATCTTTGAATTTTACTGTGGTGCTTTGAATTTTTTGCGTTTAAATAAAGCTGAAACCTGAGTGTGTGGTGGGAAGCTCATCAGTTTGATCAATGAAAGAAAAAGGAAAGATGTCTAACCTCCCTGAACAGTGCCCAAATTTTGTCTGTAATGTGTGATTGACTGTAACTAAACAGATTTGCAGAGAGCTTTGTGTCTGTAGGAGTGAGAATCAAGACCACCTTTATTGAGCCTAAGACCAGGAGTCAAAGAGACTTATCTCTTTATTTTAATGTGATGTTTGTGATGCTACAGGGACAAGATATCTTCTATTTCAAGATGATTGTTTGGCAATGTTATTTGATGATCATTCAGATTCTTCATAATCTTCATTTAGTACATTTTTCCACTTCGTTGTGTAAAGTCTACTTGTATAGTGCAGCTGTACGTGCTCTGCACCTGTTCACCTTCTAACCTGTGTAGGCTCTCTGGTTGTTTGAGCTATAATTCCAAAGTTCCATATTTTATATATTATTTATAATAATAATAATAATAATAATAATAATAATAATAATAATAATACATTCCTAAGCCCCCCCTTCTCTGACTGATTAGACTGTACCTGCTCTCAGTTTTCTGACGTCACCTCGTTATTAACAAAATTATGTGAAAACGACCAAAACTCTCTGGTGTCCAGGGAAGGAAGAAAAGAAAAGAAGAGGAGGAAAAACACGACAAAGACAGAGGTACCCCTTCATATATTAGAGTTGTAAGGCTGGTTGTTTGTTGTGTTACACTTCATATTGTCTAAAGTTCGTTTATAGTGTTAGACTTTACATCAGTGTTAAAGTGCACATCATAAATGTTAATATTTCATAACTTAGCATTCCCATATGTTATATTATACTGCAGTTTACTGCTTCTTTGCATTTTGCTAATCAGCAGTTCACTGTAAAAAATTGAAAGATTGAATCAAATTTGCATATCAGAAATAATTGCATTGTATATGATATATGTACAGAATAGTGGAAATCATGCCTCTCTTAGGTTTTTCATTTTCATTATTTCATTTCATTTTATTCTTGGTATCATCTTTTTTATTATTGGACTGTAATACACGTCACACACTCCTCTTATCTCTTCAGATGTGCTGTTGAGATATCTGAATCCCACCCTGCCAATCTTGGGCGATCACCAGTTATCTCCACTTCAGCAACACCCAGTGATCCTCCTGTCGCCTCCACCTCTTGTTTACAGTTTTTATTTTGTGGGTAGTTAAATCTTATACTCTGTGTAGGCTATTTATATTAAATTTTGTTTTTATTTATTTGTATTTTTGTAATTTTTACTGTTTTGATTGGGCAACTTGTTTTGTAAAAATAAAATAAAATGTCAAAGGCAAAGCTATTCAGTTTCTTGTGTGTTTATATAAAATTATAAATAAATTGGCAGTGCTGCAATGCAAGGGGGGCACCACCTTAAATCTTCCCTAGGGCGCCAAATTGGTTAGGGCCGGAACTGTTTGAACTATAACCATATGGTCTAATGTCATCCTTTGATATTGGGATTTATTTCCAAACACATGATTGACAATCCAACACAAAGTATGTTAAATTAGACCATGTTATTTATTTTAAGTACAGCATTTTCACTTAACAGCCACATAAAGCTGAAGATGAGTTCAAGAAAAAATGTTGCATGTGAATCGAAGTGATCAAAATAATATTTCTCACTGTGATGGAGAATTCATTCTACTGAAATACAGACTTTCAGGAGGTGGTTACTTGTCTTTTATTTTGCCATGATGGTCCACAGTTCTTTAGGGTGTGTCCATGTGGGCTGTTGATTTAATTTTATATATGCTTTATCGTAACATATTAAATGTATTGTAGTGTGGTATTAGAATTAAAATGAGGAAATATATTTCTAATAATCTAAAATACTGTCTTTATAGTCCTATGTGAATCATTTGGCTGGTGTCACAGCTCTCTCTTCACAAATCGCATGAATTCTCCGGCAGACCTACAGACCGACCGGAACAGACACACCCAGATGTCTCAGACATCTGATTGACATTTAACCGGAAAACTTTTATTTTGAAAGTCGTAACGGGAAGTAGGTGCGTGAGATTGCGGCTGACTTGTAGCTGAGCTGTCAGCTCATAAATAAAGCAGTCAGAGTCTGACTGAGGGAAAAGACGCAGCAGCAGCGCAACCCTACAGGAGGTCAGCACGATTATTATCAGGACTGTAACATCAGAAAACAACAAGTAAGAAAGAAAGAAAGAAAGAAAGGAAGAAAGAAAGAAAGGAAGAAAGAAAGGACACCAGCGGAAGTTTTGGACTTTTTAGATTTTTAATTTGATTTTTTGAATGTTTGATGTGTGATGGCTAATGTGTCATCGGTTGATGTGGGAGTTCTGTTTCTTATCATGGTCACAGCATCTCTGGCAAACGGTGAGTATTTTTTTTGTTCACATACAAAATGACGTAAGTGAGAAAATTCAGAGAAAGTTGAGTTAAATTAAACATGCAATCAACCTGTTCCAGGGCACTCTGAGACCACAACTGCAAACCGATCGTAACACTACTTGTTAAAGAGCTTTGAATGATTTTGTATTAACTGTTACTTTCATTTTGCATTCGTGTAGCTATTTGAATTTAAATAACTAATGACTCATTGAGTCTAGACAGTGTGAAAATAATGACAAATGCCATTCCAGGTAAGCAGAGCTCAAAGTGATGTCTTAGAACAGATCACAAACCCACGTTACAACCGTGTGTGACGGACAATACAAGCAAATCATCACATTGGACTTGTGACCTGCAGATGTTTGGTATCTTTACTTTTTAAATCAAAACTGTCAATACATAATTAAATCTGTCATCCATAATTAATTGCCAGTTGTGTTGACATTACAGATTAAAGATTCAAACAAAGACTTGGTCATTAGTGGAAAATGTGCATCTCTACCTTTTTAGGGAGACAGGTGGATCAAATCCACAGAGTCTAAAGTTCAACTAGAGATACTGTGAGGTACAAGATACTGTGAGGCTTCATCTTCCCTGCTGAGTCGTGGTGACAGACACACGTATGTTCACGTCTGCTGCTGAGAACAAGCCTTCCGATGACTGTCAGGATGAAGACACACACATGTTGTCTTTGTCTTTAAAATGTGTTTTTGCACTGAGGGTTTAGGATTTACACTGTAGTCATGAGTCATGAGAAGGAAGGATTTCACACATCAACAACTCTTTCAATGTAAATATGGAGTGTTACACTACTTGTCTATGCAGCTGGTCAGATTGCAAATCTGGACTGCGGGAGATGGTGGTCAGTGTTTTCTCCAGGGATTTATGCAGCAGCAGTGCTACAGAGTGTGAGGTTTTTTTGTGCCACTGGAAGATATTTAGCACATCTGCTGCCACGAGAAAGGCTTTAGACACTTTCTACACAGTTAGAGATGTCAACTTACTTTAAAATGTTTTATTTAACACTCATCCAGACAGTCTACAGTCTACATGGTTGGTCTCTCCTCCTCCTCTCCCCTGTAGTCTTCTCTCCCATCCTCCGCTCACTCTCTTCATACTTTCCTGTCTCACGTGTACTACCTGTCATCCTGTCTAATAATGGAATACATGAATACATTCCATGGGAAACATCAAAAATATATAATGAGCTAAGTGAACAGATATTAACAGTGATCACGTTGAGGAAAAATGACACTTAAACATTCAGAGTTTAATAATCCTTTAATGAGAGGAGCAGCCAACCTTTGAACTATTCTGCATCATTATGCTGAACCTCGCTGTGATAGGATATTGAGCCTTAGTTGTTCTTAGAGACTGCTATATAATGGTTGCTTTGCCCTGACTCTGGCTCATTTGGAGAGATGTTTATGTAGCAGTGGTACTAATGATTTTGCATATATTTGTGTAGAAACTTCTGGAGGTCTGCGATGAATCTCCTGACCTGGGAGAGAAAAATTTGCAGTGTGTAGCGGTCACTGGCTGTTGTTGAACTTCTTCTCAGGAGGCAGAGATTTACATTTTTAAACAAAACATAGCTTATTCATCTCAACATGTTTAATACTAGTAGACTTCACATCCATCATGATTAAATGTATTCTACAAGAATAAAATGTGTTACAAAGAAATCTAAATGAATTGTGTCATATACACTAACTGCATATTTGTATACTGAACAGTTTACAATTTCCCCTTTTTTCAGTGTACATGATCAAGAAATATTATGTATGGGGACATTTATAGGAATACCATCTAAAAATACTGTGGTATGGTATGGACATATTATTATGTCTGAATATGTCTGAATAATATACTATATGAATGTTATTGAAGTTGAAGTTTGCATTCAGGACTGCTATTTAAGGTCAAGCATATAAAAGAAGGTTCCTTAAACTCTTCTTAAATTACTGTGACCCTGCAGGTTCCTCATCCAGCAAAGATGTGAACCAGAGGAGGGAGGTGGAAGCCGTCAAGCTGAGCGCACTTCTGCCCGGCAGCGTGGACGACCTCGCCCATGTTGCTTCTGAAGGTGAAGCGAAGCTGTGCTCTACGTGTGACCCGGCGGGGGCCAGGAGGCGTGCAAAGAGATGCACATGCTACACTTACAAAGACAAGGAGTGTGTGTATTACTGCCACCTGGACATCATCTGGATCAACACACCAGAGTGAGTCATTCTTTAGACACTATGGACATAACAGTGTGTGTGTGTGCGGTTTATAGAGACATCACAATGTCATGGTATTACTGTATTATTCAAGTACAGTACTTGCATCATTACTGCAGTTTACACTCGTCACGTCACAATCTTTCACTTTAATCATAGAGTCAGCTGGAAAGCTGTCATCACATTAGCACATGGTGGGAGCCACAAATATGTGAGTTATGATGAAAGGACAGCCTGAAGCTTTGTGTTAAAAGGAATACTCTTAAGACATGAAAGGATCTGGGAGAAACTGAGCTGCAGCTTTTTCTCATATGTCACAGTGTTTCCTGTGGCTTAGTACAACTGTAAAGACATGTTTGTAATCCGAAGGGGTCTTAGACACTGAGCGCTCAGGTATTTTAATTCCACTGGGGATTTCTGACAGTAGCCAAAAGGCAACAGGAGCCTATTGGTCATCTGAGACATTTTGCTTGTTAGTAGAGTAACTGTAGAACTTTAAATAGCAGGAACCATTCCAAACTTACATAATTTCTTTTTTATATTAAATTTAAACAAGAAGTTTGATAATAGCAACAGTTTATCATTCTCCTGCACCCTCAGGTGGCTTCAACTAACCACCATCTCCGTTCATCCGTTAGTTCCTCATTCAGCATTCTTGTTTTTATTACAAATCAGCTTCACCATCTGAAAATGTGAAGCTTTGCATATTGGACTTGGCTTGCCACAGGTCGGAGACTTAAGTCCCTTTGAACTTTTTTTTAATTTTATCTCTGGCATGAAAAAAACAACAAAAGCTAATTTTCCACCTGCATTTGAAGACACCAACTGATGCCTGTCTGCAGCATCAAGCAGATTAGAAGACAGATTCATCCGTTCTTTTGTTGACTCCAAACAGTGAGCCTCAGGGCAGCTCTAGTTTAATTAGATTCTCAGAGAGATCGTAAACACTTTAAGGCGGTCTTAAATCAGGAAGATGTGAGTATGTTGGAGTGGGGAGTGACAGTGAGTCAGTATGATGGGTGGGGGGTTCTTTGATTGAAAGCTTCAGACTGAGGTGTGGCCACCAGCAACAACAGAGTTCAAGTTTTCAGCCTGCAGAGAGCAGCGCAGCAGCAGCTTCTGCTCCTACGAACACATGCAGAACTTCACTGGGCAGAGCTTGAAATTAAGTGCAGGGTTAATGCCTCTCATTATTTGAATCCATTTACACGTGTTAACAGTGCAGGAAGGTGCTGTTTCACACTTTAAAAACTTACAGCAGTCAGTCAGATGACAGTAAACCTCAGTGTGATGAGATCAAGGGCGCTACTGATAGGGCCTTTTTTCCTCACTAATGCCTTACAGATGAAGCTGGGTGCAACCTTCTAGATTCATCTTCCCTCAGTACCCAGAGGTTAACTGTATATCACGTGAAGTGAATCAAGCTGCAGCTCGAAGGTCTTTCCTCTGCTGTCATTTGGTGTGCAAATGTATTGCATCACAAAAGGTCAACAGCTCCTACTTAGACTCCAATTTAGTGCATTTTTCCACTTCAATGTGTAAAAAGTCTACTTGTATCAGTATAGTGCAGCTGTACGTGCTCTGCACATGTTCACTTTTTAACCTGTGTGAGCTCTCTGGTTTTTGTCTGAGCTATAATTCCAAAGTTCCATATTTTATATATTTGAACTATAACCATATGCTCTACTGTCATGCTTTAAAATTGGGATTTATTTCCAAATACATCATTGACAACCGATATTTTAAAGTTAAAGCTGTAGCTAGTGATTGATGGTTCTCGAGGGAAAATATTTGGTAAGACTGAAATTGATTATCTCAGGTTATTGCATCTTAGGGGACAGATTGTAAAGTACGTGCAGCTGTTACAGTAAGTTGAGCTTCTTATTTCAGTCCTCTGAATATCCTCTGCTGCATAATGTTGTATGATGTAGATTTGTTTTAAGAGCAGGACGCAATTACTTCCTGTCAGCTCTACAATAACATTACCTTTGCTTACAGCCTCATCACCTCACAGTGCTTTTTCATCTTAAAGTTAGTTACTTCAAGTGTTGTGCATATTGTTTTAATTGTTATATTGTCACTCAGTGCAGCACCAATGTTAGGTCCTCTTCAGACCATATCAGGCACTGCCGCGGGTCGCACAGGATTTTGTGGTGATGTATGGGGGTCAGGGGCAAGGGGTGGATGTGTTTATCTGAAACCTATGCAAGTTCTCAGAAGGAAGTTTCAGAATCTTCGCATTCATCTTAGAACAAAGTCATTTTAGGTACATTGTTAACCTCCGCCTCAAGTCAAAGGATCAAACATAAAGATCAAAAGCAGACATGTGGCTGATCTTAAAGCTTTAAGATGTGAGGAAAGATTGTTAGTTGTACTTATGGTGCAGGTTAAAAGGTTTTCAGGTTTGCATTCCAGATTCTGACATGGTCAGAAAATGTATTGGCCTGTCTCATCTCCTCATTTACAGTAATGACAGAAATGTCCTTTGGATCGATGGCTTTCTTTTGAAAAGTGACCTCCGACTTAAATTCACCTGTCTTGTATATTAATCGTTCTGGATCAGTGCAGGGTTGAAGCTGCTCGAGGCAAGATTCTAATATATAAATTCCCATTTGTCATACCAGACTACTGTTAGCCATAAAGTTAAGCCGCCCAGATTTTGAGCATCTCATTCTCCTTAAAGGTACTCTGTGGATCTTTTGACCAGTAATAATGCGATGTATCAGTGTTGTTACTTTAGACTGTATAAAACATGGACGCAGTCCTCATGACATCATCCACAAGTTTCTGAAGAGCCATCGTGGTAGTTGTCGTTGACTTGGCAGTCCGGCCTCCGTTGGCTCCCCACTAACCCAACGTTGAGCACGGGTTAAGCTGAGACGGGCTCATTGAAGCCTGATTGCCACCAGTGTTGGCACCCACCTGTCAAAGTGGCCATGCTCTTAATTCTGCATAACTTCAAGCCTTAATATAATTTGAACAGGTGAGTTCTATAAAAATTCAACCTCAGTACAGTTGTCATGAAAGGGGAAATTAGCTATGAAGAAAGTTCCTTTTAAAATCTGTCAATCATCTCATACGGGTTGTCATGTGTCAGCCCAGCCTCCCACTGCTCACACACCTGCTTTATTGCAGCAGGAAATGGAGGATAATGGAGAAACCCTCAGCCACATTCTTGTGAAATATAAACAAAATCTTTGACATGGAATCAGAAGTTCAAAAATAGTCCACACCATAAAAGAGTCATCATGACGTTTGAAGGGATCTCCAGGGATTTAGTGCTGGAGAAGAATCAAAGCAGCAGAGAAATCCTGATCTTTAGGTCCTAGTATGGGTCTAAAATGTTGGATCCTACATTTTCCATTATGCAGTCAGCATTAGCATCTTTTGTTAGGACTGTCCTCACCTGCATAATAAACACAGTGTCAACTTCATGTGAGCTCCCCTTTAAGTTACACAAATTTTGATTGGTGAAAATATATGATGTGTGCAAGCCAAGAACACAGTCAGAAATCTGGCTTAAATTGATGCTGACAAAGTAGAGACAGATTCTTTTTCAGACTGTCTCAACATCCTTTCTCCTCAGGTTTTTTTTGCAATGTGCACAAAGGAGTCACAGGTGGTCTTCTTTAATGATGGAAGACCACCTGGAAATATGTTAATTGACCTTGAGATTTATACATGGTGAAGATAATAAAGGGATTGAAAGATCATTAACTGGTGCATCAGGGGAGTAGAGAGTGTTGTGTAGCACGGTGAGGTGGTGAGGTCAGTATTGGAAAGGCAGTCTGTCTGCTCAGGACGTCTGGGATCAGACAAAAAACGATCAAAGGTTTGAAAGAAGAGAAGGTCACCACCCTTCTGACTGACACCATGGAGGAAGGTGGAGTTACACACTGTGGCATTGACCCTTATGTGCTCAGGTTGTCTCAGAGTACCACGGTGTAAGTGGAAAGGCAGGTGGTGCTCCATGTTTTTTAGCTTCTTCATAGTCATCTACAGATATGTGGAGAGGAGACAAGACACTTGGAGGGCAGGGTGAGTGTGATGAGCAGCACCACAGGTTACATGTCTGAAATTAAAGAGAAACTCTTCTTAATTACGACTTCTCGTGATCTGAGGATGTGGCAGCATCTCTGCAACAACGTCCAGCAGGAGCCAGGCTGACAGGATGCAAAGAAATAGGAAGAGAATAAGAGAATGATTTGTTACCGTTACCCAGACTGGCCATTAGAAACATTCATCACAATTTACACGATGACTTACAATCAGCTTTGACATGACTGCCATAGTTGATCATCACACAGTTTTCCTGTGCCATGAGAAACTATCACCAACATTTGGGATGTGTTTACATTCAGTTTGACCTCTGATGGTGATTTAGTGGTTTAGATTTCAGCTGTCAGCTTGATTCTAACCAGTCTGACTGCTTGTGTGATGTTGCTGCTTTCTCATGTTAGCGCAGATCTAGTGTTTATCTAACAGATAAAAATGATGGACAAAAATACAAAAAAGAATACAGTATGCTCTCACAGAGCTGTAGCTATGACCGAGGAACTAGTTCGAGCTCCTACAGTGCAGCTGTGATCACGATGACGCTTTCATGTTGTTTTATTATTTACATACATGGAGGCTGCGGTCTACGGTGCTGTTGGACTGGACTGCATTATTCTGAAAAGTGTCTCCCATGTTCTGTCCCCATATTTTATTCAAATTGTGGAGGACAAAATAATAGAAACACCTCTCAGCATAATACAGTACAGCATAACGCCGCCACTAACGACAGCAGCTTTGTACATATGATGCATTGTCAAATGTTACAGACCTCTGCTTCAAGGCTGTACAGGTGTAATGTCAGTCTAATGTGCACCTGTCTGATCACTCACTGTGAATGTGTGTGTCTTTTTTTAGGCACACTGTACCATACGGTATGTCCAGTTACCAGGGTTCCCTGCGTATGAGACGCTCCGCTGGGACTGCCCAACGCTGTGCGTGTTCACTGCAGAGTGACTCTGACTGCAGCAGCTTCTGCATGGACAGGTAACACACGAAAAATGTTTAGCGATAATAATCATAAATAACACAAGACGTTTAATGAAATACACACATATTGAATTGGCCTGCAGGTGTCCATCAAAATCAAATCAAATATTTTAACCTTCAAATCAGTGCAAAAGGTATACCTGCAGGTAACTATGGCAACAAAGCTTATTCCACATCAGCAGTTAAAGGATACAGTCTATCTTTATACATGTGTGCACTGAAAAGGTTACTGACCACTCTAATTATTTTCTGCTCACACTGGCCATAAAGCAGGGGTCTTCAACAAGGGTCCATGACCCCTAGGGGGTCCGCAAAGGTACTGCAGGGGGTCCGCCAATTTTTGTCATAATAATTGACAATTTTCACCAAAATGATGGTGACTGTGAGGGTGCAGATAATTGAGAAACTACAAACAGCGGATCATAAACACATAAAGGCTAATAACCCAGTATATATATAGGTTAATAAGGTGAAATAAAAGTTAAACAAAGTAAATATAAATTATTATAGGCCAGGCTTAAAATGTGAAACATTTAAAAAAAAATAAATAATAATTACATGTGGGGGCCCCTGTTCTGTTTGTCTCTTGTCCAAGGGGTCAAAGGTTGAAGACCCCTGCTGTAAAGTGTTCCCTGACAATGCTGCCACTCTTTCTGAATCTGAAGTGATCCTTTGACTTTTATATACAAAACTAACCCTGAGCCGTTAGTTCAACTAAAAATAAACACTTTCAAAATTGGAAAAACGTGGCCTCTCTGCCCCGTGTGGTTACAGCTGACTATACATACATAAACACAAGTTGTTCCAAACTAGGTGAAAATGAAAAGTTGTGGAGGAGAAGCCACTGGTTCACGGTGGTGTTCCCCGTGGTGTGAATTATGGCTTAATTAGCAACACCTGAATAGATATGGCCTAACGCATCTGTGTATTTTTTTCCAGCAGGCAGAGGAGGCAGGAAATACACAGGAGGATATCACCTCAGCACAGCGAACCTGCTATGAAATGAACATGTGAAAGGTGGACATACGTGGTCTCTACATAAGACACCCTCTCATTTGGAAAAGCAGCATGTATGTCTGCATTTCTGTAGATGGACACGTGTTTGTATTGTGCTCAGTGCCTCATCAGACTGTTGGATGAAATGCTGCAAAGCAGCGACGGGTACAAGCAGCGATGCTAAAGGAGCACATTCCCCCCAGCGCTCCGCCTGTGTGTCTGTCCAGCAGGTGTGGATGATGTGTTTCATTTTCCTGTCACAACTGAGAGTGGTTCACAGTGGTCTGTGTTTGTGTTGACCATGAAAGACTTTGGTAGAGCATGTTGCTCACACATGTCCGTGCCACGTGACGTGGAGGCCATTTCAAGAACTTCTGCCATCCGACTCCACCTCCTCAACACTTACTGTTTAAACCTCAGCACAAGAAACGTGTTACATAACCGTGTTTACTCCACAGGGACAACATACCTGCCTGTCTACACCGGAATACACTCAGACACTACTCACTACAACATTCATTTATCACAGTCTGTCATAAGTCTGAAACATCCGGCATGCTATCTTGGTCTTTAGGTTGTGAAGTAAGATGGCATCTCTGTCTGTTGAAGGTTTCCCCCAGAAAAGTGTCTCCTATAATTCAGCTTCAGCTGACCAAAGCACGACATAGAATCCTGCTTTACATCTGAAATATTCTGACGCACAGATGGCTTTATTCAAGCACAGTTCAACTGAAATTGTTACCCATGGAATGTGACAGGAAGACTTTCAGATACCTTTAAGTCTTTTCCATTCATGCTTCTACTTCTACTCCACTATATTATTGAGGGAAATATTGTACTTTTTTACTTCACTGCATATATCTGACAGTTTTAGTTACTTCACAGATGAAGTATTAAACTACCCAACACAAGTATAGCTGAAAGTAAAACATTTCATGATTTAGCTTCTCAAATCTGAGGTTGTGTTGCTTTTAAATATTTTAATTTATTTGTAATAATGTTGAGGTTTAGACAACACAAACATTTTAAAAGTGCCACTTTGGGCTTCAGTCAGTCATCAGTGGAATCAGTGGATAAATTCATGGAGAAAATAATCAGCAGATCAATCCAGAATTAATAATAATAATAATAATAATAATAATAATAATAATAATAATAATAATAATAATAGTTCAATATGAGCTCCACCTCAACAGACTCCAACTTTATGTGACACTGACTTCAGAACAGCCACCAAGACATTTTACTGATTACTCTTACATACTTTTACTTAATGAAGGATCTGACACACTCTAATCAGTCATATTTGTTTAGTTTGATCCTTTTCAAATCAAATCAAATCAAATCAAATTTTATCTGTATAGCCCAAATTCACAAAACACATTTTGCCTCAAAGGGCTTTACAATCTGTACAGGGAGTGACACCCTCTGTCCTTAGACCCTCGGTTTGAGTGAGGAAAAACTTGCCCACAAAAACCCTTTTAACAGGGAAAAAAAGTGGAAGAAACCTCAGGAAGAGCCACAGAGGAGGGATCCCTCTCCCAGGACGGACAGACGTGCAATAGATGTCACATGTACAGAACAAATCAACAGAGACATATTGTACAATTACAATGAATGATAAAATGACAATGGATTACAATGAATGATAAAATAATTACAGTAGCAGTGGAACCTGTGATAGAGATAGAGAGACACAGATGCACCGCAGCAGCAAGTCATTAATTAACTATAAACTAACTGTAAACTGTAATGGAGATATGGTGGAGATATGGTAACAATTTACATTCATACTGAATTAATATCAGGCTGTAGCCTATATTTGTCCTGATTAAAGCCAGCGCACCATGCGCACTGCATTACCCAGGGTGCATTTCAATTATTAAAATACAGAGATGACACTAATGATCTTCAGTCATTTATGTATTGTATCTGCTTATGTCTTTTCACTGTGCAAAGTTCAAACTATCTGTTGAAACTTCACCCTATGCATGCATTATATATGTTGATTCCTCCCAGCCAATTAACCCTAATACAATATAGCGTGCATATAAACTGTAGGAAGGCCAATTATACAACGAGCTGCTGTGGACCACTTTAGCTCAAGCCCATACCACTACACAAGGTCTATTATATTGATCCAAGCTACCATGTGTCTCGATGAATTATGCTGATTATTGTTGAGTACCGGTATAGGAAGTGGTGTGCCATTTCTGAAGCAAGGTGGAAAGTGTGTGTGGAGGTTGGAGTAGTGAATGGATGTGTAGCACGACCACCTTTACTGCACCTTTAAGCATCTAACAGTAAATGTTTAACTTTTATATATACTTTATATGTATATGCTGTATATGTATGTCAATGTAAACAGTATAAAATGTTTCTCTTGCCTTGCCTCGTCCTAGCCTTACGAGGCTGTGGAGGTTGGGGTTGTAAAGGAGCGTGTAGTGTATTTGAGTTCCTTGCAGGAGTCCAGTGTTTGTGTCCTGTCATACTCCAAGTTAATGTGTGGTTTTTGAATGTACCCACAGTCTGCACAATCTAACCAAGTGTTTAGTCGTCTGACCTTAATCGTGGTTTATTTGCAATAACCACAAGCGCAGCCACACAGTGGTTACCGTGTGCAGATGTTGAATAAAGAAAGAATTTCAATATGTTGGCAAGGGAAATGATAATACAATGCATGATTTTGCAGAATATCAGCGTTGGGTCTGGTCTGGTCGGAGGTTTGCTGTTATGTTCAACATGGCAGACGATTGTGCCTTAAACAAACACGATGCAGAGCATGTTCATTTTCTGTTAGTGATCATTCTGGGACTGTTGCCAATAAAACCAATTCAAGAATGTTCTACATAAATTCCCAAGTGCCCACTTTGCCCAAAAGTGGTTCTAACGACACACCGAAATGTTCGAGTGATGATGATAAATAAAATCATTATGTGTGGAGAAAAAAAGAAAGAAATTTACTATTCTTTGTGGTTATTCCTCATATTCTCTGTGGGCCATCTGAAACTTAATAACACGTTAAGACACCTGGGAAAATTCCAGAGTCAGTCCTGGATAAAATGTAATTGAGCAGAGCGTTTCTGAGCTTTTTCATTATCTTCTTCTAATAAAAGCTGGTATGAGTAATGCTTTTGAAGAAACACTGTAATGAAAGTGGGGTTGTTTGTTGTGACGAACAAACTTGCCATGCTCTTCAGGGAAACTGAGCTGACTCTGAGAACTGAACCTCAGTCACACACCAAATTCTGTTCTGCAGTTATTACTTCATAGAAAATTCGAAAGTACTGAAAGCTGGTTCTTACTGCTTGCTTTACTATGTTATTTATTCTTTTATTATACTCTATATTGCCTGACTTTTATCATTACTTTGTTAATTTTATACTATATATAGTATAGACAAACTTATTTTAGAAATGGAATATAATATTCATAACTCTGTTTTCATTAGTTGATAATTACCTGAAATTAAGAATCATTATGTTTTTGTTACCTTAGAATGAGACTTTTAAATCTACAGATGCTGCAGGTCCTCTTCCACGGAGTCCTCCATGCCGAAGCACCATGTTTCTACAGTAGCCCAGAATGGACAAACATTGCCTCTAGATGGGGCTTTTTGCCTTTTTCACAGCTACCATAGTTTCTACTTCATGCTAGGAAGGAGAGGGTGAGACGAGTTGGTTGCAATCAGCAACTAGACCACTAGATGCCTCTAAATCGAACACACCGGACCTTTTGACAAGTTCATAGGTTTTTTTTTTATTATCAAAAAACATGTTTTCACTCAAGTCAGGTAGTATCTTATTGGTATGGGAAATTTTGAAACATACTCACATCTAATTGATGCTGAACTCACTTGCATTTGCAGGTGCATAAATCATACACTATAACAAACTGCTACCATCATCTGTCAGTCTGTTGTTTTTGGCTGGAGAAACAATCTATAATGACAATGAGTGCTGACTGGAAGAGGCTGCGGGACTTCAGCTGTGCATTCAAAGTGGAAACTTGGAAACTTTGGAAACATGAAACTTCTTTTCACTTTGAATGCACAGCTTCACTTGGAAAAACTCACATCACTGCACGTTCTTAAACTTCAAACAGCTTAAACAAACATGTTTTGTGAAATGAGTTGCACATGCAACTGAACAACACTAAAAGTCACAACTGGATTGTTTGATTTTTTTTTTTTGTCCAAAAGTCTTCTGAAACCTTAAACTCAGAATATGTGTCCCTCCTCTTTAATACGTCCAACATTAGTAAGCACTTGATGACAGTGGCAAGGAAAAACTTCCTTTAAGAGGCAGAAACCTAACTCTAACCTAAACCTAACCTAACCCTAACCATAACCCTGAACCAGCTGATTGGTAGGTGTCCATCTGCCAGTTTAAGAACACTTCAGAAAGGGAAGCTTCATGAGAAATGGTTTTATACTTCTGTTCTGGCCCTTGAGGTTCATGACAAATTGTCTTCAGTCACGTCATTTTCACTGCATGTTCTGCATGTGGACATGTTAACAGGGCGGCCTACAGCAGAGTGATATAACTTTATATTTATGACTTTTTGCCAGGCAGCTGGGAATCATTTTTACTCAATGACATGGTAAGTACGAGACTCATTTATGTTGACATGATTGAATTATAATTCCAAGATCAACATGTACCATGACCTATGTACATGTACATTATGTAAGTCCCATGCATGCATGGAACGGCTGGATCTCTGGATCTCAGCCAAAAATGTTTGAAAGTCCACTCAGAGGAAAAACATGCTCACAGCTGTTCTCCAAAGTTGATCCTTTCTAAAGATTCTTGGGCTCAGAACTAATGAAAATCAAATACTAGCAAAAGAATAGAACAAAAATCTTAGTGAGGTTCATATGATCGGACAGAACAAAACATGTTTGGCCAGCAGAAAACTGAAAAAGAAAAATGTGCACTTGAATTTAATCAAATTTCTGAGATAAATTTCTGCTTTTGTGTCTCTTGAGTCAAAAGTGAGACCAACATTTGCCTTCTTGTGTTTTTCATTCATTACTGTGTGCGGAAACAAGTCAGTCATTTATGACCATGCTGGGGAAATGTTTCCAATTAAAGTTAAAGCTGCCTTGGAGACTAAATATATATCTGAGGAAACAGGAGGGTATGCAGCTCATTTCTGCAGGTGCCTATATCAATTTTGTGGCATACAGTTATGTCCGCAATATAATGTGTGCCAAGGGCTGCATTTGTCTCAGATCTGGTTTACCTCCAGTGTGACACAGACCTGTCTATAGGCATGTGAACTTCTACATAAAATCTACACAAAAACCCCCTGACACATGTCTGATCAGCTGCCATGTGACTGTAGTCTGAACTGTCTGTACTTGGAAATGTAAATGAGCAGGTGAGTGAGATATAGTTGGCAGCAATAGCTGCAGAGAAAGACTGCATTGAGGAAAGGTGACAATAATTCACATCAGGATGACACTATTTCATCTGAACAAGGAACACATCCATCTATGAGTCTATTCTGGAGGTTCAAATGGAGGTGGATGTGCAGACTGGAAATTTGTACTTCTATGACTAAAATAAAAATCAATCAAACTTCTCTACCAACCACAGTCCAGGTTTTTGTTATTTCAAACATGATTTGCTGTCTGGAATTTCTAAAAGTCACTAAAGAATTACAGTTTGCGCGGCGATTAGCTCAGTTGGTAGAGCGTCCGCCCCATGTACTGTAGCGGCCTGGGTTCGAATCCAACCCGTGGCCCTTTGCTACATGTCATTCCCCATCCCTCTCTCTCCTCACATTCCTGTCTCTCTTCAGCTGTCTCTATACAATAAAAAGGCCAAATTGAAAAATATTTTAAAAAAAAGAGTTACAGTTTGTAAGTTTGTTAAACTTCAATAGCTTGTTTTCTACTTTGAAGCATTTCGAAGGCTACTTACTAATTAACTACCCTTCATTAAACTTCCAGTAAGAGCAGTGAGAATGACACATTTTAGTTAATAACATGAGCAAACAATTGTCTACTTACACAGACACACACACACAAAAACCATTAACTATGAATTGCTTTGTCATCAGACTCTGCCCATTCCAGCTTTAGGTACTCCAGACCATCTGGGCTTTCTTTAAAGAGTTTGTCTCAGTCGTTGTTACTCATTCTGATGAGATTTTAATTATTAGTCAGTTCAATATTTACCTGAATAAGGACTTCGATCCTCTAGGTAAATCCTTCCTGGCACGTCTTGATACATGTGGTTTCACTGCAGCGGTGCAGCTCATGTAGGGAAAAGGAAGCAACACAAAATCAGACGTTATCTTATCTAAAGTCATTTATTATCAGGATTTCAAACGATTAACTAGTTTGGTTATGACAATGGCATTTTCCCAGTATTTATCCCCCTTCTTCTTTTGTAGTTGAGTGAAAGTCATTTTTTTTTCCATGAAGCGCATGGAGTTGATTATATGAATAAGGGCAGTGCTAGGAGGTTTAAAAGGTTTGTGTCGCTCCTACTGTGGCCTTTAGGAATATTTCCAAGGTACAAAAACCTAATGAGAAATCAGACTTAAGGTTTAGAATCTCTGAGAGCAAATGGTCCACTTCTTTCTAGAAAGGCTTAAAACGTGGGCACAACGAGAAAATGTGAGCACAGTCTACTGAAACCAATTCACACACAGTGCTGAGATGAGTCGAGTTTCCCAAACGTGAAGCCGTGTTTCCTCTGGAATTGCTATGTTAGCTTCCATTTCCCAGAACTGCCTTATGTAATTGGTTGTACTCCTGAAGTCTAAACTTCCTAAAACAAAACCAAACAGGTAAAGAACCTAACCCTAATCTCACTAAACACAGAAGTATCTCAGTGAATTCAGTGTGTAACCAATTTGACTCGATTCTATCACACAGGATAGAGGTTTTGCGTCTGTGTGATGCTGCCCTTGTACTCTTGGTCCTGTATGGATTTACTGCTCGTCACACTGGTATAACCACCCTTTGTGAGCTTGTCGTCCTGGCTCTTTTCACTGCAGTAACAGGCCCAGTGACTCAAACACAGCCGTTTGTCTGCTGGATTCAGTTGCAGCTCCTTCTACCAAAACAAGATGTTCAGAGAGGTCTACACCCCGGTTTTGAAGAAACATATGCTCATAACGGGCCTGCAAGAGATTGGAACGCAAATGATGTAAATCAAACTTTCTAAAACTTTGTACCTCGCATGGTACAAGTGTGCATTGAATTATACGTGTGCCAAGGTAGCACAGTTCTCTCACTTAATCAGTAGCAATAAACACAATCCTAGATTTCTTTTTGATACTGTAGCCAAACAGCCGTCTGTGAGCTGCTCACCCATTACTGCCTATGATTTCAATTTAAAAAAAAATAAAAAAATAAAAATCAATTAGATTAGATACAGAATTAGTTTTCTTGTCTCCAGCTACTTCTGTAAAATCGACAGTGCAGAATTCACATGTTGAATACCAAATAGTCTGTTTTAGACTAGGGGACACTGTTCTTGTGTCACATTTTTGGCTAGATGTCAAAGGTTCACATGTATCTATGCACATTAACTTACATAACATACTTAACTTACATCTAGGTACAAAGCTTAACTTTCGTGACTTCCCTACATATAACCTTGTAGTTTTCTTCAATGACAGTATAAAGAAAGGACAGTGTATGAGTGATCGATCGCCTGCAGGTTTCTGAAGGGTCGCTTTGATGCTCAAAATATGTACATATACGTTCAGTTTGAAGATCTCTGATTTGGGACCTGCAATGCTGAATATTGTAAATGTATCACTGACAACTAGCTCTGTCCCCACTAGCTTTCAGACTGCTGTGGTTAAACCTGTGGTTAAAAAACTACACCTTGATCCTATATCTCTGAATAATATAGTTCTAGTATAGTTCAAACTAACATTAAAGACTCATCACTGTGACTCTGCGCTTTGGATGAAGAAATACTGTATTAATGTTTGTTTTAAACAAACCACAATCGACTGATTGACTGATTTAATATCTGTCCTACACCATGTGGTGCCCAGCGCATATGGCTTCATAAGATGCTAGGTAGCAACAACTGCCCGGATGGCCACAAGAAAAAGAAAAAAAAGAAAAAAAAAAAAAAACATTTCATAATAATAAAAATTCATTTAAACTCTGAATAAAAATTCATTTAAACATCTTATACAGATTCAAGATTTAAACTCAACATATCACCTTCAGACATTCAAAACAAATTGTAGTGCTTTAGCTAGATTTTTTCAAACATGTGGTTGCTCAAGTTATGGTAAACAGGGTAGTTGAAAATTAATTTCATCGTCACACCAAGATGCCAGAAAACACACATACCCTGCTCTCCAGGAATCTACATACCTCAATCATGTATAAGTTCTCATGTATAATGATCCATTCCACCCCGTAAATCAAATGTTATATAAGGTTAGGTGGGGAACACAGTTTTGGAGCTTTTATATCAAATCTCATCTTTCCATTGTTCCTTAAGAATATTTAGGAGTTTTTAAACAACTATATTTATATTACACTGAAATTGTTCATATAAATAAAATCAGTAAATCAGAAACGGAAAATACTGCTGAAATAACTTGTAATGACTGTGTGCTTTTTCCCAGTTAAAGTTGTGTACTCTACTAAGAAAACACCTCATTACTGTCAGTGATATCCTTAAAACTCCATTCAAGCAGCATGAAATAAGATTGAGCCATCAAGTCAGGTCACTCTGTGACTGTGTAGTATGTTAGTTTTGAGATGTATGCCTCCACCCCAATACAATGAGGTGAGTGTAATTATATTTGTGGTATCAGAGCATAAAAAATATAAAAATAAAAAATGTAATCAACAACATCTATCTCCTGAAGGTTTCTCCACCAGGATTACTCTGGACAGCTTTCTGGAACTGTATACAGAACGTGTTCAGTGGATAACCCAAACTAACTGGGATACACTTTTTTTAATGCTGTGATGGACCACAAAAGAATTGAAATGGCAGCAGATATCTGAAAACCTCGACACATGAAACCAAAAATATCTGCACAAGTGGGAACATACTTTTTGGTAAATGGGGTGAGCTGACCTTTTAAAATATTTTTAGGGAGCTAAACATTATAAACATTATTAAAAATGGATTTGTAGAGAATTATGAATGGGGAATTCATTCATTCATAATTCATTCATTAGCATTTAAATCTAAATATTTAAACCCAAATTCCTCATCGAGCCATGATAATATTTGTATTTTATGGCTTTCATGCAGACAAAAGTATAAATATTAAAATAAATAGAGCATTGTTCAGTGCATTAAAGGGCAGACGTTGTGGGAATGTTTCCGAGAACTAGTACCTTCAAACAACGGTATGTAGGTTACACTTACTGAAGTGTGAAGACGCCTTATATCATTTTGCTGGACATGCCAGGGGTCATTACGGGACCATCTTCATCATCTTGTGTCCAAGCGATTTTATGATGTATGATGATGACTTGTGGCATTTTTTTGGAAGTCCTTCCTTCATGATGACATGCAAACTGATCTAAACCAACAACATCTGACACCAATTTTCTGCCAACTTTGAACTACAGAATAGAAAAAAGAACACCTTTGACCGCTCCGCTGTCAACACTGGTGAGGGAGTTTTGAGAGCGTCTGTGAAAAACATCTGGGAGCTGTTCCCTCGTGACGTGTCGGTAACAGATTTTTATTTGAACAAACACTGGATCATTTTTACAGCTTCAGAGATTTTTGAGCTGATCTGATTTATTTTATGGAACCAGTCAGTTAACAATTTTTATCAAAATATTTATCAAAGCTCCATAACGATTAACCGTAAAGAAAAAGTTGGAATGCATATTATTGGTCCGTAATATATTATAATATTAAAGCAAGACGTTAAGAGTATTACAAAATATTTCAGCCTATATGTATTCTTTTATTGATGGCACTATTAATTGGTTGTATAGATAGATAGAGTACTAAGGGAATTTTTTTCATTGCAGCAGCAATTAAAAAATATACATAAGAAAAATATACATATGGACTCGTGCAATAACTTGTGCAAATTATGTCCATCAGCTCAACTGTTCCAGAATGAGTCTCCTCTCTCTGCACAGAGGGAGTGATTATACAAAGTTATGGCAGTTGGTAGGAATGACCTCCTGTAGCGGTCTTTTTTACAGTGGAGCTGCAGGGGTCTCTGACTGAAACTGCTCTGTTGTTTTACCAGGAGGTCATGTAGTGGATGGGAGTTGTTGTCCATAATACTGAGCAGTTTGTGGAGCATCCTTTTTTCCACAACCAGCTGCAGGGGCTCCAGAGCAGTCCCCAGCACAGAGCCAGCCTTCTTGATCAGATTGTTCAGTTTTTTTGTGTCGCTGGCTCTGATGCTGCTGCCCCAATAAATGGCTGCAAAGAAGACTGCACTCGCAACAACAGACTGGTGAAACATCTGCAACATCTTGCTGCACACATTAAAAGACCGGAGCTTCCTCAGGAAGTAGAGTCTGCTCTGTCCCTTCCTGTAGACAGCCTCAGTGTTGCATCTCCAGTCCAGTCTGTTATCCAGGTGCACTCCCAAGTACTTGTAGTCCTGCACCACCTCCACCTCCTCACCCAGGATGGAAACTGTGCTCAGGTCAGACCTAGTCCTCCTGAAGTCCACAATCATCTCCCTCGTTTTGGCCACATTCAAGACAAGGTGGTTGCTCCTACTCCACGCCACAACGTGATAAACCAGATTCTTGTACTCAGTCTCCCCCCCATCACTGATACACCCCACAACCGCAGAGTCATCTGAGAATTTCTGCAGATGACAGGACTCAGAGTGGTGCTGAAAGTCTGAGGTGTACAGTGTGAAAAGAAAAGGCGAGAGCACAGTGCCCTGCGGTGGTTGCTAACCACCTGAT
Organism: Sciaenops ocellatus; assembly: GCA_033000465.1. Taxonomy (NCBI): domain Eukaryota; kingdom Metazoa; phylum Chordata; class Actinopteri; family Sciaenidae; genus Sciaenops; species Sciaenops ocellatus. The sequence continues at coordinate 3,832,817 of CP136884.1, read as the reverse complement.
CAGACACACGACCCTTCAGCCTCACAAACTGTGGTCTGTCCATCAGGTAGTCAGTTACCCATGAGACTGTGGAGGTATCCACCTGCATCACCTGGAGCTTCTCCTTCAGCAGTGTAGGCTGGATCGTGTTGAAGGCACTGGCACTCCAGTCTCCAAAAAAAGCATGCATCACTGGGATTTATCAAATATTAAATAATTTATTTTTCTTTCAGGTTTCAGTAAAATATAAAGTCTCTAAATTTTATGGTTTGTTACATATTTTTATTGTTACTATAGATTTGCATGTGTGCCTGTAAACTCTCAGATTTTTGAAAAGGTAAAATATCTTGGAATAACTGAAGCCGAACACTACAGACAAAAACATGACCTATTTTGCTTCCATATCTCCTTACAGACTAGTGGAAAAACAACACCATTTAGGTATTTATTTTACCACACTTTTGGGGGGCAGATAGAGAGAAGGTGAGAAAAGCCACTGAGATGGCTCTGAGGTTATCTGGACCTGGTGGGACCTTGCACAAGGAAGATCCCTGCTGTTTGTCATCCTGGAACACATCCTGTCATCATGCCAAACAAGCTTAATGGACAGGAAATTCAGATGGTGGCTACCAAACTCCAACGTGCCATTGTGCTCTGGTCAAGAACTACAAAACAGATGGCCGTCCTGAAGCTGACAGTACCCAGGGAGGAAAGCATTGAAGCTATCCAGGGCAGTCACTTTGGGCATTGGGAGTCCTTGGGGTCAGAGGACCAGCCCACAAGAAACTGGTCATGACTATCACCAGGCAAGCAGAGACAGCATCCAGAAGGCTTTGGATGAAAGGGCAAAACAAACAGAAGGTGAAACACTACAGATAAAAACATTGTTTTTTCATGCAGTGGTTGGTTTTGAGGTTTTGGGAAATTTTGCTTCTATATCTTCTTTCACACGAGAGGAAAGAAAATCCCCAAATTCACATTTAGGTTTGGAGTGCGGACAGAAAGGTCAATAAAGTCAGAAGGATGGCTATGAGGGCAGCTGGACCTGGTGGGATGGTGTTGTTGTGACTTTCTGTGGCTGCTGAAGTTGGTTTGTAGATTTGCTTGAGAAGAAAAGAGCTGCCACTCGTTTTGTCTTCAATAATTAGGACTTTATTCGCAAAAAACAAGTGAGGTTGAGATGCATCTCCTTTGCCAATTTCCTATCCAATTCTCCCCTCTCTCTCCTCCCAGACTAGCTTTATACTTCCAGACAAAACAACAAACATCCTTAGAATGTCCCTTTATGGGACCTACATCTGTTGTCGCCTTTTGTAGCTGACTTTACCATCTCAATTTTTACCATTTAAGGACACAAGATAGCTATTAGATATAGAGAGATTAGATATAGACTATAGATATTTAGAGAGAAAAACAACAGTTTGACAAGAACTTATTCCTTACTTGGAGAGAGAGGTCATCTTGTGAATTCTTTTAGAAACACACTTAACATTCAGCTGCTTCAACAGGTGTGATCAATAAATTACTCTGAAAGGTGTGTAAGAAAATACAGTACAGTGTGAAAAAAGGATCTCTGGAATGGAGCGACATCTGGACTACAGAGATGCATTGGTTCATCTGTTCCATCTATGATGTCCTACCAGCACCAACAAACGTCCATATGTTGAGACTAACTGGGAATCCCTGCTGTTTACCATCCTGGAACACAACCTGTCATCATGCCAAACAAGCTTCTGGCTTGAGCAGGTGCTGGCCCAGCAGGCTGATGGGGTGGAGAAGGAGAGAAAGCAAAAGGGCATCAAGTTCCAGGCCAAAGGCCCCCATCAGCTTCTTCAGGCTACAGTATAAGACAGGCAGGGGGTACAGGTATCTTTGCTACAACAAATGACTGTCAAATGAGAGTTGGCAACTCAAATTTCTAGAAGAAATTGCAGACACCAACCTCCGACTTGACATTGTGCTCTGGTCAGGAACTACAAAACAGATGGTACCCAGGGAGGGAAGCATTGAAGCTATCTAGGGCAGTCACTTTGGAGAGCATTGGGAGTTTTTGGGGTCAGAGCACCAGCCCACAAGAAACTGATTATGGCTATCATCAGACAGGCAGAGACAGCATCCGGAAGGCTTTAGCTGAAAAGTGAGTGAACAATGGTACAACAAGCCTCTAAGAGCAGAGGGAAGGCAAGACAAAAACATTGTTTTAGTTGTTTTCAAAGAAAATGCCCAAATACACATTTAGGTGTTTATTTTACTGTACTTTGGGGTGCAGACGAAAAGGTCAGGAAAGCTAGAAGGCTTTGAAAGCAGCTGGACTTGGTGACATCTAGAATATAGAGGGGCATCAGTTCAACTGTTCTGTCTATGATGTCCTACCAACTCCAACAAACCTCCATATGTTGAGACCAACTGAGAATCCCTGCTGCTTGCCAACATCCTGTCATCATGGCAAACAAGTTTGACGGACAGGAGATTAAACAGATGCTGGTCCAGCTGGTTAAGGGGGTTGGAGATGGAGAGATAGAGAGAAAGCAAAAGGGCCCACTACCAAAGTTACTAATTATTGCTCCCTAATTTAAAACTATTGGAACGAAGGGTCTTCTCATTTCAGTTGCAATTTAGGAACCCGGGAACCCATTGGTGATGATTCAGCCTCTGCAGTCCGATTAGCAACTAGATATGCAGGAGAAAGACACATTTCTACTAATTTCTATAAACACATATCTGCATAGAAATGCACATACATTTGTAAAAAAGCAAATAAATTGTCCTCGACGATAGCTGATGGGTTTCAATGCATTCCACCTTTTTTGCTCTCAACACAGACTTTTTACCAGCAAAGTGATTGGTTGATACTACTCGCACCAAACCGAACAATTCCAATGCCAACATATTCTGCATTCATATGATATCTGTTTATGAAGTTTATCAAAGATGTAACTCTGAATTTGAACTGGCTTCAATATTTGGTAAGATGCTGCTGTACCTTATTGGAATATAATATTCCACACATAAATCTACCTAGCCTGTGTATGTGGAGCAACAAGCTTGTTATAATTTCCTTTGAAATGAGAATTCCTCAGAAATGGGGTCAGATCCTAAAAAATCAATACTACTAACCTAGTATTTGAATAGTATTTAGTATTCAAATGAAAAGAAGAAGCTTGTTCTTGTTAGGCCCAGCAAAAAGAAGAATAACTGAAGGATTACTTAGCAAGCTGCAAACAGATGTGTCCAAACTTCAGAGATCAAATTGAATGCCTTCCTCCAAAGCCTTGATGCAGTTAGGAAGATTTAAAACAGTGGACTCTAAAAGCACACACCATGGAAACATTAACGGGAAGTACAGATTTAGAAAATGCAGCACAGAAGAAGGAATGGTAAGACCATGCTGAGTCATATGTATATTATAATGTAGATTTTGTAGGACCCAGTCCAATGAATCCTAGATCTGGTGAAAGGTAACTTAGCCATCAATCTGGAATCATCTAACTGAAAAGGGGGCACTGGAGACTGAGCAGGGGTCAGCATTAGGACTATCTTGTTATCTGAACCTGAAATATGAGTTGTTGAAATATGGTGTTTTTCTCCTTGATGAACCCTAACTCCTCACAATTCCTCCCCTTGATGAAAGGTATTATGAGATCATAACTTCTTGAAATGAATTGAATATTGGAAGCTCAGGAACTCAGCAGAGTGGTAGAGACAGTTTAGAAAGGACACCACCTAGAAATAACTGCTGTTATATATTATATGTCAGTAACCGTCCATCAGTCTCACATACCTAAAGGGTTACACTACAGACGTGGCCTGTGGCCTGTGTGGTACCATGTACACGTGTAAGCACACGTAAAGGTGCTACCACAAATTTTTCAAGTCAAGTCAGATTTATTGTTCAGATCACTCACGGCGGGAGCTGCTGTTGTCTGTTTCCTCATGCACACATTGTAAATGAACAAGACATTGTTAAGCTATGTTTGAGCCAAAAAATGTTAGAAATACAGTTGTAAGAACAACGTGTCACTTATATCTTCAAATGTGGAACTTGAAAGAGAACTTATAATGAAGAGAAGGAAATGAGTTTCCTCCATAGGGTGACTGGGATCCAGAGGGAGCTCTCCTTTGTGTTGAAAGGAGGTGGTAGAGTGGTGATCAGGATGCCTCCAGGGCACCTTCGTTTTGAAGCTCCCAGAAGGAGCTCAAGAAAGTTACCAGGAGAGGTCAACGATGTTGAATAAAGATGATGTATCTGTGTGCATCTTGCCCCCATACGTCACCGCAGACACATTGTTTATGTTCCTCCCTCAATAGGTTCTGATTTCAGGTTCACGTCCTGTCAGTGAGGGTACTCCTGGACAGAACTACGTCACACGTCACAGAGTTGGATGTAGCAGGTCTCTCCACGTTAACTGTTCACTCTTTTGGGAGATGATTCAACATTTTGCCCCGCTGCTGGAGAATTTGACAACGAATCAGCAGCAGCTTACGTAAATCGCCATGGGCGACTGCTGATGGAGACATCTGAGCAGTGTACATTCCCGGGAATTGAACACAGCAGCCTCTCATGGCATGCAGGGCTGTTCTATGCTATACTGTTACAGTGTGTAACCCCATTTCTTACAGCTTTATGTTTTCTCCAGTGTCATTCCTTCTTAGTGAATAACAGTTGCTGTAGTGTTTCTGCGCCACCTGTGTGCACTGTTGCTATGAATTGTTTATTGTCTTATGTGATGTGGCTGTGCTTGTGTACTGGATCGACATAGAGGGGCATGGAGCTTATCAGAACGTTAGTTACATACCATAACTCCACATTCTCAGCCTTTTAAGCTGTGGACCTGGAGCTGGGATGGGCTCCTTTAACTAGCCAAAGAAGAAGCTGGTCAAGTTTCGGCCCACTTTATACACAAGGTGCAGGCTGAGGTAGGGCCCACGTGGGTGTGGATCAAAAGTTGTGTGAGCACAAGGCTGGAACCCACTAGCAATAGCCACAGAGGGCTGAGCCAATTCTCATAGAATCTGGAGTTACAGTTACTAATGTCCATGTCTATTCATTTTGAAAGAACAATGGCCAATGGGAAAACACTTGACTGTGCAATGGTTCAATTTCAATTCAGTTCAATTTTATTTATATAGTGCCAATTCATTACAGAAGTTTTCTCAAGACACTTTCCATTTAAAGCAGGTCTAGACTGTACTCTTTATAATATTATGTTCTGAGACCCACTTGGCACTTGGCGACACATTTCCTTAAAGAGGCAGAAACTTCAAGAAGCTGGCTCATGGTGGACGGCCATCTACCACGACCAGTTGAGTTCAGAGAGGGAGACAGGAGGATACAACAGAAATATGACTAATTGTATTATTGATGATAATAATGATATCAAGTATCACTCAGTCACTCAGTAAGTCACAGACAGACTGTAGTGTTTATATGGATGCTGCTTTGTTTTAGTCCAGGCAAAAATAATCCGGAAAAGAGCAAATAAATCTGACCAGAGAAATAAATTGCTGCATGCACTGTGAGTATAATATCTCAAATGACATCATATGTCTCTATAATGTTTTGTACAGTATGTGAATATTGTCCAGGATACACAAATGCTGCAATAAAAGTAATAAGCCCAGAGGATTCCCTGAAGAAAAAAGGGAAAGCCTCTGGGCTTACTTCAGGCACATTTGCACTGAGCCTGCGGTTAAAATGCTTTTATTTGTAAGTTATTAAAGTTCTAAAATGAGAACGCAGAGTGGTTTTGACCAGCAATGGGTATTCCTCAGTGTGGGTGTGACAGGAAAGGGGATTCAACCAGAATGGTTTGTTTTCTCGTGTAGATAACATCAGGATATCCCACAATCAATGAACCACGAGTAGATTATGTGTAGTTAGTACCACACCACAATAACCACAATCATAACAATATAAAAAATGAAGTAATGAAATATCTAAGCCATTTTGTAGAAAAGATCTGAAATTTTTGTCATTAGCATCCAGCAAAGAATCTCATTCAAAAAGTCATTCATGAAGACGATCTCCACCTCTGATAGAGTCCTCAACAAACTCAAATCCCTTCAGTTAAAAAACGGCTGTCTTTTCTGTTATGACAATTTTGGACATAACGTGCCATTGGCTAATCTACATTATTGGTTTTGGTTGGATGCCATACATTTTCAAAAGCCCTTTTGTGCACCCAATGTAAAAACATCCACATGGGCAAATGTGGCGGTACATAACATATGTGGAGTTACAATTCAAATGTTTTATTTTAATTATTATGAATCTCCCTTGTCACAAAATCTATAAATTTCTTCTGTTGTATCATGTTGGAGCAGTGATTACAAGCTGTTTACATGCATTTCAAAGTCCCAATTGGTCTCCTGAGCTGGTGCCACCCCCTTCTTAACAGGACGATAACAGTGTGTAAGTCTTTATGGAGGGGGCTCGTTTGTACTAGAAGGTGGGCAGATGTTGGAAAATACACAGGTATGTTATTGGAGGGTTATTGAAAAATCCATTTGCATGAGCCCACATTCCAACTTGAGAAACTCAAATATCACAGCTGGGACTTGTTTATTTTAGCTTGTTCTCTTGTGATTTTTGCATGAGCAAAAAATCACATTTCCTTTGTAATATGTGCAGTGTTCAGTTACATAATGCTATTTTCTATGGGTTTTTTTGTGAAATTAGTTTTAAACATTAGGATGGTAGACAAAGGAGGATGGCTTCAGCTGTTGTTTATACTATACTGATGCTTCATGAGAGCGTAGCTCCTCAGCCCTCACTGACCTGAACCTTACACTGACAACAATTCCCAAAGGAGAGCTGAAGAGCCTCTCCTCAATCCGGTATAATGTGCTCTTTCCCCAGCACTGCCTGCTCGATTGTGGCTTTGGGTTCAATACTGTCAAGAAATGTGCTGTTTATTTTGTGGGAGGCTGACCACATTGTTAAGAGATCAAGTGTCCAGAGCAGATTCTTCCAAGTTACACCACAACCGTGCATGATAAAATCTCTCCACTATTGCAAATGTGGTCAAGCTGAACATTTTAAAAGCAGCTGCGTTCGACCTTTTGCCTCAAGGCAGGAAGTGTATTGTTAATCTTGCCCTCCCTGGTCAAATTCTTGCACACTTGTTACTCATGTTGATGAGCCGTCTACCTTGAAAATGCTTAGAGCCTCAGGCTGATCTGAGTAGATTACCACAGGTGTTGAGGAAACAGATGTCAGCTGGTGCTGCTGGTTATCCCTAAGTATTTTCTCCATAGTAAATGTTCTTTTCATCCTTGATGGTTCTCTACATAGAAAAACAGCAGTCTCCTGGGTAAATTAACAATACTATAGGTTGAGCTCTGGTAATTAGTATATGTTATTTTCTCGTGTTTTCTTGGCATGGCAGATCTAAATTATATGTTGCCACACATGAGCCAACCAGAGGTGTACATCAGAGCTAGTACAAATGTAGAATGCATGAATGCATCCAAAATGTAAAATCAATCTGAAAGCAAACTGATTTGGACTGCTGAATTTATTTTGGGGTTTCTACATAATCACCACATCAACAACATGTTGAAGTTATGTTTAAGTTATTGTATGTTTTGTATGGAAATGCACCATGGGAGTCATTTTTCTGACCAGCTTTGTACAGAAGAATGAATGGCCACCCAAGCCTCAGAGGTGCTCCTCAGTCTCCATCAATAGCTGTGCAGAAAATAAATTGATGTGTTCATTAGCTGTATGAGTCACCACTGTCTCAGAGTGAGAAGCTTTTAGCAGTTTTAGAGTTCCTAACTGGTGATTGAGAGTGCACGACTCTGATTATGTCACTTCCTCATTTAAAAGCATATTAATAGCCACACTGAAAGCAACAAAAACAATTATAATGTACAAACTCATATACTCGTACATAACATTAACTTTATAACAGCGCTAGGCTACTTTTGTAATGGACTGAATGTTATACTGGAGCTTGGTTGAGCTTGGACCAAGTGTTAACCTCTTGCTGGGAAGCCAGTGTGGAAGTGCCAAAAACTGCAGCTCCTCAAACGTCCACTTGAGGCTGGCTACAGAACATTTCAACCTCCATAAGTCCCCATGTTAAAATGTCCAACTTCACAGCAGAAATAAACATGTTTACAGCCTCGTACAAAAAACAGTTTTGGTCTCTATAGCTAATTTCCCCGTTCATGACAACTGTACTGAGGGTAATTTTTTTTCTCACCTGTTTAAATGATATTAAGGCTTAAAGTTATGCAGAATTTGATTAGCAGGTGGGTGTCATCACAGGTTGCTCCTTTGAGCAACCAGGCTTCATTCAGCCCGTCTCAGCTCCACCCACACTCCATTTTTGGATTAGCAGGCAGGACTGCCAAGATGGTGCTACACAGGAATCTTGTATGGACATCTTTAATTTAACAATGGGATCAAAGGTTTTGTGATCTAACCAAACTTTTTCCACACTTGCTTGAGGGAAGACATAGCAGCGAGTCTCTGAGGTTAATAAATCAGATATAAACAAAATCAGCCCAGCTTTCCATGACATGGACTTTTTATTGTTAAACAAACTGATTATTCTAAATTCTATTATATCGCAGGATGAAATGTGTCAGTGCTCTGAAACTGATGATAGAATCATCAGGCCTCTGCTACAGCACAAGGTAAGCTAGTCAAATATGATGATGGCATGTAGGAAACTTGTATACTATAGCTATAATCGATATTAAGAATTTATCTATCAAATGTAAATGTGAAACGATTAATTGTTAATTATAATTGGAACGGCTTTGTGGAGCTTTATACAGCTTTCAGCTCTTTTTTTAGCTGTCCGACCTGCATCTGTATTGTTTTCATTCACTCTCACTGCTTTTATAGTATCGTTTTTGGACACAGCAAACATACAGACTTATTCTAATGGCTTTTAATTTTTATTTTTCTTATTAATTTTTTTAAGTGTATCTTTATTATTAGTTATGTGTCACATCTTATTCACATATACACATTTTTTTTACATTGAACATTTAGCACAGCACAGTCACAAGCATGGTAGAATATCATATGGCAATAGTAATGACAATAATTTATAATAATATAAATGGGGAAATAAGTAGACATTAAAAGATAAAGAAATAAAATAAAATATATGATAAAGAAAAACAGTTTTCCCTCTGGACCAGTATGTCAAATATTCTATGGGTAAAAGGTCAAATATTACCTTATGCCAGTCTAAGACTGATAGTGGCTTATTTGAAATCCATTGATTAGTCTTGATTTACAGCTTCACGGAGTGTGGTGTGGTGTCAGCTGGACTGCATTATACTGAGACATGTTTTTCCCACCTCATTCACAAACATCTTGGGGGCAGAAAATTAGAAACATTGTTGTAGAGAATTGAAGTTGTCAACGGTCACTTCACTCAGTGGGTAGGAAGTGCATGGAAGTCCAAGATGGGTTTATTGAAGCTTGATCAAGAAGAATGGAGGATTTATCAATACACTTCACGACATGATGAACAACAACAATAATAATAGTTTACTCATATAGCACTTACTCATAGGACTGTGACTTTCGGGTTGTGTTTTCTGTGTTTCGTGGTGACAGCGACTGAGAGTGAAAGTTGCTTGTGCTGTTCTGTTGTGGCTATGAGCGTCTCCTTGACAACCACAACCAGCTCCCCACTCTGCCACTCCAGCCCACAGTCAAACATTTTCAGCAGTGTTGAAAGGCCACTTTGAGGATATGAAGCAGGGAATTCAAGCATAAAAACACAGACGAGCACACAGTCCATTACATAATTATTTACACTAGTCAGTCATAGTGAGAGGAATTCACAGAAATTGCTCTGCACTCACTTTGCTTTGCATGCATTGCAATGTGAACATGTACTTTTGTTTGTCTTAAACTCTGGACCCACAGGAATTTTCTGACCCTTAACATTGGTTCGTGGGCTTGGCAGTATGGTCACTATGATTGAACACACACACATATACAGTGGAAGCATTGTTTTTCTGCTGTGTTTTTAGTGCTGAAAGCTCTCCTATCTGCAGTCAGAAAACATGACAGTAATTTATTGTGACTGGTGTGATGGATAGTCTTCATTAAACATTATCATTCCCTAAGCCGAACACAATCCCTGAGGGACCGCAGTCTGTTATCATAACACCATCTATCATATGACATCTGAACGCTTGAGGTGGTGACTCTGTTGTCAAGATGAAGAGAGTGAAGAGAGAGGTGGGCAAAAGGTTGTTTTACAACACATGTGCACCTCAGTCAGTTGGTATGCTATATTCAATCCACATATTGATCAAAACACCTATTGCATGTGCTTTAAACGTGAGCTGTGGTGAATATGATGTGTTTACGACAGTAACCATGACTGTTCCTTCCCCTGCAGGTTCATGCAATCCGTCAAGCATCTGAATCATTTTCCTCAACTTCGGCTGAGGATTTTGAAATAGTTAAATCAGAAAGCATCTGGCTCAAAGTTACAATTTCACAGGCAGTAAACAAAGTCTTTGAAGTGCAGATCATATTTCACCATCCTGACCTCTGTGACCTTATGTTCCATATTGGTATGTCCCACAAACTATGACCTGCTCCTCTGGTCCATCTTGCTCCAATTCTTCTCAAGTTTTTTTTTTTTTTCATGCATGAAGCATGGGTTTCATTTTGTTAAGTTTAATACGATTTTGCTGTTTTGTGCATGAAATGGAGGATTCCTCCGTCTGCACAATATGCCAAGAGAGTAAAAGTAATCTCTCACATGGGACTGATGTGGCAGGTGTCGCCAAGCACTTGCGTGCAAGGCAGACGATCTCACTGGAGACCGTTCTCTTTGACAGTAGCAGACGCTGCCTTGAAGGGCTCCAGACAATTTCCAGAAGACTCCTCCTCTTCATCAGAGTTAAACTCTGCGGTGATCTGTTTGTAGGAGGCTCAGGCATTGCTCAGGCTGTTCAGGCCTCTCAGCTCTGTGCAGACACTTTAGGTCCCGAAACCAAAGGATCGGGTTGCAATCCTAAGCCATGTGATGTTTGTTTTTTTCCCTTGTCCACTGTGAAGGTCTGCTTAGATTTTACCATGCAGGTTGGGTCATACTCACAGATCTCCATCACTTGTGATAGATGACACAAAGCAGGCAGCACCACTGACAATGAAACAAACTTTTCTCCTCCAAGAAGTTGAGTTATATTCCTGCAATAACAGAGCGAGAACAAACATCCCATAACAATGAATCAACAGATTGCAACAAACCTTTAAGAACTGTTTATTGTGACAATGAGATGAGATGGACATAAATATCTTTTAAATGTCATGGAGGCTACGTCCACATTATATACAGTCTATGATGTAAACATTGTTTCATTTCATGTGTAACCTGATTCACGAGGGGTTTCCTGTGTGTACGTAAAAGCACTGACAGAAAAGAGGTGAACTCTAGAATTGGGTGGAGCTGCTACAGTAGAAGATCACCAGAGGCTAGTCTTTGTTTGCCATGGGCTAAATTGTTTTCAACAGTTGAAAAGATTGAGTTTACTGCCCCAGTTATTTCACATTGTTTATTTGTCATATTCAGCAATTTAGTCTTTATCTTGTGAGACTAAGAAAATCACTTTTGGATCCAAAAACTCTGAACAACCACCAAAAAATACTTAATCAGTTTGCTCCAAGAAGAGCTGTTCTGTCCTACCCACACAGCTCCTGAGGGAGTGAAATTGTGCACGGAAGGTGAATTCAATAGACCTCACACTGTCTTGTGTATTTCTTTCTAATTTGTTCTGGTTATTATCTTATTTCACTGCATTTTTCAAAGAACAGAGGAGGTCAGTCTCTGTAAAAAGTCTGAGTTGTGTTGATAAGCACTGTTTGAAAGACTGGTGGTTAGATTTCATGACCCTTTGCTTGTTTTACATTTTCACAAAATAACCATGAAATTCTTTTGTGCCAGGAGATACATAAGCAATTTATTATTCATTCCATCTGAGCAGTCAGCGTTTCTGTGTCGAGTTAAAGTGGTGCAAATCACTGCTGCTGACATGAGTTGAAACAGTTTATAATACGATAAACCAAACTGCGGGACACATTATTCTTCTTTTTTCACCTCCGGGCCCTACACAGTTGTGCTGCAGCCTTGTGAGGTGAGGTACTCAGATGGGACTGTCACTTAACTCTGCACACAGCTTTCCAATTAGGTTTGAAATTCGACCCAGCTGTGGTCTTTTCAACACAACCGCCTGACTGGTATGAGGCAAAAGTGTAGGGATAAGACAGGAAGTCAAGGGTAGGGTAGAGACGCCCAAAATGAAATGTGATGCAGGATGCAGTCACGTGTGTTTGATGACTCCATCATCTACCTTAAGCATCTGTCTTCTCAACATTTGAACTAAATATTGTGCTGCATGGCAGTGTGGGGACAGTTACTTGAAAAAGACAATCACTTATTTCCTGTTACTCAACAGCAAAACACATTACTATGTGTTACTCAGCCCAGCTCCATCAAAGGTACTCCAAATGTCCGAACCTTCACATCAACACATCAGATGTCCTGTGTAGAAATCGAACAGGAGACGTAGTGGTTATAGTTCCTGTTAAGTTAACATGTTGTCCGACCATGTTTCAAGGAAAAAGTATCTGCAACAGCCTCAAAGACTTATTGTGGTTTAGATATTACCAAGTTAGTGACTTCTTTGAGAAAGAAACAAAACCACATCTTCCCCAGGAGCTGAATAAGGTAACTGTACCACTGTGTAATGCATATAGAAACTGCAAGAGGAACTTCTACACTGTATATAAGAGACAGAAAGTAAAATAGCATTAACTGAAGAGGACTGCTTTAACATATGTGATGTACAGCGAACCACCACCAGCTCCACGATGTGGAAAGAATTCTGATGGAAAAATATGATCAGGTTCTTTATTACTCCCAAAACAAAAAGCAAATTTTCAACTACACAACAAACATGCTGGAGACGGTGTGGAGAGCAGAAAACTCTGATGGATGTCAGACATTTAAATATAACATCAAAGAACATGTATCCCACTGACACTGTTGTTTTTTTAATTGTTTTATGCCGGAAATTGAGTTTAAAAAAAAAAAAAAAAGACTTAGTGTGAATCCTGCCAGCATAGAGGGGGGCATGATGCAAAAATGGTGTAATTGTAACAGCTTGCATCAGTGTTGCAAACTTTCAACAAATTTGGAAGTATTGGGGCAGTACTTAACCGGGGGGGTTATGATGTGGCAGGGAAGTGGTTGGCAGGGACCCTGAGGCATCAGTGTTCAGGAAGACTGTGGACTGTGAGCAGCAGCACACAGTACGTAACTAATCCTTTGTTTTTGTTGAGTTTACAAGAGTGAGTTCACTGGTCTGATGACTTTATGTCCAATATTTCACTGTGCTCGATGCATGTTTCTGAAATATGCCTCTCCTCTGTGTTCATAACAGTCAATGTTCCCACTGCTGGTCATGATAATGCGCTGTCATGGTGCGGTAACTGTAATGAACTATGGGTCCAACAGTCTGTGACACTTGACAGTCTGGACTTTTACATTAACAATGAATCAAATGTGTCTGCATCCTCGCTCATCAGGATGCTTCAGTTCAGCAGCACAGTTGTGTTTTCGATCATCCAGGTGTAGTGACAGTGAAGTGACACTTGAGGCTTGAATTCAAGTTGCAAAAATGAGGACTTGCAAAGTTGCGACTGTCTACTGTGAGACTCTGACTTAAAACTCAATGGCAATATTGTTTATGGACAGTAGACTTGAGTAACCTGAGAAGCCAGGAATCCAAAGGCGTACAAGAAGTCTAAACTGTGTACTTGTGTTGAAGTGTGTGTGTGTGTGTGTGCAGAAGAGAAATAAAAAGGTAATTACCTGTGAACGGACTGTCGTGTTTGTGCTGGGTGAAGTTAGTGTCAGCGGGTAACAGTGTGCAGATTTAAGATCTGTCTTTTTATTTGATTTTTCACATGGTGGGTGAGTGTTAAGCAGCAGATAAAACAGGCAGACAGGATCAGTTCAGTGAGTTATTGCAGAAGTAAAGGTGTATAGGCATAGAGGATCTAAATGGAGGTCAAGCTCAGTATCAGTGGCTTGCAAGCGAAAACACAAACAGTTTATAACTGGATTAATGATTTCTCTTTAATCGCTCCCTTCGACAGAAGACTGTTTCTGCTGGTTTCACAGCTGCAACAAACATTCCTGCTCTGTTGTCCATCTTGTTTGGATTATTTGTTATAAAACTATAAAACAGTAATTTTCTTCAGTAATCCGTTGCCCATTCATCATATTCTAAGTCACTTTAGTATGCAACTTTTAGTCAACAGGTCCATTAATCTAAGAGGCCCAGAGATAGTTTCCCCTGTTCCCTGCTGTGTTTGAGTCATGAAAAGATGTGATTCTGGTTTGATCACTTGGTGATTGTTTTCAAAGTAAAGTTTGAAGTTGATAAGAATGGACCAGACAGTGACTATGTTCAGCTCTTAGTTGAGTCATTTATGTATCAGATAACGTCTTATGGGAAGCAGGATGCAGAAAGCCGAGCTCTTCTGGGTAAAGGGCTAAGCATGTGTTTTCAAACAGGGAGGGTGTGTGAAAAGCCGAGCGTTAGCTTAACATACTGGGGAAACGTCATACACTCCATATATTGAAACTATAGGCACTATCCCCTGTGAGTGTGAGAAAGGTAAACAGCTGCTTTTTTGATTTTCAGCATGAAATATTATAGTCCAGAGTATTGACAAGTGCTCAGTAACACCTCGTGAACTCACAGAACAAAACTCTGGAACAGTTTTACCTTTACACAGCTGCATGTATATGGTATGTAATCCATCTTACAGTGGAGCCTTTTCATAAGGTTTATGTAGTTTTCATAAGCCATGAATCTGGCTCCAGCAATGCAATAGTCATAGCAACACAGCAATATAACAATGATGTTATTTGTTCTTATTTGAAATAGCATTCACAACATAACATTATTATATAAATAACATGGGTAGTAACTACAGACTGTAGTACAGTTTATTCATGTTACTCTTTTTACTTACTTTTATTGAGTATTTTGAGTATGTTAGAAGATATTTCAAAAAAAGACAAGAAGATAATTTATAATACAGAGGGAGCAAGATGGTGGCAAATTCAGTTTTATTTAGTGCAATAAAAATTCTTACAACCAGCCAATGGAAGGACAGTAACACTGAATTTCTCTTGTAGGTAAACAAAATGTGGGAACAAATAAGGATTCCTATAATAGATCAAATTTCCATTGAATTTATATTTGGAGAAAATTACAAATAATCGTGTGTCCACTTAACTGGACCTCATGTATCACTGGCAGTATTTCAGCTACATCACATACTATTACTGCAACATTACTGTTGTTAAAACATCTTCATCTGCAGTAACTTTCTGGATGTAAATCAGTTCATTTATTTTATTAGATTTTTGTAACAAAAATATTTTGTGCATATTTCTAATTTCATTTTTGTAACCGTTTACAGTAAAACTCTTTGAATACACATTGAGATTTTATTACTTTGAGGGACAAAAAGCTCTGATTCATTTTCTTCAACACAAACATTCAATAACTAGTAATGAAAAATTTTGGATTCAACAGTGGCACAGTTTACTTCAGTCATGGTACTTCAAGATCAGCTGATTTAATCAGCTGTTATGAAATCAATCTCATCATGGTCATGAATACTGACAACCACCACACAGTATATGGTGATAATAATATTACTCAGAATAAGGAATTACTTTTGTATCTATCAGAAATTACAATAGACCTTAAATGTCTTTATCCAACAGAGAACATTATAACAGGTGGTGATTTTAATATTAAACCAGATGATTGGATCGACAGGTAAACATACAGTTGACACAGTCAACCACTGCATCCTTCTCTCTATACTTCTCCCTAAACTGGCACTGCTCTTTCCTGGTTTGAATCCTGCCTCACAGGGCACAGCGTATCCTAGCTTGGACAGTTTTTTTTTTTTTTTAAGATATTTTTTTTGTCCTTTTTCAAGCTTTATTTGATAGAGACAGCTGAAGAGTGACAGGAATGTGGGGAGAGAGAGATGGGGAATGACATGCAGCAAGGGGCCGCAGGTCGGATTGGAACCCTGGGCCGCTGCTGAGCCTTCGTACATGGGGCGGATGCTCTACAAACTGAGCTAATCGACACCCCTAGCTTGGACAGTTTTACTTGGACAATCTTACCACCTCACCACAGTGGTGCCCCAGGGCTCGGTGCTGGGGCCCCTTCGCTTCGCTATTCACACCACCTACCTGGCTCTGATTATCTGTTTGCATGGCTTCTCATATCACTGCTATGCAGATGACACACAGCTCTATATGTCATTTCGACCTGATGACCCTTCGGATCTCTGAATGCCTCTCAGACATATCTACATGAAGGCACACCACCTCCAGCTGAACCTCAAAAAGTGAACTGGTCCTCCCAGCCAAACCTTCTAAACACCATGACATCAACATCAAAACTGACTCCTTATGTCTCGCCTCTACCAGGGTAGCAAGAAACTTAGGAGTCATGATTGATGACCAACTAACCCTTCTCTGATCATGTTGCCTCGGTTGCCCGGTTGCCCGATCGTGCTGCTGGACGTGCTAAATCTATCCCCCTCTACAACTGTCACTTGATTCTACGTGAGTAATACTTACTTGTCGCACTTGTCTCGTACCTTGATTGTTTCCCTTTTTTGTCAGTTTTGGATAAAAGCTTCAGCTAAATGACTAAATGTAAGTAATCTTCACTATACAGGAGCTATTCCACCTCTTTGCAATACATTAAATTAGACAATGTTTGGAAAGAAGAAGCAGTTTTGTTTATTGTTCAAACTTCTGGTTAGTTTCCACAGCATTTCCACTCATGTATCAAAAGATTCCATTGATGGAGCCCCTTGAATTCACCTCTGCCAATATTCTAATCTAAAGCAAAATGTACTCAGTACTGTAATCAGATCAAAAGCCAAAAATAAAATACTTCTTACTTTTATAAATGAGTCAAAAGAAGACAGTTGAAAAACAAAACCATTCATCAACAAGGAATGCGCTGAATAATGATTTGACAAAAGAATATATTTCCACTAAGAAAACCACACTCAATCCGACTTGACATAACGGAGAATTCACTCCATAAAATATTTCACCAAACGATAACATGTCAGCCATAATGTATATCCTGAGTCTGGGACTGTTCTGTTCCTAAATCAGGACTGCCTCAGACAAAAAGATAGACACACACACACACACACCTCATCTATAAAATGAACAGTTTCCATGAGTATATCTCAGGGTGGCGTGCACCAGGACACTGAAACACACATGTGGAAAGTGATTACAGATGTCCAGAGGTGGCCAGGCCAGAGATGAGCAGCAAAGCCAGGATGAACCTCACTGTCCAACCTGACTGGGAGCTGTGAAAGAACTTCCCTCCCAGCACACAGGGGGATGAAAAGCATTTATTTTTCCTAAAAGAAGTATATCATTTGGCAAAGTGTCCTGACATTATCAATCTACACATTATCAATCCATACAATACCTTCATTCAACCAAAACACACTTCCTGCACTTCCTCCAATTTGTATATTTTATTTCATCATGACATCAGCTGTCACTCCGACTTAGTCAAAGATTGTCTAATGTTAGACACTGAAAGTCGGTTTCTTAATGCTGAGAGAAGACCGCTCTGATGTGAGAATAAGCTAAACTGCTGCAGCTGGAACTGGATTTGACAGCTTTATAGAGGATTTGGCTGGCATTGATCTTCAGGTTGCTTCGTGTAACATGTCCATGGGAGAAGGGGAAACCAGAAATATTCTTGACTCACTCAGGACATAATCTCTGTGATTTGATTTGTATTTTCCATATCATTTAAAATCAAGATATGCAGTGTTTGGACTAGAAACTAGAGCAAATTTGAAAGTGACAAACCCAATTGACACTGACTCACTCATTCAGTAGTGTTCCCCAAGTAAACAGATTGTGCAGTGTAAAGTCAATGGTTTCTCTTTAATCAGCTGCCATGACAGCCTCCACTCTTTTGAAGCTTTCCAACATTTTGGCAGCCACATTAGTAAGGTGGGCTTCTGATGTCATGTGATAAGGCCTGACTCCTGACTGGCGTCCTAATTAATTCACATTGCTGTCCGAGGCAGTTTGGATGTTGGCAGTGAGTGCTGCAATCGAAGATAGATGATTTTTTACACACTCGAAATTCTGCACTCTGCAGGTCGTTGAACTTGTGCCTCTTTGACTGGGGAAGATCTCAGGGCACACGCTCATAGTGCAACGCTAGAGGTCACTTCTATGAACCATTCTACTGAAAATGTTTGTCACAGATCAGAACCTCTAGGATTACATCCAAACTAGACATTTCTCACCTCATGACCTCTGTCTAATGACAACGTTCAGTGCCAGTGCAGGAGGTGTCCTTCATGGAGCAAAGTGGAGAGGAAATGCGTTCATGGTGGTGAACTACTACAGTGTAACTCATCTGGCTTTATTTATTTTCTTCATATGTTTTTATTTTGCACACTAAAATAAATCAGCAGATCCACAACAAAAGAAAAGAAGCAAATTGTGCAGGTGAGATTTAAAAACCCCTCGAGGCTCGGAGAAGGAATCTCACCTCATAACATAAGAGTGACCTGCAAATATGAAGAATTATAAACTAATCATTATTTACATAATGTATGTATTACAATCATAATTCAGTCCGTCTAAATGCAGATGCAATTATTATAGGATAACAAAAACATTTTGAGTGCAGAAATGGTTCATGTGAAGTCTATTTATAAACTGCAGTTCGACTGATCTGTACACAGAATGCAGGATTTCATGAATAGGGGAAACATATCAGACTAAAAAGTGTCTGCCCCTATTAGAATTAGAAAACTATTTTAAACTTTTAAAACATTAAAGAGTTAATACAAAAAGAATAACTATTCTTATTATTGAACTGGAGGAAACAACTGAGACAAATGTAGGATTATAAAGATATCACTATTCTTATTATCAAGCTGTTACTCAACTCCCTGTATGACTTTTCAAAGTCAGTTCCTGAAGCAAGGAAATGAAAAACAGGGAAAGGTAACTTTAGCTGAGTGACTCTTTCAAAGTAAAGTCAGGAGGAATAATATGGGTTCTTTACATGACGAGAAACACTGTCAGCGAGCATTAACCGTCCCTACATCAGACATTCCAATGGAGCTACAGAGATGAAGCTTCATCTTGAACTCAGCTGGCAGGGGAATGGAAAACAATAACAGGATATGATTGCAGTCATCCAAGTTATACTGTATTTTTTATATATGTATGTAATGGACGATTGCTGCGGGGCACACAAAGATTTAAAGTCCAGTGTGTAATATCTACAGAATATAGCAGAAATCGAATAGAATATTCATGTTTTTAACCTAAAATAAGAATCATCATGTAGAACAAGCCTTTTATATCTTGAGACACCACAGGTCCTCTTTCACGAAATCCGTCATGTTTCTACAGTAGCCCAGAAGGAACAATTCACAGCCACTGTAGTTTCTCCTTCAAGGTCTGGTGAAGGGAGGAGGTTGCAATCCTTAATTACACCGCTAGATGCCACTAAATCCTACACACTGGTCCTTTAATACTTAATACAAAACAACAGCCGTACATTGATGTTCGCCCATATAACTGGGCTACTGTGGCTCAGATGTTAGTCAAAGGGTCTCCAGTTCGAATCCTGGTCCCCACCCCGAGGACAGTTAAAGGAGACCTATTATGTATTTTTTTTCCCTAGTTCACACAGTTCCCAGGTACCTTAATGACATGTCTGTGATATCCTTTTGACAAAATTCCTCACAGATCAAGCACAGCAGCACTCTCTGTACCCTGTTTTTAGCGCATACAGACAGCTGCTGCTCATTCCGCCCCCCTCTTCCGCCCTGCTTCCGCCCACCGTGCTGATGTGAGTTGGGCATCAGGATGCCATGACAACAGATGAGCACGAGCACGGGCATGGCTGCCCGTAAACACGTACCATTGCAAACTTATATGTTTGAGCCAGAGTCAGACCCTGAAAATGAAGAGGCCCCAGAACACGCCAGAGAACAGGAAATTTCTAAATGGCAAGTTTATGTAATGTGTTTTTGTATCTTTTTATGTTTGAACTCTGGCTAACTGGCTAGCGCTAGGCTAATGGTACTACCCTGTAGTGTGTTTATGTACTGGCTAATGGAAAGCTACGTATATAAATGTAATTAATTGCAAGTAATGCACGTAAGATTACTCAGATATTTTCCTTACACCAGTAACATACAAGCTCAGCCAGCAGATTTTCTCCACAACTGTACAGGTGGGAAATTATTTTTTAGACACTCACCAGCCACTTATTGGTAAGTCATTCTTTTGTCTGAACTCTATTAGCCACGTTACTTTATTACAGACATTTGGCAAAGCAGACTATGGGCCTTTATGTCTAAGGGGAATAGAGCAGTAAGTTATTTTATGCATATAAGTAGTCTGTTACTATTGTAATATAAATGAGTAAGGATTAAAGTACAATAAAATCTTGTTCCCTCTATCTTACATTGCTTACTGTTAATCTGTCGTGTTTGTTACTTATCATGTTACATATCAAACAATGAAAGCACACAAAACAGTTCATATAGATTTAACCTTTATTGTCATGATTCCTTCAAACATCATGCAACTTTTGAAAACAAAGTTATTCAATATACTACCTAGAACAGCAGTCTGAAAAAGTTTTGGTCAGCATTTAGGTTTCACAGAATTTCAGAAGAAAAGATGGACACCTGTTATTAAAGCATGTCACCGTGTAGTTTAGACTAACCATTATGTACACTTTGTTTTAGCTGTTACAGATATTAGGCCTACAGGAGCTCTGTAAGCTGGTGTTGGGGATTTCTCGGCCGGAGAATCAGGGTGGTACTGCTCAGCTGTGTGGTGCGACGGATATGGAGTCCCCAGACATTCAAGGAAGCTGCGCAGGGGTCAGACTGGTCCTTGATTGAACCTCGAAACGTAGCCAGCTACAACCTCCTGCTTCCCTGGTCTTGCAAACTGGGCTGTGAGATCCTCAGGGATGGGGATCTTCAGCACCTCATCCACGTATGGGCCAGAATCTAGGAAAACCTTCTCGAAGATGAGGTCCAACATAACCTATAAGACAATATAGGAGGGAAAACATTGGTATACTTTGTGAAATTATCCAACTTACATAAGTTAAGAGCCCTGTTTTATGTTATTTATGTTTCAATTGTATAATAGATGTTTGCACATTCTTTGACTTATTGCCATTTGTAATAAAAGGTTGTAAAACTTACTGACGGTTGGTTCTACTTTCACTGTCTTTGCTGTTGCTGTTGTTGGGAAGTTCAATCTGAAAAGCATCTCACCAGCTGATGTTGTAGCTTAGGGACGCCCAGCACTTTCACTGAAGTGGAGGGCTGCCAGGTAGAGTCTAGGGAAGAAAAACAATAACACAGAAATGAGAAATATGATTGAGAGCACAAATATAAATATACATTGTACTCATTCACTAAGTATCAGAATTACCTTTTTTGCCAGGTGTGTGTACACACACACACATACACACACAAACTGTCCATAGGTATACATACATTGAGCGCAACCTGATATGTCACTAAAACTGGACAGTATCCAGGTGGAGCTCATGGACTGAACTGATGCTGTCCTTATTATATCTTAGCTTTGTTTACTTTATGTACCCAGCTCCCTAAGACCGGATCTAGCTTCAGACTATGCTGTAAAATAGCGAGGGGCCTCTCTTTCTCTCACACCGAGGGGGACACAGACAATAAAAGTGAGGGGGTGCCGTTAACAGAAAGGTGAATGAGAGAAAAGTTATTTTCTTATCGCTAATGACGGCTACGTTCAACACACAGCTGCATGTGGGCCCAGTGAGAGTAGAGGGTGAGTTAAACACGTCTTTATTTATCTCTGTAAACTGAGCAGGAACAAAAAGTGTTCGTCTTACAGACAGACATCCAACTAAAAAACTACTGGCGTTATGTTAGTGTGTATCACAGGCAAGCACAGCTGATATGAGACACTAAATAGCAGTTAGCGCCGATTAGCACGGGCTAACGCTAACGCCAATGTAACACCACTAGTTGTCCCTGCTCAGTTTACAGAGATTACAAAAAGACTTGTATAACTCGCCGTGAATCTTTGAGTGTGTATGAATGGGTTGCTCCTAAAACTGATGAGCAGTTGGCACCTTGAATGAGATACGTACTGTAAAAGTGGAAGACCTTTACAGTACGTATCTGGTAAGACTGGTCGGAAGACTAGAAAGGCGCTATATAAGTACAGTTCATTTAACATATGTTGAAACACTAGAGAGTATTGAGAGCTGGGCTGTGTGGGCAGGAAGTGTCGTGTTATACAGCCTCATCATCCTTAATGCAGGACATGTTGTTCATTGAAATGTGTTGGAAAGTGCTAAAAAAAAAAGGTCAGAAGGTCAGTCAGAAATCGAACATAAAGGTTTTAAAACAGACAACAAGGAAGGATAAAAAAATATAGTAAACAGTAGGAGAGGGGCTGTTATGGGACTGTTTCTCATTAAAACCAGCAGTGTGGTTTAATCACAGCTGTCAAAATGCTGCTAGATTTACAGAGAATGTAAAGTACCTACCGCACACACACAGATAACACAGACAAGAAGCTCAACAGACAAAAGTCGTTAAACGTAGATCAAGTTCAGCTTCTCATTAGTTCCTATATGACGCTTTGTCAGGTAACACAGACTAAGAAGTATTATTCTTCCACATAAAATGTCTTTACTAAGAAAACTCATTGAAAAAGTGCTATCAATCATGTGTTCTGGTACGGATACCAGTATTACCAATACCTCATGATAAAAACTCTAAAAAGTAGTCACGCAAGAACTTGAATAAATCTAAATCTTGTCATCCAAAAATATCAGAGGCATAATTTCACACAGGAAGACTATATTCACAGTTCAAATTAATTCAGAGAACATAGATAATAAAGCTACTGATGAAAGACCGTGCCAACATGGTAATACTTTCAGAATCAATTAAAGCAGAAGAGTCAGTAAATGGGTATGTACTAATGTTCAGTGGTGTTTTTTTTTTTTTTTTTTTTTTTTACAATATCTGTTGTCCACAGTATACATGAAATGTATGAAGAGTATCTCCTTTATGATATCCCTGCAGCATATGAAGAGCAGCAGGACTGATGGTAAATCCACAGCATCTGACAAGCGCCACGCCACACAGGTTCACTGGGTTTACCTTCATTAAATTGGCCACATGTCAACTTGGCTTCCGAGCCTGGACCTCTTCCTGGTGGCTTGGTATAACCATGCAGACCTCTGCACACACCAGACTGGCCGGTCGATATTCACTTTCTTTTTAGCAAAAGTACTGTCTCTAGTATCCATCAACACTGCGGTGCAAACACTGACTGTTCAGTCGCTCGGGATGACATGGGAATGACAGCAAAATGGGAACTGGGACTGTTCAGTCAGATATAATCATATATAATAATAATATAATAATATTATTATTATTATTATTATTAATAATAATAATAATAATAGTTTCACCAAATCATTTTCTTTATTTTTTATTTCTATGATTACTATAGTAACCACCTGATGGAAAATCAAAGCTTTCTGTTTGTTAAACTTTCATGATCACGTTTAACTGTGACTGAGATTCAGCTGTTTCAGAGACCGGTGATGTGATCAGAATATTTAATAATCACCACACTAGCAGATCTATATTCACCTTTACACAGCACTTTTGCACGTTGATCTGCTGCACATACATGAACCATAATAGAAGGTACCAATGGGGAAGCCCATACAGACTGCGGCTCTACGACCTACCAACACACAAAATATGTATACAATATACTAAATATTAAACTGAGGGTACAAGGCATGCTGTGCTCTCCCATAGAACTGGACCCATGATCATAACTAAATATTATAAAAATAACAGTAATAAAAAAAAGAAATCTGGAGGGGCTTACATAAAAGGAAGGATCATCTACCTTCCTAGCAGATTCAGCTTCAATATGGAATATTAGTGGTGACACACTAAGGGGTCCAGCCCATTGGATATCTCTATCATAACTATATTTCAAGAACAAACTGAGAGAACTCTACAATCTGCAAAGAAAAAAAATCTGGAGATTTCTCCAGCCCAATCTTCAATATGTTCTAAATTGAGTTTGTTTAGCAGACTTTGATACCTGGCAGGTCAAATTTACTCATTGGTTGATTTCATGGCACTACCTCTGGACTAAAAGCTGCATGGAAAAATGGATGCAGGGGTAACATATGAAGATGATGAGTGATGCTAAATCCAATGAGAGACGCCAGCTTTAAACTTTTCAACTGAAAATACTCAACAGACTCTAAATCTATTGACAGAGTCTTATGGAAAAGATCGTCACAGAGTATTGATGTTGATGAGTAGGTGGGAAAAAGGCTCAGTGGCTAAAGGCTGCTCACAGCTGAGAGGGTCATTGTGAGGAACTGGACCAGTGGGAACAACCTACACTGACTGTCTCACAACCCTATCAGAAACTGAGAGACTTATGAGAGACAGATACACCAAATAAATGAGAAAATAGACACCAGAAATGTGGGACCATTTTCTAACTCAAATTAAGGAAACCTAAACTGGTGGGGTACTATGCTTCTGAGTCAGATCAAGCCAGATTCCAGTACTTGACAGCTGGACACACATTTCTATCAGCTTCTGCCCTGTAGGCAGAAGTCAACAGAGACACCTCCAAGTGTGAGTTTAAAATATGTCTTTTGGGTTCACCTGAATTACTGAGAATTTGTACTGACATTCCTGGGCAAAGAAGTAATGTACACAGCAGGATACAATGCAGAACTAAACGTCTCACTTTACACCCTTGCAATGACAAATGAGAACTGGAGTCTCTTCCACTCAAGTTAACTGGCATGACTCTCAGCTAAGTCTGTCAAAATAAGTATATCTGCCCCACAAGTGAAACTGGACCCTCTACTTATTTCCTCAAGATTTGGACTTTACATCTGCCCCCGTAGCTCTGTGACAGCACATGTTCTCTAGGTTGGGTTTCTGCACTCATAAATAGCCAATTACTTACAGTAAATCATTACTCCAGCTCTGCCGCTCGGGATGACATCGGAATGACAGCTAAATGGGAACTTTTCTCTCGAAGGCCATTAAGCAATTGAGTCTTGCAGCAGGAAGGGGACGTAGCCACACAGACGCACTGCCGACATGCCAAGGAAAACTCCAAACCTCACATGCGAGAAGTTTACAGTTTGTACTTTTGTAATCAATAGCAGATAAATTCAAGTTCTTTCTTAAAGAGTGACAGCTGTTGGATATGTTCATTACAGATCCTCTTAATCCAGCTGTTGCAGTAATATCACTGCTCTCTGGCACACACACACACACTGGTGCCTGGCCTTCAAACTATGATTAATATGTCAATACAGCTAAGGCAGAATTAGAGGCATAGATTTGGCTTTTGATACATCTGCACTCTACACTGTCAAAGCCACTATAATTTTACATATTTTATGGATTTATTTTCATTCCTCTCAGGCATGAATCATTTTGTTCTTGTAGTTTCAGAGAGGCAAACAGCATCATTGTACAATCAGTCATCAGTTCAGTTCTTGATTTGTAGTTTCACAGGTGGAAGACAAATGCTGTGTCAGTTTGTCACTTTCTTAACATAGCACAGTGTGCGTGTCTTGTTTGGTATAATTATCTAACATTTGAGTCGATCAGCATGTTGACTCACAAATTCATCACTCAGCACCGGTTCCAGGTCTGAGAGCAGTGGCACGCAACCCAAGTCTGAGGAGAGAGTAAACTAATACCACCAGCACATCCGCACACACACACACACCAAGCACACTATTTGACTGTCGTTCTCTCCCATCTCTCCTGTTGCCTTGGGCTCTTCATGTCTACTCATGCTCCACGGAATGTCAGACCAAGAAAACTGCATCACAATACACCGATTTACAGTTTATTCCCCCTCAGGACAACACACTGGTTGTTTATCAGTCACACTGTGACTAAGGACGTATGGTATGTCTCAATTAAAGACAAAACAAAAACAGACACCAAACACACACACTGAATGCATAGTGTGAGTAACCGTGACCTCTCACTGCGCAAAAAATACAAAACACCCAAAGAGTAATAAACATATGAAATCTATTTATTCACAGACAAGATGACAAACAAAAGATACTAACATTAACTGGACGTCTGAAAAGTTTAAGGACTATTGTTTATTAACCAACTCTCATGTGTAGTACACAGGTTATTATGAAGCAGTGCTGATATAAAGACTGGCTATAAGGCTGTGGAGACACCGACTGAAATAAGACACTGCTGTACACTTGCACAGCACTGCCACCTTGTGGCCATTCACCAACTACATTTGATACAAGAAGGTCATGTCAAGAGTCCGATACCACAGAGCAACGGGCATTTATATTCCAGCAATAGTAAAATGATAACCCAAAAGTGTCGCAAACATCCATCACCATCACTTACACATGTCTATACTTAGAGTAATCTCCACCATCCCTGTCAGATCAGAGGTGATGGGTTCTGATTGTACTTGCAGTGGCTTTATGCAGTTTTGCAATGAGGGAATATTAGATTACATTTTTTGTGGTAGAAAGATGTTTTTTGGTAAAGACAACGTTCTAAATTCAAGACTTTAGAACACGTTTGACGAGAACTGAAAAAATGTCCTAAAGGCAGGTGAAGATTCAATCATATGAATTACATCCATTCATCGATTATCTAGAGGTTAGACCATCACAGTTCCATCTGTTCGACCGAGAGTTGCAGGTGGGCTCTTTGCCATCTTGTCAACACGTTTTCTTTGTCCTCAGACATATTCAGCAGTCCATAGTTCTGATGTCATCTCTTAATAAGGCTGTTAATAGCTTTGATCTCATCGGAGGACAGAGGAGAAAGATTGTAGCCTCTCAGCTCAGGTTTTCCTGCAAACAAACACAAAGAAAAAAAAAACAGAATTCTTTCACACCGCACTTATCTTGACTTTACCCAGAGGAGCTGCATGTGAGAATGCAAATGTCTGAATCAGGTGGACCAGACATTCAACAGACCTGCCAACATACCCTGCCAGCTCCGGAGAACTGTGTCTGAGTCTTTGAGCCGAGTGAATAGAAGGTCATCGTCCAGAGAATTCACAGTGAGCGAGTCGGCACGTTGATATATAGCTTTTACACTCCATAACTCGTTCACTCATTCATACACTTCCACTTCAACATGCAGACTGGAGGAGCTGAGGATCGATCCGCCGATCATCTGAGTAGTTGACGACCCGCTCTACCGCCACAGCTTCGTACTTGACTGTCTCATCTGTATCATTATTTTCTACTGCTTCGTTAATATTCCTGTTGTCCTGATATCAACTAGTCCTGCGTGCTCTACCCAGGTGCCACTCCTCACCTAATCTCTATAAACAGATACCTCCATATAAATGCAGATTTTGACCAATCACATTTGAGCAGGCTTTGGTTGCAACAGTGTCAGAATTTTAGCTGAAATGCAATCATGGACGCTACTGGCTATCGTCAGATGTTGATTCAGCTTTTTATTATCTTTGTATAAAGTTATCTACATTCAGTTACAGATATCTGTTCATACAAGTTGGCCGAAATATGACTCTCATTATTCTTGTGTATGAAATTGCTAATCAGACTGCAGAGGAAGTCTTGACATCCATTTTCCGTTTTCGGTATATCGACTAACGGAAGACGCAAAACATTGTCCTGTGCCTCCAGAGCAAAATCGTTGGCCGGCAGTAGCCCATCGGACACGTCTGACATGGACAATCTCCTGTTGTGTGCTACACGTGAAAAGGACATCTGGACCGGATTCTACGTGAAAACATCTTCAGTCATTTTTCAGGTTATTCAGCGGAGTGACCTGTTTTGATTTCAGCTATCATGGAGGTTATCGCTCACATAGTAGCAGCACTGAAATGTTTCCACTTGAGTTGGAATTTCATGTGACTGAAAATACCATAAAGCTTTTCCCACCTCGACCAGTTTACCAGAGACATAAATGAGTTGCAAACCCCCCGTGCTTATTCCTCCAAGTCTGTAGCCATCTTACTGAATGCAGACTGTTTCCACTGCCTCTTCCAACAACTGAACCACTGGGAGACATTCAGACTTTAACGACACGTCAGCTTCAATTTAATGGACGAATGTATTTGTTGTTTTTTTTTTACTGTTGTTTTGCTGTGATTTAAAATGCAGACTGCAGATTTCCCACTGGGACAATGAAGTATATCTTAGCTCATCTTATCTTATCTCAGTTGGAGATCTCTCAGAAGGTTTATTTTCTGTTCAAACATAAGTTCACAGAGACAAGACGAGACCATAGACACATTTCTGACATGACAGAGATTCTTGACTTGTTTTTCCTCTCAGCATTCACAAGACCAAAGATTAAAGGTCCAAGATTAAAAGACAAAACGGTCCAAGTTTCTGTAACACATCTTTATCAGAGACTCTGATGAATACATGACATTTATTGAAATGTTAGTTGTTGCCTATTAAAAGCTTTAATTCAATTATAGCAAGCCTAAATTGAGCTGAACTCAAAACCGCTCACATGTGACCGTCCATAAAACCAGCAGGTGTTTTATGTGAACCAGCTTGTTTCCCAACATGTCAAACTATTCTAGGACTGGACCTGAATATTTGACTAATCAGAAATGTGTTAGATGGATAAGTATTCTGTTTTTCAACAGCCTCGATGACCTCTGGTCTAAGCTCAATTTCAATTTGGGGATATGGATATTTGTTTTTTTAAATGCAGGGCAGAGAATGAATGTGTTGGACTCTGGTGGATTGATCATATAGGATCAGATTTCAGCTGATATGCTTGCTCATGCTTTGTCTCGTAACATAAGTGGTGCTTCACGCTGCCATTTTTAATAATCTCCACGGCCTCAGCTTGAATATATGAGACATAATTGTTTTGAACTGCCTGTGGGAAGAAATGAACATGTCAGACTCCATGTTTGATTCAAGGCTCTGTTTTCGCTCTCTACTTTTCAGAGCACGCCATGTGAAATGACCTTTGTCTGACTGTCATCTCTCATTTTATCTTGTGTGTGTGTGTGTGTGTGTGTGTGTGTACCTTAAATCAGTGAGTGAGACTAACAATGTATATCAGAATACATAGATTTGATGACTAGAATCATGAGAAATGATTTACAATGCAAACAACTGGCCTGTGAGCTTCCTGGGCCACTAAACCGATGGTATAAAGGCCAGAAAAGCTGCGCTGCTTCACACAGCCAGAACACTCATCATACCTTGTATCTCATTGAGTCGATTGACTTTCGCTTTCAGTCCTTTCCGAAGGTCGTTTATCTCCTTGTCCAGCTGCTCTTGGTCTACAGACGAGAAATAAAGACCAGAAGAGTTTTAGATGAACTCATATGTAGCAACAACATGTGTACAAAAACCTATTTTTCACCTTTCTGAATCATGTCCTTTGTCTTTGATTTGGGAAATTTGATGAACATGCTTCCGAAGCAAACCTTCACTTTCTCTGCAAAGGACAGCAGTGTTTAGAGAACCAGTACAATACACAACAATACGTCTGACTCAAGACAACAAAGTGTGAATTCACTGAGATCATTCTTGTCATAACAGAAGCAGATGATGAATGTTTGAGCTGTCATGAAGGGTCGCTCACCTGAATCTGACACTTCATTCTTCAGTGCGTTCAGTGCCTCTCTGTTCTTGTTCCTCTTTGTGTCCAAGTCCACGATCTGAAACATCAACAGACAACATCAGTTATCAACATTACACCAGAGGTGATGCAGCAGCATCAAATGTAGAATCAATGTCTGTTGTATGTCACTGCAATATACTGAAACGATCAAGATAGAAACTTGTGTACTTTAACTGTAAATGGCAGTACAATACAATAACTCCATATTAAATATGACATTAATGAAACACTGTCAACTTTGAGTCTGTAGCTTGTTGTTTTACTGAATGGTGGTTCTCTTAAAACTGACCGGTCTCCTGTCCTTCCATGACAGCTCTGTGCAGAGTGTGTTAGAGTGTGGTACACCAGCTGTTCAGCAGCAGAGTCCACAGAGGGTCATAAACACAGCCCAGAAAATAACTGGACTTCCCTCAGGGCTGCTCTCACTGGAGGACATCTGGAGATCATGTGCCTCTGCAGAGCCAGCAGCACCCTGACAAGTCTACCTCACCGCTATCATCACCTCTTCTCTGTGCTGCCAGTCTGGAAGGCGCTACAGGACCTTAAACACCCGAAGACCTGCACTTCCAGGCTCAACAAAACAAATCAATGTCAGTGTGTTTGCACTGGAATATTTAATGGTTTTAAGAGTTGTACGTGGTGTAAGGACTATACTGCA
The DNA here is from genome assembly GCA_033000465.1 of Sciaenops ocellatus. Classification (NCBI taxonomy): domain Eukaryota; kingdom Metazoa; phylum Chordata; class Actinopteri; family Sciaenidae; genus Sciaenops; species Sciaenops ocellatus. The sequence continues at coordinate 3,802,350 of CP136884.1, read as the reverse complement.
TTCTATATAAATCACTTCATCATGATCTCAATAGTTATTTCAGTGAAAATAGTGAATCATACCACAATCACAACGGTCAAAATAATCACAATATGATTGTTGTTGAAACTGTGTGATGCCCAAACAGAGTACAGCCAAATATGTTGTGGTATGATTCACTATTTTCACCCGCTCTACCTCAGAGCCACAGCCGCCGCCTTAGATGTGGCACATCACAGAGACCCTGCTGGGTTTGGAGTGAATGATGAAGTGACGTGAAGGGTGGAGCTAATACACTCTCTGGGTGTACAGATGCTTTAACACTCTGACACAAAAAGAGCTGCTGGTGGTGTTTTCTTGGACACAGCAGGGTGTGTGTTCATTGCTGTAGCTGCTGAATGCTACCAAAATAACATTCTCTGAACAATAGTTCAAATGTCCCAGCACAGTATATGTAAGGCGGCGGCTGTGGCTCGGAGATGGAGCGGGTCGTCCACTACCTCCACCTTGGGCAAGATACTGAACCCCAAATTGCTCCCGAAGCCTGCGTCGGTGTGTGAATGTGTGTGAATGGTTAGCTCCTAAAACTGATGAGTTGGCACCTTGCATGGCAGCTAATGCCATCAGTGTGTGAATGTGTGTGAGTGGGATATGTAGTGTAAAAGAGCTTTGAGAAGACTAGAAAGGTCCATTTACCATCTGAGACACATCTGGATGGATTTGTAATGGTCAGTAATGTTTCACACTTCTTACAGAAAGCCTCCATGACAGACAAACAGAGGCTAGCCTACGGCACAGCTAGATAACAGCTAACGTTAGTCTTTACAGTATTTGCTGCCGGCCTGCATTGCTTTGCGTTGTGTTGTACGGCGTTTTACTTCTGCGAAGTTTAGCTAGTTGGCTTAGCTGCTAATGTTGTTAGCATGTCCCGTTAGCTCCTCCGTGGAGTTCCCGCGTTGTTTGTCGTTAACAGCGTGCTGTCAGCAGCTCAGTATAGTTATAGTATGGTCAGCTACCTGTTGTTTGGTGGAGAGGACTTCTTCAGCTGCCTCCTCCACCTCTGTCAGATACTCCAACACACGCTGAGAGTCAGCATCCATGCTGCCTGACTGTGTCACAAAAAAATACGTCCGGTCCGAAACAACTGACTGACTGACTGAAAACAGAATGAACCGCCTGGGAGCCACACAATAAACATTCCCCACAAACAGTTCTTATTGATTTAGTTGTATTTATTATAACATATATTTAACATAGAATCTGCCTATTGATTCCCGTTATTTTTTAAGATCTTGCTCCTCTTTTGTTTTGTTTGTTGTTTGTTTCTATTCATATGTTTCTACATTTATTTCATATATTTTATTTATTTATTTATCAAATTTGATAAAGCTACAGGATACAATTTTCTGTATGTTTTAATATGTGTTAAATAAAAATTTCCGTTCTGTTTTAGAGACTTAGGCCTACTTTTACTCAATCTGGTGTGACTGAAATCTTTATTTTACATTTGAAAACATTAAATTTCACAACGTTTTTAGTAATGCTGTGTATCAAATCACATTTAATTTAGAGTGATTTGCATTTTGGGGGGTCACCTGAAAAATAAGCCTCACCTCTTTCAGTGTATCGGTCATCTCCCCCATTCTTCTTCCCAAAACTGCTCAGGCTCTGTTAAGTTTCATGGGGACGTGGAGAGACCAGCAATATCCAAGACCTGCAACTAAATCTGTAGTGGAATAATGTTCAGCAGCTTTGGCTTCATGTTTGGTTGTTGAATCAATTTTGAATTCAATTTTAAATTCGAATTATTGATGCCATGACCTTCTCTCCTTCTCTGTTGAGGTTAAGTTCATTTTTGACCTCAGAAACTAAAGTTAAGAAAACAATTCAAAATTTAGCTGTTCTGCAGCTTTCAATCATGGCACACATGGTTTTCATCAGCAGATGTTGAAATTTCTGTTTTTTATGATTTCAATCATTAATAAAGGCAACAACAAAACATTTTGCATTTTGTATTTTGCGTATTAGGGAAATAATGAGAGGGGGAAGCAGGTGTCTGTCAATCTTCAACCTCAGAAGGACTTGATTCTCCCCAGCATTTTAATTCACTATGAATAATAATATCACTATAAATGCCCCATAATGTTCTACAGATGTGGTCTTCATAGAACATGTTTCCTTCATCTCTTCCCTCCAGGTCCTGCTGCAGGGGAACTTCCTCATGGCTCGGTGCTGCCACCATCAGGCTTAATTGTGGGGATGGTGCATTTCTGCTGATGCGTGGGGTTTGGCATCATTTCTGCCTTCTCCTCGAAGTTCGATATGGATGCACCCATCACAGACACATCAGTCACACATCGCTGTGACTTCCATGGCAGCGTGAAGCTTTTTATTTAAAAAACACAGACCCATTCAATTTAAAATTTCCAGCATGGAATCAAACACACAGCTCTAACGTTGCCCATGTGATGCATCTATATACCTACAATTTGTGTTTTATTGGCTTTATACACTGACAGAATTGTAATGGATCGTGCGATATGTGTTATTGTTGAATAAATGTCAAGTGATAAATCCACAAATAAACCAAGCAGTCACAAGACAAGAGCTTCACCACAATGTTTCTACATGTCTTCCAATGATTTTGAAGAACTACACGTGTCAGTTATAATTATTGAGTAAACTTTAATAACTTTTATTATAACAGTTATTTTGTTAACAAACCAAAACAGAATCTCCAATAAAACTGGTGATGTGTTGAAAAACCCTGCATACAAATACTGGATATACTTCATGTTGTAATGTATATAATATCTGCTGACAAAGGCTCACTGGGTTGATTTAAAAACAACAGAAAGGACTTATATAATAATATATAAATATCCACATACTCTTAAGATTGATGTATGATCAATAGTGAGTGTGAACATCCACTGTTGCATTAGCTTATTTGACTGCAGATTCAGATTAAACACAATCGTGTAAATATAAATAGATAACTAGCTGAGAACAAAGAAATCAAAAACGGAACATCCACCGATGCAAAAATCTTGCTACACTTTCTGTGACCCGTTCAAATGAGTGTAAATATACATTCATAATCACATATTGAGCGTGATGACTGCAGCTTTGGCATACACAGTTGCTGTTATGTAACAAACTCGACCTGTTTGACTCTTGCTCTGCTCACAGAGGGATTTTTGGACCCGGGTAAATTGTCCATTATTGCAGTGACGGCATCTGGTTTGATTTCCCGCTCCTTGAGCTCGGCTGCTCTCCTCCGCTCAGCTCCTCCTCTCCTACACTCAGAACCACTCCGTCTTTTCTCTGCTGCACCTTGTTGTCTTTCTGCTCCAGTTCTTCTCTGCTCTGAGCCGCTCCTCCTCCTAAACCCCTCCGTCCTGTAGTCCAACACATCCCCCCATGCTCCCAAACGCTCCCTCCTGGCCCCGACACTAGAGTCTCTGGCAGTGGTATGAGGCTTCATGTTAGCACCTTGAACCGGGTTGCGGATGTTGCCTGAGGCTTGCATTCTCCTCAGGTGGCTGTTGGTCCTCACAGGGCTGCTGAACCTCTGAGCCTGGGATGCAGGGCTCCTGTCTGAGGAGTGCATCCGGCTCTCGCTGTAGCTCCTTTTAGGAAGTGAGGTCGGCCCCCTGCGCTCCAGCATTGGACTAAGTCTGGATTGACGGGTGTGGCTGTGGGTGGAGCGGCAGCATGACATGCTAGAAGTGGAGTAGCGGATCCGGCAGAGGGTGCAGGCACAGCCGGAGAGCAGGGCAGAGTGGCTGGCCAGAGAGGAGAGGAAGGTGAGGGGAAAGGCACGCTGACACTGGAGGATACACTTTGGAGAGCTGAGGCGTGACATAGCAGCAGTGGATGGCCTGTGGCAGCTGGATGTAACATCTGACACTGCAGACTTTCCAGTCTCCTCCTGGACTGTCTGAATCTGGCGCCACTCCAGCTGCAGCAGCCTGTCCAGGTACCTCTCCAAAGGGCCCACGGGCCTGGGCCTAGGGGCCCCCCGGCCCTCCGTGTTGTAGAACACAGCCAGCTGACTGAGGCTCCAGGAGTTAAAAGGTGGAGGGAGGAAGTCTGGGAAGTCAAACCCACCATTGCTTCGTCCTCTGGGCCTGCGGCTGTGAGAGGAGCAGTCTTCAGCCTCGATGACCTCTGGTCTAAGCTCAAGCTGTGGAGGAACCCGACCAGAGGGCGACACAGGAAGTCTCTCTGACTCAGATAGATCAGTGTCACTGTCGCCTTCTCCGTGGCCGCTCAGACTTCCTACCTCTGGGTTTAGTGACATTCTCTCCAGCAGGTCAGGACTTGAATCAGTCAGGCTGTGGCAGGGAAAGGCCGGTGTGTGTCTGCTCCCTCTCACTCCCGTGTGCTTGTGTTCTCTGCGGCTGCAGGGCTGAGCAGCCGTCTGCACCTTTGGGTCCATCCTGTCCTCTGCAGGGGACAGCCGATGGGACTTTGACTCTGAGGTTCCCTGAGCACTGGAGTGAAAAAGCAAATGATATCATGTTAGCATCCAGGCAGCACAGAACCACAGGAAGTTTACACAAACAGTAATCTCACCTGTGTTGAGAAGTATTGCGTTTGGTTGAGGGGATGTTGGGCTTGTGCTTTCTTCTTTGCTGCAGCCTCTGAGATTACAGAGAGTCACCATTAAGCCTGCACGCATGTTCTACTTAACACATACATGCTGATTCTTTACACACATCATTACTTCACACTAATGTTTATGTGTGTGTGTGTGTGTGTGTGTGTGTGTGTGTGTGTGTGTGTGTGTGTGTGTGTGCATGGTAAATCATCACCATTTCCCAGAGCTCAACATTGATGCCTTCAAAAGATTTTTTGAGACACCCTCATGTGTGTCCCTTGGAATAGGTTTACGTAGTTTTTTTTGTTGTTGTTACACTTCTATAGTCTTAGTTATGTGAAAGAACATCACAATAGAAATATAATAGATCATATTAAACATGTATCAAAAATATTGAATAATACTGAATATTAAAAAAAGATGTGGGTCTGACTGGAAGGAGTGAATATCATAAGAGTTAAGGATTCATAGATTAGAATAAACAAAATTAACTATTTTAGATTTAAATATATATTTTTTGTTGAACTATGATGCCTTTTGTAAATGAAAAAAACAAACCATGATCATTTCAATGAAGAAATCTGAAAACTTTTCACAGACCTCCTGACAGAGTGCCACTTGAGAATCACTGATCACAGTGATATAAAACAGAGAGAAAGATGCATTGGAATTATTGGTCTCTAATATTATTAGGCTCTAAATATAAAGTGTCACGACATAACTTGTTATGATTTGTAGCTATATAAATAAAGATCAACTGAATTTGAGCTGGTCTAATCATCACGTTTGGTATTTCTGCTTGGGAGCTGAATAATCAAAAACATCAACATATCAAATGTTGCCAACAAATCATTGCCAATAAATTTGCTGTAATTGTCTAGTCTCTTACCTTCTCATTATTATTTTCTTGACTTGGAGACATGAACTGTGGCTGCGGTGACTTCCTTTGTGACTGCCGTCTGCCCATTTTATTGCTGGAATAAAGACAAAACCATGAAATATTTAAAATATTCAACTGTAACAGTGACCCAATTAACAGCACACCACATAGCACTACTATATGCTACTGTATGGTAGTGCTCTCTCTCTCTCTCTCTCTCTCTCTCTCTCTCTCTCTATATATATATATATATATATATATATATATATATATATATATATGTATATATGTATATGTATGTGTATAGTGCCGACATGACGGCTCTGTTTTGTAAATGCAATGTGCGGATAGAAAATTAAAGCGCATCTCCAGTTTTGCGGCTGTTCATCTGTTCATCTGTTCATCTCGTGTCCCGACCGAATAACAGACACGAGCCCGCGCTCTTCCCGCTCTTCCCGCTCTTACCTGGACACATTCGGCCTGTTGTTGCTCCACGACGCCTTCTTCTTCCTTTCCCTCTCCCTGATGGAGGTCCTCTCCAGGCATTGTTGTGCCACTCGCTCCTGCAGAATTGTGCCCATCCCCGCATGCAGGAGGCACCAATGAAAACGGTCGAGTGGGCTGTTCACGCGAAACACGGTGGTGGGTTCATCATGAGTGGGGGCCAAATGCACATAGTATGATCCCCTCTTCTATAAAAACATGTCGGTGTGATGAACGATTCGTCTGCCGTCCAGCAGAGTGCACTGCGGATCCGATCAGTCTGGTGCTCCACCTGTTCACTTTATAAGGAGTGACTCTATTTCTAGTCGATTTTCTGTAATGTATTTCAATTTTTTATGAATCTATTTTTACTTGAACAAATTGTATATTTCACTGTGATTGTACCAAGTTAACCCAGGCTTGTCCCTAATCAACACAGAACTACTGGATATATGTTACAGCATCTTATATTCAACCCAACACAAATAAAACTAAAATATTATACCACTGTGGTTAAGCTTTGGTTGGTTTAGGCACAGAAACATCTTGGTTAGGTGTGTTTAAGAATAATTACATCTGTCAGCAAACATCTAGAGATGAAGCAATAAAGTTGCAATGTTACAAATAATTTACAAACTATCTGTAGGTGAAAATAAAGTGTCACCATGTATACACACTGTAAGCAGCAGAGAGCGGAAGACGTTTTCTTCCAGAGCTGATTATGGAAGTAATGGAATGAGTGAACCATCTTGCTTCCTTCTCATCTCTGTGAGTTGCACATGTGCAGTATGGAGGAAGAAGTACGGACCAAGCAGCAACCTCCGTGGATGTGAAGTGAAGCGAATGCTGAAGTGCCCAAAACTGCAGTTCCTCAAACGTCCAATTGAGGTTGGCTACAGAACATGCTAATCCCCATAGGCACCCATGCTAAAATGTCCAACTTCACAGCAGAAATAAACATGTTTACAGCCTGGTACAAAAAACAGTTTTGGTCTCTATAGCTAATTTCCCCGTTCACTGTACTGAGGATGAGTTTTTATAGAACTCACCTGTTTAAAATATATTAAGGCTTAAACTTGCGCATAATAAACAGTCAAGCTGCTTTGACTGACAGGTAGGTGCCGTTACAGATGGCTTGTTTCAGTACCCAGGCATCTTTAAGTCCGCCTCAGGTCTGCCGATGATCCACATCTCTGAGGATTTTTAGATTAGCCAGGAGGCAGAAGAAGCAGCACTGCCTACATGGCCCCATCCAGAAACAAATATTCTGAGCTTCAAATCAGCTCTTCAGAAATCTGTGGGTGACGTCATGCATACGCTGTCCATTCTTTCTGTCTTTCATTCATAGACATTGGGCATGAGGCGACAGTGAGGTGACTTGGCTGCAACTTCACCGCTAGATGTCACTAAATCTGTCACACTGTTCCTTTAAGAAGAAGAAATGGTGTTTTGGAAACAAACATACTGCAGAGCAAGATGGTGAAAAATATCATTTATGAAGTGTTACCTCAGTACCAACCAGCACATGAAGTAACACTTCATACTGGCACATCTATAAATATGGTCTACGGTCATGCTAGGCAGGTCGTTTCTTGCCCTCAGAGGAAGAAAACTGGCTTCCCAGTTTCCTCCTCGTTTTGTCTTCCTCCCAGTTTCTAATACATTTTCACACCTTTCTTTCCTTTTCGTTGTCACAACCTGTTTCTGGAACTGTGCACTGTGTATCAGCTCTATGACTCTAAAAGTCTACTGTTCCCACCCGAACAACAATACAGCTACACCAAAGATCGTTTTCTGGCAATAGAAAGATGGATGACATGACAGCTCCCAAAAGCCCTGGGTCTACCTGAGTTCATCTGCATCCCAAAGAAAATCAAAGATGTACAAACACAACAGGAAGAGAGGTCCACAGCAATGGGGAGGCTCAGCAGTTTTCATTGATAACCAAAACTCGTTAGAAATGTTACATCTCTAAAGGCTGTATGCCACATTAACAATTAATACAATCTGGAAATCAATCACATTGATTATAAAACAGTCTCAGAGGTCACTTGGCTACCTAAAAACACACTTCATTTGCATAGTTTAGGATGATATTATTACAACATGGCTCAGAGGTGTGAACATTCATGTGTTAGACACATTTACATGTTAATGATCAATTAGCATCATCATTAGTCGCTAATAAGAGAACAACCCTCGTGACACGACTACAGGTCTGAATTGATTTCACGGAGATGACACTACTCCCCCATCCAGTCTATCATGTGACCCCGTCACTCAGTGTCTCTCGTCTCGTCAGTGTCCACGCACACGTCACCGCCTCTGGCTGCAGCGAGCTGCTGCCCTGCTGCTTCTTTCTCCTGTGATTTGACCTAGTACTCGATGGTGACGGCCTTCGTCTTCAGGTATTCGTTGAGAGCGTCTTGTCCTGTTGGAGTGACAGAGACACTGACAGTCAGTATGAATGTTATTCAACACAGACTGGAGGACTTTGTCCAAATTCTGCAGCGGGATGCAGCAGGAAAAAAGACAGATCACATGGGCTGATGTTTGTTGACTTCAACAGCAGTAGTTTAAATGACGAGTTTGAGATGAAAGTAACTCAAAATATAGTTACATATCCTGGATTGCCTGGTCAGTAATGTTACTTTGTTAAACAGACATTATATACTCCAGAAAAGAGTGGGTCGCCCTACCCACACTGAAAGTAGTCAGGTTTGTACTCTGTCACAAGAGAGCCTGTTAGGACCGCAAGTGTGTTGAGGTTGGAACAAACTAGATTAATAAGGATGTCACTGTAAACGAGATGGCAAGTTCGTCATGGCAATGCTTTATGACTCTACATTCGCTTAATCTGACACAGTGACAATCTTAACAGACAAAACTATCATGCGGTCTGACTTCAGCATTGGAGGTGCTGACAGCAGGCTTTGTTACCAGTCTTTATGCTAAGCTAATCAGCAGACGACTCTGGCTACATATTTAGCATTCAAACATTAGAGTGGTATCAAACATCATTTTGGGAAGAAAAATCTTCCCAAAATGTTTAACGACTCCAAGGTTGACAGCAACCCTGACTAAAACCTTTATTTCCTTAATTTAATGCTAACCCTAACCCTAAAAGAACAAAGAACAGCCACACAGGGACAGCAGCAGTTTGTCTCACCCAGGTCTTTCCCGAAGCCAGACTGCTTGAAGCCTCCGAAGGGTGAGGCCACGTCAGTCTTGTTGTAGGTGTTGACAAAAACTGTGCCAGCATTGAGCCGTTCGCTCACGTACAGAGCTTTGCTGATATCCCGTGTGAAAACGCCCGACGCCAGGCCGTACTCTGTTGCGTTGGCCCTTCTCAGGACATCGTCAACCTCGCTGAGAGACGGAGAAGAAACAGTGTGAGCTGTGGTCAACGTGGCAAAAAAAGGGTATACTAGCCAGTTCACCTTACCCGCTCTTGAACTTGGAAATGATCATGACTGGGCCAAATGACTCCTCTATAGCGATGTACATGTGGTCTTGCACGTCAGTGAACATTGTGGGTTCAAAGAAAAAGCCTGGAGGCGAACGAATAAGAAGTCAAACCACATCATACGTCATATCAGAACCACACAGATCTGCTACTCGCTATATCACCAAGCTTCAGTGCAGATATCGTTGCCTCACCTGGTCGCTGCACCTGTTTGCCACCACAGACCAGAGTGGCTCCCTCCTTGATGCCAGTCTGACAATACTCCACCAGTTTGTCCAGGTGGGCTTTGTGGTTCTGAGGGCCGTGGTCTGTGGAGCGGTCCAGTGGATCACCAATCTTCATCTTCTTGACCTCCTCAACCTGAGAGGTTCAGATCGGAAATAAATAAAATGCTTCTAAGCAGCTTTTTTGCTCTTCAGAGAACAGAGTCTGAACTGAGAAGCATTGGCACTGTGAGGTCAAAGAAGACACATACCACTTTTTTCACAAACTGGTCATGAATGGTGTCTTCAACAAACAGTCTGCCAGCTGCGATGCAGTTCTCTCCCTTGTTGAAGAACACTGAGCTCATGCCCTGAAACACACAGATAACACAATGACTTTGTCTCCACAGATCATTTTAACTTGTCCAAAATGACCAAAAAACAAGCTCCTGTGAATGAACTAACCATGCGCACAGCCTTGTCCATGTCACAGTCGCCGAAGATGATGAGAGGAGATTTTCCTCCGAGCTCCAGAGAGACTTTCTTTACGTTACTGACTGCACAGCTTTAGATGGAGGAGAGCGCAGGCACACAAAGGTGAGCAGCAATGTTACAGTTTGTTTCGACAGAGTTTGATAAAGGTGCTCCACCTCTCACCTCTTCATGATGTGTTTACCGATTTCAGTGGAACCTGTGAAGCCCAGTTTACGGACGTCTGGGTGGTCAGACATTCGCTGTCCCACCAGAGCACCTAGAGGAAAAGGATGAGTTTAATAACAACTCAAAAAGCTTTGTTAGATAACCTCAGAATGATGTAGTGCTTCCTCTTCTTCATACCTGAGCCAGGCAGAATATTAACCACTCCTTTGGGCAGTCCTGCCCTTGCTGCCAACTCAGCAAACTTCAGTGCTGTCAGTGGAGTCACCTGGAAGCACAAAGACACAGGCCTATAGTTCAGCAGTTCACTGCATTGCTCGACAACTGTTGGATGGACTGCCATGAAATTTTGTACAGATGTTCCTGTTCTTCAGAGGGTGAATCTGCAGATCTTCTACCTTTACCTCTAGCACCATCAGCAGGTAAGAATGTTCATTCTTCCTCTGAAATATCTACCATATGGATTGGCACAAAGTTTGGTTTAGACATTCATGGTTACCAGACGACGAATCCTGATGACTTTGATGATATCCCGACTAACATCGCCATGTGTTTCACATTTATGGTTATGAGTATAAATGTATGGATTGCCATGGCACGTTATTTTTAGTGCAAATTAGCAAATGCTAAATAGCATGCTAAGATGCTAAGCCAGAGATCACCAGAGTAACATGCTAACATCAGCTTGCCAGCAGTGTTTCCATCCAAATAAATGTATTTTAACTGAATTTCAAGTAAATCTGCAAAAGAAAATGTGAACGAATCCACTCCATCCACTACCGTTATGTGTATATTTGGAGTTCGTTCATGAGATAAGCAGTAGATTCTCAGTCAAAAAAACAGAAGAAGAGAGCACAAAAAGATTAAAAGAGCAATGGTGGAAGCTCAGCTGGTGACAAAGTGAAAACAGCATGCAAATCTAACATTTGTTTTGTTTATTTATTATCGCGAGGAAGGTTCCATCTGATCTGTGTGGAGCCATTATAGAGCCATGAGGAAACAGCTGTCATGTGACTTAAATGTTTGCCACATCAGAATTATTAAAATCAGTATTTCTATCTCACATTAAGCACATTCACTTATTTTGGAAGAAGACAAAATCCACTTTAAGTGAGCGTTAAAACTTTTCTAAAAGAATTCTGCAGTTTACATCACACTATTGTGCTTCAGCAAAATGTGAACCAAAAGAAATGTATGGAAACGTGGCTATTGTGAGCAATACCAGCATCCGTTTTCAGCCACTCAGCAGTATTACTGCAGACTGCACAGCCATTTGCGTTCAGTCTTGTGTGGACAGAGCCGGACTGTCAGTGTGGAGACTCACCTGAGCAGGTTTGAGGACGACTGTGTTTCCAGCTGCCAGGCAGGCTGCTGTCTTCCAGGCCAGCATCATCAGAGGGTAGTTCCAGGGAATCACGATAGCACACACTCTGAGAAGAAGGAAAGAGAGATTTTTAGCTGCTGGATGCAAATGACACAAGAGTCCGTTTGCAACATTAATTTATTTATTCATGTAAAACTGGAATTCAAGGCATAGTAATATATATTAATATGTATTATTGAGTTGTTTCTGCTGTATGTATAATAATAAACAAATAACAAACCCCATGATGCCCTCCAGGCTTAGTAATCACGTTCTACCTGCTCAGCGTGTGCTTGTGTTTAATCGTACAGACATGTAAATGCACTCATCCATCTCTCACCCTATTGGTTCCTTCTTGGTGAAGGTGAGGTTACGATTGGGCCTGGCCTGGTTGATGGGGATGGTGCTGCCCTGTGCAAAGAGGACATCATTTATTCCCATGTTTTTATCCACATTGGTGATTAGCCATAAACTACATCATTTGCTGGTACAGTTCATCAAAGTTTCATCTGTCATATTCATCTTTCTTCAGCGGCGTGTCTTACTTGGATCTTGTCACACCAGCCAGCAAAGTAGCGGAAGGTCTGGATGGACATGCCCACATGAGTCTTGAGCGCTAGAGTGTAAACAGCTCCAGAGTCGATGGTTTCAATGGTGGCCAGTTCCTCCTGGTGCTCCTCCATCAGGTCAGCCAGCCTGTGGGTGGGGAAGCAGAGGAGACAGGAATGGATGATGCTTGAAAATGTGGCAGCTTGGAGATTTTAATCTTTTTTTTTCTAGTATTTAGCACAGAATGACCAAAACACACATTTTAAATTGTGAATATATATGCAAAGATAATAGTATTTTTACTTTAATTAATTAGAGTGATAATGTATTCCAAAATAAACCACTTAAAATCATGCTGTCTACAGTGCAGCACACACTGATGCAGCTGCATTGTTGTGTAGTGTTAATGAACACCTGTAGCCCACACTGGATGCAACATACAAATAGAATATGATGGCGAGATGTCAGTGTGTGGGCTTACATGAACATGTTGGTGTTCTGATGAGTCTCATCAGAACACCAACATGAGACTCTGATGAGTCCGCCAGTGTGTGTTGGCTTAAGAACTTGAAGGTCCAGTGTGTAGGATTTAGTGGCATCTGGTGGTTTAGGTGGTGATTGCAACTGCCTCGCCTCACCCTCACATTCCCAGTGCATAGTAGATTGAATGGGTGCAAAAACGTGCCCCATCTAGAGCTCGTTTAATTTGTCTGTTCTGGGCTACTGTCGACACATGGCGGTTCAACATGGTGGACTTCATGGAAGAGGGGGGTGTAGATATACAATTCTCATTCTAAGGTAACAAAAACATTATTATTTTTATTTTCAGGTAATGAAAACAGAGTTGTGCATATTATACTCCATGTTTACTATAATCTGTACATAGAGCCCCCTAAATCTGACACACTGGACCTTTAAAGGTGCAGAGTTTAGGAAGAACAAATGTACTGACTTGTAGATGAGTCTGCCTCTGTCTCTGGGGTTCATCTTGCCCCACTCTCCCTCTTCAAAGGCCTCCTTAGCAGCAGCCACTGCTTTGTCCACATCACTTATCTGGGCCAGAGACACGTCACAGATAGCCTGCAGGACGAACAGATACAGGACATCACAAATCCAGCAGAGAGAAGAGCGGTACTCCAACCAGAGGCAAGAAAATTCCCGTCTGATCAGTTTGGTAGGGTTGTTGATGGAGACTTCTGTCTTTTACAATTAAAATCTTGACAAAGTCACTTATTACTGCCTGATATTGTGACTGACTGACAGGGATTCTAATGAGTGCTGATATCTAATCTATGTAACACCTTTTAAGACCTGTAACCTAGCAACGTGTCAGCTGCAACTGGCCAGAAGTAAATGGTATTTGATGATGGTCTTTAATGAGTGTCCATGGGAAAATGTGCTCTACGTAGAACTCATTCTATAAAACTAATATTATAGCAGCGTTCATTTTGTCTTCATTCTCCGCCTCTTTTAGTCCTCACCGTGCCGTCAGTGGGGTTGATGGTCTTGTATGTCTTTCCTCCTTCTGCATCGACAAACTCTCCATTAATGAACAGCTGATGAGGCATCTTTATGGTCATGTTGTTGATGTTCTTCTCCACCTGAACAATTAAACAAAACAAAACAGTCAACATGTTGTCTTCTCTGGGCCAGTTAGCAACAAATACCAGTCAGTAACAGTTCTACTTACATAGTCAACCACCAGTTCCTCCTCATCATCCTCCCCTCGGAGCTTCCTGACGCACATCTGGATGAAATCCTGGAAAGTGGTGTTCATGTAGACGTCCTCGTTCTGCAGCTGGCAGGTACTGGCCCGAAGCTTCACCTCCTCCACAAGCCTGAATACAGTGACAGGAGGACGAGGAAGGAGTCGGATGTATATTAAAGACAGAGAAGAAAGAAAGTTAATTAGTTGGGATTTCTTGATATAATGACCCCGAATAAATGTGACCAGTTAGTAGTCTCTATAACATACAAGTGGTATTGTTTCAAACAAGTTGCCCACAAACTTGTGGACAACAGAATTGAGTTAAATAACTACAGTGTGCCAGATAAAAGGAGATCTTTCATCTTTTTTCATTACCTGACCACATCCATGGAAGCAGCACCAGACTTGAAGAAATCAGTGGAGTCTTCGATCTGAGTGACATTACTTAGAATACTGTGCCACACTGCCTGCAAGGAAAACATTGTCAAAGGTAAGCATGGAGCATTTTCTTACGGTCAAATACAGCTTGTTGGCAACTTCTTTTTTCATTTTTTTCAACTTCCCAAACAATTAGTAGGAGAGGAGACCCTACCCTCATCTGTTCAGCGAAGGTCTTCTCCTCCTCTGTGAGCTCCACAGCAGCACTGCTCCCTGAGCTGAAGTACTGTGCTGCAGCAATCATCTTCCCATCCTCAAACTGCAGATTCTTCACTAACAGCTGCAGAGAAAGAGCATGAAATGATCATACTGACTGATTAAACTGAGACCAGTTTCCTCTAAAATGAGCTTTCAAGCACATTAGATTAGCAGTGTTGTAGTCTCAGCCTGTGAATATGTATGTCTAAAAATGTGAGAACAAAAGAAAAGATCTTAAGTCACCTGACATTGCTTTTGTGTTAATTCAAATATTTCTATTTCACACTTTTAATAATTGTTTAGATTCATTTTTAATCCTTTTGAAAAGGACCTGGATGAGTGCATAGGCACACAGTTAAGTAGTTGTAATAGAAAGGGTAATGGTGTCTTCCAACATAAATGATGTCAGGCTTTATTTAATGAGGATTGTTATAAAATGAGTGAATATAGTGTAAAATACAGTCTTTATCTTCTGTATTAAGTATTGTGAGCAGAACAGTGTTATACACAGTCCATTACAGTAGGTGGTGGTGTGACCCTTGGTAGATATTGTGTTCTTGTTAAAGGCTGCTACACTGCACAGTGCACACAGCTTACAAACGGAGCTGACGGTCAGACTGACAAATGGCAAACAGCACGCTTCAGTCATTCAACGTCTTCCTGACGGAGAGACTGACCGCAGCGGCGGTGGACATCTACGGCTTCGTTGAGAAGACAGTAATAGACTACCAGGAGGAGGTGTACCGAACCAGACTGGAGAACCAGAGGCTGCAGCGGCTGCTGGATCTGGTCTACAAACCAGAGATAAGACTGCACAGGGCAGGTATGTTCCCCAGGTCACACCGCGCCGTCCCTCCCCTCCGTCAGCTGGCTAACGGGATAATTAGCCATTAGCTCGCTCACGTCAGACGACGCCATGTTAGTTAAAGGTGTTTCTGTTAGCATGCCCTGCTAGCTGCTGTTCACAAGCTAATGACAGCTATTACATTTCCGGTCTAAATTCAAAATAAAACTTTATTTACATGTTATTTGTAGAATTCATATACAGGCCATTCTATTAGTCCTATGATATAAGGAAACGTAATAATTATTATACATTATTTAAACATATGTCATGTCAGAAAATGACAAACTTGCTATGTTGGAGTAAACAGGAAAGACACTTCTTGGGACAGGCCGTGGTTATGTTTTCCCTGAATGACCTTTCATCGATTACAACAATATAACTCCCACCTGGCTGGTTGCATGGTTGTATTTCTGAGTGAATAAAACACTGTTTTCAAGCTGCAGCCTCACACAGCCTCAGCATAAAATCCAAGGTTACATGAAAAGCATGTGGAGGAGCTGCTGAGATTCACTTTCATAGTAAGCTTTTAAAATGGTGTGAACAGTTTTTCAGTGGTGAGTTTGTGTTCATGACTTTGTTTAAATGCTGTGTTGATGTAATGTTACATACTGTACTTGCATTTTGTTATCTCTTGTAATTCCCTGTTTGTGGTTAATCCGTGTACCTCTATCTGTTTGGTGTTATTAGGGTATAGCTGAATGTGGTGTTAAACCCATTAACTCCCAGTCATATTCTTTAAGCAGTGGCTTGCAAAAAGCATTGTGGGATTGTGTGAGAAAGTAAACTCATTGACCTAACGGGGTGAAACAAAGCTGCACAGTACCTAATCACACCTGAGGTGTGTCAAATATTGCCTCAATTAACTTCTAAGTCAACCAAACAAATATGGCCGCCTCATATGAGCCAAACAGCATCATTCAGGTAAACTGACATGTAATGGTTATGGTTTTACATTGTCAATGCACTGTATTTTAATCATCACACCACCAACTCTGTAATCATAACAACCCTGTTAATGACATGAATGCCTTCAATATGGCGCCATGAGTGCGAGCAGCGTTGGCCTGTCTATACTGTATATGTTGAAACCTGAGAAAATTGTAGCCAAAACTAGCCAGAAAAGTTTAAATTCATCACAGGCTACCTTCTGATCCCACAGTTAAACATGCTAACATACATATACTGTCAGTAGACTTCAGAATTTCTGGATCTGCCACCTCGTGTTGAATACATTTACTTTCAGTAAAGTCTGAATTATTCTTCTGTGCTGCAGGACCAACATGTTGATGCTCTCTTGTGATCTGGGAAAGTCATCTCCAGTACAAAAGATCAGTATTCTGACCATCTGTCACAAAGTCAATATCATAACAGGGTATACAGTATAATAAATGCATGGCCCATCCATCCAGTGCTGTGGCAGTGCCAGAAAGACAGCAGTGTGACAGCAGAAATATAAACTAGACTAAAGTTTGAATGCCTTCTGAGTGTGGATGTTGGTGTTGTGCTGCATTCAGCCAATCACAATTAGGCTCCATTTGATCAGGTACCTTCCCTGTGTGATTACGACATCCTGTGTAAGGGTCGCTTCAGTTCACCTCATGCTCTCTACCCATGGTAAATACCCTTCTTTGGATAGTTGTGTTAAAGTTGGCCCAGATGACTGTCCATCTGCACATATTTCCACAGCTGTGAATGCAAGTTAGATGTATTACCACGCTTTGCCATGACTTTTTTTTGTTTACATGTTTTTTGGTTCGCTTCATCCAAAATGTTGCCACATTTATTTGATTATAGCTCTGTCATGAAATGTCTTCCACCCACCCACCTTTGATTGGTCTACTGAAATTTGATCACCTTGTCTTTGGCCTCAGCACTAAAATGCGGACAGCTCTCTCCTTTCATTGACTCGGACACTCGTGGCTTCAGTCATAGTTCAGTGGTTCCATTTCTGAATATTATCATATTGCTTATTATTATGCAATACGAGTTGGATGCAGCATGAGTGGCACTGGTTGCTGGTGTAGGTGACTCATAATGACAAATGTTGTTTCAGTCAATTAAACAGACGATAAAAGCCTACAGGTGTGTAAATGTTAAGTACGAAATGAGTTGATATGGAAGGTTTCTCACTTGTTTTGGCTTCAATGAGCGCCATTATGTGATCAACAATTCAACCACAAGCTTTTAATGGTACAAGTCTAAAGATAAAATGTTGTTTTCTTCTATTTGATTTCTCTGCTGTCGTTAGTACAAGCGTCACCGCTGGGAATCATTCAGGTTTCCCAACGTCTAGTTCATGTGTGATCAGACAAGTGATTTTTCAAGTTGCTACCAAAAACATTCTCCTATCCACTGTTACAGATTGAAGGCAGACACCAACACAGGAGGTTTGTGCTCAGCAGCAGCAGATACAGCAAGAATGTATTACCAGTGAGGTCAATGAGGAGCCAGTCATCCTGCCCTTTAAAGAAGAACTGACCCCTGGACCAGGTCTGTGCAGACACCTGTATATCTGGCTTAAAGCAGTGCTACTGACACATTTACTGAAATTGTCACAGTCGGAGAGCATGAAGAAAATGAGAAGGCAGGCAACCTAACTCAAGCTGTAAGAGTTGGAGAGCATTTTGATTACGGAGTTCCAGATGGCCTGAATCGAGTCATAACAGTAGGCGAGCACATGGAATACAAGATACCACCACAAGTTGACCAACTGTTACCATCCTTTGGACTATCTCCAATATGCACAAAGAAGAAAAACATGTTTTTCTGTAACATTTGCTGTCAGCTTTTTCTGAAAAAAGTCGAGTTAAAATTGCATCTCGCAACTCACGCCACAAGAAGCTCACCAAAGTGCCCTGACAAAGCGTTCGCCTGCTTCGTTTGTGGTAGAATAACAGACAGCGAGAGTCAAATGATCTGCCACATGAGAGCACACATCGCAGAGAAGCCATTCGCCTGTCCCAACAGATACAAACCGAAAGGTCGCATGAAAGAACATCCGAGGACTCGCCCGAGAGGAAAGGCCTTACAACTGCTACATCTGTGGGGAAAAACTTCAGCAGGTCTTCAACCATGAGAGAACACACACTTAAACAGCACATGAAGACTGTGCACGATGTCGCCTTCTCTATATGAGATACTGTTGATGTAGCAACGCTGACTACTGTTAAAGTTCAGAGGTTATGCTGACTTTTAATCAAATTTACAACTCCAGTCTTAAAAAGGTTCAATCTGCTTTATGTCTAACAAGTCACATGCTCAGGAGAAATACACAGAAACAATTTGTGTACCAGCAGATAGTTTAACAGCTGCTGCTTTAACCACAAATGCAAATTAAATGCACGTCAAGGGCTCATTATTCTACTAAATTAGTTATTTGCACTGTGATTTTTAATGTAGTGATTGACAGTATTCTGCCTTTAAGTCATGTGACTTTGTTCAAATTACATTGCAGTATACTGTATATTGCCTGTGACGTACTGTTTTAAAGTGCCAATAAAGTTACAATACTTGTAAGTATTGTGTTTTGTATTGCGTGTATGTGAGCAAATATGTGCAGAGGTGGCGACAGAGCACACATGCTGAGTGTAGTCAGATGTTATTAAGTTCAGCATCTCTAAAGGGAACACATCAAAGTCTGTTTCCAGGTGTGCTGCTGCTTATGTGAAAACAGTTGTACAAAGCCTTTAGTGTCTCCAGAGGGAGCTGTGTGAAGTCTGATGAATGTCCTCAATTGACTTGAGTCAGTGTGAGTTGAGGATAAAGACTACAAGTCTTAAAATCCAAAAATATCTGGAGGTGTGTGAAATAATTGAGTTTATCAGACCTCTATATCTCGCTCCTCATCTCTGAGGCTAGTTGGTACATGAGCTGTGACTAGCAGATCATCCAACTGAATGATAGACTGTATATAAAGATGGGCATTGCCACTCCACTTCCCCCTGCTGTACAAAAATGAAGCCAAAATATCCTGAATAAAGCCACTGTCCTCTTGCACTTGTGACGTCACCTGGAGCCAGAGTCTGTGCAGTAGTGATCGTGGGTCGGAGCTGCAATATTGAGGTCACACCGACGCAGCTGACAGCTCAGTCATGAGCAGAGCTCAGCTGTCAGTCTTGATGGGACGCCCCCTTTTTATAGCATCAAGTAACTAAAACCACTTATCAGAAAAACAAACTTAAACATTCATTAGCATGATAAGAACTCCTTAGAATGACAGAAACCATCTTTGAGAAAAATCTATTTGACATGTACTTTGATTGTAGTTTGGCCCATGTCCCATCTAACAAGACGAGCCTATACTGCAGCCAGCCACCAGGGAGTGATTGAGATGTTTTGGCTTCACTGTAGGGGAGCTGTCGTGTCGTCCAACATGAGTTCGATAAAGTTAGAGGAGTCAAATGGGTGGAGACCAAGATTTGAACTCAACTAGAAATTTTACAGAAAACTTGTCAGTCAAGGCTATGGAAACACTTCTGTCAAATATCATATCTGTATTTTAATTTCTTGTTACCTATTAGCTGACATACTGCATGTGTATACTGATATGTGTGATAGGCTAAAATCTGTTCTGTTGATATGCTAATGTGCTAGCACTGCGCCACTGCATTGTGCCTTCTCTGTAGTAACTGCTTTAACCTGTAAGAAAGGTACAAAACGTTTGACTGAGTGAACGAACATACTTTATGTTTGATACAGAAGGCTTTGACTGGGATTTGCTCATTTATGCTTGTGGTACCTTAACACACACACACACACACACACACACACACACACACACACACATTTCAAATATGTCAACTAAAGGTGTGTTCAGAATGAACATGAAAAGACAGCATGACTGTATTCAAAGTCTGTGAGTTGTTGGAACAGATGCAAACTAGCTCTAGGCGGCCCAAATGTAGGTGAAGATTCATTTCAATGCTTTGAACATGCTTGGCTGTTTGAACATGCATCTTTTAAATTCACTCTTCATATGAAACAGTATGTGATTGTTATGTTTTGGTGTAACACACATTCACAACAAAATTGTTCCTAGTTTGAGGCTCTTCCATCTTGACTAGTTTGTCTCTTCATGAAGTTGGTGTGGCTCTGAGGCGACTGATCAAAACTATCTCAAAGGTAGAAATCCTGATCGCTGTAGATTGATGGGAACACTGCTTTGGCGCTGACGACTTCAATGTGTACCACACATGTAATGCATTATTGTTTCCATCTTTGCAGATGCCAAACAGCCAACTACACCTACATCTGTGGAGGAGATTCCCCCTCAACAGCAGGACTGGAGTCCGGGTGTGTGCCAGGAGGAGCCAGGACCCTCTGAGATTAAGGAGGAGCAAGGGGAGCAGAAGGAGGAACTGTGGATCAACGGGAGCGAGGAGCAACCTTCGGCGGAGGACAGCGATGATGGGGACGCGTTGACGAAAGAACTCATCAAAACAGTGCAACAGTTAGAAGACTGTAGAGCAGCAGAGGAGAGCAGGGAGCTGAAGCAAACCCCTGAGGACGAGCCAGAGAACTCTGAAGAGAAGACGAGCACCACCTTGTACCGCTGCCACATATGCAACTACATATTCACCAAAAAAACTGTGCTTACATGGCACCTCAAGACACACGAAAGCAAGTCACAGGAGAGCAAGGGGAACTTTGACTGTCACATATGTGGCAAACACATCCCCTGCCAGAGCAACCTGCAGAACCACATGAGGGTCCACACAGGAGAGAGACCCTACAGCTGCCACTTCTGTGGGAAGTGTTTCAAACTGAAAGGGCACATGACAGAACATATAAGAACCCACACGGGAGAGAAGCCCTTCAGCTGTCACATCTGTGACAAATCTTTCAACAGAGGTTCAACTCTGAGGAAGCACGTTTTAGCCAAACACAAAGAGGAGAGGCCGTACAAGTGTGGAGATTGTGATGAGTTATTCACTGAAAGGCTGCTGATGAAGAGGCACATGCGGAAAGTTCACGGTGTCAAACTGTCCACGAGTCAGAGTCCTGCCTAGGACTTCAGAACAGATGTTATTAAAATCTGGGGGCAAAACAGAGATAGATTTCTTACGAGCACCAGTAAGTTTTATTTCCAGATAAATCCCAGAATGAAGCCAAACTTTTCAAATAATACATGTTATTTAAGATAAACAGCCATACAAGAACTTAACAATGGAGATGAACTTAATTTAAAAAAAAAATACAGTCAATATTATTATTAAAAAGAAATAGTTTGACATTGTGGAAAATCTCATTAATTGCGTTCTTGCCAAGAGTTAGCTGAGACTGGAGCTGGAGACAGGAGATGATTAGCTTAGCTTAGCATAAAGACTGAGAGCAGGTGGAAACAGAAAGGCTGGTCCTGTTTACAGTTGGGTTGCTGGGGGTGTTTATTTGTGCTCAACGTAACCACTGTGAAACAATCAGGAAATAACTCCATATTTGTCTGATTAACTGGCTTTATGCTGTTTTATAGCATAAACTGCGAGC
Organism: Sciaenops ocellatus; assembly: GCA_033000465.1. Lineage (NCBI taxonomy): Eukaryota > Metazoa > Chordata > Actinopteri > Sciaenidae > Sciaenops > Sciaenops ocellatus. Next base: position 3,780,490 of record CP136884.1, on the reverse strand, counting down.
CACGCAGATTTAAAAGACGGATAGTTAATAGTTCCCGTTTGCAGCCACGACTGCAGCGTTTTAGAACCTTTCATTTTAGCTCTGTTTGCCATTTTCTCATCACACTTTAATTCATAACAAATCGGGGTGACGTATGTGTGCGCTTGAACGTGTCTACGTAGCAGGCTTACACTGAAACAAAATATATCACAGGAAAGACAGAACAGATTATAAATTACATTTCAGGAATATCATAATTAATGTAATTTGATTTTAATAGTAGTTTCACAATATAATATACTTTTTAATTTATTCGATTAAATTATTATTATTATTATTATTAATAATAATAATAATAATAAACATTTTAGATTTAAAAAATGGTCAATTGCTCCGTGTACCACATACTAGACACACCAGAGTTTGAGACTCACTGCTCTACAATATATAAAATAGCTAGCTTTTGAGGTGCTGATCTGTGTGTTATTGAACTTTAGTGGGACATTTTGCAGGTAACCCTCGCTTCCAGTCTTTATGCTAAGCTAGGCTAACTGGTTTCCTGGTTCGAGCTCAGTACTAATCGCACAGAGATGAGTGATATTTGTATTCTCAACAAACATTGGGCAAAAACGCACTATTCCAATACGTCAAACTATTCCTTTAAATCAGGGACTATCTGATGGAAGAATTAGAACAAGATAATGAATCTGAAGAGGCAACTCCACTAGTGTACTCGGTACACTAGTGGTCGGTACCAAGTTTAATAACAAACCCTTATTCACTCCCCATGTTACAGAGAACTGTAGCAGCTGCTTCATGTGGATGAGTTCAAGAGGATTTTTAGTATCGACTCTGAATTTGATGACCACTTACTCCAGATGTGCTGGATATAACCATCTCCTCTGTGTTTATGATCTGTGGTGAACATTAATATAAGCCACCAGAATTTCACTCTGCAGTACAATTATTTTTAAAAATTGTGCACCATAATAACACACAGTATACAACTGTGGTACATCGTCTATCAACTATCTATGTTGCACTGTCAACCTGTTTACATGTCATATGTATTTTGTTCCTTTGCTAAAGTTCAGTCACATCATGAACCTGTTTGTAAACCAGCTATGTGAACGTGGAAATATAAAGCTTGAAAAAACATTCAGGTGTGAAAATATATGATGAAAATACAACGTGATCCTCTCTCCTTCTCTGATGGAACAGTGCGGGAGTAAGTGTGGAGTGAAGGTGATGAAGAGGTTTTGAAGAGATTAAGTTTTGATTTATCACTTTCTTTCTCTGCTCCCTCTCACTCATGCTTGTAAATGTCCTGTCATGTCTGAATGAAACAGCAGGGACCTTAACAAAAAAAGACACTGAAATGTCGTCACAGATAGGTGAAGCCATCAATGTAAATGTGACAGCAGTGATATAACTGACTCAGGATGACGGGACTTTGGAATCATAGTCGTCACTTCAAATGATAAGAAGCCTGGGTAGAAATCTACTATATAATTCTAAAATGTGAATAACATAACATCAGAATAATCAACTGCACAGAGAAGCTTTCACATCGAGGCAGAACAGCCAATGGAGGTGATGTAAAACGGACTTTGGATCAGCTATTTACACAGTAATGAACTCAATACAGTCACAGGTAACATTTTGGAATTTGGATTCATAAGGTGACTTACTGCCTTGCCGTCGTTGCCAAACAGCACCAGGCCAGCCTTGGTGACGATGCCTGGTTGGCTGGCTCCGAGGATCTCCAGGGGCTGCCCTTTAGCTGCTGGGCCGTTATCCACCAGATTAGAGCCGTAGAAAGTCACTTTCTACAAGAGGAGAGACACAAAACTGCATTTTAGTAACTCAACAGTTGTCACTGTCACTGGAAATACTAGAGTGTGACTTCACTCTTTGTTTCTTCACTGTATACTTAAAAAAAGTCGCCTTCAAATTAGAAGTATTAGTTTATCATTGAATAGTCATGACTACAATTTAACAGTGTTTTTGAGTTTAACAGTCTAAAACTAATCTGTGTGGATGTGATTTGATCAGATTTGACTGACAGTGACTAAAACATGGTCATGTTCATGCTGCTATGATTAGTTAAAAGCTAAAATGTAACAACAAGATAGTAAACAGGTAAATGAATGATTCAATCATGGCAGGAAACAAACAGGAAATATTATGAAGAGCAGTGCAGATGAGAAGTACCCCTTTTCTGCTCTGGTTCTTGAACCAGTTCCATTTAGTATTCAAAACCAGTCAACAATAATATAATAATAACAATAACCTTCTTATTAATAAAGCTGCCTCCCAGTGAACTGTCTGTAGCCTACACTGGTGTATTCTGTCATTCTGTCAGTCTGTCATACTGGTGTTACTTGAAGAGCTTGCTATTTTCTGAGGTAGTACACAGTGTAAAAAGTTTCACAAACACTGATGTAGATGTATAACGTGCTGCTCTCTGTTACCTGTCCATCCACCTCCGCCCAGGCACCGGGCACTTTGTCATTTCCTCGGATCCAGTTGTGGAGAGCCTCAGCAGACTGGTTCCAGTCAATCTGCCAACAGACAGAGACATCTGTTCTCATCACCTCTTCAGATACAGTGACAACGAATACAATGAATCATATATCAATATTTCTGATGATTTCTTTGCAGGGTAAAGACATGAGACATCCCCTCCTCCCTGTCAGCTGGCTCACACCAGAGTAGAAAGCGTGGCACTCGAGTGAAACGTGATGAATTAGAAATTCTGATTTGTGCGTTTTGGTGAAAGTTGTATTATCAAATATCTGATTCCTCATATCAAGCTAAAGGCCAGCAGATTTTCACTATCAAGGTCCCTCTACCCTGGAGCTCAGCAGATTCAGAGACACATTTCAAATCCCCTTTTACAATTTACATCTAGAGCTACCACTAACCATTCTTTTCATTATTGAATAATCTGCAGATTATCTTCTGGATCATTCATTTTGTTTTTTTGTTAATGCCCAAAACATTCAGATTATTTTCATGAATTACATAAAAAGCATCACATCTTCACAACTAACAAATATTTGGCATTTGTGCTTGAACAGTTAGTAAAATTCTAATTTTATTATCAAAATATTTGTATATTAATTTTCTGTCCATTGACAAATAAATTAATCAACTAAACTTTGCAGCTCCACTCACATCTCGTGGCCTGGGGGTCTAAGATGGTGACCTGAACATCCCTGATTCGAATCTGGCTGTGGACTCCCTATCTCCAGTCAGCTTTTTGTTCTATACTATCTAACAGAAGCAAAACACTGTGTTTACTGTTTTACATATGGCTCAAAGTGTCTTCTTATCCCATTTCTTTTTAATCTTTATTAGGGGTTTTAATCATTTACAGTTGAGCCTTAAAGCAATACAATCTTAAACCTTCACAGTGACTGACTTATTTTCACTTTAAAGTCAGTATGCATCAGCTCTGCCCTCTGTCCTGTCTGTTGTATGTTACCTTAGCATTGTCTTTCTTCTGAATGCACTCGTATGTAGCGCCCTCCTGTGGCTGGACGATCCTCGGGGCCTTCCCTTCTGCAATCATTCTCACTGCTTCCACCTGGAACCAGAACAATGCACTCAATGAAAGTCTCTGAAGCAAAACATGTGTTATCTTTATGGACTTTGCCATCGCAGTGTTTGTTATGTTGGGAAACTGGAGAGGGGAGACAATTGCAGGCAACTGAAGGTAGACAGGAGGGCACGTTACATGATTTCATTAACTACAAATCACAGCTGATTGTTTTCATTCTACAAAGCACGCAGTAATGCTTTAGATCAGTGGATGATTACTCCTACAGTTCCAGTCAGCTGCTGGTTTACATGATTGTTTAAATGATATGTAAGTCCATTAACAGTGTCTACAAATTTAAACATTTGAGCTGATCCATCAGGGTGAACATCAGGTCTGCGTTAACTTATGTTAATGTTTGATTGTCAATTCTGTTTGAGCTCAGATTGATTTGAAAAGTCTGCACTGTAATTCGACACAGTGATGTAACTTCAGTGATGCAGACTTGATGTTCACTGTGACGAATTACACAACCCAAAGGAGTTTTGAGAGTTTGCTCTTGAGAGTTTGTGGCTGCCTGTAAAGGTGGGGAAAAAAATATGAACAAATCTAAAACTGGACAAGATACGCCTGATTAATAGTTGAGGAGGTTGCCAACAGTGTTATTGTCATTTAAATCTGCACTAATAAATAGTTCTGTATGAACAGTTAAATTCATAATGTCACAGTAGTCTCTCATATTAATGGATAAACAAAAATATCACCTCAGTCTTCTGCCCTGCTCAGCTCTTTGTAGCATTTTAGCATCTTTCAGCTCATTGGTTTGAATTTATTCGCACAAAGCTTCACTCTCACTGCTTTTGTCAAAGCTCTGATAAATCAGCTGTACACTACCTCCATATCACCAAACAGCATTTAGCCAGCAAGTTATCAGCAGGCAATAGTTGGCTAACATGTTAGCTATGTCAACTTTCTAAGGCCAGAATAAAGTCAAATGTGTGTGATTTTCTGCCACCAGTGACCAAAATAAATGCAGCTTTAAATGTGCATCATGTTAGACAGGAAAGTCATCTATTAATTACCCCTTTATACAGAGTGAGCACTTGATATAAAATATACAGTGAGCCAGATGACCTGCTTTAACCTCTGAGGTTACAGTTTAACTATGGCAAGTGAGAAAAACACACTCATCTCATTCCTTCATGTAAATGTGTAGTTTGTGGTTACATCACACATATACATTCCTACCACCTGCCTGTCATACTTTTTCCACTTTATTTTAGCATTAGCTCAGCCTACACCACCTCTACACAACCTGTGTTTTCTCCACCCACAATGCCTTGCCCCGTCACTACACTTACTGTGCCTTTGACTCCCTCTGGGAAGAGAAATCTCTTGTAGATGGTGTTGACGGTGTCATTTGGTTCAACATCACACTCCCTCTGCAGCAGGATTGGTCCGGTGTCCAGTCCATCATCAGCCCAGAACACTGTGAACCCGCCCTTTTTGTCACCATGGATCAGGGTCCTGCGTGTCAGGAGACAGCAGGTAAAAAAGCTGCACTTGTCACCGTGGTTACCGACTGGCTTGATGAACATGAGCATCACTCACCAGTTGATAGCGGAGGCTCCCCTGTGGCGAGGCAGCAGGGAGGGGTGGTAGATGATGGAGCCGTGTTTGGGGTGGTCGATGACCTCCATGGGGATGAACTGGGAGCAGAAGGGCAGGACGTTGAGCTCAGCACCAGTGGCCTTGTACTGAGCCACCACCTCCGGGATGGCCTGGCCCTTCACACGCCAGCGGGGGAACTTGAAGACAGCAACGCCATCCTTCTCCGCCTCAGTTGCTGTTTGACAAAAGGAATGAATAAACGCTTCTGAACTCTCTTTCAGCCTCATGTTGTTGCTCTCAACAATCTCTACCTCCTGATTCTGACCATTTTGAAGCACACTTTCTGTGTCAAAGAGAATGCTGGAATTTGTAGTTTTTCCTTTTCAAGCTTTATTGTGATAGAGACAGCTGAAGAGTGACAGGAAATGTGGGGAGAGAGAGATGGGGAATGACATGTGGGAAAGAGCCACAGGCCGGACTCGAACCCTGGGCTCCCGCAGCAAGGACTGAGCCTTTTACACATGGGGCGGCTGCTCTACCAACTGAGCTAAACACCACCCGGAATTGTACTTCTTACTCATAGCTAATCAAAATTGCACTCATTTATGGTCCTTCCTTACAGTGCTGTAAATCCAGATATAGAGATATTACTGCTGTTTATTGCTGATATAAAGATGATGATCTGATGTAATAAATCAGATAAAGTTAGCGCCATACATGTGATAACACACTGAACTTGGACACCAACAGTGATGACTGTGCAACTTTGACAAAAAGAGCTACATTGATTTTTTTGTGTGTGGAGTCCACATGTCATTTTGCACCATCCAACCCAAATCCAATCACAGCAGGAGTGTCTGAACATATGACTTACTCTGCTTGGACACTCAATAAAACTTTAGTGACAGAGAGCATGTTACTGTATCTGATGCTACAGCAGGGCACTTTTGGCAAAGCTAAGCCTGGAGGTCCCAGTGAAGTTCTCACCCAGTGGGTCGGCTTTGCCATCTTTGTCAGGGATGGTGAAGACACCCACGATGGTGTGGCCATCCTTCTTCAGCTCCTTGTAAACCTCTTGTCCGAACAGACTCTGACCAATCACTGCAATCTTCATCCTCGCACCTCACCTGTGTCCTAGATGACCAGAAAATATGTTTTTAATTAGTACAAGCAATTAATGTATATGGATTATGTCACATATGAGTAGAAAATACATTTTACAGCATGTGAGGGTTTTTGGGCCAATGTTTCCATCTTGCATGTATTTTTTTTAAGTCCTTTCCAACTATGAAGTGACTAAAACATATCAGGTTGTTCCAGTCTTGGAAAGAAACCATGAACTTGAGTCAACACTGACTTCAGGATACACTCAGCAAAGTTCAGACAGGACAGAACATGCATGCTTCTGTTAGCCTCGTGTATGTATGTGCAGGCATTTCATGTTAAAGACGAGAGGTCCCACAAGCCACACTCACTCACACTTTATACAAACATGTCAAAGTCCTGACTGTACTGTGGGTCCAAAGAGCAAACTCTGTGCTGGTTTCAACATGGTATGACTTTAGCATGAAACAGTTTGAAGAAGAAATCTATGTCCAGACAGAAAGGCAGAATCTGTGTGTACATGTAGATGATCAGCATTCCAAATCTATTTTCAGAAATGGCTCAAATGTATTTTAGATGTGCCTGCAGATGACCGAATCACAAACACACACAAGTATGTATTTATATGCGCTGTACAGAAACACTCTGAATAGATGCTGGGAATATATTCCTACGTAAATATTGCATGTTGTTACTTTCAGAAAAAGGATGCAGTTGTAGATCTCCAGATTATACTCCTTGAAAGAAACGTTCCATTTAAAGTGAGACTGTGTAACTTGAATAACAAGTAACAAGAATAAATAACACATTCTTCTTTTTGCAAATGAAAAAAGCTGACTTTATAAGCAATAAGACGCAATCAGACTGCAGTTCATGGTGTCAAACTTCATGCAGATGTTTCCTGGAACAGTTCATTGACTTCAGCGCTCTTTCCTTCTTGTGTTACTGTCACGCATGTCACATTATCCTGCAGACAAATGGTATTATTCATTTATATTGAACTTTATGATGCTTGTGGACAACTTGCACAAAAGAGATTCCATGCCAACTGCAGAAATAAACTTCAAATAGCTTGTACTAGTTTACCAGTTCAGCACCATCTAATGATCTGTCCATGAAACTTTCTTGGAAAAATTCAGGAATTTAAGGAGCTGTAAACTAAGTGTTACCCAATAAAACAAATATAGGTCAGTTTATGAGAAACAAGGCAGGATGATGCATGTGGAGCACATCACCTCCTGAAACATGTACTGTTGCACCACATCAAAACTTTCTCAGCAACAGTGTGACACACAGTCACATTCTGCAGTCTGTAAACTTCATATAAAAACACTGCGATGATCTGAGTGCACAGCTTTTTCTAGATGAATCCTTCAGAGTAATCAAAACTGTCAGTTTGACAGTTTATTGACCCTGAACAGAGGGGCGGGGCCTGCTGTCCTGTAAACCAATCAAATCCCTCACTGTAGCTCCTGCCTCTGGTGACCAATCAAGAGTAAAGAGGGAGTTAAGGGAGGGGGTTTGACAGCCCGCTGACTGAGACAGTGTTCAGACCGACACTGTACATTTAAGTTTAAACACAGACTAACATACACGACAACAATCACACTTTATCCACGACAGGTCACGTGACACTGTGATTTTAATAAAGTTCTCAACAGTTCCTGCAACACAACAAGTGTCAGCTGCAGAGCCAAACAATCTGTGTACGTGCCTGAGTGTGTGTGGGTGGGTGTGTGTGAGAGAGAGAGAGAGAGAGAGTGAGAGAGCAATCAGCAGTCTGGACCCTCCTTTATAAACTCTATGCATCATGCAAACACTGAATAAAAGGTGAAGTGTGTTCTTACCCCCTCCTGCAGACCCAGCGGTCCTCTTCTTGCCTGGAGAGAGCGATCGGACGGAGACAGTTGCTTTTAATTTTGCTCCCCCTCCCCACCCCCCGGAGCCACACATGCAGGCCGCCCAATTACATAACATGCGAATAAAGCCAAGTGATTGGACAGGATGGAGTTACGGGGCTGCAGGCGGTGACCTATCAGCTGCCAGTGCCGTTGAACGAAACCAACCACACAAGCTGTCAGCTTTGATAAATGACTCCAACATTACAATGAGGCCTCACTACCTGCAGGGTAACTTTACTGTATTTAATGAGTGAGAAGTATTCCCTGTCAGTGAGTGAATGACAGGAGTCTGCTTTACATGCTCAGAGAACATAGGGATGTTCAATATTCTGAACATTATGAAGATATTTTGTGACTTTTAAGTGTTTCTGTACCTTTTTGACAACATCAACTCCAACAGTCATTTATATGAAGTTTGAATCATTTCATTCAGGAAATTAGTCAAAAGAAAAATGCAGCTTAAAGTCATTTAAAACTTAAAAAACTTAAATGCATAATGTCACCGTATGAGGTGAGTGTGTTTTTGCTCTCACTTGCCATAGTTAAACTGTAACCTCAGAGGTTAAAACAGGTCATCTGGCTCACTGTATATTTTATATCAAGTGCTCACTCTGTATAAAGGGGTAATTAATAGATGACTTTCCTGTCTAACATGATGCACATTTAAAGCTGCATTTATTTTGTTCACTGGTGGCAGAAAATCACACACATTTGACTTTATTCTGGCCTTAGAAAGTTGACATAGCTAACATGTTAGCCAACTATTGCCTGCTGACAACTTGTTGGCTAACTGCTGTTTGGTGATATGGAGGTAGTGTACAGCTGATTTATCAGAGCTTTGACAAAAGCAGTGAGAGTGAAGCTTTGTGCAATTAAAGGTACAGTGTGTAAGATTTGGGGCCTTTATGTTGGCCCCAAATGTTGAAACACCGTCTTTCTACAGTAGCCCAGAACAGACAAACTAAATACTGCCTCTAGACAGGGCCTTTCAAGTATTGTTTCTCCTTTACACTAGGGAGGTGAGGTTGATGTGAGGAGATTGCAATGCAGCGATTATACTACTAGATGCAACTAAATTCTACACACTGGACCTTTAAAGTGAGACTGTAACATTTAAAAGAATAAATAACACAATCTTCCTCATGAAAAGGAAAAATTAACATTGTAAGCAATAAAACTCACTCTTGTTTAATTCAGTACAATCAGACTGCAGTTTATGGTGTCAAACTTGCAGATGTTGCAACAGTTCATTGACTTCAGCGCTCTTTTTTTCGTCAGCCAAACTGAATTATTCATTTATATTGAACTTTATACTGTGGATGAATTGCACAAAATAGTTTACATGCTAATTTTAGCAATGAACTTGAAGAAGCCTGTAGAAGTTTACCGATCCAGCACTGTCTAATGACATTTTTTCAGTCCATGAAACCTTTTTTAAAAATGTTCAGGAATTTAAGGAGCTGTAAAATAAAGTGATACCAAATCAAACTGATATAGCTCAGTTTATGAGAAACAATGCATGTTGAGCATGTCACCTCTTGAAACATGTGATCACTACAGCAGAAGTTATATTAGTGTATAATAGTGACTGTGCTGGTTTATCTTTGTATTTGTTTCTCAACAACAGTGTGTACATAAAAGTATATTTTACAATAAAGCAGAGATAAGGCAGCAGTAGACAGTCACCGTGGGTCATTCACAGTGACTATTCACACGTGTGTAATCTGTTATATGACTCCTCTTTATTACCGTCGTGGCTGTTCAAACACGCACCAAATGATCGGAAAAGATGACATAACTCTGACCATAATTCCTCAAGGTAAGTCACAGATTTAGATGAAGGCAAATGTGAAGACTCACTAATTGACCTGGGAGCTGATACATCTGTTGTTTGTGTTGTTTCTCCTGTTAGGAAAAGTCAGAAAGGTCAGAGGACAGGAAGGCCAAAGTCTGCATGTCAACAGAGGGCAGCAAAACAACGTGGCTACAAGCTGCAGACGTTCAGTGAAACACAGAAAATGAAACAGCAGACAGTCAGCTTCCTTCTTCACCTGCATTTTGTTGCAAGTCAGAAAATTTTTCCGTTTTCTCATAACCTACATTTTGTGTCAATTTTGTGAAAATCGTCTTACAGCAGAGTTTCATAGTGTAGAACATCGGTTTCTCTCTTCTTCTCTCTCTGTATTTGGTGTCACTTTGATTCCCTCTGCCATATGTTCTGTAATGTAACATGCCACACATATCTTTACATGACATACAGTAAGTATTTTAGGCACACAGTCTGAAAGAGCAGTTATTTTTCTTTTCAGTATAAATTCTGAACATTTCCTTTGTAACATAAAAGGTCAAAGGTCAATATTGCACAACGAGAAAGCTCAGATTGTCAGAAAGAGCCCCTGAATTCAGTTGATCTGTGTGGATGTTGACATAATGCATTACTAACAAATTACCAGCAGCTGAGTGAGTGTGTGAAATATGAAATATTACAAAACTATCAACACAGACAGGTAAGATGAGAAATGTTTCTAGACTTCCCGCTACAGAACTACTTTAACTTTCGCTGCTGTTTCCCCGTGTGTGTGTGTGTGTGTGTGTGTGTGTGTGTGTGTGTGTGTGTGTGTGTGTGTTTTAGTTGAATCTGGACTGGCTGTTCCGGTTTGTAGTTATCAGTTTGTCAATGATCTACTCAGCATACAATAACCTGACCATCACACCAGCTCTGCAGAGGCTATGGTTGGATAGCTGTTTTGGAGTGTGTATGTGTGTGTGTGTGTGTGTGTGTGTGTGTACGTGCGTGTGGGCACATGTTTTGTGAATTTATATCTTTAATCTCTTAATTGAGAATATTATTTTTTTATTTATTTAATCTGGGGTTTTTTTCTTTCATGTACACCAGTGTCAACTGTCTGAATCCTACCAAACTGTATCAAAGTGTAGAAGTGTTTGTACGTCCATCACTATATTGTCTTTCCTTTGTGTATGCACTAGAGGGCAGCAGTCTACCATAAAACAGCTGCCACTCCGGCTCATGCTCTTGTATTGAAGAGAGCACTGATGAAAAACTTCATTCAACAAGTACAACCAGATTTACACATATCCATGAAGCTAGTTTTGATGTCATTTGCTCACGTTTGGAGATATCTGACTTTGCATATATTATTTCCAAACCAGGTCTCCACTCGTCGGCCCATCACAAAGCATAAATGAACAGTACATGGTGATGAACATCACACTCATGATTCAGCTCTTCCTGGAGCCTTACCAGCTGTGTGCTGAACATGTTTAGTCTGTCCTGAGGGGGTGCTGTTGAAAAGGTCATGGTGTCTTTGTCGACATTTGTCGTGAATAAGTGGAAATTTTGACATGATGGATTCACTGGAAAGGTTGAATTATGTGATAATCTGTCCGTAGTTACTGAGAAATTTTGGTTTGGAACAAAACGTGCAGTTTCAGATTAAAATGGGCAGACGGCTTTCAACTGATAACAGACAGACCTTTGTATTGTAGGGACAAAATTGTAGGGATGGTTTCACATGGCACAACTTTAAACTTGTCACGAGGAATACTCAAACAGATGTGTAATTAAAACATGAAAGTCTATTCTTGATCTTGGAAATAGTTTGAGAAAATAATCCAAATAAAGACAGACACACATACACACAGCAGCCTTTTCTGCAGCTTTCAATCAGCAGACAGAATTTACTCAACTGTCATTTTATTTGACACTGATGAGACCATATCATGTGGTCTGCTGATCATATGACCACATAATATGTAAAAGAAAAAGGGAGTTAGCTAACCTTGAGTTGGGATTGTTTTTTCTTATTTGGGTTTTAGCGTTGAGCAAATTGATAACAGAAAGACTGTGTTACCAGGTGTTGACCAGGACAGGCTCATCTAACATAGGGATGCTATTGGTTACATTATGGGAAATTTAGGGTGTTTTTGAAGCTTTAACCGTACTCAGGGAAGAAAAGTCTGGATATCTTGTCCTTGCTGCTTGGATTTTGACCAAGATCGCTTCCTGGTTTAGACTAAATTACTGGAGTCTAAATCACTGCCAGACTTCCTTTAAATCTCTTCCACTTGTCAGGTTTAGGTTACAAAGTGAACATTTCTACATAACTCATCTTATTCATGCTGATTTTCTGAGCAGTGAGGTGAATGAACTGGGGCTAAATTTCACCATAATATGTGTAAATGTGTTTAAATATTAAATTACATTAAAGAAGGTCTACAAATTTACAAAAATATTCAGAAGATCTTGGTGAAATAAGTCATTTCTTTGAGTTTTCACAACTTGAGCTTTAACTAACTGTGAAAACATACCTCCACCCATCTCTACATATGTTTAAATGTTTGCTGTTTATACAGCGTGTTGGCAGTGGGGAGGATGCTCTGTACTCTACAGTGTGGCCAGGAGCTCCACATATCCATCATGCTGATTATAAGTATAACTTGTGTGTGTACGTGTGCATTTGTGTGTGTGTATGTGTGTGTGTGTGTGTGTGTGTGTGTGTGTTGGCTCAGAGTGCTCCAGTGGGGTCACTGTTGTGTATCCAGGCGTCTGAGTGTATATTTTCTCACGCAAACTCCAAAGGCTCCACACTGCTGGAGATTCACTGGCTATAAATATACACACCACCATCCTCCATCAGCTTTCCTGGAATAAACCGAAACACCTGCCCCCTGACCCAACACACACACACCCACACACACACACACACACACACACCCACACACACACACACACCACACACACACACACACACACACACACACACACAGAGACACACAGTGACATCCGCACAGTCTTGAATGTAATTAATTGCAGCTTTAAAAGGACAACAAAGATAGGTAAGAGCCTAATTTTTCTGTGCTTGTCTTCAGTTTAGTCAACAATCTGTCTCCTTTGAAATCAGCCTAAGAGGAAATGATCTAACTCATTTTCATCTTCTTCTTTTTCATCTTTGTCCACAGCAGGTGAGCTAATCTTTGCCAGCTTGTTAATTGCAGAATTTGAACAGCTCTCACTAAACTGTGAAAGTCACACTACAGTGAGTTTACATGCATGAGTGAAAGAGGGCATTATTTTAGCACTACATGTGTGTGAATGTGTGCTCCAAGTGTTTATATGTTGCCATCCCGTGACTTTCTGCGTAGAGCCTGGTCCAGATCCGCCATGTTCACCTTGGCACCGGCTGGCACTGCCTGGCAGCACCACAAGGTATAAAAATAATATACAGCCCAGTTAATAAAATCCCAGGACGCTGCCATGGGTTCAGACCAATGACTTACGTAATCCCATCCAGTTGGAGAGCCAAGGGGAATGGAGAGAAGGTTTGGGGGGTGAGGGGCCAACAAGGACTTTGAAAGAGCAAAGTCTGAAAATTCAGCTTTTACTAAAATGAGATGAGCCTGTGAAAACTTCCTGAAGTAAAACTGCTGAACTGCAAAACTCTTTGTAAATTGCACCTTAAAGGTGCACTCCACCAAAGTTACATATCAAGGTCAGTTTAGCAGTCATGAGGAGTTCTATGATGATGTCATCAGGGTTATTTTGGTGACTTGGAGCCTATTGGAGGTAAATTTATAAGCTTGAGTTACAAATTAGGCTTGTCAAGTCCAAAGAACTGTGTTTTTTATCAGGCTGGGAGGGTCTAATGACAGATACTATCAAGTTGCATGATGTGAAGTGTAGGATTCTAGATATTTTGAGCTTGAGCAATACTAGAGGTGAGAGTTTGATCATTCCTCTTTTAGCTAAGTGTATCACAAGTCCTCCAACAAGTCTGATACCAGTTTGCGTAGATATCCCTCTAAAGCCACACATCATGATGATGAACGTGATCACAATGATTCCTCATGTTAAAAGCTAAGTATGATCCAGCTGAGAATTAAACTGTGGTTAACAAGTTACCAGTAAGAATAGTTTCAAATCATTTGCAGATCAAAAGACGTTTAGATAAACTCTGGAGAGTGCAAGATTTTTAAAAAAGCGTCTATGTTACACGTAATCATTGTTTCAATAGTTTGTCAATGACCTGAAGCAGGTCCTAACTACATTCTCAAATAAAGTCACTGTACTCTAACATTGAAACAATGGTCAAATAAACCTAGATGTATAACACATGTTGACCTGCAAATCACCAAGTCATTGCTAACTGACTTAAAGCTGTGCAAGGTTTCAATATATAGAAATCCACTCTGTTTGGTCAACATGTAGGCGTGTTACATTCTTCTTCCACTCACTAAGTGATAATACCTGAAGAAACAGTTAGCTATTTGAGGAATTTTGTCTGATTTGCCCTGCCCTGAGTGAAATTAATACCACTCTCATGTCTGTAAGCTAGCTGGCTTTTTAGCTTAGCTCAGCAAAAAGACTGTACCACCGTAGCACCACCTCTAAACACTAACACAGCTTGGTACTAACTGTATCTTGTTTGTTTTATGTCTAAGCGAGATGAAAATATGATGATGTATAGTTTAGGGGAATATTTATTGGCCAGCCCAGTGACTTCCGATGTGTAGACCACTTTGCTGCTCATCAATGATCAGCATTCTTGGCAACAAGGCTAATAAATGTATTAAGACACCTTTACTCCAATACATTCAGAGGTTTTTCTGCTACCTGACTCGTACGACCAGTAGTTTATGGTTATAAATTTTAGACAGATATGGCTGTGTAACTGACAGTACTGAGTATTGTTACACAAACATTATCCTGTAATTGTCTTACAATTGCTTTCATTCATCAAAAGTTACATCATCTCGCTTTACTAATGAGTGATGGGGTAAGGTGTGCCAGGCAATTTTTTTGCCTAGGATAATGACGAAAAGTCACAATGTTCATCTAATCATAGTGAACAAATGTTCTTGCCATCAGTCCCAAGAAATCCAGGTTTGTTAACAGGTTCGCTATGGTTAGATGATTCTGTCGCCATCCTATAGAAAAAATATCACCTACGGTGGAGCCCATGACACAAGCATGTGTTGACAGTAATGTAGCATGCCCTCATGCACACCCAAAATACAGGCACAGAGAGGGCCAGTAAAAACATTATGGTTTTTTTTTTTTTTTTTTTGACAGTCCACCAGCCCACCGATGTGACATCCCACCAGGATTTGTCCTGGTATGCCAGATGGCCACTACACCGCTGTATACTGTAAAACATCACACTGTGCACACAGCTGTGTGCAGTATACTGATGTGACATACTGGGATGAAGAATGAATAAAAAGTTAGATTTCTTTCTCACATAGTGCTTTTGTTTTGTTGCTATTGCTACTTTCTGCCATGGAGAGCACTGCAGCTCCTCCAGATCTCCCACCCTCTTGTGGTGGCAGAGAGAATTGTAAGCACAGAGTGAAGAAGAGGAGCAAGGACTGAGCAGATCTAGCTATAGAAATGTTTCACTGTGCCCACATTAAAGATGTTCTGCAGTCCTCAGTCTGGTCCCACCCCGTCTGCAGATGAATCACAGGTGTTATTCACATTGGCAGTGTTTTTCACTCCTGATCTATGTATGAATACACTGGTACATTGATGTTGTAGATGGGTTGAGGAGAACATACCAAAATATGCATTTCAAACCACCATCTGCAAACAACCTGGTCAAAGCTGATGTAATCTTTAACAAACAACATATTGATGAACAAGTGTTATATAACGTATTTCTTTACCTGAACACTTGAGTGTTTGCATCTGTATTAGCATAAACACTTAAGTCATTCTGAATGTAAAATGTTAAGAGTAGCTTTAAAATACATAAATAATAATAATAATTCTTCAACTATCATGCAACCAAACCATGACAGCTTTTGCTGCAGTGTTAGCGTCACCTGATTGCACTACTTAACTGTCAAATACAATGCATACTTATAATAAATGCAATTCCTCAAACGTCCACTCGAGGCTGGCTCCAGAAGTGAGTCAGTGTCCATAAGTCCCCATGTTAAAATGTCCAACTTCACAGCAGAAATAAACATGTTTACAGCCTGGTACAAAAAACAGTTTTGGTCTCTATAGGTAATTTCCCCGTTCATGACAACTGTACTGAGGGTGAATTTTTATACAACTCACCTGTTCAAATGATATTAAGCCTTAAAGTTATGCAGAATTAACAGTGTGGCTGCTTTGATTGACAGGTGGATGCCGTTACGGATGTCTTGTTTGTGCACTCAGGCCTCGTTCGGCCCATCTCAGGTCTGTCGATGATCCATGTCTTTGCCGATTTTTAGATTAGCCGGGAGGCGGAAGTGGCAGGACCACCAACATGGCAGCGGCAAGAACCACAGATTTTGAGCTTCAGAGAGGCTCTTCGGAAACCTGTGGGTGACGTCACTGGTACACTGTCCATTCTTTCTACTGTCAGTGTTCTGAACACACTGATGAAGTAAACCAGTCCCAAGACTTGAAATTATGCAATTGTTTGAAAATTGTAGTCTGCTTTACAGAAAACTGACTTACAACTGAGTCACTGATAACAGATACGTTTAACCAAAGTGACGTTACAGTGCATTGTTATGTAACAAAACCACTTCAGTCAGAGTTATATTGATGTCAACGGGTGTCTATTAATATAAAATGAAAAGAAATTTTGGGTCGCTCATGTCAAAGACAAACACTTCTAACACTTCCTCTTCATAATACAACATCACATCATATTTCCTGTAGTGGCACTGAATGTAGCCAGTGAACAGAATTTCCAATCCAAATGAGTTGCAGGTGAGCATAATTTGTAGCGGACAGGGTTGATTTAAAGGGTTTCAAATAAGACTACAGTGTATAATGTTTTTCAAAATTAAAGCCACATTTGTCTTTAACCCCAGCTGCTTAATGATCTGCCACCACCTCTCGGCTGGACTCTGCACTCACCCTTCTGCCACGAAGAACCACCAATGTTAATGTATAATGCAGGTGTATAGGCTGGTAGAAGCTGCTCCTCTTCTTTGTAACAGTCTCATAACTGGTTGAATTGTTCCCAGCTCACAAACTTACACACACATTCCCACATTGTAGCCCAAACCAGTCACTTGAGGGCGAGGCGTTCAGACACATTGGACATGTGCGTCAGCCACCTTTTTGGCAGCCTCCATGTAACATAAACTGATCCACAGTCTCTCCTCCATTACTGAGCAGGTGTTTCCCTTCCCAGCGCTCCCACTTGTCACAGTGAAAAGCCTTCCCAGCTGTTTGATCGCATTAGTCTCTTCTACACTAAAAATCCCCTCTGTCACACCATGCAGGTGGTTAAGACTAAAGAAATTGGTTATGCATGTGCTATATTCAGCTGTTAGTAATTAAGAGGACACATTACCTGTATTCTTACCTGGTGAAAAGCAGCACTCACAAAATCTAAAGTTAGGCTGAGTCTTTCAAGCGGCAGTCAGAGAAAGCAAGGTTAACCAAAGTGTCTGGAGCAGCAGTACTTATTTTAGAGTACAAAATAAATCAGAAACATCTTACGTCGGCTGTTTTTTTTTGGGGGAGGGGGAGCCGAGCATAGTCATGCCAGAGACAATTCACTTATTGCTACAGGAGCGAGCCAAAGAAAACCATTAGTCCCTGAATCTGATGAGGAGAAATGTATTGGAAGAACATCTCCTGCATGCAGAACATCTTTAAGACTGTGAGCAGACAAGCAGGCAGGAGACAAAAGTGGTGTGTATTTCAATCGGCACTATAATATTTGAGCAGTGTTTTCTATGATACATGAAAGATAAATATATTTACAAAAACCACAGAGCGCTCAGTTCAGAACTGCACCACCATCACGCTTTGTGTATTTTGTGCTACTTCATTGAAACAACGTCTTCTAATTAAGCACATTAAATGACATCTCTAACCCCCTGACGGGAGCTCCTCTGTACTACAAATTTATTCTTTTCTCTTTCAACAGCTCGGTATCACTGAATGGAAAACGGATGGAATGAAGTTTTAATGATCCATCTGACCTGAGGCCAGTTCTGCTCTCATAACCAAATTGTTATTACAAGATCAATATATGCTTATAATGTAAACATTAATATAGTAACAATATTTTTCATAGCTGTCCGAGCTACTTACACTTAATTAATTAAATCCTCACCCAAGGCAATCAGTGTTTTGTTTCATACAGCTCTTAGACTGTCTTATGGGAACAGGCATTCTCAAACTTTAAAGATCAGTGTGATCAGATTTAGAGGGCTCTGTTTAAATGTAATATTCATAACTATGTTTTCATTCAGTTTCACAGCTATAGGTTTGTGGTGAGGTGATGGGTATTTAGTTGGTTGCAGTCTACAACCTCACCAGTAGATGTCACTAAGTCCTGCATACTGGACCTTCAAGGCACTGTGCATCATTATCATCAACGTCATTTGTTGTGGCTTTCACCAAAAACTGAAACAGGCTGTCAATATAGAACAACATTAAGATCTCAACACAAAAGGTCATAGGTAAGGACCCTCCTACATAGAGCAGAACGTCTTATCAGTGAAGAGGAGGGTGGAGGGAGGGTCAGACGGACCACCAGAAGCATCTTAGTGGGACTCACTTTCATGAGGACATTCATGTCACTGTCAATGTCAGAAGTCTATCCATAAACTGAGAGGGGGATATGTTCTCCAGATTCCTCTGACCATTAATGCAAAATATCCATCCATTTTCTATGAACTCTTATCCTCATCAGGGTCACGGTGGGGCTCAAGCCTATCCCAGCTGACTTGGGTTTGGAGGCAGGGTACACCCTGGACAAATGGATGCAAAATATATCTCCCTTAATATATATACCCCCCGAAAATATCCAAAGAACCAAATTCTGTCAGGCTGGAGGCAAAAAAATGGGTAATCTTTGAATCATCCTTGAAAGGTATATAGAAATGTATAGAAAAGCCTTATACCTACATAATTTCTAATGGCCAACAGGGGACGACTCCACTGACTGGAAGTCAAATTGTATGTAGTCTTTATCCTACTTCTCTCTTGATTTGTTACCTGAGTAAATTGTTTCCTAATGAGTTTATGGTTTTAATCTTTAGTTTAAAGTCTTCTATACAGCGTGATCATTTTGAAAACTATAGTACCGTTTTTACAGTAAAGTAGTAAAATCACTGCCATAGTGACCTCAATCAAAATATAGGCGTAACAATGCATATCCATAGTAACTCCACCCGCTCGTCCAAAAATGGGCACAAAAAATAAGATGGTGACCCACGTAATGCCAAACTCGAGGTTCAGATTGGTAGTCCACAAACCAATGGCATCTGACATCAGAGATATCCACTACTTTATATAGTCTATGGGTGGCTGCAGTAAATTTGGATGCGAGGCACTTAAAGTAAGTCCCAATGGTTTACCAGTTTCTACACTTGGTAGCAAGTGACAATGGCCAAACTGCAATAGTGGAAAGCATTGAATTTAGCTATATTTTGATGAAGTTTATGAAGAGTCTATGGATGTTTTGTCACTTTCTGTGGCTCTGTATTCTGCACCTCTGTGAATCTAAACTCTGCAGCTGCTGTTCCCCACAAAGGAGCAAACTACAAACTTTTGGCAGTTTTGTTGATGCATTCTTTTGAACATTTCTTTGCAACATGGGTTGACTTCCCAGGTATGATAGACTGGGTCTCCTCAATCAGCAGATATTATCAGCTTTTCTCTCAGAAACTGTTTCAGTCTGATTCATGTCTCCTCAGTGTATCCTCCCCTTTCTCTCATTCTTTCTGCCGAAGCTGTGCGGAGGACGTCGAGCTGTCAGCTGCAGCCTGAGCCGAGCCCTGCTCTCTCCAGAGGCCTGCTATAGAAACAGCAGCCAAGCATTCCTGGCTCGCATGATAACTGCTGATGAAACGCTCAGCCTTTGCGCTGCTTAGGGACAGTGATAAAAATACTTCCCATCCCATCATCACTCCCTCCCTCAGTCTGTGCATGTTGCAATAAAGCTCACTCTTGCCTCAAAGTGGAGCTCTGTCTAAAGTGAGCTGTCATTGTGTCCCATAATCATGTCAGGAATCAGAGAGCAAGGCTGCTCAAACAACTGGGTCAGTTAGGGAACTAAATTTACTGTTCAAATTATTTGTTTCTATTTACAACCTGTGTAAAGCCACACTATGTCAGTCAGCAAATACATGTGTCCACCACTGTGTGCAATCCAAACATGATTAGTCAAACTGACTGTCTGTTTTGGAGGTTTTAAAAAAATGTAGTTATTCCTGATTATTTGCGGGAATAACTGCCTATAAAACCAAAAGCAATCAACTTGTCGCTTGGTCTTCTAAGTGTTAGATTAAAACTCAATGTACCTCCTTGTTGTGCATGCAATGTACATTTTAATCATAATCATATTGTGCATATTTTGCCATTTTTCAAAAGAAATGACTACAACAGATATCGTGTGACATTGCATATGATATCTGTTGTAGTTATAAAATGTGCTGTCAACTTCTGTCATCCATTTGTAATATAATTACTTAAGCGGTCAGTACTATTACACCATCCAGTATTTGGAAGGCCATCATGCTGTTCCACTCCAAAAGCGAATACTAGCTGGCCAAGCTTGCAAACATTTATGACAGCTGTCATGCATGTTATTCAGTCACTTTAAAGGTCCAGTGTGTAAAATTTTCATCACGTTGAACCACTCCTCAGTAGCCCAGAATAGGTTTCACTTTTTTTTTGTGTGTTTCTCGGCCACTGCAGTTTCAGCTTCACCCTTGTTAATTAAACATTCATGGCTTTCGTTGTTACAGACTTGGTAGACCTGTAGCTTATGGTGGCTAGCATTTGCTAAAACCAATGACTGTATAAAGAATCAACAATGTACCTGTGACAAGTTTCTGAAGAGCCCATTTAAAGCTCAATATCTCTGGCTCTGGCCACATCCTGGCTAATCTAAACATACGTGGATCATCGGCGCCTGACGCCTGGGTGCTCAAACAAGCCATCTGTAATGACATCCACCTGTCAATCAAAACACCCATGCTGTTAATTATGCATAACTTCAAGCCTTAATATAATTTGAAAAGGTGAGTTGTTAAAAGTTCACCCTCAGCACAGTTGTCATGAACGGGGAAATTAGCTATAGAGACCAAAACTGTTTTTTGTACCAGGCTGTAAACATGTTGTGAAGTTGGACAGCCTCAAGTGGACATTTGAGGAGCTGCAGTTTTTGTCACTATAGCGTTGGTTTCATTTCACAGCCATGGGGGTTTCTTGCCGATTTTGGGTCCAGGTGATGGCACATGTCAACTGTCAGTGATGAATATCAACCTCAGGTGTTCAAACTTGTACAGCAGTGAATTTTCAATATTTCCTGGGAGTAAGATGACCAGGCTAGTCTGCAGTGTGTATGGTACCATGTACACAAACACACTACAGTAGTAACCAGTAACTACAGGAAAATATTGATTTCTTAGCAATGTGGCAAATTAAATGAAGTTCCCTGACAGAGCAGCAGTTGTTTAGTGTCAAACAGCAGCAAACCTCAGCAGTAGACAGTGTGCCACCAGCAGCTTAGTGCTAAACCCGGAGAAGCTGCTGACTTGTTTCTGTGCTGAAGTGTAGTAAAGCTTCGCAGTCTGGACAAAGTGTTCTTGGCTTTTTTCTTCTCCTCCTGCTCCACTCACTGGCTGGCAGGAGAACACTGTGTTTTGGTGGAAAATTAAGTTTTTTGCGAGGTGCTGTATATGAGTATACATATGTGTGTGTGTGTGTGTGTGTGTGTGTGTGTGTTTGGACTTTGGCTGCAGTACTATCAACCAACGTGGGGGTCTCTCCTAATCAGCATTATGCTTGCTACTTTGTGTGTGTGTGTGTGTGTGTGTGTGTGTGTGTGTGTGTGTGTGTGTGTGTGTGTGCCTATACGCCAGCACTCAGAAGAAAACATCTGTTTTGAGGTGAAGAAAAAAATTCTTCCATAAAGGTTAGATATATTCAACTCTCCCTCTAGAAATCTGTGTATCTTCAAACAAAATAAAGTTTTTGTCACACCAGAAAGTACCTCAATGTGTTGTGATTACATACAGGATGAGCTGGTGAGCTCTTCTCCAAGGTCCGAGCTCAAACTAACTACTATTTACTTATGTTCTATGCCTTATTTTATCTTAATAGTTCATCCCATTTCATGTCATTCTCACTTCATCGTAGCTTAGCTAAGCTTAGCACTTATCTTTTTATGCTCACATGGTCATCAGCTCCATCTATTCTTACCTCTGTATGTCTTAAAATAAGGGCCCTGTATTCTAACTATTCTCACGATATATCATGTGCTGTGTTGTTTCATGTGATTTAAATGCAGTGACATCCATCAGGTTATCATAAATGCCCATTCTGTGTTTAGTGTTGACACACAGTGAGCAAACAGCTTAATAAATGATGTACCACATGCCCTGGTTGGACGCCGAGAGTTTACAAAGCCTTAAATAACATGGTTGGACTGCGGTCAGCTGCTGGATGATTTCAGTCCACATATCTGTGGACGCAGGCTTTGCTTAGTGCAGTTTTTGGACTGGAAAGTTGTCTGAAAAATGCACCAAATCGAGCCTTGCTGCTGTGATGTGTTCTTACTGTTTATTTGCTTGGCAGAACCCATGAAACCAACCTCACTTTCCACGCTCCAGATTTAACCAGAGACGTTTCTCCAACTCACCTGGGGCTTGTTTTGTGACCCAATACTCCAACCACACTCTTAGCACGTGTTTATTATTGGGATGACATGTATCACGACTCCTGTCTATTCTAAAAAAGATCTAAAATGGGTCTCAGGGTGAAGAATGTAATTTGAAGTGGGGAAGAATAAACTTTATTGTGCAAACTGTGGGTTACCTGTGTGTTTGTCTGAGGAAAGCATGCAGGGCCATCTTGTAAACCAACACCAGAACATTAGTTGCTGGGCAGGAATACAAACCCTCAACTGCTTGGCCTATAGAGTCCAGTCCAGGGCCTTATGGGTCCAAACAGACATGAGTTCATTTAACATCTCTGCACATAAATATGAGCCTTCAGGACATGAAGCTGTTTGCAGCTCCTCTCTGGAAGCACTTTGTCAGAACCTCGATGAGGCAGAGGAACAGAGGGACAACATTTGTTGTCAATTTAGCTCTGCGCTTAGATGAAAGCAGGCTGGTGGATTTATGGCACCTCGGCACAGGCAGCCAAGTGCTGGAGGTATGCTACATCATGTGGATGTGAATACTGAGCAGGCTTACACTGCCACGGCTTCCTATTTCACATATCTGAGCTGTGCGTTAGGTCTGGCCTCTGCTATTAGTTACCTGTCCTCTGTGCAGACTGACCCACCTGCCTTCACCCAGTCTGATGTGTCATCTGGGAGAATGATTCAGTGCTTGTCTCTGTTTCAACACGATGTCTGTGAATCCATTTAAATATTGCGACAAAGGTGGTTGCAGCCAAACTATGCAGAAAACATCTTGATTTATGATTTCTAATGAAAATGTGAAAACGCTTCAAAGGATCATGCAGGCAGAAATAATAGGAGGTATTTGGATGACAGTTTATTAGATGAAACCTTCAGCTTTGTGCAGGCAGCTCACACAGAAACACAGATCCTGCTCTGTTCCCTTCAGTCTGATGAGAATCCACTGGGCCAGCACACGTAAGTGAATAAAGAGCTGCAACAACAACAACAACAAAAAAATTTCATCAGACAGTAGAATAATGAAGTCATGTAGTATGTGGTATGGAATTGGGGTGTTTATAGTCTATTAGTTTAGTTTCGGTGAAATGGAGCGTGAGATCATCGGGTGGATTGGTGCACCGTCAGCAGTAATTTTGGCTCTGTACTGTTGGAATAGCTTGGGAGCTGGACAACAATGCTGAAAAGAATACATCCGCTTAACCTGCTGTAGCAGAAAGTGGGTGGATGGATAGTCTAGTTGTAAATTCTTTGAAAAGATGTGCTGTTGACAACAATCTCCAGGAAAGTAATCAACCCATCCATCCTTTATTTTTTTAAAAGTCGCAGTGGGTTGGAGCTGATTCCAGGTGACATTGGGCAAGAAGTCCACCCTGGACAGGTCACCAGTCAATCACCGGACTGACACTCATTCCTGCCAACTTTCAGAGCTCAAAAACAGGGAAGATTTATATATCTTTTTAGATTTATAGATCAAAACAAAGGGATTTTCCTCCCTAATAAAATGTTAAGTCTCTGAGACTTTGTGTGCTGCATTCTGGTGACTTTTAAAGAACAGAAATGATCAAATAAAAGGTTCACTGCAACAACATTTTGATGTAAAAATACTTTTACTTTTAATTCTCAGGAAAGAATTCAGAATAATTCAATCCTCAGGGGTGAATCTCTGGCATAAATTAATATTACTTTCCATTCATTCATGCGTATTTTGCCATAGAAAGTTTGTGCACGCCACTGCTCGACGTGGCAGCCTAAGCATACCTGCTGCAGAGCGCACCCATAATAATCAGCTGAAGCAGCAAACAGTCTGTGTAGCAGATAAAAAGCATAGCCCTGCCTATGTGACTCGTGTCTATGTGGACTCCCGACATGGACTTGTGGATAAGACAACATGGGCGGACCTGTCTGGGTGCTCAAACAAGCCACCTGTAATGGCACCTACCTGTCAATCAACGTGGCCAGGCAAAGTTCACCCTCAGTACAGTTGTCATGAACAGGGAAATAATCTATAGAGACCAAAACTGTTTTTTGTACCAGGCTGTAAACATGTTTATTTCTGCTGTGAAGTTGGACATTTTAACATGGGGACTTATGTAGATTAGCATGTTCTATAGCCAGCCTCAAGTGGACATTTGAGGAACTGCAATTTTTGGCACTTTCGCATTGGCTTCATTTCCCACGGAGGCAACGGAGGTTGCCACTTGGTTTGAACCCAGAACCTTCTTACAGTGGGTCAGTCACATGCGTAAAAAGTGTTTGTTTCTCACTGTTGATATGCACGTTCATAACTCTATATTTCTGTATAATTAATTATAAAGTTAATCGTTTGTTTGTTTTGTTTGTCACATTTCATTACCAGCAGACTGCAGCTCTGTAAAGACTGAAATCAAACATACATGTGAGATCAGTCTGAATGTTTATCAGGATTTTCATGACAGTTTATTAAAACAGCCTTAAGATGTCGAGGTCACACAAGGCCTTTAAACCATTTCGAAGATATACATTTCATTCACACACTGTTTGTGTGAATAAATGATGGCGCCGTTGTGTGTGGCTGGCCGTCTACCGCTGCTACCTTTTCTGTGTATTGTTCTGTTTTTATCGCTTTTATCTGACAAAGTGTTATCACTACTGGTGTATGATCGCCTGACTCTTAAAAATCTGCGATTCTGTGGATAAACTACCGATCCATGACTTTAACGATCAGACAAAGCCACCGCCACCTGTTCTGGCGTCTGTACCCTCTTACCTATGGTGTCTGGTGTGGGGCGAGGGGGGGGACTTGCTGCTGTGTTCAATGAAAATTTTAAATGTCGGCTTCTTCCCACAGGTACATACTCCTCGTTTGAACACAGTTGTTTGCGGTGGAGTTCACAAGTCCTGTGCTGTGTGCAGTTGTCTATCGCCCCCCGAAATATAATAAGGGCTTTATTCATGAGTTCTCTGAGTTTCTGGCTGACATTCTCCCAAAATATGACAAGCTCTTAATCTGTGGGGATTTTAATGTTCATGTTTGTTGCCCATCTGACCAATTCGCCGCTGACTTCAAAAGCCTGTTGGCAACTTTTAATTTGATTCAATCCGTGGATAAACCAACGCACCATCTTGGGCACACATTGGACCTTGTTATTTCTTTCGGGCTCTCAGTTTCCCTTAAAGAGATTTCTGAGACTGCAATCTCAGATCATCTCCCTATCGTTTTTGAAGTGATAGCCCCCCAACCAGTCACCAAACCTCTTGCTCCATCCCGTCAGCGGCGTATCATCACTCCCTCCACGGCCGATGAATTTACTGCTGCTTTCAATGACTCACAGTTTCTTCCCTTGAACGGCTTGGCTTCCCCTCTCTGTCCGGATCATTTTCTCTCCTCCTTCCACTCCACCTGTGCTGGGATTCTGGACTCTATTGCCCCTTTTAGGCAAAAATCTGCCAAGCCAAGAACGGACCCCTGGTTGAACGACACCACTCGCGCCATCAGGCAACGTTGTAGGCAGGCGGAACGTAGACTGAAGAAGGACAAACTGCATGTGTCTCTGGAAATGTTAAGGGACTGTCTCACCGATTATCAGAGAGCCGTATGTGAACATAATCTCAGTATCTCTCTAATATTATTTCTAGCAGCAGTCATTGTCCCAAGGTGTTATTTGATACAATTAATGCTGTTGTTAACCCATGCACTTCTGCCGTGACTGATGTATCAGTAGCGACTTGTGAGAATTTTCTTCATTATTTTGTTGGTAAAGTGGATTCTGTCAGAAAAGACACCAGTGAGAGTGTTATTATGAGTACAAATAAGGATTCGCCTGTTGCCCCAGCTCATTCTGCTGTGTTTGATCAGTTTGAACTGGTTTCCCTCTCTTCTCTCTGTGACGTAGTGAAATCTCTGAAACCTACAAATTGCCCATTGGATATTGTCCCTGCCAAAGTGTTGAAAATGGTTTTTAATACTGTGGGGCCCAGTCTCCTGGTTTTTATTAACGCCTGCCTTCAATTAGGAAGTGCCCCAGCTGCCTTTAAACATGCTGTGGTCAGGCCCCTTCTTAAAAAGCCTAATCTTGACCCCTCAGTGTTATCAAATTTTAGACCTGTTTCCAATCTGCCCTTTCTTTCTAAGGTTTTAGAAAAAGTTGTTTTTATACAATTACAGTCCTTTCTTGAGAATAATTCTGTTCTTGAGAAGTTCCAATCTGGGTTTAGGTCTTGGCACAGCACTGAATCTGCACTGTTAAAGGTGCACAACGATATCGCTCTGTCTGTGGATGCCAAGTGCCCTGTTGTCTTAGTGCTGCTTGATCTCACAGCAGCCTTTGACACGGTGGACCATGCAGTCCTCCTGACACGTCTAAGTAATTATGTTGGCATCCATGGCACTGCATTGAAGTGGTTTACGTCTTACTTGTCCAGTAGAACCTTCTCCGTTATGGTTGGTGACCTGTCCTCTTCCAGTGCTCCTCTCTCCTGTGGAGTGCCACAAGGATCTATTCTTGGCCCTATCCTCTTCTCATTGTACATGTTACCACTTGGGTCAATTATAGCCAGGCACAACCTTTCTTTTCACTGTTATGCAGACGATTTACAAATCTGTCTGCCAGTGAAGCCAAATAGAAATAGTGCACAATGTTCTTTGTTTGATTGTATTGCTGATATTAAGCAGTGGTTGGCCCCAAATTTTCTTCATTTAAATGATGATAAAACTGAATGTATTGTGTTTGGGGATACTGTGATGGCTGGCTTTGGCACCTTGTCGTCAAAGCTCAGTTCAACCGTCAGAAATCTGGGAGTGACCTTTGACAGTCATCTGAGGTTTGACAAACAAATTAGCAATGTTGTCAGGACTAGTTTTTTCCAGTTGCGTCTCCTGGCCAAAGTTAAAACGTTTTTAAGCTGTCATGACCTTGAAAAGGCCATCCATGCCCTAATACATTCAAGGTTAGACTACTGCAATGCACTTTATGTCGGCGTCTCCCAGTCTTCTCTCAGTCGCCTTCAACTTGTGCAAAACGCTGCTGCCCGTCTTTTAACCAACACTAACAGACGTGTGCACATCACTCCTGTTCTTAACTCTCTTCACTGGCTTCCTGTCCTTTCTAGAATTGATTTTAAACTTTTAATGTTCGTTTTTAAAGTTCTTAATGGCCTTGCCCCATCGTATTTATCTGAGCTTTTAACTGTCCGTAATCCTGGTAGAGCTCTGAGGTCAACAAATCAACTTTTGCTGGAAGTGCCCAGGTCAAAATACAAACACTGGGGTGACCGAGCCTTTTCCGTTGCTGCCCCCAGGCTCTGGAATAAGCTCCCCGCCGAGATGCGTCTTATTTCTGACCTGGGCCTCTTCAAATCTAGGTTAAAAACCTACTTATTTAGGATGGCTTTTAATACCCAGTAACACTTTTATCTTATTTCATCTCATTCGATTTTGTTGTATTTTATTGTTTTTCACTGTTCTTTCATTGTTTTAATTGTTTTTACTTATTCTTCTCTTTATTTAGTACCTGCTGTAAAGCACTTTGGTACACTGAAAGGATTGTTGTAAAGGGCTGTATAAATAAAGTACATGTACATTTACATTAATCTATTCAGTATGTGCTGTAGCCTAATGCTGCCCATGTGTATTATACAGTGCTGGACATTGAAATCATTTTGAATGTTTATTCATCCACAAGGCTTTTAGTTGAGGGAAGGCCAAGATGAGGAAGAAAGAAGAAAAAGAAGAGAAGAAATGTGTTTTCATTCATTTCAGATTCCAACACACTGCTCACACTGCACTGAACATGAAATGCTGACTGTCTATAGGGGCTGACGCTCGCTGTCATGTTATTAATTAAGTATTAACTATGCTAACATTAGCCTTGTTCTGTGTTAATAATTAATCATTAAGATACATTTATTCAACTGTGAAATTTCACCTACTGTTAAATAGTGAGAGTGAGTTGCTTTAATATTTGTGCTTATTCAGTTAACGGTGGAGTCATTCTGATTCCCAGGGTGTCATCCTCCTGATAAATCCTGAACTCTGGATTTATTGCAGAGGCTAAAAGTTGAATTGTGTTTCCTCTGTCCTTTCAAGTTTATAACTACACTTCTTAGTGGTGTTGATTAAAAATGAACAATATTTGGAATGGAGACTGAAATAAGCCTCCAGTCATTAAAGAAAACACTCATACATCGATTTAACACACAATAAAGAAATCATGTGGAAAGCTTGTGCTGCTCGACATCATTTAAAAGGCAATGTAACCTACAGTGACCTGCAGAGATGGAGTGTGTAGCATGGCACTGTAAGAAAGAAAAACTATATGTACACAAGCCCTACTACATTAATTAATCAGAGCACTCACATCAGAACACAGCAGTAGCAGAGTACAACATGTTTTAGGAATTTATGAATATTTCTGTCAAAATCAGCAGGAGGAGGCTGTTTGTGTCTCTCCCTTTCTCTCTCAGATAATGTGAACAGGTTTGCATAAATCTTGGTCAGGACAACCGTACGTGCAAAAAAAAAAAAAAAAAAAAATAGTTATGTGTTTGTTCATGCACGTGCATTTCCATGAGCAGGGCTTTGCATGCACCTGCATCAGCCTTGCAAGTGGTGATCGTGTCAAGATACAAAAAACGGTTTTGTCTCTATCGCTAATTTTACTGTTCATGACAACTATACTGAGGGTGAATTTTTATAGAACTCACCTGTTGAAATGATATTAAGGAATGAAGTTATGTAAAATTAAAAGCATGGCAGCTTTGATTGACAGGTGGGATTTTTTAAGGAAGCAGGCTTCATTCAGCCCGCCTCAGTGCCGTTAACGATCCACAGCTTTGCCCATTTTTTAATTAGAAGGGAGCCAGCAGAAGCAGAGACCAGAGCCACCACCCCAAGCTTCACAACAGCTCTTCAGAAACGTGTGGGTGGTGTCACGGACACTATGACCATGTTTTTTTTTTAAGTCTATGATTCATGTCCATTACGATCACCTTTACATTATAGTACAGTGCAGCCAAACGCTGTTGACCACAATTTTCCCTGAAAGATGGTTTCTGAATCTCCAGAACTGCACTATAACAACTTGGCCTCATATGAAAAGCACACAAAAAAGGTATTTGCTTGACAAAACATCAGCACGCAGATGCAGCTACCAGGTTTATGACAAATACATTGCTGAAACGTAACAATCTGTTAGCAGCATTAGCACTGTAGCGTAGTACAGCACCGATGGGAGTTCTGGAGTGATAAATACAGCACGGACCAACATGCAGTGCAAGTTTTACCACCATATGAGCACATTTCTTGTGCATTTATTCTTCATTACATTGGTAATGAGCCCCCTACCCCTGCATAGCAGCAGACAAATGAATAGTGTTATAGTGTACCTGACTCCTCAAAGCTTCAGTAAAGTTTCATAAACCCACATCCAGTCTCCGTGTCCTGACATGACATCCAGTATTGATGAAAACTCCTCAGCCAGCTAAATCCTTCACTCAGTCATACAACATGAGCAGCTTGGGTGAATCCTTTTGGGAGGCATGGGCATGTGTGTGCATCGGTCTGTGGAAAAGGGAACGTTAAAGCTGTTTTCCCTCAGAAACTAAAAAAATGTGTTTGCGTGCCTCAGCTAAATCAAGCTGAGGTGTTTTGAACAGACATTGAGCCATCAATTCTTTGGAGGGCATGAGACAGGAAGAAGACTGCAGCAGCAGAATCACATGAGATTTACAAACTACAAAGTCCTACAAAGAAAGTCAAGTGATATTACAGTTCAGTCATCAAGCTGCAGATCCTTCAGTCATTCAGCCAGGAAGTAGCAGATTTCAAAACCATCTTTCTCAAAGCATAAAGTTGCACACACACTGGATGTGGCAGGAAGTCAGAATCTTCCAATTGTTGCAATTAAAGGATCACTTGCTAATCAAAAAACAAAACGTTGTTGCTGTTGAACTTTCACAATAATCCACAAAGTGGTTTGAATTGGAAGAATAACCCTGGAATTTTCATTGCATAACCTGATAATTCATGTGTGTGTATATGTTACCACAGATCTGCTATAGCTGCTGCCTTGAGCCTGCGTTTAATGTGTTTGCTGCGTTTAAGATAATGACTTGTGCATTCTTGGTACATCGGAGGCTTTATGTGAATGTTTAAAATGGCCAGCGCTCACATGTCGGTGGGCCTCAAGCTGAGACAGAGCCAGGGCCCCGCGTTCATTTCAATCAGGCCTATAATCACTCACAAGCGGCTGCGTAGGACAATGAAATCCAAAATTACATTCTGGCCTGTAAGAAGTTCACCAGGATCCAAGATCCTGCACTTTATCACCAACATTCTGTCCTCCAAGTTCTTTCTTACGTAGTTAGGCTCATTCAAGATGCAAACACACACACATATGTACACATCTGCGGTGTATCAGCGTGCATTGTTCCGCATATGTTTGCACTTAAAGCCTCTGTGCTTTCTCCTCGCCTGGCTTCTGTGCCCACTGTCAGCCATTTTGCCTGATTCCAGTCATTTGTACCTCCACTTCCTCGTGACTTGAACTGTTGACTGTCACAGTCAACCGAAAGCAGCAGATATGTATGGTGGGGTTATGGGAAATGAACTGTGTGATACTACTTACTGTAATTTTAAAGTTATACGAGATTTAGAACATTAATTTAGCAGCAAACAGCTATTTGCTATGTGAAGATATAGTGGACTCACAACGTCCTGAGCAGAGAATGCGTCACACTGTGTGTGTGTGTGTGTATGTGTGCTGATCCCTGAGCTGCTGTGATTGCTGTCATTGATTATACAACCAAACTGTTTCATCTAACTTGGATTTTGAATTAGGAATGAAGTTACAATGTTGCAATGATTTGCAAGGTAAAATGACCATTTTGTGAATGGAGTCTGTTGGCAAATGAAAGCAACATAACATCTGTTTCTGGTTAAATAAAAAAGATCTTACACTTAGAATAACAATCTGAGCCTGTCGGTGGCACAAACAAGCACTGAGAGGACATACCGTACATTTGTCCATTTCAAGAATATCTTCATATCTATCTTAGTGAATTTATTTCGGCCAAATCACACTGAGTGATTGTTGAACAGAGGACAGTGGAAAGACTAACAAAAATGATTTTGGTGAGTTTTATTTTGTTTCTTTGAAGTGTATTTTATGATTATCTGCATCTGCAAATAAAATGATGGTTTTGTCAATGGAGTTTGGCGGGTTGTCGCATAAATGATCACGCAAGTCTCTGTGGCGCAATTGGTTAGCGCGTTCGGCTGTTAACCGAAAGGTTGGTGGTTCAAACCCACCCAGGGACGTTGTCATCTTGGGACATAGACAAGCAGTGTCCTTCAGCTCTCTCCATATTTGCATGTCTATGAGCCCTTTGTGTGTGTGGTTGTATTTCGGGTATAAATGCATGTAAAAAGACTTTCCCCTCGAGGGATCAATAAAGTGTCTCTTCTTCTTCAAGACACTGGTGGTCTAGGGCAACATCTAGTGGCAGTGAATTTCACATAATAACCTTTAAAGTTAACGATAAAAAGAATATTGCACCAATCCTATCATCATTTAATTTAAAAAAATGATAACCCCATCCTAATAACATAGACAGATACTCGACAGTAGAGCAAAGTGCAATACACCAGTTCAGTCAGCCTTACATAGAGTAGTTTATATCAAATGTAAATATGTGCAGTACAGAGAATGTCTGGGCTCTGACCTACATAAGCCGTAACAACATGATGGTCAATACTGGAGTTGTCCTTTAAACCTGCACAGAGTGAGATTGTGGAGTGATAATCACCTTTTTTGTCTTGATACCATCATTAACAATTATTATTAACAATAAATTAAAAAAAAAAACGAAATGAATGATTAAAAAAAACAAGCATAGGTTTACAGTGTCACATCTGTCTTAAAATGAGGTGGCGGCCAACACAGCTGGAGTTTATGAGGCTACATGTTTCAAACAGATTTCAGAAGGCTGACATTAAACACATCATAGTGTGAAACAACAGCATTAAACTCAGACACATTAAAATGATGTATGTTGGGGTGTCGATTAGCTCAGTTGGTAGAGCATCCGCCCCATGTACGAAGGCTCAGCAGCGGCCCAGGATTCCAATCCGACCTGCGGCCCTTTGCTGCATGTCATTCCCCATCTCTCTCCCCACATTCCTGTCAATCTTCAGCTGTCTCTGTCCAAAATAAAGCTTAAAAAAGGCCAAAAAAAAAAAAAAAGATGTATGTTCAGCACTGAATTATCTGTGGATGTTACGTTTCATATAGGTGTGAATGTAAACGGTTCCTTCTGAAGGCACCAAACCAGGCCGTATACCTCCACCAAGGCTGTACAGACACAAAGATGAAGAATGGAAAGGAAGGATGGATGGAAAGGGAAATTGGACACCACTAGCACTAACGTAACAAAATTTAAAAAATACAGCTGCTGCCCTTAAACTTGTTGTTTCCAGCTTTGGAAAAAGGCACACAGTGCTTACTGTTAACGCTGTCAGACATCCATGCACTTACCTGTATGAATCAGTCAACTGACATGTTTACGTAAATGAATGCGTGTATCAAAGTGCATCTATGTTTACCATCTATTACTAACTTGGTACAAACTCACTTCAGTCCTGTCAATCACACAGCAAAACCAGCCTTTCACTGACAAACATCGACAACAAGACATGACATCATACCTAAGGTTTCCATGGTGAAACATACACGAGGCGACACACTATCCCATAGTACACAGCACAGTACACACACTGTTTTCTACCAAACAGACTCTGACAAGCCGGCACTCTGTCCCCTCGTGCTGCGTTACCACAGACCAACATAAGCTCACTTTAGTTGTAGTTTTTAATGCGGCGATTCATCGTGGACACAGGTCACGTTGGGTAAGCGCTCCCCAGTCGCAGGGCTCACTGGATGAATAAAGGGGGAACAGGAGAGTGGTTCTCTGCTGGGACAGAGAGCCCAGTCTGGTGGAAGACGGCCCTGCGAGGGTTTTGATATCAGCGGTAGCAGGGACGATCCCGCCGCTCAGGCTTAAGCAAACATTGGGTTGATCTTGGAGTTGCATAACAAACCTTCATGTGTTTCCTGAAAAGGCATCTGTGCATGTAAAGCTAATACGTGACTGTATAGTATGTGTTGGGGGAAAGCCACAGGTCTATCTATATGCACATGTATGTGTATTGTGTATCTACTTTGAGTCCAGTGTATATTTAATTTATAACTACACTTGACTGTAGTTATAGTTATAGTTAAAAAAACTTAACTTACTCTGTGTGAGTACTATTTGTGAGTAGTATAGTTTTTTATATATATATATATATATATATATATATTATGGCATGCCGTTCAGGAAATTAAACCTTTGAATATATTGAATGAAAGTCTGAATATATTGAATGAAACTTGACTGACATCAGACTTCACGGCAGTGCCTGCGGCCATCTTGTGTAGCGTGTGGATGCTGCAGCTAAAAGTGAGTGACAATGAGTCAGTCCGCTCGGAATCTCGTAGCAGCAATATTAAACAATGAGGACATCATTAACACACTGGCGTGCACACTGGCTGAATATTTAGTTTAGTATTAAAAGTATTTGATGATCGGCGACACATTGTCAGCTTTGGGCACGTTACTCACACAGCGGACTGCGGACAGACAGACAGATGCATAATGAGATTATGCCTTACGGAGATAATTATTATGGAATTAAAAAAATTGTATCACTGCTGTATTAATCACTGTAACACTATACTAATACTAAACTAAATATTCAGCCTGCATTGGTCTATGAATGTGGGTGATTCTTATTGCATCTAAACAATATATGAAGAGCTTCTCCTTCAGTTCACGAAATCCCTGTAGCCACAGCAGCTTCTCCAGTCCCAGTGCTGCGTCAGAGCGCAGTGCCATTATGCACGGCCATTCACTGTGTTTTACCTTCATTAAATCACCTGAAAACTATATCAAGCTAACCATACAGACCTACATACAGACCTCTACACACAGCAGAGTGTTCCGTTAATACTTCTGCTTTTTTCCAGGGCTCATCATAGCTGCACTGAGATATAGAATATGATCTATATCTTTATATGCACTCTACTGAGAGCCCTCAACTAGTTTTAAATAAAACCTAGCTATTCTTACATCTTGTGTCCTGGGCCCTTTCTTGTGTACGGGCGGAGATTGTACACAGGGGCTGTTGTGGGGCACTCCTGTGAGGTTGAAGGCATGCTGAGATTGGCCTGATAAACAGCTGCCTGGCCTGTTGTAGTAGGTCTGCCACGATTAAAAAGGGAGCGAACTTCTTCATCAGAAGAACGGTATTGGGCAGGGGTATTGGGAGGATTTTGGCCCGTACATGCATCCAGTGTGTTAATGATGTCCTCATTGTTTACAGTTTTTCTCAATCGCTTTGGTACATTTCTCAAATCATCCTCGACATTTGCAAAACAGTAAGTGCATTTCTCAAAACAATTTGTACAAATAGCAAAACACCATGGATTACCTGCAAAAGCCACTCTCTTGCTCAAAATCCTTAGTTCATCGCTCAGAAGTAAATATCTGTGTCAGTGCCATCAGAATGACAAGTCCTTGTGTCATTGTGTACGGATAAGACAGTCAAATTGCTTAGTCATGTTGTCAATATAACAGTGTACTCTGGAGGGATGTTCTGATGTAAACTATGGCTAAAGTTTTGATGACAATTATTGTAAATTGTAGGTTACACCTTAGTGTATGTGGGAGTTTGATTGCAAGAGACTGGACAAGATTCACATTTACGCTTTTACTGTTTGTACTGTAATTTGTTGACAGACCATGTCATTGTGATACAGAAAGGAAAAGACAGCACTGCATAGCACAAAGAAAACAAACAAAAAAACAAAAGTAGAAATGTGAACATAGGACAATCTCCTTAGGGAAAACTGTACATGCAGTGCTGTAGGAATTACAGTGCAGTCTTCCTACACCTCCTGACGTTCCTGTCTGTTGGGCCACAAATTCTCATCCACATCACAACGAATATCTTCTTTGTCCTTCCATTGTCAAAAATTGTAACATTGTGTTGTGCTCCGGCTATATATTTACTTGCCAGCTGATTGATTTGTTAGAGAAAGTCAAGATTCACCTGGGAGCAATTTACCAATTCAGGACAGATTTAGAAAAAAAGTCTAATGGAAATGTATAGAAATATGCTTGACATTTTATGACAATGTGTTCAACCATTTTGCATGTAAAGACTTATGCTATGAACTAATGCCTAAATGTTGTGGGGGTTGAGACTATTCAACAGAGACCCATTATAATACAATACTGCTTTTTTGATGTGCACAAGTGACACAATGATGTGAAGATTGAACAGGTAGTTTTGAGAATTTCAATTCTGATCTGAGAAATGTACCAAAGCGACTGAGAAAAACTGTAATATATGCATGAGAGTCAGAAGTTTTGGAGGAATCCTTTTGCTGTTGCCACGGAACCATAAAATCCACCCTGGTCAGTCACTAAGCTAGCGTAACTGATGAAATTGGCCAGTGGTGTTAGCTAACTAAAGTAGAAAAACCTTGGTGAAACAAGCTAGAACACAGCAACAACTTCAAACTTTTCCTAAATTTACAACAGACCTGATGAAAGGACAGACAGACACACGGTTTGTTGAGTTTTTCAACCTGTGGTGATCACTTGGCTTCTCCATAAAACACCAGGCACACTGTGGGTAAGTGGATAAAAAGTCAGGAGTCCAAGTCACATCAGCACGTTCAACCCATTACAAACAATTGGAAAAAGAAAAGCACATCTGAATTCCAAAAAGGCATCCAGTGTGGCTGCCTTTTGGCTGGTTCCTGAGCTAATTCTACGTGTGTAAATCGTGCTTTACGGATCCTGTTTCTTTACAAGTGTCACGCAAGGGATTCACATCACTGAAAGTCATCACATATCATTAGCAGTGCACCATATGCAACTGAAGAAATGCTCACAATTTATTCCAAACTTACAATTTCTTATTACAGGATGCAACACAGGCAAAGAAGAGGGCCAGTATATGAATGCAGTGCAGGAACGGGCTGTATTTTTCCCAATAACCTATAGAAAAGGTCAGGTAATTCATCTATAAACCATGTAGCCATGTTTTGAAATCAAGTCACCTTTTGGATTAGGATTAGGGTTAGTGTTATTGTGCTGTTCTTCACTGAAATGTACTACACTTAGTAGTAATGCCCATTGTCACGTAGCTGACAGTTACTTGTTAGTTAAAACAGACCAGTCAAGTCTTGCACTTGTTAGATTGGTTAAAATGAACAGACCATTCTCACTACTAGTGAGGCAAAAGCAGTTTGGCCTTAGGGTGGCACCAGAGGAAGGGTCACACTGTTTCATAAATTCCAAAGCGTTTATCCTTGGCGCGTGGATAGCATGTCAAGCTCAACTTTAAGATGTTAAGCGGTTACACTGTACTTTTATGAGCATGGCTCTGAAGCTACACTACACTAGGTCACACTGCAGCCTCCTCAAAAAGGATGTCTGACAGTGACAGGAAGACTGCACGAACTGTGATTGACTCTTTGTGCTTTCTCCTTCGAGCTTCTAATGCCGTTGATAAAGAAGACAACATGAAGGAAGCTGAAGAAAGACTCTCAGTAGTGTTCTTCTTTTCAGTAAAGACATCTAACGAAGTGATTACTGCGATCATGCTCTGTATGTATGAATAAATGAATGAACGCAGTAATTGTACGGCAAAATAACAATATATGTCGCCTGTAACTTGAGTTCTATAAATCTCAACGGGTGAATTCCACAACTCATCTACAAATCAAGACCTACCCCGTTTGCACCTTGTGTTGACTATATATCCCGCTGCAGCTATGCTAAGGCTCAGCTGTACTTTGAGTTGAATGGTAATGTTAGCGTGTTAGCATCAAAGTTCAAGTGAGGAGGAACATTTTGACCTATTGGTGTGTTATATGAAAAGTTATCAAAGTTATTGCCAAGAAGTCGTGGTCAAGAAGTTTCACTCTGGACCAAAGTGTCGGACCGACAGACTGACACTGCTTTCCTTCGAAGTCCTAATGCTGGCTAAAGTTCAGTGTGCATCCACTTTAGACACAGACGATTGATGATTGACATATTTTTTGAAGATTTCAATGATTTGCATCAAACCAGATAATGTGTTGCATTCATTTAATGCCTGAGTTTTCTGGGGTAAACATTCTATGTTGAAGCCAAACTGACGTGCTCCCCCTGTGGTTTATTTGGCTGAGGCGAGTACCGTTCATCTTACTTACAATCCATCTCCAGTAATCTCCAGATAATTGATTGCATGTCATCCGTGTAACCTATTCAGTGAAACAGAAATCTTAAAAACAGTCAAGATGACTTTTGCTCTTTATCAATGTGAAACATATCTCTACTTGTATTATGCAAAAACCCACAGAGCAAGAAAAAGACTTGTGGTCCAACAGGATTTCATCTGCAGGCAGAGAAACACTGCAATTATCAATGAGGCATAAAAGAGAAAACTAACCAGAACTATCATTAAAGCAAAGGACTGCCTTCCTGTTTTTAAGTTCTCTTGGCTGACTTTGGTCAGGACTCTGCAGTCGGCTGACTAACTGGACTGGACTAATCCAGTGAGCTGGACTTCAAACTCCCATCTGAATCAATGTTTAATTCGTTGTTTAGAGATTTTCCTCAAGCTTTCACCTTACATATGAATTTCCACTGCAAACTATGGAGTCAAAGAACAGGAGGGTGATCTCATAATACATCACTTATTATATCCCAACAGAATCCAGCCAACATTACGTAAGAGAAGCGAGACCCACAGACTAATACAGTCTGTATGTGAGTGGATATTATGGCTTATTTTACAGTCAGCCTTTCATTTAAGGACGTCAGGCTTTTTGAAGAACAAAGTTTTTCTGTTGCTGAGCCGGGCCGACTCACCTCATCCATCACAAGACGGAGAGCAGATACAAATATCATGCAGCTTTATCCTTTGATCCAAGTTCACTTCTAGCAAGCCATTACCCAGACCTCTTATAATTTTATTTTTATTCGATTCAACAAACCTCTAACAGACGGGATTTTCTCCAAACACAGGGTTGGGTAAAGGATGAGCTGACAGGGAAATCATCACTATTTTAAACTCTAGGGTGTTTATGTTTATGTGATATAAGGCCATTACAGAGCCGTGAAAGGGTGTATCATGAACAGCTGTCGAGGAGATGTTAGCCTCTGGTCTCCATAAGCACAGCTCAACAAGGCCCTGTGTTTTATTTTTCTATAGTGGTCACAGTGTTTTAGACTCATGGGGGTAATATTGTTTGCAGTTGCTACCCACTGAGGGAATTTAATCTTTTGTAGCTCCCATGCTGATGGTCGCCTGACCCAAGATCATTTGATGAAACTAGGAAAATATCCTGCTCTCAGTGTAAGGTGAGTTTAAAAGACATGTTTTCACATGTTGAATTTCCATCACGTGGGGATCACACCTGTCAGGATGGAAATATGGAGATGAGCATTGAGGTCCTCTCTGAAGAGTTTTATTAAGGTAGAGAGGGACACCCCTCCTCTGGTAGGAACTGGTAGGACGTTCCACCAACCGGGAACAAGAGACGACAAAAGTTTGGATTATCCTGAGCGTATGGGTGGCACACCCAGGCGTCGTTCGATGGAGGAGTGCAATGGTCGGGAGGTAACATATGTCTGTATAAGGGCGATCAGGGAGGTGGGTGTAGAACCGGAGACTACTTTATAGTCAGCATTAGAGATTTGAATTTAATGTGGGCTACTACAGGTAGCCAGTGGAGCTGGATGAGCAGCGGGGTAACATGTGACCTTTTGGGTTGATTGAAGACCAGGCGAGCTGACGCATTCTGGATTGTCTGAAAGGGTTTCACTGAGCAGGCTGGTAGGCCTCTCAGGAGGGCATTACAGACCACCTCTGAATGTGGTCTGAGCGACTGGATCTCAATGCATCCTCAATGTGTTTCGGGCGCATTCAAACCTGAGCTGTTCACCTACAGTGCATTTTAACACCAGGTGTAACAGGTCCTGAAAGGGAGAATGAAATGTATTGCTTGTTTGCATGTGCTTAAGTTTAAGACTCAATCATATTTCCTTTGGGCCATTGTTACTAACCTAATTTCCACCTCTTCAGATTCAGGTTTTGGAAGGAAATCTTTGATCTCCTTTAATAGAAGACCCTAGAAAATGTGAAAAAGAAAAAGCAACTGCAAAGTTATAATAATCTCACAACATTTATCTACAGTACATCATTCATTTATTTTAGTGGCTATGAATGATGCAAGAAATAAAGTGTCCACTCAGCATGCAGCATGCTGAAGCATACACAAGTTCAGGCTGCAGAAAAACAGGATTTATTTATATCACTCCCTAATTTCAGGCCTCATTTGTCAAACTTTGGATGTGAACACCCCGATACTGCCTCTTGTTTTCTCAGAGCTATATAAATCCGCACAGAAAATGAACATGTTTACTCTCGAAAAGGCACACAGCTGCACACACACACACACACACACACACACGCACACAATATACCGGGCAGGATTGCTCATTGAACTGTGCCATTTATGTTTGGTGACTATACGATACTTCTGTGCTACCCAGGAGTCGTTTTGAAATCCCCTGAGGACGTTTGCGGTATGTGCTTGTGCAAATGTCATATTTAGACACTGCTGTGCATCCCATTGCTGCACAGAATATTCTTGAAATACCATTCCATTAAAAAGCCTCCCTTTCTGAGAAAGCAGCACAAATTGTAATCATAACAACGCTAGAGAGGGAAAACTTTGCATAAAACGTGGGATGTTTGCTTTATTCTCTCTCCCTGCCTCTTTTTATGGCTTTGAAACCGCAACATGTGTCTGTCTTATGTCTAATGGCAGATGAAAAACCTCACAGGCCCAGTTTTAATTCCCCGCTACAAATAACAAGCTGAGCAAAAACCTCCTTCTGAGGAAAACAAATTCTTCTCTCAGTGCTCTCACAGGGGAGCACAGCAGAATCTAATGGCTTGTATTTCAGTTTCCTCTTGATTTAATTTCCGCAGAAACATGTAGCATGTCATGTATTAATATCTGGAGTGGATTGTGGTCCAATCTTTTATACACACAGACTGAATATCACTCTCATGAATCAGAGTCACATTCCTCAACACCACTTATGAGGCAGTAAACCAACACATTTCAGCCTTATGTGGCGTTTCCCACTCATTCCAATTTGTTTCCCATTAAAGCCAAGTGTGATCAAGGGACTGTCATCGTGCTCGCTTTTGCTGGTGCATTTCTCCCTCCCTTTGACCTGTGGCTACCTCCAGAGAGTCAGGCTGGGGCCTCGAGAGAAAAACACATCATTACCATGATGGTTCAAGTCCTGGAGTGAACTCGAAGAAAAAAGAGCTCCTTTCTTCTCAGTGATTGATTAATCTGCAGGGACATTTAAAGGCGTAGCTCCCGGCAACCTGGGAAACGAAAGCTTTGCACCTTAGAATAAATATACTGATGTCCCGCTGCGCCTCATAAGAGGAGGCAATGTGGTGATGCAGAGTAAAGAGAGTATGTTTCCAGTCCCACATGCCTTTAGCCTATCAGAGAGCAGCTTATCCGTTTGTTTTCAGGTATTTTTTCAACTTTATCCAAAAGGATAGAGTAGAAAGCCCACAGGAAATAAGGGACTTGAACTGGGCATGTTGCGATTCTGTGGTCAGAATCTTTAACCCCTTGGCCACCAGAATATCTCAGTTAACAGGACATCTTACATAATAGTTACTTCATAATAATAAAGACGCACTATAGAGCGCATGTAATGATACTCAAAGACACTTTACAGGAGATTAAATCATCAAATGACACTGAAAATATACAACACACATCATTAATCACACATTAAGAGCAGTTTATGAAAAGGTGATTTTTGAGTCGTGTTTTGAACGTTGACAGGTGAGTGCAGTCTCTTTGTTTGGGAAGAGAGTTCCAGAGGGAAGGGGTGGCTTCGGAGACTGCTGTGTCAGTCTAGGTCTGGTGCTTGGTCCTTAATGGTGGAGACAGGAGTTTGGCATCACTGGAGTGAAGGCTGTGGTACACTGAGGTAGCAGGGGGCCTGGTTAAGCAGGGTTTTTTGTGTTAAGAAAGGACTTTGGTTTGAGTCTGCTGTGGGGCAGGGAGCCAGAGTAGTTTCTGGAGGACAGGGGTAATGTGGTCACAGGAGCTGGGAGAAAACGGGCAGCAGAGTTTTGGATATGTTTTTATTTAGGACTTTGGATGATGTGTCATATAAAATTCTGTTGCAGTCGTCTATTCTGTATGTGATAAAGACATGGATCAAAGTTTCATCAGCAGAGAAGGAGAGTGATGGGCAGAGACAAGATGTGTCTTAGGTGGGAAAAGGCAGTTCTGGTGATTTGGTTGACGTGTTCAAGAGGTTGTTGCCGAAAATGACTCAGAGGTTGCGACTACGTGGGGAGGGAGACTTCGACCGATTACTAGTAAAGTTGTTTGTTTTTTCTTTACAGGTGCTGTGCAAATGGCATCATGGTGGCAACATGCGGTCCTATGGCTGGATTTTCTTGGCTGGATTTTCCAGCCATAGGACCACATGTTGCCACCATGGTGCCAAAGCTCCTGAAGAGGCCGACAAGACCAACCAATGAAATTGGTGATGCACACTGTCAGCACGACTTCATTCGTGCTTTTCCAAAATCTCTGTTGAAAAATAAATCTGTTCATAATGTGACAACACTGCGGTTAAAGGTTTGGTGACTTTTAGGGGAAACATTGTGGTTTGAGATAAAATTACTATTTTGTTAAGTTCGGGGGACCTTTTGCTGTCATGGTTACAATAAATAAGCATGTGGTTAAGATTATGAAATGCAGCCATGCATTAAAGAAAAAACAAAGTTGAATGATGGTTGGAAACAGGAAACAAACAGACGTCTCGTGTTAAAGTCTGATGTTTGTTTTCGGTGTCAGCCCAAGAAAAACGACAGCATCAGTCATTTCGGCAAATCCCCCAAAACAACATGGACGATTATGTTGAAGTGACAGCACCCTTCAGTGCAGTGCTTCTCTCAAACTTTTTCTCACTTGTCCCTCTTCATTTATATTAGTCGGTAACTAGGAAGCAACTTATAAAAAAGGGTCTAAGTTGAATATTTGTGAAATGAAGGTCAGGATGATCAGGAAACTCTTTGTTTACTTTCCCTACATAAATCATGTTCATTAAACTTTGTTGTTTCACTCCATATTTCTCTCCTGGTCGTCCCCCTGCAGTGGCTTTAAGCTCCCCCAGTTTGAGAACCACTGCTCTTGCGGCCATATGATGACTTTTGACCACCAGAAGCAAAGGAGGAAATTGTGTGATGTTGCTTTCGAGCCACAAATCGGCGGGAGAAGGTTGGGTGGCTGGCAGGGTGAACAAAACATCTGACTCTGATACATTTTCAAGCACAACTATGAGCGATCACTAACCTTAATCTAAGTTGTTAATTTAACCCGAACTGTGATTTTTACGAACACTAACAAGGCACTAAGAACTTTTTAACCGAACCAAACCTTAAAGTCCCTGTAAAGGATTACAGGGACTAATTATGAGATTTCTTTCAAAATACGCGTCACGTCTATGAACTAGGCCTTTCACAATATTGGATTTTCACTACAAACGATATTATCGTGAAAGATACAGAAAATTAAAAAGTTCACGTTCTAAATCAAAATTCATCTTTAGAATTATCGTGTGTTATCTCTTTTTTATTCTGAAAATACAAGTGCAGGGAGGGGGAAAAAACGAAGAACAATTACAACATCTTTATTCTGATGCAGATCCAGATAAAGATGCAGATTTAAAATACTTTACATTTTCTATGATCAACATGAAGGAGTTGTGTTGCCTTGACTATGTCCTCTCTGGTGTCTAGGTTGACTTAGTAGGAGGGAAAATGTATGGAGAGATGTGGTGAAAATGTGTTGAAAATGTGTTTCACCGACAAAGACTTTAATTGTGTTATACTTCTAATATATTCAAGTCAAAGATCAAGCCTGACCCTCTGTCAGATTAAATGATTTCACAAATTATCTTGCTTTACAGACACTATTGCATTTCTGACGGATGTCCTTGGCACGTTCAAGCCATATCTAATGTTTCACACATACTGTCATTCACTGACTGTGCCTACTTACATAAAGCAGTCGTATAACACATGCTCTACATTTCATGTCTGCATAGGAACTTTCATAAAGTTTCTTTATAGATCTACAGACAGATTTGTTAGATGGAATAGTTTGAAATAAAGTAAGGTGATGCAGATTACAAGGGTTGCTGCAGCCTTTAAAACATGCTCACTGCAACATGCTTTTTATTTCTATGTCATTAGACAAGGACTGTCTGCAGCATCAGATTATGACAGTTATGACACTGTGAGAACTTAAGAACTAAATCATCATTTCCAGCCTTTGTTTGCTTGTTTGTGGTGCAGCCTAGTGTGGCAACAGCAGCTACATTTTTCCATCAGATGTTCATTGTTATATCTCCAGAATGTGTTCTAATTAAGAATGGCACAAAAACAATGTAATTATTGCATTAAAAAACAAAATAAACTAACATAGTGCTATAGGGCACAATTGGTATTACTGTGCTACATCATACATCATCTATATACTGTATAATTTTTATGTCTTTCAATCTGCAGTAACTGTAAATGCTTGCTTAAACTT
Source organism: Sciaenops ocellatus (assembly GCA_033000465.1). NCBI lineage: Eukaryota > Metazoa > Chordata > Actinopteri > Sciaenidae > Sciaenops > Sciaenops ocellatus. The sequence goes on along the minus strand of CP136884.1, from coordinate 3,735,984 downwards.
TAAATCTGGTCTCCACCAACTCCTGTGAAAAATATCTGCTAAATACTGCACTATGTTCACCAGGTAGTTGCTAACTTATATGTTTCTCTGATATAATGATATTAAAGTTGTAAGAGTGAACCAAAACAACACAGTTGTGGGCCTGAAAACCTGCAGAACTGGGTGATTAATCTTTGAGTGACACCTTTCAGATATCAGTAGTGATGGGATCTGTTGCTAAAATACATAAATAAAATAATATTGACTACTTTAAACCCCCATTGTGTAACTTTTCTACCATAAAATAAGAGATTTAGGTCATTTTGCTACACTGACTTGTAATCAGGTGAATGGTGTCTCTGTCATTCGTACGTCTGTTCTTACATAATGTAACTTTGTGCTTCGGGTACGATCACCCACTCAAAGCATGCAACGCTTTACAGCACTAAGTCACACACCACCAACTATTTGAGTGATTTTGGTGAAACTGGATCATATTTTATGGAGAAAATGTTTTCTGGTTTTCCCTCTGATGTCCTCTGGCTGCTCCACCTCAACTCTCTGTGATTTACCTGATTTTTCCTGATGGACAGTGAAGTAAACTCCTGACAACTGTAGCTGCTGTTAGCTAATGTTAGCTCAGTTTGTTAGCCCAGACTGTGAGCTTAGAGCACCAGGGGGAGTGTTAGTGTTTGTACCACAGGTGTATTAAACCACTGGGAAGAGTTTTCAGAGCTGCCACAGAGAACGCTGACAGGGAGCCGAGCCAGTGTCGTGCCAGAACCGGAGCAGCTTCTGTTGACATAATGACAGAGACAGAAGGGAGGAAGCTAAGAAGAGAAAAGGAGTAACCAAGCAAGAAGCAAGACAGAGCTCGGTGAAATAAAAGGCTGAAAGACAGACGCCGAGCTGGGCTGACTGCTGTTGGACTAGTAAGTAATGTTAGCTGGCTGCTAGGTCTTGTGTTGTTGACCTTGTTGATGTTTGGCTGTTAGCAAAGTTGTTGACTCGCTAGTTTCTGATCATAAGTAATATAATCAGAACAAATACTTGAGTACAGCTGAACATATTTGCCACAGTGGGATTACACTCTGAAACTGAGGGTGCTAAATCACAAAAACACCAATTTCTACGCAATGCTGTTTTACATGCCAACACATGCTTTCAATCACTCAGGCTGATTAGACATGGAGGCTGAGTAGAGCTTTGCTGTGAATGGACTGGTTGCATAGCCGACATTTTCATATGTCATAGCGGGAAACAGGTGAGTGCTGGTTCACCGTCACTGTTACTGGAACACATAAACTTGTGTTGTTGTCATGTGGTTATGTTCACCTGTGTGCATTTCCAGCTCTGACGAGTCAAGATGTCTTCTGTGCAACCAGTCTATCAGTGATGTCACCAGCCAGGTGTTGTCTGTACACGCCCACAGAGTCCTGAGGGGAGGTCCTACTCAGGCAACAACTGAAACACCTTTGAGGGGGAACTAAAGGTGTGCAGGGACGTTAGGGTGCTTTCTTTTTTAGTTTAATTATTTAGAAAATACATTAATTTTGATCTAAATTGCCCAATCGTAATTATGAATATTCTCTTTGTGGGTCCTCATATCAACAGTTTACGTATGTACGCAGAACTCAGCCGTATAATTCCCTAAAGAACATCTCTCAGGATGAAAAGGGCAGTGTAGCTGAAATACTTTCAGCTATGACCTGCCCCAATCTATTGCTCCCTAATGGCTGCCAGTCTTGAGAGGTCACAGTGTGAATGATGACCGGGGAGACTGTCTATTCCCTGTGGCCTCCGTACAGCAGTCCACCACCTCTGACCCTGACTCTGACTTTAACAACCCTCAGCTCGTTTCGAGTAAGTGTTATAACCTTGTTCTGCAGGGCAGCCAGCCTCCCTCCCTCCCCTGCTCCTTCAGCCTGCACCTCTTTTACTGCGTGTTACATAACCTTGTTATTCACACAACTCTCTGTGTCCTTGTTTTTGTGCTGCGCTGTGTGAGTGTTCTCTGTGACTACAGTGTTTGTGTGACCAGCAGAACCAATGCGGATCCACCTATATTTTGACTCAGGCATGCAGTGTGTGTTCTTGTTTTTCTGAGGGCAAAGTGTTCAAACTGAGGTAAATATATGAGTGAAATGACCAAAGTGAGAACATTCTGTGAAACTCTTTAACACAAACACTAGTTTAGGCTCACGTCCCAGGGTTAGGGTTACTAACAGATGTGTGTATCCCTCAGTGTCTTCTCCTCTATCGAGCATCTAAGGTCCATAAATGCAGACTTGTGTCTGTCACAGACTTCAGCTCACACTGTTCTGTAATGTGAGCTGTGTGTTTTGACTGAAAGTATTTGTTTGATTGACATTTGAAACGACCAGCAGTAAGACGGTGCTTATGTGAGAAATCTGACATGACGCTGCTCGACGATCATCGAAGCTCCACAAACTCATAGTGACCTTCTGGCAACTGAAAAACATTGCTAAGAGTGTGCGGCCACTTCATCTGCTCTGTGAGGCTGTACTGTATTGAGCTGTGAGCTGACGCTAACACCAGCATGCTAACATGTGCATGGTGACAGAGCTAACATGCTGATATTAAACAGGTTTACCACATTGATTCCATGTTAGCATGCTAATATTTGCGTTATATATTGTGTTATACAAAACACAAAGTACAGCTGAGACTGATGGGAATGTCACAAGTTTTTACAAATTAAAGACAAATTAAAATTTAGATGTGATGATGGCGCCGCATGACGCAGCAGATGGCCGTCCACTGTGAGCCGAGTTCTCCTCGAGGTTTGGGTTGCTGGTTGGTTTCTTTTCATGGTGTTATAAAAATTAGGTTTATACTGTGTTCCAGATGTCTTAATCCTACAATGTGTACGTGAGTTCCTGTTTTCTTACATGCCTCGTTTGCACTTCTTTGTTGCTAAGGCTGGCAGGGTTAGATAAAGTTCAACTTCATAAATAGATAGAGGAAGTTCAGAATAAAGAGAGTCAGAGACAGATCAAGAAGGTGTTAGACGTCTTCTGCTGACTACAGATCAGAAAACTGAGAAAAACGTTGTGAAGGTTGTCCAGGGAGACGTCAGAGATAGCCATCATAGAATGTATAAAGACTTACTGTAAAGGCTCCACGAGGAGCCTTTTTCTCTGTAACCCCTTCTGTGTGTTGCACTGTTAAACGCTCCTTCTTGTACAAGAATAATAAATTCAACTCAAACTTTGATACTTCGAATCCAGTCTTCTTCATTGAAGGGTCACTCTGAAAAATTCTTTTAACACATGATTTCCTTATCCACGGACTCTTGGTGTGGACATCGTGTTCCCTTAGTGAGCTTCTATTTCACAAGCGCTACTAATAGGGCTTATTCGCTACTAAATCTCAAAATATACTGGAGGACTGAATTGACCCAACTGCTCACTGAGCCGCCATAACCTGAAGTTCCCTCCTCGAGGTTTGCTCTTCTTAAAGATTTTTTTTTTGGCCTTTTCAAGCTTTATTGTGATAGAGACAGCTGAAGAGTGACAGGAAATGTGGGGAGAGAGAGAGATGGGGAATGACATGCGGGAAAGAGCCACAGGCTGGGCTTGAACCCTGGGCTCCTGCAGCAAGGACTGAGCCTTTGCACATGGGGTGGCTGCTCTACCAACTGAGCTAAACCCCGCCCCAGGTTTGTGCTTCTTAAGGGAAATTTTTCCTTGCCGCTGTTGCCAAGTGCTTGCTCATGGTGGGAATTAAAGAGGGACCCGCTCTATATGGAAAGTCTCATGAGGTAACGTTGGTGTTGGTGTTATGATTTGGTGCTATAGAAATAAAATTGAATTGGTACCAAATGTCATCGCAACTGGACAATCTTACAAATGTAGTCCAATGCTTCAGCATATACACTTTTCAGAGTGGCAGGCCCAGTATTATATAAAAAGTGAGAAAATTAAATCTTTTGTGGCTTAGTTTAGTTTATTACATTATTTGACAGAGCATATTTTAGCATTTTTAAATAGCAAGTATAAACAGTCACCTAAAACAGGTGGACACTAGTTAGAACGTGTTACTCAAATAAGGGTAAATAGCACATTTGTTAGGGACTATTTTCCGCGGTGGATTAATCAATATTTGGTGCTCTAGTGAGTATTTGTGGCAGCAGGACGGTGTGTGTGTGTGTGTGTGTGTGTGTGGGATTTAGTCAAAATAAACTTCCGTGTGTGTTCATGGTAATGATGGAACATGTCACACAGTTCAACAGTGTGACGTACTAATGTGGTTGTGATTTTTGGACAGCAATGCTGCTGTTTTGGACTATTATTGTCTAACTGAGCTGTTCACAATAGTGAATATGGTGGGTGAGGGTGCACTGGGCAGAAACAATGCAGTGTAGTGGTTGAATATGTTATTTGTATAAGCAGTAAAATAAAACATAAAGATTCTTTATTCTCTAAAGAAGGTTATGCACTACATAGATGATGTGTTGATAAAAAGGAAGTCAACAAGTAAAAAACCTTTCGTAAGTGTGATTTTTTTCCTGACACGGAAGAGCTGATGTGTCATTGAGGGCTGACAGTTATGTAAGGAATGTTTCTAAATAGCTTTTGAGGACACATGAGTACAATTATCCTTAGTCATGAATCACTTAAAGTCCATTGTTTACACAGAGTCTGTAAATCATGGCTGTGGTTCAGCAGCTTTGTTGTGTTTGACGCCGTCAGTGTTTCTCTCTCTCTTGTCTCTTCCACTAATTAAAGTGTTACGTTACTGTGATTCTCTAAATCAAACAAAACATGAGCGACTGAAAAGTCAACTAGACGTCGACCTTGAATGGATTTTCACTCAGAGAACTTTTATGGTCGTAAACCGCAGGCTTGCGTTGACGTAGCCTCTGGCATATTGTCTTCAGTGTATGTAGGCGTGTGCTTTCCACAGTGTTTTTACAGATCCAGATCCAGCATGGCCGTGGACCGATTATCGGCCTCCAGGCAGTGTTCAGAGAGACGAGGTTTACGGGATGCAATTGAGCTACTCTGGAAGCCAACACAGTGGACGCAGCTACTATTCTCAAAAGAGAGGAGAGGAATGGATTAAGGATTAGGAAATATAATATTTACTTATACTACATTCAAAATGTTTATTCTTTGATCATAATCCAAAGAGTTTATATTAAATACTGAATTACTAGAGAATATTTTTTTTTGTTTGTATCAAACTTTTCAAAATACTCAAAGGTTTGCAGAAAATATGCAAGGAACAGTGCAAAAAATAAAGAATTACATGTTTAAGTGAAAGCAGACCTGGAAATGTTTTCACCAGATTAAAATCAAGTTTGTGTGTTCAGACAGAACATAAAGCAAATTCTAGAAGTGGCGTGATCAGATACAAAGTTAATGGAAAGACAAGATTAGATGCAAGGTCACGTGTAAATACAGGTCTGCATGAGAAACATAAAACATTTGCATGTGTCCTGTGGTTTCATGAACCTGCTTTAAATGGAGAGAGAGACACGAGGGAATCAGCAGAACAAGTTTCTGGTGAGTTTTGAGATCACACACACGTGGTCGATGCATCTGTTGCCAGCTAACATACAGCTAACATACAATTGGTATATTGCCAGTCAAATTAGTGCAAATGATGAGAATAAAAGAGAAAATTTGCTTTACTTTCCATGAAGAGTCTATAGACTCATCAATGAGGTACTTGTATTTACATTTTATGCTACTCTACTTGGAAACCAACACTGTACTTTTTGCTCCACTGCATTTAGTTTACAACATTAGTTACTAGTTATTATGCAGATTCAGATTATTCCATTATTCCATCCATTATCTGTAACCGCTTATCCTCATCAGGGTCACGTGGGGTTTCTTAAATAGACTTATCCTCAACAGCCACTTTGACATGAAATAGTAAAACTCAGGTTTTCAATGATACTAATTAAGGTTCCATTCCATTTATTGCAGCAGAGTCTTTCCAGTGAGCCAACATGCAGCACAGCAGCACCCTGACTCTGTTTGATCTGAATGGAATGGAACCTTAATTAGTGTCACTGGCAACACCTGAGTTGACCCTGCTATTTCACGTCAAAATGGCTGCTGTGGAAAAGGGCTATTAGCTCCATCTTTACCAGCTAGAACATTAATTAGTGTGGATAATTCTAACCCAATAATATAATACATTAAAAGAATGATATAGAGATATTATTATTCTGTAATTCCTATATAAAAGATCTGAGTATTTCTTCCACCACTGATAGGCACATTTGTGCATAAGGCTAAATGCTAATATCAGTGTGCTAACATGCTAAGATTAGGCAGGAGTAATGTTTACTATGTTTACCACCTTAGTTTAGCATGTTAGCATGCTAAAATTAGCAGGCTGAGGGGCATACCATTAGTTTTGCAGGTCAAGAAATAAAGTATTGAACAAAGACAAATTTTGAATTAATTGATTTAACTGAAAAGTGATGAGAATGACCAACATACAACCTGTGCGAAACATTTTATTTTCATGGTAATGAAAGAGGTGGATCAACGTACGTATTGTCAAACTGCAACGTTCAAGCAACAAACAAAAATATTCCAAAAAGAGCAGGACAATTAATATTCCATGCTGAAGTTTTAAAGCTCTTCTGAAGGTGGATACAAAGGGACATCTCTGACACTGCTTTCTTTTGAGATCTTTCTAGAGGAACAAAGCTGCAGTGTAGAAAGTCCCTGACTTCTCATCCAAATCAGAAACATTTGTCCTTTAATTAATTATGAAGTCTGTTAGTTTATGTAATGAAACTTTATATTAAATACAGATTTAGTTTTCATTAAGAATCAAAGTGAGTTTCCCTCTCTGGTCTGGACTGTTTCAAAATGATAAATTAAAGGATATAACTAAATTCATGCCATGTGTTTTCATGCTCCTCATCAAACGGGGAGTTAATTCCAATCAAAGCCTTTAAATGTCAGTGATGACTTGAAAAGTAACAGGATAGCCTGTTTAGTTGTTAGAATGTTTGAGATACAGTGTAAGTCACATGAGGTTAAGAGATGGAAGTAAATGTACACAGCACAGGTCAACTCATTTTGGCAGAAAATTGATTGAGCCAATTGAGTGTTTTCAGGGATTTGGTTCAAATGTGTGTTTCTATTAAACGGATATTAAAAACACGAAGAGCACTGATGACTCTCCAAAACAAAATATGACTCCCACGAGGAGGGAGATTAATTTAGTGAATGATCTGTAACAAGAAGCATTTATGAAGACACACAGGGACGTTATTATATGCACGTTAATCTGAGACAGACAAGTGTAAGCCTTTAATATCATTCTTGTTTCACCATAAGGTTTTAGTATATATTATGAGTGTAGTAACTTATGTTGTATCACACGCAATTCCATAAAAAAGATTAAATATTACTATATTATTTGATGGCAACAATTTGACAATGTTGCATATAATATATAATATACAGTTTGCTTGTTTTAACATTGCGATGCTGAAACCAGTCTGCAACATATTATCAAACTGACATATCATTGACATATCACACACATAACACTAATAACACTTCTATGCTTCATGTTGCCAAAATAGTCCTGAGGCTGGCCCAGGTACAGCTTGCTTATGTCCTGGCCCCTTAAAGCAATGTTTCATCAATTTTTTAAATTTAGCAACCCCACTTTCAGAGTGTAATCCCACTGTGGTAAACATTGACAGCTGTACATGTGTATTTGTTGTGATGGCATTACTTATGATCAAAAACTGGCGAGTCAAGACCTAGCAACCAGCTAATATTACTTACTAGTCCAACAGCAGTCAGTCCAGCTCGGCGTCTGTCTTTCAGCCTTTTATTTCACCAAGCTCTCACCAACCACTGAAAGTCAGTCCCACATTTACTCTTTGTAATGATAATCTTCATTACTTACTTTTGGTTATTAATATCACAATGAGTTAACATATTTAAGAATGAGGCACAACCAAAGTAGCAAATGTTTTATTGAATGTGTGTATATTGTGTTAACAATATGTGTGTGTGCAGGTCCTGTATTGCCCTCAGCAGGGAATGAGTGGAGACCAGGCCTGCAAAGGAAACATTTATTTATTTGGAACAATGCTCTTTGTCATAGTAATAAAATGTAGCTAAAGGTACTTGATAAAATGTGATGTGACTATGCAGTATGATGAATGAAATATGTGTGTGTATATGTGCAAGTCACTCACCTATGTCTTCTCTCCAGGGTGTTCAGGTGAAAAGAGTCCTCATGTTAACTCAGAAGTATTTAAAGGTTCCGGGTCGTACCATGAGCTGATTGGTGTAGGGGGGAGTGCACCTAAATCAGTTCATGGGAGTTTGTTAATAGATTCTTTGATAATGTTCAGGACCGGTAGAACATACAGTTTGATTGATGTTATACTAGAGTGCAAACGTATTTTAAGGTTTTGTCTGTTGTTTGTTATGTGGATGTGTAATGGGAGGGGCAGAATACCCTAGGGTCTTGGTTGGTAGCAGCAGCAGGGTATTTAAGGCTGCCTGTTGCAGCACATGCTGCTGCTGCTGGGACCACTGTGTGCCTGGGCCACAGTATGTGGTTCATGGTCAAGTCTGTATGTTTAATGTAAATGTAGGTGAATAAACACCTGGTTGGTTGAACACAACCTCTGCTTCAAGCCTCCTACCTTGCAAATCCAGCCGCTACATGGCCATCCTAACACTCTTCCTCAGTCACTCTCCTTTGCTCTTCTTAGCTTCGTCAAGGTCCCAATTGGTCTTTTCATCTCCATTAGTATGTCCATAGAGGCTGCTGAGCCCAGTTTCATTGCCTGCTTGCCCAGCTCCTGTTCTAGCAACGACATCGGCTCTGCTCCCTATCAGCATTCCTCCATGCCCCAGTCCTGAAAACCTCGTCTTCCCAGTGGTCTAAAACACCTGTGGTACAAACACTAAAACTCAGTGCTCTAAGTAGGCAGCCTGGCTAACGAACTGAGCTAACATTAGCTAACAGCTAATGTGTAGCTAACATTAGCTAACAGCTAATGTTAGCTACACAGTTGGCAGCAGTTTACTTCACTGTCCATCAGGAAACTCTGTAAATCACAGAGAGATGAGGTGGAGCAGCCGGAGGACATCAGAGGGAAAACCAGAAAACATTTTCTCCATAAAATATGATCCAGTTTCACCAAAATCACTCAAATAGATGAGCGGTGCTGATGATATAAAGCATTATGTACTTCTCACAGGAGATCATACCCAGACTTATGTAGTGTGAGAACAGCCCTTCACCTGATAACAAATCAGTGTAGCATCAACATGACTTAACATGTGCTATGTTATTGTAGAAGAGTTACATAATGTCACTTTAAATAGTTTCCGAGGGGCAGAGGATGGAGGATGTTCTCAACCCGTTCTGAAGTTCACAGTCAGAAAAAAGGAGCACATTTCCATCTTCCTGTTATTTATCCTACATCTGATACAGTCCACTGCCATGGAAAAGATACTTTCATTTCATGGCTTTTATTTTCTATCCACATCTGATATCCCCTCCTGCAGGAGTAAAGACCGCAGCACTTCCACTGTTTGCCAATGACAACAAACGCCCTCACGTTGCTTTCGTGTGGCTGACTGGTAAAGCTATCTAAGGGTGTGCCGTGGGAGAAAAGAGTGCTTGTATTTCCAGGTAAAACACAATCCCGTATTGTTCTGCCTTGTTGGTTGTCATCCTCCCCGTCCACCAGGACGCACGCACACACACACACACACACACACACACACACACACACACACACACACACACACACACACACACACACACACACACACACAGTCTGTTCAGGGTGAACTTTGTATAAAAGAAGAAGACCTGGTAGGAAATCTGACGCTGCCATTAGTGAAAATTCTGTTAGAAAAACAATATCAAGCAAAAGAGAGTCAGATTGTTTGTTTTCTGTGTTTTTCATAGCAGTGAAATATTGTCTCCATAAAGTTTAAGATAGCTCAATAAACTGCTGCATACAAGCAAAGGGAGAAAACATCTGCACCATTTTGATATGGAGCAGAGAATATTAAGATAATTATTGATTTCTTGGGTGTTTAATTATAATCAGTTACATTCCATTCCTGGTTGTCCTGAGCATACAGTTAATAAAGTTATAGAAAATAAAATAATACATTGCGCTTAACTTTCAAATATTTGATATATAACATCAAAAGAAATTTTAAGCTACTGAATATTAAAAATGTGACTAATAACTTTAATATTTCATTTACTTACGTGTTCCTGCTGTAAATTGTAAAAAAAAAAAAAAATCACTCTGCACTTCCATTTTAAACTTCAGTGATTTATTCATCATGTAAATACAGAAGAAGGAAACAGAATATTTAAACATTTTTATTAAAATGATACCCTGTAAAGGTCAAGATCATTTTGGTGACACACTCCATGCCTTGACACACACTGCTACACTGTAGCACCCAGAGCAAACAACAAACAAATATAACAAATTGATTTTAAGTTGATGTTAAAAAGGGGAAGACAGCTGTTGGAGAGTTTTGCATTTTGTTTTGTATTCACAGTCCTCTCGTCTGTCTTCAGTTCTTCAGTCCATTTGCTAACAATGAGTGACCAGATCTTCTCTGTCATCTGTCCTTGTGTGCATTTGGACTATACTGATGTTACATAATCTCATTCTCTTCAGTTCTCCTGAGATCTTCCTGTGGCCTGTGTAAAGTGAGAGTCCTGTATGAGGCCACGGTCGGTTCCTCTGTCATGACACAGATTTAGGAGAATGAAGAAGTGTGTGAAAGGTAAAGAGAGAGCAGAAAGGATAATGGGTATCAGAGCACATGGCAGGTGGCGATGATGACAGATAACATGACGATAAAATCAGCAGCTAATTTGCATTTTTGTCTCCCCATTTTTGTTTTTCTGACTGTAAGCATTTTCTGAGTTGCCCTCGTTTTTTATTTTGAGCTGAATAATGTTTTAGCTACATTGGGAATGTAAATATACACTGCAAAATGAACATCACGAGCCCGTCGAAATGGAAGTACAGATGAAAAGCCAGGGATAAACCTACACAGTGGAGGGTTTAGAGTTTAATGGCTGGGATGTCCCATCTATGTTGCAGATGTAAAAAACAGAACTAATGGAAGCTCTGGGAAAAGGGGGTCTTAGCTCTGGATTAAGCACAGTATAAAAAAACCCTTAATTTGTCAGCCTTTCAGTGCATATGTTGCCAGAGGTGTATTAAATAGAGGAACTGATTCAAGAAGAAGATGAACGTGTGATTTATAGCAGTATTAATAGATTTTTTGGCCACTTAGGGGGAAGAGGAACAAGCTGTAAATACACCCAACATATACATGCATTTGACTCGCTTGCATCTGTAATCCGAGCACAGGATTAGAGAAAGCTGTTCTCCTAAAATAGATTATTTTGGAGAAAGATCATTTTTGGCCACGTCTACAGGTAATTGGTTTAATTTGGCTTTTTACAAGATTGCATGACACAAACTTCAGACATAGTTGAAACGAACACAAAGCAGCCTGTAGAAGAAGAGGAAACTGTTTAAAATGGTCTCCACCACATGTGAATGACACATTGTGCAGATTGCAACAGTGCATGTCAAGCTGTCTGAAAACCTGTGTAATGTAACTGGTTTCTTGAGTGCATGGAGATGTACTGACTTACATATTATCACTTTATCGAGTTCATATACTAATGTGCAAGAAATTAATTTTTGTTTTGATGTCCAGCATACAGCACCAAACAGTAGACATTTTGACCTCTTGTTTTTTTAATGCCGTACTTGTGACCAGCAAGAGCGTAAAACATGGTGATGGACGCTTCAACTCCAGTCTGCGATGCACTCATGGTCTTGAATTTGACTTATTTCAGAGGATTACTCTGATGGTGATCTGGATTTCAGTACTTGTTGAGCTTTTTGTATGTGTTAAGAAAAAAAAGAAACTATGAATACTAACTTATCCATCTGGTGGTCTCTGATCTCAGGTCTGTTTAGTTTGGCTCAACAGCTGCTCAGATCTGGCCGCGCCTTCACAAAATCAAACTACTTTTTCAGAATGGACAGGTGTTCTGACGTGCCACATAACACAGCCAAGCATGACGACTGAATGAAAAAATGTGAATCGAAAACAAATGGATGTGTTCAGAGAAGGAGTATGACGCACATTCAGCCCCCTCAGTGTGTTTCAAGCTCTCAGTGCTTCATTTGCCTACAGAGAATAATTGTGTATTTAAAAGTGGGAAAACAAACAAGAGAAGAACAAAACCAAGGTTACAACTTTGCTTCATGCCAGCCATCAAAAGTCCAAAAAAGGACTTGAAAGTGGTAACAGTAGAAAAATGACTGATATAACTTTATAACACACAACTCTAAAGTCGTAATATTAGTGGAGGGGTGGTTCCTCAAAAATAACTTCACTACACAACCCATATGATTCTGTAAATGTGTGTACATGCCTGCTCTTTTTACACATCCTATCAAATTTACATATTTTAAATTATTTTTCAAGATTTGGGCTGTGACACCAATAAAGCACAGTGATGAGAGCGATAGGAAGCAACGGGCTCGTACTTATGGGTACAGAGTACCAGCACGTTAGGTTTCTGTCCAGCTTTGCACTGTTACTCAGTATAGCTACTTTCTTACGTATTATGTTATTTTAAGTGTTTCCTGCAGAATCAAGAGATCTGAGATCTAGTTCTGGACTTGTTCAGTACAAAAGCTGCTGGAGAATACATCTTCTGTCCTTGTATGATCTGCACAGAGCCCGGCAGGTATCATCTGGGGATTTTGATCATTCGTACAGAATATTGCTATTAATATTTAGCATACAAATTCATGTTGACAAATGAATAATTTCTGTGCATAATTCATGTACACATTTGCACCTTTTTAATCCTAATTCATGCAGGGATGGAAAACTAAAAGGCATCACACACCGGACACTTCCGATGCACGTACACACTTACATTGTTTGTACACAAATGTGCACGTTAGCATTAGCATCTTCATGTGTGTCAGCTTGTTGGAGACTGCACTCCAAGCTCACACACTGCTACTACTTCTGTCTATATGAGATTTTTTTGTGTGCTAAGGGTTAACTGATGCACATCAAATGTCATAAAATTCCCAGACTGGTGTCTGTTGTACTTAAATGTCCACTACACTCCTGAGACTCCAAACCTTTAAATACAAGAACATTTTATCTCCTGCGCGTAAACCTTTCTTTTCTTACTGTCTCTGCCTCGGCCTCTTTTTTACTGAACAGGAACAGCATAATAAAAGTGACAGACGAATCATCTGGTATTATTAGGATCTCTGAAAGCTTTAACTATGTTTGCTCTGATCGAATGGTACCTTTTCCTCCTTCTTGCCATTATGCAGTTCAGCGTAGTCACACTAAAACTGACCTGACCGGTCACACTGCAGGCCGACAGTCTTTAATTTACAACATGGTTAAAATTAATGTGGTTGCAGCTTTAACTTGCACCATAATATCTGACAGATCTACTTTAACTACTGTACTTGGACTAACTGTAGTGAGTCTATGATATGATAACAGTGCCTTGTCTGACCACAGCTGGTTAGCATTAGGAAGGTCTAGGCCTCCAGACCTATCCTCTATCACATTACAGGTACACACACACACACACACACACACACACACACACACATTTGCTTTGGCCCTTTCTCTCACTTAGTCTGTGTCTCCTGGAGAAAATCTTCCTTCCTGAACAAAGCAGGGTTCTAACTTGGACAGACAGCTGTTCATTGTAAACCATCCATCATGGATTGAGCCATGAGATCTGTTTGGCAGGTATAAAGTGGCGGTCACATCATTGCGGAAAAAGAGCTTTTGCGTGCACTTCCATCATTAATGTGAATCTGTATATTTTCTCCTGGCAGTTCAGCGCTGCATTAGGCGAGCTGTGCAGAGAGCTCACTGAACTGGCTGAACTTTGAACCCAAGTTAAAATCTGAGAGACGCATACATCAAACAGCATTGAGTGGTCAGAGAGAGCGCTTGTGTGTGTGTTTATCTCTTTTAACTACAACTCCCACAGACTTCCCAGAGTTCTTCACTGTGTGATGCAAGAGTTTTTTTTTTGTGCTGATATAGATGGAACAGCCCAACAGTCATCAAAAGACTGAAAACACAACAGGCCTAAAAAATATCACAGTGTCAAATTAAATATACACATGTGCTTACACAATATGCATGGCACTCTAACAGTTAATATCACTCTAGCTCAGTAAGACAACATTAGAAATCAGATGAATGCAGCACCTCGAATTTGGTGTCTGTTATGTAATAAACACAGGCTTAAATGTTACATGTTACATGTCATAAAGGCCCTGATAATCCAAAATGGGCACACATGTGAACATCAGGGTGGAGAGTGGACACGCATGTGGTTGTGTTTACACTGTACCGATACATGAGCTTCACACGGACAGTCGAGAGCAGTCATAAATTTTGGATGTGGATGTGTTTGCAGACGGGCAGTACTGTCACGGAAAGTTGTTTTTTTTTTTGCCAACAAATAAACTGCATGTTTACATTCAGTGTTTCTTACCATGACAGATTGTGAGTACCCCTGAGGTCTAATAAATGTGTTGAATTTCTCAAACATTTGCAAAACTGACATTTTTTACATCTACGTTTGTTTACTAGCTGTCTTCTTCTTCTTCTTCTTCTAGATTCAAAACAGGCATGATTCTTGACTGCAAATCACTGCACGGGCTCAGGAACACTTCCAGAAATCACTGTCTGTGAACACAGTTCGTCATGCAATCCACAAATGCAAGTTAAAGCTGTGTCATGCAAAGAATAAGTCATATGTGAACATGATCCAGAAATGCCTTCATCTTCTCTGGGCCAAAGCTCATTTAAAATGGTCTGAGGAAAAAATGGAAAACTGTTCAGAGGTCAGATGAATCAAAATTTGAAACTATTTTTGTAAACCATGTGTGATGTCCTGTGGACTAAAGAGGAGAAGGACCATACAACTTGTTATCAGCGGCCAGTTTAAAACTCTTCATCTCTGATGGTATGGGGTTACATTAGTGCCTATGGCGTGGGCAACTTACACATCTGGAAAGGTACCATCAATGCTGAAAAGTACATAGAGGTTTTAGAGCAACATATGCTCGCACCCAGGCAATGTATCTTTCAGGGAAGGCCTTGAATATTTTAGCAAGATGATGCTAAACCACATACTGCATCCTTCACAACATCACACTATGCAGGGGAAGAGTCCAGGTGCTGAACTGGCCTGTCTGCAGTCCAGACCTTTCACCAATAGAAAACATTTGGCACATCATAAAACAAAAAATCCAGCAACGAAGGCCCAGGACTGTTCAGCAGTTAGAATCCTGCATGAGACAAGAAAGGGACAACACTTTTCTCCCAAAACTCCAGAAGTGATCTTCTCACTTCGCGGACATTTACAGACAGTTAAAAGAAGAGGGGATGCTACACAATGCTGAACATCGCTCTGTCCCAACTTTTTAGAGATGTGTTGCAGCCATCAATTTCAAAATGAGCTCTTATTTTCCATGAAATGATAAAATGTCTCAGTTTCAACACATGATATGTTGTTTATGTTCTATTGGGAATAAAATATGGGTTTTCAATGATTTTTAAATCATTGCTTTCTGTTTTTATTTACATTTTACACAACGTCCCAACTTGTTTGGAATTGGGGTAGTAGTCTTATGACCGCTCAAAGTACTTTTACACCACATATCTCATTCAGCTGCACATTAATACACTGATGGCATTAGCTGCCATGCAAGATGCCAACTGCTGATCAGTTTTTGGGAGCTAACCATTCACACACATTCACACACCGATGGTGCAGCCTTCAGGAGCAATTTGGGGCTCAGTATCTTGCCCAAGGACACTTCGACATGCAGACTGGAGGAGCCGGGGATCGAACCTTCAATCATCAGATTAGTGAACGATCCACTCTTGGATTGCCCCGAGCGTACAGATGGCAGAGCCAGATGTCGTTATACTGCTGGCTGCCACAGTGTTATTTTTTAATACTGTTACTTTTTGGGCCAAAGGCAGAAGTTTGAAGAATCTGCACATAGTGGCTTTAATGTTGCATGAAAGAGTCATCAATCTATTTGAATGTTTTAAAATAATCTGAAACAGTCTGTCTGCCTTTCCTAACAGCAGAAAGATTTTTATGAATCACTTTCGATTTTAAGGTTATCAGGGTGGACCTGCACGTTGTTCAGTTTAAAAACAGGTGAAAGTGTAATTAAAAGTCTGATGATAACACATCAGAGTGTAAAGCAGCATTTTACAGTGTGTCAACAGGGCTGGGACTCAAATCTAATGTGTATGGATTTATGGGCATTCCTTCACGCACCATGGAGAAGAAACCCCTGCTTGTTCCCCTCAAGCCCCTATCCAACCCAAGCCCCCAGCCCCCGCCACACACACACGCACACACACACACACACACACATAGTCACATACACACACACACACACACACACACTCTCTGGTTTTTGTTACATAACCAGCGCCTCATTATAACACACTCGTTTTAAAGCCAGGGGGTTCCTCTTTCCCAGCAGCACTGTCACTCACTTACTCTAACATGTAACGCACATACATGTACCCTGGAGAGAGGTGTGTGTGTGTGTGTGTGTTTGTGTGTGTGTGTGAGAGAGAGAGTGAGTGAGCTTTCCTGCTTATCTTCCTGGAAGGAATACACAGGATTATGCGCTTTCTTTACACACTTTAGTCATGAGGTCACACAAAAACACACAGATGTAGACTGGCATACAAATGTGCTGAACAAGAGAGTAGCCCCCCCCGTCTCCCCTCTCTCTTTCCCCTGTCATATTTCAATGACCTGGATTTCCTAACGTCACATGTTGAAGTTGTTTTGCTCTCCAAATGTCCTTGTGTGTGTGTGCGGAGTGGATGGAGTGACAACAACGAGTCACACACACACACAAATGTTTCAGTGTCAATATCATCAACATTCACCCAGCAACCTCTATTTTGGTCTTTTATATGAGCTGCAAACATATTTCTAGACCTGGGAATGTGAAAGTCACCCAGAATAAAAAGAGACATATGCTAAAAATGTGAGTGTGTGCGTGTGTGTGTGTGTGTGTGTGTAGAAGCTGAACACCTTGTATCTTGAGCCACCAATGTCACCCTGCATTGTGTTTGAGTGTGTGTGTTAAGTACATTTTGTGGTGTTGAAAATTAGATTTTGATCCCTCTAATGATTTCAACATTGAAGTACAGAAATGTTTTCATCTTTCAATCTTATCAAAATTACAAATGACCCCTGACTGAGACAAACAGCTCATTTGTGTAGTTTCTTATCATCAGTCTCTGTGAAAATGTGTCGTGTGTTTTTCACGTTGATGTTCTCACCTATCAAATGCTTGCTGGGTCAAAAGACTTCCTTACAAGAACAAAACAAGGCCACGACAGACAAAAGCAGAAACACTCCACCATATCGACAATCCATCAGACACACACACACACACACACACACACACACACACACACACACACACACACACACACACGCTGGGAGAGGCCACTGGGTTTAATAAGACATTCTACAGATGTGTCTATAGGACGCATGAATGAACATTACCATTTAGATAGCAGCTCATTTGTGAGGCAGCTAAGCGTTGATCTATGCCACCGTGTTTTGGAAGTCTCGTCTCTGTTATGAGCTGATCAGTATTCATTGCAATGAGACAATTTCAAAGAAACTGTAGACTCCGAATGCTGAAAGCTCCTATCTGCCCATCTCTTCATAATAGCAGCAGGTTTTTTCACACTAGTTACATTCTTAGATGTAAAATGTGATAGAAGCTGTGCAGTATTTGACTTGTATGTCTGGGTTCAGCAAAGGCCATTTCTTCTTTACTTGTACGTCTTTTTCTCAACTCATTCTCTGGTTATTCCTTTATATTGCATTCAGATGTGACAGGGCCTCCAAAGTAAAACCTCTTTGTGTTGCCCAGTCCAGACTGGGGCTATTTTAAGCGGGTTCTGAGGGACAGTGGAGCTAACTGGGGTTTGGGATGAAAGGCCTCCACCCCTCCAGTCAGCCTAGTGCAACTTGGGACAACAAACACAGTCCCTCTATGGATATCATTGAATTTGCATGTGTGTTTAGATTTTTGATGGACAGCTAACGTTATCTGGCTCGTCTGCCTGCGCAGAGAGCAGCTGCACAAACGCCCGTCGAATTGAGTTGTGGGTTGCCAGTTTGCAGTGACAGATGGGTTGAAAGAGTGCTGTGTGTGGCTTGTGTTTCATGGACAATCTGGTAATCTGGTCTCTCATACAAAACTTATGGACCTGTGATGATTATTCACAATAAAGGCCACGCAAAGAGAGTTTTCTGGGAGAAACAACAAAGCGGGAGGGCACTGGGAGAAACCCGAGGTGGCAGGTATGAGACAGACAGACAGTCAACAGCTGTCGCGCTCCTGTGAGGTCAGTAAATGTAATTTTGCAAATGCCGGAATGAGCTGTCACCTGCATGATGAGGTTTTACTAAAGCCTGAGCAGGGATAGACTGATGGATGCACAGTGCTGCTTTGACCTGAATATACTGACTTTGACATGCTCACAGTGATGATGTTAACATTCCAGTGTTTAGCAGATGTTAAACCATAGCATATTCACCATCTAGATAACGTCTTCTGATTAGCAGAAATTCTCACTAAAAAGATATGTCAACCACCTGTTGGTGGCGCTATAGAGGAGAAGTCAGTGCAAAGTCAACAGGATTTATCTTCTGGGGAACATGAATGTCTGTCTGACCAACTGGGAACAGGGGAGAACTGATCGCAGCAAATCCAGCTTTTTTTAACCTCAAATATGAACATCAAATTGCCATCCATACAACACAACAGCCAAACAAACAAAGTATCATCAGTTGTTCAAATGCACAAAGCTTTGTCAGAGGCAAAAGAGGAAGTAGGAAGACAGACAGTGTTAGTTTCCTAAACTTAACCCACACACAGAACCAACCTTTGTGAAGACAACAACAAATCTATTTTTGTCTTTTAGGTTGGAGAACTTGTTCATGGCTGAATCCTGAATCTCTAAACCTCTAAATTCCACAGTTTTATGGTACTGTAAATGTCAGTGTGTGTCTGTCTGTGTGAACACTAATCATGCGCTGCTTTCATTTGTGACAGGTGGATCAGCTGTCAGGTATCTCACCTCCGGACAGGAATTTCACCTTGGCCATATTCAGATGTCTCACTCTTCTCTTTGTAGCAGCCCTGAGAGAAACGCACACAAACACTAGCATATGACTCATAATGGTACATACAGTATATAGCAAACACACACATGACAAACACATGCTGGCTCTCTCTCTCCTCTTCTTTCTAGTCTTCACTCTGTCCCCACACACTGCAGAAATCCTGTGCCCAGCCATAAACAATATGACACCTCATATCTTCCAGGCCGTGGTGTGAACTGACACGGAGAATGTGATGAAGAGGTGACCTCCCCAAACAGTCTCTGTGACGTTATAGCCGTGACGCTGTCACGGGAAGCTGCCCTTTGTATCCTATCTTTAGCCTGTTCTCATGTCTTCTCTCACATTCCTAAATTCTGTCAATTCATATATATCCTCCAAATGACTATGCTCAGAGGACAACCCATTGAAAGACAGACCAGGCAAAAAAGTTCTGTTAAACCACCCTGAATTAATATTTCATATATTGTCTTTGCTAATAACAACACTGGATTTTACAGCCATGCTGTGAGGCTGCACTTAGGCAAAGTGAAAGTGGTACTTTGAACTAAATGCTAACATACTGATTTTAATCAGGTATTATATTTACTCTCTCTGCATTGTCTTCATTATCTTAACACGTTAGCATGCTAACATTTGCTAATAAGCACTAAATACAGTGGGACATGGTAGTGAGATGGGAATGGTATTTAGCACTGAGCAAAATTAAATTTTGGCCTGACACTAGATGAAAAGTCAATCACAAAAGGTAATCCAGTTCATCCTGTGGGGAACTTGAATGAGTGTACCACACTACATGCAATCCATCAAATAGTTGCAAAGGCACAAAGATGACCCTGGTAACCTGATAAATGGTGGTCTGAGAGGAAAAGTTGCAAATGTTGTACCAGACTGTTATAGGGAAGAGTCAGAGGGCAAGCTCTCAGTTTTCTATCTACGTTCCAACCCTCACCTAGGGTCATGAGCTTTGGGTAGTAACCAAAAGAATGAAATCGCGGATACAAGCAGCCAAAATGAGTTTCCTCCATTACGGTAACTGGGCTCAGCCTTAAAGATAGGGTGAGGAGCTCGGACATAGTAGAGCCACCGATGCTTTGCGCCAAAAGAAGCCAGGTGATTAGGATGCATCTGATTTGGGCATCAAGTGTCCAGCTGGCAAGAGACATCGAGACAGACCCAGAACTTGTTGGAGGAACTATGTAGCCCATTTAGCCTGGGAACGCCTCAGGATTCCTGGAATGCATTGCCGAGAAGAGGTGATGTCTGGAAAGCCACGTTAAACCTGCTGCCACCACGGCCATCAAAGTCACTAGGACAACATCTTGTAGATGTTGAGATGTTACACAGGATAGGTGAAAACTTCAGCCTGACGGCTGCTTCATCGTCTGGGAACAATGTCAAATTTTGGATTGCCAAATTTTATGGCAATCCACCAAATAGTGGATGGCTTCACTGATAGCTGAAGCTCAGTATAAATGTTCTTCATACATAAATATACAAGCAGCTCAACAGCCTTGTTTTCCAGGAAATCCACCATTTCCCTTGTGGGCACCAGTTTGGGACATTGTTGGGCAGTCATTCACCGATACAAATTGAGCGTGACCACTAGCAGCGCCTCGAGGCACCTCGCCACCTCACACACAAACAGATACGCGCCACGAAGCACTTCAGCAAAACACATCATAATAACAACCAAAGCTCCAGAACAGCAGTGCCAGGACCCAACACCACTCCATACACTCACACACATACCCAGGAGTCACACACACTCATTCTAACACACTTTCCGATGCACAGTGTAACAAGAGACAGCCTTTCATTTGCCAAAGTGGTTGAGCAATTTGCCATTTGACAGAAGAGGGGGAGATGAAAGTGTTTATAGCTTGGAGTAAGAGTGTAAACAGATCTTATACCCTCTGTCACACATATACACACACACACCACTACATATACTATATACAAGCCATCCATCACAACAGCAAGTACAACAATGTACAGAGGATAATCTGACAACACTGTGTTTGGAAACATGTCTTTTTGGCTGTTGCTCCACTTCAGCCTCTTCCTTTTCATGATAATATTTTAATCAACAACTTTATTGCTGATGTGACAGAGTGAAAAGGATTTTCAGCATCATCCTTCAGGGTGATCAACACAAGCAACCAGACAAACAAGCTGTAAACACATTCACAGTTTATGTTACTCTCTAAATACACTCAGCTCTAGAGATTGTTGCTTGGAGTAAAATGTCAGGATGTGAAACTTCCAAGAAATTAAGTCTGTTTAACATGTTCTCACTCCCAACTTATCAAAAATGGCAGCTTGGTCAGTGGCCCTATTCTTGGGACCCTGTAGGTACCCCTCTCAGGTCAGTTTGCATGCGCAACTTATCAACAATTAATGTGCAGTCAAGTTAGCAATACGCAACATTCTGATGAACAAATTGAGAGTTATGGTAGCAGTTTGGTTATGTATGTGACATAATTTATGTTGCATATGTAACATAAGTAACGTAAATTACATAAGTTAAAAAAAGTCAATCTTGACTTTTGGTTTCACATGGGACACAAACAGCGGTCTCCTGTGTGAAAGTCCTGTTTTTGTTTGACCCATCTGTTCACCCCAACCACCTCCATATGTGGACTTTGACTCTCGCTCTATGCTGCGACACCTGACTTCAATAGAACATCAAGACTTTGCTAGTGGGGTACCTACTGCATCCTAGTTTGAAGTACTGTGCTAGTAGCCAAGTTCTGCAGTATTTATCGACTTCGGAGTGAGAGCGGGCTGCTTTCACATATGAATTTTATAAGACTGAGAGGTCAGATTAACATTCAGGCTGGCATTGTTTCAAGGGTCTCGTTAGCTGTAGTATCAGGTGAAGAGTGGACTTATTTTAATAATTTTAATGATGATCAAAGAAAATTAAGACTTCTAGAATTGTTATTTCCATAAATTGGCTTATAATGTCTCAGTCTCATTCATACTTTTTGTCCATTTTGCTGTCACTATTCGTCATGGATGTAGCTAGAAAGCTAGCTTGATTTGTAGGAAGATGACGCTGACATTAATGTTGCCTATAAAGGTTTGACTGGTTGACTGTTTAGTCAGTGACATCATGACATTAGTGTGCAACCAATCGCGCCTATTCATGTAATTCCTAATCCTATGATGATAAATTATGGACAAGACTTCCCATAAGTCCTTTCACTGAGCATTGTGAAAGTTAGCGGTATGCTACACATGTCACTTTTCTTAGAGAGTTTAAATTTAAGAAAAACTTGGGAACATCTCTGAAGAACTAATGTGATCATATGTCTGCCTTCTACCAGTGAGGGATGGGAGGATTTATGCAGATTAAATTGTGGCTACATTACAACTCCATATTGAACATATAGAGTTGAGATATGTAAACTGCCTACAAAGACTAGAAAACTGAAAATTAAGACTGACTATATACACATATCCAAAGGCTACTGGAAAGTATGATTACAACTGCATCACTAATCAACCCCCCCGAATCCTACGAGAACAGACTCCCATTGTTTATTGACATCTGTCAGTAAACGGTTTGCCTTGCTCATTTATGCTACAATGTGCAGAAAAGGCACTGAGATAAAAAATAAAGCAAAACCAAATGTTGGTGAATTAACAGACAGAGAGATGTGGCCACACAGATTATAAACTCTTTGGAGTGAAGTGGAGGAAAACTTTGTATGAACAAGGCACTGAAACCTCTCTGTCAACAGTTTTTGACATGGGACTATTTCTTCAGTAAGCTTCTAATGAAAACTGTAGACAGCAATGTCTGAGGATTATCCAAAGTATCTAGGACAGTTTCTGGAAAGACATGCTTTTTTTCTATAAGATTATTAGTATTATTATTATTGTGTGATTTGGAGGGAGGAGTGACCCCTTAAGCTCTAACTGCTTCTTATTTTGTCCCAGCCAGTGTTAGAATGAGCACTGCACAAGGCCAGAACTCTGGCAGTGCTGCAGCCTCACGGCTTTGGAGGCGCTCAGCAATGGGAGGTCAGCCACAGTCACAATATCTTAATTAAAGTGACGGCTCACAGAGCTCAAACATGAAGAGGCATATTTAGCAAACAGCAAAGGAAATATCAATGATCAAACTTTCTTACGAACAAAGAGTTTGAATTTAAGTATAATTACTCATTGTTAATTAGTATTTGACACTAACACCTGTCAGTTGATGTCCAGAATGTTTACTTAAGTCAAGCAGAGAGACACGAGTGGAGCTGTGTTACATGGAAACATCTAGAGAGATATGAAGTTCAGTAAATGAGATGTTTCCAAGCAACACTGCAGCATTCTGACCTACTTTTATTTTGAAATATTAATAAATTCATTTTCCAAACAGGGAGATTTCATGCCCTACTTCCTACTTCCTTCTTTCCCCCCTTGTGTTTGTTTTTTGTCAGTGTGTGTGCTCAAAAATGTGTACACAACCACACAGTATGTGCTGTACACATACGATGTGACATTTTTAGTCAAATTTAGTTAATATTAAAACAATAACACAAACTACTCGAAATCCCATCAGATTAGATTAATTTTGCTGCTGTTTAAATTCAGTTTGCAGATGAATTACGGGCTTATTATATTTTTCCATCAACAATGACACCACAAATATAACATATGGACATCAGAAGGTGTGATTCCTCTTCAATCTTTTTTAGATCATTAGTTCTCAGTATGGTGGTCTCAACCCCGACTTGAAGTGTGCACAAGAACAAAAAAATATCTGTCCCTCAGACTTTAATTATTTCTATGAAGAAAAAATATAAATTTAAGAGTCATTTTTATTTATAGTATATTCATTGTACATTTCTGTTTTTCAATTCAATCGACTCCTGATGGAAATATCTTCAGCTGCTAAATGCTTTACGTAAAGCAGCTAGTCGCTAACTTAGCAACTTAACTAAACTAGCTGGTAGTTTTTTGAAGCTTTTTACTAACTCAAGTTACTGTACCTACCTTTTTAGTTGGAATTGATGCTAATGAGAGAGAGAAACAAAACAGTAAAGCTGCGATTCATAAAACCAAAACACAAGCTGAAAGATTCTAAAACATCCCATGAGTAACAATTACCTGTGGGTTCATTGACACAAGAACCTTTCACACATACAAGTAGTCATTTCATACATTGTTCAGCTGCCCCCAAACACACACACACACACACACACACACACACACACACACACACACACACACACACACACACACAAATCAGTATTCTTTAAGAGCTTCCAGATTTGTTTCATTGTTTGTATCTGTCCTGTAAATGTGTCACAGTGCTTGAGTATGCACATGTACACCCACATAAATTATGGATAGATGTTTGTGGATGTGAGTGCAGTGCAGGCATGTGTGTGTGTGCAGGCATGTGCAAGTCTTTTCCATATTAGAAAACAATGCACTGCCTATACATTTACATTCATGAGGAAAATCCTGTGAGGCTCCATCAGACATGCAGCAACCATTGTAAACAGGGCCCAGATTTCTATGAGTGTGTATGTGTGTTGGTGTCTGGTTTCCATTTGGGGCTCTGTTTTGACCAAACCGAGCATGACCGGGTGTGCAGGGCGTGGGACTTCCAGAGCAGCAGGGTTGAAAGGACCTCTGCAGCACTGTGGAAAAAAACTCACCACCACAGGTGGAGGCCTGACGGGTGGATTGAATCTGCATTATCATGTCCTTCACTATGTGCTGTATGTTTAAGGTGATTTAGTTACTCCAATATTCACACTAAATGGTTACAGCCTAAATGGTGACTTACCCAGTGTGACATTGTGTCACCCAGTGTAGCGTAACAGAAAACTGT
This sequence comes from Sciaenops ocellatus, assembly GCA_033000465.1. Lineage (NCBI taxonomy): Eukaryota > Metazoa > Chordata > Actinopteri > Sciaenidae > Sciaenops > Sciaenops ocellatus. The sequence continues at coordinate 3,710,873 of CP136884.1, read as the reverse complement.
ACTGTAATGTGTGTGTGATGCTTACAAAGACATCATACAGACCACAGAATTTTGTCCATGTCTTTACTGATTTAATGGGTGATAACACAAGACAACAGCCCACTGATATAGTACAATAGTAAACAATTAGGGGCAGCTGTGGCTCAGGAGGTAGAGCGGGTCATCCACCAACCAGATGATGAACGCTCCTCCAGTCTGTGTATCGGTGTGCGTATGAATGGTCAGCTCCTAAAACTGATGAGCATTTGGGACCTTGCATAGCAGGTGTACATCAGTATATGAATATGAGTGAACGAGATATGTAGTGTAAAAGCGCTTTGAGTGGTATAGAAAGGAGCTAGACTAGAAAGGAGTTATTTAAAATGTTTAAAAACCTGGTTACTGGGGGTGTCGATTAGCTCAGTTGGTAGAGCATCCGCCCCATGTACGAAGGCTCTCTCTCCCCACATTCCTGTCACTCTTCAGCTGTCTCTGTCAAAAATAAAGCTTGAAAAAGGCCAAAAAAATATCTTAAAACAAGAAAAAAAATTCTGGGTATTGCTTGACAGTTTGTAGCTGCAGAGCAACCTTTAAACAGTGTTCACATATTATGGCCTTATAAAACAGACCTGCCAGCCGTCCAGTTTTTCAAGGCCATCGCCCAGCGCCCTCATGTTATGTTGTTTGCTCGGCCCTCAAACTTTATTATGAATAATCATCATACCCAGATCCATGACTTATCCATAACTGGTCGCTCTAAATGTAACACTTCTTTGATCTTCAACTCCTGATAAAAACTCGCTTTTTTGCTGAGACATGTTCATGTACTGGCTAGTTACTCTCAGACGGTCTGTCTGTCGTTTAGTGCTAGGCAGGTAGCGCAGAATAATTTCATCAGAGCTTCTATGAAATAACTGCTACCTGCTGCTAAAAGTGTGTCAGAGAACTAACAGTGTGTCTACACAGAAGGTGTAGCAAAAGCAGGATGTTAGCGCAGTAGCGGCCTCAGTCCGCCATATGTGAGTACACAATCGTTGCATTTCCACATTTAGTACAACTAAAGCGCCAAATCAACACGCGGCCTGTGTAGACAGCTGGATTGATTGGAAAAACAGCTGATACCCGTCCAGTGAAAATATGCCATAAGATTCAACTAAACAGTAAGTTTGTGAACCTTAAAAAAGATTTCTTGGTTTCACATCATAATCACTTATAGTGCTTATCCTGATCAAGATGATCATCTGTATTTTAAATTACTTCATTGTCAAATGACTTCATGTCAGAGGATTGCTGGTTTGGTGAAGATACTGAATTCCAAATTGCTGTGCCATTGCAGTGTTTGTGTGTCTGTGTGAGCTCACTGTTTTTGGATAGGAAGCGCTGTATCACTCCTGATGAGCAATCGGCACCTTGCATGGCAGCTCTGCAATCAGTGTGTGAATGTGTGTGTGAATTGGTGAATGTGACACGTGTTGTAAAGTGCTTTGAGTGATCTGTAAACCAGAGAAGAACTACAAATACATAAAAACCTTCTGCGACAGAAACAATGCCTCAGCTCCAAGCATCAGATCTACAGCAGCAAATCTAAAAGAGTTGGAAAAAAGTCTGTTTTACCAACTTAAAGTCCGTGTAAAGTCAGAATAACTATGTGTTCTGAGTTTGTCAGACGAGTTTGAAAGAAGAAATTGTTATTAACCACGCAGCCAAATTTGAATGATTAAAAATATCGACAAGTTTCTAATTAGGTGTCAAAATCAGTTAAAAACGAATTCTCAGCTCCAGGACTGTCTGCTGAAGGTTCTGAAGCCACACCCACTCGTGGGAGCAGTCAAGCAGCCATTTTGAAGCGACTGAAACGTGTCAGATGAGTTCAGAAAATGACATGACTAACTTTGAAACACTGAGTGAGATGAAGTCATCTCTATCTCTCTGCTCAGGGTGGCCTCAGCGTGTCATCGAGCCACCCTTTAAGGACCGCCCACAAAATCCTGGACTGAAAACTGGTGAAAAACTGTTTGAACTCCACATTTCAGTAATATATTGTTCAAAGTCTTTTCACATGTTTTCAGCAACTATTTTCCAACATATTTAATGTATTTTGAAAGAAATCTCAGAATTGCCTTTACACAGACTTTAAGTATACAATGATAAAATGAACCAATAATGACGACATAGCTAGAACACATCTGAAGCGGTTAGATATTAATACTGGATAGGTTGTTTGATTTACGCAGATCCATTTAAGGAAAGCTGGTTTCACATGTAGGCAACATGACATTTGAGGTTATTCAGAAAGTAGACTCGCCCAAGTGAACACACTGCTGGTCAACATTTCTGAGGACGAGTTTGGACAATAACACTAAGAAATGTTTGAGTGAAGAAGGTAAGGCCAGCTTAATGAGACACTGATGTTGCAATTTGAGCTTTCATTCTTCACACTGAGGTATTGTGTAGCGTAATCTATCCCTTCTCTAATTTAAGACCTGGGGACAGATAAGGTAGGACAAGGAAGTAAACAGGTATCAGTCACACAATTGTGAGAGTTTATTACATCTTACAACAGAGTCCTGACAATCACACATTCAGGTCAAGTGATGTCATTTTTCATGACCTGAGAAATGACAGTACGAAACCATCCATCCTGCACATTTTAAATATTACTTCGTCACCACATTACATCCTGCTCTTGTGGAATTCTTGATTAATCTTCTGATTCAGTCCAGTCCACTAACACCTTTCACAGTACAGATTTTCTTTCTTTATTCCATCTCTGTAAACTTATTCCCCTGCTCTCCTCCTCCTCCTCCTGCCTGGCAAAACCACACTGTGGTTTTCATGACTGTAAAATATTGACCCAAGGAGAAGGGGGCCAGCTGTACAACAGCACTCTTTTCCCAAGAGGTCTGCTAGAAAGAACTGGAACGTAGGACAATAGCATCAGCACAATGCGTCGGTCTGTTTGTAAGTATAGCTGCCAGGCCTCTCTCAAAGTGTAACATGGGTTCACACATGATTACATCTGTCCTGACTGTGAACTCTCTCTCTCTGTCATCACATTATCATGGAAGACACGCTTTGCTTTACACCTTGAATGCTCCAACAGAAGACAATTACGGGGCTTAGAGGACTTTCAGGTGACATAACACACCTTCTGTTGAGCATAATAATAGGACTCAGCAGTTGTTGGCTGGATAAATATCCACACTAATAATAGAAATATGAAAACTCATCTTTCATTATGATAATCTACAAAATGCATATCTAAAAGTAATGAAGTGGACGGGAGCTTTTATATTATCATTCGTCTCAAACTAATTGTAGAAAGTCATAGAATCTAATTTTTCCATCATGAGTCCTCTGGTGGAGAGACTTGCTTACTCCAGTGTTCCTGTGCTGGATGGGGTTTAATACACTTGACAGATTCAGCCATACCGGACAGGTCAAGGATGAGGAGAGAGACAAAGCAGTCTCTGATCCTCCAGGTTTAGGTTTGGGTGTGCGGTTATCTGGGGTGCGGTGAGTCTGTGGAGTACTCTTCAAACCATGGTGATATGGGGCATCCATAGTTTACCCATTTACTTTAATACTGTATCAGTATTTAATACTTAATACTTTGAAAACGAGTGTCCTCAACAGCAGCTAATGTGCCTCATGCAGAGTGACGCTGTATGGGAACAATCCATATGCTTCACCTCCATGATCCTCTGAACTCCATCAGCAAACAGATTGGCACAAATACACACATTGAGTTGACACAAAAACTGCTGCTGACACAATTTCTAATTCAGTTCACTTCTTTTCACAAGAAATATACTATATGAGTATATGCCTCAATGTTTTTGAGACCTCTAGGCTTGGTGATGCCAGTTGACATTAACTAAAATGTCTCAACAGCTGTCGGAGGGATTGGCATGAAATTCAGTGCAAATGTTCTTGGTGCCTTTCCTAATGACTGAAAATACCCTGACAAGTCAGAGTTTTCACTCAACCAGAGAAATATATGAATGTCAGCAGACATTAAAGTGCATCCATACATACAAACACATTCCAATGACAGCTCATTCACATTTCTTGCTGTTCACCTTACATCCTTCTGTCCCACTTACGTCAGAAGTACAAAGTAAGAACATCCCAGAACACACAGGAGACAACCTTGGCTGACATAGCATATCTCTATAGCCTGACATGCCATCACATTAATAAAAACACTACACCTCCCATGAGACCTCATTAAGGGCCTCTCTGCTGTGCTGATAGGACAGAATGGGGCTCTTGCTTTGTACGCTGGACCACACCACTACCTCAGACAGGCAGAGAGAAAAGCTGTCCTAAGAATAAAGGTCCATTGTCTGATTCCTGCTTTGCTCCCACTCACTGTGTCACTGTTCATCCTTCAAACGCAGACCCTGCCACAACAAGCCCCATGCCAAATGCTCCTGGTCCACTGGGCCTGGGAATTTGGCAGCCGGTTTACACACTCAAAAATAGAGGTACAGCTTTCTGGCCATTTTTCACAGATGTATAATAACAGGCACTTCAATGACCACTCAAGAGCGCAGATGTGAGCAATTTGATTGACCGATAAAGACACTTCTGGCTGTTGGCATTACAAATTTGTGCCATCAATCCTCATCTATATTTACATGTCACCAATGATTAGCTGGCACAGATTCATATTTGGGTGATTTGATCCAAAACAACATCTCTCTCAGGAGTATTGTTCACATTTATCTGTTATTTCTGGGTAGCAGTGCACCATCAAACTTAATTATTAGTATGATTGTCAGTGGGAAGTCAATGAGGGATTACATTCTTATTGCTGTACATTCCTACTGGTTGGTTAGGACACTTGTGTGGAAAGGAGGTAGAATATGGAAGAGATACCATGATCCTTTGTGCATTATTTCCAATTTTTGTCGAAGTATTTTCAATTTGAGCTGAATCACAAGTGTCTAACATCCTTAGCAGCTTAGCCGTGATTCACAGTACGTTACTTCCTATGTGTAAGTGTATTAAAAGACTGTGAAGTGAACAATCATAATCTGATAACTCAGCCATAAATAATGGGCTGTTGAACTGTTGACCTCTCTCTTGCTTGTTTAGACTAATTTTATACTGAACTGAACATGACTACCAACTGACTGAACATACAACAACTGAAGACAGTTCAGAATCAGCACCGAGCGTCGGGCTGTATGACTGATGATACACTTACTGTTGTACATAATGAGCCATGATGCATTCACTTACTGCCATATGAAGTGCATTTGAACCATGATACGGTTGCTCAGCTTCAGAAAAAAGTATTTTATATACTATACTATACTATACTATACGTGTCTGAACTATATGAAATGATTAGAATCAGTGATGATATGTGATTTCCACCTCTAATATTTCGTCCTGGTGAAACTCCTCACTATCTACCCCTCCCCTACCTATCCAACACCCATTTTCTCAACATTGTCATATGTTACAGGTTTCTTCAAATCCATTTTGTTGATTTGGGGTAGATAATTGTACATTTGAAGGCACCAATGGTGGGGATACAACATTTTACTTCTAGGAGGGCTGCTGGTAAGAACTGGAACGAAGCACAATAACTTGAGCACAATGTGTCGGTCGATTTGTAAGTATAGCTGCCAGGCTCCTCTCAAAGTGTAACATAATGTAGGGTCACACATGATTACATCTGTCCTGACTGTGAACTCTCTCTCTGTCATCACATTATCACGTGCTATGCTTTACACCTTGAATGATGGAAGATAACGGCATAAAGGACTTACACTTCACACACCCTCTGCTGGTCGTAATAATCACACTCAGCTAGAGGCAACAACAACACATTCATGTCATCGCACATGCAAAGAAATGATCACATGTAGCCTGATGATCAGACTGAATTTCTGTTTCATTTCATAATTTTCATGTTAGCCAATTTCTGGTTGTTTGCATTTTCTCCCTAACCATTGAGTAACAAGTGCTGTATCAGTGTCTGCGACGCCCTTTTCAGTTGATACAAACAAGAATGTTGCAGGCTTAAGAGTTTTCAGGACATCAAGGCGTGGTGAAGTCGGTCAGTTCACCACATTCACCTAGACTGAAATATATCAACAACTACTGGATGGATTACCATCAAATATTGCTACTATGACTGTGGACTGTTACAGCTGAAATACATGGTGGTCGCCGAGGCATGCCCACAGTAGAACATGACCACTATGATCAATTGAAGCTGCTACACAAACCACTGAAATCATGCACACTGACACAGGCATCCACTACTCATCTTTATTTTTATGCTGTTGTATTTTTCTCTATGCATGTCCATCTGCCTTACAACAAGTATACATACAAAAACAATCAATCAAAAACAATTATTCAAATAAATATCTCATTGTACCAGAGGCAATGTGACACAGCAGAGCGACCTAATGGGTGTTTTAACTTTTCACATTAAAATGAGTCATCAGTGTGTATCCATGATCCTCTAGTTAAAACTATCTAGTCAATGAATTCAGTTCATTTGGCCTATGCTTCTAAACCCTGCAGGCACAACTGCATGATCACTCTGCAAAGCTCAATATGCACACAGTGAAGCTGGTATGGATCCACTCACTGCATAGATGGAGACTGTGTGGCAGGTAAAACAAACTACGCTCAGCCCCACCTATGTGACACGTCACATCTGTGTTCCATTCCATAAGTCAACTTACAACAACTTCAATCCACAAATTTTCTGGTGCATCACCCTGTTTTTGAATCCTTCCTACAAAGACAACAACCAGACTGACAGGGGGATCAAGTGCACTAACAACTACCAACATCAATAAGATCTTTCTTTACATCACTGTTTAATATGGTACCCTGTCATTGGTGCAGTCCCAGGAAGGTTTCGTACTCCAAACAGCTTTTTTCTCAGAGTGTATGGAGCCCGTCTGGGCTGTCTGGGTCTCCAGCACTGATGAGCAATACATTAACTGGGTTAGAGGAAAAATAGGGCACTCTGGGAAATAAAACAAGGTCCTGTTTTGAGTCAAATCAAAGCCCTGGTTCCATGTCAACAAGCACTGTGGGGAGATCAGAAATCAAAAGACGCAGTGTTAGAATCACTTAAGACACCAAATAAAGAACAGTAGCAGGTCCCTGTCCGCCACTTTCTCTGTTTAATGACGAACTTGTCTCGAAGAGAGAAGCGATTGTTCCAAAAGCTGTAGATGATTTTTCCATTTGTCTCTATTTCCATGTAGGCACAGTGAATATGATAGCCAGTGTGCCTATACAGTGTCAGAATGTGCTGCAGTGAAATCGTATAGCTCAGTCAACAGCAAGTAAACGTACCGTGATATCCTGGTCCACAGACACAAAGCAGTAATCAGATCCCAGTGCTCCCAGCACCACGGACACTATGATGCTTTTAACTTCCTCATCTCTCAACTGACCGGATTAAAGGTCACTGTGCTCATAGATATACTGAGATATATCGAGCACACTTTGTGTAGATTAAATACTAATAAAAGTCAAAAAGTCATTTGTTTGGCATAATTATCATCATGCTTTGAAAAACCTGCATACTCCACATTTACTTATTAAATCAATATCAATAATGGTATCATTATTATGTTTAATATCAGTATTTATAGTCATTGTTATTGTTATGTAGTAGTTAGTAATAAGCAGTCATTTTTATTGTGCTGTGCTCCACTAATCCTTAAGTTCATCTGCAGTGGTTTGGCATATTTGTTAACGATTTGTGGTGTAACACACACCACCAGTTATGTAAGGGAAAGAGAGGGCGATCATTTCCTGTCTTGGACTGTGTGTGTATGTGTGTGTGTGTGTGTGTGTGTTTGGGAGAGAGAGACAGTGTAAGAGCCAGCCTAGAGCTAGTAGCAAGCCACTAACTTGGACACAAGCTGCATGTGATTAAAACAAAAACTGGTTCTGGGAAGACGCCTGAGGGACCAAAGGGAGCTACAAGGGAAAAATGTACACATGGATACACACCTGGCCTTTACAACACAGCGCACAGTGCTTTTCTCAAAGAGAAGCCCCACTACTGACTGAAGTCCAGCAGCCTCCCATGTGGAAAAGTTATTTCATTAGGATCCATAACATTCAAAACATTTTTATTATTTTATTCTTCCATTACATGTAGTTCAAAGTCCATATTTTGCCAAAACACGATGATTCTGTCCCTTTAAATCAACAGAAACACACACAGCAGAATTTTAATACTTGGTTAAATGGTTTATGTCATTCTGGGGTGTGAAGAAAATAATTAAAGCAATTACGATAGATAGTTTGAAAACAGCATGAAAACATTTCATAGTTGTAAACTGCCGTGACATATGAGACAGGCGGTGTTAAATGTGAAACCTCACAGCGTTTTGACAAAAATGTGTCACTTTTAGTCATTAAACATGTTTTTCTGTGATGCGTCTTTATGTCTTCTAAGTATTCAGATGCTTCTTCACATCTTTGATGTCTACAGTTACCATGGTTACAGGTGTCATTCTCACAAGGCTGTTGGTTCTGTTACATGTTTATACAAGACAATAATGGTTCCCACACAGTGTGCAGTGAACACACTCACTCTCCTCACTGATTCCAGTTGTTGTTCACAAACTCTGACGGCTTGAACAGAGCCTGTTGTTCATGCTCAGAGGTCTTTATCACAGAGCAGACTGATCATTCAGAAGATGTAGTCCAGATCAACGTTCTTTGAGGAGTTCTTGGGGCGAATGGACCCAATATATTATATAGTATATTTTCTATACTTGTGTAGTCTTGCAGAGAGCCGGTTTCACCATTACTGGTTGACGCGTGCTTGATTGGTGGGAGAAGAGTTATGAATTGGTAGATTAGAACGTAATCTGTGAACTATTTAAAAATGTAAATATCATTTATTGACCTATCAAGCCTTTTGTAAAAACAATAAATACTATATAATGATTTTGGATCCTACATTAAATGAATGAATCTGAAGAATTTTCACTGGCAGGATGCCACACACTCCTTCTTATGAGATCACTGATCTAGAAGAAGCTTTACATGGTAACAATCTACATTCATCTTCAATCCCTCCTGTAACACAACAGAGAGACAGTTGAAAGTAATCACGTTACCTTGACATCCACAGCCCATGATGATGCCATGCAAACTTTAGCTTACATCTTTATAAATGCTGATGTGCTGGCCTGCCAGTTGTTGCACTGGTGGAACAAACTCTCCATGGACATCAAACACATTTTCTGTCACAGACTGAAAACTCTGTTCAGACTGAACCTTGGCCCCTTTAAATAAATCTTTCTCTGTCTGTTTTAAATGTAGAACTCGAAGCAGCACGTCGATGTACGTCATTATTCTTTGCTTGTATGCCTTTGGGTTTTTCTTTTTCTTGTGTTGTATGTTCAATAAAAAGGGTCAGCCATGCTGTTTGGTTGCCACATCTTGTATATTATTCAAAGGGAGTGTAGAAATATTTGGTCCATGAATCTGTTTTTTTTTTTTATTTCCGAGAACAGTGGCATAAGCTAAAATGAGATTTAAACAGCTGGAGGCGACTGAAACAAGCTGTAAATACTACATTAACATATTCTCACCTCATTATGATATGGTGAACTTGTTAGCAAACATTTGCTTATTTACATTTGCAAATATAAAACTCTTTATCTGCTTAATGCTTCACGATGAAAACTGCAGTCTGTTCCTGCTGTATATGTAGAGTAGTTTATAAGAGTGGTGAGAATGAAACAAAACAGTAACTCTGTGAGTCGAACAAACCAAAACAATGAGCCAAAAGATGCTATAAAGCTCTGCAGAGCTGAGGGGAACTGCTGAGGTGGATGATGATTCTCTCTGGGTTCATCACTGAGAACGACACGTTTCACATTACATGTAGTCATTTGATCTGCTGCTAGTATAAAAATATTGATTAGAGCAGCACTAACATCTCTAACATAAAAGATGCTGGAGGATTCTCTTTGCCATCAAGAACATACAATGTTTGATTCTGCAGATGGATACAGGTCAGTCTGTAATGCGGCATCGAAATAATAATAATTTATTTATTTGTGCATTCGTCCATGTTTCATAATTTACTTCAGACCTTCATGTATTAGGGCCTTTCTGTGTGTCTGCACAGTACAAACACATGCAGGTTAATTAGTGACTCTAAATTATTCGTGAGCATGAATGTCTCTATGTGTCAGCCCTGTGATAAACTGGTGACCTGTTCACGGCGGACCCTGCCTCTCGCCTTGTGTATCACATAGTTTCTATTGATGAAATGAACACTAGAGACATGGTCAAATAGATATAGAATAGACTGAGCTGTATCATTGTTCAGAAACACAACCAGGACAAACTCATCAATCATCACAACTAATGAGCAAAGTGCTTATTTTCTAATTACATATAGGAACAGTGCTTCTACAAACCTGCTGCGGCAAATGAACTGCGATTAATTAACAAACATGTTCCACAGCAGAAAATATGTCTCCTGTGTTTGGACATAAAGCAGACCGCCTTCTTCCACGCAGCTGTCAGCGGTTAGTTCATCGTATGTTGACGCATGGCGGCTTTTAAAGCCTGTAATGGAAAAGAGTATTTATCACTGCTACTGAAATAAGGGCCTGTTGATGGAACATTATGTAATGTGTTTACTGAAAGCTCATTCAGAGCGGCTGCTTTATTCATATATGCATGCTTCCTGATATCTGCATATCAGCATGTGTCCTAGATGGTATCCCTAGATAGAGCAGCTGCTGTTATGGATGACAGATATACATATCTGAGGGAGCATAGAGTTTCACACTCCTGTGAAGCTCTGCTCTGCGTGTGACATCCCCCATTTGAACATGACTGAAGTGTTGTGTGCATTGCAGTGATGATGCAAAACAAATTCAATTTCATACCCTGTAATTTCAGCAAAACATGACAGGCTTTTGCTGCATTTATTTTCTCTCTGCTGTTCAAAGCAGTGCAGAACAGGAAAAACGAGCTGAATGCTGCTATCAGATGTCAACATATTTGTTTTTCTGGGGCTGATTTCTGTATTTGGTTTGGATAAGATTCTCACTCTGAACAAACCATAAATTTGTCCTGAAGGAAAACATTATGTCTTGTCTGAATGATACTGTTATCGTCTCGACAACCAAAGGAGGCAACAATCCAGAGCTTGGATAAGCTGTTTTCAACTTGCTGGGTGTGAACACGCCCTTACTGCAGAGATATGGCACACATTTACGTTCAGATATTTTCATAACATCCACAATAAGCTTCGGCCCACATGAAACAGGATCTTGAGGCAAACGCCCGAATGATGATGATGATGTCCAGCATGATCCTGACACCTGCTCATACTGTACAGTAGGGCATGGTCCTCAGAGGAACAGTATCACTTTTTTATTAGATAATTTATTAGATCCTTGACAACTATTGACAACAACAAGCATTGTTGCCAATTTATGAACATTTGGTTTGCACAGTTTGCACAATGGCTTTGTGTTGTGGAGAAGCTTGGTGGGGAATCTGCTGTAGCACCTGGGCACGACAGACCCCCTCAGGATGGAGAGGGAAAAATAGAAGAGAGAAATGGGGTATGTGGGAGGGGTGCAGAATACGAGAGCGAAAAAGGAGGAGTGGGTTAGGAGGGTATTTATAGGAATGTTGGAAGTGGCAAAATTGAGGTATGGTCCTGCTTCTGAACATCTTGAAGAGGAAGACAGAGAAAGAGAGGTGCAGCATGTCTGAAGGGCACTCAGGCCGATGGGTACAACCAACCCAACCAACCAAGCTGGTTGCAGCAACGCCTACCCCCTCAGACAGTCCACCACTCAGCAGAAGCATCCCAGCAAGTCTCTCTTATGTGTCTTAGCTGGCAGAACATCTGTCCAGAGTCTTCAAGTTTCTAGATCTTTGCTGGTATCCCTGAAAGACAGAAGCCCCCTGAGAAGAAGATGTGGTATGACATCATCATGACCTTACAAGTAACCGCTGTGTAGGGCATAACAACAGTAACGTGACAATTATTTTGAATGAACACTGAAACATCACCTGTCTGTGAACACCAAACCAAAACCAGCCAAAGCACTGAATAAAGAACCGAAAGTACACAACGTCAAAGTTAAACCAGGTAGTCCGACAGTTTGGGTAACATTTCTACTGTTCACCTTTATTTGCTCTTTTCTACATAAGTTTGGCTACCCTGGAGGTGCGTTTAAAACCTGACTGCTTGTAATCTCACATCATAACCCAAAAAGATTCATTGATTGATCGAATAAAAACATCAAAATGATATAATCATTATGTTGTTGCTTTAATAAGAAGGATAAATACAATGTTATACTTCACGTACAGTGCATCCATGCACTGACTTCTGTGCTCCATTTTCAGTGAATCCCTTGTGCACCCGTATGTGATTTGAATCCCATCAGAGAAGCTGAACTAACATTCAGTGTCTCCGACCAATGACCTTAGTTTGGAAGCATGGTTTGCATGATTTAACTGTGTTTGTGACAGAGGATGCTGCTGCTTCCTGACTTTGGTGTGTGTTAGGGCAACTGACGACTGAACAACAGAAGCAAGTCAATTGATGGAAATGCTAGCTATAAATTGTATTTATCACTGTGCTTTATGTACAATGTTATCCTACTATTTAAATTATCTCTGAGTGCCCTTGAATCCTCCATTAAAACCTGGGAGACACGCAGTACAGTGTCTCACACAGTTCCTCCCAGCTGGAGCATGTAACAATACAGAGTTCATTTCTAATTACTGTGGGAGCATAGGTTCTACCATGTTTGTTAATACTGACCTTGTGTGGAAGGAATCGGAGAGGGTTAGGCATCCAGCCGGTTGTGAGCAGCAGGGAGGCCAGAACAGTGAGATCACTGAGCATGGGGGAGGAGGTGTGATGAAGAAATATGCAAAGACTTCCTATCAGGGAATGAAATATTCTGGGAAAACATGCTTATCACTGATGGTTTTTACAGGTTGCACACTGAGAAGCATGGTATGAAGGAGAAAACTTTCTTTCTTTCAGCAGTGTAAATAATATTTCCCTTTTGAGCACAAAGCTTTAAAATACAGATCGAAATGTGTTCGAAATATGATACGCTTCTTTCCCAGGAAAAAAGTGTATCATAGAGGTCTGAGTAGACACTGGCAGTAGTGTGACAGTGGAATAAGGTGTGGACGATAGGTGGGAGGACTGGCACTACATGCTCCTGTTAACTCTGCTTCACCTTTGATTCCATTTGAATTTCCAGATTAAGATTATTTTATTCACTGTTTACACTGTACCAAAAAGCATGATACACATAACTCCTGTCCAAAGTGTTTGAGACTGAAGGCTACTATAAGCTCAAAGCTGGTGATTCTCTCTGGCAAACTCTGATAACTCTGAAAACACTGACAGGTCAACTGAGAGTTGTTCCAAAGAGCAGCTACTATTTTTTTGAAGGATGACTGATTGACAGGCTGGTATCATATCTGCTGTCGTCATCAGCCTGTTTACCTGTGTTTGTTTTGGACTTGCTTATCAATAAACAGCCAGACCTGAGGTCCTGAGGGGACCTTGTGGAACACAACGTCTGCCTGCACAAATATTGACCAGAGTGCACAGGTGCTGTCGTCATCAGCTGCGAGCAGGTCAGTGGCACGAGGTTCGCTGAGGAGAGGCTGCGAAAGTGGCATGAAGAGTAGTGTGTTGCAACACGTGTGTTTACACACTGACAACCAGTGGTGGAACCTTTACATTTACTCTAGTACTTTACTTATTTACATGTTAAGGTACTTGTACACTTGTTTAGTTCCTCATTTTGTGCTGTTTTATACCTCCACTCCACTCCACTTCAGAGTCAAGTCTATTTTATTTATTATTATTTATTTTATTAAAACATTCATTTGTCTCAGAGGATCTTTGTCTTCAGACTCTCTATTCAGAAAAGAAAACTTCAGGAAGAGCTTCTAAGATGGCTGGAATAACATAGTAATGTAATGTAATATTCTTATATTTTTAATCATTCTTAATAAATTCATATCATAGAATAATAAAACTTCACAGAGAAAACTTTCTGTTTTGATTTATCTAATGACTGTAGCTGGTACTTACTTTACTGCAAAACTGTAGAAGAACTATAAAATCAATCTTGCTAAAATTATAAATCAGCATACTTTAAAGGTCCCCTGTGTCAAATTTATCAGGCTCTAAATATTAAAGCAGAAATTGAATATAATATTCATAATTATCTTTTTATTAGTGTATAATCACATATCTTAGAAAAGAATTTTCTGTCTACAGATGCCTGTTCCACAGAGTCAGCCATCATGTTTCTACAGCAGCCCAGCATGGACAAACAAACAGGGACGAGCTTTTGTTGCATGTTTCGTGATGCCACTGAAGTCTACACACTAGCCCTTTAAAATTATATCCACCTTTATCAACTACATTTGAATCATGTTGATTTTTTTAAGCTGCAGTTTCTGCTAATGAGTCCATGTGCTACTTTAAAAGAGCATGTTTCTCAGAATAAGCAATTTTGATACTTATATAGGTTATATATATAGGTATATAGGTTTAAATGGAATGTTTTATTCTCATAATGGATCATTGCATTAGGTCAGGTAGAGCACTGAATTAGGGTCGTGTTAGGTTACTGACATAATTCACTTGAAATTGTTCCAATTCTCTTATTTCTGCTCTTAGAATCAAGGAGCAATATTTTGTTTTTCCTGTACAGTTTTGTCAACTTTTAATACAGAAACAAAAAAATTGCCCCACGCCTGCCCTCCCCCTCAAGCAGATACAACTTCTCAACTGAACCTCTAAGTGTGAACCGGAGTTCAGATCTCTGAGGAGACCAAACGAGGGTGTGTGAGACAAACTTTCAGTTCAGTTTTATTAATTACATGTACACTGAAAAAAAGTGTTCTACAAGGGCAATCATCAAGTCACTTTACTTGTGGATATAAGTTTCTTTTACTAGCAAACCTCAGCTAATTTACTGATGATTATTAATATGGTAATTGAAGAAATTTTTTTTAGGTGTAGGTTAACACACTCCACTGAAGTTCTTTACTGGACCAACACAACCCTTTAATGGAAATCTGTTGGTGAGCTGATCAAGATGCTTTGCAACCGCATCACACCTCTAAATGATTGGATCTGTGTTCAGTGTATGAAAGAACCATAAATAATTTTCTTTATCTCGTTATTCCCCCTTTAACCTGTGTCACGAATTACACTTTATTCTGTTAGAGGAGGAGAGTCTGTTCATTTTAATTGACATTCCATTCAGTCGCTGAACATCACTGTGCGTTGGGTAGATGCTGTAGTTTGATTTGAGATACATTTACATAATGTCCTGCCCTGGGCCCCTCATTCACTTAGAGTTCCCACCCCACCAGAGGCGCCTCAATTTGTAAGGACGCAGGCATTGTGTGTTTGTAGGCTAATGGGCTTAATCGAGAGTTGTAGATAACAAAGATGCTTAACATATGAAAACCAACTTGACACATGTCCCCACAATGTACAGGGAGATTGATATGGCTTTTTTCTCTTTAACATGAGTGACACAAACTCATGGAGGCCTTTTTTTTCAGCATGATGGTTAGCAGAACCTGCAACTAATTCAGTTCACTGTGTGAATGGATCAAAAACAGCATCACTCTACAGTGAATGTACAAAAGCAGTGTTGGAGAATTAACACTTGACAAATGATAAAAGGTATACATTTTCAGTTGGGGAGAAATATCTTCCTTTTTCTTGGCAGAGCTGCTAATTGATTCCACAGATATCCCATAACTAAACTACTCAAACTGCATTCAGAGACATCAGAAACAAAATCCAAACCCCAAACTGTCCCCTGTGATCAAAGGTGCCAATATTCTCGCTAAATATAATCATTCAATTTGATGACAAACATTTTCTGTGCTTTTTATGTAGCCTCCGAAACAGCTTTTACATCAACCAAGGATCACTGAATCTTTCCACTGCTGGTGTTCAATAGAAACATTGATGGTATCAAATTTCATGGAGGAAATCACTGAAAGCAGACTCAATATAAGGTTTGGAATAAAATATCTTACCCTGATATTCATGTTAAACATGGATCGTTGCATGCCTCTGTTTTGTTTTAAAGCAACTTTATGTAGAAATGAGTATTGTTGTTGATTTGTTGCCTCTAGTTTCAGAGTGTAATCCCACTGTTGTAAATATGAACAGCTGTACTTATGTTCAAAAACCTTCCCAGTGGTCCAAAACACCTGTGGTACAAACACCAACACTCCCTTGGTGCTGAAGCTCACAGTTGAAGACAGACTGAGCTAACATTAGCTAACAGCAGCTATAGTTGGCAGCGGTTTACTTCACTGTCCACTCAGATCAGTCAAATATTGCCGTTACATACTTCTTGGAGGTGATCATACCCAGAGCACAAAGTTACATATTGCAGAAACAAACGTGAGGGGTGCAGAGTAGGCAGTGCCGTCGCTACCATAACGCATGTTATGCACTGCGCGTAGGGCACCAAGTGCTGGAGGGGGCACCAAAATGGCTCAGTTATCATCATGATGTAATAATTCCCTTTGGGAATACAGCTGTGTGTAATGCGTGTGCGTAATGCGTGAGTGGACGAGCGAGAGAGATCCAGAGAGTGAATGCATGCAGATGGACAAGCAGCGGGTTAGCGGTAGGAGTTAGATTAGGCTACAGTATCTCTAAAGCCAACGCCTGAGCTGGTGTGTTATCCCACTGCTGAAGAAAGTGAAGGGGGTTAACCCCGAAGATGATGTGCACTTCCACCCCAGGAGATGGCATCTCCCCAGAAGCTGCCATATGATGACTTAATTAATGACTTTGCAGCCAAGAAATGCAGACATGTGCCTCTGTAGAGCACAACTGGCACCACAAAGCAATTATGCTTAGGGCACCAAATTGGAATGACAGCGACACCATTCACCTGATAAAGTCAGTGTAGCATCAACATGATTTTAAATGTGTTATTTTATGTTAGAAAAGTTACATAACGTCACTTTAAATACCACTTTATCATTCCCTTAACATCATAAAGGGAAAATCAACACATGTTTCTGCTTTCATGGATTTTCAACGTTAACAAACTTTTCTCTTTGCTTTCTGTATTATTGGTTCTGCCTCAGTGTTCATGTCTCTCTGCTTTACTTTTGTCATCATGAGGAATTGTTACAATATCAGACTTTACTTTCTCATGGTGAAGAAACAAACTCTGCTGTTTGGTTGTTATGCATAACTTTTGGCTGTTTTAGGATGACTCAAAATGTTTCCAAGGAATATTTCAGACTGTATTCTCCAAAGAGAACATGCTGCACCTCTAATGCACATTCCTCATATGGAAATCTTTATCATCATTTCGGCCCTTGTTGTATTCTTTTAAATGTAATTGAAGACATAAACTGTTGTGCTGTTCACTGAGTTCTTATGTGGATGAGGGGTTTATTTAAAGCAGGGGCATTCCTATCAGAAACATATGTTACTGTTTGGGAGCTACTTATACTGAAATTGCAGCATTCAACCCCCCTGCCAAGCCCCCCCAACACACACACACACACACACACACACACACACACACACATATCTCCTTCAGCCATATATGTTTTTTTCACAATGACATCTTTAGTGTTGTGTTTTCTGTCTCTAAAAAGAAGCTCTGACATTGTAGGACAGTTACATAACTCGTAGACTGAAGTCTGTGTACACAAACTAAGATTTTTGAAACTCAGCATTCTGTCTGCTAATATATTACCTGCATCTCACAACACATGGAACAGCCAGCACATAACTCCTAATTCTTTTCACTTAGTGTTGATTGTAAGATTTTATAGACGTTGCTACTTAGCAGCAGGGATGTGACCCTTCACTGCCTTCCCACCCACAGACATGAATGCTTGTGTTTCAATGAAGCACCAGAAAAAAACACTTATTGAACCAGAGGGCAGTGATGGGAAAGCTACTCTGAAACTATAGAGAAGCTGCCAATCAATTCTGACTGGAAGTAGTATAAGTTACGCCACACTGCACCTTTATTAAAGGTTTTAAGATACAAGCTACTCATTAAAAAAACAGGACAAGGGAGTAGGTTTGTTTTATCTTTGGTGTGGAAATTGTTTGCTGGACAGCTGTGAATGTATGCACGTGCATAAGAGCTAAAGATCATGTGCATACACCAGCAGACAACGTCCCTACCAAAGATAAACACAAACCTACGCCTACACACACCAATATTTACTTTATTCAGTCTGTATCTACTTAAAACAGGACATGTGTCACATGAGCATTCCTCTCATTTTAAACAGACTAAATCTGAGGCTAATAATATGTAAACAATAACCATTTTCAGTCTTTAGCGTCTGTCCTTCAGTCTGGGATTTGGGCAACTCAACTTAACACAACTCATTTTTCAGTCAGCTCATGGATTTATGGCCACGTGTGTAGTTTTCAAGTTATATTACAATAATGACTCCACTCCTCATCCACTTGTGAAAAGAGAGGAGTGGGATCACTAATGTCAATGATCGTAAATGTTTGGATTGGTGTTTAGTTAAATCTTATGCCTGAAATCTAAATATTATTTGAATAGTGTTTGTTTTGTTTCGTGAACACACTTATAATTCTCGGCTGCTTGCTTATTCAAGTGAAGAACTCGTGAACATCAGAGGACAAACTGGAGATTTGTTTCCCACTTTTCTTGTGTCATCCGTGGAACAATTGGACATTCTGATCACTTTTATTCAGTCGCTGCCGGAGAAGGAAATGTGTCAAATATATGATGTTTGCGTTGAAGTCTCCTCCGTACAATGGCGTATGATTTGGTGATTCAATGATATCTCAGAAAGATAAAGATCCAAAAAAATGTTTTGCCTTGTCTTGCCTGAATCCTTGTCTTTGCCATACAACTTCAACTCGCTCATGAAAATCAGCCTGCTTCAAAGCATGCAGGGAAATTAATATAAAAACCTGTTTTTTTGTTTTTTTTTGTATAATATGGCGCTTGAGTACACATCGTTTACTCATCATTCACCTGGTGTTGAAGAGCACTGACTAGATTTAAAGCCGACTTTACAATGGTGTGAAGGTGGTTGAATGGAGGTCAATGCAATCCAGCCAGTAGGGATATCAAAAGTCTCTGACTCATGCAAACACACACTCAAACACACACATACACACCTACACTTTTACCCTTGAGAAATCCCTTCACAGAAAGCATGTCAAAATTTCAAAGCATGCTAAATTCAGAGTCACCATGTTGTCCTGACCCTCTGAGCGCCAAGAGTCAGTATGATCACACTTGTTAGCCTGACCTGTTCACCATGGCTGATCACATATGTCACTGTCAGGCCCAACTAGTGGAGTTGGTGGCAATGGTGGTGGAAATTGGTACTTCCTATAGATCTATCAAAAGTATGGAACGGCATAAAAAGGAATGCACTGGAAGCTCTCTCTGATATTTGACTGTAAAGTGTGCAGTAACACAATAAACACATCCGACACAGGGCTGCTTAAAAGTTTACTTTATACTTTTTCCACATATACAGTTGAATAAGTCATTGCTTTCTGGTACACAAACAGTTAACAGATCTCATTCTCTGCCACGAGTCCAAAGAATTTTTAAGTTTGAAAATATGCCCCCCTCCCACGCCTGACAGTGGTTTGGTCCACTGCCTACCTGCAGTATATCCACAGGTCCTTTTTTTCTGCCAGAATATTTAATATGAATATGAATTGTGAGCTCATACAGCTGCTGAATCTTTTGTGGCAAATGTAACTATCCTCCTCCACACTGCCTCCTTACACACACTATGTGGGCAGAGTAATCTTCTGGCAGCAGAACAGGAGCAGAACAAAGGTAGAGGTGTGGTAGCTAGCTGCATATTGTCACCCAACAGTGACATGAAATAAGGCTGATTTTTGCTAACAGGCTCTCACAGCAAAAGTGCAAGTTCATCATTGCAAGGACATTGTTTCAGATGGAAAGAATGACGGCGCTCCATCAGGCAGCACCACATTCATGGGTGGGAACACCTGGGTAGAAAATGAATGATTGGGTCTGAGGCAGCATAGCAGCATGCTAACCCACTCACAGTGACAATGCTAAAATGCTGATATTAAAGACATATCATTTATCATGTCCACCCTCTGAGTTTTTCTTCTTTGAAAGGAGAGCAAAGAACGACTCTGAAGGATTCTGCTCTTCTTCAAACGGCTTCAGTCAGCGTTTGACAACATTATATGCTTCACTGATCACCTGCAGTATACAGTGATGGCCTGTATTTTTTAAAAGTGCCTACCCCTTTTGTAAACAGTTTCCAATGACAACTTCCCGGATGGTTCTGCATAACAAACTATCTGGTGCGGACAGGTCACAAAAGACATGTCCACTTTGCCATTCATAGAGCCATAAAACAACAGCAACAGTCATTTGTTCAAATGGCTACAATGACCCATATGTCGATGAAGACTGAATAAACTCTGTCTATACCATCATCACCATCATCAAACATCAAATGAGTGAATATCTTTTAGAATAGGGCGCAAGCTCTACACTCTTGGAGAACTGATCCTGAGGAGCACTAAAGCTGTTCTAGAGAACACCTCACTAACACACTTTATGTTGGTTTTCCCTCTATTTGGCGCCCAGCTTGATCAACATGTTGTAGCTGTAGTCATCATTTCTTGTCACTGACCATTTTAACATTCAGTTGCCAAACTATGCTCAATTTAGGTCTGATACACAATAAATCAGCAGCCTAGTTAATGTTACACACTACATTGTAATGACAGATACTTGGTTATTGAAATAATAATACATTGATATCCATGTGATCTTCTGCCACAAGTCTAGTTATTATAATCTACCCAACAAGTTTATGACTCTAAATACATATTTGGTTTCCCAGTCATGCATGTATTTTTTTATGCTGATGTGTATTTTGTAGCCTGTTCTAACTACAAGTACTATAAAATTCATAGCTGCATTATATATGTAAAACACTTTAATGAGCTTTTAACCACAGAACTGTGCCATTGTTTGGACACAGAGAAGAAAATAATGAGGTGTAAAGTCTTTGCCAGCATCGTAACTGAGGTATATTTCTATATGTATTCAAATTCTCCTATATCAACTCATATTAATGACTACTGGCAGGAAAAAGTATACAACTCAACACTAAAGTTATATGGTTTTAGCCCATCGGGTGTGTGTACACGACAATAAAAACCTCTTGGCCTCAGTGCATCAGTGCACAATGCAAAAACAGCTGATTTCTGGT
Organism: Sciaenops ocellatus; assembly: GCA_033000465.1. Lineage (NCBI taxonomy): Eukaryota > Metazoa > Chordata > Actinopteri > Sciaenidae > Sciaenops > Sciaenops ocellatus. The sequence continues at coordinate 3,689,582 of CP136884.1, read as the reverse complement.
CCCAGCTAGTCTGAGTAAGGTCCTATTTACAGTGGTTCACTGTTGAAATCTTCTCTTCCTGTGTGGTTTCAGGAGGAGAAAATATGGCCTCCAGCCTCTGAGCACAACGAGACAGAGTGAGAGAGAAAATAGACGCTGCAGACGTCTCAGTGGAAAGACAATTGCTAAAGAGTAGAGGTTGCATATCTGCGTGGGCGCAGTCTGTGTATAGAGAAAGAGGAGAGAGTTAAAGTGAGAGAAAGAGATGTTAAAAGACACAAACTAAGAAGAACTGACAGAGCACTTAAGACATAAAGTGAGAAGTTTTAGGAATGAAAACAATCTCTGCGGTTAAAAAGAGGATGCATGCACTCAAAAATAAAAAGTTGAAACTCTTGTTAACTCCTCAGAGATTTTGGAACCGATTCAACTGGGTGTCTCATTTCGGGGTCAAACGTCCAGTGTGGTTCCGAGGCTGTAATTCCTGTGTTTTAGCTAGAATGAACTGCCAGATCCCTTGCGGTCAGAAAGACTGTCCCTTACGTGGGAAGTGACTGATCCTTACAGCAGCTTCTTTTCCTGTTGGAGTGCAATTAGACCAACAAGTCCTCCAAACTAAATGACGAAATATGCCATTTGTAATTTCCTACCAAAATGACCCCACAAGTGTTGATTTGACATCAATGCCAATAGGACGTCCTGACTTCCAAAACTGTTTATTACAAAAGTGATTTCTGCTCTCATTATGGTTATGGTTTATATTTAGGGAAGATTAGAGAATGCTCATAGTCATGGTTAAAAGAAATACTGTTGGTGGGAGGAAAGCTGTCACACAGTTTGCAACCACCCAATCAAATGAGTTTTGACATGCACTAACAACTGTACCCTACCCTTTCTGTGAGACAATAGTCAGAATTTGCATGACATGTTGTTTTATCTGCAAAACAAATCAGAAATCTAAATCTAAGGTCCACATACTGGTTTTTCCTGCAGCTTTCAACTGTATTTTTGTGTCTTTGCCCATAGATTCAGATGCGGTGACTGTGAAAACCAAAGCATTCATAATGCAAATTCACTGTGTTCTTTTATGTTTAATTTGTCACATCTTCACAACTCTCTTCAAGACACTGAACAGAAACAGAGCTACATGAGCGTCCCTATTTTCATTGACCGCAGTATGCGTCAGTTTGGATTCTTACCACTCCTGAGAAAAAGCGTAGGTGTTTAACTTTCTTCACCCTTCACTGGACATGTAAACGTACAATTGGCATCGGATGTCACTCACTTCCCAGGAGCAGCTACTTATAATTTTATGAGGCACAAGAGCTGTGAGGAGTCACTTATATATTCCAATGAACCACAGACAGGAAAAGGGACTTGAAAGCTGCAAAAAACTACATAGTGGGCTGTTGATTCTCAGTTAGATCAGGAGCATGCACAACTATTTGACATTACAATTAGTCAGAAGTTAAAAACAGCCCTTAATGAAACTTTAACGTTGGCCTGATGCTGTTTTGTGCTGTGAACAATTACAGCAAATCCTTACAAACATTAAAGTCAGAGGACTCTGGATAGTACAATGTTCACAGCAAGTTAGGCTGTTGTGGGAAATTCCTCATTCTGACTTATGAATGATTTCCTCGTACACGCTGTTACACTGTAGCACAAAGTGAGAGTGAGAAACGGATAATACAGCTCGCTTTGTTTCAAACTTGTCTTACCAGTATTTAGGAGGAAGTCTTACAATAACACACACTCTTTAACACATGCACATACTGTACAACAACGTGGTCACATGCGTAATGGTCCACAGATGCTGAGCCCTTGGCTCTCTGAAGAGGATATCCTGACGGCTGCCTGGTGGAGCTGCCAAATCTTCACAGAAACACAACAAAAGAAGTAACACAGAGACACGGTGCAGATGAGAACATTATTCACATTTAAAATGATTTTTCCAGACAAGACTGGACTTGTTTCCAGCCAAGCTAACATACTGTACATAATGTTATGACTTAAGAGTACAATAATTGAAAGCATCTGCATGCATGTAGGAATAAACTTAAAGGTTCATTCAAAAGTCATTCTTTAACTCACCTCATTATCATTATAGCACTCACATCAACCAAAGAGCTTTTTAACAGGCAGCAAGATTTCACTTTCCTTTACCTGGAGGTCTTTACACAGCTGTGTGTGTTCTGTGAACTAAATATTACATCTTGTGTTGTTGGATTAGTTGTATTTTAATCTTAATCTTTCATCACATGAAGAGCAAAATCATTCAGCTAGAGATACTGATGGCACAGAGTAAGTAATATTTTAACTGTGTGCAGACAGAAAGTGAGGTGAATTCGACCTGAAGCTGTTACATGCATTAACTGGACCACTGGACGAGTCTATGAACCCACTTAGCTTTAAGATAGCTAGCAGCATCTACACAAACCATGTGTGTGTTCATGTGACAGCTCAGCCTCTGACTGATCGCACGTTCTTGTTCTACATTTCTCTCCTTTTGCTCTTGTCTCTGTATATTTATGAGGCAGATTGATAACAGGCATTCATAAATCTCACGAATAACATAGATGTGTCTTTGCCTCTAAAATTCACCTCACGTTCTGAATGAACCTTAAAATTCAGCACAACACTAATAGAATATTGGACCATGGTTCTTGCACAAACATGCTCAGTCTTGGCTTAAATGAATAATACAACAATTTTGAAAATTTCATTTCGCTTTCCAAGACGAGAGATCGATACCGCTCTTGTGCCTGTGCATTGAGTATGGAGCTGGAGCCAGAAAGCAATTAGCTGGAAAGCAGTGGAAAACGTCTGCCCAGCATGAAAAAATATACTTTCAATGTTATAATGAACAGTTGCGGACCAATACGCAAACATGGGCCAGGAAACCAGAATCAGTGAAAACAGTTTATTAAGAAGGTGGAATTACAGGATCTTTGAGGTCAGGCTGGCGGGGGGGTCTGTGATGAGGAGAGGTGGGGAGCTGGTGGAGGCAACGAATCCAAGAAGTGGAAAGGATGACTGTGAAGTAAAGAGACACGGGAGTTCAACCTGCCAAAGACAATGTTGGTGCACTTCTACACCTCCATCATTGAGTCCATCCTCACCTCCTCCATCACCATCTGGTACTCTGCTGCCACTGCCAAGGACGAGGGCAGACTGCACAGTATCAATCACTCTGCAGAGAGTGAAGACCTGTACGCCTACAGGACCCTGAGGCATGTGGGTAAGATTGTGGCTGACCCCTCCCACCCCAGACACAAACTTATTGAGACACTGCCCTCTGACAGGAGGCTGCAGTCTATCAAGTCCAAAACCTCACGCCACAGAAACAGTTTTTTCTGACTCCCGCTGACCTTATCAACAAGGCCTGAGGCCCCCTCCGACACTGACACTCACCATCCACCCCAGACCCTACATGTCACATTAACGTAAGGCCTACTGACACCGTCAATGTGTTACATTGACGCACACCTTTTAGGAACCTTTTAGCAACATCTAGCAAACTACATCTTAAATATTCTGCATACTGTGAACTTTTGCACATTACCTGCTCAATACTTTGCACATTCCTGCATAAAACTGTACAGCTCTATTCATTGAAATAACTATTGTACATAATATTGTACATATATTTATATTTTCTAGTACTATTTTTTTTAACTTTCTTTAAAATTAAAAACTTTTTTTATTGTTTGTTCTACAACGAACACCAAGACAAATTTCTTGTATGTGAAAACTTAGCAAGAAACCTGACTCTGATTGGCTACTGGCTGGCTACAGAAGTGAGTCAGTCTCCATAAGTCCCCATGTTAAAATGTCCAACTTCACAGCAGAAATAAACATGTTTACAGCCTGGTACAAAAAACAGTTTTGGTCTCTATAGCTAATTTCCCCGTTCATGACAACTGTACTGAGGGTGAATTTTTATACAACTCACCTGTTCAAATGATATTAAGGCTTAAAGTTATGCAGAATTAAGAGCTTGGCCACTTTGATTGACAGGAGGGTGCCTTCACAGGTGGTTTGTTGAGCAAGCTTCATTCAGCCCGCCTCAGCTCCACCTACACTCCACCTCTTTGCCCATTTCTGGATTAGCTGGGAGGCAACAGAGGCAGGACTGTCAAGATGGCGGCAGTCAGAACCACCACACTGAGCTTCACAACAGCTCTTCAGAAACCTGTGGGTGACGTCACGGAGACTGCGTCCATATTTTATATATACTGTATGTTTTGTACAGGTTAAAAAAAAATGAAATACAATCTGTTAATAAAGTGTTAGTAGGCCAGCCTAGCGGTTTTGTCCTAAGATAACCAAGCTCATGAATGCATCATGTTGTTATCATGTTCACAGCTGATAAAGAGAAATATCTTGGATATGACTTATTAATATACATATACTTTTTCAAATCCTAGCCCAGTGGTCCCTCTACCCAACATGCCCTTATGTATCAGTGTTCATAATAATGAAGCTGCACCCTGACTATAGAAATGACAGCACTTAACTGTCACTGCACAGTGTGTGGTGTTTGGTCAGTAAAGGAGCTGCAGCTTCTATAAACACTGGATGCATTATGCAGATGTGAACGAGGTGACGTGTTCAAACCAAATGAGGAGGGGGTGGTAAGGTCAGCCCACTGTCTCACTGTTTCCCTTCTACCAGGAAATGTGGGTCCCTGTGGAAGACTGGTGTGTCTGTGCAGGTTGAGGTATCTCAGGTTGCTTGCCAAGTGTATCAATACACATGCAATAGAGCACATGGGCGCACAGATCTTCAGTCACACAAACACGTCCAAGATAAACACGCCTTTCTACAAAGTGCAGAGCAAACACTCATCACCCCACGCTGTATGTATCATCATGTCTACAGTATAAATGATAGATCACAGAGGTTCTGCACAGCTCTTGACAACCACAGCTCCCAGCTATCCCCAAAGCCAATTAATCAGCCCCGACAATCTGCTCAGCCCTAACTCACTGAACTCAAGTTCAGACATAAAGCACCTCCTGTAGAGCCATCGGCATGTAACCTTGAGCCTGTCTGAGCACCATAAAGCCAGCAGGACACTGATAAGAAAGTGCGTGTGTATGTACAATATACAGCCTCCTGTTATAGATGAGTCGGGATGAACAGAATCGTGTCTGTGTGATTTAGAAATGACCCCTCACTGTGCTTCATGTAGTGCATTCGTACAATACACAAAATCTGTATTTCACTCAGACATTAGACTTGTTTTGAACATTTTGACAGTTCAACTGCTGTGTGGGGTGAACCGCGTTACCAAAAGCAATTAGATCGAATGGCACACAACCATAACGTTTGGGGAAATATTCTCATGCTGCCACACACGTCATCCAACTCATCATCCTGTTAGATTTGGCTCTTCAGATGGATTTAAGCTTGCATGAGTCGGGCTCTGCTCGAGGTGTCTGTTGTGTAGTGCTTGCTCATGGTTGTAATTGTTGGGTCTCTGTAAATGTTATAAAGAGAATGGTCTAGTCTTGATCTTTATGGAAAGTGTCATAAGATAACTTCTGTTGTGATTTGGCGCTATAGAAATAAAATTGAAGTGAAATGTAATAAATTTGCACCCAAAATGTTTTCATTTCTAATTTCCACCACATGATCCAGAATCCTTGACTAGGAAAGAGGCAGATCAGCTGGAGAAGACAAAAACACATCACTGAGAAGCCGATTTATATAAGATTAATCTTATCACATGACTTCTGTCATGTATATATGGTTGGTAATTTTCAGTGGATTTTTTATGACAGACGTGGCAGCTTCACACTGGATTAAGATCACAGACAACCTTTGCAATAGTTAGGCTACAAATTACTATAGAGGCTCCCATAATCTAGTCCCATGTGAATTGGGTTTATAAATAAATCCAACTTCACTGTACATGCTCCTGAAAAGCTGTTCCCACTGCTGTTGCTGCTGCAGTAACGTCAGATGTACTTAATAACACCATTCAAACAGAGTTTCAGTAGAGTTTAATGTATCTGTTTCTGTGTGAGGTTAGATTTTACTATTCATTGTCCAACTTTAGTATTTAGGGGGACTTAATCAGATATTGTTATTTCATACAGAAGCAGAAAATATTGGTTAATATAAAATTAATATTTTTAGCCTTGATTGGATCCCAGAACCTCTTCTTCATCATCCTGATGAAGTTTGTCTGAGTTCAAATAATTCAACAAATGAGTCGTGCAGTAATACAGTTAGCACATTTTAAATCTTTTTATTTTTCACACAAAAATCTGGTTCATGCTCTGCCCTCATTAGTAACTTTATAAACTGCAGTTTATCTGACTTGAATAAATACAAATTGTTCTTAAAGGTCTGGTAATATTCTGTACTTTTATAGTCTTCAACACATCTTATGAAAAGACCAAACCCAACCAACAACTATTGTGTATGCATCCTCCTGACCTGATAGATCGTCTTCCTCTGTGCCACAGAGCTCCATTGTTGTCCAAAACTATTAAAAGCACACTGTTGCCACACTGTTGCGCCGGCTGACATGTTCCTTCATTACGTGAACACGCAGGCTGTAGTTTATTTTGACCGTCCTGCTGCCCCAAATACTCACTAGAGCACCAAATGTGGATTAATCCACTGCTGAAAACAAACGCACTGTTTCCTGCTGAGTAATGTTTCATAAATACTAGTCTACAGTGACTAGCTGTTTTAGGACATTTTTTTGAGAATCAAACTATAAACTCAAACCAATTTTAAAGTTTTTTAAAGATTGTTGCTGGAAAATACAAAAATTAAAACACCCCTTTTATCCTTTAGGTCTGACCCATTCAAGAGAGTTGAGGATGTGACCTGGACGTGTAGAAATATCCTGAAGGAATCTCTGCTACCTTATTAATTATTTTCTTATATTGAGATACTTTGTAATGCATCGTCACGTACTACTCATTTTTAGCTGGTCAGGAGCCAGCTGAAGCCCACAGCGGCTGTTCCCACGGTAAATCTATGAATTCAAAGCAAACAAGCATTCTCTGCTAACAAAATCAACCTTTCATAGTTAAATAAACTCCAATAATAACAGTGCCTCCTGTGTGTATTATATGTGGAAAAGATGTTGCTAACAACAGCTCTTTATGTGCTCATATTTTGTGAAGTAGCTCAGGAGCCAAACCAGGTGGGGCCTCCTGTACAGTATGTTTATGTCTGTGAGCAGTTGTCAAGGTAAATGCTTCCACAGTGGGACGGATCGTATGGCATGAATTAGCTGTCGCTTCCCCCACCTCCCACCTCCCACCTCCCAGCTCTCTGTGCTCTCAATAGCCCCTCTCCACAAAGAAATGCATGCACACACACACACAGATCACCCCCTTCATATGTCCAGAGCAGACTCCATCATCGCCTTCATCAGTTGGACCACTTGAATAGTCTCCTTATGGGAGGTGAGTCTTCTTGCATTTACAATCTTAGATGCAGCAAAAAAGTCTGCTCCTCCTGTGTGTGTCAGCAGGGGCATTAACAGTGCTGGAGGTCACAATGAAAATCACGATGTGGATCTACATGCCATTATGTTAGCTGTGATTATACTGGCTCACCTGGGACTTGTTGTATACAAACCAGCTCTGATTAAACAGCATGTGTGGAGTTCAGACAGTGTTAGCGGCAGGGCTGTGCAGTGATCTTCAACAGACATGGAAGACATGTCCATCCATCCATCCGTCCATTTTCCATCCAATGCTTGAAAGACATGTGCTGTCAGTCCAAATCTGAGATGAGGTGCCCCTTTTATATAAAAGGCAGTCACCATAGAGTTATACTGTAGACAACATGATCAACAACCTCAGGCATATTCATTTCCTAAAAGAAACAAGCTGTATGAAAAGTCAACTAGATGTGGAAGTTTGATTGAATCAGTTCACTGCTGATGTTATTTTGGTCTGTGATTAAAAAGTTGCATTCAAACGTTGGATTCAGACATTTTTTGCTGTCCTCTGTGAATTTACAACCGGATAGTACGTAGCTTCATGGGGGACAATGTGAAGTTGCATTTATTTGCATTAGTAGAATAATTAAATAAAATAATAAACACAAAATGATTGTGTTTAATACATTTTGTTCCAACATATCATCATGTGTTTTGTTTTGCTGTCCTGTTTTCATGCCCGCCATCTGTCTGAATCGACGTGAATGCAGCAGAAAATAGACAAGGAACAGATTTCTACTAATTCAAAGCTTTACAGTCCACAGAAAAGACATACCTGTTCTTGAGTACCGCTAAAATGATTTATTAATGGTTTCATTTATGTTTGGTGGATTAATGCCATTTTATTAGCATGCTAAGTCCCAGCTCGTCAGCTTTGGTCTATTTCCTTGCTGCTGCAGATCATTACACAGATTCAGATCTTCTAAACTATTTCTTAAACTGTCAGAACAAAATGGAAAAAAATAACAACTTTATGTTCAATGTCAACAGGCAAATCAAAAACCTGCAAGTTAAACTGTGTAACATGAAGGCCTGTGACCAGTGAGGACACAGACATCACCCTCTGTGGCTTTTTCTCTGAAATGCAGTTTATATTTTATTTGAAGTTATATATAATGAGTTTTTTAAAAGATGGATTTTTAAAAAACATATTGTCATTTAATTTGGCAAATGCAAATAAATAAATACATTTTAAGTGTTTATTTACTTTTTATTGTGTAATGTTTCACTTTTAAAATGAAGACAAATGCTCAAAGTGCAGAAACTCTCTCTCACACACACACACACACAAAACAATATTGTTTCACCTTTACTTCTGTGCCAGATGCAGGATCCAGGATAAACAAAGGGAAGCTGCTGTAGCTCTCTCTTTGTCCGTTCATGACCGCACCACAGTAAGACGGCTCCAGACTTAAGATGCAATCAAACTCTACACTTTAGCGTGCCCCTCCTGAGTTACCTCTGGAAACTGCCTATAAGTTTGAAGTTTTTCAGTGTGGTGCCTGTGAATAATATATTCTTTAGCTACAGCAATGCATTCATTACCAATTAAACTCACTGGTTAGGCGGCTAACATAAACAAGTTGTCAGTGCAGACAGCATTAAACCTGCAGTTTCATTGTCAGTTGTACTTTTTCAGGGTTAAGCAAGACATATTTTCAGCGCTTTCCTACATGTGACTGTCAATAGCCAAATGTTTTGAGAAGCTACTATGATGATTGGTGGCGTGCTATATCCATAAACATCCTGCCGGTACATCGATACTGCATATGTGCAGCTTTCAACAAAGATGAGACTGAAGTGAGATGGCTCAGTTGTTAGCTACCTCCATAATCTATGTATGTATTTTCCTTATTTTGTCATATCACAGATTTATGTGTGCTGGACCATTTGGAGGTTGATTCTGGGCCTGATGTGGCCCACAGGCCCACAGTTAAATAGGTCTGGATGTAAGTCTCACTAAATCTAAAAATAAGTCTCAAATCTGTGTGTTCAGATTTATTACTCTGAAAACTTCTGATTTAGTGAAACTCTGGAGAATACAACTGTCTTCACATGCATAACAAATGTTCAAAAAATGTAACAGAACACTGGAACAGAAAAAAACTTAAAAGTATCCTGAACTTTCAGATTTCTTCAGAACGTAGGTGGCCACTCAGACTTCTAACCTCAGTATTTCTGAAATCCTTGCTACGGCCCTGGTGACAAGCATTGTTTTAGATTTGTGTCACCTCTGGAGCATGTACAGGCAAATAAACGTACTGAAGGATGGTGAAACAGGTGTGGCTTGATTCTCTGTTTGCATGTCCTTCAGAACCTCCTCTTCTTATTGGTCTAAAAGTTCTAAATACAGCAATGTACAAATGACTAAAGACAACGTAGACATGTTTGTTTCTGTTCAGCTTTATTTGTAAATGCATCTTGGAAAGAACAAAGAAAAAATATATATAATATATTCATATGTACTGAAACGTTAAGTTATGTACACATTTAGGGTTTACACTAGAAATCTTCACAACCACTGATTTGCTTTAAGATATGGTATCAGAATAGTCTCTGTGTGTTTCCTGGATGCAGCGATGTACACTCCTGCATATTTACATACATTCATAGGATGTGATAAAACGCCTGTGATTCACAGAGGCGTTACAAATTCAAAAATTGAATGAAAGGAATGATGTACAATGTTGTGTACCCCTGCTCGTTGTCCCTTTACATACATTAATTGTGAATGGACGGCATTGTCACACCCTTACAGATACACAGCGGGGCGTGCCGCATGTAGGAAAACAATGTTTGAGAGCAATTTGGGAATTCCAAAGTATGTCATGGCCTCAAAAGAGATGTCGTGACTACATTTTCCAGAAGCTCTTCCTCCTTGTAGTTCAGCACCGTGGTGTTTAGTGTGTCCATTGATGTCGCCTCAATGAAACATCACTGCCGACTGAGGTCAAAGGCTGTCAGGGTGTCTCCAGTAACAGATAAAGTAGAGTTGAGGCAGATTTTGTGTCAAGTCGTCAGCAAAATAACAAAAAATTATAGCAGACTGAGACATTCAGTTCCGTGGCTATGCACTGACTGACATGGACCATATATGACACCTTTTGAACAGTCACTTTACATCCCATCATGGATCACTTGAAAAGCCTGATTCCCCAAAACCATTTGGCTCTCCGGTAAGGATTTTGTGGTACAGTAAGGCCAAAAAGCGAGACAAACAGAAGACCAGCAAGTAGGTACACATGGTTTAGCTTAAACAATGAACAAAGATCATTTAACACTGATCAGAAGGCTGATTTAACAATCACTGTGCACTTAACCTTTAGCTGTGTTTCACTTTTGCATTTCTTGTGTTCTTGTGTCATTCTCCTCCTCCGTGTGTCTCAGCAGGTTCACAAAGTTGCTGTAAAAATGTGAGTCCCGGTAGCTTATCATGAGATTTCCCTTATGCAATCAGTAGTTCATGTCCACATATTCTGACAGATGCATCAACACAAAGTTGAATAATAAAGGTCCTCCAACTGTACTGTCAATAGACTGTGGTGCAAGGCAGCAAAAACTAGGACAAAGCTTTTGGAGAAACCCCACAGCAGAAACCTTTGTGGACCCCAGGAAGAGTAACTAGGACTACGGTAGTATCTTACGAGGATCCAAATGAACTTCAGTCTGACTTCCTAAACACTGCATAAGATAAGGAATGTCCAAGACATTGGCAGCTTCAGGAAGATAAAAGGCAGTTGTTTTTATCCAGGTAGAATGGACACACAAGGCTATTACCAAAGCTATCCCATAATCCAGGCTGAATGAAAATAAGCTTATCTTATCTTCTGCTGAGGCAGGCAATAAGGACAGAAGAAATATAAGGAGTACAACATACCAAAGCACCAACAGCAACAACAACCTTCAGCTGATTACAGGATGGTAACCGTGTTGCTTCACTTTTGTACAATAAATTAGAACAATCACAGACTGCTGAAACAAAAAGCAAGACGTGCTTCCACTCACAAATTCAAATTGACTTGATGAAGGCGCAAACATCTGCACACACACCCATACGTTCACGCTCACACCTTGCTGTAGCCTAAGTCTGTATGCAAGATGATCAGTGATCCCAGTGATGTGAGTAGGGGGTGTCAGTTTGCTGAGCGAACTGTTCGGCTGTTTCGTGGAAAACGGTGGACTTTGATGTGTTTCGAGAGGTGGTCACTGCGGGCGAATTTCTTCTCACACACTGGACACTGGTATGGCTTGACACCTGAGTGGGACCGCCGGTGTCGAGACAGTTCATCTGACCGGGAAAACCTTAAGGAAAAAGAAGAAGGAGAGATGTTTATCATTTGGCAAAGACAATGGGAGAAAGTCAGAGGTGTGGACTCACGTCACTTGGCTTGGCAAAGTCCGACTCAAGTCACAAATCTGATGACCTTAGACTCAACTTGACAAAAGTTGCAACTAGACTTAACGTTAATAACTTGTGACTTCACATTTGACTTGGAATGGCTTGATATCTTCCCAAACCCAAAGATTTAAATTAAATAAGATAAAATGTGACTCAACTTGCTTTTCTTGACAACAGATGTGCTTTTAATCTGACAGAGACACATCACATTTAGACACTCAAGTAAGCATAGTGTAAACTGTAGCGTTTCACGCAGACCACACAGATCTACAGTATTTAAACCTTTGGCTTTTAGTTATTTTCAACTTTTGTTGCAATTCAAAAGTAGATTCAGGTTGAATTGAATGTGACTGAACCTCAACTCACTCCTGATCATTTGTCACTTCACACATTATTTATGTAATTTTACTGTATTAACTCTAAATGTAAAAAAAATTCAAATGCAATTTGACTTGTTTAGCACTTGACACACAAGTTTAGGACTTGCTTGTCACTTCCAAAACAATGACTTTGTCCCACCTCTACACAAAGTGAATGATCCTAATTTAGTAGTCTGTCTCAGGTGTGTGTGGTTTGGCAAAGATGATCAAACACGTGTCAAAGCAGTTGCATAACACATCCAGAACCTGTTCTGGAACTATTCTTCTTGGCTCCTCAGAACAAACAATGACAATGGATTTGAAAAAGATATTTATCTTTAGAGCAACATGTGTTCTAAGGATATTTCACAGCTCCTAACTTGCCAAGTGCCTCTTTGATACAATCGAAAAAAAAGATGAAAACCTTGAAACTCTTTCCATTGCCCCTGCACTGTTATGTTGTCTTTTAGTTTTGGCGATTCCCTTTTTTTCCCAGCATGCACATAACGGCGGTCAAGGCCAGAATTTTTCTCACCAAGTCCCACAGCATAATTATCCGTCACGAGCAAGAATGCTTCACATGTTGATGCTACAGCTCATTTGCCTGTAACTCATTTGGACAAGCAAAACATCGCAGTGGGGTTAGCATGCGAGGCGTACGCTACTTGGCTGGAGCCAAACGAATGACAGCTCTGGGGCTTCTTCCCAGCAACCTAGTTCTCTGAAATTGACTGTCCCCAGCCAGGCTCTGCGTCCCAGATGTTGCACTGCTGACCTGACAAAATGATGAATCGATCGCGCCCTGTAATTAAGCAGCAACACATAAAGAGCTGCAGTAAAAATCCGCTGTACTCTCTGTCGATACAACAAGCTTACAGCTAAGAGCTGAAGTAATGCTGCTGCTGTAATAGACATGATTAAGTTACATGCACCATCTGACAGCAGTTATATACACTGCCAATAAAAACATCCTAGTACCACCCAAACACCTACCTAAGCAGAACAAGCTGAAACAAGCAGATCCAGTCTGCACAGTAACCTGGGTACATGGAACAGTTATCTGACTGAGGTTTTGACTCTCTGTCCAGTTACATCTTCTAACCAGGGGACTGAATAGAACCGGGAACTCGTGGGAATCATTGCATGCACAGGATATATTAACTGTAATGTGGAGAGGGCAGTCAGCATAATCATCACAGGATGGATGTAGGATGAAATTTCAGACATGAAAATAAAAGAGGCTAATGGCTTAAACACATGTTTTATATAATCCAATGTCTTCCAGTAAACGGTGTGCATCCAAATCTGATCTACAAACTGTTTTACATAGTTTGTAGAGATGGTCTCAGCCTGTAAACGGTAACACTATCACTGCCACTCTGAAGTCTGATGTTCCACCATCTGGTCTGGATCTGTTGCTATGTGTAATGTATCAGAGAAACAGTATTTCATCCACTCTGAGTCCCAACTGAATCAATTGGAAGCAGTTTCCTTTTACAGAGATTCGTTTTCATTTCCTGTTAGCTGAAGGTGTTTTTAAGTTAAACAGTTGAATTACTGAATCCACGTTTCATCTCATTAACAAAAAAATCTCCAAAAAGTCTCCAAAAGACTGATTGTCAGCAGGAAACAGAGTTGGATTGGATTGTAGAAGCAGACAGGAATGAAAAGCAGCCATTCCTGTCTAGACCTCTTCTTCTGACGTTGAAAGAGAGGGCTGCACTGCATCCACTATGAGTGTATGTAAGTTTCTCTCTTCTAGTTAAGCATTCCCCTCGTGTGTGGCCACATTACTCCCAGAACCCCCCCCCCAGGGAGTCCCCAGCTTCATTCCTCCAACAGTGAGCCTGTAAGAGCTGAGTAACACAGCCTGGGCTCAAGGATATCATAAGCTCTGTGAAGCAAAAATATGCAGCAGAGACATCGATTGTACTAGACAGCTGGACATTTAGCTCTTTTTAGGTTTGAGTGAATGGGAACACTGAAGCACAAACTGTGCTCAATCATTGTAGGCCACGATTCAAATGATCAATTTAAGTCTGTCAACTTGTTGTAGGTTTTTAGTGAGACTGACAAAAGGTACGACACAATTGCTTTCAGCTAGCTGGGATGATCTACCCTTTCCCATAGGATCAGTACATGAGGGGAGACTGTTAACTCTAAAAGCTCTACAGCTTCAAGTTGACTCCTACAGGACGTGACAAAGCAACTAGTCCTCAGAAATACCTGAACTGTGACATAGGAAGACGTGTTTTATATAACTTCTGACAAACCTTGTGTAAACCTATGGTGATAATGCTAACTGTATACTGCTATTGGTGCCTGTAATGCACATAAATAAAGAAGGCAGTGGTCTTACCATTCCAGTTCTCTTTGTGTGATCTACAACCAGCAGCACAAACTCTCAAAACCTGGGCTGCATTCTTGAACCTGAGCATCTTTCTTTGTTTGCTATGAAGTTATCACATGGAGCTTTAGAAGTCCAAATCGCTTCATGGAAAAAAAAAAAGAATGAGCAATGAGGTAAAAAGGGTTAACTACCCTGGGGCCTCAAACCCACAGGAGCCCCACAAGCTCCAGGTTTCACTTGGTTTTTGCTCATTTGCACAGGGGCCCTGTGTCAAAAGCAACTCTAAGACTTTAACTATATTAGTTCATATGGCACACATGGTGCACATTCCAAAATAAATGTGCTTGGGATGGGGTTAATAGGGGCAGACAGCTAATTGGGTTAAATCATGGTTGTGCTAAGTTGATTTTTAAAGTTTATGCCATAACATAAACCAGTGGCTGCTAACAGATACTGTGGATGGTTGATGCAAATGTCCTGATAGCCACTCATATATCTGATATATCATCTGATCCACAATGTCTGTGTTCTCACAGTATTATCTCGTCGTTGCGTTTGTTTCTGGAGTGACATTGTTACATTTGAATATACAGTAGCACAGTCAGTGCATCTTTCCGCCCTCCCTGTTCCTCCCAGTCTATGAGGAACCTTGACTGATCCCTCTCTTCCCTTTCATGCAGCGTGGCAGCCTGGACGTTCCTAGCCCACAGTCATGGTAACTATTCAACACTTTGTCTTTGTTCGCTCCACTTCCTCACTGCTTCTCCCTTCAAATGATTGTGTGCAAAACTGAAACAGGCCTTTTCTCCCCCTCTGTCTGCCTCTCTCCCCCCAATTCCACCACAACCACCAAGAGCACTTTTTCTCCTGTCTTTTCTTTTTTATAAATCTCACTTACTCTCTTCTTCTCGCTTCAGTTGCTTCTTTCCCATTTTACCAACTTTTTTTTTCCCTTTGGTCGGCCCCCTCATTTACCCCATCACATACAGTGGGCTACACACACACACACACACACACACACACACACAGTGGTTCTCACACACACACACTTCCATCCAAACTACATCCTGCCTTTTGTGTACAGACAAGAGCCCTTTGTTAGTTGGAACACACAGCCTGGATTACTACTGCACAAATTTCTGCAGCTCCCCTCTTGTATTAGGACACACACAGCATTAGAAGTACAGTACATGATGGTGGCAGGTTGCCAGGTTGTTACTATAGTCCAATGAACACACAAAGCTTTTAGGGGATATTATTGATCACTCAGTACCTGCATGTAAAAGGAAGGTTTATGAATGATTGAATGTTTGGAGGCTCCTCCAAGACTGATCCCTGCAAGCCGCGGCAGGTAGAAACCAAATTACATAACGGCTCACTGGTTGAGAACGTGTCAGAGCACATGTAAATGGAAGTCCTGCTACTGTGTGTGTGAAGTGTGTTTCGATCAGAGGTTCCCCAATTGTCTAGTATTAAAGGGTTAATTAGAATTTATTGAAGTGGGTTTGCATGAGATACCATCACTGAAGCTAAGCAATGCACAGCTGTGGGCAGCAACAAAACATATCTGAGCCACCTAAATACTGAATAAGTGTTTATATTGATCAATGCTCGCTTCATAGCCACCAGACTTCACTGACAAAAACAGAATTGTTTCCTCACAGAACACGAGAATTGTTGTTATTGGTGTTTTAATACATTAGTTCAGATGCTGACGAATCTAACATTCGTTAGATATCATAATGTTAGTTGCTGTAGTTATTGTTTTTGTGAAGGAAACCTGGTGGAACTGGAGAGATCAGAGGCTTCAGTTTTCTGTCAGAAAGAGAAAATATTCTGACTATAGCATACACTTCATTTTTCATGTTCATTTTTTAGGTTTGTTAGGGGATATATTTTTTATTTATTTTTTTGCCCCATCCACAGCAGTGTATTGCTTGTCTCTGTGCTGATCCTCCTGTTGGCTTCTTCAAACTGGGGGGACGTTTGATGTTTTCTGTCTACTCTAGGTAATATACTTGCTATAGATAAATACCTCATACAACACCACTTCAGTGAACACAAGTTAAACCTATAACATTTATGAATCTTTTTCATTAAATTATGGTTTACACACAAGCTAACTTAACATTCATTCAATTTAACTTCATCAAGTGCAATAACAAGCACAGACAAGCAGTGCTGTTGTTCTGCTGATTCTAGAAGTCATTTTCCTCAAATATAAATTTCTCCTCCTGATAATCATGTTTCAGCATCACTAAATGCTACAACAACTGTAAGCTGCAGCTGAAGAAGAAGGCTAGTCAGAGGCACACATCATAGCTGTAGCAAATTCAGTATTTAGTGACAATTAGGAACACAGCACTCTCACCATAGTTGCTGAATTGATCTAACATGAAAGTGAACTGGTCACAAGGTTTTTACAGTGTCAACTTTAGCTTCAGTCCACTATTAGCTGTGCAGCAAAAAAAATGTATATAAAAGTGTTGGGCTATTAATTCACAAAAAGGAGCCACCAGTTAAGAACCACCAGCTAAAGAGAGTACGGCTGACGGCTGAGGAGTCAAATGCTGCACTCATTTTACCACTTTGAGTCAGTCTCACTGGCTGACCTGATGTCCTCAGGAAAACAGCCAGCTCCGCTCTGGCAACTGTGGGCGTAAGTCACACTCAATCACACACACATTAACACACACATACACACTCTCACACACACACACACACACACACACACACACACACACACACACACACACACACTTTCAGACTGATGAATGTAAAAAGATGCTTTACTTTAACGAGCAAAGAAATTGCCTCACTGATGAAGACATCCAAGTTCTCTCTCTCTCTCTGCCTCTCTCCATTACACACAGCAGGTTCCAAATTAGATCTTGGTGCGTTATACTTAGCATACACAAATACACACACACACACACGCACACACACACACATACTGCCCCAGCAACTGCACAGCTGTTGAGTCTCAACAGGAGGTGCCCATGTTGTGCCATGTGACTGCAGCCCACATGCTCCGTCCCAGATTTAGTTTACATCCGCAAAAAAAAAAAAAAAAAAAAAAAAAAAAAAAAAAAAAAAAAAAGCACCCCAGCTATTCTTACACATCCCAGATATCTCACTGCCTGACATGAAGTGTGATTGTGCCAGCAAACTCATCTGTATTGCCACCACCTCACATCATCCCAATTAACACTTGGGAGGCTGCATGACAGCCATTAAGAGCTCTTCAGCTGCAGGGCTCAGTAAAAAGAAAACAGTCTGGTTATTTTTCCTCTGCTGTTTTCCTTGAATAACTGTGAGCACCCCATCATGTCACTGAAGCATACTGCTGACATTCCACAAACAGAATCCCAGTCAAGCTTTGCCTCCATGGTAATAAACCCTATTACACATAATGACATTTATGTTGTAGAGCTGCTTCTCTCATTTTTTTAGTTGCTTGGAGCTTTGGGAGTGTGTGGGGCATCTGCTTCTTGAGACCCTCTAATTACCCTCACTAGTCCTAATAGATGACCCTTAAAGCAGCAGGTCAGTTAAAGTGTCAGTTAAAATCTGCACCACACTCAGCTCCTTTGAGCTACCTGACACACACGGATATGCCACACTGACAAATAATTACTGCTGCTTCCGGGAAACAGGCCACACTAACAAATGGGGCCCTTTTAAATCATGCATACACATGCTAGTCTGCTGCTATTGCTCAGTCAAAAACAAACCTTTAAACAGCCTTTATATAACCAGTCATAAATATGAGTCAATCACAGAGTCCAATCTACTAAAGTAACAAACACATAAACATAGAGCCACAGTGTTCAGTTATGTTGTTCAGAAATACATTCAATCAATCAGTTCACACTTCCTTCACCAGTACCCACCTCCATCCACAGCCCTGCCAGTTGCAGGCGAAAGGCTTTTCCCCCGTGTGCCTCCTCAGGTGAGCCTTCAGGTGGCTGCTCTTGGTGTACATCTTGGTGCAGCCAGGAAATGTGCATTTGTGCATTTTGATAAGATCCGCCACCGGGTTCTTCTGGAACTTTTGACCTCCAACGAGAATCCCTGATCCCTGGCTGGCTGAGCTACCCCCGATCCCCAGAGGCTTGGCTGCAATAGGGACAGGAGCAATGCGCACAAACTTGGAAGAGACATTAAGGTTGGGGGAGGGCAGGACATGGGGCACCAGGGCAAAGGTCTGACCTTGGATGTTGACCAGAAGCTGCGCAATTTTGATGTCTGAGGCTGGGGCAGGCTGTGGGGGCTGGGGCACTGGCGTAAGAGGTGCTACTGCAGGCTCTTGCTTGATCTGAAGGGGCTGAATCTGTAGGATGACCGGCATCCCACTACTGTTTGTGCCACTGTCTGCTGATGAAGCTTTGTTGCCTGATGCTTTCTTGGCCCCTGTGCTGGACTCTTTTGTGGGGTTAACTGATTTGGACTCACTGGAGGCAGCAGTGGCTATGCCAGCAGTGCTGGCAGTGGGGACAGTTTGGTCTGAATACTTAGCCTCAGGCTCCAGCTTAGGCTCAGGGGAGGCCTCCCTGCACCACTCCAGACCAACTTCCAGACCAAGAGCCTCCTCCAGTCCCACTCCCAACCCAGGGCAACTTTCTCGGATCTCCTGCTTCATTGTTACCACCTCCATATTCTCCTCCAGGAATTCTTCGATCTCTTCCAGTGTGGGCTGGAAAGACCCTCCAAGTTGTTCCTCTGTCTCCACATTGGACCAGGTGAGGAAGTCAAAATTCTCCTCCTTTACAGGCTCACGTTTGGAGGGCTCATCTTTGCGTGAGTCCCAGAGAAAAGTGGATAATGGTATCGGTGTCACATACCCTGTCTGCACTACGTTGGCACCTCCTAAAGAGGCCTGGGAAAGCAGGTGATCCAGGATGCTGTCCTGGCTCTCAACACTGGAGTTGCTGCCATAGCTGGAGCTGAGCACCTGAGAGTCTGGGCTGGAACAGGAACGAGGGCTGGACGACTCGCTCAGGTCGTCCTCCGAAAAAGGTGACGGCATCACTTGGTAGGAGCCCAGATCTGTCACCATGTCTGACAGCCGATAGGCCTGTGGAGAGCCACTGTAAAGAAGAAAAGTCCCCTCGCTAACTGGGGAGTTATCTACCATCCCTGGATACTGCCAAACTGCTGTCTCTTGTTGGACTCAGAGTCTGTGTTTCCGATGATTTGTATGAGAATTATTCCTTGTGCTGCTGGGAAAGTTAGGCCAAACAAACCCAGGTCATCAAGGCCACACTTCCCACCATCCAACACCTGATGTGCTCTCTCAGGGTGGAAAAAATAAGCGTCGGGGAAATACTCTCACAATCCAAGGACTCCAGCCAGGACACAGTATGTCTGAATAGAAATAAACAGAGACAGTCAGAAGTCTGTTAATCTTAATCCCACATGTGCCTACTGCTCAAAATCAAAAGAACTGTCGGACTTTAAGGTCAGACTAAAATGTGCCATATCTTCCAACCCATATGTCAGCCTATACGAGATACTAGTCACAATCAGTGTATGCATAAAATGCAGCAGCAGCTTTTCATACTTGCAAGTTAATCACTGAATGTAACTGTGTCATTTAAAAGCTGTCAAATCACAATATCAGTGACACAGCATAGTGAAATACTGTATCAGAGTCATTTAAACAGTAGACCGACTGCACTCATAACACAGATGTCAGTTACAGTAACACTAAAGGGTGACGTTCCCTCCTCCAAAATACTTTGGCAACTATTTCATCAAAAATGTGTCATTTTGAGCTTGAAGATTTGTTCTTAACCTTGAAGATAGACCATGAGATGCAGCAGAGAGCTCCAAAATAAATCTAGTAAGTATACCATGAGTTAAGAATGTCTTGTCAAGTTTACTTTTGTGAGTTGTGTCTTCGTTTCTTCCTATCTTGTTCATCATCTCATGACCCCTCAGATTTATCCTGCAGCTGACTGAGGGGGGTCCCAAGCTCTCCAAACTGGGAACCACCGTTACTTTATAGACCGTAGACTACTTTGCTGTGTAAAATCGTCATTAGGGAGATAAAAACTATTAGAAATGTAAAATGCAGTCAATCAATCAGGGTCGACTGATCGATTCTTTCTTCAAACAAACATTTGATGGTTCCGAGTTCTCAGATAGAGTAATTTTAACATTGTTTGGGTGTGTTGGACAGGTACTTGATGACATCACCTTGTACACTGTGATGGACATCTTTCACTCTTTTCTGATGTTTCATTCATAAAATGATGGATCCCAAAAATAATCATACGATTTTTCACATATTGAAAACAGATCTCTCATGGCAGGACTACAGTAGAGACTTTGTCATTTTTATTTCATCTTTTGTTTTAAGATCTTCATATAACAGAGTTATTATTCAATAACTTTATCACTTATTATGGTGGCCTATTTCAGTATCAGACTGTAAGTTCATGACTAATCGATCAGGAGGCTGTAGTTGCTTGCTCCATGTGGTTCAACAACAATGAGAGTGTACGGTTCCACTTGATCACACTTGTTTTGATGCCGTCCTACTATAGCCTTCATAAATAGGTTATTTTCCTGGAACAGAGAGCGTCGGTCAAACTCAGCCCGCCAACACCCCCTCCTCCTCCTCCTCCTCCTTTCCCTATCCGCCCTCCCTTACCAGGGGCCCCTGCATGGTCTGAGTGACCGAGAGTAAACCCAACCACAGTGAAAAAAAATGTCAACATTATTTTCAGCAAACGCCGCATGGGGCAGCCGGGAGCAGCGTGCGCTCCTCCGCGGCATGCGTAAAATCACCTGCCCTGATTGTTTACGGGACAATTAAAGAGCTGTAAATCAGTCACATCGCTGCCTCTGAAGTTAAGAAGATTTTCAGACATCAGTCATCAGATTCATCGCGTTAAAATGCAGGCTGGTGCGTTTTGCGTGCCTCTCGCGGGATACACTGTGATTCATTACACACGTTTGTGGAGGAAAGCTTGGACATCGTCTCTTATAATGACTGGGCCTTATGTTTATAATAATAACTCAACACAATTTCATGTTTGTATTTGTGTTATAATAATAACAATTACTATTATAACCATTAACTGCTCCATCAGATTTCGCAGGCAGCATGGAGCGGAGAAATTAAAAATCCAAACTCATCTAAATCAATTAATTTACAGTCTGATGTTAAACTGTGGCAGAGGATTCGAACCCCACGCTAGTCCACAGTGTCGGACTGTGGGACTGTGTCCTGTGTTGTTCTGGCCGTCCCCACCACGGCGCATAACGCATGAGTAGGCGCGCGTCTCCGCTCTCAACGTAAACATGTTTTCGTCCAGCCCGCTGCAGCATATGGCACCGAGCGGATCCAACACGCGCACCGTGCACACACTCCGAACCAAACTAGCAGAAAATAAACCTGCAGCCTTACCTCGTTCACTCAGAGCAAATATAATCCCAAAGCAAAAGGCGTGGGGAGAAGTGTTTTTATCCGGTGCATCCGTCTGTTGGCAGAGCAGCTTTTGCCCTTGAGACTCGCCATGCAGCGGCAGCAGCGTTCAGACTGGACTGAGCTCTAGCTGAGTTGTACTATATGACCGTCACATGACTGCCTGTGTGTGTTACACGGTTACTGTAGTGAGAAATAAGAGGCTGCTGGCTGAAGGCTCGTCCCCGCTCTGCAGCCTCATTGGTCGGTTGTGGTGGGATGGAGGCGGGTCGTCTGTTGCTGTCACTCACAGGTTCTGCTGCGTGGAACAACATGTGGGACGCCACGGTGAAGGAAGGAAGTGGAGTTGTGAAGTGTTATCGTGATGAATAAGAAGGTGTAGAAGTGGGCCAGTCAGAGATTCAGAGGACAAAAAGAACCTGTCATGTTTCCAAAAACACATCCACATATTTTTCATATATATTTTTTTAAAGATCTGATTTAAGCAGATCTGCTTATACAGTTGAGTTTAAGTTTACTTTGTTTGCACAGGTTAAAATCAGTCGTTCAGACTGAAGATTGTTCCACAAAACAGAGATTTTTTGTATGGAAGCCTGCTGACACTCCAGAAAAACAAAAGTAGATCACATGCACATGTAGTATAAGTTTATTATAACAAGATATTATTGCGTTATTATGACATACAAGCTGTATGTAAATAATTGTAACAATATAAGTTATCATGTTAGAACCTGATGAGTTTGAATGCCGTAATAACATGAAATATTTTGTTACCATATTCTAAACATAAAGCTTTATCACATGAGACTTGTTGTTCAATTGTTTCTACTATCAGTTTCTACTGGCAGCAGCAGAATCTCAGTCTGTGGGGACTTGGGAACCAGTTCAGTCCAGCATGGACCAAAGTATGGAGGGTGGACTGCTGGCTGTAGAGGTGCCAGCTCACCTCCTGGGCACTGCAGAGGTGCCCTTGAGGTATCAAATCCCTAACTGCTCCCAGGGCACTACGTGGCTGCCCGTCACTTTACCATCTCTCATGTCTATGAGCCCTTTGCGTAGGTGTGGTTGTATTTTGGGTCTATATGTGTAAAAACTTGAGTGAAAAAAGAATTTCCCCACTGAGGGATCAATAAAGTATCTATTCATTCTAAAATGCAGCTCAGGTGGTAGAGCACGTCATCTAGTAATCGGAGAGTCGCTGGTTCGATTCCTGGCCCAAATTGCTCTAGATAGCTGTGATGTTGATGTGTGAATGAATAATGAGTTTAATATCATTTTGAGTGCCTTACAAACTACAGTCTCATACAGTCCACCACAGCTATCACACTCATCACTGTGAGCTGAGTGAAAAGGTTCCAAAGGATCCAGAACACATACACACAGACTTCATACCTGTGTCTTCATTTATCCGAAGTTCAGAGCTAATAATGATGACACCAGATCACAGGATCACAGGATGATCTGAAAAGATCCTTCAGAACAACTCTAAAGAAAATCTTAACTAACAGACAGCTAACAGACATACTCATTCTCAATTTAATGTGTGTGACACATTCCAAAGCATCATGTGACCACTGTGTTGCATTACATTTTCTTTTGATGAAACTCAGTGGGTCTTTTAGAAGTGAGGACACTGAAGTTTTAAAATCTTGCTTGATATAGGACTTCAGTTGCTCAACAGTCTGCGGTCCCTGTTGTCATATTTTGTACTTCATAATGTGCCACACATTTTCTATGGGGGACACGTCTGGTCTGCAGGCAGACCAGCTCAGTACCTGCGCTCGTTTCCTACAAAGCCACGCAGAATGTGTCTTGGCATCGTCGTGTTGAAATAAACAGTGACATCCCTGAAAAAGATGGCAGGGCATGTTGCTCCAAAACCATTATGTAACTTCTGAGGGGTCGGAGGTCGTGGGCATTCAATGTTGGATTGCTTTCAATCTTACGAGCAGAGATCTCTCAGGATTCTCTGAATCTTTTAATCATATTATGGATTGTAGATGGTGAAATCCATAAAGTTCTTGCATCTATTTACCCACACAGGCTTTCACAAAGTGGTGAACCTCACCACCACGTGTGAAGGGGATGCCACTTTCATTTACCTGTGGAAGCATGGTGTTTTTTGAGTATTCAACAACTTTCACAGTTTTTTTGTTACAGCATCGAATTCAGAGTGAGTGTATATTTACAAAAAAAAAACAATAAAGTTTATCAGTTTGAACATTAAATATCTCGTCTTTGGACTATATTCAACTGAATTTGAACTTTGAACCTCTATGAAAAAAGGATTATTTTCCCCTAATGCTGTCCCGGCATGATTGCAATAAAATATCAGCTCAGTTACTGGCTGGCAGCCGACCTATCAGAGGCCTGTCAGAGGTAAGTGTGGGTCACTGTGAGTCAGAGGCACTCAGAGGATATCAGTAGCTGGCCCCACAGCAACATCAACACTTCCTCACACAGAGAGGAACTCACCCAATCAGGAACAATGTGGGCAAATCAGTCAAGCTCGACAGGAAGTGTTTCTAAAGCATTAAGCTGTTCTTTAACATGCTGTTTGTTTAAGTAGTCACTCCAAGATTCTGAGAGACATTACAGAGAGAGAAAGAGTTTATTATTCTGGGAATAACAGCTGCAATTAGGTGTATCCACATAATTGGCTACAAGGTGGCAGACTTTTTTTTTTACCCCACATTGCCACATTTTAGCGCCTGGAGGAAGGAGCTGAAAATAAACTGAGGCAGCGTCGTGTTTGTAATTCTTCTCTCTTTGTGATGATTCTGTCAGTGATTACATGGAAGTCTATCTCTCCTGATGGACCTTTTGTTCTTCTTTTCCTGTTTGAGAGAGGGAGAGTGCTGACTGATGATAGGGTTAAATAAACACTTAGAGTAACAGCAGCTGTTTTAAGACTTTAACTTACTGTACGCAGTGCTTCATATGGACATAAGTGCTGAAAACATGTTAGAAGAATGATTAACCCACACGAGCCACCAGATTGAAACGGATGAAACATGGCAGTGGAAACACCACCACTTTTGTCCACAGGAGGTGCCAACACAAAATGAAATGTAATTTCATATTTTGTAGCTGCTTTAAGTCAAATTCTGATCTACTGTTACAAATTACTTTATAGATTCAAATTGACATATAGAATCTATGATCAGCTTGTTAAATGTGATGCATTGTTACAAAAACCACTACACAAAATAGCTGCACCACCACCAATGCATAAAAATGCTACTATTTAAACATCAGTGTATAGTATAGTATACTGCCTATAATAATAAAAGACACGTCTTCCGTTGCAGACTCACCACTCCTCGCTCACTCAAAGTTTACACACCTGAATTGATGCGTTGCATTAACACACATTTCTTGGACAATATTTTGCACGACATTTAAACAACTATTGTACATACTGTCTTTTCATTGTCTCTAATTTTCTTTAAAAAAAAACAAATGACCTCTTATTTGTTTCTAAATGCAGCAGTCAGTGTGAAATAGTTCAACGTTTGATGAAGTTGATGTACTGACAGGATTCATGCAGTCGTATCCTCATGGTTGAATACACTTATTGTAAGTCACTTTGGATAAAAGCATCAGCTAAATGTTGCATAACACAGGGGGCACTTTACCTTTAATATTGCCTATTTAGATTTTTTAAATTTTCAATGTAGGACTTGAAGTTGTAACAGTATTTTAACAGTGTGGTATTGCACTGTAGCTTTTGAGTTAGAAGAATGGATGTATATTTTAAACACAAAATTGACCTATTATCACAATGGTAAGTTAGTGAACATGTTAACAAGCAGTTGCCTTTAAACAGGGCAGCATTAGCATTCATTTGGAGTCGCGGTTCTGTTTCAGAAGGATGAAAGTCCAGGAACTCTGGGAAGTGACCACAGAGCTCAGACGATATCAGCATTCAGACAGTAGCACACTTTCTCACAAGTTAGTGTGCATTTGAATATATATTGGTAAATTGGATGATGAAACAGGATTGCAGCTCCTTGAGGATCTCCAGCTTGAGGAGAAGATGATCTTTATGATCATGATCTTCCTTGTGGCCTTTCACCAGTGAAACGAGTCAGTTACATGAACCAGGAGCTTCACAAAAAGCTTCCTCTTGAGTGAGCCTTGCAGAGTGTGTTTGCTATCATTCACTGTGTTGTACACCAACAGTTCACTCAGCAGTTTGAACTGATACGATTTGCACACTAAACCAGCATTTTTCTGGCTCAAAGGAGGACCAAAAGATTTAGCGAGTGTGGTCAAAGATCTTTACCAAAACAGCATGAAAACACATTTCCAGATTGGTGGATTAGTGTGGATTCTGCTAGCAGATACCACTGACAAGAAATACAGTTACACTGAAGCTGTGATTTTAGTATTTTGGAATGATAGTCATTTTGGGTTGGTAGTCAGTTTTTGTTGGATGATTTGTGATCCAACATTTCTTTGCATTTCCATCAACTGACAAAATGAACCCTTGACATCTCTGGCCTTTTGCTGCTAAATGCTAGCTAGTTGCTATAAAGTACTGAGCAGGTAGTGTACAGTGAGTTTGTCAGAGCTATCAGAGCTAAAAGAAAACAAGCAAACAAACAAAAAAACAGCCTGCTGCCTGAAAAGACGCTGATAGTAGTGAAGCAAAAAAGAAAAACAATGAGCTGAAAGATGCTAAAATGCTCTGTAGAGCTGAGGAGAACTTCAGAGTTGGGTGCTAATTCTCTGTAAGTTTGACGCTACACACAGTCATCTGATCCATTCTTAATATCGAGATTTTAAAACACAGTTAGCTAGAGTTCTAAACTGATGAATTTGGGATTGAATAAAACACAACGTTTTTTGGTAGTAAATAAAGGTCATATTGATTAAATGAGTGTGGCACGTCTGTTGCCACCATGAGTCCTCTCAGCACAAAGACCCTCTTGGAACCGGTAACCGTTTCGATTATTTTTATTAGTCAGGGCGACACGCCACAAACACCACACACAATCCAGCCGTTCACAGGCTTCTGATCAGTCTCGCTGCCATCTGGTCGTGTGCATTTTCCAGTCTCTCACTCCCCCGCCCGGTCCAGCACACTACTGTTAAAGGGGAGAGTGATTAGTTAACAGTGAACAGGTGTGCTCATCATCTCCCCTTGCGCTGCTCACCTGAGCCCTCTCCACACCTCTCTCCTGCAGCTCTCCCCCTCCACAATGAGAATCTGGAATGGTTCAATGCATCTGTTCTCTCTCCTCAGTTCATTTATTTCTCTTTCTGTGTTATACTCGAACAGGCTTGCAATTATGCAAACTCAGCTATATTTTTCAGTTTCTTTTATGTACAGAGGATGCTGGGTTACCTCAGCTGGGCTTGGCAGACTACACGGCATGTCTTTGCAACATGTCAAATAGATATATTGTTGAACAGTCAGATCTAGTTCATGTTTTGTCTTGAGATAAATTCAAATGTAAAAGCATTTGAATCATACAACAAAACTGAAATAGCTGAATGTCCCTTTTTTCAGACCAACTGATAAAAAAATTTCATCTACAGCAGTGATATCCATAAATCCCTAAAAGAATAAAATTCTATTTTTTTTACTTTACTAAACTATACTTTCCACCTTCAGTCCCCCTTCAGTGGCACTCAGCCCAAGCACATTGGTTTCTACTGCAGTTGTAAATCTTTAAAAACTGTAGCTTCTAACAAACAGCTGTAATTATTTCATTTGTTTAGGACTATTTTCAGCGGTGGATTAATCCACATTTGGTGCTCTAGTGAGTATTTGGGGCAGCAGGACTGTGTGTGTGGAACTGAGTGAAAATAATCTACAGTGTGTGTGTGTTCCTGAAGGAACATGATGTGTTTTTAATCATTTCTGGACAACAATGGAGTTCTGTAGCAGAGAGGAGGAAGATCTATCAGGCTGTGATACGCACACAAAAGTTGTTAGTAGAATCAGTTTGCTTATTATTGGTATCAGATTCTTATAGGATTTATTAATATAAAGAAAAGAGAATTTTTAAATCAACTGCAGATCATTTCTTACCATCATTCCCTCTTCATACAGTTGCCTCCTCCTTACAGCGCTGACCCCACAGAGTCTCCAGTGAAGTATAAAGTAAAGAGCTTGACCAGGCTCTGCATGGTACCTATATAGAATGCATTACAGTAGCCAGATTTTATTAGGCCTACCATGTTGCGCGACAGGCAGAGCAGCAATTTCTGTCTGATCCCACTTGACCTCTTAATCCAGCCGTCAAACAGCTGGAGCCAAAAGCCACGAGACTGCCCCTGCAGGGTGGCTCTCCCTCATCCACAGATTACAGGCTGAGTCTGGATGGATGAGAGCACTGCCTAACCGAGGATTAGTTGCGTGCCTTTGCCCTACTTCTTTCTCTCTGTCTCCATCTCTCCAGGGATGTGTACAGGCTCTAATGTTCAGATGGTAGATGTTGAAATCTGGTTACTCTTTCCCTCCAGAGATGCTGCAAGTCTGAGGAGGCCACGTTACTGATGGAGAATGCAAATAAGCAAGATGATTTATTCCAACTACATGCAGCATGTGGGATCTCTCGACAGAAGATTTGACACCATTTCATAAATGTAATCAATGATGACACATATAGACTTTTCATTTCTAGAGTGACTCAAGTTTGAGTTAGAGTTAGGTGGTGACAGAGGAACTTTTTGATCCCTTCTGGACATGACTATCACTTTTTAAAATATACATAACAATATCTCTGACTTATTCTCTCTGATCTTTGCCATATCACTTTATATAATGTTGTAAGGTTTGGCTTGGTGTAAGATCAAGTCATATCAACACACATGTGTCATGTTCCAAATGTATTCATTTGAACTAAATACGAATGGACGACAAGCAAATATGAGAGAGTCAGTCAAACTTCTCATATAATATATTATATAAGTCAAACGTCTATATAATAATGTATCTTTTAGACTCTCCTCTGTGGGTGTACCAGGTGTGCAGGGCCTTTAAAGTAAGTGGAGCTCAGTGGAACACAGTGCCAGCAGGTGTACTGGGAACGTTGGGTTACTTAACGTAATCCCTGGTTCTTTGATAACAGAGTGAGGTGTTTCACTATGGGGAATCGCTTCTGGCGAGACCATTACGGAAGCTCCAATGACACAACGTCTGTCTCTGACAGACAGGTCGACGTGTGGGGAATGCCCCGCCTCCTCTATATACCACGGTCGACCGCCCCGTCCGGGCCATTCTTCTCGCTTTCTTCCCACATACATGCAAGGAGGGAATTGTTGGTGAAACACCTCACTCTGTTATCAAAGAACCAGGGATTACGTTAAGTAACCCAACGTTCTTTTTCTAACAGAGTGAGGTGTTTCACTATGGGAGATATAGACCACTCCCGGAATGCATAATCTCCCGAAGTCATCTGGCTCCTGCCCCAGACTGGGATGACATCAACCAGTTTCTGAAGCACCAGACTCCAGCACTGCGTGAGCTAGGGATGGACCTGAGACATCCAACCTATAGAATCTCACGAAAGTGTGTGGTGAAGCCCAACTCGCCACTGCACAAATGTCCTCCACCCTAATTCCTTTAAACAGAGCCCATGGCCTAGCCATGCTCCTGGTGGAGTGTGCTTTCAAACCTGCAGGGGGCTGCAGGCCCCTGCACCTATAAGCCAGCACTACAGCATCCACAATCCAATGTGACAGTCTCTGTCGGGACAGTGGCTTCCCCTTGTGGGGTGTGGCCCAAGACACAAACAGCTGATCGGTTCCCCGGAAGCTGGCTGTCCTGTTCACATACACACTTAATGCACGCACAGGGCATAGAGTGTTCAATCTTCCCTCCTCCGCTGACCCAAATGGCGGAGGATGAAAAGCCTTCAATTCCACTGTGGGGCATCTGTAAGCAGATTCCACCACCTTAGGTATGAACGCCGGGTTGTGCCGTAAATACACCTTAGACAAGCCCGGCGCAAACTGCAAGCAAGCCGGGCGGGTTGACAGCGCCTGTAAATCACTCACTCGCTTCGCAGTAGTCAAAGCGAGGAGGAGAGCGGTCTTGAGTGACAAAAACTTCAGACCCACCACCTCCACCTTCAAACAGGTGTTGTGAGAGAGCATCTAACACAACTGCCAAGTCCCATAATGGCACCATAGGCCTGGAAACTGGCAGTTTCCGGCGCACTCCGTTCATAAAGCGGCATACCAACGGATGCTGGCCCGCCGGCTTATCCCCCAAGCCTATGTGGCATGCTGAAATAGCGGCCAGATGCACCTTGATTGTGGAAAAGGCCTTACCCCTTTCCAGTAGGTCTTGGAGAAAACAGAGAATGTCTCTCACTGAGCACTGAAATGAAACAATGCGTCTGGCCTCACACCACTCCTCAAACACTCGCCACTTACAACTGTATAATGAGCGAGTGGATGAAGCCCTCGCACACTGAATAGTGTCGATCACGTTCTGAGGCAGTCCAACATCGCCCAAATTTAACCTCTCACGGGCCAGGCCCAGAGAGCCACCTGCTCTGGATGGGGGTGGTAAATCTCCCCCCTGGCCTGAGACAAGAGGTCCCTGCGCAGCGGCAGGGGCCAAGGTTGACCTCATAGTAACTGCACTATCTCCGCTATCCAGTGTTTGGACGGCCACCGTGGGGCTATCAAAATCAGCGACAGGGCTGATCTCTCACTCTGGCCAGTGTGGGGGAGATCAGACTGAGAGGAGGAAATGCGTACAGCAGGACGTTTGGCCATGGGTGCGCCAGCGCATCCACACCTAACGGCGCATCCTCCTCTGTTAATGACAAATACAGCTGACAATACGCATTTTCTTGCGAGGCGAACAGATCTATGACAGTCCGGCCGTATCTCTGCCACAGCTGGCTCAGCACCTGGGGATGGAGTTTCCATTCCCCGAACAGAGGGTTTCTTCTTGACATGAGATCTGCGCCCCTGTTCAGCACTCCCGCTACGTGCGTCGCCCGCAGCGACCCGAGCTGAGAGACGCTCCACAAAATTATTTTTCGTGCCAGCTTGTGAAGCCATGGAGAGCGTGTGCCTCCCTGACGGTTCACGTATGCCACCACCGTGGAGTTGTCGGATTTCACCAGCACGTGCTGCCCTCTCAGATGAGGGAGAAAATGTCTCAAGGCCAGAAACACTGCCATCAACTCGAGATAGTTTATATGCACCTGAGCCAGCTCCGCTGACCAGATGCCTTTCACTGCTCTGCCCTTGAATGTCGCTCCCCAACCTGTCATGGACGCGTCCGTTGTAATGACAACCCTTGACGCCACCGTCCCCAGGCTGACACCCTGAGAGAAAATCGCTGGATTTCTCCACTGGTAGAGAGCTGCCGTGCACTCTGGAGAAACTGTCACCGAGCTAGAGAGGTGACGACGGGGACACAGTCTTAACGATGCTACCCATCTCTGCACATCCCTCATCAGCAGGAGGCCCAGCCTCACCACTGAAATGACCGATGCCATTAGACCCAGCAGCCGTAGACACATTCTGAACTGCACCGCTGTCCCCGGTTGAAACCGGGCCAGACACTGATTGAACGACTGTAGCCTCCTCCGATAGCGTGGCACGATATCTGAGGGAGTCTATATTGAGACCCAGATAGGAGATGCATTGTGCGGGCAGTACTCGGCTTTTGGTCCAGTTTATTCTGAAACCCAGGCCACTGAGGTGAGTCTCCGTCACAGTCTCCACATCCCTGAGCGCCTGCTCCCGTGAATGAGAGCATATCAGATAATCGTCTATGTACGAAAATATTCTGATACCCCTGCTCCTTAACGGAGACAGTGCTGCTTCCACACATTTGCTGAAAACCCGTGGAGCCAGCGAGAGACCAAACGGGAGCACTCGGTATTCGTAGGCTATGCCCCGGTGAGCAAACCTGAGGAATTTCCTGTGTGCAGGGAAAATCTCGATGTGAAAATATGTGTCTGCTAGATCGATTGTGGCAAACCAGTCGCCGGGGCGGATAGACTGACACAACACTTTTACTGTTAACATTCTGATTGTGTATTTCCTCAGATGACTGTTTAGTACACGCAGATCCAGAATGGGACGCAGTGATGCCCCTTTCTTTGGAATGAGGAAGTAACGGGAGTAAAATCCCTGTTGACTCTCCTCGATCGGGACCACCCTGATCGCTCTTTTGAGTAAAAGAGAATCGATTTCTTTCTGTAACACCTATGCAGCTTCCCCCTCTGCTACTGACATCAAAACACCGTTGAATCTCGGTGGTTTTGTAGCAAACTGAAGCCTGTATCCCCTGGAAACAGACAACATGACCCATGTATTCACTGCACATGCGCGCCATTTCTCCACCTGAACAGCCAGGGGCCCTCTCTCCAGAAGGGCGATGGCGCCCGCTGGTGGCCGGGATGAGGTATGAACCTCCCTCCCTGGGCTGCCCGGTTTTTGATTCAATATTTTTTGTGTGGGACAACCCGCCCTCGGCTCTTGGCCTGGCTGCGGGGTTGTTAACTTTATTTCTGAGAACATGGAAACCTGAAAATGAGTTTTTGGTGACACCCGGGGGGACAGCTTTTGGCTGTAGTGAACGACAGGTGCTTGGTGACACTTGTTGAACCGTGCACCGCGGTGCGAACATGACAGTCTCTCTCCCCCGTCTTTCTGAACTAGCGGGGGGGGACCGTGGCTGCTGGCTCCTGAAACCCGAACCGGATCCGCTGCTCTGAACTCCTCTCTTCTCCTCTTTGCCGGAGGAGGAACAGGTGATGGGCATGGCGCATCAGGTAGACCGCTTCTTCCCAACCCCGGGGGTTGGGGCAAGCGGTGTTTCGCCGCCACCGCGGCGAAAGAGTGCTTGCCCCAGGGCTTGTTATTCCCCGCTCTCGGCTGCTGGTCGACGCGACTGGTCTGTGAGCCGGTCTCGCATCCCCCTGTCTGCCTCTTGCTGCTGCGGCCGCGGCAGCGAAACTGGTGCAAGGTGGGGGCCGCGGGATCTGCTTTCGAGGCAAACACAGCTCGAATGCCTCACCCTCCTGCTTTCTCTGTGTGCTGGTTTCCCGCATTTTCTCCAGAGCTGGGCCGAAGAGACCCTTAGTGGGGTCGTAGGCAGCGTCCATGACCTCTGCTTTCTGAGTGTCACCCAGTCCTGACAGGGAGAGCCACAAAGCCCTTTCTCCCGCGACTTCCAGGCCCATGACACGCCCACAGCCCTGCACAGGTCCGCGGGAGGAGCGCAAGAGGAGGTCGTTCACCACACAGATTTCGTCCCACAGCACCGGGCTCGGGACCCCCGAATCCAACTGACGGCCCATCTCCTCCAAAATCTCCGCTTGATAAGCCGCCAACAGCGTGCCGGCGTTCAGCGAGCAGACCGACTGTGCAGCATATTTGTACATACGCTGATACACACCCGCTGCCATACGCTCC
This sequence comes from Sciaenops ocellatus, assembly GCA_033000465.1. Classification (NCBI taxonomy): domain Eukaryota; kingdom Metazoa; phylum Chordata; class Actinopteri; family Sciaenidae; genus Sciaenops; species Sciaenops ocellatus. The sequence continues at coordinate 3,656,180 of CP136884.1, read as the reverse complement.
GTTTTACCGGGCAGGGAGATGTGCAAAGACGCTGAGATGGATCAGCGGCTCGGGTGGAGGTGGGAGGCCAGTGAAGGCTCCACAGCCGGGGGTTCGGCCAGCCCCAGCTCCGCCATGCCATGCACCTCTAGCTTGGAGTAGCCCTGTGTGGCTACCTTGCTCTTGAACGGGCTTGACCAGAACCGACTCATCTCGGCCATGCAGGCCGGGACTGCCGGGAGCAGCTGCTTGGCCGGAGGGCGGGCCGGAGGGAGCCTTTTCCCATCGTACAGGTCCCTCGTCGCCCCCTCCGTGTCCTGAGCCGCCGGCCAGGGGATATTCAGTTTAGCCGCGGCTCGTTTGCAAACCTTGTACAGGTTGTTATCCACTGGAGCGGCTGCTTCGGTTGAGCTTGGGGGTCTGGATTGCGTGGAGAAGGTAGAGTCCTCCTCTCCTTCCTCCATGTCATCCAGTTCGAGGATGTCAGAGCCGATCTCACTGTCTGCATCGTCGTCTTCCTCCGGCTCGAAGACACCTTCGAACAGCGGGGGTATGGGCTCAACCTCCTCCATCACGTCCGCCCAGTCCCTCAGGGCTCGCGGCTGATGGGAAGCGTGGATCTCCTGAGCGGTATCTGAAGCGGCGAGGGAAGGGTCCCTGCCGTCAGTACCTGTCACAGCCACTCTCAATCTCCTCTCCAGGATCTTCACCGGCATGGTGGAGCAATGTGCACAAACTTGCGGGTCCGCTAGCACCGCCTGAGTGTGCTTAGCTCCCATGCACACAATACACATAGGGTGGGGGTCTCTGCCCGAAATCGTTGCTCCACATGATGTGGGGCAACGGCAGGAAGAGCCCTTCCCTTCCTTCTGCCCGGCTCCTATGACGGGGGCTGCGGGGACAGACATGCCAACTGGGGGAGAAATGTGGTACTAGGGGTGAGCCTAGTTTAAAATTTGTTTTAATGGGGTATATAGTTGGTGTGAGCCTAACTATAACCTGTCATGTGGAGAATAGTCCGCCGCTACGCATTAACTATGCTCTGAATGACGGTGGTTAACAAGCTAATGTTAGCACCAAGCCGAGCTCGAGTGAACGTAGCCCGAAGCTAGCACAGGACACCCGGTAGGTGAGCACCTGGTGACCTGTCGGGAAGCTCGCCACAACGCGGTCGCAATCCCACCGTAAGTAACCATCAGCACAGTCCAGAGGCTGTCGGTGCCGCGCTAGGCAACTTAACGGGATGTCAGATAGCAGTTAAGCTAGCAATCTACTTGACCACCGGATGCACTGAGGGAGCTCTCGTAATTTCCCTGAGGAAGAAAGCGAGAATGGCCCGGACGGGGCGGTCGACCGTGGTATATAGAGGGGGCGGGGCATTCCCCACATGTCGACCTGTCTGTCAGAGACAGACGTTGTGTCATTGAAGCTTCCGTAATGGTCTCGCCAGAAGCGATTCCCCATAGTGAAACACCGAGTGAAGTTAGAAAAAGAACTGCAATTAGTCATGACCTATCAAATGGTCTGGTTTCATGCCTGTTTACAGCCAAAGCATTGCACAATATATGACATGGAGACTATGGCAAGCCCTTTTATCAGTAATAGCAATTGTAGATCTCAACAAAAGCTATGAAACTAGTAAGAATTTTAAAGTGTAGATAAGGTCTCCTGGCAAGGTGTCGGGCCACCACATGCTTGGCAATGATCCTACAAGTCTCTGAACCATTCTTCTAAAAGATCTTCCTCATTTGTTGTCTGTGTGTCGGTGTTCACCTGGGTTGAGATACAGTGACTATGAAGACTATGGCATGTGAGTGACATCGTTTTCATGCTCACAGAAGCATTAAAGCATAAAGGTGATCACTCAGAACAACTTTGTGTTGACCTGCAGTGACAGTTGGACCCAAACCATATCAGCAAAATGTCCTTTATAGCATAACAGAGCCATGGGATCCCCTCACTGTGAGCATCAAATATTCAGTCATTCAGGCCCACTTGCGGAGAATCCAGTGAGGAATGACTCAACTGATCAGATCACTTTGTTCCACATCTCTGTAGACCAGTGTCAATGCTTTTTGCACCACTGAACTCTCAAATGTGCGTTCATCTTTGTAATGTGTGCTTTATGCAGCCTGACTATAATATCCTCTCTCTGCTGACGGGCAGTTCTTGCTGACAGTTTGATCATGTCCTGCATCAACATTCTCACTCACCTGAAGAAGTTGGTCTTCTGTTTTTTCTTAGATATCGCTCTAATACACGAGCATCACAGTCACACAGTCAAATGTACTTCCTATTGTATCTGATGCATGATGGGATGTTAATTGCTTTAGCGTACCATGCAGTGCATCTGTGTGTATTCTTATGTTTCATTTGTTCCGTTTTTTCCTTTAACTTGTCACATATATCAAACAGGTGCGTATGAGAAAATAAACTGTGCACCTGACAAGAAAATGCTGCTTCAGTGCAAAGTCATGATTAATGCAGCACCACAATAATAGAATCCAGCTCCTCAGGATCTCATCTGTGCTGTGAAAATGTGAATGTGTTAGTAACGTCAGCTTCTAAAGTTCCCATGAAACAGGAAGCAGAGGGCTGGTTGCTTCCTGATTTTGACGTGCTTCCTATGAAAACAGGCAGACAGGAGGGACTCACGGATATTGATTACCGTTTCCAGTGAACATGATGGGGCCAGTCTGGCAAGGAATACAGTAACCTGCCAGGGTGGTTTTCTTGCTGGGTTTGGCCCCTGGCATCCTGGGCCAAGTCAATTCAGTTAGCTACATGGCTGACCTAGCTCACCACAGTTAGTGGTTCGCGTCTTCTTTCTCTCAGGAAAGTCCGCAAATCAGCTCTGTATTGTAATGTTATTCCCTTATGGCTGCTCAGCCCAGTTCTGTTGCCTGCTAACGGCAGATTCGGTTAGCAGCAGTTAATTAGCGGTTAGCTACTTTAGCAAGTGGTTAGGCTAAAACTATCTGTCAATCAGGAAACTGAGCAGCCGGAGGACATCAGAGGGAAAACTATCAAATATATTGTGTATAAAATCTGATCCAGTTTCACCAAAATCACTTAATAAAGTTCTAAAGTTGTGCTTTTGTACAGTAATCAATGAGGCCCGGCCATAGATGACTGTAGCTCAGAATCACTCATAGACTGTATTAAACAGGAAGCACTCCGCTCCAGCAGCAAGAGAGAAAGTGTTTCATTGGATGTAAAATTAGTACACGCCCCCAAGTGCAGGATGAGTCATCAACAGCTTTTTATGGTGTATCAGGAAATGACAAACTCTAAAATTCAATTCAATTCAATTTTATTTATATTGCACCATATCATAACAAATGTTATCTCATGACACTTTCCATACAGAGCAGGTTTAGACCATACTCTTTATAATATTATTTACAGAGACCAAACAATTCCACCATGAGCAAGGACTTGGCGACGGTGGCGAGGAAAAACTTCCTTTTAAACAGGCAGAAACCTCGAGCAGACCCAAGCTCATTGGTGGACAGTCATCTTCCAGGGGGTAGATAGATAAATAGAGAGAGACACAAATGCACAGCAGCAGCAAATCATTAACTAACTATAAACTGTAATGGAGATATGTTAGCAATAATGACAGTAATAATATATGTAGTGGACGTCGTGCAGGACCACAGCAGCAGCCACGATCCATGAGAACCTGCTGGACGAGAGAGCACAGAAACTCCGGGGAAGAAGTTTAGTTAGTAACATGCATTAACATGCATTAATGACACATACTAACTATAAGCTCTATCAAAAAGGAAAGTCTTAAGTCTACTCTTAAAAGTGTTGACCGTGTCTGCCTCCAGAACCCAAAATGGTAGTTTGTTCCACAGAAGAGGAGCTTGGTAGCTGAAAGCTCTGGCTCCCAGTCTACTTTTGGAGACTATAGGAACCACAAGGAACCCTGTATTTTTGGAGCGCAGTGTTCTAGAGGGGTAGTAAGGTACTATGAGCTCTTTAAGATATGATGGTGTCTGACCATGAAGAGCTTTGTATGTAAGGAGAAGGATTTTAAATTCTATTCTAGATTTAACAGGTAGCCAATGCAAAGAAGCCAAAATGGGAGAAATATGATCTCTGATCTTGGTTCCTGTCAGAACACGTGCAGCAGCATTCTGAATTAGCTGCAAAGTCCTAAGAGACTTATTGGAGCCGCCTGATAACAAAGAGTTACAATAGTCCAGCCTAGAAGTAACAAATGCGTGGACTAGTTTTTCTGCATCCGCTTGAGATACAATGTGTCTGATTGTTGTGATGTTACGTAGGTGGAAGAAAGCAGTCCTTGAAAATACCATGAAGAATACCTGAAAATCTTGAAAACATGACTTTGTGACATTGTTGGTGCAGATACTGGAGGACAGAGGACAGATGGGACAAAAACTCTTTAATCTCTTACACGGACTTTTGACAGTTGCTGCAATTCCTGTCGGTCACCAACAGAGGTTAACAAAAGTCACGGATGACTCAATGCCTCAGTCAGATACAGTAGGTCTTTGCAATACACTGCATGATGTAATTTACAGATGTGCAGTGCCAAGTTCATATTCTTATCTAAAACTGCAAACACTGGACATTTTGTCATAGGCCAAAGATTTGTCTGTGGTCAGATGAGAGAGGGGATGAGTGCAGCCAGGCAGAGAAAGAGCACTGTTTCTTCACTCTGTCAATACATCCATCAGAGATACACTGAGAGATAAAAAGATGTGATCCAGCCATCCAAGACTGAGCTGTGTGGAAATCCTGAGTGCATTTCGGAACCAGGAAATCTAATCTTATCTAGAGAAAACACACTCTGACTGAAATGTCTGGCTCTCACAGACACTTTCACCTTTATTACTATTTGATTCTTGAAGCTCCAGATGGATAGACTAGATTCTCCAAAACCAAAGGAGTAACATCATGGAATAGTTTATTAAAGAGCCAGACAGGAGATGCCTATTCTTAACGTGAAATAGACCTTTTCTACAGCATTATAACCATTTCTTCTGTTTCCCACACTGTAAATGGCAATAGTAACACCTGTGCTTTTCCTTTTCCTGCTATGACAAGTCAAAATGTCTGCTGTGGAAAACGCCTCTTACATTCGACAAACTCGGCTGTCCTCTAATGAATTACTGCTCAGTGAAATAAGGTAAAATGGTCGTTGGTACGAGACAAAACCTCAGTTCCAAATCATGTAGATTTGATGCCAGAAAAAGACTTGCTTCATGTCTTCTATTAATACTGGACCACTAAGTATTAAAAGTCTGGTGCCGTTCCTGATAATGTCATCTGTAATAGTTTCTGCAGATTCAGATTGAGATGTTCTTTTTTCATGCACCATTGCACGATGCTTGATGGCTCCCTCTAAACAGTTTCATTGTCAACTCATCAACTTATTTTCAAATATGAATTCTCTTATGCTTCAAATGACTAATTAAGATGATCTGCTCAGCTCCTCTCTGTGCTCCCATGTGTCTCTGAAGAAATCAATTCAAGCTTTTGTGTTTGGTTTGGTTTGTATGGATCTCTCTGACTGGACCGACTCATTCTGCAGACAAACTGGCTGTTTTCAGTCATGCTATTATTTTTGTTTGATTTCATGTATTGTCGTTATCTTTTTGTGGCTCTCCTGAGGTTTTTAGTCTCTTTTGTTATTGAACTCTTTTTTTTTTCTTCTGCATTGTTGTGTATTGTTTTCCATTTTTCTTGTGGACGCTCTTGACAGTGAGATGATTCCCTTCATTGGTCTCTCATCTATAGCATCTTAATTGCTGAAGTCATTCTTTAAAGACATTTTGAGCTTTAACAACATGTATATTTTATATAAAGTTGTTGGATTCATTTGATATATTTTTGCTTGTGGGTATTGTTTAGTTATATTGACCATCATCAGCACAACTTCTACAGTACACCATGTTATTGAAGAGCCATATGTTAGACCAACAGCAAGGACCAGTCAGGAGAAGAGAGGTCAGAGGCAAAAGGGTTTTCACATGAACTCATCAGCTTCCTGAGTGTGCTCACATGGCCGACAAGGAAACCAGAATGAACAGATAGTGCAAGTATGTGTCTTGAGTCTTGAACTCTGCATACACTTATGTAGATAGAGACGACAAGGCAGCAGTAGTGTTAACAACAGTAAACTGCTCCTCATTCAGACCCTCTGCGTGTTCTCAAGCAGAAAATCCATTTGCATTCTGATTGAAGTCATTTGTCTTCAATGTCAGCACCTCTACATGCTTTGGTAATCTGCTGGACTGCACAGAATCAAAGTGTTGAGACTGGATAAGCAGCTTCTTTGAAATGTCTTGCAATAAATGACTTCATGCCATGTTTTTTTTTTTTTTTATTCAGGGTATTCCTGAAAAAGACAAACTGTGAACACACTGATGAAACAAACAAAACAAAACAAAAAAACTTCATTAAAAGTTAAAAAACTTTCCAATTAGAGCAATTTGTTGTAATCAAGCAGAGCCATGCTGTAAATGCTGCAGTGCTGGTAAAATAATGAAACAAAGATAGTCCTACAGTGTGTTCAAATTAGCCTCATCATCTTTTTCAAAAGTCCAGAACCAAAAACCTGGGGCTGAAATTTGTGCTGAGACCACAAAACCCAGTTACCCCAGTTCTTCTGTTTGTATTAAAGTAAAAGCTGCGACGTGTGAACTGGAAGAGCAGCTGGAGGGAGCTGATGTCCTGAAATGACGTCATTAGAGAACAGCTCGTGTAGGCATTAAAAGCTTAGGACAAAACAAAATGCAGACTGCACAATGTTAGTCCTCCATTCATTATCTTTGGGAAAGGTAGACGTTATCCCCGCCGACATCACAGGTGGCTTCAGGAGTGTGTTTCACATTAACACACAAAACAACCAAAAGTCAGCAGAGCAGATAAAACTATCAGCAGATGTTTAAACAACGATCTCTGCTGTGGCTGTCACTGACCTGTATCGCTTGTATCGACCACATGGATGATGAAATATTTGAATGGGTGACAGTGTTGTTCAACAATGATATAGTCTGGTATATTAATAAAGACAAGAAAGTATGAACATGATGGTTTGACCTTTTGGGGAGAAAGAAAAACTTTGATTTGACCTTTTGGGTTCAATTCATGCCACTATGCTGATCTGCAATCAGATTTGAGCATCATCTAGGTCTAAGAACATATTATAATCCACCTCAGGTAATGAGTCTATGAGCGTGCAACTCCAACTATTGCTGTTGCCAAGCTGTCGCACCGCAGTGCATGTGGTGAGGTCAGAAGGTCAAACAGATACCTGGCAGGATGAGACTCAAGAGGCAACAAGAAAATTCTTTATTATGAATCTTACAATATTTGTATGAATGCTAGTGGCAGCAGTGGCAGCTGGCTGCTTCTCTGTATGGAAACCATTAACACTCTATATGAGTATGACGCCATCTGCTGGTTTGGAAGTAGTACTGTACAAAGGGGCATGCCTGCTTTTAAGGATTTGGGTGGATTGACCCTTTAAAAGAGCGAGCTAGTGCTGATTCTTCAAACAGATGGGGGAATGAGTGAAAGACCAACTAATATTGGCAACATGTTTGTCCCCTTTAGAAATATAGAGGAACAACAGTTAGGTACAAGGACCTATGGGAAATGTAGTCTGAATTAAAAGAACACCACTGATAATAGTGACCAGATTTCTCTGAACCACTTTAATGTGTCACAATGACGACTGTTTGAATGTCTGCATTGTCTTTCAAATGGTGACAATAATCTGAATTCACCATGACAAGATTTTACAAGATTCTTATCACATTGTTTTTTATTACATAATGATTTGTTATGTTTTTCATATTATAATATTTTCACATTATTATTAGACAGGTCTGCCCAAAAAGGGGGAAAAGGGAGAAAGCCTTCCATGAAGCTTAGTGATAGTCATGTTATTTATTGTTACTTTAATAAAATGTAGCATTGAAAGTGCACCGTGGGCAACCTCTTAATGAACTAGCAGCTATGCCAGGACCTGTACATAAATCAGAACGGCAGAAAAGAAAGGAGAGGAAAAAGGAGCTAAACAATGTAATAACCAACATATAACATATCACTTCTTCTTGGTGTATCACAAAAGTCAGTCCGTTGTTTTAACAGGAACACACAGCCTTAAAACACAGCCTCATATAACGTGTTTGTACTGAATGCATCATGGCTATGGTGGTTTTTTTTCATTTGTGTTTTTAATCTGGACAAAAATATATTAAACTAATAACTACTCTTTATAGGAGTATGTTGATTGCTTGTGTCGGCCCTGTGATTACTGGTGAGTCAGATGATGAACCCACCCTGTCGTTCTAGGACTAGCCCCCGCACAAGATGGATGGTACTTCAGTTAGATGTGTACTGAACATCAAATAAAACTTAGTAACTAGATTTAAACCAGCATTAGATTTACAGTACAATCTGTCAGTCTCCTTATACAACATATAGTTTACATACTGACTTCTGTTAGAACAAGAAACTTTTTTTAAAACAAGATAAGCTGTTTGTTATTAAATACAATTAAAGTTTTGACATAACATGACTGATAAAACTGAATAATTTTACTAAACATTTAGTAATAACGTGAACGTCATGGCATCATTAAAAATATCTCGTATTTTGTAAAATCAAGAAAACATGTTTTTGTTCTAACAGTAAATATTTGGTTGCTGCTGTGGAGTGATTAATCTTTTTGTGCTGAATGTTTTTCTCTCCTCGCTTTTGGTACCGATACTTTCATCTTCAGTACTGAAAATGCAATGACTCAGCAAACCTTTCCACAATTCCTGTACTTCCTAAACTTATGTTCACTTGGTTTCCTTCATGGATCTTCACAAATTTTTAATAATTAATAATCATTTCTCACATTTAAAGGCAGTGAAATGAAGACCTCGTGACAAACTCTTGTGATTGTGCTTTGATTCTTTAATTCGTCTGTGTTTGGCTCTGCCATTCTGTAAACCCACAGCTAAATAATAAATAAACAGATAAAATTATTACAAGAAGGTAGTAACTCATTACATACGGTATATAAACACATGAGGCATGTTTTCAACATGGACTTACTGCTGCCATACAAAAATAAATCTAACAAAACGTTAAGAAATCAAAATAGCGACAAATAAAGCAGATAACCCGCCGGTGGAGGAATGCACAGCGTGAGGTGTCTGTAAGGCAACTGGAGCATAGACAGCGCACTGTGTGTGTGCATGAGTGGCAATGTGGCACCATGGAATAGACACCGTTACTGTCCAAACCCACAGAGGAACAAAGAGCCTCTCACATGAATTTGGTACAAAGTGGACTTAACACATAATTATCATCTGAACAAAGAATCCTCATCTCCTCTTCTCAAGGTGCATTATCTGTGGACTCTTGTCCACCCCCTGCCCTCTCTTCCCCCAACTATATCAACCACATGTCCAAGATAGCTTTCAAAGTTCTGGAAAAAGACGAGGCAACCGTTTGATAGAGTCAAACATCTCAGGTACGTTTGTTGATGTAAACTGGAAAGTGACGAGGTGCCACTGAGGTGGATCGTCTCAGCAGACCTCTGACTTGCTGCTCTGTGGGGGTCACTCCAAGTCCTGAAGGTTGATTGTGCTTCCTGTGAACTGGGAGTTGTCAGAGCCGTTGTCGTCCTCCGTCATCACTGAAGGTTCCTGAGAGGAAACAGTCACAGAGCTCAGTCCTCTCGTGTCAGACTAACCACATATTACAGAAGTCATCATCATCCCAGAGTGTATTCAGATGTAGCAGCTGTTGGGTTCATCAAGTGTGGAAATGGAATTCTCAAACTGAGAAGGCACCAACAAAGAAATGCATGCTGTCAAGTGCAGAGCTCTGTGTGTTTCTTTAAACACACACAACATTTTAAGACATTTTGTTCACTTGTTATTTATTTGACAGAGACAGCTGAAGAGTGACAGGAATGTGGGGAGAGACAGATGGGGAATGACATGCAGCGAAGGGTCGCAGGTCGGATTCGAACCCTGGTCTGCTGCTGAGCCTTCGTACATGGGGCGGATGCTCTACCAACTGAGCTAATCGACACCCCAGTGTCACATTTGATTTGAATGGAGTTGTGCTTCTCACTGAAGCATCAGAAAACTTTCCTCACCTGTAAAATGTTGACGGGCAGGTCGGTGGTGAGCTGAGAGTGGGAGCTGGAGGCCTGCGAGCTCAGCTGGAAGGCCAGGTCGCCGTCACTGGCTGGGTCGTCCTGCGTGAGCACACACTTTGATCAGCAACAAACTCTGATTGATGATGAGTTCAACAAAAGCTCAATGCGGTATCAGACCTGATCAGATCTGATGTTGGGGATCTCACCTGCAACAGTTGAATCTGAACGTACTGGGCCCCGGTGACGGGGTCTCGCAGAGTCAGGCCTCCATTGGCTGCTGCAGCTCCTTCACTATAACGAACAGCAGAGGGAGCCATCGGTGCTGGAGCCGGGGCCGCCTTCGCTGCTTTAGTTTTTCTCTGACTTGATCCTGAGCTCCCTGGATTGGGTTAAGACAACACTGCCATCACTTCACTTTATTCTCAATCAAGTCTGAATGAAGATTATAAACAAAAGACTCAAGATGTGTCTCACCAGAGGAGGCTGAAGGACCTCTTTGCTTCTTCTTCTTGGCCAGCTGGATGGCTCTGTAGTCTGTCCTGACTGAGCCTCCGCTCTCCTGACAAACAGAATGGGCACAAAAGTCACGACGCAGAACCAACAATGTTATGTACCAGTCATGCTGCCAATGTTTGTGCAAGTCATTTAGAAAAAGTTAGAAAAAGGGACAGATTTTTATTCCACAAGGTGCCTACAATACCCACAATTCAACTTAACCACAGCCTTAAGTGGCTAGCCTCAAGTCTTCAACCAGTGCTGACTCACATGACATCACTTGAGGATATTTCACACAGCTCTTCATGACCATGACACTCACCAGGAAGCTGCTCGGTGACACAGCGTTGAGTTCCTGGTCCTTCTGTGGGCTGAAGCTGCTGCTGTGCCCGGGGAAAACAAACTGGGTGAGGACCTTTCCTCCTTCTTGAGGCCCCAGCACCTCCACACAGCCCAGCAGAGGACCGGCTCCTCCCTGGCCGCCCACCTCCACCACCTTTGAGGGCGAGGCCAGCAGTTCAGCAACGGGTGCCACTGCCAGGGAGGCTGTGGGCTCCACACTCAGAGCACTGGAGGAGCTGAGTGGGTGCTGCAAGGTGGGGTCCACAGAGACACCGGCGCCCTGCATGGTGAGAGCTGTGAGGGTTCCCAGGGCCTCTGGGGTAACCGTCTGCACGTCATCCAGATTGAGAGTGCCCTGTGGGGGCAGGACGTCACCCACTGATCCTTCCAGACCGTGGTGTGGGCCCATGTCAGTGCTGGCTGCCAGAATAAGAGGGTCTACAGCTTTGGCCAGCGTGGTGCTGGTGCCAGCACAGAGTGTGGTGCCGACTGAGGAGGGGTCGATGGTGAGGATGCCTGAGCTGATCAGGGAGAGGTCCATGGTGAACGTGCCATTAGAGCCGCTCCCGCTGACAGGAATACCCACTCCGATGCCGGCGGTGGGTGCAGTGCCTCCAGGCACAGTGGAGAAAAGAGAGCTGAGGTCCAAGTTGGTCAGCTGGTCAGCCCCGGTAATACCAGGACCTGCAACTGTTGTCGGGGTGGAGCTGATGAGCTCGCTGCTGGGGGTGAGGGTGGGTGTGGTCTCCATCTGGCTAAGAACATCTGGAATGGAAGAGACGGAAAAGTTACAGGATGGTCAAAGTTTTCTCCAGAAAATGTGAATCAAGATTGTAAATGTATGTTTAGTAAACAACAACAACAACAAAATATAACCCCTCTAAACATTACACTGAAATTCACTTGTTTTAGCATCAGTTCAGCATATCAGCTCTGCACCGCTCTGATCAAGGAGAAAGTTTAATTCAAACGTCCCCCACAGTCAATCAGTTCCCTTAAAAGCATTACTTCTGAGGCCACGAGCCAACAGTGAGGTCACTAACCAGGACTGAGGTGGTGGTGTTTGAGCATGTGGCTCTTAAGGCTGCTGCGGGAGGAGAAGTGCTTGGAGCAGTTGGCCACAGGACAGCGGGTCCTCAGGGTGCTCGCGTCCTGTTTATGTTTCTTGGAGTGGATGTACAGGCTGCTGCGTGCTGAAAACTTGGCATTACAGCCTTAAGAACAGAAATAAAATGTGACACTGTTACAAGTTAAAACTATTTAGTTAACAGAGTGAAAGAAAAAAGAAAAAAAGTATCTATGTTGACATAACTGATCAAATATTCTGATATATCCACGAATAAATAGTTCTACTATATTTTGTTTTGGTGCCTGTTTGTACCTTCTGCATGGCACTGGAAGGGCTTGGTGCCCAGATGGGTGATACTGTGACCCTTGAGGTGCTCTGCCCGGGTGAAGGATTTCCCACAACCCTCTTCTGTGCAGACAAAGCGACGGTCGTCATCATGTTTCCTGATGAACACAGAGAATGAGACTGTGGTCAGCGAGACTCACAAACTCAAACATCGTTAGAACAACAACAGGTGGACGGACAGAAAGACAAAAACTAAACTGACAAAACGTGTACAGGAACACAAACCTGGAAAATCAGGACGACCTGTTGGTTTTCAAAGACGAAGCAAAACAAAGCACAGCTGCAGGGGCAGTAGACATTAACAGGAATGCTACTGTTCATGTTACACCACAAACATACATCAACACCACTGTGGCAATACACTAAACTAAGCTGACTGACAAAACCTACAAAAACTTGTTCTACTTCATGCTACTCAATGCAAAGTATTGATTGACAGTAACTGTTGACGTCCACCATGTTTATACTGAGAGAAAAGCATCTGAACACCACCGATCTCCAGCAGGTGTGCCTGTCTGAAACAGTGGAAGGTAAAATATCTTCAACAGATGGTGAAGCACCAACTGCAACACCACCACCACTGGAGATGCAACTAGCGGAGATTTAACTGGGGTTTATTCATCATGTGTCGTGTCTGTACTTTAGTGGAAACATACTGGGTGTAGAATTCATCTGCAGATGCTAGAGATCAAAGTGAGACCAAACCTAGATCAGCCTTGATTAGCCTAGCTGATATCTGGAGACACGTGTGGTAAAATGGCAAATACAGCAATCAACAGCGGGACAAAACTGAGCAGTTTAAACTTGGAACTCACTGCAACCACAAGAGACCATGCAGTCAAGGCGTGCTCAAAGGCACATTAGGCTGATGGGTCCAGCAGTTTGCGAGATGCTGCAGACACGCACATCCAAACGTATAATCTCTGCCAGCGGAGATAATAAGCACTCACCGTTTATGTCGGAGCAACTTAGACATGCTGGTGAAGGACCAGCCACAGCCTTCTGAGTCACACACAAACGGCCTCTCACCTGGAAACAGGAAATGAAAAGGTTGTTTATGAGTGCACTGGATCTATGGACTGTATCAACCGAGGCTGGTCAGTTGGTAACCAGCTCATTTTGGGTTTAACCCAGGCGTTCTGTGAGCTGATCCACATCTATCCAGTGCAACCTATGCTGCACGGCTAACCTGCTCCATAGTGTTCAGTTTAGAGAGTTTGGCGTACTCTTCAGGCCCTTTCAGACACAACACAGTTTGAACTGCACTTGCTGCAGAGCATATCTGACGCGGTGACCGGGGAAGTCATGGAGGATAGAGTAAAACAGGCAACGCTTCCAGTGGGTCGATTTTTTTTGTTGCAGCAACAAAGATGCATCTGTCCCATGCTGAGGAGCAAGTGCTAGTACTGGCCCTGCTAATGAGAAGAGAAAGAGCCCTCAGGTCCAGAGAGAAGTTTGAGGAGTTCAGGCTTGTGAAGGAGCTCAGTTACCAGAGGTCAGGTTTCAGTTTTTATACTTTAATGACTTTCTGTTTCTTCTCTTTTCGTCATCAGGAGGAATGTGCTGAGGCTCTATACTGGAAGAAACATCTCCAAACCACAAAAAGCTTGATATAGCAACATAGTCTAATATGCCCATCTGCCGTCTTCGCAACCCACACCTGCTGCTGCACTTCCTCTTCGAAATAAAACAAAGGCTCTTTTAAGAGGCGCTCACTTCTTCTTGAAAGATCTGTTTCCTGTTGAGTTGTATGTATGTATATGGTGCTTCAGCAAATGCTCAGTCAGGAGGACTACGTTTTGGTTAGACGTGTTCCATTTTGTCTTCCGTATCTGGTTGGTTGCTTCGTTTCACTTGGCCACACGAGTATTTGTTCAACCTAGTTCACTGAGCAGCACGCTGTGGTGGTGGCGGCGTGGCATAAGCCATTGGAAATCATTTGTTTCAGAGCCAGTGGTGCCGTTGTCGTGTTGTGTTTGGAAAGGCTTTTAGTTTCCGGTGACTTGTTTTGTAATTACACAGTTCTGGAAATATGCAGCATTAACAGCTGCTCTTATCTGAAACGAGTGAACAGAGAGCAACACACTCACAGCGTCATGTGATTGAGGAATGACCTCTTTAAAGAAAACAGCCTCTAACATCTCTGCAGCCTGAATACTCACTATTGTACAATTTAAAAACCTGGTTTCATCTGAGACACTTCTCGCTGACCCAGTACATTCAAGTCCAGTTAAAGAGCATTAGAGACTCCCTCCTGAACCACTCTGGGGAGAAGTTACACACTGATCTTACCTGTGTGACTTCTCATATGGATTTTCAGACGACAGGCCTTGTCGTACGTCTTGTCGCAGCCTGGGTAGTTGCAGGTGAAGTGGCCCGTTTCTCTGAAGTGAGTGCGATTGTGGGAGAACAGGGCACTGAAGGTGATGAAGGTTTTCTCGCAGCCTGCACAGGACAGAGCGGAACATGGAGGAGGACTATGGTAAACTGACAGTGCTCTCTGTATCAGGAATAATGCTAACATCTAATTTATTAGATTTTTAGATCTAGCTTGCTGCAAAAGTGTTCTGACATAAAGTCTGGGGAAAGTTTTTCAGTGGAAATCAAACTTTGTCTAGAGAAGATGTGACTCTTTCACTCTTTGGAATAAAACATCAGACTGATAGAACGTGACTGTAACATGTACAGTTTACAACCATTGGCTTTTACGTTAGCGGCTAATTAAACAGGCTGTCCTTAGAGGTCATTTGCTTTAGACCATCAGCTATCAGCAGGTGAAGTACGTTAATTAAGGAAATCAGAGAAATTCTGAAATAAAGGCAAAATGAAAGAAAAAAAAAATCATCATCATTCAGCTGTTACCTGGGAATTCACACTTGTGCGGCCTCTGCGGCTCGAAGTGGACCCTCTGGTGATTGGTGAGTCGCGTGGCACTGCGAAACCTCTCACTGCAGATCTCACAGATGAAGGCATTATCCTGCTCGTGGACTTTGACATGAGCCTTAAGGTTGTAGACCGTGGTGAACCGCCGGCCACAGCCTTCAAACTGACAGGTATGCGGCCGCTGCTTGTCATGGGACTGAAGGTGCCGCTTTAACTTGTAGGAGGTGGCAAAAGCCCAGCCGCAACCTTCGATGGTGCACTGGTAGGGCCGCGGGTCCTCTGCATGGTTCAGGAGGTGAACCTTGAGTTTCTGACGTGTGTCAAAAACACAGGAGCAGCCTGCTTCTGGACAGCCGAAAGAGGCCACGGTCTCTTTTTTGGTCCTGATTAGTGGTGTTGTCTGGAAGTCCCCATTGTCACAGTCTGCTACAGTGGCTTTAGGGTGGGGGGTGACCAGATCAGCCTCTGTTACAGCACACAGTGCCCCTGCCTCCTGCTTGATGATGGGACATGAATCCAGAGAAGTGCCTAGCTCTGACAATGAGCAGTCATCCACCAGAGCCAGCTCAGAGTCACTCACAGACAGACCGGGTCTGGGCTCTTCCTGTTGGTTGGAGCTAGACACTGCCAGCGTGCTGATCTTCCCGATGGATTTCGTGCCACTGTCATAGTTGAGAAGAACAATATCCTCATGATCTTTCATGCCAAGATGCTCTTTTAAGCTGACCATGTCATCCTCTTTGTGTACATAACCCTCCGGCGGGGCAGCGAGAGTCAGTATCCCGTTCTCTATGGTCACTATGATGCTTTGGTTGTTTATTGTGATAGTTCCGGAAAAGGTTTCACTAGCAGGCGGACTTGTGGAGGCCGTGGCGGGGTTGGCACAGCCCTGCAGCCCCGTTGAGTCTGAAATGAAGTCCGATGTGTCCATGGCCTCCACGATGCCAGAGTTCCCTGAAATCAAGGCACTGCTCTCGTCAATACGGGAGTGCGATGAAAGCTCCCTGACCAGCTTAGTTTCGTTGTTTTCGGTACAAATCTGGCCACAAATCTTCTCGCCATATTTGTTTGTCAGAACAACGTCTTCGACAGTTTGATGGTAGACAGTCTGTTTGGCACTAGCCACGGTAGAAGTGTCGTTTAATAAATTGAAAACATGCTCAGTCTTTTTCAAGACCTGGGCATCGAGACAGTTCAAGTTGTCGTTAGATTCACAGAGAATAACGTCACCGCTGTTTCCAACCTCCATGGAGCCAGCGGGGCTCGACTTTTTACCTTTCATTTGATCGCCGCCCTCAGACGATACATCCGCTCGGTGTTTGCTTGCCTCGCCGTTGCCATCCTCTTGAACCACGTTAAAAACAACATACAATTCCTTGGCGGGTTTATCTGTCCTGTTAACCGTGTTGAAGCTCCCCGGCGCAGCGGCGCTGTGACAGTCCAGGGAGGGCTGCTGCTTCGAGGCGCCGTCCTCACGCTGCTGCCGTAAAACTGGAAACGGTAACGTTAACTGCCGCTGCGGCATCGACTCCTCTTCCCCTTCAAACAGAGGCAGCGCCATTTGCATTGCAGTGTCCCCGCTTTCTACACCATATTTCCAGGCAGTCCTAACAAACTCCTGCGAACCAAGCAATGAATTCAACTCATTTTCCTTCTCTGTGTTTAAGTTATGAAGTCCGACACTCGGTCTGTTGGCCAGTCCGCTGGTTCTGTCGGCTGGCTGCGGTCTGCTAACAGACGAACAAGCCGCCCCGCTGCCATTTTCCACCAGTAGGTGAAACGGAGATGTACTCGGCCTGGTGTTGTTGTTGTTGTCACTTTGTGGCTCAGACGACTCCAGCAGTCGATCCGCTTCGTTTTCGGTGGAGATGAAACGGGGTATCGAGCTTGTCGCTGCTCGGAGTGGCGATGGAGTGGTTCTGTGTAGGGCGCCATGTTGAGAGTGAATGTTTTGGGCATCAGAAAGCCCCTGGATTTCCATCTTGGTATCCCTGTAGCAGCGACACAGAAAAGACCCGCCCTAGTAGCGGGAAGCGGTCCGACGGCCGCTACGTAGTTTACAGCGGGCCTCGTGCTGCGTTCAGGGCCGGTTTGGGTATGGGACGACAATCCGCGGCGAACTATAGTTCGTTGTGTTTACTTATTAATACATTACCAAAGGGCTTGTGAAATAGACACTTTTCTTTATGAAGTTCGGCGATACAACTGATCACACCTAAAGATATTTACATATTTAGGTATGTATGATATTTATGTGAATAAAGGAATGTAAGTCATAGGATGATGCCTTTAATGACGTACACACACCATTTCAGCATAGAGTAGCTGTATGGCATAAACATAACTACATCGAGTAATTAAGAGGTCAATTTTTGCAAAGACTGTGCTCAGTGGGTCCGTCAAAAGGTGAGGTAGGAGCTACGAGAGAGTCCCTGAAGGCCGCAATGGTATCATTTAGTTTACTGAAAGTGCGGAGTGGATTCTGTGGATCCGAGTTGTATGTGTTATTATCACCGAGTGCAACTTATCAATACATCACTATAATCGATTCTACTAATAATGCTTTAACCTTTAACTGAAACATGAAGCCAAAACTCTTCATAACGTCAGAAATCAACATAGTCCCACTCAATGTACTTTCACTACAGATCTACTTCCACTGAGTGGCAGTGTAGTACTGTAAAAATCCTCCTCAAAAGAAATATCATACTTTATCTCCTCCGTGATTAAACCAGTATTTAACAGCCAGTATGTATTTTTACTGTACTTTTACTTTACTGTATTTTTTTGTACTGTACTGTCATGTAAAGTAATCAAAGGGACTTGCTGTTTCACTTACTGATGTACAGTATATTCCAGCCACTCTGTACAACTCTTTTCAGTAAAGAGTTAATACATAAATACAAGGTTGAACATGAATAATAACTGTAGTTGTAATAATAAAAGCTTCATATGACACCTAACTCTTTTTACTCTGTTATGTTGCAGGCTAAAGGAAAAATAAAACCCTGACAGACAGACTGGGTTGTTTTCCTCTGCATATGGCAAACCTTTACGACCCACTGCACACACTAAAGATGTTATATTATTATTATTTGCAAATATTTGAACTTCTTTTCCCCACGAAACCTGCAATGGTAGGCTAAAATATAAGTTTTAAGGTGAGTAGAAATGAAAAGGCCCTTCTCAGAGTGCCCTCCCTTCAGCAAAAAGAAACAGTACGTGATGCCTCACCCGTAATCGTCTTTGTAGTCCCTAACATAATCCAAGAATTACTGTCAAAATAGTAACAGACTACACTGTTATGTACAGACTAGAGATGAGCCTTAAATAATATCTTTATTTGGTTTCTACGCAAAAGCTAGAAAACATTGACAAACCTAGAACTAAATTGTGACCCACGCTAATGGAGACAAAAATAACAGAGAGACATTTAAAGTATCAGAGAGGAACAAAATGGAAGGACGGAAGATCGTTCACAAAATATTCTGTACATCACTTCAGATGTATTTACATGTCACCTGCAGGATGAATGCAACACGCTGGACTGGGGAGAATCAGTGAGCAGTATATTGTTTGTCAGTGTAATGAACTAATACTGTACATACTGTATAGAAAGCTCAACATGCTTCATACAAAAATATCTAACAGGTTATGTGACTTTGGGTTGGTGTACATGTCATAACACACACATGCATGCATGTTTTAAACACTGTGTGATACAAATCTACCCTACTATTCATGTATCTCCTATATGTTTTGGATTATTACATTGGCAGTTCCTTCATGTATACTGTACACAATAACAGTAGAAATAGAAAGAACGCTCCTGCACAGTACACAAGTCAACACATGTAGGAATGTTGTTTGAAGTCAACTTCAGATATGAATAAAGATACAGATTTTCTGAACAAGTACAATCATTGGCAGCATATCAGCCAAATAAGCATGCAAAATAACACAGATTTCCTGTTTTGTCATATAAAAATAGAGTCCTCCCTCGCACATACTTGTAGGATTATGACAGAAATAAGGCCACATATCCATTTCCTTTCTGATACGATGATACATGCTTAATAATCCAGACGAATCCATTCATTATTGTTATTATTGGCGTTGTAGACCTCCCCAACTTGCTATTTTTGTGATGCTGTCAAGTCAAACCATCCCTCAACAAGTTTCAAAGACAAAAAAGGTTTGACCGAAATGCACAATATCCGTTTTTCGGAGCGTACGTGAGGAAAGGAGAGTACAACCTGTTCCAGTAAAACACAGCTTGGGGTTGTCTACATGAGCACTAGCTCAGTTTTGCTTGAATCCTTCATGCACACAACAAAGGCATGACAAATGAAATCACACAAAAAAGGATGATGCTGAAGAGCCCTGACTGACAGCCACAGGAAATATGCAGCCATATATCAAACACCAGAAGTGATGAGGTGAGTGAGTAGTCAGCACATTGCAACTCCTTGAAAGCAGCACTACATCCTAAACTTCACTTTCTTTCTTACTCTTTTTTTTCTCTGTCTTCTTTCCAGTAAAAAAAAAAATGAAGAAAAGTAAAGGTGACCCTGAAGCTTTCACACATTCTCTGCTACATATTAAGTATTCTGGCCTCCTGTGAAATGTGCACTGACCAGCTCTATTCATTTTAAACAGGTACATAACCCAGACAGCTGGAGAACAAGAGGCACCCACCTTATGAATGATTCATCCCAAAATGACAGCCCCAGCTGAGAGAGTTGCAATTTAGAGGGGGGGGGGGGCACACATGGTTATGTTGAGCTCTGCAAGCAAGCCTGAAATCATCTGTACCTCCTGTTACTGTTAAATTGTACGGTGGATGGAGGAAGTGGAGGGTATTTCAGTCTGTTCTCTATCCCGAGCCAATTTCATGGCCTTATATATTTCCTGCTTTCAGGAGGTGCTCCCTTCGTGGGATTAATTTCGACTTGCCGATGCTCGGTCTCTGAATGTTGACCTTGAAATGTAGAGCATTCACTACCGCTTTACATGAAAACACATTTGCATTTCATGTTGAGCACACAGTAATATACAGCATACATTTTCATGAAGCAATAAAAAGAACCGGTGTCCATAGGCTCTCAGATGCCACAACCAGGACAGGATTTAATTTCTGCTTCTCTGTTTTCAGATCCCCGGGTTGCTGTCAAGCCTTTATAATGCCCTGAGAATAAACAAACAAGGAAAGGACATCAGCCTCAGCGCTGTCTCTCTTTACAACTGATAGAAATCAATTGCCGGGCTACTTCAGGATTTATTACTCTATTACAGCAGACACTCTTATCACTGTGAGCAGGAACGGTGTCACACAAACTGAAGTAGGGTGGACAGAGCTGGAGACTCAACTTCTGCAGAAGAAGCTCTATTAGCAAAAAAAAGTCTGTAGTGGCTTTTGTTCGTTTGAAATGTTAGAACTGACGACTGAGGAAAAAGTGCCAAACTACATTTGAAGCCTTGGTTTGTTGGAATTGAATGTTGCCCCTGCAGACGGTGTATTGTGATAGATGCTGACAAAAGTCAGAAATGTTAAAAGTGTATTTTTTACACCTCCAGTCCAGATCTTGTTGGGGGAATCCTCACCACCAACACCTTTAAAGGAATGTACTCTCTTCTGAAAGGTGTCCTTTTCAATTCAGCTTACTGTGGAAACAGTCTTCAGAATCCTGACTTGGTTCCTGTCAACCAACCCAAAACCATGCAACACACACGTACATACACAGACACAAACACACATCTCCCTTTGCTCAGATCTCCGACTATAATAGTGCTCTGCTCACTGCCCTCATTTTCAGGCGTGCATGTTGCGTTCCTTGGGAGCAGCAGTGGTGGTGGACATTGAAGGGGAGTCAGAAGTGGCGGGGAGAGGGGGCCGGGGTTCTATCCCCCGGCTCTTCATGAAGGACAACAGCTGGTCGGGGATCTCTGCCAGGACATCCTTTGCCAGTCGTGCCATGCTCAGGACCTGGTTCCCTGACCGGTCGATGTAGTCCCGGAAAGGAACGAACTACATGAGAGCAGGAGAAAATGGGTAAAAATCCATGTAATGAAATTCAGTTTTATATTCCTGGAAGTAAAGCTAGCAGTATTTTAGGCGAGAGAAAGTACTCTGTATGCCTACAGACCAAAGACTGCAGGAACTCAGAGAAACTGTGCAAGAATGTAGCCTTCTGGTTGTCTGTAGTCACAATTCTCTAGTAAAAGCATGTCCTATAAAGAAAAACAGCTAACTTTCAACTTGTGCATGAAAAGATAGAGGACATTTCTGTCATCGAGGCTAGCCAAACTGCCACTGTCTGACACGTGTGTGTCTGTGCGGTACAGGTTGAAATCAGTACAGTTATCTTCATGTAGATTTTTATGTAATTCTGCAAAGGAAAATGCAAATAAATCCTTGTTTCTAACCACTACCAGTATAGCCAATAAACCAGAAGAAGAGGGCGCAACAAGACGACATAATCAAAAGATTAAAAAATCACAACTTAAAAAAAAGTGTATCCATCTCGTTAAGAGCTTTAGCTCTTTTTAGAAAGAGGCAAAAAACACCTAAAATGAATGTAAAAACCTTTCCATCAAACCTTTCTGATGTGATACTTAAAAAATGTCAAAACACACTGATGGAACTGTGGCTAACGATAAAACATCAAATCTGCAACTCATGAAGGTTAAACAGCAGGGTGGATGTAGAATAAACTTTACCTGGACGATGTCTCTCTCTGCAAAGCGCCCCCTGGAGGACACTCTGACCTCATCCCCATCCAGCTCCTCCATAGCTGCAGACAACAAACAGCACTTCACTGTTAGGAGGAACATCCTATGTGTACTTTTCTGAATTTACTGAATAATACAGTTGTAATTGAGCAGTTACACAGGGAGGTACAAGTTACAAAGCATTTAAAATGGCATCAGTGTGGCTAAGGAGCATTTATCCAACATACCAAGTTTTAAATAGTCAACGTATCAGTCTGATTCCTCTGAATCTTATTAAAACATTTATATTGTATCATGAAAGTTGAATATTTTTTATTGTATTTTTATGTCCTTGGATGTGTTGTAAATATTAAACATGTCATTATTTTACTGTGGCTATGTGGACAGTCGTGGAGAAACACTGTCTGGGACGTTCATTTCCTCGTCTGTCCAGTGCTCATACGATGAATATCTTCTCAGTCCACTGTTAGCCTGGTTCATTATTATCTTTTTTTCCGCAAGTGTTACAAAGAAAATCATAGTTTTTCTCAGTCATTAGAGAAATTCATTATAAATCAGCAGCACAAAAACTTGAGCTGTCTGGCTAACTTGACTCACTTCCAGCGTAAACAAAGTTAATTATGTCTCGCAGGACAAACAGGAAAAACTTCAGCCACTCAAAAGACATTTTTACTGAATGTATTTCTCTTCAACCAGTCCTCTAAACAATAATTTAAATATTCCTCCATACTTAGTAGACAGTACAAGTTCTTTGTCTGCTTTTATGATAACAAATATTAATATATACTAATGTGTTAGCATATAGGGGTGATTTCTGTGCCAGTCCCAGGCAACCAAAGGAGGCTCTTTCATGAAGAACAGAGAAATTAAATGGTGGTCTGCATCAAATATATTGTTCTTCAAGCCTCGACATGGTGCCTGTGATGTGTCATACTAAGACCAGAGGGAACAAGCCATGCAACAGTCCTCAGGGAATAACAGAGGTCAGACCACAGACAGGTTAGAGGTCCTTGTGTACCACATCTGTTTCCCTGCTGCTTTCCAAGTGGGAGAAAGAATAACTTATTCTGTAACCCAACCTCATTAATGTTTATATGGGCCACAGGAAAGAAGGTAAATTTCCTGACAGGGAAAACATCAGAGTTCTGCATCAGTCTATTTATAGTTTGTGTTTTTCAAAGCAAATCAGACGAGTGAGTGACAAACAATCTGTGGCATTCCCAAGAGGAACCCTTTTCATATTTATATTCATTTAAAGTGGAAAGGAAAGGAAAGGAAAGGAAAGGAAAGGAAAGGAAAGGAAAGGAAAGGAAAGGAAAGGAAAGGAAAGGGAAAGGATGCTGATGGGAGACTGGTGAGGCTCCACATGGCACACAGACGTGGCAGATGGTGGTCGGGAGCAGCAGGGGAAAAGAGGAGAAGAACGGGGGGAAGGAATCATTTGACATGAGTGTATAGGAGAGGAAAAGGTAAAACAGCAGACAGACACAGACTGGGGCAGAGAGAAGAGACAGGATAGAAATAAATTCAAGCTGAAGGTAGTGGTAGTGAAGGGGGGGGTTCAGGTGTGTTAGGTAAACCTTGGCATGTGGGGGGAGGACCACAGAGACACTGAACCTCCTGCTGCCCTGAATATTAAATGGCGAGTGAGTGTGTGGCTGCACAAACACTCTCCACTGAGCCTTCACTCTCAGAGGATGTATGGAAATAACACTGCAGCTTGCAGCTCTGATACACATTCACTCACTCACACACTCGCGGGGACATGTGTCCAGTACAGGGTTTGTAGATTGGTTATCTAATGCACCACCTAAATGTATTGTCTCAGTCCCTGAGGAGGACACACATGTTGAAGGTTGGTATAGGAGGCGGCCTGGCTCTTCAGTTTTCATTGGTGTGAATGCTGGCATCAAAGCACTCTTTATTTTTAAAGATTTTTTTTTGGCCTTTTTCAAGCTTTTATTTTGACAGAGACAGCCGAAGAGTGACAGGAATGTGGGGAGCGAGAGATGGGGAATGACATGCAGCAAAGGGCCGCAGGTCGGACTCGAAACCTGGGCCGCTGCTGAGCCTTCGTATATGGGGCGGATGCTCCACCAACTGAGCCAATCGACACCCCCATCAAAGTACTCTTACAACACTTGTCACATTCACCCATTCACACTGATGGCAGAGCAGCCATGCAAAGTGCCAATGTGGTAAGCACTCGCACTAAACTCATCATACACACACATTCATGCATCACAGCCACAGCAGGCCTATAGCAGGATTTCTGGAAGCAGGAGATGTGTGTACCTCAGTACTTTCCAACTTCCCTGTCTGTGACACTCAACCCCAATGACCATTTGTTTCTATTGAAGACACTGCACAAATACAGTATACAGTAATGTACTGTAGATCCATTTTACAAGAACACTCAGTAATCTCTGCGGCGGTTTAAAATTAATGTTATTCAAACAAGA
Source organism: Sciaenops ocellatus (assembly GCA_033000465.1). Taxonomy (NCBI): domain Eukaryota; kingdom Metazoa; phylum Chordata; class Actinopteri; family Sciaenidae; genus Sciaenops; species Sciaenops ocellatus. Next base: position 3,631,729 of record CP136884.1, on the reverse strand, counting down.
GGAAATAGTGTGTGTGTTGTGGACTACTTTCAGTGGCGGATTAGTACACATTTGCTGCTTAGGGTAGTATTTGGGACAGCAGGATGGTGTAGGTGGGACTTAGTCAAAAATGAACTACGGCCTTTTTCACAGGATTCGTTATGAAAATGATACAGCGTCATCAGGCTTATTCTTCAGTGTAATATATTCACATAAATCACAGGCAGTTCAATGCAGTGCACAGAACATCCTGTAATTCCTGCTTCTTAAAAGCTAAATCTCACTGACAAAAGATGTCATGCTGTAAATGTCAGAATATATAAAAGACAACAAATCTTTGCATAAGTGATGTTTATTTAAAATATATGCAAGATGTGTGTGTCTTGATGTTATTCACACATTTAATTTCTATAGCTCTATAGTATTCTAGTCTCTATGGTAAGGTTATACAACATTGTGCTGTAATGTGATGTGTCCTGATCCTCAATTGAACCTCTCAAATTCCCCACAGGGATCAACAAAAGTTCATCTCATCCTCAAACACATTTTGAATGAAAGCGACACATATACAAACACACTTGTGGCCCAGTTTTGTTCATTTAAAAAAATATATCTTTCAAACGCATCCTTGAATTCATGTGAAATGTATTTTTAGCAGTGTGGGAAGACAAACCAATGAGCATGAGGGAAGAGAAAGAGAGAGAGAGAAGAAAAGATGCATGGAGGGATGAAACCAACGAGAACAGAATGGGTTACAATACATTTTAGTTTAAAAAGGCTGATCTGCACACGGAGCTCCCTGAGAGGCTTGGCCCTGACTGGGGGTGACTGATGTGTGGAGGTCTACTAATCCAGGCAGCAGACCCGGGCAAAACAGCAGCTGAATACATTTTGAGCAGAAAAATCGCAGAAGGAGCAGTTAATTTATCCGCTCTTTCAAGCGACACGTCTGCTTCCGAAGCTTTTCAGGTGTCACAGAGGGTAAATCAGACACACATCGAGAAGTCCTGTATGTTAAGTGACAGAATGTGCAAAATGTTTTGTAGGGCCCCCGACTGGTGAGTAAAAGGTGTATCAAAGATGATTCACCAAACACAACAGTGAAGCTCTGCCCCTGTCACTTTCATTTCCCCAAGTCTCTCATACTTTAGTCCTGCCTGATGAAAGCAAAGTGATCCATGGAGCTCGGTGATTAAATTGGTGACGGAGGTAAATGAATCTAAAAATAAGTTCAGTGCACGTGTATCATCTTGTTCTCTTAACTCTCTATGCTCTGTTCTGTTCTTCTCCTCCTGTCATGCTCTCTCAGTTCCATCATTTTCGCTGTAAATCTTCTTTCTCTGTCACACTCAAGCATTCACCTTTGACCCCAGCCTTAGCCCCACTCACTAAATAATAGGTCCCAACGAGGGCTCTCTTTTTTTTTTCGCTCGAATAATTTCCTGTTTTACGTTTCTTCATGGGACTCCAATCATTTCGCCAATTAACTTTTAGAAAGTCAGCTATGTATTTGAACCATGCTCAGATGGTGAGCACATGATGAGTCTCTCTTTCTTCTTTAGCACAGATCAAACTGCAGTCCTGCTGGGAGGATCCGGAGATGGATTCATCAGCTGCTCAGTTTTAGAGCAGGCCTCTGAGTTCAGCCAGCAGATCCTACAATATCATATTCTGAAAGTGCAATGTGACATGAAATGTTGAAGTAGGGTTCTAGGATTTGATTATAATAAAAATCTTTGCAGGAGCAAAAAGGTCAAATTAAATATAGTTTTGGACGAGGATTAAAGGGACGCTGTGGAGATTTCTACATTCAGTGCTACTGAACACATTGGCTGTATTTTTGAGGTCTAAAAAATTGTGTGCAGTGAATTTTCAAAACCAAGTTTTTAAGTATTTAAAAGCGCATGTAATTTATATTCATGTTTACTAGACTGCAGGCTGCTTCCCTGCCGGCAGACTAGTCTATATCTATATCTATATCTATATCTACATCTATATCTATATCTACATCTACATCTATATCTATATCTACATCTATGTCTATATCTATATCTATATCTACATCTATATCTATATCTACATCTACATCTATATCTACATCTACATCTATATATCTATATATATATATCTACATCTACATCTATATCTATATCTATATCTATATCTATGGCTGCTAAATGTTCCTCTATGTTCCTCAGCTAGTTGTCACTTTTGTCTGCTGTATGTTTCTGAAGGGAAGTGTAAAGTTGGTTTATTGGCGCTTTTTCCTGACAACAGCTGCCTGCTGCTGCTGGAAAACAGGCTGAGTGCAGTTTGCAGACTAAAAAGCCAAAACAAGGATCCAAAAAGAGACTAAAACTCTCTGTAAAGCTGAGAGAAACTGCTGAGTTCAGTTGGTGCAAAGTAGGTGATCATTCTCTGTGTGCTTTTCACTATTAACAAATTATTTCACATTACTATTATTACTATTATTTCTATATACAAATATTGATATGTGCAGCTTCAAGGGAAAGACTGGGCTCCATGTTTGTGGTCATGAATTCTGCTGGTTATTTATGTTTGATTGAGATCTGGGAACAGACACTGTACTAAAATCAGAACTGATGGTCAGACCTACGTATGAAAATAAAACCCATGTTGTAACAAAGTGCAGTTTTCCTTCCACACTGAATTGTGAAAGAAAAAAAATCTGCTAATTGAATTGAAAGACGTGCTGTTATCGGCTGGTGGTTAATTACATATCAAGCTTGGGGAAATGTTCTCTGTTTGAAAGGAGGAATTTCTCTCTATGTTCAGCAGTCAGATGGAGATGTACCGCCGCTGGCTTTGGGGAAATAGAAAAAATCCATAAATTCAGTGTGTATCTGGCAGGATTCTTACACTCAGTGCAAAATGAACACATTTTTGTCAAGTATCTATATAAAGTAATCATCTCGCTCATCATAAAATGAGGATGGAAAACTACAGCATCAGACTGTATAAGACAAACCATTTAACTCTGTACTCTGTGCCCATCATGACCCTGCAAATGTCTTCCTCCTGACAATCAACATTCTTTTCTCATCAAGTTCCTTCTCTCTCACAGATAATGTTCAGTGCAGGGAAACATCTTTATTTGAGTAGTGTGTGCTCATCATGGTTTCCAGTGCAGTAGGTGGTGTCTTAGTACTTTTGATTAAACCATTTAAGATCACTACAGCCGGGTTCTGTCTGTCAGGGCTAAATTAAAGAAAAAATCATTTTATGGTTTCAAACCTCCTCAGTTTTGTCCCTCCTTCTTATTGGTTATGATAACATTAGCTGCATTTACATGGACCCTAATGTTCCACTAATAATCAGAATAATAATCCAATCAGAACACAAATGTCTCACCTCAAGAGAGAGAGAGACTGGCCAGATCAGACAGAATTTTCAGTCGGGTTGAGAGGGGTAGTGTAAACCTTTGATAACGCGTTCAACAGGAGAATATTAGTGTCTAATAACCATGTAAACACTTAATCCTCTTGTTTCTCTCTGGATGGAAGAAATATATTTTTCTGTGCATATTTCCCCAGGTGAGCCGCGCCTATACTTATGAGGGTTATGAAATAATAACGGAGAGGCTCAGTAGTCTGAACCAAGACGGCACACTTTTTATTGCTTCCAACATTGTCAGCGGAGGCACCTTACAGATCCACTGCTTCTGTTTTCTACCATCCACAATAAAAAGCTTCTGCAGAGCTGCTTCAGAGAGGAGTTCACTCAGAGCATTTCACTAAAAGGCAACTCAAGAAAACAGTAACCTTAGAGGACATGAACAATGCAGGAACACTTCTTCTTCTTCTTCTGTTATATATGAAGCACATTAGACGCTTCACAATGGGAGGAACATTTGCACATATCAAGAAAGTTCGATTCTGATTAAACCTGTAAATGCACGTCTTATTGGATCACTTTATTTAGCGTCCATGTAGACAGTTAAGTTGGACTCTCTAATCAGAATGATTTAAACTGGGTTAAAAAAATATTGTAAATGCGGGTAGAACAAGTCCAACAGGGCAAAAGGCTGTGAGACAATCGGACAGAGAACAGTTCATCCAGATCATCTAAAAACAACACACAGGAAGTGAGCACACCTGAAATATCTGTAGTAGTAGTATTTGTGGTAAGTCTACGGAGGTCCATTCAGCCCCACTCAATACCTGTACACAGTACAAACTCACCTCAGTCATTAGCTCATTAAAATGACTTGTATACTTTATATGTTACATACAATAATACATTAAAGTCCAAGTGTTATTATAATATTATTCGATATTGTTGCCATGACACAACAGTATCCTTTGAGAATACAGAGATATTCTGATTGGATTGATCCCGTCTGGAAGCACCATGCCAGTGGTTTCTTCAAAAGCATCAGATTAACTAATTAATTAGTTAATTCTTGAGTTGTTCTTGAGTTCGGGGGTTGAGTTTAATGTCCTGGCTCATTCTAATCTCATCTGGACTTCTCATGCATGCACCTATTTGCTGTTGAGTATAAACAGGTTGGGTTTGCCGGTAAGATCTTCTTTGTCTGTTTTGCAGTGCTGTAGCTGACATTTCCTTTCCACAGTCCTCTGGTAAATTATTAAACAGTGTGGATAACTGACTGATATGTAAGTGAGGGTTGGTGAGGGGGATCAGTAGAGGGTTCTAAAATCTAGACCACAGAAGCTATGGCAACAAAGAAATGGCTCCTTGATTATTTTGGTCAAACAGACGATGAAGCTCCAAACTGACCAGTACACACACACACACACATACACGCACACACACACACACACACACACACACACACACACACACACACACACACACACACACACGCACACACACACACACACACACACACACACACACACTTACCATCAAACTCAGCAGGGCCCACTCCTACTATGATGATAGACATGGGCAGGGAGGCTGCCTGTGGATAAAACACAGGAGGGGTGTGAGCCAGATTAAAATATACACATCGTGCACTGCTTGAATATACAGTATATAGTGTAGTACACTGCATATAGACTGTACATCCTGATTACACTTGAGAATAAAATGCTTTCATGTCTTTGTCCAAAAAGTCCAGAGTTCACTGTAGTACACTGCTCTGCCTTCACACTGGCTGTTTTTAGCTGAATGTTAAACTCTGGTTCAGCAGAGCTTAACAAAGCACACATGAATTCCTTTTGAACTATTATAATAATTCAGCTGGATCTGATCTCAGATCAGCTCTTTAATGCAGACCTGAGTAGTTTTCTGGGTCAACATCTTGGTACGTACAAAACATTCATTCATTTTGCCAGACATATCTTTCTATCTTGTCTTTTTACCCTCACATGTTGCTTTTCTGTTGGTCATTTCAAGTAGCAGTAACTGATTTTTTTGGCCTATTGGCAGAGCAGAACAAGCTCTAAATCAACACTGAATGAAGCTGCTCATGTGTTAGCAAACAGTGGCCAATTTACACATCTATCAAACACAGAGCAGCACTAGTAAGTATTCTTTTTGTCCACATAACAAATGTAACTCCAATATTCACTTTTATTTCAGCCTGCTTTGGTTTCAGTTAACTCTTAAATACTCCTCTATTGCCATATTTCCGCTGAATGGTACGGCTCAGTTGGAACTGTTCTTTCTGGTTTCCATCAGTACCTGGTAATTTTTTGGCTATCACTTTGGTCAGGGTTCCAAAACGAGCTGAGCTGATACTAAATGGTCGAGTAAAACTCTGCAGACCACTGACTGTTTAGAGAGAATCATCGCCAATATCATCACGTACATTCCTGGTTCCTCGATTCGAGATGGCTGGGAATGTGTGTGTGTGTGTGTGTGTGTAGTATGAGTGTGACAGTTTGGATAGGACGAGCTCTACCACTCCTGATGAGTTGGAACCTTGCATGGCAGCCTCTGCCTCTCAATGTGTGTGTGTGTGACCACCAGCTGTCTGTCACTGTGTCTGTCTGTGATGTACAAAGGGTTCACTGCAACTGGAAACAAGGTTGATGAGAGCAGTGTGAACCAACACAGTAAAGATTGGGCTGTTCTATTAGGATAGGGTGGTGATAATACTGTGTGGCTTTACATGCATCTTTCACATTACACAACAAATAGTGCAGCTTTAAGTTTCTGCAGGGCCACTTTGTCTGATTGTATTCCAAACAAAGCCATAAAAAGTAAACTGTATTATCCTCTCTCAAATGTGTTAGCAGGAACTGTGGAAGTAAACTGCATTTTAATCAAATACTTCCCCTTAATTAAATTCCACAGGCCTGTTTTATGCAAATATCTCACACACTTTCATCATACAGCCTTTTTAAACATGCACATACACACACACACATCTTTCTCTGGTGACTCCAGTGTTAATCCTTCAGGATTTCTGGGGACGACCACAGTTTGGATAGGAAGAGTACAGGACAGGATCTGTTCAATTCCACTCCTGCTGAGTTCTGTCATTTTCTCATATGATGTCTTTCACCAGAACGATGATGATTTTAGATGGATTTTAAACCCAAAATGTCATATTGCATCATTATCTACCTGACGTATATATGATATGAAGACATCAAATGTACAATATTTATGTTTTGGGTTTTTTTTTTTGCTAAAGGGGGCAAAAGTGTATTATATAGATACTTGTAGATCATAAAAGGTGCCTCTGGCTTCAATTAAAAACAACCTGTAAACAGAGATCTCAATGCACCAGCTGTTAGTTTTACATAAACCTGTGACCTTCTGTTGACTCTTCTGTTTTTGTCTTGAGCTGCTGAAATAATTCGTTTGATATTCTGTATTTCCTTTTCAGTTATAATTTAGCCTACCTTCCCCGGATGTTTAAAGGACCCCTTTGTAGGATTTAGTGGCATCTATAGACATAATAACCCCACTACTCGCCCTCCTATTCCAAGAGTGAAAAGAAACTTTGGTGGCATGAAAACAAGTAAACGCGATACACCCTATCTGCAGCTAGTGTTTAGTTTCTCTGTTCTGGGCTACTGTAGAAACATGGTGGACTGTAGAAGAGAACCAGCTGTGGCTGTAAAATATAATGGTCATTCTGACAGGTAACAAAAACATAACAATTCTTATTTTCATTTTTTCATAATTTTATTACACAAACGAAAACATAGTTATGAATATTATATTACATTTCTGCCATATCCTGTAAATAGAGCCATCTAAATCTGACACACTGAAGATATTCTTTCCTGCATGCAGTGTGTGTGTGCAGTGTTGTGTGTACTCACATTGACCACAGACTCTTTGGTCTGAGCCATGTCAGAGATGACGCCGTCTGTGATCATCAGCAGCACGAAGTACTGAGAGCCGTCAGTCACTTCTGCGGCACACCTGACATCATAACATGCACACGCGCACACACACACACACACACACACACACACACACACACACACAGAAGTTAGGTTAACTGATCGGTGTGTCGACATGAAGTTTACAGTAACATACAATAACAGTTTTGACAGCAGAATGATTTTTGTCCGTACAGACAGATGAATATGAAAACACCAGACTGATACAGAATGGTGCTTTTCTCTGTAACAGTGAATCTTTGTCTAAGTGTGCAGACACTTGCTTGTGATGGAGGTTCACCAGACAGAGTACTGAGCCTGGAATCTGAACACAATATGTTTATAAGTGTTGTGTTATCAATAAACTCTCATAGGCCGCGTGTTTGATTATCTCTATTGTAAATTTTGTGCTTAGTGTTTCATGATTGTTCCTATGGACTCCGTTCCATCACACGGAGGACTACAATTCCCATGACGTTTAGCCACACAGGTTCAACTGATTGACACATGTGTTCTGCATTGAGGCTGATCAGGTGATGTTCTTTTAACCTTTTGTACTGCTGCATTCACTTGCTGCCAGTTTTTGCCTTGAAGGTCTCTGGGCGAAGGCTCGCTTAATAAAAAGATTTTTGCACAGATTTGATTGAATGATTAGTTGATTTGATTTGTTGTGGACTAATAAATAAATTGTAATCCCAAATTCTCTGATATCAGCTCCTTAAAGCTAAATATTTTCTGCTCTCTGTAGTCCCCTATGACAGTAAACTGAGGATTTAATTTGAGGATTCACCATTTTCTGACATTTTATTGAAGAATTAATCAAGAAAATGGTCGAGGATTCAGTACAGAAAATTAACGTTAGTATTTCATACTCATTTCATATTTATTGATATCTGATATTGCACTCTTTCCCGCAGGATAAAGAATGCTTTATCTTGTCTGTGAATTTGTAAGAAAAGGTTCTTTATTCTGTGACCTTAAATGGACTAAATGTCATTCCTATGAGCATTTGACTGGAATGTACGTCACACTCTGCAGGTAACTGTGCAACCATCAGATCCTCTGCATGCTGTCCAGTGTGTAGCAAATGCACATTAAGGAGTGAATGTAGAGTCCTTCCCCATCAGCACAGACTTCTCATGGAATAGTCCACATAAAACAGTGTTGTATAATGGAGAATATTTGTTCTGGTGTGCATGTGTGCAGGTGTTTGTGTATGTGTTCCAGGTAATGCTAGGATCCCAGCAGGGAGAAGGAAGACCTGCTGTCTGACTCACTGTTTGATTGGCTCACACTCTCAGTCTGGCCCGAGGCTGAGAGCAGGCAAAATGGCAAACTGTCTCTCTCTCTGCCTACCATCCTGTCTGCTGGATTAATCTGTCTCTCCACCTGCCTGTCTCATGTCTCAGCGTCTGTCCCTAACGCATCTCTCTCTCTCTCTCTCTCTCTCTCTCTCTCTCTCTCTCTCTCTCTCTCTCTCTCTCTCCCTCTCTCTCTCACTCTCTCTCTCTCTCTCTCTCTCTATCTTTCTCTTCCATCCCCCAGCTCTCTCCCTCTGTCTGTGTAGAATAATGGGAAAGTGTATGAACAGGAGCAGGGGAGCAAATTGCTCTGTTACCTCGCAAAGTAAAGTCTGCAAGAAGTGCAGTCACTTCAATTATCCTTTTATTTGGAAGACGTTTTCTTCTTTTTAGTACACACATGTTCACAACACGTGCATCTTATGAACAGACCTGCTTTTATATGTAAAGTCCGACTGAAACTTCTCCATTAATTCTGCTGTAAATGCCTCTGGCACAGAAACGCTCAGCTCTCGACTGATCTTGTTGATTATAGCACCAGAGCAACACCAGATGGATGTGTGATTCATAAAAAGCTTTTTGGTTTTAACTGGAGAGAAAGAAAAACTCTGTGACTTCTTTGACCTTTGAAAATAACAGAAACAGCTGGATAGCATCAAGCATGCTGGAAGTGCAGACAACAAACAAAAAAGCAGTTGCTTTGATGGAGGGTGACTGCTAATGTTAGCTTACCTGAGATAACTAATGCTCAAAGATGCTGTTACCTGTACATGCTACAGATAAAGCAGGTGACAGGACTGATGTAATGGACTACTGGAAGCATCGTTTAGAAGCATTTAGAGATTTTAAAAAAATCTACCAAAACAAAAAAATGACCCGCATGACAGTCAGACCCGAAACAGCCTGATCCGAATCCTGATCTGGCCAGATGCTGGTACAACCTCCTCCACCACCATCCAGTGTGATTCATGTTTCAACCGGCCTGTCAAACCCCAGGCAGGAGAGACACTCCATAGTGCACTCCCATTTTATAACTGAATATGACCATGAACACACGCCTGTTCTGATTTTGACTGTGTGGAAATGTCCTTACTTCACAGACGATGAACAAAGATTGGGCTGCTGCTCTGAACTGTACTCTAACTGGGCTATAATTGGTACATTTGTCATAATTGTAAGTGACATATATTGAAAAAAAATGAATGAAATGAATAAAAATGAAAAGTATCAAGCGCAAAAAAGTCAGGAACCACACACAAATAAACAACACATAAAAATACAGACAGCAGATATAAAAGGCTCAATCTAAGGCAGACATGTCCAAAGTCTGGCCACAGTTTCAGATTTCATGTGGCCCGAAGCTTCATATTTATAATATATTGTATAAGGCCTGCTAGGACTCTCAGATACTGTATGGCTGCCAGATTTGTCTTTTTTGGTTGACATAATGAAGCATGTGAATGCACTAAACGTCAGCCTTTAAGGACATTACTGCTGGTGTTATATATCTGTAGATGTGACACAAAATATTACTTTCTGAATGATTCTGTGAAAGATGAGCAAGAGTGCATTACTCATAATAAGTCATGTTTACAATCAACGTGAGTTGAAGATTTGTATCAACTTCATGCAAGTTTAATGTATTCCATACAATTTATTCTTTGTTATCTGACTCCAGATGTGAAAGAAAGGCAGAACTGGTTTTTAGATTTGGTGACATTGCGATTTAAAAAAAAACTTTTTTTCCATTTTTTAAATGTTATTATTGTCCCCCGGGCATCTTCACATTATCAAATGATTACACTCATGAAAACATGATGATGCTATTTGGTATCGTTTTCAGAGGCTAGCTAGCTAAGTAGCAGTAAAGCTAATCCTAGATAATGATGCAGACTAAAGGATATGAATCTGAATAAAAAATCAGTAGCTCCCTACATAACTTCAAATTACCAAATCTCGCCTCGGGCACTAAAATGGTCAGATTGGTCCCTAAATGAAGGTTTTTTCTTTTTTTTTTCTTCCTTCTCAAATCCTGTAATGCATCACAGTATGCAGCTGCCTGACACAGGTGTGGGAAACTGAATCAAAACACTATCTAAAATGTTCCCAAAGGCACTTCTACATGATCTATACCATAAATTCTGCTCTCTGGATTCACAGATTTCAAAGACGTTAGTACAGAACTCAACAGCAACTCTTCAGTCCAGCAGGACGAGGGTAACAAAATGTCTACTCTTTGATCCGGGTTGTGTGTGTGTGTGTGTGTGTGTGTGTGTGTAGGCTGGTTGGTTGTTTCCAATAATAACTTAAATAGTATTTTCACCATCCGTCACAGATATGCAGTCCAGCTTTCCTGCCCACAAAGACACACAATGTGGCATCAGACAACACACAAGAGCACAGTATACAGACGACAGCTGGACAAAATAAGCCGTAAAGAGGATTCACTATGTGTAAACACACTAACTGTTGGACAGAAGCAGCATATTTTTCACTGGCTGTGATAACATTATCGCTGTTCCAATAATTTTGTGCACATGGCAAGCGTAGCTGCATGTGGCCATGTATATTTACGTATATATAGATTGTACTGTGCATCTTCCTCCTTCTCATCTCGCCTTGTCTTAAGCACTACTCTAAACCTCCCACGTGGATAACAACAAGAAAGAAGAGGTGGATGAAGAGGAGGAGGATGAGGAGCAATAACAGGAAGACACCAAGAGGAGGAAGAAGAGACAGATTGGGGGATTTAATTAAGAAGAAGGGAAGGAGACGAAGCAGCAGAGTGTGAGAAACGGAGAGCAGATGAGACAGCAAGAAATGAAGAAAGACAAACAAGAATGTGGAGGTGGAACAAGTCAGAATAAGCGCTGAAGGTATGGAGGAATGGAGTTGAAAAGAAAAAGAAGAAAAAAGGGAGAGAAGGAAGTGTTGTGCATCTGATGATCAGAACACAAAAACTATCTGGAGGCATGAACCAAACACAACAAGAACAGCAGAAAAAGTGCGAGGATGAGGGAAGAAAGTTTAATGTTCTCTCTCTGAATGGACTTTTGAAGCTCTTAAGCCCACTGCAGAACAACACAGCACTGCTACACACACATTTGATTATGCAACCACAATCACACTTCACTGGGACAGGATATTATTGCTTCATATGGGGGCTAAAAATACAATAGCAGGTATAAGCAGCCAAAATCCATTAAAAACTTAACACCGGCTGTCCTCCAAAAAAAAAAAAAAAGTTTTATTGCTGAAATTTAATTTGTTTTTAAAAAAGAGCTTGTAGGATGAGATGCTGCAGGGTTCAGCAGGGAGACAAGGTTAGTCTTATTTCTGCCTATTTGTGTTATTTGAAGCACTTACATTGTGGGTGCACGGGAGAAAATAATAATCATAAAATAATAAAGTGCACTTAATGTGTGGGCTAGGTTCAAATACTTCATGACACAGCCACATAAGCTATTGAATGTAAGATACAGAGACAAAATTAACCAGAGAAGAAAATGCAAGGGAGGCAGGGATGATGTTTAAACTGGGGGGCATTGGCATTCATTTATTAATAATAAATGAATGCCAAATATATAAGTTTAAATATATTAATGTGAACTAATATTAATAAATAACATGAGAAAATAATCCCTGCACACACACACATGCCCCAGACATCATTAAAGAAGAATTCAACAATGCTAGAAAAGTCACTAAAATGAATGTTTGGTCCTCTCCATCAGCTACAGTATACTGTAGAGAGAGTGGACTGTGAAAAACACATTGACATCGAAGCTAAGATGTAATGCAAATGGAAGTGTAATAAATAGCAGTGATTTTACTCATCAGTGTTCAGTTTTTGTTGAAACCACTGCAGCATGTTTTGCATGTTGACTCAGCTGAGGTTTGGTGGACTGGTCTGAGTCAAAGGTTGTATTTTATAGTCAACACGCTTCAGCTCATCAGTCACATTTCTCTAACTGAAGTAAACAGAGTTCAAAAGAGTTCGTCTTCAGCGAGTCATCTCTGGGTGAGGAGGCTCACACAGTGTGCATGTCACAGAGGATGAATGGGGGTACAAAGTATTTGACTTTGACGCTGGAAACCATGGCTGTCCTATCTCTTACCAAGAGTGAGTGTTTGTTTGCTTTAACCATGACACTTTGAAAGTACTTGCTTGACTTTTACTTCCTTTGGGTTTATTCCAAAGTTTTTTCTTTTTTGTTGGTTTGGTCATCACACCTTGAAAAATAACTCAGATGGGGGGAAGGTCAAATGAGAGGTCAGACGTTACTACAATGTTGTCATTCAAGAATGAGTCTCAGCCTGTAGCAGTAACCACCGGGTCTCATCTGCTCATCAGCATAGGTGATGAGCAGAGCAGAGTATCATTAACCTTTAAGGTGACACTAGCTTGGAGCACCCTGACTGCCTTTGTACCTCTGCTCTTCCCTAAACACTGGAATTGAATACAGCTTCATGCTGGAAGCAGCAATGTTCATGATAATCTGTGCTAGCAGAGGTCAATGAGAAGTCATAACATGTACATCTATTACCATGAGCTCAAGTCCTACATGTCACAAAAATCTCAAGAGAGGTCAGAACTCATTTCCAAATCCTGAGTCCTGAAATCCTTTGGAGGACACTGCAAAAGTATTTGTGATGAGTTAAAGCTACCGTGTGGTAGCATTTGGTTCTCTGTGTGTTGTGTATATCGCTGACCTCTAACAAATATGCCAAGGGTATTTCCTTCATCATAAAACATTTACAAAGGCATTTTTTCAAGCATTTACATCCGTGTTTGCTGTCTTCTGCCACCTGTTAGAATAGCAGGAAACAAACAATACAAATGTATATCTCTTCACCTGTGCACAAATGTTTTATGAGGGAGGAAATGTACTCCACAAATTTGTTAGACCTCACAGATACACACAGTGTTTTTACTAGTAACACTGACTGTTACAAGAACTCCACAGGCCCCTTTAAAATCTGAAAATGTCTGGAAAGCACTGTGATTTCTCTTCAAAGAAGATGACAGGCAGACAGTTTCTAAGATATGTGTATCACGTATCCTCCTTTCTGCCGTCAAGCCACCTCAGATATTTACTGTCTGTATTCATGACATGCATACAAAAACAGCTGGCTTTCCATGATGGCACAAGATAAGCGGCAGATGCATATGAAACACATGGAAATGTGCAGATTTTATGTATGAGAGACATTATGTAAGAGTGCGTATGAAGGTATGTGTTTGTGTGCGATATGAGAGTGTGTATGTGTGTGTGTGATTACGTGACACATGAAGAAGTGCGTCTCTTTCCGCATGTGGGTGTCTGTGTATCTCTCACCGAGCCACCTGGTTGATGACAGGAGCAAAGTTGGTCGGGCCGTACAGCTGAACAGTTCGTAGGCTCTGGAAGTACGCCTCGAGTACACCATCGATGCCCACACAGTTTGGGTTTTCTGTATTTGAGTTCTGCAACAGAGATAAAACAAACATTGAAGCTACTGGAAGGAAACCAACACAGATTTTTTTGTCTTATCTTGAGAAATATTGATACCAGAATCTTTCTATGCATGAATCATGTCCCTTAAACCTGGAGTGTAAGAGTCCAGTCAGTCTACAAAGTCCTCAGGTAGGCACACTTAATAATTTGTGTTTGTTGTAGTTGGGCCCATGGCACTGAGAGATCAGTGTGTTCGAGTGTCCCAGATCTACCCCCCTCTTTACATGCACCCACACTTTCAACACAGCCCTCTAAAGCAAATTAACACTATTCAACACTGACGACTGGCCAGGGTGTACTTTAAAACTGATGAACTAATTACGGTGCACCAAAGCATAACTTGCAACAGGCCAGTTGAGTCCTTTGAGAATTGGATTCAACACACTCTCTGTGTATTCAGCTGGAGGTTCATTGGCAGCGGTTCAATCGGCCTGGTTTCATTTGTGTGACTGCTTTTTGATACACACAGTGACTTTAGAGAACACCTTTCTAGTAAGAATTCTGCATGGCATGGATTCTACAAGGTGATGAAGACATTCCTGGTCCTGGGGATTCTGGTCAATGTTGACGTGATACCCTCACACAGTTGCTGTTGGAAGATGCAGGTTAAATGAAATAAATCCGAATGAATGCAGAGATACTGAAAATAAAAGATTCACCATGTGCTGTGTGACCATTGTCAGAGGGCAAAAGTGTATGGAGCTCTTCTGAACAGACAAACAGTTTCACACAGTTATAGAGAGGAGTATGATATAATGTAGTTGAAATATGAGGACATTAGAACTTTATCTATCACCTCTGCACACCTGGGCAATCACTTCCTGAAGTAGATGTAAATGTTGGCTTGTCAGTTTTTGAAAGTTGACAGAAATGGTCAGCTGCAGACCCTCCAGTTCCAACATTTGGAATGTGGAGGGAGGGGGGTTCAGATAATCTTGTGTGGTTCAGACCAATCAGTATCCTGGCAACTAGCGTGAGCTATGGGCTGGTTTAACATCACGTGTGTGTGACAACCTGTGTGA
Source organism: Sciaenops ocellatus (assembly GCA_033000465.1). Classification (NCBI taxonomy): domain Eukaryota; kingdom Metazoa; phylum Chordata; class Actinopteri; family Sciaenidae; genus Sciaenops; species Sciaenops ocellatus. Next base: position 3,616,601 of record CP136884.1, on the reverse strand, counting down.
GCTGTTATATCAGAACTGAAGAGTATTTCTTCATTGAAAGAAGAGCAAAGAACAACACTGAAGGTAAGAGTTTGACTTTGTTGTGTGGTTTGTTGATCTGATTGGTTGAAGTTTGCCCAAGTTTGATGGTTCATCCAATCGTCTGCTAAATATTTTTAAAGCTTCAAACAGTTTTGCATAAATCCGCCAAGGCTATCCAAGAAGCATTGGAGCTCCACTGATGGATAAAATTTTCTAACAGAACCACTTCAAAGTGTTCTTTGTGACATGGCATGTTATCCTGCTGAAAATTGCCATTAGAAAATGGATTAGCAGGCGCACACATAATGCACATAGTCAGCAACAATACAATCAACTCAGTCGTGGCATTTCCACAATGCTCAGATGGTATTTAATAGCCTGCGTGCCAAGAAAATATTCCCCACATTATTACACCACCAGCAGCAGTCTAAACTGTTGACACAAGGCAGCATGAATCCACTGAATCATGTTGTTTACTCCAAATTCTGAATCCACCATTTGGCATGTGGCGGCAGAAATTAAGATTCATGAGATCTTCTTCTGTCCAGTTTTGGTGAACCTGTGCCCACTGTGGTCTTCTGCTGCTGTAGCCTGTCGTTGTGTGTTGCCCGTTACATCGTCTGCTTATTTGGGACTACTGCCTTCCATCATAACTCACTGAATGATTTTCGTTTTTTGCATCTCTCTATAACTTGCCGTTTCTTCCGACCCTGTCTGCAACCACCAATCAATCTGGATTATCTGACCCCATTATGACAATTTACACATTTATACCTGCACCACATGTATTACCCTGTATCCAAATAGAAAACCCAGACATGGCTCAATGTTCAAAGTCACATACGTCAGGGTAAATGGCTGGTAACTGGATTTATATAGCACCTAACTAGTCTTCTTCACCCATTCCTTCACTAATGTTTGGACTGAATAGCGACTGAACCTCTTGACCGCGTATCCATGCTTTTATGCAGTAAGTTGCTGCCACATGATTGGACAATTTGAAATTTGCCTTAAATGTACAGTATGCAATTTCTGCAACTCTGGGATCTATCAAATCAAAACAATTATTAAATACATAGTTTGTTAATGTTGTGAAGTAGTATGGGATCATGGGAGTCTTCACTGCATACCAAATGAACTCCAAATTCCTTCACGCTAAGAAAGAGCTATGTAATGTACTGTAAAATAGATTTCCCCTGTGGAGAACAAATCTGTTTGTGTGAGTGGTTTTTGGATGAGGCTGAACATGTCCAAATTTTATATACAAGTACACGCTACATGTACGTATTAATGTTGAAAGTGTGCTAGTTTGGCAGTTGGCATATTTTAAAATGCTGCACTAAGAGGAAATGATAGGTTTGCACTTACATTTTAAATAAATAATAAGTAATAATGTTTTTGCATGGTACAGATACTTAATTTTGCTTTTCAACATGTGTCACACCAGCATCCACAATAACTGGAAGTAGCTCCTCTATTTCTGCTTTGCATTGCACTGTAATTTTAATCTTGTTGCTGCATTTTTGAAAATGCTACATTTTGTTATTTTTCACTGTGTAGGCACTGCAGACTCAAAACCTGAATAAAATTAGCGTAGAGTGTGAAATAGAGACAGCTTAGTGTTTGTTTATCACGGTGAAGGTCCCTGGTGGCTCTGTTACGGTCAAGGCTGTATTTTCTCTGCACGGCATTATTCATATTCAGCACATTTCTGTGCTTAACATGATCCAACAGGAATACAGTGTGTCTTCATCCACAAAGCATGACAACGACCTCTACGTATCACCAGTCTCAACCACATTCAGCATTCATGAATCACCAAACAACGACATTTTTAAATGCCACACGTCCGTGCAGTGACACAAAGCAGTAGCTGTTGACAGCCAATCATCTTCTTCTTTTCAAAGGCAGGTTCACACTCACACACTCTGAGGCTTCCTGCTCTCTCTCAAAGATTACTTTTTAATTATTTCCTCTGGGACTGAAGTTTTTGGTTAATAATATAGATTTCTTTAAAGCATCAAAAACAGATTCGGAAGCCGGTGTTAATTAAGCATCGACACAGACGAGCTGTGCAGCAGAAGCTCCATGTTGATCAGTGTCAAATAACACTCACAGAAGACAAATATTTTACTGAATGTCCCTGTGAAAGAGAGGCTGCTTCAAGGTACATCAACTCTTACTTTATTGCAAATGTTAGCTATTTCAATTTGCATATGTTCTGCTGATTAATTAATCAATAATTCTTTATCTGAACCAGGAATGTGTTTAGTAATAGAGGCTTTCTGCCAGCTTCCCTTTTTCATTTTCTAAATATACCCAGCATATGTCTTCCACTCATGATCTGTCCTATGTAAGCCATATATTAAGACAAGATACTAAAACTTCGCACTGGATGAACTTTAGATTGCTCACTGTGCTCCAAGCAGCCTCCAAACAATAGGTTCCTAATTAGAGTTGTCTTAGCATGACGCAGCGGCGGGATTTGTCACGCCGAGGTGAACTCTAATTGGGAAAGCTGATCGAGCGGCCGCTCACACGGAAAGGAGCAAAGTTACACAAAGTAATGAATCTAGACAAGCCAGATGCTGACGCTCTCATCAGCAACTGACTTCTGACTGGAAGGGAGCCAGGAGGATCATGGGATTTCACAAACCTGATTGAAAATGACATTTTCAGGTCAGTGAAAGATTCCACCAGTCCACTGATGAAAGATCTGAGATGTGTCACTGAGATGTTTAGACCCATATGAAAAGATCTGATTATATTATCATTAAAAAAACTCTTAATCTTATCCTGCAGCCTTGGAACAGCACCAAACATAAAACTCTCCTATTTAATGTTCTTCTTCCACCCACTTTTCTCCTCATTTCCTCTAAAGTAACTGTCCAGGGAGAGACTTGTTTGGAAAACAGGGATACGTAATTATTTTTTTCATTTTGCTGCTTTGCTAATTACCATTGTTGCCATCCTATTAATGCTTAATCCTAAACTAAGCAGTGCATCATCAAAATGTCCCTCTGCTTCTGTCTCCTCTCTATTCTCTCGCCATCACTCCCATACCATCAAACAGACAAACTTCTTTTCTCTGGACGTGCAGCGTGATTCACAATGTTTTCTTCCTCCCACCTCTTGTTCCTTTCCTCTGCCTCAGTCATCCACTTCACAAGACTACTCCACAATGCCAACAGCTTCTGGGTTTATGTAACCTTTCCTTTCATTGACTTACAAGTTGTCCTGAGTTGAATTGCTTTATGTGGTTAAGTACATCGTGCCCTTTGTGCTGGTATAACGCACAAAATGGGGACCCACGCGTAAAATCATGGTCGAAACTTTACAAGGAACCATTAACTAAACATAAAAACAATCGTGTTACATTGTCTTGAGGTTATAGCAATTTAAAGTCTGTGTAAAGTAAGAATAAATATGTGTTCTGAGTTTGTCAGACCAAAGAAGAAAGTGTTATTAACCACTCAGACAAATTTGAATTATTAAAAATATGGACAAGTTTATGAAATTAGGTGTCAAAATCAGGTAAAAATGAATTCTCAGCTCCAGGACTGTGGGGGCGTGTCCTCTGAATGTGCTGAAACCACGCCCACTCGTGAGAGCAGTCAAGCAGTCATTTTGAAGCGACTGAAACGTGTCAGATGAGTTCAGAAAATGACATGACTAACTTTGAAACACGCTGAGTGAGATGAATTCATCTTTATCTCTCTGCTCAGGGTGGCCTCAGCGTGTCATCGAGTCACCCTTTAAGGACCGCCCACAAAATCCTGGACTGAAAACTGGTGAAAAACTGTTTGAACCTCTAACTCCACATTTCAATAATATATCGTTCAAAGTCTTTTCACATGTTTTCAGCAACTATTTTCCAACATATTTAATGTGTTTTGAAAGAAATCTCAGAATTGCCTTTACATGGACTTTAATAATAATAATAATAATAATAATAATAATAATAATAATAATAATACATTTATTTATATAGCACCTTTTAAAAACAAAGTTTTACAAATTTACCATCAGCCATTTTCAGTCATCATCCTCAACCTTCAGTGCTACCCCACCCCAGGTTGGTTGATTGTGGTCATTTGAAATGGGATACTGAGTGGAAGAGGTTGCACTCCGCAACTACACCACTAGATGCCACTAAATCCTACAGACTCAAAATCAGCAAGTTTATTCACAGTATTCTTCCTTTTTTTCCCCAGTCAATGTCTAACATCTCACACTAATGAACAGTCTTACTGTCAGACAAAAGATACTAGTTTCTTTTGCTTGATGCGCCTTGACAGTATTTGACTGCATCTTTATTTTATTTTTATTTTGCCAAAGTCAGCCTTGAAGAAAAGTCTACAATGGAAGTGGGATCTACATCAGCGGCCAACGAGACCTTCAGTCTGACACATGGACACACTTCACATCCTGGCAGCAATTTAGTCAGCACTGACACAAGTCAGCCACAAATAAACCCTTTTAGAAAAGCAAGTTCAAAGTTAGAAAACGTGTTTCTATTACAAATACAACAATGACATGTGAAAACAGATTCAGTCCAAAAGCAGAAGTACCCAATCGTTGAACATCACAAGATGTCTTGCACTTAAACAGAGGCATCAAAACTATCTTTGTCTCTGTCTGTTTTAACATCACTGTCTCTTACCAGTGGGAAGGCGTGAGAGATCTTGCCGTCCGGTGGAAGTTTAGCTCCAAAGCCGTATGCTGGGAAGAGTTTGTCACTGTCGTAATCCTGGATAATCTCCCCCACAGCCTTCAGAGCCATGGCATACGCATTCATCTGGTATGGACTCATATAGTGCAGTGAGGTGGGCTGGGACGGGTTACCTGGACAGAAAAGCACCACCACACCAAACACACCCAACACACACAACACACACACACACAACGCAAAGGGATCTCATATTAAAAGGGGATCATAAAAAAGGCATGTGGCAAGATTAACATGATCAAGAATGTTTTAGAGAGTCAAGACATGCACAGTCTTTCATCAGATTATAGATGAAATCGGATTCTTAAAGTCATGTTCTCTGAAGTTAATGCCTGAATAAAGTCTGCATTATGAAATGCAAACATTTCATTTTGGGAACGTTGACCATTTGCTTATATTCAACAACCACTTGTCCATACATTTACTGTTGGATACTTTGTGATTCCTCCAAAAAATATGCATGCAGATATGACGCAGGAAGCCACAAGTTGAGGGAAATGTAGTCTTAAATGTAGTCTTTAATGTAGTCTTAAATTAGTTATTTACTTAATATTGTAAAAGCAGAGGTTCATATTCACAATACTACAGAGATGCACATGCAGCAAAGACTATGCAAGAAAATATGACACATTAAGAATATGTTCCATTTGTACACCACAGGTGTAACAGATAGATTGTTAAAGACTTGTCTTATTTTTAAGAAATTACGGGATCACATATTATTTAAGAACCATGTCATACGCACGGTCAAATATTGTCATCATAGTCATCGTGTATTATAGAAACATTTCAAACGTTGCAGGTCAAACATGTTCACTGAACAGATGTGTGGACATTTCCTGCATGCACAAAGATGTAACGCTGTCCTACCGTTGGATGCTGTGAAGTCTATGGCCACAGTGAAATTGAGTTGTGTCCTGGTGGGAGATTGAGCACATCAGTATCATTCGAAACAGAGATGTGAGGAATGTGTCAACATCTCCAGATGGGAGCGCATTTACAGCTGTTCAGGCTAGACTGAGAAACTCATCAACGGCTCACTGCTGTCACTTATAAAGCACCAGGCAGGGGATCTGCGCCACCATTCAAACAATGCACGCTTCTCAAGTCCATTAACAGGGCTTTCAAATTCAAGTGCTGACAGCCACAGCTTTGTGTGTTCCACTCCTGCTGAAGACTTTCTGCGTCTGTCTCCAAGAGTTTTATGAGTGTTACTGAAAGTCACATATTGTGTTCTGTACATGGTTTGGAAAAACAGTGGTGCTTCAGATTTGCTATATGCAGGCTGCCATTGATTTCTGTTCATTTCAGTACAGTATATAGTTGACTTCAATGTACCACCTGCCAAAAAACCTATTTTAAATACTTCTATGAAGTCAACAGTTCAAATTTCGGTAACTTTTGTTTCCCAAAATAACGTTCGAAATGCTTCTCCTCTGGGGGAAAAATCAATACTTCATGTTTTACAATACAATATACGGGAATATCCTATTAAAATACCCTCCATGTATTAATCTTTTTTAATGTTGTAGAATTCAAACCCCTCTAAGGCCCAGAAAGAATATAGAGGACATGACAACATGGTTCTCAGTGGTAACTACAGCCCTGCGATCAAACCAGACATAATGACTCTGGTGGTGTCTCCACAAGTTGAAGTTCATTGTACTAAAATCAAAAGCTGGTTGGAATGTGGGAAAATCACATTCAGCAAGCTGAAAATATAATAAAGCAGAGAGGCAGCAGTTTAATTTGAACAGTTATCTGAATGTTACTCAACATTAGAACACAGTCTCATGGTTGATATATTGTATTATATTGTGGAGTAAATTAATGAATAAAAAAATCAGTCTAATTTTACAAAGCTTAGCCTCTGTGATTTTTGTTTCCTAATGAGTTTCATGTTCATCTAAAAGGGCAAAATTCTCAAATTAGTCACTGAGAAGGACTTTAATATGCAGAAGCATGTCCATCTGATGAATCTCTTTGTTGCATTATGACATGCTTTGGAAAATAGTTGAAAATCATCATTCTTACATGATTGAAAATGTCTTCATAAATAATAACTTGTAGGAAAAAGGCTAAAGGCGCCATCGCTTCAATCAAGAAGAAAAATGCCCTTTTGGGGGGAAGCAGTCATTCCTATGAGTCCTTCAGCACCACAGGAGAGAGAGAAACTGTTTCTTTCAGTAATATGAGTACACTGAGGATAGAATTTATCAAAATATCATAATTAATCAACCCTCCTCTGTGGAAGTACACCTTCATATTCCTGTGTTCAGGAACAAGGTTAAGAAAGGTTTAAGAAAAAATCAGGTCCTTTCTGAATGTTGTATCTGTCGTTATGACCAGTAAAGTTAATGGATTTTTCAAATGAAAATCAGTATTACTAAAAACTACAAATCACTACACTACCGTCTTTATACCTTTTTTCTGTTTCTGAAAACTACATAACAAAAAAATAAATAAATAAATAATAATTTCTGATTTCTAACATTGTCTCAATGTGCTGTTCCCACCTACACCTAACCTCACCGCAGTCCTTATTGGGATTACCATATTTGACATATGGGTGTGATGATGTTTTAAACATACTCTGTAATGGTTTGCATGAAGGCCTCGTACAGGCAATTTATAATGGAAATAATGATATTTAACATGATGATGTGGATTGCATTCAGATTTGAGCATCAGCGTGAGGGCTATGGCATTTACAGGCCCAGTTTTCTGTAGTATGTCTAAGTTCATGTATATTTTGGTCTTTATATCCATAGTAAATTTGACTTTTTTTATGTGCAAAGGAGGAGGAGAGAACTTCAAGTGTGGTCACCCCAGGGCACCAAACTGTTTTAATCCGGGCCTGTGTGCAGATTTCACAGTTTCACTTTCCGGTATGATTCAGGCCTGAAAACAAGCAAAATCCCTGGTGGGCCTAAAGTCCTTTAATGGCTTTCCATAGACACTGATGAAACATTAGAGACTGAGCTCTTACCCTCCTCTGATGAAGTCGACAAACGTGTATTCTGACTCCACTTTGAAAGACAGCAGAGTCACCTTAAAGACAGACAGAGAGTGAAAGGGAGAAGAGGGAGTGAGAAGAGGACAGAGATCAAGAGGAGACTCGTGGTAAATTCGTTTACTGCTCTGACATGTCACTGCTGCTATGACTCCCATCAAACATGTGACAGCTGCTGATAAAAAACACTCCAACAGGTCTTACCGTGCCTGAATTGACGTATTTCTTCTTCTTGCCTTTCTTTTTTGGATTCAAAACCTTGACCGCGAGAAAAGGAACAAGAAATGAGTTTTCTGAAGAAATATGTCCGAGCAGAAATGCGTATTCAGTACATGTCTGAGCTCCTGTGGGTGGATGTTGATAATATAACAGATGAGAGCTGGAATTTATAATACAAGAAATATTACTTAAATGAATAATTTATGACACTGTCAAGGAACTAGGCTACAGAGTTCCCAAAACATTGTTACATTTTTGATATCCATCACACTTTGAGAAAGTTTTGGAGACAGTCTTTTTTTATTATTATTATTATTTGCTGATCAAGTTGTTCAACTCATTCTTTGCTATTCTTGTATTTTACCTCGTAGACGTTGAACTGGCTCTGGCCTCTGGACAGTTCTCTGTAGCTGGTGGTGAACTCTCCGATGAAGTCGTGACTGAAAGAAAGATTGATTTAGTCAAAAACAGACACCGAGACAAGACAGAGGGAACTATTACATTACATATATACAGTATATATATTCTATTTATCTATACTACATCAGCACCATGATTCCTAATTTCCATACTGTTTTAACAATTAATGATAATTCTAAAGCAGATGTCTTTGTCCAATAAAAGACACCAAGACACAGTAGTTAAAAAATGCAAGCAAAATAATTAAGCTCATGAATATATTTTTATTCTGTCACTTTGGCAGCAGAACAAGCTGTTGTCTAAAGTTTGGCTACCGCTGACATATCCAGCTGACACAAAGTAACATTAGCATTCATTCTGAATCATGTCTCCAGTCTCACCCACTGATCCGATGTCATTGTGGGTGCCGACTCTTAACTTTTGAGGTGCTATTTCTGTGAATCAAAGCACACACACCGGTGGCCACGGCAAACTTTTTGACCCGTGGTATTGGAAGTTGGTTGAATGTATTCCTAACATCCCAAATATGCAATATCAAGGAAATGAATTTGCATTCCACTTGCAAAACTGAAGCTAGTTAGCCATTCGAGTCATGACGCAGAATAACATACAGAGTGCTCAGATAAATCATTGATGGAGCTAAGCTAACAACAGGCTGCTGTTCTTCAATATCACTCTGATCACATTCAAACCTGGAAGCTGTCCAGTAACAACCACAGTCTGATCTGACAGCCACTGAGCAGCTCCACTGAGCAGTTGGTGTTAAAGGCCCTGTTCAAAATAACAAGCTCACTTCTCTGACCTTTAGGCCACCACTGCTGGAAGTGAAATAATATCATGAATTGTTAGGAATATTATTATGACATTTTTTGTGTCCACCCACACAGATATGCCAATGTCTGTATAATGTAAGGGGCACTGTCACTGAAAAAGTAAATAAAACTTACATTTCATAAGTGAATACAACATCATAATAGATGTCAAAAGCGAATAGTAATGTTATTGTGACCTTCATTGGACTTTTTGAGTTTTACACTTGATTCATTCTGATAACATCACGGTAGTCAGACAGACTGAATTTGCTGTCATTTCACCACTTCTTCACCACTTGATCTGCGCCAGAGTGAAAGGTAAGATGATTTTCATGACTTCAACATATTTTCATCTGTTACATGAAAAATATCTCCTCCAGCATCATCATACTGGTAAATATCAACTCCCTTCATGCCCTCAGACCAAATCTGCATCTCAATATATCACCACCTGAAGCTGTGCGTGACACCAGTACTGCCTGTGTAATGCTGGTATTTAGAGGAGAATCCTCAAGGAGCAAATAATTGAGTTCATCTCCCGACGGGGTAAAGAAGGAGGATGAAATGTAACAAGGGGGGTAAGAGAGGAAACAGTTACAACGCAGTGATATGGGAGAGGTAGGAGGAAGTGTAAGGAGGGAGAGGAGCAAAGCTGGAGCTGCTGTGTTGTTTGTTAATGTAGTTCTTGGTTTCTCTTCTCATGCTGTCGTGCATGTGGATATGATGTACTGTCCACCCTCCTTACTTGTATTATATATTACTGTAATTTACCTGTTAAATGTTTACATTTTAAAGACTAATTAGTTCTAAATGAGATGTTCTTGTTGACTGTTATTCTACAGAAAATTATACAGTTCCACCTTAAAATGACATCAAAATGAAATGTTGGTAAAAGAAAGTGAACCTGGCCCTTCATTGTCCTCCCTATGTAGTAAAGATGTGCCTTATGAGCCATTCCATCACCTGTCTGTACAGTATAGTGTTTCACTGTATATACGTGGTCATGTGGAAGTGGGATTTTTAATAATAACAATTATTTAGTATTTAATTCTTACTAAATTGCAACTATAACGCAGTGTAATTGTGTTTTAGTAGTTTTAATTATGATAATTCTGCATGTCATCTCTCCACTCTCATCAAGTATTACTTACAAACATCTATTTGGTTAGTTTTAAGTATTTTTTGTGTAACCTAATGTAGACCCACACAGTCCTCAGTGAAATACAAAAAAAATGCCTGTACATACAAAAAAAAACCATAAAAGTTGAAATATTATGTCTGTAGGGTAGTAAGACCCCAGGAGCTAAATGGACTGTTCTAATGTTATACTGTAATGTGAGTTACATGTGCTATTTCTCTGAAGGCTGTGCTTTAGGCTGCTTTTACACACCTGACTGGATTGGCCTGTGGAGAGTGTTGTTTATATCGAGCCACCTGCTGTAATTTTACCATATAAAATGACGCTCAGATGGATGAGGGTAGTTATGGAGATGCATGAGTTTAGCAGCTCTCTAAGACTACACTGTCTCTGATTAATCTTCATTAATCTCATCTGAATGATCTTACTTGACATTCTGTATGCTAATCAGTGTTGGATCTGTTGTTCTGGTTTGCTAACATTCAGTCTACACTCACCTGATTTAGTTCAGACTTTGAGGCTGTTTGAACGCCGCAGCCTTACTGTGATGACGGAGCTTCTGTAGTGCTATAGACTGTATATAACAACATGTCTCCACTTCCTCCCACTGTACAAAAATTGGAGACAGCACAGTAGTTGTATCGAGATCCGCCCATACGTCTGGCTGAGTCAATCGTGAGCAGATAACTAACTATGGTCAGTAACTCTAAGCTTGTGAAACAACATCTATTTTTCTATTTCTACAAATGTTAATACAGAATATGAGACGTAGCTGTGGAGAATGTGGAACTGTGAAGATCTGAATTGTGAGTTAGTGCTAGTGCAGCTTTGATGAAACTGGGCTACATAACAAAAGCAACATAACAAGCAATTTTAGTTGTTAGTAACATGCCAACCACTGGTGGTAATAACAAGAAGAACTCTTCTTAAATTTAACCTTTTAGCATTGTCTAACTGCTCTTCTCATTTACAACCCTACAGGGACTCTGTGTTGATAAAAACAGAATGCAATGATTTGTCAACCCTTTTCAATTAAACTATTTAATTGAATACGGCACAATTGATAATTAATAACAAAAATAACAATTAATTGAATACAAACAACATATTTTATGTTCCATTGTGCTAAATGTAAGATTTTTTACTTATTCATGTTCCAAAAAAGATGACAACGGGCCAACAACAGACTCAAAATTCACCTGTTTGGAACCTTCCACAGGTAAACAGGTTGGTGAGACTATCATGATTGTGTATGAAAGGGGCGTCATTCACGTCAAAAATGTTAAGGTTCTCCTCTGGGCTAAATGTCCACTTTACACAGCGTCTCTACGTTTTTGAATCAGTGTTACATCTTTCTGCACTTTTGTTTTTCCACTTGTGAATTATTATCTTTTGTGTTTTCACATCTACAGGGCGCCCTGGACATATTTGTCTTTCCATATTAGTGTTAGCGGCTTGTGTACTTCCACCTGTGTAACATAAACAACATAATTATATTGGGATCCTTGCATTCTCACCAAGACAGCACACTGTGGGAGAATCACACAGGAGTTTATTTTTTCACAATCATGTCCATATTTTAAAGTTAAGGCCTGAATTCCCTGATAACGGCTTGTCATCAAAGTAAAACTTATTTGGCATGATGCCCTGAGAAGAAAAGAAAAAGAACAGAACTGTCAAACAAACAAGCAACTGACAGAAAGAGTGCCTGATGACTGTCAGACCGATGTACTTTTCTGAAACACTGCAAACATTTACCTTAAGTTACCTGCTGTCTTGCACATTGTGTTGTAGTGATTTGGAAATCTGGACTGGGGCTTTATAAAAGTACCACAAGAATTTCAAATGAATCCTCTCTGAAATTTATGGACAGCAGTAAGTAAAACAAGGCCAGACAGCCTGAAAAACCCACACAAGGTTTCCAATTATGCCCACAAGTCTGTGGAAGGAGTCCCTACAGTAACCTGCTGTCAGTGAGAAAGAGAAGCTATGTCAGTACTGCGGTCAACGCTCATAAACCCTGACCTCGTATCCACTCAGCTGCAAACTTTCACCTGCAACTTGTTTTTGATTTATCCCCCAGCTTGTGCCAGGCGAGTGGAGCCCTCCATCTGTTATAATACCTAATAATTTGACTGAAAGAACTGCCCTTAGACAGACTAAGGTGTGACATTTGAGGGATTCAATCTGGAACTGAAAATGAATAAAAGAAAAGGAAAAAAAAGAGATAGTGAGTAAGGGAACTTACCTCCCGTCTCTGTCCCAGTCGTAAACGTCCACCTTGACCGTCCTGGAGGGAGGTGAGACAGACAGATGAGAGAGAGTATGAGGGTGAGAAGTAGAAGCAGCAGAGAGACAGAGAGGCAATAAGTCAGGAAGTAAACTTAAGCAGTGGTACAGTATGTCACTGACTCCGGTGCTGCACAGCATCCACCTTGCATATTCTGTGTCATATAGTATAATAGCATAATGTATATAATATTCTATAATAGCTATAATAGCATAATAATATAGTGAATATTCTATAATATCAATGCCTCTCACAGTATCCATCGAGTACAGATACCCACAGTAGAATACACATGGGTTGTTTAGTTATAGTTAGAGTTCTTGAGGTTTCTGCCTCTGAAAGGACGTTTTTCCTTGTCGGTGTCGTGCTTGCTAATGGTGGGAATTGTTGGGTCCCTGTAAATAATACCAATGGGGCTCGATGGCACAGAGAAAGAAGATATGTCAGACTGAGGATACAATCACAGTTCAGAGTGTAGTTGGTTTTTTTTATGGTATTTGCTATGAATAAAGAATCTCTATGACTATCGTCTGGGTTTTTATCATTGGGCCCGGGCTGTGTGATGGTCACTGTTGAAGAAGATTATGTTTGACAAGCCAACACCCTCACTTCTAATTGAAAAATGGGAAAGTTTGAGAACCGAAATGAGGTTTCAAGTACCAGGTTTAAAAAACATGAATTAGATTCAGTTTAGGATAAAGTTTGATTCAAAACTTGGACTGATGGTTTATGGACACTGTCATTTCAATAATTTAGACATTTGTGTGACTGTTGCTGGATCACCTCAAATGTTGGTCTCAATAACACCAGCACTGGCCTGAGACTGACACCACGGCCGACTGCTGGCATTATTCTGACCAACACAGAGTCCAACCTCATCCTCACATATTCAGCAGGTTCTGTCTTCACATTCACTTCACTATTGTCACAGAGAACATCTTTAGAAGTCAGTATTTCCAGTAGCCAGACACTGACAAATCTAACAAATAATTATCTAATGTTGCTATCTAATCTAAACATCAATCAAGTCAAAACTCATCCTAAAGAAATATTTTATCAAATGAGTCAAAATATTTAAAACTATTAAATAAATGAGAAACAACCACAGAGATATATTCCATCATAACAACTGTCTACACTCAGTAAGGCTGTAACATGGGACCCAGAGTACATTCATGTCTAGTTTCTTCATTAGAAATGAATGTAATTAATTTTTTAACATCTATGTATGAAACTTGAAATAAGTGTCAAATCTAAACATTTCAAGTATTATAGGTTTCACAGAGGCTCTCAACATGATCATTTATGACGTCATTTTTGTCTTTTTCCCATCACTCTGTCTTTGTTCAATCTTTCTGTGAGAAAGCCAAAAGTCAGTAGACCGTCCCACCAGATGACATAAAATATTATAACTCTTCAGTAGCTTCAAAGTCAAACTGAAACATCAACTCTGTAACCAGACTCTGTGTTTTATTCACATGTGGTGAATGAGGCATGATGTACATGTGTGTGTGTGTGATGTACAACTCAATGAAGTTTGTATTGTATGTATGTTGCCTCATGCATTTCGTGATGTTCTGTCATTGTGTGGATGTTAGAGGACTGCAGAGAACTGCAGATGAAAATTAGCCTTAGGCTAACTCTGTTCTAATATTATACATATTGTAAATTTTCCCTACAATAAAATATTCACAGTTTATATTCTTTGCTCTGGTTCCTTGTTTTATGGACACCTTGCTTATCCACTGTAGTTTCTCAATGTCACATTTACTGCCCTACGTCCTCCTGAATGAAATATGAAGTGTTTGAAAGTGTTGCATGATGAAAATAAGATCACCAGACCTCTCAAAACCTTATTGTCACTCCATAGGGATTGGTAGGAGTGGATTGGTAACCTCTGACCCCTGTGCAGACCCTCCCCTCACCTGTCATAGTCTCCATTACAGAGTGCTCGAACAGGGATGGTGAACGGCTGCCAAACAGGGTTCAGATTGTTCTTGATCACCTCAGTCTTGTGGCAGATGGTGAAGCTGGAAAGACAAAGATGACATTACGATGAGAAGTTTAAAAAACTTAATGAGAGCTATGATGGACAGGAAATCTGTCAGAAGGTGGTTTGAGAGAGAGTTTTTGCTCTGTGGGTGAGTTTCTAAAGGCACAGACAGTCTCATCTGGATGAAACCTTCAGCAGAAAGAGAACGGACCTACAGGGTTTTGATCATGACCCGTGTGTGTGAAATATTGAATGCTTCAGTAAGTACAGATTAGAACTTTCTATCTCAGTGTCAAGAAAATCTATTAGCCCTTCTTCCATCCGACGGGCAAGAAGCTTTCAAGCTTCTCTTGGGACTGGATCCAAGAGAGAAATCTGCTGGCAGATTCTCACTCGCTGTCAGTAACAAGGGAAGAGCTGCGACAGAGGAGCGGCACACTCGCCTCAGCCGGAGGATTAACAGATGGACTGAACAAGAAAGGATTTACAGTCATTTAACAAACACACACACACCTAACAAAAACACACACTTACGTCCCATCCTCATTGCTTCTGTAGAACACGAGGAAAGGGTCAGACTTGCCAAAGAAATCCTTTTTATCCAGCTTGTTGGCACACAGCTGCATGGTGGCTATGTCCTGGGAGAACAAGAGCAGTTCATTTTGACACATCAAAGTTTGGTTTAGTTCAGTCTTACAGCTGGACCTTGAGTTAATCCACGTTCTACTTAAGACTCATTTGTTCACTCATCTCTTAGAAGACTGATACTTTCCTCAAGGCCATGAAAACACTGAAAGCTCACAGGTTAATGCTTAGACAATCAAGACTTAGAAAGTTGTATTAGTATTAGTTAAGTATAGTTAGTATTAGTAGAACTTAATAAACTGACAACTGATTATTTCAGTGGTGGAAAAAACATTCACTTAAGTGTTTTTCAGAGGTTAATGTTGTACTTTTATACTAGTTACTTTCCAGATAAATGTTTTTCTACACTTGTGTTGTTTCAGTTGTGTATGAGACATTTCCTCTCAAGGATTCATTTGAATAACTCACTATATTATATAATATTTGAGCCCTGAAGACGTCCAATTATCCAATACATGGCAAATATTAGATTAAAGTCCAAAATGTATACAAATTGTTGCAGCAAAGATATTTTTTTTATTCTTTTCAACCCCCATTAATCATCTGAGGGCCCCTCGGATTTCATTTGGATGGTGCTGATTTGTTTATGATATGCAGATGGAAAAATATAAATATAAAAAATAAATATGCACACCTCCTTTGTTTGGTGTAAGTCAACAAAGTGTTCCCCTCCTGAAATCATTTTCTTTCATTATACTGCAGCTATAGAAAATACTGGTTTCCGATTGGATGGCTGATGTCATTAAAATCATATAGTGATTGATTATTGTTAGTTTTTATTGTCAGTGTTGCACACAGCAGCAATGTTTAAACCTCATGCTGTGAACGCAGTGAGACGCCGGTGAAACTTTTGGTAAGTGGGAGCCCCCATACACACAGTGGACTCGCTAAGTGGACTTGCCTCCACATTGTCCATAATTTTGTGATATCAGGTCACCTTGTTGTGCATTTATCACTTACGTTACCTTACATCAGCTTGATGCTGACGTTTACTATCATTTTTCAAGCGATGTCATCATGAGATATACACAAGGAAAACAAACCACAGTAACTTGAGGGCTTATTGGGATATTAATGTGAGGAGCAGCATGAGGTGCCATGATTGTTGACATTGAAAAAATAATGGGTGGAAAATGTTCAATATCTCGAGAAGCAAACCTCCCTCTGAGTTCACGATGTATAATTAGCTGTTTGCATCTTGCCACCTGGATTTTAATAAGATGCTGGAAAGTTTTACCCAGGAAAAAAACATTTTTAAAGTAAAACAACTCACACTGTTACTGCATATTGTCATTTAAAGAACAGTGCCAAAATGTATCAGGCAATATATTTCAGTCTGAGACATCGGTCAGTGATTAGTGTATAATTACCTAAAAATAAGTATCATGAGCCTTTTATATGTACAGGCGCAGCAGGTCAGCAGAGTCCGCCAACAGACAAACTAAACACTGGCTTTAGATAGAGCCTTTTTCCTTATTCATGAATTTCGTGGCCACTGTAGTTTCTCCCACACACTTGGAAAAGCAGGGTGAGGCAAGCGGTATTCAGTTGGTTGAAATCTGCAATCTCACTGCTAGATGCCACTAAGTCCTACACGCTGGACCTTTAAAAGCTTAAATATTAAATATTTCATCCATGACTAACCAGGGATGTTCTTCCAGAGTTAGACCTCATGAACCATGACTAATAAATGTGAATGTAAACTTTGAGTTCTGCCCTCCAGGACTCTGCAGTATACCATCATCACTGCTTTATGGCCTGCAGAGTGAGTTTAACCCTCCTCACATTCATATGCATGATATGGTATGAGGAAGGTTAAACTAAATTCTGTGTATATATTACAGCAAACTGCTTCCTTGGTATTCAAACCATCCCCAGCACGGATGTAATGCATATGTTTGCATGTAAAACTGTATACTATAATACCATAGTGAGCATGTTTGCGTGTGCTCTGTGTGTGTATGTGTGTGTGTGTGTGTGTGTGTGTGTGTGTGTGTGTGTGTGCGTGCACTTGCATGTGCTTCTCTCTTTGATTGGAGTGTCTAATTATTTACCCACTGTGGCAAGAAAAGGGAACTATAAGACTGGATACATAATTCATGGGCGGCTCTCATCATCACTTTGAAGCAGAAGTACAAATTCACTTTCTTTCCACTTGATGACAAAATTGTTCTGGAGTGTGAGCGCACGTTTGGCCAGGTTAAAAATAGAAACACACAACGTGACTGTCATGAAGTCTGTGCTTAACTTTTTGACCGCTGTCTCGGACTGTTTATATAACCAAATGTGTGTGTGTGTGTGTGTGTGTGTGTGTGTGTGTGTGTGTGTGTGTGTGTAAGCCTGGAGAAACACAGTGCTCTAAGTATGATCTGATACTAACCCGGCAGTTACTGAGCTCCTCGGCTGTGAAGATGATCGTTCCACACTTCTTCCCAGGAATCCCACTGAGAGAGAGAATGACATATCACCAGTCTAATACATTTTTCCATAGTTACTACTACTTAACATATCAATTAAAGTTTTTAATACAAGGTACCCCTGCTGCATGAAAACATGTTGGACTATCACTAAGCTGACACCATGTGGCTGAGGTAGGCTGTACTGTAACAAGTTTCTTTTTATCTGTTGCATTACACCCCAACTACTGGTTAACAAGTCCTCCAAGTGAAACAATAAAAAAAAAAAATCTTCTGATCTGATGCTACTATCGTCAGGACAACATCACCATTTCAAAAGTGAGACCCCTGAACTTACACCACATGGTTTGGGTTAAAATTATTCATTTGTTTAATGTTAGGTCGTCGTCGTCATGGTTGCAATAATAATCAACCAAGCAAGTATTTACATGGTTAAAAGAAACCAGCACTGACATAGAAACAAAACATAGAACACCCAGCAGCCTCCCATGTTAAAGTCTGATGTTTTCCACAACAACCTCCTCCCTATACAGACGTCACCTGACTTCTGATCATTCATTTGGCCACAGGAGGACCATGTCATTCAGCCACCCATCAACCCTGTTTCGTGATGACCAAGCCAAGCTTAACAGTTTGTCAAAATCTTATATGTACTGTAATGTTTGGTTTGCGTGGATATGTGTGGCACCTCCCAAGAAATAACCATTCACAAAAGAGCACTATCAGTGACATTATGTCTCTGCAAGTATTGTTAGCCCAGGTAGTTCTTGGAGGGCAAAAAGTGACAGATTCAGCACCAAAGATTAGCCAAACTCAACGAGACTATTGAATAAATCAAGTAAATTGTGAGCCATTACTCGACCTGTGTAGACAGCTGAATAAAACTAAAGTGTATCTTTTCCACACAGATGTTCCTCCCAAGAAAAAAACGCAATAGAGCCCTCTGTCAAAAGCAAAGGAAGAAGTTGGTGACGTTATAGAGCCACAAAGTCTATTGAGGGGGGAGGTCAGGGTGGATGGTGTTGTCAGAAATATACAACAGGTTCATTTTCCATAGATGGTTTGTAGGTTTCAAAGGCACAGGCTGATAGAGGTATCAGATGTGTCGTTCTAGAGGACTTGTTGGTTTATAGTAAAACGCTGCACTGAAGCACATGAACAATGTTGGAAGCAACAAGTAGTTGGCATTGCAGACAACGTGAGAACAGAAAACCTGCAGACGCATGACGCTCACATACTGTAGATGGAGGAGTTCCTTTGCCTTAACCCTCCATCTGCTGATTGCAGCCAGTCACACTACACCCTGACCTCAGATCAGATCCTGACATCCAATCACAATTATTATAGGAGGAAAAAGATGACTTTTGCTCTAGAGACATGTCATCAATCTTCTGTCTGATCACAGCTCAGTTCCTGCCTCTTAATCTCTCTCAGGGGAGATTGGACTTTTCATTCAGTGATGAAGTACGGAACAATCTCGGTAATTGTATTGAAATTGGATCTGGATTAGAAAATGAGGCCTGGAGTCATTTCTCAAAGGGAGGAATCCCCGTGTACAGCAGGGGCTCAGTGCTGTTTTCAGCTCTGCGTTTAAGATGCTTTGTGGCTGCTGTTGTTCCTGTACTTCTTCTAACAAATGAGCTTTGAGGACTTTTCTGCCTAATCTACAAAGCCTCCTTCTCTAAAGACGTGTTCAGACTGGATACAAAGAAAATGGTAGAAGCAGATTGATTGCATACAGTCAATGTAATTTGGTTCTAGTTGGTTCATATTGAGGCAAAAAGACATCCCTGTGAGACTGAAAATGTTTTACTGATCCAAAGCTGCATGACTCCACTTCATGAAAACATCGTCAAAAGAGAAAAAAGGAGAAACTGAAGAAAAAAACAGATAGATGAAAGACAGAAATCAAACTGAGTGCAAAGCAAATTTTTGCCTTGTTCAAACGGAAACGTGTCTGAGATCAGTAACACAAACCAACACAGCCAACATTGTCATTTAGTGTACGTTAGCATGATGACATTAGCATTTGGCTCATCTAGATAACCTACAGACTCACAGCGCATGGCTGTGGACTATTAAAAAAACTTGTTCCAAGTAAGACATTTTTTCAAAGATATTTTTGGGGCTTTTTGAACCTATATTGGATAGTAGCAGCTGAAGAGTGACAGGACAGTGGGAGAATGACATGCAGCAAATGGCCACAGGTCGGATTCAAAGCCTTGGGCTGCTGCAGCAAGGACTGAGCGTCTGTACATGGAGCACACTACTTACTTTAAGACATTTGATTGTTTCAACAATGCAATAGCATTAACAGTATAATTAGTGGACAGATCTTCCAGATATGTGTAGTGTCTAAAACCTGCATTCTTTGTAATGGCCACCAGGGGGCAGATCATTGGCTGCCAAAAAAAAGGTTACAGAATGTATTGAGCTTTATGGGGTTGGGGTATGATCCGACTTCTCACTTGATTTATTACCTCAGTTCACAGTTTCCTCATGAGTTTATGGTCTCAATCTCTAGTTTCAATCATTCTTCTATACAGCATGATGTTCATTTCTTATAAATAATGGTTCCATTAAAGCAAAATAGACAATAAAGCAGGGTATACTTTAAGGCGTAGCTACATTATGATTGACAATTCTCAGTGAGTATCGTCCTGTGTACTGTTTAGCTGTCACACAAGTATGTCATAGCTAGGCAGGCCGCCATTTTCCCTGCTTGAAAACAGAGTCAGAACCAAGCGCAGCCCAACTTTCAGTATGTCACTCATCACTTAATTTCAGAATAACCAAGACTGCATCATCATCATAATGAATGAACTTTTCTATGTAAAGTTTTTCACTTGTGTGCATTTTATTTTAATCATCACTAGTTGTGCATCGCTCTGGTCTTTGCTTTGGTGTACACAGGTCCAAAAGCTGACACTATCTTATGAGACCACACCTGTCCATACCTCCAGACTATCTCAAACTCTGTATGCGAAGAAATTACACACTGAAAAAAAGATGCATAATTTAAAGTTTTCAAGTGAAGTCAAACCCAGAAAAAACTGTTGGAAAACCTTTATCATGCACTTAAAAAATCCCCTATGGCTACAAGTCACACTCACAACATGACACAGCGATTCGTTCCATCCACTCGAGGCCGCCTGATGCTGCGCTGTGATTAAAATGCCAGCTGAGATTCAAGGATGTCCCCGTAAACATCCGTGACACATATGCAGGGACAAACACACCAGAACACAGGCACAGAATCTGTTACGCTGTAGGGAACCACTGCTGATAATATTGCACACACACACACGTAATATATTATCCTAGAGAGACTGTTTTCATGTAACCTTGAACCGCGGTTTCACCACACTCATTCCTCAGTCCATTCCTCAGCCTCGTTTGTGAAGGCAGTCAAGTAACCCCAGCCGGACGAGGGCCAGGTAAAACACCTTCACTTGAAAGAATTAATTCCAACACTTCCTTCCTCTGTGTGGTTTTCTTTTTAATCAATCTACGCTGACCCGCCTACTTTGACGAAGAACGGTAACAGTGATGTATGAGCGTCTGCAGGCTGCAATCGCTCTGATAATGACTTTTGCATGGTCGGGTGGGGCAATGGGGATACCTGCAGTATGACATACACACATACACGTACACACACACACACACACACACACACACACACACACACACACACACAATGCCACTCTCCTTAGCAACACTGCTATTAAAAGCAAAATGATGGTAAAGCTGCAGCTACTTGACAGGAGCAGAAGCCAGATGGAAGAAATCAATACAGCAAAGATGGAAAAAAAAAAACTTAAAGATGGTAGTCATCGAAAAAGTGTGTGTGGATGTGTTTGTGTGTGTATCAAGTCCTTCAGCAGGAGTTTTCCCACATACTTCTTGTCCTCCTCCCACATCTTTCACTGCCTGATGTGGGTCCCCACTCCCACACATGTTATACAAGCTTTAAAACACACACACAGACACAGTTGCACAACTCTAAACAGACACAGTAATATACAAAAACTGACCAAAGAAAAGACCCAAACTCTCCTTTTGATTTCAGATGAAATTATGTGATTTAGTGTTACACTTGTACGTAAAGTACAAACAATATTCTAAATCGAAGAAGCACAGACTGTCTAGACTTATGCTGACATTTAGTCTTTAGTGTCAGAGTTAAGCAAAAAAAAAAAGTTCTGTAAAGACTTCTAACTAATGCTGCAGTCCATTGTACTCATGAAAAATCTTCTGACACAGAAAAGTTCCCTTGGTTCCCCTCAGTTTCCTTAAATGTCAGATAGGTCTGGTTGGTCTGCAGTATATTGATGTCACAGACAAAGTTCACCAAAGTTGAACATGGCACACATTTTTCTTTGCCTCTGTGTGCACACCCGCTGATTGCAGCGAGACTATTGAAATAAATTGTCTGTTACAGATGCTGGTGTGGCTAAGCCCTTAGAATGAGATGAAAAAGAAAGCTCTGTATCCGTATCTGCATTAAGCAATTTATTATCTTATCCTGAGCATGATGAGAGGCTTCCTCTAAGACTGGAAAGACAACATCTGTACACCAGCGCATTCATCGGAAACAATAAAACTGACAATAAAAGTGACGACTCTGTGCCGTCTGTGCACAGGCGCTGCCGCTCTGGGTGTCAAAGCAGGAAGAATCAACATTTGGAAAGTTTCTTCCTGCGGTACAGCCTGCTGTTGAGCAGTCATTAATCCTTCAGTATAGTCTATTCCTTTGAGATTCTCTTTGTTTTCTCAAGACAGGAAGATAAAAGAATAACATGAAAAGAGTTCTGATGCCAAAAATAGTTTTTAGTAGTTCTTAATGAAAACATGCAGGTTATTTAAGACACTTTAATTCCTTCACTACTTGCCGTCTTTACTCCATGCCATCTAGCAAATGGCTACAAATTCATCTGCAGACTCAGATTTTACATTCAAGAGATGACCTAATCACGCTACTGTTGTCAAATGTATCTCCAAAATGTAAACTTTTCAGCAAACTTCATTTAACTTGATAAAAATGTATACATTCAGGATTAGCTTCTCTGCCTCTGATGCCCCAAGGAGCATCTGAAATCTATTACAGTATAAATCTTTCCTAACACAGTGCAACGCTCATCTCCACCACTGTAGTAACTCAATCAACTGAGAAAGCAAGCAGCAGTGGAAAATTGGATAGAGTTATGTACAGCTGACTTTTTCAGGATTACATGCAGATTACACAGTATAACGTCTCTGGTGCCACTTAAGGACATCATGTTCTTGTGCAGAGTATAAAACATGATGGACTGGGGTTCTCACCAGTGAATGTGGGCAGCAAGCCATCAGCCTCCTGACAGGGGAGGCAGGGGATCCCTGTCAGAACTGTAAATAAATGCATGGAAATGCAACACTTTCAAAGCACTGTGGATCAGTGTAGCGCCTGGATGGCTTCCACTGCTGCCTGTAATAGGTGATGGTGCACAGTGTTGATGTGGGGGAGTGTGACTGAGTTGACATGTTCATGCATACATATTTAGGTAGAAAAAGTAAATATAAACACACACACTCTACTGAACATGAGAGAGTTTAGACACTTGACAAAGTGATCTCGTTTTGTCCCTGCTTAATCCTGAAGGATACATTTAGTTTGTTTTTGTTTTTTTAAGAAAGAAAAGAAAATCAGCGTTACAGACTTCAGTGAGGAGTAGGCAGACAGGACCAACAAAAGGACAAAATCAAGCTGCATGATGGGAAATGTAGGATCTAGTAGTTTTAGTGCCTACCCAACTAAAACTCAGGATTTCTCAACCTCTGCTGCCCCAGTTGTCTCTTACCAGTCCTGACTTTATGAGTTCAGCCCTGAATTGCTTAAATACCCCTTTAAGGTCAGATTTTAGCTCAGTATTTAGTATACACTCTACGTTACTGTAGTACACCATAGTACACACCAAAACAATTGCTGAGATCTGGGAACACAGCTCAAACACAATACTCCTATAACAAAGTTAAATAAGGCAGATCAAACAAACCATAACTTTTCTTTAAGCCTTCTTTTGTCATCTCAGATCAGGTAAAAGAAAATCTTAGTTAAAGAGCAACACAAAGAGTGTCAGTAATATCTAAAATCTTTGAGTGAAGGATTTTGCAAAGGTGGATCTTTAATCTTCTGGCACCAGATGTAAAAAGCAGAGAGACGGCGCAGCTCCCTCAGATCTTTAACAGTAATATCCATCAGACAGCAGATTATTAACAATAGTCATCTAGTATTCATGAGCAAAGATAAAATGCTATCAATAAAATATCTCAACCAACTGCTGAATAACTACAGAGTTTCATCAAACTGAATGAAACTGGAAGTTTGACTTCTTCTCTGAAAGAGAAAAAATTTTATGTCTGAAACGATGACTTAGTCTCTGGCTTTGACATCATTAACACAGTCTAGCTCTACTCCCTCTTTGTTCTTGAAGTTTCTTTTTCTACAGTCGAGCCCTCTACACTGAAATAATCATATTGTTCACACTGCTGCTCACGTTCAAGTTGAACTTTGCGCGATACAAGCTAATATATTCTTGATTATTGTTAATCATATGCAAATCAAATACATATTTTACCTTTATTTTAACCAGGTTAGTCCCAGTGAGATTTTAAACACGCTTTTTTCAAGGCAAACCAGGCCAAGACAGTGGCATCAAAATACATATTCATGTTGGAGAGCACCAATATGCAATAATGTAACAAGCAGAATGAGGTCAAAGTGATGGGAGGCTAAAACTGTCTATATATACTGGAGAAACAAGAAGGTTCATCGTCATCATCATCATCAAAAAAGACCATTTTAATCATTCATCATAATCCTTTAAAAGTGGAATTTGTGTGGTTTGTATTTTAAGTGGCAGCTGTTATATTATTTAAAATAGGAAATTGTTAAAAAATCATTGAGAATAGGTATGTATGTATATACTGTATATACATTATACAAGTCAAAATATATTTTGGCTTGGGCACATATTTGCACTTTTAGCTGTTTACCAAAATATATTCAAGTTACAGTTATTTAAGTTAGTTAAGAACATGAGCTTAGTGCAGACTCTACTCACATACTGGAAGAATGTTTTTGCATGTGCTCAAGGAACTAAAAGTGATTGGACAGTTGACTCAAAAGCTGTTTCATGGATAACGGTGGGCTATTCAGATAGGTAAAAGGCATAAGATAAGATAAGATAAGATAAGAGAAGAGAAGAAAATTAGTTTGCATTTGCATTTGGAAGCTGTTGTTGTGAACCTACAACGTACAGTCAAAGGAGCACTGAAACAGGCAATCCTTGGAATTGAAAAAAAATCCATCAGAGATAGTGGCAGTATCAGAAGTGGCCAAATCAGCAGTTTAGTACATTCTGAGGAACAAAAATGCACCACTGAGATCTGCAACAAAATATCATATGATGGATGATGGGAGTGAAGAACACTCTCCAGCAGACTACTATATGGTAAATAGTAATTCGGCTTGTATTTATATGGTGCTTTTCTGGTCTACCACTCAAAGCACTTTTTTAACACTTGTCACATTTACTCATTCATACACTGATGCAGAGGCTCCCAACTGCTCATGAGGAGCAATATAGCACATCTGATCCAATGCACTCATCATGATACTAACCTCACTCATACCCACACATTCACACACTAAAGGCACAGCCATCGGGAGTCCATTTACCATTTACCACACAGCAATTTGTGGTTCAGTATCTTGTTCAAGGACACTTCGACTGGACTGGGGGAGTTGAGAATGACAAGACAACCCTCTCTACCACCTGAGCCAAAGCCTCATAAAGGGGCGACTTCACAAGAGCAAATGGAGGTTCACTCAGTTTGTGCAAGCCATTGGTAAGCCTCAACAACAGAAGGGCCAGCATAGACTTAGGGAGTGTGGAGAGGGTTTGATTCAAAGCATACCGCGTCCTCTATAAAACACAGTGGAGGCCATGTGATAGCATTGGCATGCATGGTGTCCAATGGCATGGCCACTAGTGTTTATTGATGATGTGACAGAAGTGTATAAGGATGTACTGTCAGATTTAGCCAAATTCAGCAAAATTAGTTGACTGGCTCTTGAAAGTACAAATGGACAGTGACCCAAAATAAAGTGAAATAAGTGGAATATTCTGCAATGAGTCAATTATCTCATCTCAACCTGCATCAAAGGCAACACTAGCACAGCAGTAACCCAGCATCTGGTGTTGTTTATGGGTTCTAGACTTCAGGCAATCATTGACAGTTGGACAGAAAAAAAAATATCTTAATCATTAATTAAAAATAGCTCATTTTGCTAAACAAAAGGGTTAAAAATGTTGACTTTTTGGTTTGGAACCATTGTGATCTCAGTGCTGTTCAATGAAAACCAGATGTTTCTTACTGATAAAAATGGTAGTTGGTAATCATTCTTGCAGTAATCTCTGCTTGTCAGAATGGGTAGTGAATTTGTTTTTATTGTCAGTTAGCTAATGCCATTAGCTAATGCCTTTAGCTACTGTACATTAACTCTGCGATTGACAGTGCTGCCTGCACTTCCCCTGCAGGCTTCTCAAAATGAAGACAGAGTGAGCATGTCGTGTTTTGAAGTCAACAAAATGATCAGGCCCTAATTCAGAACTTCACTTCAACAAAACTTTTCAGAGACCATAAAAAGTACCTTCCGTCATGCTGTTTGGAAAGCAAATAGTACAGTAGTACAAAAACAACATAGATTATATGATCTATATAAATGAATCATGAGTCAGCTAAGTTAATAAGTTTTTTAAGTCTTCAAAATGCGATGATATCTTAGAGCTATAAGCACACAGAGTAAATGTGCAGTTGATATAGTGGAATAGAAAATAATGTCACAGTTTAAGGAACAAATATCTCATGTAAATCAGGATGTCTTTACAGTGCATGGCAAGAACTCTAAAGATGGGGTAAATACTGTAAGTACTAAAAAGTGTTGAGTTTGGATAACATCACGCATTCACCTCTGCACCTGACATTTTATGCGTTACCTCACACAATACTACTACTTCTAAAGTCATATTATAATACTTAATACTTAATATAACAAAAAGGGTACATTAGTGGGTACTACATAAGGGGCCCACTTAATGTAAAGTCAAATTATTGAGACTACTTGATAACTGAATAATGTTGGCAGGCTGGCAGCAGACAATTAAACAACAGTATCATCAGCATAAAAGTGATGTTTTGGTTTTTTTAGGTTTATATGACTGTGACTTTTATCAGTATCCAACTTTTTAGTCAAGATAAATAAATAATTAATAACAATTACAATAAATTACAATTAATTTTAAAGAGTAATATCGTAAAAAAGATTTTACTAATCAGTTTCCTCTCTCTCTCGTCATGATGTCCAGCACTCTTCTTTGGACATTGGACAAGTTACAGCATTGAAAATATTTCTTTATTATATACCAAAACTGACAAACTATTATGAAAATAAATCATGTGAGAGTATCAGCATATCGTCTTTAGATAATTCAACTTTACACAATTTTGAATGTTTTCCTCACATCATTCCCACCTTTAAAGCCATTCTAAGTCGAGAAAATGGAGCACCCTCCTCTAAGCCTGTCATTAGGCTGCAGTGATGGTCTCCAGTCTCCAGCAGTTTGCCCCATATAGGCTGCTCCTCATCATATCCACTCAACAGCCAGAGAGAGAGAGAGAGAGATGTCCTCTGTGGTCAGTGTGACGGCTCTGGGAGTGGTGCCACATCAGTGACCCTGGTTTCACTGGATTAATTGTTGCCATGGCAACATATAATTGATAATAATAATAATAATAATAGCTTGATTCCAGAGAATTCCTGAGAGATGATGTTTCAGTGTGTGAAGGACACATATTGAGCAGCAATATACACACCTATTGTATAGCATCATGTTTGTAATGAGGCTGGCCTACAGCAGACTTTCTTATTATAAACATATTTTTATTCTGAAGACTATACAATTACCAGCACCAATGGGTAAACATGCAAACATAACAGTACCCTGAGTATCCAAGTATCCTCACCCCTTCCCGCCAAATACCTAAACAAAATAACCAATGAACCAAACAAACAAAGTGGAAAGACGATGTACTTTACTTTAAAAAACACCCATGCACACCCGTACATGTATACATATGCATGATGTGAATAAAAGAAACTCAATCAAAAAAGGAAGATAAAACGATCTAAAAGATCTAATTGAAAATCTGGCATGCCATTTAATACAGTAATAGACCCAGAGGTCGAATTCTATTTCCTAAACTGATTTCGTTAAAGAAGGAATCGAATCTGAGAAACTTTTCAACAAATTTCATTTCCGTAATGATTGCAGACACATATTTACGAAACAGCAGCATATTTTTGGAGTTGTTTTCAATGGGAGTGTTGCATGAGCACTATATATGCTATAGACACCAAGCGCACGACAAGTGTCTATTCTGCACTGTTTATTTTCCTCCACTTTATATATAATTGCAAGCATTCACTCTTGAGGCACTCATTCAGAGAGAATTCAGAGATACTGAATTGGGTTGTCAAGGTTGAGACCTCACTGTTAAATGACTATTAAAATATCTTCCTTTTAGATCTGCTCAGTGTCTGCAGGTCATCTAAGTCTCTCTGAAACATAAGTGTACTTGAACCTCAGTGTTTACTCAGCTGAAGTAGCCACGGGTCATTCAGGAAGGTGTTGGAGCTGCAATGTTTTCTCTTTTTTCTTTGGACTTCTTCTTCATTTGTTTTTCACATCGCTGCAGTTTCTCCAAACACATTGAGAAACGATAGGTACATCAAACCACACGTCTTACTGGAAGCTGAGGAACTTTGTGTTAAAACCAGCATTCTGCTTGATTCAGGAGAAGATGTTACCAATTCTGCCCCAAATTCTCTGCTCCTCAGAGCTCTGTCATGGAGATGCGGACATATAAGAAGAGAGGCATGAGTATATTTGTGTGTGTGCACATAAATTTATGCATGAAGCAAATATGGGTACAGCCATCACGCATGTATCCATTCCTGACAATGTATGAGGTTGTCCCTCTGCCAAAGTGTCTCCCCTGGTGGGGGCTTTCTGCATGGGAAGGGTTCATTTTGATTACAAGGCAGGGAATCAGAGTAGGGAAGGGGGATATGAGAGGATGTAGGGGGTGGGGGTTGGTGGTTTGGGTTGGGGGTAACCAGTAATGTTGGCCTCTGCCACACACGCACACTCTCTATCCCTTTCTCTCCCGTCACCCACTGATGGGGATGACAGGGCGACAGGGCCACTGACAGCATGAGCAGCTCATTCAATTACACAGCTCTCTGATGAAAGGCTTTCATGTTCTCCAGAGAGAGCAGAGGATGGAGGGAGGAGAGAAGGGAAGTGGTCTGCATTTGGGAATAGGCAAGAGGGGATGTGAGTCACATTGACGATAAGTGGTAAGCGCAGAAAGGAACTAAAGTAGGAAAGAGTTAGTGTACAAGGTGAACGTGTGCGATGGAACACAGAAAGTGTGATTGGGAAATGATAACGGCATGTTCACTCAAAATAACATTCATCTGAACATCTGAACATCATCTGATGTTTGGTTTGCTTGTCAATGTCAGAGCAACACCAGTAGAACTTGGTGATACCAAATCATATTCCTCTAAGAAACGGTATTTGTGCAGATGTTTTAGAATTAACCACGCTGCTATGATTATGATTATTATGTCACTTAAAGCAGTGGCAGGGCTCTTATATGTGTATCTCTTACAGTATATGTTTTAATAGTTTTCAGATGATAGCTGAGGCATGGCCTGTATCTGACTGTGGCTATGCAGGTGGTTTTGTTATATCCTCTTTGACTTTGTTCTCCTTTGTTCTCCTTTGTTCTCTCAACAATTAGTTTCCTATGTTTGTGCCCCCAGCTATTTCTCTACTACTATATAAAACACAATACAGAATGTTACCACAATTTGACCTCAGCATGTCTAGCAAAGTGGTTGTGCTTGCACGTCGCACTGCATCCTAAAGTCACAGTTGTAGTCAAGAGTTTGCATCTGATCTGCCACATGTAGAGAAATAGAACAGAAAATAGATTGCTTGAAACAGCTTGTTTCATAAGTTTCAAAGCACACTGTTTCACATTTGGGTAACCCCCTCCATTTAAATCCCCACATTTAACAGGAAGGCCTGTTTCATAATTCAAGTGATTTGTTATTGTGTTTTATGTTTTCTTGTTTAAATTTACACTGGAAAAATCATATTTAAGTCATATTTATTAATCAAAATCAATTATTTTAGCTAATCATTTTCAACCCCAGTTGCATACCAGATGACCCGATAATAAATCTGAGCCCAGAGCTGAGGAAGCATGCTCTAAAGCTGGGGTGGACAATTAATTTTCCCAGGGGGCCATATGAGGTACTGCAAAGGTCGCGGAGGACCGGACCAATACTCTGAACTAAGTTTTTTGTTTTTGTCTGTGGAATGCATTTCTGTGCAGGTACATATGCATGCACGTACATAAGTTAATCGCCTTCAAAATAAAAGCACTGTGGTTGTAGTGATTTCTAATTTCCAGGGAACCTCAGGTGGATGTGGCCTGCGGGCCGCCTATTGCCCAGGTCTGCTCTAAAGCCATGTGTAGAATTTGTATGTGACTGCAATTTTCAAATTACTGATATAAGTTTTGTTTGCAGAAAAGAATCCCTGTAAAAATGATGGAAGTTTATGTGTTACTTTCAGCCTGACCCCCTGTCAGATTGGTTGCCACAGTGTCTGTTTTGATTCTACCATACGGGGTGCTTAAGTCTGTCTTTTTAAAGTTCTAAATATGGCAGCTTTAATTAATGTCACAGTAATGTGAAGTAGATGAATATGTTCTCATGTAAATAAAAGAAACTATATGTGGACACCCCTGTTGTTCATAGTTGAACTAAACACTGCTGCGTGGAGACTGCAAAAATCATATTCATGTGGCTATTGCATTTCATTCATTTGACACATTTTTTTTTTTTCTGATATTGCATTCAATCTACAAGAGGGTCATGTGTTCTGAAGTATGCATGAGGAGCACACACACTCACAGCATGCATTGAGAGAAATTCCAAGAAAGTGATCTTGGGTAAATGCAGCACACAAGACTGTTTTATTGTCGTCAAAAAAGAGGGTCACCGCTTTAATCACACCCTTTTCTTGAATGCACTGGCAATAGCTGCTGTGTTGTGTGGGTGCACAGGTAGCTGGTAGGCAATGAATGGAAACAAATAAGAAAGATGAAAAAGAAGAGAGAAAGAGAGAAAAAAAGAAGAGAAAAAGAAGAGAGAAAAGGGATTAAAGTAGGTTATAGCAGTACTTCCCTCTTCTTCTTTCTTCCCTCCAATTAAAGGCTGCACTTGACACAGACATCTCTACCTCCTGTCTCTTTTGTTCCATTGCTCTCTCTGATAGTAATTAGATAATGAGCAGCCACCCTCTACCAAACTGAAAATAAACTCTATTTATTCATCTGAGGATGTGCACATGCCTCTGTGTTCGAATGCAAGACAAGATTACCTCCCCTCTATACTATGAATGAAGGAGTAAATAAAATGAAAGTACAGCCTTGTGTTAGAGGATCTTTTCAGATCCCAAATGTTTAACCTGATCTGAGACCAGCCCATGGAAAACCTACCCAAACATAACATACATAAATCATTTTCAAAAAAAACAAACAAAAATAAAAAAAAGGAGCAGTACCAAGAGTGACCCGAGGACCTGAAGCAATAGAACAGGACCATTAGACTATAATTTGCACTAGCACTAGCACTAGCACTAGCTACATTACCAATCTCTCGTTTAGTGTGGTTGCTAGGCATCTGGACTTTACAAGAAAAATCCATGCTTGAAGCTACGTTTTTGTGTCTTCACCAAAAAGGTTCAGCCCAATCAGCGTCCTATGAGAAATTGCTAGCAACTATTCAAGTCAGAATATGTAAAAAGCGACTTTCTGCTCGATGCTCAAAGAAGAGCAAAGAACACAACTGAAGGATTTTCTTAACGAAAAATATGTTTTCGTCCGCATAGGGTCTGAGTATGTTATTTGGTCCATTAAAGTTCTCCTGTGATAGACAGTGACAGACAGATGGTTCATTCAATCACCTGGTTTATTTTGAAAGTACTTGCCTTTTCCCAAACAGCTTCCAATGATGACTTCATGGATAGCTCTCTGTAACAAATCATCTGGCACATGCTGTTAAAAAAAAAAAAAAAAAAAAAAGAGGCCCTTAACCTCATAGTTATTTTTGACTCAGTCGTCTTTTGATGCTCAGATGACTAACGTGTTGCAGTCCTGCTTTGTCCGACAGAGACACTTAGCCAAGATTATGTCATTCCTTTCATCTGCAGATCTAGAAAAGGTCATCCATGCTTTTATCTCCTATTGCAACAGACTTTATTCAGGTATCAGAAGGTGAAACATCCAAAGACTGCAACTTCAACAAAGCGTTCCCGGGCTTTTAACTCATAGAGAGAAGCGACTACATTACACCAACTATTAATGTCCTTCACTAATTACCACCACAGCCTGAACCAACTACACCCATTCAAAAGAATCCCTGAAACATCGGGGACCAGGATTGCTCCCTTCGTATGGTGAGTGAGTCAATCCCCCAAATTAACAACTTCAAGTTGCTATACAGTCATTATCAGGCTGTTTGCAGTTTGTGGTAGTTGGACCAAAGCAAATGAACTCCCCCAGCCAGACATCAGAAGGGGAATCTCCTAATTTAAAAATGTGATCACAAAAGGAACACTGCATGTTGGGACAGTTTGGAGAGAGAGGTGATTTTTTTTTTAGTACTTAATTCAAGACAAAGCGTGTCAGGCAATCAGTGTAACTCGAGATGGGGATATGTAGGTAACAGAGAGACAGAATAGCAGATGAAAACAGGAGGATGTGCACGCTTCGCCAGTGTCCCTTTGGAGCCGATCATGGAAGATAAAACATGTCCATTGGCCTTTTTCATAAAAGGAGGCCGATTCATTATGCATGTTTGTGTTTCTTGCTTCACCCTCCTATGAAATGTGACCAGAAATTTCACACAGGATGACAGGAAAGCTTTTTAATTGGCAGTGAGGGGGCACTGTGGGTAATTCTCTTTACACTGGTACTTAAGTGGATTATTAAGGAGTTTTAGAGCAGATAGCAACAGGAACAAGAAGAGATATAAAATATTTTACTGTTGTTGTATTTCTGGAAGCTTTCCAGTTTTGTGCTGGTTTGGCCTACATACAAAAGCATTGAAAAATCATGTATTAAAGGAAACCAGGTCAGAGTGGATGGATTGACCTGATTCCAGTGGATGCTCACTGACACTAACCTTATGTAGTGTAATTTTTGTGGCCAAAAATACAGTGACCAGACACCACAGTTTGTCTGGGATTGTTCTGGTTTCAGGCTGGGTGTCCCGAGTCCCGACAAACATCTGTAAAACACTAAAATGTCCTGTTTTCACAACAATTGAAATAATATATTAATGTTATACTGATTTTCAGCGCTCACATCTATCGTTTATCATGTTCTGTGTAACAGTTAACTGTCATACTGAAGTGAAAGTTAGCTCCAGGGGACTTATTCCTTCGTAAAGTACTCTGCAATAAAGATGCTGTGTTCATGGCATTGAAAGGTAAATAGACTTGTATTTATATAGCGCCTTTCTGATCTAGCAGGGACTCAAAGCTGCAACATTTGCTGCATTAACCCATTCACACTCTGAAGACAAAGGTTGCCATGCAAGGTGACACACTTGGGGTTCACATCCGGGGGGGGGGTCGGGAATCGACCTTGCTACCCTCCATGACTCTACCACCTGAGTGACATGTGTGCTCAGTAGCTGTACTTAGTAGGTGTGCTAGCTGCTGAAATTATTGTTTCCCATCCTGATGACCTAAGTTAGGCACAAGCAGAAACACATACTGTGCCTGTGCATGAACTGGAAATAAGGTCCATCCACGCAACATGCCGGGCTCACAAAACTCAAACTGTCAATGCAATGTTATTGCTAAATTGCTAATTCTAAAATGATGTTGGATATTTTAGTGTACTGTTTAGCTGTAATATGAGAAAGTCTGTGACCAGGCAGAATGCCACTTCTTCCTGCATGAAAATGAGTCTAAACCAAGCACAGCCCAACTTGCAGTACGTCACCCACCTCCTCCACACTCTCATCCAACTATGGTCATGTCTGGCTCAGAAAAACTAAGATGGAGGCACCCATAATGCCGAACTGGAGGCATCAAAACAATTGTCCACAAACATTGGGTGACGTCATGGTAGGTTTACACTTGCACCCAAGCCAAAAATATCAAGACAGTTATAGGAATGACTGTGAGAGATGTGTGTTGTCCTATTAATCAGTTTTTTACACTACAGTTTATTGTAAAACCAGACACTAACACACCACTTATCAACTGCTAACTTTCACACTGACTTATGATGACAATGATCTACTTTTCTTCCTAATCTGCAATTAAAACAAAGTAATGAGAAATTAGAACACTATGACAGATTTTGAGTCTGGATTTCATCAGAGAGTGGTACATAATAAAATATGTGGCAGAGCAGCATCCACATTGGTATTGTCAGTATGCATGGTGTCATTTCAGATCCAAAGTGAGCCGTCTGGACTGAGCTCTGGTTGAGACAGCATCCTATCTAGGTTAGACCCAAAGCCCAGTGAGCAGCTATTAGGCTGGCTTTAATAATAAATGGCCAATAGGACTTAGGTTGAGCAGCTATGGGGGTGTGAGAGGGGGGGTGGGGGGGCTGTGAAATACTGAGGAACATGTTCATCAGTGAGTGGTGCAATCCCTGCCACGCTTATTACCCTCATTACATTCAAGGAAATAGCCGATGGCAAGTTGCTGCCAGCATCAAGACAGAGGTTGGAGAAAAGGAGCGAGGAGGTGTAATTTATGTCCTGATGTGGAAAGCTGGTGTTATTCAAGAGAATTTGAAGTCTTTCAGGGTCAGCTTGGTGAATATTACCTCAGCTATTTTAGGATTGAGTCAATTAAGAGAGGCAAGAACATGGCTCCGTGATTGTAATATAATATCACAGCTGTTCTCCTTGCTATTTAGACTGATTAATAAATAATCGATGGGCAGTATAGTGTAATTGCTAACTGAAGGGTTATGAGAGGTGTTGGCCTGGAGCTATTGGCTGGATGTGAGAAAACAGAAATAAATCTCTAGAGACACGCTGACCTCCTTTCGCTGCTCCTGTGAAGTACGCTGGTGGGGGAGTGGTGATGGAGAGAGTGACAGAGGGAGATACAGAACAGGGTTTCCCACTGCTAACCTCACACTGTCTCATCCTGACAGCCCTCATATACTTTATGTGAAATGGTTTAAAAAACAATCTTATCTGGATCATTTGAAATTAATTTTCTCTGTTTCGATTATTTCCTGGCTTATCTGCTTTAACACCACACCGCTGTAGAGGGGGAGCTACGTATTTATGAACCTTCTGAAAATTAACGTGTTAAAAAAGATTTTTTTAAATGTAAACTTTTGACGTGCCTCATTTATATACAAATCTAATTCACATTTAGATATATGAATATAGGTCCAGATGTTTACTCATGTGTATAAGAAATCAAAAAGGTCTGCAGAGGTCATGAGATACAATTATGAAGCATTCAATCAACTAGCAGCAGTGTTTCAGATTCTCCTGGACTGGATGGTGACACTATGAATTGCCAAAGCAGGCTCACACATTTATTGAAATTGATTTTAAATTACTGCTACATTTTAAGCAAACATTCATGTTATGTTTGCTTAAAATAGAAAGTGGTTTCATATAATTTATGAGTATTGTGTAAAGTTTATTCATAGCACCGCTCAATTACCCATATATGAGCTGCTTTAATAAAGCTCTCCAGTGTCAGTGTTGTTCTTCCCTCCTGCGTCTTTACAGTGAATGTGCTGGTTGTTACGTTGTGTCTCCTCCGTGCTGTATGACAGAGCTTTCTGTAGCAAACAGGATGGATGTGCGTGCCTTCATGCAGTGCCATAGCTGCACTGAAAAATGACAATAATGTAGTGAACCTGAAGCAATGCATTTTGCTTTTGTGTCTACACTCAAAAAGATAGGTTTAATATAAATCAACTAATAAACTTAATGTGAAGCAAGTAATAAGATTTATGTAATAGTACTAATAAACTCAATGTGATTCTACTACACAGTAGTGTAGTAGTAGCCAGGTTTATGCATTCAATATTAATAAAGCCAATTTGTTTGCCCAAACCCAACAGAGAAAATGAATGCAGTCATTTTGAGTTTATTAGTACAATTACATAAATCATATTACTTGCTTCACATTAAGTTTGTTAGTTTATTTGTATTAAAACTATGTAATTCAAATGGATGGAAATTTTGGAAAGCTAACTGAAGCATTCGTGTAATGCTGGGTTGATAATTTGGTCCTCACAATACAAACACTGGACACTCCTTTTAAAGCAGTAGCATTTATATTTTAGTCTATAAAGTTTGCATTATTATGAATTTAATATACTTGCTTACTGTCTCTAATTTGCTATTTGAGCTTACTGAAAGAGAATAAAGAAAAAAGACTGCATGGCTCAAAGGTCACAAATCAAACCTGAAAACAGTAAGCGACAAAAATGTTCCAAACTATTGTGCTTCTAGCTGTATGACTGCAGATGGTGTGAACAGACTTGATCAAAGTAAAATATAGTGAGCGAAGTAAATTGAAATTAAAAAGCATGTAGTCTCCAGGCAAAAAAATACTTTGAGTTGTGCCTTTTTTAGGCATCAAAATACCAAAATATGTTTGCCCCTATTTACCACACCATTTTTATAACAGTAAAAGGAAAGTGACAGATATAATAAAAAAACAAGCACTAATAATAATCTTGTCAAAAAAGTTTCAGTTTTGACCAAAAAATGTCCCATATTGATTTTTCAGAGCTCATTCAATCACTCATCTTTTTACTGAGCTGATATCAAGCTTTTAATTAAATTAATTTCAATGATTCATCATGTTAAAGTTTTCTTCTCTACAAACAATATTTAAAGTTCAGCAGCAGAAAACACTTTCTTTCTTTTATGCTTCTTTATTTTCCAGACACATGCATCAAAACAGTCCAGCTGACTGGAAACTAAGTGGGATATTTATTAAACCTGCAAAATTTAGCGAGTATTTACTAAGACTACAGATGTAAATGAGCCCAGCTCTAAATGAGATGAACTGCAGCTGGGCTCATTTGCATATGGCCCTCTAAATTAAAAAAAAAAAAACCAGCTTTAATAAATACCCCCCTTAGTTTCCAGTCAACTGGATTACAGGAGCACACTTGAAGACCTGAATTTAAGAGACACACAGTTGTTGATGAGTGAGATTTGCTGCTGCTGCTGCTCTCAGAACAGAAAATATTCTCCTCTCCGCACAGAACATGTGGTACAAAAAGTATCAAACATTACATTGCAAAGGACTGGAGTGATGGGATTACTGTCCTCACGTCAAACTGCAAACAGCTCCTTTTGAAGTTTTCACTGAATCATAATGGCCACCTGTCTGCAATGACAAGCTATTTCTAGTCAGCATATGGTTTTAGTCACGAATAGACAAGAAATGATGCTTTGGCCCTCTCAGCAACCCTCCGCGAGGAACACATCGGAGATAAAAACAGACAGAAAAGATGAAGCCACAAATGTGTGAGTGTGATCAGAGAAAACAGCTCAAACTTTTTGGGCTTTCCACCTGGAAGAGTATCTTTTGTTCTCATGTAGGTATAGAGAGAGCGAGCCTGGGGGAAAGAGAAATATGACTTCACTTGGCAAAGTATACTTGAAGGCCTGTCAGCGCTCTCTCTGCTTTTTCTCTGTAAAACTCTGATCATTCTCCAAATTCATTGCTTAAAACTTTGCTGTTGCTATTTTGTTCATCTGTGATGATCTGTCCTTCTTAACATTTCAGGGACAGATACACACTGTTTCCATATGTTCTCAGAGGCTCACACACACACAGTGCTTAAAATTAAGGATGATTCGTTGTCCTGTGGACAATAAAAATAGCCCCTGACGCACAAAGATAAGATGTCTGGTCTTAAGACATCTTTTGTCAGGTTTTTTGTCTCAGTCTGAGACAAAGAGAACTGAAGATTTTGTTTCAAGACTGGTCAAAACTGTGTAGATATCACTAGATTGCCTGTGCACTGTCTGATTTATTTATTAATATTATGCATCATCACTGCGATTGGGCGTAAAACATATAAAACCGTGTCGGACTGATGACTGATGATCAATGAATCAGTCATTTATTTAAAACATGCAATTAATTAATAGGTTAACATTAATTAAATTAATTAACATGATGATTAAATATTGGATTCCACTGCCTAGCGCTGGACTGCGTTAGCATGTCAGCGCAGTGCGCAGTCAGGCACAGGCAGCAATCTGCCCTCTCAGTTTCTGTTTCCGTGTTAGCTTCCTTTGAAATGGCTGACGTAAGCACACTATCACAAAACAAGACATCATTTTCATTTTTATGAATGTGTAAGAACAGAAGTTTGAATCAGAGGGTGGTTGTGGTGCATTACTGGCTCCTGTGCGTTGAGGAGTGTCCAACTAATCCAACCAGCGGCAACTTCCATGGCTGGTAAATGAAGCCAATGCGGAAGTGCCAAAAACGGTAATACCTTGAGTGGCCAGCTTGAGGCTGGCTACAGAACACCAACAATTTTCTCTGTAGTCAGTTTCCCCGTTTTGTCCTGAGTGTGAATTTGTTTTTAACTCACCTGTTCAAATGATATTAAGGCTTAAAGTTATGCATAATTACCAGCATGGCTGCTTTGATTAACAGGTGGGTGCTGTTACAGATTGTTGGCTTGTTTGAGCACCCAGGCGTCATTCAGCCCGTCCTAGGCCTGCCAATGATCCATGTTTCCAATTTTTAGATTAGCCAGGAGGTGGAAGAGGCAGGACAGCCAACATGGCGGCCAGTGCCGCAAATTATGATCTTCAAAATGGCACTTTGGGTGGACACTCACAGGCAATGATGAATGATGACCATGGAAATATTTACTGTGTTACAGAATCAATACAGGGGAAGAACTACAGAGAGTAAGAGGGTAATGAACTTGTGTTTAGGAGTATAAATACTTTTGCAGTCACAGGGTACAGAGAGGAGACGGGGGATATATAGTAGATTTCATGGAGAGCCTCCATGTCCGGCGTTTTTAACTATGATGTTACTCCAGGAACAGTCTTTGGTGTCTTGGATGTGAGGTTCAAGTGTGACATTTTAATACATTTGTCCAATGGATGGAAATGAAGCCAATGTGGAAGTGCTAAAAACTGTAATTCTTTGAGTGGCTGCTTGAGACAGTCTGCAGAAAGTGAGTGAGTCAGTCTCCATAAGTCCCCATGTTAAAATGTCCAACTTCACAGCAGAAATAAACATGTCTACAGCCTGGTACAAAAAACAGTTTTGGTCTCTATAGCTAATTTCCCCGTTCATGACAACTGTACCTAGGGTGAATTTTTATACAACTCACCTGTTCAAATGATATTAAGGCTTAAAGTTACATAATTAACGCATAATTAAGAGTGTGGCTGCTTGCTCTCAGATAAAAGCCTAAAATTTTGGAATGAAATATTTTATGCTGTTATGCAAGTCACCAAAGGAAGCGCCAGTCTGCAGGAGATGCACAAAGTAATGCTGTTTTAACATGTGAAACCATTTGAAATCCATAAAGTGGCAGCTGGTATAAGAGAGCTACAGCAGCAACCATGGCCTGAAGAGACAAACATAGAACTTTCCCAAGCTCAGAGCCAATAGGTTAGCATTCATACAGATCAACACTGCACCATATTGGTCATTGTCAATACATGTGTTCTTAGATGTCGTGTGTGAAAGTAGAATTCAGGACAGTTACAGGACAAAGGAAAAAAGTTAATTTCAACACACACAGACACACACACAGTCCACGGCACGGCAGGGAGTCATAGCACCCACTTAACCACACAAGCTGTTTGGAGGTGTAGTTGTAACAGCACTGTGGGAGCCTGGCATACATGCCACATGAAAAACAGGCCTGAGGCCAGAATACAGTGACTGACAGGAGGAAACAACTCTGAACGTAAGATTTGATGAATGGAAGGAAGCTGAGAGACTGATGTGGTGAGAATGTCACACATTTTA
Source organism: Sciaenops ocellatus (assembly GCA_033000465.1). Classification (NCBI taxonomy): domain Eukaryota; kingdom Metazoa; phylum Chordata; class Actinopteri; family Sciaenidae; genus Sciaenops; species Sciaenops ocellatus. Next base: position 3,576,690 of record CP136884.1, on the reverse strand, counting down.
AATGACAGTAAGATACTGTATGTGTCTGAACACATCCACCTTAACAGATCTGGAGATATTCTATATTTTTGTTCTTGTCAGAAAAACCCATGAATATACCCAAACCAACAGTGATATGCTCGACAAGTATTGTGTGTGTGTGTATCCTCAGTCTGATATATCTTCTGCCTTTGTGCCACAGAGCTCTACTGTTGTCCAAAACTGTTAAAAACACCTGGGTGACATGTTCCTTCATTACCATGAACACACACACTGCACTTTATTTTGACTCCATCTCACACACACCATCCTGCTGCCACAAATACTACCACCAGGTGTAGATTAACTGCCACTGAAAATAGTCCCCAACAAATGCACTACCTTCTTCCTACTGCCAAAACATACAGCCGTCAGTTGTTTAAGGAAATTACATATAACATTTTTCATGAAATTAAATTGATTATTGAATTAAATCATTCATGAATTTTTCAGTGTGACTTACTGTATACTTGCCAGGTATGTGGGTTATTTTGACCAATAAACAAGGCTCTAAGGAGAATACCTGTACTTACCCGTAGCTGTCCTGATGGCTTTAAATTTTTTCTGACCATATTGATTTCCAAAAAGGCCCACTGTACTAGCATGTTTCCATCTATCAGATTAGTGTAAATTATATATTATATCTATAGTACATTATAGTACAAATTAAGTATCTTTGACTCAAAAGTCAAATAGTACACTGAGCTGAAAAATAATAATACAATACAAGAAAATTCTGGACGAGATTTAAATTCAAGGAGGTCCAGTGAGTTTGCTGAAAAACAGCAGATAATTGTGGGGTGGCGGCAGGGCTGCTGCTAGCTAATTTGGTGCCCTAAGCGTAATTCCTTTGTGGTGCCGGCGTTGGCTTTTGAGACACCGTGGCCTTTATTTGATCACACACCGTAGCCTACACTGTACATTTATTCCTAACCTAACGCCTACCGGTAACCTTCTACCACACCTTACGCACACACGTTATGCATAATTATGCTACTCTTATAACATGATGATAATTGGGCCATTTTGGTGTCTCCTCCAGCACTTGGTGCCCTACGCGCAGCGGGTAACGTGCCTTATGGTAGTGACAGCACTGGGTGACAGTTAAAACTCCCCTTGAGACATACAGCCATGTCAGAGGCTCTGTGAGTCTGTACTTAAGAACATCTAAATGTGCAGATTAGCATGATAATTTACCAACAATGGTGATACCAGCATGGTGATGTTTAGCAAGTCTAAGGTTTAACATCTGATTCTAGCGTGTTAGCATGCTAATATTTTGCAACAAGCAAAAAAAAAAAAAAAAAAAAAAAAAAAAAAACACAAGGTTGATGGAAACTGCACTAGTTTTACAGAAACCATGATTTGGAACACGTGAACTGTTGACCTGATGGTGGTGCTGGATGAAAATCAGGGGATCAAAGTTTTTACAATTCAGAGACATTTCAGTGTGAACCAAAGTGGTGGAGAGACCAACAGTGTGATGTCTACAGCACAAGCTAGCACGGTTAAAGATATGTATTTTTAGAAAAGCCCTTTTCTTTTATCCATTTACTTGTATTGCATTTGCATCGGTGGTTCAGGCATGTAATCATATATCTGGTATTCTGGAACAGCAACTGGTAGGACGACCCTGGGGAAGGCCCAGAACACAGTGGATGAATATATATCCCACCTGTCCTGGGAACGCTTCGAGATCCCTGAGGAGGAGCTGAAGGACATGGCTGATGAAAAGGACATGTATGAATGGATGAGTTGGTTTGTACTTGGTGAACTTTTGTCTCGTGTCTCCTTGATTGTCAGCTGCATGCGCTATCCCATAAGTCCTTGTACAATAAACACATTATTTTTCACATTTATGGCCAAGTTTTAAAAGCCAAATTAAAACATGAATATCTAAACTAAAGAGTCAAGGATGCAGCAAAGAAAAGAGAGAGCAGCCAGCCTCAGTGCCACTCAGTGAGTTAGTTAGTGAGCCTAAATAAAATATGCTGATCACCTGCAGGGTAAATGCTACTATAAATAGCCCGAGCCGGCAAAAAGCTTCCCAACAAAAAACCCTCAAGGATCCCTGAAGATTCCTCTCCTCACTGATGCCGGCCGGAGCAGGACTTGCCAATAGAAAAGGATGGTTCTCTTTGCCAGCGTCTCCTCACAGCATGGGTGTGACAGGGAGACGGTGGGTGGCATGCGATGGCATCTTCAGCTAATTATCTATTTGGACAAAGATCAAACACCCCACTGTGGAAATTATGTTAAATGTTTATGCAAGTCAGAGCATTCGATGTGCCAGAAAGAGTGTTTACAGAGAGGAGAAAGGCATGAAGCATTGATAAGATGTAAAAATAATTTCAGTGACACAGAAAAGTGCCGAACAGTAAATTACTAAAGTTCTCTGCAGATTCTGATGCTCACACTATTATCAAACTGATTATTTAATAACTTATCAAACACATTTTAGGTGTGTGCATGTATGTTTATAGCAGTGAATTTTCAATGTAAAGCCTATGGACTGTGGGGTTAGGGATAGAGAGATGAATGGTAGCAAGAGAAAGAGAGAAAACAATTGCATGGAGCGCTTGGTGAGCAATGTCTATTCAAATAAATGGAATTGTATCTGTCAGCCCGCTGTTCAGTTCTCATTATGAAATGAGAACATGTACTCCTCTAGGAAAGTTGTTGTGCTTGGGATCTCAGATGTATTCTTTTCTTGTCAGGCCTAAAAACTTGTCCTATGCTCACCTCCACAGTTCGCACTCACTTTTTTCTTTCTCATGCTTTCTGTGTTTTATTATTTATGCGCAAAGACATCATTCAAAAGGAAAATGAGTCCTTAATGGCGCACACCACAGTCAGGGGTCGTTGTATCTAAAGGCTGCAATTTATTTTGCTGTAACTGCATTCAGCCTCACCGCAGCAACGAAGCGCTAAAAAAGTCTGTCATCAGAAGTCGAAGTGATCTGCAGCTATTTCAGCTCTGATTTGTCACAGAGCTGCAGAGACCAGAGAGCAAGAAATTAAAGTTTTATCCAACTTGATATATCCAAGGTCTTCTCCTAATTACATAGAGGGAACAGTTCAATTAAGAGGGTTAAAACCAGTGGTCAGTGATGAGATGAAGGAAACCCTCAGGGGGAGGGAGAAGTGAATGAGGGGAGAAGGAGAACCTGCCACCACATATTTCATCTGAATCTTAATCTTATCAGGGCTAAGAGGCGCTCACGATGTGGAATGTAATTACAGGAATTTAAGAGGCAACGAGTCGCCACGATGCTGCTCTGCATATCTACGAGGCTGAGAGAAGAAGGACAAAGCAGCTAATAAAATACCTGTCGGCAGCGAACATCCCAGACATTTTCAGGCAGACTATTGTACTCTGAAGTGATTTAACTGTCTGTCACAGTGAGTCAGTGTAATAACTTTCGGAATGGTTTCAGTCCAGGGATGAAATCCACAATCTACATGAAAAGGCTTAAAAGGACCAAACAGATACATTTATTCAGTCGGTCAGTGTCTGTCAAACCGAACAATGAGTATAGAAATGAAAAAAACTGTTTTTAAGTAACTCCATCATTGTATTATTTATTTCTCACATTGTAACTGCACAAAGAAAGTAATTCGAGCACTGCTGAACACCAGGCGTGTGTTTTAGTAGGAGGTTGGGGGACTGGGTGGTGGTGGTGGTGGTGGTGGGCTATCTTGTCACCTTCCATCACTGATTTAGCTCAGACCCCCCAGCTCATACATCTCAATAAAGCACCTCGACAGCTTGTTCCTGCTCTAAATTGATGTTTGCGGGATTTAATTTATTTTGGGAACGTGACTCTATATCTTCAGTACTGGAGGAGATTTAATTATGCATGTATGGAATAAATAGGCAGGCCAGGGTAGGAATTCATCTTGGCACAGTGACCTATGGGTGGGCTCAGAGTTATTAAAACAGAGGGAGAGAAGAAAGAAAATACCCATAGGAATGTTTTTCACATCATCTTATTCCATAATGGAAACTAACGAAGCAAACACATTCTCAGTGAGAGTGCACGGCTACAGAGTCTCCAGGATCTCTCAGGAGCTGTTAAAGAAGACGTTTCAAAATGCTGAAGAGCCACTGAAGGTAGTGTGAGGATTTATATTCTATGGGATGTTAGTGAATCACCTCTCAGGCCATTGTGGAGAGGGGTCAGAAGTTAAACTTGTGGGTGAAAATTGCCTCGAAGCCACAGAAAATAAAAACGGATTTATGGATGGCCAGAAAGTTTTTGTCTTTATCTAATCTTTAGGCCATGTGTCAAAATCTAGTTTTAATACTTTTTTTAATTTTAGTGAACAATCTCACCAAAACACTAACGGACGTGTTTGGTTTGTCTGTTCTGGGCTTCTGTAGAAACATGGCAGACTCCATACCTGCTCTCTGCGTAGATAAAGGGTTCATTCTAAGATAACACAAACAAAACAACTCTTACCCCCAAATTCTACCAGAAGCGCTGCGTCCTGTGTGTGTCACGGTCGCCGCAGCGATACAAGGCCATTCTAGTCAGTGTTTCAAACCCCACCGGTTCATCTGCAGTCCGGTCCAGAAGCGTCCCAGAAGCAGGAAATACGCAGCAGTTCTATTTTTGACGGACACCATGAGCAGCCCATGTTAATCTGCACAATGCAGCTTGAGCTGACAGGAAGCCAGACACAGAAACAGCATAGAGAATCCAGTGGATTTTCAAAATAAAACACCCCGTGCAAAGTGCCAGTTGTAAAAACAGACAAAAGTGAAACAAATTAACTAAGTAGCATATTTACACATGTAGAAGCATTTAGAAGCACACAAACCAGGAAAATGACCAAATCTGAGCAAGTAAACAAAGTCTGGCTGGTTAAACAGTCCGCTGGAAGACGGACCAAACAGCATAAGCCACAAGATGACAGAGACGTGCCCGGTGAGGTTTCAGGGTTATGTTCAAGTGATGATACACTTGAAAATATGATTATTATATACCATTTCTGCCTATAAATCAACCTTACACTCTAGAACTTTAAAGTCTGACATGGTAAGACACTTTAAAAGCCGCCTCCCTCTGAGATCTTTGTCGCTCAGCAGCAACACCTGATTTCCTTCTTTGCTTCTAATGGACAAGAGTCATAATTAATACAGTTGTGGCACATGATGTTTCAGTGTAGTAGTATGTGCTGGTTGGCTTCTGGACACAGTGGGTTGAGGGGAATGTGTGTGTCTTGGAGTTTTTTTAGATGCCCACAGCTCATTTCTGCCCATGGGGTTCTAATCCCTAAACCCAGTCTTTTGTCAAACAAAGCAGCAGGGAATTATAGAGCAGACTGTGGTGGAGAGGTGAGATACCTGGAAACAGGCTCTAAGGAGGTCTGTCAAGGTTCACTGCCAACTGTTTCCCACACACTCTGCTCTCATGAGTCCCCACAGGATTAATTCAAAGCTCATCTCACTTCCACCAACCTGTGTTTGTGGCTCCATCACAAACTACAGCTCTGTCTGAGGACTTAGCAGCAGCCCCAGCCTCACCACCCGGAGTCTCCCACACAGGAAGTCACGTCTCCTTTCCATGGCAACCTCCTCTCCAAACATCTCAAAATAAATACAACTTAGACAGGCACAAGGACGCACAGACGACAGATCAAAACGCAAACTTTCTGCTCTGTTGAAACTCATCCAACATATCAAAGACAAAACTACACACTTTGATGTTTCTGTCAGAAAGATGTGAATCGTCAGGTTCCTGTCAGACGAACAGAGCAGATGTTAAACTCTGGGTGGGCTTAAAACAGTGGTGCCATCAATAGAGGGTCTGTTAACAGATAGGGGAAATAGAGTTTGATCAAAGAGCTGGGCTCAGGCCAGTTTGCTATATCAGGGGGACGCTGGATGGGCAAAAACATCAAGCATCAATCTACATATGGCTTTTTAATATTTAATCAGTAGAACTGTCAATAGAAAGAGATTTACATCTGAGAGGCGAAGCCCTCATTAGGCGTGAAAGTTAATAAAGTGTGCCAGCTGATATGTGCACTGCTCATTAACAATTCTTTTGTCAAACCTCAGATGAATATACCATGTGAGGTGTTTGGATTTGGTGCCACAACTTTGTCAGCAACTGTATTTGAAGAGCAAAGCGAGGAGCCGCGTGTCAACAGATATCTGCAGAGCCAGATCCCACAGCTCAGGTGGACAAAGAGCAAATCAATTACAACTCTGAGGGACTGAAGACCCCCCAACATCTCCCCCTCCACTATTCACTCCCTCACATCTGAGAGCAGAGCGATCTTTAGACTCGCTGCGCTGTAAATAGGAACCACAGGGACAAGCCGGGCTCTCTCTTCACCACATTCAAACCAATTTGAATTTGTAATGCGTTAGGTGGCGGAGGGGAAATAGTTGGAGAGTGAAGATGCCCCAGTTGTGAGTGGTGTCATTAGAAAGAAAGAGGGAGGAAAGAAATGATTCAAGGAGCAAGAAGATTTCTTCTTTTTGTTTGTGCGCAAGTCTGAGGCAGTTGGAGAAATAATGGAGATAAAAATATCAAGGCACGAATATGTATATGTGCTATTCTAATATTAAAAGATACAGTGATGATCGGTGAGTGTACTGTGTCACAATCACTGTGTGACAGCCATTATGTGCTAAACAATGGAAAAATACAACCGTGACGGACCAGCAACCCATCCTGAGCATTTCATTGACCCTAACATAGATGGTCATAAGTGCCCTACTTTCATGTTCACACACACCTATTTTGCTGGTGGACCCAATGATGTTGGTTGCTATGGATACCATTCAATCATGGCAGGTCTGGGCTCCCTGAGACGTCTCTTGATGTCAGCAGGCGGTGTGGTAAAAATAGCAACAGGGAAATTAAACTTGTAGTACTGATTCCATAGAGCTTGTCATACATTTACTCTATATATATATTTAAATCTGAGATGTTATTCAAAATCATATAGAAAAAAAAGGTTCATGTGGAAATTGGATTTGAAAATTCCATCTCAGCAGACTCATCAAAGGGAATAGGTACCATGTACACTTAAATTTCAGTGAAGGTTTTTGGTGATTTGACAGGAAAGATTCTCTCGTTATTTGTCAGGATTTAGCAGCAGTTCAGTCAGAATCTGATGACAGGTTTCTCCTGATGTGAAGAGCTCACTGTCAATCAAATCTGATCAATACACACAATCACACAGTCCTGATGAAGCAAATTCACTTCACTTTGAATGTTCCTCCAAAAAAAAAAAAAAAAAAAAAAAAAAAACATTTAAGGAGGTCATTTTAAAGATGTATTCCATCATTCTAATTTATTCATGAACTATTTAAACATGAACTCTGCAAAGTAAAGTTGAAGTCTGATAAATGTCCTCAAGTGATGTCACTGGAGTCATTTGGTCATGGCTGAAATACAAGTTTGAAACTGAAAACAATCTGGAGGCGTGGAATGAGAACGACATCATCAGCATGCTACATCAGGCTACATTAGCTGCTACTAACATACCTGAATCTAACAGACCTATTGGTGAAGAGTTGTGGGTAGGGACCAGATTTTCAGAAGAAAAAAGAAAGTGTGGAATAAAAAAAGAATGACTGGATGATTCCAACCAATTTATTAGAGAACTGTGATTTGTAACCAAGTCCTCATTGATAATCATCAGCGTATTTCTATTATTCTGTATTATGTAAAGTATTTTCTGAGCTGTTAGTATCACAGTGAATTTATTTTAAGTACACAGATGATGATCAGTCTAAACTGTTCTGCTGCTTTTTAAAGAAAATCTATAAATCTATATAAATGTCTGAAAAACTGAAAACAATGAGCCTCACTGAAGCAGTATCTCACTTCACATCACATGCTTCAACAAACACTCCTCCATATTTTAATTACTGCTCCTCTGTGGTTACTGGTGTGCATGAAAATGTCTTCTTATTAGCTTCTCTACTGTATCTGTGTCCCTGCTGTCCAAAGAATGCATAGGGATTGACATTCATGTGCACGTATATTTTTTGTTGTTACAAAACAGAGAAGGAACCAGAAATCTCTCAGAATTCACACACAAGTTATCAGAAATTGTTCATGAACAGCCATGTCAACCTAAAGCAGACATACTATAGTCTGTTCCTGTTTAGTAATCCTAAATATCTCACTTGCTGCACCTGCAATAAGCCTTTTTTCACTGAGTTTTGGTCTATGTCAAGTGTCACAGCAGCTCTACTACGTTATGCAGAACTTGATTGTGGAGTACATTACCAAAGCGCAGGAGGCGGTTCAGTTTAGGTCAGCAGGTGGGTGATTGCTATTACAGACCCATATTTCAGCCCGCGAGCACTTAAGCTGCCTAAACAGAAGAGTGTGCTTCGTGACTCGGTGCTCGAGGTGGGTTTCCCTCGTAATCCTGTCCTCCACACACTAAATGCCACAGGGCTCTCTTCCTCTCCCCACCCGGCATCTGAAAATAGATCCTCGCCGTGGCTCTGATGTCATCTTAAGCACAGGAGAATAGAGCAGCACGGAGGAAACAGCTCACCCAGCTGGATTGTTCAGCAGTACAGAGCACAAAGTACACTTCATGCTCTCAGTTGCCTTGGAAACCCGTCTGCCATTAAAAGAGGATCAATATACTTTTATAATTTCCAAGTGTGTGTGTGTGTTTTCAGGTGTATGCGTCCATGCTCTAAACTTAAAACTTTTCCAGTTAATCAAGTTGTTTATTCCCGTCCTCCTTCAGGTCATAATTCCTGTCAGCATTTCTGATATAAATTGTGTTTCATCTGTCAGATGTTTGTGTACGCATTCTGAACATTGAGTAGATATTGATGTGTCAGTGTGCTCCATCATTGAGATCCATGTGTAAATACAATCTGCAACCATCCACACAGACACATGTCTGTGTAAACAGAATATAATTATCTTATTATGATTATTATTATGAACTATTTTTTTGAAAATGCATTTGTCAATTTAACAGTCAGACAAGAAGATTACATTCATTTCATCTGTGTGTGTGTGTGTGTGTGTGTGTGTGTGTGTGTGTGTGTGTGTGTGTGTGTGTGTGTGTGTGTGTGTGTGTGTGTGTGTTCAGTACAGAGGGACTGCAGGTCCACAATACATTTGGCCTGAAGCAAAGGAAACACTCACCTGGCAAACACACACACATTAACATACTCAGCTTTCCACAAATTTTCAGCTGTTTTATGGTGGCCCTAGCAGGCTAGACACAAATAGATTAAAGAGTTTTCATTGAATCACTGAACAGTGATCACAGTGTTCAAACAATGAGGGCAGGACTTTTGAGATGCAGATGTTACCTTGGCCAAGGACGTTGCGTTTGGTTCTGTTTGTCAGTCAGCAGGATTATGGAAAAACTACTGGCCCAATTTTCATAAAACTTGGTAGAAGAGTGTAGCATGAGCCATGGACACAGGGAAGACAGGTAAGACACAAGAACTGTTTTTCACTTTCGTTGTAGTTGTAGTTGTAACACTGATGTCTATGGCAAAATGAACTGAATTATCGCACATGCACAAACCTGCATAATTAACAGCCACCTAAAACATCACTGTGGGAACAAAACATCTAGATGCAGCATCTTTATCTCATGAGTTATGGATCTCTTGTTATCTAATCAATGTAGCTGTGACAGTGTTGTAGGTTGAATAGCTGTATTTCAGTGTAACACAATATGTACAAACACAAAATCATGTAGAAATGATATGTATGATATATATAAAATAAAATATAATATATAACTACATACTGTGGTTGATAGGTATACAGTAGTGATAACCATAAATGATAATGTAGAAGAAGTGTAAACAGGAATTTAGTGCAATAACACTGTATTTACTGTTTTAGTGTATTTTGGATGTAATGTCTTTTTTATTTAATTTTCTTCTTTCTTTGTCCTTAATAAAGACATTATCTAAGCTTAATAAATATATATGCGTAATGGTTAGACAGCTTTAGTACAGATAGAAATATAGATATTGATATATTTAAATAAAAACATTTGCCTTTTTTTCTTAGGGGAATACAATGCACGTCTCACTTTAAATTACTTAAGTGATGGAACTTTGTTAGACTTGAAGAAGTCCTTCTATTCTGACAGGCTGAGTAGTTCCTCCTAATGAAGAGTAAATTAATTATGGCATATGTTCTAAAAATCACTGCAGTGTCCACCTGAATATGACAGCTTTGAGTTGTTAGGAAGGAAGGGTTGTTTTCACCTTTAATGTAAATATGCTATAAGTTTGCCTCTGCTTCCAGTGTGTGTGCTACGCTAGGCTAAACACACCCTGCACACACACAGACATAAATGACATACTGTGCTATAATATCACTGTTGTTGAACTAATCTATCCTCTGCATGTCTCTGCTTTCTGGGTTTGATGTGAACACTGGAGCTGCTTTTATGTAACTGGCTGTTTACCAAGTGAGTGTGACTTCTATCCAGGTTGTCCTGTAATCAATAACTCCTCTTTGCTCCTAAACACACTTGCCTCTTAGTAACACAACCCACGTCCCTCATATAGCTTCACTTGATGGGACCCAGCCAACAACCCCCCCTGCCCCCACACACACATACATACACACCAAAGTTGTTTGAATCCAGCACTGCCATCCAAGGGCATCAGAAGCTCTTCCTCTCATTGACAGGCTGTCTGAATTAGGAAAGGCTCCCGCAGGCTTCAACAAAGATAAATGACATCACGGGAGCAGCAGCCCAATCATCTCTGACAAACACACAAGGGTCCCGGACGGAAATATGATTTATAGGTGGCTGATTATTAAGTGTGTGCTTTATGACTCTGAAGGGGAGTTTTCCTTTCACCACGGAGGTCGTTTTCATTTCAGCTATTGGTTTACACCAATAAATGATATTCATATTCAGGACGTGCAGTATAACAGATTTAATTCGACTTTGGTCCTCATTCACAATAAAACAGAATATCTGTTCTACCTGTCCTCTGTGAGGTAATACCTCAACAACATCTTCATGCTTCAAACACACACACACACACACACACACACACACACATGTGGCTGCTCAGCCCATCATGATGACTGTCTAATTATAGATAGAACATGTGGAAGCCCTCCAGGCTCTCAAAACACATAAACAAGAGGCTTGGCGAAATAGTAGCCTCATCTTATTTCACATCGTCAGCCTCAGGTGAACACAGCGCTCAGCCCTCTCTTCTCTCCAAGGTGGGAAGACAAGCTGCCTTTTTGTCAGACCTGCTGTCAGCATCCAAGGTGATGATGACGGATTGATCAAAGACGGACAGGTGACGCTCAGAATTTCATCAGAACTGAATTGCATTTTTCGTATTCTTACAGTAGCACTAGGGTTTGTAGAAAAACACAATATTTTGAGTGGCAGAGTGTCATTTTTAATCTTTCATATTTCACACTGTATGTACTCCAGTATGTAGGCCACATTTACACCTCCCAGTACAACCACAGCTTTCCAGTAGTGGCCAATGAGGAGCTCCGGTTGAAGGGTAAAAGCTTTGCTGAAGGACAGCTTAATGATATCTGAAGGGGCTGGGGGCTGCTTGTGCGTTTCACCAGACAGCCTTCTGACCTCCTAATTGTAAGAGAAGGTTTTGAGGTCAAGGTACAGATACAATAAATACAGTATGACTTCCAGTATGCAGTGCCATCAGTGTCCATAATGACTCCCAAATCAGCATTTCACTCTAACACAGTGACAGATAGCCATGAACAAGCCGATCTAAAAGCCTCGCTCACATGTAAAGATACTGAAGAGAGATTCCAGCATTGAAAGAGGTAACTTCATCTCTCTCATCAATATGACATCTCTAATATCTGCAGATAAAAACCTGAGCTACCGGTTCAAGATACATGACCTGATCTGATTTAGAAACCTAAAAAAACAAGTTCACATACATTTCAGTTCAAATATGACAGTTCATCCAGAGTTCAGTGTTGAACAATGTTGTTTCTGGTCACATCCAAAAGTCTCCTCTCATCAAAGAACAAATATTCTAAGTCATGAATCAAGATATGACTAACATTTATATTTATACTACAGTTTGTAATTGACTGACTGATCATTTCTCCTGGGACTTACCTGAGAAGTCGTATACCTTCAGGTATTATAGATATAAAGTTTTATTGAGTGTTTATTAAATGACTACATCAAATTAGAATGAGCAGCTTAACTTTTAGAACTCCATGCATGGTATTTCTAAATACATTGAATACATACAGACACATATCTGTTGCGTATATGTCTTTATGAGGATAGAAAGAAACTTTAATAATTTACTGGTAGGGACGAACACAAAACAGCACAGGAGCAGGGTAGAGAAACAAACTAAGAAGCGGCCTGTGGTCCAGGCAGAAAAACAAAAACGAAAATGCAATAACCAAAATCAAGAACCAAACTGGGAACAGAGGCAAGCTTCAGAAACAAACGGGAGTGTGCAGACACAGAGCAAAGACATCTAACATCCGTTACAAGGAAACACAGGAACTAAATAGACATCCAGGTGAAACAAATCAGGGACAGGTGCAGAATAAAAACAGGCGGGAAAACAAGGCAGGAAGTAGACAAGACACAGACAGGACAGAACTACAAAATAAAACAGGAAACACAGAACAAACTCAAAACTGTTACAAATATAAGCCAATTCTATATCACTTAAAATGAATGAAGTCAGCAGTTTAATGATAAAGATAAAAACTCAGCTTTGAATAAACAGTGAACAAGATGAAGTATAAGTGACCAAATGTATTTCTTTTATTCTCTTCTAAAGTAAAATGATCTCATGTTTATGGTGTAGAAACAGACCAACTAAACAAAATAAGGCATGCAGGAACACATTTTCAGTAAGGGGAGCTGCCTTGTGCATATTAATGTTTATTATGAACAGCTGATGGATGGACTTGTGTTGAAATAATGTTACAGCATAATAAACAATATGATCCATACATTGGAGGATATTTAAACCTGCAACAAGCTCAGCTGCTGGTGATTCTGTCAAAACTGCAAAATGAAAAAGAAAAACTCGTACAGGCTGGTTTGTTCAACATTAATGATGCTTCACTCACTTCCCCAAACTCGTTCATTACCATTCTCTACCTGTCCACCCTCCACTCACCTGACCCCCACCCTTTCCACCTGCTCACCTCCTTCCACTTTCCCTCGTCAGCCCTGCAGTATTTCAACCATCTCAACTCACTCCTTGTCGGCAGAGTTGCTATACTGCCAGTGTGATACCTGAACCTGTTCCTGATTGGTTTCTGTTTTTCCTCGTTAACTGTTCCAGGGTTTGGACCTGTTGCCTGTTCCTGACCTGTCCATCAGCCATGCCCTCTGGTTTTGTTTAACCATTGTGACTGCCTTCCTGTTGCCAACCTGTAAGCCTGTTCATGACACGAGCTAATTTCCTTTCATCCTACCTGGCTTGCCATGTGTTTGTTTGACTGCGCATGAGTCCTTCTCCCTTTGTTGCCAGAATTAGTGACACAGAATAAGAAGGAGGAAAGCTGCCAGGATAGATAACATGCAGCCTCACTGTCACTACTGGATTTTTTAACTGGTTTTTGAATATTTTGAGTGAATAATCAGAATGTATGTTTATCTTTAAATTTGCATTTTGTACACTTCAAAAGCAGTGTGATGTGACTCAGCACTTTATGTGTTTAGTGACAAATCATTTGCTCTGATTGTCACTATTTCAGACTGAGACACCTGGAAAATTCATGAACAACAAAGTAGCTTGCGTTACTTTGACAACTGGTAACCTTGAGCTGTCGTGTTGTTGTGTGAAGCATAACTGCAAATGAAGTTACATGGTCATTTCGATTTCTTCTGATTTGATTGTTCCGAAAATGATCATAATTATCATTTTAATGACGTGAAACACAATTTGAAACCTGAAACGAAATCCTGTGCCCAAGCTTTGCCTGTCATCAAGGCGCTCCACTTTGATAACCACTGCTGGAGATTCACCACCTTCACTGAGCAGCGTTGCATCATTTGACACTCACAGCACACACCATGCAGACAGGAGACATGGTCAAGGTACAGTAGCTGGATGTGCCCCTCTGGTGTGAGGAGAATGTGACACATGTCAAAGCTGCAGAATTGTGCAGTGGTGTATCATAACACATCGAAGCAACCGTTGTTGGGTTTGCAAAGGTGTAGTAGTTTTGCCGTGGACTTTATTCCGTTCAACATTTGGCCCACACTCAGCCCTGAAAAAGCATTTGAAGTTACTGAAGTTGATGTGGGCAATAAACAGTAAACAGTGTATGAGAGCGATGCTGCAGTTTGTCATCTGGTAGTGTAATATTGGACTAAACAAAATGATGGCACATTGCTAGAAAACTGACTTCTCTATCTTCAAATGCAAATCACTGTTTCTGTTGACTGACAAATGCAAATCTGCATGTCATTGTTGAACACGTGACTCATGAGTCCATGAATTTGTCAGTTGTATAGGCTCCAGTTGAAGTGAATGTGAGGAGTGATTAACAGCAGCAGGCTGTACATTGCTTTTAACTGTTGCCCTCTTATGTTCATTCATGTAATTACCAGGTTCAATTTTGATGTCATCCCTTCGACACTGTCTCACTACATGGATTCCACAAACTTCATGCAATGTTCATGCAAATTATGTTAGTAATTCATCTACAGGAGTCCAAAGGTAGTTGCTTCTCTGATATCTGCTCACTTTGTGTACGGTGTACTTACGAGAGTGTCCTTTCCAGCCTGCTGCCAGCCGAGCCGATGATCTCACCCAACGTACAGAACATCTGACCCAGAAAGTCCTTCACAGAGGAGACCAGCACACGGTTAATACTGCACAGTTCAGTCCAGCTGCACACATGCAACTCAACATCAGTGCATTGTTACCTCCACTGGATATTTTAAAACCATCTTTATGTTTCATTATATAGATTTTTTCTTACCTTTATGCCACTGCATCTTTTCATTCTTTTCATTCACTTCACTTTTGACCTTAATGCACACTCACATGCTTACTTTTTCACTTATGAGTCAGAAAATGTAAACTTATGTGCATTTGTCAAATGAACATTAGGAGTAGGGCACATCCTGTTAAAGTTGGTGGTGTTGTTTTTCCAGTCTGATGCCATTAACGGTGTCTCAAGATGATGTAAGCTCCATCAAGCTTCAATAATGGGAAATAATGTGGGACACATGATAATATTACTTTTACTTATTTCATGTATTTTTCTGAATCGCTCCACACCGTGTTTCATGTATGTCATCATTCATTCACTAAAATAAGTCTGTTCCTTTGCACTTTGTGCTTTTGTCCTTAGATCTTTTCTAAGGAATCAGATGGGCCTCGATATTAATGCCTGCACACACAAAGTTTCACACAATGATTCACTTGGCCATAAAGTATCAAACCATCTTTGCGCCGTCGCTGAGATAGGAAGCAGAGCTGTCGCTAAAGTTCACTGAAATGAACAGGTGACTGAGAGAAAGACTCACAATCCAGCCCAGATGGTCTATTATCTGTGGAACAGTGTGAGTCTCTTCATTGTTATATGAACGTGTTCAGCAGTCATGGAAACGCCATGAAAGGTCATCCAGCTGCATGTTTCAGACATGCTAAGACCTCAGGTCCGTTCAGGAAATGTCCAGCAGATAACAAGGAGAAATAATATGAAGGGATACGACACGATGTCAGCCTACCTTCTGCTCATCCAGGTTGGCAGGCAGTAAAGAAAGTCATACACAAGTTAGAGAATAGCTGAAAAGACACAATAAACATGCCTCAACTCGATATAAATGATTATTATTAGACTTATACCCGATAGTATTAATTAGTACTGAAATATTCTACATAAAAAAAGCAACTGTTCTGAGTTCTTACTGTAGTCAAACATTAGATAGTTTATGGAGCCTGAAAACCACCAAAATGCAGTAAAAAACTTAATGAGTCAAAAACATAACTGAATACATGAATAAATAGCAAAATAAGTAAAATATGTATTCCCCATGTTCCCAGGTAGCTTACATTTCCCAGTTTCTTCACCACATTTCCAATTTTCCAAATCCTGGTTGGGTGGGATGAGAATTTCCTTGTAACGTTGTTAGTATAGCTTGCAAGCTAGCTACTACCGGATTATTCAGTGTGTCATCAGTAAGTAGCGTATGGACAATTAGCATTATCTGTGCTGGTATCTGATGGCAAACCTAACTATAGTTATGGATAGCTAGCTTTGCAAGTTAAAGGTACAGTGTGTAGAATTTAGTTGCATTTAGTGGTCCAGTCGCTGCATTGTAATCTCCTCACATCACCCTCACCTTCCTAGTGTAAAGGAGAAACAACACTTTAAGGACCCTGTTTAGAGTCAGTATTTAGTTTGTCTGTTCTGGACTACTGTATAAATAAGGTGTTTCAACATGGCGGCCTCCATGAAAGGGGACCCTCTCCCACTGTAGATATAAAAGGATATTTTTTAAGAAACAAACATAAAAAGATTCTTATTTTCAGGTGATTATACATGCATCAAAACATAGTTATGAATATTATATTCCATGTTTGCCTTATTCTGAAAATAGAGGCCCCAAATCTTACACACTGTACCTTTAAGGGAACCCTGACGTATGAAGCTTTATTTCTTTCTTCTTTCTTGTATTCAGATTTTTTTTGACTCATCTGATGATTTATTTATGGCCTCTTGCCAGTTTCAGGATTCACAGTGGAAAATATTAATATGATTTCTCAAAGGCTGCTTACATGTTTCGAAAGGTTGGAGCTCCTGGTATCCACATTGTACCTGCAATTTAGCAAAAAGCAGTGATCTTTAGTCATTTTTATCTTAGAATACACACTGCTGTAAACTCACAACATGATGCAACAGACATCCAAATAGGAAAAGCAGCTAAGAGAGCACAGCTTTAGAGAAAAAGAAAGTGCATGACAAGCAGCACCTGGCAAAATGTACAGCTCTCGTGGGAATACAAAGATAAAAATCTTGTATGTTAATTAAATAATTAGATGTGGTATGTATACTGTAGGATGGATATATACTGTATATGTATAGTGAGTGATGAAAAATAAATTTATGGATCTGGGGCAGCATTGCTATACGATGAACTCTGGGATCAACATGCAGGCTGAAGTCACTTTCTCTCTGGCAGATGTGCCGTTTCTTTCTCTTTCTTGAGGCTACTGTCTCCCCGAGCACTTCCTCTTAGGAGCCGTCACCAGGGGCTGTCTTTGAAAAGGATTCTGTTCATGTTTGACAAAAGAAAATCCACTTGTGTGTCGAATAACATTACACAGAGATCATGTATTCTCCATCTCCTCATCTCTCTCTGGATCTCTCCGTCTCCTGCTCTGCACAGCTCGTTAGCTATCAGCATCCGTCTGAAGTCTACAGATAGGATGAAGACACACTGAGCTCTGCAGAAACCAGAAACACTCTTTTCACCTGGTTTATGATTCCTTTCCCCACTTCAGTTACAGAACCACATATTTAACCTGACAGTAATTGACATCCTCACTCCTGCAGGAGTTCCAAGGCTGCGGAAAGTAAATGGAGCATGGAAATACATAAAGAGGTTGTAAAATGAATTCTTTATTGGCTCAGAGGAGGAATAGCATTAAGTACAGTACTGAGCTGGTTACTTCAACTTTGTTAGAAAGATGCACTGTACATCTAAGTAGTGCTCTGTTCTCATGAGAGCAGAGTGACGGAGCCTCTTTATTGTGTTTGTGGTGAAGCCCTGTAGACCGGCTGCTCCCCTGTTAGCCAGGGGTGAAAGCAAAGCTACGACGATAAAATATTAAAACATTTCAACAGTCTTCAGTGTCTAGAAGACTTTAAACAGCAGTTGCTGCTTTTTCATACACTGTACAGCAATCTCTGAATTTCAAAGTGAAACAACAGTTTGTCCCAAGATCCTCTGCATTCTTTTATTTTCCCTCCCTTGTCTTTACTCTCTTTCCCCTAATCCCAATATTTGTTTTACTTCACAGCACAGTGATGCATTGGTTAGCACTGTCACCTCACAGCAAGAAGCCCATAAGTTCCCATAAGTTCAAGAGCTGTTGTGAAGCTCAGAGTGTGGTGGCTCTGGCTGTAGCCATCTTGGCAGTCCTGCCTCCCAGCTAAACCAAAAATGGGTAAAGACATGGGGTTTGAGTGGAGCAGTCAACTAAAGTAGTTGTGCTGTTAATTCTGCATAACTTTAAGCCTTAATATAATTTGAACAGGTGAGTTGTATGAAAATTCACCCTCAGTACAGTTGTCATGAACGGGGAAATTAGCTACAGAGACCAAAAGTGTTTTTTGTACCAGGCTGTAAACATGTTTATTTCTGCTGTGAAGTTTTGACTCATTTTGAAGCCAGCCTCAAGGGGACATTTTAAGAACTGCAGTTTTTAGCACTTCCACAGTGGCTTCATTTTACAGACATGGAGGTTGCATTTAGGTGTATCCAACTGTCACTGTTACCGTAAGTGTTTATGGAAAATGAATGATTGAATGAATGTTCTTATTCTTCACCAATACTTGTTAAATTATGCAACTAATGGTAACACTTTATCTGAAGGGGTGATGATGGAAGTAGCTAATGGGTGAGCTATCTCGCTTCCTTCTCATCTCTGTTGGAAGTTGCACATGTGCAGTACCATTCAGGCGGGATGTAGCGACCATTCACGCCAACCTCCTCACTGTGACTTAATGATCTCTCCTCCTATTATTCTCTCTTCTACTTTGATGATTCCCCTCATCCTTCACTGTTGTTGTCGATGTTTAATCCTTTTTCTTTCTTCAGTACTTGTTCTTCGTAGCCCTGTGATGGACAGGTGAGGGTTCTGCATGGTCAGAAAAATGGCTTTGCAGCATGACAGGACTGACAACTGTGTGACGAACTGACCAGCAAACCCTGCATCAGGAAACGGCCAGGAGGCAAGTTTGAGAATTTTCAGAAACAAAGTCCTGCAGAACACACACATGATGGAGTTATTTTGGAAAATGAATATAGAGGCAGTGCACACTGAAATGACTTCTATTGCCTGCTGCTTTCTGGGTTTCATTTTTTCTCAGTTCGGCTTATGCCAAGTGTTGGGTTATACGGCTTTGAAGAGGAAAGTAAAAGCCGGGGACTAATGGAAATAATGGAATTGAGAGGGAATATAAGAGAGCCACCAGCTACATATACCACCAACTGTGGAACTGTAGTTTGCCCTAAAGTGCAAATGCAGTGCTCTCTGCCATTTAACAGGCCCCCCAAAACATGCACACTCACGTGTGCATGCACACACACACACACACACACTTTCATTATATCTCCATCCTTGGTGTATCACCACTAGTCTTCAATCTCTCCACTCCTCCATTTCAACAGAAATCTATCTCACCCCTCAACGCTCGCTTTGTAAAAATCTCCTTCTCCTGCGATGTCAAATTGAGCTCGATGTTGAGCTTGGGTGGGATCAAATGAAATTACCACACAGTAGGATAAGCCTGTGAGCGATGGCCAAATGAGATTTGAGTGCGGAGGAGCAATCGAGTTGCTAAAAAATCTAATGACCTTGATTTACATGGCGGGCGGCAGAGGAGCTGGAGGGCTCCTTAACAGAAATGAAGGTGACCAGTGGAAACAGTTTGTGTTTTGAGACGGTGTAGGTCACCTTCATATTTCTTCATATGTCTCTCTTTCTTCGTTTAGTTTGGATTTCTTTGTGCAGCCCACACGGTTTTTTTCAGCTCACACGACGTAGGACTACATGAGTCTTTTGTGAATTGAGCTCCACACATTTGAACTGCACCAAATCAGAATCTGCGTGAGGGATTTAGTGTGAGGCATCCTTTGTACCAGAGACTCCTGAGATCCTGGTTTATTAAAAAACTTGGATTTCTTCCTCTTCATGCCTTTATGCCAAGACAGTAACTCATAATTGGGAAAACTCAGCAGTAAGAGCATTACACCGTGCAAAATGTGCAGCAAGGTAATTAAAGCTGATTCATGTAGTCACCATGGTGGTGATTAGTGCAGTGAAATCACATTACTCTAAAGTACGCATCAGCCAGTGAAAATCAACAGTGTAATGAGTGGTCGCATTCTAACAGCCATCATGATCCACCATGTGTGGAGGCCGACTACATCGAAGAAAGTCTGAGTCAAAGTTTATCTGGGGACGCAACTTTAAAAGAGCCTAAAGATGTACATCGTCCAATGAGCTTACCAAGGCTACTAAAACACATACTCATAATTTATTATAATCAATATCAATATATAATCAATAATGTTAAGGTATCTATTAGTGAAAAAATCAATGAATGATTGAAGAATAAATTAGAATGATAAAAGTAGTTCCTGAATAAATGTGAATCAGTGGATAAGTGAACTTCTGAGCTGGTGCACTGTGATGCATCACTTTAAGAATCAAATGTTTAAGTACTGAAGTTCATTCTCGACTTTGTAAACAAGATATTGTCAACTAATGGTACACTAATTCACTTTTTTTCACCTTCTGAGCTTTTAGTCTCATTTCAGTCTTCATCAGCTGGCTCGGATGTCATTATTTCACAATCCATTATTCCATTCATGTGCATAAGCTTCACAGAGGACCAGGGTTCACATTCAAGTTCAAAAGAGAGATATTTGACCCCAAAATTCAAAACAGTCTGCGCGTTGTGAGTTCATTGTTTCAGAGTTTGTCCGGGATGAAAAAAAAAGATTGTACAAGTTGTCCAGCAGTCAACAAACACATCAATATTTGTGTTGGTCCTTTTTACTTGTCACATTATTTTAAACTCAAGAGGACTCTTGTCAGGATCCTATGGGACTGATCCTATAAGACTGTTTTATCCGTCATCTGATTGGTTAGCGGTCAGGCATTAACAGGTTTTGAAGTGAGCCTGCTCCAGCAGACCAAGCAACAAAAACAAAACCTGCTCATATGCAGGTTTCACTCTTGATTCTATTCCATATATTCCATTTCTGCCATATTCTGTAAACAGAGCCCCCTAAATCTGACACACTGGACCTTTAAGGGGTCAAAATAAAAATAAAATTATGATGAATTAATAAATATTTCAAATATTTCCTGGTCTCATGACAAAACATGAGTCACCACATTACATGTCACAGGCATGTGGAAAGGCCTAAATAATAAAAAAGAATCTGTTTTGTGTTAAATGTAATTTACGAAAATATGGCTGTATATGGTTCAACCCATAGAGAAAAATCACATGTGAAACATGTGAAACATACACTATGTGCTTTGCACATGTTAAACATACTTTGTACCTGGGAAACTTGGTTTTGGGACATCGTTGTGGTATAATGTGTAAAGCTCATGTCAGATCCAATGTGCCTTGATTTCCACATCGGTTCCACATGTTGTAACATGTGTTAACTGCTTTCCCACAAATTCAAAAATATTCATGTGTATCTGTAAAAGGAATCTCTGTAAAATGTCACAAAAGACAGTTCTGCTCCATTAAAGCTACAACCAAGCTATAATTCCAGGTACAATAGTGAAACTTTAAATATGTGCAGATCACCTGTGCCACCTACTTTGAAGTGACCTTATCAAGAGAAAGGACATTGATGGCAGGACACATTTTAATTGCTTCATTACAGACTCGTTAGTTTTAATGGCATTTTAAATGTTTCGAGACAATGAACATCATTACAAAACTCACATTACTTAATTTGAACTTTTTTCACTTCAGCAGTTCCTGATGCATCTGATGTATTTCTCACTCTGTTTTAGAGAATATTGTACATGTGCTTTACATCATACATTGGCAGGTTTCAGGGCCGCTTATGAATTCATGTAACGAGGTGTGTATTGAAATGTGAGGGTGATTTACATATTAAGCTTGCATCATGGATGAAGCCTCTCTTACTCCCAGTGTGGGCTTGGAAACAGCAGCGTACATTTAAAAACCTAATTACACACCACCGCATGGTATGTTAAGTTAAGGTCTGATTCATCCCTTAAGGGCGCAGAAACAAAATGTAGAACAGCCTTAATTACGTTTTTGTACAATCACCAATGATTGCGACACCTGTGCTCTCAGTGTGATGGAATTTACACTATTAGCACCCAGAGCAACGCTTATGTTCTACTAGTATTGCTGCCATTTCTTTGGTTCTATGGTCGACTTGCTTGTTGGCTCTTTAACTTCAACTAACTAACCTTTACTGAAAACTCTACTCAAACCTTCTCCCTCCCTCTCTCTCTCTCTCTCTCTCTCTTCATCACCATCTGTAAACATGCATGTCTCATTAATGCATGTTAATGCATGTTACTAACTAAACTTCTTCCCCGGAGTTTCTGTGCTCTCTCGTCCAGCAGGTTCTCATGGATCGTGGCTGCTGCTGTGGTCCTGCACGACGTCCACTACATATATTATTACTGTCATTATTGCTAACATATCTCCATTACAGTTTATAGTTAGCTAATGATTTGCTGCTGCTGTGCATCTGTGTCTCTCTATCTCTCTCTATTTATCTATCTCCGTCGCCAAGTGCTTGCTCATGGTGAAATTGTTGGTCTCTGTAAATAATATTATAAAGAGTACGGTCTAGACCTGCTCTGTATGAAAATTGTCGTGAGATAACTTTTGTTATGATATGGCGCTATATAAATAAAATTGAACTGAATTGAATTTAATTAATAACCTTGCACTACTACAGGTTCAGTGACTGAGACACTTCTGATACTGTATCACTGTATGTTGGAAGACATCACTAAATATAATAACCTTGTAACCTGTAATGTTATTATGTGAAAACAAATCCCATCACAAGGATTTTGCTCTTGCTGACTCAGTAGATTTTGGTAAGTATATGCCAATGAACTGAATCACAGCTCAAAGTTCACAAATCTGAAATTATACAGACTAAAGAAAACTGCTGGCTGAGCTGCTGCAGCTCCCAACTTTATTTTTTCAATGTGTTCCATAAAGCTGCCCAGCTATTTGTATTTGTTGACCCATCTGAGTTGATGATGCTTCCGCTTTTTCATCATTTCAGGTGAGGAAGATAAGGGAACATACAGGAGCTAGTTCATTGAATGATACACACAGATCAATAAAGAGAAACAACATCAGTCTCAAAGGTTCATTATCCGGTCTGGGCAAAAAAAAAAAAAACGCTTTTTAGTGATGAGTCATGTCATAATACGAACCATTTCCTCTATTTTAAGCTACAAACTGCTCTGTACAGCCTCGTCATTAGATCAGATTAGGTTGATGGCTGTGGTCTGTAGTATATGGTGCTCAGGGTTAAAGGGTATGGGGGCTGTGCTGGTGGAGTTGCACCGTGCTAACACAACACAAAATACACAACCTCGACATTGCCTGGTGACAGACAACTGAAAGCAACTTTAAAGTCAACAAGTCCCAATAAAATATAAACCAACAATGAAAGTATCCCTTTAACAAGTGTTGTGTGTGTATCAAAGATATACTGATACGTGTATCACATTCCCCATCAATGAGCCACACTGTGTGACCTGTTCCTTCATTATCATGAACACACACACGCACGCACACACACAGTTGTTTGTTTTCAACACCCACCACCAAATACTCATTAGAATAGTGCTTCCCAACCTTTCAGGTCGTGATCCTCTCAGAGTAATGAGGTTGTTGGAATTGCAAGCCAAGTTCTAATTAAAGATACTCTTCATTCTTGATCAACCATCTAATTCTCTCAAGTGGAAATATCAATTGTTGATATCTATAATTCATTTCTGGGCAATGTTTAAATATTCACTGTAGATATCTGGAATTGTTCACATTACAGATGTCACACACAAAACTCAAGATTTCTAAAATTCAGTTATGACCTCTCGAAATCAAATTGAGTTCTACTGCTGACTGAATGTTGACATAATGCATGTGGTGTATCATCTACCTACAATAAAGTTTAGTGCATTCACAGTACACACATGCAGTTTAACTACCAGCTAAATCTGACATTCAAACAATAGAAAAAAATCACTGTGGATTACGAGTGATGATACTTCAAATGATTTATTGCTTTTGTTGTCACCGCTCAGCTGTTCAGTCCATTCATCTCCCATTCCTTATGGAAATAATACATCACTTCGCTCCACATCTATCTATTGTGATTCACTGGGCTAAAAATAACCCGCGTGGAGAGGTGGGAGTTTAATAATTGATTCCCTCTACTGGGATGCTCCCTTTTATTGGAATCCCCTCTCATGATCCCATATCAGGGAGACCACAGCACTCTCCTGGGGCTCAGTACAATCCATATCTGGGCCATGCTGGATTCCTGTTTTATTTCTGTTTGCACCGTTCTCTGTTGTGTGGGAATGTGAGGCTGTATGTATAACAACAAACCAGCGCCTACAGATGGAGCATGTTTTAAGTCCATGACAATATTACCTGTATCAGTGATGTCAGAAAAACACAATGCTAATAATAAATCAATGGTCAATAAATAACCAATTAAATAATCAGAGAAGAAAGTCTGAAAGATGAATCACTACTGAACCTTTATTGTATCGTTCAGGTTAGTATTTTGTTGCCAACCATGTTCTACTTCACCTCCATTTTTTTTTAACACATGCTGGAGGCATGCATAAAAGTTTGCCTTGGATTTGCAGGGTATATTAGAAATATGTTGTTACTATGTTTCCTGAAATCTAAATGCAAACAACCTACAAGTTTGTGTGGACTGCTTACACAGCAGACATTTTGACAGAAAAACACAGGTGGGATTAATTACAGTAACGAAGGCTCAGTTCCATTAAGTGTTCAAGTGACAGATACAGTGAACCAGCATGCACAATAGCATGACCTCCACTAAGTGGAACGCAGCCATCATTAATACACATGTAAGTTTCCTGCTATGGCATGTTTAAATATCTGCTTGTCCTGGCTCATCCCTCCTCATATTATCATTTTACATACATATAATGCTAAATGTAATGTACACTTAGGGTTGTAACTCCCCAAATCCCACATTTTTGTAATTTAATAATCGGTATCTTTGGATTATTTGTGACATAAGTGGTTCAAAGTTCATTGGAATTATTCCTTGTGTCGTTCATTTATTTGTTTATTTGTTCTAACTGTTCCCTCGGTTTATGATTTTGAGTTCGTAAATTAATGAAAATGAACAGAATGGTTAATAGGGCTGCACTAGTAAAATACTGTAGATGTAAATGTTTACACTGAAAGAAGTCACATTCTCTAGAATGATATGTAACTGGTCTGAGTCCAGTATAATTTCAGGCAGCTAAATGTAGCTGTATTACAGTTTTATGAATGTATAACGAAGAGTGCTATAAAACCACTGAACATTCATGAATGGACCACCAGTAACAGACTGTCAGTACACAGCCACAGACGTGTATATCATGAATACTAAATCTGGAAGACTATAGCTGAGCTTTCTGTTTCCATTCCTCCTGAACTTTACAGTAGTGTGGTAGTCAAGACCACCTAAACCAAGACCAAGACAAGAATGAGACTGAGCCAAGACCAGGGCCAGACAATATAGCCTACTTAGCTAGCTTTTGTGTGGCTAATACGCGCCAAACTGTTTGGGTGAGGGAGTCTCAGTCAGACTGTGTTTT
The DNA here is from genome assembly GCA_033000465.1 of Sciaenops ocellatus. Lineage (NCBI taxonomy): Eukaryota > Metazoa > Chordata > Actinopteri > Sciaenidae > Sciaenops > Sciaenops ocellatus. The sequence goes on along the minus strand of CP136884.1, from coordinate 3,551,072 downwards.
CTTTTAGACTCTGTTTTGCAGATGAACTCTTTTCTTAGATAACCACATTTTATTACAGTACATGCAGGTTAGTAGGAGGAGTTAGGTTAGGAATAAATGTAGAGTGTAGGCTACAGTGTGTGATCAAATAAAGGCCACGGTGTCTCTAAAGCCAACACTGGAGCTCGTGTGTGTTATACCACTGCTGAAGAAAGTGAAGGGGGTTAACCCCGAAGATGACAGTTCAGCCCCAGGAGACGCATCTCCCCTGTGCTCAGACAGGAACATGGTTAACTATTATAAGTGTGATGATCACAGTGATGAATTATTAAAATTTATTATGAATCCATTGTGTAATGTGCATCATAAGTCTACTATAGGCAAGTTTCTCAGAATAATAAAATACATCACGGTTTGGTGCCCTGGCTCCCCCCATCACCCAGTGGTTTGCTCGGTTAGGCTATAGCAGTCAAACACACACCTGACATCAGCCCTAAAACAATGAAAACATGGCATCAAAAAGACAACAGGAGTCTGCTGCTGAGAAAAGAAAGAAGAAACAAAGGCATGTGGGAAAAATGTTATTATTTAATAATGTAAAAATGTTATTTTTCTGTTGTAATATTATTGTTAAGTTGTTAAATTTTACTGATGCAGATTGCACTTTTACTGCTTTTTATTTATTGTTATTGTTATTATCTGTGTTGTTTAAAAATGAATAATATATCTCTGGTTCAAAGAAGCACCCCTGAGCAATTTTTTTATTTATTTATTTATTTTTTTGTTGGGGGGGCACCACAAAGCAATTACATTCACTTTCTTGGAGTGCATGTGAAGAGGACGTGGACACGGTAATGATGTTAACAACGACAGACAATGCAGGCAATTTAGTGATAGACCTGCCACTGTGGTCTTGACTGGTGTTTTAAAAAATGTTCAGAAAAACAATCCAGAGTGCTCTTTGTCTGAGACACAAACAAAACAATTAAATACAGTTGATTCTGAGACAAAGACTGTCAATACAGTAAGTGTTCTTGGACTGCATTTCCCAGATGATACAGGTAAAAGGCAGTTAGGCTTTGCTGAAGTGTGCTGCATGTTTTGACATTTTCTGAAGGTTGACAAAGAGCAAGAAGAATTCTGAGTGACAGCAACATTTTGTTTTATTTCATTTATGATTCAAACACTTTAAGATGACTTAAGTTGTTCTATAGTGCAGATACATTCATTAAGAAAAATGTGCCTTGTATTTTATAAGCCTTTAATGACTAAACAATGATCCATCCTCAGCATTAGTTCCAGACTTTCACTCGTGGTTGAGCTCTCCATTAGTGCTTCAGGGACAATATTCATTATGTCAAATGTTTTCTGCAAAAAGGGGATAGAGCAACAGTAAACTATTGATTTGATGAAAGAACTCTTTCCTCCCTCCTGAAGTGAAAACACAGAATATGAAGACAAAGAGTGCATTCAGCAGGAGGAGCACCACAGTGCAGCAGTAACAAAAGATTTGCTGTCGCATGTGAAGGTAGCATCAGGTAGCATCCACAGTGACTACCGAAGCCAATGATGCACGACATTTCAGGGGCTTTGAAGAGTGGCTTTTGAATGTGTGTGTGTGTGTGTTACATTTTGCACTACTTAATAATTCAGAATTAATGATTTACTTTGTCAGGAGATTAAGACTCCTCACTAAGCGGGGCAGCTGCTGTCCCAAGGGAGGAAGATTCAAACTCGACACTCAAAGCCATTAAAAAACTTGGACTCTCATGCAGGCAGCATAACACTGCAATTGATTTTTTGACTTATGAATTAATTTCCACCTCGTTCTTTTTCCTCATTTAACTTTTAGAGCTCTGGGAATGCTACAGCATTACAGTTTGTGTGTCACTCTAAGGCTTTACGTGTCTCACCGCAGCCCTAAACTTATGATAGCGACACGGATGAGGTCCTTTTTTTTTCTGAATTCAGTGATAGTGAATTTCCCTGGTGTGGGATCATTCAAGTCTGTCTCATCATTCAGTATCAGATATTCTAAAAGGCCCTGTTAGTAAATCCACCAATCACAGGGATTCTATTGAAATGAATTGATTTTACAGTAGACCGTTGTAGTTTTAAATGCAGCTGTGACCGGGCCTTAACACTAAGCTGAGGCTTCTCCACTGCTGTAATATGGTTCAAAACAATTTGTGATATGAATAAAAGTTTGAAGACTTACCGGAATATTCATCAGGTAACTGAATGGATTTATTTTTATTCTCTTTTTTATTCTTTCTCAAAGATCATTGGTCAATATCGGATAGATGACTCCCTGTCCAATTCAGAATTGCTTTAACAGGCCTGACTAGCAGCAGTAATGTGGTAGTTTTGTCAATGTGTGTGTCCATTTAACTTAATTAAACATTGAACATTTAACAGTAGGGCTGGCATTATGGGTTGGTTGGTTCAATCCAGGACTAAATGAAAATGTAATGAGTCACAACAAATACATATTTTCATGTCAAGATGTCCTGAATAAAGCCACTTGTGTATTTCAATTGCATAGAAAATTTCCATCCATTTCAGCTCGATTACATAAGTTTAATATAAATTAATAAATAATTAATAAATCAACTAACAAGCTTAAAGTGAAGCAAGTAATACGACTGATGTAATAGTACTAATAAACTCAAAATGACTGCATTCATTTTCGCTGTTGGGTTACAGTAAACAAATTGGCTTTATTAATATTGAATGCATAAACCTGGCCATACTACACTACTGTGTAATGGAAGCATATTGAGTTTATTAGTACTATATTAGTACATAAATCGTATTACTTGCTTCACATTAAGTTTATTAGTTAATTTATATTAAAACTATGTAATTCAAATGGTTGGAAATTTTCTATGCAACTGAAATACATAAGTCCTGCTCTTTTGTATTTCAGTTGTATAAAAAACTTCCATTGATGAATTCAATGATATACAAGCACAATATTTGTTTCTTTCAGTTGCCATTCTCTAAACGACAGTCTGAAAATGCATAATGATGAGTAGCTGGCCAACAACCATTGCACAGTGTAATAGCAAACAGTGCTAAAGAGATAACTGCTTTTAAAGTCATTGATTCAAGTCTCATCACCAGTTAAAGACACACTTTCAAGAGAGTAGCCCTGATGTAATGAAGATGAGAATCCCTGCCTCGCTGGGCTGATGCACACGTATATGGAAACAGGGCTACTAATGTTGCAGCTCTCCTTTGCCACTAATTCTTTAAACTTGTCTGTTGCTGTTTTGTGTGCTCTGTGTGTGTGCGTGTGTGTATGAGGGGCATTTTATGCCAGCACACTATACTAAAACGCCTTGACCACGTCGCCTACATAGACTGAAAAATACGCACGCGTATTGCGAGTACACCAAATAATGAAGGCGTGACGGGTGATCCAAGTGTCATGCCACGTGCGAACACAGCGGACGCCTGTGTGCACGCTCGTCTCAATGTACAAATAACCCAGACAACAAAAAAATAGAAAAAACGGTCTGTTTATTGTTTTTTGTTCGAAACGTAAAAAAGGCAAGGGTGAACGGGATAACTAAAATAATTTCAGCTACTTAAAAATAAAAATATCCTGACAGCTCTGATGGGGCTTGGGGTTCATCTATAAGTTATGCTTTCTTCTAAACAATCCCGTATGAATCTGAGACTATGTGTAACAGCTGATCTGTGTAGATATGCTGCAGAACACAGAAAATGAATAACTGTCAGGTCCTGATGATCCAGTGTACCTCGAGCGTAAATGCGCACAGTCTCTTCCTCAGTTTCGCGCCTGAGCAATGGTACAGTCCCTAATATACCTCAACATCCCGTTATCGGCGTGCACACGCTATAGGCGTTAGTGCGTGTGTCACTATTGTATTAAAGCCAACGCTTCAGACGCCTTAACGTGTGCACGTGTGACTGAAATAGCCTAAACTGTCACATCGGTCTGTCTTGGTAATACATGGACTGCTTGAATTGTGAAGCGAAGCAGCTGCTAAACTCAAAATTCGTCATCATAAAGTAAATAATTATTTGTATATTGAGGCGAGCGTGCACGCAGGCGTCCGCTGCGTTAATGCGTGGCACGAATGACCCCTTGCTATTTGATTTCCACAAACACTACACAGTGTGTGCCTGTACGCTCATGTAGAATTGTACTTAACTGTCACGCGTGGTCTTCATGTCACGTATTTGAGGCGTAGTTCACCCGTCACTCAGGCGTATGCGCAACAACGCGTGTGCAGCGTCTGCGTGACGCCTACGTGATGCTCGTCTGTCCATTGAAAGTAAATGGAATTTACACGCGCACGTTAGAGGTTTGATGTCATCGCATAGGCGCTGTACACGCGTTTTGGTGTGCTGGCATAAAATGCCCCTCATAGCGTGTGTGTGTCTGTGTGTGTGTGTGTGCACTCAGCCAAAGATCTTTTGTGAGGGTAACGCCTCCACTCTGTCCAATCAGAGAGTTCCAGTAACTCCCACAGACTGATGTGTCTTCTCTCTATCTGATGACATCAGGTGAAGATTCATTGGCGTCAGAACCTTTCAGGTCAGCTTCATATCATATCAATAATTTAAGCTATCATTGTGTTCAAATGTCTGTCAACACTGCAGGTCACCTGCTGCTGTGTAAATATAAGTATTACAGACAATATTGAAAGATTCAGATCAGGATCAGGGCCTGAAACATTTGATTGGGACATCCTTCAAGGCTCAGCGTGTTCTGAGTACAGTACAGTATTTATAGCAAACTTCAATCAGGAGAAAACATTTTTTGAGGACTATGTTCAGCTGCACATTAATCCCCATTTGGTTCTCTAGTGAGAATTTGTGGCAGCAGGACGGTGTGTGTGGGACTGAGTCAAAATTCTGATGAGCAGAAATGGGACATTTGATGTGTGGGACACTTTGATTTAACTTCACTGCAGTGTCACCTGTCTGCACTGGACACAAATGTAGAATGTCTACTGAAATGACATTTAGGTTCTAACAAACATGTCAATTCAAACTGCAGCCTCTTTTGTTATTGACCGAGGATTGGGATTGGTTCAATCAATGTCACAGCCTAGTGCTGTTGATGTTCACAGTTATTGACTACACAGTGATGGGCAGAGAGGTGAGGAGCAGAGATGATCAATAGGAGGGACGTAATAGACTCTTTGGCCTCTTCTTGTACCTGACCCCTGGCTGGGTCTCTCCACCGAAGCCCCTGTTGTAGCATTGATCGCCTTCTATGAAAAGAATGGATGCAGTAAAAGTTTTCTACCTGCAGTCTCCTCTGTGAGTGACTTCAGTTTTTGAGATGGATCGGCAGCAACAGAGACGCTGTGCAGATCTGTAAATAGACAGCAGCAACAACGCTGTTCTCTTTTCTTTGAATCCTCTGGGATTAGCATGGCCTCAACATGCAGCAGAGCTCGTTGTGCTCATTTGCAGAATCTAAAAGTAAATTTCCCTTTTAATTCTCCTCATAAATACTTCAGAACATGTTTGAACCAAACAAAATAACTCGGAGATGAATAATGAACAGATTCAGAGGAAAAATAGATTGCGACAAACATAAAAAGATTATAAAATGCCAAGTTTACACTGTGAAATGCTTAACTGGTGATATGCCCAGTCCACTTTGAGCAGTAAGACTGAATCATCACTGTTTGTCAGCAGGCTATTTCAAAACTGTAAGAGTGGAGGAACCAGTGGTGGATATGTTGACCTTTGATAAAGAAACAATTATTTACATTTCAGCAGTGATTCTGCATTCAGATGTCTGCCTCCAGACAATCATCTTTTTTATCCGAGACTGTTAAACCAGCAAGGGTTTAATTACCTTGCTCAAGGGCAGTGTAGTAATGAGGGAAGGGCAAGCTGTGATTGTTTATTTCCCCTGACCCGATTCACATCCACAAAAGTCACAATATTTCTGAGACGCTGCAGGATTTCCATAATAAACTGAAGAAAAAAATAAATGCTGACATTAGATTATTTTACACTAAATTGTGCCTGTGGTTATAGGCGTGTATGGTCTGCACAATCATAAAGTTTCTTTTAAAGTACAGATGGGTCATGTGGATAACATGATTTACCTCAGCAGACCCTTATGGAGTCATTCGGAGGTATCATTTTGAGTTTGAATTTTATTGGACTAGTTACACTATTACACACAGTCCAATGACACGAGTATATTATTGTGTACTTTTTATCATAGAAACATTAAGCTGCTGCAACACACAGTAAGCTAATTCGGCTAGTTTTAAGATAGCAGTCACAGATGATAAATGAAGAAAATGGTCTGTTTAATCCAATAACTGTGGTGTGTGGATGTGGTGGTGTTAGAACCTGGAAACCAGACAAATCTGCGAGCTGCTGCCGGGCTAGTGGTGCTACAGGAACTCCTCGTGAATGTGGATGCATGCTCCACAGCTTTAAGAATGTTATAGAAAATAAAAACAAACTAAAGGTTCAATACTAAAATCGCCTCACAGCCCAGCGTTGTTCTTGTGGGTTTGATAAGGACTGATGTCACTCACTGGGTGGATGGGTCAGCGCCATTTTTAACCAGTGATGCAAGGAGAGCAACATGGATATGTTTTCCATCTTTGCTTTGACCCATAAATTATTCACATATATTATCTTAAACAGCTTATAGACTAAATGAGCACTTTTGCAGCCCAAAAGACATTTCTACAAACCAAAGTTTGGGAATGGATAGAAATTTCATCTGTGCTAGAAAGTCTCAAAAAAAAAAAGGCTGTCTTACAATGACAGTGTCAAAACATACAATTGTGTCTTCACAGGTAGAAGCATCTTGAGGGTACAGTTTTCAGCATTCACTTAATTTTCTCCACCTAACCTCCATGTTTTCCCCATGGCAACCCGAAAAGATGCAGAAATTTTGTAACATTCTGTTCAATACTGCTGATTTACAACATTTTGACGAGAGTCATCCAGTCAAAATGCTTTTATGGTAATCAGCTTTGACTGGAGGCTTATAAACCTAGTGGGTATGAGTCAGCAGGCCAGAATATGAGGAGGTTTGATTGAAGTCGTTCCCTGGTATAACAAAGGAAAGAAACAGTGGTGCTGTTGAGGGAAAAGGCGGAGATGTTCCCACTTACACATCAAAGCGAAGGTTCTGCTTCTCTTCAAAGAAGAAATCAAGGACAAACTTCCTCACAAAGTCGGGGTTCAGCGTGTTATCGATTACTTCTGTCCGACCAAACTGGAGGAAAGAAAGAGTGGAGAAGAAAGTCAACACCATGCTGATCAATCTGTACATTTAGTGAGAGGGAAAAGAAACAAACGCTATAGGAGGGTAGCCCTGTTGTTTTGTGTCTTTTGTGGGTTTACAACCAGCAAACATCTGAAAGAAAGTGACATGCTGTAAATCAGTCTTAACCAGATTAAGGCAGAGCTCAAACTCAATAAACCATTTCAGTGTCTGATCTGATTATCTTTCCTGGAGTAAAAATGACCATTTATGCTCCGTCTTTCCAAATTTTGTTAGAGATCATAAATTACTTTGATTTTCTTTGGTTTTAGAAGCCTTAAGTTAGCCATCAAATGCAGGGAGAGCTGCCAGGGATACTCAAATCCAGCGATTTACATAATCAATTTAATTATCTCTTTATCCAAAGATAACAAATGGTGGCTTTGCCGAGCCCATTAATCCTGATAATTTGTAGAAGGCAGAGCTAGATATTACTCTTGATCAACACAATTATTCAATAAAGCTATAATGGGCATAAATTGGATCCTGGTGTCATCTCAGGCTCCCTCCAACAGATCAAACATATGCATGAAGAAAAATCAATAATTAGAATCTGAGGTGCAAAATGCAGCTAAAATACATGAATGTAATATAAAATAAAATATAGGCGTCTATAGAGGTGACAGGTGATAACTGTGGTATGCATATAAATAACTTGACTTTCATGGATAAATATGTACTGTGATGTGCACAGGTCCAGTTTCATTTTTGTTACTTCTGAACGAGCCTTGTATATCTACAGAGGGAGCGAGTCCTCCTCTTCAAAGTCTAATATTTTGAACCACAATGTTTCTACAGCAGCCCAGAAAGGACAAACTTAACTCTGTCTCTAGAGAGGGCCCTTGGCGTTTTTCAGCATTTCACAGCCACCGTAGGTTTTCCTTCACACTAGGAAGGAGACCTGTTTAGCCTGTTTACTCATGCTAGAAACACATAAACCAAAAAAAAAAAAAAAAAGACCAAATCTGAGCCGATTAACAAAGTCTGGCAAAACACTCTGCTTCTGCAACTGTCTTTGGTTTGGGTTTGAAGCTGTGTGGAGAATGGACTAAAAGCGTCGTATAACTTAGAGGAAGGTCTCCTCATCCCTCCCAACACCAGGGAAGTTTCTGTTAAGTCATGTGCTTCATGTATTGTATGATTCAGCTAAGTCAGTTTTGCACTTTGTCACATTTTGAGGTTTCCACGTCAGCCAAGAGTTAAAAATGTTGACTGCAGTGTGCACAGAGATATCCCATCATGCTCTCTGACAGGTGACAATGATGATGAGCTATTGATTTGTCTTATAAGCCCCTCCCCTCCTGCTCTCCTCTCTCAGTCAAACTCTACACAGTAAAGACTAAAGAATCTTCTCCATCAGGTTTCAAATGATCACACTACAGTGTGACGGTAAAGATGAATGGTAGTCATACTGTGATTGTTCAGCATAATATTTGATGATAACAGACCTGCCTTCCTTTTAAACAAATGTTTAAAGCTCCTTAAAGCTCAGTTTAACACGTGAATGTACCAGCAGATTTATTACATCACAACTAGTTTGGAGCCAGTTACAGTCCAGTATGCAGCGTACACAATGTGATGTGCAAACTTGAATCCTCCAGGTCAAATACTAAAGTACCAGAGCTAAATACAATCAAATTAACATCAGGGATGTTTAGAGGAGCTGAAAGTTTGTGATGGTCGACTCGTCCAGATATGCTGTCCATGTACCTTGTGTGCATGATCTTTCAAGAGCGTGCTATGATAGATTTTAACTTGACATTTAGTGAGGTAGTCCCTGTTGCCTTTAGAAGGACAAAATTACAAAATAAAGTGAGTGTATGCTACAGAAACATTCTAATGTCAGTTTTATTTGTCATCCCAATAAACCATATCTTAATACTATTCTATTCTATGACGTACGTGTATGTTAATGTCAGGTGGAAAGAGGATCAAACACCTACACACTGCACTGTGCAGTACAAACACAGAGAAAGCCTCCTACAGTGCAGCAGTTTTGGGGTAAATCGAAGCAGTGCGTTGCTGTCGTGGACAGAAACTTAAAGACTTGCTGCCACCACTGCTCAGCTGACAGCTGACAAAACAGCCAGCAGTGACAGCCTCACCCCCACTGATCCTAAAAACAGAGCCCTTTGTTTCATATTTACTTGCTAACAGTTTTCTCTGACATACATCAGGGGACGGGACAGAGAGAGGCTCGCTGGATTTAGGATCCTGGAGGAGGGTGTGTGTGTGTGTGTGTGTGTGTGAGTATAGCGATGGGGGGGGGCAGACCTCTTGGCTCACTGTTGCATCACTATCCTTTGATCCAGCCGTGACACTAACATGCTGGAAGACCGTACTGCCTGCTGTCCATAAATAATAATATACATCCCTCTGAGAAGTAAATTTTTTGGTTCCAGAGCTGTCACTATCTTTTGGCTTTTGTTTTGAGGAAAGCAGACAGCAGAAATATAAATATGGATTTCATTATATTGCTTTGTATCCTGATTAGATTGTGCATTAGAATAAACTTCAGTAACACAAAATAGCAATAAAAAGTAGATATGATGGTCAGCTTAACATGGTGATAACAGGGAGTGCAAATTTCCTTTCTCACAGAAACATGTTAAGCACACGTGTACAGTAATTAAAGGGATGGTTTTGGTATCCTGAAGTGGGGTTATATGAGATACTCATCCATAGTAGTATCGTTGAGTAGACAGCAGTCAGTGTGGTGGTTTGGAGAGTCAGACAGGGATCGCAGCATGGAAGCAGAGGTATGAACTATTGTTTCTTTGAACTGTTGCTGATATTAACGCGAGGTAAAAGGTGAATGTCAGGTGTCACGTATTTGCGTCGGCTACGTCATCATTGTGTGAATGATGTTCGGCTATAGCTATAGCTTGATTTATCGGCTGAAAAATTAAGCGTTTCCTCATCATCAATAAAATAATCTGGACTAGTTCGCCAAAAGTGTCCCAGGGGAGATACCGACAACATATCAGACTAGCCTCTGGACAGCAAGCTTTGTGGAGTCCGACGGCACCGCGATATCAGCATGGGATGGCCCACGACGCTGAAGTTGGCTTCGTATTCGCCAGCCTCCGATTCGGCACTTAAGGGGAAATTAACTTATTGTGCAGTGCGACTGTTTGTCCACTGATTGGCTGTTTTTTGTGACACTTCTTGATGTGAAAACGTTTTAGAAATTTTAGGTAAGACATCAGCTTTGCCTGGCATCTACTATTGTATCTGTGAAACCTTTATTTTATTTGTGAAAATGCTAAAGGGGAGATTTCACCATTTTTGTTTTATACCAAGACCTCATTAGACCAGGTCCAGATCAAAAACCACTGTGCCTAGACCTCTCAAATCTGGACTGGATTAATGTACAGACCCTGAAGATTCATAAAAACACAGTCTCTGATTTGTGAAACCTTTATTCTATTTGTGAAAATGTAATAAAGACACATTATTATTTTTTCATCATGTAGACCACATAACAGGTCCAGATCCAATTTCCCATTTCTAGGAGCACCCCTAGTCAATGTTGGAGCACACCCATAGCACCTGCAATCAAATTTCTCTGGCGCCGCCCCTGTTGGTACCTCATACAACCCCACTTCAAAATACTCAAACTATTCCTTTAATAATGTTAATGATGGCTGACTTCAATTTACATTTGTGGCAATTCCTGGACGTATTGTTCATACGGGTTCATTGTTATGGTTTACTGGGACACTTAAATGGAACCAAACCATTGTTTTGGTTATTAGCAACCAAATCACACCAAAGCTTGTAATAGACCTGCTGCTGTATCGTGTCAGTGTCATGTTCTGCCTTGTCTAGGCATGAAAAGTGCACAATCTGCAGTCAAGTTAGCAATAATTAACATGCAATGGCTGGCTAGACTTTCAAAATAAAGCTGGCTGAGAAACATTTCATGTGATAGTTGCAGTTTGGATAGATTTGGGTACTAAAGCTACTACTAGATTTAGAAAAGATCATGCTTTGGGTTAAAATAAGTACATGAACATACATATGGAAGTTACGTTATGTATGTGACCTAAGTTCAGTACGTTATGTAAGTTAACTTAAGTTAAAATTAGTCAAAAGTGACTATTGGTTCACATTGGAAACGATTCCCAGTCTCATTTGAGAAAGTCCTCCAAATTACTTATATGACATTACAAAATACTTCCAACAAACTTTCACTGTGACCTTATAAACTGTCATTTCAAAAGGAAAAAGAGAAATGCTTAGGACTCTATGTGAGAAGAAAAATGTCAGTTTTTCATGCCTACAACAGTCTTCCTACCCAAGGTCATGGGTGACTGGAGCATATCGCAGCAATTTAGAGTCTCCAGCTTTCCTAATATGCATGTCTTTGGTCTTTGGGATGGAATTGGAGCACCCAAAGAAAATCCAGGGCCAGGAAAGCCAGCACCTTCTTTCTATAAAGAAACAGTGCTAACCTCTGTGACATCTAGCTGTGCAGTCTCTTTTTACCTCCAGGCAGCAATATATATGTGTTATGAAGGTATGCTGAAAATAGAGGGTCATATATTGAAGCCATACAGCCGATTTGGTCCATGCAAGGCGGCGTGGAACTCTTTTAACGTTAGGGATGTCTACAGTTAGCATATATCTTTTGAGTAGGACAGACGAGGCAGCACAGAGGCTAATGAAGAGACCTGTGGACTTTGTTGGATGTAGGACCATTCAACAGCAAGGCCCCTGAGGGCTCATTCAGTTAAAAGGGATATAGGAGCTCCAGGGGATAGTCTCAGCTACTATTATCTACAAATTGCAGAGTAACATTTTGAGAATTTAGAAAAACAGATACAAGTATTTGCGAGCATCTGACAGCGGACCTGAGGCAGGACGAAAGATTCCTGGGTGCTCAAATAAGCTATCTGTAACAGCATTTACCAGTCAATCAAGCGGTGACGCTATTAATTATGCGCAACTTTGAGCCTTAATATCATCTGAACTGGTGAGTTTAAAAAAAATGTACCCCCCTCACAGTTGTCATGAACGGGGAAATTAGCTGTAGAGACCAAAACAGTTGTCTGAACCAGGCTGTAAACATGTTTATTTCTGCTGTAAAGTTGGATGTTTTAATACGGCCGCTTATGGAGGTTGACTCAATTCTGCAGCCTGTCTCAAGAGGCCACTCGAGGAATTATCTGCATTGGTTTCATTTCCCAGCACCAGAGGTTACCTCTTGGTAAGCCCTCCCAATGACAGATTCACCAGTGGAATTTACAGGATTTAATTTGTAAAATGTGTCCCTCGCTTTAGACAAAGACAATCTTACCTGAAGACACATTCTGTTAATCTTTATAAACAGACATCTGCAGATAATTTTCTTAAAAGGCTAATAAAAGCTCATTTTTTTTCATCAGACAATAGCCGATGAGTTCCAAAGGTGTGGCCAAAGCACTGTATCTCTTTGCCTCTCCACACAGACTGTTGACCTGCATACAACCAAAGAAGAAACAAACAGATTACAGAGCTGGAGCTAGCTTAGCATAAAGACTGAAGGCAGAAACAGCTAGCCTGTCTCTGTCCAATGTGAGAAAATATGAATACCGACACCTCAAGTTCATTAAAAACATTTGGCACCTCATTTGTTTAATCGTTACATAAACAAAAAAGAGGAATGTCAGTCTGTGGTTCTGGGGGGAGTTACTGCATGTGCTGGAACTATTTCACTATTTCTTGGCAGCTTCTTGAAGTCTTGTTGGCACATTGAGGTTGCCAGGTTTTGTACCATCGTGCCTGCACAGACACAGACAGAGCACAAAAGTACTGGCTAGATGGATAAACTGTTATGAAATAGTTCTAGCACACAATAAGCTTTGCACAGAGCTAGGTTAGCTTCCACCAGCTTATACTCTTTATGTAAAGCTAACCTAACCACAACCTGATACCTGGTACTGGTCTGTTATATTATATAAGATTGATCTTTCCTGTTTGCTTGTGTGTTCTTTGGTTGAATCTTTGGCTTGGCATCATTTCTTCTCAAGAACAATTACAAATTTGTAAATTTAACAGATGGTGGTGTGACTAAGAGAAATTTGGCATTGAAAAGAGAAATGGCTTTGCTGGCATTCGAAAAATTAGAAGGAAGAAATTCAGGAGTGTGTCAACATGCTTTTAGCAAAGAGCACAAACAATATTAAATCCATCCAATCACATCATTATTCAAGATTAAAAGTTGCAATTTCAGGTAAGGTAAGACAGCTGTACCACCAAGATATCTATTGTGCTACCTTAAAAAAAAATACAAATTCAAGCTGAAGGCAGAAGATAAACCATCCTGTTGTTGTGTTGCTCGTGTAAAAAATACTGCTGTTATTTCATTACTGGCCTCGTGACTTGTGTTGTGGTTTTGTGAATCTAAAGAGCTCCTGTGAAGTGCACTTTATACAATTTACTGTATTCTGTGTTGCTGTCACTGAAATGGTTTTCATAGTCATAATGAGCTATTACTGAAACACTGATGAAGATAAACGCACAACTTGTCTCATTTTTCTCTCTCTGTGGCCATTTCTGCCCCCAACTATTATTCAACTGTCCACATAATGAACTTATGCTACTCTTCTTTTTGACAATGTAAATGCAACAATGTCATAATATTGATAGAAAAGAAGCTTAGTGAGAAAAAGGTAATTGAACCACCAGCTGTTAAACACAGGAGATGAAACTCCTCCACCCAAATATAGCACAAACTTTAACTGAATCTTTCGAAAATCAGCAAAAGAAAATGCAAATTCATGTCGATCCATCTTCTACTACTATGTTACATTACTGTGTTACGTTATGTAATAGAAATTATGTAAAAACTGGGTTGAACGCACACGCTCCCCTCTGACTGATCCCACAATTCACTGCTCTGGTTCATTTTCTTCATTAGCTCTAGTTTCCCTTTCTCTCTGTGCATTCATATTAATTGTTTAAGCCTCAATTTCCCCCCACAGAAGATTCTTCCTGTGTCTTTACATTGACTTTGATTTAGTAGTGTCGTCTCTTACTTTGTTTGAATAAACCTTTGGAATAACACTCAGCTAAACAATGAACCATGCACTTCCATTGTGTTTGTCATTCTAGCACACTATGAAGAAGAGATTTGCATCATTACAGATAATGTCCTGAACCCCCCCTTTGACAACACATGGACAGAACATTTATTTAGAGATAAACTTTTCCTGTACGCTGATTTTACATTTATTCAAGCTGAACTATTCCTTTGAAGCATTCCCTGCACAGAAATAAAAACATGATCCTTTCAGTTGATTAAATTCCTGCAGCTATGTAAAGATGTTTTACACCATCAGTTACTAATCTAAATGTAAAAAAGGCATCCCCACTGCACACAGTCATCTGATGTAGGGACCTGGATCATACTAAAAGTTATCAACAAAAATACTGAGTGCTCATGCTAGATATGTCCCTATTGTCCTTGCACATTGCCGAGTTGCATCACGTTCAAGCAAACATGATGCAACACAGTAGTAGAGGAGCATCTCCTGATCTCAGAAGACTCATTCTCTCTGTGGCGGATGAGTAAAGCGAAGCCTGCGGGGGGGGGGGGGGTTCCGGCACACGACTATACATTAAACTGTGTATGTGTGCACGTGTGCCTCCCAGCAGCATTGTACTGTGAGCAGGAAAACAGCAGCATCGAGGCAATCAGGGCAGCTTTGCTCTCTAGATGAGTCGGCTGCATCTTAAATGAACTGTCTACAAGGAGGTAATAGACTGAGAGAAAGGAGGACAGAGAGATAGAAAGAGGGAGAGGGAGTCTGTCCCAACAGAGCAGGGATCCAGAACACCCACAATGTGGACACAAAATGTCAGTTAAAATGGGGATAGGGATCATTATTATTGTTATTTCCCAGAAGTTGTTCAAAAAGTAGGTTAGCATGGCTGTGTGTGCCTCCTGGGGGAGCAAGTTAGACTGTCAGACATGAGCTAATGAAGCAAGAGAGAGCGACGCGACAGTGTCTGGTAGAAACACTTAAGTCTGAAACATATTATAGTCAAATAATTTATTACTTTCCAAGGCCAGACTAAGTGTTCTGAGGGCAGTCTAAGCAGGATCTGACAACACCTTCCACTGCAAATATATGAAAGTGAATTTTAGAGGGTGTGTGAGACACAAGTGAATGTGAATCTGCATAGGGTGGTGCAAATTAAGGTGAGATGGCAGTTTGAGCTATCACACACACACACACACACACACACACACACACACACACGGTTGGTGTATTGCTAGCTTGGTACAGTGAGCTACTTTGAGGCAAATAAACATGGACACTGAACATAACATAAAACATAAAACATGAATATAACTATCAGTAACATGTACAGAACAAACCTTTGTCATGGATAGTTTTCTAACCATGGATATTAGAGTTACTTAATTGGTGCTATATTTGCCCAAAGTGTAGAACGTAGTGTAGACAAGTGTAGAATTCAGGGTGATAATTCTCTGTAGGTTTGCCAACCCAAGCCATCCCTTTTAAGTGAGTCATTTGATTCATTTTTAATATAGAAAGTATTGATTAGTAGAGCTTTAAATGTTTAAATGATGATAAACAGAGGAACTCAAAGAGAATTTACATTTACAGTTTGTTCGGGGGCCTCTGGTGGCTAAGAGGCCCTGATCAGCTGCTTAGTTTGCATACGCCTCAGGCCAGCACTGTGCGTTTCCCAATAACAAGTAGCACAGGAGATTACTATTTCCGTAACACTAATTATACATAATCTGACACTGCATTTGCAACCCTTGATTTCCTTTCCTTATAATCAGTTGATACTCACTGAACGCAACAAAGCTCTCTGAGATCTCCCAGACACCAAATGCCACAGAATTTCTTCGGGTTTTCAGAGAAAATAGATTATTTTGGAGGTGAACCCGAGCAGAAATTCTAA
The DNA here is from genome assembly GCA_033000465.1 of Sciaenops ocellatus. Classification (NCBI taxonomy): domain Eukaryota; kingdom Metazoa; phylum Chordata; class Actinopteri; family Sciaenidae; genus Sciaenops; species Sciaenops ocellatus. The sequence continues at coordinate 3,534,880 of CP136884.1, read as the reverse complement.
GTAAAATTATTTCTGAAATGAGCAAAGAGAAAGGAGTACTATATTACATCTTTGGGGTAACAAGCCCAACACTGACAAAGACGCAAGGTAGAATAGGAGATTGGTTTCATATAATGGAAAATGAGCTGTCTCACTGTCTCTCTCACACACACACACAAACACACTGACAAGAAGTAGCTATCTTTTAATAAGCTCTGTTTTCGACAGCTTCTCCTTTTGTTTTGTGAGTTTTCTGCGCAGTTGCTTCTCTGTCAAACCTTCAAAAAAAAAAAAAATAGAAAGTTTGTTTTTGGCAGAGCAGTAATTATTTCTTTTTCCACATTAGTGCGAGAATTAGATTTCTGCTAATTGCATCAAAAATCGCCCTGAGCCAAATCTGCCAATGTGTTCAGACAGCCCACGCACTACAAGCCAGTGACAATACATGTGTCGCAGGGAGGCTGCTTGTTTTCCTTTTGCACATTGACAGACAGCTATGCTACTGTCCAAGACCGTAAGAGGAGGAGGTGGGCAACTGAGTGGGACCTGGAACCATATGGAAGATCTCCAACCGTGGCTGCACTCCAACCTGGCAACCCAAGCCTAAAGAAAGCTCCTCTGCTCTTCAATCAGTCCAGATTTATATAAAAAAACTAAAGAGCAGGGGAAAATACATTCACAGTCAAACCATGTGTTTCTGATGCCGCTGTAATCAACGGCAAAATGCCCCGGAAACTCCACGGCAAGAGGAGAAAAGCTTTGGCTCAGTGCTGAGATAGAGAAGCAAGGAGGGGAATAAAAGTTTAGGATGCTCCCAGATAAACCTTTATCTCCGCACAGACGCGCAAGGCATTGTATGATATATTCCAACTGTGATGTCTTTACTTAGATGGAGCCTTGAGAGTTTATCCTGCACAGTTTCTAAATCTGTGATAGGATTACTGCGCTTTCGCTCCAAGCAACGTTATATTTTCCCAGCGACTCACTCTGAAGTTCCAAAAGGTGTGCTGCCTCTGTGAGTGTGGTTTCAGTCATTCACTGCAGTCAGGCGGAAAATAGTGAAGTCTGTGACCTACATTATCAGACAGCGATAAGGAATCAGAAGTGGAAATTTGATAAAAAGAACAGGAGAAATTATGATTACAGAGGGTGTAATAATGACGAGGTATTACAACTACCTACAACTACAAGAGACATTAATGATTTCATGTAAAAAATTATCATTAAAGATGATTTTATTGTAGCTTTATTTAACTTATACTTAACAACTGATTTTAAGGTTAAATGTAGCCCAGCTATACACTGGTTAGGACACATTTAAGTACATATTTAATCAAAAAATCTGACCAAGTTGCACGAAAGAAATTTGTTCTTACGTAGAGATGAGTGTTACTAAATATTTACACCCAGTAACTGGCAGAACTGTGAAGTAACTGACTGAATCTGCTGACAAAGCTGAAATCAAGAGAGTTGTTTGACATGATCGGACTGATCAAAATGCAGTTTTAAAAAGACATTACAAACACCAGAACTTACACATAGAACTCTCCATGTACGCAAAATAATTTTGCAACAACTGGCTGCTGGACTACAAGTTGACTAGAAACACTAATCATGCATGTGTGAAGTCAGATTGAATGTTCAAGTGTTTATTATAGGAGATGAGTTCTCTCGGTAGCTTTACATCCAGTGTATAACATGTAGCTTCTTTACCTTCAGTTTATTTAAATTACCCCACACAGGAGAAGCAGGCGTGTATGAATGGGCAGATGGATGGTTAAATTACATCTACATTTAAACTGCTATTTTGTTTTTGTTTGCTGTTTCCAATAACGGTTTCATCTGCCAATATGTCCTTTACTGTTATTTACTTTGGAATTGTCTGTTTCGTTGTTGTGAGAATAAGAAAGATAATGATGAACACTCAGAGGAAATTGATTTTCTGAGTTATTACTTGCTCATCTTTAAACATGAACAGAATAAAATAAACAAAAGAGCTGCCGTCAGCTCTCCTTAAACAACTGTGTTCATGTCGGTGGTTGTCATTGGTTAATTACTGATACTGGTTCATCACTAGCAGAAACATCTCAGCCAATTAACATAGACAGATAACTACTCAATCTCCTATTCAAGTCTTCACATTTTGGTTATTTCCTGTGATTACAGAAGAAGAAGAACGGGCATGGTATCCTCATCTGAACAGCATCTCGCACATTTGTCAGATTTTTTAAAAAGCAAACATAAATTCAGCCTTAGACATAATAATGAATTTCCCCTTGGGAAATAATAAAGTAATTTGTATTGTATTGTATTGTATTGCATTGTAATAAATCTGTCACTCTCTCTCTCTCTCTCTGTCTGTCTCTTTCTCCTCTGCTGCATCTATTTTAACGTGCTGCACTGAGCTGCAGCCACATCACTCTTTTACACATTTAAAACAACTCAGTGTTCCCGTTGGTTTGTGACGCTGGCTGCCAGCTGAGATTACGGGCAGCAGAGCCATTTACCTGCAAACTGATCCATAATGCTGTATGGGTGCATCGACCACCGCTTTACAGTGTGTGTGTTTGTGTGTGTGTGTGAGTGTATACAGCTCTGCTGAAAGCGTCCATCCTCTCCCTGTGAGATTGATTGAGGCTCACTGAGATCTATGTGTATGTGTTTGGATCCCCACTGAGATGGGGCTGATTTTCTTTGATAGCACAAAGCACAAATTACTGCAAAACAGAGTGAGAGACACTGAGGCCGAGGAGAGAGAGTGAGAGATATGAGGTTTTCTATATGTTTACACAGCTACAGGGTTCCAGGGCTGACCTGCCGAAGCGTCTCACACGATTTTCCAATTTATGAATTCCTATATTTGGCTGCTCGGGCTTCACAGAAGGGCTTCGTTTTTATTACATCCTGTTTGCTCTAAAACACTCTGATCAGTGTGACCGTCACAGGACTTCCTGTCTTTAGTTCTGACCTTACTGGAGGAAAGGCTGGTTTTCACACAGAGTTACAAGCGATTTGTATTTTCACCATTTTGTTGACTGACTGCGTTTCGTTTCGTTTCATCACAGCCTTTAGTGTCTTTCTGCTTCTCCTGCTCTCCAATACAGGCTGAGTCAAACTCCAAAAGAAACCCTTAATCAGCCCTTAATTAAAACACAAAGTACATTTCTCACCAGAGTTGAGTGTATTACTGTGATATGTAAGAGGTAATTTTGATATTCAATGCTTGACGCTGCAGGCACTGCTGGATTAGAGCTTTTGTTTACTGTTTCTGAACAGTTGGCAGATATTGCTGCAGCCTAAAACCTTTTTCTTGATTAGCACCATCACAGGGGAGTAAGAGGTTCTCCCAGTGAGCAGTTTGTGTTTACACACATCTGATATGACTTCCTGTAAATGGAGCATTAAATAATATTTAACAGTATTTCATGCCACAACATGGGCATAGGATGATCAAAGATGTGAAGTAGGATGTAGGCTGTAAATCACTTGAACTGGAGCTCAGCTGGATTAATATTAAAGGAGCAGTGTGTAGGATTTAATGACATCTGGAGGTGGAGTTGCTGATTATCTCACCTTCCCCTTTCAAGCCTGTAGGAGCAATTATAACACGTAAGCCCAATCTAGGTTTAATTTGTCCTTTCTGGGCTACTGTACATGGTGGATAAGCACCCGCTGCCTCTGTAGATATAAAAGACTCCTTCTAAAGTAACAGAAACATAAAGATTCTCATTGTCATGTGATCTTCAACTAATGAAAACATAGTTACAAATACTATATTTAGTTTCTGCTTCTAAATGGGTTTATGGGAGATTTTTCTGAAAGCAGCTGCCAGTGTAATGAGAGTTGTGAAAGTGAACAATAAAGTTGCACAAACTAAAACCGTAAGTCGAAAGACACTACAGTGAAGGGAAACTACAAATTGAGTTTGTCACTACATTACAGTCATTTGATCCATTGATAGCATGAAAACATCAGTTCATACTGCTTTAAAAATCAATCATGAGCAAGTTAAGTGCGTGAGTCCTGTTTACACAGTTTGGGACAGTTCTGTTATTACATGTCATGGTTCTTATGGTCCAAAAAGGACACTACACAAAGTTGTGTTTAGAATGCATAAACATGTGCAGAAACTATCTTTGGGGAAATGTATTTGACTTTGTACTTTATTTTTAAGTTTGGCCCATGTCGCATCAGCTAACATGAAGGGGGCGGGCTTATGATATATACTGCAACCAGCCACCAGGGGAAAATTAAGATGTTTTGGCTTATCATATATTTTGGGCTGACCATCATGGACATGGCCAGATAAGGAAACCAGTACTAATAGTACTAGTAGTACTAGTAGTACTACTACTGTCAGTACTACTACTACTCCTATGTCTACTGATAGCAGCACTAATTATCACATGACCACCTACTTACTCCAAGAGATCATGCATGAGGACAAGCAGGTGATTGTGCTCACTGTTGATGGAATGTAGCCATATATAATAAAAGATAGCAAGTTCTTCCGAGTGTCAGGACCACCTTACCAACTGCACTTTCAAACTTTGTGATCAGCCAAGATCACTTTAATCTTTAAAAACTGTTGATGGTTGAATCCATGAATCCTGCATTTAAAAACAAAACATATGAACTTGATTTAAAGAAGCTTCACTCACCTCTCTCCACTCCTTGGTCCCCAGGCCTTGCAAGTACAACACCACCACTGAGAAGAGAAACAAATGCATGTTTTGTAATAGAGCAATCAGCACTGCAGTGCAGCAACTAAACTGCCTTGATGATCATCCTCTCTCTTGCAGTTTTCCTATTATACTAAAAATGACTACATCTACGAAAGCCCAATTATATACACATTATTATATTTTGTAAAGGATATAGAATTCTGTATTCATGAGATATGAATGAGAGTTATAAAACAAAGGGCTAAACTTTGGTTGTGCCTCTGAGGGAAATGTGTTTCTACAGAATAACTAGGTAAGGCAGGAAGGGAAACCCAATTTAAATAATAATTGAAATGAAGTTATTAAATGCATGAGCCATTAAAAAAACTATAGTAACCACAGTAGAAAAAAAGTTACAAATTACCATTATGGATGCAGCTACAATGATGAATCCCTTCCAGTGTTTTTGTTACAGGAAGTTGACTCATTCATTAAACATCTTATCATCTTTTCATATAAACACATTGTGGACCGTGTGCCACATGTCAACTCTTCAAATACTGCAGCCTGGTCAGTCCCTCTATGTAAATTATGGTTTATATAAATTTGGTTTTGTTCATATATGGACTTTTTCACTTATACTACATCACCTGAAGCTACACGGGCAGGTCTAGACCTGATTCTAGATGGTTTCCTATAGCATCTTAAAGCGCAGGGCCATTTGACTACCAGGCCCAGTTATATGTGACCAGTTGGTATTGACAACAGGCAGGAAGTTAATGCTTCCATTAATTGTTTGTCACCAACATTCTATCCTATTGGTCTAACCTACAACACAGTACGACACAACCACGCCATAAAAGCTTTACACGCGCTGTTCTAAACACTTAGGAAGGATAACTGATGCATTTTACATTATCACTTTGTTTGAATGATATCTGACGATTGTGCTGAATGATGTTCACTGATAAGTAACTACACTTATGGAACGATCGTGGTTATTAACTGTTGGATTGGGACTGAATGTGGACTACATGCGCATGCACCACTCTTAATCTTTTAGCTTTGCTACATAAAGAACACACTACTTCCTGCCTTGGCATCTTGGCAGGGGACATAAATCCTGAGGTGTGGACGCGTCCAATATCTGCGTCCAATATCTGAGGGATGTTGCGCTGAGGCAGCGATAGACTACAGAGTTAAAAAACAGACAGCTGTGGCTCAGGAGGTAGAGCGGGTCGTCCACTAATCAGGCTGCACCATCGGTGTGTGAATGTGTGTGAATGGTTCGCTCCTAAAACTGACGAGCAGTTGGCACCTTGCATGGCAGCTAATGCCATCAGTGTGTGAATGTGTGTGAATGGGTGAATGAGATATGTAGTGTAAAAGAGCTTTGAGTGGTCGAAAGACTAGAAAGGTGTTACATAAGTACAGTCTCACAGACTCAAACAGAAGCTACAGGAATTCAAAGTTCTTCAGGAGAAAATACACCCAGACTCACTGATTGACAGGTGATTTGTTTTTTTGGCAGAACAACACAAGACTGATCTCTGAGACTAGAGATGGAGACTGAATTACGCAAAACAAAAAATGCCACTTTAAAAAAAGAGAGATTATAAAGCATGCAGGAGAGTGCAGCTTGTGTACACACACACACACACACACACACACACACACACACACACACACACACACACACACACACACACACACAGTACAGGAGCTTTCAGCACCAGGCCGCTGTGTCTCAGCTGACAGCTCAGTTGTCTGTCCAAAACACTCAGGGACTCTTCAGGCCTCCTCAAGGTTAAAAGCAGTGCATCGCTTCCATTAAAACACAGCTCCTCTTCCCTCTCCCTCCTCCTCACCCTCCTCCTCCTCCTCACCACCACCTCCCCTGGTTTTCAGATCTGTCTGGAACCAGATTGAGCGATCACACTGAGATTAACAGATTACCGGTGATGCTGAATAAGAAATGACATGAAGTTTAGTTTCTCTTCTCCTGCTCACGCCTCTTTTCTACTCCTCCGCCACTCCTTTATTAACTACTTTTCATCTCCTTTCCTTTCTTTTCTCCTCTTCCCTTCTCTGCCTTACTCTCCTCCTCTTCACTTTCACTACTCCTATCCCCTCCTTGTCTTCTCTTCACCCTGTCCTCCTCTTCTTCTCTCAACTCCCATCCCTCTCTCCTCCTCCCTTCTCCTCTCTTTGTCTTCTCTCCCTTTCTCGCATTCCTCCTCTACTTCCCTTTTCTCGCTTGCCCTTCTTCTCTCCTGTCTCCTTTCATCTCCCTTTCTCCTCTTGTTCTTGAACCCTTATCTCCTCCTCTCCACCCTGCCTCCCTCTCTCCTCTTCCCCTTAGTCCTACTCTTTCCTGTCTCCTCCCCTCCTCTTCTCTCTTCTCTTTTCTCCTGTCTCCTTTCCTCCCCTTTGTTTTCCTCCTTACCTTCTTGCTGTTCTTTCCCTTTTCTCCTCTCCCCCTCCACTACTCCACATAGCCCAAGAGAAAGAAGAGAGGAAAAATCCTCTCTTCTTTCTCTTCTTTTCTTCAACCCCCCTCTTCTATCCTCTCCTCTTCTCTCTATTCTCCTCCTCTCCTCTCTCCTGTCCTCCACATCAAAGTAGAGTATGGTAACAGCAGGCAGTGTTTCTGCTTCAGTGGGACAGGAGGACAGTCGACCAAGATGACCCAGCCACCATTAGGACCCGTACACCCCAATTCTCTCTGCTCTGCTCTTCAAAGAAGGGAAAAAAAGAAAAGAAGGAGAGCAAAACAGAGTCAAGATAAATTAATAAAGACCTAAACAGAGAGAAAGAGGCAAGAGGCAGAGGGTTTAGGGACGGTTGGCTTACTCATTCCATTTGGTTGAAAGAGAGAAAGTGAAGCATTTATGACCAGCTGTGAGTGTGTGTGTGAGAGTGTGTGAGTGTGTGAACATGAACAAGCATCCATCCATCACAAACACATGCACTATGTATGTATGTTCTTCACAGCACTCTGAACATTGACACTGTGTGTGTTTGTGTGTGTGTGTGTGTGTGTGTGTGTGTGTGTGTGTGTGTGTGTGTGTGTGTGTGTGTGTGTGTGTGTGTGTGTGTGTGTGTGTGATGTACATTTACTGTATGTTAAGGCATGTTACATGTTTGCACTGCGTTGAAACTGAAGTTTGACGATATCATAAGGTGACGTCAGCCTTCTCTGGATAGTCACGACTCTTCAAATAATAAACCTTTTCAATCTGGACCTTATTGTCTCGTGTTTTGTGTCAAAGTGAACAATGAGGACAAGTTCTGAATCTGGTGCAGTGTTGAGGGAGAGTGCTGCAGCCATGAAACAAGCCATAACATAATCCTTGCAGACAATTGTGCACCATCAAAATACGTCCACTACAAGGGCTTATTTTTGTGTCGGACAACACAAGCCGACAGAGAAATGTAAGAAATGTCTGAAACTTTTCTGTTCCTTCACTTCTTGAAGGAGGAATCTCAGTCTGAAATCCCAGGAGAAGTGAGGAGACCTGTTGCAGGAAGTCAACAGTGGATCGTAGAAATGCACCAGCCAGGAAAAGTTTGTTGTGTTGGGGTACAGACAGAGGACAGAACGAGACTTCTCCTTGAGTGAAACTTGACACAGAATGAATCAAGTAAATACAAGGTACGTACAGTGTTTCATTTCTCTAAAGGGTCCTTGTCAGCCAAAAACAAGTATATTCATGTGGAAGGTCAGAAAATAAGGTCCAGGTTAAAAAATATCAGAGTTACCCTTTAAGAGTGCAGATCATAACCACAATTAGGAATGCATGTCAATGTTTGGGAAAGTTTAGTGCTACCGCACAACTTCAATAAAAGAGCTGAGCTATTGAAAAACTATTTAATTCAGTACAGCGATGGCCCACCATGCTACAGAGAGTTTTCCATTTTCCATTTACACTTCCAACTCCTTGACTTCTCACTGCCCTGAAAGAACATCACACTGTGTCCTGCTGACAGGACAGAATAACCAGCCAGGCAAAGTTTCCTCATTAATTGTAACATTGTTTGGAAAAGAGAATTAACAGCTTATTTTTCAGTGCCGTCATGTTTCTGGGTGAATCATAGACCCTCCCATGATGCTCCTCTCTGGCAGAAGTACACAGAGCCAACACAAGTTGGCTTGTGAAGGAAACACACAGGCTAACTGTCTCCACAGTGAGAGCTGACAGGGACCGCAGTGCAGATGGGAGTGATTTAAAGAAAAAGGGACATGGTAAAACACCTTTAGTTGAAGGTACATTTTGACTACTTGGGGTAGATAATTGTACTTTTAAATATGCATATAGCAGGAAAGGTTAGATTACCATAGTTTTGTGGAAGTTTTGTAGCCAAAAAGGTCTAATTCTGCTCTGTAATGAAATGCAGTTACCTACTTGCACATAAGACCAGCAAGTGCCAAGTCAAGGGAATGCAATGTTAGAGTAAATTAAAAAGAAAATCCAACATCACTGATGTTAATGCATAACTGGTTTATGAGAACTCGTGGAGGAGCACTCTGAATAGATGAGATTCTATATTTCTGTGCTAAACTTCAAAGCAGCAGTCAATTGGCTGTGGTTTGGGCCTTTTTAGTGTGGAAGCAAAGATTTGTGTGGTGGATTATCAGTGTGAGGAAAACCCATCACAGGGAGCTTTGCCTGGTCAGCGCTGCCCGCCTAAAGGATGTGAGCAGATGATTGCTGGAATCACAAATCTAATCTCACAGGCATTTTCTACAAAGATGAAGGTCCAGCTGAAGCCCACTGCACTCAGCCAGCAGAGACTGTACACGCAGGCATCCACGCTCACTGCAGGAATAGTTTAGTAGATTGCTTTCTTCAGAGAAATGGGGCCTGGTCAACCATCAGCATATCCTCTGAGTCACGCTCAAACAGGGTGTGTATGTAGCAGCCAATCATTTCTTCCACATCCATGTTTGTAAAGGAGGCAAGGTGTCGCCCGTCCTAACGTGAACCAACATGCAGCAGCAATTCTGCCTGTGAAACCCATCTTATCTGTTTGCAAAGTGGGTTAATTGATGATTGTGTACGGTGTAGATTTCTGTATTTTTCTGAATTTTTATGGTTGAACCGAAGACAAGTTTCCACATTGTGGACAAAAAAGTTTTGGTATATTCATATTCGAAACACAAAACCACATTAATACAAACCATCACAGTGTTGAGCTGATAATAGGTCCCAGCAGATTAATGAAATGCTCCTGAAATGCAGAGCTCTTGGGGGGAACATTCACATTTGGATGTGACCTCTATTAAAATAAAGAGAGTGAATAAAAATTTCCAACCAAATGCTGCCATTCAAGCTGATATGAATACAAATTCACAGAGAGCGAGCCTTAAAAATTAGACTGAATTCCAGTTCACTTCATTAACCAATCTGACGCCATGGTAGCCATTCTTTGTTTGGGAGGGGTTGTTATTTTAACCTAACCAATCATCAGCAAGTGATGTCATTTACAGTCAACATGGAACTTTAGTGATAGATTCATACAAACATGCCTCCCAAAGTGCTTCACAGAGTAAAAAGTAGAAACGGAAGATTAAATGCATAAGTAAAATTTGGCCATACAATGATAACACGTAAATTAATAAATAAAAGCCAAATAAGAAAAAAAAAACATAAATAAACAATTTGAATCAAAATAGGCAGATTTACAGTTTTTTATTTCAGTAATGCTGTGATCAGAGATAATGGCGGACTAAACGTTGGACTAACTGACCGATCATTTCCATCTTTCACAACTTGCATGACATAGTGTGACGTTTTACAGTTGTGTGTCAGGCTAGTCTGTTTAGCATTCTTTCTGAGCGGCATTTCTGTATTTGTATCTCCTCTTTGGTCTCCACCAACTGTTCTCACTAGCTAGTCATGATACATTTTGTCTGTCTCTTTGGTGACAAGCAGCCATTGTTCAGTATTTCATCATCAGAGCTTTTTCACTGAAAACAGCTGCCTGCTGCTGATGGAGATGAAGTTGATGAGAGCTGGAAGACAGAACAAAACGGTAAAGTCGTTGACACTGCACCCTGAAGCTGAGATGAACTGCAGTCAGGTGATGTTTGTCACTCCAAGTGACTCCTACCACATTAAACATTTGTGAATATTAAAATACGGATTAGTGCAGCCTTAAGTGTTTCTTAGCCTGAAAAATTGAACAAGTACAATCAAATCTGTTCATTTACTTTATATGAAATTATCATTAATAGTGTGAATCGTTAAGGACACTAACTGGCATCATTATAATTAACACTGCTAATGTTAAGAGACTGAACAATTCATGGGCCAATGTATATTTAATTAGATGACATTAAACATCCTCTTCATGTTGTCTGATGATACTGCATATAGTTTATATTTGCTGCTAATGGGTTCTACATATTTATAATGCTCCACTATGAATCTTAATGATAATGTTTTCTTTGAACAAATGAAACCAACTTCAAAGTGTAACATGACCAAGTACTACAGTAAATTATGAATGAGGAACCAGCTGTCTATTGACTGCTAATCAGACAGCATGTGACCTCAAACAGGCACTCATCAATCAGTCAGTGTGTAAAGAATCAGTACAGACTGTTACCATTTATTGACTCGATCAGTTTATCTACAGGCAGAGATCTACCTGGTGACTGGGTTAAGTCGTTCATCAGCAGCTGCCAGTGCAGTGTGACATTATCAGTATGTATCGACCCCGTCCTGTTGTGGCCGGACGCCTGGGTCACATAGAGGGTTCCATCCAGGGGACATGAAAGAGTTTAGGGGTCATCGTGGCCACAGAGAGTCCAGCTTCCCTCTTTCTGCTGGTGGGGAGGAATGGTTTGAAGTTCAGGACCCCTCTGATACAATCATTACCCTCCATCATGGCTCTCCACCTCCGCCCAGTCCAGGAAGAAAGACTAATCTATGGGATGTGTCAATAAAGGACCCCTGGCCTGCTCATTGATGAGCGGGACAGTGTGTGTGTCCCTGTTGTCCCTACCAAACTGTAAACCCAGAAGCATATTCTGTCCAAAATCTGCAGCTAAATTTCTTCCTTCAGTTGCTATAATACACACTAGTTCACATTTTATATCTGATTGTTAAACATAGAATATAATTACACATAATCTCCCACATTTGTCTGGGGGTGGTATAGCCTCGTAAAGTAATAACACCTCAGAAAAGAGGCGCAAAGACGATGCTAATCCTGAAACCGAGTTAAGAGGCTGGACATAAAGCAGATAATTGTCAGAATCTTTCATTTAATGGCTGCTGCAAGTTGAATGAAAGAACATCAGCACATTAGAAGATATTGTTAATCCTGCCTGATAGCCACAGCAGAAAAGCTCCTTCCTGCCTGCCTGTCACTGAATTTAATTCCATAAACTCTCTGAAGTGATCGTGATAAATGTTGACATTTATCTTTTTTTCTGGCATATAAAGAAACGTTTTATAAAATCACAAAGTTTACTTGACGTTTTTGGTTTTTTATCATAATTATTGATTGTGAAACCAGATGAAGAGGCCTTGTCTCTAATCTGGTGCCCATGAACCAGATCCAAATCTACAGATTGACATGAGATAATTAGGCTTCTATCAGTGAGATATGCTTGTGAGAGTTTGCTACGAGGCTCTAAGATTAAGGTTCTGTGAGGACACACAAACACTAAACTTCTCAGTTTGGGGAAGTGTGAAATCTTGTGAGATGTTACCTCAAACTAATTTCACTTGGTTTTAAAAAGCTGCAAACAAAAGTCTCAAATAATAAGCATGAGGCCCTGAATGTTTGTTTTATTTCATGTCCACTTCTCAGCTAGTTTGAGGTTGTCAGGTGTTAAACCATAACTGGTGCCACTTAAATCAGTGGTTTTTACTGTAGCACACCGGGGGACCCCAGTATTGTACATTTTCTATCTCGTCCTGCTCTGTGCACACCAAGTTAATTAAATCAGGTGTGTTCAGCTAATCAGTACAGACAGGCACTTTTAATTAATTGAAAAATGTAGGATTTAGTTAATCAGGCGGATTAAGAACCATACGTTGCATGTTTACTATTTAAAAACAATGCAAAGTTTGATAACCAACTGGGGAAACTTTTCCCAGTTGGTTGGACTTCAGATTAGTGTGTGGTTCAATTGGATCAATTGTCACCACTAGAGCAAGCAAAATATAAATGATTATACCAGGAACCTTAAGGTGAGACATAATCCTGAGGACTGTTTATGAAGCAACCCTGAATTAAAATTGTTTTTTTAAGAAATGTGTTATTTCAGCATATATTTATCTGTTTATTTATGTATGATTCCCAAATGAGGGGCGGCATAGTGCAATGGTTAGCACTGTCGCCTCATAGCAAGAAGGCTCCTGGTTTGTTGTATTGTTGTGCGTGCCCTTGTAGCCAAATGCTAACCAAGGATTTGATTCAAGGTTTGATTCCAGCTCTGGACTTCTGTCTCTTCACTGTTGACTATTCAACAAAGTGAACATGTCAAAGAAATCCTTAAAAAAATGTTGAATTGCTGCTACAAGGTGATGTAGATGTATATATTATAAATGAAACTTCATCTCAAGACAGTAATAGCAGATACAAACATATGTTCATCTTTTTTTTCTTCTCTACAATTGAAGGTCTAAGGATGAATGCTGGATGTACAGTATATAGAGGATATATTGTGTGTATAGATAGATTTTAACACTACAGCATGCTTTCTGTCAGTAAAGTAAAATAACTTTTACATCTTCATCCACTGCCCTGAACTCTGAAAAAGCCTTGTGTCAGAGCTTTTTCTGCCCCTCTGCAAATCTGTAGCATACAATCCTTAGAGCACCTATACCTGAGGAGGATTCACAGTTTAAGAGCACCCACTCCACATCCAACTTGTTTTCTCTTGACTTTTTGTTGTGTCAAGTGAAGAGCCCACACGGGTTTTGTCAAGTTGTAGTGTTCAAAGAGAGTTTCTTTTCTTTTGGTGATGGTGCTGTGTGTGCTTTGACACGGAGATCTGAGGCTCCTTCATCTGTGCTACAGAGAAACACAGACACGCTGGAATACACCACCCAGCAGCACTTACACATACACATTCACTATCAAGCACACGCATGTGTGGACACACTGATGACACACACACACACACACACACACACACACACACACACACACTAGAAGCACAGAAGGGCAGAGTACTGTACATTTCACACACACACTGAGGAGTCCCTTAAGAACTGTTTTTGTAGTTGCATGTCCATATAGCATTTTCATGTTCAGCCCACCAAGTATCAAGTATATCTGAACCAGTGTATTAAAAGGAATCAGGCTAACTTCACTGTAGAACTTTTTTTTTGAGACTGTAAATCATTTGGGACGCAGCATTTCATTTACCAGGCTGCTGCTTGTGTGTGTGTGTGTATGCTCTGGGAGACACTGACCGTGTTACTGCTCACTGCGCTTGATGTGCACTGATAACGTGCATGAAGCAGTGATTTAATAATCACTGCATGAAATTGAACACGTTCGGTTCGAGCGGCGCGTTGTGCGGTGTGAGCGGCATTTGGGATGTGAAATGGGTTCAGAGCTGAAATTATAAATGTGAAAGTTGAATTTGATTAGAGGGATGAGAAAATGACAGCAGTTACCTGGATCTGACTTGGAGAAGGTGTCCATGTCTAACAGGTTTCTGCAACAGAAGAAAAGAGAGTGTTTGTTAGAGATTGGAAGGCAGTTTTTCTGTCTGTGAAGGTGAGATCTCACTTTGTTTGGATACAGTCATATTTTATATACAGTCTGAGTCATTCTAAAATTATTGTAACACATCAGTCAGCCTTTCATTACCTAAAGAGTCAATGGACTTAGATTTGTACTTATAGTACCTTTCTGAACCACCAACAACGCTGTTTTTTGCAGCTCTTGTCACATTCACCCATTCTCACATACTGATATGTGTGTGTCTTGCTAAAGAAGTGCCAACTGCTCATCAGGAGTGGTACAATGAAACTAAGCTCACACACACATTCATGTCACAGCCATCAGGGGCAATTCGGGGTCTAGTATCTTGACTGCAGGAGCCAGGAATCAAACCAACCTACTGATAAGTAGACAAGTCACTCTGCCACCTGAGCCACAGGCACCCTGTTAAAATACATTACGACAACACTGAAGTCACAAAAAAGTCCCACGTTGTATTCTTTGCAGCCAGCATCTTTGGCTCTGGCTCTTCATGTTCATTTGTTAACAAATTCCATGATGTGAGGTGATGCCACGTTCATGTTCATGTTCATGCAGTTCAAACTATAATTATGAGCAGGAAAACCTGTCAGTGGTGAAGTGAAAAAATTGACTGGAAACCGGTGAAATGGGTGTACGGGGTACAGAGTGATTTTGGTGAAAATGGATCATATTTTATGGAGAAAATAGGCTCCACATCAACTCTTCAGTCAGTTATATCATTTTTAATGCAAAGTTGACACTGTTTGAGAAACACAGCCTCTGAAACATACAGGGCGGTTTGGAGGGAGAGCAGCTTGTCCAATGACAATAAGATTGGTGGTTGGATCCCTGGCTACTCCAGTCTGCATGTCAAAATGTCCTTGGGCAATATACTGAACCCCAAAAAAAGCTGTATCCTCTGCGTTAGAGTGTGTGTGAATGGTTAGCTCCCTTCTGATAAGCTTCTGACTGACATCATTCAAGGCAGCCTGTGCTGCCAGTATATGAATGCGTGTGTAAATGGGTGAATGTGATGTGAAAGTGCCTTAAGTGGTAAGAAGACTAGAAAGGTGCTATATAAGTACAGTCCATTTACCATTACGGTGGCCACTTTGACAAGGAAGGTGGTTTTCTTGCCGGGTTTGGCACCCCAAGCTGAATCAGCTAATACCACCTCAGTACTGCACTTTGTCATCAAAGTGTCCTTATAACATTCAATGACATCTTCATGACCAGTCTGAAATGTGCCAATGCACCTGAGGTCAAGAGAATTATTCAAGACAATTACAATGATCTCATGACAGTCCATGTCAAAAACAAACCACATATGACAGTATAATGAAATGTTAAGACAAAAAGCTAAATAATTTGATCTGATATGGTGTGTTTGTGACAGGTTATGATGTCTTTGTCAGCGTACATTCATAAAGACTACTTCATGTTCTTGACATGTGTCATGTCAGTCTTATGTACACACCGCTCTGTGTTGTTGCAGACTTAACCATTCATGTTGTATTTCATTCGTCACTTTCAGAATAAAGCACAGTGCTTCATTATGTAAAATAATAAAGCACTTGACAGTCGACATGCATTTACTCTAAGCTTCACAAACAGCAACATAGCAAAGAGTTAATGTATTTGTTTATGGATGGTGGCCAACAGCTTTGTGACTAAAAAAAGAAGCTCCCACTGAAAGCCATGCAGCTCCTCCACCAGCCTGCATGAACACCTTCCAGTCATTTCCTTCCCTCTGAGCAATAAACCACTACACAGTCAGTCAGTCCTGTGTGCAATTAGTGTAGTGTGGGAACAATTTGTGCATATTTCTGTTTATTTGTGTCAGTGGATTTTCTATAGTCAGCACAAGCAGCGACAAATAGAAAAACTGGAAACGCATGAGTTATGGTGCAAACTCTGGTCAATAACATTAGATTTGACACA
This sequence comes from Sciaenops ocellatus, assembly GCA_033000465.1. NCBI lineage: Eukaryota > Metazoa > Chordata > Actinopteri > Sciaenidae > Sciaenops > Sciaenops ocellatus. The sequence goes on along the minus strand of CP136884.1, from coordinate 3,518,582 downwards.
TGAGAGGATTTCATGTTTCCCCATTTTGTAGCTGCATCGGGGGAAATGAATCATACACACTCTCTCACACACACACACACACACACACAAAGAGCATCATAACATCAAATCATTGCCAGGATTACGAATCAATTTCCTTCTAACAACTTGACACATTAGTGAGAATTGACTGCAATAACAAACAGTGTTCAATAAAGAGGCGAGGAGCAGTAACTGACAGATAGAAAGGCTTCTCTCGAGAGGGCTTGTAGCTGTCAGGGTGACGAGGAGCGAGTCAGCGCGACCGCAGGAAGCAGCACAGTGTGCATCCTCGCATGTTCATGCTGGTCTGTTCGTGTCGACATACATGTTCATGTTCATGCGTGGGCCTCGGAAAAGTTGCCCCTCCTCTGCTGTGTGACAGCTTGCAGTGTTAAAACCCAGACGTGTAAGAGCCATATGGGTTCCACACATAAATAAATACTTTCTTAACAGTTATACCCAACAGTGATGAGACTGGAACTTTCAGATTCTGTCTGATCAAAATCGCAACATTATTATTGTTATTACTCCACACGTGACAAACTGTTGAGCAAAATAACCCGGTCAACACACAGCTATGTCAGGAGGTTATACAGGGAATACAAACATTTAAAAAGATATTTAATATTGCTTTTATTTCTGTTTTTAACAGCCTTTAATGAACATCATTTCCCACAAGCCCAAGACCGTCAATGGCTAAATGTCACTAGCTTGACAGACTAGCCAGTCGAGTGGGGAGCTCTGAGAATAGACTTGACAATCTCCATAGTCCAGACATAGCTGTGACAATAGCACACCTTCCGTCTTTTTAAGGTGATCCCAAAAGAACAGAAAGAGGTGAAGATAAGGATAAATAGGAGCAAGAGAAAAACAGAACCCCTAAACTTCAATAAATCAATAAAAAAGAACCCTCCATGAAAATGTGCATCTATAATATAATTTATATAACTTGCATGTATTACAGAAGCTAGCCGAGCAGCAGCTAGCTGCTAGCTAAGCGAGGATTCACACAGGATCAGGCGCTGCGGCAAAAACTGAGGTCTTTCAGTTCATTTCAGTGGGGGTCGTGCGTTTCCACACCAGCAGTGGCAACACTGGGGTTGCCGCAAAAAAACGCACTGGTGTGCGGGAGAGAAGTTGAGCCAGATTCAACTTTGGGAAAAATGGAGTGTTTTGGTCGAGAGACAAAGACTAACAATAACAGTGAGCGAGCACCGGCCTCGATAAAGCTGTTAATCAGAGAAATAAAAAGTTATTTCCTGATTGTTTCACAGCGGTTACATTCAGCAGGTATAGACACACCCACAGCAACACACCTCACCCACCTCTTGATGATTGATTGAATGATCAATTAGTTTTACTCCATGCAGGCATCATGTAGCTGTTTATTGGTGCATTATTGCTGTTATAAATAGCCTTAAAGATGTGAGCGTGTCTCCCTGTGTGTCAGACTATAGCTGCTACACCTGCAGGGAACTGAAGACATTTCCTGAGGGATTTGCTGCCAAGTCTGTTTCCTTTCTTTAACATGCTTAATCACGTCATTCCTTTCGCTTTCATTTACAATTTATCTCACATGATGTGTTTTCCACAGTATGCTGGAGCCAGCTGGTGACTGGGTATATAAAGTGAAAGTTGAAATCATAGCACACCAGTGGAATATATGAAATCTTAACATAAGAAGCAACTGGTGTTAGTCTGTAAACACCAACAGCACCATACCCTGAGAATAAACTGAATGCCAAGGCTCAAATGTCTGTTTTTCTGCAAACGTTTCCTCTCTAAATTGCCCTGCAATTCTCTCTGGGTAAATATGTGTATTGAGGCATTTATTAGGGGTTGCGTGTTAGCAGGCGCTCCATTGCAATAAGGCAACAACTCCCACGTCTATTAAAAACGAGGGGCAATGAACCGCTAGAGAGAACATGCTGCTTTTCTGCAGAAATGCCAAGACAGATTTATACACTGCTGTCATTCATCAGACAGCGATGAAGGGTTTTGTTTTGTGCTGCACTTTTACTCCGAGCTCAGAATCTGCTTCATCTCTGAAGCTCAACTTCTGTAAGAGACTGATCTCATTTAGGTGACAAAGATCTTTGCTTGTAATGTGGCCTTGGGCTTGAGACCTTCGGGATATGACATGGGGGAAGTTGGGTATCCAATCAGAGCCCTCCCCTGCTGTGATTGACATTCTCCCACTGAGAAGTCCTGGCTCCCTGTGCTCACTGACCTACCTGGCATTTCACTCTGAAAGCACCACAATGTCACTTTTTAGCATCAGAGTGTGGAAGGTCACAGTGGCAACGTAGCTCTTAAATGCCTTCAAAGCACCACAATGGAGCACTAAACTTTTAAACACTCAGTTCAATTACCTCATTAAAAATGATTCAAATTAAATCATTGGATATTAATATGCAAAGATGTTTCATTTCAAGTTGGACAGCTGGAGACGAGATGTCTCCTACTTCACTGCATGCTCACGTTGTGAAAACAACAGGAAGTCAGGTATCGTAGTTTGGCCGCTGATTTGGCCGATTTAGCAACATCACTAGCGCTACAGCAGTGACTGTGACCCGCGGCTCATGGAGGTGATTAAGACACTTTAAAATACTTGATGCCTGATTGTCACAATTTATATCAAACATTGTACTCCTTCTCTCATATGAGTCATATCTCAGTTGAATGTGAACACACAGATATCATTTGACACATATTGTTAGACTCAGTGTTCCAAGAAGATCATTCTGAGGATAGTCTAACTCCACAACCTTCCTACGAATGATCCTATTTTTTAGTTTTCTGCAGTATCAAAGTCGTTCAGTGTTAGTTATACATCTATGGGTTCATTGGAAACAGGAAGTGCTCATGACTAATGTCATTCAGACTTCACAGAGGCGACTTATGAGATCAATGTAGATCGGAGGAGAACAAAAAGTGTTGGCTGATGGTTGATTTTTATTGGCAGATTGTCACACTCTACAGCCAGTGGTATCGTTTACAGCGTGTGCGCGCCTGACCAATGATAGTATAATGACCCACACAGGGCGGGATCTAAACACAGAGTGCGGCACTAAAGTTTAGCTGCTTAGCTAGCATGGACTCGTCGCACTGCAACGTAACAATCAGTTTTTAACTGCGTCACAGAGCTGTGATGTCATTTTGAGACTCAGTTTGTAAAGTTTAGTCAACATGTGAGAACTTGACACAGAGTCTCTCTTGTTGTGTGCTACATGTGTGAAATAACAACTATAGTGTGGACTTTGTCTGCAGTATATCTGTGTAAACAGCTTGATTCAGCGTCTCTCCCTCCCCTCTGGCACCGTGGGTTACCATGGTTACAGGAACGCCCTGAAACTTTATATTGTTAATCAATAAGAAGTTTTTTGGTTAGTATGACTGTACAAAATCATGAATAAACCCTGATTGTACCTCTGCTGAAATATTGTATTATAACATATATAACAAATATAAAGCCTCAGAGCTTCACTTTGATTATTAACAGTATGGTAGTGATGGCAGAAAGGTGAGAGCTCACCATCACACTGAAACTTGTCACAAGGCTGCAAAAGCTGCTCTTATTGTTATTTAATCCTGAACCATCCTCCTATAAAACACTGTTGGTCAAATATTTAAACGTGATGTCTGCATTAGAGTAGTTATGAGTAGAGTGAGGTTGCTTATTTTTTTAGCACGTGTCAAGTAACATTACCTGTAACATCTTTCACAAATTGCAAATGGGCAATATGACTTGGCTGCAGCTCAAAAACAATTCAGTCAAAAGATTTTTTTATGCTTTAATCCATGCAGTTTTAATGGTGCCAATTAGCCTATGATTGTTTACATTTGGCAAAAACAAATGTGGCTAAAGTACGTAGCACACATCATTTGGATTATCAATTAATCTTCCTATAAACCAGCAGCCATTTGGGCATGAGATAGTTGGGTCAATGCAGGTGTTGCCAATGATACTAATTACTGTAAGGTTCCATTCCATTCAGGTCAAACAGAGTCAAAATGGCTGCTGTGAATAAGGTCTAATACTTTCTTAAGTAATAAATCATTGAAATGGTCATCACAAGTTCCCTAATCCTTTCACAATGTCTTCACGTCTTCATGTTTTGTTCCATCTGTATTGTAAGTTGTATTCAGTTTACTGTGCTAGAAGACGATGAAAACCAGAACGTCATTCAAACTAGACAGTGAACTAAACAGTGAATCTTTGAAATGACGCAAAACGCAGGTTTGATTTCACTGCATACCTGAGCCACGATTTTTAGCCTGTATTTGATTACACCATTAAACCTGTGCCAAATTACCAATTAGCAGTTACTGTTTGGCCATTGAATACACAGACAACTAATTCTGGATGACTTTGATAGTGAAGAAAGCTAAAGAAAAAAGGATGATTCTCAGGCAAATTCTGGAGTTCTTCAGAATGATGTTCTCTCAGTTAAAATGTGAGGACATTCTTGTCTCACTGTATTTACAGCAGTAAATTGGAAATAACCCAATCCATGTGTGACAGCTCACACAGAGGATTTCAAAGCTTAATCAGGTACTTGAGTTGTTTTTCTTGTCGTTTGTTCTGCTGTCTCTGTAAATTAATCCAGTGTCATTCGCTCTGGGAAAACTGCATTTCTTCTGCTGAAATTGAAACATTTTTTTTTACTCAAGCAGACACATAATCACCTCTTCTAGCACCACCTACAGCAAATCACTGTCTTTTTGCCTTAATTCACATCTGTATGTACCCTGTATGCATACGTGACACCTCTATATTTCATTTTTGTCTATCTGAACACACATTGATGTATCTAGTGTACTGTAGCCCCTTCCCCAGAGTTCGCCATGTATCTGTAAGACATGTTCACCTGTCATAGCAGGACAGGCACAGGTGGATTTAATAACATTAACAATGGCTCTGTTCCCAATAAACTATTCCAGTGAGTCAGCATGCATAATACATGTACCGAGCGGCAACCTCCGTGCCTGTGAAGTAAAGCCAACACTGAAGTGCCAAAGCTGCTGTACCTCACGAAGCCACTTAAGTGTGGATCCAAAAAGGAGTCAGTCTCCATAGGCCCTCATGTTAAAATGTCCAACTTCACAGCAGAAATAAACATGTTTACAGCCTGGTACAAAAAACAGTTTTGGTCTCTATAGCTAATTTCCCCGTTCATGACAACTGTACTGAGGGTGAATTTTTATACAACTCACCTGTTCAAATGATATTAAGGCTTAAAGTTATGCAGAATTAAGAGCATGGCTGCTCTGACTGACAGATGGGTGGTTTGTTTGAACAACCAGGCTTCATTCAGCCTGCCTCAGCTCCACCCATTTTTGGGTTTTAGGAGCCAGCAGAGGCAGGACGGCCAAGATGGAGGCAGCCAGAGCCACCACACTGAGCATCACAACGGCTCTTCAGAAACCTGTGTCCGCGTTTTATACAGTCTGTGCATATGTTATGCACATTGTTACATCAAAATTAAATCCGAATTTCTAAATGAATTAAATCACATATTCAATAATTTACGGCTATCAGCTTCCCAAATATGTGTGTCTAACTTACTTCACTAATTTAATTTCAACAACATAATGTCATTAATAGAATCACATAAGCAGCCCTAAAATCATAAAGTACATTCCCAAAATCCCATTTTTGTCAGTTCCAGGTATTAGAGAGCTGAAGTATTTCCATACATCTGACATCCCACTAGTCAGGGATGGAGGGTGGGCGGGTATTGGGGTTAATAGGTGCTTTACTTGCACAAGAGGGGAGGTCATTTATTTCCTACTGTCTCATTTAAACAATCCTGTGCCAGCGGTAATGATTGCAGACTGCACAGTGGCTGCCATGCTCAGCTTGCCTAATAGGATCTAGAGGAGCAGCGTTTGGGTGGCAGGCAGGCAGCAAGGCAGGCAGGCAGGCGGGCAGGCAGCAAGGCAGGCAGGCTGCCACTTATGTAAGACAGAAGAGAAACACAGCTCGCTTCCACACTATCGGACTGCCTGTCTAAGCCACATCATCATCAAGACACATCATCTGATAGGGCAGTTTACACACAGACACACCATGCTCACACTTTTTTCAAACCTGGTCTGGAGCCTTCATACTGTCATTGACACATCATCCAATCAGATTTGTGTTTTTACAGTGCAGAATCTTTTTCTGTCATTACTGATCTATTCTTTGGAAAAATACACTCTCTGACAGCTGTGGACACAGCAACAAGTAAACATCATCACATCGTCTGCTTGATCAGTGTGCTGATGAAGGCTGTCTTACCTTACAGTACGTGAGGCCAGTACAATAAGAAATGGTTCTTCAACTGTAAACGGATCTACATGTTCCTGGACCTTTCTAGAGCACTGAATACCTGAAGTGCTCCTTTAGCATTTACATTCCACATAATAAGTAATTTGCATCTAGAAAAATATTTTGAAGGAAACGTAATGCTGTCTGGATCACAGTTATATCTACTTAATGAGAAAGTGTTGTTAAGTAAAGGTCCAGTGTGTCAGGTTTACAGTATGGGGCTCTATTGACAGAATAAGGTTTTCACTGGTCTATAGTCACCTGAAAATAAGAATCATTATGTTTTTGTTACTTTAGATTGAGACTTTTATATCTATAGACAACACAGGTTCACTTAAGTCAACTCTAGATCGGACATTTGGCATGTTCTGAGCATTTTCCCTTCACTTTAGGGATGAAAAGGTGAGGCGAGGGGGGTGCAATTAGCAACCACACCACTATCACTCAATTTTACACGCTTGACCTTGAACATATCTGGCAAGTCACAAAATGCTGACACTGAACGCATCAGTGACATGTTTAGTGACAGCATATTTAATTTGTTTTCAAGTCATACAGGGCCAGGATCGCTGATTTTGACACTGATGTTTATGTTTAAGCTTATTATTATTATAAAAATGACTCATGTTCTTTCATGTAAATGAGGTTATAAAGCACACTAAATGCACTTTTTCAGTGAACAAAGTGCAACATTTCTTTGTAGAGAACAATGAATGTTCAGATAACTAGCTTAAACAAGAGCACAAACTGTCAAATATTCTTCTGTCCTTCAGTTAGAACAACAGTTCTCAGCCTCATTCCTACACACTTCGCAGTTCACGACATTCTCATTCGCAGCTGTGGCTCCAAAGGGATCTAGTTGCTCAAAGCTAGCTGCAGACTCTGTGGTGTCACACCTCTGTACTTTGTATGCCCACCAGACACATGACTTCTATGTAATTGGGTGAAACAATTATGATTATATAAAGGTCATTTTTAGTTTAGATTTTAAGATCTACTCAGTGGAACAAAATGGAGCAGTGATTAGTGCTTTTAAAAAACAGCTGATGCAGTTTGACAGTAACTGTTGCCAGGTTGCTATTGGCAACCATTTTGAGGATTGTTCTGGTTTGTTCTTGGCCTTTGCCTCCAGTGGCAACCACTTTTTAGCATAAGAAATTTGGACAGCAAACAGCAAAATATGCAGATAAATACATGGGTGTTTAATTCTTGATGCATTAGTGATATTTAAATATTGAACCAGATGCTGTACGTGTGTTGGTGTGTTTACTCACACACACACAGGCATCTGTTTTAGAGACACTGGTGAAGCAAATGGAGTTGTCTGACTGTGGGGTGAAAAGTTTAACATGGCAGCAGCTGTATGCTGGTATTTTATAACCATGGTGGACATGTTAACTGAAAACACTCAAATTCTATGAAGATCACTTTAAGTGGACTAAATATGACAACCATACTTTTAGTTTCAGCAACCAAAGGCTGATGCCTGGTTGCCCTGCTGATGGAAACATGCTTTTCAGACTAAACAGTGACACTGGGGGACCTGCTTTCACTACTTCTTTATTGTATTTACTGCAGAGTAGACTACCACCCACAGCTACACCAGAAGGACCCAACCATAAAGGCGGTTCAAATTCATTCATTCATTCATGGGAGCGATGCTAGATGGGTTTTACACATGAAAAGAAGAGAGACACTTTGTTTACAATATGAAATTTTAGAACTTTGGTCTCCCAGTACCAAAACAGACAGTAATTTATGCCTCTACGTCCACTGAACCAAAAATCTTGTTTAATAATGTACATCCAAGAGATTTAAGGTGTTTTCAATAACAGCACACACTTTTTTATGTCTACAGTGAAGTAAATCCATTTAACATCATGTGCAGAACAGGACTTTTGATTAGAGGCAAACATTTGATAAGACAAGAAAATGAGTTATGTTGTGGTGTCAGGACTGGGACAGGAAAGGTACTGTAAACTTCATGGAGTGAAGGAGGAAGTAAAGATGTTCGTTCAGAAGTAACCCTCGCTGTTTTCTTGACTGTTTTAGATTTAAAATTTAAATACACTCAAGTTGCTCCACACCTACACCTATCACACCTTCTACAGATCAAAATAGGACTTATTAGGCCACCAAATTTCTACCACTGGAAAAGATTTTTGGTTTTCATCATAAAAGAGAAAATCTATTCCAAATCCTCAAAGTTAGAAACAATATTTAACTAAATTATAGCACTGCTGAGCCCCAGTGGGGGATTTCCTCTACATGTTTCTAGCTGTGATCTACAAAGATGTCTTCTTTTCTTTCAGTGTGACGTCAAACAGCTGTTATATATTTAAAGCAGATCTGAGTGGTCAGCTGCCAGCCTGTCTTCACAATAATGTACTCATTCTGTGCACGGACATGTTTCTCATTTGCCTTTTTCACTCGTGTCTTATCCAGTCGAACAGAAACCTCTGTCTCAAGCATCTTAACCTGAATGGGGAAAGCAATCCACCTCATTACCACCTGCAGTGGCACTGAAGCTACAGCACGACATCCAGGCTGTTTGAGGGTGAAACCCTTAATGAAAAAAGAGACTGGAGAGAATAGATCAACGGGGACATCGAGTGTGTTGAGACAGACTGATTTATTTTTGCTTCAGGCAAAGTCCTCCTCACATTACAAAACACACAGACTTCTGCAAGATCTAGAAAGTGACTGCAAGCAGTGAAGTCAGAGACCAGGAGAGCCTTTTAGAAATAAAGTCACATAGTCACCTTCAGACAACCTCTCCTGACAATCCACAGACACTCACGCAATAATGAGACAGTGTGGCTACATAAAAACTCTTTTAAATCATCCAAATGTCAAGTATCTGTCGGAACACATCAGACTCATCCTCTCACACAGAGGAGGATGAAAGAACCTGAGTTTGGAGGATGGTGATGGTGTAGCAGCTCAGATCAGAGTTCGGCTTGTTGGGAGAGGCAGCAGAGAGGAAGATCACCACGACACAACAGCACTACATCAGAGATAGACTCCACAGCAAGACTGATGTCTGATGTTTGTTCCATGTAACAGGCTCAGCTGGTCATGCACAACATCTTGAATCATCTTCAGTGCCATTGGAGAACTCTGTGTCTACTTATATGTCATATTCACAGTAAACTCATCTTCAGCTGAGGCTAACATTTGATCAGGAATCTCACTGCAAAAATAGTCAATAAAGTGTGTGCTGCTTTCAGTGGTTCTGGATTCACAGCAGATAAAAACAACTTCATCTCATCTAAATGAGCCTGTCCCAGGGTCCTGCCCCTCTGCTCACTTCTGTTTGTACATCCTGGATTCCTTTCCTAGCATCTTAGTCCCTCCCACCTAAGACACAATCAGAGGAGGAATGGAAGGGACACACAGAGAGAGGAGTCGAGGCAACAGGTATTTAACAAAATGAGACATCATTTTTTTAAAAACGTCAGTTAAATATAACGTGTGGCATAATCTGCCCATCATAGGTGCCATAAAGACTTATAAATAATATTAGTAAACCTGTGCATCCACACTCCTAGCTGCTCTGGTAAGCCTCCTCTCTCCTCCAGATGCATTTTAGGAATAGAGACATCCTTTAAGATGGCTCGCTGAGATTGATTTCCGGGTCCTAGGCAGGTGGACGAATAGAGAGGATATGAGTATTATGCTGGCTGATCTATTATGTCTATTATTCTAAACAAACTCTGGGACCCGTGTTATTAAAATATACACTGTCGCCCATAAAGTTGGAATAATTTTGTTTTTCCAAAAATATCTGGCCTCAATGTTCACCAGCTAGTTGCTAACACTGTCTGCTGTGAGGTGGACAGGTGTACTGTGGGTTTGTGAGCATTACCACTGACAACAGCTGTGTGCTGCTGCTGGTAAAGACACTGAAACGCTCTGTAGGGTGTTACTTTGCTACATGCAACACAGTTGCACGCCACAAAGTCAGTTGATCCATTATAAGGTAAATCTTGATTAGTTCTGGAGCCATAACAGTAGCCTTCAATTGAGACACCCAATACAGAAGCTTCACATTTGATAGGTTCATTTTGATGCCATATATCATATTTCAAATCTATTCAGCTTTTGAAATAGAGGATTTGTAATAATCAGTATTTAATCATTCACTCAGACAAGATTATCTCCAGCTTATTCAACAGGGTGTAAACATACGGGAACAATGGAAACCATCAAAAGAACAAAAACTGTAGAACGTGTGGAACTCTCTCTCACCAGCCTGGTAGAAACCTCATTTGATGTGTTGATCCATCCATTATCTGTAACTGCTTATCAGGGTCACGGTGGGGCTGGAGCCTCTCCCAGCTGAAAGCTGGCTGGGTGAGAGGTACCCTGCCTCTCTGGACAAGTCACCAGCTCATCACAGGACACACAGAGACAGGCATTCACACTCACATTCACTCCTACAGCCAATTTAGAGTTACAAATGAACCTGTTAAGTGCATGTCTAGTAGCCGGAGAGAACCCATGCAGACACGGGGAGAACATGCAAACTCCACACAGTTGGGTCGGAGCCTATCCCAGCTTTTAACTAATATTCAAAAGAAAAATTCTGAATGGAATGCAGCCATCATGTTTGGTCTGTCCTGTCAGGTCATTTGGACTGACCAATAATATCAACCTGCTGATTTGACGGAGGTTCCTCACAGCTTCAGTTTCACAGCTAAAGGTTTGTTCGTTTTTTTCTTCCAGTAAAGGTTCAGAGTTATCCTTATCCTTCTTGGGTCCACTGCACCAACCCCATTCTGTCAGGGAAATGCAACAGTCCCTCTCTAACCCCTCCAGACCGGCGGGGCATGGGGACAATGAGGAACAGGAACAGCTTGTTACAATCAGCAGCTTCAGGCTCTCTATAGACATGATCCAGGACATGGAAATGCTTTTGTCTGAGGTGGCGCATTGGCCAATACCAGTGCCAGGTCTACTGCCAGGGGGCCATGGTGGTGGCACCACTGGTACTTTGTCCATTCTGGGCTACTGTAGAAGCATGGTGGTTCAATATGGTGGACTCTGTGGAAGATGATCCACGTCTGTAGATATGAAAAGCTCATTCTGAGGCAACAAAAACTTATTTTTTTTTGGGTGATTACAAACTAATGAAAACACAGTTATGAATATTGTATTCCATTTCTGACATATTTAAAAGCACCTTTAAAGCACTAAATATAATGCAAGCAGAACATAACATTAAAGGTGCATGCTGCAGTGAAACCAGCCAAAAACCAAAACAAAGAACCAAAATACTCAAAGACTCCACAGTGATGCCGCAGATTTGCATGATAATTATCTGAGTCAGTGAGTGATGTCATCTACTTTTGAATTTGAATCATAAGAAATGTATATTAAAAAAAGAGTTGAGTTAATCTAGTGTAAATTTTGTACAAGAATGATACACACAAAGTCTGACACAACCTGTACATGTCTGCTTTGATGTACAAGAGCTCTTCAACGGAGTCACCAAGCTCTCACCGCGATGAACAAACTTGCTTTTGATGCTCCGTAACAAAAGCAAAAGTATTGGTTGACCAAGATGATGAGCTTCACTGGCTGGAAGATCAGAGTGATGACTTCATTCATTCACAAAGTAAAATGTGGACAGAAGCTATAACATCATCTTCTAATCTTCTAACATATATGAACTGTCAGGTTTTTTGGGTTTTGTTTTTTTTTCCCTTTTGCCTTTATATCAGGAAATGAACCACCACCTCAGTATCAGGATGGAGACACCCATACAGTCTACATCAGCTCCCAGAGCATTTTCTTTCTTTGCTTCACCCCTATTACTCCCTGACACTCTGACTTTTAAGACATGTCCATGACACACACACACACACACACACACACACACACACAGTGACCACCTTTCAAAACACATCAAGAAGCATTCTCTGTCTTTTCTTTATTGTCAGTTGGCACATTTAATATCCACGCATTCATGTGATCTCAGAGTTGCGCTCTCCGGAGCTCTCCTAGGCACTCAGAATAAATCCTCTCCCCTCCCCTCTCGCTACCCCACGCACTTCAACACCCACAGCACATGCAAATGCCTCCTCGGAAAGAAAGAGTTGCTCCGTGCACGTTAAAGCCACACAGCACTGACAGAAAACACGAGGAAAAGTCGAAAAGGAGACAGAAAACGGCACCAAACTACGCACAAGAATATGAGAGAGCGTTCAGAAAACACAGCATGACAAAACTGACTTTAATCATCTAAAAATATATAAATGTGTGAAGGCAGGAAAATGAACGACAGGTGAGTGTTGGGGAAACATGTTGCGGTGCTCACCTGCAGGACACGGTGACTTCAATCTTTGTCGCAGGTACGGTGGAGTTGAGTGGGTCGAAATCTCCGATTGTCGCCATGACTGAGGGTTAATTTTTTTTTTTAATCAATTCTTCTGAATCCTGCAAGTTCTCACTCAGATCACACCTCTAATTTCCGCGTGGCTATACTGTGCTTGTTCCATCCACCGGAGTGAAGCGGCGGGGCTCCGATTGTAGTAGTTGTTGCTGCTGACGGTCGCTGGAGCGCAGTTGAGGGTTAGGAGGCATACCTGAGGATGAGGCTTCCATTCATGGCGAGAGAGAGAGAGAGAGAGAGAGAGAGAGAGAGAGAGAGAGAGACGCGGATTCAGGAGCTCCGCTTCTTCTCATTTCTCTCCATCCATCGCCAGGTGGAGGCAGAGACCTCCACAAGTTCTTCTGCTTTGCGTAGGTCCAACTTGTGGTGTGGTGTTTCTTTGTGTGGTGATTACTGCCACAAAAGAGCAGGTGGAGACCCGCTCAACCTGTTTGCCACTAGCAGATTTTGGAAACTTTTTTTTTTTTTTTTTTTTTTGGGGGGGTGCTTCCCCCCCCCCCCCCCCCTCAAGTCAGTAGGAAAAAAACAATAAAGGTAGTTGTGATATGTGAACATAATAGTGTTGACTTATAACATAGTGGTGTAGTTGTTGATTGCAACCCCCCACCTCACCCACATGGATGTATAATTCTTATGGAAGCTGCTCAGAGGTGCCTGAAGCCCAAAGAAGTTTGATTTCCGGCCATGGATCTTTCAATCAAATTCTGATAGTGAAACGAGTCATTTCGCAGGGTTCAGACATTCAAATAATGTATTCACCATTCATTCATACAGAGAGTTCTTTTACAACGTGAGCTCATGAGAAAAAGTCCTCATCTGGAGTCAGTGTTTAGTTTGTCCATTCTCAGCTACTGTAGAAACATGCCGGTTCAACATGGTGGACTCAGTGGAAGAGGACCCACAGTGTCTGTAGATATAAAAGGCTCATTTAAAGATAACAGAAACATAACCATTCTTATTCTCAGGTCATTAAAAACATAGTTATGGATATTATATTCATACATATTCTTTAAATCTGACACACTTTTAAATCAGTCAACAGTCAAAAGCGTATAACCACAGCAAAGTTTAAAGTTTCACAGAGTCACTTGAATCTGAACTGGAAAATGGTATGAAAAAATGCTGCGTGATTTTTGTTCAATTATCTGCTAACACCTCTAATGCAAAGGGATTTGTCTGTGCTGCAGTGTGTAGCGGTGTATGGATTGAGGTGGAGCGCAGGAGGTGTCACAGAGGGAAAGAAAAGAACATGATTTAATCATTTGTGCACACAAATTACTTAATTCATGTTCTCAATTTAACATCATATTACATGTTTCGCCTCTTGTAGAGGGCAGAAAAATGCCCTTTGGTGCTGTGTGATCAATTCAAAGTCGTTTGGCAGAATCGAGCAGGGAAAGGAAAAATAATTGGCATTTTAAAAGGATGACAGAAAATTGCTGGAAGCTAAAAGAGGAATGGGAGGAGGAGCAGACAAATCAAATGAGGAGCAGTAAGATCCGGTGGAGAAAGAGTTTGATGAGCGAAAACAGAAGCACCGAGAGATGGAGAGAGACGCTACGAGAGGACTGCGACAGAGAGAGGAACATGATGATGCAGAAAAGTAGAAAGTTTGCAAAGAGAAGAAGAATGTGGAGAGGTGAGATGAACAGAGAGAAAAGTATGAGAAGAAGAGAAGAGAAGCACAAGGACAGAGCCTCTCTATTGTGGCATTAATCACCTCTGCTACATCTCCAAGCACATTACATCCAACACTTTATCCACATTCCATAAACAGCAACTACGAGTTAGGACCATCAGCAGTCAATTAATAGGATAAATATTTTATGAATGAATAATTCATTAACCACTGAAACATTTTAGTGAGGAAGCAGGAAGATGTAACTGATTAAATAACCACAAGCTGAGTTCAGCTGGTTCCAGCAAGCATGAAGTGTTTCTGACTCTGACCTCAACATTTAAAGAGAGACACCACTGTCTTATCGTCTTATTGTCTGTCTAATCCATGACAACTCCGTCAGCTCAACACAGGTGAATTTGATCAGAACTGTGAATTTCAAACATCCAGTTATATAACTGCTTTATGTAATCACATTACATCTGACACAGAATTCTCATTTGGCAAGCTGCACTCAGAGGTTGAATCTGTGTTAAGAAACATCAGCTCAGCCACTCGGGGAAGTAGATTGTGAGATGTATTAACTATTTACACCACACAAAGGATGATAATGAATAAATTAGAAGCACAAGCAAACCTACTGAGATTATCCACTGAAACAAATTCATCTGAACAAGAAACAAGCGAGGGAGTCCAAAGCATTCTTTTCTTCTCTTTTATTCACACTAGCCACCTGCTGCTCAGTTCACCTTTCATTGTAGCCTGCCGCCCGCTGACAATTAAGAAAACAAAAAGGTAGAATTACTTAAAAATGCATCAACTGTACAAAGAAGAAGAACGCCAGGCTGAGTGCAACGCAGCATTTCAATAATAGATTCTGAAATAAAAAGGAATTTGTAAAACAAATAAAAACATATGCTGCAGAGATAAACATGGAGGCCGTCATGCAGAACCAGTGACAGAGTCAGAAAATAATAATGTGTGGAGACTTTTTTTCTTACAATGATCATTTTCTGCCATTGGAAAATGACAATAATACTTTTGCAAGTGCCTGCTACAGGCAGACAGTAGAAACTATGCAAAAATAAAAACAAATGATATGAAACATCGACTGAATTAAAAGATTTCTTAAAATGGAAGCTTAAGACCCGACAGGGAGATGAGGCCATGCCCCAGAGTCTCAAATAAAGCTGGACAGATCGCTCTCCTGCCAGTTTGTGCCGGGGAACAAAATCAAACTTATACATGCGCTCACATGAAACTAATTCCTTACTACATCAAGAAAAAAGGGATGAGGATGCACGTGGCTTAAACACAGCTTAACAAATGTGTTGTCGTGGCTTAGAATCTAGCTGTTAAAAGAAACCTTCGGGGAAATGTGATTTTTTCAAAATCTTAACGAGTGAGGTGTGAAAACCGATATCATCATGTCAGCCTAGCCTAGCATAAAGACTGGAAACACGGGGAAACAGCTAGCATGTCAAATCTGAAAAATACACCCAACAACACCTCAAACTGACTGACCAACTCGATCTCGTTTGTTTGTTTAACCCTTGAACTTGAACTGAAAAAAAAAAAACGTTTAAACTGTTTCTGTTTCCACCCCAGTCTTTATGCTATGCTAGGCTAAACGGGTCCTGCTCGAGCTCAGTATTCAACACAGATACATACACACATAAAATCATCTCACCACAGGAAAGAAAGTAAATAAATGTTATGTAGTTTTTGTAGCAGTTTTTTTTTTCAAAGGCAGAAATGAAAATCTGCGTCTCAAATCTAAGGGTAAATGACAAATGTGACTGAAATCCCATCTCAACAACCTTATCAGGGGTGTACATAAGACTCAACAGCTAAATGTTACTGTACAACAACAAAAAAGACTTGCAGTCCTACAACCAAGTGAGTGATAAAAGGGCAACCCAGCAGCTTTATTCCAAAGCGAACTCTGCTAATGCTTTACAGTCAAAACCTTCATTAACAATCAGCTGCAAACACCCCAAGCTCTTAAAACCATTTAAGTAACGGAAATACACCTGAAACTGGACCAGAAGCTCTGATCCAGTGTTACCAAAGATTTAAAAAAAAGGCACAACAAAAGGTCCTGAGGTACAGCAGCCGTCAAAACCGTTTGGCAACACCAACAAGCTAGTTTCAAATAAAGCCTCTCGACAGAATTCTCTGAAGAAAATGACGTAAAGCTGAAAGTGGCCCAGGTAGAAATGTCTGTCCAAGTGTGGCCTGAAAGGAGGTGCACGTGTTTTTTTAACAATAGCTGTGTGATGACAGCTGGACAGGAAAAATCTCGGCACAGGCAGGAAACACGCAGACCTCGCTTCACCGGAGTCCGACGAGAAAGAACATTGAAAAAGGCATTCGGTTCACAGATTTGCTACCACAATGCTCAGTGCCTCTTGTGCTACCATGTCAGTGCTACTGAAGAAAGAGAAGAAGAAACGACTAGATATGCACTCAAGTAGGCGACATTAGACTGGCGAGGTGAAGAAGATCGTCGCTTCATCTCCTGGATATTACGATTTACACAAACTGAGCTAATGGAGGCCAGGAACAGTCCCTGTAGATGTTTAGTCATCAAACATATTTTATAAAGATGAAGGAAATATCACATATAACTTGAAAGGTTCTGAGTTAGAGAATAGGATCAGATTTGTTTTCCGACATGCCGTGTGTGCGCTGAAAAAGCTGCTGATCGCTGTGATCATCCCTTTCTGTCCA
The DNA here is from genome assembly GCA_033000465.1 of Sciaenops ocellatus. Lineage (NCBI taxonomy): Eukaryota > Metazoa > Chordata > Actinopteri > Sciaenidae > Sciaenops > Sciaenops ocellatus. The sequence goes on along the minus strand of CP136884.1, from coordinate 3,501,497 downwards.
CACTGGCTGTGAAGAGAGAACGTCATGACTCAGACTACTGTAAAAAATAAGCTCAGAAAGTCACACCTCTATGATGACTGATTTTCAAGTGTCACCATTCTTAACAACTAGATACACTTTTGCCTCATGGACAACTTGTACAAACTAGTTTGTGTACTTGAGTTCACACTGAAGCTTTAAGGTCTGAGTTTGTTCCAAACAAAGTGCTCATCGGATCATCGTAAGGCGCATGAAACCCTCTCCTTCCACAGCTCTCATAAGTCAGATTTGGGCACTGTCTTGGGCAGTTTCTGTGACTTTCTGAAACCAACACATCCTATCACTTCATGCTGTGACTGACCGAGAGCGGGAGAGGTGAGAAAGTAGGCAGAGTTTGAACTTCTCGCTCAACACCATGAAATCCTTCAAGAGGAAACCGTCTGAATGTATGCACCCTTGTCCTGGTCTGAACGTTGCATCTGAGCCCTCTCTATGACAGAAGCACTTTAAGTGTGGTCACACAGATGATCTGGTGTGTTTAGCATAGGGAAACCTTAAACTCAAAGGGATCGTGCCAAGACTGAAAGTCCTAATCAAGTCACAGAATATGATGTAACCACAAACCACGGGCACTAAATCATTCCTAAACTCATACGGTGTAGTCAGACAGAAGGAATAATCACAGCTGTCAATAACTCTTTAAGCATACGTACGGCATGTGAGTGTTGCATTAAGACAGAAAAATTCAACCTGCGAGCTCTAAAACTGATCAGACATTGTGATTTCAATCTGCCAAATGAGAACACACACACACACACACAAAAAAAAAAAAAAAAAAACTTGGCTCCATTTCTGTAAAAACACATTAAGTGCTGGATTTCTGTCATCTTCAAACTCCACCTGAATAAAAGAACTTTGCTCTGCTTGGATCACTTAAGAGTAGCAGCACAAACGAGAGAACTAAAAACGGGATGGTCGCTGGGACTCTTTAAAACATTAAGGAAGAACAGAGGAAGGAAGAATTCTTTAGATTTTGCCTGGAGCAGGTGCAGACTAACATTTCTCAACCATTTACATTTCATTATCCCTTTTTGATTCTGTGGCTGAAACCATTTCCCTCCCTGAATGTGACAGATTAACTCAACACAGAGGAGTCAAAGTCCAGAAAAAAAATTGGAGAAGCACAGAAAAAGAAAAAAAATCTAATCCGGGCATGTACATTTAAGAACCAATCAAAATTCACAAAGAAAAGAATGCCCCACCCCTGAACTGAACAGAGATGTTTGGCACTTTATTGTACTGAGTCCAGACATGTTGAATCAGCTGTGGATGGATGGATGGAAGCAGAAGGAGGGTCTGATGTCACATTGAGAGGGTTCAAACGATGGCGTTGGTGCTCCGGAGGCCGACCCCGCGGGCGAACTGCTCCAGTAGGCCGGAGATGGCGCCGGAGGGGCTGGGCACAGAGGACTTGAGGCCCACAGTGGAGCTGTATGCCGCCAGGAAGACTTCCCGCACCGCCTCCAGACGGGCCTGACGCTCAGAGGGGAAGGGACACCTGCAGAGGAGAGAGGAAGGAGGGAGAGGATACAAGAGGGAAGAAGAAAAGAAGACAGGAATAAAAAGGTTAGGGAAGGAAATCCTATATTCAAAAAACTTAAGTCAGAAGTGAAAAAGAAGAGAATGACGCAATTTGGTTCAGCCCCACCTGGGCCACATTGTACTCCTGAATTAACCATCACAGAGATCACACACTCATCATCACTATCTCTCTGCTAACCCCCCTCTTCTCCCCGCTTCCTCTCTTTCCCTCCAAATTAAGACGGATAGACATTATTTGCCTTTTCCGACTGCAAGCGTCGCTGGCGGGACACACTCAATCTGGCAGTCAGATCAAGCAGAAATTAAAATGTGTCCCCTGCTGGCAGCACAGAGTAGGAGGATGAGTCAGAGGGAGAACCCGCTAGAAAATTCATCTGCCTTGATTTCCCTCCACGTCTATGGCTCGGTTCAGCGAGGCAAACCGAGACCAGCGACAAAAACTGCACGTTCCCCCCGACAGGAAACCATCTCTGCTGAACGATAACCACTTCTTACATGAACACATACACAAATCTCAGAGCTCATCGGCTACGTCTGACAACAATTTAGTCTGTGGGGATGACAGCCAATGCTTCTCATCTTCTGGTGTAGCCAGTAAATATCCAGAAAACAGATGATGGATATCCGGGCCGAGACTTCCTCTGCAGTCCAATTCGCAACTTGAGACAAATTTCTACTAATTTCTATAAACAGATATCGGCATATGAATTTTTCAGAAGAGCCTAATTACCATTGAACTACAGCCGATGGGTTCCAAGATTGTATTTGGGTCAGTGCATTACGCTACTTTTGCTCTCCACATGGGCAACCAAAGCCCGCTCTTGGCTGATATTCCGACTACAAACAGAAACCAGAACACTTGCCAAAGAACACAATGCCAAAGTTTTGCTCTCCTGCCTACAGATTCAACAGTCATATGCAGATTTTGTGAGACATTATACAACTCTCTGTTGAACAAGTCTGTTGATCTGTGTGCTTGCAATCATGACAGAGTTGTTCTCATTTCCACATTTGGCCGTTTCAGTTGTCAGACAACCAGACAAGTGTAAAATAGTCATTTCATCACGGCTCATGTACTTGTTAACAAGGCAGTCGTTCCCAAGCTGCTGCTCTGCTGATAAAAATCAAAAGATTTTATGCTCACAACGCCGTCTGACAACTGTGCCGTGTGATTGGCTATAATGACATTTAAAAGTGAGCAGTCACAGAAAATTAGAGGCAACGAGTGGTTGTCTTTAACTTGACTGTCACAGTCTCTGAGACCGGGCGAGCTGACATCACTGTTTTGAAAAGCTGTGTTTTCCGTGTATGCACTCAAATACAAGAAAAGCTCTGCTTGTGAAATGTGTTGGACCATTTTGATCTGCGGTGACAGCAGATGAAAAGTCGGGGGGTCACCAGAGTCATCAGGATTGTTGTGCTGTGGGGAACACACACGTCTGTACCAAATTTCATGGCAATTCATCCAGCATGTGTCGAGATATTGACATTGAGTTAGTTTCCTTAGCAAGAACAGAAATGGGTGGTAAATCAAACCCATACTTGAACTGAACCAGCTGGAAAGATGGGACTGAAACTCTTAGACTGATTTCCATCAGGAAGCCTGACCGGAGGGACAAAGCGGTGGAGGGTTACTTACATCCGTCCGCTGGGTCCTTCATCCTGAAAACTGAAGGGCAGTGGGGAGTCGTAGGCAGCAGCGACAGCAGATGAGGTGGAGGAGGCTGAGGCCAGAGGTGGAGGGAAATGAGCGTGGTCGTGGATGCTGCCACAGCCTGAAACTATCTGCCAGCTCCCATACTCTGTGGAGAGGGAGGAACCGGACCGAGCGTAGTCTGCTGCTAACCTGAGAGGCAGATAACGGAGAGAAGTAAGAGGTAGAGCAGAGTCTGTAAGTTGGTTACCAAGCAGCCAGGTACTCACACTCTGCTTAATGAAATATAATGTGAGCAGATAATAAGCAGAGAGAAGGACCGGCACACATTACTGATTTCATTAGCTGAACCACAGAAAGAACGGACATGATGCCTGGCAGTGAATGTGACCACGCAGGTTCTACTTCACATTTTCATACCCGGGTGGCTTTAAATGATCTGTCACAAAGACTAAGATGGGATGTGCGATTATGTACAGCCCTGATAACTCATTTTACACCTGACAACTCTTCCAACTCAGCTGAACATTGTACTCACAAACTGAAACTTTTGATGGAAATGTGAATGAGGCGGAACACGTTAACCGACAGGAACATTTTAGAAAGCATCTGCTAACGACGATTCAGTTTTTTAAAAGTCATTCATACGCAGATATCTGTTTATAGAGGGTTAGCAGAGATGTGTCTTTCTCGTCATCCTCGTGTATCAAGTTGCTAATCAGACTGCAGAGGACATCTTGGCCTGAATATCTGTCATCTGTTTTCTGGATAGGATAAATTAGACAATAGCCAATGGGTTCTGAGATTGTACTGAACCCAGCCAGGAATATGCTTTATTATGCCGGTTGGTAGAAAGTCATGTTAAAATGTTAAAAATGTTTTGACAGCATGGATGGAAAAAGAGACCTCAGAACTTCAGAAGTCGTTCCCGTCCGCTGAGGTCACCAAAAAGAATCATTAAGATGTTTTTCTTCTTCTGTCAATCAAGCACAGCTATACGCACAGTTCTGATAGGTGTGGATCTGTTTGGACCTATTAGTCCTAAAGTAGTACCTAAGTATTGTGTGTGAGGAGGTTTTCATCCTATAATTTACATACATGGTAAATGGTAAATGGACTGTACTTATATATCTCCTTTCTAGTCTTCCGACCATTCAAAGCACTTTTACACTACATATCTCATTCACCCATTCACACACATTCATACACTGATGGCATTAGCTGCCATGCAAGGTGCCAACTGCTCGTCAGTTTTAGGAGCGAACCATTCACACACATTCACACACCGATGGTGCAGCCTGATTAGTGGACGACCCGCTCTACCTCCTGAGCCACAGCTGTCTGTTTTTTAACTCTGTAGTCTATCGCTGCCTCAGCGCAACATCCCTCAGATATTGGACGCAGATATTGGACGCGTCCACACCTCAGGATTTATGTCCCCTGCCAAGATGCCAAGGCAGGAAGTAGTGTGTTCTTTATGTAGCAAAGCTAAAAGATTAAGAGTGGTGCATGCGCATGTAGTCCACATTCAGCCCCAATCCAACAGTTAATAACCACAATCGTTCCATAAGTGTAGTTACTTATCAGTGAACATCATTCAGCACAATCGTCAGATATCATTCAAACAAAGTGATAATGTAAAATGTATCAGTTATCCTTCCTAAGTGTTTAGAACAGCGCGTGTAAAGCTTTTATGGCGTGGTTGTGTCATACTGTGTTGTAGGTTAGACCAATAGGATAGAATGTTGGTGACAAACAATTAATGGAAGCATTAACTTCCTGCCTGTTGTCAATACCAACTGGTCACATAAAACTGGGCCTGGTAGTCAAATGGCCCTGCGCTTTAAGATGCTATAGGAAACCATCTAGAATGCCAACTGCTCATCAGTTTTTGGAGCTAACCATTCACACACATTCACACACTGCAGCCTTCGGCAGCAATTTGGGGTTCAGTATCTTGCCCAAGTCTGGAGAGGCCGGGGATCGAACCGCCAATCATCTGATTAGTGGACGACCCGCTCTACCTCCGAGCCCCATATAATGTGAACATCTGTGAACAGCTGCAGTTTCAGTGTTTGAGTACTATTACTGAAGTTAAGCATGTGCAAACTTGGACTGCATGATGCGAGTTGTATTGACTCACTCACCTCCTCCCGGGGACAGCCAATGGGCTGCTGCCAGTGCGTGTGACGCCGTGTTCTGATTGGTTGGAGGAGGACGAACTGGAAGACCTGGCTTCATTGAGTGGATGGGAGAGGTGCTCTTCCAGAGGGTTCTGTTTATTCCAAACAACCATCTGAGGGGAGGAGGTGGTGCCTTTTCTCCTGGGGAGAGAAAGAGGACGTCAACAGGAGAAGGAGGACGAGAAGGAATAGGAGGAGGAGGAGGACGAGCAATTCTGGTCTATTCTGCCATGTAACCAATGTATTTATACATATATTCTCCAGTCTGGAAAGGTTCATATTTAAACATACTGATAAAATATGACTAAGAAACCGTGTGCGTAATACTGACCAGCTGGAGGCCTGGGGTTGGCTGGAGAACAGGTCCACAGTGTCGTTAGTGAGGCTGGAGGCACCGCCTGCCTCCTCAGTGATGAGGGAGAACTCGCTGCTCAGACTGGTCACACTGCCGCGATCCTTCGACTCTGAAACCAAGCGTACAGCGGGAATGTGAGCTCAGGTTCTTTACTCAACAGAACTTTCTCTGGAGGAAGACACCAGACATGACATCATTTTATATATGCAATAACATGAATGAAGCATTTGTTCAAAGGTCTTGGTATTGTGCCTGTTGTGATAGCTTACTGGTAGCAATTGTTATCAGTTTTACTTAAATATCTGATATATACTTCACACTGTCCTGGAGGAAAACACGGGAGCCTCTGCAGCCTTAGAGGTCTTTTAGAGACACATTCTGAACAACATTTTCAGACCATTTCTTCTATCCCTCCTCCATTCGAGCCTGGACTGTCTACAAATGTAAAAAACCAACATAAAATAAACCTTTTAAACGGAAGTCAACAACAATTCAACAAAGAATCTCTTCTGTGTGAGCTCAGTGAATACTGAACGCTTCTCTTTCATTACAGAGAAAACCCGCTACATAACAGAACTGATAAGAATCCATTTAAACCTGTGAGGCTGATAAACCATAACATAAAGCAGCATGCTGACGCTGATCAGAGATAAAACTGTGCAGGCATGAAGGTTTGTGATGCAAGATGTTTTGGATTCAGGTCTGGCAATTTTCTAAAAAGATGAAAGTGCATTGCGATCACCGAGATTCTCACTGTTTTGTCTCTCCACCTCGACACTGTCTCTGCTTGCTGCGCTCAATCTTTGTTAATCCTCGTCGCAGAAGTACGTCACCAACCAGACTTTTACAGATGATTTAACAAGATGGACTGAGATTCAGAAAATATGACGCATTTAACACTTTTCCTACACAAGTTTGCTCAAAAAGGAAAACACGTTGAAACATTTTGATTGCTACATGGTTTCCACAGATGGAGTTATAACATCAGCATCCTAATTAAATGAAGCAACATTGTGAAACTTTTCAACCATAGAATAAACAGACATGATTTGAAATCATGTTGATGTGAATGGTGCCTCTGTCATTCGTAACATGTTCTCACACTATGTAACTTTGGGCTCCAAGTCGCGAGAAGTACGTCATGCTTTACAGTGTGATTTTGGTGAAACTGGATCATATTTTATGGAGTAAATGTTTTCTGGTTTTCCCTCTGATGTCCTCCGGCTGCTCCGCCTCAGCTCTCTGTGATTTACAGAGTTTCCTGATGGACAGTGAAGTAAACTGCTGCCAACTGTAGCTGCTGTTAGCTAATGTTAGCTCAGTTTGTTAGCCGGGCTGCCTTGACTGTGAGCTCAGAGCACCAGGACAGTGTTAGTGTTTGTACTACAGGTGTTTTGGACCACCGGGAAGAAGAAGAGGAGGTTTTCAGGCACAAATTTTGCCGGTGTTGTGCCAGAAACGGAGCTGGGTGAGCGGGCAATATAATCGAGCCCAGCAGCCTATAATGACAGAGCAAGACTAAAAGGGCTGTTGAGGGAGGAAGCTAAAAAAGAAAAAAGAAACTGAGAGAGTAAATGTGGGACTGACTTTCAGTGGTTGGTGAGAGCTTGGTGAAATAAAAGGCTGAAAGACAGACGCCGAGCTGGACAGACTGCTGTTGGACTAGTCAGTAATATTAGCTGGCTGCTATGTCTTGTGTTTTTAATCTTGTTGATGTTTGGTTGTCCAACGTTGTTGACTCGTTAGTTTTTGATCATAAGATAATCATAACAAATACACGTGTACAGCTGAACATATTTACCACAGTGGTATTACACTCTAAAACTGGAGGCGCTAAAAATACCACCAAAAAAACAAAAATACCAATTTTTTGGAAAATTATTTCTTTCTCCGATTCATTTCCTTGTCTTACTTGTTAGCTGAAAATATTATCTTTAGCAACAGGTGAAGTGAAGCTTTCTACAACACCAGCAGGTAGCTGACTACTCCTCTAATTAAACAGCATACTAAACTAAAATGTGTGAGCTATATATAAAGGTCTATCAGAGATACCCTGAGCTGTATGTAGGTCTGTGTGTGGAGGGGCGAGTGTATCAGACATGATGACTTACTTAACTGGCAGAGGTCTTCCACAGTGAAATCACTGTCTTTGAAGTGGGAGTTCTTCCTTCTGAAAGAAAAAAAATAATGACGATGATGAAATAACCTCGTAGATCATAAGAAGAGAAAGAATACTGGATTCATTTCATTTCATACATATTTTACAAGCAAAGACGGCAAGAACATTAGAGATATAATAAACACGGAAAACATTAAACATAAATGGAGGAACACACCTCTGTTTCTTAACAGCAGAGAACTTCTCTGAGACAATGTGCTTCAAAAAATTGAAGCAAAAAAAGAAAATCTGAGGGAGAAAGAAACATTTTTTTGATCAGCGGGGAAACAGAGTCATCAAACAGAAATCACTGAACTCAGCAGGTGTTCTCATACATGCTGTCCTTTCACATCAAACCTGTGAAGAGAGCTCCATGCGCCTGAAGGAACACATTTAATTATTCTGTTCTTCATGGAGATGTTGGCGACAGATTTCCCTCTCTGTGATTATTGACTGTTGGTGTAAAGTAACTATTTAATAAAGAACCCTCCTGTCTATCTCTGATTCTAAAGCACTAACACCAAAACATGATGCTGATGTTTCAGACCTCTGACACCTTACTCCAATTAACCTAGTGTGCCTGAGTCCAACTGATACTACACATTTAAGACAGATGCCATCCATCCATATTAAAGACAATGATGCTGATTGGCAATTTTCAACACCATCACAGCGGCGCCCCACATCTGATTTTACCAAATACCCGACCCACATCAGTCAGATGCCATGGTAGAACTTTTTCACAGCAGCCATTTTGACATGAAATAGTACGACACACACACACACACACACACACACACACACACACACACACACACACACACGTATGTCCAAGGACACTAATTAAGGTTCTGTTCCATTTCGTGCAGCAGAGCCCTTCCAGTGAGCACACATGCACCACAGCAGCACCCTGACTCTGTTTGACCTGAATGGAACTGAACGTTTATTAGCATCATTGCTAACACCTGAGTTTACTATTTCATGTCAAAATGGCTGCATGGCTGAATTCAAGCATATTCCTAAACTTGAAATCACGAGGATTCAAATGAATTAATTTTCAATAAATCTTTAAACAAAACAGGAGAATAGAGATAGATCACAATGAATCTTGTGTCAAAAGTATTGAAGTAATGTGTGTGTGTGTGTGTGTGTGTGTGTGTGTGTGTGTGTGTGTTTTCTGTATCTATGGTCTACAGATTCATCATTAAGGCAGCAGTTTTTCCAGCTGCTGTGTATTCAGGTGTGTATCTCTGATGACCTTAGAACAAAAAGCTGCAACTTCCTGCAAAGCTGGATCACAACTTAGCATGGTCCAATGTTCCCAATGATCGCTTTCACTTCTGTGGACACATTACTGCAGTCAGACACAAATGTGACCTTATTTTGTTTGGATTTCTTAACTGGGGGATTGAACGGCTTTCACCTGTTCATTCAGTCTGCTCTATCATACACTACTGTCAAAATCTTTTCATCATCAGATTCTCTGAACAGGTTCATTTTTCATTTCTGCTGCCTTCATCTAAAAACTGACTGCCCATGTTTCAACTTCCTGAAAAAAGAAACTTTATCAGTTACCTAATAAACAGGATGAACAGAACAGTCAGTCGGTCTCCTAACAGTAAACAGAAGCTGTATCATCAGAAATAAACTTACCTCCTCCCCTTTGGAGAGTCGATCTGGCAGCATGTGACTGGAAACAGAAACAGAAAAATGGAAGTTAGAAACCAGTGTCCATACAAAAATGTTCAAACATGAATGAATCCTCCAAACTTGTATCCGTTGACCTTTCTGAACACTAAATCTAATGATGTTTCAATGCAGTGACCGAGCCATCGTTTGCTCTGTAGAACTTTTCTGTGTACTGATGAGCGTTGATGAAATTCCATTCAGCTCAAATCATGTTGGGTCGGCAGAGGAAGCTTCACAGAGAAGTTGATATAAAACCTCAGTACATTAAATCAAATCTTTTTGACCAGATATGACTGAGGCAAAGTGAGAAAAGGCTTTTTTAGAATGAGGACAAACTGTGTTTAACTCGGCTAATCAAAGCAGAAGTGAAGGCATACGTGATTTGCTTTTGATGTTTCAACATATGCAAACATATTCAGAAACTAACTGTTCAGAGATTTACGAGCACTCAGGCTGGGTATCGTTTAGAAAACTATGACACCAGTATCCTTAAAGGGATACAGACATGAGTACTTCATGTATTTTTTGGCTTGCAGTTGCTTCAACTAATTAATACACACATGACTAAAAATATTGCTGCCTGCGAATGCATTGTGTTGTATTGTATTGTCATGTCATGTAGTTTTTGTTGTATCTGTTATTGTTGTCTCTGTTATGTATCAGATGTTGCTATCTGACCTTGTCTTGGCCATCGATTTTAATCTCAATATGACTTCTTAGTTAAATAAAGGTTTTGTGTGAATGTGGTGCAGCCGTCCACCATGAAGTGATTTATCATGTTACACGTAGTCATAGCTTTTCCTGAAATAATCCTTCTGCATTTTGTTTTTAATCGTACACACAGACGTGTGGTATTGCCATAGTTACAGCTTGTGCTAGCTGTGATCATGAGTCATGTTTTTCTACATTTTGGGATCAAAAAGGATCAAATGCAGCTTTATGCATTTAACTGGACAAGTTTCAGTGCTGCTTGACCGAGCTGTCATTTATTCTTTTAGAATTTTTCAGCGTTAACAAAATTCCATTCAGCTCAAATGTCGGCAGAGGAAGCTTCACAAAGACTTTCTTTTTTATCTGTTATTTTGGTTCATACCTTAAAAAGGTATCAAGGACTGACATCCAGCCCACTGGTGCAGAATCTACCATACTGCTTTACTGAGAGTGGTTTGTAACAGTGATCACAGACTATCTTGGTGCTGTTGACAATGTTTACGTCCGTGAGCACAGAAATCAATAGGTTACTCCACAAATAACCTCAAGTCCAAATATGATTCAGCTGTGATTGATGATGTAAAGTGTCCTGGGCGCTCCCCCCTGTCTCTCTGCTTTATCCAACTCCTTCTTCACTGATCCCTTTCTCCCTCTATTGCACACATGCAGAAAACCGCACCTTTTCTGCTTGGCCAATGTCCCGAGGGCTTGGGCGAGCCTGCTGATGTATAATTACATGGGCAAGCTGGCAGTGAAAGGGCTTTTTACAAGACTGCCTCTGTTGAGCCCAAATTGGAGATCGCACTGGTAATTATGAAAGGAGAACCCCGAGAGAGAGAGGGAAAATGTGGAGAGTGGGAGGATAAGAAACGTGGTCAAGAGCAAAGCCAGAGCCGTACTACTTGCCTCGTGTTGTCCCTGCCTCCCTCTCCCACTTATCCCAGTGCTCCCAGTGCTCCATTAAAAAGCCATTACGTGTCGCAGACAAACACGGCACGCTCCAAGAAGTCGCAAATGCACCTCTTATATATTAATGCTGCGCTGTGAGTCAAGGCTCATCGTGAAGTCATGAAATGATGATAGCGGTGATTATTTTTACCCGAAGAGGAACCAGTCATAAGCGATGGTCAGATACAGGATCTGGGCCGGCTCCAGGCTGGCATGCACCGCGCCGTCCTGTGAAAAATACATGAAAAGACTGAGTCAACATTTCAAACATCATGTGTTAAATAAAACACCACGGGCCAATCATCCGCAGGACGTCATGCAGCTCCAGACACCCAAACTGGATTTCTTATTCTGTTTGAAAGGCGTTCCGTATGTGTGGTCTGTGGTTTCACGAGGAGCTTCCAGTATGGACTATGTGTTGAGAAAAAAAAATTACATATTTATATCACAAGGCTCTATTTTTAATAAAGGCAGCAGATACAGCAGAGACTAATTAAAGCTCGTGTTTGAAATGGTAAATTAGCTTTACGTGGAGGGGCACAATGAGGAGGGGCGCCGAGGCTAAGGCAGATGGATTCAGCATGGGATTACCAAAGTCACTAATGAATGTATGGAGGGGCCAAATGAGCTGCTGGGTCACTGGGTGTCATATGGAGGAAACACCAAGGGAAGACCACAGGAGATTAAAAGAACAGAAGGGGAAGAAAAAGTATGAACTTACTGCCCACAGAGAGAGCCTGAGGAGGGACACAAACAGGGGCGTTCGGTCCCAGCCTGATATGCAGTGCACCAGGAGGCCGCTCTCATCTGAAACAACACACAACATCATCCTCAAGACCAACAGAAACACTGCAAAGAGCTCCAGAAAGAATCAGATGAGTGTTATGAGCAGACAAAGGAAAGGAGAGGCAAATCTTGTGTAATATACAGCTGATGATTTCCCTTTGCTAAAACAGAAAAATCAGATGATACAACACTGAGTGATGAAACGGAGAAGAAACAAAAAGCACGCTCAGTGCTGCAGCGGTAAATAAAAACATGACTGAGCTCCAATCTTCAGTCATTCAGTTATCATCCCTTCACCACCAATATGAATAAGTCTATTTTCACACTGGCCTTAAAAGGACCGGTGTGGGCGTTTTAGTGCCATCTAGCGGTGTACTTGTTGGTTGCAACCCTCTCACTTCACTCTCATTCCTAGCATCAAGGATGTTTAGCCTTGATGCTACAGTGGCTGCAAAACATAAAATCCTGAAAGGTCAGATCTAGAGCCAGTGTTTAGTTTGTCCATTCTGGCCTTCTGTTGAGACATGGTGGACACCATGAAATAAAAAGGTTCATTCTTATGTTCAGGGGATTATACACTAATAAAAACATAACAACAGTTGTGAATATTATATTTGTGCTTGATTCTGTCAATAGAGTCCCCTAAATCTGACACACTGGACCTTTAAAGGAACCTAACATCAATTTTATACCGTCACTATTTAATAGGTTGTCTACTGATACACAGCTACACACTAACCTCAGCCTCCTTTCATAAAGTGCAAACAATGAAAGATGATAACTGACAGTGTTAGTTGATTATTTCAAGCGAGGGTGGAAACAACCTGGGCTTAAACACGCCAGCACGTCTGGTACTGACGGTAAATATCCTGTTATAATAACATTAGCACCACGCGGGTCAGATGAGCATGTTCTTTCTTTGATTAAGAAAACTGAAATGAAAACGGATGCTCTACAAATATTCTCTTATTTCATCCATTTGACATGATGACAGACTGTTGATACAGCCAGCTCTCAGGATACCTCAGTTCTGCTCTGTTTCTACGCTGCATTCACACTCAGACATAATAGAACAGTGGCTGAAAACCTGTGTATGCCTACCGTTTTTTAATCAGTAATCAATTAGGAAATCGATAAAGATGCGGACTGCAGAATTGATAATGGCATTGTTATCAATAAAATCTGATCAATTCCCATCACTACTTTAAAGCTGCATTCAATGTTTTGGCCACGTGGAGCAACAGACCATGTATGTTACATAAATATAACACTGACATACTGTCACCTTATTAAGTTTTTATAGTGAATATTGAAAGAAGTAAGAACACACCACCAGTCTCTGGCTGCAGATGTGTGTGTGCTCACAACGTACTTAAGACTGGAACTGTTCAGTTTCAGACTCTTTAATCAGACGTGTGGTTTTAATGGCTCCAGTAGTTTTTGTTTTGTCTCTTCTGTGTCGGCCTCAAATAAAGTTCCAAGTGACGATCGTGGTTCAATAAAGGCGTTTTAAAATAGACTGAAATTAATGTTATATTATGATCCGACATGATATGGCATAAATATTGACACTCATTTTAAGCGCCCTCATCATGTGTAACACAATGTGTGAGCAGCTCATTAACGCAGCCAGTAATTTATTCTGCAGCATGTTCCTCCTCCCGGGGGTGTTAGCACAGTTGTTGCTGCGGGCTACAACATTACACACTCAAAACAGGTGAATACGGAGAAACAAGCAGCACAGACACTGCTGCTACTAACTGATTACATTCTCAATTGATCGATCATTTCTTCATAAAATGTCTTAAAAGAGGTTAAAAACAGCCAATAGAATTTCCCAGAACTTGAGGCAACGTCTTGAACTTGCTTATTATTTCTGAGTAACAATCCAATAACAGAAAGATATTTAGTTGAACAGCAAATCTGCACACTGAGAGGCTGGAACCAGACTCAAAGTGTTAATCAGTCATCATATTCAAATATTGGATTAATCATTATTTAACATCAGCTGACTGAAAATGAATGACAGCTTAAATAAAGGCCTCATTGTATTGTCTATATTCATAATGAATGAATGAACACAGGAAGGAGGATGATGAAATCAGTCATTAGCTGCAGTTCTTTCTCAAAGACTAAGTCACAATCCTAAACTAACATGAACCCTCAACAAAAGCTGATCCGACCCCACTCCCTCAAACATAAACACCACCTACCATCACTGTTGATGATGTGGAGCAGCAGCTTCAGGTAGTTCTGGGTCTGCTCCACCAGGTCCCATGACTAAACCACACACACACACGCACACACACACACACACACACACACACACACACACACAGAGACACACAGAGACACACACACACACACACACACACACACACACACACACACACACACACACACATACAAAAGAGTAAACAGACTGTTGATACAAGAGAGAAATAAAGCAGTGTTTGCAGCCACACCACATTCAGTATGACAGTATATTTCTGGTTGTTCCAGCTCTTTGATCAACTAAATTAAATATTCAAACCCAGATCTGTTTTTAACGGTGTATGAGGTCAGTTCTCCGAAATGCAGCCGTACATATATATATGTTTGAATCCTAAAATAAAGTTCTGTGGGTTTGACTCACTGAGGTCTAAACCACACTGTAACTACATGTTACTGTATGTGTGCAGTGCAAGTGGTTCTGATTCATGAGCAGAACTTCGCAAGTTGGACAACAGATGGCACTGACACACCACAGATACGAAAAGAGAACAACTGAGACACATATGACCGAGAGGGAGAGGAGAGGAGAGGAGAGGAGAGGAGAGGAGAGGAGAGGATACCTGGTATTGAGTCCAGTCAATGTTCAAGTTCTGATTAAAGCACACAGGGATTGTCAAAGGAGCGTCCACATAGTCCTGTCAGTGGAGACACAGAGACAGCTGATTAATACAACTAACTCCAGTAGAATACAGAGCTGCCCAAAGACGGGCCTGAGGGCCAAAGCTGGCCCACCACAAGGCTTCATTTGGATGCCCAGATATTTCTAATGAAAAACAATGCAAAGTTAGAATTTCATTTTTGTAAAGTATAAAATGTTCTTTAAAGCCAGAAACCCACAACAGACTTCTGGGACTAATGTGCATAATAGTAAATAGATTTAAATCTCAAAGTGTCATTGAGCTTTTTGTAAATTTTCCTGGTATTTGGTTTTAATTTGACGTAGTTATGTATCCCGGTAAAACTACTGTTTTCGTCTGGTCTGGTGGCTTTGCAGAGAGCACAGATGGATATAACTGCTTCAGTACAATACATTACAATACATTACATTACAACGCAACGCAACGCAACGCAACACAACGCAACGCAACACAACGCAACGCAACACAACACAACACACTCTCTATACCTGATTCCAGTTGAAGACCAGACCCTCTGCTGTGTAGTCTCTGTCTTTGTAGTCCTTAAAAAACTCACACCCTAAAAAGACCAAAGAACAAAACATTGACACAAAGTCAACATACCTGATTGATTAGCCGAATGTGGCCATTATCTTTATAATGAATCAAGTAATAAACTGTTACTACTTTATAACTTCAGTCAGTTACAGGCAAACTACATGACGTCAGATATGACACAGTTTCTTGGACCATTTAAATTCATACTGATGAAACTGCATACACGTTATTTCCTGGTGGTGGTGATCTGCAGGGTTTTATAATGGACTTCTTAAAGATCATTTGACAATGAAAGCTTTCCCCTCTTATTACAGAGCTCTTTTCCAAGAAGCAGGAACTGCATCTGGATTCAAAACAGATTCAAGATTTGATTGGGCTCCAGATTTTACTGTAATAAGACATTTTTTCTAATTATTCCAATCAAAGACAATGAACCTCAGAGGGCTTTCTTTACTGTTTTGGTCTTTCTGAGTCCAGACGCTCGTGGATCTAAAATTCTGAATCCAGAAAAATCACTGCACAGCCATGACGCCTCTGTAGGCTTGGTGAGATGGAAAAGGCAAATCAACCAGTGGAGCGTATAACCTGCCCCAGGCTGATACAATACACATATTACAGTGTTTAAATAATATCTGAAAATGATATACTGCCCTTTTTTCATAAATGCAACAACAAACAACTTTTAAAATACAGATTTGAGTTTTTAAAAGGTGGCAGTGCTCTGCAGTGGACTAGCTGTGTCAGTGAGACACTGGTTCTTTATTACCTTAGCCACATTTTTGACATTTCTGTACCAGTGTCTTGTTACTTATCTGCAGACATACACATAATACCAACAATTTATCAGTGTAGCTCTGTAGTGCAGTGACAGGAAACATTAACACAAGGAGAGCTGCAACAATAAGTAAATTAGTTGTCAACTATTAAAATCAATCCTTATTTATTTTTTAAGAACATGTCCAAATTCTCTGATCTCAGCTTCTTAAATATTAATATTTTCCGCTCTCTTCCATCCTCTATGACAGTAAACTGAATATCTTTGCCAAAACAAGACATTTAAGGATGTCACTTTGGCCTTTGGGAAACAGTGACCAATCTTTAATTATTTTCAGACATTTCATAAACCCAACAACTAATCATTTTATTGATAAAATAATCGATAATGAAAATAACGGTTAGTCGTAGTCTTAGCTAGGAGTTTACCTGGGTAAGGCACAGAGAGCAAGGTGAAGTCTGCATAGCGTTGGGCCTTGTCCGCCTTCTCAGAGGATGTCACACTGCAGAGATGGAAAGAAAGATGCAAAGAGTAATGAGATTACATTCATGGTACATTCAAGTATTTTAACACACGACACAGGGCCCTTTCTTTGGCCAAAGTATATCAGCTTTAGCAGGATCAGATAGGAAAAACATAATACATTTACCCCAAAACATCACAAGAACCATCGTTCACCATCAACAACTACAGTGGATTAACCCCTGAAGTACCAAGAATGATGTAACAACGATTACAAAGATCAAAAACTTAATCTGAAGCCCTCCCAGCTTAGACATAATCATGAGCACAGTCTCCTATCTTAACGTCATGGCAAATATCTGAAGCCAAATACACTGAGGCAATAGTCAGATGCCAGATAGTCAGTAAGGGTGACAGTGACCTAAATAAGCCAGAGAGTGAGTGAGTGAGTGAGTGAGTGAGTGCGTGCGTGCGTGCGTGCGTGCGTGCGTGCGTGCGAACTAGTCCGTGCTGTTCCTTACTTTAGGCCAAACTTAACCTTCTTGTTCTCCACCATCAGGTCACAGATGTAGCGAACCGAGAGGTAACGCAGCAGCTTAATGTCGTGGCCTCGAACCTTGTCAAAAAGCTGCGAGTCTCCATTCCTGAGGAGGAGGGAAGGAGGGAGACAAAAGGAGTGTGAAGGAGGTAGAGGAGGAGAGAGACAGAGGAGGAAAGACTGATTGATTTCTCTTTCTCTGGAAGGATGTTTTACTTTGATGAGGAGTATCAAAGTTGTCTCTCAGTCAGTCACATATTTTAACAGTGAGGTCATTCATTGTTGTCACAAGTGATTAGTGTCACACACCGACTTCAGACCAGTGTCTCGTGTTCATTGTACACTAATCTAGTTAGTGTGTGATTTGATTACCTGACTGCACTGTCATCCTCTGGAACCTCCTCAGACTCCGTCCACGTGTCGTCACTGCCCCCTGAAGAAAAATTACAAACAGAAGGTAAATATCTTCACTCAACCTTACAGTAACTTTCATTTCATTCCAGCACATCTTGTTTTTTGTGATTTTTAGAGCCAATGCACTAGGCAGATAGAACTGTGCTGGAAACAAGTCCTGAATACAAGCAAGTGGCAAGTGTTCAACTGGACAGTTATCCACTGGAATGTCATAAGTATCATTTTAGGCGACATACAAACTTAAATAATACATTTATTTATCTGGTGTTTATTTTTATAGAGACAAGTACAGTATATACTGCATGTCTATGCTTGCTGTCATAACAACTACAAGTTAATGTTATAGAAGAACCTGACCAATGAATCGGGCGCTCAATTTTAGCCCATCAAAGACATATCAATAGAGACATGTTTTATGTAGTTTAGACACAGGGAAGATTTATTTTGAAGACTGTAATTTATATCAGTACTCGGAAAGGTTTGTTTATATGATGTATTTATGATGAAAAAGAAAATCAGCTAATAAATTATCACCAAATGTTTAAACTCTTGATTATCAGTAGTCAACATCTGATTATATAATTGATTGATGCCACAATAAGGAAGTTGGCAGTGTTGCAGCAGCAAAAGGAACAATGAATAGCAGAAGTATTAAAATCATAAAATAAGTGAAGAAAAAAGGAAACAATATAAATGAACTACTACAGTCCAAAGGTGAAGATATAAAATATGAAGTGCACACAGGTCACACTTCATTTTCAAACTGATACGCCGACAAATAATTCAAGTACAACGTGTGGAAAACTGAAAACCTGCTGACACATTAGCATCTCAGACTTGAGTGTAGGAACAGGTTCACAGTAACAGCAGAGGTGTAAATCAAAACAACCTCTGATCAGTTGGAATATATTCATCATCTTCAGTAGATCTGCATGAACTGATTCTCTCCCAGCAGCTCATCAGCAGACTGTCACGATAAACACACACACGGCAGCTGATCCAGCAGGTTTGACTCAGCAGACTCTCCGCTGTTTGTTTGGGAACGATGCACTTTCTGATGACATCTAGCTCTTGTTCTTCTGGAGGTTCACTGCACTTATTCTAAGTGCTCTGGATGAAGGCATTTGCCAAATGAATTGCGGTAATGCAAAAGCACCAGTCAGCGAACTGGATCTGCAAGCTTCTTCGCCCAACTTGATCTGCTAATAGTTCACAAAACCAGTTTTAGGTTGTGTGTGAGAAATATTTCAGAAATCAGGAACCTCAGAGAGGGTTTGTTTCTCTTCTGGACAACGCTCTCCCTGCTGCTGGAACACAACTGCTTCAAACCTAAACAACCTGGACTTCTCTTCAGAGCGATCATATACACCGACCGGCCACTTCATTAGATACACAATCCAGTGTGATCCAACACAACAACTCTGCCATAAATTCTATCTTTATGAAGCTGATAATGTTTCAGTTGACTCTGTCAGAGAGGTCATAATTCTACTTTGTGTTTATTATTGATGTCTTAGTGGGTGCTGTTGTTGTACAGGACTGCATTATATTGAGAGGTGTTTCTAATATTATGGCCCTCTCATGTATGTAAATGGAGTGCCCAAAATATTAGAAACACTACTGCTAACTACAACCTCAACAGTACACATAAAAGTTGAAGTTGGATTTATGGCAGAGGTGTTGTATTGGATCACTCTGGAGTATACAAGTGTACCTAATGAAGTGGCCTGTCATTGTATATCAAGCAAAAAGAAATACATTCTGTTTGTTTATGTTTTTTAAGTCTTATTGTGTTCTCTTGTTTGTGCTTATATTTTTATATTTGTATTTTAATGTAAAGCACACTGAGTTTCCATGTAATAAAATGTATCCTGTAAATAAAATTGCCATTGCTATAATGATGTAGAATATCGTGGCATTTTTCACTGTTTTTATGACTGGATCATTTAATCTGTTTTAATTGGAGCCTAAACGCAAGATGAGTGCACTTTAGGATGGGAACTGTCTGACCTATCTGAATCGATGACTCAGAGCTTATCAATTCCTTTTATCGATCATGTATTATGTATTCCTGACAGATGGACATTGCAAAACAATGACATCCCACTTATCTCAACTCATCATGTGCTGGAAACTTGAAACGAGAAGGAGTCATGCTGGAGAGGAAGAAACAGTCCAAAGCATTTCACAAAGAAAGACAAAAGGACACATTTCTTTCTATTTGTTGTACTTATTCTGAGTGAAGCTAAGCCCCTCCCCCGTCATTTAGAGGAACATCAAGTCTCGATAGGAAAGGTTTGACAGCTGTCTAACAACTGCTGCAACTATTCACAGGTCAGAGAGCGCGAATGGAACTGAAACCTGCCATGGAAAATAAGTCAGTCACAACTTCCCCTGTTAAGGCTAAATTTAAGTTTTGTGTGTGTGTGTGTGTGCGTGCGTGCGTGCGTGCATGCGTGTTATACCTGAGAAGATGTAGTTGTAGCCCGTGCGTCCATACAGTTCCCCCCATCCTGCCAGAGTGGACGACCGGCATATATGCTGCAATGAGGAAGCAGTGACAGGATCAGTGTTGTTTTATATTATATGTTACATAATAAAGTCTGTCATAAGAAGTTATTTTAATAAAATCACCTGCTCATTTCATTTTAAGTAGCGGTGACACTTGAAGGTATTTCTTATTTTAGCTTCATAACCAGTCCTGGTTTTATCCTATACAGTGTATTTTGGACAGGGTTCGTACAGCTTTTAAAGACTAAAATTCAAGCACTTTCAAGGCACCTAAATAAAAAATTTCCAGACTCTGGAAGCCATTTTGATCAGGATTATTTAATACTTGCTAATTTCCAGAGTAAGGGCACTCATCCTCCACTCCACCTCATACCACACAGACAAGAAAGATGCTATGTAAGATTGATGTTCATGGCCTACAGTTCAGCACCATAGTCCCCTCGAGGCTGGTTCAAGGACCTGCATTTAATACCTCACTGTGCATGTGGATCCTTGACCTTCTGACAGACAGACCCTAGGTGGTGAGGGCGGGTGGATACACCTCATCCACCCTCATCATTAACATTGGAGCGCCCCAGGGCTGTGTTTGGAGTCCCCTGCTGTACTCCCCGTACACACAGGACTGTGTAGCCACTTTGGAGTCCAACACCATTGTCAAGTTTGCTGACGACACAGCTGTGGTGGGCCTGCTCACCGAGAACAATCAAAAGGTCTATCTGAAGGAAGTGGAGAACCTGACCCTGCTGAATCACCAAAGACACAAAATTCCAGGTATCCCCTCAAATACTGGGGAATTTCTGCTCCTGCACCACTGGGATCGGGAAGGAGGTACTTCATTACACCAAGCCAGCTCCAAGAGGCTCAGAAGAACTTCTACTCTCAGACCACTAGGACACTGCCTAAGACTATTTTTTTCCTTATTGCTATTGTTGTTGTTATTTTAGTCATTATTGCTATTGTCATTATTATTATACTATTATTATTACTATTATTGTCATCATCGTCATAATTCATTTCACTCTGATTGTTCTTCAATGACTCTATGTGACAAATAAATTGAACTGAATATTAACTGAAATTAGGAAAGTTGGAAGATGACACTGAAAAGCAGACAAAAAGGATTTCCACTGGTAATCTCTAATACTAGTAGTTAGAGAATTTACAGCATCTTGAAATTTGTCAGCTGAAGTTAAACAGAACTGACTGAGCACAGACTGCAGATTTTCCAGCTGAGCAGCCATACCTTGCCGTTGTAGAGGATGACGGGACAGACGAACCTCCCTCTGCAGCGAGCCAGCTTGCTCCGGTTCACCAGGTCCTGCAGCTTACTGATCTGTACTGTGCTCTCAAACCTGCACACAAACAGCCACATGTTGTCCATCAAGTCAGTCTACTTCATCATTTCAATTTAATTTAGCATGTCATATGGAAAATGTAATTACAGAGCGCTTGACATGACAACTCAAAAACAACACAACAGCTAGCGTTAGCTGCACACTGTAGCATCAGCTGAAAGCAGCTAACGCTGCTGACGCCTCCATAAGATCAATTCTTCTTATCTTCTGAGATGCAAGTTACAGCTCAGTTGGTCATTCAGCGAGACTCGACGATCATTGATTATTTCATTACATTCACCAACATATCTTAACTGCCTGCTGCTGCTAACCTGGCCATTAAACACAAACGCATTATCATCTTAAGGGTTCAATAGATGTACATTCAAACAAACCTCATGAACATCTTATGTAATCAAAAGCAGTATAGTTTCTATGACTGACACTTTGTCTACATTAAGCCATCTAGATTGTAAAATGCTTTGTTTTCCTGAAGGCAACTTGTGTCCACATTAGTGTTTCCTTTTTGTACAGAAACACCACAACAACATGAAAACTCTTAAATTTGAGGTGGCGGCAAATCAGCCCGACTCTCTTAAAAAAAAAAAAATCTGAATTCTGTGAGTCGTTGAGTTAGAGAAAACTTTATAAACTTTGTGAAACATTGTCCACGACAAATTCTTAAGTGTCTGTCCACTCATGTAAATCTGTAAATGTAACAACTTATTCTTTTCTATTAAAACATTGTGTCGGTTGTCTGATGTGTTGTTGTACTGGTGTGGAGGTTATCCTGTGGCTATATAAATTATACACCCTGTTTCACTTCCTAATGTTGCTTCATTTTTCACACAGTTTGTTGTGTAACATTTTTTGGTGCTTTCATGGCACAGAACAGACGTAGAATCAGAAATTAGAGGAGTGTCTCTTTCTGCCTTGTCACTCGCTCTCGCTCTCTTGAACAGCTACCTTTGACATGAATTAAAAACATATCCGTATCACTGATGCCAGCATGTTGCAGCTATGGATTGCATTTTTGTCCTAAGATCTGCACACAATGTTTGTCAGACTACCTCCAGATGTGGCCAGGCAGATGTGATCATGATGCGTTCGCACCTTGTATTAACATGCATTTTTTTCATGTTTATCTGGGTACAGCGTAAATGTGTCAAAGTGATAAAGATATTGGATTTTCAGATTTCTCTCTGGGTGTTATCTCCATAAACAGTTTCTTCATGACATACATCAATACTGCTACATACGGTAAAAGAGGATTTAAGGCTTCAGCCAACTCCTGGCTAGTACCTGTGCATGTTTGGTGTTCTTGCTTGATTAATGACTTAACTTAACAAAATTTCTTTTTATTACAACATCAACTCTGGTGCAGCTATAAATCATTGAAATGTTATTTCCCAGTTTATTACTCTGAATGGCGGGAAACTGCAGGACAGACTGTGAAGTGGAAAAATTCTCTGTGCACGAGGGATTTGCCAGACAACAGACTTTTTTAATAAAGCATATGAAAGCCTTTGCTGTGAGTAATAAATAAATGTCTTGATCATATGGTAAAGCATTATTATTCCATTTCCAGCACTATGGTGGAAAATAGTTGAACTGCATTAATCAGCAGTGAGAAATCAGGATTTATTGAATCACTGCAAATGTCCTATTTCCAGCAACAATGTGACCTCATGTGACAGAGCAGTCACTATAGCCTTCAGCTGCCTCGATACGATCAGAGGGCCTGGAGATGGAGGGTGACCTTTGCTCCCTGCACCACAGTAAGGTGTGCATGATTAGAGGGGTGACACAAACAAACACGGGGGTAATTGGTAACTGAGTGGACTGGACTTTGTATCTGAAAACGAAGCAGTGGAGATATACCTGTCTCTCTCGATATCTGTGCATTCATACTCCAGGAAAACGATCTGCCGAGGGTAATGGCCACACACTTCTCCATTGGCGTTGTGGATGATACTGTACTTGTAATCTCTGGCAAATAACTCCAGACAACGCTTCTCTATCACCTCCACCTGAAGAGACAGAAAAACAAAGGTTATGCTTGTGGGTTAAAAAGTACCTAGTTCAAACTTAGAGGGTGACTAAACTGGATATAGCAAGGTCTAGTCCAGATTCATCACTGTAGTTTGCATCATTACGTTAGGCATTGAACACGTATGTAGGAATTTATATGGAGGGGATATCCACAAAGTATTCAAGATCAATGTTGTGTCTACACTGGTAGCCTGATGACCCATTTATTACCACACAGGATCCTGTCAGTCACCAGTCATGGATGTGCTAAGCCCCTCCAAAATAACTGAATTGATTGAATGCACGAGCAGATCTCGGGCTGTGTGGCTGATGATGGCAAACCTAGATGCAGACCCACATCTACCAGTAAAGTGCATGCCCTTTATCCATTGAGCATGTTACTATACAGTGAGTCACAGCAT
The DNA here is from genome assembly GCA_033000465.1 of Sciaenops ocellatus. NCBI lineage: Eukaryota > Metazoa > Chordata > Actinopteri > Sciaenidae > Sciaenops > Sciaenops ocellatus. The sequence continues at coordinate 3,477,496 of CP136884.1, read as the reverse complement.
ACAAGTACTTAAGTGCGGCATTCAGGATCATAATCTGAAGATTGACTAATTTCCAATGAAAATCTGTTAATACATAAGAGTCCTGTTGATTGAGCAGTGGCACGTCGATGATACAATGTTATTTAAGAACTGTTCTGAATATACAGAGAAATAGATTCACTGTGTCTACATACACATAAAATGCAGTTTGACAGAGGAGTCACACCTGCCACACAAACATGCATTACAGTATGGTCTGAGTCTTGTTTATGCATAACAACACAGTCAGTTTAGGAATATTAAGTGCAGCTTGATGGATCACATCTATGCCGAACTGAGCATTGGTTCCCCACGTTTCTTCACAGGTCATACATCACTATCTACAGTACACGTTGTTTTGCTGGTGAACAAAGTTACTTTAATTTCGTTTATTCCGTCACTCACAGAGAGACTGGCAGATTGTCAGGTAGGTAGTGCACATCAAATGATGATCCAGTCTTACCCGAGGAGTCACTTCCTTTGCTCTGTACTGCATCTTGGAAAACAAATCTATCAAATCCGCTATTTCCTCGCTCTTTCTTGCCGACAGACCGGAGGCCGTGAAGCCGCCGGCTGCGGAGGGGGAGGCGGCCATCATTGCGCCTCGACCCGCGGTGGTGGCCTCTAGCCGAACTCGACCTCCTTCAAACACCGCAGAGCCTTGTCCTTTGGAACGGGAAGACCGACCAGGCCATCCCTTCCCAGCCAGCTTCTTCCTGACTGCCCGCTTGAGGGGGCCAGAGCCGGGGACTCTTCCTGAATTCAGGGCACCGGCGAGCTGCTCCACTCTCCGAACACAAACCCGTAGCCAGCCCCGCACAGCCAGCCACTCACACCACGGCGGCTGCTGCTGCTGCGGCTACCAGAGTTAGCACGACTTGCTAACAGGCTAGTTCAGCTTCTCAGGCGTGAGTCGGTCGTTTTCACTAATTTAAACCCCTTGTATACCCATCCGAGACAGTATCAGACCTCTATAGTCCTCCACATCACGACTGTTTTGATTCCGTTTGTGACATCTGGTGAAGAGACGGCGAGACTCTCAGAGCCACCTAGCTGAACTCCGGTCAGCTGGAGTCAGGAAATCTCCAGGATCCTCCCGGGCCTGCTCACGTTTCCTCAATGTCACGTCTTCATGTCTCCTTAGTAACAACGAGCATGCTGATAAACGGATTAAATGTATACAGTAGTGAACCCTGTGGCTGCAGGGTTTCACTGCTGCATATGTTGTTGTGGATGAAGGCGCCAGCAGAGGAGAGTGGTGTTGCAATCTGTGTACTACAGTCTGAAGGTACAACAGGCGGTAAACAGGAAGCTGACATGACCACGTGACGGCCATCTCCCCCTTTAAATGACGTTTGTTGTTGACAAGAAGAGCGCGAGGTCTGCAGGCGCAGTTTGTTCAGTGTTTCCTGGAACACTGCAAGCAGAGCTCTGACTATAATGTGGGATCATCCACGGCCAGTCCAACAGCAACTTCAAGTATATCTTTCACCCCACAGCTCCATAATCACTCCCCAGACAGTCATAACAAAATTAAGTCTTCTATATTAATAAACACGACCAACAGTGTGACATCAGTCTAAACACATATTTCCAATTCCTTCCATCACCCCAAAGGACAGCAAAAAAATAGATAGATAGATAGATAGATAGATAGATAGATAGATAGATAGATAGAAAGATTATTGATCCCAAAGGAAATTCAAGCATCCAGTAGCAGCATGCAAACATACATTAGAATGTACCTATAACACAGTAACAATACGTTAAAATTAACCTGAGATAGATCTAAATTTAAATATGTACAGAGAGATTAAACATTTGCAGAGAAATTCAACATTTGCATAGGATTTAAATATGTACAGAGAAATGTGCACAGGAGTTAAACTCTAAAAGTTAAAAAATGTGCAGAGGAATTAAACATTTGCATAGAAAATAAATATATAACTGTGTTAAGAAGTTAACCCACGCTAAACATCTATACAAAAACTATATAAAAAATAGAAAGTAACTGTAGAAATAAAAATGTTATATACAAATAGAAAACTATATTAAAAATATTTTTAAAAATTTGCTTCCATAACATGTCGTCTCTCAGACTATTTGAAAGAAACAGCCCAAAATCCACATGCATGTTTATTTTACTTCACACTGTGTATTTGTTTCTGTGGATTTCACCAAAGGTTAATTATAAATGTTCATTTGACATATTTAAAAAATCTCTCAAAAAGAGTTTTTTCTCAGACTTCAGCAGCACTTACATCCACCAAACCTTCCAGTTTACTCTTGTCTATATTCTGAAGGTTTTAACAGAGAGCTTGATGTATCATTCAGAGTCTGAATTATGTAACATTTTATTCTTAAAAAGACTGCAACATTGATTTGTTATTGGTGTTATTTTATAAAAGCAAGATAACCAAAATTCTCTCTGTAAAAATCATCCATACATTTTCTGTAACCTCTCATCCTCATCAGGGTCACAGGTGGCTGGAGCCTATCCCAGCTGACTTTGAGTGAGAGACAGGGTACACCCTGAACAGGTCACCAGCTAAGCACAGGGCACATAGAGACAAACAATCATTAACACTCACATTCACACCTACGGACAATTTAGAGTCAGCAGTTAACCTGTTAAGGTCTTTGGACTGTGGGAGGAAGCTGGAGTACTCCCAGAGAACCTATGTAGACATGTGGAGAACATAGTCCACACAGAAAGGCCCCAGCCGAGGTTTGAACCTTCTTGCTATAAGGCAACAGTGCTAACCACTGCTTTGACTCTATCATGTCAACAATGAAACAAGAAAACATTTGAGAAAACCTAAGTCTTAATGTAAGCTATCAACCCGGGAACTTTCATGTTGATATCTATGCGTTTGTTTCCACATGCAGTGTCTCCTATTAAATAAAGTGAAATCATTTAAATTTCAGATCATTTAAATGAGCCACATGATTTACGTACAGTGTTATTTGGATTTTGGACAAAGATTTAGGATGTACTTTGGCTGTTAAACACAACTGTAGTATATTTTTAATGTGCCACGGAATGATCAGGTTAATAGATTTCTGTTCTGTTAAGATTCACCCATGACAGACTCAGCAGGACAGTCCCATTAAAAGTAAGTAAATAATCTGTAATGTCATATAGTATCCCCTTTAGTTACTTCCATCTTTGTGAATAAAAGTGTTTCTTTATAAGATGTTCAGATACACAAATTTATGCTCAAATGATGACGTCTGAAAGAATCAGTCCTCTAATCACTTTTTCCAGTGGTCAGAGTCTGCTGGGTTCATATTGTTCATTGGAGCTGTTTGAGGCTGCAGGGTTATTTAGTTTCAGTTTAAGTTTCATTTCATTGTAGACTGAAAACATTGAATGTATCGATTTCTTCTTCTTTTTTTCTAAGGAGGGAAAGAAAGTTATTAGTTAACATGTTCCTCACATGGGAAAATGTGATGATAACAAACTGAATATTAAAAGCAAATATGGTAAATATCACAGGGCTCATCTGTGATGAAGCTGATTCACACACGAATGATCATATGATGTGTGAAAGCAGCATGGAGCAGTCATGTTTGTCATCATAACAGCACATTAGTTATTCATAAAGTGTGTGGCTGAATTACCAATTTTAATACTGACCGCTAGATCTGACTTTCAGTTTTATGTATAAATGAATGTCACCATATGATTCTGTCCTCCAGCACCAGAAAGCTGTCCTCTTATTATTTGACAGTGTTGTGCTGGTGATATATTGAACCAAATTCAGCATTACTAATCATCCTTTTTGGTCTAAACATTTGTGTGTAACTGATATTTGCGCAAATATAAGTCCAGTCAATCAGATCAGTGCATCCTCACAGCTGCTGTGCAGTGATTTGCTTTATTTGCATGTAAAAACAATATCAACTGAAACAACAGACAGTGAGGCAGGACCCTCCTTAATATTAGAAAATGAAACAGAACCAATTTTATGTCAGTTCATACATAGTGTTTCATTTTTCCCAATCAATTTTGTAATAAATCAAATTTGCAGACAGGCCTGACAGGAGACACAGTTCATGGGGATCTGGGCCTGATTTGAGTGGGTTTAGGATTGTTCCAATACTGATACCAATATTGGAAATGCTGATACCCTGAAATGCTGCATCGGTATAACAGTTCATTCAATATCATGTGATTTATTAGCACAAGAACTGGACCCTGCTACTCCCCAACAGCATCACATTCACCATTTGACCTGCCCTAAACAATCTCACTCCTTGTGCCTAAAAGTTTATTCATTGTAACATTGAATAATAAAAGAAAGTTCTATGGAATTCATTCGTGTGTGTGTGTGTGTGTGTGCGCGCGCGCGTATGTGTGTGTGTGTGCGTGTAATTATGAGTGAGCAATGTATTATGTTTTTCATTGTCTGTCTGTGTGGATGTACACAGGTGTGTGAAGCTGTACCAGTATGTTAGATCATTTGTTTAGTTATTAGTTATAATAATTTGATCATGACTTCATTTCATTGATTATTTAATTGTGACATGTTCATTTCAAAGTTTAGTTTGGAGGGCAAATGGTGGTTTTGGCCATGTGACCCTCAAATATATGTGTGTGCATATATGCATGTACTGTATGACATATGTTACATGTTGTATGTATTGCCAAAAATAATAATATAAGAAAGTTCAGGTATGGATTCGGTATCATGTGTTCCTGAAGGTTTGCTGGAACTTCATGCTGTCGAGTGTTCTAATTATCTTTCTTGATCTTTGCTCTCTTTAACACTTATCTGATCAGATTTGTGTGTGGCTGTAAAAAAAAAAAGAGAGAGAGGGGGTGTTCCAATTTCTGCAATATCCAAAATCATCCACTAGTCGTCGACGTTCCTCGGTTGCGCACGGAGAGAGAGGGAGAGAGAGAGAGAGAGTCACAGCATCCAAACCACAGTCATGGGGCTGTCGGTGTGTACAGTGTTGGAGGACTGATTTATATTTTTTTGTATATTTTCCACGCGCTCTCAGATATCCGTCATGTCAACTGTTCCTTTTTTTGGTCAACTTTGATTCTCGGGTGAAGCATGTCAGAGGCTGCTTCAGTGTCTCCGTCCTGTTCATCATTATCTTGGGGAAAGTCGACGGTGCCTCATCTTCTTTGAAGCCTCTTGGGAGCTCCCGTCAGGCGGAGGTGAAGCTGGAAGCAGACAATGCTGCTCATCCCGTCCGTCGCTGGTCGCTCTGAGATCGGCTGTCGGCTCTGCTGCTGGGTCTTTACGCGCTGAGAAGAGTGGAGGAGAGGGGAGGCTGAATCACGCTTCGCTACCGAATTGATTGACTGATCTGAAGGGAGGAAGGAGGGAGGAGCAGGGGGTGAAGCATTTGGATGTGAGACTAATCCAAAGGAGAGCAGGATCTAGATCTGCTGGTTGACTGGGCTCCTAGGGGAGAGGGGGGACCACTTACTGGAGCTCTGGACATTTGTTGCGGAGGAATTCCTTTTTTCTTTTCTTTTTTAATACATTTCATCTTTCTACCTGCGGATAGAGGAGGATAAAGAAGAGATCAAAAGAAGAGGGAACACCAGGTTGAGCTGCTGTGCGGAGGGGGGGTGTTTGAGGGGGGGTGGGAGAGAAAAATGCTGCCTTCGCAAGAAGCCTCCAAAATCTACCATGACAACTACATGCGCAACTCCAGGGCCATCGGGGTCCTGTGGGCAATATTCACCATCTGCTTGTCCATCATCAACGTGGTGGTCTTCATCCAGCCCTACTGGATCGGCGACAGCGTCAACACCCCTCAAGCCGGTTACTTCGGCTTGTTCCACTACTGCGTGGGCAACGAGAACTCCAACCGGGAGCTCTTGTGCCAGGGCAGCTTCTCCGACTTCAGCTCCATCCCGTCGGGAGCATTCAAGGCGGCCTCCTTCTTCGTGCTGATGTCCATGGTGCTCATCCTCAGCTGCATCGGCTGCTTCGCCCTCTTTTTCTTCTGCAACACCGCCACGGTCTACAAGACGTGCGCCTGGATGCAGCTGCTCTGCGGTAAGGATGGAAGACACTTTGTCGTGATTTTGGGGGGGAAGGTGTGGGTGGGTGGTTGGGGGGTCTTTCCAACGCTTTTTGATGGGGGACACCATCAGGAGAGAAGTATCAGTGTGAACAATCTCTCCCGTGTTAGGCTACACCTTATCTCTTTGTCAGAAATGTCAATGCCTCCATCGCTCATTCTGCTCACGAACACCTCACGGGGGAACTGCGCGCCTCCCTCTCTCCCTGTCCTCCTACCGGAGCGCACGGGTTCTCCCTGTAGCTCAGAAGTGAGCTGAAATGTGATCTCGCGCTTGGTGGTGAGCAAAGAGACAGGAAAGTGCCAAAATCTATCTGAAAGTCATGTGAGAGTGTGGTGACTTTTCTTAATCATCAATCATCATACTGACACTGCCTGTTCTCTTTCACTCGGCTGGTTGGGATCATGTGTAATTGTATGGAGTTATGATAATGAAATGCCTTCAGCAGTGTTGCATCAAAGATCACAGCTTCTATTTTGGTTGCCATATCTGCCTACCAGATTAGCCTGCATTATGCATGATCTGCACATGCATTCCAGTAATGTATCCCCACTCAGCGCATTCATTCATCTGAGCAAAAAACTGGAACAAACTCCATCTAAAGGCTGTATTGTGTATGTAATTGTATTATGAGGTGCAATAAGATGTCAGATTGACACAGTTGAGCAGATTAGAGAGGGACAGACTGTGTCAGGTGGAATGGAGCTTTTTATTATTATTTAATTTTTCCCTCTCTACAGTCATAGATATGGTATATGTATGAGCTCAGTGTGTGTGTGTGTGTGTGTGTGTGTGTGTGTGTGTGTGTGTTCATTTCCAGGCCAGTGTTTTCCCATCACTGAGCATTGAACAGATTGTATCAGTTCAGGTGGAGCCGACAAGTGTCTCCCGCAAGCTCAGTCGACATCAAAGAATCCCCCGGTGGATTCCTAATCACACAAACCGCTAATTAACTAGACATGATGCAGATGAAATTGGTCTCAAACGTGTTTAAAAAGGCACCAAGTGTTCATGGCAGGTGGGAGATGAGTTTCACCGTGTTGAAGATGAGGTTTGATGAGGCTTTTTGTTGAGTTTTTCTCTCCATACTCAGCAAGATTATTTCACAAACCATAGCTCCAGTGTTCTCACTGACAGGGTACACAGTTGTGTGTGTGTGTGTGTGTGTGTGTGTGGAGTGAGGGGGTGGGGGGAGGGTTAATTGTGCATTGGTCTGGAAGGGCTGACATTATCTGGGAGGAGGTATTGATGGCTAGATTATTCCTTCCCATAAGGCAGCTGGAGCCGGGGCTGTGTTGGTGACGGTGGACTCGGGACCTTTAGAAATCATCGACTTTCCTGCACTCTCTGACTCTATGTGTGTGTGTGTGTGTTTGTGTGAGAGAGAGAGAGAGGGTGGCAAGAAAACAAAGAGTGTTGCGGAAAAAGAGACACGGACAGATAAAGAAATGAAGAGCTGGAGAGGAGGGGAAATCAAAATAAAGGATGGTCAGTTGATAGACAGCATGAGGTAGAAAACATGTTGTCACATTGTCATGATAGCTTAATTATGGTCACCAGTCAAAACACAGCTTGAAGGACCAGTGTGTAGTATTTACACTACCTGTGAAAAATGTAAAAGTCTCTATCTAGAGCCAGTGTTTAGTTTGTCCACTTTGGGCTACTGTAGAAACATGGAGGTTCAACATGGTGGACTCTGAGGAACTGTAGATATAAAAGTCTCACTTTAACATAACAAAAACACAACTATTCTTATTTTTAGGTGATTAAATACAAATGAAAACAGAGTTCTGAATATTATATTCTCTAAATACAGAGCCATAAATCTGACACAGTGGACATTTCTTCAGCTCTGGCTCTCTAACATGACGTATGGAATTTCAGTGAGAAACAGCACAACTACCACTACACACAAAGTTAGCCCTCCAGGTTTGGATAAATTGGTACGCGTCCCATAATAAAATCCATCTGTAACTCTGATCAGAATGCTACTACAAGCTCATACTGCAGTCTGAACAACTGCTAGGCTTCCTTCTTGAGATATTGAACCATTTCCACGCAGTGCTTTTGTGATTTGTGAAGTTTAAGGCTAAAGAACAACTCTTCATGTTGATCCAGCTCAGTCATGTTGGTTTGTTCTCTATTCACCTTGTATATGCACATATCACTGATGATGTTGCTTAGAAACTCTTCTATATAGGCCTGATCCTGATTAATCAGCCTCATTCAGGATCTTGTCTCTGTCCTCATTCTGCCTCTAACCTCTAACCTGTTGTCTGTGCACTCATGTCCAGAGATACCACAGATGTCCTGTGTACTGCAGTATATCTTGTCATCTTATGAAGGGGAGCTTCCTGTCTGGAGAGTTTCAGTACTCAGTAGGCTCATTACAAACTGACTCATTGTCTCCTCTTGAAGGAGCTGAGGCCATTCGAGGGCAATGCATGTGGAACATTTGCAAAGGCTCAAGGGAGCTGGAGTTTATTGTCAGGCAAAAAGCAAAAGCATCAGTTGTAGTAATTGTACAGTTGTAACCAAAATTATAGATGTGTTGATATTGGGCATGTAGTATTTAGTTAAAGCAATCTGTCATCATGCTTTAAAGACATTATGTCTGCTTCAGTTTGAAATAAGAAAACAAAATTATTTTTATTTGTAATGTTTATTTTTCATCCAGGAAGTGATATGGTCTTCGCTTGTTCTTTTCAGCAGATGTAAGGAGTTGGTAGGGATGCATGGTGAAAACACACCACTTTGTCTTCCATTCTACAAAAATAATGTCAAGTAGCTGTACTGTGAAAGGTGTCGTTCAGAGACAGAGCAGGGGTGCAAGGCCACTGTACAACGCACTGTGCATGCAGTTCACTGTATGCCAATACAGCGTCATTATGCACAAACAGCAAGATGCTCACCTTAAACAACATACACACACACACACACACACACACACACACACACACACACACACACACACATAGCAGTATTTACAGTAATAACATTTTCATCACTTTTGCTTGAAGCCAAAGAAAATAACAATTCTTACAAAGTTTTCCGTGACTACGGATTGTGACTACACAATCCTGACATGTCGTGCAAATAAACGAGACAGACTCACCTAAATGGGAATGAATTACATGAAAGTCATTTCTCTTGTGTTCTTGGCAGAAAACTCAGCAGTAAGAGCGATGCAATTCACTCCTTCAGTGGGCTGAACTGCAAACTCACACAGTCTGTCCTGAGGCACCGATGTACACAAATAGTTCTTGATTTCTTTCGACTTCTGAAAACAGCTCTCTCCCGATGCTGCGGTCAGAAGACTTCTGGAGGGTTTGAAGTGCTGAGGTTGTTATATCTTTGTGTATTCATGTCCTGAGATTCATACGTGTTTAGCTGCAGAGCCTCTGCAGATCAATATCTTATTGAATTCACACAATTTAGTCGGAGTAGAAGTGAATTCAAACATTTTGTTTGTTTGTGTAATTTGTGTAAGGTTTTCTCTGAATTTGGGGGCCACACTCATCAGGATCTTAACCCAGGAAATAATAATACTGGACAAACAGTAAAAATGGAAAACAAAAGGCCCTTCAGAGGTGTGAGACCCTGTGCACCAACACCACTCACACACCCTTTGTGCGCCCTATGCTCACAGAGATGAACCTGAAGAGAATCACACACATCCTTCCTCTCAGTTCTTCAGAGTGCTTCGTTTGTTCTGGTTTATTTTCATCACACCATCGTTTCCAGCAGCAGCTGTTTTCAGTGAAAACCTCTGATAAACCCACAGCAAACAGCAGACACACACAGTTAACAACTAGCTGATGAACATAGCTAGCAGCTAAACAGTCGGATATTTTTATGCCAGTGTGTTGGCGACAGCCGTGACCGGAGGCATTATGTTTTCATCTGTCCATCTCTATTTTGTGTGATATCTCAGGAACGCCTGGAGGGAATTTCTTCAAATTCTTCCACCTGGACTCAAGGATGAAGTGAAGTTTGGTAGTCAAAGGTCACTGTGTCCTCAAAAAACATGAACAGAATTCATAATTATGATGAAGTTGATTATAATTATGACTAAATTTAACAGAAATGTCTAACAGGAGAAAATGATGAAGTGGTGACATTTTATATCCAAAAAGTCAAAGGTCAACTTCACTGTGACATTATGATGTTCTGCAAAAACATTTTTCTAACCATTATTCAACATAAGTCAGGAACAGAAGGGGAGTCATATTTCACATTTGGTCAGATACTGAAGTGGTGACAACATTCCCGGGTTCCCACCTTGCAACGGTGGTGATTGTAAAGATGTTCTGTGATTGAAGGTTTGAAGACGTATTGGCCAGCATGTAAACACATAAAAGCACTTTGTTGAAGGTATTTGTTTCTCTCAGTGTTACACACTAACAGACATACAGCAGTATTCAATCAAATGTTTACTACTGCTTTATTAAATCTGTAGACTGGCATGAATGTAAACTGTAAGTTGATTGTTGGCAGAGGCACACAACCGAGAGATGGTAAATCTATTTTCTTTTTCAGTAGAAAGAACGTGAATATTGGACCTACATTCGGAAACACACTGTCATGTCTGCTGCATGTGTGAATATGCAACTGTTTACTAACTAACATATTAGCCATATTGACTTCGAGTATATGTGGTTTGATGTCAGTCTTGAGTTTAGAACTTGTTACCCACAAGTGGCCACAAAATCAATCAATGCAGGGTTAACATTTAATGTTGAATTTACCAATAAATAACAAAGCCTATGGATCAACTGACAGATGTTATTTCATTGTTGTTTTCTTTTTAAATCAGTGTTGCAGACATAACTGTAGCACTGTATTGTACATTGTACTTTAGTGAACAAAGGTGCAAAAAGTGAAATATGTAACTTTATTCTGCAGCAGCAAATTACAGTTTTAAAATGTCTTTTTTCTCTCCCAGCTGCTAAAAAGAGTCTTTTCTGTCAGAGGTTCTTACCACTGCAGAGTTTTATCTCCTGACTGCCACAAACGTTACATTTGACATTTCTCTGGAGGAAGCTGACATGAACACGTAGGAAGATTTTAAATGGAATTCCTTCTGTTTATTCGTAGGGGGGTTTCCCTGTCTTCTCACCCCCCCCTACATTACCTTCACTTCTTTACTTCTAGCCCCAAACCTGTTCCAACCTCTTCTCTATTGCATCCCACGTAAGCATGTCTTCCCTTGTTCTGTCTTCACAGTTTCCCCTGGCCTGCTGGTGCTTCCCATCGAGTATCAGCAGAAGCTTCAGAGGTGTGAAACTGAGAACACACTTATGCTGCTTTAATTTTACACTCTTCTGAAAACACTCTGAGAAATGTTCTCACATTTCATGATGATTTTTAACAGTTTTTCTTTTGCTGTTGGGAAAAAAATGCTTTCTGTTTCTGCATTAGACGTATGTTTAACTACTCCACAGATTACAAGGAAGAAAAAATAACACATGCTGATGTAAATGTAGCACAGGGGAAACATGATTGTACTGTTATCTGAGCATGTTTTCTGGAATGTTCCAGAAAGCCCTTCATGCTCAGATAACTCAAAAGTAAGGAATCATCCATGGATGCTATTTTTCCCCTGTCTTGTCTCGTGTCATGTTTGTGACTATTTTAAAAACTGGCATGAGCTCAGCTGTAAGCTCAGTGATCTATAAAAGATTGGCCCCATAGGTGGTTTGCTGGGTCAGTATGAAATAGTGCAGTGCAGACAAGTTCTCTGAAAAAATTGACTGTCTGCTCCAAAAGTGCCAGAATAAGCTCAATGGCATTATTTCCCCAAAACCAGATTCTTCAGGTGATGAAGAATGAGAATTGAAGAACTCCAAGTCTGACAAATCATCAGAAGTGACTTATTGAAAGGGGCCATATTGAATCTTTTTGGATGGTAAAGTCTAAAACCTGGTCCTGGTCCAAAGTCAAACCATTTCTCAAAGGCAGCGTGCTGTGCAGAGTCATAGAGGAAGTGTTTCACATGATGGAGGTATTACTCCATTTATTATCCAAGATCTGGCAAGTGGATGATGCTGCCCGAATTGAAATTATTTCCTGATGATTTATCGAATCACACATAGAGGGTTGATTTGATTAGAGCGTTGATTTTTAGTTTCAGTTTCAGTACCTGGACTGTTTGGAGTTTCTGCCATTTATGTTCACCTCTGACTTTTGATTGGCTACGTTTTGAGCTGCAATAATTTGTCAAATAATTGATTATTGAAAAGAAAGAAAATTAATATTGAGTCACAAAGCAGAACCTCCTGTTTTTCTTTATTATAAATGAAATGATGACATGTGAAGACGTCATTTTGGGCTCTGGGTGGTTGTGATGGGTGTTTTTCTCTACCTTTTGAAACTTGACTAAATAATTAATCAAGAAAATAATCCAATTACTCATAGACAATGAAAATAATCATTTGTTGCAGCCCTACCTTTGTGGGAATCTGTCAAAGATCAGTCTGTGATTGGTTGGAGGAATTGCTTCTCTTCAATGTCCTTCATAAAACCAAACATGTTTTTACATTTCTGTTTCTGGAAGGATTAAAGAAACACAATACTACATACCTGAAGCACACATGTGAGAGGGCTCACATGTCAATCTGCTCATCTCACTCTCAGCAAGTACGGAAGGGCATTGCATCTTATAACTATGAGACCAAGATTGTGTAATTAGGAGATTTTGTCTCATAATTATGAAATAGTAAGTCAAAATCATGAGATGAGATGCACAGGTGATAATTACAAGAGAAGAATGTGTTCTTCTTTGGTGAGTGAAGTGCTGAAAGACAACACAGAAGACAAATTTAAAAAACACAAAGGCGTAGGTACATTGCATTTCAGAACCATGGACAGCCTCATTTGTTTCAGAACCATGGAGAGCGCTGATAGCCCCTTTCAAACAGCCTGTTGGAGGAGGAATGTGGTGCCTGTGTCCCTGCCAATGTTAAGACCAAACCTTTAAAGATTAGTGACATCAAAATATGTACTGCAAATACCTAAAATGCTACAAGTACTACAGAACAATGGAACAGAGTTACAACACAACTGATGAACATGCTAGGAATTAGCAAAAGGCTAATCCTGTGGTATCAACGCTACAACAAAACAAACACTGACGAGCGTTTCATGTATTTCATCAGTTTTTTTAATCCTCTAGAATTTTCAGTGTATTTCTGTTCTTGTAGTATGTTTCTTCATGCTGCACTTACGCTAGCACACTGGTGAATGTGTCGCAGATAGATAGATAGATAGATAGATAGATAGATAGATAGATAGATAGATAGATAGATAGATAGATAGATAGATAGATAACCTATGGGCTGAATCTGCATTTGTGCAAAGAAGTGCATAGTAATTTGACATGTGCAAAGAAGAAATTAAACCTGTGCTAAGATCTTTACAAATAGAAAACTATATAAAAGTAGAAATAGAATAAAACTATATAAATTAACTATACAATTAACTGAGGCTGTAGACACTGAATGAAAATCACAGCATTTAGCAGAGTAGTGCAAATTGACAGTTGGTTGAGCTCTCTCGGTCACGCTCATTGTGGCCTGGGAATCGGATTTTCGTCAAGCTCCAAAGGATAATTTATGATTTATTATAATCTGCCATGATGAGATGTAAAGGACTGTGATGCAGGTTGAACATTTCAGACAGAAATGTTCCAACAACTGAGTCCTTTTCTCTCCAGGTGGTGCTTTGCCTCAGAATTACTTTGAGTGTTTGAGCCACTCCACACTTCCTGCGCCTTTTTGACAAACTCAGCAAAAACCTCCACTTCATCAAACAGAGTGGAGTGAAGCCTCGAGGCATATATAGCTGGGAATGGAGTGATACTGAGTGTTGTTACGGTTGAAGCTCTGTATGCTTCATGTTCCATTGAGCTGGCACTGCAGACACAGCCAAAGCTAGCTCTTCTTCAGCTCACAATAGCACTATGTGCATTTTTTCCAAAGTATTCCATAGATCAGAGCGTCCCAACCTTTTTCGCTTTCGACCCCCTAGAATAAAGCAACGTCTACCTGCGGCCCTTCGTCACAGGTTTCAGTTGTCTATGAGTTTTAAGTTCCACCAAAGTGTGACTTTTCCATCTAAACATCTCAGATTGTGCTTTTTCACACACACAAAAACATTATAGCAGAACTTTTATTTTTTTCCTTTCCTATTTATCATCTCATGACCACTCAGAATTAAGATAAGATAAGATAAGATAAGATAAGATAAGATAAGATCTATCCACACCCAGGGATTGGGAACCATTGTCTAAATCCTTTGTTTCAGGAAGGCATTCTTTTCTACTATCATACAACCTGAATGCACCATTGAGATTTCAGTGTTTGCTTTTTGTATTAAAAACCTCCTCTACTTATAAACTACCTATAAACTGAAGTGAATTATGATGAAAAATGTCTCCCAATATAAATTGATTACAGCTATTGTAAATATAAAAGGTAGTCTTCATATAGAATTAGCAAATCCGTAGCAGCATGTATAGTATATATAATACCTCTCTCCAGTGACGAGGACGCAGCTCTTCCTCCTCATAGTCACAGTCCTCTGGTGGCAGCAGTGCAGCTTTTGTGTCTGTGTTGTGTAGGAGAGAAAACTCTTCACTGATACACAGAGACAGTGCAGTAAACTCACTTCCATCTACTGCTCGAGAGACAAAAAGAGGAGGAGGGCTGCAGCAGAGAGGCAGCAAAGTGTGCTGATCTCCATTCTGGATTCTCTGCCTCACCTGATCCCAGCACTCACTCTGGACTTCTCTCTTCTTTTATCTACGGCACATGTGGTTCTGATGTCATTTATCAGCTCTGACATTTTCCAACTCAGTCTACCTCTGACAAACATTTGTATTTGTTGATCCTGCAGAGTAAGGTTTACATGATTCTCTCAGCTTAAATAAAGGTTTGAATGAATGAACATCCAATGGCAACATTCAGCACTGATGCAGGAACTAGAGTGACCTTAGATCTTAAAGTGGCACAACTAGTGGCAGCAGTAGTTCTGTGAATAAGAGCCTGAGAGAAGTTCAAACCGTGCTTCCCTGCTGACGTGTGGGATTTTTTTAAAGCAAGGATGAAGGTGAAAAGGTGTCAAATGGCTTATATAATGACAAGTGTGAAAAAAATGGTTATATGATGGGTGTGTGCACATATGTGCACATGTAGGTGAGAAAAAAACATTTAGTAGATGGTAAGAACAATGAGAGAAAGGTGACGGATGCTTAAAGACAAAGACAAAGATGAGATGTGAGAGAAGAACGGTGATTAAAGAAGTAAAGAAATCCAGCAGATGACCAAAAGGATTGAAGATATGATGGTGGGTGGGTGTGTGTGCCGTCTGCTGAGACCCTGCTAATGCAGAGCTAATCTCCAATCAGAGGGGAGACTGCCTGGGGTCTCACATCACAGCAGCCTACTCTGCATACCCATAATCCTCAGTTCTCTCCCTAGTGGTTCAGCCTCGATCAATTATTCTTCATTCCATGCAAAACCCATCATCACTGACAGATCAGACCATCAAGGCTCCCTCACTCCTCTTCACCTCCCACAAGTGAGGGAAAAAGTGAGGGATGCTGGGATATGTGCAAGGTTAATTGCATTCAAAGTTAGACAAAGTCTTTATTCTTTCATACAGTAGTAAAAACACTGATAGAAAACTGCATGATCATCTTGTGCAGTATGGACAAACAGAACATCTGACAGAACAAGCAGCATCACCTGGGCGAGAGGAATTAGCAGGATTTCTGTGAAATGTGGTCTAATTTTGAGAAAGCCCAGCACCAATAATATCACTGATGTGCAGTAACACATAGAGTACATTACACTTAACAAACACCTTTCAATCAGACTTTATTTGTAACACTTTTCATATAAATAGAATGTACCACAAAGTGCTTCACACAACAATCCCAGGTTTTTTACTTGTTGACAATGTTTTACATTCAGTGCTTGTAGTTTCATATTTAGTTTCTCTCTCTGTGCTTCAGTACCAATAATTAAAACTTTGGTTTTGTCCTGGTTGAGCTGTAAAAAAGTCTCTGCCATCCTAACTTCAGATCTAAAATGCAGTTAAAAAGGGCATCTATTGGCCCTGAGTTATTAGAAGACACGGCAATGTAAAGCTGTGTCATCAGCATAGCTATGGAAATGAATGCAGTGTCTCCTGATGATGTCCCCAAGCAGCAGCATGTAAAGGTTAAAAAGAATAGGTCCTAAAATTGAGCCTTGGGGAACACCACAATTGATTTTATATCTATTTGATGAACAGTCACCTATACTTAGATTTGAAGCAGTTAAAAACAGTATTCACTAACATGTATCATATTACTGGTATTGTTATTATACTGTTATTATTAGTGTTTGCTGTGTGGTCCATTAGTTTGATACAAGGGCTGGACATTATGTTAGGGGGAGAATGAAAGAGTTTGAACTCCACAGTTGTCTTGTTGTCTTGTCATGTTGTGTTTTTTCAGCTGCTAGCTAGCCAGTGTTAGCTTTGCCTACATCCAGGAATCAGGTGGCTGTGTTAAACCACTGGGGTAAGACTAGCTGTTTTGCTCAGTAAATATCTCTACTGATGATTATTGTGTATGCGGAAAATGCCCTTTGGACCAGTGACCCCTTAGGTGCAATACCTTGAGTGTCCACTGGGCCAAAATTGCTTTACAGCCCTGTTCCAATCATGGGGGGTTGTCTCTACCTCAGTGACACATGGTGTTTTTTTCACCAGCCAGCATGAGGCTACCGTCACATGGGTCAACCACACACACATATTTCCTATTGGTTAAGGCTGGTACTCCATCCATCATTGTTAGCCAATGTTGAACTCCATGTAAAACGAAGATGCGAATCTGCTTTTATTTTATTTTGCTCGTATGGAATGGAAATGATTGATTTTGCGTGTGTGACCGTAGCCTTTAATGTTACCCGCGTGTTACCTAGAATAAGAGTGAAGTTAACTGGTGCTGCAGTACGGAATTGTCTGTATATTATATTGTTTGTTTGGCAGGAGGGTGTCCCATGTGCAGCCTGACAGGAGCTAAACTGTATAAACTATATCTGCATGTGTGTGTGTGTGTGTGTGAATGAGGAAGCAGCCTAATAGCATTGGAGCCGGGCCTAATTTTCTCGGGCTGGGTGCAGATGATAGTTTAATTAGCTCTGTGGTGCAGCTCTGCACTGGAGCCTCTCACAGCCACTGGGCCTTGTGAAGGAGCTCTGCAGGACGGCCCGACAGACGCTCTCACGGTCAGAAACAGCAGAGAGACAGCTGCTCTGCACAGGACCAAATGACCATGCCAACACCTAAACTATTGCATGAAAGGAAAGAGGGGTTTAAAGGAGCACAGTGCTGTAACACTGAGTTTAACATGTCAAGACAGATTAGATTTGAAAGTGGCAAATGTTGAAGTGCATTTCAGATCATCAGGAAGTTCCATCTGTTTGCAGAAAAATGCAGTTTGATTGAGTTTGCCTCTGACCGGAGGCATGCTTCTTTTTATCAGTGGCACTTTGTCAGATAGGCAGAATCTCCATTTAAAAACTGTAATGTAAGTAAGAAAGAGCAGAAATTAAATACCACATTCTGTGTCACAGAAAGAATACCCCACTATAAGTTACGTTTTTTTTTTCTAGAGGATCCACTGAGCTGGCTCTGGGAATATCCGTTCCCTCTGATGATGGAAAGCACTGTTAATGAAACACATCTCCCCTGAGATGCAAGATCAGGCCCGTAATCACAGCAACACACCGCTTATGTGAACACACGAGGTTACTTTTTTAGTTGTTCTCAGCCCACTCCATGAATTGGTGAGTGAGTAATGAGAGAATGAAAGAGAAATACGGAAAATGGGAGAAACTGCCATGCCTGCAGCAGGCTGTAGTTACTGGAGTCTAATTAGCCTACATTCAGAGAATGCAGAGAACACAATCCTTCAGGATCTCACGCTCACTCTTTCTCTTCCTTCACAGTTATTGTGCTTTTGGCAACAAACTTCGAAGCACAAACTGGCCTAGTTAGTAATGATTTACTGCTGTTTAAGGGAGCTAGGCTATGGTTGTGACCATGAAATAGTAATTAAAAAGAAGACCAACAAAGAGATGAAATGACCAACAAGTAACAGGTGTTTCTCCACAACCTCCACAGCTGTGAAGAGAAGCCTATGGCTCCAGAAGTGGCATCATCAGGTCCACTGATGATCCAGGTCCCTGCCGACTTTTAGATTAGCCGGAGGCAGAAGAAGCAGGACTACCAGCATGGTGGCAGCCAGAGCCAGAAATTTTGAGCTTCAAAATGGCTCTTCAGAAGCTTTTGGGTGACATCACACATACGATGTCCATTCTTTATACTGTCAGTGGTTTTGACGTGTAAAGTAATTTGACCTGGGAAGAACTTTTTTCGGTTTCACTGTAAACTCTTTAACCTGTGCTAGTATTTACATTTAAATGGAAGCCTGTTTTCTGATGGTGTAAATGTTGATTGCACAGTGTAATGGATGTAGAATAATGACACATTTGGTTTCCAAAAAGCCTCACTTTCCTATCTAAAATGAGAGACAATTTCAAATTGACCTCCTCAGTGTTCCTTTTGAACCTCGGCACAGGAAAACACAAAGTGATCCAACAGCTGCTCAAATTAATTCAACTTGGAAACAC
This sequence comes from Sciaenops ocellatus, assembly GCA_033000465.1. Taxonomy (NCBI): domain Eukaryota; kingdom Metazoa; phylum Chordata; class Actinopteri; family Sciaenidae; genus Sciaenops; species Sciaenops ocellatus. Next base: position 3,458,743 of record CP136884.1, on the reverse strand, counting down.
TTCAGTTCAAAACCTGTCTGCATGTATGTGTGTAGTCTGTATGCACAAAGGGTCAGATAAGTCTATCAAATGTAAAAGGTGCCAAAACCACAAAGAATTATCACCCCACACTTTAAATCAGTTTAAATCATACTGGCATCTGTTAGATACTTTTATTGGTTTTCTGACCGTGCAACAACAACAGACTGTTTTAAATTCACCAGGTGGGCAGAAACACAACTCCAGAAGAATGCTAATATGATGTTTAGATGTTGATCATATTTTAATGTTGTCTTTTCAGATTGTTCTGCTCCCACAAGCTCATCAAAAAGGCATCACTGAATGCAGCTTTAAGGTGCAAATCAACAACAAATGCTTCTCCTAATAAAGTGTAGTACATGAGGTACTACACTTTACTAGTTCATATACTGAATCAACAGTGCTGTGCTGCAGTCATTATAACCACTTATGACTCTTTAATTCAATTGCCGTCCATGGTAGAAGAAGAATAACATCTCTCTCTATGGCAGGCAGCCCGATGCATGCTGTGAGATAATTATGTGGAGGGCATACAGTGACAAATTGTCAATCAGCAGCTAATGTATAGCTATTGATTTTGTGGCTTGCTAGACATGTGTGCTGGTTTAGAGAGAGAGGCTTCAGGCAGCTGATGTCTTTTTTAAACTGAATGCTTCACTTCATGTCATGTTCATCACACATGTCAGAGTACTGACGTCCATCACGTGTTGGCATCTTCTTAAAGTTTTAAGTTTCCAGTACACTACAGCTCGCTGACTGAAGTAGATGTTTTGTACCAAAGATACAATATGAACACATCAATATGTACATGTTCTGCAATACAGAAACTAAATCCAGTCATATAGCAGTATAGAAGCACATGGACCACGTGAGTGGCAGCCTTGTTTCAAGACAATAATCAAACATCAATATCAAGCAATGTTGGAACAAACTTAGACAGCTTCTTGCTTCTTTCTACTTTTCTCTTTTTAGCTTCCTCCATCAACGTCCTCTTCGCCTCTGTCATTATGTCCTTACAGGCTGCTGAGCCCAGTTACGTTGTCTGCTTGCACAGCTCCGGTTCTGGCACGACGCCAGCTCCACTCCCCGTCAGCATTCCCCCAAATGCCCGGCCTGAAAACCTCCTCTTCCTGGTGGTCCAAAACACAGACCACATGTTTGCTGCCTGTTTGTTTTGAAAAAGCCTCTTAAATAAAGCAGCTGTAGCAAAATGGAAGCAAAATTTAGACACATCCATTAAGATGGATATTATAACAACAGTGATAACCTGATAGAGCCAGTACTACTACCCACAACAATATTCTGGAGATGCACAGGAATATGAATACATCTAGATACAGCAATATTATAGATATATAGATAAAACATTATCTTTACACTGTATATCTCATGGCAAATTTAAGATAATATTCATTCATCAACAGTAAAAAAGTCATATCTCAACATTTGGATACAAATAGAGCAACAATTTACTGCATACCCATTGGAACATTCAAGAAGAATTATCTTCATATATGGCAATATTGTGGAACACACTGGATGGTTTTAATTATTTTATTCCTCATTTTGAATGTCAAATCAACACAAAATAATTAATAAATAATAAAACTGGGTTCTGCTTCTCAAGTTGAACACAACTGATGTAAAATCCTGTTTGAAACAGCTCACAGCTCATTTTGCTCAAATAAACTCAGTGCTTATTTTCTCAAGTGACCTGAGACATGTGTGACTGTCATTGATTCTAATCTGGTGTTTGGTCCGAGGCAGATGATGATACATGAGCAAGCCGCCCTGTCTGTCTGCACTCTTAGACACACTTCACTAGACCCACTGATTCCAAACATTACATATAGAGTCTATATACAAATTTAATGGGCTATTTAGGGATGTTCGCTACTCAGAAAGCATTTTGGGATTTTTGACACCACTGCAGTCCTAACCCGAACAAAAACAACAAGGCTGAAGGATCCCACTGATGTTCTGTACATCTGTACGTGCGTGCGTGTGTGTGTTGTCAGCTCCATCCATCAGGCAGCATTGTGTTCATCTCCTCTGTGACACAGAGCTCACAGCTTCTCTCTGCCTCATTAGTGCTTGACATTTGTTGGAGTGTGTTATCTGGACCAACATGGACCACTCTTTCATATGTTACATGACACATTTTTATTACATTTTTCATTCAGCGGAGTAAAAAGTGCACAGTTGATGAAGTCATCAAGGCTTTGGCAAATCTCTCTTTGCACTCACTGATTTAAACTACACACACAGGAAGTCATTGATAAGGACTCCAACTGAAGTGTATAATCATTCATTTGCATAATGAACTCATAATGAGAGCATCCTAAACTCTTCCTCTGCTCTACCATGTCTATGACAATCACCCCAAAGACCATAGGGTCCTCCTGAAGATGTAACACATGACAAAAAACGATGTTACGATGATCTGCAATGTGAAATAGCTGTTGTTTTGTCAATGGTGGTGAGTGATAACAATATAACTGATGTTTTAGGCTAAACCAAAAGGATCTTACTCTTTAACAAAAAGGTCTGTCTCTGTAGAAATCCTTTCCATCATGCTGTCGGACACTTTGAATAACAATGTGATTCATTTGCAAAAAACAGGCATATTTGTCATATGGATTTATTTAGACCAAAGATGTTTGTGTTTCTGTCCTGTGTGCTTTACAATTATCTGTGAGGTAAAATTACTGGTTTTGTCAATGGAGTCTGTTGGGTTGTAATTCCCATTTGTTTCAGTCTGAGATGCTGGTGCTCTAGTACGACATATATTGGCAGTGAATTTTGTATATAAAACCTTTAAGAGAGGTTTTATTATCTTTAATGAATCAGCCTATGTGGTAAACTATGTGGTGAACAGGAGAGAGCACATCAGGCAGTGACTTTGATGCACTCTGACAAAATTCAAGCATCTCCAAACCAAAGTGTTTTATGGAGGAAAAGCATTGTTGTTGATGTCTGTGGGTTGAATATTTCAAGTCTGCTGCACTTGACTTCACCCCACTGTGATGTAACACTGAACTGTACAGTGAGGTGTTGTAACTCACAGACACAGCTTGCAGCAACTATACAAATGTGTGAGAATCACAGCACAAGCAGGGTTTCCCATTTGGGTGTGATTACTTTTTAAAGATAGAGAGGATGTACGTGCAGCAGCATTCTGAATCAACTGCAAAGTCCTAAGAGACTTATTGGAGCAGCCTGATAGCAAGGAGTTACAATAGTCCAATCTAGAAATAACAAATGTGTGGACTAGTTTTTCTGCATCTGCTTGAGACAGGAATGCGTCTGATCTTCACAATGTTACATAGGTGAAAAAATGCAGTCCTTGAAATTTGTTTTATGTGGACGTTAAAGAACAAATCCTGATCAGAGACAACTCCAAAATTCTTTACGGTGGAGCTGGGGGCCAGGGTGATCTCGTTTAAAGTAACTAAGTCTCTAGAAAGAGAGTTTCTGAGGTTCTTGGGTCCAATTACAAGAACTTCAGTTTTGTCTGAATTTGACATCAGAAAATTGCAGGTCATCCATTTTTTTATGTCCTTAAGACATGCTTGAAGTTTAGCTAAATAAAAGTGGCATAAAAGTGGTCCTAGCACAGAACCTTGTTGAACTCTGTGACTGATGTGTTATGATTCTTCCTCATATTTTTACTTACAATTATTTATTGCACCAAAACAACAAGGCACATTCCCTGTACATGAAAACCTACTTAGAAAAAACTTGATTCTGCTTATATTTCATAATAAAGGTGGTTAAATCTGGGGAACAATTATGGTTGCGCTTTAAAAACCCATCCACCCTCCAACTAACCTCCTCCCTTACAGTGTCACTACAGAGTGACTTTGTTGTTCTTTCATACCATCAGCTGACCTAACAGGTGTCACCAAATCAACCATAATATGGGATAATAATCAGATATTAGCAATGTCTGTGTAGCTGTTGATCTGTCCGTCACACTCCCTCCTACACTGTGCATGCTCTGGCACACGGTGTGTGTGTGTGTGTGTGTGTGTGTGTGTGTGTGTGTGTGTGTGTGTGTGTGTGTCTCTGTTTGTCCTGGCTGTTTGCTGTGTTTTGGCTGTCAGTGTGTATACTGCTGCTGTGTGTTCCTTGGTCTTTCTCTCATACATGTGACTCATCTCATCCTCATAACACACACACACACACACACACACACACACACACACACACACACCAACTGTCCTGTTCATGTCCTGTGTCTTCATGTCTGTTTATTGTCTCACCATCTGAGCAGGGTCTAAGAACTGGATATATATTTTATCTACTCCAGACCCCCACACGCCCCCTCTCATAGGTCCAGCCAGTTGCCAAGGCAACCCCACCTCCCTCCTTTCCTTTCCTGCATTCGAATCCCTCCATCTTCCCAGCCTTATCGTCTTCTCCCCTCTTTCTCTCTTTCACTCTCCATCCTTCATCTAGTTCTGTCAGCCTGGTTTTCGAGCTTGGCACTTGAAAAACCACCCCCCTCCCTCCTCCTCCTCCTCCTCCTCTTCATCCCTCCTTTTTGTCCTCCCCCTCCTTACTCATTCTTTCTCTTCCTCCTCTATCTGCTCATGCTTTTTTCTTTCTTTGTCTTTCTGCCCTCTTCATGCTCTCGATAGGATTGTGACTTGTTTAGCAAATCAGAAGACCATATGGTGTGTGTGTGTGTGTGTGTGTGTGTGTGTGTGTGTGTGTGTGTGTGTGTGTGTGTGTGTGTGTGTGTGTGTGTGCGCTCATTCAGCTTGAAGTCACGTTGGGCTGATAGTAGTTGGACCAGCGATAATTGGTTGTATTGACCAATGTTGTGTGTGTCACAGTTGCACTAATTGAGAAGCCAAACAAGCGTGCAAATTACACACACACACACACACACACACACACACACACTGTTATAGCGACCTCAGTCACTTTACCATCTGTTATACTGTCATAAATCGTATGAAAACATGAGTACTGCATGTGCATATTGGCATTATTGTTTCACACCAGTAGTCTATCCTGTACACAAAACAAGCCAAAAGGTGTGTTTTAACCTGTTTTCACGTCTTCTGGTTGACTGGACCTCTGCTCAGGTTGCAGGCACACTGAGCTGTTTGGAATTACAGCTTTTTTTTACAGTTTGTTTCACCTTCCTGCTATGACAAGTCCAAATGTCCATTTGTACGACTATGGCATGTGTGACGAAGCCAACAGGACGGTGCAGAAGATTTAAATCAAACACTGCACACTCCCACACAGACCTGAGAAGACCTCTGATCATTCAGACTAAGTGAAATCACCTGTGTGGGTGTATCATGGATGTGAAGGGGCTTGATATATTTAAATACATCCTGGAGGGTCATCTACAACACTGCCATGAGCATGCCTTTACATTAGGACAAAATATGCAAGTTACATCTTTTTTTGTAGTTTTATAGGGTCAAGATTCCTACCAGGAACATGTCAAAGAAACATCTCTGAAAAGTTGTCCAATGAGCAGTCAGCCACTCAGTGGTTCTCAACTTTTTTCTTTAAAGGATTCCCCTTTACCTGTCATGCATAATAATAACAGAACAGAACAACTGATAAACTGAACAATGAACCCAAACAGTGAACTGTGAATTACTGCATGACTGAATTACTTTACTACTACTCTGATGCAGGGTGAGGCTGTGCAAAGAGTGAAGGTTCTATGAATATAATGAGTCCTGGTAGGGGGTCAGTGATCTAAACTGTTATATGGAGGTCAAACTGAGAGTGAGTGCACCTAAAATGTGGTTATTGCACATGATAACTGTGTGCATATGACTACAGTAAGTACACAACATAAAAGTTGAAACAGGAAGTGTTCATTTGCACACTGAATACATTTTGAAAGAAATGTGATTTGGTCGTATGTACAGTATATTTCATGTTTAGCAGACAGGGTTAAACTAAATTTAATTTGTTTATAATAATAATAATAATAATAATAATAATAATAATAATAATAAATTATAATGTATTATATAAATTAATGTATTTATTTATTTTGAAATAAACAATAAGTTATAAGTCCGTATACTGGCTGTCAAAGCTGAGCTTCTTTCTTCTCTGCATGTTGCTGTTTATGTTTGTGATGGTGTGACTGTGTCTGTTGTGTTGTTTTGAATTAACAGAATCAGTTAAGTCATCTGCTCCACCTCCTCACAGTCTGCCCAACCAAATGTTAATTAACGCCTCTGAAATGCCAAAGTCTCAAGGCCGCTTGGGAAATGCAGTTCTTTTCAAAGCTGAAAAATGAGAGGGAAATAAATCAATAACACAGCTGTTGTGTGTTTCAAAGAGAGCGGCACTGGAGAAATCCCATCAGGAAGACAAAAAGAGGCTGTCAGAGGGTTCTTGTCAGTCATCAGGGCAATGATTTTTATTACAACTATTTTCCTGCAAACTATTTATTTCCTGTTTTGAGCGGTAGAGTTCAGATCTCTTTGTTTCTGTATTACATGTCACTCATGGTGTCTTTAAAGAGGTGGCACTAATGATGTGACTTCATTGAATTGTGTTGGTTTTACATGCTTATATTTTGGCAGGGATGCAGTGAGGCTGTTGGATTTTTTTAATGTGCAGTGTGAACTTTGGGAGGAGTGGGGGGCAACAGGGGCATCAGTGTATTAATCAGTCTTCATGTTGTTATGGAGATGCTGAAAAACTCATTTGCATGTGAGAGCTTTTTTTATTCTCTCTCTCAGGGATTTTCTGGAATGACGCAGCGCTCGTGGTTTTCTAAATCCTGGGAAATCTTTCAGCCATATTGCTCAGTGTAGACAGCCTCCCACAACATTTGTCAACAAAAAGCTCCATATGTGGAAAATATTTGCACTCTTCTCCTATGCAGATTTCAGCATCCAAAAGCAGAGACTGTGGAAATCCCTTCTAGTTGCAGTCACTCCCACTATCTAAAAAATGCTTTATGCTTTAATTAGAATATTTTCTTTGTCATCAGACAGCCCTCCAACAGGAAACTGAAGCGTTTCTATGCTCTCTGCAAAGCTATCTTGTAGAACACGGGAGTTTCTTGTCTACCACTGCGTCAATTAATTTGTTTGTTATTATGTGACTTTGGTGTTTTAGTATGCTAGTTTGGATCCGATTGGATTCGAACATTTTTTGCTGTGCATGGAGGCAGCAGTAGACCTTCTGCAAGGTAAAATTGTGCTTTTTGTCAATGAAGTCACCAGGTCACCAATAAAGCCACCAGGCTTTGGAGAGAGAGCTATAATTGCTTCAGTTTCCTATCAGAAGGGACTGTCCTACAGCAAGGTGAGAATGGTCTAAATATAGTGTACACTTAGACAGATATTGATTTTTTTTAGGTGGGTCTTTTTTTAGCTGGTTAAAATCTATTTTGTTGCTGCCCCTGTCCACAGAAGTTCATTGCTTAGCTTCCATGGTCCTCCTGTCTGCTTCTCCAAACTGAAGGCACAACAACCCCCACTGACTAGGGATAAGTGCGTCACACAACACCACTTCAAATTACTCGAACTATCCCTTTCATAGAGTTAAAAGAAGACTAAAGACCTAAAATGCTAGTTATCCCATGACGTTGCCGTATTTATTACATACCACAATACAAAAGCATTAGAAGTTTGAAACGACACATCAATGAAAAGGTTCTCTGTCATGAGGATGAAATGTTCATTTTGAAATATGAGTGATTTATAAAAGGCTACAGGTGTCTGAGGGCTCAACATGGTCTCCGTCATGTGCTTTGTGTAAGTGCACACTGTGAGCAACCACTAATGTGTACAAACTGTACTCACAATCTTAAAATCAAGGAGTTTCCAGTGGACTGGAAAGCCTGCCACAATGTTAAAGTAAAAACCTTGACTTAGTCTTTACTTTAGCCATGTTAGTAGTGTTATTCAAGGACTGACATGCAAGTGGGTCCAGACTAAAATATATCATCGTCCCATAATGTTTCCCATCATCAGATCACAGTGATGCATTGCCCAGTACTTTGTTTTATGACTAAATATCTGAAAAACTAATGACATTTCCATTAGCCTCAGCTGTTCCAGTTACTACTAATTAACAACTGTTAGCATCCTAAACTAACAAACATGCCAAACACCAGCATCTTTGCATTGCCACTGTGAGCATTGACTGTATGTAAAGATGGACGACATGACACCTCCCCAGGGCCGACCTGCAAACAGTTCACAGCAGAGAATATTGGGGATTCCATTAAGATGGTTTGGTAATTGCCCCTGAGTCAAATAAACCACAAGGAAAATGTTTTTACTCACACACACAGCACAGCAGCTGTACAATGGGCTGTGACTGGAAGACAGACTTGCATGGAGATATGTGGGGGCTGACAGAGATGAGAGACAGTGTCTCACAGCAAACAACTGGACATTTTTCTGTGTTCATTCAAATGATGTTCCGTGGCTTCTAACAGCAGTAGAGGAGGGCACATATACAGCATTGGAACATCGTTTTGAATAAATGATACTCTGAACAAGTTTTTTGAAGAGGGGTTGTATGAGGTTCTTATCCATATTTAGTGTGTTACCTCCAGTAGACAGCAGCCAGCGCACTCCCAGTTTGACAAAGCAGACAGAAGGACCAGCACGGAAGTAAAGCAAAGCACTGCTGTGACAGGGTCAGTAGAGGAATGTGTTTTAGCCCTTGATTTAGTATTTTTAGGAATGTAGTGCTACAGCTGATTTGGTTTGTTTGCTGGTTTAAAAGAATGTTTAAATGGTTTAAATGTAGGTTGTGACTGACAGGAGGCAATATTCATGTAACTGCAGCTCCCCTTGCACTATGTTTAAATGCTCACAATTAGGTCCTAAAGGTACTGTATTCAATACACAAATGCAGGGAGAAGGGTTCAGATGGTGTGCAGTGTAACCTCCCCAGCATCCCTGACACAGATTTAAACGAGGCCGGATGAATTATTAAGAGTGAGTCTTGTTCACTTCTGTCAGCCAGGCAGGACTAAAGGAAAACCACAGGGAACACACAAACTCTTCACACCGTATTAAACCTGTTGTGGCACATTGCCATAACTGGATGTCATGTTTTCAGTGTGCCAGTAAACACAGAGGCAACACAGTTCAAACTCGTATAATGTTTGTTGGCATCATAGAGAGGTGGGACATGTTCAGCAGCTTGTGGCACTGACCCAAACCTCATGTGGGCCACATGGGTCAGTGCTGAAAAGAGTTTTGTAAATCAGAAGCAGACAGCAGGAACAGAAAACATGCACTCACCTGTGTGCCAGCACTGTGTTTTGTTGCCGGACTAATCAAACATTTTTATGAATGTATTAGATGGCTGGAAACTGTTTGCATAGTGACGCCCAGCACAGTTTTCACATTTTATTGTCTTTCAGACCATTGTTTTGGTTTGCCTTTATTCCTATAGTATACAGTGGAGATGTCAGGAAACAACAAAGCTGAAACCTGGAATGTTGCATTTATGTGACCCTTGACCTCTCTATTCTTCAGTGTTTGTTGGATGGCTGATCAGAATTATTTATACTATAAATAACTGAGTCAATAACTCATCATGCTGCAGCCATACTGCGAAGATAACACTATAAATATTCATTTCTGATTGGCTGATAGCTGTGCAGTTGTTAATTAGGACACCTCAAACATAAGTCAGATCAATAGATTAATCAACATTTTAAATCAGTGTTCCACCTACCAGATATTAGGCTGCAGGTAACCGTAGCAACATGCTGGTGTGGTTTATTTATTATAAGTCAGGGTTAAAGATTCTTAAAGTCCAGCATAAACTGTTTTGTTGTTCTCTGGATACAAGCACAATGCTGTGCTCTGATGAATAACAAATGACGTCGTCACCTCTGTCTTGTCAGTGCATTTACTGTATTCCACTCTGTAAAGTCCATGCAGTGTTTGGACAGCATCAGAGTCTGCACAGCGACTTCTCATATTTGCCACACTGCACCACCTCCTCAGAACCCCTGTGGCTGACTGTGGGGATTGCCTCTTCTTCACATTCCTTACATCAGCTCAAACATAAAGTCCTGTGTCCCTACACACCTTGAGCCTGTGCATCAGCTGAGTTTCATCTGGTCTGTGCACAGCTCTCAACAGTAGCAGTCGTCCAGTAAATGAGGCTTTCAGGGACCCATCTGTTAGGGCAGCCTGGCCTCAGATGGACCCTCAACACAACAGGGGGACCAATCAGGCCTTATGGGAGCATAACACACACACACACACACACACACACACACACACACACACACACACACACAGTTTGTCTACAAAAGAAGAGAATAAAAACATTCATGTGCCAAATGTGACCCAACACACATTTGTGTGCATGTGTGGTTTGTGAATATCTCAACAGAGCCACTGCATCTAGTCTTTAATAACTACAATTTATTCACTGATTTTAAAGACAAACAAATGTGTGTTTGTGTCCAGACTAGTGTCGGGCCAACAATCTGTACCAACATCTGCATTTTGTTTCTCTAATCTCCTTTGACGTGTCATCCACTAACAGACAAAAATGTTCAAATGACCAAAAACAATGTACTGTTTAGTTAGTGAACAGTGAGGTGTTGGAGGGCATTTTCTGCTTCAAACAGAGCCACACTAGCTGTTTCCCTGTTTTCCAGTTTTTACTTTATTTTATTTTATTTTATTTTATTTTTTATTTTATTTGCGTTGTTAACACTAGAAAAATATAAAAAAATTAAAAATAAAGTAAAGTAGTAAGCATATTTACCAAAATGTCAAGTCAAACCACTGCTACTCCTGTCATGTGTTTCTATGATTTATGGTTTTTATAGATTTTTATCTATATTTTTTTTTCTTTACAAATAAAAAAAAATCACATTTTGCATTTCCATCATGTGAAATAATGTGGGGGGGGGATTGAGTGATGAGGCAGCTGCTGGAAATACCACCTCCACAGACATGAACCCAGAGTGAAATGGAAAATAATACTCTGTCCTCTCTCCTCTGTCTCTCCTCTTCTCTCTCACTTTCATCTTGTTAACTTCATGTAACCCTCTGCCTGATCTGCTGTTTTACACCTAAACCCATTTTCTCTCCCCACCTGCCTCCCCCTCCCCGACTTTCAATCTTGCTTTGTTCTACACCTCAACCCTCTTCCCGTATTGATTTTCTTTCCTGTGCTGTTTTTCAGTGGAATATAACCCTGTCACCTTGACCCGTCGCTCTGCGCGTTACCACACACACTGCCTGACAAAATTCAATATCACACAAACCAAACAGCATTCTGTATATATGACCACAACATCCATAATACCACTCTACATAAATAACTCCTCTGTTGTCCCTTCCTTCCTCCATACTTCCCTCTCTGCTCTCCAGCCGTGTGTTTGGTGCTCGGCTGTATGATCTTCCCGAATGGCTGGGACGCCGAGGTGATCCGGGACATGTGCGGAGAGGACACGGGAAAGTACACTCTGGGGAACTGTTCGGTGCGCTGGGCCTACATCCTGGCTATCATCGGCATCCTGGATGCCCTCATACTTTCCTTCCTGGCCTTCGTGCTCGGCAACCGGCAGAGCGACTTTCTGCAGGAGGAGCTGAAGGCCGACAACAAAGGTGAGAGATTTTGTGGTTTGGAGCCAAAATAATGTCTCTGTCAGAGTCATAGTCCTATCAACTATGAAAGGATTAATTAAGAAAGAGATTAGCTGATAAGAACAGAGCGTAATAATAATAATAATAATTGATCAATTTATTATTTATATATATATATATATTAAAAAAAAGCATACATCAGATCTGTCCACAAGATAATAAAATGTTTGTTTTCTGAACAAAGTTCAGATACTCAGCTGATACTCAACAGTGAAAATACCTGCATGGATGTCTGTTAAAGGGTTTTATGGGTTTCTTTGTTTATTCAACGAGCATCAATCAACCAACTTCAGCCCATGGCAGAAAGGAAGTGAAAGAAGCTTTAAACTCGCTGAATTATTGAAAATTATTGATCATTTAAAACATGCACATGCTTCCTAAATTGTGGTCACATGTTAATTAATTGGTTTGCATGCATGATTAATTAGTTAATGATCTAGGGTGTGACCTGAATAAATGAGCATAGTACAAACTGATCAGAAAAAGGATTTCATGTTAGTATAAACTTCACCAGGACCAGAGACATTTAGTAAGTTTAGACTGGCTGCATTCTGCTGCTTCTCATGTTCAGTCATTAACATGAATCTATCTTTTAAACTATGCTATCTTTTAACTATGTTGGGTCCTTGAATTTGAGGTAATTGGGCCTGGAAAGTCCTTGAAAAGATTGCATCTGATGTTTAAGAAAGTGCGGGAACACTAGTGCCGACAAAGCTAACAAAGCCCTACAAAGCCCCTAAATTCTTCAGACATGTTTCGTGTATTCATAGTTGATGTATTATGGAAAATGTTGGACGGTGTATTCATAGTTGGTGTATTACGGTAAATGTTGGTCGGTGTATTCATAGTTGATGTATTATGGAAAATGTTGGTCGGTGTATTCATAGTTGATGTATTATGGAAAATGTTGGTCGGTGTATTCATAGTTGGTGTATTACGGTAAATGTTGGTCGGTGTATTCATAGTTGATGTATTATGGAAAATGTTGGTCGGTGTATTCATAGTTGATGTATTATGGAAAATGTTGGTCGGTGTATTCATAGTTGGTGTATTACGGTAAATGTTGGTCGGTGTATTCATAGTTGATGTATTATGGAAAATGTTGGTCGGTGTATTCATAGTTGATGTATTATGGAAAATGTTGGTCGGTGTATTCATAGTTGGTGTATTATGGTAAATGTTGGTGGAAGCTTTTTCTGTATAAGCTGCTGCTGTGACGAGACACACCGCAGCATCATCAGAGGAGGTGAAGACCGTGTTGAGCTGCCTGAAGAGAAATAAAAAATAAACTCCCCCAATTCCTCTGAGCGTGTGGAGGAAGTTTCCATGGTTACGTGTCAGATTCCAGAAGGATGAGGCTGTGGTTTCCTCTCACTGCATATGTCTGTTTATGTCTGTCTCTCTGTCACTGTTCAGTGTCTCTCTGTCAGTTATTTTGGTTTTTTGGTTTGGTGTCTATGCATAGACGCCTGCCCTTATACTTGGATACTTGCTATGCATGTGACATTAAAGATGTTTTGTTATTTCAGCCTAACTGCAGTTTGTGTTTATGTTTTAAAAGTCACCTTTGCACAAAATTCAGATGTAACAAGAAAAAAAATGCAGAAGCAGCACAAAGTCAGCACGTGACTTAGATCAGCATAAATGTAAAGATACATCAGCTCAACTTGAGAAATAAAATGTGTCTCAGCCCGAGCTCATAAATGTTCAGAGACAGCAGGATGGAGCTGGGTTTATAGTAGTGAGCTGAAGGTGGAGCTATTTTTATTAGATCAAACTCTTGTCTTCTCTTTCCGCCTTCTTGGTTTGTCTTTCCAGTGTCTCAACAATCACAAAATAAACCCTTTATTCAGAGTTAAATGTGCAAATATTCTGGCTCTACATGCTGTTTACTACCACTAATTACCACTAATTATGGTCTTTTTGTTGGAATGGTAAAAATGCAGTAAATCTTCAGCACAGTGACTCATCTTTAGTCTGAAAAAGAAATCACTTTCCTTCATTGTTTGGCATCTTGGTTGGTTTTTGGAAAGGTTTTTGGTGGAGCTTTAAATCCCACAGGGAGGTTGACTGAGGGCCACTGACACTTATGAATATGTACTGTATGTCCGCTAAATCTTTGTATTTATTAAAAGGAAATTTCTGGGTAAATAAAGAAGAATATTAATCTTTCTCTTTTTTCTTTTCTACAGATTTTGCTGTGTCAAGGGTAAGTTCACATTCTCACTGTTGTTTGTGTGGTCTCATGGTTGTGACTGTTCAGTGAAAGTACATAATTACGTCATGAAGTCTAACACAAAAGACGGGGAGACCAAAACACTGTGATGTGTGCGGACAGAGAAGACAAACTAAGTGACTGACTCAAGTGACATCACTTGAGGACATTTATCACTTTTATTCACATGCCTCTCTCAGGAGACTCTAAAGGCTTCTTGCAACTTTTTGCACATACGGTAAGCAGTAGTACTCCCTAACATATGGAAACTCTTTTAACTTCTAACAGATAAATTATAACACATATGTGTAATGTGTAATGTCCACTCTCACAGCCTGTCTTTGAGTCTAGGAGTGTAGTGACATTAAGCTTTGTATTCATACTGGTGCTGTCTGTTCATCCTTAGTATTTGGCTTCTGACATTAGGCCACTTCATTTACTGGGACTTTGTCTAGTTTTAATCACATCTGCAATAATTCCCACCTATATATTTTTATCATGTACGGACACTGTTAATGTGTCTCTGCTGTTGTCTTCAATGTTTCTTTATCCACCAAACTACCACCAGTCTTTTTACAACAGATTGTGTCCCATAGTCCAACACGTCCTGCATGTAACTGCCAATTTCTGTGATTTTAAAAGTCATGGTTACACATTCCTGTTCAGTGAGTGCAGTTTCCCCTCGGCTGGTTCTACCTGGTGTCAGGTCAGGTCTTCTGTTCACAAGACAGATGATGTTTGGTCACACTAAAGACCTCAGTAAAGTGATAGATTCAAGGCTGAAGGACTGTACTGAGGAACAAGAGAAGAAATCAGGGGGAAAACAAAAGGTGGTTGCATGTTGTAGAAATCATCCCCGGGCACAATGCTTTCCCAGAGGAGCGAGGCCTACTGCAAGAGGAGACGTCAAGTCGAGGAAGGCCTTTTACTGAGGAGTGTGTCTGCTGTGTACACCAGACCCTCCAGCTACTTCTGTGTGTATACGTCAGCATCAAAGAAAGAGAGGATGGGGGAGAAAAAACAGCCTAATTACAAGCCAAGCTGATCTACCAAAAACCGCGGTGCATGAGAATAATAAATAATTAAGTTTAAAAGCACCAGCATGAGCAAAACTATCTCTACCACTGATCATACTACAAGAAGAAACTCCTAATGTATTCATCTGCCTACTCTTATATCTCAAAACTGAAAAGAAATAATGGCAGAAATGTTTCAATATGTAATGTGCTCTGTGGCATGTTGTTCTGGAGGGCACGGACAAACAACATTTAATTTGGAACACTATTATGGAATGCTGTTTGAACATTTATTACATATACTTGATATTAAACACTATTTTATGCACTAGCCTACTAGTACTACTAGTATTGCTTAAAATGCACAATACTACTGAGGCTTAAAATGGTCACTAGTACAACGTTGAGGTGTCACAGTTCAAGCAGGGAAGCATGGAACACAAGAGAAGGACCCAAATGCAGACTGAGAGGGTGCAGATCTGTGGTTCAATTGCAAAAGAGAATGTACAAAAGCTTAACGACTGTCAGGCAGGCTCAGTTCAAAACCAGATAAGACAGTCCAAACAAGGAAACAAATCTGTAAATGAGCAGGTTACATCCAAAAGGTCTAAAAAAAAAAAGGCAAGCAGAATAGCAAACCAAACAACACAGGGAAACAAAACACTAGGAATGACAGGAATGTCTGATCATACTGAGTTTGAAGAACACAAGTGAAGGAAGGACAACACAGGTGAAACTAATCAGGGTGCAACAACCAAAATCGACACAACAACAGCAGGAAGTTACAGACATGACAGCCTCATAAAATCATACTAGTACTATAGCAAGGTCTTTTTGCCTTTACGACAAAATGCCGTACCAGTACTGCCAAAGTACATACCTAGTAGGGCTGCAACTCTGTTTTGGTTGCACACTAATGGATGAATATGTCTTTGTATAAAAAAAAACCTGCAAATCCATTTGGGTTTGATTTGCTCGTAGGTTGGTAGACTAACATAGACGCACGTACATTTATGACCAGATTTGACTGATAAAACTATCGGTTTGGGAGATAGGAGGTCTCTGCCCGACAGTGATGATATGTTACAAATCAAATGGCTTTATGTCCGATAACTCACTAACATATAACTTGGATTTTATTTTAGTTGAAAATAAAAACTTGCGTTTGACGTGCTCATGCATCGCTGTAGTGCTGCCATGATATCACAGCTCAGCTTGACAGAGTTTACTTTTAACCTGTCTTCTTCTTCATCTTCTTCTTCTTCTTCTTCTATGGTACCGTGCCAGTCTTCCCGTAGCATTTCCTGCAGTGTGACGCTAAAATTCTGCGTTGACGGATTTTTATTGTTGGCGTAAACGATTACGTCGACTAATCGCTGCAGCCCTACATACTAGTGACAAAAATATGTGTGCGTGTGTGTGTGTGTGTGTGTGTGTGTGTGTGTGTAAACTGGTGTGAATGCTTGAAATGGCACATATGCATTGTTAACATTCTTTAAACAGACGTTAATAAAAATTAACTAAACACTGATGATGTTTTGTAACACTGCTTCCTCCCTGTAGCTCCATCTTGGTTCGTCTCTACGAATGGACAGAGTAAGACCAACTCGTCTTCCCATTAGTTTATGTGACGAGATCATCCTTGCATGTTCTCT
Source organism: Sciaenops ocellatus (assembly GCA_033000465.1). NCBI lineage: Eukaryota > Metazoa > Chordata > Actinopteri > Sciaenidae > Sciaenops > Sciaenops ocellatus. The sequence continues at coordinate 3,442,200 of CP136884.1, read as the reverse complement.
TTGTGAGAACCTGATGGCTGTCCTCTCCTCTGCACTGTGAACCCTCTTTATTTTGTCTTTTGTTGAATTTGCTTCCTTGTAACAGGGAATGAGTTATTTGTGTTTAATGAACTCTGGATTTGTTTAAGAGGAAGACAAGTATGTACACAAGTGTACGTTAGACTGGTTGAATCTAAGTTTTTAGGACATTTTAGGAAATGGCTTTGATTTCTTATCGAGACTTTAGAGGGAAAACTCTCATATCTGTTAAGTATGAAGCTAGTGCTAGATTTATCAGATCCATCGCCATGACAACTGATGAAGACCACGCGATAGAGATGAAAGCTGATAGGTGGACATTGAGCCTGGAATGTTTTATCATTACCGCAGATTCTGATAAGAAACAGTGACCACATGTTCGATATTTACAGCATGTTTCCATCGACGTATTCTGATGCACATTTGAAGTATTATATCATAAAAAAGGTTTTTATCCTCACTTGAGCTGTTTTCGTGGTTTCTTTTCTAAAAAGAGTTTTTATTGGAAATGGATCAGCGCTTTGATGTGCGGGTCACATTTTGTGTATATGCTCTAATACATGTATGAAGTGAAAAGTGCCTGAGCAATTAACTGGAGTATCTTAATTATGGTAATTTAATGGGAATGTGTGTTTACTGTAAATATGTTAGAAGAAGAGCTTATTGATTATTTCCTTTCCACTGAATGTTATGTTAGTGTTGCAGCTGAATACATGTTGTTCTCTGTTTGTTGTTTGCTGTGTCAAGGACTGATCTGTCTTAGAGATTTCAATGGAAAGTACTGAGCCCAGTTTTGAAGGGTGCACTTGACTCTTGGCATGTGAAACCAGCAGCATGGTAGCAGCTTCAGAGCCACTGTCTGCACGGGTCTGTACTGCTAAGAATAACCCGGCTTGCAGGGGGGGGGGGGGCTGTGTATAAGGATCATGTTCCAGGTGGTGTCCCTGGCTGCCCTTTTTCAGCCTGAGAACTTTATCGATTACTGTCCATCAGCACACATTTGGCATCCACCCAGTGCGATGGAGTCAGAGTGACAGGTCATCATAAATAGATTAATAACACAATAATCCCCAACATCTACACATCACCATCCATCCATCCCCATCTCCTTTCCCGGCCCTCACTCATTCACTTTTGGCAAATTGGATTTCCATTAGACTGGCTTGCATGGAGGATGAACCATCAGGAAGTGCTACAGCTATTAATACCCTGCTCCTCCACCCAGCCAATCAGAGGCAGCTCTGACTGAGGTTTTAATGGAGGGTCAGGATAGCAAATCAGATTGCTGATTGCTTAATCGAGTTGCTGACTTAAATGGTCCTTGTTATGACCTCGTTATTGACATGCCAATAAGTAGCTCCAGTTTTCCTCAGTAGATTCTGTCAGTGTGCTGTTCTGTTTATCTATGAGAGTGAAGACAGTCAGAAAAGTGTTTTATATTTTCTTATATTATTGAAATATGAAATATTGTTGATTTTGAAGAAACAGAAGCTCTGTCAAATAATTCTGCATTAAAGAAGGAATTCTTCAGAGGGAGTCTGCTGGAATCTGTGAGAGAAAATGTATTAAGGTGTGACCTTTAAGCCTGCTGCATTAGTATGTTTCTTTATGTTTGTTTTTGCTCCCTTTCATTTGCCACATCTCGACAGCTTGTACTGACTCATATGTCAGAGCATCCCTCTCTCTCTCTCTCTCTCTCTCTCTCTCTCTCTCTCTCTCGCCAAATGGAGCAGAGCTCGAAACAGGAAGGAGAGTTAAGCGCAGAGATGACTATCCCACATCCCAAACGATAAATGATGATGATGATGATGATGTGATACCATCTTCATGCATCTTTTAGTGGCTTCAGAGCCATCAAAAGAAAGTTCATCAGAACTGCACAAACCTGCATTAATCACTGTTTCTGATATTAACATTCAATCTAATGACTGTGTAATGTTAGAGAGGTAACTTGTAGTGCTACAGTACAATATGGAAAGTTAAGCAAAAGACCCAGATACCGTTTGAAGGAGTGGATAACAGAACATATGTGATCATAAACATGAATTCACTAGATGATAATGTTTTGTGTCTGCCGCATGTGACAGCTACATATCAGTCATAACAACAAGTACATTTACTCAGGTACTGTATGTATGGTTTTTGTTCCACCACATTTATTTGATAACTTATGCTACTTTACTGCTTCATATTAAGAACATAAATATGATCAATAAATAAAATATGAGTATTTCATATTATAGATTAAGATAAAGCATTCACAAGCTATCCAGCAGATGAAGTTGTTAAAGTTAGCACCAACAGTCCAACTTCAACAGTCTATGTTGAACCACAATGTTTCTACAGTATCCTGGAAGGGACAAACTAAGCACTGGCTCTAGATAGGGCCTTTCACATTGTCACAATTCACAAATTTTGTAACTTGGAAAGAGGGGGTGAGGTGAGAGGTATTCAGTCGGTTGCAGTCTGCACCTCTAAATGTCACCAGATCTGAGTATTTCTTCCACCACTGCTCTGTCTGCTTTGTAGCCATTAACCACTGATATGGCCATGGCTCAGGAGGCGGGTCGTCCAGTAATCAGACATTCTCTTGAAGCCAGTGCCATCGGTGTGTGAATGTGATTAGTTACTTTCTGATTAGTCAGCACCTTGTATGGCAGTCTCAGCTGTCAGTGAATGAATGGGTGAATGTGATGTGTAGTGTAAAAGTGCCTTGAGTGGTCTTGAGTGGACAGAACATTAGAAAGGTCCTGTACAGTCCATTCAACAGATTCTCCATGACACATGGAGGAGCAGAAGTCATTGTATTGTCTATTAAAACAGTGTCCATCATGTCATTTCAGATGGATCTATGATTTAATAGGTGATCTTCTTCCTGCTGTTTTGTGCCAGCTGTTCGGGTGTTTGACCAACCAACAATGTTCAGTTTTCAATTCAACTTCATTTCATTTCTATAGTACCAAATCTCATGACACTTTACATATCGAGCAGGTCTACAGCGTAGTTTACTGTTTATAGGGACCCAACAATTCCCACCATGAGCAAGCACTTGGTGACAGTGTCAGGGAAAAACTTCCTTTAAGAGGCAGAAACCTTCAGCCAGCTCTTGCCTCGTCCTTCCAGATAGTTTGTATTCCCTGTACTCGCTTAAACTTTATGTATTATTTATGTGTTCAATTCTACTTTTGAGTCGTCAAACTCAAACATCATATTTCAAACATGCATTAGTGTCATTTGTCATTTCTGTGGCCTTATAAAACACGTCAGTGTGTGTAAGTGTTGAAAGGAGCAGACAGTATAGCAGAGTGTAAAACACACGGTGCATGAATGAGTGCCTCCCCTCCTCATGTGTCATCCCCTCCTCTCTCTCCTGACAGGAAACAGGTTATTTTGGTTTCTTTTTCTCTGCTGAGACATTGCTGCAGTCGTCCTGACACTGTCTCTTATCTCTCTCTCTGTTCCTCTTCCAGATTGAAATCCGGGACACTAAGGATCCAAGATTTGGAGTCCAGCGGTTCCATTGAAAGCCAAGCCTCTCCTCCTCCAGTTCTCTTCCTTCCCTTCCTCCATCCATCCTCCTCTTGCTCCTCCCCTCTCCTCCCCTCTCCTCCCCTCTCCTCTCCTCTCCTCTCTTCTCCTCTCCTCTCCTCTCCTCTCCTAAGCTCTTCAGGTTAAACCCTAGATCCGGTCTTAGAGGCCAGAGCCCAGCAGTTTGTTAAATAGGACTGAAGTGGAATCAACAAAGCCAAACTGAGAAGAGAAATGTATCCTGAGGGGAAGTAGGACCATCAGCTTTATCAAACTCTGGGATAAAACCATTCATAACATACAGTATTACTGTCTCATAAGGTTGTTATAACAAAGATTATGAAGTTACTGATAATGATAATAATGCTTGCAGTGGCAGTATTCTGTGAAAGTATACATATTTTTATCGAGTGGACAAAAAGCTATTTCCAGCTTTAAAAGTAACGTATATATAAAGTGCGTATGTAAAAGCACACAGGTGCTACTTCTAGGGGGAAAAAACAGAAAACAAGAACAAGGAAAAAACAATGATTTTGTACAGACACAGTGTAATTTTCAAGTCTTTTTCAGGCCAATTTTCAACTGCTCTTTGTATAGGACAAGGTCTGATCCCAGGAACTACAAAAATGTATGACAATGAGATGTTTCTATGGAAACAGGGTAAAAAGAGACTCTTTTAAACATTTGTTTTGCCCCCATACATGAGACATCCCTGTACCCTAGAATAAAACCTGTTCCATTGTCAAATCATATTTAAAAGAGCGTGGATTCTACTTGTGGAAGTCACCCTTCAGTCCACACTACACTGCTCATTCATTTCACTACATTCTGTTTTTTCTTTGCTTTTTCCCTCACTCGTCATGCTCAGTTCCCCTCTAGTCAACTGGGTTTGGTTTGTCCACCAGGAAAGGCCCTGCATGCTGCATCTATCTCAGGCTTGCACAGATGAGGCTTCCTGTAGACCCAGACTCCGTTAGGTCCAACAGGCGGTCTGCTGCACTATCCAAGGCCCACCAGCTGAAGAGCACAGAGCTTAGCCTCCATGTTGAGAGTACAGACCCAGCACAGACGTCCATCAAGACAACAGGCGTTGCACACTGTGCCGCGCCCTGCTCTGATTCCACACAGGACGCTTACCATGGAGCCAGATTAGGGCATTCGAAGGACATGTTCATTTTGAATGGACGGGCTGGAAACAAAAAGAGAATGACCCAACTGTGATCATTTCATTTTACCTTGGACTAAAGATTTACTCAATCCAGATTGCGCTCTGACAAACAAAACCTGGAGGACGACAAGCAGACAAGTAGAGATTGGTTGGTGACCGACTATTTCATTTCAGAAATATATCACACACTATACGACTGCATTGCAAAGCAACTTGTGTTCTTCTGTTCAAATTTGCTAGCACACATTAGCATTGATAGATTATTCATCCATCTCCTCAAAGACATGGCATTGTAGGAAGGACAAATCAAGTTTTCCTCATTGTGCCACATGGTCCAGTATCTGGACCCTTCAAAAGATGTATCAAGGCTGTGTACACAAGGGTGTCGATTAGCTCAGTTGGTAGAGCATCTGCCCCATGTACGAAGGCTCAGCAGCGGCCCAGGGTTCCAATCCGACCTGCGGCCCCTTGCTGCATGTCATTCCCCATCTCTCTCTCCCCACATTCCTGTCACTCTTCAGCTGTCTCTATCAAAAATAAAGCTTGAAAAAGGCCATATATATATATATATATATATATATATATATATATATATATATATATATATATATATATTTAAAAAAGGCTGTGTACCATGGCTTTTATAATCTGTCCAAACTTAGAATATGAAATCATTTAGAACATTTTTCTGAAGTTTCCACTCCAAATCTCTGTGAACTATCCAGTCTGGTGTCAGGACATTTTGTCAAATGAGCACAATCTCTTGTACTGATGTACTGAATGAGTTTTGAGTACTGCGGGACAAAAAGACAAACTCACAATAACAGTGTCTGATACACGTACTGCTCACTTAGCTCTGTTTTGATCTAGAGAGCTATGAGGAGGTGTGTGAGAATTCTAAGTGAGTTTGGTGACTTTACATGATTTCAAGTGTTCAGCAGTAAAACATCTATGCCAGCAAACATCCAGCTGTTGTCTTGTTTTAGATTAAGAATCACAGGAGGAACAATTTTAACAGTAGTTCCAAACTTTTGTGATTTGTGGTTCAGTTAACAACTCGCCAGACAGACCTCCTCTAAACGTCATTGATGGTTTAAAGTTAAACTGGTCTACTGCTCTTCTCCCCAAAGGTCAAGAACAAACGTCCTCGCTCGACACTTAAAAACGAAGCTTTTAGTTTGCAGCACTGTTCTATAAAACAACCTGTCAGAGTCTGTGCTCATTTCACAAAATAACACGAGACTGTTTTCACAACTAGAGTCACCGCTAGTCTGTTAGTAGTGATGATGAAGACCGAGTTCAGTTCTCCTGTTGTACTGATAACTGCAGGGTGCAGAATCATGTTTGGTAGGATCTGAAAGGTGATCTGTGGCTCACACTGTGTAGTTTTTGGTTGATGGGATTATTAGTGCAAACATGACATTTAAGCATCATCAGCAGCGTTTAGTCCACCTGAATGAACCATATGCCAGAGTCGAGCTCACTGAGGACACAAAGAGCTGGCTCCTCTCTCAGCTTCTTCTTTTTATTTTGTATCTGCCCACAAATATTTCACTTCTGTCCCCACACTGTCATTCAGCTGTGTCTGATTCAGATATGGAAACTGTACTTTTATATTTGACCCCTGACTTTCTATTTCAGTGCTTTCTAACTTGTCTCCTTTGTTTCTTTTTCACATGGTTTGGTTTGCATTGCTCTGATGTTGTTGTAATGTTGCTCTGGTTCTGGGATGCTGTGGTTTCTCAGTGTTGAAAGGGGAATGTTTGTCACAGGAGAGTCCAGCATGGCAGCCAGTGTCACATACATAACTTTCTCATTGGTGTTGTTGTTTTATGAAGAAAATGAATAAACTGATTGACTCTTTAACAGACGTGAATTTCATCATATGAACAGTTCATCACTCAAACCTCACCTCACTGAGTGTTAGATGAAAATGTCACGATCAGGTGAAATGCTTTCACTGCTCCTCCAAAACATCAGATTTTTAGGAAATAAGACACAAACCTGTCTTAGCTGACTGAATGTCATTTTTATTTTTATTTTTACACGATCCAAAAGATTTTAATCAACCTTCAGTCTGTAAATCACAAATACTGCAGCAACTCTTTGAATAGTTAACTCAATATTTATTATTTATCAAAGAAATGATAACTGATTTGATCTATATTTATTTATTGTTGAATTCATCACAAAATACATTTTTTCACAGATTTACTGTTTACTGTGTTGTGGGTGCATTTTTTATGAGTAGTAGCACATTTACAAAATTAAAGATATTTACGAATAACATAAAATAATATAAAAATCATCTCACAGTAAGAAGGTTCAAACCTTCCAGCCGACTTTCTGTGTGGAGTTTGCATGTTCTCCCTGTGTCTGCGTGGGTTCTCTCCGGGTACTCTGGCTTCCTCCCACAGTCCAAAGACATGAACCTTAACAGGTTAACTGGTGACTCTAAATTGTCCGTAGGTGTGAATGTGAGTGTGAGTGGTTGCTTGTCTCTATGTGTCCTGTGATGAACTGGTGACTTGTCCAGGGTGTACCCTGTCTCAACCTAAGCCAGCTAGGATAGGCTCCCCCCCATGACCCTGATGAGGATAAGACTTTATAGAAATGAATGAGTGCTGACATCTTCAAATCAAACTGGTTCTTCTGTACATGTTCAGCTTGGACTGAAGCTTCATCTTGTTATTGGAATGCTGTGAAAATGTCACTGACCAAACAGCGAGTGCACTGAAGACGTGATGTCAGCCAACAGAATTACCAAATGACTGTTGTGTGTCACACACACACACACACACACACACACACACACACACACACACACACACACTCCTCCACAATCATTATTCAAACAGAAATGTGTTCTTCTCTGCTTGTTACATAAACAGCAGCTGACCTCCAGCTCATCTTCTGCTCTTCCCACAGACTCTACAGGAGACATTACTGCTGGAACATGAACCCCCGGGGGACACAACACACCGAGCACTCAGTGTGCGTGTGTGTGTGTGTACATATGAACGCATGTGCATGTGTTGTTTGTGAGTATGTGTGTCTCAATATGCATAAGCATATGAAGGAGGGTTTGTGTGTGCTTAGGTGTGTGTGTGTGTGTGTGTGTGTGTGTGTGTGTGTGTGTGTGTGTGTGTATTCCACTGGTCCCTTCACTGGTGATGAAGCGTTAAGGAGCGATTGTTACTGATCAGTACTATCAGTGTTGACCAAGCCCTGTCCCCAGAACACACACTGACACACACACACACACACACACACACACACACATTCTTGTACTTGCTGCATAGCAAGGACCGAGTAAAACGACTCACAAACTGAGGACCAGCATTTCTAGCCCACCTATCAACACAAATGAAGCATTTCTGAACACTAGGTGGCACCAAGAAACTATACATTCGCTCAGATTTTGAGAAAAACAAAGTTTCAAGAAAAAGTTTTTAACCATCACAGTGAGGACCGGTTTGTGTTTTTATTAAACCAAAGTATGTCACTGCTACTGCTGATGTTTAAGGAATTAATTTTATATTATATCACCTAGAATACCCCATAAATACCCCTTCCCTATGTAGTGGTCAACAAGGATGTCATATTTATCATCAAATATGAATTATTATGACCTGTAAGGAACTGTTTACTTTTAAAATGGTCATTAGAATGGTAATTTTATCTTACCAAATTTGCCATTACAATGCCAAACTGGTCATTTCAACTGGGGATATTTCTGATATTCTATTATCAAACATCTACCAGAATAATAAATAAATAAATCAATAAATAAAGTAATTAATTTTAATTTCTGAAACGTTTTAATGGAAACAATATTTCAGAATACTTGTATGATCAAACATACACCTTCCTGGGAAGTAAAAACCTGTTGCAGGTGTCATTTCTAACACAGTACAAAACCAAATAGCAGCTATAAGTCGAACAGACAATTTTAGGACAACTAAAACATATGCTCAAACACACAGCTTCAAACAAACTGTGTGTTCTTTAAACAGTAGTGGAGCTATGAAAAAACAAACAAAAAAAAAAACAAACAAACAAAAAAAACCCAGACCTTTCTTTTTTTTTATCTCTGGTTAAATTTCTCTCTCTCAAGTTTTCTCTTGAGTTTCTTTATTTCATTATAGACAAAATATTTAATATCCTTCCATGTTCGGGTGTGAAGGACTGGAGATTCCTTCCCAATACATAGTAGACAGGCATTCTTTCGTGGCACCTTCCTCAGCACAATGAATTTGGCCATCTGTCGCTGGACTGCATTCTTCTCTCGGTCAGTCCAGGGTCTCTTAACTTGGATTTTTTCATCTATAAAATCAGAAAATAAAGGTTCCATATAAATGAACAATAACAAATGCAAGACAGATTTTTATTCATTGAATATCAAATTCAGAGCAGCCTGTCACAAGCATGGCTGACACAGCCTGGATGTGTCCTAACGACACTACATCAACGGTGGAGACTTCCAACCTTCCCTAATGATTCCTTTGCACTAGTGCTACACCAAAAGTATCAACTCTAGCTGGTCTGACAACATCCATCAAATCAGCATGACAGCACCAATGCTCTCTCCTTATTTGAACTCACACTGAAATAGGTATGATCTGCTGACTGATCAAAAGGTGTAATAATACAGTTACAATTAGTGATATAATTAAAATGAACTGACAAAACAGATATTGTTAAGAGCACTCCTTCTGTATTTGTGTTGCTATCAGGATAGAAGATGGATTGCAGCGACTTTCTGTGGACTGTTCGTATGTCATGACTTTGACCTGCCACCAAGATAGTCACTATTTTATAAGGAAATCTTAGAGCTACTTTCCCTTGCCATCACTGGATGTGACAGATGAATTCTGAAAAGGACTGCAAGCCGTCCAGTCCATGACTTTTTCTTACTGTGTCTTTTCGATATTTTCTGAATCCTTGGAGGTAGGACATGAAGTACACAAGATTTCAGTATTTACACAATAGACTGTCACTGCAGTAATGAAGTCAGACTTCATTAATCACTGTTTGTTATAAATAATCAGTGACTAAACAGTTGATAAATTTTAGTGCAGCTTGACAGTGAACTATTCTGTTGACAGAAAATTAATTGGCCCATTCTAGTAAAGCATTAAGTCATTGTTAATACATCTGGACTCACCTGAATCCTCATCATGTTTTTGTTTAGTTGATAGGTTGACAGGGGTTGAAGTGTTCATCATGGGCTGCTCCTTTCCATCTGACAAGAAAACATCAATGCAGTGAAACAGTCTTTCATTCAGATCACATTATTTTTCATTTTAGTTCACCTCTTAAGATTTTGTGAATACTTCTGTAATTTTTATTGTCACAGTCAGCAGATTTGCCGGGTGGCCTGTGGAATGTGGGACCACAGTACTACAGTAGATGCAATGCCAATGCAATGTATTACCAGCTATAATGGCAAAGCAGAGGGAACTTTTGTCGGCCTGTATCGCTGCTTATTCTGTTAAATCTTTTATAAAAATGTTTAATTATCTTATCTTAAATAGTGTTATATTTATGACCTCATTGCATGTTTTTAAATTGTTGCTGCCTGAATTTTTACATTTGTAATACGAGTGTCCCAGATTAGACAATCCATACATTCTATAATAAGATGATACAAGGAAGATTAATATATGTGCCATTTTCCCCTTGAGTACAATATTTGAAAATTGTCTTTTGATTTAATAAGACCATGAACGTTTTGAGGATTTCAAAAATATATAAAGTGTTGATATATTGTATTGGTATCATATATAAATATGGTACACAATTCAGAATTGCAAAAAGTGTCCCATATTACACTAATCCACCTTACTTGTGTGGAATTATGGAACACAAAAGAGACTAATACAATAATGTAATGCAATAATTTAGGCAAAAGTAAGTCACTGATTCTTGAGAAGTGGGACAAAACAGGTTATGATTTTGAGAAAGTAAAACCGTATGCTAAGCCAAATAAAACTAGATGTATGCATCTACCATGTACTAGGCTACTGAGCTGTGCTGTGATACAAATTGCCAACTTTTCCTTATCATAATGTGCTTTTTGCCTTGCCATCACTTACTTTTCACTTAAGACACAACTGGTAAACCTTGCAAAACATGCATGTGTTATTTAAAAAAAACTTTGATCTGATATTATGTATGATAAAAATGTTTCTTTTGACGAAACTAGACCTTTTTAATAATTAAAGAAAACATTTTAATCCATGTTATTGCACATGAATGATTGAACCGACAGTACGTGTCACAGTACCTGTCACAGTTTTAATATAGTGACGATTAAATGAAAGTGAAGGTAATAGTTGGGTTGAAAACATTCTATTATTAATTCCTCATAACACCTGCATTTGAAAATATTCTAATTTTTAAACCTACTAGCAGATACAATTGCTGGACATGTTTGTCCCGTTTCTTAAGAATCAGTGCAATGTAGCTGTTACCCAGGCCAGAATGTCAGTTATCTGAAGCGACAGAGTGTTTTTTTTCCACACCTTTTCAATGTGAATGGCTGAACACGTGTTAACAGTGCAGTTTTCTCAATGTCTAGACTTACCCCTCTCATCACTCCAATCATCATCATCATCATCATGTTTTGTTGCCATCTTTTGCCTCTTAGCTTTAGGTCTTCTAGTGGTCTGTTGTTGCCTTTCTATAAAAGAAAAAGTTTTAGTGGTATGAAAGGACTGATATCTGCAACTGTACAGAACGCAGACTGAGAACACTTGTGTTAACACCTGGACTTACCCACAGCATGTTTACTTTCGTCATCAGCATCATAGTCATCATGTTTAGTGGTTACACCCTTCTTGTGCCTATCAGCAGGGGATTTTCTTGTGATTGAGTGTCGCTCCTCTCCATCTGAGAAAAAATATTTTTTATTAAGTGAAAGCACTAATATCTCCATGTATAGCATCTAAGAAAGATGACACTTGCAAAGTGAAACAGTACTGAACTCAGACTGAGAACATTTCTTGTGGTGGTAATGGACTTATCCATATCACTTTCACTCCTAGCATTATCATCATGCCTTCTTCTAGTAGCAGGCCTCTTGGTTTCTTAACAAGTGAGCTTGTGGTGGACAGGTGCTGCAGATCCCCATCTGATGAGCATAAGTTGTACTGAAAGATCTCTAAGCACCACTCACACTCACTGTTTAGGAAGGTTACCTTTTCTTGCTCATTAAACATTAGAAAATACTCTGGAGACTTAGGCTGCTTCTCCATGCTTAAAAAATGCCAAATTATAAGTACCAATAAATACAAAAAAAAAAATCAAGATAACCTCTGACATAATTTGTTTTAGTGTGCTCAGCCATTTTTACAGTGGCAAATTAAAAGCTGTAAGTTGAGCTTTTGGCCTTCTAACATGTATTTCTGAGTATAGAAATTTAAAAACCTTTCAACTGATTCATTGATCGGTGACAGTGATCTTTCTCTGGGATTCTGTGCCTGGATGACTTCTTCTTCTTTGAAAGTGTCTCATTGTCACTGCTTGATGGTGTTGATGAGGGCTGGTATACTTCACCAGAGCCACTGTTGCTGTATAAGTCTTGATTTTCATCATGTGCATCTGATGAGGGTGAATGGTTTTTGTCAGATCCATCCCGGAAGGATAACGGCAACTTTTTAGATGACTCTGACTTTGAAGTTCCAGCTTTCAGAGGGGTAATCTCATGAACTGTGGTTGATGAGTCCGGTGCAGCAAACACTATCAGCCCATCATGGTTATGTGTTGAGGTGGGCTGGTCACTGATAGATCCACTGAGGGTACTTGAGTCCATCTCAAAAGGCAAGTCCATCTTGGAGAACAGATGGACAGAAAAAGAAGGGAAAAAACATGTTATTCACTCACAGGAATTAATATAAATGACTCACAGGCCTGCTGAAATATTGCCTTTAAAACAGTAAAAACTAACGCACAATTATACATTATTATGTGGCAATACTGGTGTTCAGTCATTTTTGTGAGATCATCATGTTAATTACTGCTACATCATCAACACCTCATAAGTACCCAGCCCAGTGTGTGTCATAATGTAAAGGCAGCCACTGCCTGTCACTCATGCAAGCATGTTAGCAACACTGCAACCTGGATAGGACAGAGCTGGTTGATCACAGTATAGGAGTGATTTAATAATCTCTTCTGATGTGAACATAAACCAGGAGATCAATTAAATCAGCCTACAGTGTTACTGACTAGCTGCAATATTTTATTTTACAGTAACCATAATATTGTCATTAAATTAAACAAACTGACTGCTTATAAGACTTCATAGTATAGTAGTTTGTGGTCGTATTTAAATATTTTTTATTATTTACACATGGTATGGAGTACATGGCAGGTTTAGGTATCAGTGAAATATAATACAGTTTTAAGTAAAATATTTTTGCATCAGATTAGTTCATTTTCTTCATTACTACATTGTTGGACCAATGTTTATAATGATAGGATACTATGATTTAAGCAATGTGTAATGAAAATGGAATCAACTGTTAAATGCAGAGCAGCATGGCATTTTCTGAATTATTTGATTGCTGTGTTGTCCCCACCAATCTCAAAGTTTTTCACAGTGCACCAGGAGAGCATTTTTTCTGTTAACACAGTTTATGCAGGCATCACCAAATTATATGTAAGACTTTTAATATCTTTTTAAGACCAAAACACATTAGTTCTACAAGAGAACAAAAAGCAAGAAATCACGGAGTAATGTCGAACAGCACATCAACCTCAGAAACGCAAAGTGATCTGTTGTTTACGTTTACATCTCACTTCATACACAGCTGTTATCATGTGTAGTGCTAACCTGATCTCTTAATTGTTGCACAAATGTCCAAAAAACACATACATTGAAAAAAAAAAAAAAAAAAAAAAAAAAAAAAAAAAAAAAAAAAAATATATATATATATATATATATATATATATATATATATATATATATTTTTTTTTTATCATGTAAAATTTCACAGAGATTTACCGTAATACGGGTAACCTTTACATCCCTAGTTCAATAATCGACTCATAATCGTCCATATAATCGATTTTTTTTCTCCATCCCTATACTGAACCCTTGGGAATACATGCAATTTGGATTTAAAACTTTCTAATCACATTTACATTGACTCTGAATGTCTGTGTTTCTGCCTGTCCATAACAGTTAGTAACGCATAAACCTAAAAAAAAAAAAAGAGAGCAGGTGAAAATAAAATAACATTTCTTACCTGAGCAATGGTGTATGCCGTATGGCTCGCCTCACATTTCTAGTGGTGATTCCTTAAAATGTCCAAACGTCTTTTAAATCTCTCCATCCAGGCCTCTGTATCAGGTGAACATGCAGCCGCACTCTCTCTGCCAGCGAACTCTTCACCTTGCGCACCGAGAGCTCTGATTGGCTGCTGTTGATGGGTCGTTAATTAGCGGAGGCCCCCCAGTCTGCTTCTGCTTCTCCAGCACCTCACTAAAACTCTGTTAACCCTTTCAGTGTTCTGCCTTTCTGAATAAGGTTGACCCTAAAACCTGAACATATTTTCACACATTTTCAACAACTAGATAAAGTCAACTGAATTAAAACAAAGTGTGTCCTCAAAAAACCCTCATACACATTTTTGTGTATATTCATAAATATGAATTAAAAATATAATAAGTGTATCATTTTTCTTCTTTTTCCACATTCAGTCTTGATCATAAAATAATATCCATCATCATATTCAGGATTTTAACCCTTTAAATGCCAGATTGAAATTCCCTAAAATCAAAGGTGACAGATATTGAATATTGCTCTCTCAGGATAACAAAGCTTATCTTCTTAAAATAAGATTTATCTTGTTATCATGAGAAAACAGAACACACTTGACAATGTCAGAAATATAGATTACCTTGTCACATTAATTGTATTTATACAATGAAATCATACTGCAATATTAAAAAGAGCTAAGCCATTTAAAAAGAGCTCAATTCATAGAGAAATGGTAAACTGTTTTATTTCTCAGCTATAAATGTAACTACTTAGATTAATTCAGTTCACATGGCAAAACTATCCATTACATTTCTGCTTATGCCTCTGATCATAACACAGCAGTACAGGCTTTACTCTTTCATGATAATTTGGGTGTAATACCAGACTAATGCATTGGGGTGCTAGCGAGCAAAAAGTGTGTGAAAATCCGGTGCGCCCTAGAGTGTCCAAAACTCATTTTGGCATTCAAGTTGGGACTTTTTTGAAAACAACAGAATAGCCTCTATGTAGCATCTATATAGCCTCAGGAGGCGATTTAAGTGAAAACAAAGTGAGGACCGGCCAAAATGACCTCACTTCCCAAAAAAGACTTCACTATGTTGGTTAAAAACGCATGCCGGTCCTCAGTATGGGGCAAGTACAAGAACACACACACACACACACACACACACACACACACACACACACACACCTAATTATTTTCTGAGGTATGTGTTGTCTGTCTGTCTGACTCAGATTATACAGAATGTTCTGCTCATTCTCACAAAGATCTCCTGACGGATGTCCTGTTCTAACCACAGCCAGCATCTGCTCAGCAGTGACACACACAGTGACACACAGACTCTGCTCTCTGTGATCTATTCTGTGTTTTATTACAGCCAAACTCATGATTTATCCCCATTCACATGTTTTTATCTCTCTTATTGAACCTGTAAAACATGTTGTTTTATGATCATGAAGTCATGTGACAAAATCAGCCAGCTCTTACCCAATCCACTATTCAGTGTACAAAATATATGTTTTCAACACACACACTGGAAGTAGTTTTCACATCCTACCCAGGGAAATCCCATTTTATTACATTAAGTGTTTTTTAAGCTCAAATCATCATACAGAGAAATATATAGTAATAAAAATCTCCTGCTTTAAAGAGCCACTGTGTGTCTCTGTGTATCCAATCAGTGGATGCAAAACACATTAGCATGTAACCCAAAGCTCATGGAAACATCTCCTGGCACACCGCACAAATCTCTCCACCCCTGAGTCGGTTAGCCCACGCTAGCTGCCCTATTTATAGGCATGACAGAGCAGCTAAAAGACGGCTGGGAGGGGGGGGGGTGCACGATACGTCAGAAGAGATTGGCGCTTTCTTTGTTGTGGAGGAGCATGTCCAGACTGCCGGCTGGATTTGGGGATAATAACAGAGATCCTTAGTGATGTGGCTCGCGGCCCTCTCTGCCTCCCATTTTGTCATCTCTCTGTCTGCCTGTCTTCACAACTCAAAGAAGAGCCGTGATCTCACAGAGCCCACGTGACCCTTCAGGTGAGGGACAAGGGAGCCAGGTGGGACTGCACACACCAATTATCAAGGAGGTCAAAGGTCAGATGACAGGGTCTGACCACAGGTTTGGATTCACCACTGATGGATGTGTTTGAAATCAGACAATGCAGTTCTTGGCAAAGTATATGTACACATTTTACATAACTTTAACAACAATAGTACTACAATATACTATTATGAATTAATATGTCTTCATGTTGCATGATGCAGTCTGTTCAGGCTTCCACACTTTCTTCTATCAGACCTCCAGTAATACTGACAGCTCACACACACTCACACACCTCGCATCGTACACATCCACAGGCTACATACTCTATATACTACATATACTGCACAGGCACTGACTTAACTAGACACCATACAAATGTTATTATAGCAACAATAACACAAAATAGTTTGTTTCATGTCAGCAAGTCAAATACCTGATATCTTCAAAAGTATCTTCAAAGTAAAAAACTTATAAACTATATATTATATATTATATTATATCATTTGGACTGGATTTCTTTCACATCATTGTGTCTTAGTATTGGAGTGAGGTTTTCACACCTTTTAATGTCAAAGATTTCTCACTTTGATTCCTCAGAACTCTTTTGCTGAGTTACAATACTACAAAACTATTAACATGTATCAACACATTATTTAATGAAATCACCATCACCTCTATGGAGATAGAGTTGATGGTGTTTTCATTAAAGCTTGAACTGATTCTCATTATGATGGCACTTTTAGTGTTGATGAGCATGTTTTACCCACTATGTTCCACATGGTGTTCCACAGGGTTCAATACTTGCTCCACTCATTATATATGCTTCCGCTCAACCATGTGGTGTAAATATTCATAGCTATACGGACGACTCACAGTTAGATCTTTAACACCCAAAGAAGCAATCAGAGCAAACTGTTCAGCATAATGAATGAAAATATTTGAGATTGGTTGTGTTGATCTAATTAAAATGAAATGACAAAACCAAAATAGTAGTCATCGGTGCTCTAAAAGAGACCAAACGGACTCAAAATTCTGACAAAGCAAACAAAAGTCCTGCACTGGAAAAGTTACCATTAAATAAAAGTATCTTAAGTGTTACAGCGTACTGATGCACTCAATGCAGAAAATCCACACTTAGCCTAATGTCTCCTGCATCAAAAATGCCTAACCATCAGCTGAGGTCATCAGACACTGCAGCATTAAACCATTTTTTTTTCTCAATTCAATTTTATTTTCAAAGCACTAAATCATAACAAATTATGACATTTTCTATAAAGAGCAGGTTTAGACTGAACTCAATTTACAAATATATAAATTGATGTACAGCACTAAAAACTGTGCTATACATAAACAGTTCATTATTATTATTATTATTATTATTATTATTATTATTATTGTTATTACAGTATTTGAACAGTCTATTGTCTATCTGTTGTGCTGTTTATGAAGGACTTACACAGCCTCTATAACAAAGTGAAGAAAGAACTGAAGTTCAGGTCCAGCAGCACCTCAGGGCCATCGTAAACCTGCAAACTGCCTCATAACCGTGCAAGTGTGTGTGTGTGTGTGTGTGTGTGTGTGTGTGTGTGTGTGTGTGTGTGAGTGTGTGTGAGTGTGTGTGAGTGTAAAGAAACTGGGACCAGAGCAGGTCTGCAGCTCTGGAAGCTCAGTGGTGTAAAGGCTCTCAGGGATCCTTGTGGAGATGTCAGGAGGTCTGACGGAGTCTCTTTGGTCTTTGGACAGGTGTCATGTAGATGTTTATGAGTTTTTAATGTGAAACTTTGAGACATGAAATCCTCCAGTAATCTCTGATTTTACAACCAGGCCGTCTGTCTTTGTGGGTTTCTGGCTCTGCTGGTAGACAGTGCATAAAGTCCATCTGGAGCAGTGAGAATGAAGACTTCCGCATGCTGACAGGCCTCAGACCAGCCATCTGCTACCTGCGTTTTCCTCCACTCAGACAACCTGTCGTCAGCGTGGCCTCCAGCGCTGCTCCCCACCAACATACCTTTTCACTCACTTCACTTCACTTCAGTTAGTGTCTGTGTGCCCACCACCTGCAGCAGGAAGCAAACAGAGAGGGAAGACCTCACACCGGAAATTTGTTTTTCCACATGCTCTCTGGACCTGGTTCAGGTCTGTGAGTGTAATCTGCTGCTCAGAAGCAGCTGTTCCAAACTGTTCACAGGCCTCACACATAGAAATGTTGGCACAGTGTTGTGTTTGACAGTCAACACTGAGGAGTTTGCTGTGTGTCATACTGTTTGGGTGGCTGACAAATGTCTTAGAAATGCATTTCAGAGCTCAGACAGTGAGCAAACATTTGGTCTTTGCTGATTCTGAAGACAACAACCGATTACATCGTTTACATGTCTGACTAAAAAGTGTTTGTAGCTTTGGAAACCGCTGTTAGCAGTTAGCTAGTTATGATGGATAATAGCTTCATGTGCAAACTAACGAGTGAGACCTACAGCCACCTATAGCTGCTGCGAGCAATCAATGAATATTTGTCCACTTTTCTAACATCAACATCATGAAGACAGAGAATAATCTCAACACTGAGCCCTTCTATCATGAGTCTTCCTCACTGAGAAACCAAAGCACGTCTGCTGCTTTGCACGATTCACCTGCAGCTCAATGCTTTCCTCTAGTGGATGAAGACAGCACTGACGCTGCATGAGGAACTCTGCACCGAGACGACAGAGAGCTCAGTCTGGAATGATCCTGTACAGGCCAAAGAATGAGTGGACAAACTAGTTGAATCTGGTGATTGCTGATTAGAGGTCACTAACAAACTGGAGAAGTTACTCTCAAACAGGATTGTGGACTTCTAAACTACTTTAAACACAAAATGGTTAAATGACTCAGTATATTACAGTATATTCTATTAGTTCTGTCAACAGGATTTCTTTGGAGTGTTCTGACATGTAGTTCTATGTGATAGATGTAAACACAGGTGGACTTGTAGTTCTTGGAATGTAGTTCTGATAACAGGATTCCGACTGAAAGAATTTGTTGGACTTTTTTACCTGTTGATTGGTTAAGATGAAAACATGGATCTGTCAGAGAACATGAGAGGCTGATAAAGGTACATGAGGCGTTTACGGTTGAAGATGTTTTTCTTGGAAGTTTTGAAGAAAAGAATAAAGCAAGTGGAGAGTTTTCATTTGGTTTTTAGTTCTTTTAGTTTCTGTTTGCAGAGTGTTTCTGTTGGTTTTAATATGTGGGTATGTGTCAGGTCAGGGGCAACACGTAAGACGTTCAGATCAATCCAAACACACGGACTTAGTCAAGTCGACCTTCTAGTCTCAAACATGATGCACTGAATGTCTCGTCATGCTTGTGTTGACAAATTTCACCCAGAGACTAAAGGCACTAAAGACATGTCGTGCAGAATTGGTTTTAACTTTGCAGTTTTTCTTCTTTTCTAATGTCTAGTTTTTATTTCCATTAACTAAAATATTTTTTCACACCTCGTTTCAGTTTTTAGTTTAGTTATCATAGTTCTGAGCTCAACACTTAAGATGATTTTCTTTTGTCTGATGTATTTTTTAATTTCATGTGTATTTTTACTGACAAATAAGCTTTCCTTTAATTCCTTTAAAATGTCACCAACTTTTTACTATATCCTGGTAACCTCTCTGGCAGAGATTAGAGGCCCATCAGTGACGCCTAAAAACCCGTCCTGCTGGGTGAAGCCAGGCTTTGTGATGGGCCGATAAAGAGCCCATAAAGCAGAGCCATGAAATGTGAATGGACCTCTTTAGATGAAACTCCATCGTCTCCTCCGCTTGGACCGCTGTGATGTGTGCAAAACAATCAAGTGACTCCCTCAAATGACACATCACAATGGTATTTCTTAAAATACATTACCATCATGATTATTTTATTATCAAAATGCATTACATCTCTTGCTTCTTAAACTTTTTGGAGGGGAACAATTGAAATAGTTACTACTATGATCTGTGTAAAAATAAAACCAAACCAACAGAATGATCTTTACAAAACAAAAACAGAATGCAGCGTCTGGTTTTTTGGAGGAACCCCGGGAACAGACCCAATATCAGCTTCCAACCATCTGACAGAGTTGGTCACTCAGACCCTAAAAACAAATATCATGCGATAAATTCAGTGTACTATATTTTCTCCATACAAGTCTATATCACATTTCTTTCTATACAAGTACACATAATCATACATATTGTCCTATTGTGTCTTTTAGGTTGTATTTCTTTCATTTTTAAGGTGCTGGTTAATTTTGGGTCACAACTTTTTTTTTTTTTTTTAAATTTGTCAAACATTCATGTAACATGAGTACCCTTCTGTGTGTTTGTGGACTTGGGGGCGGGGGGGTGTAGTGGTGGTGGGTGGGGCCCGGCCCAGTCTCATTGACCGGACCCTCGGTCCTTGAAGTCTTCACACAAACGCGGCTGTTGTCCCCACATTCGGTCCAAAATAAAAGTCTCAGAGGGAGGAGAGGGCGACTCGTGCTGCCGCCCAGCTGTCAGCTTAACGTCGGTTTGAGGTCCCACTGTTGCGGTCAGGAGAACCGTCTCTTTCTTTACAAGTCAGTTTGTGAGGAAAAAAATAAAGGAAAATAAAAATACAGCATTCTGTGGAAAGGGAAGCAGCTCTCACAGGAGAACATAGCAGCTTTTTTTTCTTTTAGAAAAAACCTACGTTTTTAGAAACAATCCAAACGCTCCCTCAGAGATCCCTTCCCCAGTTTTCCTCGGTGTCACACGGAATGCAAGGATTGGTCAAAAAAATAAAAATACACACATATATATATATTTAAAGAACTCCTGCAGGATAAAAACAGTCAAACCCAACACGTTAGCTTAGAAATGACGTTGGATTATTCGCCTCTTGTTTTGTTCCTGCATCCCGTCACTACAATATACGACTAGTATGAATTTGGAGAAAATAAAACTGATTCCAACTGATAGAATGACGAGATGAATGCAGCCATATATGGGGAACATAACTGGATTTCAAATTTATTGGAAAAAAAACAAAACAAAAAAAAAACAAAACAAGAATGCAGCACCATGAATCATAAGACCTGTATGTCTCAAGTACAATATCAGAAGTCTACAGTGAAGTAGTCCTAATGTGAAACCAAAACAGTCCAGTGGGGATGAGAGAACGGAAGAACCGGAAACAACAGAACATCGAACAGACGGAGAAGCTCTGAGAAAAGAAGGGCTGTTTTCATGTTTAGTGAGAGAACACGGAAGCTGGTAATCACATGGAATGATTTTCTCCAGGGAGAAGCCCCCCTCCCCCCGCCTCTCTAATGCATCTTTAGAACGGATGATTAACATGTCACCCCCACCCCCTCTTTCCGAATCAAACACTTTACTGCAGCACAGACTCGGCCACTCGCCGAATCAAGAAAAAAAGTAATGTCGACCAAAACAAAAAAAATTGAAAAATAAAACAACTTTTGCTTTCAGTTACATATGCATATCAGCATTTATCCAACCTGGGTACCATGATGACAGGTACGTTTTTTTAGAACTTTGTACAGACATTTGTGCGGAAGTTTAAACTTTCCCACATTAGAGAGCCTGTTTGCACAGTCCGGCACATGAGGAAACACTGGGGACAATTTCAAGTTACATGTGATTTTTTTTTCCAGAATGTGTCATCCAAATCGCTTTTTCCACTGATTCCGTAATGATGTCCAAAGTCAGTGATCAGCTTTGTGCAGAATGTGGTCATTTGTTTTTTTTTCTTCTGAAAATAAAGAAAGAAAAGACAGAAAATAAGAAAAGGAGAAATCCGTAAAGAAGTCCTTGCTCCTCTTAGGTCTGTACATTTCCCCTCCCCAAACTCCCTGAGCCCCATTTCACCGCAGCTTTCAGGGTTGAGGAGGTACGCAGCTTCTCTCTCACACACACACACACACACACACACACACACACACACACACACACACACACACACACACACACATACTCTTGAACAAGGTCCTAAAAGCTTCCTGACTGTGTCCTTACTCCGGGTCCCTGGAGGGGGGAGTGCTGGAACTGACTGAGGCTCGTCCCTCGCTGTGGGTAGTGTGTCGGTCCTGAGGCCGACAGCAGCCTGGAGCCGGTCTGCAGCGCCGTCTGGCCCGGGCTGCCCGACTTCAGGCTGCGAGACGCCTGCTGCTGACTCCCTCTGGAGGCCTGGGCGCCCGAGTCTAATTTAGTCTGCCCGTGGGCCCTGGGTCCCTGGGCGGGAGTCCCCACCAGGCCGCTGCTGTTCAAAAGGCTCGCTTTTAAGTGGCTGTTGCCATAGGCGTGGCCTCCGTCCACGTTACTGCTGCCACTCTGCTGGTGTAGCGAGCCTGCTGGCAGCCTGGAGTCTGAGGAGGAGGTGGGGGTGGGGGTGTGACTTGGATAGGAGGATGGAGGGTGGTCCTGGGTCATTCCCGGGTGAGAGGAGGAGAGGCGTGGGTAGAAGCTCTGGCTTGATGAGGGACTGTAGGAACCCCGGAATGGAGAGTTGGAGGTCTGCTGGATGAACGAGGGGCTGTCGGTCTGCCGGTGGCTTTCTGTTGACTGAACACACAAATGAAAGACACACACACTGTGAATGAATATTAAAAAAAAATTATTTCGTTTTTGTCCACAGCGGACTTTAATCATTTCCCTCACAGCAAGGTTTGCTAACTTTTTTTGGCTGTTAGTCATAAGGGGATGTTTTTTTAACCCCATGTGACTCATGACTAAATATAGCATGAGACATGACTTGAGAGTTAAATGAAATGCTTTGTACCACTGGATTAAAAACAGTTTATGAACTTTGATCTCAGTGTTTTCTTCTGATTTGGTTTTTCTAGCTGCCGTAGAGGACTCTTCATCAACATACTAAATATAGTATCATAGTTGTTTGTCATGAATGTGTATCAGGGTTTATACATTTATTTGTTTTGGCTTGGCATCATGGGTAACATGTCAAATCCAAATGAAAAGGCAATGAACAGCGAACAGGACAGCTTCTGTATTAAAGTCACTGTCACAAACACACACCGTGCACACGCTGCTGTCTGGAGAACAGATGATAGAAATGGCGTGTACCTGGTGGGAGTACACAGAGGGACTGTATCTGTGTGGACTGTTGATGGGAGAAGGCATGGACGCTGCCTGCATCTCATATCGATCTGAATCTGAAAAACACAAACACCTGTTACCATCAGTGGAGTCGAGCGTAACATAGTGCACTATGTTAACTTGTATGTATAGTTCATGTGCAGTTTGGAGCCACCTGTTATACTGATGCTTTTCTTCTTCCCTTCAATGACTATTTTAACAAACACAGGATCATTCACACACCAAATGTTTGATTACATTTCAAACTGTTTTGGCCCCAAAAGAAAAATTAAATGATTCAAATTTTTCATTTACTCGATTTAGTATTTTTCAGGAACCAGTTTTTCTTTGGACCCTGCACTCTGCTCAGCACTTTGACAGAACAGGTTTAAACTGTGATTCAGTATGTTCAGTGATCTAATTCCAGCAGTGCTACCGCTGAACTAATTTTATGTTTCTGTTTGAAGAATATCTTTAATGAGCAACGCGTCTGTTAATTTGGCTTATTGTAGGCATTGTCTATGTGCATGTTGATGCTGAGCGTCCGGTTCCTTCTAACTGCTGAACAGAAGTTCTTTGTCTCTTTCAGTTGTCAGTCTACAGTGTTTTGTTCTCCATGTGCAAACTTTACTGTTTTTACTAACCCATCTATTTGTAAAGAGGACTTTCTGAAGGCATCTAACACCATTCAGAAATCGAGCAGTCCTCTCAGCTAACTGTAAGGTCAGGCAGGTAATCTAAACAGTTTTTGGGTCATCGTAACTGATAATCCAGTTCTGAGGGATTCTCAGAGTTTCTTCTTACCAGATTCCTTCTCCATAGAGCCATCACTCCTCTTGTAAGTCCGCTCCGGCTTGTGGCTTCTTAGCACTCGCTCCAGAAACCCCTGACCTTCCCTTCGACGTTCAACAGTAGTGGGGACCATCCTAAACAAATACAAATGCAAAAGGTTATCTATCAGTCAGCTCTACTATCTAAACTATTAGACAGCTTCTAACGCACAACAGCTTCCTGGTGATGTGACATGTACTGACAGGAGCCATCATTCTGGACTGCTCACCACTGGTTGCTGCTGTCCTGGCGTCTGGACTGCAAAGAGGAGCCCTGGTGGTCTGGAGGACTGACCTCCTCTATCTGTGGGATGGAGATGTGCGCTGAGGAAGAGAAGGAGCTGTGCGGGGAGGCCGGGGGCTGCATCTGCTGATGGGATTGGGGATGATGGGAGTCCTGGATGTAATGGGAGCTAGGCCGGGTGGGAGTGCCGCCCAGGGACGAGCTGCTCCCGACTGGCTCTGAGTCACGACTGCTGCACTGCTTCCTCTTGCGGTACTCTAGCAAAGACACCTGAAGCAGCAGAGGGGGGAGAAAAGCTATTAAATAGCTGCTGTTGATGGTCTGATCTGCAAGTGTGATGTGCACGTTTAAACATTCAACTTCATGTCATTCACACTGATGCTGGGCCGCTGACTGAATCACATCATTCACCAAAACTGAGTGATGGCAGACTGCATGCACCACACCAGAGAGGACTCACCTGGAAACAGTTTACAGCTATTCAATGTGACAGAGAAAACAGAAACACATACCTTCATCACCACGGAAACTGCCTTTGACATGAAAATGACACTGTTTTTGTTCCATTCCATGAACACACATATGTAAAGGCTCAAATACAGCATACTGGAGATCACTGTGTGTGTTCTGTTAGTAACATACAGCATCGAAAGCTTTGACGAAGGAGCAGGCAACTTTGAATGCACCACGCAATGATGCAACCACGCTGAAACAACAACGGCTACACAAACACTCGTATCAGCGTCCACAGAAGGTTTGAGCGCACGCACACACACCACATATACACACACCTCCACTATTAACAATGAGAATGAGAGCACTCATCCCAGCGTAATGTCGTCATGACACAGAAAAGGCTTGTGGGAAAAGAAGGGGGGGGTATATGAAAGAGGCAGGGGAGCAGGGTGATGAGCACAGTCAGATACTGACATGGATGGCTCTTGACTCAATCGTGGAATATTACATACTGACAGCAGGACGCAGCTGTGTAATCACGAGGACTATGAGTCAGGCTCTGAAATGACCACCAAGCACCAAATATGTATGTCGCCTTCACTGGACACGTTATTATGAGGGTCCTGACAGACAGACGGCTTTCTGGAATTTAACTGCCTCGGATATACACTGTCTGTCGCCCATAAAGTTGGAATAATTTTGTTTTCAGACACGTTCCTCTTTTTATTCACATCACGTTAATTGTGGTTTCTATGTTTGGAAGAGATTGATCCATTAAAAGTACAGTGTGTAAGATTTGGGTCCTTTATTTTCAGAATAAGGAAAACATGGAATATAATATTCATAACTATGTTTTGATGCATGTATAATCACCTGAAAATAAGAATCTTTTTATGTTTGTTACTTAAAAAATATCCTTTTATATCTACAGTGGGAGAGGGTCCCCTTTCATGGAGGCCGCCATCTTGAAACACCTTATTTATACAGTAGTCCAGAACAGACAAACTAAATACTGACTCTAAACAGGGTCCTTAAAGTGTTGTTTCTCCTTTACACTAGGAAGGTGAGGGTGATGTGAGGAGATTACAATGCAGTGATTGGACCACTAAATGCAACTAAATTCTACACACTGGACCTTTAAGTTTAGATACACTTTATCTATCAAGAATAAATCTCATTGTCGCAATCATTTCATGAGAAGAGGTCAAAATATTTTATTCCAACTTTATGGGTGTATATATAAAGAGTATATATACACACTTATATACACACATCATATGACTGGCCACCATACACTATTTCAGCAAAACTTTGGTATGCTGGTATAGTTTTGGATAAACCAGTTCCAGTATCAAAACAGCTTTGTATTCACTTTCACTTTTACTCTCACTTTAGATCATCTGTCTCGTTCTATGGCTTATTTACAACGTGTCTGATCATGTGACTGCTTGTGTGTCCTGTGCTATTGGATCCATCTTCAGTGATGATTCTTAAAATAAAATTCAAGTTGGAAAAAAAAAGTTGATCTATCAACTTTTGTTCTGTTGTTTAGATGAGTCAACTCGCCGAATTCTGACATTTCAAGCTAAATAAGATCAATCTGAATATCATCCAGTATGATATCTTTTAGTATTTTATCCTTTATTTTGACTGGTGAATATTAATCTGGGCCATAAATTTATTTTCACCTTCTTAGCAAGTGAGAATGTTAATAATGGACAGGAGGACTGATATTAGTATCTTTCTCTATCTAGAGGATCAGGCTGTGAGGTGCTTCATGTGTTCATGTTTTAGAATGGCTTTTTTGACATGTCATCAGTTCTGGGCCAACGTCACATTACAGGACTCTGATGGGACCAGCTGTATGAACATTCACTGGGTCAAGACTGATGAGTCATGTCACCCTGAGTGCCAGAACTTTCCCATAATGCCTTGTGATACAGCATATTTTTGATGTTGTTTTTTTGCTGTAAACCACACTGGTGAGCTTATCTTGCTTTTAGTAGCGGTGGAGACACCGTTGATCAATTTGGAAAGAGCCAAGGATGAGATTGAGCATCTGAGACACACCATCATGAGAATTCATGAACCATCTGCCTCTTGTGTTGAAGGCGATGGATGAACATTCGCACACTTCGATGAGTTTGGCTGGAATGACATAACTTAAAACTCCTGCTCAAAACTATAGTGTTATAACTCGATGTAGGTTTGAAGGAGGAGAAGGGGACGGAGCTGTCGGAGCATGGGGTGGGTGTTGTATGCAGATGCAAAGAAACAATATTTACATGCACACTTCTAAAGATGTAGTTGTAGGGAGAATATTCACCATATTTTGTACTGGCTTGTATTCACTTCTTACAGCTATAGCCTGGTAATCTGGCTTCCCTGTCAGCAGACTAATGGTATGCTGGTTGGCCCTCTGCCTTGGAAGAAAAGTGGAAGAGAGACTTGGCAAAAAGTGTCAAGGAGCAGCGAGGAGGAGGGAGGGGACTGAGGGAGAGGAGGGGGGAGGGAGGGAGGGAAGGGGGAGGAAGGGTCAAAGCTACAGAGTCGAAATCATTTCAGATATACACATAAAATGTTAAATATGTTGGTTTTGAAATGCCTGTTGCTTTTTGGATTTGACCACCTGACACAAGGGAACCAACTGATATATTTACGACAAGTAAACACACAGAGCAGAGGGGAAAGCACATCATGAGGTTCAGCTTTTCAGTTTGCACATATCACAGTCACTCGTGCTCCAAAAGAACAGATGAAACTCTGCAGATCTACCTGAACTATCTGACCACAACACTTTTTTCACACTCATATCATTAAGATGTGCAGAACTTGCCTTCTTCTTTTGTGGTGGGTTGCTGGTGTGAGGAGGTGTGCCACTGTCCGGGTAGCCTCCCCCATAATGAGGCTCGGGGTACGGTGACATGGAGCCAGGGCCCGCATCTCCGAGCAGCCCCTGGCCGCTTATGGAACTGTGGAAGGACTCTGCTGGGGAGAAGCCACCTTCTGACTGGGACAGGCGGCGATCGGTGGCCACGGGGTTCCCCAGGTTTGCATTGAGGGGGGAGCAGGTGTAAATGAGGTTGAACTCTGTCCTGAAGGCCTGCTCCCTGTTTTGGGGGGTTAGGTCTGAGGAAGGACAGGACACTGGGTTTAGGGAACTGGTCCCTACAGATGATGGGGCCTGGGAATCGTGGCCTGTGGAGCCTCCGGAAAGGGTAAAGTCATCTGTGGTGACAGCCACAGGGCTCTCCAAGCTAGAGGGTTGGGACAGGTCTGGGAACTGAGGCCGAGGGACGTCAAAGTCTGTCTGAAGACATGGCTGAAGGTGGAGAGACAACAGAGAGAAATGGAGAAATTTAAGACAAATTTAAGATATTATTCTTATTCTTATTCTTATTACTATTATATTATTATAATTCAAGTCAGTAGTTCGTATCATGAAAGTGCATTAGAAGAAGGGAGCGTACCTCAGGAGAGATGGACTCTGGCCGGTGAACAGGAGACGCCTCAGGGGATGATATGTTCTAGAGAGAAAGGCAAAGGACATTAGGAACACACGTGTCCCAAATATATTTGGACAGTCTGCCCAGGTACATTACCAACACATGAAGTTTCATTGGAATGGTGGAGTGACAAAATGTTTCATCCAAAATGAAGATTTAACTATGTAAAGCATTTAAATCTTCATTTGCATACACACAGTAGTTTACCCTCAATGATTAACAATGTTCCCAAATATCATTTTGTTTAATTACAAACACTGATATATTCTCAAGGAGGTTGAATTGACTGACTTAAATAAACACACACACTATACATCATACGGTCTGCTTTTGGGTAGCAAAAATGCTAGCATGATTAATGCAAACAAAAGAACTATATGAGCTCTGACAGACAGGTGCTACGTTGTGTACGTAGGTATTGATGGAGGGCTGCTTACTTCAAATTGCAGCGGTGTGTTGCAGCGGCTGGCGGGCAGTGAGGGCATGGGTGAGTAGGCCAGGCCGTTGGGCAGCAGGGGGGCACAGGGGTTGTGGAGCAGTGGGTGGAGGGAGTCCTCTGGGAGCGGTGGTGTGATGGGTGATAGTGGGCGAAGCAGATGGTCCGAGGGTGCTGGTGTCGTCTCTGCCATGTACTTGGAGCGGCGCTTCTTAAACGGTGCGATGACTTCTGAAAATGTGAAAAAAAAAAAATTGTTGGAAAAACAAACAAACAAAAAAAAAGAGTTCATGTGAGGAAACACAGGAAATATAGAAACACATGACAGCGGCATTTTTAATAATAGTACCACCCAGTTGCTTAGTTCTCTATAGTTCGTTCTTCTCTCAGCTTTGGTGATTTCAGAAAATGCAGCAGTAAATGAGTCATCCAGATGGAGGTGGGGAGGTACGTACCGCTGGACAGGGGATTGGGGGTGGATCTGCTACTGGTACTTTGCTGGGAGGACGTGGACTCCGTTCCGTCCTCCACACTGGCTGAACAGCTCTCATCCTCCAGCTGCTTTATCCATCTCTGTATCAAGACAACAGTGATGTCGGCTTAAAAACACAAAAACTAAAAAAACTGCACAGATTGCAAGACTAGACAAGCTTATTCATCACAATGTTCATTTAGGTTAACTCTGTGAGCAGTTTGGAGTTTAGAAAAGAACAAGTTGGACAATAGAAGATTTTATAATGTTCTGTCACATGCATTCAGATTTGTGTCTCTATGGAAAGCTACAATTCATTCACCTTTTCTTTGACTCTTCACTAAAACAAACACTAACTTGCAAAGTGCACGATTTGTCAGACTTGTAAAAGCACTAGCACTCAATGTGAATTCACCAAGGATGACCAGATTCATATATATATTATATACATCTTTCTCCATCTCCATCTTTCTACTATACTCTGCTGCACCTCTCACCTTCTTGAAGCAGCCATAAGTGCCGTCCATTTGGAGCGGGCGGGGCCGGCGTCTCTCTGGGTTGAAGGGGGAGCCGAAGCGGACGTAGTGTCTGGGTGTGGTGCAGATGAGCGATGAATGGGAGAGGCCTGGCAGCATGTTGAGTGTGGTGGCCAGCACCGTGGGGTCAGTGGTTATCCGCAATGGGCGTTCAACAGGCATCTCTTGGTGGACCTTCTCCCCTCCGGGGACCTTGTCGTTCAACCACTCTGTCACCAGGTACTGAGAGTAAAGAGGGACATGAATGATCTGTTTGCATGAAACATACAAGAGAATTAATACGATCAAGAAAGCTCGACCCAGAGTCTACGAACTCCACTGTCCTCTAACCTTCTTGGTCTTGGGGTAGCGCAGGTTGCCTCTATTTATGCAGTTCAGACCCTGGCCATCTCCATCTAGGAGATGACCTCCGTAACCACTCTCTCCGTGGCCATGTTCAGCACCATATGGACCCTGAGATCCCTCTTCGTCCAGGGCAGGACCCTGATCAGCTGATGATGGCGCTGCCGCCATTGCTGCGGCCGCTGCAGCTGCTGCTGCCTGCTGGGCGAGGGCTTGACGCTGCCGCCGGGCACGCTGGGACGAGCTTGACCGGTAGCGAGACATCCGACTTCTGGGCCGAGGCTTGTTCGGTCGTGCAGGTTTAGGGGGAGCGACTGGGGCAGGAAGGTTGGGTAATGAGGTCTTCTCTTCAACAGTTGGAGCTTCCTGTAAAAGAATAGAGTAGATTAAATGGATTGAACACCAACAAAAAAAAAGACAGAAGGATTCACAGTACAGATGAAACAACTTCATTTCTCTTACGGACCGTGACATAGGTGGTGCGTCGTGTACTAACCCCCACTCCAGTGTTGTGGGGTGTGGGGGTGTTCCCTGCAGGGTTTCCTGCCCCGTCCTCAGTTTCCCCACCTTCGTCCTTCACATCTGCTCCCCCAACTCTTCTCCGCCTCCTTTCCAGGCTGTTACATGTCTATATGAACAGGCAGAAACACAAGAGGGGAGTCAGACAATATTTTGTCTTTTAAATTACTGATGTACTTCGCCGTGCTGAATATTTAAAATCTCATACTCTTTTACTGGAGATGGCGATGCCATTTTCATCCACCTCTCCTTCCTCTCCGTCTTCCACCTTCAAGTCATCCAGCAGTCTCTCCTAACGGCACAGAAAGGCAGCACATGAGCAGAAAGTTCAATCTACGACTGATATCTCTGTTTAAGCATAGTGGTATTTATTTCAAAGATTCCTTCAGACACACACACACCTCTGTGTCACTGGTCCCTGGCAATTCTTTGGCCTCCTGGTGCTGGTCCAGGGTCTGGTTGCTGTCTCCAAGGCAGCCCTCCAACTCTCTCCTCCGGGCTTTCCTCCGTCTGGTCTCGGCACCAACCAGAGGGGAGGGATGGGGCAGCGAGGGGGGACTCAGCAAGTTCTCCCTGGGGCTCAGGTTGTGCTTCTGCACCGGGCAGTTCTGGTTGCCCTTATGACAGGCACAGTCCACTTTGTAATTACTGGCGGTTTTCAGAATGAGAGAGGAGAAAATTACACCGGAGAACATGTGAGAGGATGTAGCAGCAACAAACTGAACACTTGATACCAACAGGGCTGCATGCAGATCTGCTGTGTTTCCTGACAGGAACTGAACCAGTACCACACTTGTGTTGTATGGATGGCTGGACTTTTCTGTTTTCTAGTGGTCTGTTTAAAGGTGATGGAGGAGCAGTACTGACCAGCTATTGAACTCGTAGTCAAATCCAATGGTGACCTCAGCGTCCTTTGTGATTTGACTGACGGCATAGATACACAAATGGATCATGCCCTCAGCAATCATATGCCGGACCTGGGGACAGAGACACATGCATCTTAATTTTAAGAGACAGCGACCTGACAAAACGCAAAGCTTCACAGAAAGGAGACATAACCGTCAAGCACTTAGACAAAAATCTTGGTGGCTGACCTCAGCGTTGGGTGTGCAGGACCTCCTGATGAAGCGTGCGTCATTTCCAAAGGTCCTCGCGTCGACACACATCTCTACATCATTAAACTTTGAGTAGAACAGCACAAATGGGTAGGGTCTGAAAAAACATGTTGACAATGGAATCAAAAAAAAAAAGTTTGTGAATGTCTGTGGACCCAAATACTGAATGTATATAGCACAGTATTAACACATACACTGTGGTCTCATACTTTTTGAAGAAGTGCCCGTTGACTTCAAACTGTTGTTTAAGCATGACCTTTCCCCGGTATTCGATGATGAGTGTGTCTGGTTCCAGGTTCTTGGCTGCTCGGAGGATCTTTCTGTGTTTCTGCACCCGTGTTACCCGCCCCAATTGGAGCTACACAGACAAAATCACAGAATACTTATTTGCAATGCAGGAAAATATAAAAGCCAACTTATATCTGATGTGATTTTATATCAGTCAGTTAAATTGTTTATATTGCTTTATTACGGGCTTAATTATTATTGGCCAATTGCCGTTTCTATGCTGTATCCTTTGCATGTGCATGCATTGTGACATATAAATTCAATTAATATACTGTGAGTTGGGATCAGGACTCTGGCTGACCTGCATCTGCGAGCCCAGCACTGTGTTGTTACAGGCCAGCACAGTGCGGTTGATGGTGTCCATGGCGTCGACTGAGGCGTGGATCTGTGTGGTGGAAGGAGGTGTTGTGGTGCCGCTCTCAGCCTTTGCGACGCTGGTGCTGGCAGCGCGGTGAAGCTGGAGGAGTGTCTGGACATCAGCGCTGTACTGGTTGGCCAGAGCCTCCTCGTACTGGTCCGTCCACTGGCGGATCTTGCTCTCCCATCCCTCTGCTGTGTTCTCGTCCAACACGTTGGCCTCCGTTGTTGAGTTCTACGCAGAGGAAAAGAGAGCATGCTGGTTTTTATTTACAGAATAGAAAAAGCATGAGGATGGTAGAACTGAGTAAAGCACAACTTAATATAAATGCCAGGTCAACTCCAATCTCACCTTCATCCTCATGGACTTCCTAGAACCCTCTCTGAAAGCCTGAAAAAACAAGAAAAAAAAGTAGCCCATATTAAAACATGCAGCCACTATTCTCCAATGAAGAACACAAATTAGGTACAAAAAAAAAAAAAAAAAAAAAAAAAAAAAAAAAGAATTCCACATAGAGTTTTGATCTTCTTGTTTATTACTTTGTTCAATCCATCAACTGATTTTACTTCTGCTTCTCCACAGTTTGCATACCTTGATTTTCTTGCCCTTCGGGGTTCCACGGGCCTTCTCCGTACTCTTCTTCCTCTTTTTGGATTTGCTCCTTTTGACCCGGTTGACAGTAAGTTTGATGCTGGTGGGCGTATGCTGGGTGGCAGTGTAGGAGATGGTGGAGGGCGACACCTCTTCATCCCCACTCTCAGTGGCACTGCTCTCTCCAGCTACAAAGTAAACAAATAAAAAAATCAGAGATCATGGGGAAATTAATTCTTCATTTATGTTGCACTTCACAAAAATACTACAGGGAACACTATTTACCAGAAATGACAAAGACAATGTACCTGAGACATTTTCTGTTTTTCTGTGCTGGCCTTCTGCTCCTTTCCTCCTGTCGAGTCCCCTGCAACAAAAAAAGTAATAAAACACATCAACACATGACGTAAAATGGCCCCTGATACAAACTTGAAACTTGAAATTGTTCAAAACAAAGTTAAACCAACCAACTGGTCAACAGACTAAACAGCTGAACTGAGTTTTGGAAACGGCAGTAGATTCTGCTGGGCTAACGTGTCTGAGAAGACTGTTGAAGTTTGATGAGTGGTCACAGTTTGATGTTTGGAGACAAACTGTAAAATATTTTATTGGATTTTTTTAGCTGACAAATGGACAAAGTGAACGGGCGTGAAAACTCCACGCTGCATTCTGATCAATCACAGCTGTGGGGGGTTTACAATATGCTGCTCCAGGATCCAGACTGGGCAGGTTTTCTCATCTCTCACCTGCAGTTGTCACATTTGATGAGCAGGCGGTCCGGCGTCAGGCTGCAGTGACACCAGCTGGCTACAGCCCCGTCCTCCTCTGAGGAGCTGTCGCTGTCGGCTGAGTTGTCCTCAGTAGTTCCGTGATAGCGAGAGCTGCGTACCACGCCGTTGATATCCATGCGGGGAATGATGGTTTGGGAGAGCGGGGAGGCGGGTGGGGTGGGGGGAGGGGGCGCGCCATAGTTGTGATCCTGACAACACACAACGGAAGACTGTTGCATCTTCAAACAACGGGTGTTCAGGCAAAAAGGGAAACGGAAAATGGAGACGAATGAAAATGAGGGCAAAACAACAGGTATGTGAAACAGTACAGCTGTTAATAACGGAAGTAGTTTGTGGTTACAGAAAACTAATAGTAGGATAGACATTCATGTACTACCACCAATCCTTAGTTTTACTCTTACTGTTCTAGTATAACAGAATACGGAACTTGAGAAGATTAGAAAACAAGAAGAGTCGGATAGATTAAACAGTTATTTTAGCTTTTAAAATAATTGCCAACTTATCTTTGATTAATAGAGAGTGATTCTAATTTCATACAATAAGACATGCTATGATTAGAATTGATGATTAGAAAGGAAGTGTATGAACTCACAGCATATGGTAGTCCCCGATACCCATGACTCTGTGCGCTCCCACAGCTGTGGTTGTTATAGTTTTTCTCATTCACGGCAGGGCTTGCTTCAACTGACTCAGGGCTGGAAACGAACAAAAAACGTGGTTTAAAAAGGGCTACAAATAAAAGAGGAAACTTAGAAAACTCTACATACTTTTCCACTATGATTTTCCAGAGCTGTGACTGTAAACAACTGTTTAAATAAAAAGACGTCAGTCAGTCACTAGATGGCACCAAGACCCTGAAGTTGCTCTCCAGCCGGAGAGAACAGCAATTTAGGAAATGGAATGTGGGCCGCCATTATGTTATGCAACTCCTTCTGCCCTTTAACTGAGGTCTGGCCAGACAGTGAACAACCTTGCCTTTCCCCCCAATCCTCCATTTCTGGAGCAAACTTAAATGTCAAAAGAATCAAAATGACAAAATGTTACATTTCAATTCCTAGATTTCGGATATCTCAGCGAATGCGGCACATTTCTTGTGTGCTACAATTCTCCTGGCTGAGTTTTGGAGGAAACTAAAGGGGGCCGTGAACAGGGGTGGATGGGAGAGAGACCAACTGCATTCCACATAACCTCAGTCACGTAAGCAGGCTTACCTACAGAGAAGTGGAAACTGTTCTTACTTAGGCTGTCTGTGGACATTTCCTCAGACACTACTCTACACAGCTAGGGCCTAATGTTGTGATACGATACAAGTCTACCTCCCTTACACAGACAGAGGGCTGGATGAAACAGAATCAACAGTCTTGACAAAAACAAAAAAGAGGGAAGGTTGTCTCTCTGGACAGAAATGTGAAAATGCTTATAAACTAACTGAAACCTTTAGTAACAATTTACTGTTTCATTCAATAGAGCATAATATATAGTTGCGCAGGCCAGTTACACACTGCACCCAGTGCGACTATTCACACTATCACATAACAGGTAGTGATAGTTTCAAAGTAACAACAGCCTTGGTACGTAAAACAAAAGTGAGGATGTTGTGCTCTCTGTGTTAAAGTGAGCGGAACATTGAATACACCGCACATTTCTGAATTTGAAGTGGCTTTGATTGGGAAGACAAAAAGTAAGTAAGCAAGATTTTTGTCCATTGTCCAGCCCTATACTGGAGTCAGTGTTACATTGCTTCATTAGACGGTTTTGAGCTCATGTGCAACCAGCCTGACTGAAGCATCACATACTGTATTTCCTTTATTTCTGTGTGGTAAAGTTTAGTCTTTGGTGGACTGCACTTCCCATCTCTTCGGGTCTCTCCAGCAGACTTTGTGGAGAAGACAGAAAACTGCTGACAGGATATTGGAAGGAAGCATATTTATCACAACCCAAGGTGCTACAATTGTAGAGAAATGTGAACAAAGGGGAGTGTTCTGCAACGCTGCATGGACATATGGTGTTGCTCTGGGCCAAAGAGTTGTACTACTCTGTTATCGATGTAATGATGGATTGAAACCTAACACCTATCACAACAATACTAATACATATTAGACATTTTAAAAAGGGAATAACACAAAAACCACCAGAGGATACTGATACCAAACTTCCCAACGCTCATTTCCATAGTTCTGGACATTATTTATGATTACATTTTTTCCAACCAACCTGACTGCTAAGATCTGTGGCTGTGGCAACGTCACCAAAACAGTGTTCATGATGGAAAATCTTTGGACATTCACACAGGCTGTTAACAAACACCCTGCTCAACCATATAATAATCTGCAGCAACACCTTCAACCATTTCTCATTGGTTGGACAGCTGCTGTTACTTTCATAATGACAAAAGGCATTTTAATCCTTTATTTTCAGAGGTGGGAGGAACATATGCAGGATGAGTGATATTGATTGAGTGCTATATTGAGTGAGAAATAACACTGATAAAAATAATATTCAAATACATATTACGCAACAAATGTATCTTTAAGAAGCGTATGGTTTAATAGTAAGGACATCAAAACACCTCCCTTTAAACAGCTTTTGAACCTAATGGAGGCTGCTTGTCCTTAACATGAACTTAACAGTTCCTGAACATTTACTCAGCTCCAGACTATGTGACACAATGTCAAAGAAGCAGCATACATCACTACATCAGCCCTGAGGCTCAGAGGACAGAACAGCTGAGTGGATAAAGTTTATTTTGTATGTGCATATTTTATTATGGACTGCTAACTGTGCAAGCTCAATCATCGACTGATAATGTTACCAGCTGTCCATGACCCGACTTCAAATGGAAACGCTGAGTTCTGCCATGTTTATGTTGCTTTAGTTTTCATTTTGTTGGTTAGCCTGCTGAACTTGGCTTTATCGGGTTGATAGTCCCCGATTTTGTGTGTGTGAGTGCGTGTAATATTACTGCGTTATGTTTTCCTCTGTGATCCTCACTGATATGTGTGTCTTTCTTAATTTACAGCCATAGCACTTTGTTAGACATGAAAACAAGAGAACACCTGAAATGTTAAGTTTAAAGCTTTGTTGCATTTAAAATTGGGAACTTGCAAAGTAGCTCAGAGGTCTGGTATAGCTCAGGGATATCTCTATTCATTGCTTAGTTGTTTAGCTGGATCTGCATTAGCAGCTGCATTACATCAGCCGTTCAGCTGGTGCAGATGATCAGGTTAAACAGGATATTTGTTTACGACCTGTGACACTGTGTTTAATTTGATCAATATTACTGCATCTACATCAGCAAGTATGTTGGAGAGTGAAAACAAAAAGCAAACAGTACAAAACAACAAAAATCAGAGCCAGGATGTAAATGAACAAATTTGAAGATGAAGACACGGTTCGAGTTCCACCCAGCTGCTACTTACTCTGATCCAGCAGCCATATCTGAGTAAGACGTTTCAGGTGTGGTGACTCCCAGCGCGATTACTATGCTCATGACGTCCAGCACAGCGACGCGTGGGAGGGGGGGAAGAGGGGGGAGGAAGGGGAGGGGGAGGGGAGGGACAGGATGGGATGGGGGGGAGGAGGAGAGGTGAGGAGAGGAATCACAGGGTCCCAACTACAGCGACAGACCACTCCAGAGGTGGGGCGCCGCCGAGCCGTAGCCCACGGCTCACGGTCATGGGGGACCTGAGAAGAGAAGGCAACAGACAGAGAGTGTCAGTTCTACACACACACACATACATACACACAGCCTGCTACATGACTCAGCGTGTCATGTGATATAATGGAAAAAAACCTCACTGCCCACTCTGTCTTTAATTGTGTGATTGATGTCCTTGACAGCTAATATTCAGTTTCATCGTTATTTACATTTAACATATTCAGTTTAGTGGAGAGTTGATTCAATTCATACAATTCTGAAAAAACACACAAAAAAACAACCATTACATAAACCATGACGAAGCATGAGTAATTGGTTTCATATGAAACTGCCTGACCTTCCCTGCCAATATTTCATGGAGGGGAAACTTTGGGATGCAGCGGCCGTTCCTTTAAATATAAATGAAAATATATGAATATGAAGTAATAAAGCTGCATTTCATTTGATGCATGACAGGCTTTGTAGCTGCAGTGAGGGAAGAACCTTTACCAAATGACAACAGACCAGTCTCATTGCAGAGATTGTTACTGGTCATAACCATGTTTTTACTGCTGTGACACACAGAACACTAAAAAAGCTGACTAGTTGTCTGCTGTTACCCTGGCGACCCAGTCTACATACTTTCTTTATGACATTTACCTGGTTGGTACATAAATCACGTTGCAGTTTGTCACCAAAACTGTTGCGCAAATGCAACATAAGTAACAGAGCAGCGTCATCACCAAGCCAGTTCAACAATAGAAGGTCACTTTGGAGAAGATTTATAGCCAACGGAAAGACAGATACTTTGTTTATTAAGGGGGAAATTCACATTTGTTGCATACTACTTCACACAATGCATTATTTGTTTTTAGTTACTAGTACAAGTAATGATTCTTTTTATTATCATCTGCAGATTATTTTCTAGATTAATCAATTAATCATTTACAATTGTTTTCTTCTGTCAGTCCAAAACTCAGAGATATTCAGTTTAATATGATGAACAGAAAAAAATGACTTCAGACTACAAACAAAATTTTCTGTCAAACAACTAATCGATTAGTCAACCAATCATTGCAGCTCTAGTTACTGATCAGACACAAAGCAGTTACTGTGCCTTTCATGAATATTAACACATGAGGGCCTGCTCAAAAATGGAAGCACTCTGTGACATATAAACAACCCTTAACTGAAGGTCACAACAGCTGTCTCAGTTGAACATTGACAGAAGGTTGTCCAGTCCACATAACCCCACCACACTACACAGGGACAGCGTCCTCACATGCCTAATGAAGGACCAAATTTGCTGACTCATGTTGACAATGCAGGCTTTTCTGTGAGGAGCAGTGGAGAGACTTCATCTGGCTGCATCGAAAATGAAAATTTGATATGCACATGATGTGATAGGCCTGTCTCTCATTCATACAGAGGCTCCCAGCATGGAGGAGAGGGAGGGGAGGCTATTCAAAGAGCAGAAAAACAACCAGGGGCTTCACAGTTCTGCTTACACAGAGCCGCCCATTAGGATGCACTAACAAAGAGAACCAGCAGGAGGCGCCTTCCTCCCAGACGCCTAGAGGGGTGAGTCATCTTACATGAGGCCCGACCCTCTTGTCATGTGACCACACACACACATACACACTCTGCGCTGAAACACTGACACACACTCGCCTGCCCTGGCCGGCTCTCTTGTCCTCCCCGCCTGCTCACTCGCTCAGCCGCCCAGCCAGACACAGAGCCAGAGCCAGCGGCCACGGTGGTGAGAGGAGCAGGCCCTCCTGTGCTCCGTTCACACGCTGAGGAGAGGATTTGGCTTATAGCAAGGTCATCCTTCGGGCAAACACACGCAAACACGTTACCTCACAAACACCAGACTGATCAGATTAACCACAATTCACATCCAAAAAAATTTTTAAAAAGTAATGCCTCGCTTACACAACAAAAAATAAGCCTAACATTCAAACATCGGCTGGTTCATGAGTGGAGAGCCACGGCAACAGGATGCGTGACATTTCTGTAGTGGTCCCCTGGCTACAGCGACTGCTGCCCTCTCTCTCCAGCACCAAGGCAACCACAGCAAGGCTGGGGACTTCCAATAATGTCAAGGTCAGTTCAACTGTGCTCACTGTCAAGTGGAGAATGTCAGTCCCATCCAGCTGGATACACACGCACGCACGCACGCACGCACGCACACGCACACACACACACACACACACACACACACACACACAGGTAGGTAGCAACAACAAATGTCAGCTAGCTTTTGTTACAAAAAGCAGAGCATCGTGCTACAACTCAAGTGGCTTCAATGAGATCAGAGACATACAGGTGTGGATACACAGAGACAGATGGTGGATGGTGGAGTTGGGCTGTTACTCTGTTCCTCTTCAAGCATGACTTGTGGAATACACTGAGAAGAGACCATGGATGAGGGGCTTGAAGGGTTAACAAATGTATAACGTACTTAGACATGATGGCATGGAGTGGATCCAATGTCGCCCCATCAGAGCCTTTTCAAAAACCACTGGCTGTTCATTATCCCTGTGTATGATCGCTGCCTCACAAAAATAGCCACCTCGCTTCCTAACTCACAAAGGGAGTCACTATTTGGGCCTTTTCCAAAAGAACCAGACGGTGAACTAGGGAGGTAAATTCCATACGAAGAAGGAAAGCCTTTCTTTACCTCCCTCCCTCCTCCTCCTCCCCCACTGCCTCCCTCCCTTCCTTGTTTCGTTCCTCTGGCCATGAATACCGGGCTCAAATTACCAGCAGGCTCAACAAAGTCTTTTCACTTCCACTAGAACAGAGGCCATTTTGGAGACAAGTCCAAGGGGGAGGGACATACACACAAAATGAACAGCAGAGGAGACCCTCTCTCTCTTATCATCCCTCACATAACTCCCTCTCCCCTCTTTTTTAGCACACTAGAGTTCCGACATTGTTAAGCACTGGCAGATGTGCATTGCAGTGTCCTAAAATAAGCTATTTGATTATCCTTTAATATCTAATTGTGTCTCTGGAGTACATTTTATTTCAAATCCACAATCACACCACATGCCACACCTCGTCTGAACAGAGCTCAGCACATCCATTCCAAGTTTTGGAAACATTAAATAACATACTGAGGGAACAAATATAGACATGTCATGCACTCCCAGATACAGTGCATTAAAGGATTAGCCCACCCCATGGACTCAATATTATATTTACAACACTGAATCACAGTGGATGGAATTAGGTCAACATGAAAACATATGATCTCTACATATGAATGGAATTCAGGAACACAATATAAAAACATAAAACTGTTGCCAGGGTGCTTTATCAATAGCAGCTCAGTGACAGCGAGGCAAAGAAGCTGCTGTAAAAAAAACATCTGGGCTGTGTCAAAATTAATGACTTATTCAAGGATTTTCTTTCCAAAATATTATTCAATAATGTCCATAACACGTACACTGCTTTTTGTAGAAATTTCACAAAGCAATGTTTTGCCTTAGATGACAGATGTGAAAATTACAGCTAAGTGATACAGTCTGAGATGGCACAAAATGCTGCTAATGATTCGTAAGTGTGCAAAATTTCTATTTTACTATGTTGCTCAGAGTACCATATGGAGCACTGCATAACAACAAACTGACATTTTTAAGATCAGGATTCAAACTAGTGAACTGAAATTCTGATTAGCTCGTTGTCTTAACAAAATTTGAACAGGCAAGGCCCAAACTGTCACTGTCACAGGGCTAATTTAGCATTAGCTAATTAATGTCTGTGCTTTCATTAAGACACAGATTAAAAATATGGTGGGTGTGAAGGTGGGGATGGCAATGTCAACAGGAGAAACATCCGGCTTTATGAACAATGCTTTTTCAATACCAATTTTAGAAACTTCATGTTAACAAAGGAAAAACGTTTTAACATTACAGTACACTTCCAAAGAGGAAGCTGTTCACCTGGAGCAGCTGAAGGAACTTTACTCCACCCGAATAACTGGACTACAATGAAAACTGAATATCTGTGCAGTATTAGACTACATAAAAAAACATCAGACCATTAATGACAAACCGTATGGTAACAATGCACCATCCACTGAGTCAACCTCGTGTATTTCTGTTTCCACCCGTTGGTCTGTAAGTAACACCATGTTTTGTTTTCGCTCTCTGCCCAGACACAGGTTAGCTGCACTGGCTAGCTGACGAGCAGCACAAAGTTCATTTATTTATCTGGGAAGATAAGCAGCTAATGGGAAAAAACCTAAATGTGGTATTTTACAACACGTTGGACAGCCGATCACTAGCAGTATAAGATCTTGGCACAAGTGTACTGCATGCTTATTGGCTCAATGATGCTGAGGAGATTTAGGCTTAAAAATGTTAGCACAGAAAATTGAAATATGTTGCTATTGAAGCAATTCGGTCAAACCAATGAAAGTATTGAAGTTTGGTACCCAGCCTTAAAGTTAGATTTGAAGAATAAACATAGTCTGCTTTTTAAGCAGACCTTCAGAATGGAGTCTCTCTGCAGGTCACATTGCTTCATTTTGAGACAGGGAGGTACAAACAGTCAGTCAGAATCTCACAGCTACACTTTAAGTAGTAGCCATTGTTTTGAAGTTTAAAAAAACAAAACAAAGGGACCTCTGAGATTTGGGGCTCTTTGGTCATCAGTCACATTCACATGCAGCTATTAGTTTATTGCGTCAGATGAAACTTACAATGCCACATACACACAACTGTGTGATTACCAAAGAATAATCTAAAATATTTAAGACTCACTGACATTTATTTTCCAGAGAACCAACAACTCCAAAAAAACAAAAACAAAGCCAAAGCCACAGAAATGAGTTTAAAAAACAACGTTTTTGGCGTGTACTTGAGGAGCTCATTCACAGTGCGCTCACAGAGCAGTTGTGTCTCCGATGGGAAATATCAAAGTGATCTATGAAGAGGATCACGTCATTCAGTGGCTTCCATCAGAGGCTCAATGACCTTACTGGACATCTGGGCGCTAAGACAGATACTCTATACTATCATACATTCACCATGAATAGTTCAACATTTTGGAAAAATACCTTTATCCGCTGATTAGATAAGAGGACCAACATGACTCTGATGTCTGTGTTAAAAAGGAAATTACAGCCAACAATGGGTTAGCTTAACTTAACATAAAAACTGAAACTAGGGGAAACAGCTAGCCTGGCTCTATTCCTTTAAATGTGACTGCATTCGTTTGAACACTGGGTGATGTCAGCTCACTTAGCATGACTCATCATGAGAAGCAGTTTATCCTGCTTGAAAGCACTGAAAAGAAATGTGTATTTAAAAACTGGAAATGTGAAAAATCCCCAGCGTGGAAACACACACACACACACACACACACACACACACACACACACACACACACACACACACACACACTAATCAACTTGTATCCTAAAATACTCACGAGAAAGGCCTGGGCCCCTTCCATGATATCTCCTCACTGTTAGACCTTAATAACTGACATGTTTAACCATTTAGGTTTATTATTTAAGGACTTTATTATTTATCATATATTGTTGTAGCTCTACCTTCATTCAAAATCATTTATTATTATTATTATGGTATTGTGTAACAACCTGTGAGAGTGGGAGCAGAGTTTTTTTTTCTTTGTTTTAGCAATTATTTGTTAGTTGTTATGAAAAGGGGGAATGTACTTATATATAAATATAAAAATAAAACTCAACAGCATTACACTGAATTGCAGTCTGTAAGTCAGCCCATCAGGTGACATCCTGATACATGGTCATTTTACATGCAGCCTGTAGTATAAAACCAGAACCTACT
The DNA here is from genome assembly GCA_033000465.1 of Sciaenops ocellatus. Taxonomy (NCBI): domain Eukaryota; kingdom Metazoa; phylum Chordata; class Actinopteri; family Sciaenidae; genus Sciaenops; species Sciaenops ocellatus. Next base: position 3,399,142 of record CP136884.1, on the reverse strand, counting down.
GACCCAATAAGTAGCATTTGATCACCAACTGTACATACTGACTGTATAACACGGTTTATAACATAGCAGTCTCTCTGTTGCAGTGTTCACTTCCTTCTTTCATGACAACACTGCCTTGCTTGTAAGTCTGAACTTATGACACAAAGAAAAAACAACAACAATGAGAATGGACTGAAATGACACTTATATAAATAAAATTCACCTGCATTGTGCAGTGTTCATGTAGATTTTATTCAGTCATTACAATTGTGATGTTTAATAATTAGCATGGCTTATATCTTATTGGTTGATGCGAGAGTGACAGGGTCATGATTTTTTATTTTTTATGAAAACACATGAAGCTTCAAGTAGAGGGTCATACATACACAGAGATGAACATATATAAAAACCCTGGGTTATGAACAACATGTCCATACTCGCACACTGTCCACCTGTGCCTCGCCAAACCTCCACAACACATTCAGTCCAGTGAGATTACACCAGCCCCCTCAGTCTGCCCCCGCACACATGCTTGCTGTACAAGGCAGGATATGAATATCTGCCGTTCCCCGGCACTGCGCAGGTCGAGCTGCGCTCTCTGAGCTACAGCAGGAGGAAATTGAAGATGAAGAACAGGCAAATCAATAGGGCCTGGCTTTAAGACAAACGGGATATGTGGCCAGGGAGAAAGCTAGGCCCGTTGTAGATCTTATTTCACACTCACCCAAACACATTTACAATATCACACAAAGAGGTAAAAACACACACACACGAAAAGAAACATGTCGTTACAGACTAGCACATGGATTTTCTACTGGAAATTCAGCCACTCACTACTAGCCTGCTTCATGCTTCGTGTCACTAAAGGGACCATGCAGCTAAATAACAAGAATACTGTGAGATAATGTGAAAATGTGGCCTTCAGCACGGCTATTTATATACATATGTTGTTCATTTGTACATTCTAACATGATGAATGGCTCCATTGTCATGGTGACGTACCAGTCTAAGCACAACAGAAGAGAGAGGAAAAAAAGACAAAAATAACGAGAAGTGCTAAAACCCACACAGTGCTATTACAACAGTGCTTCAATCACCATCTTATCCAAATTGTGTTGTCTTCCAGAAACTCTCAAGCAGGCTAAATAAAACAATTATGTGATGTAATGGGACAAACCATTTCTCACTACAGCAGCACAATCATAGGCCTTTACCAAAATTACAAAGCGCGAGAGCTGCCTGAGACAGATATGGCTGCTGCAGAGCCAGCTGAAAACACTTCTGGAGCAAGCTGTGATCAGACTGAGGTACGGGCCAACTGTTCAGGCAACCGAACAAAAATATAACAAAGCTTAGTCTGCGCAGGCTGGAGATGGAGATGGAGATGGAGATGGAGGAGGGGGGTGTAAAGGAATGATGCAAACATCTGGCACCACAGTAAGAAATGTCTACTATATTCCAAGGGGCCTGTGGCTGCATGTATCGTCACAAGATAATACTGTTAGCCTGTGAGCGGTCGAGCGCCCTGGGAGCAAAGTATGGCCCGCCATTAACACAGCACATGTTCAGCTGCCTGAATGGACCGGGACCAGGCTGGGGATGAGTGACACACAATGGAGAACAAAGGCCAAGTAGGTGCTCTAAGAGGGGTGGGGGAGAGAGAGCGGTCGACAGCAGGGCCAGCATGACACAAAATCAATCATCTGTTTCGTGGGCAAACAAGCCAGCCACTGTCCGTCTGAGGCTCACTAACCTACAGGAGGAAAAAAGAAAGGGCTGAGCAAAATTACTGCCGCCTGTGTGAGCTTGACTACCTCTTTCTGTCCTGCTTCTGTTTCCTTTCCCTCTAAAGTCAAACAGAAAGCAGGCTGATTCTGAGAAATCAGATAACTATGATCATAAATACTGAGCCAGGACAACAGCACGCTTAAAAAGGAAATTAAACAAATGAGGCACTAAAGTCAACTAACTCGAACTCTTTGTCTGTCTGCTGTGCATCTGATTGAGATTAACATGTCAAAGAGCTTTAGAGAGAAGGATGCTCCGTCTTCACGGTGGCAGTGTTTCCTGTGAGCTGTGTCTACTCCCAAATGTGGGGAGGAATGTTTTCCAAGCGGTGGTCTAGCAGAGGCATGAAGCCCAAAACAGCCATCTTGTTGTTAGATAAGCTCATGCTCTGGCATAACATAAAGCAGAGACACTCTGTCTCTCACCACGTGATCTCACTGCATGACAAACACATTTACATGACATTTCCATTTCCTCTTTTGGCCAACTCAGAGCGACACGAGGGCTTGCCCTGGCTCCACCTTGCAACAACATTTACAGCACAACACATATGTGAGACTGGCCAATGCAAGATTGCAAGGTGTCACTCGAAGGGGGGGAGAAACACAGGATTGGCAGCCATTTTGACCAGCTGTGGGGCTTTCACTGTCCCATTCTGACTGTTTAGTGTTCATCAAGTCAGTACAACAAACCTCTAATGTACTGAGAAAGGCAACCAGAATTAAGGGGGAATTGTGTGTGTTGGGGGTGTATTTCAAGAAAACAGCAGCAGCAGGAACATATCTAGGTTCAAAAGGTTCAAGAGCCAGTGCTCTATTTTAGGACCAAACCTGTTTTCAAAGCCTGAGTGAATGGCCAGAGCCTGTTTACAAAAAAGGAAAACTAAAAACACCCACCTCACTTTTCCCAACAGGAACCATTTGCTCGAGGTGATAGAGTAAGGCGCTTATGAACAGGAAAAACCTGGCACCAAGCGTTCGTTTCCCTTTTGTTTTTAGAACTGCTGCTGTGCATTACAAAACAGGGCAGCTGTGAGCGGGCTGGTGTCGAGTGGCTTGACTTTGGTGCAAAAGCTCCCTTGGTTGTTTTTCTTCTGCCCTGCTCCTTCCCTTATTTGCTCCCTAACCCTGCCTGACAACACCCTCTGAGCAAACACTCTTGGAAATGTGCTTGTGGATTTTGCAATCTTGGTTTCACCTCACACAAAGAATCTGGGTATTATAATTGACCATTATTTGGTGTCCTTTATTGCCCTGCTTCGTTACATGAAAGAAAGGGACAGACAAGACCAAGGGAAAGGGTGGGAAAGGAAAAGAAGAGAGGAGGGTTAATGTGGTGGAGCCTAAAATGGCTGCCTGCAGTTCAAAAGGTGGAGACAGAAACTCTGAATATTAGTGAGCCTCTTTCCTGCTATACGCTCAGCCAAGTATCACAAGAACGTAAGACAGGCAGCGTGACAGTGAGAGAAAGAAAAGGAAATGAAGGACAAAACATAAGGCTGCAATACAACAAGAACAGGAGAGAGAGAGAGAGAGAGAGAGAGAGAGAGAGAGAGAACAGAGAGAACAGAGAGAACAGAGAGAGATGATTACGTAGATTGCCTGCCTCACCCCCCTTTCGGCCTTGTTTTTTTCCCCCAGCCTCCTCCTCCTCCATTATTCTCCCAAGAAGCATTGCTTCTCGGCACGAAACAGAATTAACCAGAACAGCCCTCTGCAACACTGCTCCCCCAGCGCTGAGGAAATGCTGCGCCCCATTGGAGCAGCTCCAGAGCTCCAGCACCAATAGGAATGCGCCGATGAGGCAGGCGTCAGAGCGACTTGTTTTTAACCCCGTTGTGCAAGACGGCAAGCCACACAACACACAGCAGCTGCAGGGGGAAGCTACAGAGAGGGGAAGGTAGACGGACTTGAGCTACATCTGTCTCCAAAATTCAGAAAGGAAAGGCACAACATATCCCAAGACAGTCTGTCACACAACAGGAGAAATCATGTCAAGTGATAAGAATATTTAAAAATCCACTTTGTTTTTTTCCCATATGCTAAAAAAATAATAAGATCTATATAGAGGTGTAACTAAACATTTTTATGTAAGACTCAGGCTTTGACTTGCCTTCAGGAGAAAGAGAAACACTGTTTGCTAATGAAATGCAGTGCAGGCAAACGACATGACTAAATGCACATGACTGCTTCTCACTTATGTGAATTTAATCTTTCTGCTTCCACACTGGAGTGGAGACACAACACAGGCTCAGTTGACTTGGTCACATAGGCACAACACACATGAAACCTTATTAACATATCAATAGCTACACCTGCCCTCTATGTAATGATACAGAGTGTCATCAGCATGCAAATGGAAAGCTAAAAGGACAGCCCCCCCCCCCCCAATTCCTATTCCACAGCAACACCCTCTGCTCGCTCTCTCCCGCTCTCTCTCTCTCTCTTCTCTAAACGTCTGCACCAAGACAGAATCCTGTCTTCTTCTTTTGGAAATGGGCCAACATCCTGCTTCACTCCCTCTTGTAAAAGCACACACACATAAACCAGGGTTTACATTCTGTACGGTGCATGATCAGACTCACCAGAATGCAGAGCTCACCTATTCTGATAATGTTTTCAAGGGCATGTCACCCACCACATCCATTTCTTGTTTTGTACCTACTCTTTGAATGTGAATTACACAGACACACTATTTCCTTAGTAAACAGAAAACTGGGCCAGGCTAACCTTGAATGTCTGCACATTCCTCAGATCTCCAACATTTCAGAGGCCCATATTGGGAAAGAGGGGTCCACATCCTGCAGACAGATCCACACATACAAGTACAGTGCTGCTCTTGGAAGGCAGTCCTCTTTCACCAATTGTCGTAAACCAAACACATGTATCTCACTCGAAAACACAATACAAAGCTGCTTGTGAGCCCTGGAAAACCAACATGGTGGGCCAGCTCACGGCAGAGCAGCGACAACGCGTCCGAGCGGTACATGGCATGCTTTCCCAGGGTGGCAGGTTGAGTTAAGAAGGCACGTCAGGGTCAGGGGGAGTGCTGGAGGGGCTCGTGTTTCCAATGATTCTAAGTGGCCAGGTTTGTAAGCTGCAGCCCACACAGTCTATTAAAAGATGTGAAACATATTCAGAGAATGTCAGTCGCAACCAATGAAAACAAGGCTCAGCACACTGCAATCTGGCTTCCAACAGGCATCGAGATCAATCCAGATACTTGGCGCTGGCTGAACAACCCCAGCAGGACACGGGTGTAATCTTTGTACTCATGAAGCAAGGTCGACAACGGCTCAGGGGAAGAGAGAAAAACAGCTACTTGAAGCCACACATACTTTTTCAAATCTGAAATGGAATTATTAACCATCAAACATGACTATGGCTGATTCATTCTGACACCAAATGCTGTGCTCTGCTAATATTTCCACACTGAGATTTAAAAAAAAAGAAAAAAAGAGAGTAAGCTGACTGAAGCATGACCACATAAATTTATGACACGTCAGACACAAATATCACTGCAGGGAGGTAGTCACATCCGGAGGCACATTCATTGACCTAACCACATTCGATAGAGCAAAATACCGTCTTCTGTGTGTGTGCTTGTGTGTCCACTGCTCCAGACTCCAGGCGCAGCACAATGCGAGCCTACGTGGTGCAGCTGAGTGGAGCACGGCTACTCAGGCGACGGTTAGGGCAGCCATTTGTGCTCGGGGAAACGCGGGGTCCTAATAAATAAATCAATCATTAAAACGCTCAAAAAATATACAAACTACACGATGGGAAAGGCGCCTTTTCATCACTCAGACATTTCCCAGTATCGGTAGTTAGCTGTGGTTGTTGCTCGCTCACAGTTCTCAGTGTATTATGTAAAATGATGACCAACTACACAGTGAAAATGACAGGGCACCGCTTGATCCTGAGACAGGACTTTGATTCATGAATTCAGCCCAACAGAGGTGTAGATGAACATGAAGAATATTCTTACAGCTAAGAAAAGACTGGGCACTGGGCTTTACAAACAGAGCAGCTGCGACGTCTCCAACTTGGCCGAAACTTGTGATTGCTAACGTTCAGGCTCAACGACGCTACTCGCACTTTACTCACACGTTGAAATAAAAAATGGAGGCTAAAAAAGGAAACAAGAGCTCCCCTCGAAAATACCACCCATTTCTCTTAACCGCCACCGAGGCTGGGGGTTGGTAGGTGGGGGGAGGTGAAGAACAGCAAGTCACTACCCAACAGATCTGGTTTTCTGATTGCTGGGTCCCACACACACACACACGGGGGAAAAAATAACAAGCACAAATAGAGAAAACACAGCCGAGCTTTTAGCTCCATTCACACGCCTGAGGAGCGAAGTTAGGAATGTTGCCCAAGACAAATGCACTGAAATGATGTAGCCAAACACCACCGTGATGCAGACACTAGATTTCCATAAAACTAAACCTATTCGTCCAGAAATGCACAATAAACAATTTGCTCTCTATACAAATACGTCTTCGGGTGTATACACAGCGAAGGGTTCAACGTGCGTGTGCTGTACAGCACTGGTTCACAATAAGGACACAATCAACTGGAAAACATCCAAAAAGTTAGCTAAACGGCTAGTATAGCAATTGTTGCCTATGGCTCGTCTGCTAACCAACACAGCAGCTGGTTGCTCAGCTAACCCGAATCGCCTATAAATGATCAAATTGCAAGTTGTGTCAGGGACAACTTTCCAAAAATTCGACAGTTTCGTGGTCCCAGGACAACATGTAACACGTTGCTGTCAAAAGAACAATGCAAAAAGGTTGTTGTTAGTTCTAATAAAACAAGTTTGCACATTTACCTTACGCGGTGTGATTGTGAACTTCCTAGCCCAATAGATGGGGTGCAGATCTATTCAGCTCTCGATTGAACCCAATAACAAGTGTGCAACAAACTCGAATAAAGTACCAACACTGTTGTTTAGGCTGTGTAACGTTGGGTTATGTTAAGCCTCTGTAGAAACACACTATAGAAACTTGCTCAACAAAACAAGATTTGTGTAATAACGCTTTAAAACGACAGACATTTCTAGCTTAGTTGGGATAAAACATGATTCATCTCATTGTTGATGTAACGTACACGGTATAACGACAGCTAAGTGTTCATCCCTGCTATGAAAACTGAGAAAAACCTCTGAACTCAGGGTCTGCATTAATGGAGTCAAACTCCTGAAAACTTGCCGAATGTTGTTGAGAGCTTTACGAACATGGTTGCGTGAATTAATGCCATTTTAACATTGGCTATTATATAACTAGTAATGTGGAGGATTCCCAGACTAACAAGCTAGCTATCAAAAAACAACACGAGGAGCTGATCAAACAGCCATGGAAGATCAGTTCACACACAGCCAAGAGCAAGCACACAAGGCAGACCATCAATATGGGGAGCTTTTTAAGCAGGCGAGCAAGGCGCTTCAAAGTGGAAACATAGTGAGAGCAACAAACTTGTTCTAATAAACTGAAGTGGACGCTAAGTAGTTAGCTAGCTAAGTTGGTTAGCTCCATGGCTATGTGGGGTTGACTGAAAACATGGTCAGTCCGTGACTGTTATTTATTTATGTTGCTGCCTGCATTTATATGGGCTGATATTAACATTTAGCATAGATTTAAAGCACTCACCTAAAGAGGCATTCCAAACTTGTACAAGCGAGGCAAATTCAAGAACAGTAGGAAGTCCTTAGAGTATCCCAACATCAAATCCAACCAGACCAGTAGGCCTGTAGGCCGGCCTCGGAGTCTCCTGTATCCTTTGCCCTTAAAAGTAGCTCCCTCTCCAGGGGTAGGAAACAAACTTCTCAGCGTCTCCCACGCATAGGCGGAAAGTTAAATTCCCTGTCCTGTTCAGGTGCACTGCATCCATTGAGTGTCTATTATAGATCCCCGGTGAATAAATCCATTTATTTTAGTGTATTGAATATTTACAGTCGCTATTTATAATGGGGTATATGCTGCTGTATGTGATACAGGGCTCTGATTCTGTCTCGGGTCCTTACATTCGCCGAGGCGCCCATCCCCCTCCTCACCGGCATCGACCGCGGGTCCCAGCGAAACTGACACACAACCACGCCACGGGGTTTCCCTGGCGACCGTGCAGGGGCTCTCTCCTTGGGCGGCCCTTGCTGTGATGTCCCGCCTCTTGCCGATGATTCGACAGCAAGGTGTCACTCATGTTACACACGAGATATACATGTAAGTCTTTGGTAAATTACAACGTCGGTTATTTTTTTCCGTCAACTACGTAAAACGGGGCGGGCGCTGCTTCGAGGAGGGGTGCGAAAATTCAGTTCCATTTTGATATGTGTGTACTGGCGGTGTGCGAGCCGGACAACGAGTGGCTGGATTCGGGAGACAATCTGACACCCAGCAGAGGATTTGTACTTCAAAGTTTCGGGAAATGCTCGTTATTAAATTCAAATGCCATGGAATTAATTTCAGTTCGTTAGTGGGATTAATGTTTTTTATCTGAGGGTTACATTCATCAATCTAACGTGGAAGGAGCTCTCATACCAATACATAGTAGCAAGCGTTAGCTACACGGGGTCTCTGGGGCCCAGTTCCAGGGACACCAGAGGCAGGGTTAGCCCACTGGGTCAGCCCCACCTACCGGTATGTCAGATGAATGGAGTGTGAGGTGTCGCTCCGGTAGCATCTGGTAAGGGGTTGGACAGAGAAATTGACCAGTGCTCCTGGGCTGCATCCATTTATCATTATTGGTCCCTCCTACTTTTGTTCCCGCTGTCGAAACCAGCCTCTTCCCACAGAAAAATGATAAACACAACGAAAATACCTCCATCAGCAGCGGCTCAATAAAACTAACTGAAGCACGGAGTTGTACCGGAGGAACCGGCGAGCAAACCAACTTTTCCTGTGACGTTAGCAGTTACAGAAATACACTTGAGACGCAGCCCTTATTTCTTTATTGCTAATTATTTCCCTGACCTACTACACATAGTGGATTTACGAGAGGTTATTTTTAACATTAAAGTAAATAAAGGGTACTTTTTAAATTTCTAAACTAATAGTGACGATAACGCAGTTGGTTTCATGTCATGTCATAAGACTGGGGGGGGGGGGGGGGGGGGGGACTTTGATTGGCTGTGGTGATAAATGCCAACGTCATTTGTTGCAGAGGTCTGACGAGCGATTAAATTAGACAGCAGAATAATAAAAAAAATGTTACAATGCGGCTGTGGGGACATTAACATTTAGTCTCAGACTCAGGGCTTCATAAAGCACAGTCATGAAGCATGGCGGTGGTTGTCTAGATATGAGATACTTGTGAACGTGATGAGGATTTAGGCCGAACAAAGCAGTGATAATATAACGTCACTTATTTCTGAGACTTTCCCCTCACATAACAAACACTTAGAGGACGGTGTGCTCTGGAGCCTCCATTACACACACATAAATCAGAACACGCAGGTAAACTTCATTCGCCATAGGTGTCGAAAACCTTTTTAATAGCCGGTGAATTGAGTCAAGGTACAGCTCACGCTAGGTAGTACTGAGCCGACTTATGTTTACGTGCGAGTTATACTTAAAATGTCACCAGTATGTACATATGGTTTATCAGTTTTCTGGAGGTAACGTCAAGTATCCGCCTCCCCGTCCTTTTCTTGTGCTCTTTCATGTTTGTTGGCCTTCATAAACACGACCAGAATCATTTCCGAGCACGTCACGGGGTTAATAATTGAAGGACAATATACAAGCCGGACAGCCGCGCTAGGCAGTGGCCATATTTAACAATACTGCCATTGTTACTGCGGTGAAAAAGCAATGTCATATGGCCGGTCCAAACCACGCACTGCAACATGGCTGTGTTCAGCCCTCCCCCACTCTGCTCTCACTGCCACTGCCCCAGCACATCTCTCTCCATATGCACAGGCCTGTATGTTTCAGTGTGGAACGTAAAAACACAATTCAAGCCGCTTGTTATTTAATCTGGAGCCATTTTAATCGTCTCCATAGTCTTGAAGCACTCACACAAATGACTGTATAACACAGGAGGTATCAAAGTGTGGACATGTTACTAAAATTGACACACCTTTGGGATTCCAATGGTCTGTTCAAATATACATTTCATACTGCATGCATGACACCGCCTTTTTTTTAGGTTTCTGTTACAAATAAAATCTTTAACATGAAGCTAAGAATTATGGGAGGGGCAGCCCATGGCCACAAATATTTGTTAGTGAGAACATAAACACACAACAGCTCACACATCATTCTGTGTATTAAGATTATTAGTGTGCAAGACTATCCACCAAGTCCAAAACACAATTGTCGTACACATGATCACCTCTGTCCAAGCTGGAACTTCATCACTGTAAACTATCAATAACAGGCAGTCAGTGTGCATTAAGTTAGGCCTAGCACAAACCTTCACTACATGACATTTTGGCTCCACAGAACTTCTCGTCCACCATCAAAGTCTATCAACAAATCCAAAAACTGTAACTCATTTTCCACCTTTTGCATAAAGAAAAAAATACAATACAATAAAGTCCAGTAACTGTGCATACTGTTAAGGATGGCACACCACAGATTATACAGTATATGGCCCTAACAGGCATATGTATACAAAATATAGCCATTTATCAATAAGTAATGCTATCGAGTCTAAAGGAGAGGGATCTTTGGGAGAATATTTGCATACAGACACAAACTTATTTAAATGTCAAAAATGAGTGCTCACATATTATCAGTTAATAAGTTACCCTTCATTCAGGAGTAGTGGATCCAACAGGTTGCTATGGGTGTCATTAATTACATCATGTTTTAGGCTATAGTACACAGCCCCTTGAATAAGCAGTTACAATATTGGTCAACCACAAAAAACAAAATAAAATAAAAACTGAATTTGACTTTGCCATATTTGAAACTGGACAACAAACTAGATGTGTTTGAAAACTGATTAAGATTCTAATAAGACTCCTCTAAGTAGGTGGCCCGTTTAAAAAAGAGAAAGGTCACCAGAAAAAGACTGCCTTCATCTTGTTCTCCTGTGAAGAACCGGTCTCTCTCCCCTCCTGCTCTCAACGGCCGACCAAGCGGCGACAAAGAATGAAAGGGAAACAAATGGCTGAGAGTGTTTGTTTTCTGGTGTTGGGACATTCCCCCTGTTCTTTAGGTCTTTTTTAAAGATTGGTACACTCTTGCATGCCAAGACTCTCCCTGCCACTGGGAAATGCTGCCCTCTGCTGGTTGCACTGTGGCACTGCAGAGCCATGCCTCCCGGACAGTGGGTTTGAGCCCCTCAGAGCAGCTTCAGACTCCCAGTGACGTTGTTCACCATCTCCTCCTCACCCATGATGGCCAGGACAGTGCGGGACCCAGCCTCCACCTGCCAAAGACAAGAGGGGTGGTGCTCAGATTTTAGATGTCTTTATGCCAAGACACTGTGTAACACAGACAGAAAAATCAAATATGTTTGACCAAATATGATGTGACAATATTTTGGGAACCTCCAAAACATATTTACAGACAAACAACTTTGACTAAATGGTTTCTTTCTGTCACCTGGGTGAGCCCTGCATCCTGGACCAGGTAAGTGGGCAGGCTGAGGCTCATGGCCAGGGCCTGCAGCTCCAGTAGATGAGCCACGTTAGTGCCTTGGACCACCACCTTCTTGGCTCTGTATCAACAGACACAGACACACAGACACAGACACAGACACAGACAGACACAGACAGACACACACACACGATTCAGTTCAGCACAGTGTGTGAACACTGCAGGAACCGGAGCATTAACGGAGGAACACTGTGGATTTCTGCAGCACTACAACATGCTTGCTTCTCCTGATGATGAAATGAAAACTGATGTGAAAGATGTCAATACAGATTTAGTTATGGACACTAAAACCTTCCATTCATATTTTTTAACCATGAAATGGTAAAATCATCAGTCAAATTTAAAGACACGTGCAGTTAAAGGTGTTATAGGTATCACTGTTGTTAATTCATTTCAACTTGAATGCTTTGCTTTAATTATTTCTAATTTCTTAATGTGTGGTCACTAAGAGTGATCCACATGACCTGAACATTAACTATATACTATACTGTGCTGGTCGTACCCGCCGTGGTCCCACTTCCAGGCCATCTCCCTCCAGCTGTTCTTCTCCTGTAGAGCCTGGTACAAACCCACAGCAGCGTGGCCAACCTGGGCTGCCACCTGAACAAACACAGCACTGAGTTCACACCTACACACCTGTACAGGTTTACACACTGAACCTGAAAAAGAGAACTGCACGAACACGAACATTTTTTTTTTTTTTTTTTTAATCAGAATGCAAACTCGACCTAATAACAACATTTGTTGTTGTACTCCCACTCACAGCACAGAGCATTGGACCTGGTAGGTGTTAATGATGGGCAGACTAATGCAAATTAGAGTCAGGCTCTGTGAAATAACACAACAGACAGCAGCTTTACATCACTGTAAAACATGAGATCACAGGTATTAAACACAGGGGGGAGCTCAGCTCAAAAGCTTTTCCTTGATTTTTTTGTCAGTGTGACAGCAAACCATGACTAAGCTGTTGTTAAATTATTAGGTAAACATTTTCTTTAGGATGGATTTACCTTTCCAACACCCATAGCAAGGTCCATGTTGACCACAAACACCATCTTGAACATGAGGTCATCGTCTCCTTCCTCCTGAGGGTCAGAGCAGACAAGAAGAGACACTGAGATTTGGCTTTGGACAAACTCCACAAGGTCTGATGTACCAAGGTGTACCTGTGGGGACTAAGGCTAGCTTATGGGCACCTCATTCTCCAGCTTGTTGAAGTAGTACATGGCCGCCTCCTCTGCAGACACGTTCCGAGTGTGCAAAAGTGCCTGAAAGGTGAGAATGACAATGAAAAAGGTCAGAACAAAGAGGTGAATCATAGGACAGCAATGCCAGACTTCTGACTGACAAGTAATAAACTAAACAATACATTTATTCAACTGAAGCTCATCCTTCACAGCTGGCTCACTGAGGTCATTCACTGCAACTAGTTCTTATCCTGAATATGAATGTAAAGCCTCGCTACGACCTGATTCAGGAGGCGTATCAAATCAAAATGCTGCAACCAGTCACACAACCTTACAACTGCTACCCAGTTATAATCTTCAAAGAACCCAGGCGTGTGTAACAATTGATTTTGTACCACCAGCTAAGTGCCAGTGGAGTGTAAAGCATCTAAACAAGTCTGTTCAGCTGTTTCGTCATATTTTTGTTTCAGCTGAGTCAACCCTGGTAGAAACTAGGAGGAGGACACAGCATAGACAATGTCTGGACATTACCTCAATATTCTACAGCTATTAAAATTCATTTGAAAATCATTCAAATGAGGTGACATTCTCTATGTAGCAGCAGTGCAGTGTTGACATGATACAGTATGATTACTGAAGGTCAGTGACGGAAACATTGACAACTTAAGATGACAGGTTCTTCTGTCACACACAGAGAGTGTATTAAGTACTGTCTACACCACAGAAAAATGAAGCATTCGCAGTTAGAACCATCGCTGGATGTTGATGGAAATGTGTCTTGTATCTGCCCCACCTGTTTGGCCGCCTCCTCCGGGATGTCCAGCTCTCTGAGCTGCTGCAGGAACACAGGGTTGACGTCCTGAGAGCCGGAGTCTGGGCCTGACTGCTCTGATGGCTCCATCCTTGACTGCAATCAGAGAAAACAGCAGTGAACAGCCTGCACAGCACAAATCACACCTAACACCGCTGTGTACTAGATGAACCATATTATATTCAAAATGATGATTATATCTCATATTAGCACAGACACAACACGCTAATACAATAAACTGAGGCGTGAACTGAATTTTTCCACGAGTCATCTACAGATCATGTCTCAGTGTTTGAACCTAACCGAGCTGTGGCGCGTCGTTAACGTACGCATCCAAACAAGGCCGTGCTCGACATTCAATGAAATGTGATTTTATTCATATGCATGTAAGGTTTTGATAAGAACTAAACAATAACGCTGTCCTAACAACACGTAACAAAACACGTCATGTGTGGACAGCTGTCCACAGACAGCGTTTATCCGAGTTAGCTCACAGCTAGTTCTACGCAGCTGACAGTTGTTAGCTAATGTTAGCCTCCATTCAAATGAGCATCGACAACAATGCAGCTAGCGTTAGCAAAGTTAGCTGTTGTTTAGACTGTAGAGCTATTCCAGTAAGAACACGTCTCACGCATGACACTGAGACGCTTAACGTTAATAATATGTTGATGGTTAATTAAAGTAACATTTCTAGTCCAACGGCTGCCGTTAAAACGGCAGCTAGCCTCAGCGTTAGCCGCGACAATGCACTGCACTAGCTTCAGTCTGTCTGTACGTTACTTACCTGTTTAGCGCAGCTAGCTCGACAGCAGAAACAACAACAGCGACTTCCCCGCGTTTTCTACACGTCTTCAATGTTCACCTGCGACGGAGTGATTCTGTTTGAATGTTGAGTTACATTCAGTGAGACTCCACACTGCGCTGTGTTCAGCGTTACTCCATTTTGGACCCGTCCGTTTGTTGGCACACGATGCTGCTTCTGGTCGAATCAGACTCAGTGTTGGTGGTGTTACAGATTTTCTGGTGATATTAATAATGTGGTGCTAATATATGCGCGTGCACACAGTAGATGTAACATATTCACCACTTCATAAACGTAAATATGTCGGCTGGTGAACAATAAGCCGTGTTTAATAACTCGTTATCACATGATGATGATGATGATATCACCCTTCGTAAGGATGTACTGTACTGTAGTTACAAACTATAAGATACAGATGTGTTACTTATTAAGTCGGTAGCGACAACTGACGCCATCAGAGGCATCCTGTCCATTAGTCCATACACTCAATCACATATTGACATCTTGTATAACAATGTTATGTTTGTGGAAGAAAAAGAATGACTCATCATTTTAAGAATACTTTATTACACCAGCATGTGTGAGAAGTTACACTTTCTCTTATTAAACAGGTTAAATCACTACAGTTACATTTGAAATCAGTATGTACAGACACATCCTTAAAAACTGCTCTTTGCAGAGCCTGCTCTACATTGCCAAATTTATACAGCCTAATAACAGTTAAAGTTTTCCCTCACATGGCTTGTCTTCATCATCACTGAGCTTTCACCCCCATCTGACCCGACAGTGTACGACAGAACGAACCACGCGTTCATGTGACTCATTAGTTGCTTGTGTGTTTGTGTGTGTGTTAAGCCCTACAGTGAGACATGCTGAGCCTGGATGGACCTGGGAATGACACACTTTAGGCTCAACTGACACACACACACATGAACACTGCTCAAGGGGGGACAGACACAAGACAGTTTGAATCCTTTTCACTGTGACTGATGAGGGCTGGGTATTGAACGTTATGACTTTTTAAGTGGAGACTAACCTGTGTCTATAGCACATCAGCAAACAGTTTAAGCACCGAAGCTGGCAGATTCTCAGTCGTGCCTTCTTATAGATATTATGTGATGTTGAAAATGTGTATATATTCTGCAAAGTAAGGTACTGAGCAACTGAATTCGTTTGGTACTCAAACTATTGGTAGAGGTGTTGTGTCAAATTCTGTTTCACCGATGATTTGTGTTTCTTGATGTTCACCTGAGCCCAACCAGTTATCTCTGGAATAACCCCATCCTCAATATTAACCTGAATTAAGCCCCAACCCCAAACAGAAAGGCAGTGCTGTTGGAAACACAATTTAAAGGTCCAGTGTGGAGGATTTAGTGGGATCTAGTGTTGCTGATTGCACCCCCTCGCTTCACCATGCCCTTCCTAGTAACTCCAGTGGTGGAAAAACCAAAACGTTCCTTTTTAGAGTCAGTGTTTAGTTTGTCTGTTCTGGGCTACTGTAGAAACATGACAGTTCAACATGGTGGAAAGAGAACCTGCGCCTCTAAAAAAAGATGATACTAAGGTAACAAACGGAATGATTCTTATTGTCAGGTGATTATAAACGGATGAAAACATAGTTATGAAAAATGTATTCGGTAAACAGAGCCTCCTAAATGTGACACACTGGACAATTAAAAGGGGAAACAGAGTTTGACACATTATTGACATCAAAGTTCAACCACACCCAGCCCCACTGACCCCTCAGAAGCTGTCTCAGTCTTTGTCATTTAAATAAGAAGAACATCAGCAGATATTATCTCATGTACAGAAGGTCTCTGTGCTCCGACTGAAAGCAGAACACTGTGACAAGATCAAACATACCTACTGAACCAGTAGTAGTATAATCAATACATAACCTGCATCAACTGACAGAACAAAACACCACACAGATGGGCAGCACATGAAGCAGTGCCACAGTGTTCGATACAAGAACTGGATATTAACCACTGCGTCAATACCGACACATTTCAACACGTACCGTTACATCGGCCCGCAGTGGAACAACGTGACCCATGATTTAAAACATCGTTCAAAACCTAAAAGGAATGTTAAAATATACAAAAAGAGAAACGGGACTGACTCACACAAGAAAACACTGCGGTGCAAACTAACTTCATTAATATGAGTTTGTTTATGGAAGGAGTTTGTTTGTCCTCTAACATCTTTCCAGTGACTTGTACACTACACACACATCCACATGAAGTATAAAAGCAAGAATCTAAAAACTGTCACTCATTCGCAGTTTAAGTATCTTAAAATGCTCCAACGAGCACATTCTCATTTCCAATCTCACACAAAGGAAAGAAAATTATGAATAGAAAAGTCTGAAATGTCCATATGTTTGGTGTGTGTGTGTGTGTGTGTGTGTACTGTTGCAGCAGGTGTTACATTGTATATGTGCCGTGGTGTTTGGTCAACAACAGCAGAGGAAATGAACAGAGTGTTGGATGCAGCAGGCTGAGGTAGAGAGTGGCAGTGACTTGTTAGACTCTCAGCAGTTTGCTTGAAGTGAAGAGGATAAACAATGTTGTGACCATTCTACTTAAAGTGAATACTGCTGACTGTACCATCAAAAAGATAAGAACTAGTTACTTCAATACTTTATACTAGAAATGTGAAAATACATGTAGACTGACAACCAGGGCGAAATGGATAACTGTACACACACACACACACACACACGACCGTACACACAAAGAAATAAGTTCTGACCGTACAGAAGCGACAAACACACAAGGTATAAGAGGTACCACTTCATAAAATTCACTCCAGAGGGAAAACAGCGACATAAAACCCCCTTTAGTCTCTTATTAGATCAGATCAGATCAGATGAGCTGACTGTGTCTGAAGTCCAGGACATATTCTGTAATGAGAAAACTGTTTTTCCTCCAAACGTCTCTTCATTAAGTTTTGGGAGGGGCAGCAGGCCTGACTGCTGACTCTTTGTCCAGGATGTCTGGGCTCCGTGTGCTGTCCTGCTCCTGCACAGAGCTCAGGGTTTCAGAGTGTCACGATGCATCCTGAATCTTCTGATCATTATTGTCCTTATTCCTCTGTCTTGTTGCTGTCCAGGTCTTCAGTTCAACCCTGCAGGACGCAAGTCTCTTTATCCACCTCCCACTCTGCGTGCCACGGCTCTGGTGGGTGTTTCCTCTGTCACAAGTCAGTGACTTTGTTCTCCACGGCGGCTGCGATCTGCTGCAGTCTGTAGCCAAGCTGCATCTTCTGGGCCGTGGTGTCCTCCTCCAGCGCCGTGATGATCTGATGAGAAGAAGACGGCACAGAGACAGATGGAGAGATGGGCGGAAAGAGAGATGACAAAGACACAAAGAAGAGTTATTGTTGCTGAAATTGATAAAAATGTGTGCTTCCATGAATTGATCTAACCTTCAGCATCCAAGTTACAGAGTTTGGGCATAGTTTTAATGGAAAAAAGATTTGATGAAGATGATGTGTTTGAAGTCTCATAAATATAAACATATTACAAGTACACAAGTCACAACAGTTATGAATACATTCAGCTTGGTTGTGAAATTCTGACAACTTCATCATGGTTGGCAACAGTGGAGCTGTTCCCACTGTGACTCTACTGTGACAACATCAGCAATGATTGGCAGCCTAGAGTCCCGATCATCAAAATAAACAGTAATGTTAATGCAGGCCGCTCCACATCATACCCTGACTATAAGCTCTATCAAAAAGGAAAGTCTCAAGTCTACTCTTAAAAGTGTTGACCGTGTCTGCGTCCAGAACCCAAAATGGTAGTTTGTTCCACAGAAGAGGAGCTTGATAGCTGAAAGCTCTGGCTCCCAGTCTACTTTTGGAAACTATAGGAACCACAAGGAACCCAGCATTCTGAGAGCGCAGCGTTCTACAGGGGTAGTAAGGTACTATGAGCTCTTTAAGATATGATGGTGTCTGACCATGAATAGCTTTGTATGTAAGGAGAAGGATTTTAAATTCTATTCTAGATTTAACAGGTAGCCAATGCAAAGAAGCCAAAATGGGAGAGATGTGATCTCTGATCTTGGTTCCTGTCAGAACACGTGCAGCAGCATTCTGAATTAGCTGCAAAGTCCTAAGAGACTTACTGGAGCAGCCTGATAACAAAGAGTTACAATAGTCCAGCCTAGAAGTAACAAATGCGT
Source organism: Sciaenops ocellatus (assembly GCA_033000465.1). Taxonomy (NCBI): domain Eukaryota; kingdom Metazoa; phylum Chordata; class Actinopteri; family Sciaenidae; genus Sciaenops; species Sciaenops ocellatus. The sequence continues at coordinate 3,380,781 of CP136884.1, read as the reverse complement.
GGACTAGTTTTTCTGCATCCGCTTAAGACAGGATGCGTCTGATTTTTGCGATGTTACGTAGGTGGAAGAAAGCAGTTCTTGAGCAGTCGATGATGTATTGTGTATATTTCATCTGTTTTCTATATGTTGTACGTGTTGTATATGTTGTCAGGTTGATGAAGATTTTTTCTTAATGTGTTTGTGCTTTGTCTATTTGCATGTATTTTCTTAATTTGCAGTGCATTGAGCTTTCAGGGCCACCGTAGTTTTGCCTACTCTGGATTGGACACCTGCACTGAAGTGACTCCACCCTGACCAAGGAGAAGTAGCACTCCACCCTTCAGAGACATACTACACCCTCTGGTTTGCATCTTTGTGGAGAAGGACTCATACTGCAACAGGATAATGGGCCCAAACACACCAAACCTGACTTTCCTGACCTGACCTCAAAAGTTGAGGGTTCTGTGGAGAACAGGAGGCTCTTTGGAACTTTGTCAAATCATGCTGGGATAACATGAGTCATCAGGTGGACTCCATGTTATTGCATGCTGCCATTAAAGTAACCTGGGCCAATACTGACAAAAAGAAGATATTCTAAAATTCATGGACATTCATCAAGTATCTTGACGAGTGCTCTCAGACTTCTGGACCCACACTGACCTCCTGAATTTACTGGAAACAAAGCAAGAAAACACCAAAAGACCCTGTGCAGATCATCACATCTTTATATTGTGCCACGATTCAGCGTGGAGTCAGACTGACGGGTAAACACACCTGGTCGTAGTATTTGTTGATGTACTTGTACAGCTCGTGCAGCGCGACCAGGTAGTTGAGCTCTCCAGAGTAGTTCTGAAACACAAAGCATCAGATGAGTGAACCTCAGCGTCAGTGTCCTCTGTGTGTCTGTACTGTGAGCTCTGAGCTGTGTCTGCACTCACCCTGGACAGTTCAGCCAGAGCAGAGTTCATCTCCTGGTCGCTGGCTGAGATGGTCTGTCTGATGTCAGCATAGTACCTAAAACAATGAGAGTCAGGATCAACTTCACACTGAGATTAGAAACTGCATTAATGCTCTCTGTTCGCACAGTAAGGTCTGATTCTAAAGGGTCAGATTTTAAACACCTTGGACATGGAGTGCTGCAACACGTGTCATGTATGTATCATAAACTTAACTCCCAGAAATATTTGCCTACATCAGTGACGGATAGAAATGCTAGACTGGACTGTTACTGCTGCTTTAAAAAAAAAAAAATTCATATCAAATTTCATAACAGAGATTATTTTATACATATATTTCTCATCTCATTGGTTCATTGGTACCTGGCCCATATTCAGCACACAGACTGGCAGTCCTGACTGGAAAACCTCTTTGTGACATTTCAAGTATTCACTGGCCTCAGGGCCTTTTGGATATTTCTTACCTCAAGCTATCATTAGCAAGAGCCAATGATGCACAAACAGCATTTTAATGTGGACAAATTTGATATTTAAATTAAAAGGTCTTCTATCTAAATAAGTCTGTGTACGTACTACTATCATGTTTTCTGATACAATCATTACATTTTATTTATGATGCTACAGATAGATCATTGTGTTTGTTTTGTTCAGACATCATATTTGGTGTGAAATCGAAGTTTGAGCCCACCTTTCTACCATCTGCTTGTAGCGTGGGATGTCTCTGGCATACAGCAGCTTGTTGATGGGAGAGTCCTGCTCAGGAACAAAAGAGAAGAAGGGACAGCTTGAGCTCCGTTTGTGACTGACACCACCTTATACATTACAGCCTCATCTGTTCTTGTATCTGAAAAACCTTTCAACCTGTTCAATGTCAGTTATTACTGGACAAAAACATCCGACTGAAAACCACAAGAAACTATTCAACATTTAGAAATACATATATAATGGACTTTAAATCAGTCCTCTTTTTTTATTCTACATGCTGCCTCACCCGCCCCAGCTTGTGCTCAGCGATGGTGCAGGAGTCCATGAAGGTCTGTGAGATGACAGAGAGCACGGCATCCACGTGGTCCGACGCCTGGACGTCAAAGATGAACTGAGGGTTCTTCACAATGTTGATCCAGAAACGCAGAGGCAGACTGGAGAAACAGTGGAGATGCTAGAATTGTAACAACCGACCTGCAGCTGCTTTATATTCCAGGTCTCTTCATGCTCTGGTCTACACTGTACCTGTTTGTCTTCCAGATGTGTATAGTCTCTGGGTCAGAGATGCCGTGTTGTCCCGCCTGGTCGTCCAGCAGGTCAAAGAAGTATTTGACGGCCAGTGGGACGGGACGACTGGTGCTGAGGATCACTGTGAACAGATCATCCACGAACTTCTGAAGCGTCCCCTAGAGGACAAGGAGGAGGAGGAAGGAGAGTCAAAGTGATTCCCATGTGAATTATCATGAACCAAATTCATACAGCTGAACATTTTCAAACTTTATGAAGTATTCTAAGAAGAAACAACAGTTTGACAGCTGTATGGAAAGCCAGCTTGTGTGTGTGTGTGTGTGTGTGTGTGTGTTTACCTTCATGGACAGCAGGCGGGTCAGGTAGATCTCCGGGATGGCCTTGGCCCTCTCTCTCTCCCTCAGGCTCCCTCTGCGGTGTTTGGGCAGCTCGGGCTCTTCGCTGGCTTTCACCAGATGCCACAGCCTCACTCCGCCTTCGTCTGCATCCTCCAGCATTGGAGTCTCTGCACAGGGTTTCAGTGTTTCACTGCTTTATTTGGCAGAATGTTTCAGCGTCACATAGACATGAGCTCATCATCAACACGGTTCACTTATCAGAAACAATGGTGCAAATTTGGAGATTGACTGACTATAAAAACAATACTTTCAGCTTGTTGTAGCTTTGAGGTTTGAAAAGACTCTGCACCATCATGTTTACTTTAATGACATGCTGAGTCATTGCTGCTGCCTTGGTTTACTTTACAAATAATAGAACAGAGTGGTTTGATAACAACAGACAGTTTGATCACCACGAGGAGAAACTGGTTTATGACTACAACAACATGTCCACTCACTCTCTCCTGCCACGTAGTCGTGGTTGTCATGGTGAATGTGTTTGCTGTGGCGGGGGACCAGAGCGACAGTCGCACCGTCCGGGACCTGATGAAGAACACAGAACACAGTCAGCGTTATCAGACCAATTTTTAGACGTTTAGTGAGTAAACATGTTGGACTGGTCTGAACATGGACCTTGTAGTGCTGCAGCGTGTTGAGGCGTTTCCAGTTGCCCTGAACCACAGACGTCAAGTCCTCGTCTGACAGGATGAGGTGACCAGCAACACCAGACCTCCACTCTGAACGAGAGACACCAGACACACAGTCAGCACAGTGTGGTCACAGTGTGTGTGTGTGATCTTTGTATGGTGGGACTTTTTGTCTGTTTTAATCTCGTATGAAGTGTTGGTGCCTTAACAAAACAGATGGAGTTCCTTTGTGAATAATTTACAATAGATCACACCATCACATGTGTTCCAGTATTGACTACAACTGGTGTCATTTTACCACTGTGATGAAATAATAAAAAAGAAGTTGTCTTGTATTTGCTGTTGTTGTGCTGTAGGGGGCACCACAGCTCAATAAATGTAAGAGAACTCTTCTACGCCGAGCACACCGCTCCATAATGTGTCTCACTGTACTGTTACTGCAGATATCAGTGTGAATAACAGCAGGGCTGGTTGCATAGATTTCATGTGTGAATCGTCTACTCTGACATATATGGATTCTCACCCAGATCCAACGAGTCGGCGTGGGGTCGGTGGGAGAAGGAGGTGCCCTTGTACACCTGATCCAGCAGCTTCTCTTTCACCTGTGTGATGGTGTCACAGTCCAGCACTTTAGAGGGCAGCGGCTGGGTCTCGTTCACCCCTCCACCCTGCACCAAAACATTCAAAGTCTGCAGAAGAAGAAGAAAAACAAAACAAGGGCAGTGAGAGGATCAAAGAGGGGATTTCGGAATAAATACAACTCCCTGAAGGTCATGGTGGAAACTCTGGCATTCCTTAATTAGACACAAACATCATTTTGTTGAGAAGTCTCCTCACCAGCGTCTTGTACTCCACGTCCTCTCGCAGCAGGCGGTTGTCATTGAGGGTGTACTTGGCCTTGCCGGTCACAGCGTCCACTGGTCCTTTATCTACCTGGTGCTTTATGGCCCTGAACAGCATGTAGAGAGACTCCCCCGCTGAGTCCTACACACACACACACACACACACACACACACACACACACACACACACACACACACACACACACACACACACACACACACACACACACACACACACACACACACACACACACACACACACACACACACACACACACACACACACACACACACACACACACACAAAATGAAGTCAATTAGTACTAGCCTAACACACTGCAGAGAGAACAAGGGCTCAATTGACTCAGACACAAAGACAAGGACATTCATCAAACCCTTAAAATCAGTGACTCTCTCCTTTGTTAAAGGTAAAAAGTTTGAAAATCAAACTGGACTTCAGATTTGATCAGAAATTCTTTAAATATTAGCTCAAGCTTGCAGCAGAGGGATCGACTTTATAAAAAGAGTCTGTGTCACTTGTGTCTGTAGACTTTTGGTGTGAAATCTAATCTATTAAGAAAACAGTCACAAAAAGAAGTTAGACTGGAACGTGTTGTTTGAGCAGTGCATTTGGGGACTTGCAGTGTTTTATTCGTGGACTTCCCCCTCGTTCGTTTTATCAGCTTGTCCCAGGAAACCTTCTAAATCCTGTAAAATGTTACTCATTAAAAAGCAGCGTCACTTCTGCCGGTCCTAACAGTTTTGCAGTTGTAGCAGAAACTCATGTGCTGACTGACCCTGAGGAAAGCGTAGAGGCAGATGGACATCCAGTTAGTCAGCAGCTTCTCCACCACCGTCTCTGTTCTGCAGAGGAAACACAGAGTTTGAATCACTGCCAAACATCTTTAAAACACCTTCAACCTGGAAGCACGCTCACTCTCCTCCTTCTTACCGTCGCAGCATCAGTTTGGGGTTCTTGGCCACGTACTGCTCCACCAGGTCATTGAGGAGAGTTTTGAGGATGTCAGTGAAGTACTCCAGTTTGCCGTGCAGCGCCACCGTCAGCAGCGAGGCCACGTAGGCTCGGTCTCTGGGAGAGAAAGTACGCTGGCTCTCTAGAGTATGAATGAACTGAGGGGAAGAAAAAGAGTGGAAAATCATCCATCTGCTCAAAACCTTCAGGCTTCTCTCTCTCTGCTTATGACTCTGGTGGTGATGAGGACTACCTTTGTGAGGAAGAGTTTGCTGTTGAGCAGGTTGGACAGCTGCACCAGGCCCTGCTCCACCGTCTGCCGCCGACACTCCTGAACGTCCAGGTCTCGCCTCAGTGGAGACTCCCGATGGCCGGGGAAGAAAATGCGTTCAGCGTACATCCGATAGTCGAGGAAGGGAATACCAGAGCCCACCAGGTCACTGGACATGTCCATCATCTCTGTCATCAGGTCTGAGACAGGGTGGAGGAGGAGGAAAGGTGAGAGGTCAGGTGGTGTTGCTACAACCTCTTTTGTCTCCAACTTTCAGTACAGATTATATTCAAAGTGCATGCTGGGAGTGTTGGGAGGTAGGAGCTGGTAAATATTGACACTGGACAGTGTTGGCAGACTAAATTTAACCTCCTCGAGCAGGGAGAGAGGAACATTTCATCCAGGATATGTAATGTAATGAGATCATTTCATAAGGCTGTGTGAAAACAAAGAGGATCAGTCGGCCTTCACAGACTAAAATAAACTTTCTTGTTCCTCCGTCTCTTTGTCATGTTACTTTACTCTCCTCGCACTCTTCCTACCTGTGAACTCCTTCTTGCAGCGGTCTCTCACGCTGGTCTCCAGGTTCTCCAGTTGGATCTGGACCTTCTTGTAGTCTCTCAGAGCCTGCTTACTCTTTCTCCTGTCAGATGCCAACAGAGACAGGAACAGAGAGTTCAGGCGGGGAGAGAAGAGAAAGCAGAAGTAATACCAGTTTCACACTGGATTAGTGGAAATCCAAGGAAACTGTGAAAAGGTTGACTCAAGTAATTTGACCCAAAACCCCCCCACCAGGAAGGATCAGGGTTAATCGTGGGGTCACACTGGGTCAGAAAATGGAAACACTGCCAGATTTAGTAACACCCAAAGGTGACTGTCCTGAGCCTACAGTTCTCAGTGTGCCACCATGACTTTACAATGTTCTTCCCACAAAGTCTAATAATGACTGTTAGCGTGAACGGTTCCTTAAACATTAAATTCAAGGACTTTCCTGGCCCAGTTCCCTCAAATTCAAGGACACAACGCAGCAGTTTAAGATCAAGGTTAATTATTTTAAAACTGAGGATTCGATTATGAACTGTTAGGTTTAAAAATATCAAAAGAACTTCTATTTTATATTCTTGACCAAGATATAGAATTTTAAGCACTTTCATTGACTCATGTCTATTTTCAAAAACCTTCAAAGTTCCCCCTCAAATTTACATTTTAACTTTCAATGATTTGTGTAGGTGGGCACCATGATAATGTTTCATGGACTCATGGATGGAGTTAGCTGGGGGCTACAAGTTCAGTCTGTTGTCCTTTTAGCCAATAATGAAGTAAATGAGCAGTTCCTATCAGCAGTGAACCATGGATGTCCAGACAAACATCACTGAATGATTGTGACACTGAAGAAAACTCAAAAACCTGATGATCCTCTGGAGTCATAAGGACTGAATCTAAAAATATGTCTTATATCCGTGTGTTCAGAGTTCACTGAGAAATGAGGATTTTTGATGCAAACTGCAGCAATTAGACACCGACAGTTTTAAAGGAGCTGAATCACCTCCGTGAGCTGCTGCAGCTCAAACTGCTGACTGTGTTTAAAAGCAGGACAAACTACCAGAATTCACTTCCTCTGTTTTTTTTTAGAACCCTGGCATGAACCTGTGCACTTCACCTCACACCCCGTCCTGATGTGCCTCCCAGGAACAAGTTTGAAAACCTCTGTGTTCGATCAGTGGAGTAAATGTGACTAAATGGAAGCTGTTACATGATGACATCAGTCAGACTGTGACACCTTTGAAATAAAAAGTAACATTTTAATTTTTACAAATCATAACTTGAACAACTTAAATGTAATAAAATACACCCTTATCAATCAAAGCTTTACTGCTTCAGACTTGTTAGGTCTCGTCTGACTATTAGCTACCTAACTATAAGAAAACACTGCAGTAACATTGCAATAACATTACAGAGTCAGTCATCAACCTGTGATAATGTTGAGCCTGACACACACTCGTGCACTTGAAGTTTAATTAATTAAAATTTAATGTGAACTAATTATTCTCATTTACCTCCTGTGTGCTCACATGCTTTATGTAAAGCTCGCTGGATGTTCATAATAAATGAAGAGGAAATAAAGGCAATGAGTGCTGCTGGTCTGATGATGGAATGTTGATGATGTAACCTCACACACACTGACTGATCTGACATAACCACTTTAAATGTACTTGGTCAGTGTTTCATGTTTTATTAAAATGACTTTTGTTTGTGCATTAAGGATGATAATTAAGTGATGGATGCATGGCAGGGGTCACAGGAAATCAGATCTCTGTGCGTATTAACCTCAATTTAAACCAGACTTGTGCCACGTTGATAGTTTTATCCTGACCTGTAAATGAGCACGATGATGAGGACAATGAGGGCTACTATGGACGCGCCGACCCCAACTCCAATCTGAGCCTCCAGAGGGAAGGTGGCCAGGCTGAGGTTGTCATACTGAACCTTACCCAGGGAGAAGCTCAGGTTGCCCATTTGGACCTGAAACACAGACACACAGACACACACACACACCTTACTTAGAGCAGTGTCCCACTATGTTTTTCTGTGTTTTTAAAGTGGAAGACTCACAGTGAACTCGGGCAGATTGTCGGAGCCCTCGCGTTTCTTGCCGTTGGGTACCGGTGCAGGCTGCTGAGGCGGGGGCTCGCAGTACAGGTGGTTTCTGGTCAGGGTCTTAACAGCACACACACCCTCCCCAACCAACACGACCACCTCGTCCTTAGTGATGGCCAGGTCCAGATTTTCACCCTGAAAACACGCAGAGGCAAGCTTTTACTTTTATACTTTCACCTCCAGTTCGGGTCATGTTTTTTCTTAGTACAAAAAAAACCATTTCAACAACATGTTTTTAATCTTAATGTTAGATGAGCAAACAAAATGGTTTCACTTTGTGTTCATGTTTCTCTGGAACAACTGTTTTGTCCTAGTTTTTAGAATAGTTTTATTCACTATAATGACCTGTTTGAGCATGATTCATGCTACTGTTCCGTACTTCTACCACAATGAACACTGCTTACAACCACGACTGTGGCAGCAGGCCACTATAAACCAGCACTGAAACTCAAGCACTCGTCCAAGGCTATATTAATGCTTTTTTGCTTTTGTCAGACAGCTTGGTTGTCCAACGTGACAAGTCCATGACTGGATCCACCTCGGCTCTACTTTCACAATAACGTGCTAAATGTCACTATGTTAATGTCCTGGATGTGTTACCACATTAACAATGCAGACGTGAAAATGTTGCATGTTAGCAAGCTGATGGAACTTTAAAGGACTGTGACAGGACTGTGAGCATTTAGCTCAAATCACAGCTGGGCTCAAGTCCAGCTGAGACTAACAAAGCTCAGCTTAGACTGGTTGAAATAACTCAGACATTGAGTTTGTTTCCTAAAGAAAATTAGAATTTTTCAAAATAAGTTGGTTTTGCTGGCTTTCCTGTTTGGATGAATGAGTGTTTATGGTTTTCTGACTGAGCCTTCACACTTGTTGATATAAAAACTATACTATATATCAGGGGTGTCAAACTCAAATACACAGAGGGCCGAAATAAAAAAATTGCTACAAGTCAAGGGCCAGATGGGTTGAACGTTTATTGCGGACGACACACAGCTGTACATATCCATGTCCCCTGATGACACAGGGCCAATTGATGCCCTTTTTAAATGTATTTTAGACATCAACTCCTGGATGGCAGAAAACTTCTTACAGCTCAACCAGGGCAAGACTGAGGTTTTAATTATCGATCCTAAGGCGCAGAGAGAGAAACTTTTATCAAAACTTCAAACACTGTCTTTAAATCCATCCGATCAGGTAAAGAATCTGGGCGTCATCTTTGACTCTGAGCTCAATTTTATTCCACATATTAAACATGTAACAAAAACAGGATTTTACCATTTAAAGAACATAGCCAGAGTCTGCCCCTTTCTCTCTCGTGCTAACACAGACACACTAATGTGCTGCTTTCTGGTCTTCCAAAAAAAACATCTCAGGTTTACAACTTTTACAGAACTCTGCAGCACATGCTGACAAAGACCAGAAAGCGGGCACATATTACACCGGTTTTAAAATCACTGCATTGGCTCCCTGTGTGTTTTAGGATTGATTTTAAGGTGCTTTTAATGGTTTTTAAGTGTCTTAGGGGTCTTGGACCTTCTTATCTTTCAGAATTGCTTTTACCATATGAACCCTCCCGCGCCCTTAGATCCTCCAGCACTGGCCTTTTAATAATCCCCAAAGTTAGAACACGAACCTACGGTGAGGCATCCTTTCAGCACTATGGCCCCTGTCTGTGGAATAGCCTGCCGGAGGACCTGAGGGCCGCAGAGAGTGTTGATATTTTTAAAAACAGGCTCAAGACCCACCTATTTAATTTGGCTTTTAACTGATGTTGTATTTATTTATTAATTTATTTATTTATTTTAGTCAATTTTATTCTGTTATTCCTATTCTTTTTACTTTTTATGACATAGTTCATTTTAGCTATTTCTATGTTATTTTATTTTACTTATTTGTTTATTTTATGTTCTTAGCCTATGTAGTTTTATGTTTTTATTCTATATCTCCAGTGTTTCCTCGGTGGGGGCCGTCTGTGCTGGGGGCTGTGATCGGCTCTGGCTGGGATGTCTCTGACTCATGGCAAACATCGGCTTGGCTGAGGGGGGGTCTGCGGCAGTGCTTCACTGCTGTGGGCCCCTCGCTGGCCTGTAGCTAGGTGGGCGCCCGGGTGGAGGCGTCCTGGTCGTGGGCCAAGAGCAGCGCCCGGTGCAGACGGCCTCCTGTGATGGTGTTTCCTGACCTGGCTCCTCTGTACTCAGCCACATGTTTCTAAGTTACTTTATTTGTGTGTGTGTGTGTGTGTGCTTGTTTTTGTCCGAATGTGTATGTGCGTGTGTATGTGCTGGGGGGGGGTTGATTGATTGATTGATTGATATTGAAAACTTATTGATATTGAAAACTTATTGAAACAACCTTATTGCACATATTGAACCTGGAACTAACAAGGCCTATAGATTATTGCCTATAAAACAACATTAATTATGAAATAAATGAAATAAAAAGAATAAATAATAAATAAATAAAAATAAAAGAAATAAAATAGAATAGAATAGAATTTAAAATTCTTCTCCTTACATACAAAGCTCTTCATGGTCAGGCACCATCATATCTAAAAGAGCTCATAGTACCTTACTACCCCTCTAGAACGCTGCGCTCTCAGAATGCTGGGTTCCTTGTGGTTCCTATAGTTTCCAAAAGTAGACTGGGAGCCAGAGCTTTCAGCTACCAAGCTCCTCTTCTGTGGAACAAACTACCATTTTGGGTTCGGGAGGCAGACACGGTCAACACTTTTAAGAGTAGACTTAAGACTTTCCTTTTTGATAGAGCTTATAGTTAGGGCTGGCTCAGGTCATCCCTTAGTTATGCTGCTATAGGACTAGACTGCCGGGGGACTCCCTCTCCCTCCTTTCTCTCTCTGTCTCTCTCTCTCAGGGTTATGCCTAGCCAGGCACGGTACTGGTTGAAGATGTAGTCACATCTCCCTTTACTGAAAACTCTACTCAAATCTCTCTCTCTCTCTCTCTCTCTCTCTCTCTCTCTCTCTCTCTCTCTCTCTCTCTCTCTCTCTCTCTCTCTCTCTCTCTCTCTCTCTCTCTCTCTCTCTCTCTCTCTCTCTCTCTCTCTCTCTCTCTCTCTCTCTCTCTCTCTCTCCCTCTCCATCACCATCTGTAAACATGCATGTCTCATTAAAGCATGTTAACGCATGTTACTAACTAAACTTCTTCCCCGGAGTTTCTGTGCTCTCTCATCCAGCAGGTTCTCGTGGATCGTGGCTGCTGCTGTGGTCCTGCACGACGTCCACTACTTATATTATTACTGTCATTATTGTTACCATATCTCTGTGTACTGTATACTGTAATCATTTTATCATTCATTGTAATTGTACAATATGTCTCTGTTGATTTGTTCTGTACACGTGACATCTATTGCACGTCTGTCCGTCCTGGGAGAGGGATCCCTCCTCTGTGGCTCTTCCTGAGGTTTCTTCCACCTTTTTCCCTGTTAAAAGGGTTTTTGTGGGCAAGTTTTTCCTCACTCGAACCGAGGGTCTGAGGACAGAGGGTGTCACAGATTGTACAGATTGTAAAGCCCGCTGAGGCAAACGTGTTTTGTGAATTTGGGCTATACAAATAAAATTTGATTTGATTTGATTTGAAAATCAGTTTCATTAATTTCTTATGGCTTATCTGCAGTTTTTCCTGAGTCATTTCAAGTGAAAACATTTTCTACAGGCAAACAACAGCCAAAAGTAATTTCAAAAATCAAATGTCCTGTAGTAGCAGGAGACATACACCAGTGACCTCAGACTTCTTTTTAACTCTTCTACCTTCTGTATCTTTTGTGTCGTGTCCAGATGCTTGTATCTGTCGTGGTGCTTCGTTTCATAGTGTCTTCCTATGTTGTATTCTTTCATTACAGCCACACTGTCTCCACACAGAAGACACACAGCTTTGCCCTTTACATCCGCGAACATTTACGCTGCCTCCCACCTGTCTTGAAAAAACCTGTTTTCAAAGTCCACCTTTCGTTTAGCCATTTTTTGGGGAGAGGGATAGTTGAAAGTTGACACAAGCGGTGTACAATACCATAAGACTGCTGATGAATGAGTGAGGCGGGCGTTCGCGGGCCCGTGATTGACGTGCTGACGTATGGGCAGTGCATTGTGGGATTTGCAGTATTATGGTGGTGCGTGCGATATACCAGCGGGCCAGCTCTAATACTAAATAGATTTTATCATGCGGGCCAAAGATAATTCATTCACATGTGCACATGCACATGTGTCAAACCCGTGGCCGGTGGGCCTTGAGTTTGACACATGTGCTATATATTATAAAATCTACTGTTTTCAGAGCCGCCTCTGACCTCCAGCTGGATGAAGCTGCCAGGGTTGTAGCGGTAGGCCTTCAGAGGGTCCTGCTGGTTCAGGGGTCGCAGGACAGGGTTGGGTTCGTAGCTGAAAGTCTGGGGGTTCAGACTGCTGAAGTCAAAGCGCAGGTTGTCCAGCAGAAACTCCACAGTGACCTTTGACCCCCAGACGGAGGAGTCCACCCTAGGAGAGCGACACAGGATCAGGGAGGAGGAGTTCACCTCACAGCGCTCCGTGAACTGATGAGACAGAAAACACATTTAGTTAAGGAAACAAACCAACGCATGTGCGCACCCACAGACACACACACACACACCTGTTTGACAGAGCAGAGTAGGTTTCCAGGACAGACAGAGTCAGGAACCATCCTCGCTGGCCTTCCCAAAGTCTTCTCCCTGTCCTCCCCCTGCTCTCCACTCCTCCTCTTCCTCTTCCTTCGCTTCCTCTTTTTATTCTGGCCAACTGACTCAACAGGAGAGACGGTCACCACCATCCGGGGCTCCTGCACCACGTCCAGGTTGTGTCCTGACACGTAGATCAGCCGTCCGCCACTAAACAGACAGAAAACTTCAGTTTCACAGCACAGAAAAACTTTAAGTCTGGAACAAGGTTGAGAGATGAAGGTCAGATTCTAGACTCACTCCAGGAAGCTCTTTGCAGGTGTGGCATGGGTGATGTTGGGGTTGTGAGTGTAGTGGTAGGCTGCGGTGTGGAGGTGACGCTGGCTGCTGCCGTAATGCAGGGTGACCTGCTGGTCTCCTGTCTTATTACTGCTGCCCGTCACACACTGAACACTGGACCTCTGTAACTCCGACACACTGAGGAGAGGAGGAAGAGGAGGAGGAGGAGGCACACAGGAGATTCATAAATGATGTGATACTTCACTGACACCACAGTGAAACTATCTTTTCTCTCCCCCCTCTGGCATGAGGAGGTCAAAGGTCAGACCGACAGAGGGAACGTTAAATGAAGAAGCAGTAAGAGTCTTACATGTTACAGGGCACCCCTCCCACAGTGATGGTGAGGTCAGAGGGACGTCCTGTCAGCAGGTTTCGGCCAGTTATCGTCAGGGACGTTCCTCCGGCTTTGGGCCCCCTTTCAGGGGACACCCCCATCACAAATGGGTCCTGACAGGGAGGAGAGGATGACTGTTATACACAGACCAGGATCAGATTCTATATGATTTGTGCTGTTCACACTGCTGAGAAAAAAAACTGATGATGATTAGCTAGCGGGGTCAACAATGAATGAATTAGTTTAATGTACCTGGTAGCTGAAGCTCTGGCTGGACAGGCCAAACTCTCCTCCGCTCACTTCAACAGACACATGGCCCACCTTCTCTCCTCCACTGGCTTTGGTCCTGCACACAATCCTGAAGACACACATTACTCTTAGGACAGTTGTTCTGATTAAAACAGAGTCATGCATGCAACCTGGCAATGTTTTGTAAAGACCCATATGCTTTTAGTGGTCTTTAGTTTGGGGGAATTTAGTCAGTCCATAAGGATTCTGACAAATAGACATAAAAACAAGAAAATAAAGACAAACTTCTGAACTTCTCCCCTGCAGCAGTTAGCCTGTACCTGGAGGACACCTCATAGAGGCTGGGGATGACGGTGCAGGGAACCCCAGCTACTGTGACGGAGTGGAGGATGTCTTCAGGTTTCTGGCCCAGGTTGGAGCCTGAGATGGTCACCACGGTGCTGCCTTCCAACAGGCCAGAGAGAGGCTCGATCTGAGGGACGACAGGAAACGCTTCATTTTAAAAAGGAAATATTCTGGATGCTTTCTCTTAACGATTCATTTGTAAATGCCAATTCACCCTTCTTAAGCCCGACCCCCTTTACTCTGTTCTCCAATCACAGTGGAGCAATCCTCTGTCAGAACCGGGGTCAATTTTCTCCTTCCCTGTACTTCGATATGCTACGTACCAGCTCATCTATGTTGAAATGAAAAGCCCATTTTGAAGATGGTTAATAGATAAAAAAGTAGTCACATCACAAATATATGTAGTCACATGACAAGTTAGCGAACTAACTAATGATGTAGGGTTAGCTGGCTAGTTAACTAGCATTTCACTCTGTAGCAAAACACTAGTTAACTAGCTAGAAAGTTAATTCATGTGGATCAGTTTGTTAAAGCGTTTTGCTAACATTCGCTAACTTTACATGTACGTAGCATATCCAAGAAGAGGAAAGGAGAAAATTGACTGAGGTTCTGACTGAGGATTGCTCAACTGTGATTGGAGCAGAGAGTGAAAAGGGCTTTGGAAGGGTCAATTAATTTCATTGATTGTGAAGAATGGTGAGGAGAGGGCTCTGATCTGAAATATGAAGATACATGACTGTAAGCGTCTCAAAATGTGTCATGAGGTCAAAGGTCAGTACTCACAGAGTGGATGACAGGGGCAGGGCATGTCTGCTGTACTGGTTCACTGCAGGAGCCTGAATACAAGCAGCTGGCGTGAGCGCCGCCACACCACGCACAGCCATACTTGTGGTCAGCTGTGTGGCAGCGGCTGCAGTCGGAGCGGCCCACAGAGCAGTTGTACAGAGTCACTGAGGATAGAACACACAGACCAGAGTGTGTTGAAGTAAACAGGAAGAGAATAATCAGAAAGTGGTACAATCGATCTTTGACCTCACCATATAGATCAGGAGAGCTGTCCACGTGGAAGGTGTCCCTCCTCTTCACATACACCATGGCACTGTATTCCTCCACTGGAGCAGAGTATGTATACTGGACAAACAACAGCGGTTTCATTCAAAAAACTTTTAGTTACATCGTCATCATCATCATCGCTGCTGTGATCAACATCTTTACATTCACATTATCAGACCTGGTGGAGCTGACAGGTGATGTCAAAGTTGGATGGATTTGTATCATCGGTCTCCACGTAGGCGTCCACCACCACCGTCTGCCCTTCGATGACCAGCACACACTCATAGTCCAGCTCTGTGTCCTGAACACACACAGACTTGTGTTTGGTGAATGGATCACCAACTACGCAAATAGACATGTGTCTAGAGTGTGTGTGTGTGTGTGTGTGTGTGTGTTGTACCTGATAGAGGTGCAGGTTGTGGGCCAGTAAGGTGATCTTCCTCTCCACTCTGACAGGGAGCAGCGATGAACCCTG
This sequence comes from Sciaenops ocellatus, assembly GCA_033000465.1. Classification (NCBI taxonomy): domain Eukaryota; kingdom Metazoa; phylum Chordata; class Actinopteri; family Sciaenidae; genus Sciaenops; species Sciaenops ocellatus. The sequence goes on along the minus strand of CP136884.1, from coordinate 3,365,400 downwards.
AACCCTCTCCACACAGGGACAAGCTGAGGAACCCCAGCTGACAAAGGAGCCCTCATCCCCCTGTTGTGCCATACAAACACACACACACACACACACACACACACACACACACACACACAAAGTATAACACACAAATCTCTGGCATATGGCATTACACACCGAATGGCAGAGTTGCATTGTGGGTAATAAGTGTAGACACATGAGCAGATTTTGACAAGAAAGAAGAATGCACGGAATAAACAGCTGATCTCTCTGGTTCTGCTGCATCCATTCAAATCACTTTTTGAAACTATCCATGGTGCGTATGAAAATGTGATGATGCTAAATGCTAAGTGCTTTCATGTGTAATGCTAAATAAATGCTATCCCTTTAAGACGTTTAGGTCTACCAGATGTACAGACTACAATATGACTCACACAAATTGTATGTCACACACAAACACACAGCATCAAATGAGTTTTTTTAAAAGCAATAGTAAATGCAAGAAAAATAATAAAACATGAAAAACGTTTAAAAGACAAGCAGCTGCTGCAGCTCACACTGGAGCAGCTGCTTTTCCTGGGATCAATTTGAAAAGCAAAAACAAAACAAAAAAAAGAACACAGTGTCAGACAGAAGAGGAAGAACGGGGAAACGAGGGCAGACTGGGACGTCTGTGTGAGCTCTGTTCCTGCAGCAGGAGTTTACAGTCCAGTCAGGAGCTGGCAGCACTGGGAAGCTGCTGAAGCTTTGACAAGAAGTAGATGAAGAGGAAGAAGGAGGAGGAAGAGGGAGGGAGGCGGCTGAACTCACCGGGAGGAAGACGTCGGCTGGATCATACTGGTAGTCCAGCTCTGAGTCAGTATCCAGCAGGTGGGGGTAGGATGGGGGGGTGTGGTCGACCTCACCGTCACCTGACAGCACAGTGGCCGCTGAAAATGTGGCTGTGTCGTTTTCTGGCTGGACGGCGCTCTCAGCGTGGACGCCCGTTTCCTCTTTTGGCCAGAGGAGAACCTCAGGGTCGGTGCCTGGGCCCCCTGAGTCAGTGTGGGAGTCTTGTGTGGGTACTGGAGTGGGTGCCTGGGTCAGGTCCAGGTAGAGGGAAGACTCAGCATCGTCTGGTTCGCCCACAGGGAAGGGTGTGGGCAGGGGGAAGCCAGATGTGGCTGGGGTGAGAGGCTCTGCCACGTTTAAAGCTCCCTCGTCTTCGTGAGTGTCGCTGATGGGCGGCTCCGTCACCACCTCCAGGGGGGAGGAGTCTGGTTCATGGGGCGGGATGATCAAAGGCATCACATGGTCCAGATCTCCGCTTAGTCCATCAGCATTGGTGACAGGCGCCAACTCCATGGCTACCGTGACGACACCAGGTGTAGCTGCAGCGCCTTCAGTGTCACTTTGGGTGACAACAACAAGCCCACCTGCTTCAGCCTCTTGTTCCTTCCTGGTGGTGACCTCTGGGGGCGGAGGTGTAGTGGGCGCCGGTGTGGTGGGTGGCAGGGAAGTGGCAGGCTGAGGGGGCAGGGTGGTAGGTGGGGTGGTCGGCTCAAGGCTGGTGGTGGTCATGGGTGGAGTAGCGGGTGCAGGAGGAGTTGTTGGCTCCTGAGTGGTTGCTACAGTGACGGGGGCTGCAGTTGTTGTAGCGATAGTTGTGGGAGTTGTTGTGGTGGTTGTAGTGGTGGTGGTTGTCAGGGCGGCCGTTGTGGTAGTGGGTGTTGTGGTGACTTTTAGAGGTTTGGTAGTGGGAGGAGCTGAGGTGGGGAGTTTAAACTGGGCAAGGGAGGAGGAGGAGGAGGAGGAGGAGGGGAAGACATGAGGAGACGGTGAGACAGAAATAAAAAGCTAAGGGACAAATTAAAATGGAAATAAAGAACTGAACTGAAACATGATGTTAAACATGTAACCAGCTGTTACGTATGTTACGTATGACACATGTATGACCTGTATTGACATATGATAGAACAAAACATGTATGGGCACTGATGAATCGCTGGAAATAAACATTATTTTTAAACAGGAATACTTTGACCATTTATCTACTTACCAAAAATACTCCTGTCAAGTGCTCAGTGCGACAAACACATTCCTTTTAGTTTGAGGGAATACCAACTGAACGAGCAACCAAAGCTTTTTTTTGTTTGATTCTAGAGCTGCAGTATTATATTAACTGATGTTTTACTCATATTACATGCTTTCTACTTCCTTAAAGGTATCGTGTGACGTTTTTGACCTCACATAGCGCCACTGAGCCTGCACGTGCACACACACGCGCATGCGCACGCACACACACACACACACACACAGACACACAGATGACACGACACACAGTCCAGCCAACAGTTTCACACTCTTGCTGTCATCTACAGGTGGCAGCAGTGTGCCAGCAAAGGCAGGGTAGGAAAAGGCGGCTAGCATTTTAGCATGTTTGTTAGGTGTCGAGGATACAACACAGCAACACTGAGTGTAAACATTTGTTTAGTTTAGTTCTCCCATGACACCTTCCATAAAGAACAGGTCCAGAGTCTTTATAATGTTATTTACAGAGACACAAGTCCCACCATGACCAATCACTTGGTGAGAGCAGTGAGGAAAAACTTCCTTCACAGCTGGGCTCTTGTGGCTCATGGTGGTCTGCTGTTTCTATACAAAAACAACTCCTCTGGGGACCTTTGATATCTGAGTAATTTAGGAGTATACATGCACATATGTATGATATAATAAACACTATTTAAAATTATTTATGAAGAAGGACATTCATTCACATGTTCATTAGGTCCAGAATATGCACATTGTGTAACAAACAAACAAACACTAGCCACTGAACATTTGCAGTTCTGATTATTTCTAGACACTGGGCAGTATAGCTGAATACCTGTCAGACAGTGTCAGTCTGTGTAAAGACAGTATCAGAGAGACTCAGCTAATGAGCTTGGAGCTAATGTTATCTGTGTAAACAATAGAAAACTCTTTAGAGCTCAGCTTTAGATGTGTTGGATATTTATGTTGGATGTCCAAATCATCTAAAAGGTAGGCAGACGACTGGAGTATGCATTCTGTAAATCAAAAGCAATCCACAAAGATTCATTCAGAATTCATTCATCATGACTGGGGAACGTAATGGATGTCGAGTAACATACAACCAAACCTCACAGGACACCTTTAAGGATCAGAGCATTTCCAGTCAACTGACCTCTTTGGCTGGTGTGTGATCAACACTTGCAGTCTCCACACATGCTTCACCTAACATGCACGAGCTGTCTATTGAAATCTATACAGGACATCTGTTGTAGTGACTTACATGTTGGTTGTAGATGATCACCCCCTCCTCACAGGTGGGCTTGTGGGTACACAAGTGCTGGTGAACACACCAGTTACAGCCCCATCGGCTCAAAACGCAACCACGGCAACTGCACACAGAAATAACACAGATCAGAGACGTGTAACAATCACAGTAAGGTGAGCAGAAAGGAGAGGAAAACAATGAGTCAGGGTTAGAAGCTATGAGGAGAGAAGTGGACAGAGGTTGAACGGTGCAGTATGAGCTTTTTAACTCGAAGTGGGAGAGACGAGAAAGGATGGAGGGATGCAGCTACTGAAGCTTGTATCACACACAGTAATCCAATTGCTGCCAATCTGGCCCCAGTGGTAAGAAAGGTCAGTGATCTAATTGAATTGAGCCTCAGTTTCTTATCAGAGTGGTGGGAAGAGTCAGAGACAGGGAGAGAGGATAGAGCTCTGCGTCTGGAAACACAGTGAAGGAGATCATGCAAGATACCAAACAAACATGTTCAGAGGGCAACATTTTCATCTAATATGATTAGAGCTCACTATTATTGATTTTATTTAATTCATCACAACAAAGCAGCTTTTTTTTCTTTTCTCTTCACCGTCTGTTAATGGAAGTTTATCATCACCACCAGAGGAGCCACTTCACTGTCAACTGTGATGTAAACAGAAGATCCTTTACTTTTTTTTTTTACATTTTGACTTGTCTGATGACCCTTTACTATGTCTGCTCAGTTTCAGGACTCCATATTGACTGAGATGGTTAAAATGATCTAAAAAGATTAAAATGTTTTGTGCAGAGCAGGAACTGCAAGATGAGCAGACATGTCAGAACAACACTAACTTAGAGATGAAGTGCACAAACTATAAACTAATATTTAATATTCATCATTTCCAGATCTGTGCAGACAGACAGACTACAGTTTATGCTTTCACAGGGTTCATCAACACTATAATTCATGACAGAGCATGAGTGACATCTCTATGATGTCACACCTGCTCTGCCTCTAACTTAATGTCAAACAACTGTTGATGTCATGTTTGCAGCTGTATTTTCTAATTGGTTCAGGTCCATTATGTGATTACTGACACAGCTCAGTTTGTTATGTTGTTGTCTGCTGATCTTCATCAGCAGGACTGACAGTATTGGTGAATAAAAGCCACACGCAGAGCCCAGCAGCTCAGCTTCTACATCGTGCTCCGGCTCATTCACAGTTGATTCATCAGTCGGAAAATTGCAATTCACAGAAAGCTTGTGCAGATGCAAACGTCTGAAGAATCACAACTTGGAAGTTTAGGATAAAAGAAAAATGAAAGGCATGAGGCCCTGTGTCTTCCACCTGTCATATGATGGAGATCTACCCTGAACAAAGCCAGTCAGTGTGTTATTGAGTTGACCCAGGATCAGGAGCACAGACGAACCATGTGATGAGCATATGTAGAGATGGAAAGACTACTGAGAGAGAATAGGGCAGGAGTCAGGTGCATGCACCCTTTATCGACAATAGTTGATAATCTATTATAGACCTTAGGACATATGGACATGAAAGAACAACTGCATGAAGTATGAGAGAGTATTTAAAGTAGAGGGTCACAGGTTTGTAGAGAAGAATTCAAACCAGCAGAGCGAGTGAGAAGAAATGGAAAAACACAGACGGAAGTCAGACAGGTGAAGGGGTGAATTGATGGAGGGACAAAGACTGAACAGGGTACAAAACGGAGAACAACAGTCTTAGAGAGAGAACAACACTTGATTAGAAGGTGTGCAGTGAGAAGGGCAGATCGGGAGGACGCAGGAAAGCAGAGCTGATAAATCATCAGCGGTAACTCACGGCATGCTGCCAGACAGCTGCTTCACAGCCGTGCAGTCATAGAAGGTGAAATCCCTCGTTGTGACAGTGACGTTGCCAAAGCGAAGAGACAGGGTGACTGTGACAAAGTCTGAAACACAAAAACACAGGGAGGAAGACGGCATGAGGAAGAGCTGAAAACAACACAGAGCTGAGCAAACAGGCCGATGAGTGTGATGTTTCTGAAAACACAGTGAGGGCATGTGGGAGAAGGTTTGCTTCACGGAGGCCTAATGGAACCCATGTGGACCCTGAATCCTCAGCCCAGAGAGAGCAGACATAAACACAGTGGGGATCAAGGTTCTCAGGATTTGTTATACTGCCCTGTTTTAAAGCTGCACCGATAAAAATGATGGAATACTAAAATTTTGCTCTTCTTTTCATGGTTTGGATCATTTATATGAGTCACAAACAAATTGTACTCATTTCTGAGATCAGGGAACAGGACGACATTGAGATGCTCTTCATTTCAATCACGTTTTTATCCAAGATAAGATAAAATGCCTTTGAATTCTGTTTTATTTACTTATTACATTATTTTCTGGCAGATGAGGGCGAGCCAGTTTGAATGCATGTTCGACTTGTAAACAACCCAGAGGCAGAGCTATATGACGTGTTTTTGTTTCAACAGGCAGCAGCCAGGTGAGAATCTAATCTTCAACTTAAACATTTGTCCTTACAGGCCCTACAGCTGCATCTTTTATTAAGTGAGTGCTGGCACTAACCCTCTTTAAATAAAGGTAAGCCACAACTAGATCCTTAAATACAGCCTGTGTGTCCAGATCTCAGTGAAAGCCGCAGGCTGATTCTGCCTGAGCCCTGCACCCTGAGAACTACAACAAGCTGCAAGATTCAGGAATGCAGGCATGGGAACCGCTGTCTGTGTGTGTGTGCATGTGTGTGTGAGAGACACACACAAAGATTTCATCATGTGAAAGTTTGGGTGAGTGTGACCTGTCGAGGCTTCAATTTTTATTTACCAGCTCCTTTAATCGTTGGCACGGACTAACTATAACAAACAGAGTGAATGATAAAGAAAAGCAAAGCACAGGATCACTCCATAAAAGATATTTACACAAGTTATTTGCTTTAAAATACAGATTACTCCCTGCTGTGTAAGCTGGCTTAGATTGGGTTAGCCTAGATTCATGGACAGAGGGAATGAAGCATGTATGATATGTAACACACAAACACACACACGCACGCACCAGGATTAATCTCATTACAGGATGCAGCCAAATCCTCCAGTCTCAAAGGTGAAAAGTTCAAAGCAGTAATTAAACTCCGGCTTCATCAGCTTTGTTCCACAAACAACAAACAGGTCTGGTTTAAAACACTCACCCTGTCCCGGAGGCACCATGGGTACTTGGCTGGTGTCTGGAGAATGGCAGGTGACACCGCTTTTGGTGACGACTGCAGGACTGTGGCTGTCCTGGAAGAAGCAGGAGTAGGACTCGCCTTTCTCCAACACTGGAAGTCCTGGGACTGACAGGGACACCTGAGGAAAGACCAAATATTAACAAAACACTGGCTGGTCACTTCAGACAGAGCTGCTGTACGTGTGGCCATCGTGGCTCAGGAGGCAGTGCGGCCCATCCCCTGATTACAGGGTTAGCAGTTCGATCCCCACCTCTTCCTGTCCTGGTGGTCAGGCCAACGCCCTGCATGATACTACAACATAGCTCAGCTCAGTGTGGCCTCTCACATCACACATGGAGAGTTTTCTCTTTCTTTCCTTTCCCTACACAATTTGACATCACATGTGACAACCAGCAGTAGAATAAAGAGCACAGAGCTTCTGGACACAGCCGGCGGAGTGGACAGGAATCTCTGCATTCCACACCTGTGCTGCTCCAGAGGACGCTGAAGGTCATAATGACAGTAAGTGATTAAACTGTCTGAACACATAAATCTCATCTTCTCACAACGTGGAATAATTCAATTTGAAGCCTAAATTAGATTCCCCTGCTGCAGGAACATGAATCACACTGACCAAACTCCTTGACTATTTATTAGACTGTGTTATTGTCATTTCGGCTCCACCTGTTTCCCTCACTTGTGTGGTGTTTCTGCGCTGCGGCTCCGACATATCATCTGCCAGTCAAACAGTATGACCTCTACAGTGATGTTCCTGGGATTTTCTGTTGAAGGTTGTGTCAGTGGTGTTCTTTGGCTTGTCTGTTGAGCAGTAGTGGTTATCAGTGCTCATGTTGCATTCTATGTTTTAGTATACTGACAGAAATGTGCCGTGAAATGAACTTATTCTCTGATCAAACCGTTTCAGTCAACAGTTTTCCAGGAAGTGATGAGCTTGTTTCAAACAAAAAAAGATTTGTTTTTAAGTGGAACAATGGAGAAAATTTCCTGAGTTTGAACCATTAGAGCAAATGTTCGTTTAAAAGCTGTATCAGGCTTTTATTTTGGTGCCATTTATGTGTTCAGGCATGTGTCATGTGCTTGTTATGGAAGAAATGAGCCGCTGTGTTTGGGTTTCTCATTCACTGTTAAATACATAAATACGTACCCTGTAGCACTGAGCTCCATATTGAACAGGTGGAAGACACAGATGATGGAGGATAAGTGATAATTTTTTCCTAACTGGGCTAGCTTTCTACCTATTGTACCTAACCTCTAAAGAGCTCCACAGATACAGTGTCAGGATAAATTAAATATGAAGAGCAGTTACTGACATGCACAAAGACGTCGTGTGCATCAATATGAGTTGTCCCATCTGTTTCTTAATGAATGAACGCAGCTGTAAGACAAACACCCTGCTGCTGCCTCAGATGACCATGACGTATCAGAAGTGACAAAGCAAAGCAGAGAAACATGTTTCTCTGCACTGTTCCGCATCTGTTTAGTTTAATTAGTAACTTTATGAGTATTTCCTGACTCATTGTACAACACTGTTTGGAACAAATGACTCCAAGAGCTGGAACTAACAAAGATTTTCCTCAGGATTAACTGTAACCCTGTGTTTGGATTGGTTTGTTTGGATTTGTACATCTTTGTGTCTTGCATTGCTCTGTCCACAGAGGTTCAGTTGGTGCTATGACTAGAGAAACCAGGAAGTGTTCACATTTGAGAGGTGATCAGAGACTCGAGATGATTGGTCGATTGATTTGGTGGTTGACAACTAGTCGGTTTGTTGACTTGCTGCTCTAATCTTGATTACATCATAACTTCTCCTCCACATGTGACTTTTTAAACTTTTCCTCTTCTCATTTATTTATTTATTTTTTCGTCTTATTTTTCATCCCATTCCCATGTGTTTACACGTCTACAGGTATTTCAACTTCAAGACCAAACACCGTCCTCTCCTCTGATGTAACACAGTGTGTGTGTATTGTTTAGATTTTTGCCTCTGCTGGTATCGACAGGCACCATCTTCCTCACAGATGACTGACACTTTGCTTTTCTTCCGCAGCACGACATGTAGGGACAGGGTTCTGATCACTATCTTCCCTTGACTCCCTGACACTTGACTGACACACACACACACACACACAGAAACACACATACACGCATACACATACACACTACCCTCACCAGTGTACAGTAAATATTCCAGCTCAGCTGATAAGGAATTGTGGGATGAGCTACAGGGAGGTGTGGTGATACGTGGGCCTGAGCTTCAAAGTGTTTTTGTATGTGAGGAGGCTGTTGGGAGGAGGGATTGTGTGTGGTGAGGGGTATATACAGACAGAATGTTACCATGCACATATTGTACCCAAAGTGCAGCAAGAGCATGAGATGAGGCTACTGTCATTACTGTGTGTTGAATATCTGATTGTTTGATATTCTTGAAAAAGCCTGTAGGTGTTTAAGGTAGATGATGTTTTAAATCTTCGTCCATCTTTAAATGGTTTGTCAGGATGTGTATGTGTACGTGTATGTGGATGTACATCAACAGTTTGGTTTTACTCTTTCTCTGCTCCAGTTTATGGATCTGTATTGCAGCCTTACCGTCCTGCTCTCCTCCCTGCTGACGTTGGATGGGTTCAGGTCCTGGATGGCCAGACACTGCTGCTCCATGTCAAAGCTCCACAGCCACTGACCTGGCTGCTTCCCACGAGCACACTCTGATTGCAACACACACCTGACAGGGGAAAACACACATGCTGCCCTTTTACATCATGCACACAATGTTCATTTTGTTATGAAAAAGTCACTTAAACCATGAAAATATCAGTATATACTACATGTCCATAAATCATACTGAGGCAGTGAACTTCACAGCAACTTCTGGCTTGCTTTTTTCTTCTAAACAGGAAAGAAGGAGTTAAGATGGAAAGAGAGGAGCAGAGAGAAAAACATGGTGGTGAGAGGGAGGAGGAAGGAGGGAGGCCAGGTGGTGAGGCAGAGCAGTGAGGAGACGAGACGACACACAGATGGGACCGAGATACAACTTTCTTTCATCACACTCAAACACAGTCCCACCAGACCACTCTCTCTCTCTCAGTCATTATTTTAAGATGACTTGGCAAAAACACTTCAAACACTAACAAGGGTGCCAGCAGCCATCTTGTCTGCTCACACTTCACATGTCAGCACTCAACTTTCCCTTTCAGTAAGTCTTTGAATCAGACCTGTGTGAATCAAGATGAAACTAAACATTTCACAGCATGTGCAGCTCGTTAAATTCATTAATCATGTGTTTTGTATTTGAAATTCAAAGCAATGACAGTGTAACATGTAGTCAATGCTGCCTCTTATAATGTCCACTTTTAGATTCAAATATGATGAAAGCTAAACATTTCCCTTTGCCTTGTCCCAAAGACATGCACAAATGAATAGTCAAATCATGAGCAATGAAAGCATCATTACTTATTTATTTGTTCTGGTATGAAGCAGCTCAGGCTCCAATCAGACCAAATCTGGCACTGCAGCGAAAACAGGTTTTTGCATTTGAGTGGAGGTGAAATGGAGTGCGTGTGAGTGAGGTGGAGTGCGTTTTGGCTGCAGCAGTGCGGGCTGTGGGGATGCCAAAAAAAAAAAAACCTGCGGTGACGATTGTACTGGTCAAACCCTCCACAGTCAGCCTGAAATGTCACTGAAACTGAGGTTATCCAGGTGGATTCATAGACTAGCTTCTTTGTGTCTGGCTCACAGTCTATAATGCAAAATAGTAACACCATGAAGGTCTCTGATGGTTTGAGAGGGAGCGATGGTCGAGGGACACAGACAGTAAATGAGAGTGAGGGAGCGGTGGTATCAAGGAAGCTGATGAATCAGAGAAAATGTTATTTACTGATTGTTTAATAGCTTTTATGTTCGGCACAGATACACACAACCCAGCAATATTACTACTTATTCTACTGACATGCTACATGTTGGCATTTGGCTGCAGTTCAGCAAAAGTAACTGTAAAAATGTAAAAATAAATAATTAATGCAGATAGATGCTGATCATGCCAAGCTGAGCCAAAGGTATGTCTAAACATTTAACAGTTTAGATTGAGACTGAAAAAATAAAGAAATCCTTCGCAACTGATCCCAGCCAGTGGTTCCAATGGTCCAACACTTGGGTCCAGACTGAAATATCTAGACTACTATTGGATGGATTTCATATTTCAAATCAACATATTCATGTTCCCCTCAGGATGAACTGTAATGGTGACCCTGTCATTTTTTCACCTACTGCCACTATCAGGTCAAAAGTGATGGAATATATTTGAAAAGACTCTGAGAGTTAAACGCTGTGGTTTTCTCACCTTCCCTCCAGGACACACCAGCCACAGTAAGGGTCGTGGGCCAGCAGACAGGAGTGGCAGTCTGGGTGCTGCTGGCATTCAGCCACTGGCCTCTTCTGCAGCTGGAAGCAGAAAGCAACGCATCCATGTTCAGTCATGCAAGCCATGCGCACTAAGCTGCCAGAAATGTGATTAAACAGAATAGGTGGCCCACATACTCCAGTGGAACAATGCAAAATGATAATGTTGTCATTAGGATAATCCTGAATAGCAGCTGATTTACTTGAAGAGAGAACTGGGGCAGAAACAAGGCAGTGTGAAGTATTCCTCTTATGCTTTTATTACTAAAACGGTAAGGACGGGTCTAAAAAGAAGAGCATGAAATGAGGCTACAACAATGCAATTACTGTATGTTGTGTGTGTGTGTGTGTGTATACCATGTTATGAGTCATGATGAAGAGGTGTTCCTCTTTCTGGTCCAGGATCAGGTCTGAACTGATAGCTGCATTCTGCTGAACAGAGATGACAGAGTACTCCTCCACCTCTCCGTTTGGACCCAGGAACACCTGAGGAACACATACACATACACACAAGTGTTATGGTTATGTAAGAATGCCTTCATTTGAAATGAGAACATAAAAATAGACTTTCATTATTTTTCCATCTCGCAATTTTCATAACACCGTCATGGTACATTTTAAAGGATGTAACCACAAAAGCTAGAAGAAGAATGTAATCTGAACGTATTGTACGACAGAAAGCTCTGGGAAAAGAGTGTAAGTGGACCTTGAGGTGAGATTGTTTTGTCAAACTACTATTTTGAAGGTGAAGGATGAACTTTGATGCTTAAAGATACCTCCAGTGTTTCTCATAAAACTGCATCGGACCTTCAGACCTAACAAACATGTGGAATTCTCTGCATCATTAAACATTTGGAGCTTCTTTTAAACCTGCACTGTTTACATATTTGTTTACTTGCTACCAGTTTTCTTCTTAACTGAATTGTGTTACCGCGTGTATTCAGCGGGATAGTAGCATGCAACATTGGCAGGAATGTGTATTGCATCACCTTGTGTTTGTGCACATCAACTAAACAACACAGGGACCCACTCACAACATGTCAATCCATACTGTAGCTCTAGTAGCATTTAAAAACTCTGGAGGGGAGCTTTAACTTTTAAGCCAACATGCATGAGAAGTTCCACAAGTGCCCTCATGAAATCATATCAGCGACTGAGCACACGTCATCAGATTTATCTTAGAAAACATGTGAGGAGGTCATTTCATGAATACAATACATACAATCTAAGTTTTTACATACATAGGTCCGAACTACTACAACACCAAACACAAAGGGCTGCTGCTCAGTCCGTGGAGTCAAGCGCTTTGTACTCTTAAACATCGTCTGACTAACTGTGGACAAGAAAGGATCAGAATTGATGCAGCAGAACCAGAGATAGTCTTTTTTCTTCTTCCTCATCAAAACATCACAACTTCTTTACCTAGAATGTGACATTCAGAGATCTGTGGGTGTTTATGCTAATAGCAGCTAATGTGGAGCTAGCTTTTGGACTTTCATTTTCAAACATGTAGTCTTAATAGCTCCCTCTAAAGTGATAAAAGACTTCAAACAGACTTTATATTCTGTCAATAGAGCCCCATAAATCTGACACACTGGACCTTTAAGGAACAACACTGATGACATCAAGTTTAGGAATTCTAGCCTCAGGCTGCCTTAAGCTTTGACAGCATAAAGAGACAAAAATCCAGATATTTGGTGCCAACAGACAGCTCTGCTTTGACGTAGAACCACAAAAAAAACCTGGAAATGAAGTGGTGGAAGAAAAATGTCCATATTAGAAATCCAGCACCACATGATGGTGAAATAAAGGTAGGTTTGACAGAGTGGAAGACAAATTCAGACTGAGAGTCACCTAACAAACCAAACAACATTAGGAGGCCTCTGGGAGCACTCGGACATTGTGCTGGCTGTGAAAAGTCCAGAGCTGCTGTGATGTGAGTGAATGCGAAAGGATAGCCTGAACAACTGCTCCACATCACCCTTCAGATATTATTTACAGAGGCCTGAACATCAGCTTCATTCCATCTAATGCCATTAGCAAGATATTCCACTGTGAGGTGAACTCTGCTGGAACAAAGACGGCGATCGTGCTAACGAGAAAAGCCAGCACAGGTCAGGGGGAAGTGTGAATACCCCAATCTGGCCTGTGATGTGCCAGGATGTATCCCTGATGCCAGACTAATCCCATTCTCCAGGTATGTGGAGGATTTGAGGTCAGCTATGCAGCCTGACACTCTTTGATCACACAGCCCCTCAAAGACAGACTGTCCAGGCTTTGACACGTGTCCATGCAGACTGCAGACTGAGGAAACACAAGTGACAAAATGACATTCCTTTCTTTATCAAGGAGAAGAGCAGACGGGATACACACCACAGCTTTCTTCTGCTCACAGGGAAGATGACTATTTCATGTTTTTTTTTGAGGGATGGAAAAATGTGTCAAATAACACAAAATATGTCCAATAGAATCCAACACATACACAGATGTCAAAGGAGGAGTGTGAGCTGTCAGAGAGAAAGTTAAACTGGAAGCTGCAGAACAGACTTTGCATGCTTGCTGCACAAAACCCTTCTTTCTCCACCATTACGCACTGAGCTGACCTCAACAAAACAAACATTTAGAGATGGAATCCTAACTTGTCACTATCAGCCTCTCCATGCAACAGTTTAGAAGACTGCTGAGGTTTCAGCAATTACATTTCCCCTAAAATCATACTGGCTCCTGTGTCCTGAACACCAGCTTGACTTCATTTAGCTCTCCTGTTATTCCCAGCAGCTGCAATTAGCCAATCACTGCACACCATGTTTATCTACCAGGGGCCTGGAGGGGGTCAACATGTCACACTCAAAACATAAGATTAGATTTCCTTATCTAAAAATACACAAAAAAACAAGGAAACTTAAGGAAATCTGATATATAACTCAGACACAACATGTTTGTACTGAAAAATACTGAACCACACACACCAGATTTAGAAGGTAAATATTGATCTCCAAGCTTCAGTAACAGATTCATGGTCATAGGAATAGTTTCAAAGTTTGTAGCAGAAAAAAACTAAATATTGTTTTTAATCTAAATGTCTAAATGTTTTGGCATGAATGTGCCTTCTCATTTTCTCTGTCTAATTCAGCTCTGATGGTTCCAGCACTGATGGAGCGCTTGTTTATCTGTTCATCATGCTGTGTTATGTGGATGTGATTGAAAATGGACAAAATGGGTTATCAAAGTTGTCGTGTACAGAGTTTTATCTGATGACACACTGAAGAACATTCTAGTCAGGGGAAAGCTCTTTCCTGTTTCAGGACAATGCCCTGTGTCTGACCTTATCGTGTCATCAGTGTTGGAACTCACTAATTATTGATTAAGACAAATAATGCTCTTGTGGCTGAAATCTCTGCTAATGGTGGAAACAAGAAGAGAGAGGGCTGTTACAGCAGCACACTAACGCTCATGGAATCATACATTAGACTCATAATCATAGGCTCTGCCACCCGTACGTTCAGGACAATCCAGACTCTTCTTGTCTGTTGTTCCCCGTTGGTGGAGCGTCCTACCAGTTCCTACCAGATCAGGGGCGTCCCTCTCTACCTTTAAAAAACTCCTGAAGACCTCCAGCTCTCCAACACTACCAACAACTGGACATGATAAATCTATCTCCCTCTACAACTGGACCTTGATTCTATGTGAGTAGTACTTATTGCTGCACTAACATGTCCTTATCACACTGTACAATGGTTGTTTCCTTTTTGTAAGTGGCTTTATAAGAAAGTGTTGGCTGAATAATTAAATGGAATGGAATCATATATGCTTGTAATGTTTGAGAGTCCACATACTTTTGTCCATATCATCTATTTCATGAAATGTCAGCAATGCTTTGGAAGGCCATTACACGAGGCACATAAAGACAAACAATGAGAACACAAGTTTACTTGTCACAGGAAATACTGGACGCACAGACAGACAGGAAGCTCCATGATTTATTGTGAGAACAAGACATGACGGATAAACTCTCAGCTGCTGTAATCAGCTGGGAAACAAACAGCCGAGTGTCTGAAGTGACCGAACAACAACAAACACGGAGCCCATTTGAACAGACAGTATCAGCACAGTTCAGACAGGAGGTAAATCGATGATTCTGGTTTGTCTCATCTGTAGACACTGTGAGACAGATTCATCCACACAACCACACAGCTCCTGCAGAGAGAAATGAATTGGCAAGAAGTGCATGGCTCTTCCTCTTCTGGTAAACAACAATCTTAAATGCCAACAATGTCTGAATATATGCACTGCATCTTATGCACTTTATACAGGGCACGTCGTACACGTAAATGCAAGAAAACTGGATTTTTTTTCTGATCCTGCTGCACAGGCAAAAAAAGGAAGCAAGCATCATACTAGATGTGTGTGGGGTTATTTGTGTCTGAAGTTGGTTCACTTTGTTCTCTTTGCAGATGATCAGATAATCCTCTTTAGCACACAGAGCACATTCGATGAACAGTTAGGGGTTTTATCAAAGTTGAAATTTGAATGTTCATTGTTGGTGGCTGCAGTCAGGAGGACACAGACTGACAATGTGTCCATTAATGACGGTGACACTGACGCTGACACTGTCTGCTGTTGTGACCGATATCTCTACATCATTGTGAATGAG
This sequence comes from Sciaenops ocellatus, assembly GCA_033000465.1. Lineage (NCBI taxonomy): Eukaryota > Metazoa > Chordata > Actinopteri > Sciaenidae > Sciaenops > Sciaenops ocellatus. Next base: position 3,349,863 of record CP136884.1, on the reverse strand, counting down.
CGTCTCTGTTAGGATGTGCACGTGTCTGCCAGTCAGTGATGACAGTGCACAACACGAGCATGGAGCTTGGTTATCTGGTTGCCACGATGTGCTGCTCGGAGTTTAGCCAGCTCTGTATGACGTAACCGTGTAAAAATATGTTAATGGCCGTCATTGTGCTACTTCTGCTTGTGCAGGGGGCCTCCACCACAGGCCACCATTGAGGAAAAAAACTGACACAAAGAGCCAACTGTGTGGAGACGAGCTCACGATCTGTAAACTCCTCATATCAAGGCCCCCCCCCACCCCCCCCAACCACTGACCTTATACATTAGTCCAGTGTTTCATGTTATCGAAAATTCAAATAAATACAGACAATAAACACACTATTTTTGTGATTATTAAGACCAACACAGTTCTCAATTGCTTACACGCTCCACTGACATGTTCTGTTCAATTACATACGCCTGCTATCCTTTGCTTTTCTTTGATTTTTTTATCCACAACAGGACGTTCCTTGTGTCTTCTGTACCGTGCTTCACCCTGACCTCTATCTGAACCTGCAGAGACACTGCCCTATGTGATCCCACCGTGACTCCACTGTGGCCCCTGTGTTCAACTGCAGCATCTTGGAAATCAAACTAACAGCCTGATGAGGACAACACCACTCCAGAGGAGATTCACATGATCCGGCCATCGAGCTGAAGGCTCACAGACTGGTCACCATGACTCAAAGTTACAAACTTTCCTATTGATCGTGGCAGCAGGGAAGCCCCCTTAAAAGCGGACTGAGCCTCTGTGATACAAGCAGAAGTTATAATTTACTACTTCCTGTCTTCCATCCTGGCACTAGGCCACAAAATAGGAATATTATGCAAATACCACTCGTGCTGCTATAATTGGGGTTGGACCAAATATTACAAACATCTTACAGTATTGTTCATTATAATTCAATACCATGAAACTTAAAACTTAACAAGTAAGTCAAACAGTACAATCTTCGTCTCTCCTTAACAGGCCACGGTCACAATTCTAAGGCAAAACACTGTTATGTAATGTTCATTTATATGTAGTTGAGCAAGCCTTGGTCAGAAACTTGGTTAACTTTCTCCTTTTAGCTAATGTTAGCAAAACGCTAGCTGGCTAATGATTTATGTAAATTAGCCATCTTGTTCACTAGTGTTTTTAATATCATATGCACCAAGTTAGCTAACAATTGACAAAGATTGTTAGGGTTAGGGTTAGTTAATTATCGAGCATTTTGCTAACATTAGCTAGCTAACATAAGTAGCCTATATATTGTGCGTCATTTTTTCATCTTCAAGATGTGGTTGTCTTTCCAACATAGACAAGCTAGCACATAGCATATCTAAGTACAGGAAAGGAGGAAGTTGACTGAGGTTCTTGAGCCTTGCTCAATGTGATTGGAGCACAGAGCACAAAGGGGCCAGACTTAGGAAGGCTCGAGTGTTTGTAACCTGTAAAGACATTACCTCTAGTCTACCAGTTTTTGCAGGACATAACACTGTTAAAACCTGGCAGGAACTACTACTATTCTCTATTACTACAAGCAGGTAAGGTTGTCTGTAATGAATAAGCAGAATAACATGTAGATGTACACCTAGCCATGCTACATTAAATATAAACCTTGTTTTAAATTCTTTTTACGGTCTTTGAACACTAGAGGCACTGATTTACCAGACACACACTGCTGTGCTTGGTGATCTATGTTCTCATCATGTACAGGATGAGTGGAGTCAGTACAATGGGACAATCTATCAAAATCTTAGTGGATTCTTTTAACATAATGGAAACAGCAGTCGAGAAATCATCTCATCCCTGCCTGTACACACTGAGGCTATTTTAGACCTCTGCTGGTTGGCAGAAGAATAGAGGGCGGTTCGTGTCTAGAGGTGAACACAGAAAAGTTGAACTGGATGTCTGCTGGGTTGACCACTGTCTATGCAGGGACACATATCACAGTTATATGAGAGGTACCAAACATGTTACCCAAATAGGATCTGAACTCAAAATAATGACACAAGTTGTCAAGTATGCCAGACGATCACCTCATATTTCCAGCAATAACAGCACAATCCCTGCATAACATCACAGTTAGTACATAAACAGTACACCTTGTAAATGATTTTGATGCGTGTGGGTTGAAACACCCCAGAGTGCAAGCCAACAATCTGTCTGTGTCATGCCTTAAAAGCTGTGACACCATGTTACCTTGTGCAGGTTCCCCTTGGAATCTCCCAGGAAGGCGATGGTATGTCCCGCCCTCACGCTGACAGCCACAGCAGTGAGACGGGCAGACGGGCTGTCCAATATGGTCTTTGCTTCCACGGCTATCCTGCTGGCCATCGGACTGGGGGTGTGGTCAGAGCCGCAGGGGTATGCGTCCAGGGTGTTCTAATAGTGTGGACACAGGAGAGAGAAACACACACACACACGTCATGTTCAGGTAACATGAAGACCTGATTTTAAAAGAAACACATCATAAAGTACACTGCTGTTTTGAGCAAAAAGCCTTTCAAGTGAGCTGTTTCTCAGCAAGTAAGCCAGTTACCAAAAATAAAGCAGCAGTGTTCCGACTGTGGTGAGTAAAAATCCGAGCAGGATTTATTGTGGAGGGGTTGGGGTTTGGGAACAAACTAACACTGGATTCCAGCTACTTGTACACTCGCTGCTTTAAAGCTTACAGACAATTTGTTTTTGCTTCCATGGTTTTGGCAGAAGGGAGTCTTTGCTCTGGCGGCACGGTTGTTGTTTTTTGTTCCGGGCGATTTATGTTTTTTGACAAGGACGTTTGAAAGCAGGGTCAACAGATCATCACTGGTAATCTTAACAGTAGGAAGTAGAGGCAATGAACCTGAGAGCTCTGCCTGTTGGAAGGGTACTTGTTTTGATGGATTGCATGTATGGCTGGTGTTTTGTTATGAATGGGCCCTTATTTGGCCTGCATTTATAAAGACTACTGAACTCTCATCACACAATAATACTACAGTACCACTTAAAGTTTCCTGGTTTCACTGCCGCACAACTGTCCAACTTTAGACTTGGTTGTAATAACATAGCCAAACAGTGTCTAAGAAGCTATATATAGGCTCAGTGAGTATTGATTAAGTTAACCATGGGGAGTGAAGCACAGTTTAGACTGTTTGGTCCACATCATGAGAACCCGACCATTAGCTGAAAATAAGCAGGGATGACTGCATGCTAAGAATAGCCCCAAACTAGATTATGACTACTGAAATAGTTATGAAGTTATGACGTCCAGTCTAGAAACACTGCCTGAAAGCTTAAAGGCTGGTGTGTCACTGACTGCCTGGCTGAGGGTGGCCGGTGATTACGGCACAATGACACAATGCAGACTCCAATCATCTGGACACTTAGCCATAAACACTGAGGAGAGACTAACATTAACAAGAGAAGACTGCTGAAGGTGCAAACCAATGCTTGGTAGCAGTCCTGAATCTTGATCGGGATAACAAAGCATGCTCCTCATAGCTTGAGCTTGCGTGAGAGTCCGTCCCTGGTGCAGATGGACGGTCCTGGCTGGGATGAACAGAGATGAAGCTGCTCTGGTGTTTGTGTACAGGGATCCAATTGAGATTTGACATCTCAATGACACTGTAAATCTCTTTATCTCTCATCACTGTTCCCACAGAGCCGTGCGGTTTGCTTTCACCCCCCCCCCCCCTTTTTTTTTCCACCTTCATGTTCAAAGTCATATATTCATATCTGTCCTGCCCACTCCCTCCACGCCCATTTCCTTTTCCTCTTCTCACTGTGCATCTGTATCGTTTAATGCCTCGTCTCGGCCTGATGTTTTTTTATCCATTCTTGTCAGGCCTTGTTAAACATTACCCTCCACCCCACCTCACTAAGTACGGATAATGCAGCCGATCGATCCCTCCCTGACCACCAATTCTATTAAATTACACAGCCCGCACTACCCTCTACCCGAGAGCTAATCTGTCGTATGCAGCTGCACAGGTTGAGGGGTCAGCGCTGCTCTATGTCCTCATCACAGGAGAAGTGATAATAGAGGAGGATGTCAAACTAGCCCACAACATGCACACGCATGAACACACCACCTAAAGGAAGGATTTGCAGAGTTGGTGTTATCAGAGGGCCAACCTAATTCAATCCCTCCTCCACAGCATCACATCTGTCTGTTACAAAAATGTCACATTTCATTTTATTCTGTCTGGTACAAAGGTCACTTTGCTGGAATATGACAGCTCTGGACAGCTTCAGATGCACGGCACCAGCTTTGGCAGCTTGTCACAGAAAAAAAAAAAAAATCACTTCTCTAAAAGAGGGGAAAAAAAAGGACAGCAAGTTCTTCTGTAAACAGAACAATGAAAACAAGAAGAATGCCAAGTGTACTGGGTTATTTAGTGACTGGTTCACAGTGTTCCTCTCTGCTTTATTTCATTTATTTATACTCCAATTTTAAAACACAGGCAGAAGAATGAAATATGAGGCCACTTTAGGGCTGACTACTAACAGTTTTCCACACCAGTACCAATGCTTTGACTTTAACACTGCTTCAACTCTGATACCAATTTTACACCGTTGTAGTGTCTAGTCTGTCTACTTTGACGACGAAGAAGAAGAAGGGAATGACTGTGGGTGATGTTTGTTGTACTCTAAAGTAGTGTCAGAGTGAGACCTCTGTAATAAAGAGCAGCTTGCCCAGGTCTGATCATCCACTGTCAACTTCAGGTGTGTTTCTCTCCTTTTACCTGACGGTCTGCTGTCAGAAACGCCCCCCACTTTGCCACTGCGGCACAAAGAGGATGCACCAGTGGATGATGTGGTGAATGGATTCACTGACGAGTGATACAGGCATGCTTATTGGCTCACTGATGCTGATGAGATTTACTCCCTAGGTATCAAAATTACCAAACCAATTACCAAAAGGCATTTTTCAATACACGTTAGCATCAAAGCCCTACATCACATGTCATTCTTATACAATACAAGGCCATTCTTATTCTTGTAGTCATTCTTAGCATGTGTGGTGCTTTTCAGTAACACCCTGTCACACAAACATACAATTACACACACTGACACATGGGAGAGGAGCGCTGCAACTGCTGTCTTGTTCAGTCTGTTGACCACTATAGTGGTTTACTGGAGAAACTGATGATGTGTGCCTTTCTCAAGCCAGTGTCAGTGGTAGTAATGCAAAGCAGGGAAATGTGTGATGTCATTTCATCAGGATCACATGACAGCTATTAGGGAAGTCATTTTGTATTGTAAATTCAAACTGCCGTTCATATATGATATTTGATATTAATATTTGATTTGAGTGTAGAAGCACAACAGACTGTGCCTTTTACTACAGCATATGGTGATCACACAATGCACAGTCACGGTGACAAGTGACCCCACAAACAAGTAAATTCAGTCTGTTGAACTCACCTCTGGCAGGTTGGCGCAGTTGGATTTGACTTCATACTCAATGTAGGCTGCCTCCACTCCTGCTTCTTTACCCGTCTGTGTGTAGCACAGGTCTCTGGTGGAGTTAATCCTGCGGTCCACATCTTCGAGGTTAAACATGCAGAGGGCTGAGTCCTCACTGGGCCGAGTGGATGAAGCTAAATAAGTGGAGAAGACACCAAGAAGAGTTTCTGAGCCATGACCCACTCCACCATTCTTGGTGAGCCCAAGCTGGACAGCTTGCAACAGGCTGTAAATTTTCCCTGCCGTAGAACGGCATGTTAAGGGTACTTCCACATAGGAGTAATAGGCCTGGTCATCCAAACAAACCCGAGAGACGTAGGTCCGGTAGTCACGTGACTGTGACTTTAAGTCTCGCCTGTAGAAGAGGAAGTATACGTGTTGACGGTGTGCGAATGATGCTACGAAATGATGGTCGTATTCTGACAGACGGCCGGCCACAGCCAACTTGGCAGTCTCTTCGTAAGAAAAGACGGGATCGTGGGCGAGGTTTCGTGTGGAGATAGGTGGGTGGCTGCTGGTGTAACCCCGCCCCACAAACAGAACTGGCTGCCTGTCAGGTTGAGAGCGAACCACGAGTCCCACGGTGCTAACATTGGGATGGTTAGCTGCTACATATTGAGTATCCACTGGCCTCTCTGTAGAGAAAAGTACCACATTTACAGAATCCAGACTACGCTTCTGGCAAATTCCTTGGTTGATGCTCCCGCAGGTAATTAGCTCCATGGAATAAGGGTCAACCAGCAGGAGTTTGTTATGGTTGTGTGTCTCCTTAGCCTGAGGGCAGTTGCTCACAGTTACAGGAGGTAAGCACTCCCGGCTGTCTTTAACAGGTCCAGTGTCATCCTGAAGTTCAGGCTGGAGGAATCGATCCAACTGGAACAGGTGATCTCGGGCCCCAACATAGACCCGACTGACACTAGGGTCAGGATGCAGGGCCAGGTGCTCAAACAGAGTGTCATTCCGGATGAAGGTGGGATAAAGACTGGAGGGAGGAGAGTGCGATCCTTGGACAACACCACTAAGTAATGAGGTGAAGGGCCAGCCAACGGCTAGCAGTAGGAGAGACAGCAGTGTCTGGACTGCTGACACTGAAAGACAACGCACCATCCCCGGAGGCATGGCAGCAGAGCTGGGGGACAAAAGACAGGGCAGGTTGTAACAAAGTATAAGTATATTCACTGAAACAGTGGACAGTTTTCATGTCACAAACCTCCAGACAGACACAAGCCATGGATCCCCATATGATCCTATATTTAGTTACAGAAACTCTCATGGATACATTTCTTTATTGTTCTGTATGGATTACTGTCTGTACTATATATAGTGAATATTAAAACTGTTCTTCATTGTGTGTGTGCAGACCCTCGAGGACAGTGGTCCCCAAAAACAACTTAAGGACTTTTGAATTAAAGGACTATAGATCATCAGTATGTGAGATGATCTGCATGTACTGTGTTCCTATCACGGTTGCAACAAGTTAGCTAATGCTGGGAAAAGACTTCCTCCTGCTGGATCCATTGTGTCAATATCTTATTATGCAATCATAGAGTCATGAACTCTTGCCGTGACTTGGCTGAGAGACATGGTAGACTACATGCTGGACTCAAACCAATCACAACTTGCAGGCTTTCATGGCCTGTGCCAGAGTGTTTAGAGTTATGCATAGAAAAGCGCCCTGTGCTCTTAAGTCTCTTACGTCTCATGTCAATAATATTCAACACCATATTGGAGAAATAGTCATATTGCAATACTGCATATAGTAATATTGCAAAAACTCACACAATCGTGTGCTTGTCAGGACATTATGAAGCATCCCAGATGCTGTGTTGGTTGTCTTCCACCATGAGACACTACAGGACATGAAGCAAGCATCTGTCACACTCAACACCAGGTGATATCCGGCTGATAACGTCTAGTCTTATCCCAGCATTGAATAAAACACAAGCTTAAGAGGAAGTAGGACAGATAAACATCCTTAACTTTTGACACATAAAACCCAAACAATGGATCTACCTAGAGCCTAAACTAACAGTGAGTTCGTAACAATGTTGCCATTAAAAAAAAAACATCTATGGTGCGAAAACGGTCACGAGCCACACTTTGGAATCCTCTCAAGAATCTGTGGAGGACAACTGTCCATGAGGAACTGGAGTTACTATGGTGCACTGGACCAAGCTAACTGATCCCACATCCACTTCTGTTGCACTGAGTAGTATCACTTGATGCACAAGTCTATTTTTCTAGCAGATTAGTCATGTAAGAACAACAAATAAAGCTATTGTTAGATAAGATAAAAAATATATTTTTAGAATCTATGACTATACCGAGAAGCATTTAACAGTTTTAACAACCTCAGGAGGACTCCCTTCAGAATAATAAACCAGCTGAGACATCGACTCCTCACCATTTGTTTCCAGTGGTGTTTTACAGAGGCATGTCACCTCCCGACCTCCCAGCAGCTCTGGTTTAAAAACACATCCTTCTGGACACAACCTGGAACACAAGAGAAAGGACGCATGAGAAAAAAGATGCATCAGTGGCAGCAAATTCAGAGATGACAATCCTCAGTCTAAACAACATTACCGTGGGCCAACCACAGTGTGTTTTCTCCAAACACAGACCCTTGACGTTCACACACCTTGTATTTTTTGGCAACGGTACACTCGATTAAAAATCGTGGGAAGCTCATATGCATTGAAATTCCTGTCAGACCTATGTCTGACTGGCTACATCCGTTTTTGCGAGTAAAAAAGCCCTCAGCAGAGGCCAAGTCAAGTACTGTCAGTCCAAGAAGGCTTTCAGTGCCACACACACACACACTCTGTCTCAGTATACAATCCTCCCTCATTGCTAGGATACAAGGTACAAAACCCTTTGGTTTCAGAGTCCTGCCAGAAAAACAAGTCACTGTGAGGTAAAAGAAGATGGCATGAGAACCTCGCGAGGGGCCTTGAGAGTTCCCTTGTTTGGGCACCTGAATCTGTGGTTTCACGCTTACTTTGTGAAACACTGCAATGTCTCCTCGAGTTATGACTGCTAAATTACACTCAATTCTCCCTTTCATTCTAAATACAGTTTATTCTCCTCTTCCCCACTCATAATCTCCTTGTTCTTTCTATCCACCTCTCCTCCTCCTGCATCGCCTCCCAACACTCCACCATTGCTACAGAAGCAGGATTATCTCTTGCGAGTTCAGGCGGATCTCCAGTGGGCTTATCCAAAGAGTAGGTTAGGGAAAAAAGAGGGAGACAGACTGAAAAAGACACTATTCACCTCAGTGAACAGACCAATCCTCACCCTGTACATACACACACACACTCACAAACAGACACATACACACACCTCTTTCCCTGCCACACTAGGAGCATTAGAAAGCTTGCTTTGTTGGTGGCAATCTCTTGTGTGTGGGAATGAGGGTAAAGGCCTGGCAACAGGCCAAAGACGAAAAAAAACATTTACTACAACACAATAATTATGATCTGTTATCCAATTTCAAACAAATGTGAATGAAATAAAACTCCTCATCAGGCACTTCCTTGCAAATGTTTGTTTTTCTGCTCGATGGCATGCTCATGTAGAACTACCTCCAGTTCCAATACAAGCAGAGGCACAGAGGTCAGGCAGACTGATGGATGCCTCTGTGACTCACCCTAAAATCATCAAACCTAAATCAAAAGACAGACTTTGTCCTCTGACCCCTGGGGGTGGCGGAGAGCTACTTTTCAATACTTGGTGAAAAAAAACTGCAACTCTGTGTCTCAGGAGCCTGAACCCTGCAGTCAGCATGTCACGACTCCCTGGTGGAAAGGCGCTTTACAGCCCTGTGCAGATAATCCTGAAGGCCCTGGTCCGGAGCCTAACGGAGCAGAGACAGGAATGACTGGTATGTTACCTCGTAGAAGCACAGCTTCAACAAATACAGTGCTTCTCCTGTTTCCTTCTCTAGCCAAAGTTTCTGCAAGCTGGATGTATGTCACTCCCATCGTGGCTAACGGTGTCAGATAAGAGCACAGGGTTATCTTCTTCAATAACTCTCTAAATTTGCAGGCTGTCACTCCATTCATCCAAGAGTAACAAATCGGCTGGATCCTCATCTAAATGAATTTGTTATTTGCTGAAAGCTGCAAATCAAGAAGCCAAAAACTACAGTAAACTGGGCTGCCATCACTCTGAGGCCAACCTCATTTGGAAGAGATTTCCCTTTCCTGCAGTGAATAATCCAATCAGGCCCAACTTCATTCAGAGTTTGAGACACATGAGAACCAGAAAATGGACTTCTGATTCAATTCTCTCACGTTAAAAATCACATTTCGCCTCGAGTGGAAGTCTTTTTTGGTCACTTCAGCAAGCCAAAGGTATTAGTTCGATGTGAGGAGAGAGGAGGAAATGTTTACCCATAATTACTTTATCTGTTCCTTTACTTTTAGGTAATGGACTCCAGCCTGGTCCACTGCACTGTCTGCAGAAATACTAACTCAGGTCATGATCATATGGAGTGTTTATTCAAACAAAACACACAGGACAGTTTGACAAATAGAACTAAAAAACCTGGTAAATTAGTCATGATACATTTCACACTTCAAAGTTGTGCAGGCCGACCTACTGTGTGCTATAAATTCACTTTATTATGCTATACTTAGCAGTCAACACAATATTTATTTGTTGTAACATGTAGTTGGCTTGGACTGTGTCGTTTCCCTTAAACTGCCACGCAGTCCTCTCCCTGGCATTGTTATCACCTGGAATATGTGTCCTGAGGCTGTGTTCACAAATCAGCACTGCCTTTAGTCATTTGTAATTGTAGGGGTAGAATTACCCGCTGTGACAACACATTGTGTGGAATTTCACCTTGCGATTGCTGCAGTACAATGACCATGACAACCTGTCCTTCCTCTTAGCATCATAATCCGCTGTGCAGCATTTTGGCATCTGATAAGCTTTCAAACTGACTGTCTGTCAGTCCAGTGGTTCCCAACCTGAAGCTCCCGACCTCCAGTAGTCACCAAGGATTCATGGGGGGTCACAAGGCCTTCTTGAGATAAAAAATATACTTCTTAATATACATATTAATATCTCAGAATATTGTTTTTTTCTGTGAAGAAAACTAGATGAAATTGTTATTTGTTTCGTTTGTTTCTTTATATTATTTAAACTTTAACAGGTATCACACAGGATGAGGTCACAGTGAAGATCTGAACACAAGGTTATATTCACAGAACCTACACTGTCTGCTGTTCTGTTGTTACTGTTATTCACTGAATATAATATAAGATATCCATAAAAATACATCAGTTTATTCAATCATAGGAAAAGGTTCTGAACCAGTGTATTCCTCCATTATTACTTTATCCTAATGGGCACCAGTAACAACATGCCTCCACCCAAACACAGTGTGTGTGTGTGTGTGTGCGTGTGTTTCTAACAGAAGAAGAAGAGCTCCTGTGTTTGTTGTATTTGGGTGAAAAATCACTGCGTGTGCAGGAGCGGTGATGAGGTTCATCCACGCAGCACAGGGAACAAATATAAAAGAAAATATATACAGATATGTATATATTTTAAACTCTCAGGGATTAAGGCATATGCCTTAAAAATCCAGCAGCGATGGGCCATCGTGTGGTATGGCTGGTGGAGGGTGGTGATTGGTGTTGGGCACACTGTGGTGTGGTGAAGTGCTGAGTAGTGCTGAATCATGTGGCCTATCAAAAGGTGCGTATGTTCATTAACTATGTGCCTTGACAGAGTTCAGCTGGTAGCCACACATCCTGTCAGTCATTCAAATGACTCATTGTTTCATGTGGAAGAAGGCAGGGCCATGCCAGACTGATGGATCATGGGAGGATGATCTCAACGGGATCTCAGTTACAAAGGAGCGGTTCAGTCTAAATGCGCCTCTTCACTTGTGCTAAAGTTCAGAGGACAGGTAGTTGCGGGGACAGTATCAGACGGACAGGACCAGCAGGGTAGAGCACCTACAGGACAAACCTCAGTCTAACAACTTCAACCCACCACAAATGGACTGGAGCCTGAACTGCAGCCAAAAGACTACAACACAACGAAGCATTCCTGAGAGGCACATTCAATTGAGCCATCATCCGCTTCATTGAGTCCAGCCTTTCATTCGCTTTCAATTCAACTAGCCTACATTCTGGAGGAGACACAAGGACAGCAGCAGGGAGGGGGACAGAGCACATCTGAAGTGAAAAAGCTGGCAGAGGGACATTAGCAGACAGAAATGGGGTTACAGGAAGACAATGGTGAAAGGGGAAGACGGGGGTGAGACAGAGAAGAGGGGACACGACAAGGGAAATCGCCACAAACAAGTGCTCGCAAGCCTCACTGCTCACTGAGAACTGATGGAATGTGACTAATGATAATAAGCCAGAGAGAGAGAGAGAGAGACAGACAGACAGAGAGAGGGAGAGAGGGAGAGAGAGAGAGAGAGAGAAAGAGAGACAGAGAGAGAGACAGACAGACAGAGAGAGAGACTGAGAGAGGGAGAGAGGGAGAGAGGGAGAGAGGGGGAGAGAGAGAGAGAGAGAGCGCTGTGGCCATTAATTATAGGGCCTACCCATAATGCCCCATTCAACACCCACTCACTGGCAGAACAAGGGGGAGGGGAAATAAAGCACGTTTCTAATTAGTGACATGATTGTGAGTATAAACACACAAATGTGCACACACACACACACACACACACACACACACACACACGCCTATAATGAGAAGTCCTCCTCTGTACACTTTGAACAAATAAACACACTCCAAAATGCCAAGGCGTGAGTGTACACACACGCACGCACGCACGCACACACAGAGGCCTTGAGTGAATGCAGCCATCTGCAATCAGTCATTGCCTTTACATCAACAAACAGTGTTTACAAAGGATGCTTTAGCGGCTGTGAGAGCCCACGGTGTTCAGTTACACAAACAATGGCCTTCAACATCCTCCTGCTTCTCCACAACACAACTGTTACTGCTGTGACATACGAGCTGTGCAAACCATCAGGACTACTTTGTAACACCTTGTAACAATTCAGAAGTTGCTAAAGAAACAAACAAACAGTGTACAGCTAATTCATTGGTAGCTAACATAACTAACACAACTGCCTGTACTTTGTTTGTGATTCAGGCAACCAGGAAAGTTTCATGTCTATGCAAGCCTTGGAAACTCTCCCACTGTCAGTCACCAAACAATATCAACAGGACGTTTACTTCCGGCATGACGAGAGAACAATGAACCCTCAAGATACCCACAAAGACGGTTTAGATAGAGCCTCTCATGTTACTGTGTTTCATTCAGGCTGCGTTCAGACTGCAGACAAATCAGTTTTGTTTCTCAAATCAGATCTTTAAGACAGACTGTCTGCACTGCAATTTGCAAGTAATCAGATCAGATGTGTGTGTCCAGACATCGCGGCCCTTTCTGCACAGGTAGCTGTGGTAACGACGTAGATATCAGAGACTGTGTATGCTGGTGACGTGGCATTTTACCGTGGAAGCGTGAGAAATGAGGATCCGTCGTCCCGCCCTCCAAACAATTGCGCTGTCAAATCGCAGGGCAGAGCTCCAACCTGTGTTGTCCTCGCTGCTCAGCTAGCAGCAGCATGACTCTGCTTAGCCACTCTGACTGGACTTAATGTGTGGTAGGTTGTGACTGATGCAGAAGACACTTTGAAATCTGATTTGACATGTGACTGAGACACATCTGTATATACACATATCGATATTCAAACCACCAAACGTGGTTCTGATCCAGATTACAAAAATTTTATGTCAATCAATCTGGATATGCCAAAAACCAGATTTGTGCTGGCAGTGCCTTAAACTCCATGAAACTTTATCAGGCTCTTGTGCTCATTAAGTCATCTTTGTCTTCTGTTTAGTAACATATAGAAACACTTGTTGAGGTGGTGGAGCACACATTTTAATGTGCAGCTGTCTGCTGCAGCTTCTCCCACCCTGCAGGTAGCTCTTTATAGTAACTATTAACAACAGACTCAGTCATAACACCAGACCAAAGCGTATCACTCAGCTCGCTGCGTGCTGCCAACATCGCTTCCGGAGATGTTCTTGCTGCACACTGAGCATGCACAGCTGTTTATCATAAAGTGTGAAATTTCCACTTCTTATATGGCGTGAGAATCAAACAGGATCACTGCCACATCGTCTGTAAATCTTTCTGACCATATCTAGCTATAAGAGTTTTACACAAATCTCTAATAGTTAAATACTGACTCAAAGTTTCATGGTCTTAATAAGCATGTGCAGAAGTAGCAGTGGTTACTGTACTGTGTCTGTGTCCACTGGAGCTGGAGCTGGACAGCCCAGCTGGCTGCCTGACAAGAAGTTATTTATAGAGAAACCCCTAACAATTGCCGCCCATCTAAAAGAACACATTTCTCCTCGGCTGATGAACTTCACAGAGAGAGAGAGAGAGAGAGAGAGAGAGAGAGAGAGAGAGAGAGAGAGAGAGAGAGAGAGAGAGAGAGGATGAAGAGGAGGAGGAGGGGAATCATCGCTCTGTGCTCTCTTCCGGAAAATGTCCTTCAAGAAATTAAGACATAAAAGTCCTTCAGTGTCTCTGATCAGGCCCTTTTAAGGAATGAATCCCTCAATGACGTGACAGTGGGTTTTTCTGGACATGTTTCAGTGGTCAGAGGAGAGCCACTTGCTGCTGCAGAGGAGCTGGGTGGGTAAAGGATGTTCCCATGGCTGTTAAACTTTATGGCCCTGAAGAAATCGCCCTGGGGTGACAGAGGTTGAGCCTGGATACAAGAGAGGACGGATATCCAGGTCTTAGGGATCACCTCTACGTTTGGGTGGAACTTAGAATTGCTTTGACCAAACGTGTGCATGCGTTTCCTTTTTCCTCATCATGAATCAGTGCTGCTCTCCATGTACAGAGGACTGCTGTTCACTGGGTTGTGGTCAGATGTGACATCAGACACAAAGAGGCTCTGGCGTCATTTGACTGTTTGCTCACGTTTTTTTTTTTTCTTTCTTTCTTTTTGGCATAATCAAAGACACTTCACAAGTGTAAGGTTCACTGACTGTACACAAAGAGACTGCAGACGACCACTTTAATCAACAGCTAAGCTCTAAATCTTTTGTTACATACTACCTCCTGCCTGTCACCACATCATTCAAGTCAATAGACAAACCAAAACAAGATGTTTGTACCAGCTGGAAACCATCAAATAATAACATTTACCATTAAACACAATCCCATTTAGAGCTTACATGATTGCCTCCCTTTCATTGGCAGCAGTGTCAAAATATTCACTTTAATCATGTTGCATGACTCCAATCACGCTGCTGTGGTCCATCAAGTCATGTCAGCATGACAAAGGGGCATGTACATGGTGGAATTAGATGTTAAGGGGCATAAATGAGAGCAAGTAGCGGGTCATCAGGGCTATCATAAACAGTCACAGCTGCCAGACAGGAAGCTATTAAAGTCTGTGGAGTTTATCTGGATCGTAACTCACATGCAGGCAGGTGCAGCTGGCAGCACACACATCATAAAGTATCTATAGCGGAGCGAGCAATAACTTGTGAATGCACTCGAGTGGAGAAGCAATAATGCTTCAGGGTAGGTTATAACTCACGTTTCACAATCTGATATTACTTGGCTTGGAGGCGAAATGTTGGTGTCTTCATCTTATTCCACACGAGAGCCGACAAACACCAAAACAGACTGATGAGGCAGGTTTAGACGACTCAGCACAGAGCATAACTGTGAGTGTAACCTTAATACATCAAGTTAACTGGCCTCCAGAATACGATCCAGTTAGGGCTGTGATGATTCTGAAACATACTTGTTTTTGGCACAAAGAGTTTAAGACTGACTGGAGCTGAGCTCCCGTTGAGTTAGAAATACTATGAAGTTACTGCCAGGCTATTTTGCTTTGCTATTTCAGGCTGTAACAGTAACTATTCCTGTGATGTTACATAACTTTACTTGTACTGTGTTTAGAAAGATAACAGTGAACCACAGCGGTGTTGACTGATAAAGACTACTAATCCTTAGTTATGAAAGCGCACTGGACACATTCATGCGAGAGGGTTTTCTGTGAGGACAGACACATTCAATGTATGCATGTATTTAGTGTGTTGTGTATTGCGTGCACTGTATTTAGATTGATCTGAAAACTTTCTGCAGCAGATATACTTTATGCTTTTAGAATTAATGCTCACGTTCATTTTGCTGACTCTGAGGGAATTTGGCTGACGTGCAGCAGAAGCAGCAGCTCTTCTGAATTTCTTCAGTTTTTATCAGTGAGGTGTTCTCATATTCACAGTGAGCTGTGCTGTAAACAAAACATTGTGTCTCAGGGTGTGAAAACTACTTTAAAGTCACTTTAAAAGCATTTATTTAAAAAGACAGTTTCTGTTCAGATGGCTTCAAAAAGAAAAACACAGCTAATGTGTGTCCATGGTCCTGTTCAATGATGGACATGCCGGTCATAGTTGCAGGTGTATAGTACATGTGTGTGGTGTAACCTCTGCACCACAGCGGGTTAGGCAAAGTATAGAGTGGTGTGTATGTGTCGAATCCAAGTGTATAATTTCATTGTTCAGGAGTCACTGCGGATGGCAGCTGTCCAACGGGACACTCACATTCACAAGAATAGAAGGGTGGAGACACACACACTGTCACACAGGTTATCATTACCAACTTAACACTGAGACACACTCTTGGACACTGTATTTAACTGCTTAGGGTCTGAGAGGGGCAGAGTTAAACATGACGAGCATCTGTCCCACAGACGGGAGGAGACACTTGACCAGGTGAGAGGGTTACTAGACGGCCATAAACGTCAGAATGGGCTCTGAGGAGAGGACGGATCAAGTGATAGAGATTAACAAGAAACATCAGAGAGGAGGGGTTGAAAATAGAGCAGGGGGCACATCATACTGACATGTGACGCCAATAAAGTAAACTATGAAAAAAGGCTTTCAGCCACCTCTAGCAGGAGGCACTGAGCTGAAGCTCAGGAGTCAGAATTAGTGAATCTGCAGTGAATAGCTCTGCTGTTTCACCAGGAGCTCCTGTGGGCAAGGCGGCAGACATCCTGAGGCAAATTAGCCAAACACAACCTTTGACATTGGACTGCTCTGTCCCGACGGCTCTGGTCCTGCCCACAGCACATCCATGGTTGGCTGTGGACATGAGTGTGTGGCTACAGGCCTCGCTGTGCCCGGTGGGTTTCCCCACCTGTGTCCACGGGCTGTGTGTTTTGAGTGGCCACTGAGGACCAGTTGGCTGGTACATGGTGCACCACAAATACATCTGGAACATCTGGATGAAACTGTGTTCAACTTTTTTATCTTCCAGGTGTTATTAGATAAATTCTTTGGTATTATTTCGAGCCACATATCATATAAATCAATACATGATCACCTCCAAAGAAAAAAAATTTGAACAGATGCCAGGAAGCAAACACTTGAACAGATATGAGAAATTATCATTTGGACTTCAAGGCTCTTGGATGCAAACAGAAGCTACAGTGTGTGTTTGTGCTCCAATGAACTGTATCAGCTGTAATCACGCCCGTATAAACAGGACAAAGTCACTGTCCAGCACTAACTCTCTGGGAAGGCTAGACTCAATGAATGAATGTGTGTGTGTGTGTGTGTGTGTGTGTGTGTGTGTGTGTGTGTGTGTGTGTGTGTGTGTGTGTGTGTGTGTGTGTGCGGGCATGCTTGTGTTTTCATGAGGCAATGCCTTCACAGGAAAATTATAGCTTGTGTTCTGACATGCTGATTATGGCGAGGAGAACTATGCGCACATTATCAGAAAGAATGCAGAAACTCCACTGACAGAGAGGAAAAGTGCGACGGACAGGAGCTATTTTTTCCTGTCCGCTCATTTTCATCAAGTTACACAGCTCGACAGCAGTAATGGTCTATAGGCAGCTGGGAAGGGAGCCACCGCTGCCTCGACATACAGTCACAGAAGAAATACAGCACTTCAGGGTGAATGCATGAATGACAACGTGGTGAGCAGGACTGAGGAAGTACAACGTTTCTGACACACAAGCTGCTGAGACGTGATGATTAATGGGTGGAAAGCTCTGAGCACAACAAACATTTCACTAAATTATTTAGTCCCTGACGCACATTTCTATTCATATCACATGCCACTGTATTTCTCAATGGCCACACATAAATAAATAATAATCAGTAAAACTGAATTTTTCAAAGGATTGTTTAAGATGTAGAGAAGATATCCAAACTAATGTTTCGTATTTGTACTTGATGTATTGATTTCTGGGTCAATGTTCTTATTTTACGGGTGGTTGAGAGCACTCTGAAACATCTTGTGTTCACAGTCCACAAATTGTTTGTCCGATGCAAGGAAATGTGTTTTAAATTTGAGGAATATATAAAACAGCAAGAATATCAATCAATCAATTTATTGAAAATATTTGAATGCACACATTTGAAATAAAGCCTATGGACTACTACAGCTGGGCAGTGTGTTTTTTCCTCTGCTGACAGGAAATCTAAAGCATCTAAAAATGTTGTGCCGTTGCTGGGTTTTTCCTCTGACCGCAGTACTGATGCTCCACAAACTTCCAAGTTTACTACAGGGTCAGACGGTGAAGAATGTTTTGGTGAATCTGGAGTTGAAACTGAAGAGAATCTTGCTGCATGAGGCCGTCTGTCTCTCTGATCTCTCCTCAACAGTTCTGCTTTTGTGAGCCTGAATAGTCTCGACGTGCACACTTTCAGACAGTCTTCCCTCGAAGGCACTCATGGTGTCACTCGGTTGTGTATGACACTCATTTGAGAAACACTTTGTTTGAAGCATACTGAGGCCTTTAGGCGATCGACATGAGCATGCTGATAACCAGACAGACTGCTAACAAATCCACAGTTCAGTCAGTGAACACACACATTTTCTGAGGATGGTTATCACAGACATTTACATGCATTCATTATTAACTGTGTTTTGAAGAGATCTGTTTAACACGGTCAAACTTGACTTGACTTGTCTAATCGTCCTGTCATGGTACTGGTCATGTTAGCACTTAGTTGCCAACCAATGAGGTAAACCTAAAGCAGCCTAATATAACGCCTCTTAATATCCATGAGGTCAGACTAAATCATAGAAACAAACAGCAGCACACACCACATCCTCCAAAATGAACAAAACCTGAGCGTCAGACTGCCTCAGTTTGAGCTACATGCACTGAATACGCTGAATAAAATAAACTGACTGTATGTTGCTCAGTGTTAGAAACATGCTAACACATGAGAAGAAATCTGGTTTCTCCAGCACTAATCCAGCTGTGCACACTGAGTTTCTTTAATCCCTGAGTCTGATTCCAGAGAGCAGGCTTCTTGTTGACATGACTTTTAGGAAATCAGGTTACAGAGAGAGCTAATAGTAATGAGGTTACTGAGATGTATGTCAAAGGACTAACTATGATGTTGTTCTAAAATCTCAGCAGTTCAAGTGATGAGTTTACATAAGACTTTACAAGATATCGATGAAAATAGATCCGATTTCTAACTTCTGATTCTAAATCCTGAACTCAAAGCCTGATATTACAATGAGCAGCCAACAGATCCTCCAGCCAGCCCTGGATCACCTCCACCTGCGTTTCTCTACGCCTCACCGGATAAAGTGCTGGTTCAGGGCTTGTAATTCAGCTGGTCTAACCTGCTCTGAAGGCACACTCTCACTCTGACAGTCTTATCTTTTGTTTGATGCTGTGTGTGAGTGACTGAACAAAGCCAGAAGCTGCTCCATATTCATGACTCAAGTCACAGGAGAGGGGACCAGACACACACACACCCCTCAGGCATTGACAGCTTGTTAATGCTACTTGGCCTTGCAGTGCAGGATTTCATGCCAGCAGCACAATGCTGACTGAGAATCGAACCAATAGTGGAGCTGAGAAATGAAGTGTGATTGGTTAAAGTTTCCTAGCAACAGAGAGGAAGACCATACCCCCAGTAACAACATTAAAACTTCACATCCTGCCTCCTGTGTGTGTGTGTGTGTGTGTGGATCTCAACAGTCAGTAGGCAGGTGCTCCAAACACCAAGTATCTCACCTCATTTTTAATCATCCTCGCTCACTCAATGTTTCAGTCTTTACTCCTGGCTGTTCCTCACAGCGCACAGGGCCCCGGAACTCCAGACCACATGACATGTACGTGACAAAATCAAGCGAACACGTAGATGTTGTCTAAATGTGACATAATTGGTCATTATCATCATACCCCAGTAAACCAAACTAATATTAGCCTGCTAACATGCTAAACCACGATAATGAACATGGTATCAGTTGAACAGTAATAATCAGAATTTACTATCTTAGCCACGGTCGAGTATTATGACAGTAAAAACTGTGAGGAAATATCATTTTGGCAACCGTTTGAAACTGTGGGCAAAATTGCTAATCAATGAGCAGCTCTGCTCTGAGGTATGATTGGACGTTTATCTGAGTTTGGTAAGATGTACCTACATTTGTCAGTGTTTAATTTGTTTGATTAGTAAAGATTAGGTTATACTTTATAGTTATTTTACCCACAAACCACGTCTTGATTGACTTTCCAGATTTATTAATATAATATAAAATGACATCGACAGAGCCTTTTATCTACATCAACTGTAGCCACATTTTTGCAGTGCATCCCAGCACACATGGTGCTCAGACCTGCTCATGTCCTGCTCAGATATGTTGATTTACATTTGGCTGAAGTGAAAATACAGATATAGGACGTGGAGGTGGATGTGAAGCAAAGTTTATACCTGAATCATCATTGCTTGTTTCAATTGTTTTCTAGGATAATAATTTAAATAATAATAATTTAAAGTCTTTCCAAAGTGGAATTTTCCAAGAAAAGATTAGGCAAATAAAAAAACAGGCTTAATAGCACAAAAACAGCAAAGTGCAGGCACCATAATATTAATTGAAAGGATAAATCTGTGAGAGAGTGAGGTCACAGAGAGAAAAGGCAGTGTCAGGGATTATTGGTCCATTTAAAACTTATTCTGTGCTTTAATTATCATGTTCATTTTTAATGATGCTCCACAGTGAGCAGATTTCACTGTGACGGTTATCTGGGATTATGTGTGTCTGCTGCTAAAAGCTGGCTGAATTGTTATGACTGCATAATCATCACTCATAAATTCAAAAATAGTGTTTTTAAAAAGCGGTCCCTCTTGGTTTCATACAGAATCCTTCACTCAGATACAGCGAACTCGATCTGCAGACACCGGAGAATCTCCTTTTATCAGTCAGTATGCAGCCCGTCACTCTGCCATTAATATTTCACATGTGAGACACAAAAAGCTGTCAGCTGAAAGATGCTTGGCGTTGCATTATGTGTGTTTGGAGCTTCGCCCATACTGAAAGTTCAGGATTTGACTTCAGACCATTCTTGGATGAGTAGCACTGAATGGTTGCTGTGGTCAGCCTTGGTTGATTTGTGCCTTTTAATAACAAACAAACAAACCAGTTGGCCACCACAACAACCCAAACCCCCTGATATTCTTTTGGCATGCAGCATCTTTCTTCTCCGTGCTGGAAGAGGGAAAAACTGATATTTTACTCTGGTGAAAAACTATGGACCTGAAACAGTTGATACACACGTACACACAACACAACACAAACACTTGAAATGTGTTCTCTCAGCATCTCACCTCAGAATAAACAGAGATGAACTCATCACATGAGATCCGATGATAATGCACAAACACTTTTCAGTGGAAACGCTCCAAATGGAACTACCATGGCAGTGAAAGAGTTAACATGAGACCCTTTTTGTCCACAACACGGCACAGGGAGACTGAGAGCATACATTTCAGATTCCATTGATTTCTGTTGCTCCATGATGAAGAAAAGCTGAAGCTGCTGCGCAGCTGTGAAATAGACCTCAGTAAAGTCTTATCCTTTTCCTTATCAGCCCTCTGAAACACTGAACAACTGTTCAGAAAATTCATTTCCGACTGACATGGAACTCACCTTTAAGCGCACACACACACACACTCTCTCTCTCTTTCTCTAGAACCCATAATCCTCTTTTCCTCACAACAACTGGGCTTTTTTTTTCAGAGGAGCAGGTAACGTGCTGTCTGTTGTAATCTCAGGATCATATTAAAGGCAGTGTTCTTGAAGGCAGCAGAGGTGATTTTGTAAAGGATGGTGAGCGTGCTCTCATGGAGGAGTAGTGCAGACCAGTAAACAAACAGACACATGCATGCACGCACACACACATACTTGAGCATACATAAAGGGTCCTTTCTGTGCCTGCCTGGGCATTAACAAGGTCAGTGCAGAGAGAGTGAAGGGTAAATGTTAGTGTGGCTGCTGCTGTGTTGTCTGGTCCTCCCTGAATGCTCTGTGTGTGTGTGTGTGTGTGTGTGTGTGTGTGTGTGTGTATGTGTGTGTGTGTGTGTGTGTAAAACAGACCGCTACACAAAGAGCCTCTTTGTGGCCCCATGCGGTTAATGCTGCTTTTCCATAGTGTTGCCTTAATAAAACATTAGGGTGTGTGTTGCTTATGGAGCCACGCTTGTTGTGTAACATACAAAGGTGAGAGTAAAGCCATAAAACAGTTTGAAGAGTGTGGAGTGCAGTAAAACCTAAATGAGCTTCTCCAACACAGTATCAGAATAATAAAAAAAGAATCCTCCAGTTTGAGAAGTCAGAAAGCAGAAGTGCTGCCAGCCACTCCACGAGTTTGACAAGCCATGAAATCATTAAGAGCCTGGGGCGTTCCCACAGCTGTAAGTCACATAATGGGATGATACACAGGTTGATAACCAAGACAAACACAGAATCAAACGCGCACGGTCCAAGTCACTGGAAGGGCTCAGCCTCTAATTATTTGTTAACAAATCTGTGGAGAAAAGGAGTAACCCCAGCAGCTCTCACTGCTGCATCTCAAAAAGCAACAGCAAAAATCAATAAGTGGAAGTCTGTTTCCTCAAGAGCTCAACAAACTAAGACGATGAGATCAGATAGGATTTATCAGATTTGTGTGGTTCCTCATTTCTAAACGAATCTGACTTTGTTTCCTGAAGTAACACAGTTATACAAACTTTTTGTCGTTGTTGTTCTTACTTCACCAGGCTCTGTTCAGTGCCTCTTGGAGGAACCATCGCCTGCTGCTGCTTCAACCCAGCTTCAGTGCTCCAGGCTGGGAGAAGAGACCACAGCCCAACAGCCAATTATGGAGCTCAGGAGGAGGATTTCTATGAGCTGCTTACAATGCAAATGTACTTAATATTTCTGGATATGTCATGGGGGAGGGGAGACCGGGTGTGTGTGTGTGTGTGCGTGCGTGTGTCAGAGAGAGAGAGGAGAAAATTCATGTGGATGCATTTCTAAGTACCTGTGCAAGTTCACATTGTTAGTAAATGCCTTGAAGGGCCATGTAGAGAGAGAGGTGTGTGTGTGTGTGTGTGTGTGTGTGTGTGTGTGTGTGTGTGCGTGCGTGCGTGCGTGCGTGTGTGTGTGTAGGCCACAGTGTGCCACATAATCTAATGTAACACCATGACAACCACAGCGAGTTACCTTCCAGTGTAACACTGTCTAAGAACTGTGACACTGTCTGGAACTATGAGTAATCTCTAACACCAAACCTGCTCTGCCACAGCAGACCACCCTGAAGGTGGACTTGCCATCGTGGTTTGGGCCACCCTTGGTGTGTGCGCCCGCATGTAGCCGCTGCCGGGTGGAGCAAAGCATGCTGGTCCGACCGAGCTGACACACAGAGGAACGTCACGGAAAAGAGATGTTCATTAAAAAAGAAAAATAGATAAGAGCGCAACACATTCCTGTCTGAATGGAGACTGCAGAAATGGTGTTTACTTCCTAACTGACAGAGAGTGTGAGTCTGTGTGTGTGTGTGTGTGTGTGTGTGTGTGTGTGTGTGTGTGTGTGTGTGTGTGGTAGAGAGAGGCAGAGATACTGTCAGTGTGACTGTCTCTCACCTCTGCCTGTTTTACAAGCTGGAGGTTTACAATAAGGTGCTGAAGGACACGAGTGTCAGTCTGCTTATTAGGCTGCATGGAGGGAGGGGTAAAGGGAGGAGAGAGGAGTCATCCTCCACTTCATCACCTGCTCTTCAAGACATGTGTCTGTCAGTCATTCCTTCACACTGTCAGAAATGTGCCTGGCTTTCCAGAGCGTCTGCTCTGAAGTACACCTTAGAGTATTTCCTCTCATTCTGGCATGTGCTTTCACAGCTAACCAGTTTGGTACACTTTAAACCTACTCTGGTGTGTTAGCCCGTTTGGTTCTGTTCACCTAGCCGACTTAGACAGATGAACAACCATAGTGAGACTGCCTCAAAAGGAGGGTCTGGTCCTGGTTCCAAGTGGATTCTGTTGTGACAGTGAACATGTGAATGAAGCATGAATTCAAAAGATTAATTAATATGAAATGAAAGTGCTGATTGTGAACTGTCAACACAATCCACTAAAAGTTTTATAAGATATATACATATTTATTTATGCACCATGACTTAGTAACCATGGTAACATGCATGTGCTTCATGTGAGTGGAGGAATGTTACCTGATACATGAAAATATTAATAATGCCTGACCTTCCTCTCACTCCTCTCACTATATTTTCATATTTTCACATCTCACGTGGTCAATTAGGATCAATTTTGACCAGATCTCAGTTGTTGGAACAGTGGAAAGACAAACCAAAGTGTTCTGATGTTACGAGGTAAAATGACCTTATTCAGTGACGTTTGGTGGCTTTGAACACAGCGACAGGATCTTACTATCTCTGTAGATAATGTTGTCAGACACTTCTAATAATCTGAGTCTGTCAGTGGCAAAAACAAGCAGGGCTGCTGTCCCCATTACTCATTTACACAAAACATGGGAACATTGAAAAACACATTGAAAGGTGTTTTACATTTCATCAGTAACAGCAGAAACATACAGAGCTCACACTCTTAAAGTCATATTATAGTATTATTATGCCGTCTTGTTTGCATGACGTGTCTAGCTGTCAGTCAGCAGAATGTGATCTGATTCTGGGCTCAGGTAGTCTCATGATGAAGGATGACACTCACCAAAGCTGTCCAATGAATGAGTTACCTGTCAGGCAGCAATGTCAATCATTTTTTACTGACCCAAACTACAGGTGTGAAAGTCACCTCCGTCACTCATCGCCTAACACCAGTGGTTCTCAAACTGGGGGGCAAAGCCATACCTGGGGGGTGGAACATAACCAGGGAAAACATGGAGTGACACTATAGGCCTTTTGGCTACAGCTAACATCACTATCTATTTACTACACACATTCTATTTATCATGTTAACAGAGTGAATTCTGAGTGTCTATATAATGTGCAGTATGAAGGCCATGTACACTACTTTCTACTAACAATCCCACAATACAATCTTTTACTCAATCTATATGTGCAACAATTACCGCTGCCAAACTTAAACAACCGACTCTGTTTTTCCTGTCATGACGGTCAAAATCTGGCAAAGTTCTCTGATGCTAGCAAGATTCAGCTTATCAAGATTCATTCAGAAAGCATAATGTCAAATACAACGCAGACAGTGAACAGTTTGGAGACCGACATGTCACGTGACGTTGAGTGACACTCTTTCTTGAAGCGATTATAGGTCATGTGATTCAGTAAATATCGCCTCCCAGACCACAAGCGTTCTGCTCTGTGTTGTGCTGGAAACAAAATCTGACAGTTAAACAATCAAGAGTGGATCTGACCAAGTGACGCAACAGCAACCTGTTATTCCAGTCATGATTTGTGTGTCAGGTAACGTTAAATTAAAGGTTACTTCTCAGTTTGCTAAGACATGCTGTTGTTTTGATGTTAGCTATAGTTGCAGGAGAGTTGTGAGTATCTGTCTGAGAGCTGGTGTGCTCTGAAAAACCATCTTATCATCAACACAGCAGCAACTTTAGCAACAGTCTGAAAACCCACAACAGCAGCCAACACTAGATACTTTATTTGGGGGGTGTGTGTGTGTGTGTGTGTGTGTGTGTGTGTGTGTGTGTGTGTGTGTGTGTGTGTGTGTGTGTGTGTGTTGTTTATTTAATGGTGTTTCTGGTGCTGGATTTCTCCAGAAACAATTACCCCACCCTTAAATAAAAACATCTGCCTAACACCTTCCCTATGTTCCCTCCATGTCCACACCTGCAGCCCAGCCCATGATTTACTGCTTCCATTGAATTTCCTTGTAAACAAGAAACAATCTTGGACAATTTATGAATCAATGATTACAAATTAACATTATTTATCTGCCAATAGCAGTAAAAACAAGCAAGCAATGATGCTGAATCAGTGTGTTTTACTCTGCAGTGAGTGTGGTGCTCTCCAGGCAGTACACATGCAGGAATGTCGCATCACCCCAACCCCCGTGCTCTTTCTTCACTCCCTCACCATAAATAGTGCAGCATCTCTCTCAGAGTTAAATGGTCACACAGGGAACATTTCCCTCTTAGCTCCGGCCTCACCACCTGCTGGGAATATACAGTAAAAATCTGCACGGCGCAGCATGCTTTTAAAGGTGAAGCAGAAGGAATGGGCCTTAAATTATTTCTCTAACAGTAGACAATAGGGAATGTAAAAATTTAAAAAGGTCTTGACAATTTATCTGCGTTTGAAAAGAGCACGACTTCTTCGCTGTGGGAGGCACACAGTGAGCAGCTTGCTTTAGCTGTGGGTGAATGTCTACACAATAACGTCACTGTGTGCTGCTGCTTGTTGCATGGTGATATTGTTTGGACTTCGGTGGTTCTTGCAGTGTTTTGGGTAGAAGTTAAGTCATATTTTGGGGACTATTTTCAGCTGCGTGATGGGTGCTTAAAGACTGTGCACTGTGCATTCATCAAATGAGAGGTTTGAGGAGCACAGAGGTGCCTTCACACTCTTCTTGGGGCTGCTGGTGATTTTGACGGGAATTCTCAAACTGTGTATGGATGATGTATGCTACGTTAATATGTTCTCTGTTCTTAGAACACTAGGAGCTGGTTATGATCTGATACAGCGACAGTACTGGTGACAATATGATGCCTGAGAGTCAGTACACATACCAAAACTACTCTTTATTATATGAAATGTAAAGAAGATTAAATTTTCATTGCAGGTCATTTCTGTTATTTCAACCTGTCAACATCAACAACAACAAAAAAAAGGCTGCAATACCTTGCAGAGACAGTGTGTGAGCTAATTTCTTTCCTGCACAGCGGCAGTCACAAAAATCATTCAAACTGCCTCCAAACCGTCTCCAAACTGAAAAGTAGTGCGATATTGAAAAAGCATTGTTTTAACACCAGTACTGAGACTCATGCATCATACTGGCATCTGCATCGAAAAACTTTCACATGATACCCACTACGAGTCACAACGGGGAATAAATGGAAGAAGAAAAGTAATGTGCTGGCTGTAAATGATACTTCAAGGAGGATGTACACATTTGTGTGTGTGCGTGTGTCTGTGTGTGTACATTTGGCGGACGGTAAAGAAATCCACAGTCAAGCCTTGCACCTCCACTCTAACAGTCTCATTCATCATGGTGCTCCAGACAGCACAAGGGTCACCAACCCTTCACACACACTCCACACACACACACACACACACTCCACACACTCCCCCCACCCACCCACCCACCCACCCACCCACACACACACACACACACACACACACACACACACACACACACACACACACACACACACACACACACACACACACACACACACACACACACACAGACACAGACACAGACACACACACACACACACCTCATTATACAGAAGGCAGGGGATAACAGCGCCCACCACCTCTGCTCTGAATTCACCCAAAGCATCATTCACATCTAAACGAGGTCTGAGTGACCCGACCTTGGAAGGCAGGCAGCAGGCAGCACCATGCTTTCATCTAGCTGGGAGGCAGGAACACAGGTAGGTAAACAACACACACACACATAGCCATGAGGAACAGCCAGGACTTTCACCAACAGCTCTTTTACTGCTATCATCCCAAATATCACAAATAAAAGGAATCTGACCTGATCCACTGTGGTCCACCGATGAGAAGATGGAGGTTAGCCCCTGGACACAGCTACTCACGAGGAGGGGGGTTGCCAGGTTTGGGCAAAGATGACAGGAGTGGGTGGCACTTGATGGTGAGAGGTGACTTTTTACATAGAAGGAAGACAGAGAAAACATTTTCCTCATCAGTGTCACAAGTACAGATGCCACTTAAACAGCACAAACATGGCAGAATGCTATCTGTACACAGAGCTAATATTTATTATATTATATATAATAAATTGGGGTAGCTGGCCAGCTTCAGCATGAATTCATGAATTTTATCACTAGTAATGATACGGGAGAAAAGATTTCATTCATTCATTGTTGCATCTGGATGACAAACTTGTTAGATGAAGTTAGTTGAGATAGATTTCATTAGCAGGACTTTTCTTCTGTAAATGCTGAGAACAACAGTCTACAATCAAAATGTCTAATTACATATTTTGACATTTTTAATACATACAATGATTGTACATTTTGCTTTTCATGTGTGCAGTGTGACTTGGCCTACATTCAGTCAATTAAATGACATTTAACAAAGGAGCAGAAAGAATGATTGTTATTAATAAATAGTAGGTAAGGTTCATCTTCTGTGAACACCGAAAGAAGGGGCATGCAACCAACTGAGAAAGTTAATAGCTGCTATGAGTGGAAAAGTGAGTCTCTAGCTCAGTCTCTAATGGTTTTAACACAGAGTGAACATCAGAACCTCCATGAAGAGATTCACTGTGTTAGATTACTTTCAGCTCCCCATAGGGTGAACTGGAATAACTTCAGTGAGAATCACTAAATAATAGCATGCTAGCACACTAAGCTACTAAGATGGTGAACATAAGACCTAAACAGCAGCATTAGCACTGTGCTCGTTGTGAGTATGAAACCGTCCCAGTATTTTCTAACTAGACACTCAAAGACCAACTGATATCAGTTTTCTGGGTTTAGGGGTAAAAATAAATATGTTTTTGAGTTCATCAGACCAAAGAAGAAAGTGTTATTAACCATCCAGCCAAATATGAATAATTAAAAATATCGACAAGTTTATGAAATTAGGTGTCAAAATCAGGTAAAATCCAGGTGTAAACAAGAATAATAACTAGCATACGGAGAAGCACAGATGCTAACATGCTGAAGGCTTTTATACTGTTGTGGGTTAGGGAGGCGGGGGGATTATGCTCAGGGTGGCCTCAGCGTGTCATCGAGCCGCCCTTTAAGGACCGCCCACAAAATCCACATTTCAGTAACATATCGTTCAAAGTCTTTTCACATGTTTTCACCAACTATTTCCAACCTATTTAATGTATTTTGAAAGAAATCTCAGAATTGCCTTTACACAGACTTTAAAACCTCGATGTACTGAAGTGATTCATCAGTCCAACATTCAGCACCACGTCCAGATGCCTCTTTGACACCAGTGTAGGCAGCTCTGAGGACTGAGCTCTGGTTCAACATTGTTGGTAATGGGATCAATGAGATTACACAGCGTCAGGTACACAGCTGCCTGGGTACTGATAAGCTGGGTGAGGGGTGAGGCGTGGGTGTGTGTGTGTGTGTGTGTGTGTGTGTGTGTGTGTGTGTGTGTGTGTCACAACTTCCAACACAAGTGCACACACACCTCCCACTCAGTGTCATGACATGCTCCACCCCTCCCCTCAGCCCCAGGAGGTAAAACCCACAGCTCTCTCTCCACTGACAGAAAAATCTATGATGTGCTCGTCTCACAGAGGTAAACCTGGAGGGGCCGCTGGTGCGCCTCACCCCTCCATCGCCACGTAATAACGGTCCCAGTCAATTCCCAGTGTGACCAGTCCAAACCAAGCCAAAGTAAAGAGGATGCAAGAGGGTGCATTTCTGTACGAGGGAGGTGGGAGTGTACATGTGGAGGGGGTGATTAGGAGCTGGGACAGGTCATGGGTTTGATTTATGACTTATCCCAACCGTCGTGCTCCAATCAAAAACGCACCAGTGGTCCCATCCTCCCCCGGTGCTACGGCAAGGGAGGCTGGGAGAAAACAGGAGTGTGTGTGTGTGTGTGTGCGTGTGTGCATGTGTATTTTGGTGTGTTGGGGGTTGGTTGGTACTGTGTGCACCTCTCATCCTTCTGTTCCAATACAAGGGTTAGTCAGCTACAATAAAAACACAATAGGCACCCTCCCAGCCCCCATCAGTCTCCTGCTGACAGCAACTACTAGTGTGTGTGTGTGTGTGTCTGTGTGTGTGTGTGTCTCTGCATGGACGAAAATGCTGATCACTGATCAGAACATTCAAAAAGATGCCCACTAATAGTACAAACCTTATTTACTGACCAAACTGCTGAGTGAGTGTGTCACAAATTTGAGCGTGAGCATAATCAATGACTTTTTGAGGAATGTGTGGATTCAAGGACTCAAGGCATCCTGTCAGACTTCTACTATCCAGTTAAGTCTAACACGGTGACGTGAGTTTCATTAGGGATAAATTGTTTTGTTTTGTTTTGTTTTTTGAGCGATATGATCTAAACAGAGAGATATGATATTATATATTATATATATTTAAATCTTAATTTTGTTTCATGCTCAATTTAGGAATTAATTTGTTTCTATACAGCACAGAAACATAAACACAACATCAGTATGACTTGTAGTGTCACGGATGAGCTCCTTAACAGATCAATAAAGAGGAATGACTGACACATGCGCGCACACACACCTCAGCTGAGTGTGTACATCTACTCTTCCAGGTTTCACAGGGGTAATCACTAGGCAGATTTGTGTGTCTTTTGGCCTACAAATACACAATCAGACAACAATAGCGCTCCAGCCACACCCTGACTCTGCCATAGACTATCAACAAACACATCTCTGTTTGCTCTCGTCTACATTGGCAGGAGGAGTATCTGTCTGCTCTCTTAAAGTTACAGTTTATGACACACAGTCTATAACTGACGCTGACAGTCATTCTCACTCGTGTCCACTCATTTTGATTATTTCTATACTGTACTTTTACTGTTGTTTCCACTAGAAGTTACACTTCTATGGAAGCTGCCTCTGGAGCGGCGCCGGCACTATAGCACATTTGCTGTAAAGCTGTAGTCTTATCAGCTCAGGATCACAAAGGAAAACAGAGTCTGGAGAAGACTTTCTCACTGGTTAACTTTCCTAACAGGAACATACATCTTTTCAAACAAGCCTATTTTTGTAGTTTTGACATCATTTGTAATCTGTTAGAATAACATTCTGCTGACAGGTTGCAGTACTGACATTTGGGGACAACGCTTTCTTTACTGCCATGTTGTCGCCAGGTTGTCCTAACCCTGATATGGATGTGAAAATAAAATACCACAGATATCTGTAATACCACAAATTATTACATCATATTATAATGATTGCACTGTAATACAATGAGTCTGTACTGTAACTATAAAGAAGTGCTGTGTGTCAAAGTTGATCCAGGAAGTTGAACTCTTCATTTCTTTTCCATATAAGGGTTTACACAGGCTGCTTCAATGTGGACATGTTTAATGCCTCTCTTTAGACCATGATGGTCAGTGTGTACCATGTGATCTGTGCTCACAGAGTGTCCACTTGGACCCAACTTGATTTAGACTGAATATGATTTGGAAGCCTCAATTTTTGGCTACCAGGACCTGAGTGGACCAGTGTAGAGCTCTACATCAGCTGCATTACATCTCTGCTGTATCTGAAGTGTCATCATAACCATAACCGTGAGAGAATGTTTTAATCTCAGTGTCCCAAATCTGCAGGACCCAATTAAAAAGGACTGGCTTTCTTCACACAGTCGCACTCATTGTGTTGATGTGGTTCAGTCTCACACCACAAAGAAAAAAACATGTTTATTTCTTCTTTGTCTCAAACCCTCAAGAGGCAGAAAATATTTGGATTGCCTGTTTAAAGCTCCACAACAACTCCCCTGTACTTCATCCACGTAGACAAAGCGAGGGTATACCCTCTCTTTGTCTACGTGTCGGTGTGTGTGTGTGTGTGTGTGTGTGTGTGTGTGTGTGTGTTGTGGGTGTCACAGTGGTTATGGGAGTCACATTGAAGGATTGACAGTCTATTTCCACAGTCTCTCCCACACACTGTTATCAGCACAGTGGCCTGACAGCAGCCTAAATACTAGTCATTACTCTGTCCTCCCTGCTGGCCAGCTCAGATAGACGCAGCCTCACAACAGCAGCAGCAGCAGCTCCATGTATCACCATGACTGATGCTGTGCAAATGGTGACACCAGTAAAGAACTCCACATTTAATTACACAGTAAATTCACGGAGAGCTTAAACTCCAATCCGTTTTTACAATACTTTGTTTACACTGAGGCTATATTCAGCGGTTGACAGCTATAGTAGAGCTGCAGCTTCAGTGTCAGTTTGGAGTTTGGGACTCCTTTATGGGACTCCTCATGCTGTGTTTGGGTGTTTTTGCACAGATAGTAAACAGCAGATGAGTACACAAAGTGGATCTGGTTTCACAGGCTGCTGGTCGCCACTCCTTTGGATGTGCGGCCTTTGAAGGAGTCAGGTAACAGATGCACAAGCTGGCACTAAACTAGAGACCAGTAATTACACACTCTAAAACACACACACAGACACACACAAACATCTAATCAACTTGTTAGTACAAACGCACAGTCACACTACAGTGCTGCTCCAATTCCCAAATGTCTTCATTAGTCGGGCCCGTTCACACAGCTCTACAGCTACAATCAAAGAAAGAGCCGCTCAGCAACCAATCAGATTCCTTCAGGCCATGTGCACACACAGCCCAATTGGCCGTCCCGTTCTCTTGTGAGTTTCAAGAATCTGCACGCTGACAAGGTCATTACAGAGACTCAGCACCGCCCCTGCTGTGAGAGGGTCCACACACACCCTTGTTTAATTGCCCCTTCATGCCCCCAACTTGTCTGGGACCCATGTGTTATGAAACTGGTTTGATAGTTTCATTGGAAGTCTCGTACTGTGAGTGGTTCAAAATGTTCCTCTAGCCAACATGCATGCAGAAGATACTGTCAGTTAATGTGACGTGATGAAGTCTGGTAGACTCTGATCATAAGAATTCTGTCGACCAACTTCAATTTTTGCAGGAATGCAAAGTGAGGTCAGCGGGTGAGGCACTGTGTTAAACAGTCCTTCTTTAGCAGTCTTCTTGTTTTGATGCATTTATGTTGTGACTGTTTCATTCGTCTCTCTCAATAAACGACTGTACATGATGACACACTGTTCGTTGTCGGAACTGTTTGGAAAAAAGACAGGCACTTTTTAAAAACGGATTAGATGAACCATCTGTCTATCAACGATTATCATGGTCAAACTTCAACCAATCAGATCAACAAACCATAGAACATAGTCAAACTCTTACAGAAGATCATCAAGAAGAGCAGCTAATACAGAAATACTCTTGTGTCATTGTCTACCATAAAGTACGGCTGTAGCTCATCCTGTAGCTGACAGTAGTTCCTCTTAAGATGCTGATTGGTTCTGAACACTGTGGTTCGGACACATAGCTTCAGGTCTGGCATGATGGATTTTCTCATGATGTCCCAGTCCAGTTTCCTCACAGGGTTAGGAGGTTACAGGACCTGGTTGGTCCTTCTTGAGCACCGCAGTTTGCCGCGGCTCCCTCTGATGTGACACATGTCATCACAGACCAGCCTGGGCCCATGGAAAACTCTAGCAGTGTTTCTATAAATACATGTTTTCCTCCATTGATTTCCCACAATTCATTTCAGCAGCAGAGGGTCCTATAGGCACTTTGTAGAGACCTGGTCATTTTGGCCAGTCTGCAGCTTTTCCATGCTTTTGTTTTCCTCCACTCAGAGCTTAATTGGTCGGCCGTTTAAAGCCAAGAGAAACAGTGAGGACGGGTTCCAATTTGTCAGTTGCCTCGCTCGCCCCTGCAGAGACCAGCGACGATATGTGTGTGTAAATGTGTAGGCAGTGAGGTGGGGGGAAGGGTGTAAAATGGGTTGTGTATTGTCCTTTCATCCCCTGATGTATGTGTGTGTGTGTGTTTGTGTGTGTGTGTGTGTGTGTGTGTGTGTCTCAATGGGTCAGGCCCGCTCCCTCTGGAGCGTTCCTTATTGATCAGCCTCATGTGTGTTTAACTGTACCTCTGGGTATCATCTGGCCTCCATCTCTAATCTGTCCATTGTCTCTTTCAATATATTATTTCTCATGTCTTCACTTCAGCCCCCAGCCTCTGCTCCATCCATTTCCCCATCACCCTGCCCTGTATTGCCTCTCTTTGTCTCGCTCAGCATCTAATTTACCTTTCTGTCTCTCTGCGTCTTTGCTCTTACTCAGTCTGTCTATTAATTTAGTCTGTCTTGGATGGATGGAGGGGGGAGGGAGAACAGAGTCAGAGGACGGCTGGTTAAATGAGGGAGGTGAGGGTACGGGATAAGGTGGAGGATGGGAATTATTGAGAAGCAGAAAAAAATAAGAGACTGTGGCTAAGACATAGTGTCTAGAAGGACATGAACCTATCTTAATTAGAAAAAGAGACGTTGAATAAGTAGACCCTTTAATGTCTTACATAATATGGACAGTTTTTAAAATCTTCTAACAGATGGGAGAGACGAGCAACGAACAAACAAATAATCAAACCAAGACAACAAATCAACCACAGAGCAAATGGCTGAGATCGCCTCTCATTTTAATACATTTGAATAGTAAAAAGCAGAGAGCGATGCAGGCCACGGCCCAACTCAAAGCCCAGCGCAATTAGGCCTGAAAGTAAAAACATTTCATGCAGAAATGTTTTCTTGTTTTTCTTGTCTTCTTTTTTTCTCTCAGGGGTTTGGACAAATTTGCATACACAAATTTGGGTAGTGGATCACAAAGATTAAGGTAAAAGTTCATTGTAGAGATCTTTAACACACAGCTATGAGAGTTAAAGCTTATCCACTCCAAACCTCCACCTTTCACCATGTTCCTTTTAAAGCCATGCACAATATTGAAGAGAAACCTGGGGATGACCCACTTTTTTTTCACCTTTTCACAGCCTCCCCCACTTTTCACAGCACAGGACTCCAAGATCAAAAGCAGTACACGGCCCGGTAAAAGCACTCAACCCTGCTCGGGTCTAATATCTTTAAGGCCTGGAGCATCTTCAAGGAGGGCATTAGAATTAGATAGGGAACTAAATGGAGAAAAAGCTTGAGGCAGCTGAAAAGCCGTAGTCAGTGAGTGAATGTCATGGAAATGGTCAAGCAGTGATTGAGATTCTGCGCCCTGCTCCACTTGTCCGGGAAGCCCAAAGATGAATGTAGGTGACTTTAAATTAAAAAAAAAAAAAAGAGAGAGAGAGAGGACACAATCAGTGAAATGAGTCAGTGGCCCCTACTCCCCATTCCTCTGTCTCATTCGCGGAAGTCATGTGAAGTTCAGGCATGGTTCATGAGGATCCTGAGACCAAAATGCAATCCAAAAAAAAAAAAAAAAAAAAAAAAAAAAAGCAGACAAAAGGACAACTAAACGACATGATTTGATTATATTGTTCTGCTTGCGGCGAGTGTTCCAGCTGCCTCGCTCCAGGAAAGTCACCTTGTCTCGCCAAAGGTGCGGGCATAAGCAGGGTCGATTGCGCTTGGCATTACATCACTTGTTTAACGCTTTCATGCACTGTCAAACAGACAGAGGAGATTCAAAGAATAAAAAATATTCAGTAGTTAGGAGGCTTACCTCTGTAAGGAAATAAAAGAACACTCAAAGGACTTCAGGCCAGGACCAACAGTGCTCTTACAAAAGGCAACATCTCTGTCACCGGGAACATTTAGTCCCAGGGAACAAATGGCCTGCTAGTGATTTACTGTCCTCCGGGGAATGGATTTATGATTAGCAGCCTCTTTCTGAGATGACCACATCCTTCTGGCGTACACACACCACCACCAAGTGATAATGGATGCACTTCTGACAGGCTTAAACTCACTAAAGCACCGATTACAAACGTCATTACATCCCACGTGGTCACCTCTGGAGGGAAATTATGTTATTTGTTGTTTTTGCCTTGGCCTCCTCAAGAGGCTAAAACAGACAGTTCATTTATTAACCCTCCCATGCTTTCCATTTGTACCGCGATGTGTTTCACCACATGGGTCTCACAGTAACATGTTGTCTGTAAAGCCTTCTCTTCTGGTCTGTGTCAGCAGCACCACTTTGCCGTGTGGCTACAGAGCAGTTTGCATTAGCTGCACCCCACCCTGTCATGTCCACAGCTGAAAACGTAGATGTTTCCACTGAAAAGCGGCATTCATTTAAGCAACATTATGTAACTTTTCTACCTTCAAATAACAGCATCACTATCATATTGATGCTACACTGACTTGTAATCAGGTGAATGGTGTCCCTGTCATTCATTCACTATGTAACTTTGGGCTCCTGGTAACGCTTTACTTAAGTCACACACCACCAACCATTTGACTGATTTGGTGGAACTGGATCATATTTTATGGAGAAAAATCGTTCTCCTGTTCTCGCTGATTTTTGATTATAAGTAATGTAATCAACAAATACATGTGCACTGTCCATGTGATGTGATGTATAACAACTGCAACTGGGGGCCCGTAATTGAAACAGATTACCACATTTTACATGGTTTCTCTCACAAGACTGGGCTTAAATGGACATACATACATTAATGGGGGTTACATGATATTTTCAGCTTATTATAAACAGGTTCTGAATGCAGAATTTTACTGTAAATAATTTGATCATGGGCCCGGAGAACACCGCCAACCGCTGCTTTTTCTGATCCTCCAAAACAAACTGAGCAAAGCTTGATTAGCCCAACAGCAGCAGTTAGTGTATAGAGTGATTAAAAAAAAACCTCTTCCATCATGTGTATTCACTTCAGTAAAGACAAAGATAGCCTCTGCCCCACAAACACCTTCTTCAGCAGGAAAAACTGACTTTTTGGGAAAGGTGCTCTGAACTACGAGCCACTGTTGCACTGGTATGAGACTGAGGGTACCGTCATCACTGTCGTCATTAGCAAGTCTCACCTAGCTTTGAGTCACGTTGATGGTACACTGCCATTTGCTGGCAGAAAAATTTAACGTGAGTCTGAGAAGACATTTAAACTTTGCCGTGCTCTGCTTCATTTGCGGCAGCAGACACACCTCATGCAGCAGGCGGTAGCCGTGTCGTGCTGGTCTGATTTCTCGACCCTGCCTTCTTTAGAGTCTGTGGAGAGAACAGTGTAGACCTGTTTCACCCACGCAAAAGAAATGGCAAAGAGTACCTCCATAAACGAACACGCAACCCAACAAACACATCACCATGTACTGTACCTAACAGAATAAACAGGAACTTATGAGCTTAACTACAATCAGTGTTTCAGAGGCTGGGCTCAGCAGTCATACAGTCCTCTAATGAAGCCTGTGACTTCAGATAATCTGTGCACACAGTGGGGGTTCATTTAAGCAGGTTTATTTGGTATCACTCCAGATTCTTTTCAAACCCCCTGATGTTAGTTAAAATGTCTGATATGCTTAAAAGCACAATAATCTGCAGCCACCCTGTCTAACCCTGTGCAGGGCAGGCCTGCTGCAGCTCTTTCAGAACACTGATGTGTTGTAACACATATTCATGATGCAGGCTGAAGAGCCTTTTGTTCTCGAGTCATAGCACATCACACACGAAACAGATCTATTTGGCAGCAGCTGTTACATCATGTGTCTTTGTTGTAATCAGAACAGCATGTATGGGAATGCTGTATCACTCAGGATGGAGACAGTAACTGGTAAAGCTCGCAGACACGACTGGTGGTGGATGACCTTGGTATAGTGAATTGCTGAGTACAGTGGATTACTAGAGAGTGCCAATGCAGATGTCACGGTGCAAAACCCTGTGGCCTTATAGTCTGGAGCTGGACTTATGTTGGACCAAGGAGTTAGAGATTCCCGCCAAAGATACCTACAGTGTAGTTTTTGATTCATGCTACAATGGATGCATCATAGATGATCAGGCCTTAGCTCATCTTAATTATATTCCTAACATGTCCCAACTGCAGACTTTACAGGATCAGGATGCCACAAAAAGGACAGCCAGGCTAAAGTTAATCTAGCAGCTCACTGGGCCAATCAAGAAAGTGCTAAAGAAGAATGAAACATATCATTTATGATGATGTAAGCAGTCGAGGACTGAGAGCCGACAGTATCTCACTTGCATGGCAGCTAAGAGACTTTGTTGTTATTTAATAATGTAATATAATATTATATTATATTATTATATATACATAATATTCAGGTTTCTATGGTATTTTAGGACTAATGAAGATGTTTCAAATGTTCCAGTCTGTCTTTTTATTCAATATTAAATACTTTTTATTTTAAAACAGATAACATGATAATGCTGAATAATGGTCATGTTGAGCAAAAGAAGTTAGGTACCAGTACTGAAACCATTAGTTCAAACTGAATGAGAACCAGCCCTGTGCCTCAGTCCAAAATAAACCACGCCTGAATGAAGCCAAAGAGAAGATCCATTTGCAACCTGTTTTGTGTATCCTCTTCCTAAATCAGATGAGAGACAGTTGGTTTGAGTGTGGTTTCTGAAAGCAGCCTCGTCTTCACCTCTTTCTTTAACATCTTTCACTCTGTGTGTGTAAAAGCAGCTAAATTGTTAATGACATACTTTGTGTTCCATCAGAATCTCAAAATGACACACTTACATGGTCTGCTTGTTTTTGGTATGAGATCGGCCATGCAGTCGGCCACACACACACATACCATGAAACACACACTTACATAAACACACACTTCACTCTACTGCAGTGTTTCCTGTCTACCCTGGTTGATCATTTCCCTGTAATCTAATGCTTGGCTGCTCATCTCCGGTTGGCCTTAGCTATGTGTGTGTGCGCATGTGTGTCATGATTTTGTTTCTGAGAACAATAGTGAACCAGTAATTCACTAATGACGAGAGTAACACACACCATTAAACCTCAACCTTTTCCCAAACAAACCTGACTCAAAAGACTGTGCGTGTACATGATTGTGAGGACACGCATATTTGAATGTTTTGCATGTAACACAAGGTCAAGTGTATGTCCTGTTGAGGCAAATGAGGTGTATGTGTTTAGAAAATACTGTGTGTGAGTACTGCTCAGCTGGTTTAAGGCAATGAGATGACAGTATTGAGCTATTGGAAGAGGAGCAGCGCTGAAAAAACACAGCTCCGAAGCAACAGATAAGTGAAACGCGTGTCCCAGGGGCTCGTGGCGTGAATCAGTGTTTGCACTTAAATCACAGTCGCAGCTGAGTGCTGAAAACGGGCAGAGTTAATGTGGACATGAGGTGACTCAATGATAACCTCTGAGCAGTGTGAGAACTAAATGTGTCCATGTCCTCTTACAGAAATACTGCTAACATGACAAGAGTGACAGTTAAAAGAAATATGGTTTAGGAAGACAAGATGTTTATAGACACATGCAAATCACTATCACCAACACTAACACTACACTACAGTGAGGTGAAGGGACAGAGTACGGAAGAACAACCCAGGGTCAAACAAATGTTCATGGAAGCATACAACTCAGAATCCACCAGACGAATTATTGGGAATCTGTATTCCAGTATTTCATTGATGAAGAACAACTCGACAGATTATATAAATATAAAACTTATATAAAACAAAAATGGGAAAGAGAGCTGGATATTGAAATCTCCCCAGAGGAATGGTCTCATAATCCACACGCAGACGTTGACCAGAAAGTTACAGAGTTGGAGAGACTTTCACTGGAAGAGCTGTGAGAGGTTTTTCATAACCCCAAAAATAAACCAATGCTGGAACAATGTGGACAATTAATGGCAGACCATACTCTCACTTTCTGGTCCTGCCCCGTCTTACAGCCCTTCTGGACTCAAGTGCAAGTTGCCACAAAGAATATTCTGGGATTTGATATTGAGTTTACTTGTCTTTCATTCTACTTGGGAATATATCGAGGGATCTGGATATTTATTAAAAATTCTTATGGCAGCAAGTAAAAAGGCAATAACTAGATGCTGGCTTCTTGGAGAACCTCCCAACTTAAACCAATGGAAAAATATAATAAAGAACATATAAAGTATGGAAAGCATAACATTTATTTTAAGACTACAGAAGGAAAAGGGAAAAGAATACTGGGCTACATGGGTTACATATTTAGTTGATGCAGAGTGTGACAGCTGAAATTGTAGTAAACATAATTGTGAATGAAAGTCATCCTGTGACTAATATTTTTATGTATATCATTCAATGATACTGAATGGGTGGCAGTAAAAGAGGTGTGAGATGGAGCAATCTGACTGTATGATACATTAGTAGACTCAGCCACACTACGTCACATTCACGTTTCACACATGAGCTTAAATACAAAAGTGAGATATCAGTATCGGCTATGAGAAGCAGGTAATTATCTGTCATTGTGTTGCCTGAAAAAAGGATCATGCGTCCCGAGTGAATTTTCTAATGATGGCGATTAAGAAATTGATTTTAATGTGAATTGTTCACGTCCAGCTGATACCTGATCTACTTAATGTAGTCAGTGTCTGTGCCGATATAGATCCATGTATGGAAACATCACTACTTCTGCTCTGATATTAAAGACAAGAAAACTAATTCAGCCCAGTCGGAAATGTACTGCATGGACGGCTTTGCAAGAAATTTTAGGAAAAGCAGCCTCCATGTTCTTCAAGTTTGATAACCGTTTATGTATTAATGTGAGGAAGGTTACATCAGATCCGTGTGGAGCGAACATGGATGTATTACAGAGCCATGGGAGCCATGAGGAGACAAAAAATATTCTAACGTGAAACTTCAAAACATGCATCAAACATGTTCCCTGCACGGAGTTCTGCTATAAAGCTCTGAAGCTGAGTTGATGTCAGTCTTGAAAAGACTTCAGAAGGGTTTATGCTTCCCAAAAAAAAAAAAAAAAGGCCTGAGCCTCTGTCCTGCAGCTGAACAACAGTTGGATGGTGTCTCAAACCACTGGGCCAATGATGCCATCCTGTGACAGCCTAAGCTGAATGATGGGGTTTGGGTTTATGTGCACAATCTGCTGACAGTGAGATGCTACCCTGGGAGCTCTGCTTATTTGAAACAGCTGGCTGGATGCACGGCCCACAAAGAGAGGTTATGAGAAGACATAAACAGTTCACCCACCAACACCATCCGCCTGCTTCAACCACAACAGCTTCCTGGCTTCCTCCTCTCTGGCTTATCCTCCAACTAGGTCCTCCACACTACCCCAGCCTGGGAATAAATAGTCCTGGCTCCAATTTCACAATGTAATCAAAACACTGGGCTTTGTGGGAGCGCCCAGAGGATAGGAGCCTGGCAGAGTGGTGGGACATGAAGGAGGAGGACTTGGGACAGGGAGGAGAATTAAGGAAGGGGGATCAGGCGTTAGTTTATGTAACCAAGGTCAGCTGGAGGAAAAACACAATAATCCTTGGCGAAGGCAAAAACAGTAAAAGCACAAGGGAGGAGGGCTGACAGAGGGAAGGGAAATATGAAAACAAACAGATAGAAGTCACAGTGGGGAGGCCTCTGTTTGCGTGGCCTGAGCTTCTGGTTTTGGCGTGGGGAGGAGTAATTGGGAGCAGCCGCTGACACTTTAAATAGCTGCTGAGTGTGGTGGGATGCGGTTTAGGGGGGAAGTGGACTTGACACCGCAGGAGGAGGAAACTGAAATCCCAAGAGCTATTGTGTAATTCAGATGAATTGAAGGAAATAGTTAAAAAAGCTTGAGTGATGGCCCCCGAGATACATCTGGCTATTTTGGTGTACAACATCAGCACAGCCCAAAGGGGGGGAAAAAAAGAAAATCACCTTTGTAACATTATGAGAATAAAAATGAGTTAGGGCCTCCATACTTCTATGTATAATTCTGTGTCCTACCTGTCGAAGTTCACTGCACTGTTCCTGCCACTTCCAACCCTTCCATGGCTCCCATGAGAATTAGTGAAAACCTGGAGGAGGACAAGCAATTAGAAAATCCAGAGAGCATTTTTACAGTTTTCTTCCCTAAAAGCCAAATGCATGACACAAGATCCAACACAAGTGGCCTTTGAGGAACCATAATGTGGAAACAGATGATGATAGCAGGAGTCAGAGGCTGAAGAAGCCTCCTCTATAAAATGAGCTTGAACCATTTGAAACGCCTGCCATGTCTTCTTAATTCATGCTACGCAGGTGAGGGCCCCTGTTCTTCATACAAGGCGGCTATTGTTCAGTACAACAACAAAGACCATGCTGAACACAGCGAGGCCAGAGCGGCCACAAAAGTCACCTTTTAAAAAGCAGACAAATGGCTGCCACAGAGAAGACAGCCTGGCACAACTTGAAACATGACCTCTGTGTAGCACTTTCATAACACACACTCAGAGCTGCAGTCAGGAATGGTTAGGAGATCATCAGGATTTAGAAAGCAGCAAAAAAAAAAAAAAAAAGATTTATGATCGAGGTTTAAAAATTCCTCTGAGAGGGAATGTCTGTCTCCTACTGGTGTTAAAATGATGTGTACTGGAAAAACAATACAAGATTCTCAGAAACAGTTACATACCACACATTCAAACCAAACTCTGTGAAGTTAGTTCAAAACCAACTTGACTGCTAGCTATTTACCCAAATCACTACCTGAATCCAAATATTCACTGACAGACATTCCCACACTGGAAGAAATATCAGACTCTGTCATGTCCAACTGTGCCTGAAGTAGTCACTCTGCAGTCTGTAGTATCATTAAATATCACTCAACTCATTTCAGAAGGCCATGTGGGCACCTCATTTCAGTGAAAAACCCGTTGAAATACAAATCAAAGTTAAAATTGGGGAAATATTCCTTTTTGTAATTGGTTACTCAAACTGAATATACTTTTATTCATCCATTACTGATGAAGTCT
This sequence comes from Sciaenops ocellatus, assembly GCA_033000465.1. NCBI lineage: Eukaryota > Metazoa > Chordata > Actinopteri > Sciaenidae > Sciaenops > Sciaenops ocellatus. The sequence continues at coordinate 3,307,472 of CP136884.1, read as the reverse complement.
ACTGAATCAAATATGTATGGACTCACTAATTAATAATTCGGTATAATTTCTTCATTTGATCATGGATGATTTTTGACATATTGAATCATCTGAGAGGAAAAGTTACACACCTCTTCTATCTTTATGAATTTTTCACAGTTCCATCAAACCAACACTGAACATGTGTCAGTCAAATGAACTGAGACGTAACACACCATGCCTAATCCTAAACTACGATGCTGACTTTGTTTACCCATATGATCAGTTGGATGATATAGTTCTGTAACATTAGCACAATAACAGATCTGAAGTCAGCTGTTATTATGCTATTGGAAACTGTTTCACTTCCTCAACAGTTTTACCATCGGTTCAAGACAAAATTCTTGCATACACTACCTCTTTGATAGCTTGATAGTTTTCTCAATTTCGTGTTTACGACAACAGCAAATTTCTAGTTTACCAATATGGCATCAGAGCAAACAGTAGTGCGAATTTTAATTATTCCGATCAGATTCAGATCATGATTACATGTTCAAACGGTAGCTCAAATTACTACTGTACAGCATATTACCAAGCTCTAACACCCCCTGCATGAGCCTAATTCTATAAAAAAACAAAAAAAAACAAAAAAAAAAACACATTACATGAAATTAAACCTGGATTCAAGGCTAATAAATTCTCACTTTATTCTTGTCCTTCCCCACAGGTGTCCTGAAGCTGTAAAGGCAGTATCATTCTCTTGCCACAGGAGATCCAGATGATAGTCATTGTCAAGGAATGCTGCCTTAACTTGGACTAAGTTTGGTCAAACCTGGGTTTTTTTTCAAATTCACCCTCAAGGTTGTAAAAAAGTGGTTTTAAACTGTATAGCCCTCTGCAAGTTGATCCCACAACTCCTACTTCTGCCCTCTGGCTGGGATGTGTTAGGTCTCGTTTTATAGCGATTCCCTCAGGTGAGAAGCTGGCTCAGATGCAAGACACTAACTAACTCATATATCGTTCCCATTTATCTCAGACCCAGACTGTGAGGATGAGGCCTCAAGCTGAGCTGCGTGAAGTTTGAAGATGGAAGTTCAGAGAGCGCTTTGGTTTGGTAGAACTTTGGACACGATTAATGGGCTGATAGTATTGACATTGACAGGAACAGGAAGGACTGCAGTCTTTACTCTAATGTTTGTTCCCCTCAGAGAGTTTCCTATAAAAAGGATTAAAGTTGACTTGTATCACACAATGGTTCATCAGGTTGAGCAAACAGTACAGATGAGTTATCAGGGAGCCTGGAGCACCTTTACTTTGAGAACATTAGTAGACATGTTCAGCCTTCGGAGACTAGAGGCAGTGACGCCATGTTCTTCAGCCAATAGGTCCATTGACGCCATGCCAAATGAAGAAACCTTACGTAAGAGCACTCACACAACAGCAGCCAGGCGCACTCTCTCACGTTAAGGGGGCAACTTGAATCCGGATGTATTTAAGCCTTAATGGATCCCTTTGTGGCCATGAAAAGGGACTGTGCCATTTTAAGCCAGGCTTCACTTTTGTTGGGAAATGTACAGTGACTCAACTGGTGACATGGTGCATTTGCTCACCCTTGCCAAAACCAATGAGTCACAGGCCAAAAAAGGCGGGTAAATCCTATCCCGCCTCCACACCACCCTATAAACTATACAGGGGGACGTCACACCCATGAGCACTCTCAAACAAGTCCACTGCTCCAAACACACAGGGGCCTTTTGACAGCGCAGAGAGGGAATGGACTAAGCAGGTCAGATTAACATGGGAAAGAAAAACATCAGTACCACAGCACAGCAGAGGCAGGGGGCATATTTTCTGTAAACAGGAGATATGTCCTTCAAAGCAACTAAAACTGTCACCAGAAGGATTCTCGTGAGAAAACAGACTTCAAAAAGAGGCCGTTTCCAGGCTTTATAAAGTCCTAAAATTAGTCTGAGCTTTCACCCTTCACTTGGCAATGCCAGTGAACTTTGGTACACATCATAGCACCATAATGTCTTTTTACTGCCTTCTTAATTTTGTCCATTCAGTGGAGCTGGAACATGTACATATCCCAAACACATCAAAAAACCCAACTCTTCACAGGAGGAAATGACACAGAGTCACCAAAACCAACAGTGCCACCATTCCTGAGGTTGTTAAGCTGTCGGCCTTAAAACTACCATTGACAGGGTGCCTTGGGCCGCGGCCGCTCTGTAATTAAATACCAGAAATTTCAGCTTTTTTCCCCCCTCTGTTCCTTGGAAAATATATACAGGGTCTAAATACAACTCGTGCCCTGCCCTCACAGGCTTGTTGGCACAGGGCTGATGCCATCCTGCTTCATTCCTCAACCCACATCTGGTCATTGAACCTCAGAATGAACAAAGGTTATACCAACAAATTCCACCAGAAATAAGGCAGAAACAGCAGCCTTGGTGTCAAACTGAAACTGAAATAGTGCTGTGGTTGAATTCCTGAGAGCCAGAGGTAAATGTGTCACTGAATCCAAACAGCAGAAAATGTTCCTTGGAAGTACTCCTCAGTGGGGAAAGCATAGGGATTAATCTTTTAACTTTATGGTAAACTAATGAGAAACCGGGCATCTATCTCTAAGCCTTAATGAGATAGAGGATGATCGCTTTGCAGCGACAGCTCGGTCATTAAGTCTAATTGTGTTCTCACACTGAACATGACAAGCAGCATGTTGTCTCTATGGCCACTTCATTCAGTTGCAGTACCACGTTTTTTAATAGCATGCACAAAAAGGATAAGCCTATCATGGTAATCTGACAACAACACATGGCATGTGTGCCAGTTCCCCATACTCGTATTAGCCAGGATTGATTTTTTTTTTTAAGTCAATGGGGGAAACGCACACAGGGGTCATCAGCTATGCCTCATCTGCCTACTTTAATTACCAACACTGTTCTGTCCATTGTCACGGCCTCATGCTTTCACTCCAGCAGTGAGTATTTTTACTATGTGCCAAACATTCATCCAAAGCTTCAAATGTGTTCATTATCTACATACACACTCCCGCTAATTTAACTAAGCTGGATTTAATGCCTCAATCCTGCAATCTCAGAACTCAACAGAACTTGAATTCACTCAGAGGAAATGACACAGAGTGTCACTGAATGTTTATCTGTGAAAATAAGATGAATTAAGCGTTTAAATGGGGTTTCCCACAAATACATAATTGCTGTTTATTAACACTTTTTGGGACTTTGTAGTTTTTACAATGTCAGTTATAAAAACATTTCACTCATTTAGAATACGATGACATTGCTATAATCAAGCCCAACAAGCCAAGACAGTTTACTCAGATGATTTAAACCACAAAAACACAAAAGTAAACTGTCAGCAACAATCCCTGCACACAACTTCAGTCAGTACAGCAGGTCACCAGGACATCAGTCTGGTTACTAAACTTAAAATCTGCAGTGCCTTGATAGCAAAGAGATTACTGTGCATGCCATGTAAGGTGGCACGCACAGTAATCCACCTCCCACCCCCATTTCCTGTCTGTCCAATAAAAGCAAAAAACAATCTGAAAATAATCTTACAAAAAAAACAGGGGTTTTGTAACCTAGTAACACTCACACTGACAGAGTGACACAGGTTAATCCCACATTGGTGCCTGAACTGAATGGGTCAGTGCACATCATCTGACCTGGCTTTGTGACATCTTTGCTGCCATTGAACAATATTTGGCTTTGGTGAGCAGGCTTTATTATTAGAAATGGGAATTCAATGTGATGCTATTGAGGTTTAAACATCAGACCAACTTCCTGAATCATTTAAAGAGAGACAGAAAAAGAAAACATGTCCGGGCAGGCCACAGACAGAGTGCTTGAAAAGCTCAAACTAAAACTGTATTTGCTCCTGATGTGATTCACTTTTGCGTTTGCACAGTCATTCCGAAGCACAGTTGCAGACAGTGACAGCAGTCTCATATTATTATTGTTATTATTATATATAACTTAAATGTGGGCTGAACATGCTCCTCCTGTATAAAGGGAGCATCAGTGGTTGTAACCCCTGCCTCCATCCTCTCCCCCTCTCCCCAGGCTGCAGCAGTTTGGTGTGTCTCTGCTATGCCTGCCAGGTGCTTTCACACATCTGCAGAGCTCACACAAAGTCAAAGACTACAACAGTACTCCAAGTCAATCTGATTTGGAGGCGGCAGGCAGGCAGGCAGCAGGTTTGTGAGGCCTGCACCGGCAATCAGTTTGTTTAAGATGATGTCACGTTTAAATCGTCAACAGAAGTCAGACAAATCTTCACCTGCAGCACCAAAAGCTGTGCTGTAAAACGTTCCTCCTGGAATTGACACAAAGTAGAGCAAGGAATCAAGTGTGAACTTGTTCTTTTGCTTTCAGATGGAGCTCAACAACAGTTCAGCAGCAGCAGTGGCCCAGAGGCAATCAATGAGGATATCCCCCTCTGTCACCGTGCCAAACACGTGAGGCCCACAGCATTTAGATCAGTTGTTCAACTGGCCAGACCTCTTCCACAAAATCAGGACACATCAGAGCAGTGTCAGAACAGTGTCAGTGACTTTTAGAATGTAAAACACAGCTCATTTATAAAAAAGGAAAAAATACTGAATGTTTCATGTTTGAAATGATTTGATTATATTCTATTACTGAAATGATCAAAACTCTTCCTGTTCCATAATCCGCCCACAGATGACTCGCATCTTAATGTGTCTGATTGGGAAACAGAGCCGGGCTGGCGCCTACAGTGCACGGTTGTTTCATTTTCATTTCTTTCAAATTATGGAAAGAAAATCACATCACATACATGCACTATTTCCACTACATTCAATCAGCAGCGGCTGCAGCCACTGCAACACTGTCACTGCCACGCTCCCATGGGATTTCAACATTTCAAATTGGATGAAATGTCGGTCACACACGGTGTAGCCACTGCTATTTTGTGTGAAAATGAGGCTCCACACAGTCGCCGAGCAGAGTGACGTGAAGTGAAGTGGTTCGATTTCATAGATATATAAACAGCCATTAAGTACCCTCTGTGTCTGGTTCAATACCTGTGCACTAAAATGACTACATGTTTCTATTTCAAACGTGAAGGTCATGATACTTTTATCAACAAATCCCATGTGCACATCAAACCCAATGATGAACTGCTCCTACTAACAAGTGCGTGTGTCCAAAGCCTGATATAGTTCATTCCTCTGTGCCATACAGCTCCAATTGTCAACTATCAAATGGCCTCTGCAGTTTATTTAGAGTCCACACACACACACACACACACACACACACACACACACACACACACACACACACACACACACACACACACACACACACACACACACACACACACACACACACACAGTCCTGCTGCTGTAAATACTCACTAGCATACTCACAAATGTGGATTACTCCACAGCTGAAAATAGTCCCAACTAATGCATTCCTCCTGTTTGAGTAATGTGTGATAAAACCTGAAGTGCCCAGCTGTTTACTGCTTTTAAAAACTAAACTCTATATGTGTATCAGAGGTTGAGCTTCAACAATGGGATGGAAGTGCTAAGCAAAAAATAGAAATATGGAAAATAAAATGTTGAGTGCCACAGCCAGGGAAGAGAAGCTTACAGCATCTAAATAAAAATATTATGTTGTATCTTGATAAAAAGATGATTACATTTTTAAAGGTGCCTCTGCACCTGATGAAACAGATGTTCTAAATGTGATAGAGAAAAAGATGTTTTAGAATGGAGCATTCTTCGGTGTATATGAAACACAAAGTATCTACAGCACAGATGTGTGCTGTGTGGACACTGATTGCTTGTCAAAATGAAAAATGACCCACACATTCAGGGTCCATTTAAGCAGCAATTACAGAAATCTGTGGACAAGCTACACGATTGCTAATTTCAATTTAACACTAAGTGTGAAAGTGGAAGTGAAAAGGAGCACTTGATGCAGACAGACCAACAGGAGGAGCAGAGGCTCCTCTCTGAGACGACTGTTCATTTCTTTAGCCGGTCTGAGTTTCTAATGCTGTCAGTTTAAAGTAGTGCATCTCATTTCTGCATCAAATACCATTCAGAGATCCCAAAAACAAACACTGAGATCAGAGTCTGTACAATCTTGTAGTAACACTAATGAGTTGGAGTTCTGAATGAGGCCATTGCCTTTTGATTGCCGTCTACTACACAGGGTATTGGGTCATGGGGTCGTTCTAGTAATCGAGTTGTTGTCCATGATCAATAAGCAGCAGACTGAACATGTGTAATCAATAAGAGCCTAGAGGGAAGCTTTTTATTTTACGTCCCACTCTGAAGTAAAGGTCAGTCGGCACAGTTAGGGAGCGTTATATTTTTACATTAACATTCATAAGGCCGAATTGTCTGATCGTTACACACCTAATGTGGAAGCATGGATGAAAATGAAGAGCTTTCCACATGCTTTCACTCAGACCAGTCACACTGGTTTTCTTCTGTCTCTTTCATCGCACATCAAGAGGTAACATGAAATAAGCGATGATATCTGTGGGCAAAGATATGCCATGTTGTCTCAGCATGACAAACTAGTGATCTTGTTTTGGATTCACACAGCTTAAAATATTTTGTGTTAACCCCTCGATGCACTGGAATGAGCTGTACCAAAAACCACCTCCCTGCAGCCCGGATGGCAGGAATGTGTGTTTTTGATGCGAGTGCATATGGAGGTCCACTCAGGTCGGATTCCTTTGGGACATGTGTGCTGAACACACACACTTCAGAGTGCTGATGATGCGTGTGTGATCCTGGAAGCACATGGCTATCTGCCAGGATGGCAGCAATACACCAAAAGCATGGCATACTGTGGTATGAAAATTGATGTTTATCATACATTTGCTTTTCTACAGCACTGAATTTTATGCATTCCATTTCCTTTTTCATTTCTTTCCTTTATCATATCTGATGATAATTAGAGTCTGGCAGATGCTGGGTTTTTGGAGCCACTGCTGAGTAAATATATTTCCAGATATTTTTTTACATATGGATAAATAAACACACATTTTTTGCAATGGTGCCTGGAACATGGTTATCAAAGATACAATGTAAGGGAGACAGTTAACAATAAACTTTGCTGTCAAAAATGAATGTTTACTGAAACTTAAGTTGCAGATGTAATTATATAATATGACTATATAGAGACAAAGAAAACATAATTAATAGATCTAAATTTTTAGTTGTTTGGTTGGGAGAATTTTGTGAAACCACACGCTCACTATCACTGCGTATTATCTCACATCTGTTTAATACCCAATAATCAAAAGTTTAGGATTTCTGCATAAATCAGTCTGGACGCTTGAAGCCCACAGGCTCTGAAGAAGGCATACGAGTTCTAGCTCCAGAGAAGCTTATTGTGAGAGGAGCCGTTTAACAGCTTACATATGTACATACTTGTTCTGGTATGTTCAACTCTATAAATGTTACGTCTCCCATGACAATCATTCATGTTGAGCCAAGGTCTTCGTGTAAAAAAAAAAATTTAAAAAAAGGTTTCTGTGTAAGAACCTGAAAATAAAGTTCTATTTTTAATGGGATTTCTGTTGAAACTAATAATTACTCTTCAAGACTGTGTGGGCAGGTATAAACTGTTTGACATGTCAGTTCCAGCATGGCTCAGCCTACCTTCAACTCATCTAATAACTAAAAACAGCTGTGGGAGTGTGAAGGGCCTTGAATGATCTGCTGGACTGTTCATTACAGGTCCTAACAATCAGATGTGTATACAGTGTAACTTAGCCTTTCTTTATTGCTAAATCATGCCTTCACACATTATTCCAAGGTAACATGTGAAATGATAAAAACTAAAGACAACCTTCACCATCTAAACCTGTAGACATGATAATAGCAGACAATGTGCAGATAACTGCAGCTCATTCTGAAAAATGTGAACGTTAAAGCACGTCATAATTAACAATCTGTGTGAGCTCCTCCAGTGGAAACAATGTCTAATGTGTTTGTGTAAAACGCAGCAATAACATGAAAACAGGAGGGCTAGTTTGTGCCATTAAACTTTTATTGCTGCCTTCGCTGATCATCGCTCCTGCTGAGTAACGCGTGAGGTAAACCACCAACACTTTACTGCCCTGCTCTTTGTCTGCATGAAGACAAACTGAATGAGGAGGAAGGCAAATTGGCACAATTTAGGGACGCATACAAATTTTTTATGTTTATTTCAGCCAAAAATAATGAGATTTTTAATTTTATTGCAGCAGCAGCACGTGTTTGGTTTCCGCTGTTGGAGTTTAGTTTGCCTGCAGACACAGTTTTATTACCTCTGCTGATTTATGCATCACTAAACACTACGCTGTTTCCAAATGTCAGCAATAACCAACAGGAAATGCAGACAAATAGTGTCAAATTGCAAAAGTTATCATTTTGGCAGAAAGTTTAACTCTTTCTTCAGACAGTGAATCATTAAAATCTCTACTGACTCACATCCAAACATCTGAATTATTAAAAAGAGGAATTTTCTGCTCCTTTTTTATGTTCACAAAGGTGTTTCACAAACAATACTTCTTTACACCATATCAATACACTGTGACCACAACAGTCCACTGTGCATCTCTACCAGCCCTGGAGGTCTTTTATCAGCAGGGTCCCTGTAGTCCCAGGACGGGTTGACGTTTCAATGGAAGGAATGTTAATGGCAGACAGCCTGAGATAGTCTACTGACTATCTGTCAACAAGACGACCCAGGAGGACAAAACCATTGAAACAAATAATAAATGCACTTCCATCAGCTAGACTGTTGTGAACAAAGTGGCTTCCGGTCAAATCATTGCTACATGATCTTCAGTATTTCAAATTATGTTTTTGAAATTCCCAGAGAAAATGTTTTGGACTGTACATTTTGTCATTCTGTAATACTGACTTAATTCCACCAAGTTTTACACATAACTCGTAAGCTTTTCATTTGAAAGAGATAGAGGAAGTGTGAAGTAACAGCATATTGCAGTGACTTTAACAGGGGACATAAGAGCAGATCAAAACAAGGCTGTGAAACTAGTTGGCTAGCTAGCTCGCTAACACAGCAAACACGAAATTAATGACATTTGTCAAGGACAGGGTTATATTAGAGTTTTATAGAAAAGGGAAAATGATGAGTCATTGTTTATTAACTTTCCAGAAATGTATTTCACAAACTAGCTAGCCGCTTAAAGTGAAGACAGCGCTAACTCTGCACCACCGACCCAAACCTATCTGGAAGTGTTGTGAACATGGTGTGGATGGATGAAAGCAGACTGGGCTGTTCCAGAGACATTCAGAAAGTTCTTTAAGTTTTAGTGCCGTCGTTTTAGATCGTCTTTGGTGAAACAGAAGAGAAGAGATATCTGCATCACTGCTGGGACAGAGATAGGTCTCCAACAAAGTTTTCTCCTGATATGTTTGTCAGAAAAACATTGTTTTAGGGTCAGACTTTGAAGATATGTGGCTTGTGAAAAATGAGTGTAATATTTACTTCAGTGGCCAAAGAATCTCTTACAATCTGTGCTCACTGGCTGAGCTAGTCTCCTAGGGCAGAGGCAGCAGTTAAACCCACAGGACACAGATAGATGAAATGACGTCATACTGTTGTCTCCTTTCTAAACCATCTCTGATGCCATGCTCACACAAAAGTTAATGAACCTGAACATAACATTTGCATGTCAAACAGGATCCATCTACACTAGTGCAATTGTTTTGTACAAGGTCACCATCCACACTGAAACAACAGTGTATGACACTACACCTGAAACTGAAATGACGTTAGATGAAACACCCGTGGCAACAAACTGAAACATTAATGAGAATCAAACTAACAGAAAGAGTTATTCAATGCTAACGTGCCAGCTAGCTCCCACAGAGAAAGACATAGAGGAGCAAACAGCATACAGTAGGGGATGAAAACAAGATAAGGACAGAGACAATGGTTCTTTATGTGATCAAACTGGACTTTCATCAGTGTGGTTGAATCCATTATAATCAGTGACTGCTGTCAAATAAAGAAAACCGCTTACAGTCTGATGTGGGCAAACTGGACATGCAACTCCCACATTTTCTTGCATATTTGCACTTATGGCACAACTACAAATGTCAGAACTCAACTGCTGTTTGAGTTACGTGAACTTGGGAGGTGGGGCAAACAACACACCAACACATACACATTCACAACACCCCCCCCCCCCTCAGACTGCTCCATAACTCTGGAAACAGAGGCCTGGTTCATTTGCAGCCAGATTAAGGCTACTGAGGTGGAGCGGGTGGAAAAGATTATTCCTGGTAAGCAAGAAAAAAAAGCCTTAAGCCGTCCATTAATAACATGAAGAGAGTGTTATTTATGAAAGCTGCCTCAAGGCTCATTGGTATACACACAGGAGTCTAGTATGTTGTAAGCTGAGCTATTACATGACACAAGTCCAGCACCATGTGCAGGCATGTAGCATATATTGTGAACTTTGAATCACAGCGTGGTTCTGGTTTTATTCACCGGGATTACAGTTCAGTAAACGAGGAATGGAACCAAAATTTCAGATCGGCTTACGGAATGCCTAAATCAAAGCCTTGTAAATCCAACCCGGAGAGGGCAACAGAGCAGCCTGTACACTGCGAGACTGTGTGCTGCAGCTCGGCTTACCAGCAAGTGGCAAAGGTTGCCAGGAAACACTGTGGGCCTGCAGGGCGTTCACATTCACACAGATGCCCAAACACACAGATGCAGTCACATATTCATACAAACAGTTCAACGTGAGTCTGAGTACCTCTGAGCGAGGGGGGGGGCGGTCCTGCTGAGGGAGTATGGTGTCAAAGCAAGGATAACAGAGCCCTGGGACCCCTGACCCCTGAGGGAGTGTGAACCAACAGGAAGTGTCATGGTAAGAGGACACATGATAGGCAGGTTGTAAAAATACTGCTCCGCTGAGGCAACATGTCTACTGTGTGTAAATGACATGTAAGTGACACTTTAACAGGATAACATATGGTTACCAGGAGCTAGTGAAGACACTTTGAATAATTCATTATCAGTTATTTATGGAGTTAAAAACAGCAAACTGGTAATGCCTTGTTGAGCATGAAGACTTGCTGCTTTTCTCCATTTCACACCTGCAACCTGTTAATATTAACTCAGCATTTAGTTACAAACATTTAACAGCATCTCACAGCGATCACCATCAGATGGAAATGAATATGTTTTATGTTATTTGGATGACTTTGAGCTTTGGTAATAGATTAAAGCTGCAGTAGGTATCCATTATAAAATTACATATTTGAAGATAGTTGGCTGTTGAGTTGTCTCAGTTCACACCAACACTTTAGGTTGCTCACCTGTAGGAAGTCTAATAAATGCAAACATCTATCATTCTCTGCTCTGATTGGTTGTTTTCAGGCAAATGGCATTATGGTAATTTGACTTGTATTTATAGCACCTTTTTGGTCTATCAGCCACTCAAAGCACTTTTACAAACACTTGTCACATTCACCCATTCACACACACTTCACACACTGATGGCAGAGGTTGCCATGCAAGGTGCCAACTGCTCATCAGGAACTTCCTTTCCAAAGCACTCAAACTAGCTAACTGACATCACAGCCAGCATTGTGGGGTTCCGTATCTTGCTTGAGGACACTTTATCTGGACTGGGGGAGCTGGAAATTGAACTAGCGACCATCCAACTACTAGATGACCTGCTATCATGAACACTAAGATAAGCCAGAGGGAGCAGATTATCTGTTTCATGAACTATGATCAAGATATAGTCAAAGTTTCAGTTAAGTTACCTGGTGAGGCTTTAATCTATCATTTCTGTAATGCTCAATGAACCAATGAGAAGCATGCAGGCTGCTCTAATTGCAAACTGAGCTGATTTCTGATCTGGTTAACGACCAATTTTGGCATTTTTGCCTTCACTTCTTTTTTGCATGACCAACCATGGGCTGAGAAGAATTTATGACCAATGATTATGATCACTTATGAGACATTTTAAAGCTGGCTCTATCATTTCCAGCCAGGAACGGTGATATTCAGGTGCATAACTAAAGCTAGGTAGTCTGAGACATCCCCGGAACATTGTTCTGTACTAGTGGAGTCCACCAGCAGCCGGCCAAGGTCCTGAACTTTTAACACGCCTGTCCAACATTCGTCTTTGGCTTTCCATAGCAACCCCCCTTTTCCCAGGACAGAGGGTCCCTTCCCCCAGGGCATTTAAAGGGAGTTAAGAGGGGGTTGAGTCGATTTAGGGGGAGCTGTCTTGAGAAAAAGGGCGTTACTGGGGAAACTGAGCGCTCACTGTTCTCCAAGAGCTTTCATGGTTGCCACTTGGCAACAGTCGGCTGTCGGTATTTCAAAATGCTGCTTTTCACGCTTGCCTGCGTGTCACGAAAAGCCACACACACTAACACAGATTGAGGAGAAAAAAAAACCCGGCTAGTGTCACCACAGCAGATGCCTCTTGTATTGTTGCCTCTGGAGTCAAATCCAGCGCTAGCAGCCTGACGTCATATAAATGATATTCAATTTCAAGCGCGCTTCTAAGTCCATTCATTTGAAATCATAAGCCGGGGTGAATTGCCACCTGTCTGACTGCAGCCATGCAATGCAAAGAACAATTCAGCAAGAGCAAAAGAGATTTCACACAGATTACCACTCCCAGTATCTGAAAGTTTTAAAATTAACACGTTCCCACAAATGCTGGACTGTCGAGGTAACTTCACAAAGTTCACTTTCAAAGGAGTTGCCTGGATGCCGAAGCCCGGACGCCTGACGTTTAATCCTCCAGATGGTGGACACTCCTCCTCAGACACACCCATTCACCTGTCTGTCCTCTGAGGACACAGAAAAGGAGTCTGCAGTAAACACCAGCTGTTTTCCAACTGACAGACAGAGGAGGAGACACTCTCACATCCTCCCTCCCCTCTCCACCTTCACCCTCTCTCTACTAGAGGTACGCCTTCACTTCTCTAACCCCCACTTTTTTTCCTCATTAACCCCCCACCCCCTCCTCCCCCCCTCCCTCTCTGGTTGGTTGGTCTTTTCAGCCTCCTCTTCAACAAAAGAAACAAAGGAGGCAGGGCTACTTTCCCTGTTTCCCCCCCTGCAGAGAGAAGGAGAAGGGGGTACAAGACCTGCAGACCACCCCTTCCAAGCTGCAAAAACCAAGCACAGCAAAAAGTGTGTGCAAGCAGAATTCTTACACCAGCACACGCAGAAAACATGCAAACCACAGGCAAACAAGCATTTTCCAGCATCTGTGTAGCACAGGAATGCGCAGGTGCAGCCTGTGACAGAAAATGCAAAAGCAGAAACATCTAACTCATGTTTAATTTGTCTCCTGCCAAGCTGTTTGCACATTCTGAAGATATGTGCAGTCCAGGGTGAATGAAAAATGTGTGAATATGCATGTGTGATGTACTTCTAAAGCTGTGAGAACTAGCTGAAGTTTTTTTTAAACCTTTGGAGCGAGGATGTTTTCGTGGGGTGGGGCAATATTGGCAGCATTTCCCATGTAGCCATTTTCCAGTGTGGTGCTGTGCCATGCTGCCAAACAGTCCTTTCCACTGTAGGAACTTAACAACACGTAATGTTAACATGTAGCCATTGTCTCTGGTTCTGCTTTTGTTTCCACTGTTCTCCACCCGCTATGAGAACAGCTTTGTGGAACTAAATTCGGGCACTGCTGAAGAGGTGATAGTTCCAGCTTCTTTCAGCGGCTGCTGGCAGGACTGTTGATGGTGACTACTCGAGCAGATGTGTGTAACAAAAACTGTGACAAAAACAACAGTAACAGGGGTGTCGTTTAGCTCAGTTGGTAGAGCATCCGCCCCATGTACAAAGGCTCATTCCTTGCCGCAGCGGCCCAGGGTTCGAATCTCACCTGTGGCCCTTTCCCGTATGTCGTTCCCCATTTCTCTCTCCCCACATTCCTGTCACTCTTGAGCTGTCTCCATCAAATAAAGCTCAGAAAAAGGCCAAAAAAAATCTAAAAAAAAAACAAACAAAAAAAAAACAACAGTAACGACCAAGTTTACTACTGGATATCAACCAGGACAATAAAAACTTATAATAAAAAAAAAAAAGAGAGAGGGGAACACTCAAACGGACTTGTCCCTCCTCAGAGGAGGCCATCAGAGGGAGCTGTGGTCAGAGGGTAGGAAAATAACAGAAGGTGCACAGTGGAGCAAACTGAAGTATAATGAAACGCTTCGAGGTGCAAGACACCATTTAGGGCCTTCAACACAGCCAGTGTGAAATCAAATCAGCATCAGCGCCACCTCTACCATGACTGTCTGTTCCAATACCACTTCATTCACTCGCTTACCAAACAGAGCATAAAAACAATAATCTTATATGATGTAGTATAGCAAGTCCTGCTGTCGTCTTTATAACGTGCAACGTGCTGGGTTTAGTGCACTCTGTGGCAAAATTTCAAGCAAGTTAAACTTTGGGTGTGACCGTACTGCCGGTGTACGCTTTGCTTAATGCAGCCAAAAACTCATAGCAGGCCATTGAAAATAACGTGCTTCAGAGCGCGGTGCTGCCGTTGCTGTGTTTTATGTCTGAGATCAGCAGGTTCTTAAGAAGTTAAGTTTAAAGGAAAGTCCAGGTTTAATACGGCAGTATTACAGGCCAACAACGTTATTCTAAGAATCATCCAATATTAAAACATAATTGGGATATATGATATTATAATGTGTATTTCTCATCAAAGGCGCTCACCTCATTTCTATTTACATATCGAAGTGTAAAAACAGAAAAACATGAGTCAAAGAAAAGAGCATTTTGTCAGAACTATGATTCATTTTTGTGTTTAATAGTGGAGCCTCCAGCAGTACCTGCAGTTTTTTACAACTGACCTATACACACAGTGAAATTGATAGACCTATCATAAAGAATAACCAAATAACAGTGATAGGGCCATGTACTGAACAACCTGACTGTGTCCACAATCACTATCTGAAAAGCAGTGATTTAGTCTTTTCTACTTATTGTCCTAATTTACAGATCATCAGATTTTGGGCCCAGATTTCTGGGACAGTCTGGGAGAGAAGGGTATCTTCCTCTGCTCATTTCATCATTCTGGTCTGACATGCATCTTAAAGGTCTGTTGAACAACACCCAGCTCCCACACAGAGCTTCCAGTCAAGAAAAATTATAACACAAGCCTTTTATCTAATCTAATCATGTGTGCGCATTGATCTGGGTTTAAAATGAGGGTCCATTTGGATCAGATTTAGATTAGACAGTAGAGAGGATTAAAGCTCAGGTTAAGAGTAAAGGAATTCATGTCTTAAAGGAAAGGACCTCATAAGTACAGAACAACACCAATGTGTATGTGTGTGTATGTGCAGTACTCTCTCCGCCCTCACCTTTCCCCAGGTGGATGTCTCATCTTCTCATAGCCAGTGCAGTGACAAAGCCCTTCTCATCCTTGTCACCCTATCTCACTAGCCGGGCCTCTTTCTCTGAGGGCCTTCTACAGACAGCTGCCTCAGCTCCACACAAAGATGAGAAATGATACGGGAGTGGAGGTATGCATGAATGCAGGCACAGGGGAATACTGAGAAAACGAGCTGTGGGGAGCGACTTGACACTCCCCACAGCTTGTTAAGTTGGGAGCAATGAAACGTGGACAGGAAGGATGGGATGAAATGGGATGAACTGGGATGTGTTTTGCAAGAGTGAGTGATGTATGGAAGTCGTTCAGGGATTGATCGTGGTGAGAAAGAGACGCCACTCCTACAAAAACATTTTTATTGCTCAAATCAAGCCAAAATTCTCGATCATATCGATGTTAATGTTGTTTTTGTAGTGAGGTTATATGAGGTACTGATCCAAAGTCAGTGTGTTACCTACAGCAGATGGCGGCTGGTGTGGTGCCAGTTTGGAGAGGCAGACAACAGGACCAGCACGGAAGCTAAGAAATGTATTTCTGTGGACAGGGACAGCAACAAAACATATTTATGCACCTAAAAAATATAAATCAATATCAGTGAAAGTCTACTCTACATTTAGAATATTTTGACTGCTTAACTTGGCGTCAGACTGCCCTTTTGATGGGAACTGAAGCAGTTATCTCTCTCTCTCTCCTTTTTAACATTTTATCTCGCAGAACACAGGATTGCAGGATTAAAGAGTATGCTTATCACAGAGGAGGAAGGTTTAAGCTGCCAGTATGCTTCATCAGCACTGCTTGTTGAATAGCTTTGGAAACCCCTTCCCCTCCACGTCCGACAATTTCTGTCATTTTTCTACACCAACAGTGACACTCACTTTGTGACTGGTCAGCTGTGCAGAGGTGAGAAAGTACCAGAGTTCAAGTTCTCTACCGCTGTCTACTGTAGATAAGACACCGACAGATATGTGCCTCATATAAATCCACTTCAAATAACACAGACTATCCCTTCAGAAGTGGACTTCCCCAGTCTGGGACCAATAAGTTTATCTTATCTAAGATAAAAGACAAGATGTTTGCCAAAATAAGTCCAGTATACTTTTGAGTTTTAATATGCAGCCCTAAACATTTAGAGTTACTCGTTCTAATTCATGTTCAGTTAAAGGTTTGACATATGAATCCCTTCATGCATCATGTATGTCAGTGACACCACTGAGTAAAGAGTTCTTTTGTAGTCGTCATTCAGTCCAGTTCAAGCTCAGGAGGTGACTGGGTTAAACCATCACATCACGTGTGCTCCTGCTTCAACATTGACCTCAGGCAAACACACCAGCTTCATTCATGAAGGAACAATTGTAGAGCACACACACACACCATGAGCTGCATGTGGCGGAAGCATGCAGCGTACTCTGATGAGTTAATAATTCACACTCTTACAGAGCACTACGCTTCCTGCTTCAAAGGAATTTCAACACTCGAATCTATTTTACAATCCACAGCACTGCGTGTATCTGGGTCTCCATTTACATATCTGCATAATGAACAGGCTACCCTGCCTAATTAAACCCTCAGAGAATCCTGAGGAGTGTTATCACTGTTCTTGTTATCAAAGAAAATCCTCAGCACCCTTCTCACCCCACCCCCCCAAAAATCAAGGCTTTGCTGATTCAGATAATCGACACAGTAATACAGGAGCTTCATCCTGTCCAGCTTGGGGCTTAGAGTTGTGATGTTCACTGTAAGCAATGTGCAGAGAGTCCAAATGTGACTATGGGTAACTGGAGAGGGCCTGCATCTCCAGGCACAGCAGCCTCCTCATACGGGCCGTGCCAGTAGCAAAAGCAGACAAGAAACCATCACATATTCATGGTGCTGGGACTTCAGGGGATTCTTTAAATCAGCCTCAAACTCTACATCAATATGCAGAAAAACTAAATCCCCCCCATGTTGTCTTTTTACTTTCATCTCAATGTTTGTATGTACAAATGTGCATAACCACTGCATGAATATGTCATGGAACTCCACCACACCACAGAACAAATGTACAGTACACCACAGAGCATGAAGCTACCAATTACATTTCATCTTAAATAATTCCCCCACCACACTGACACTCTGAGATATACATACTGTACTGATGAGGCTATATTTAATGTCTGCTATCTTGAGGTGTCCTTCAGCGTGGTGGTGGTGGTATCTAGGAGGGGCACCTCATATCAGATTCTGTGCCCCTCATTTATCCCTGTGCTCAGGGTTTGCACCACCAGCATATTGTCCCTAATCTTGGTGCATCTGCTGGCTCACAAAGCCCCATTAAACAGCCAGACCACTCTGATAAGGTTACTGACTTAATGCTCAGTGACATAATTAAATTGCGTATTTAATCTGGCCATGGGAGTGGAGGAGCACTCGACCCCTGCTGGGCAAGCCGGACGTTCACATGTCAAGTCTCGATTGCCCAAATAGCTTGGACTTTGATCCCCTTTGGGGTGATCGGATGGTCTAGATAAAAACTGGTTGCAGAGAATGTTCAGCCCGTAGATTTCCTGTCAGCTGACTTCCCCTGTTGGTTTCTGGTATATAAAAAAGACAATTGAATAAATTTAGATTATATGATACTATGATATACAGGCTGGGGTATGCTTAAAAAAGTGGAACAAACTAGTTTGTACAAAGTGTCTTCCGACCTTGTATTTATAGATTTATAGGTGCTACAAATGTCAACACTTGAAGGTGGGATAAAAAGCTCACGTCAGTGAGAGGGGCAAGACTCCAAAACTGCTAAAACGGGATAAGTTACACTTTCACAAAGCATTCAAGGTGCTGCAATTCACTTGTACACACAAGAAGTCACAGAAATAGTCGAGTGAAGTGTCCCAGAAAGGTGTGTCAGAGACCACTTGATGATCCGATAAGAATCTCTTCGTATACTTCATGCAGACACCTTAAAACTTCATCGATCCATGGGTGGGTTTTCTCTTAAACATACACCTGACTATTACGATCACACAGAAAGGAGGTTTAAGCTGTCAGTATGCTTTATTGGCACTGCTTGTTGGGTGCTGGTCAAATAGCTTTGGAAAGCCCCTCCCCCACACCTTTCTGACGTCAGAATTTGTGTAATTTTCCGAAACCCACATTCCAACGTTCCCACCCTGTACACTTCATGATTGGCTGGTTGTACAGCGGTGAGAAAGAAGTGGAAGTTCTCCCTTAAGCTTTCTCTTTCTTCATTATTCACTAACTATTTGTCACTTTTCACAACCAAGTGCAACGTATACAAGTCTTCCAGGAGAAACTATGCAAAGTTATCTCAATATTTAAACTATGTCGCTTCTCCACGCTCAGTGATGGCGGCTTTTCACCTTCCCTTCCAATGTGGCTGTTCAGAACACCGCTAAAAACTTGACTTGGCATCTTAAAGTCACAGCTCTATCCTGGAATGTATAATATTCACAGATTCTTCATCAACGTCCAAGCTGATGAGCTAGTGCCATCCCCACCCAGTCAGTTTATCAAACCCTCTGTCCATCCTTGACATCTCCCCACCAGTTCATTAACAGATGACAACATAAATGTCACAACGGAGGCTCAGCAAGACAAATCACAGAGGTGTTCCCTTATCCTCTCAGACAACGTTTGCCCTTGTACCCTCTCTACAGCTGCAGATGACACTGGTTGAGTAAAGTTTGCATTGAGGACATTTGCTTGGTTTTGACACCACATGCTCCCTGCAGTCCCTCCAGCTGCCAGGCACAAAAAACAGGAGCAGTCAACGCCCAACCCCCCTTCACCTTTTGACCTTTGGCACCTTGACTGTGACAGAATTTGTTTGTTGGAGAGGCTCTTTACCACCTCTGTCGTCACAGATCCTGTGTGTTAAATGCTGACATCTGTAAAGTTGTTACTTTAGTCCTGTTACTGAATTAAATCTGTTGAGAAGTCAAAACATTTGTTGACGTCTTCTGAAGTCTTCGTCTAATGTTTGACCACTGATGAACCACAAGAGAAGATTATAATCCACTGGCTCTGACTCTCTTCTTTACATTAATGTAACAATAATGTTTTTTGAACTGAAATGATTGAAACAACAAATAGTCCTCTTCATTTATCTGGCACCCTTTAAAATTACATCTTTCCTCCACCTGAGGTCAGCTAAGGTCAAGCCTGTAAAAGGTCAAATGTGAACACCACAATGACGCCATTTATACACAGAGCCAAAGGTCATTTTACAAGTCCAGACAGCTCTGGTTCCTGGTGTCTGACTTTATCCAGGTACAAGTACAAGAACATGCTGGCTACTAGTGCTGCTAATAAACAGTCATTCACTTCAGGGACAATGAAAACATGCGCTCCACTTAAGTCTGAGAGACTGCACTTAACCATGCTTTCGAAATGCACACCCTCACAGTCAGACATGAAACACAGCTTTGACTTGAGAAAGCAATGAAAAGATTTACTTCTACTTTTAACACTTGACCAGTTTTCAGTAGCTGAAGACCTTGAATGATTGGATTTAGGTCCAACGCTAAATTAACCATGTTATAACGCTTGTGTTGACTAAAAGTCAATGTGAAAAACTTGAAAATGAGTTTCCATTTTAAAGCACTGACAATCATGTGAGTGTGCAGGCACAATGTCTGGGCACATCCTAGTTTTCCCAATGCTACCAGCAATCCAAAATAAATGAGCAATCATCATCATCATCATCATCATCATCATCATCGGGAGGGGATATTCCATCTCATTTCCTGGCTTATACTAAGCCATCAATTCTGTTATGAGGCAATAGGAGCAGATGGCTGTGGTTTAAGAAGGCACTAAACTGTGAAAGGAGACCATCACCCATGGGACACAAAAACACAGAGGTCACACACTCTCACTGGCAGCCCCTCTGATGGACTGTCAGCCATGACACTTGTAACTAAGTGTATATTGATAAAAACAATTAAATATTGCACTAATTACTGCGTTAAGAAAATAACACGGAGCCTTGCAGCTGACCTGCGTGACGTGCACTGACTTTATTTGCATTTTTATTTATATCAAGGTGGAATTTTGACAGGAAAGTGTTATGCTTTAATGGAAGAATAATCATGCTTGATCGCAGCACAGTAATCCACTCATGTGAATACTGCAGGACGAAAAATTATTCTTAAGCTGTGATGAAGTTATTTGATGCAATGTTTTGGTTCTCAGCTGATCTTCTGAGTCACATTATGTTGGTAAGATGCACATTGCATGTTCCATGAACAGAATATCTGAGAAGTCAGAATAATATGGACGAACACAAATATATGCAAGACAGTTTTAGGAATTATTAGGCAAATTCAGCACACTTATGATACGGAAATAAGGATATGGTTTGATTAAAAACCACATTTTTAGACCTGGCTGACCTGTACATCACACAGTCCTCATTCACCTACACAGTAAATGGTGGTGGGTGTTATGGCGGGTAAATGTGACACCTTTGATGTAAAATCAAGTGTGAGAAAATGTCAATTACTAATCAGACTTACGGTCCTGGAGGAACATTGACGTTAGCTGAGTTAAAACATGGAGTATTTTGACACTTTATCAGCCGTGTCAGTGTTACAGACTCTGTTTTATCACTTGGTGTGTAATTACTGTTAAATGTGGTCACACCTCCTACAAAATAATGAACATTAGTGAGAGCTACAGCCTCGGCACGACGACGCCTAGAGGATGTGTATTGGACAAGTTAGCTAAGTGAGGCACACTGCTCACCAGTTAACAGTGGACTAACTTGGAGTTAGCTAACGTGGATAATATCGGTTAATAGGCTATAGCCTGAATGAAAAAGTAGGATTAGGTTAAAAGTATGAATACAAAGATGTTAAAATAATGTTAAAAAGTTGTTAAAATAATGTTACGGCTTCATTAATGTTGTTATTCACAGGGCAGTAGCTCGGTCATTTAGAGGGAAACAAACATACGCAGTTACAATTTAAACTAGTTAAATGCGAACAGGAGTAGATAGTGTAGAGTAGAGGCGGACTACAGAGACCAGACTGCCACTCACCTTGTCCAGTGCTCAACTCTTCAGTCACTTGTTCAAAAGGCTCCTTTCCTTCTCGGTAACGTTACAGCAAAGCAACTTCTCACCGCTTTCACCGGGTGGAACTTATCCAATTTGTCTGAAACCAACCGGTGCTTGAATAAGCCGCCACTGAGCCGAGACAGATAACGTTATTTCTCGAGGTTACGAGATCACAAATTCCATTTTCGTTCAGTCCAGACTTGCAAATTTCTTCTCAGGCATCCAACTTTCACTAGTTTACACACCTAACGCTTCAGTAAGAAAGAAAAAAAAAAACTATGAGTGCGGTTATTCCACGCAGTAAAAAGTGCTGTTCAGTTTGCTTTCTTCTCTCTGCCTGCTTTCACTCTGCAGGTCTCTTCCCGCACATGTAGCCGGTGAGCGGTGGTGGGAATGGTTCGGTGCTGCGTTCAGCGCCCAGCTCTCCACAGGCGTAAAAGGGGGGTTTGGCAAACTGGGGGGATATATCATGCTGCCTTCAAGTGACCCTCGAATACTCTGTAAATTAAGCGTGCAACACACATGTACAAAAAAAGAGTCTCAGTTTTGATGGTGAAATAGATTTAAAAGAGCAGATCAAGAGCAATAAAACAGTGGTGCATTCAAAGTTACTAGCTGTGCAAATAAATACTGATACATTTTGGGGGAAACTGAAGGCACACTTTTAATATAAATCTACATAGATAGATAGAAATTATTGGCACATCTGCTTGTAAATAATATGATAAAGAGTACGATCTAGATCTGCGTTATAAGAAAAATGTCCGGAGAACATGTCTGTTAAAGCCACAATGTAAATAAAACGTTTGGAAGTCTGGATTGACACTTTTGCACCAAACTATTTTTTTCGCATTGAACGCACCCCGGGTGTTCATTATGAACTATAACTCACCAGTGTCTTAACTCATGTTGCTTAGCTAGACTATATAAAGGAAAGATAACTGTTCAGGTTGGTAAACATGAGTATTTGCTGTCTCAATAAGTAATATTCCTTATGTGTTGCGATGCACTGTTATTCCAATATTTTTCCCAGTACGTGAAGGCAGCATTAGCTGCTGGAGAAATGACTGGTGCATGGCAGACCCCTCCTGGTCAACTGGAGACATGCATCGCATACACATGGCGTGTGTTTGTTCCCCAAAGTTTACCTGTTCACTGACCTCCATTCAACTGAGCAGTAAACTATCTCACAGCAGTAACATTTATTCAGACAGATAAAGCTAACTGCTGCTTTAAAGGGTGAGAGTGATGATATTTATTTGACATGCATGCAGACAACTACTTTTGAGCTTCTACTGTTGAGTTAGTTGATGCAGGGACATGAAAGAGATTCAGTGATGTCCTTTTCAGTCTTAAGCTGTGATGAAGCATAAATCATGCATTCATAAAGCATCAAGCTGACTGGAACTGAAGCTGTAAACATTTCCTCTGCTCGATGATGATGTTGCTCAGGGTCCGGTCATCGTCTGCCCTCCGTTTACAGAGGACGTATCACTCTGAGACATAGCAATGGAGACCACACAGAGATCACAATCCCTCTGCACACACTTGTCATCTTTAAAGAGGGTCTGTCTCTCTCTCGCTCTCTCTCTCTCTCTCTCCCCCCCTCTTGTGAAAAGAAGTCTTTTATCCCCCTCTCTTTAAGTCTCCTGTAATGAGGACTGAAGCCAGATAAGATACACTCACTTCAAAGATCACTCAGCCCCACCCACCATGCCACTCCTTAAAACCCCCACCCTGACAAGACAAGATCCACTCTGCTCTAATACACTATCCTATCATAGTTATGATATACGTGTATAAATGCATATCAGTAAATATCGCAGTCCAAATGTAACACAAATGTATGTGATCATATGTATAGTTTGAAGTATTATTTGTTGTGTTTATTTAATAATATTGTATATCATGAATGTAACCATTATATTATACTAATAAAGTACTAATAAATGCTGGCTCAGTTATGTAGGGCTTCAAATCATAAAACTCAAATTTACTTAAAATATAACAGATTCTATTGCAGATATTTCTGGTGTTTGGGATTTCATGCAGCAAAGACTCACACAATCTTGCTGACAGAGCAGACCACATATTTTCATATGTATATATACATACAGACAGTTGAGAAGTGAAAGAAAAAAACAACATAATAATATAATAAGACGTTTGTTCCAGAGACTGCTAATGTGTTTTTGCATGAAGCTTTCAAGACAGAATTTTGCAGCAGCTTTGTCAGTCCATTAAGTGAAAAAAATCATCCTCCTTTATCCTTTTTGTTTTGCCACTGGAGCAGACTTTTCCAGGATTTGTTGTGAGGTAAACAAACCACACTGTAGCTCTTTGCACACAACCGAAATTTAGAGCAGGAGAATTGTACTTTTGTAAAGTCTTCAGTGAGCTCTTAGCATCGATTCCCCTGGTCTGTAAAGCTCTATACTAGACAGACGAACAGCATTCTTTCAAAGACAAAAGATCTGTCATTCAATGGTGGCAGGCATTTCTGTGTGATATGCAGGTCCAAAGAAACACCAACTGTTGTTTAGTCGAGATGTAGTGTCTGTGAAGGCCATAATATATGATTCTCATCATCGTCATCTTCATTGAACCACTCAGTCAGCTCTAAAGCCTCATGATATTCACACAAGTGCATGACAGTCTTTAATACCTGTTGTAAGGCCAGAACCTGCTCTCTTAGGGGAAACTTCCTCTGACACACATGAAGTGATGTCAGTGATGTCATATGTCGTGTACATTTCTAGTTTGTGTGCATCAGAGAACAACATGATGATAATGAGCTTTCCTTTGTTGAACACTCCACTTACCACACATCCTATGAATTGAAAAGAGGTGTGGTTTCTCACTCTTATTGACTCTTCTGGTTTGCTTCCAATAAAGCTCTTTCCATTATACATGTATAGATTAACGCTCTGAAGCACTCTATTGGAGAGCATCCACTTGACAAGTGAAGATGTGGTCTTCAGTTATCATTGATTGTAAATATCCCGCATTACAGCATTATGGGCATTATATCATGTATGTATGTGTCTTTTAAGCCTGATGAGTCAGAAAAAGTGTTTGTTTTGCTGAGTCTGACTGCCATTATGACTGGATAGCTAACAACTTTTTGCAGTTAAACACAGAGAGGTCCTTATCATAGCATCTGATTCCATAGCTCCAAAGGTTGCTCTGTGTATTGGGTCCCTCTCTTCAGCTGTAAATCAAGTCTTAGAAATCTTGGTGTTATATTTGATCAGTCTAAAACTCATTGACTTGTTCATGTTTTTTTCTTATTTAAAAAACATTGCAAAACTCAGATAACCTGAACTACAGGTGATCATTCACGACTGTAGGTTGTACCAGCTAGATTACTCTAATTCCCATTTCACCTGCCTCAGCAAGTCATCCCAGGACTATCTACATAGTGGGCAGAACGCTGCTGCAAGTCTGTTGACGAGGTCCAGAGGAACAACTCACATCACACCCATCTTATCTGCTTTTAAGGTTCTCGTTCTCACATACAGAGCCCTGTAGGGTCAGGCACCAGCATACATCTCTGATCTTCTTCCATCCTTATAACACCAATAAGTCATTTAGGTCTTCTGACCAGGGATTACTGGTTGTTCCTTGTGCACAACTGAAAACTAGTTGCCGCAAGTTCTTAGTTTTATTTCATGTTGTAGGGGTATTCTTGACATTCTTGACAAAAAAGAGGATGTGTGGAGTCCATACATATTTGCTCTTGGTGTGGATTCAAACAGTTTAAAGTGGTACAACACCTTCAGGCCTTTCAGGATTTATCCTGATTTAGATCCTAACTGTAACACATTCAAATCACACAGACGCTCACTTATTCACACTTTCTGGACTTGTCAAAGACCATAGCCTTATTGGACCTCTGTTTTTGAACCCTCCCCTCTCACAGCAACAGCTAATTCAGTAGCTTTTGCTTCTCTGGATGCCTAATTCTGTTGAAATGAAAGCAAATACAACCATTGCATAATCAGTGGATTAGAGATTTTTGCAGTTTGACCACCTTGAAAAAATAAAGTGTAGTCTCAGAGGCTCAACTGACAGCATCACAATTTTTAGCTCATGGAGCTCATGGGGCTAGATTTTCATTTATGTTTATTCATATGTATGTTGTCTGCACTGTATATGCAATAGCAGATTTTTGTAATTTAAAATCCATAATTAAAGTTAAGGGAAAAGTTCCATTGTCAGGAAACCAAAAAAGCTAAAAGAGGTAAACATACTGTTCATTGACTGGTGAGCATGAAAGAAGAAATCAACCCAGTGTACTAACAACACAGAAATGAGTTACAACAGGCTGGAAACAATTTAGAACATGTCAGAATTAACACTTAAAGCCACTATTAGCAAGTCTGCTGTATCTACAACAGTCTGTATGTGGTTAATGTATGTGAAGTTGAATCCCGTCATGCCCAGAAATTCTAGGGGGACCCTCCCAGACTGTGTGGCTGTTTGTGTGGATTTGTGTTTCTCAGCACAGGCCTGTATTCATAGCAGAGTGACAGAGGAGTGAGTTTAAAAAGTGGAAAAGCAGAGTGTGAATGAGCATGCCTGTCTGTCAGGAGCAACCCACTGTATTCATGTCCCGGTGAGAAACACTAGGCCATTCATCCCGTAAGTTCACACACACACACACACACACACACACACACACACACACACACACACACACACACACACACAAACAGCTCTCGGAAACAGCTCTCGGACTCGTCACTCTGAGAACCAACTTGTCTTTAGAGTGGAGAGAGAGGAGCTGGGCGGGTTGGCTGGGATGGGGGATGGAGGGTTGGAGTGCTGGCTGGTAGGCGATGGATAGCTGGGGGAGGTGTGGGTGAAAGAGTGGGTCAGAGGGCAACCCACCCCTGCCTCCCCCTCCCAGTATGTTCACTATCACATACCCAGTGACAGGCTCTGCAGTCTAATGTGCTTCAATACATAACTGATGACTGGGAATGAAAACAAGCAGCTGTACATCAAACACCTTTCACTCCCATCACTGATGGTTCATTCATTCATTTCATTTATTGGTTTAATTAAACAGGGACAGAGTGAAGGAGATGTATTTCACCAGATATAGCACAATGCCAATTTGTATCCATTGTCCCTGAGTATTCACTGCACATTTAAAAACATAAAATGACCATTTCACTTAAGACCAGTAACTGGACAACAGTAATGCCTACGTGAGAATGCTGTTCTTTGACTTCAGTTCAACATTAAATACCACCATCGCCTCCAGTCTGATCACCAAACTCAGTGGCGTGGGCATCAACACCTCCCTCTGCAACTGGATACTGGACTTTTTTAACAAACAGAACCGAACCTTTTAGGTTTGACAACCACATCTCCTCAACCTTCATCCTGAACACTGGTGTCCCACGGGCTCTGTGCTGAGCCCTCTTTCTCTGGGTGTCTCAGAGGATTTCTCTTGGACCCTAAACACCTTTTACCCTGATTCAAAAGGCTAACCACACCACACTAATGCATATTTATAGTGTCCTACTGTATATATCAATAGAGTATTCATATCTAGCTGTTTATTTTGTATATAATGTATAATGATTGCATTACTGGTTCTCCCACCCGCTCTATGTAAATACACTTACACCTGCAATTGCTAATTGTAACTGCTGCATATCCATCCATTATCCATAACAATGTATCCTTACTAGGGTTGCAAAGGGGTGGAATCTTTCCTGTAAATTTCCAGAAACTTTTCATGGGAATTTAAGTTGGGGAATGTTGGAAACATTCCAGATCAGAAACGTTCAATGGGAACTATGGAAATTTATGGGAATTAAATGGAAATTGGGGTAATTTAGTAATTGGGGGTAAGCTAACATCATGATAAGATCTCATAAATGGTCAATGAAATGATGCTTGCTATAGCTTATTTAGCCTCTAACTTATCAGCTAGCTTTCTACTGTATGAATACATTTTCATGTGCTACTAAGTTAAACATTAATACCATGCATCAAATATATTTACCCCATCATGTCATCAAAACTTACTTCACTTTATGTCGTCTATGGGCTCAAATGTGTGGCTTTAATAGTCTCTATGGCTCTGGTCCAAGGTTGTATCATGTGTGCACGTGATGGAGGAATGCACAGTGCATGTAGGGGGCGTGGCCTCAATAGCCCTGCAGTAAGCTTGTGCTATGTGCATGTGATTGAGGAATAGCAGATATTCAAGTGTACTTGCATGAAATCTGGCTGTTGTAGTCAAGATTATGCTAAAATATATTTTCATATATTTAAGTTCCCTGTTGAGGGCCAATCTTCAATTTTGTAAATTCAGTTTGTTCCTATAAATTCCCATGGAAAATCCAACTTCCAACCCTAATCCTTACTGCCAATTCATCACAGGTCTGACAAGCAACCATTCACACTTACATTCATGAGTGACAGCTCAACCATTTTTTAAACTGGTTAAATCTAATACACTGTGATATCTGTGGGAACAGCATGCCACTGATTTGTTGCTGTACTGCAAAAGGCAGTTTTGAAGGCAAACTGTTGACCATAAAATGATTGCATTGTTGTTGTGGAGACCTGTGACCAGGAGGTGGCACAATAAAACCATAGAATGCATGTACATCATAGCTGTACATGTATTTAAGTGAAGAGGAATAGATTTGAAATGTATTAAACTAGGCTTGGTATGATTTGTGAAATTTCAATTAGAGAGATAATTGAACCTAAATACTTTACTACCCTCTCCTTTTTTCACTAAGATCTCAGGATTAGGAGTGTCAACTTAAAATAGAAAGAAAATAGCAGCTGTTTCAGAGACAAATGTACTTAAATGAAATAGAGCTCATCATGGAAGACATTTTGGGGAAAATATACTAGCAATGATTTGGTATTTATGTGCGAAGTTTCCCATAGCTGAAATTAGAATTTGAACCTGGTCCACTGAGAGGGGATGAATGATTCAAGGGTCCTAAAAACATGGCATGACATAGATATCACAGAGCTGTTTTTGAATATACATGTTTCTATTTTTATATTTATGATAGGCTGACTCTGATTTTGGAAAGTTAAGCCAATGAAGAACAGATTTGTTTTTGGTGAGTCTCCAGAACTGACACCACAAACACATAACTCCTGAAGCAGAGATGTAGCTGCAAAATTCTAAAATTTCCAGGATTTCTTTTCTCAAGACAGAACAGATTTTAAAGTTTTTAAGTTTTTTTTTTTTTTTTGTTTTTTTTTTTACAGTACATGTTTTCAGATTTCATCCAATCTTTTCCAAGTTAGGAGCAAGCTCACCCGTTTGCCTGTTGATATAGCCAGAGTATACCGGAGACCCCCTCATGTGTATCCAAGTGTTATTACAGTGTGAAAATAATTTGACATACGCTTGTTGTGCTGTAATTACGTGAAAGAACAACACAGAGAAATATATTAGAAGATATTAGACTTAGAAGATATTTGCACCTCAAAACAGAATAGTGAAGACTGAAGATTGTATTTGTTTAAGATTTATCTAATCTTTGAACTACAAAGCCTTTAAAAAAAGAAGAAGAATATTATTTATTATCCAATTATAACATGATAATTTACTTTAAATGAATCTGAAAACTTTTCATGGAAGAATGGCACAGACCTCCATTTGAAAATCACTGGCCCAATCAATGATTGACAGATTTATTGGTAGATGTACAGTGGTGGCCAAAATTATTAGAACACCTGGCAGATCTGAAAATGTTGACATTTTTTTGCCTCCAAAACATGATTTCATTTAATAATGTTCATGAAACATGCAGATGGTTACTCTGAGTACAACAAATATTAGATGAAGTGAGTCCTACTGATTTTATCCACTTTTAACTTTAATATTTAGTATGTCCATCTTTCACAGCAATTAAAGCAGCACATCTCTCTGACATTGTGTCAATATATTTCCTAAGAACTTCAACACTAATGTTATCCCATGCCTTCTGCAACTCAAGCCAAAGGCTTTCCTTTGAATGTACAATACATCTATCCAGTTTATTTTCCAACTCGCCTCAAATTTGCTCTATGGGGTTGAGGTCTGGACTTTGAGGGGGCCAGTCCATCATTTTCAATGTCACAGGTAGTTCAGACAATAGTTAGAAGAATGTTTATGCTCATTGTCCTCTTGGAAAATAAATCCAGGCCTAATAAGATAACTCCCAGATGCTATTCTATGTCTCACCACAATGTTGTGGTATACTTTCTTATCCATGATAGCATCAATTTTCACTAAGTCACCTGTTCCTGAGGCTGAAATGGCCCCACACCATAATACTACCCCCTCTGTGTGTAACTGTTGGCAAGACACACTCATTTTTCTCTCTCCCCCTCCCTTCATCGAACATACACTCTTCACTTGTTGCCAAACTGTTCAAACGTCAAACAACACTTTATATCAATCTTCCTTTGTCAATTTCTTGTGTTCTTTTGCTAATTTCAGGTGTTATGTTTCTCTTTCAGTAATGCTTTCTTTGCTGCTATTCTGCCAACAAGTCCTTCTTCACCCAGTTTCTGACACACAGTTCTTGAAGACACTATTACACCATTATCATTGTGGCGCTGATATCTCGCAGTTCTCATGAGGTCTTTCTTCGGTCCTTAAGACTGAGAATTTTGAGATGCTTCACTTGTCTGTATGAAAGTTTCTTTTTTCTACCTCTCCCCTTTTGTGTGAATTGGTGGCATCATGTGTACTTTACAGTGCTTGGACTGCATCTCAAGACACAGACCTAGACCCTTTTTTAAGTAAAATGATCTAAATCTCCTTATGATGGCTCTATTCCATGGTTTACAGAGCATAATGATGACATTGTAGATATTTCATTCGTTTTATGGGTATTTTAATGACCAATTCAACAAAAACAACTGAAACCTGTTAAGTATGACAAGTGTTCTAATAATTTTGGCCACCACTGTATATGCTAGTTGTATGTAAATACATAGTTTGTTTATGCTAATTTTATGATTATAGGTTGAGTTTGATTCTTCCCCCTGAAAACAACAGTGAAGGAAAAACTAAATAAATGAATAAAAGAGCAACATCATACAGTGTGATAGCACCACAGATGTTGGATCTTGTTTTGTTAAAACTCCAGCACAGGAATGACCCTCGAACCTCAACAAAAAGATTTATTTTATTCATAAAAAGAAGTAAAAACTTCATTAGTAAAGCATAACTTATCTGGCAACATGGTTGGCAGGAAGTAATTCATTTAAAAAATGTGCTTGGCTGATGTGTGAGGTATTCTCTGACATCCTCTGAACTCTGACATGACATTATCCATGTTGTTCTTTATACTGTCATTGTGTCCAGTAGATGGCGAGCCTGTATTTCCAATCAGCTCCTGCTGTGCTCTGAGCTGCTGTACATATTGTAGGACATCAAGTCCAAATCAAATGAGATTTGGCTTCTACCATGTCTTCCCTTTCTCGAACACCAATGATCATTTTTAACATGAAAATATCCATAAAAAGCGAAACAGCTGCACTTGGTCTTAATATAGTTTGATGTCTCAGTAGATAAAGAGACTATTAAATGACTGTAGCTACATATATCATGGATCAACTCAAATCAAACTATAAACTATTGAAAAACATTTTTATTAAGAGTTATTGTTATTTTATTACGGCGGACACGCGCATGTGAACATCGTACGTGCGCGCTTCCGTAAAGCAGTGACAAAGATGGCGGCCACCGCCGGATCAGGTAAGCTGACTTCACCGACAGTTCAGACAGCAGCTTTACGTTCAATTTGCTTATGATATATCATTTCCAGCGTACCACATTAGCTGCAGGGTAGTTCTATAAATCCAAAGAGCCCGTCTGCAGCGGAGCCTGACTCTAACAGACTCTGTGGGACATTAACGCTGCTAGCTAGCTCTATGACTAGCCGGGCTGGCCCACAGTCATTGAGCAACACTCGGGCCGTTTGCAGCGACCTCGATGTTCCAGTATGAAGCCTGCCGGGCAGAAAACGCTGCAGGAGGACAAAGTGCGACCCACACATGACATTTGTCTTCATGTGGTTTCTTTGTGCTGGAGCCAGTGACGCCCGTGACTAGCTTGACGGGTTTGCTCAGATAACGTTAGCAGGCAGCACGGCTCTGTTTAGCAGCAGACATTCCGGAAGAAATGCACAAAGAAGCTGAACCCCAAGACGTTTTCCTCACGGTGTGTGACAGCTTAAACACGGCGTACTGCTTTCTTAATGTCAGCATCTGTCCTTAACGGTATATATCGTAGAGTCAAGAGGGCAACTCTGTAAACAGCCAGCAACGTAGCGCGTTTCTAACCTTAAATAACGAGCTCACCCTGTGGCAGGTTGGACACACTATTAACACGGTATCTGTCATTAATGTAGGCTCATTGTATAACCCTATTGACACACTCACAACAATAAACCAATGTAGTGTCACACCTGTGTGGTCAGTTTAAACCTCATGCTGTCCAAAGGTTACCTCACAGTGCTGTTCATACTTTCTGTTTTCAGAGACATGCAGGACAACCAGATGGTTAGTTCACATCTGTCATAGCCGTCCAGATGTGCCCACAGTGACAACATACAAAGTGCTGTATTCAAACAAGTTGAGCCTCGTCTCACAAACACCTAAAAATTCAGTGTGTCTCTGCAGCTTTTGCAGTTCTTTACTGTTATTTGTCAGCAGTAAACACGATGATTTTTAATATTCAAGAATGAGACAGGCTGTCTGTGTGCACTCAATTCAATTCAATTGTATTTATATAGCGCCATATCATAACAAAAGTTATCTCATGACACTTTCCAGACAGAGCAGGTCGAGACGGTACTCTTTGTAATATTATTTACAGAGACCAACAGTTCCACCATGAGCAAACACTTGGTGACGGTGACGAACAGTAACATAACAGTAACCATACAGGACTGAAGATCCCCGTGGAAGGTTATAAGATAGGCTAGATTTCAACAGTGTTTTTGACCTAGAACACTAATGTAAACAATTTCCAGTTGTTAATAATCATACCAAACTCATTTTGTCATTTTGGACTGATCACAAGGTTTGTAGATGATGCTATGTTCAAATCACTGGTACATGTATCCGTGTTTAAAAGTGTTTTATTTCATACACCTTCCTTTATGCTTCGGTCAGCAGCTTCTGTTCAGAGAAATTATTGAGTATGATATGATTAAATTTTCTCACAGTGTGGTCACACAGAAGTCATTTAATTATCCCCTTCTCTGTGTGTGCGTGAAGTCGTTGTTCCCCGCAGCTTTCGGCTGCTGGAGGAACTGGAGGAAGGCCAAAAGGGAGGAGGAGACGGCACAGTGAGCTGGGGCCTCGCAGATGATGACGACATGACACTAACTCACTGGAATGGCATGATCATCGGACCCGCCAAGGTGAGCCACCCTCGGGACCTTCCAACACTTTGATACATCATACTGCTCTTCTGTGCTGTTGACCGATAAGCTTCCAGCATTGCGTTGTATAGAATGCTTTAAAGACAAAAGGGATTATTTAACACAGTTTGGGAGTGTTCAAAGTTGAAAAATAGAAAACAGTTGGTGTGCTCCGAATGCTAACTGGTGCAGTTCAGTTTGTCCACAATGAATGGAGTTCTCGCTCCATTTCAAACTAGTACATGAAGGCCACATGTTGCTTTCGCTGACCTGAACCAACAGTTCATTTTGTAAGAAAAACAAAATGTCGGTGATGTGGCAAACAGAGGCTGCGTTCTGTTTGGCTGTGCTGCACTTGCACTGTAGCAAAGGCAGGGAACACTGTTAAACAGTGAGCATGTGATACATGATGAAGAATCTGTGTCTGCTGGTAATCAAACATCAGTAGTAGGGATGCTCTGATAACACTTCTAGTTGAGGAAGAGCTGGAGGAAGCTGAACTAGAAAAATCGAGATAGGACATGTTTTATGAACAGGCCTAACTTTAACTAAGCAGCTGCTCAAACTCACTGATTGGTTAAAAACAGCAATGAAACAGTTAGACAAGGAACCTCCCACAAAGTTGCTGTGTTCTCAGCACAGTCCAGGTATCTTAACCGTGTATAAATTCAGCACATGAAATACAATAAACCCAACAATCAGATTATAAACACAAAGTTAAAATGTCCTGCACTCCGAACTACACATTACAGATGAGTGAATGCACTGTGAGGAGCTGGGTGTGTTTGAGTGTGTGTAGATTCTGTTGCAGTGTGCAAGAAGTGCAAGAAGGTGGAAGAGCCATGACTGTGGGCGGTTGCGTTCCCTTCGGCGGTACTTTCATGGTTCTGCCTAGCCTCTAGAGAGTTAAGATGATGTGGTACTTCCTTGTGTGGTTTACAAGTAAAGAGAAGTGCACGCATGCACTAGTTAGCTAGTGTTTTTGCAGCCTCGTTCCCCCACCACTGCGTACAGGAGTGTGGAGGCTGTGAGGACCAGCATGGTATTTTCATTGCACTCAGCATTTTCTGTGCAGCTGCCTTCGAACACTATTCACACAGGTGCTGCAGTTGTCAGTGTTACCTGTCACAAACTGACTGCAGAACAAACTCTGTTCCACACTACTGATGTTGTGAACACACACGCAAAACGTACAACCAACGCTGTAATCAGAGCCGAGGCTTCACTCAGCTTCGTTTACATGCTTGTTTATGTGCACCTAACCACTCTGTCATCATTAATAAGAGGTCCTCGCTTTCTGTGCTGTTCTTCTTTGTGCTGAACATGTTGTCGCAACAAATGATTGGACATCACGTTTCATGGACGTGCACACTACGAGTTAACCCGTCGTTTCTTTCTTCAATCGCAGACTGTCTATGATGGCAGGATATACAGTCTGAAAATAGAGTGTGGACTCAGATACCCAGAGCACCCCCCTCTGGTCCGCTTTGTGAACAAGATCAACCTGACTGGCGTACACACTTCAAACGGTGTGGTGAGTATCCAACTTTAACACACATCCATTCAGACCTGTTAGATCGTTCAGTTTGGAGTCTTTACAGGTACAGGTGGACTGAATATATGCATAATTCATCTTCTGCTGCCGTTTGAATTCAAGACGTATGTCATGCTACAGTCTCAGTGGTGGCTTTTAGTAGTATGTTTATGAAGAGTTACTCTAGAGAAACTGTGTGTTAGACTCAACAGGTTGCATGTTAGCACTGAGTTTCATATGAAACTAAATTTCTGCTTCATTTTCTTCAGCTTCATAGTTTGTGTGTCTTTCACAGACTTTATTTGAGGGAAAACGTTTCTATATAAAGATGAACAGGTGATTACAGTGAACCCTCTGCCAAATAGAACAGCTTTCTGTCTAAGAAAGGCTAACAGACTACAGTGTGTACATTTAAACAGTAACTAC
This sequence comes from Sciaenops ocellatus, assembly GCA_033000465.1. NCBI lineage: Eukaryota > Metazoa > Chordata > Actinopteri > Sciaenidae > Sciaenops > Sciaenops ocellatus. The sequence goes on along the minus strand of CP136884.1, from coordinate 3,272,659 downwards.
ATGATAATATTTCTTATGAACTAATCCACCGAATGAAATACACAACTGATCAACGTCACATTGAACTACTGAAACTGTCCTATGAATCAAACATGGCAGAAAGCAGAGCTGCTCACTGATTGGTCACATTATCTACGGTGAATACAAACAGATGGTAAAGAGATCTGCTTGTGCTGGGACTCTGAAGCTTTTTCACATAGATACAGGGGCTGAAGGTAAAGAGTTTCCTTCAAACATTTTCACAAGGGAAGTGAAAGAACTCCTCCTAAGAACAGACAAAGGGTGGAGTCGACCATGTTGCTATTTAAAGACCTCATGTTTGATGAATGAACTCACTCACTGTGTCTGTAGCGCTTGGTGACAGGTGACCAGTCTGTGTTAGAGAGTGTTAATAAAACACCAACACCAGTAAATAGATGACTAATTTCATAAATTGCGTGGTATCGGATCGATGCCTGGACTCCAGTAGTCGCCGATACCGATGCCAGCATTTTCGGCAGTATCGGAGCAATTTCCGATACTGGTATCGGAATCGGAACAACTGTACTAAAAATCATTTCTACATTTCTGTGTTTTGATCAAGGGGGCTTTCATTTTTTACTCTGTAAAGGGGCCTTACGCCAAAATGTGGCTCCTTCCCAAAAACTGCTATAAAAATAGTATATATTAATATTTTTTTTCGACTTTAAACATCTCAGTCTTTTAGAACTACTTCAGCCTGAGATAATACATATCAATTTTTTTTTATTTTATTTTATTTTATTTTATTTTTTTTTTTGGTTTTTAACCCTTTAAATGCCAGTATGTTTACATAACTCCACTGTTTTTTATCCAAAAAACAAAAAAACTAAAATAATTTAGTATTAGTTAGTATTAGTATTTGCTAATTATTATTATTATTTTTAGGCCCTGAGATGGGTCAATGATTGGCAGCAACATTGATTTTGATGCATTGTTATTTTTTTGAAGTGGCTGTTGTGTTCTAAAAATACATTAAAAATACAAGATCAGTTTGAACCAGAAAAAACATTTATTTTAGAAAGATGAACACTGAACAAGAGATGAACATGATGAACATGAAATATGTATCTATGAGTCCAGCTCAGGTGGAGCAGAGGCTGCAGATGGTCAGACTGTGGTCCTTGCATGTGAACTTCTCACATTTGCAGCAGGTGCTGCCAACTCTTCTTTTTCTGTCTGTGCAAAAATCGCACAGCCTCCTGCCCTTAGATTGCCCGATGAGAGAGGAGGGGCCTGCAGCAGCACTCTGGACATCTGCGTCGATTGCTGCAGCGGCTGAGGAGCGGGGAAGGCGCCCTCTCTTCTAGGTGTGTGGGATCAGGAGCGCTTCTCCCACCTCTTGAATGAAGAGCCACAGGACGAACGCGTCGTACAGCGAGACGTCAGTCAGGTTGTGGAAGAGAGCCAGTGGCCACCGATTTGTCCGTCTCCTGCAGGAGTAGGTGCCAACAACCTAACAAAAAAACCCAAAAGACGAAAAAAAAACAATATGAATAAATAATCCAATTATTCTTTCTCATGATACACATTATTTATATGAAAATGCTTAGACAAGAACATAAGAGTAAGAATAAATAAACGTGTACGTAACTGATGCGTAATGGCACATACCTTATCAAGGTTGTCGACACCTCCTTTGCACCTATTGTAATCTTGGATTACGGTGGGCTTTCTCTTCTTGTCGGCGCTGATGTCTGGACTGCGGTGTTGTGTGCTCAGGAGCAGCACATTCTAGCCCCACCTGGGGATGTAAGACTGTGGTTTTTGGTAAATTCGAATGTGGAGGAGAAGACCGATCTCGCCCTTGCCTGGAGCAGATGAGGGGGAAGTTCAGGCTTGTTACAGCGGATTGTGCCAACCAAGGCCAGTTTCCTCCTGAGCAGCTCCTCTGTCAGTGTGTAGGAGGTGAAAAAATTGTCAAAGGTGATGACATTTCCCTGGAGCCCCTCCGTCATCTCCAGGACCACCTTCATCCCCTGGTTGACTTCTGCAGGCCTGCCAGCTTCTTTGCCTGTGTACACCTGCAATCTCCAGGTGTAGGATGTTTGGTCGTCGCAGGTTGCCCAAATCTTTATCCCATATTTGGCTGGCTTTTTAGGCATGTACTGCCTGAAACTGCATCTGCTTTTGAAGGGGACAAGCTGTTTGTCCACACAGATATCCCTGTCAGGGTTGAATAGCATTGGGAGACGGTGCATCCACATTACCCACACTTTGCGGAAGGCAGCCAGCTTGTCATCGCGGCGTCGGGGTCGGGACAGCTTGCCATCAAACCGCAGTGCTGGGCTGATGTGATGAAATCTTTTGTGGGACATCGTAGCCTGGAAAATGGCCCGTCCCCATTTTTCACTCCACAGGCTGAGGGTTGATTCAACCTTTGACCGGTAAACACCGGCCAAAATGAGCATCCCCACGTATGCCTGCAGCTCCGCTGTGTCCAGGTCTCACCAGCCTGCGATTGCGCGTCTCCCATGCAGGTTCGTCAAGGCCGTGATATGCTGCAGGATTTCATCGGTCAGCAGCAGCGAAAAGCTGGACAGCGGGTCCCTGACATGTGCAGCAGCATATTGTGTAGGTACCGGGATCACACCTCTGGCTGCTGGGACGTAGCGCAGCGTCTCGTTGTTTGTGGGAGACCACACTATCTTGCCATTTTTGGAAGTCCATCCTTCCACTTCCCCTTCATCTTCAGATGAATCTTCAGCTGAAGATGAGCTGGACTCCAGCTGATCTTTCTCTACCTCTGAGGCCTCCTCAGTGTCGGTCTCAGAGTCGGAGTCTAAGGATGAGGAGTCATCCTCGCAGTCAGAGTGCATAATTACGTCCAGAGCCTCCTGTGTGCTATAGTGTCTTGCCATCTCCAAAATGACTATTCCCGCACTTCTGCTCATACTGATAACCACGGCTGTAGTGCACCTGCACAAACAACCTGAACGAGAACCTAAACAAATTCCAATTTTGTTTTGGTTCTCACTAATCATCTGTTTTATTATTGAATTAGTTTATAGCGCAGAGTGACCTTCAAAGAGAAAATACTTTTGAAGTTGGACGGACACACACACACACACACACACACACACACACACACTTTTTTTTACACACACACACACACACACCATTATCCAACATCAAAAGCACACACACTTCCCTTGCAGAAAACAGTAAAAAGTGTGAAACTTTGCTGCATGCTTTGAATGGGTAAAAGTGACGCCACCTGGTGGACAAATATAAAAATTCCAAATTGAAAGCCAGTGGTCTAAAATGAAACCCTAACATAAAGGAATGCATTAGTTTATGTTATGATAAACGTGGGATCAAAAATTGTGGTTTTAATGGGTTTCAATGGGGCAGGTTTTGGCGCTAGGAACTATAAAGGCAGTTTTTGTGCAGCTTAGCCATTTTAGGCTTAATTAAAGTACTGAGATGACAATTCTAAAAAAAATAATAAAATGAATATCTTCTGGCAAATTTGAGCTATATTCATTCAACACAGCCAAAATGGCTTAAAAAATAAACAACAGCATGGCACGAAATGTCCCTTAATGCCTTAAGGGAAACCTCTTTAAATAATTGAATTGCACTTTTTATGCCGACATACTGCTTTAGTCTAAAACTGCATTCTACATATGTAGTAATATTATTATGTAAGATTTGGTATTTTTTTATGATTTTGTACCTCCAGTTTCAGAGTGTAATCCCACTGTGGCAAATATGGACAGCTGTACTCGAGTATTTGTTCTGATTACATTACTTAAGATCAAAAATAAGCGAGTCGACAACTTTGCTAACAGCCAAACATTAACAAGATCAACAACACAAGACCTAGCAGCCAGCTAATATTACTGACTAGTCCAACAGCAGTCAGCCCAGCTCGGCGTCTGTCTTTCAGCCTTTTATTTCACCAAGCTCTCACCAACCACTAAAAGTCAGTCCCACATTTACTCTTGTCTGACACCTCTCTCCTTTTCTCTTCTTAGCTTCTTCCGTCAATGTCCTCTTCAGTCTCTTCCCCTCTGTCATTATGTCCATAAGGTGCAGAGCTCCTTTGCTAGCAGTGTAAATAAAAACACTCCCCTGGTGCTCTCAGCTCCCAGTCCTGAGCTAACTAGCTTAGTGGTTAACTTATTCTATCAAAAAGTGAAGCTTTCTGTCCATCAGGAAACTCTGTAAATCACAGAGAGTTGAGGCGGAGCAGCCGGAGGACATCAGAGGGAAAACCAGAAAACATTTTCTCCATAAAATATGATCCAGTTTCACCAAAATCACTCAAATAGTCGGTGGTGTGTGACTTAAGATCTCCCCCTTCCTCCCCCCTCTCTCCCCCCTCTCTCCACCTCCTCCTCCTCTCCTTGCAGGTGGACATTAAGTCGTTGACAGGTCTGTCCAGGTGGAAAAACTCCTACAACATCCGGATGGTGCTGCAGGAGCTCAGGCAGCACATGATGTCGAAAGAGAACAGCAGGCTTTCCCAGCCGCCCGAAGGCCACGTGTACAGCAACTGAGGCCCCTGCTGCTGTCCCTCCCTGTCATCCACACACACACACACACACACACACACACACACACACACACACACGCACACACACACACACGCACACACGCACACACACATACATGCACACACGCATAGCATCCTAAACACTTAACACTTACTCTGCCATGCTCAAACTACACAACCATCACATAATCCAAGACTCTCGACTCCCACTTCCTTCCTCGGGAGCCTTCCCATTGGACAGAGGGAGGGATGTGCAGGTGAACCTGACCTCCTCACCTCAGCGCCCAGTCATCCATTAAAGTTCACGGTGCAGAGCAGACATTATGAAAAACAAGAATACTGTACATCTTACTAATGTTATTTTCTATTCTTTGTGTTCCACATCCAGATTGTAAAATAACAAATGAGCTGATTGAGTGTACCAATCACGTGTGGCGCTGGATCCTTCACGAGGTGACAGTCCCTGTTGTATGGGTATTGTGTTGAGGGATTCGAATCACTCACTCCTCAGCAAAACTAATATACTTCTGTATGTCCGACTGAAGTGTTAAATGTTCGGATCATTCAGTTGTTTTTTCCTTTAAAACAACAAACATCTCGCTGAAGCACATTCCCCTCACAAAGAAAAAAAATGAACCCAAACAATGCTTTGCTTGGTCTCTAAAGGCCACGTTAGTCTCAAATTCCCCCCCAGCTTCCACAATCCCGACGATGTGAATTTGACGGGCCTTCCTTAAACAAGTGCATGTCCGGTACATGGGAATAAACTGCTACTAGACATTCAGCGACATATGTATCAACGGGGCACTACTGGCTCATCACTCATGTTCTCAGACTTGTCTTCTGTGTGCCATATGGTTCATAGCGCTTTGTGATAGTGATTGATTATTAGCAGCCAGTGAGAGGGTGGGGGGGTAGGGTGGGGAGGGGGATGGGAGGGGCTACAGGTCCTTGTGCTTTCTCTCTTCAGAGAACGTGGAGTTTGTGTGCTTGGCACCTTTTCAGGATCACCACTGTACTGTGGCCTGTGCAGAGCAGGAGGAGCTGTGATTTCTTTTCTTCTGTTTGCTGTTTTTTGGGTCCTCGTTTTGTTCTTTAGTCTCTGGGCTGACCTGTGTATACTTCATGGAGTTGTCTGTTCTCTCATACAGTGAATGCCCATGAGCGTATGTAATGTACGGCTTTGGATGTTTATTTTATAACAGGGGTTGAATCTAATCAGGGTGATGGTGACCTGTTGCATGGTTTTATTTGAATTAAACGTTATTACTTTTGCACGCCTTTGTGTCATTATTCCCTGAAGCAAATGTCAGTACTTTGTATTCACAGTGGTCAATCACACTTCATTTGTAGAACACCTTTCATACAGGGTAGTGCAGTTCAAAGATAAAAAGACAGAACAAGTGTAGACTAATAAAATGAGATTAAATCAATTAAAAAGTCATAACTAAGATAAAAATAACCAAAGAAAGAAAGAAAAAAGACTGAAATAAAAGCTAGACTGAGAACTAGATCAAATAGATGACCAATAAGAGGAATAAAATATTGTAAAGTAAATGTCTATAAAGCACCTCAACAATGATGCACAAACACAAAAGTCATTTCATGACTTTTATAACACGTCTCACTTAAGTCACTTCGTCAAGTGTTTCCCATCAAAAGTCACCATTCTTAGTATGTTCTTGCTTTCTGTAGAGTTATAAAGTGACAGCTAAAAGTTGTGACTTAGGGTCAGTGTAATGTTGAAGGTGGCAATGGATGCCAGTGATCACAGTTTCATTTTAAAATGTACTTTTCGTGTCACATAATCCACTCTGTCCATGCTCACGGTCTGTATATTCCTCCTGGTTTGATATGACTCCCTTGCATTGTATCTTAGTTAGCTGTTTTCATGACAAATTAAGAAAATGTAGTCATAAGCTAAACCGTCTAAATCAGGAGTCTTCAATCTTTTCCAGCCCAAGGACCCCTTGGATGAGAGACTAACAACAGAGACCCCCACATGTAATTATTTTTGTGTGCGTGTCACATTTTAAGCCTGGCCTAAAATAACTATATATTTCAACTTATTAAACTATTTATATGCTGGGTTATTAGCATATATGTGTTTATGTTTGATTAAAAAGTTCATGCATAATCCATCCATCCATTTTCTTCCGCTTATCCGTTGCCGGGTCACGGGGGCAGCAGTCTAAGCAGGGAAGCCCAAACTTCCCTCTCCCCAGACACCTCGGCCAGCTCCTCGGGTGGGACACCGAGGCATTCCCAGGCCAGCCGAGAGACATAGTCCCTCCAGCGTGTCCTGGGTCTTCCCCGGGGCCTCCTCCTGGGGGGGACATGCCTGGAACACCTCCCTAGGGAGGCGTCCAGGAGGCATCCGGAACAGATGCCTGAGCCACCTCAACTGACTCCTCTTGATGTGAAGCAGCAGCGGCTCTACTCCGAGCTCCTCCCGAGTGACTGAGCTTCTCACCCTATCTCTAAGGGAGCGCCCAGCCACCCTGCGGAGGAACCTCATTTCGGCCGCTTGTATCTGCGACCTTGTTCTTTCGGTCATTACCCAAAGCTCATGACCATAGGTGAGAGTCGGAACGTAGATTGACTGGTAAATCGAGAGCTGCGGAAGCCGCGCCAATCCGCCTGTCAGTCTCACGCTCCATCCTTCCCTCACTCGTGAACAAGATCCAGAGATACTTAAACTCCTCCACTTGAGGCAGGACATCTCCACCAACCCGGAGAGGGCAAACCACCCTTTTCCAGTCGAGAACCATGGCCTCGGACTTGGAGGTGCTGATTCTCGTAGGTCCTGATGTGAAGAAGCCAACAGGACAACATCATCTGCAAAAAGCAGAGATGAAATCCTGTGGGTCCCAAACAGAACCCCCTCCGGCCCATGGCTGCGCCTAGAAATTCTGTCCATAAAAATTATAAACAGAACCGGTGACAAAGGGGAGCCCTGCCGGAGTCCAACACGCACTGGGAACGGGTCTGACTTACTGCCGGCAATGCGAACCAGACTCCTGCTCCGTTCATACAGGGACCGGACAGCCCTTAGCAAAGAGCCCCGGACCCCATACTCCTGAAGCACCCCCCACAGGAAACCACGAGGGACACGGTCGAATGCCTTCTCCAGATCCACAAAACACATGTGGACTGGTTGGGCGAACTCCCATGCACCCTCGAGCACCCTGTGAAGGGTATAGAGCTGGTCCAGTGTTCCCCGACCAGGACGAAAACCGCATTGTTCCTCCTGGATCCGAGGCTCGACTATCGGCCGAATTCTCCTCTCCAGTTCCCTGGAGTAAACCTTCCCGGGGAGGCTGAGAAGTCTGATCCGCCTGTAGTTGGAGCACACTCTCTGGTCCCCCTTTTTAAAAAGAGGGACCACCACCCCGGTCTGCCACTCCAAAGGCACCGTCCCCAACCGCCACGCAATGTTGCAGAGGCGTGTCAACCAAGACAGCCCCACAACATCCAGAGACTTGAGATACTCAGGGCGGATCTCATCCACCCCCGATTCTTGCCACAGAGGAGCTTGCAAACCACCTCAGTGACTTCGGCTTGGGTAATGGACGAGTCCACCTCTGAGACGTCAGCCTCCGCTTCCTCAATGGAAGACGTGACGATGGGATTGAGAAGATCCCCAAAGTATTCCTTCCACCGCCCGACAATATCCCCAGTCGAGGACAACAGCTCCCCACCTACACTGTAAACAGTGTTGGCAGAGTACTGCTTCCCCCTCCTGAGGCGCCGGACGGTTTGCCAGAATTTCTTCGGGGCCGACCGATAGTCCTCCTCCATGGCCTCCCCGAACTCCTCCCAGCTCTGAGTTTTTGACTCCGCAACTGCCCGAGCTGCAGCACGCCTGGCCTGCCGATACCCGTCAGCTGCCTCAGGAGTCCCAGAGGCCAACTTGGTCCGATAGGACTCCTTCTTCAGCTTGACAGCAGCCCTTACTTCCGGTGTCCACCACAGGGTTCGGAGGTTGCCGCCACGACAGGCACCAGAGACCTTGCGGCCACAGCTCCGAACAGCCGCGTCGACAATGGAGGCAGAGAACATGGTCCACTCAGACTCAATGTCCCTCGCCTCCCTCGGAATCTGGGAGAAGCTCTCCCGGAGGTGGGAGTTAAAGACCTCCCTGACAGAGTGCTCGGCCAGGTGTTCCCAGCAGACCCTCACGGTACGTTTGGGCCTGCCAGGTCTGTCCAGCCTCCTCCTCTGCCAGCGGATCCAACTCACCACCAGGTGGTGATCAGTTGACAGCTCAGCCCCTCTCTTCACCTGAGTGTCCAAAACATAGGGCCGGAGATCAGATGAAACGACAACAAAGTCGATCATCAACCTCCGGCCTAAGGTGTCCTGGTGCCACGTGCACTTACGGATGCCCCTATGCTCGAACATGGTGTTCGTTATAGACAAACCGTGACTAGCACAGAAGTCCAACAACAAAGCACCACTCGGGTTCAGATCTGGGAGGCCGTTCCTCCCAACCAGCCCCTCCAGGTATCACTGTCATCGCCCACGTGACCGTTAAAGTCCCCCAGCAGAACAACGGAGTCCCCAGTCGGGGCCCCTCTCAGAACCCCCCCCAGGGACTCCAAGAAGGCCGGATACTCTATACTGCTTTTCAGCCCGTAGGTGCAAACAACAGCAAGAGCCCTCTCCCAGACCCGAAGGCGCAGAGAGGCGACCCTCTCGTTCACCGGGGTGAACTCCAACACATGGCAGCTAAGCTGGGGAGCTATGAGCAAGCCCACACCAGCTCGCCGCCGATCACCATGGACTCCAGAGAAGTGAAGAGTCCAGCCCCTCTCGAGGAGCTGGGTTCCGGAGCCCAAGCTGTGCGTGGAGGTGAGCCCGACTATCTCTAGCCGGTACCTCTCAACCTCCCGCACAAGTTCAGGCTCTTTCCCCCCCAGTGAGGTGACGTTCCACGTCCCAACAGCTAACCGCTGTGTCCGTATTCATGCATAATGGAATAATTTATTTGTAAATAGTTTTTGTCAAAAGTAGCTTATTATTGCATACTAATGCTTGCAGTTTACTCAATATCATTTTTGTTATATTTTTTAATTCTCACAAATGATTCTGGTGAAAATTGTCCATTATTATGATAAAAATTGGTGTACCCCCTGCAGTACCTCTGCGGACCCCCTAGGGGTCATGGACCCCTGGTTGAAGACCCCTGTTCTAAATAATAGGTGTGTTTTCAGCTTCATTTTAACTTCACATAAACTTTTCAGTTAGGTTTTAATACAAATTGTGGACTGTGGACTGTTTGCTTATCACTTATAATGGAGGTGCATTAAGAGAAGATATTCTAATGGTCGATATGAACAGGAGGAATGATTACAGAAACAAACAAATAAACAGTTGTAATGTTCATCTGTGTACCTTACTGTTGTTTTAAGACTAACAATTGTGAACCTATGTTTTATGAGTCAGATCCAATAGCATAATAAACGCCCCCTCCCAGGGAAATCTTTGACATCATACTCTGTGCCCTCCCAGTTTGAAATGCAGGCTTTTGATTGTAATGAGTTATTTCCTCAGATATGGTGAAGCTCCCCCAGAGGCCACTTTACTGTGTGCTTTTCATGACAAGTAAACTGACATAATAACTTGTAAAATTAGTGGTGAACTTCTCAATGGTAACTTGATAAAGGAAATTGTATTTATTTGAACCTTTAATATTCAGAATGATTAATAAACAAACAGAAACCCTTTAGTGCTCATGATGCTAACATACTGTGAAAACCAGACCATAAAGTGTGGATGTTTTGTTTCCGAACTGGTCACTGCTGTTAGCGTTACTCCCACATGTAACAATTCTATCAAGCTTCTATATTAAGGCTACACGGGTTTCATTCATGTTACAGAACTGAGAAACCAGAGCAGCCAGCAGAGTAATCCAGTCTCATCCATCACATTTTGGAGAGGCATCAGTAAAGTAAACTGTGGAGCTTAGCTAGAGGCCAGTGCGCCCGGCACACAGCACTTCTCGTCCGTCTTACCGGGCTGACAGCAAGATGCTTCTCAAACCAAACCAGACGCAGCATCCCCATTCAGCAGCTGTTGTTGCTTCTATTTGCATCTTCTATGCTGCAGGGAAAACAGGACAAAGAGTGGCACGTGACCTGAGCTTGAGGGAGAAAAGATTGGTGAATCAATCACAGTGGGTGATACAGCTGGGTGCCCTTCACTCCATCATATACCATACACAGACGCTTTTAAGGACTTCCAAGGAGAAACAATCAGCTAGATACAATATTGTACAGAACTAAACAAAGTCCTGAATGCACTGTGTCTCAGTGATCCATCTGACAGTGAATGGCGCTCCATTGATTCTAAGATGAGTTAAATATGTGGGTTTGATTCAGGAACAAAAATCAACAGATGAAGAGAAGAGTTCAACTGACCCTACTGGCCTTTAAAATCACATTTAATGAAGTGATTTACCATCATGACAAGTATCTTGAGACCTGAAAGTTGAAGTACTGTAGAACAGAAAAAGAAAAAAAAGAAGCCAGATTCATCTTTAACTTTTAGTGTGTGTTTTGTCTCTTTTCTTTTTTTGTTTTTGTAAGTGATACACTCTAAAGTGAAAGGTGGAGGTGGAGAGAGACAGTCTGTAACCATAAATGTACAAAAGAACAATTACACTGAGTGTGAACCACAAAGAGAGAACAGAAAGAAACGATGATTTAAGAGGTGCTGGATTGTTTTCATGATATTATAACAAAATGATCTCTTTACATCAGTGTGACGTGCTGCCTGACTGGGACCACATCCCATCCTTCTAACAGCCTTAATGTCAGCAGGACAGCTTGGTCAGTGTGTGTGTGTGTGTGTGTGTGTGTGTGTGTGTGTGTGTGTGTGTGTGTGTGTGTGTGTGTGTGTGTGTGTGTGTGTGACAGGCAAAAATGAAGTCCTCAATCACTTTAATCGTATCTGCTGTGATGGACAAGCTCTCTATCAGCCCAACTGTATCAAAGAGTCAGGAAGAAGACGACAACATGGTGTGCCACTCAATCAGCATAATTGTATATGAACAGTCTCCTGGGTGAGGGCACAAAGGACTAACAAGGTGATCTAAGCAACCAATGGTTCCCTCTGGTCCCAAGACAAGCAAACCACATACAGCTTTTATTGAGTTATGTTACAATTTAGGAGTATTCAAAGAGACTCAGCAAGGAATCTATTTGAAAAGTGTCATTCCTGTGTTTTCCTGACATGATCAGTTCACCACAGGAGAACTGATACATGGATGGAAACCATGGATACAGGAAGAAACCACCCAAAATGCTCTAATGCATAAATATATATTTTGTTGTCTTGTTCCTTGTCCACTTGTTTATGGATCTTTTGCCCACAATATAAAATCTATAACAACATCCTGTGTGTCACATATACGTGTGTAAAGATCTTGTTTCCTCAGGATAACAACTCTTTACACATATAATACAGGTGTATATAGATATTTGGCACACAATAACTTCTTAACACAAGATATTGGTTGTGTTCCATCCATCCATCCATCCATTATCTATACCTTTACAGGAGCCAGAGCGTATACTAGAACATATTGGATGTGAGGCAGTGTACACCCTGCACTGGCCCAGGCAGATCTTGTTCTCATGCAATAGAAACTACAGCAATATCAGCAATGTTTCCACAAGTCAGCATAACTTTAAAAATACTGTATTTTAAGGCTGCTGTGTCACTGGGAAAATGCTGATGAGGTATCATATATTTCTTAACCAGCATTTCATGTGCATTCAACAATTGAGTCATGGGCCAGAGAGAAGCCCATAATGCAGAGGTAGAGATCTCACTTTTTACATGTGACCAGAATGCAATGCAACCACAAGATTCATGTTTCTGCCTCTGCCCTTATCTCCACCTCCACCTTTGACTGTGAACAGCAAGAGCAGATCTATTTTGTAGATCGTTTAAGAAAGAAAGCAGAAGTAGATGACAAATGTTCAGTGAAACTGTAAAAGTTGATCTGTTGGAGGATTTCCTTCCCTTTCATGCTGTGACCTTCACACTTCACACTTAGCATTAATTACTTGTAAATTTTTAGTGGACCAAAGTCAGTGCTGCACTCACTGAAAGAACATCTGCTGAATACCTAAAACATCAAGTCAGACATACCTGTAGGCTATGTTAAGCTTTGCACAACCTCTGCCTTCAACATCCCTGATTATTATTTGAAAATCTGCATTCACGCACCATCTCCATAATTAACTCCATTGGTCAGATTGCACTCCATTTGTTACATTCACATGTAAAGCACAGGGGGGTGTAGACCAGTTGTGGGAGGTGTCAGATGGTCGCTGACACACACACTCCCACATCCATTCTCCTGCACGACCCGGTGTGTGTTCAGGACTGAGCAGAGCAGTGTGGAGGAGCCCATCTGCTCACAGGGTCAATACCACTTTCTCCTCTCTCTCTCTCTCTCTCGTTCTCTCTCTCTCTCTCTCTCTCTCTCTCACACACACACACACACACACACACACACGCACAAACACAAACACACACCCATGCTGGGCGTGCCAATTAGCTAAATGAGGCAGATTTTTTTCCTCAGTGTTGATTTGCATTTTTTATTGTGAGCACATGGTTTTACTCACATTAATGGTCTGAAATTAAAAAATGCTGCTTTTAAATTAAACAAATAAGTTTCATACAGATCCACTCTGGGCCACAGGGGATGTATGATTTATGTCAAATGTTCCACATTGTTTGCTGAATGCAATATATACACATGTTATTATATATCTAGTTTGAGTTCATAGTGATGTCTCTTTATTATGACTTTAACATACCTTGAACATGTAAAATGAAGGAAAGGAAAGAAAACTGCCTTTCCTCCCTGGCCCAAAGTGCAACAACTGTCATCTTATTTCTTGCGCTGCTTTCAGTATCTAAACGTTAGAGCAGGTGTGTTTCCTCACAAATCCTCCAGTCACACCGGTTAGACTGTAAGTCTGAGCGGCTGCTAACCCAGCCTGACCTGCTCAGCTGATGACGATGTGTCATGCTTTCAGTTTCAGCACGACTTATTTCCTCCCTGCTGCTGAAGATCATTAACATCCAAACTGCTGAGCGAGTGCAAAACACAGTGGAACTTTTATCAAGTACATGACAGCAAGCAAAGAGCAGGATCAAATTTAGAGAGCAGCACAGCGCTATGAGAGGACTTGAGTTGATTGAGAGCAGAAATCTGTGACTTCATTTATATTGTAGTCTTGTGTCATCTGAAAGAAGTGTTATCAGATGTTAAGAATGACACAATTATGCAGTCTCATTCAGCGCTGATTAAATCTGCCCAAACCAGTGTTAAGACACAGCAACTGTGTGTGTTTGTCACCACATTAAAAGTGACTTAGAATAACACACTGCTGGCTGATGTGTACTGTTACTTTTGAGATAAACAGACGTCTTTAAGCTTTTGCAACACATAAAAAACAGAAGGAGTGTCCATCTAGACGGCGAAGTAGAAAGAGAGAAAAGCTCAAAGATCAACGCCCTCAAACACAAATGATGTTGTTACAGTGAGAAAGAACAGTGTCAAAAGAAAAGAGACACAGATTACTGAAGAGCCGTTTTGAAGCTCAGAATTTGTGGCTCTGGTTGCCGCCATGTTGGCTGTACTGCTTCTTCTTCCACCTCCTGGCTAATCTAAAAATCAGCAAAGACGTGGATCATCGGCAGACCTGAGGTGGGCTGAATGGAGCCTGGGTGCTCTAATGAGTAATGGAAATTACCTGTCTATCAAAGTGGCCATGCTGTTAATTCTGCATAACTTTAAGCCTTAATATCATTTGAACAGGTGAGCTGTATAAAAATTCACCCTCAGTACAGTTGTCATGAATGGGGAAATTAGCTATAGAGACCAAAACTGTTTTTTGTACCAGGCTGTAAACATGTTTATTTCTGCTGTGAAGTTGGACATTTTAACATGGGGACTTATGGAGACTGACTCGTTCTGTAGCCAACCTCAAGTGGATGTTTGAGGAACTGCAATTTTTGGCACTTCCGCTTTGGCTTCACTTCAGAGCCAAGGAGGTTGCCGGTATTTTGTAATACTGAGAAAGTATATTGACATAAGATGTAATATGTTATTAGAATATATACAACATATAATATCTGTATCACCCCGTGCTACTTTGATGTGTAATTCTATTAGTTTTAACAAAATGAGCTTTTATCAACTCTAAATTGACCCTAACAGATCTGCAGCAGCAGGTACATTTAGGTAGAAATGCAGTGCTGCCTTCATGAAGTTTGTTATCAACATAATGGGGAAATGGTTTTAACGAACCTCTCGGCAAACCTCTTCAATGTCACTGCATGTTGTTCACCCACCACCCACCCTGAGCCACTCCCTGCAACTTTTGTGTGGCGCAAGAACACAACAAAGTAATTATGTTTGTCTAAAACTCACATGACAAAAACATTCAGTGTATGCAGGTCTCATTTTTAGCTTGTTTTGTACCCAGGAACTATTCAGCATTAGAGAGCATAGTGAATTTCACACAGCGTAGAGAAGTCTGGATTTTGTGCTCTTGTTTGAGACTTAAAAATGTGCCCCTCTGCTCTCTGAACTGTAGCAGGTTGATTTTAAATTTGCTCAGTGTTAGTGCTTAGTGTTGTCATTAATAACCTTCCATAGCCTTCCACTCCTTAACAAAATGAGCAATAAAGCAGAGTGAGTGTTTGGGAAAAGGAGAGTCATCTGAGCGGGGTCACTGGGGCTGTAAATTTCTCTCCCAGTGTGACAGCGCGTCTGCAGCCTCCTGTGGCCTGGCCTGCCTCGGCCTGGCCCAGCTCGGCTCTGCAGTGTGGATGGTTGTAAGGTGACGGAATGTATACCCCCACCCCCACCCCCTCCTTATTCAGCCCTACGACCCACCTCCCCTCCTCACACGCACACACTCACTCCCTTACAACCATTACGGAACCCGAGCAGATGGCCAGGAGACAAAGGGTGTGTTAGGGTGAGAGAGGCCCCCCCATCTCCCCCGACACCCCCTCCACACCTCACTTTTCCTAGTGACCCCCCCCCCCCAACCCACCTTGTTCAACAAGAAGTAAGCAGTCTGTTGCATGAGCGTTGCAGCTGGAGACCAATGAGTCCCCCCCCCATCAACCCTAACACACACACACACACACACACACACACACACACACACACACATTTTCTTGCCACGTGCCTCTCAATTAAGACAAATCGCCAGCGCTTACTCCATCCCTTGTTCATGCAGATGTGTCGATTTATCCTCAATTCCTCACAGCTAGTGAAACGAGCTCCTGTAATGCGGAGACATTAGCCTAAATGATTCCTTGTGTCCTTTATCAGGCAAGAGCTCCCATTTGGGGCCCCACGGCAGGTAATTCTCCTTTTGACAGTGCAATTGAACTGGCCAGCGCTGAAGGGCTATTTGGCGAAGAGCCATTTAGTGTAAGTGCTCTCAAGGCCGGCGAATGACACTTGTAGAGACAATGTCACCCCCACTGACACCATCAGTTGATTGTGTATTGAACAGAAATGGAGGAGCGGTGTAGGCCTCAGGCCAGAAATATGCAGCATTATTGGCAGGGCGAAGTCCAAGGCGAGTGTCCGGGGAGAGAAAAACGAATTCAGACGGGTTCTGTGGAGGTCTCTGTCAATATCAGGTGCCAAGGACACCAGGACGAGGACTGTGAGGCGATAAACTACCTGATTTCACTAACGTGCGCTGCATGATCATTTTTTACAGGCTGCAGCAGAGAACAGACACTTTCTACAGAAATGCTCTCCACATGCAGTGACAGTGTCCTTGTGTAGATTGAGCTCCTGTAAATGGGCACATGATAAAAAAAGACATGACAAAAGATCGATCGGTTCACTCAAATTACACACAAGAAACATTTTCTCACTTTCCTCTTGTGGTAGTCACGCAGATAGATTAAGTGTTATTTGTCTGAGCTTTGAATCAGCACTTTGAAGAAGCATCTGCCATTTTGAAGTCTTTCTTGGTAAAATACAGGCAAGATATGAAGAATAAAAACCAAAATACATCATTTTCATTTCAGTTTTCTATTTTGTTGTACTTTGTTTTTCTCACAGCTGCCCGGGGAATGACCTGAACCTGTTGCCAGTCTGTTTCATACATTTCCTATGCCTCTCTGATGTTCATCATTTTGCTCCATGTGCACTTTTCAGTGCTGAATTTTCATTTTTTTGCAAGCAAGGAGCTTCTTAGGCTGTCTTATCATCACAGATAAGTGACACGCTTATATTTCCAGCAGCTACACTGAAATTTAATAGCTACAGTTTACGTAGCAGGTCTTAATTATTACTCTCACCTCCTATGTCACTGAATTGAACATGATCAGCCTGGTATCTGCCAAAAGGCACTAGATGAATGAAATCACTGACTGTACTAGAATTACACAAGGCAGACTAAGAAGTCACACTTTTAACCATTTTGTCATAAAATAATTCCTGAAATGGATTTAGCATCACAGACTGACATCAGACTGTAAAATAAGAGATTTTTCCTTCAAAGGAGTCGTTGAATGTTTTGGGTGTGTGTTCCGATCAATGATGCTCATATGAGTAGTGAACTGGAGCCAGGATGTGGTTAGCCTAGCTTAGCATAGAAACTGGAAGCAGGGGGAAATTTTAGGAGTCAGGTGGTGAATTTATCCACCCACCACTTCTGTGATGTTGTGCTTGCATGTGACTATTGTCCGCCAAGAGTTCCTGCATGTAACACCTACTGAACCACAAATCATAGTTTTTACATTTCTGTGTTCTGTTTTCACTCTGGACAGAACCAGAATGGCTTATACCACCTGCTTCCATTCTTTATGCTAACATAGGCTAACTGCACCTTGACTTCAGCTCCTTAACATACAGAAATGAGAGTATTTCCAGAAATGTTGATTTCTTTAAATATGAGTTTAATAATAAATTGTTCTTGTAATTTAGAATGTTTGTAGTAAATATATGGCACCTGTTGTCATTTTACTATCTATCTCAGTGCCTCAGCTGTCATCAGGCATGTCATCGCTCTATCTATCCACCATATTTCCTTTTCATCGCTCTGGTTTTTCCATTTTGGACAGCATCTGTAGCGCTCTTGCGACTGCTCCCCCGAGACTGTGACATCCACCAGAGCAGAGGCCAGTGACACGTGTGATTGATGACCCCCAGAATGGAAAGGAGAGAGATGGACAGATTCCTTTTATCAGGATTGAGGTCTGACTAGATTAAAATGCAGTTGTACAACGCCTCCCCCCTTTTTTGGCATCCCCGTTGGTCTTCTCAGCATCCCCACTCCATCCCCTTGTCAGTCACTGCACCTGACGGCTGAGAATTTTTTCCTCATCTCCTCCGATGACCTCTCATCCCACTTCCCCACTCGAGGTGACATGGTGCGGACGTGGCCGATTGTGCCAGACTTTAACCAGTCACTTCCAAATTGACGTTGAGGTGTTTTGTTATTTGCTTCTGCAGAGAAGTGTGTGAGACAAGTCTCAGTGGAGCGTTCCTAACACCATTTGCACAAAGCTGCTTGGTAAAAAAAAAAAAAAGAAGTATGAAATGTGTTGGAACATAAATCACAAGTCGCTCTCTGCAAGCTAACCACAATCAACCCTTGAAAAAACATGCAGAGTGAAGAGGGGGAAATTCTCCATTTTCTCACTCACTAAGTGCTGATTAAAAGAAAAGAGACAATCACTCTCATTCACTGGCGTGCAGCTGCCTCGTTGTCAGATGGCGGAGTGGGAGATTTCTGTGGAGGTGCTGAAAAGATGCCTCAGTGAAAAGGACCTGCGTTTGTTTTTCAGATGGCTCTCTAATGACTGGATGTGATTAACACAAATTATCTCACTTATCACAGCTCAACAGGCTTAGATAGACAGTCTCTGGGTGCTTTCTCTGCAGCGCTACTTAACATGCATTTAATCAGACTCAGCAGTCAGTATCACACGCACAGGGACAGCAAGGACCAGATTTGTCTAGGAGAAATATTCGGCTTCTGCCTGTTTAATTTCTCTTTGTGACTTTAAGGCAACTTGTTAGAAAAATGATGAAATATG
Source organism: Sciaenops ocellatus (assembly GCA_033000465.1). NCBI lineage: Eukaryota > Metazoa > Chordata > Actinopteri > Sciaenidae > Sciaenops > Sciaenops ocellatus. The sequence goes on along the minus strand of CP136884.1, from coordinate 3,254,034 downwards.
GAGTCAGTTTGGTGTTAAAATATGCCTTGTTTTGTTTTCCAGGTTAGTCTAAACTGCATTCCTGATCCACTCTGCTGCAATTTGCTCATTTAGTCCACCTTTCTATGTGGGACTGATCACATGTGTACAAAACACTGGAAAAAACTGAAATAAACCATCTTCACCTGAAAAAAACATTTAATCAGGGCCTTTAATTGCTCTTTGGATACTAACCCTAAGCTGGTTTGAGAACTCAACATGAGGAAAACTTCATTTATTTTTTTACACTCAATACAAAATGACACATTAGGAGAGAGATTTTTCATATTGTTCATCTCTGACTTCCCAACCAGTGTACTGTAGACATAAATCTTCATTTTTCAAAGAAAGCTACGTTGTTAACATTGTATGCATCAAAGTAACAACTGAGATTTCAGACTTGTTGAATTGTATAGGCCCAAATTCTCATATATTTTCATAGTTTTAATGAACTTTTAACAATTAAATTTGTACAACGTTGTCGTAACTGATGGAACTGATGGTCAGACATACAGGGATTAAAGAAGAAGTTGAAATAAATGGTAGTTTTGCAGTGATTTCCTACAACTGTCCAACAGCTGCACACTGCAGTTTACAGCAAATGTCACTCAAACTGGAGGAAATGGTTGTATTTGTTGGGGACTATTTTCAGCTGCAGACTAATACATGTTTGAGGCTCTAGTGAGTATTTATGACAGCAGAACAATGCATGAGTCACACTGAACTATAGTGTGTGTGATTAGTGACATTGTTAGTAGGATACATTTATTGTTGGTGTGGGTCTTTTTATGGCATTTGTCTATTAAGAAAATAAATATTATCATTTATTGGAGTTATTTTTACAGCAGACCAGAGCAGAGAGATGATTTATCGTCTGTACATGTCACTGGATGAGGTAATGGATAGTGGATGGTAGTGGACATCTGTCTGTGAGATTATATATATTTTTTATATTTGTTATGATCCAGTCATACTGAACTGTACTTTGCAGAGCCATCTGTGAGTGAGCCGTCCACGCTGCGTTTAAGCTGCTGCCATCTCTCCAGCCAACCAGAATTTGACCCCGTGACCCCGCAGGCATCCGGAGGTCAGCCTGTCACGGCCTGGTGGACCGGAAGTCACTGCAGGGGCCTTTTTATCCACATGATGGTTATATGGTTCTATGGAGGGCTGAGGGCTCTACAGAGAGACATAAAAGTGCCAGAGGCGTACAGAGGATGGAAGTGAACAATAGAAATGTTTCAACTGCAGCCTGATGTCACAAACAAATATATAAATGAATGAAGTCTTATTCGTATAACATATCTTCATTCAAATTTTTTAATGTACATATATGTTTTACTGTGTACTCTGTATGAAGAATATCAGTTCACATAACTTTGTGTTTTATTTACAGTTTACATATTTTAAACTTTGAACAGAATTTTAGACTGTCAACACTGTTAACTGTTAATTGTCAGGGGGTCAGTACATACTAATATACCAATAATTAAAATTAATAATTGAAATATATAGAGTTTTTCCATTTTGGGGACAAGATGATACTTGAGTGTTGGTTCCAAAATAATGTCTTTTTATTTTTATTTTTTGTCATACAGTTTACTGGACGATGTAATTTTGGTACGAGTTATACACACACACACACACACACACACATATATATATATATATATATATATATATAGATATAGATAGATAGATAGATAGATAGATAGATAGATAGATAGACAGACAGATAGATAGATACAGATATAGATATAAAATAGAGACAGTGTTCTGGGACAAAATGGTCACTGGGGGGTTTAACTAGTCAGAGTTTGACTTATTTTACTAGTTAACAAACAGTTAATAAACAAACAAATTATATTAAAAAATCACAATGGAGAGTAACGTGCAGGCTGATGAAAGTAAGACGTGAAATAATCTTCAGAGTTTCCTCTCTATAGTATTGATACAAAAATTGATATTATAAACTGTGGGAAGCTGAAGTTAATGAAAGAAAGAAAGAAAAAGAAGAAAAAGGATTTGAACAAATAAAAAAGATGAAATGAACGCAGCTTAAATCAGAGCAGTGAGAATAATAATAAGTAAATAAGACAAAGAAATGAAGTACTTCAGTACGCTGAACACAGTTTGAAAAGTACTGAGAAGTATCTGCATCCAGACTCCTTCATGTGTCTCCAGGCGGTGAAAGTTAACAGTGACCTGATGAAAATGAACAATCCAGACTCTGATTTACATACAGAGGCCATTTTTTAACAATTTAAGAATGAGCTGATGATGATGATGAAATATCAGAGCTGGTGATGGTGGTGTTGGAGCAAAAGGGGTGTGTGTTTGGGGGCAGCATAAATTGTGTTAGCTACTTCATTGAAAGACAATGGAGGACAAGATGTTGTGTGTAGTGTCACCCACGTGCTTCTGCACCACTATTGTCTGCTCTCCTTCCCTGGGAGAGGGGAGACGGAGGGGTGAAAGGAGGAGGAGGATGTGGGAGGGGGTGGGTTAGTTGACTGCTGTGTGTGCGCGCGTGCATGTGTGTGTGCGTGCGCGGGGGAGAAGCACAGACGGCTCGTGGTAATTTGATGTGTGTCCCCGGGGATGTTTGATGGATTAATGCTAAGCAGCTCCCTCTTCCAAAGCACCACCTGATCTTTGGGGCTCGTGCCCCACATATAAAAGGCTGCAGTAGTGCTGAGCTCAGCTAGTCCAACCATCTCTCTCTCTCTCTCTCTCTCTCTCTCTCTCTCTGCTTCTCTCTGTTTCTCCCTCGCCACTTTCTGTCTTCCTCTCCATCCTCCCTGTCCTCTTGCTTTCTCTCTCTCTCTGCTACTTTCTCTACATTTTCTCCTTCCCTCTGGCTTTAAACCATATTCAGGACAGATCTTTTTTTTTGTAATCCTCCTTGTTTGGCCTGTTGAAGAAGAAGGCCGCCTGGAAGCTCAGTACATTTCTGCTTTTTCTTTTCTTTTTTCTCTCTTTAATCATCAGTCTGTTCACATTGTTCTATGAGGCTCTAGCATCAGTTTTTCACCAGGAAAAAAAAAGAAAATGCCACGCTCCTTTTTGGTGAAGCAGCCGAAGGTTCATGATTTCTCATCTTCCAACTACTACCATCAGCACCAGCAGCACTGGGACGACTCTTACTCTGTGACACATGCCATCACAGAGTCAGCCACCAACTTGGCAGTGCGTTTGAGTGAAAATGGTGAGTTGATGTCTCTCTTAGTTGTTTTTCAACTTTTTTCATGTGCATTTCTGCTGCAGTGGCTATTGATTCTTCATTTGGAGATGATCCATGTGGTCTTTCACACAAAAAATAAGAAAAAAACTAAAATAACAGACAGAGAAATCATCCAACTGTGTTTATGTTGTTGTCTCTTCTACCTAATCGCTCTTGGAAACCCCCAAAATCCCCCACAGCCACCGCTCGCCCCCCTCTTCTGTATCCCTCAAGACTTTTGTTTTCTAACTCGGCGGATGCTAAATAGTATTCAGGTCACGCTGGCTCAATCTGCTTAATACTCAAACCAGATCACACAGCAGCCTCTGGCTTTAATACTATTGTGTGTATGAATGATGAGATATACGTGTACTCGGGCTTTAGGCACAAAATCTGATGCAAGCCTTTGTCAGCTTCTACTAGAAAGAAGGAAAAAAAACTGGGGAGAAAGCAGATAGCCACATGGGACTGTGTTGTCCTTAGATGGTGCAGTTGCCCTTGAGTCTCTCCTCTTATCATCCACCCCCCACCCCTCCCCACCTCGTTCATCTCTCCATCTCTCTCCATCTGATCCTGCAGGATGTTAGATAGCCACAGGGAGTAGGATTGCAGCAACACAATCCATATGTGGAGCAGCGAGAGGTGATGGAACAGGGTTTTTAGAGGATGGGTATTGACTGGAAAATACAGAGTGCTGCAGGTAATTCAATAAAGTGCAACATGAGCAGTATATCGGCAGACAGTAGATTCTCATCCATGGGATTTCTAGAGAGGCTGGATGTGAGAACAACCCTGCAATACAAACAATATGGCGTGTGTGCATGTGTGTGTGTGTGTGTGTGTGTGTGTTTGGCTTTGAGAAACATCCAAAGAAATGTGTGCTTTGAGCGGATTCGCCCCCTCCCACTCCCACACCCACCACCACCACCAGCAGCATCACAGATCTTGTGTTCGAGTTGAATCATTTGTCCCCAGATTTAGGATGCCAGCTGTCTGCTTCCCTTTGTGTTTCAGTGTGTGCGTGTGTGTGTGACAGGGGGTGGTGGTGGTGGTGGTGATGGTGGGGGCAAGTGGGCTCAATATACCATTGACTGCTGTCAAGATCAGACAGTAGTCCCCCCCACCAAAAACACACACACACACACCCTCCCTTTTCCTTCTTTGCCAAATCGCAGTCCCCCACCTGTCACTCAATCTCCCCCTTTCCATACTCATGAACACTCTCAGAAACGGCACAGATGGGGAATGATCTGATTAAAATGATTTAGTGATTGAGGGGATTTCACTGCTGAGACGCTCTGTTTTGGTCACCCCCCTCCCCCACCCCACCCCCTTCACTCACCCAGACCCCCCTCCATCACAGATTCACAGATTCAGACGCGTTGCTGTGAGGCGACGACAGGTGGAATCGATCCAGAGCCAAACTATCGCTCTGTGATGGTTTTTGTCAGTGTCAGCACTTTGTGTCTGACTTGAATTCAGCCTTTCACATTTGTTTTTTTCTTATGATAGCACTTGTTGGAGCCAGTGGAGGTATTGATTGGGGCACAACTGTGCACTCATTAATATTTCATTCCCAAAGCTTGCTGAACCTGGCACTTACAAATAGCTTCCTGTATAGGTTTCATATTGATTGGAGGTTTGGGTAAGAGGGCACTTTTCTTCAGAGGTTGTTGAGATCATGAAGATGTTCCATTCATTTACTCCAATGGGAAAAAAACAGTCTTTTCCATCTCTTTATTAAATGTCTTTTTCCTTACAGGCTACATCCATGATTACATCATCCCCTCAGTGTTGCAGAGCACAAAGGAGCCAGGTCATGAGCAGACCGGGCTCTCCTCAGGGCCCCTGTACTCCCCAGGTGGCAGCGTTGGGGAAGAGTTCTCCGACCATGACATGGAGCATCCGGACAGCCCCGTCTCCAGCAGCACAGTTGAGTCAGACAGTAGCGGCCCTGAGCTGGAGGCATGCACCATCGACGCCTTCCTTATCTCTGATGGACGCTCCCGGCGGAGGCCCAACGAGAGGTGTCCCCGCAAGGGAGGCAGTCAGTCAGACAGCAGCGAGGATGTAGGCTCTGCAGACTGCAGCCCCGCTAAAGGGAAATCCAAAGGGCGCCACGCTTGCGGTGAGTGCGGCAAGTCTTACGCCACATCTTCCAATCTGAGCAGACACAAGCAGACTCACCGAAGCCTGGACAGCCAGCAGGCCAGGAAGTGTCCCACCTGCCACAAGGTGTACGTGTCCATGCCAGCGCTGGCCATGCACATGCTGACCCATGACCTGAAGCATGAATGCACGGTGTGCGGCAAAGCCTTCAGTCGACCCTGGCTCCTGCAGGGCCACATGAGGTCTCACACTGGAGAGAAACCGTTCGCCTGCGCCCACTGCGGCAAAGCGTTCGCCGACCGCTCCAACCTGCGCGCCCACATGCAGACACACTCGGCCTTCAAGCACTACTCCTGCAAACGCTGCCACAAAAGCTTCGCACTCAAGTCCTACCTGAACAAGCACTATGAGTCAGCCTGCTTCAAAGGGTACCAAGCAGAGGACGACTGCAGCTCTGAGGACTGATGGAAAAATATTCATCTGTTTCATTTCTATTTATAAACTTTTTAACAGTTCAGACAACAAAGTCAGAGAGAAGCTTCTCAGGCTTGTCACGTGCATGCATCATAATCCTGCCTTTTGATAAGCAATAACCTCACTTTAAATTATTCAGGAATTATGTACGAAATTCATAAAAATCTCAGTGTTGATCACAAATGTAAAATATTTTATATTGTTTTTTATAAATTGAATTGCAATAATTTACATGCCAGTATTATATTATATGCCAGGTAGCTCTTAATTTACCTCAAACATTTCTTATTCGTTAAATAATGTATTTGTGTATTTATTAATTTATTTAACTATTTATTTGCCAATTTTGAAGATTATTTATTTATTCTGGGTTAATGTATTTGTGAATTGAACATGGATTGATTAGAAGCCATGTATTGGATTTGTTGAAAACAAAAGTCAAAATATATTCTGACATGTTATATTTCTCTGTCTGATCAATTTGGTGATGACAATAAAACTGATGAAAATGAATAATTACACAAAGTCCTTTTACTCGTGCCTAAATATGCAAAGATGAAACATAAAAACAACTGAACTGAACTGTATCTTTGACATGCACACGAGTAGAACTGACAATGTTCTGTTCAGTCACGTATGTTCTTTTAAAGGAGCAGTGTGTAATTAAAGGGTCTGTTAACTTACTTTTATCTGTATTTCTTCCATACATGGTCCAATGTCTCCACCAGGACAGTCACTTTTTACTCAAAATCAGATCTTTCATTTCGAGCACGAGAACATTTTTAAATTTTGTAATGACCAGTTCACATTCAAATTTTATAGTCTATATGTTGTTTGCCTTGTGGTCCAGCAGAGGGTGCTCTTAAAATTCACTATCAGCTTGACCTATCGCAGGCCCTGTTAACCTAGCCCTAGTCTACAGCCACAACAAATGTGACACAAGTGAGGCAGTGTGAGGCGCCGGAAACGTCTGAGTCCATGCTCTAAACACACAGTGCAAAGAAGAATACCGAGCTGACCACTGATGGATGGACATCACTGACCACACGCGCTTATGTGACTGCTACAACTCACTGAATCCCACAGTGTGAATGAGCTCATTCAAACTGGACCTTTTAAAAACAGCCCAGGACTCCACACATGACACACATTTCTTCATGTTGTGTAGCAGGGAAAACAGCTACAGCTGCAATGGACCGCACCAAGCATTAATAAACTAATAAATATAAATGCATATAAGTGAATATGCATATGTGACTGCCTCTTTGCAGATACTCCTCGATTTCTAACAAAGTCCCTTATATTTTGTACTGTTCTTTGTGCGAACACAGGGTCTTCTACCAGCTTACAGTGACTGCATTCAATTTTGGCGGCCAGTTGTCCTTTACATATGTGATCTCTGAAATACAGCATCACTGCAGCAACCTCAGCCTTAGACCAAACTTTCTTAGTAGTTTGAATTTTATGATAAACCATAAACCTTTGTGCACTGGCCAATTATTTTGTGTTCAGGCTAATCTGTAGTTACACAACAATATAGTCTGTTTACCATTCGGGAGCTCATCCGAATGGTAAACAGACTGGTCTGGTCCAGAAACTGGTCAAGAAACCAGAAGAAGTAAAGCATTGAAAAACACTGCAGGATGAAATCAACGTTTCAACTATTTGTGAGCACCAGTTGTAACTCTGCTTTTTGATTTACTTTGTTGATTCTCTGAGGGCAACTTCCTGGTTGTTGATGTAGATAAAGTTGGTCAGTAGTTCCCAACAGTTTTGGTTAAAATTAACATGTTGCATCAGTCTGGAGCAGTTTAGCCAAAAAGTGATTTTACCTTTACAGATTGTTTCGTTTTGTTAGTACAGGCCTGAAGTTATGAAAGAAAACTAGGATTAAATTAGTTTCTTATCTTTGTCTTTGTCTTTCCTATCTTCCAGCCACTCAGATTTATCTTGTGACCCATTTGGAGATCCTGACACCAAGGTTGAGAACCTCAGAGTATCTTACATAGGAAGCAGTCACAGATACAGTCTGGCATTTTGTGAGCCTTCAGATGATCCAGCATAATCAAAGTGTGAAAACCAAAATGAAATGTCTCAGTATTTATGTCAGTGCAGTGCTTACCCTGACCAGCAGAGGGGGCAGCCATATGAACACCATCACCAAAATCTGACCTCCCCAGTGCTGGGATAGCACACATAAAGAGGATTCATGTGTTAGTGAAAACAGCCTCATTCAAAAGATGAAAATCCACATCAGGGCACCAAAACCAGTGTCTGTCCCCCTCCTCCCACCCTGCCATGTTAGGAGATTCCTTATGAACACATACTGGACCTTCACAGCACAGCACAGTGGCCTGACCACAGGATGTGCACTGGGTCAGGTGTCATGAGAACTGGGCTGCTGGTCCAGACCAGACAGGGCTGAGCCCTCGGTGGCCCAGAGCCACCAACCCCTCATGGGAAATGGAAGTATGTGTCTCAATAGACCACAGGCTGGATGTGGCTATTTTCAGACACAATGGCCACCATTCAAAACACATATATGAATATGTGTCTGTACATATGTATACATGTGTGCCCGCACACACACACACACACACACACACACACACACACGCACACGCACACGTGCATGGACGCACGCACACACACACACACACACACACACACACACACTATAGGGGAAAGCAGGGTCAGCTTCCATGTGTTGTATGTAAAACTGTAGTAGTGCAACATTAACCTAAAGCTGCAGTAATCAATAATAATCAATAAAACAATAATCAATATTGTCATCTTAAAAATCCTATTGTGCAAGAATTGGTATTTTTTACTACTTGGTGCCCCGACTGTCTCTGAGTGCAATTCACTTTTACACCATTGCTGTAAATACAAGTCGTGCCTTGACACCCCCTCATGGGCAGCTGTGCACGTGCATTTGTTAAGCTGAAGGATTTGAAACCAGCAAAGACGGCATCAGGAGCCAAAGAACCGTGTTGAACTGCAGGTTAGAGTAATAGGAGAGGATTTTAAGCAAATATGACTGCATAGTTTTATTTATTAATTACATACATGACAACATAACCGAAAGAATAACAAGAAACAATGAAAAGAAAGTTACTTTGTTGAAACACTGCTAGCATTTTCATCTAAGTGTTTGAATGTGGAGTGTGTGTGTAATTGAATAAAATGTTGTTGGTGACATGATATGTGCTAAATTGCACAGAATCTACACTGTACGGTATCATTTATTACACTGAAGCCTTAACTGGCATGAGATTGACGAAGACTGACCAAACTTAAGAAAAAAAAAGAAATAATTTATTTGGACACTATCCTTAGCTAGAATTGAGCTTAGATGACTTTGGGATCAAGAAAAACTGTAGAACTCTGTGAGACAGGAATGACACAACAGCTACAGCTGTATGGACAGTATAAACATTAATTCTTCATTATAAGCTGACTTAGGGCGAGAGGTGGAGTGCACCCACATAAAGACAAACAACCATTCACACTCACATTCACACCTACGGACAATTTAGAGTGCATGTCTTTGGACTGTGGAAGGAAGCTGGAGTACCCGGGACAACCCAGAACCTTCTTGCTGTGAGGCAACAGTGCTAACCACCCCACCACCCATATATAAATAAGACAAGTTTGGAGTTGGAAAGCGTCTTTTTGCAGAGTCTAGCTGCCTCTCCAGTCCTGCACCAAGCAGACGCCCTGAACGGGTCTGTCCACTCGCAGATACAAAATCTATATGAAACCAACTCTAATAAACTATTGTTAAGACAGCAAACAGATAGACCACCGTACATTGCTGAGATTAGTAACTTACGCTACTTGCTACTGAAAAAAGTAATCACATTACTGTCTACTGGTTTCTAGCTGCAGCAGGCAGCTGTTTTAAGCGACAAAGCTCCGATGAACCGATCATACACCACCTGCTCAGCTGCAAACAGCTGACAGACACAGTTAGAGACGAGCTGGTGAACACAGTGAAGCATTTAGCAGCTAAAGAGACAGATATTTCCCTCTTGAGGGCTAAAAGAATATTGGACTAGATAGTCATCAGGTGGACACAAACATGACTACAAATGTTGTTCCATGTCATGAATATGAATATTTTGGACTGCTGTTCATCCAAAACAAGCAGTCTAAAAACCTTGAGCTCTAGGAAGTTGGACTTTTTAAAGACTAAACAATAAGTATAGTATAAACAATAAGTATAGTATAAACATAGTAGGACAAAACTTGACCCCTAGTATGACATAGTCATGAAAACAAGCAGTCTTGCTCCACTGTAAAAAATGTCTGCAAAAAACTCACACCACAAACAAAGGAGCAGAGCACCATTGCAGGTCAACACTGCTTGCCAATCAACACGGAGGATATGACCACCGTGTCCAGAGCATGCAGAATGACCTCCAGGCCAAAACGGATGAGTCTTTTTATAGCCTCCTTTATCAGACCTGAAGCCACGACTGTTACATCATGTCGGACAAGGTTTTATAGCCAACTTGTAGATTTCTCTGGTGTGATAAACTCTGTTGACCCGCGGAGGCCTTGGCTCAGAGGTCCCAGGTGACTCTGGAGGAAGCCGACAGACGTGGGCTGGAGAAACGTCAAGCCGAGCCCTGTGGACATTAAAGGCAGCGGTGGGCTTTTTCGAAAGAATCATTGCGTGTGAGTCGACTTCCTGTATCGCAGCGGTTGACTTGATGCTCTGCCTGTTTGGAGGCCTTCTCTGATCCCTCGGGAGATGATGACACTAGTTCATCAACCCCAGGATCAAGAAACACCTGCTTCTTTTAGATATTAGTCCCATAAAATAGCCTCAGGGTGTTTATTTTACCTCTAGTGTTACCTTTAGCAGCTCCAAGTGTAACACAAGAAGAATCACCTATAAAACATTTTATTTTTTTCTTAAGATTTGGAACTCGGGACCAATCTCTGACAGTGATGTCATTTCATTAGAAAAGACAACTTGGCATCTTCAGATGGAGAATTTGTCAAGTCAGGGCTTCAAAATGAGAGGTGAGACAAGTGGCGGATGTGGCCGAGGCCATTTGTTGAACTTTTATTGACACACTGCTCCACCTGTCTTGGTTGCTCAGACTGTCAGGGGCTGTGAAAGACGATCAGCGTCTTTGGGAGGAAAAAGGGGAAAAAGCGGGGGAAGAAGCTAGAGGGAGGTGGTGGGATGGGAGGAGGATGGGCAGATGAGCGCTGAGTCTTATCTTGAGGTCACACTGAGGGTCAAATGAAAGATAATACTGTTGCCACCGAACGGGGGATTACAGTAGCTTTGCTCTGCATGAGAAGCACTGACTAATTTACCACAGGAATCGTCTGGACTGTTGAATATGCCCTTTAGTCATCTACTGAGTTAACTGAGGGCCTCCATCAACTGGGACTGTACTCTGATGGTGAATAAGACAAAACACAAAATTCTATGAAATTATAAGTTCCCTTGGTTCTGCAAAGGTTTAGTTCAACATTTTGGGAAATACATTTTTTGCTTTCCGTCCAAAGTGCAAATCTGCATAGCAGCATCTCTCAGTTTTATGAACATGGTACATCTATGTTTATTTAATCAGTTAATTTTTGGTTTTAGGGGAAGTTATGTTCTGAAACTATGTCTTGACTACAACAAGGTTGTCAGGTTTGCTACCATGGTGCCTGTACAGAGGACCTGTCCTTGCTGTCTGTGTCTGGTTAACTGCATTTTAGCCAGAGACGGATGGATGGACAAATGGTCTTTTGAGATGTTGCTGTGTTCCAAGATCTCAACAATGATCTTGATGAGTACTAACTCTAACCCTTTTTAAAACTTTATTGAGTTTTACAGATAGAAAACATAAAAATAACAATGACCACGCCAACAACAAATAATGTATAAATGTACCATACAACAAAATATTAAACAACAACAATAATAATAATTATTGTTAATAATTAATTATATTTTGCTGTGCCTCTAAGCATGTTATTTCACAGTCTTCTTCGTGTATATCTTCTCCAATTTCCATGCTTCTAATCTGTCCTCATATGATTCCTTTTCATTAGACACTAAAGTCCCATAAAACAAAGATACTAGACCCTTTGTAGTTACATTTGTAATGATTAGGTTTTCAAGATTTGTCAAAGGTGGCTCAGACATTAGGTCTTTATTTTTTGATGATATAAAATGTTTCAATTGTAAATATTTCAAGAAATGCGTTTTTGGTAGACCACACTCATACTTATATATTTGCTCAAAGGTAAGCAGCTTGCCATCTATGTATAGATTCCCTACACATTGCACACCTTTGTTTGCCTGAAGCCCACGATCACCTCTACCTGGTGTAAAATCATTGTTTCCCCATATGGGAGAAAAATGAGATAGAGCAGGACTGTCTCCAATATGCTGGTGTACACGATACCAAATGTCAATGCCTTTTTTATGAAAAGGGTTTTTTGTTTTTTTTCTCAATGTTTTAAAATCTGATTAATATACATATAGCTTGAGGGGTAGATCTGATGTAGTTGTTTGTTCAATATTTACCCAAGCTGGAGGAAAATCTGAGCTAAAATAAAATGCAGCAGAGTGTAATTGAGCAGACCAGTAATACCACCGCAGATTTAGAAGACGAAGGCCGTCTGTCTCATAAAGCAAGTAAAGCAACTTCAACTTCAAGCCTATTTTTTTTTATTGTTCCAAATTAATTTGGCAAGAATGTTGTTAATTTTATCCAAAAAAATAAAAAAATAAAAAATAAACATTTAGGAAGCAAGAGTGGGATTGACTGAAAAAGGTACAGGAGCTTTGGCAGTATATCCATTTTGATTATATTGATACGGCCAGTCACTGAGATTGGCATCACTGTCAAGTGATTTAATGTCTCTATTATTTTTTCTGTTAGAGAGTCATAATTTAAGGATACAATAGTTTTGATTTCAAGTGTAATTTTAACCTCTAAATATGTAAGACCATTTTTATCTAACCCACATGAACTATCAAGACACCACAAATTCATGTAAGACAGATGCTACATATCAAGGTTATTATAGTTCAATAAAAGTAACAAAAACCTAAAACTGGGTGTGAAAAAAACATTTTAGTTAACTGAAATAAAAAATAAAAACAATGATACAATATATACAATATAACTACAATAGAATAAACAAACAAACAAGACATTTTTTGAATAAGAATTCAACTGAAGTTAGAAAATCCACTCTGGAAACTGACTGAATCTAAACTGAATTAAAAAAACAAACAAAAAAATTAAAAATAGAAAACAATAATAACTTTGCTGTGTGTGGATCTTCAAAGAGCAACAGAAAACATCCAGAATAAAGAAAACACATAAAAGAGACAAAGTGGAAAGTTATGATGAGCAGTGATATCCAACATGGAAGAGCAAAAGAAAAAAAGATGAGGACATTTCGGTCATGACTGGATGATGATTTGAGGAAAAATAGAGAGAACTTCCTGTTCAGTACAACATTACAACAATAAAAGAAGAAAAAAACTGTTGGAGTTCTTCCAGTTTTCATGTACATTAAAGTATAAGTGAAACTATAACACTATAGTACATGTCTTCCCTGTCCACTTTCTCTCCCATGAGCACAACACACACACACACACACACACGCACACACACACACACACACACACACACACACACACACACACACACACACACACACACACACACACACAGATAACAGATAAATCATTAAAGGCCCTATGCAGCAGCCTGCAGCTGGCTGTTAGGAGGAGTCTCTTCTCTCTCCAGTGCAGCTGTTTCCGATGAGTCAAGTTATCTGACCGCAGTCTTTCCCAGCAGACGACTAACACTGTCAGGCCATGCGCTCATCGTGTCATCACTCCACACTGTGCATGAGAGGGGGAGTATACCGCCCGATGCTGTAAAACCTGAACTCTCTTTATTTTGTCTACTATTTGCATCTTTGTAGGGACTTGTTAATTATTTTGTTCATTTGTATGTGCAGTATAGGTGTAGATTTATGCTGCTTTTTTGTTTGTAGACAAGCTGTAAAACAAATACATGCATTCAGCATGCAAAGTGACTGTACTGTAGCAGGTAAATGTGGTTATCAGTACAAAACACACTGAGGGACATGAACTCTATAGTGTCTCCAAACTACAAAGTGTAATAAGGATCCACCTGTCTTCATCCTGCTAAATATCTGCTGTGAAAACGTTGTATTAGTCACAAAATATCAATTGTGACTAGGTCCAGTGTGTCAGATTTATGAGTCTCTATTTACATGTCAGAAATGGAATATAATATTCAGAACTATGTTTCCATTTGTGTCTAATCACCTGAAAATGAGAATCATAATGTTTTTGTCACCTTAGAATGAGTCTTTAATATCTACAGACGTTGCTGATGTTGCCATATTGTGAACTGCCTCATTTCTATAGTAGCCCAGGATGGACAAACCAAACACTGACTCTACATACGACCTTTCATGTTCATATCCTTCACGAGAGGGGAGGTTTCAATAAAAAACTGAGCTGCTAGATGTCACAACACATGTGATGCTTTGATTAATGAAAGGACTTTATGGACTCTTGGGGCCAGATGATTTCTACAACAAGCTGACTAACCCTCAGCACTCAAATAGAATTATTTCAGTTAACATGTTGACATGTTAGCAAACATATGCCTACTGCCACATCCAGCACACACAGAGCAACATCAGCATTTCTTCGTTTGTTTATGTCATGTTGTGTTTCTGTTCAGTCCAGCGTTCACTCTCCTTTTAGCTCTGTTTTGCATCTCTTTAGCTGCTGGATGTTTGACTCCAGTTTTCACTCCTGATAATTGCTAACTTTGTCTCTATGATGTTTAGTGCTGGGTACGGGGCATACAGTGGGTTTATCATGGTGTTTTGTAGTTGAAAGCAGCTGCCCGCTCCAGCTAAAAACAATGTCCATGTGAGCACTGAGACCAAACGAAAGAATCAAAAACAATGAGCTACAAGAGGCTAAAAATCTCCACAGAGCTGCACTGTGTGATAACTGTAGGTGGGTTAGTCACTACAAGAGTCTCTTTTTAATAACGTAATACATTGTTATTTAAAAATATTGATTACATTAGCTTTAAACCTCATACAGTCGTCTGTCTGAACAATTCAGTAACGTGGGAGTAACCCACCAAAAGTAATCTTACTATGGCTTTTAGACACTGTCTGGAGGCTTTATTCGGTCTATTTCACAAGATTAATCTACTCTGGCAAGAACAATATCCCTTCTACTGGAAAGCATGCTGTATCCTTTGTTGGCAGCTTCATTACATGATATTAGTATCAGCTTCAAAACCATTTAGTCAAACCAAATACAAAAGTAAGAAGTCATTGAGCACCACTCTCACAACTTCCCTGACACACATCCCACCCACCACACACTTCATTAGTACTTTAATCACCTCAACAGGCATTTAATGGCATTCCTTTAAGTTGATGCAGGGGGTGAGGGGTTTGGGGGTTAAAGTATTTACGGTTCCAAACTGTGAAGTGGTGATGGTGTTGGGGGAGTGAAAGTGCAGCAGGGTCGTGTTGCTGGCTGGCCGCGCGTGGTAAAACACCATGGTGTCCTGCTTTATGAGTGGAACCAGGTTCCGTACAGGTCGCTGTTGTTGGTGCAGCTGAGCTGGGGGCCAGGGGCCGCCGGTCCCCTGGTTTGATGTGTTGAGGGGTTGTGTTTGTAAAAACAGGCTCTTTGATGACACTCTCTCCCTCTCCAGCAGTCGGCCTCTCCCTCCCTCCTTCCGTCCAACAGCACCGGTCAATCTGGAAGCCATTTGCTCGCTCTCCACAGAGAAAGTTCAGGCCTGATCACCTCCAGCATCTGCTGAGTGTTTATTTACCCACAGCACTTAACCCATTAGACAAACTGAAAGAGGGCAACTGTAGAGCCACTGATCACATTGGCTCTCTGAGGACAGGAGCCAGCGCAGCGTTTCCATCATCTAGACATACACATTGTTGATGTGCATGCATCTTATACAGTACTGCATGGGAAATATACTGATGCAACATGATGCAACATTCAAATTCACATTCACAACATAACAGCTGTCTAACTGAGAAGTTTGGTGACAGAAAAGGTGGAGAAACTCTGGCTAAACTGAACAGAAGTTCACAATTTGAGAAGAAATTCCAAAGTAACGCTCAGAAAGCTTTATGACATCTAATGCTACGTGTCACCAAAACCCTCACAGTCTATTTGTATGTTCTAGACCATTTGAGGACCCTTAGAAACTTGTGGGGATCCAGTGAAGTCATTCTTCCCTCGCTGGGTGTTCACCCTCATGGAGTGCACTTGTCAACTTGTCACACTGAAACCTCTTGTAGCAGAGTGTGCAGGCCATGGCATGTGATTCACAGCTATTCAAAAACGTGCTCAGAGGAGCTTTTAACCTCTCATGAAACAGTTTCAGTTTAACTCTCTGGGGTCCAAGCAATAGCCCATGATTGCAAAAGGAACTGATAGGGCCATTGCTAGGACCCCACAGGGTTAATACTGATGTCACGTGACCTGCATAAACAAACAAGAACATCAGCGGGAAGATTGGCTATTTCTGTATAGTTGTTGCTGATGCCTGCTATCAGATTTGGTTAGATTCCCTGTGAAATTAACGAAACGAGGCAGTGCTGGCACTTTCGTCCACAGGCGGCGCTAGAATCGCCACAAAATGAAAGTTCAGACCTGCATTCAAAACTTCACTATGACAGAATGTACAGAATGACTTTCTGCTAAATGAACAGTCAGCATGTCATTATTATAACACTGGATCATTGTGACATTCATTAACTAAAGCTGGTCAACATCGAGACATTAGCTACTTCACTGTTTTATTTGTTGTTGGACAGTTTAATCTAGAAAATGACATCATATTTTGTACCCTGATCATACACCCAATCTCCAGTTTATTAGGTGCACCTCGCTAATCAACAAAACTGTACTAAGAAGGTTATTGAGGGAGGACATCAAGGAAGAGTGTTATTGTCTGTTATTTATTGTTTCTTTAAAATCTGGCTTCTGCATGCAGAGAGACGCATTTTGACATATTATATATGTCGAGGACCCTAATGCTGATTTCAGGGATGAACCTGGGCTTTCTTTTCTCTTCACACACGATTATTAGTGATTAAACAGTATCCCTCCAGAGAGCTCAACATTTTTCATCAGCCCATGACAGCTCTGACCTTCACCACATCAGCAGCAGAAGTGAAGGTAAATGTTTTAGACAAACCTCTTCTTCTAACAGATGACTTCAAATGAGACACACTGACTACAGCTACAGTTTGTGGGGCGCCAGTAGCTCAGTCCGTAGAGACTTGGCTCAGTAACTGGAGGGTGGCTGGTTCAAGTCCAGCATGGACCATAGTATTGAAGGTGGACTGGTAGCTGGAGGGGTGCCAGCTCACCTCCTGTCTATGAGCCCTTTGTGTGTGTGTGTGTTGGGGTTAAAATGCATGTAAAAAAAAAAAATCCCCCTTGAGGGATTAATACAATATTTCTTTCTTCTTTAATCACTTCATTATGCAGATCGTGTCAACGTGAATCTGAACACACACTTCATCCTGTGCTCTTCCTCAGTCAGTCTGATCTGTTACCAAGACATTTATTTAATGTGTGCACTCTGGACCACTTACTGAATCATTTTGGGGTAAAGGGAAGACGAGTGTTGCTAATTTTCTCTCAGGGGGAAGGTCCAAATAAAATATTAATAATGCTGGGGAAGGGCCTTGGCTTTTTACAAAATGAGACAGAAAGTTCAGCCCCCTCCCCACTGCTGTCATTTGTGCACAGTCCCTAATACGACTTGAAGGTTTCTTACTGTTTAGGGAGGTGTTGGTCAGTTTGGAGGCTGTAGTTTGTGCTGTTGTAGGACTGCACTGCATTATATTGATATTTCTAATACTTGTTTACCCTAATTGATATGTGATTCAATAAGCAGGCAACCTAACCTCAGTGTATTTTTGAATGTAAAATATTTATCTGCACAGTACAGTAGTGCAGTTCTAGCTGACAAATATGAAGTGCAGTGGAGTAAAAAGTACAATATTAGTCTCTGAAATGTTGAATATAATAATACAGTGGCATAAATGGGAAATACTGACATCAGAATGAGGCTGAAGTGCAGTTCTTAAGTAAATGTTCTTTTCACAGGATTCTTAATGTCATCAAAGTGAACTGCTGAAGGTCATAAGAATGAAGGTCATCAAACTCATCATCCCAAAGTCACCGTGTGTCATCATGGGAGCTTCGAGTAATGCAGAAATAAATGTTTTTGAGTGTCTTTCAAACTAAACAGTGAAGCTTCACGTTTGTTTGTGTCCACGCCTCAACTGCTGCCTGAGACTTTTAGGACCAAAACATTTGGGAGGATGGAGCCCCTGCATGTGCTCCACCCCTGCGCTTACAGCTGGGGGTCTACTGTAGCTGCTATAAGAGCCCTCCCTGTCATGAAGACAATCACACTGGATGGACCACCTTATGGGGACGTGTCTAAACAAACTGGGGACTGCTGCTGGCTGAAGCTTGGAGTTACAGGGACTTTTACGCACGGCTCTCGTGTGCATGCAGCTGTTTTCTACTTGAGAATCCGGGATTAAATTTTCCCCTGTCAAACCACCTATGATGGCTTTCACAATGCTGCGGCCGGTGTCGACTCATCCCTTCTCTTATCCTGCTGACCTGACCTTGATATCGGATGACGAGGAGGGGAACCGCAGCGAGAGCGACGGCAGCACCGACCAGAGTTATGGTTGCTGCGGGACTCCGGGGGAGAGTTACCGGCAGGAGTCCGGCGGCGTGGTGCGGCAGCGGAACGCTGCAAACGCCAGGGAGAGATACCGGACCCAGAACGTCAACACGGCCTTCACGGCGCTGCGGACACTCATCCCCACGGAACCGGTGGACAGGAAACTATCCAAAATCGAGACGCTGCGCCTGGCGTCCAGCTATATCGCGCACTTGGCAAACGTGCTGGTGGTCGGGGATGGGAGGGAGGACGGCCAGCCGTGCCTCAGTGCCGTCTACAAGGAGGTGAAGGGGAGTGGAGAAGGCAAACAGCCCCGGACTATCTGCACATTCTGCCTCAGCAACCAACGGAAAGGGGTAAAATACTGAGAAATACCACACAGAAAAACACCGGCAGGTGTCACGAATATGAACCAAAGCTCGATATCTGTGTTAGTGTTATTTGAGTGTTACGTGCTATTTAATTTCTCGTTAACAAGCGCACCACATGTGGTATTTATTAAGTGTACTGTTTATTATCACATAAATTCACTTCACCATGCAAATATTTACAATGCAGTCTGAACTTTTGCAATTCGTCCGCCTGTCATTGCTGCACCAGAGTTCCTGCAAAAGATCCAAGTGTGAGCCTTGCCAGTTGGACTACAAATACATCATTTGTATGCCGAATTTCCACTAAAAACAAAATATTATTTTTAAATTAGATATTCACTGATGCATTACAATGTGTGTGCCCTCGCGGATAGAAGGGAACACAGAGGGTGAACATTTATAAATGGGGTCAGCATGAAGGAAAAGGGGCAGGTCAGTGCGTCCAGAAGGCCAGTTAAATATTTTGACTGAATATGAATTGATGAATTGTTGTAGCAGTATGGTGCAATAGCCAGTTTTTGCCTCTTAATTCTAATGAGACATCTGTCTCAAATACATGTAGCCTTTTTTTATTCAATAGACAGTTAATGTCTGCACTTTTTCATGAACACATCGAACTGTTCCACTGGAGTGAGTCTGTTCCTCTGCTGAGGGAGGTCATATGATACTGTGTGCCTAGAATGAACCGCATGCAACCCAGTAAAATGGACACGGTCCACCATCCAGATCTCTGTGTTGGGATTTAGTTTATTTATAGGTGCCATATCATTCAGTGCATGGAGATATCCTTTAAAGGAAACCGTGTTTCATCCATTCTACACAGCTGTGTAATTGCACTCAATCTATTTATATGCTCTCAGGATGCTCAAGTACAGCAGAACATGTGATCTTAGAATTTTTTTTTTTTAGGTGCATGGTGATGATGTTTATGTTGACAGACATTTCTCTCTGTGTTTGCAGGTGAAAGACAGACGAAACTGTGTGAAAATGCACGGAAGCAGTGCCAGACAAATAAGTCGACGATGAAACTGACTTGGAGTGGGGTTGGATCTCTTCAGAGAAAACCTCCACCGAACCAGTCCAAGAGTCTAGAAGCATCTCAGCACCACAAACAGTCATTCAGGATGACTCTGGCTTCTGGAGTTCGGCTTATCGGTCTCTTTACCCAGTATGAGATAAAAGCACTGGCACCAAAACCATCTGTTTGTCACCAGCAAGTGTGCTACCCAATGTCACAGAGAGTAAAGCTCATCTACAGTGATGTTCTTTTCATTCTAATGACACACATGTAAAGGGGACTGTAAAAACAGACATGCAGTCAGATTCTCCATGTTGAACTGTCTCTCTTGGCCTCCAAGTGAGTCTTGAGTCTCCAAGCATCATTTTCTGATTCAAACAGGAAGTGAGGAAGTGTTTACTGCAGTTTGAAATCTACTGGCCACACAGTAAACAACATTACCTGCTCTGGGTCTCTAAAAGGTTTATGATAATAACTCAGTATGAATAATGCTTTACACCTATTATAACTTAAAGGCACAATCCATTATCCAAATGTGAATAAAACAATATCTTCATCATTCAAATTCAATACATTCAGCTGAAAAAGTTCTTCAATATTTGTGAAATTACAGGTAATTTATCAGATCTGATAATGGATCTTAAAATATTTCATGCCAAAGCATCATGACTGCTGAACAGACAAATCCATCAGAGACACAGAGATGCTTTTGGTGCCTCTCCCTTACATCCTGTATTGGGTCAGGGACTGGCGAGACACAGAAGTTTGCGTTGTTCTTTAAAATGATTTCAGGAAGCTTGGCTCACAAACAGACTTGCTGCCTACAGCAGAGCAGCTTCAGGAATGACGTGTGAGAGGATGAACGCCTAAGCTGGTGTTGTCAGGTTGTGTGAAACAGGACTTATCTGTGGGACACTTTTCAGTTTGCTTTTTCATGACATGTTGTAATCTACTTTGAAATTAAATTTATTTTTACATAGACATGACTCTCTTGCATTTTGCCTTGAATGTAATGCTAATGTGTCGTTAACAATGCCTGTTAACTATGGTTTTAACAATTCTCCTTCATGCACAGAACATATTCTTAAAATATTTTTGAATTAACAATGCTGTATACGCTCTGTCTGTAGCTGTCTGTAGCTCAACTGATCATATTTATTTTTCTACTGTCACAGCAAAGAAAAAAAGGTTCACCCAATTTGCCAAAAAGAAAGAAGAAAGTGACAGTTTCTCTACTTTTTAAATGACCTTTAGGGGTATCTTATTCACAGAGATAGTTTTATACATTTATTTATCTGTCTCTTGAGATTTGAACTGCAATATTACTTTTCACAGACTGTCCACATCACTCTGTACTCACACTGTGTAATTACTGCTAAAGAAGAAACAATCCCCATGAAAAGTGTTGACAGTGCTTTCTGTGGTCTGTCCAGAGCTATTTGGGCAGTAGCAGAAATCTCAGAGCCAGATATCTCAAAATCTGCATGATACTACAAGGGCTGGGTCACAAAATTTATCTCATTTCTGTGAACTGACCCTTTAACACACGCAAGCTTAGTTTGTAAATCAGTGAAGTGGACTCTGCAACTTTAGCCCCTTCAGAAATCCATTTCCCTGATCAGTTTAAAAGTTCTAAATGTGGTTCATGCAAATTAAGGGCAGCTGGAACCTGAAGAACAGCCCACTTAACATTACTGGCATCTTCTGCCTGTAACTGCTCAGAGGAGGAAACCTACACGGGGAATTCCAGTGAAGGTTTACCTTCTACGTCTGAGTAATGCCAAGGAATCTTAGCAGAGGAAGTAATCAATCTCTTCCTCAGCGGACTCTCTCTGAAATCGTTATATCCCAGCAGTGTCTGACCACAGAGACCCGTGTCAGGGTGGTATAGGTGCAGAGTGCCAGTTAGGAAGGCATGAATCAGAGTCAACTCTGGGAAAAGGTAAAGGCAAAACAGGAAAGACACAAATTAGTGTTGTTGGATCTATTGTGGTGACTGATGATTACTCATGGGGACCATCAGGGAGTGTAGCACATTACTGGAGCCATGCCAACAAGATCAACCACAGAGAGGAAGGAGCAGAGTTTAAAGTTTGGTGTTGGAGCTAAAAAAAAAAAAAAACTCCCAAAAAACACCTCTTTAAAAATACATTTGCAAGTTCATGCATGTTCACATTTGACAAATCAAACACAGGCTGTTGTTTTCTTGAATGCAGATGAAACTGGAGAAGTGAATTTTTCTGTTTTCATAAATAACACTCTATTCAAAGTTTTGGACATTTGGAGCCAGTATCCAGGAAAATACAGAAATCTGAGGGCTGATCTTTGGCATGACTCTGCTCTGGTAGTAAATCTCTTGGGTTGGGATCCACATGTGGTGTTGATCAGTCACAGCTAATATCACCTAGCACCCTGTGTCCAGACAAACACAGCTGCTGAGGAATTAATGTTATAGATCACAGGAAGAAAGCAGCAGTGTGTGACGTGTGAGAATCAGTGTACGCACAGAGACAGATACAAATCCAGCTTTTTAATTGGAGCAACAAAAAGTGTTTGGAGGAAGTGCTTAAAGGATGAATGCCAGCAGATTGATTTGAAAAATCTGCACCGCATTACCTTGCAACAATCACATAATGTGGCGAGAATAGAAGAAGACAAGACGTCCACAATGATGGATTACCCCATTCAAGTAAGTCTGAAGACTCTGCAAGTTGATTTTCATAGTGAAATGAACTGAAAAATGAAAAACACTGCTGAAGCTCTTGGAAAGACAAAGAAATGTTAAAGCAATAGTTTGACATTTTGGGAAATTCACTTCACTGATTTAAATCTTTATTTAATATGAATAAATATGAAGCTACATGACTGGAAACAGGGGCCTATGTCTCGCTAATTAACATGTTCTAGCTTATTTGTTTAATACATACAAAATCTAAGGGTAAAAAGTTTTTGGAGTATGCAGTGCAGACTGTTTCTGGGCTAACTGTTCCCCTGTTTCCAGTCTTTTTGCTAAGCTAAGCTAACCAGCTGCTGACTCTAGCTTTACAGTGCAGATGTGAAGTCGTGTTGACCTTGAACTCTCAGCAAGAAAGTGAATAAGTGCATTTCCCTAAATGTTGAACACTTCCTTTAAGTATAGATGATTTATGTTAAATAGGCAGTACATGCCAAACTTTTATGATCCCTGACGTATACAGTTACATCTACAGTTTGAGGGTTTTTACTCCAAGAAGAAGGTGTAGCACCTGATTTAAGATTCTGTATTTTTTCTACTACTGCAACATGCACAGTATATTAATCAAAGTCCTTTTGCTATACCTAATGTATGCATTTATATATAGAAGCTGTTTTTCTGAATAACAGAAAAACGTTTATTTTGAGAACAGCACATCTGTGTGCACTACAACACTTCAATGGCCTCTGTATTTCTGTCATAACTAATGACACTCAAAAGATACTTATTATCACATTGTGAGGCGCAACACCCAAGTCACAGCCAACCATGAAATTTACTGCAGATTTTGAACAGTTGACAACACAAACTGAATCCTTTAAATCAGCCCTGAAGTGATATTTGAAGGTACACCCCTCTGGAAGAAAGTTATTGTATTCGCAGTCCTCTGGGGCGGCACAAATAACTGCACACTTGCATAAAACATCCCAACCCTCCAGTTTCTCTCCACCTGTCAGTGCTAAAGCCTAATTAGAAGCTGCTGTGTGAGCTTATCCTGCAGCTCCGAAGGCCCGGCGGAGCCCAGCTCAATGGTTCCCAGAGGACCCCAGCTCCCCCAGCGCCCCCCCTCCCTCCCCCAAGCAGGAAGATGTCATAGAGGAACAGGAAGGAAAAGGCCTGAGTGCTCAGCCCTGCCGAGGCCCTCCCTGTGGGGCCTGGGGCCATGGGTCAGTGCCAGCTTTGTCATCAGTCGAGGCCCAGATGGCTCACTGCGCTCAGCTGATGCTTATTTTAATTCCTGGGTGGGAAAGTGTGGCTGAACAAAACTCTAAAAACTCTAAAAGTCATTTAGTCATTATTGTTTAGTGTCATTATTGTGACTCAGATTTTACAGTGAATTCACTTTAACCATAAAGAAAGAAGAAACATGCTTAACTCAAATGACTCAATCACTGAATAAATAGGCATAATTACTTACTCAAGTGACATGGTGCAAAGTGTCTTTGACCAAAAATACGGCAAAAAGTGGTGTTGTCCAGAGATAGATAGATATAGACATGGAGATAACAGAAGGAAAATTTTATAATTATTGGAATCCTTTCTATACACCAGAGGTATAAAGGAAAGTATGGAGCAATCGCCTCTTACTGCTGTGGTTTCTTATTAAAGTTAGTGATATCCCTGTACAGGACAGTATAAAGTTCCATCTGAACATAAATTAATCTGTCAAAACCTTCAGCGGCGCCTTCCCGATCTTCAGGCCCATCTGGTAAGCATTAGTGGAGGATACCAAGGGGCAAATAGGAAAGGCTAAGATTGCAATACAGTTCCCCTCCACCACACTTAGCCCTAAACAGACCCTTATGGTGCTGTAGCTCAACTGTTTGACAGGACAGGCACCTTCCACCCCCTCAATGCCTCTTGTTCAACTCTGTCAGAGGAGGTAATCGCCATCAGACATGCACTGCGGGCCCTTTCATGGGACAGCGGCCTTGGATGGACCGCTTCCGATTTTTATGATTGTTTTCCATTGATGGGTGGAGTGGGAGTGAAGGGAGCAACCCAATCCTCTGCAGCAGCCAAACAGGCATTAACTGGGCCAGACACGGTAGTGTGTGTGTGTGTGTGTCTGTCTGTGTGTGTACTTGTGCACAGACTTCGACTGATGAGACTATTTGAAGGCCGATACTAATGCATGTCTTTTGAGGTTGCAGTGTACTTGCTGAAGGCATTGCTTTCAACAGGTTTGTTTGTAAGAATGACATGCTACAAAACAAGAGCCTGCTACGGGACATCTGAACCATCTGAGAAGTTGTTTTTGGACAGGCCAGGTGATCAAATGAACTAATTGTCACCGTGACCTACAACCGATCAGATCAACAAACCACATAAGTATGGAACAAAATCAATCAGGAGAAGAGCAAAAACATTTTTCCCAACAAGAAAATCCTTTAGTGTCATTCTTTGCTCTTCTTTCAGTGAAGAAATACTCTTCAGTTCTCATGTGACTGATACTAACAGCATCCAGGCTAACCTCTCGAGCAGACAGTATCTTCTCACACATGTTGTCACACACACCTGGAGTTAAACCATGTTAGTAGCTGATGGTATAGGTGCCAGTAGTTTCATTACAGGATGCTGATTGGTCTAACAATCAGATAGATTTCTGTCAGATCAGCAGTGTTGGGCAAGTTACTCTAAAAAAGTAACTCGTTACAGTTACTAGTTACTTCTCCCAGAAAGTAACTAAAGTACTTACTGAGTTACAAATTATAAAAGTAACTAGTTACCTTGGAAAGTAACTATTGCGTTACTTTCAAGTAATTTTTTAATTGCTCAAATGTGTCAAAGAATTTGGACCCCACCTCCACCCCTCTTTGACGGAACTTAAAATACATGTGCGTGTTCAATTATTTATGATAGATCTGAATATTATAATGAAATGGACACTTCATACAATACATAACAGAAATCCACAGTACACAAATCTAAACTATTTTAACGTTGCTGTGGGAAAGTGAGACTAGCATCCAATAAAATGTCATGGATTATTGTAGATATTATAATTACTATGTTTATAGAGTGGATCATAAAAATAACACAATAGATGTTTTGGAACTTTTGATATTTATTGCACCTCAACAGGCCACAACTAAGCAAAATTAAATTATGCTTGTTAAGCAATGTACCAAGAAATAAATAATATATTCACTCTTTGTAGTTGGAAGAAGCAGTACTTTTGGACTATTGCTGTTTCTCGTTGACTCACGTGAATGTCCTGTGTCGTCTTTGTGTGTCTGATCAGACTAGTCACTAGGCTACGCGGGCTTTCGAATTTGTGTAAGCAAAGCAACACCCGCCCAACTCCACCTCTGATTGGCTTACCATGGAATTTTACTCAACCTCAGCCAATCGTCATCATTTATGCGATGTCTCGTGCCCCCGCCCTCACCAAGGATTAAGGAGGAACAAGAAAAATCTTTGCCGCTCGGCTTAGAGATCTAGTTGGTCTGATGAAAAACAGCGGCCTTCAATCAGAGTAACGCGCCGCATTTTTTGGCAGTAACGATAACGGCGTTACAATGATGGAAAGAGTAATCAGATAGATTACTCGTTACTGAAAAAAGTAACGCCGTTACTAACGCCGTTATTTATAACGCCGTTATTCCCATCACTGCAGATCAGAAACTGGTTGGCTGTCTTTAAAAGATAAACTGTAATGTAATTAATATTACTGGATTATTGGATTAGTATTTTACATGTTGTGCTAAAACTGAGGCCTTTTTGAGGCTACTACAGTAGGTTACTAAAAAGGTGCAATTCGGTTTTGACTGTAACGTCTTGTGACCAAAAAATATAAACCTTCAAGAAGGATGTTAGAAGTTCTCAAAGTCTGCATCTTGTGGACGTTAAAGGCACAGTGTGGCAGATGTAGGGGGCTGTATTTACAGAATATGGCAGAAATATTTTGATAATTATGTTTTCATTGGCGTATTCTCACCTGGAAATAAGAATCATTATGTTTTTGTTACCTTAGAATGAGCCCTGGGAGTGCACCATGTTGAACCGCCATGTTTCTACAGTATTTTAGAACAGACAAACTTAGTGCTCAGATAAGTCAAGGGCTTTCAGTTTGTTGCAAACTGCAGTCTGACTGCTAGATGTCACTTAATCCTATACACTGGTCCCATAAGTTCAAATGAGCTGACTGACACTTCATGACTGTGGTGAAACATAGTGCTTCTTTCAGGTTATAAACCTGAGTATAGATCATCAACCAAAAGCAAGCTCAATATTAATTTCTCAATATCTAATTACAAGTCATGGTAAAAAAGAAACCTGCAGTACTCTATATCAGAGGAGGACAACCCTGTCTGCTGATGTCCGGTAAGGCCAATATCACACTGACATATCGGTCTAACAGAGCGGATGAGTGTGTATGTGTGTATGTGGGCGTGTGTTCTGTATGGGCGATGGTGTTGACGGACGCTCTCGGGACTATTGTTTCCCTCCCAACATGCAGTGGGAGGAAGTGGTGGAATGACCTGAGACATTAGTACAGACAATATCAGTCCACCGGGGCCGGGCTCTGATTGCTCTCTGTTTGGCTCCTACTCCTGTGCGCTACCTCAGTCTTAGGGCGGCGGTCCTTAATGCGGAGGTGAAAGGTGACTAATCTGAGGCCTGATTCTCCCCCTGTCAAAATAATACTACAATATGTCTTCACAAACTACTCTGAAAGAGGAAAGAAGCAGACTTCCGCAGCAGCTTGACATCTACAACGACTCCAGAAGCTTTATTAGCTGAGGCATTGTGTTTCCTTCATTTTATCTTTGCTCAGTGAAATACTTTACTTCTAAAAGTGTGCTAAATACATTTTACACAGTCATTTGATTCACCATGTGCTCTATGAGTATTATTAACTGGAACCCTTTTTTAAACAATAAAGCTGATACTTCAGAGGGGCAGAATATTCTCACTCCATTTTTTTCCAAGATCTAGTTTAACTGCTCTGTGAACTTCCCTTCAACCTCAGATTTTGCTGCAGAGTAATCACAGGTAGCCCGTGTTTGGCCTGAGATGTTTAGGAGATAAATGTCCCCTCAAGCCAGAAAAACACACACACAAAGCGACATATATTAAGTTGTGACACTGCATGGGAAAAATCTCTCCTAGGTATAAGGAAGCCTGTGGAGCTGCATTTTAACAAGCCATGAAGAATGATCCTGGGGCCAATAAATGCAATTGTTCATTGCTCGGAGCATCCTGTAACTGGGAGATGGACGGGAGGCATCGTCTGATATATGTCTGAAAACTTTGAACCAGTTTCAACACCCAGAGCAATTGTTTAGAGGATATCCTCAATCAAGGGCCCAAAGAGCACAATGAATAGTCTCGCTGACAGAAACCTGCTGCCCCCAACAACCTCTTCGACCTGCCTGCTGTGTGGTGCAGAAGAATGAACGTGTCGGCTCCCGCTCCAAGCACAACACCACAGTGACACCTGAACTTTGTTTCCCATAGGACGATGCCAAAAGGGGACTGCTGCCATTTAACACGTCACTCATCTGATAATGACTTGTCGTTGCTGCCATAAAGGTGAGATAAGACTCTAAGTTCAAGTTCAGTTCAGGCTATTAATGTATTCATACACATGGCCAGGTTGGCTTCTTAATTGAAAGGTAGCTCAAGGGCACAAAGTTGTTGATAGGCCCTCATTTACATCTGCCACCACGTTCCCACTGTGCTTCTGGTGTGTGTACCCTGTACCTTCCAGAAATACTACCTGCCCCTAGATTTTCTTTGTGTCAATTAATGGGATTACTTTTAATTAAAATCAGCTTTATTTAGGAATAGGAATAGGGGCCTCAACATTATGTGGTAATGCAAGAACTGTCTTCAATGATGTGGTACTTTTGTGACAATTAATGAAATTTAACTTGCTTTTCTTCATCATTAAAAACAAACAAACCCTATTTTAAAAAAGTATGTCCGCAAAAGCTAATTTAGGGAAAACTCTGACGGGAAGTGTACAAGAGAAGTAAAAGAAAACATCATTATGTCAAAATAAGTCCTTAAACACGTCTTAGGCTGGAGCTCTATGATAGGTCTTGTGATCTCAGTTATGTTGTATACATGTGCAGTGGGGATTTGCGAAGACAGACATCTCAGACAGGTTCCATCTGAAATTCCTCACGTATTTAAAAACACATGCAAACATTTTATAAACCGTCCGTCTGTGTTTAAACTTATATCATTATCACAGACAGCATGTGAACTAGGTGCTTTCTTCAGTAATGTTCTGCCTCTTTTTATATGACTTAGTTTATGCTAAAGATCTATTTGTTTGTTCATATTTTGTGCGTGATTCATGTGTGATTTAGAGTAAATAATTATGAGTCTGAATGTGAAATGATTTGAAAGATGACAGGGACTGTAAACCACAGGCTCATAAGACAGGTCTGTGAATGGCAAAGCCTGATCACCACTTACAGATATTATCTCTGTATGTTACAATATTCTAAGTATATTATGTGGATAAGCATAGTGTATGTTCCACTAGTCTTTAGGGCACTTGCTGAAAGATAACCACACTAAGTGCAGTGTGCACAGTTTTTGAATGCTGGAGCGCCCCCTTTTGGACAAAGTCAGAACTTTTCCTGATTGATTTCTTCTTTTCTTTTTAAAATATTCACTCTAAAATAACAAATTCAAACAAGCTGTATTGATGTTATTTCACTCTTTTTTTTATTTGTTAAACTATGTTAACCCTTCAGAAATGGCAACTATAAAGATTGTAACAATAACCATGTTCTCACCCATGAATAATACAGCCATTGCTTTAGTCAGTCAGTATCAAAGTGTATCATTCACCAGAGAATGCTCAGTATCAGACCACTTATTTAGCAGGCGTTTCTAAGATTTAGCACTTAAATGTAAGGCCCTCGTTAGCCTAGTCAATTCATTTTAAAGCATACATTTAATGAAACTTCAATGACAGACAGGTGGATAATCTGTGTGACCTGACCTATGGGCCACAACCGGTCTAACCATGTGTTACATTCAGGAGGCTATAGATCTCCATGACTCCTTCTCTGAGCCGTAGCCATCTTACCAAGGCTGCTTTGACCTACACACAATTCTACACTGTGAATTATTAGTGTATGTGATGTGATGTCATCCTTAACCTTCCAGGAGGACAAAGTTTAGTTAACAAATCGAAACCTGCCATCTTTGTTACTTGCAGGAGCCAGAAAATGTAAATGTGACAAATGTGAGGAGAAGTTTGGTTGGTTTCGGGGGTCGGGAGCAGTTGAAGATGCACCTGTCAATCAACAGAAACACACACACACACACACACACACACAGTTCAGTTTCTATTTTAATGTTTGTCCTATGCAATATTGACATAGAAGGCACACCAATAGATGTGGAAAGAGGGCTGAATATTCTGTGGAACAAATATTGACATTATATCTTTGAGGAGAAACTTTAGGTTTTCCTGTTCACTTTAATGCTTCAGCGTTCAGCGGCGGTGGGTGATGATTTAGCTCAGTGCAGTCATAAAGTATGGGCAGTCAGCTCTGTGCCTCAGCACACTGATACTGAAATCAAACTGTGAACGCGAAGTTGAAGTCTGACCCTCAGCTTTAATGTGAGTAGTTTGTTCCTCCGCGGCCTCCGTCGTAGGACTCGGGGACGTAGGTGGCGGCAGTCGGCCATATTGTCTCTGATACAGCAGAAATCACACACTGGCACGGACACACCGGCGACGGAGGGAGGCGAGGATCGTTGGCCGGACGAAACTCAGCTCATTAGGAAGCATTTCGGTCGTCGAATTGATCAAGGGGGTAAATATCCACTCCAGTGTTTGTTGTCGGTAGTACCGACTCACAGTCTCCGTGGAGAGCACCGAGCGCTAACCTTAGCCGTGCTTAGCCGTGCTAAGGTTAGCACGCTAGCGACTCGGGCCCGCCTCTAGCCGATAAGTTACCGACAGCTCTGCTCACATCGAGCCATTCCGGGCCAACGACCGAGTCAGCTAACCTTAACTAACAAGCAACTGCTTCATTCATCTGAAAACAAAGCCAGCGTTAGGTTAACCAGCGCCTGAAACAAACACACACATCCTCAGCTTCTGTGTGAATGTCGACAGGACGCTAACGTGACTGGTGTCGCATCATTTCCACTGAATAACAGTGTAACGTTAACTTAAACACAACTCTTACAGCCACTATTGTGCCTTCCGATGCAACGCGGAGCTTGTGTGAACGTTACAATGTGACTGAGTAATGCAGCTGTACGAATGTATGAATGGAGGAGTCGGTCTTCATTCATGTTACATGTCTCTGTAGATCATAAGCGAATAAATATCAGTTATTGATGGTGACGTAGCTAACGTTACACTATTGATTAAAATGAAGCCCTGCGTTTCTCACCGGAAGTGAAAGACCTCGGGACTGTGGGCAAAGCTAAAGATATGATCGGGTATCAGTGTTAGCCAGTCAACTGTCTACGTTAACGCTGCGTTTTAGCTTTAGACTTCACAGGTTAGAATATGAGGACACAAGCTGATCTGTTAACGTGAATACCCATTTATGATGTAAATGAACAGATAACCATTAATCAAATCAAGTAGCTGTGGTGTGACCAAGCAGCTACCTCCGTGACTCTGAAGTGAAGCAAATGCAGAAAATTGCAGTTCCTCAAACGTCCACTTGAGGCTGGCTCCAGAAGTGAGTCAGTGTCCATAAGTCCCCATGTTAAAATGTCCAGCTTCACAGCAGAAATAAACATGTTTACAGCCTGGTACAAAAAACAGTTTTGGTCTCTATAGCTAATTTCCCCGTTCATGACAACTGTACTGAGAGTGACTTTTTATACAACTCACCTGTTCAAATTATATTAAGGCTTAAACCAATCAAAGGCCACTTTGACAGATATTGACAGCCATCACAGGTGGCTCGTATGAACAACCTTCATTCATCCCGCCTCAGCTTCACCCACACTCCACCCCTTTGCCCAGAACTATCGGACACAAATCACATTAAACTTCTACGTGTCATTATTTTGCGCCATAAATTTTGAGTCAGACTCAGATTTAGAAGCTGGTACATGAAATAAACAAAGTGAGAACACACACACAGGTAGATTATCAGAGTTTAGTCCGTGAATCCACCTGGATAGTCTCTGCTTCAGAGACATTTCAGGCTGTCTGTGGAGGTTTGACCGATCTGAGTGTCTGATTGGCTTGTGGAGCGTGATGTGGGGCTCTGGTTTCCCAAAGTTGGTTCTCGCTCAACTTCTCTCCCGCACGCCGGTGCGTTTTTTTGCAGCGACCCCTGCATTGCGGACTGCCGGTGCGGAAACGCACGACCCCCACTGAAATGAACTGAAACCTGATCCTGTCTGAACCCCCGCTCAGTTCAGTGTCCTTTTTTAATATGTGTCTTACTAAATTGTAGATTAATGTCTGAGCTAGCACATGTAATGGTTAGTGGAATAATTCAGTGTATAAAGGACGAGTAAAAGAAAACATGTTAAAATTTGACTCTACACTCTGTTGCCATTTTATCAGGCTCCTAGCTCAGACTAACCTGGTGTAAGACAACAGGCCTGCAGTACATCCTTCCTTCATGAAGACTTTAATGTTCTGTTGTTTTGAAACCAATTTTAAAGAGTTGTTGATTCAACTCTGTGGTCAGTTTGTGGTGCTGTTGGACTGTATTATATTACACAGAGTGAAGTTTCTGTTAACCAGCCCACCCTCGTTTATAGAAGTACAATGCATGTCATGTCATCTTCAACCAAAACTGAACATACACTGAACTTGTAAACATTCTCATCCGAAGTTAGTAACAATGCTGTGTAAATATGGTATGGATAGTATTCGTCATAAGCAAACACTTTAAAGCAGAGCAGATTCTGCACTTGGGAAAAGATTGAAGTGTTAAGTCAGTCTGCTTCTGTCAGTGGTGTGTCATTCAAAGAATGGATTTGGCTGTTTCAATCAGATCAATAGTTGCACAGCTCATCCCTTCGTGGTTCGGTAGGCTATCTGACTTTTGTGAGTCAGTGGTGATGTTTCAAACTCTGAGCTGGAGCTCATTTTTGGCCACCTCTATCTGGTCAGTACCCAGAAATCATAACCATAGGTGGAGGTCAGAGGTAGAAAAAATGAAGCATCAGGTCAGCAGGCTGATTGTTGCAGCATGCAGATACACTGTGCCACAAGTCAAGCTGTTGGAGAGTCTCCGGTGTTTCCCACAAGTGAAATCCATCAGTGTGGTGCAGCAGAATTAAGAGGCACACTCTAAAGAAACATTTAATCATTGACACATTGGTTGTATAGGTTTGAATGGTTATGACACGAAAAAAGTTAGGTTTCCTTTTATGTACCTTCAAATATAAAGTGTCAGACTATACATAATATCTGTCCTGTGGTTTGGCTGAATACTTGAGGATTAACAGTGCTCAGATTTTTGATGCCAGGGTCTATTTACAGCATCTATTGTAGCATTATTTAGTTAACTATTCTACTACTATTCCAACAATAAGTATTAAAATGTAAAAAAAAAAAAAAAAAAAAGGATGTAGAAGTTATCATTTCATTTTCACATTTCATTTGGATTCTTCTTAATTCTCCAGCTAATTTTAGTGTTTTCAAAAAGTTCAGCAGTATCTTGGGATTATGCTCTAACTATAGACTGTATAACAACTTCCTGAGCCAGCTTTCCAATGTCATTTCTTTGTGAAACTTGGTGTAAAAATAGTTTTGGTTCACTATGAAACTGTGGAGGGCGCCCTGCGACGAACTGGCGACTTGTCCTGGTTCTACCCAGCCTCCCGCCCAGTGTCAGCTGGGATAGGCTCCAGCTCCACCACGACCCTAGGAGAGTTTGTTAGCTTTAGCTCGTCTTTCTCCTGCCAGCTCAGTGTTGTCAAAATGTTTCTGAGCAGTGGGGGGTTAGAGTAAATCTGATGACTCAGACATGGCCTGGTCAAAGATCCTGCACACGCCTGTGGTATATCAGTATTTCAAGAATTCATTGTCTCTAATCTTTCATTTCCTCTCTCCCATCTTCTTTGTCAGCTATCCCACCGTGCCCCTGGTGGCCCCTCCCCCCGTCCTCAGGCAAAGCCTCCCCCCCCCAAACCCCTTGCCCTGTTGGGATCAGCCCCCCTCATCCCCTACCTTCCCTCCTCTTCCTCCCTCCCTCCCACCCGTCCTCCCTGTACTCCAGCCGTCCTCCGCTGCAGTAAGGTCTCCCCACCATCTCTGCCAAGCTGTCGGACATGTCAGGACCCGTGCCTAGCCGGGCCCGAGTGTACACAGAGGTTAACACTCATCGGCCCAGGGAGTACTGGGACTACGAGTCTCACGTAGTTGAATGGGGGTAAATATCCTGTTGATGTCGCACCACATTCACACTGCTTGACATCTCTTCATTCCAGCTGATGTTTGGATGTTTTTTCTCCTTGACAGAAACCAGGATGACTTTCAGTTGGTGCGGAAGTTAGGGCGTGGCAAGTACAGTGAAGTCTTTGAGGCAATCAACATCACCAATAATGAGAAGGTGGTGGTAAAGATTCTCAAGGTAAATTGGCCTGGATCAAGTCCAGCGCTTCTGATTGAATTCAGTGCTTTGATCCCATCTAACCGACTCGTGCCTCAACCCCATTCCTTCAGCCTGTGAAGAAAAAGAAGATCAAGCGTGAGATCAAGATTTTGGAGAACCTGCGTGGAGGTCCTAACATAATCTCCCTCATTGATATCGTCAAAGACCCCGTGGTGAGTATAGTGTACTGTTTAATAAGAACACTGGGCTCTTTGGTCATGAGTACAGCATAGCCCCTGTTTGTTGTCCTGATAACATGATTTCCGTTTTCTAAAAACAAACTATGTTCTGAAATATCATCACTGTACCAATAGCGTGGTGAGCCCACCAGCTGTGCGAGCTTAGCCATTTCACTTGGGCTTGGGAAGTATGTGTCTGTAAGTACTTAGTCAGCTCTGGCTTTAAGGTAGATAGATGTAAGCAGTTCTCCAGCCTTGTATTCCTGTGTTGTGTCACGGCTCTCTCCAAAGAACGGAACAACTCTTATTATGTTATAATAATGGTGGACTGCCATCATTTCAAATCTGAGATAATCTACTTATGCTCTGAAGTTTGTCCTTCGTTGTTCATTATGACAATAAAAATAGAAAACCTCAAAATGCTCGTGGTAATAGCTTGTCGTCACTGCGTGAACTGTGATTTACAAACACCACAGAGTAAGAGAGAAGAAGCAGCACTCAGCAATGTCAACTAGAATGCTTAAATTGACACTAAAACATATTTAACCTTACCTACCCTTTTCTCCTCAGAAATCAGTATCAGTCTCAAAAGCCCATACTGGTGACACTGACAGGGAGCATTTTACTTTGATATGACAAACTCTGTCAAGCTGTTTGATCACTTCTCCTTTTAAAGGGCAAATAAATCTGTGGTTCGATTAGATAATTCATTAACTGTTTGTCACTAAATATTGCATTTGTTGTTATAACTTCTCATATGTGGCGTTGCATCACGTGATCTGAATACCTGGGTAATAAACAGACGATTAATTTCAAAAACATGCAAATGATGAAAATAACTTATCTGAGCCCTAGAGTTTCCTGCCTCTGTCAAAGATCCTGAGGAGAGCTCTGTTTTACACTGAAACAACTCGTACATGAACCTGAAGTTAAATTGTCGGCTATGCTGATAACTGATAATTAGAAGGCGTCCATAAAGTATAGCACTGAGATTTTCATCATTGTAAATGAAATACCTTTATGAAAAACCCGTTGAGTCTAAGACACCAGCTGGGCTCTGGTGTCTTAGAGGCTGATTTAATGGAGTCAAACACAGTTAGTAGATAAATAGTGAAAGTTTGTTAGCTGTGGCTGTAGTTCACACTGTAAGCAACAACACAACTATTTGTGGGTGTGGCCAGAGACTCATGAATGGCCAGCAGCTTTAAGTGTTTGTCAGACTATTTGTCCATCAAACAACTATGTGCAAATTCCATATCCTTAATTAAAAAGCTAACAGACCTTGTTTTAGATGTACGTTAACTACAATTTCAAATCATTTCTAAAAGTATGGAAGCTCTGAGTGGCCTTTTTCCACCTAATCAGCGGTGAAGCTGGTGAGCCTCATGAGATGAGAGTAAGAGAAAATGAATTAGTGTAATTTGATTGGCCAGCGACAGCTGTTGACTGTCCACATGCTGGCGACTGTCCTTGCTTCCTCCCGTCCAGGAAATGAGTGGTCATTTGTGGACTTGCCACAGTGTTGCTCATGGTGTGGCTGCCTGGTTAGTTTGCATTAGTGTTGTAGCTTATTGTCACTGTTTGGGACAAATGACTGGGTCTAGGTGTAGATATGTTAATTACACAGCCTGTATTTTTTTTCAGTCGCGGACGCCTGCCTTGGTCTTCGAACACGTCAACAACACAGACTTCAAGGTAGGAACGGAATCTTTTCTTTGCTCTGTGAAACTTTGTGTAAGGTTCTGTAAACCTCCTTTCTTGGCGTACTCGTGTTTTCCCGTACACGTGTGTGTGTATGTGATGGAGGAATATCAGAGTCCAGTGCTATGTCTTCGGTGCCAGAAAGTCAACCATCTTCTGGTTCTATCCTCAATCACTGGCACATTCCCAGAGGTCACTGTGAGCGACACATCACTGTTCAGGAATGTGTGCTGTCTGTTTACTGCAAGACATTACTATACAAATCCTAATGACTTTGTTTTGGTCTCCAGCAACTGTACCAGACTCTGACAGATTATGACATCCGGTTCTACATGTACGAGATCCTCAAGGTGCGTCCTTCAGCTGCCTCTCAGCTCGTAATGTTTAACCTCTAAACATCCTGACTGTTTTTGAAAGAACTCCTTGTTTTTCTTGCTATTTTCTAGGTATTTGTACATGTTTGGGTACTGGTACGTTACCATGCCTATGTGTAGGTCATCAGCATAGTGTGTGTTATGTAGTAGGCAGTGCCTTCCTCTAATCTGTTGCTGTTTTGGAATTACTGGGAAGGAAAAAAACTTGCTGTGTCCAGTGGATAATGAAATCCCTTTGCTCCTGTGTAGGCCCTGGACTACTGCCACAGCATGGGAATCATGCATAGAGATGTGAAGCCACATAATGTGATGATTGATCATGAACACCGCAAGGTGAGTGTTGTGTCACTGTCTCCCCAACCGCGACCAAAACACAGACATCTGAACTCATCTTCATTGTTTGGCTGTTGTGTCTCTACGTCTGTTCTTTTTCCCTGACGTGTGCTTGGATCCATTATTTCAGTCGTGTAGCAAATATTTAAATGTGCACTCACTTGAACTGCTTCATTTCTCCCTCTGTAGTTGCGCCTTATTGACTGGGGACTGGCCGAGTTTTACCACCCAGGACAGGAGTACAATGTCAGAGTCGCCTCCCGCTACTTTAAAGGACCCGAGCTCCTGGTGGACTATCAGGTACAGTTATAGACTGGTGTGCTTTATCTGATGGCTTTTGGTGGTATGCCCTTGGTTTTGCATTGGTCTTGAGTATTTCTCACACACACAATGTGAGACTGCAGGGCAGATTTCAGTGTTTCAGAGGGAGTTTGTAGATTATACATCTTCATTTTTTTTCCACAGAAAAGACACCATTTACAAATTTGATATTATCACTTAGAGATATAATTGGATGGAATGGGTTGGATGTTACTTTGGGAAATGGTCTAATAAAATCTATCTGACCACATTATAAATATTTTTGACAGTGTTCATCCTGATTCTGCACCTGTGCACTTCATGACCAATTTAAGATTTCATAATGACATTGTTACATTCAGTTATATGGCAGCCACGTTAACAACACAGTTTTTGTATGTGGATCAGTACACTTATTGATAATTCTGTGGTTAAACAGTCAGTGTGCCGCAGACCGCTGGTTTTTGGTTGGAACGTTGAATCTTGGTTACATGATGAAGCTCGTCCCCTGAGGCTTTGGTATTATCTGAACCACACAGAGTACCCCTGCTGTAGGTTCAGACAAGGTCACACGCTTGTTTCTGACTGCCAAAGGACAGCCGCATCGTTTTGCCCTTTTGCATTCATCATACATTGATGCTCATTGAACAGTGTCTGGATGCTTTCATGGACTTGCGTCTCAGAGAAATTAAATTTGTCTGCTTTCATCTCATCTCTGCACCTTTTGAGACTTGTAGTGTGCGTGTGTTTCAGATGTATGATTACAGTCTGGATATGTGGAGCTTGGGCTGTATGTTGGCAAGCATGATCTTCAGGAAGGAGCCCTTCTTCCATGGCCATGACAACTATGACCAGGTAAACAGAGCGCAGGTTGATGGATAGTTCTCCACCGTTAGCCTTTTAACACTCACACCTTTATATATCTGGACAGACTGCAGCTACTTCTTCTACTCAATTGTCTTCATTGAAGAGCAGCTACATTACTCTCCTGATGTATGTTCTTCTTGCTTCGTGTAGATCGTGGTTTTTCAAGCAGCGTTGACTTGTATGGAATGGTGTCGTCAAAGTGGCCGGCATTTCATGTGACTGCCATCACTGTAGGTTAATGTCTGAAAGGGTTAAAGTCTCGTGCAGAGCTGACAAACTGTTTGTTCTTTGTTTGTGCTCCTGTAGTTGGTGAGAATAGCAAAGGTTCTGGGGACTGAAGACCTCTACGACTACATCGACAAGTACAACATTGAGCTGGAGCCTCGCTTCAACGACATTCTGGGAAGGTCAGCGCTGTTACTGCAGTCACATGATGATGGGGTCTCAGCTTTGCAGGCTTTTGTTTTGTAACTATTCTTAGCACTCGTGTTGGAGATAAACTACATACCTACTAACTGGGTCAAAGTGATTTCAAGTTGAACTGGAGTTCATCTTACAACGGTCCTTCTTCAGTGTGAATTCATGTCAGAATTCAGTGTTTGTAATTAGTTTTGTTGCCCTCAGGCATTCTCGTAAGCGGTGGGAGCGGTTTGTCCACAGTGAGAACCAGCACCTGGTCAGCCCTGAGGCTCTAGATTTCCTTGACAAGCTGCTGCGCTACGATCACCAGGCCCGGCTGACAGCCCGCGAGGCCATGGATCACCCTTACTTCTGTAAGCCCTCGAACAGCCAGTGTTTGTTTGTCGTTGTTTTTTTTTGTTTGTTTGTTTGTAAGGATGAGATCACAGTCAGTAATGTCAATTACAAAATAAGTGAGTTCTATATTTTTGTTATTCCTACAGTCCCCATTGTGAAAGATCAGTCTCGTGTGGCCGGATCAGCCAACCTGCCCAGTGGGAACACAGCTGTCAGCACAGCCAGCATGATCACTGGTGAGAACACACACACATAACTTTTCCTACATTTCCATAACTGCTTATCCTCTATAAAACACTCCCACAGGATTGTTCTGTCGCTGTAAACTCTGGACTGAAGATTTGATCACACGTGCTGCACGACACTGCAAAACTGCAAGAATCATCAGATATGCTGAACCGCTTCAGTGCTACATTTAGAAACACTTAGTTTGTAATCGTTGCTGCTTATGTTGATATATGCTAATCTTTTATTCACAGTACACAGAGAAAGCCCACAAGTGATCAGACAGGTTTTCAGAGTCTCCACAGCAGACTGTTGGTTAAACCTAAACATGTACAAGGGACAGTACCTCTGAAACTCTGTGACACAATATCTTCAATAAATGCAGCTAATCCTCACAGCACGCACTGCAAGGTGCTGCGCTGCTCTCTAAACGTTACACATTTTATCCAAAATGTTTTCACTGGCCTTGTTTTGTTCACTGTCCACATGAGCAACATGGCATTGTTTTCTGTATTCTTCATCTCTACCTGCACCCTCAGCTGCAGTTTCTCCAAAAATTCAATTAAAGTGACGTTTTGAGCTCAGCAGGACTTTCTAGAAAGGGCACTCGTGCCTGCCAACACGACAGTGACGCTTTGTTTTTACTACATGTGATCAGTCTCAATCAATTCTGAAGTCGTCAAATGTTAGATTAGGTTAAAGGATGGGTGCACATTATTTGCACAGACAGTATGTTTGCATGTTTTGTAACGTCTCCGTGACCTCTCCTCCTTCAGGTATCTCTGCCTTGCCAGCCTCCACTGCCCTGGGCCCTCTCACTGGCTCGCCGGTCCTGTCTGCTGCCACCAACGCCCTGAGCACCGCGGTGCCCGCTGCTGCCGGTGCCCCGCAGTGACCCCCCCCCCCTCTCCCTCTCTCTCTCTCTCTCTCTCTCTCCCTCCCCCCCCACCACTACCCAGCCCGGGGGGCTAGCCAGGTGCCAGCCCTCACCACATCCAACCTAACTCAGTGTGACCGCGCCTCACCGACCACCTGGCTGGAGGAAAAGAAAGCTTTTTTTGTTTTTGTTTGTTTTGTTTTTTCCTTCCCCCCTCCGTTCCTTTTCCTCCTCGAACGAACGTGTTAACCTGACATCTGAAATGAATGTTCTGTGTAACTAAATATACAGGTATTCCTTTCATTTTCCCACAAGCTGTAGTGAATACAAAGGGGGTGTATGTGTTTGTGTGGTGAGTCTGAGAGCGAGCGTCATCTGTGGCTGATTCAGCCCCCCCCCCAGCTTGGATTGTGAAGGCAGGGGTCAATAAGTACATCAGCAGAAGGCAAAAG
Source organism: Sciaenops ocellatus (assembly GCA_033000465.1). Taxonomy (NCBI): domain Eukaryota; kingdom Metazoa; phylum Chordata; class Actinopteri; family Sciaenidae; genus Sciaenops; species Sciaenops ocellatus. The sequence goes on along the minus strand of CP136884.1, from coordinate 3,213,680 downwards.
AAAGAAGTTGGCCATCAGGACCAAAAGGAGCACATCCTGTATAGTTTACTACTGCAGCGTCGTCAAAAACAAGACCTGATGAGAACACTTAATGTACCTCCCCAGATGAGTTTAAACACCCTCCAGATCACAGCATTTTGGAAGTGTTTGGTGCTGTTCTGTGCTCCAGGTGTATGTGAACACAATGACACTTCAACACTTTCTCTGCCTGAGTAGTTTTGTCTTGCCTTTCTTACCAAACCAGATCACCAGTCTTCTTTTGATAATGCGACTCCCCCCCTCCGTCATCATGTCATCGGTTGCTAATTTGTTTTGTATTGAAATGTTCTGGACTGCTGGATAAGGTTCATTCACCATCAAGTGGTTTGATCAACTCTAGTGTTGTACTATGATCTCTTTAAGAAGCCAGGTAAGGTTCATTCAGGTTCTCAAAGAAATGGTTTCTCAAACGTGCTGCTTTCCAGTTCCTTGAATTACTTCAAGTGGCTTTTCTTGAATGACTTCAAGACATAACCAAAGTTTACTCGGTTGGAAGAAGAGACTGACCAAACCTAGTTTTGTGTTGTGGGAGTTCCTCATGCTGTGGAGATGCTGTAACACAGGTTGACAGTTTGGGTTCTAGTGAATAAGATGACAACAATAATCATCTGCAGGTGACTAAAAGTGCTGTTAGTGTTGGAGGAAAGTTCCGTTCTGTCGTGTAATGACATGGGTAAGCTTTGTGACGAGTATTACAGTTTACTTGCTTTCACCAACATGTTGAGGGAAGTATTGAAGTTGAAATGTTGAATAGCACTTGAAGGGTAGACTTTTTTCCCCCCAGTGTTTTAGTGCCAGAGTTTGAAAGTGTAAGTTTTAGACCCTGCTGTACATATGCATCTTTTTTTTTTTTTCATTTCAAAACCTGAAAATGCAAATAAATCAGAACATGTATACATTGACCTGAAAATGGAGCAGTTTGAGTCCCTGCATCACTGTATATATTTTTATGTCCTTATGTAGATGACTAGTATTTGAAAATATTTGTGTAAATAAACACGTGTTTTATTTATCAGGTACATCTGACTGATTTATGTCTATCATCTTCATACAGATGTGAGAGTTTAAAGTCCAAATAAGCATTTCTTTTAAAAAAACAATAACTACATTTACATGGATTAAAGTTCCTTGTTGCTATGACAGATTTCCGTCATTCAGAGTTCACAAAGGCCACGTACGAGATTAATCCATATCCAGGGAGAAAAAGTGTTGGCTGATGGCTGATTTTTATTGGCAGATTGTCACATTCTAGAGCCAATAGGATTCTTTACAGCTGAAATCTTTTATAACATATATAACAAATTTAAAGCCTCAGAGCCTTTCTTTGATTATTAACAGTAATGGCAGAAAGGTGATAGCTCGCCATCAGACTGAAACTTGTCACAAGGCTCCAAAAGTTGCTCTTATTGTTATTTAATCCTGGTGTTGTTTGTTTGATATATTTTTCTGTTGAACAATCAAAGGCTCACTTGAAACATTATTATTAATAATAATAATAATAATAATAATAATTAATGATGACGATAAGAAGAAGAAGCGGAAAAATAACGTACTCAGAAGTTCTGTAGATGGTTGATTATTTGAAAGAGTATAACTTGAGACAAGCTTGAAAAAAAGTATCAGTTTGATTTCATAGATTAAAAATTACACTGAAAAGACAAAAAAGAAAAGAATAGCTGAAAAGAACAGCTGTTCAAAAACATCCTCCTGTAAAACACTGTTGGTCAAGTAGTTAAACTTGATAATCAAATGCATCAGAGAACATGGTTATGTGTGGAGTGGGGCTGAAATCTTATGCGTTATTTTTTTTTTTAGCATGTGTCAAGTAACATAACCTGTAATATGCTACACAAATTGCAAACGGGGAATATGACTTGGCTGCAGCTTGAAAAACATTTTTAGTCAAAAGATTTATTTTTGATTTAATCCGTGCATTTGGATAGGATTAGGTTTTGTTTTTTTTTTTGCCTCAAAGGTTTCATATTTGACTGTTTGTATTTGCAGTTTGATATCCAGAAGTTCTGTTTGTTATTTTAAGTATAAAAAAAAACATCTCAAGATCTCCGATGCTTCTCTGTGAAGGTCTAGCAAGAACAGGGTGTTTTGTCTGATTAATATTAATGAGCATGTCTTTAGGTCGACTCCTCTGACTGACGGATGGTTAGGCCAAAAAACAGGTAACTCATTGTAGCCCATCTGGATGGTGGAGCGTAGCTGAGGAGGGAGCGACTCTATTATGAAATCACAACCTTACTCAAGTCCTGATCCTGATTCTCCATGGATTGAGTGAAAAAAGTAAATATCACTTCTACAATATGGGACCTAATATTATAATACATAATCTCTGATGTCAAATGTGTTGACACTCTGAGATGGAAAAAAATGGACAAAAATGCATTCGAAAGTTCAGCTGATGCTGATATGAGGAGTTACACAAATCAAGAGGATATCTTCCAAAGTTTGTCTTTTAGTTCAGAATAACCTGTTTGTGTTTTGCTATATACTGACTAACCTCACTAGGAAGGGATTACTTTGGGGTCTGCAGGTACACAGGGGTGAGTATGATGAGCAAAATAACTTGAAATGTGCATATGAGCACAGCAGTAATGCATTAAGACTAATCTAAACCTTTGCTTTAAAAAAATGGCTTTGACATCGACTCCTTATTTTCAAGATTACAACATGGCATAAATGTGAAACTAAATTTTAAACCAAGTAAGGAGAATTTTGAAGACCTACTTCATAACTCAAACTGTCACTGAGGCTGGATTACCAGAAGGGCTACGCAGGCAACTGTTGTGGGGCCACAAACCTGGAGGGGCCATAAAAGTCTCAGTTTGAGTTGCTTTTCATTAGTTGTAAGATTGTTTGAGGATTTATCACTTCAGTACAAAATCAGCTTACTATTAATTATTCTGTGTTTGTTCTGTAGAGACCCTGTGTCAAAATAATACATTTTACTTACGTGCTTCTCAAGTCTCAACACTTATTTTAGTTTTACTGGTGTCTTTCAGTAAAGGACAACCAGTTGTTTCTGGGTATCTGTGATTTCTATAGAACATCATGGGAAGTTGGAAGAAACAGAAGGCCAACAGCAAATGTTTACCTGCTCCCCCAAAACTCTTTGGCCATACTAAAAAACACGTGCCACGTGGAACACCCATGGTCTCACAGACCATTTAAAACTCATCAGTCATTGTTCTGTTTGTAGTTTGGATCATCTGCCCAGGTGTGACAATGTGTGGTTTATTCCAAGAGTGGTAAAATGACAGGTGGTAAACATCCACAGTATAACAGCTTTCTGTTTTGTGAACTACAGTAACTGATAATAATAGGAAGGTTATAAAAATGTTTAAAGAGCACAGTTTGACAGCAACACAACAACAGGTGATCACTCAATAAACACATTTTATGAACATTCACAAATATACTACACATTAAGTGCAACAGAATAAGTTCTACTGTCAGTCTGAAACTCTGATGATCAGTCAGCGCAGCTTCTCTTTCAGTAAGGTCTTCCATGTGATGCCTGTCATGTCATTTGAATCACTCTGAGATGCTGACTTGACAGTGCACTCTCTGGTACTGCGGGGAAGCGTTTCTCCAGCCAAGGATGCCACAGCACTCTTCACTGTGGTGAAACCTGCAAGGCAAGGCCAAGGACAAACATATCAGAGCCTCAGCATGTAGGTCTGATGTGATGATAATGTGTACCAAAAAAATCAGATCCTACCTGTTTAAACACAGCTCCTTGTCTATCTCCTCTAGAGTCTTCCCTTTGGTCTCTGGTAGCATGAAGTAGAAGAAAATTCCAGCCGCCACGGCACACATCCCGTACAAGAGGAACATCCCCGACAGACCGATCACATCTGTTGATTAAATAGATATAACCATCACCAATCATATCCCTTCTCATCATTCTCCATCATCATTTGCAGTTTGTGAGCACTTTGGTTTAGTGTGACTGGTCTCATTAAAGCTGCACTTGTCAGTATTATTATGTTATCAATGGATGACATGACAAAGTGTATGTAAAAATACATGTAGTCTCTTATGTAGTGAAAAACCCCACAACAAGACAAAGTTAGCGAGTAGCTGGTGAACATTGTGGAGCATCTAAATAACCAAAGAGCCACAAATTTTCTCAGGAGGAGATGAAAATAGAGCTAAAAGGAGAGCCCATGTTACTTAATATTAATTCAAACATGCACAAATCCAATAAATCCTGGTGTGCTGTGTCTGCTGGATGTGTTATGAGGCACAGTTTGCTCACATGTTAGCCATACTAAAAAGGTGATTATATGTTGGCATATTCTTAAAATATAATAGAGACAGTTGGATTGTGAGGCTGGTAATGGATAGATTCAAGAGGACTTTAACATGCTAGACATTTTAAGTTGTCGATCAATGAAAAGCACAACTCACTGACCACTGACCTACTGAGAAATGTTAATGGAGCAGAACTGTCATTAATATGATTAGTGACACTTGACCAAAGTGTCCACTGTGAAAACGGTGGGAACTCACCAATTAAATTGAGGAAAGTGAACGTGACCAGCAGGTTGGCGCCCCAGTTGAAGCAGTTGGTGAATGCAAATGCTCTTCCTCTGATAGCAGCTGGAAATATTTCACTGAGGAGAAGCCAGGTCACTGGTCAAAGACAAAAGACACTTTATTTCCCAGCTCTACTACCCCATTGGAAAAGCTGAGTCTCTATGTTGCGTAATGTTATTTTAAAGACTTTGCATGTTAGCTGCTCGTCATTTAGGCTGACAGCATGGCTGTATGTTAATACAAATTGCTTTGTTTAGATTTAAATGAACAATCCAGAATACTTTTTTTATATCTACAGTTAACTAACTAATAAAAAACGATTTTGAGAAAGTATACAAACTTGGTCCAAATCCAACGGAGTATGCACTGACAACGGCCATCATACACACGAGGATGATCCAGTTCACTACTGTGTCATGGACTCGAGGAGAAGATGCCAGAGGAGTGTCCAGTGATTTCTGTCTAACTTTATCAAGTACTACATCTTGACCTTGTGTGTTGTTATTAAGGAGTCTTTGGCTCTCATCAAAAGGCGTGCCAAAGACTGACCGACCACCACTAACAGTTAATTGAGGTGGATCTGTTGTGTTAACGCTGAAGTCCTCAGGATTACAAGGCCTCTTAGCATCCATCACAGAATGTCCACTGAGGAGTCCAATGGTTATCAGACACAGCGCCATAACAGAGCATCCACTGATGAGCAGAGGCCTCCTGCCCACCTTGTCTGAAAACACCATGGAGGTCAGAGTAGCAATCACTTTGACAAACCCCAAGCCCACAGACGCCAGCACTGCTGAGGCATTGCTCTGAAACCCCACTGAGTGGAAGATGGTGGAGGCGTAGAGGAGAACGTTCGGCTGGCCTGTGAACTGCTGAAAGAGCACCAGACCAAGGCCAATGGCAGTCCGTGTCCTCATGTTGTCTTTACTCTGGAAAAGGTACATGCTGTTGTACTGAACTTTAGTGTTTTTTATGCTGAGTTTTGAATCATCTGCTACTTGGCTTTTGATGGTTCTCATGGACTCTCCCTCTCTTTGGTTTAAAGATTCTTCAGTGCTGGATGGAAGAAACCAGATAGAGACCAGCTGGATCAAAGTTGGAACTATGGCTAATCCAAACATCCACTTCCACCCTCTTTTGGAATCAGACAGGATGTAGTTCATGCCATAAGCTGCCAGGATGCCCACAGTGATCCCAGCTTCGTACAGTGTTACCAGGAAGCCCCTACGGTCAGGGGTAACCACCTCGGACACAAAGATGCAGCAGGACATAGAGGATATACACATGGCAAAGCCCACTATGATCCTGCCTACCACCAGTGCAGAATAGGAGCTGACGAGCAGGACCAGGCTGCCTGTAAGGATCAGGATGTTGCTGAGGAGGATGGAGTTCCTGCGGCCCCGATGGTCGATCAAGAAGCCGCCCACGATGGATGCCATCAGAGCTCCAATTAACAAAGAGCTGACCAGAGCCTCCTGTTGGACACACGAGAGTCTGAACTCCACCTTGAGCTGCAGCAAAGCACCTGAGATGATACCCAGCTCATAACCAAAGACCATGCCACCCAGAGTGGACGCCACACTGGCCAACAGGAGGATGGAGTTGCCTAGGAGGAAAAAACATGCAGATGGTTTACCTTTTGAGAAAAGCACTCTTACCAAAACACATCTGCAGCTCCATAAATCTATATTCAAACAAAGTCAATCTTTTTGTTTTTTTAATCTTTGATTTATTATCTGACATTAAGTCACAATTTGCTCCACCTCCACGACCTGCAACATGCCAATTATTCAATGCTCCAATAACAACTATTGGAGAGAATATCTGAAAGGTGCCACTGGATAAAGAGTACTTAAATTTGAGTGTTTTTGTACATTTGACAGTGAATATGTAACAGATGAGACTGATCACCACTGAAACCTTCATTCCTACAGTATGTGCAACACAAAGGAACAATTCTTTATGATTCTTGACGATCCTTTACACAAATAAAATATAGCGTCGCCTTGTTTACAGTGTTTGTCATATTGTAGTTTGCATGAATGCTCTGCAGCTGCTCCTCACAATAACCTGCGAGTCTTTCATGTGCAGCATCTATTGACAGAAATGCAAATGATGAGTCCAAATGAAAGCTGCTGAATCTTCATGGTGATGGAAGATTCCCTTCTCTTCCATTCATATGTGGAAAATGAAGCTTAGAACTGTTCACTCCTGACTGCAGACACATTTGATTGATTTGAATCATTTCATGATTTTTTACGTCCCTTGATAGTCTAAATATACTTATAGTGTTACATACTTTGAAGCATGGGTACTGCTCTGACTTTAAACAGGTCACACTGTTTCTTACCTTACTTTACATCACAGTAAAAATAATCACTTTGCAGGGGAACGTTCGTTACATAACAGCTTTGCAATGGTAGAATGATTCAGACATAACTCACCCATTGTTTCTGTCCTGTTATGTTCACATTTCAGCCAGGCTGTGCAGGTCTGTAGTCATGTCTTTGAGGACATCCTCTGTGAAATATGAGAAAAACATCAAATCATCTCCAGTTGTCGTGGTGCTCTCCTGGTTTAGCACCACCAAGAGCCGAGAGTTGTTTCCTGCTCATAGGAAAGACAAGGGAGCCCACAAGAGCCTGTTGCAGCCCCGTCGCCGTGACAACCATCTTGTTGATTGCCATGATTTCATTAGAGAGTCCACTTGAGAGATGGGCTCAACAAAACAGTAGCAATGCCAAATATCCTGAGTCCTGATAATGACGAAGCAGTGAGGAACAACAGCATCATAGTTCAGAGAAACTTCACTGTATTTTACACATCCTTGTGTCCCTATAGTGACTTTTACTTCCCTTTACATGTTTTTGATAACTTATAAAGCTCTAATGACGCTGCACTTCCATAAAGTTGGGAACTTTGTTATGATCAAAGCAGCAGAGGCTGCGATATCCTGGCAGTATTTCAACAGTATTTTTTATGAGGGTGCAGCTCCAAAAATGCTGGATCCAGTTTCCTATAATGCCAGCATATTTCCATTATTTTCTCAGTCTTTTATAAACTGAATTCTACTCCTCATGAATACTAAACTGAACTAATTGTGCTCCTAGAATCTGGAATGACCTTCCTGTGCAGATCGGGGCAGAGAGGACACTTTATATAGCACAAACGTGCTATAAACATACTTTAAATTTTAAGCCAATGGGATCTATAATGGAAAGTTTAAACATGTACAGTTCTAAGACAACTCAACACACCTGCTGAAAAGGACCATGTGATGCGGTCGAAAGCTCCAGAACAAGACAGTAAGTAGACCTTAGGTGGAGACTGTTTTGTCAGCTTTTATCTTTTATTAGCTTTATTATATTTTTATGTGTTTCTATATATTATTGTCTTTTCATTGTTCTTTACTCAGACCTGTTGTCTGATGCTGTTAAAGGATTATTTACACTGATGTAAATTGCAGTGAAGCTTCCCTAATGAAAACAATCACATTCATATAGTATGAGTAGTATGATGATTATTTATTTGTGCAGATTATGTTCTAGTCAGTCTTTTAGTTTATAAAACACTAGAAAACAGTGATACATCACAATCCAGTGTGACGTCTTACTTATTACAAAGCTGACATCCATCATGAACAACTCCTCTCATCTCCTGCATCAGGCTGTGGAGGCCTTAAACAGCTCCTTCAGCAACAGACTGCTACTCCCACCATGTAAGAAGGAACTCTACCACAGGTCCTTTGTTCCAAAAGCTGTCAGATTCTTTAACACCAGCATGACTTCATGACTTTCATAAGCTTGACTTTTGTATATATATTTCTTACTTGTGAGTAACTTATCATCAACCTTGTGTATATGAGCTGCTGTGACAAGTGAATTTCTCCAGTGTGGGATCATTAAAGTCTATCTTATCTTATCTTACCTTTGTCGTATCTTGTTTTGTCCAATGAGATTCACTTTAGACTGATATGAAACAAATTCTCACATTTGAAAAAATGTAACCAGTTTTACATTTGCTTGATTAATGACTTGAATGATTTTATCAGAATCATTAACTGAATTTAATCATTAAGTTAACTAATTACACATTTTACAGGGCTCCCTATATGAATACTATACCATGTATGTATAAAAAATGCCTACCAGTGTAATAATATGGACATTCTATCATTATTACCGATGAAACACATGCTAGCAACATGTCATTGTCTCTATTATATACACTGCCCGTCCAAAAAAAAAAAAAAAGTTGCACACTCTAATATTCCTCTTGGACCACCTTTAGCTTTGAGTACGGCACGCATTCGCTGTGGCATTCTTTTGACAAGCTTCTGCAATGTCACAATATTTATTTCCGTTAGGTAGTCAGCTGACCTTGTTCTTTGGGGACATAAAGTTGCTGAACCTAGACCTGACCAACTGCAGCAACCCCAGGTCATAAAACTGCCCCACAGACTTGTACGGTGGGCACTAGGCACGATGATCCGCCTCTCTTCTTACCCTGATGTGCCCAAGACGATGGTTCACCACCATCCTTCAAGATTTTAATAATGTGTTGGACAGTTCTTAATCCGATTAGAGTAGTTTCAGCAATCTCCTTAGTTGTTTTCTTTGCTTGATGCAGGCCAATAATTTGACTCTTCTGAAACTGATTAACATGCTTTCCATGACCACAGGATGTGTCTTCAGACATGGTTGTTTAAAACTGAGAAGCTGCTCAGGGCATCAGCTAGGGTCAAATAACTTGTTGCCAGCTGAAACATATTAATCACTGCAGTAATTATCCAATGGAAGGCTCTTACCGATTTGCTTAGTTAAATCCAGGTGGTTACCTTTTTTTTGGACGGGCAGTGTATCTATTGTTGTGATAAATGCAGTGCAGTAAAGAATATAATATAATATAATTTAATATAATATAATATGATATAATATAATATAATATAATATAATATAATGTTATATAATATAATATATCTCTCTGAACTGTGGCATCACTCAAACGCTAGTAAATACTCTTTGTTTACATCCCACAGCTGGCCCGTCTGTCTGTCTGCCTGTCTAGTTTAAAATAAGAACAGACTCTTTACCTGACTGCTTCCAGCAGCTCTGTCTGCAGGTCCAAATGTGAGTCTGTGTTGTGGTCAGCAGAGCCGTTATTCTGTCAGTCCAGGAATGTAAGCTGCTGTTAAACGGGACAGACATAATCTTGAGCTCTGAAGACATTTCGGTCCTCCAACTGTCAACGCGTATATTTTTGGCTGTTTTGGAGAAATGGACTCACCGTGAGCAGCAGACGGATTGTTACTGTACAGAGATGCAGGAGAAAAGTTCTGGCCCTTCAGGAAGTTTGAGCGACGTGGCACCAGCAGTGTCAAATTGCAAAGAAGAGAAACTTGGCGAAGTTTTGACGCCAGAGGTCGACAACTCACTTTCCCAGGAAGCAGAGAGACGTCCCGGAGAGGCCCGACACACACCGCCCACAGCGGAGCGCAGGAGCAGGGCTAAAGGAGCAGTCAGCAGTTTGAGTTCTGGCTCATTGAATTTACAGGTGAAGAACTTAAAGGTTCTATAGAGGACTTTCAGAACCACTACATGTGGCACCAACAAATGGATGTACTGAACACACAGCAAGATAAAAAAAAATGAATAAAGTAAAATTTTTATTATTTTATTTTATTATTTTAAATATTTATTTTATATTAAAGGCTCAGTGTGTAGGATTTAGCGGCATCTAGTGGTAAATTTGCAGATTTAAACCAAATGAATACCCTTCGCCTCAATCATGTGGGAGTACAGTGGCCAGGCTCCAATGGACACCGTGGTAAAAGGATGTAATGCTTCTATGGTATTGAAAACCTGATTCCTATTCTCTGATCATTACACACATAAAAAAAAAATATTAAAAAATATTTATGAATATTATATTCCATGTCTACTGATAGATCGATCTAAATGTTACACACTGGACCTTTAACAGTGTCAGGTGACGAGGTAAGGTAACAATTTTATTTCAATAACAGTAACATATTCAGCTTGATAGGAGCCATTTCTTACATCTGCAGGGTGACCTAAATGCATTTTATGAAATTAATTAGATTATTATTAGATAGCTAACTATCCTGCTAAAGCTAGCTACCTAAAACATACAAGTGAAATATGTTTTCGGATGGTTTCAGTTTAATGTTTGGAATGCTGCGAGCAAATGGCTGAATTCACGCGTACTAACCCTAGACCCAGAGAAACCTCAGGTCACTGCTGCCATCAGAAGAGGTCTTCTTCACCGTGTTCACAAGGAGAGTCTTTATGAACATCCAGATCTTGTTGTATTCACAACGTCGCCAGTGGAACTTACTCACGAGTTGTTACCTGTTGGCAGACATTTTCAGAATGCCTTTGTATTTCCTGTTTTGTGTTCCTTATTGGCATGTTGCCATTGCCCAGCAGCAGATGTTTTCATATGTTAACACTTGAATGCTGAGCTCATCATATACACAACTTCTTGTGTTGTGACCAATGACTGTAAATAATGTCATTGGTTGTTACCACAGGCTCACAATTTCAACTTGAAGGCAGTAAACAACACCATGACTCCACTATATCTTCATAGAGAAAACACCTGTAGCTTATTTATATACTCTCTATCTCTATTTCACTGCATTTCAGAGAGAAACATTGTACTTTTTGCTTGTAACAGAGTACTTTTACAGTTCTTATGTATTTCTGCGTCCACCTCTGGATGACTGAAAATATAGTATCACCGTCTTACCTTAGTCATTTGATCAGATGTAATAGTTGTCTAGGATTGGTCCATGTTATCATTCTCTGCGTTTAGAACATGTCCATATTTGAAACAGTTTCACACTAATTCAGTAGTAGTACTATACTAAGAGTACAAAAGCAGCAGTATCCCTAATGGCAGTCACTAGTGAGAATAATAGTATTACCAAAAGTACAAGTAGATACAGTGGCAGCAATAGCTGATTGGTTGAAGTCATATTGCTAATTCATGTAGTAGCACTATTTTAATGACATGCCTAAAAATAATCAATATTTGTTCATCTCTGTTCTTGTGTGCCTTTCTGAGAGGTCAGAGGTCAACAGAAAGAATTTCCCTCATTCCTTCCTGTAGTAGTAATAGTCTGTCTGCTACATAAAGGAATATGGTTGTTTAACAAAACAAAATAGGAAATACACAGTAAAGACATACAGTATGTAGGCCTGTGTTTTCACTTCGTGAATAAACAGTGCAGACAAAATGGTTGAACCTAATGCTGACCTCTGACATGGGTACACTTCATTGCATAAACCTTAATCCATAATATAATCAGAAGTCATTCATTAAAGGTGGTCTGTGTGTGTGTGACATTTCCTTCTGCAGTTTGTGTATTTAGGTCAGAAGATCTTCATATTCTGTAGTAAAGAAATAGAAAGTACAGATTGTGTTTTTAATGTTTTTTCTCTCTGTGGTGATTGGCTAGAATCAAAAATTCTTTCTTTTTCCAGAAACAAGATTACATTTGGAAACATGATGTATTTTACAGCCTTTTTAAAAACCCACAAATGTAAATATGTTAAGACAAAACCATTATTGTTGTTTTTTCTTTTAAGAATGAGCTTTATACATAAATCTACAACGGAGTATTAGGGCCACATTGAGAAAAAAAAAAAATCATAGACTTCAAGAATAAAGTCATAAATTTACGAGAATAATGTCATAAATTTATGAAAATAAAGTCAAATTTACGAGAATAAAGTCGTAATATTAACTTCGGTAAAGTTGAGAATAAAGTCGTAATATTAATATTATATTAATAACTTCAATATGACACTACTTATACACTACAACGCTTAGTATGAAAAATGCCTTTCTTTCAAACCAAGTGTTGTAGTGTAATCTGTAGGGGATCAATGAAGTGTGTAGTGAGTTTGGTGACACTACGCTGTATCATAGTGAAGTTATTGAATATTTTTGTAATATCTCTTTTCGGTGTTGCACTGTGAAGACGGCCCCTGCGCGCTGCTCTCACAGCACGTAAACACTAATGTTGTTGGTGTGGCTCCGAGGATGTCTCGTTTTGATGAAAATTAGATTGTAGCTCGTTGTCTATCTTACTACGGTTGAAAATATGCGTGTTTTATGTTTTAACAACGTTTCACTTGAGAGTTATTGATCCCGGAAGTTCGAATCTGCCAATATCTTTCCAACTTTACCGAAGTTAATATTATGACTTTATTTTAGTAAATTTACGACTTTATTCTCGAAGTCTGTGATTTTTTTTACTCAATGTGGCCCTAATACTCCGTCGTAGTTATTCGGGTATAATCTTGTGTAAAGTCTGAATTTTTTTGTTCAGGTGTCTGAGTACTCGCGGTGACCACTAGGTGGCAGCCTGTAGGCGACAGAGCAGCAGAGCACAGGAAGCAGCAGCACAGCAGCCAGTAGAAGAAGACGGAAGTACACATGGCTCAGGAGGACAGCATGGCGGTCTCAGAGTTTCTCAGTAAAGCTGAGTTATTAAAACAAGGCGCAGAGGCCCGGGTGTACCGGGCACAGTTTCTGGGTAAGCCAACTATTGTGAAGGAAAGGTTCCCGAAACGCTACAGACACCCCGCGCTGGACGAGAAACTGACGCACCGCCGGACGGTGCAGGAGGTCCGCTCCGTGCTGCGCTGCCGGAAAGCAGGCAAGTTCAGCAGCAGCCCCCGGCGGGCTGTGGAGCTCCTGCGGAGGTCTGAGTGGTCTATGTCAAGAGCAACGTGCTTAATTAATGAATACGCTTAATTATAGGTACGAGAGAGCTTAAGGTAGCCTGAACACGAGAGTGTTACTTACTGTCAACCGAGTTGGTGTTACAACAAAATGTGTGACCCGTCAAGATTGTGTGCTGGGTCGACCAGTTCATTGCCAGGTGAGAAGTGAGAGCTCAACTACGGAGGCCCGGAGGTGTCCTTAAAAAAAAAAAAAAAAACTCAATTTTAGACGGCATTTATTTATTTTTTTTTTTGAAATTGAAAAATTGAAAAATTTAAATCACTTGATGATGGAATATTGTGTATTGTTTTTTTACACAATATTCCATCATCAAGTAATTTAAATTTTTCAATTTCAATGTCTTGAAATATTTGGAATCTGGCACCAGTCCTGCTGCCCAATATCTACTCATTAGAGCACCAAATGTGTATTAATCCACCGCTGAAAATAGTCCCCAAGGCTGCTGTGTTAGTATTTAGAGACATTGTTAGTTTTGGTATTTTGATGACAATCTAGAATGATGTCATGCTGATCCTTAAATACCAGACACAATGATGAATTTGTGTCTTTAGACATTTAAGCACAGTTTTTTGAATCAGATTTTTCATCTTCTCTTCTCCTCAGGCATATCTGCCCCTGTAGTGTACTTTGTGGACTACACCTCCCACTGTATTTTCTTGGAGGAAATCATTGGCTCCTCAACTGTGCGTGACCACATCATGTCCGCTCAGCAGTCTGATTCCTGTAAGGAACCAGAGCTGGAGCGGCTGGCTGAGAGGATGGGCCACATCCTGGCCAAAATGCACGATGAGGACGTTATCCACGGAGACCTGACCACCTCCAACATGTTGCTGAGATACAGTCTGGACAACGGGGAGTCCGACCTGGTCCTCATCGACTTCGGCCTGAGTTACATCTCTGCTCTGCCGGAAGATAAGGGGGTGGACTTGTATGTGCTGGAGAAGGCCTTCCTCAGTACCCACCCCAACACAGAGGCACTGTTTGAGAAGCTGCTGAAGAGCTACACAGCGGCATCCAAGAAGTCGTCAGCGGTCATTAAAAAGCTTGACGAGGTTCGATTGAGAGGGAGGAAGAGGTCGATGGTGGGATGATGCTCCATGCTGTGGACAAAGATAAACAATGTTTGTAAAAGAAAAAAGTTGTAATTGTGCAAAAAAGACTCTAAAACATCATCAAATAAAAATGTTTTGTAATAAAATAGAGTTCTTTATTTTTATGTAAGGCTGATATAATAAAAAGGTGCACTTTGTAATGATGATAGCACATTTTGGAACAGTTTACATGTTGAAGTCTCCAAACGTCACAAAGTCAGACACACAACGTTACAGGAAGTATGCATGTCTTTGGCACACAGTCAGGTGTCCACATGATCACTGGCAGTTTTATTTCTGTAATCAGGAGAGTGTTTAATGCTATTCCTGTGGAAGTGCTTCATCAATCTGAGGTAGTCATCAAATGTAATGTCTAAAGTCACAGATGCTCTCTGAACACAGTTCTGTCTGTGTGTTACTATCCATGCAGTGTAGGCCAGCATGATCAAAACAGTTTAAGTGACAATGTCATAGAAATTACTTCTGAAACAAATTAGCTTGTTCTAAAATTGTTGTGTAGGCTGACCTAGTGTAATGTGTAATGAAAAATTGGTTCAGGACAGTTCAATAATTTGTTTTCTAAAACGGTCTAGACAGCCAAGCTTATTTTTTTGTTTGTCCAGACATTGGAACCTTGTTGACAGGCCAAACTCCACCTGATGGAAATGAATCTAATTCACTGTTTCTATTTGCTGTGACATTTCTAACATTGGCTTAAAGTTCCCTTGATATCTTTACATCATTAAAAGAACAAAGTTCTGTGTCCTTTTCCAAGTCATGATGTTTCAGTGCATCTTTAAACATCTATTGTACCTTCCAAACAGCCACTAGTTATTGCAGTAATGTAGAAAAATCAATACTTCTTAGTTGAGTTACAAAACCTCTCACACAGAACAGTCTTTGATTTTAGTCAGATTGCAAACTTTTCAAATTCCACCACATGTTCTGACTGCAATGATACTCGGGGGTACTGGTTCCCAACCTGGGGGTCCTGGTTGCCAAAGCTTCATGGGTGTGTTGAGAGGGATTGTAATTGGTTTATGTGTTGCGTTTTAGCAGTAACAGACCAAAAAATGCAAACACAGTGCAGGAGACAGGAATCAGTTAATGCAGATTATTGTTACTAACGCCACAGGGAGAGACCTCAGTCCTACCAATAAGAAACCTTTGTTGCCTATATCTCAGTATTCCATCTAAAACTAAATAAATATTTAATTTAAAAGTTTGGATTATTATTTATTTATTTAACCTTAAAAAATCGCACAGGATAAGGGCAAGATAAAGACCTAAACACAAGTTATAATATCATAGTCTCATCCTGTATTAGAAAAACATACAGCGAAAACAACCAAAGAGCTCATAGAATGATGGCCATAAGTCACAGAGAAGAAAACACTGAATTTGTTAAATTAAAAATGAAAAAGTTTCTAAAATATCAGGAAAACTTCCTCTAATGAAACATTCACAGGAAACAATCTACTCAAAATTAATCAAAATCCCTCATTTGACACAAACTTCCTGCAGTTATTGTTTCACTGTTCATTGTTCTGTTCATTTCATCAGTTGTTCTGTTGCTGTTATGCACTGAATAGAATATGAGATATCCATAAAATGTTGTTTAGTCATCAGTTTACTCAATCATAGAAAAAGGCTTGATTAAGGAAGAATGTTGGGAACCACTGTTCCAGGCAAAATTGGAAGCATGCATAATGTTCAGTGGGATACTTGTGAGTTTGAACCAACAAACATTTATAAAACACAGGACCTGTCCCTGATTCTATTTCATCCAGAGAGCTGGACCGGAACCTTGTTTTCTGTCAATGAAGACTAAAAATGCCTATACTACTACTACCACTGTGTGAAAGGCCACTGAAGTGTTCTGTTAATCAGTGGGTGTAGGTTGTAAATGGAAGGTTATTCCTTTGATCCTCACTTGCCCACAGGTCTGCATTCGATGACTGACATTCACAGTATTCAGGTGACATAAATGTAGATGATTCATCTTGGTGATAATAGAGCACAGACATATTATTGACTCATGTTTACCCACAATGTGCGTCTGGGAGTCCCAGCAGATTATTGAGTCTTGTGTGTTTCTGCAGAGCACTGAGCCACAGGTCAAAGTCCAGGAGTCCAGGAGGAGGAGCATTAGGACCAGACATCATGATTGACAGTTATAATCCGCCAGGTGAATGTTTACCAGCCAAGCCCTACTCTACATGCTCAGTGACACAGCAACCACCTGATCTTCCAGATCAGTCCTGGGCATGTGTTTGAACCTTGCGAACACACTTTAGTGAAACTGGCCGTTTGCTTTCACTTCAGCATGTGCCGACAATGTGACATCTGAGTCCAAATGGAGCAGCTACAGAACATGAAAACTATGATCCGAGTCATGGCCATTGTTCTACACTGTGGAGGTAAATGTCAAGCATTGTTTTTCATGGTTTCAGGTTTTGTCTTTTGCAGTTTTTTATCTTGTTGTTTTGTCCTCACTCTCATGCACTCCAGGTCATAACCCCGTCTATGTTTCCAGGTTCCTCTGCTGACACGACAAAGAAGCTGAGTGTGCTGGTGGGGACGGATGTGACTCTCAGCTGCCTTTTTGATAAAGTCACCCAGCAGGTGGAGTGGAGCGCTCTCACTGTGGAGTGGAATGTGGTGGATAAACATGCACAGAAGAGCGTTGTGTACACCGTTGAGGACGGCAGAGCTCATGTGAACAGAGGTGGCTCTGTGATGGATAAAATGCGACTGCTGCAAGGCGATGCGTCTCTGCGGCTTCATAATGTGACCGTGGGAGATGAAGGACTGTACACCTGCAGAATCATCACACCTGTGGTCTACACAGAGACCACCTCAATGGAAGTGCTGGGTGTGTTTTCCACTCTAATCTGTGACACATACTCTGGATTTAGAACAACATGTATTACTGTGTTACACTGTCAGAGGATTAGTAAGAATTGTCCCTAACCACTCAGCAACTGCTGAATGATTTTCTTTTACTGCTCTAATAACACAGTCACACAACACAGTTAGAGGGCCCACTCTCTCTATGGGCCCCAGTGCAACCGCTCTGCCTGTCTCTATTTACACCACCGATGTTGCAGATTTCTAGTTGTTGTTTCTGGAGTTTTAGATTTAAGGCCCTGGACTGCTGAGACCTGCTGATATTAAGTGGATGTAATTCCATCATTTACTTTGTCTTGCTGATGTCCTGAAGGAGGTTGTTGTCTTGAAACAAGCAGGGTCAGGTTCTCCACTTCCTTCAGATAGACATTTTGATTGTTCTCGGTGAGCAGGCCCACCACAGCTGTGTCGTCAGCAAACTTGACAATGGTGTTGGACTCCAAAGTGGCTACACAGTCCTGTGTGTACGGGGAGTACAGCAGGGGACTCCAAACACAGCCCTGGGGTGCTCCAATGTTAATGATGAGGGTGGTCTGCTTGTCAGGAAGTCATGGATCCACATGAACAATGAGGTGTTAAATCCAAGACCTTGAACTTTGTCACCAGCCTTGAAGGGACGAATGCTGAAGTGTAGCTCCCTTTCTTGTCCAGGTGGGATAGGGTGGTGTGGAGGATTTTTGCTATTACGTCTTTTGTCAGCAAACTGTAGTGGACAGGAATGATTGTGGACTTTGGGTGGAGCATTTGGGTATGTCAGACTGAGCCTGGGACAGGTTGAACACTGGTGCTTGCTGGTTGGCACAATGTTTGAGGACCCACCCATTGATACCATCGAACACAAAATTTGTTAGCTCCATGCTAGAGTTTGCTAGTTAGCTAGTAATTTGTAACCTGTCATAGACCATGCCACATGGTCCTTGCACTGCTCTCCTGGAATTGTACTTCCATAATTTCCCCACACTTTTTGTGGCCACTGTAGGTTCTCCTACATGCTTAGAAGGAGAAGGTGAGGCAAGGAGTATTCAGGTGGTTGCAATCTGCAACCTCAGCACTCCATGCTATTAAATCCTAGAGTAGTGGTAAATATGCTTATCTGACTTCTTGCTAAGAGTTACAGGAGAAAGTTGACACTGCTCTCATGTGTATATGTTAACTGAAACTACAGTTATTAGTTGGTTAGCTTGGCTTAGCACGTAGACTGGAAAACAGGGGGGAAGCAGTTAGCTTCCAGTGGGGACAAAGTCCACCTACCAAACCCTCTTATGCTTTCAAAGGCTCCTTATTTCCAGATATGAAGCTAAGCTAGCTTCTGTTTCTGTTTACCTAACAAATACTAATCCAATATTCACTCTCATGTTTTGGTCTCCACCAAACCCTGAAACACATGACTCCATACTGCTTGATAAAAATATGGCTAAAGATAGCTAGTCTCTAGTTTTATCTCACAAAAAGCAGTTCAGCAGCAGTTATCGCCACTGTGTGATGTGCCTTGGTGCATGAATGCATGTTGTAAAATACACCCAACCAAAACAAATATATAAACAGACAGTTTTTGACCTCTCTCACAGCTCGGCCTTCAGTGATGCTGCCAGAAAAAGCAGCAGTGACAGAAGGGGAGGAAAAGACGCTACAGTGTGACATCACAGGTTTCTATCCAAAGAAACTGACCGTGACATGGCACATCCAAAATGGCTCCCACACTGTCCGCGCAGGTACAGGCCACCTCTCCCGCGTCTGCACCGAAATGGCCATTCACAACACAGATGGTACCTACAGTATCCGTAGCGGCATCACTCTGCACTCCTCAGCAGTGAAAGATGGAGCAATACGCATCATCTGCCAGGTGGAGCACCAGACCTTCAACCGGATGTACAACAGATCTGTTACACTGACAGTTCAAGGTGGGTCTTTTTCTTCTTAAATCTCTGAAATTAAAGCAGGATCCACACTGGTGTTGTTTTACATTTACCATGTCACATGGATCGTTTGAATCCTTTCCTCTGCAGCTCCCTCACAGCCCCGTTACAGTGCTGCCACACTGATCGCTGTCACCAGTGTCATCATTTTGCTCCTGGTCGCCTCTGTTATTGGAGGCACTTTTCTTCTCTACAGGTATTTCTGCAAAGGTACGTGTCAGTGTGAGCAAAGTGCATCTTGTTTCATTTAAACAATCTGTGATTAATACTGCTGTACTACACTGGCATATTGACTATGCACAGTTTCCCAGATGGATTACACTGCAGCCAGTTTCACAGCTGCTGGCTCTAACACACTCACATTGCTACATTTCAGGGGACTGTCCTTTATCAAAAGCTGCAAATCAGTTTAAACGTTTAAACACTACTGTGTACAATTGTCGTGAGAGAAATCTTTCAGACCAGCTACACCGGCCTGTCAAATACAAAGAAGGTGTTGGTGGTGGTGGATGAAGGGATGAACAGCATTCTTCTTAGCTGTTCTCTCATTTGTTTTGACAATGGTGGTACTTCATTTCCTGAAGATCTGATTTTTTGTCATCTGTATAAGTTTGACTCGATCAGAATAGAGAGAAGACTAGATTATTACTCTCGTAATTGTGCAACAGCATCCATTTGTATTTCTCTCCTTCACAGCTCCCCCAAGTGTTTCTGAAATCAGCCAGCCCAGCATCATAAATGCTCAGGTGCCATTCAACCTCAAATGCACCATCCAAGGAGCATTACAACGGGAGCTCGAAGTGAAATGGTTTCAATTAAGAGGCAACACGGACTCATCGGTCCCGTCAGACTCTGTTTCTCTGATGCTCAAAGAGGATCTGAGTGAACAGGCTAGTCTCCAGTCTGATGGCAGACACCACATGTCTGTCCTGACTGTGTGTCTCACTGTCGCTGATGATCCCACTGATTACCAGTGTGTGGTGCGGTGCAGGGGCAAAAGCTTCAGCAGAGAGACTACAGTCCGGGTGAAAGGTGAGTAACTGTAGCTCCAAGAGCATCACATTCATGTCAATGTGTGTGTGTGTGTGTGTGTGTGTGTGGTCAGTGTGTGGGTAGGATATCTGACAGCTGCTGGCCAGATTGACAGTTATAGATATTCATGGATAATTACAAATGATTTTAATGACTCCCTGACTTTTTGTCTGGTGGACCATCATCTGATTAATTCACTGTGGACCCTCCCAGGAGGAATGCTTGTGTATTTGATGACCCTCTAAACTGTGGCCCTAAACTGAACCCTCTTGATTTGAATGATCCTATAGTCTCAGAACAAACTTTATATTTTTAACTCCACATCTGTCAAAATAAACTAATTCATTTATATAAATTAATTGTATGTTTTCTGTTATTTTCAGCACTTATAATTGGAGTGTAGTGAACTCTGCATTCACTGTTGGAACCTCTGGCTTTTGACATCTATTCTTGACTATGAACATAATGTTCTCCCGAGATCAGTGGTGTCCAAACTTCCTTTAAAGAGGGCCAGACTTGACAACGTGAATATGCCCGGGGGCCAATAATAACATTTTAAAAATTTAAAAATTAAAAATAAAAGTTGTGCAACAAATGCACTGTTCTGTAACAATTTTATTTTCATTGTCGCAATTATTATTATTTTTTTTAATGGCAGTGTAGCCAAATCTAAGCCAGTCAGTGAACAAATCTAAAAAACAATTCTGCCGTTCACTATGTTCATCAGCTAGCACTAACCTTCTGCTCTGAACTAATGTGTTAAGACACCAAAGTCACACAATAACACAAACTAACTGATCATGGCAGTGGTTGAGCAGGAACCTTGTGTTCTACAACAACAGAGTTCGTGATCTACAACGCACAATTGGCTTTTTTTCCCCCATGGAGTCTGGAGGCTTTGAATAGAGCGATATAAGAGCTGTTTTATATTTCAACTAAAAGAATCTTTCTCTTAAAAAAAGGGGTCCTTTACATAATGTGGTCATGTGGAAAAAACATGTTTAGTGGACATACGGCACGTGAGCAATTGTTCCAAAGATTGAGGCCTACACATCAGTAGTCACACACAGCACTCTGACTCAATACTGGACTAATCTCAAAAACTGTCAAAACAAAAAACATACATTTCAACCTAACCATGACGTATGAATGAATATGTTGTGTATTATTATTATCTCATGTGAATGACATGATTTCACACGGCTGCCCTCTCCTCTCACCACACACACCCTCACACACCTCCAGTGGAACCATCTTTCCTCCAGATCTCCAGCATCCCTCAGATCCCCAAAGTGGAGAGGCTGCTGGTTCTGTGCTGTCGGGTGGAGAACTTCTACCCGCAGCACATAGAGCTGGAGTGGTCCAGGAACGACGGGGAGAAGGTCTGCACTGTCACACACTTTGGACCTTTCTCCGACCACAACCGCCTCTACAGCATGTGGAGTAAGATCGAGCTGGTCATGGCGAGAGAGGACGAGAGAGCCGTCTACACCTGCCGCGTTTACCACTCCAGCTTCTCTGCTCCGGGCTACAAAGATGTCCTGTACCACATCAATACTCAAGGTAGCAGCACCAAAAGTCTTCTGCAAGTGCCTTTATACAGTACACTTGTCAATCTGACTTTTTTATTATGTTAGAGAAAGGTCCACTGCATGTCACTGGGTTATGGTCATTTCATTATTTGCACATTTGTCTGAGAATATTGCTGTCATACTGTTTTATTAAAATCTTTTCCTCATGTATGAACAGAACAAATCAATCACTTCAGCTTTAAACTTTCAGAGATGATATACAGTTTTTTGGAAATCTTCTCTTCTAATCAGATCAAAATTAAAACCACATTTCCCATAAGCTTCATACCCACCCTGAATGGTTTTCTTGACACTTAATCCAAAATTCTGCACACACAATAACAGCTTGTAAACAGTTGTTACTGTGTATTTTCTGATATGTATTCTGTGTCTGTTGGAACAGGAACTCCTCCTAATGTGATGTTCATCGACTGTGAGCCTCTGTGCCCTCTGTTGAATGAAGAGTGCACGCTGCACCTGTGCATCAAAGACTTCTGTCCAGAGGACGTGTCAGTGACCTGGACTAAAGATGGAGAGACGATTCGCTCCGGCGTCTTCAACACTCCACCGAGCCTGAACATCAACGGCCTCTACTCCATGTTCAGTCTTCTCAAACTCACTCCCGACAATGACAACCAAGGCTCCAAGTTCAGGTGCACAGTGGTCCACAGCGCCCAGAAAGAGCCTGAGGAGAGGCTCTACACACTGCCCATCCTGCACCTGACAGACACCAGCTGACATCCTCACTGTGGAAACTGTTGTATATCAGTCTACAGGAATCTGGTTTACGAAAGCTGGGAGACAGAACCTGGGTTTCATTAGTGTCCACCTCTGATGAGATGGACATGCTGCCATGGCTCTTTCCACAGCACCAAGTACTAAACACTGATGCAGTCTGTTTACATACTAAATGAACACTAAAGACATCCAAACTCAGAAATTTCAATTACTGTAGTAATTCATATAATGAACCACTCAACCAGTCAAGAGAATCAACAGTCTTCAAGTGCAGTCGGCACTCTTCGGCATTCTTTAGCAACATGCCATTTCATCTTCAGTTCAACAGGACAGTGAGCCAAACACACCTGCAGGCTCTGACCAAGACTATTGACCAAGAATGGAAGTGATGGAGTACTGCATCAGATGATCAGAGCTCTGCAATCAACCAACCTAAACCCAGTTGAGATGGTTTGGGATGAGTTGGACCACAGAGTGAAGGAAAAGCATTCAGATAGAGTGTCAGTCTTATAGCCTGCAGGATGAAGATGTTCCTGGTGGTGAGGCTCTGTCTTCTGGACAGCAGCAGGCAGAGCAGTTTGTGGTGGGTTGATCAGACCAAGAAGCAGCCGTCAGCAAACTTAATGATGGTGTTGGAGGACAACACACTCCACTAGGGAGCTCCAGCATTTAGTGTGAAAACAGTGTATCAATAATCTGTACAGAATTTTAGAAAATAAAAGTATAAACAAACTGCTTTAATTGTCTGATGATAGTTTAGTAATGCACTGTTGTCTCTCTGTGAGCAAACACATGACGCACAGTAAAATATTCACATCTTCTGTCCTGTATGAGGTCTGCTTGATTCTTTCTTTGAGTTTTAACAAGACAAGTAGCCAGTATCAATATACAAAAATACATCCATTCAATACATTATATGTTGCACAATAATGAAGAGCTTGCTTAGTGCTGAGTAGGAAAATACAGATGATGTGGAGCTTCGTATTAAATGTGCAGAGGCTGCAGCATGCAGTAAAAGCTCTGATGCTACAAGCCCAACAGTAAGTTAGTAACTAGTTAACACAGTGAGGCATTTGGCAGCTAGAGGCAGATTTGTCTCAGAGTCAGTGGAGACACAAAGAGCAAAAAGAGGAGTGAATATTGGACTTGAATAAATGAGGTGGCCATTAGCTTCATTAAGGTGATTTAATGTCAGTGTTGTGTTTTCAGCTTGTTCTGCTTCTGCCTTAAAAAACTGGAACTTTAACAACACACTTGTTTTACACTTGTTGGTTGGTTATCATTTCATTGAAATACAAATAACCCTTATGTTCAAGTCAAGTTCAACCAATAAACTGAAGATGGCTGTTGTGGAAATTTTCTGGAAAACACCCACCAATACAAAATAAAGATCTTGAGTCAATCAGTGGGGCAGTCCCACGCTGATTCTTATTCACTTCTAGGAGTATTCCTTATTATTATGATTTACTGTCTAACTGTCACAGGTGGCTACAGTGGAATGTATTCATCACTATCAAACCTCACTAACAAGCTCTGCTTGACCGTGTGAACCAAGGTCAAGTTTATACATCAATCAACTACTGCTACAAACAACTTGCATAAATGAGAGAAGTATTTCTATGTGAAAGGTACTGAGTAAAACCAAATAAGACTATAAGGCACAGTGTTATACTTAAAAAACATTTCAGAATATTACTGAGCTCAAACATGGCTATATCAGGTTATAAAAAAAAAACACACAATCATGTAATATAAATTTCCCATTACATGGCACACTCCAGCCTCCACAAAGTCAGAATGGAATCACGAGACAGGGACAGTCGATGAAATCATGACAAAAGCTCAGCTGTGAATCTGTCTTTATTCCTTCACAGAGTTTCAGTGTACAGTCATCTGCTCTGATCTCTGATCAGGTCTAACACTCACAGGCAACTCACGAAAAGTGTGAAACCAAAAATCATGTGATCATTTTCAGAATACTGATGTCTTCCATCAGCAGTGCTCAAGAGCTTAGACAATGAACGTTTATGTTTAGTAAATAATGTTTTGTTTTTTGTTCAGCTGATAGAATGAAAGTATGTGTCACTGCTTTGTGTCGTCATTTGTACAAACTTTATTCTCTGTGTTGGTCAGAATTATTGTTTGAAAGAGTTTTTAATATTCAATCTCTGTTATGAAAACTGAGTCAAAACAAACATTAATGACTATAAATCATTCATAAACTGCAGACGCACAGCCTGCTTTCACATACTAAGTACAGTAAATCACTTTGGCTTACAAGGCATTTGGTCAGTGTTTGTATCATATAAATCATATTCTCCAACATATTCAACATTCAGCTAACACTGACATTTCTTACAAAACAAAAGTTATTATTTGGATTTAAAAAACTCTTCACAAGTAAAATCATAATAAATATTAAAGCTATCCCATACTATTTGGAGTCATATAATGATGTGCAGGGCGAGTCATCTTTAAAGAAATATAGATTTTTGTCACAGTAAGGACTTCTTTTAAACTCAAAGACACCTTTACATTCAATATCCATGGTCCATGAATAGTTGGCAGAAACTTAAGTAGACTTTGAGTCATATTGTCTGTGTGTGTGTGTTTATCAGCAATAGTTTACTGAACTTGTAGATATTTCTTTCAATATATTTACATATCTGAAACATCTGACAGACATATAAGGCTTTTGAAGGCATATCAGGCTCTCGTATCCGTATAAGAGCTTATCACTGTACGTAGTTCACAAAACAGCCCTCATTATTAATATTGTAATACTGAATTTTCTGAATATGCTTTAAGTATTTGATTAAATCTGCCTAATATTGGTTGCTGTTAGAGCAGAAATGACTTCAGATCACATTATATCCAAATGTTGCATCTGATTTACATAAATGTACACAATTATCAACAAATGGAATGTCTTTCTTCATGTGTATTTTTGTGCTTCAATAGAAAACATATGATTGTCTTTGAACGTCCAATTAATGAACTGACTGGTATGAAATGACACATTCTTTACAGTACACACCTGACACAGCTGTTATGGCACCTCTGAACCAGACTCAGTTTTTTTAAACTACAAATACTGAAGCTAAAAGTTTAAAATGTGAGTCCATTCTGAAATTAGATGTAGGCAATATGGTCTGAGTTTATGTATGAAAAAAGAAGAAGTTTGTGGAGTGAGAGATGGAGCTGATGATTAGCTGAAGTCTCGGTTGGTGAGAATCATGGGGGCCACCAGGGTCCAGATGTACAGGGCCAAACACACCCAGCTGGAGGTGATCTTCACCCACACTGCTGGCCACTTGCTGGTTACAGTGTAGTCTGCCTCAGGGCTGTCAGGAACAGAACACAACAACAGATCAACAGGTTTAAAGGTGAGAAAAACACCTTTAATCTGCAGTAAAATACGGCAGCAGAAAAGAAGATGAATCTCATTAGAGGGCTTTAAATCGAGGAGGGGAGCTATTAAGATCTGAGGATGCAGCAACATTTTTACAACAACCCAAAAGATGATAATGACGTGTGCATTCAGACATCTGCCCTAATTTTCTCTTTGTACACTTGACTGTGAATGATCAGCAAGACGACCAACTGAATTACATTCGAGTCACAGAGGTAATCTGTTTCTCTGACCTGAAAATGTTTGAAAAATCCAGAGTCATTCAACAAAACGCTTCTGTTCCTGTATGTCCTTATTCAGCTGGAATTGACAGGTCTTAATATAAAAAACAAATATAAACTATAAAATGACATAACTGACAATAACATTTGTACATGTTGCAGTACTGACCTGTACCAGTTGGTGAGTGTCATCATAATGTAGAGCGAGGCCAGGAAGAGCATGAAGTGGAAGAAGGAGTAGCTGTACTGGACCATGTCCCGCTCATTGTCCTCCACCCGCCTGGGTCCTGTCGACTCCTCTGATAGGTCGGGGCTGCTGCCGCCGCCCTCAGCCAGGATGGCCGAGTCTTTGGAGGCCATGGTCAGCTTGTTCACCTGGCTGGTGCTCGATGAACGAATGCTGAGGGCAAACACATGTAAATGTTTACTGTATGTCTGTTTACCAATACTACAAGTTACTGTTTATATACAAGTAAGGTTCAGTGTACAATGATCTGGGCCTTGTTGCACGGTGAGGGCTCTTGAATTGTCCTGAGGTGGTTTATTTTACAACAATGACCAGCTCACTGTACATTATCCTGCTTATTGCATGGCTACTAAAGAAATCAATCATTTGACACAAAACCTTGATTTAAAAATGATCTTATTGATTCCACTTATGTCCTATGATCAGAACTGTGGCCATGGCAAGGATCTGTTATTCATATTCACTAATTTTTTTCTAGATTGTCTTATTTGACCAATTAGAATCGAGTATTTAACAAAGCCATGTAATAAACCACAACAACATATGAGAAAACAATCAAAACAGCTACATCTCTCACACTGATAGATAGTTGTTGAATGAACTTTACTTGTGTGGCTGGAATTTCTGCTGATCACACCACATGATCTGTCTCAGCTGATGATTTGCCCAGCTGACATAGAATGTTTTCTTTCTGAGCACTTTAAGGACTTGTCATCCACACTGTTGGCTTATTTAACGCACTATCAAACTTTACTTGTTTATCAAACTGAAGAGGGCTCACGTGATGTAGTCAAGCCTGCAGGGATAGTGTTAAGCTGAGCCGATCAGGTCCTGTGACAAAAACATTTTTTTCCCACACACAGCTCATACTAATGAAATTATCTCACTTTGTTTAGTAAAAGAAGTGTATCACGACATTCTTTGCTCTTTGAAATGTGTCAGTCACACTGACTGAGCAACAATCAAACTGTTCACTGTGAGGAGACAAATCTATTATCAGTTCAAAATTCTCTGCCTTCCACTGCACGACACAACCTTATCTTCATGTGATAATTTCTAAACCTAGTTGACAGGAAGTTTGTGAATGAAGACCAAACACAGGGTTGTTTTAACATTGGTCTCATGGTCATGTCCCTCTCTGGTGCATCCCCTGACACAGACTCACCTGTTACCTTTATCCTTCAACTGTTTACTGCCCCCTACTGTCTACACAAAGAAAACACAAATGCAATAATAACTGATACTACTACTATTACTAATTATTTGGTAGTGCACAGCTGGCATTAGTCTCTAAATCATCTGCCAGGAGATTACAGATGTCTGCTGCAGCCTGGCAGGATAAAAGCACAAGCAGCTCTGATTCCTCAGCAAAAAAATGTTCACTTCTCCAACTAACTGAATCCACATTTTAAACAGAAATGTGCAAGGTGCAGGTGAACCTGGCTCTTAGTGGAATGGGAGATGATGCTGATTGGTTTAATTCCTGATCCTACCTTGAATACAGGATGCACAGGATAAATATAGCCAGCCCCACGATACTCTGGGCGTCCCACCACTGCAGGTACGGGGATGTCAGGACAGGTTCCTCTGGGCCGATGATCACCACAGCTGTCTGGTTCTCCATCTCCATAGGGGCCAGTGTGGGGGCTGTGATCTGCTGGAAGATACTCAGTAGGCTGGGGTTACATTCTTGGTCTGAGAGGGAAAAAAAGCAAAAAACATAGCACAATGTTTGAATCTGCAGCTCAGTGTGTGAGCAGAAATGATGACCTTGAAAGAAAAAAATAGGCCTAGTTTGCAGACACTCTGACTTTCACATGCCTTCAATGCATGTTGAAAATCATGCTGAGGTCCTTCAAACCATTCCAAATCAATAGTAATGCTCTGCGCATGGTTCCTTTATGGAGGAATCAATTCACTGCAGCATGTTGCGTGGCTGCCAGTGCACCATACACCATGCATTCTGAACAGAACAACCAAAAGCATAACTAACAGAAGCGTTAACTCACAGTCATATGACATGGAAAGGATACTGATTCCTTAACATGACTGTAACTGTGCATAGAAACAATGTCAAACTAAAATACTCTTACTCATTTGGGACTAATGGATGGCTGCTGCAGGTCATAACTGCATCATTGTGATTATAGCATTTTAAGCCACCAGCAAACATTCTCACCAGGCTCATTGGTCATGGCAGACCAGGTCAGAAACATGGTGTACAGGGTGATGATGGAGGACTGTAGAAGACCTGAACGTGGCTGAGACTCCTGGGGACACACACAGATGAACTAGTCAGAAATCATCAGAACATGAAATACTCTACAGTGACTGAGCAAACTCCATTCACTGATGAAGAGTCGAAGATGTGGCTGAAAGTCTAGAAAAAACAGTGAATGGACTGTGAGCCAGTGTTCAGTCAGGGTTAGTTCATAAGTAAAGTTCACCACATTTCCTCCAAACAGTGTGCAAAGGACCCTGAGGTACATTTCCTCTCATTTAGTGGATACGTTAGAGGTGGTGGAGCAGTGACATGTATACACAGTAAACCCTGCTGTTTAAAAGGGGGTAGCAAGGTAGCTTTGCTGGTGGGGAGTGTGATGTTTCTGGAAGTCCAGATGGAGAAACAGATTTATGTGTTCTTATCACGTGCCATCAGGCTACTTCCAAGGCCAGGGTGTTAAATAATAATAATAAAAAAAAAACAATACGTGTATATGTGTGTGGTAACTGCTCCTGGATGCAATGTAAGACACTGATATTGATTCCACTTGTTGCTACATTGAATAAACGCTTGTTGGACACTGAAGGACGGCGTTCTGTCCTGTACCTGTACTTTATGCAGAACAGAGATAACAGAGGCCGCCATGCAGAACAACATGTTGAAGCTGATGAAGAACTTGTTGATGAAGCATCCATCAGGCTTGGTGTAGAAGAGGAAGAACAGCACGACAGCGATAAATGACAGGATGTAGTTGAGGATTGTGATGCCCAGCAAAGCTACAGACAGAAGAAGGAAAAACATCTGATACAGAATACTAAAACATTTATTAAAAGAGACATCAGTATATTACACACCTCTTTGTCTGTGGTCCGTTAGATTGTTGAATTTCAGTTTTTCATTTTGGAATTTGTCACTGACCTGCATACCAACCCCTGGAGTGACCAGTCTCCATCTTTTCCACCCAGGACTCGTTCCAGGAGTGGGCGAAGTCCACCAGCAGCACCAGCTGGATCAGAATGAAACAGAAAGCTCCACCCGAGCCCACGACAAACCATGCTGCAGAGACAGAGAGACAGAGGTCTTTGAGTTACTCTCATCTATCTATGCCATGATCTGAGTTAGCGAAAGGTTCAAATATAACGTTCTTACTGTAGGTGAAAGGCCGATCTGGAATGTAAAAGGCACCGGCCGTCACTGCCACCAAGACACCAAACTTTAAGAACCAAAATCTGAAAACAAATGGTTATAAACATAGAGGACATGTAATATATTTCAGAGTTGTATTAATAGCATGTCTCTTCAGTGAACCTCGAAGTTAGACAACATGCAGAGCATATGTCTAAATATAGTTGTGGCCAAAAGTTTTGAGAATGACACAAGTAGTGGTTTTCACAAAGTTTGCTGCTTCAGTGTTTTTTAGATCTTTCTCTCAGATGTTACTATGGTATACTGAAGTATAATTACAAGCATTTCGTAAGTATCACATGCTTTTATTGACAATTACATTAAGTATATGCAAAGAGTCAATATTTGCAGTGTTGACCCTTCATTTTCAAGACCTCTGCAATTCGCCCTGGCATACTGTCAATTAATTTCTGGGCCACATCCTGACTGATGGCAGCCCATTCTTGCATAATCAATGCTTGGAGTTTGTCAGAATGTGTGGGTTTTTGTTTGTCCACCCACCCTTTGAGGACTGACCACAAGTTCTCAATGGGATTAAGGAGACTGGAGAGTTTCCTGGCCATAGACCCAAAGTTTCGATGTTTTGTTCCCCAAGCTACTTTGGTACCACTTTTGCCTTATGGCAAGGTGCTCCATCATGCTGGAAAAGGCATCGTTTGTCACCAAATTGTTGTTGGATGGGTGGAGAAGTTGCTCTCAAGAGGATGTTTTGGTACCATTCTTTATTCATGGCTGTGTTCTGAGGCAAAATTGTGAGCGAGCCCACAACCTTGGCTGAGAAGCAACCCCACACATGAATAGTTTCAGGATATTTTACTGTAGGCATGACACAGGACTGATGGTAATGCTCATCTTTTCTTCTCTGGACATTTCTTTTTTCTGGATGCCCCAAACAATCAGAAAGGGGATTCATTAGAGAAAATGACTTCACCCCAGTCCTCAGCAGACCAGTCCCTGATTCAAGCACCACCATCCTATTAATGCTTCCAGTCTATTATTCTAACTTAATCAGCATGACAGAATGATCTCCGGCCTTGTCCTCATCAACACTCTCAACTGTGTTAACGGAAGAATCGCTGACATGATGTCAGCTGGTCCTTTTGTAACAGGGCTGAAATGCAGTGGAAATGTTTCTTTTGGGATTAAGTTAATTTTCATGGCAAAGAGGAACTTTGAAATTAATTGTAATTCATCTGATCACTCTTCGTAACATTCTGGAGTATATACAAATTGCCATCATGCAGCAGATTTTGTGAAAATTAATATTTGTGTCATTCTCAAAACTTCTGGCCACGACTGTAGAACACTAACAGGCTCATTTGATTGGCAAATGAAAAAAAGTGCAATCTCACACTGAATGAGTGACAAACAGTTTGAGCTTCTCAGTGATCAGCAGAGGAAGGGTGTTTGGTTTATTAAATGCTACGTACAGCACAGAGAGGCAGTCGGTGAAGGCCACAGCAGCTAAGTTAACCCACAATGGTGTCAAATGTAGCTTTATTTTAGCATAGCTGTGGACTCAGGTGGGATGAATAAAGTGACCTTTATGGGACCTACAGAAAACAAACCTTTTTTAAACCTCTAGGTTATGTTGCCTGTTCCCAAACTTGTTTGCTGGGGAAGCAGTCAGGGTAGGTGGTGGGTGTTTTTGATGCAAGAAGAAGTGAACCAATGGAAATAAATATATTCATGAACTAGATTTTGCCCTGACCCACTTTTCATTTTTTCTTGCAGGCTAGTGTTCTATAGCTGGAATGAGGATTAAAAATGTGGCAGCTAAAGTAGACATTTAGTTACATTTCAAATACAAATTATGCTATAATACAAATTTGAAAAAAATATTTCTATACATAAACTTTTTCAGCAGTAGATCTACGTGTGTGTATCAGCAGATGATACAAACAAACTGTTTTTTCCCTTTCTGAAAGTGAACACTAAAAATGCCTCCAGACAATCTTTTTCTTTCTTCTCTCTCTGTTCTGCAAATTAAACAATCAAACTATGAGATGTGGCTGTATGGCCCAAAACAGTATATGTTCAATAATGTGTTTCGAATATTTGTTTTAGGCATTGAAACTAAATTTAATTAAGTGTTAACAGTAATCTAAGTATGTTCATTTAATTTATTTTAATTTAATTAAATGTTCACATAATTGCTTGTTCTCTACAAATGACTTCATCAATACATATTTCTTCAAACATGCTGCTCCATCATGAACAAAAAATAAAAAAACACATGACATGAAAAACTGAGTTTAGTCCTCCTGAAGAGGAGTAAATACAAAGAGAAGAAAAGCCTCACACTCAGCAGCTGTGTTTCTGAAATACCTGTACACTGTGTCATCAAAGTTGGTATTATTGCTTTTTAAAACTTTTCATTGGTGAAATATTTGCAAAACCCACAGACCAATGGTCATTGATTTATGAAAAAAGATGACCAAATACTGTACATGGTTTTCATACATCATAGTGTTTAAAAATACATTTTTATAAAAATTATAAATATTTTTTTATTGGTCAGTGCAAGACAGGAACTTTAGGACATCAGTTTGGCCTCAGGTAGAACTAAGTAATCAGTGAATCAAAGATATGACAAACACTGTGGATCAGTAATGAGCTGCAGATCAGTAAAAAACATGTTGCAGCAGTAGTGAAGGAGTGTGCAGGACAAAGGCCGTTCGCTGAATGATATGTTGTATAACTTAATAACACCTGTGGACCTGTGCTACTGCAGAGGACACTGTTGTTCCTGTTTCATCAGGACAAAACTGAAAGACACATTATACAGTGTGGTCCCACCTTCCACTGCGATAAAATGTATCTGGTGTCACTGCAGTGCTTACCCATTGTGTATGGCAGCGCGTGGGTCTCTGCTGTTCTTGATGTTAATCATCAGAACAGAAAAACCCAGGAACCACATACTCATGCCGAAGCAGACACGGTACACTGCCTTGTAGCCCACAAACATTTGACAGTTGACATCAGCCTTCAGTTCGGGGATCGAGGAGCCGGCCCCGTCTTCACAGAAGCCTGGGATCTACAGCGAAGCACAGGAAGTCATTTTAACTATAAAGCATCTTTATACATACAGGGAGGGTCACATGAGCAGGAGCTCAACGGAGCAAGAACTGAGAATGAAACAAACATTTTCATTTACTCAAGTAACTACTACTACCTAGTAACTATTAAGTAGCTACTTATAGACAATCTAGTACTTTACTTTCTGCTACTTTTTACTTCACTACATTCATTTGATAACTGCAGATTCGGATTAATAATACAAATTATTAAATTGAAATATCATTTAATTATCATTAAATAAATGTATTATTACAGGTTAAGATCAGATAAGACCCACAAAGTATCCATTATTCTATTCTGAGCCATTCTGCATGATGACTACTTCTGCTGTTTTCTACACTGTGCTATTTTTAGTCAGGTCTGAAAACTTCCTCCACTGCTGACCAAAAGTAACACAACCAAGCAGCAGTCAGCATGTGCTTTACTCCTTTGTGACCTGCAGAGTCGGTTCAATTCAATTTCAACTTGTGAACCGCGTCTTTGAGAGGAAACATGAGCATGAGCCCAAAATAAACAGTAAGGACAGAAAATGGCACACAAAAATGACAAAATCACAAATTCCAAATCTGATAGGACAGCACAACAAGACATCTGAAGACATCACCATGGGCTCTGGGAACTTGATTGTCTTTTTCACTGTGTCTGACATTTTATTGACCAAATTATTATCTATAGTTTATCAGTAAAATGATAATTGGGAGACAGCAGGGTACTTCCTGGACAGGATACCAGTCAATCACAGGGTTGACACACAGAGACTCTATACACATTATCATCTGGAATCATCTTTAGCCACCATAATCGTCTAAAGGAAGTGGTTATAACTAATGGATGAAAGGATGGAAAATAATCATGAGTTGAAGCCCATTTCTATTTTACAGAACAAACGCCTGAACATGTTCTTAACTCTGAGTCATAATCCAGGATTTTCTGTTTCAATCCATCCTCTTGCACTCACCAAGGATATTCAGAAGTTAACTAGAACACCTCTGATTCTGCATTCATATGCAGAATCTGTTTATAGAGCTGAATCAATAAGTAACAAGAAATTGCAGTACATAAATGCCAAAGATTTGTTTATTCATATTTATGAGAGCATGTAACTGTTTATGTGTGTATCTACATGTTTATCTAACAAAATGAATACTACTCTATATATCATTCTGAAAGATTCTGAAATTCTCAAATATTAATATCAGTCTCAAAAATCCTGATATGGTGGATATTATTCAGAGCTACAACAAGGGTCTTTCTCTGGGTCATTTATTTGTGCATGAGAACAATACAGTAGGATGAAACCTGTTTATATAGCTGAACAAATGCATTCATTATGCATATGATTATTTGACCCAGATAAAAGTGTAACTGTGAAACGTCTGTTTCTTTGGTCTGGTTTGGTTTGGTTATTTCTTTGGTCCACTCATACCCTCTTTAGCTGTTGATCTATACCCGGTGACAGCATGATGCAGGCGACGACGGTGCCCAGCAGCAAGATGGAGGCATAGATGATCCTGGTCATCGTGGAGTTCCTGGTGCTTGGACAGCAGCTGCACAACAGACAGGTTGCACTGCTGCACAGGCACGGCACCTGAAGACAAACCAAATCACATGTTTCAGCACGTACCTGTAAAAAGAGGAACAGCTAAAAAACAGTAACAAATTTAAAAAAGGAAATGAGAAAGAAAAGAAATGCTGCACAGATGTACTGCATGAGACAGGTCCAATTAAAATGAGGGAATATCTATTGGAATAATGCTGTTCCACTCACTCAGTATACAATCACTGACAAAGAGCTCTGAAGCTGTTCTGGAGGTTCCTCTTAGCTCAACACCAAGAAACTATCTTTAAGTTGTAATCAATGTGAGCATACAAATGTATTCTTCAAATGATAACTGCTTTCCCCACTTACACAACAACTGACATTTCAAGTCCTGTCAGTGGTTACACTTCAACTAACACCTTTTCAGGTATCAACTCTTCACTTCTGAACAACAAAATACTTGTTTATCTTGTCAAGCGTTCACCGCTCTTACCCAGTTTACTCCAACTGCTTTCAGTTCAGTTCAGCCGACTCAACTGACAACATCTCTCACTTGATAAACGTCAACTGGTATTAATTTCTCTCAGGACTTCCAGCTCATTATCACATCCACATTTCAAATGACATTTTTTCAAAATTTCAAATGACAGTTTTTAATCCTGTGAATGATGATATTGGGAGTGATAGAGCTATCAGAGCATA
The DNA here is from genome assembly GCA_033000465.1 of Sciaenops ocellatus. Taxonomy (NCBI): domain Eukaryota; kingdom Metazoa; phylum Chordata; class Actinopteri; family Sciaenidae; genus Sciaenops; species Sciaenops ocellatus. The sequence continues at coordinate 3,178,439 of CP136884.1, read as the reverse complement.
AAATGATTTCCATGTCATTCTGATCATTCACAGGAGGCTGAGGATAACAGCTTTTCTCTGCTTCTGAATCTGGTAAATCAGATCGGACATGATGAATCATCACCTTCCAACGCAATATCATCTGACGAACACTGCTGTGTGAACTGTGTCTAAAGGCTTGACTGGATCTGCTGTTTCTCCTATTCAAGTCTTGAACTAATCTACCAACAGTTCATGATTAGTTTGCAGACCTTGACCGTGAAACAGTATTCAGAGTTTTTTCACTGACTGAGGCAGTAAGACTCTCACATGATGCAGAATAGAGAATCTTGTCTTGGCAAAAGAACAGTTAATGGTAGGAGTCCTGGTTACAGACTGACATGTTCAGAGCAGAGACGAGTAGGAGGACATGTACTCAGTGGACAAGATGTTCTGCCAGTTTTCTCTTTTGCTGCTATTTAATAATGAAACTCTGCTTGTACCATCTTTATTGGAGAGTACATTTACTGAAATATTCTGTGAAGTATTTTAGAAGAACCACCGTTCTCATTCTCCAAACTCATTCTCCATACTTTATTTCCACTCATAATTGCTCCTGAAGGCTGCACCATGTGAGTGGGAAAGTGTGTGAATCTGATCAGTTACAGTACTTCTTGATGAGCAGTTGTATCAATGGGTGAATGTGACTTGCACTGAAAAAGCATTGTTGAGTGGTTGGAAGACTAGAAAGGCGTTGTACAAGTGTCATGGAAATTCTTATTAACTGGTGTGAGACTGTAATGAAGACTTGAGAAAAAAACTGTCTTTGAGGAGTTTTATTCTCACCCAGTCATACAGAGTGCCTATATGACTGTGTCTGTAGGACGAGAGACAAAATGAGCAGAGTATTTATCAGAAAGTGATACCACTCTGGCTGAACCAAAAGCTCTGGCTCTACAGGAGACAGACCAGTTTAGACATAATACGCCGGTCATCCCAGTGCAAGGTCTTGAATAGTTTTCTGGAACATCCTGCTCCACTAAGGATAAGAAGGTAATCATAAGGGAGAGAAAAACAGCTTCCATTGCAAGTGCATATAAGGGAAAGCATTTTAGTACTTCTTTATGAACACACATCTGTAATTTCCATTACAAGTACAGTCCATTTACCATTTGTGTACATGTAATTGACGAGATGACGAGATGCTGACGGCAGTCATAATTATTTGCTGTGTCAGTGTAACAACTTTATAATCTAATCACACTGGGATATATTGCAATGTGTGTAGAATTGTCACATTTATAATTTAGCACCAAAAAGTCCACACTATTGGCATCCTATACAGGTTTACAGAAAGTGGTCTATTCAAAGACAAGGACAAACTGTGGTGGCATGGCAATGGGCTGCAAATATCAATCAGCCACATGCATCTATGAGAAAACAAAGCCAGAGTACAACCTGTACACCCTGTGTATATGATGATGTTTGTGGGCACAGTGCTCAGCTAGTTTCAGTTGTGATCAGTTGATTTTTTTTTTTTATGTACAAGCATCAAATGTATATTTACAAAAAACAATAAAGTTGATCAGTCCAGACAATAAATATTATATCTTTGTACTGTATTTTATTGATATAAGTCAAAAAGGATTTTTAATCAATCTTGTTTTTAAGATAAAGACTTCTCCATCCACTGGGTCTCATTAGAATCTATGCAAGAATTTACCCACCCTTTATTTTACCACTAATGCCCTGTAAAGATCTCTTCAGCTTTGGATTCACACACAGTGTTAGTGGATCAGTTTACTGTTATTCTTCTTTTCATGGGATTCTTTTGATATGAAATGCAGACTATTTCCAGTCTTAGGTGTGTACTTCCTTTATTTCCTTGATCTTGCTGGACCCTGTTGTGATGCTGTGACTGTGCTCTCTCTCTCTATAGTGGTGCTGGTACTAACTGCGGTGTGTTGCTAATTTATAGATACAAAAATGACACAAATGAAGAAACTGAATTTTTCCTTAAAAAGCAAAAACTATTGATCATGATCCGTGAAGCAGGTCTCTAAACTACAGACAAACCTGAGGCGAGTCCCTTCAGAGAGGACTATTGTGGTCTATTTTCAGGTTCATTTCCATGAAAGCATACTACAACAGACTGTGTATTCATTTCCCATGAAGCACTCTGCACTGCTTTAGCCTCTCTCTCTCTCCGACACTGACAACTGGAGCGGAGTCAAGAGATAAGGAGGCCTGGAGGATTGTAAACAAGTTAATGCCCCTGCCAGCCAGACAAGGTCGACTTAGTGCAACCACAGACTAGGCCATGGTAAGCACATGACCGACCAACCAACCAGACAACTCCATCCTGATCTGAACCAAAATAAACGATTTATTGGTGTAAAATCGACTTAAGTATGGTCTTCATTTGGTTTGTCAGTCCTCGACTGCTGAGGACAGACAGGACAGAGACAGAGCTCAAATCATTCATGTATTTATCAGACGAATCAGTGTTCAAAATCTATTCATCATTTAATTAGAGTAGAAGAAGTAGAAATCTGAAATATTTGTTGGTCACAGTTTACGAAGGTTTGTACTTCTCTATGAATACATACAATAACTGAGTGAAGCATTTGTGCTGTCTGCCATCTTAAACCTCTCATCCTTACACAAGCTGTTCCTCCAGTATTTGTTCGGATCCTGACCATTCCTCACGCCCCTCACATGAATACATGCTGTGATCATCATCCATATGCTGACAGCATTTCTGAACATGGCGCTTGTTGTGAGTTTACAACAAGGCAACAAAGCAGACTTAATCCAATTAATCACGTGTAAGCAGATGACCGAGTGCGTTATGATTAACCCTTTGCTTTGCTGTGGGCAAGTTCTATGAGTCAGCAATGAGCTTTAGTTGGAATATAACGCATATCTGTACACCTTGGAAATATTTGACCTCCTGAGAACAACAAACGCAAGCTGACAGACGGATGGGAGCATAATAAAACCACGCAGTAACTCATATTTAACAGAAATAACATCTGCTTTGACAATAAGCGACTATTAAAACCGAGTCGCGAGCTCAAGTAGCCTTCTAAATTAGGTGAAAGCGCGCGGAGGGATATTAGTCTACCTGTTGCTTATTACTCTTCATGACGTCACCGTATCGTACATTTCCCATCAACTGAATACAGTGTTGTTTTTGTTGTTGTTGTTGTTGTTGTTCGCTTATAACAGTTCATATTCGCAATATCAGAACTTACCCAGCTCGCGAGGGAAAAGGCCCCCAGAACAGCTCCCATGGCTGTCCAGTGTCAGTGCAGGAGCGGACAGTCCGTGATAAGTCTGCGGTCTTCTCCCCGTTACTTCTCCTCTGAGCCTCCAGGGTGGACTTCGGGCAAACCGGCTCAATAAACGGTGAGGCGGCTGGGTGAAGCGGGCGGAACACGAACAGTAACGGCAGCTCAGGTGTGTACGTGGTTGGCTCGCGAGGGACTGTCCTGCAGTTATGATGATGAGTTGTTTTTTTTTCGCTCAGTGCGTCTCTGAGCGCGTCCTGCTGGGTGACGTCATTACGACGTTGACCTGTTGAACGTTTTGAACTGAACTGACCCGAGCAGTACAGCATGTGGACCAGTGACACATGATGTGGACTGATATATTCTATAATTACATTTATATTTGTATGTAATAATCGACCTTTAAATATAGTGAAGAGTCAGTTTAGTTACACACTACGTTTATGTGTGGTGGGATTAGTTTGAGCTCTCTAAATAACATTATAAAGAGTAAAGAGCCTTCTCTATCTGGAAGGTGTCATCAAATAACTTCTGTTATGGTTTGGTGCTATATAAATAAAATTGAATTAAATAAAATGTAAACACTTGGTATCCAGTGTTTGCTGAGGTTGAATCATTATTATTTTGTTGTTTGAAGGGATGATATCAAGAATGTAAGGATGTGCTAACGTGTTTGAATGCCACTTCATTTTATTAGCTGATTTTATTCATGTTCGATTACTGATTTGATTTTTGATTTAAATTTAGAATTCTGAAGAAGTGAAGTTTTCACTTTAAATTCTTCTAATTATCATTCATAAGCAGTATACATGGTTTGCAACACATTTTGATACTGTTCGCAGATGTAAGGACGTTATAACTCACAGGAGGAGTTATAGTTATTGACAAACACATTAAAACACTTGCCTGCCTACAATTCGATTATAATGTGTTATCAAGAATTTATTAAATGTTTAGATGCTGAACCAGATCAACCAGAACAAAAAGACCAATATATAATCAAACACACCAACAAGAAAATAATCAGCTTGAGAAGTGCTGTAATTCTTTCTTTTTGTCAGCAGATGGAGGAGTTTCATAAGGAATAATACAACAATATAAAGCATCAAGTCAGTGACAGTCAAGTCTTCAGCATTGAGTTTCTGATCAGGCACACACAGGGAAAATGAGTGGCTGACTGAACAGAAGTGTTAGAACAGAATGTATGCATACATACATACATACTGTATGTATGTATCATACATATCATACAGTCATTGTGTAATAAAACACACTTTGGCTGTAGGTCTGTCTTATATTATTCTGAAGGTTTCTCATAACATTTCTAAGGACGGAAAGTATTTCTCAAAAGTATTGATAAAAGGATATAATATTTAAAGGTCCAGTGTGTAAGACTTGGGATCTTCTATTTACTTCTATTTATTTTAGTATGGAATATAATTAGAATGCTGTGGGTCAGTCTTCCATGAATGTTTCTACAGTAGCCCAGGATGGATAAACCAAACACTGGCTCCAGATAGAGCCTTTCACATTTTTCATACGTCTCACGACCACCATGGTTTCTCCTTCATGCTAGGAAGGAGAGGGAAAGAAGAGGGGTTACAGCAACTACACTACTAGATGCCTCCATAGACTGTATAAAACATGGATGTAGTCACCCGCAGGTTTCTGAAGAGCCATTGTAAAGCTCTGATTGTAGTGGCAGTCCTGCTTCTGTTGGACTCACATTGTGTTATTAAAAAAGCCTATAGCAGCAGTGTGATGGCCACAGCTGTGGCCACACAACCATAAATGTCGGTAACCCTCTGCATTCACACATTTGTTTCTATAGTTAAGTTTGTTGTATTTTGTTTATACACATTATACATTTAATTAAGTTATAAGTCTATATTGGTTTATCATTTAGTATTGAAATAAATCACACAGGGATTTTCTGTTTCATACAACACACTTTATTGTTTGACAGTACATTGGTTTTCTATTTGAAGCGCGCACATTTAGTTAGCTTTTGTACAGTCTTTGTTTTAATATAGTTTCCTAATTTCTGTTCTCTTTGAGTTACTGGTGCTGCTGCTGCTGCTGGGAATGCTGGGCAAAAGGATCCGCCCCCACAAGCTCAGCCATTTTGATAGCAGAGAGTGCTGATTGGGCCAACCCAAACGGCCCGCACATCATGGGGGGTGGAATTTAGTGCTTTATTGTTTACTTTCTTTAGACAATTAGTAATTTCATTTGGTTTGGTTAAGTATAGATTATGTTTATTTTAATGAGTTAATTCTTCTGATTTGCTTTGTTGGTAAATTAGCTGTTGTCTTTTGTGTTCAGTGCTTATGTTAACCACTCTTGTGTTTGGTATGGGCTGATCACCCAGTATATAAATTCCCCTTTTGTGTTTAGTCACAAGGTCTGGTCTGTTTGTTTGTCTTAGCTTGTTCAGCTGACGTTTGTTAATTTGACCTCTTTTATGGGCCCAATTTATTACTTTTGTTCAGGAAATTTTGTTGTTTCATACTTTGGGTAAATAAGACCCCTTTTTTGAAAATACTACCTGTTGTCCTCATTGCCGACTGACTCGGTCCCTCACAAGCGGGAACAAAAGAGTTTTGTTCTGCATTTAGGCAGACAGAATCTGTGGCCAGACAGCAACAACATGAAGCAGCCGTTCCGGGGGTGACTTGGGTCGTCCAGGAGTGACTGTGCCCTCCAAAGGGTCCTAGTCTCATATAAAGTATTTAAATCAGTGAGAGGGTTGTGGGCAATTCTACCACACACCTTAACTATATACTGTTGTTTAGTAGTAGTAGTAATTTGTTGCTGAGGTGAAGACACAGGTATTTGTGTGCACCCATCATCCAGATATCCAAACCCTGGATGTTCACCGGTGTGGTCTGGAAGTCGATCAATGTCTCCTTTGTTTTGCAAGTGTTGATGTGGAGGTGTTTGAGACAGCACCAATTGAAGAAGTCTGTGATGACCCTCCTGTACTCCCGCCCATTTCCTTCTGATACACATCTAACGATGGTGGTATAATCAGAGAACTTCTGTAGATGTCAGCTGTTAGTGTTGTATATAAATTCACCCTCAGTACAGTTGTCATGAACAGGGAAATTAGCTATAGAGACCAAAACTGTTTTTTGTACCAGACTGTAAACATGTTTATTTCTGCTGTGAAGTTGGACATTTTAATACGATGGAGACTGACTCTTTCTGTAGCCAGCTTCAGGTGGATGTTTGAGGAACTGCAGTTTTTGGCACTTCCACATTGGCTTCACTTTACAGCCACAGCAGCTGCTGTTTGGATGCCACTAAATCCTACTCACTGCTCCGTTAACTAGTGAATTCTTCAAGCCTGTGTTTGTGAACACATGTTTTCAATGGTTGAACTAGGGGTTAGAAAAATTAAAAGTAATTTCTTTTTGGACACATGTACCTGATATATTTGATGTCTTTGTAACATTTTTTCCAATGTTACATGGAATACATTTCGGTTGATGTAGTATCTTAAGTTTCTAGTGTCTCTAGTTTCTTTTTTAAGTTAAAATGACACCAAAGAAACACACATTTATTGTAACAAACTTAAAATTGTGTGTAAAGTTTATTTACAAAATAACAATCACAAGGCCCTATCTACAATTCTGTTAATGTATGCAGGTGGAGTTTAGAGTCCTTCGCGTCCTTTCCCATGACTCTCTTCAGGATCATCAATGCGCAAGACTGGGTGCTCCTTGGAGCAAATATGAACAATTTCATGCTTTCATTTCTTCAGTATTAGAAAGCCAGAATGGCAGCATTACAGTGAAAGCACACAAATGTGTAGAAACAATGTGGAAAAGAATGCTTTGACATAAGTTTGTATGATAAAAAAGGGATATCCAGTGAACTTTGAAGTCACAGCAACATGCTGAAACTCTGCTTAAATGACTCATTCCAGCATAAATACAGTCTGCCTTGTTCTGCAGCTTTGCTGAGCGTGTGCAAAACCAAGCATGAGAAATATCTCATCTGTAGTGACCTGTAGTGAGAAAGAGGCAACTCATGGATACCGTCTCGCCCAGTGAACTGTTGTTATTGCATCAGCAGATGTTTGGGTGTATTTTAGGCTCAATGAGTAATTTACATTTACATACTTCTTGCTAAATCACTGCAACAACTAGTTTCAGAGCCATGTGAAAACACTGGTGGTCTGTCTTTGGTGGACAGATGTGGAGAAATGAGTGAGGTCAACTTTGAGGGGGAATGGAAATTCACTTAATGTTAAACTGGAATGTGAAAACGATTTCTGCAGTGGACTGAGGATCGTGATGTACTGTCCAGCTGAATATTAATATATCTTTATCTATATCTTTAATATATCTATTATATCTTTTAATATATTATGTCAATGTTTGAATACAAGTCCTAAAGAGTCTGACTACTAAAGCATTATATAGTCATGGATGAACCTGCCAGGCATAAGTTGGCATCTCCAACACTAGTCTCTGAAGCTTGGAACTTTAGTCACTAGAAAAGCAGTGAGAGCTCTGTCTTTGTGTGTGAAAAGACTCAGCATTGCATAAATAATGTCTGTCAACACTATAATGATAGTCCGAGTGAGTTCAGGCCTGAATTGAGACAGAATCATAGAACATCGGAGCAACTTAAGTGGTGTGTACCAGACTCAACGACCCCTAAAAGTCTTGTTCTTTCTGACCTCCAGTGGTTTCACACCTCGCCCTGCTATGGTTGAACCAGGATCAAAGAATTTCAGGACTGCAATGCTGCAAAAGGAAAAATCAGCCAATTAAAATTAATACAAAATTAGAATGGATAAAAACAAAAATAAAACAGAAATATAACAGTGTGCTCACATTAATAAAATACATTTAAATAATAAGACATGTTTATGAAAGTGATAAAAAAAGATGTTAACGATTCTGCAGCCTCAGATCCTCAGGCAGGGATTTCCAGAGTGGAGGTGTCTTTAGTCACCTGTAGTCTTGAGCTGGGCTTTAGGAACAGCCAGCCAACTCTCCCCAAGGATTCAAAAGGGGCCAATCATGGAGCCTTGAGGAACACCACAGGCCAAATAGGCCATAGAAGATAAAGCATCTCACAAAAAAAAAGGTTTGTTTGATTTAGGAGACAGAAACCATCAACTGGAGAACACTGCTACATTAAACTCTAAAGCAACCAAGGCGATTTACAACCTTTATAACCTAAAGTTTTGTAGAGCGAATGAAGGCAAAGGCTGAGTTCAATTTACATACTACATTTTAACTGAATAGATTCTAACTGCAGAGTCACTCTGCCTCTGTCCTTGTTATCTCTTTCTTCCTTCCTGCTGGTTCTCAGGTGTTCTGACTGTGAAACTGTGTAACAGTCAGAGTCTAGATGTGTTACTGCAATACCGAATAATGCCACAAGGTGGTGTTACCTCCTTTTCGTGGTACAGTGTATACGCAGCGGCCTTCTTGTCCGCCATGCTTCTTGACCTCCGGACTTCCACAACGAAGGACACGCACTAAGACTCTCAGTAACAAGAAGGTGACGGTTGAGCTGTCTACATCTTACTGCTCATGTATGATTAGTGAATGTAGTGCCGTGGAGACCTGGCATTATATGGTCGATGTTGAATACTAGAATACTATTAATTAAAATACCTTGTGTAAATCCCAACTCTGTCTGTCGACTCTCTGAGCTAACGGCTAATCCTGCTAGCCTCTCCGCCTACACCTTTTCACGTTACAACTGACTTGAAGAGAATCTTTTGTTTAAATAATAACCAGAAGCACATGCAGCTTGATCACAGTTATATGAGCGATAACCAATGGACAGTTGGGCCAGGGGTGATAAAAATTAACATTCTAACTTAATAGTGGATGGGTTGTGTGGATGGAGAAAATAGGGTGATGCTTCTCCCCATTAAGACAGATGCACTGCACGTTTACACATGAGGCACAGCAGCGTAACTTTATTGATTATAATAAATCTCCTGAAATGCTGACAGGATGCAATGTCATTAATGTTCTGTCTTCTTCTACACATCGAAAAGGTCACGCACACTGCCGTGCTCTTGCAGCCGTCTCGTCGTGTGTCATGCACGCTACTGTGTTAAAGAGGGAAAGCGATTAGACAACTGGCCTCCTCCACACCTCTCCCTGCAGCTGATGCACCACGCCCCCTTCACAGACATATTATATAATAAACATGAATTGCATTGATATAAAGAAAAATGATACCAGTCAGCACTGTACATACATGTAGATTTCTATACAACTCATATGAAGGGAAACATGAATAAAACTATGGCACAAAGTTTTACTACCTACTACTCAGTCTGTCATCTGAATGCCAATATTTCTGCCTCTGCATGTTATCGGGCAGAGTACCACAATATGACCCCTATCGGCTAATCTGCTGTTGGGACTGTGTGTGTTATTGCAGTAGACTATTTAATCTAATAGAAATGTTGGCATTTATGAGTTAATGGTGCTGCTGAACAATATGGCCAGGCTTGAGGAAGTCCTTTGCTCAATGGTAAGCCAAGAGAGGCTGGAGTGCAGGTTCTCAGTACTGGTTCTAACAGAAGCCCAGAACAAGTTAAGTGGCTAAGTGGATTTTGCAGGGTTTGTTTTAAATGCATATGGCTCATGTTCAACAACAGTCCAGATGGCACTAAGTTGACGGCTCAGGGTGATTTTTCGCGTGCATGTGAATGCAATACCCGGGCCCATTTTACTAACTACTGTATTAATGTGCTCGGTCCATGATAGGTGACTGTCCAACAATTTAGGTTTATCCCCACAACCAAACGTTCCATAGTATAAGAATAGGCGAATGAGATGCAGAGTGGGAATGACCAAGGCTCAATTCAACTGATTAGCAAGAAAATGATACTTAAGCATTAACATCAAAAAGTTAATTAATGGAACTTTAATGCTGGTTTTATTTTTGTGTGATGATCTTGTTTCATATCCCTAGAAAAACAAAGAAACAATGCAGTTATTGATTATGAATCACAAGTAAACAGGTGCTCCATGGACGGGGATCTTAGGTCAACAAGACATTTATTATTTTATTATTCAGTACAACAGCTACAAGGCAGCTGTGGCTACAGCAGCAGTGGCAGACATGATCGTAGAAGGGCACTAATTTTGTTTTACAACAGCCGTGCAGACTGCAAGTCATTTTTGTTCTTTTGTCAGTGTGAAGTGTGAAGAAACATTGGTTTAGTTGCCATAGTAGTTATTTAGATTTTGCATCTGCAGCAAAACAGAATACAACTACAGGCTGACTCAGCACACTTCTCTTTAGCTGACTTTATCATAGTTGTAAGCATCCTTTGAAAAGCGAAACAAACAATTTTTTCTTGTTCTGCTGTCTCTGAAAGTCAGTCCACCATCCACAACATGACCTCAGCGCACATCCTATAAATGACGCACAATTTCAAGGCCTAACGCAAGTCTGATGTACTAGAACCCATAAATAGGTTCAGACCAACAACCCAAAGCACTGCTGGGGCTCAGTTGGCTCAGGTCAACTGAAGAACTATAATTGGATTCTGGCTGATATGTTTGCAATTTCCTCCATTAGAAGGCATCTGTTATAGATGTCCATTAGCCAAAGTGTTCTGCCTTCTTTTCTGAGGAAACCAGACCTGTGTTTTCTTACTGTTGTACTGTAAAATGTTGTTTCGTGATGATAAATTTATTTGTTTTATTCAGATATATTGACTGAGGTGTGGCTGTGGTAAAAACAGGCTTCTTCTAAACCAGCTAACGAGCTGCAAACTCATCACACACCACACATTTAGTCTCTGGAATTGATGTGGTCTCACAGACTTTCACTTTGACAACACAATGTTAGTTTTGTTCAAGGGACGTACAGGCAGACCTTTGACTCATGACTTTCAGGTACATTGTCAAAGAATGATTGTGTTTGAGGTAAAAGTGATAGTGACTGGTAGGTTTTGTTCCACCATCAACCATAAGTGAAACTTTCTGACAGAACCGGAATGATGTGATGCAGGCTGCTGATGTTATCCCATAACCATGGAAACTGTAACCATGCAAATTAACATTATAAACAGAGACAAGAGTTGACATTAAACAATACAACAGGAAGCCTCAGAAAAACAAGGGAAGATAGGTAGGCCAATTTATTGTTGTATAAGTTAAATAGTAATGGTAGCTGCCTACTACTGTACTATACTAGTATCTGAGTATTGTGTAGTTTAAATTGTTGTAAATAATTTGACAGGTGTTATTCAGCATTAGCTACTTAACTGTATCAAGCTAACTCTAGATCAGGGGTGTCCAAACTTCTTTTAAAGAGGGCCAGATTTGACAATGTGAAGAAAAATCACCAATAAAAGTTTCATACAAATGCACTGTTCTGTAACAATTTTGTTTTCATTGTCACAATTATCTTTTTTTTAATGACAATGTCACCAAACCTAAACCAATCAGGTGTTAACAAATCTAAAAACCAGTTCTGCCTTTCTTTCACATCTGGAGTCAGATAACAAAGAATAAATTGTATGGAATACATTAAACTTGCATGAAGTTGATACAAATCTTAACCTCATGTTCATTCTAAACATGACTTATTATGAGTAATGCAAAGTCTGTTAACATTTAAGTTTAAAACATATCACTCTTGCTCGTCTTTCACAAAATCATTCAGAAAGTAATATTTTGTGTCACATCTACAGATATATAACAGCAGCAGTTATGTCCTCAGAGGTTCAAATGCTTTGTTATGTCAACCAAAAAAGACAAATCTGGCAGCCATACAGTATCTGACAATCCTAGCAGGCATGAATAATATGTTATAAATATGAAGCTTCGGGCCACATGAAATCTGACCGTCGGGCTGATTAAAAATGTTTGTGAGCTAACTAGCATGTTAGCCTCATGTCAGCTGGTTGACAACAGAATAATTTATGTCCAAGGAGTGTAAAGGCACAACCTGTGTTTTAAATACGACACTTACAAAGATCATTTGGAAGTGTAAGTTGTGCAGTATTTATTTGAATTCCCGTATTTAAAGTATTTCTCACATTATTCAAAACTTAGGACTGTTCAACAAATATTAACGACTGGGAGTTATTAAAATGTTTGTGCGCTAACTAGCTTGATAACTTGAGGTCAGCTAATTGGCTAAGGCTGACAATGGAAGTACTATGATAATGTTATGGCCAGTGCAAAGCACATAAACTCATAAGGCCTTGTTAAATCATTGACTATCATCCAGTAAAGGTCAATAAACTCCCAAGTGGTTATGCTAAGATTCCCACCATACCTCAGGGTTTTAAACAGCTGCCTCTCTCTGTGTCACTGTCTGCAATTTTAGGCAATGTTGAATCCTTTTGACAGAATATTGAATATATATGACATATATATACGTATATAATAATAATAAGACATTCACATTGCATTTTGGTCTTTAATGTGTTGTCTTTCCTTAAGTGTGATTAGCTGGTTGGATTTATGCATGAGGTTGGACTTTGGCGTGGTCATGGTATATAGCTGGAATTTAGACATGCTGATAATGTGTGACGATTTCATTGGCTGTATTTTTTATTTTGCTCTGCTGGTCAACGTTAAAATATAACAATCAAGTAAATAACATGGGATGTTAATATTCAATAACGAAGATGGATCATACATTCTTTCCTTTCTCACAATGCATTGTATTTAAATTAGTTAATTATTAATTAACAGGGTAATAAAAAACATGCTGTGAGTGCAACGCTTTAATTTCAGTTTCTCTTTGAGTCATGGCCCACATCTGTAAACAATGTCTCAGACGTTTCTGAAATACTTTCGATTGTTGTTGCTGTGAGAAGCCAGTCATTCATAACGAATGCTTGCTAGCCATACTTGTGAGACATAAACTAATCTTTTGAATCATAAACAGCATTTGGTTTTCCCCTTATATGTAAAGAAAGCAAACATTTGAGCAAATTACCAAAACGCTGTAAATTCTAGGGCCAATTACCTCCACAGTTCCACAGTCAGATGTTGCTTGGGTCTATGACAGTATTGGTATATGGAGGCATGATTATGAGTTTATACACCAAAGTAAAACTGCAGGCTCTAATCAATTTGTTATTTATCTTTCATAGGTATCCTAGAAAATACCCTTATGAATACGTTTTCAGATGAAATAACTCACATTCTGTACATGACTGTGCATCAGCTTACAGCTGTGATTGTGTGTTACAGTTATCATGGATGAAGCCATGCAGGCTTGTTCAAGCTCAGATAAGTGCAGTGCCCAAGAAGTTATACCTCCGATACATGAGCTCCCAGACATCCGCAATGAAGTCCTACAGCTGTACAACACCAGACTTAAGAACAGCATCAAGGTTAGTATACCATAATGTAGAACAGGATGCAAGCATTATACTTCTGAATTATCATTAATTTATTATCACGTGTTATTGGGCTTGTATACCATATTATAAATTACATTTTAGGCCTTTGGTGAGCAAAGGGAAATGGACAGGCCGCATAGTTTGTAATGTGTGATTTTTGTACAATGCCATTCCAGTCTAGACAGCTACATAGGCCACAATGGAAACATTGACCATGTTGTTGAAACAATCAGACCTAAAATAGCACACAAGTGGCTGAGTGTTCACCATAAACAGACATTAGACATGTTAAAAAACATTGTAATGATACAGAAATGAAATGTAATGTATGTAGTGAACGTAATGGACATTCATATACACTACTCACAAAAAGTTTAAGAAGGGATATTTGACTTTTGGGTGAAATTTATAGATTTTTGTGGTTAATCACCTTGTTAGAGAACACCATGTTATCCAGTAAGTACTGAAACATTGAACAGTTGGACATGTGCATTCAAAAGTTTAGAGACGGTCAAATAAAGTTTATCTGTAAAGGTTATGGTGCATTTTAGGCCCAATATCCCGAACTTTTTGTGAGTAGTTTATGTGTGAAAGTGCTGCACAGCTTGAATTACTTTAACAACAGAACAAAACATCATCAAAAAAGATTAATAATATAAACTCCACATTACAAACACACATATTGAAGCAAAGAGAGCAGAACAGTTTTTAGACACAGTGTAGCACACGCACACAGTGCCACACTGCTAGGCAACACAGTGGTTGATGATGGCCCTCTCTGTAGTTGATGTACTTACCTGTCTGAATGGCAATTGGAACTCAGTTTTGAGAGTTGGTGAGTGAGGAGAAACTGAAACTTTGCAAATTCTTAATCATCCGCGCCTGTTTGTAAATTTGACATTTAGTGCAATACATTAGGGTTGTTCTTTGTAGAAAACATTGTGTCAGTTTGTCTCGGCATTGCTGTGCCCGCTTGACGTTTAGCATTTGTGAGATCGTCTCTATGTGGAAGAGGTTGAACATAGCATAGCACCTGTAGACCCATGAGTTCATGTGATGTATTTCCCAGGAGGGGGAGGAAAAGCTGCGGCTGATGCAGAGGAGCTCATTCCACTTGGGAATCCATCAGCAGCCCACCTCACAGTTTCCTGACAGCATGGTGTGGGATCTTATTGACCATCAGAGGCTGCCACGTGTCATGAAAGATGCCACCGACCTTGTGAAGCTCCTCCTGAATTTCCTGGAAACGACCTTTGAGGATATCATCCAGGGCCATCAGGAGCTGGAGGCCTTCATCATTAAGTACAAGGATTGTGTGGTGGATAGTGACACGGCAGCTTCCATGCAGCAGACGCTTCAGCAAACCTTCGAGTACTTGAATGACTTTGAGAAAAGAATAACCTGGAATCACAGCCCACTGAACCTGCGGATCCATCTCCTCCAGCATGCATACACCGTCCACATACCAAAACTCATTACATCACTGATCATCAAGGGGCCGGTGATATTTGACAGGTCTGCGTTGTGTGTTGCATCCAACATCGTGCATCTGCATTGGGAAGTGGCAGGTCAGCAGTCTGAGGTGCGAGACGAAGAATTTGAGATCCGGTCGAAGAGCCTTGACACTGGTGAAGAGTTCAGAAAATCTACATGCCAGTCATACAACATACAGATCGATGACCTGTTACCTGACACGCAGTATCAGTTCTCTGTCAAGAGAGCAGATGATACAGGCTTGGTCTATGGACAGTGGACTGACAACATTATCCTTAAAACAGACATTTCCAAATAAGAGCAAAATGTGCCTTTTTGAACATGTAGAAGAGAAGAAGTTTCAGAGCATGTGTACACTTACAAAGAGATAATAAACGTATAGCATTTCTTGAATTGAAAACTGTGTGAAGTGTATGGTTAAAAGGTTGACTCTTGGTGGAGAGTGGAGTTCAATGAACCAATTAGATAGGGGATACTGGGAATACGACTTGGGTAGTCGTGGAACATTTTTGGATTGGCCTTATCAGTTATCCAAGAAGCTGTTTTGTTTTCACTAGTTGAAATGACATTTCAACTTGTCAAAATGTTAATTTAAGATATCAAAAAAACATTTTTGATGTGTAATGATATACATTTTCACACAGAGAAATTACATTTAGACTAGCTTAAACTGATGTAGAGATTAAGTTTAATTATTGTTATATAACAACTCTGACAAATAGTTGTCAGAAGAGGACAAAGGTAAGAAAAGAAGCCGATCAGCTGATCTAGACAACAACACAGGCTTTGAACTACTTTCAGACTTGGCGGAGTCTCAAAAATATTAATGTGGACTGTGCTGCAGTAACATGTAGACTTCAAATCAGAGCTCCAAACTACAGTTCAGGAATGTTGATGTGTTGTCCGGCAACCGTGCAGTCCCAGTCAAGCTGCAGAACTATTTGTGTTGGCGGAGCCAAATGAATGATGAACTAATAAAAATGGTGCTTGTAGAACTGTTGTATAAAAGAAACGTCACACTCGAGGTTGTAATGCTGTCATCACAGCCGTGCTGATATTCAGTACAACTTTACTCCTTCTCATGTGATGTTTCTTAAATATCAGTAATTTCCTTTTAACTATCTGCACTTAAATTTTTCCACATGTAAAAACAGCATTGTGACTTGTGCAAATGTAACCTTCCATTTTCAGATATCAAAAGCTGCATTTCTGAAATCATTTCAGATGTGTCACCTAATTATTAAATTCTTTTGGATGAAACAGATACATTGTAGTTCACATTGAAGATTTGTTGTTTAAGATTTTTTAAGATTTGTGAGCACTTCTAAGCTATTCTACAGAAAAATCTGAAAACACTGATGTGAGAACGTACATCCACACTAGCATTTTCAGATTCAAGACCTCTGCGCGCTGAAATGCCGACATTTCTTTAACTGGCCTTAACCAGCTGCTTAAACCTCTGTTCAGTCCTGTCCAGCTCTCTGCAATCACCTCTGTTGTAACATTGACCAATCATGACCATTACACATTTTTCAGACAACTCAACGAGACTAAAATAGTGATGTTATCATCAGCTGAGGAATGGTACTTGTTAATCAGTTAAACAATCTAAGAGGCCGTTAAAAGTTAAACAGTTTATTGTTGACTGAAAGGCAGAGTGACGGGGGTCTACTTTATAATGCTGTTTCCACAGCCAATGGATGAATGTCACATTTCAACTTTTAACCCAACATGGATCACACAGCTTTTATGGGCTTTTATATTTCATCTGGATGGTTGGGGCTGTGATGGAGATTAGATACGAAGGATGTAAGAATCAGAATCTGAAGGCAGTTATTAGGTTGTTTGCTTATGTTGCCAGGGAGACGACACTGTTAATGAGATTTTCTAAAAACCATGCCCGATTAGCTCAGTATAATTGAGTATTATTAATTAGCAGATGAGGATGTTTTTCTGACATGAACCAAGCTTTCAACTGACAGGGAATGTTGTAATCTAGGAAAATTGTAATTATTTGTTTGATCAAACCTAAAGTCAAAGTTAGTAATTATAAAACCAACTCTCCTGATTTTTAATGGAAGTTGTGTTTATTGTCTCTCTGGTGATCTAATTATCTTGTGGATCAGAGGTTTTCTGTCAAATGGATCAGAAAGAGTGCCTATGGTGGTAACCATGTGTTAGACATGGTTACCACAGACAGGTGCACCATGAGGTATGCGAGCTGATGATATGGGATTGTTGACGCCCATAGATTGTATAAAACATGAACGTAGCCCCCATGATGTCACCCACTGAACAGCCGTTGTGAAGCTCAGTGTGGTGGCTCTGGTCCCGCCTTTGCCGGCTCCTCACTTATCCAGAAATGGAGAAGACGGTGGAACAAGGGTGGAGCTGAGGGGGCTGAATGAAGCCTGGCTGCTCAAATGAGCCACCTGTGACAGCGGCCCACCTGTCAATCAAAGTGGCCATGCTGTTAATTCTGCATAACTTTAAGCATGCCTTAACGATATAAAAAGTTGGATGACCTACAATTTTCTGATGTTAAATTCAAACAAAACTGAAGTTCTTGTAATTGGACCCAAGAACCTCAGAAACTCTCTTTCTAGAGACTTAGTTACTTTAGACAGGATCACCCTGGCCTCCAGCTCCACCATAAAGAATCTTGGAGTTGTTTTTGATCAGGATTTGTCCTTTAATGTCCACATAAAACAAATTTCGAGGACTGCTTTCTTCCACTTAAGTAACATCGCCAAAATCAGACGCATCGTATCTCAAGCGGATGCAGAAAAACTAGTGCATGCATTTGTTACTTCTAGGCTGGACTATTGTAACTCTTTGTTATCAGGCTGCTCCAGTAAGTCTCTTAGGACTTTGCAGCTGATTCAGAATGCTGCTGCACATGTTCTGACAGGAACCAAGATCAGAGATCACATCTAGAACACTGCGCTCCAAAAATACAGGGTTCCTTGTGGTTCCTATAGTTTCCAAAAGTAGACTGGGAGCCAGAGCTTTCAGCTACCAAGCTCCTCTTCTGTGGAACAAACTACCATTTTGGGTTCGGGAGGCAGACACGGTCAACACTTTTAAGAGTAGACTTAAGACTTTCCTTTTTGATAGAGCTTATAGTTAGGGCTGGCTCAGGTCATCCCTTAGTTATGCTGCTATAGGACTAGACTGCCGGGGGACTCCCTCTCCCTCCTTTCTCTCTCTGTCTCTCTCTCTCAGGGTTATGCCTAGCCAGGCACGGTACTGGTTGAAGATGTAGTCACATCTCCCTTTACTGAAAACTCTACTCAAATCTCTCTCTCTCTCTCTCTCGCTCTCCCTCTCGCTCTCTCTCCCCATCACCATCACCATCACCATCTGTAAACATGCATGTCTCATTAATGCATATTAATGCATGTTACTAACTAAACTTCTTCCCCGGAGTTTCTGTGCTCTCTCGTCCAGCAGGTTCTCATGGACTGTGGCTGCTGCTGTGGTCCTGCACGACGTCCACTACTTATATTATTACTGTCATTATTGTTACCATATCTCTGTGTACTCTGTATACTGTAATCATTTTATCATTCATTGTAATTGTACAATATGTCTCTGTTGATTTGTTCTGCACATGTGACATCTATTGCACGTCTGTCCGTCCTGGGAGAGGGATCCCTCCTCTGTGGCTCTTCCTGAGGTTTCTTCCACCTTTTTCCCTGTTAAAAGGGTTTTTGTGGGCAAGTTTTTCCTCACTCGAACCGAGGGTCTGAGGACAGAGGGTGTCACTCCCTGTACAGATTGTAAAGCCCTCTGAGGCAAAATGTGTTTTGTGAATTTGGGCTATACAAATTTGATTTGATTTGATTTGATTTAAGTCTTAATATAATTTGAACAGGTGAGTTGTATAAAAATTCAGCCTCAGTACAGTTGTCATGAACGGGGAATTTAGCTATAGAGACCAAAACCGTTTTCTGTACCAGGCTGGTTTGTATCTTTAAGAAAGCCATGCAGAGATCATATCTACTTAAATGATTTAGGGATTAGTAAGCACATCCTGGAAATGGAATGTCCAAATTTGGTGAGGTCTTTTTATTGTTTTGCCATGGTCCTGTGCTGCAGAAACTGCAGAGAATACAGCTAGTAAAGTGGTAGGGCCAGATGTAAGAGAAAAATATGACTTAAAGATTGGCTACAAGGTTTTCCAAATCACTGGTGACCCTTTCTTCCCTTTGCACAGCATTTACCCTCAAGGGAGACATAACAGACATGTAAGAACTGCCTCAACCTTGGAGATTCAACAAGTCGTCCAAATTAATTGACAACTGATCGTCATTGGTCCATGTCATGTGCAGAACAACACTTGCGGCCGGTTACACAGACAAGGCTTATATCAAGCCAGGAGTAGGCCTAAGTCAGACTAGTAAAGCTAGGTCATTTAAGTGGCTTACATGAGCGTGGCTTATGTTTGTCTTAGTCAGTCCCAGACTGTGGAGTCCTGGGGCCCGTTGCACAAAAGTAGGATTAAGACATCCAGGATAAGTGACTGAGCTGAGCTCAATGAATCCAAAACAAGAGCGTCCAGGCTTAATTGGTTGCACAAAGACCAAGCCAGGATGAGCAGACACGGATTCATCAAGAGAGGTGAAACCAATCCTGGATAAGTGCGCACTCGTGGCTCCCTCAAATAGACCCCGCCACCGATCACAGATTCACTGATTCACCATGGCAAGTAGAGCGGCTTACTTTTCCCCGTTGGAGGCAGAAATCCTCGTGGAGGCATACAAGGAGGTAAAAGACATAATTAAAAAGAAAGGCAACACCACCACAGTGATAAAGCAAAGAGAAAAAGCGTGGCAAAGTATTGCTGATCGCCTGAATGCGTAAGTAGTGCACAATTACACCACTCACCACTCCGCTGAAACATCACAATTACAATCCAAATAGTTAATTCACATCTCCAAAAACGCAGTTGTACTCTGATTATGAATCAGTTGACTTTTTAATTGAAATGGACTACAGACATGAGTGAAATTGTGTAAATGTAACTCCAGACTGTATAACTCTTTGATAAATAGATGAAATAATAATAATAATAATAATAATAATAATAATAATAATAACAACTTTGTGTGAGATGTAGATTAAACATGACCCGGGCCAAAACAGACATGGCAGCAAGTCAGAATCAAATACCAGAACATTCTGCAGAATGGTAAGGGCCCTGACTAATACTTAACAATGCCCAAGCGTATATCGTACCCAGAAGGTGCCTGCTCACACATTGTCTGTACTGTTTTAGCAGTGAAAAAGAAAACCCACAGACAAGGCACGGGTGGTGGGTCACCAAAAGCTGACCTCACCCCAGCAGAGGACATAGCCTTGGAACTAAATAAAGGCAGGCCCGTGTTGGAGGGGATCCCTGGGGGGACAGAGACAAGCATATGTCCCTCCCAAGATGCCACCTGCTTCATACAAGGTATATTCTTCCATCTCTACATGGGACACAACCACATTCATATTGAATCCATTTGGACTGTCTGACTTTGGTTTGCCTATTGCTTTGCAGTTTCTGGCTGCACTGTCTCACTGTTAGAGCCACCAGCACAAGCACCAGACGATGCTGATCCAGTGAGTACTCCATCAAAGGCATACTGTAGGCCTGGCATGTCTTGTCTACTAGCTTCAATATGAATCCCATTAAATGTGCTAGGGTGAAGGCACCAGTGTAGCAGCAACAGCAGATGACGCCGATGATGATGATGATGATGATGATGATGATGATGATGAGACCATCTCTCTGGATTCCAGAAGGCATGAGGTATCATGTCAAGCCTGGGAAAGTACTATTCAGTCTACAATGGTGAGGAGTCGTCATTTGGAGCCCACACAAAATCTCATTTCTGTAACAGGACCCAGATGTTGTACAGGGGGAAAGCCAGTCTGGCAACATAGTGAGTATTAATGGAAGGACACTCCATTGTGCAAAATTCCCGCTGTACTAATTGTAATGTGTTTACAGAACTCACAAGCTATCAGACAGTTGTATGCCAACCACCTCCTGCGCCAAATACAACTGGCAGATATAGACATGCAGTACAAGAAGAAAAAGATGGAAAACCTTGCACTGGAGTCCGAAATAAAAAAGAGGACAATTAGAAAATTGGACCTTGAAATAAAAAAACTTGAGCGGGAGGTGAGTTATGCCTTCAATACACACTGTATGCTGACTGTAACACAAATGTATTAATCATTATTCTCCCCTCCTCCCCCAGCTCCAAGAAGATGACACATCTTAAATACAAAAATAAAAACGGAATTTTGGTGTTGTCTGTTTGTTTAATGTATGCACAGTTAGGGCTACCATAGAGATGACACTAGGTAAGTATCTCCTTGTTTGTGAAACCTACACTGAAGTACAATTCCACGAAATGCTCCACGGCCCTCATTTTAACACCTCTCCTCCTCTAAAACAACAGGTTACAATATTACGACTTTATTCTCGTAAATTTATGACTTTATTCTCGAAGTCTGTGAATTTTTTTTTTTCTCTGTTGCAACATCATCTAAAATCATCATTTATCCAAAATGATGATGAAATGAATGATCACAAACGTTTAAATAATGACAGTGGGTCTAGTTATATGTGATAACAATGTGTAGTGGTCAGTGGAATAACTATTGGTTTCCGTTTGTGGTGACTGCTGACTGAGATAAGGGATGAGATTAAATAGATCCTGGAACTTAGCCTGGTCTGGAGCAGGCTAGCTCCACAGAATAAATCTCCATGGTAACTTATACCATAACATATCCTACTGCCCCCTATCCCGCTTTTGTGCAACCGGATCACGGATAAGTTGAGCCAAGATGACCAAGATATCCCGGCTTCATCCCTTATCCTAGTTTTGTGCAATGGGCCCCTGGAGTAAGCTTAAATGAGAACAAGCCTCATTAGCCTAAGTGGGAGCACAGCTTGTTGGCCTAATGGTGCGTATAAAAACCTGGAATGGAATTGAGGACAGCTTTGCTGGGGGGAATTTTGACACCAAACATGGCTGAGGCTAGAAGAACACGCTCAAAGAACTATACTGAGTATGAAAAAACTCTACTTAAACAAATTGTGGGAAATCATGCTGTCATTGAAAGTAAAGGCCATACTGCTGCTATTGAACATAAGAAGAGGAGTGCTTGGGCTGCCATTCACAGTGAATTCAATGCAAATGAAAATGTAACCACAAGAGCGGTACAGCAGCTGCAGGTGAGACATGTCTATTATGATCTGTATATCAGAGATGTTATATAGTTTTTTGACATTGTTTATATTGAATGATATCTGCCTTCATAGACTCTGTGGAAGAACATCAAATTAGATTTGAAAAAAAGGAATGCAGAGGCCAGAAGAGAGAGGTTTACTACTGGTGGTGGACCCTCACCAAGTAAAGACAAGACCAATGAATTGGCTGACTTGTTGACTGGAATAATAGAGGACCAGCAACCTCTGGATGGTATACCGGATGATGACCATTTGGACAGTGGACATGAAGAACTGAGCACAAATGGTAAATATAGCATAGAAAGTAATTTAGTTACCTCCTACTGTACATACAGATTATTCCACTGTCTGTGTCTGTCTTTATTTTTATTTCAATTATGTGAGTTTTTGTATCCAACAGTGTTCTTTTCCCAGAGGAAATTATTGTAACCCTGGTGGAAGAGCCAGTGCACAGTGACTGTGCACCCTCCACATCTGGTATGGCATCCCATACCACTCACACACTCGAACCGAGGGTCTAAGGACAGAGGGTGTCACTCCCTGTACAGATTGTAAAGCCCTCTGAGGCAAATGTGTTTTGTGAATTTGGGCTATACAAATAAAATTTGATTTGATTTGATCCCAGAGAAAAGGTCCTGCCACCACCTTCCAGCAGAGACCAAAAAGGATGTCCATGCATGAAAAGTTAGCCTTAGAATTTCATGAGCAGAAAATGAAATCTCTGAAAGAAGAGCATGACATGAAAATGAGAATTCTACAGGTCGAATTGGATATGAAATTAGAAGAGAGAGCTTTTCAAAGAAAGATGCATGAGACAGCTATGCAATGTAATGGATAATAATACGTTGTGAAAATCAAATTTTCCTCACTTGACAAGAGTATGAGTACTGTAGTCACCACAACCTACATTTTAGAACAGCCTTGGTTGAGTTTCTCATTTAATTTTTCAGCACACTATTTATATATGTTGTATACAACAAACACTATTAAGGCAAAACAAGCCATAATCAACACATTCCATGGTTAAATGTATCTTTTTTCTAGCTGAAGTGCTGCAATGTGAAAGCAGCTCTGAGCGCAATTCCTCGTTGGTTATTTTCTGCCACCAGCATGGGCACATCTGGATCATTCTCGTCTTCCATTGGAGGGTCAGGACAATTATGCTGCTTCAGGTAGTTGTGTAGCACAGCTGTAGCAATGATCACCTTGCAGCATCTTCTTGGCTCAAAACAAAGTGTATTGCGTAACCACTGGAATTGATTTTTCCACACTCCAAACATACGCTCGACCATCCCTCTAGTGCGAATATGAGCTCTGTTGTATCTTTGCTGCTCAGTTGTTGTGGGATGTGGCCAAGTCATGAATAAATAGGAACTCTGAGCATATCCACTGCCACCAAGTAGTAGTCCACTATGTTGCCCTCTCTCAAACTGAGCACACAGTGAAGAGTTGTGGAAAATCCTTGAATCATGTGTTGCTCCTTTCCAACGGGCAACAATGTTTGAAAACTCTAAATTGGGAGTGCATACAGCCTGAACATTGATGGAAAACCAGTTCTTACGGTTCCTGTACTCCTCAGCATCAGAACTTGATGGACACTTGATTTGAACATGGCATCCATATATACAGCCAATCACTCCTGAGAAGTTCCCATATTTGTAGAATCGCACTTTATAGTTGGCTTGCTCAGCAGCATCAGGGAACTTAATGTACAGATTTCTCAGTTCACAAATGGCACCACAGACATTGTGAACTATTCTTCAATTTAGTCCTAGAGTAGCTCTAATCCACCCTCTTGCAATTGGCTTTGTTTAATCCAGAACAGACTAAATCTTTGACTATGTTAAGATAAGTCTGTGCAAGTGACTTAAAATTAAGCCAGCTTAAACAGCATTTTAGTCTGGGACTAGGCTTAAGCCTTGTCTGCGAAACCGGGCCATTATTGTGTTTTATGATCTGACAGTGCTGTCAGCAGGATGACATTATATCTCTGTGCCTTCAGTTAAATTACAGCCAAAAAATAAATCTGTCTTACGATGTGACAATGCTATGGTTTGGGTTAGGGTAAGGTTTTAAAAAGGCACTAACAGTGGCCTAGCATGGGCTGAGGTTTCAGGGTACATTCCCAGGTCTTAATATGCTTTAACCTAACTTCTGTGTTTAATTTCCCTTGTTGCATCGAGCTATATAAATACGGAAGCTATTGCTGCCACACTACGAAAAAAAAAATAGGCTCAGTATCACGTAATTACGTGAAAAGTTTATTGTTATAACAGTATCTTTTTCACGTTTTAACAATATATGTATCACGTTATAACGTGAAACTATCACGTTATTTCAAGATACGATCTTTTCACGTTATAACGTGAAAATGTCTTATCGAAATAACGCGAGAGTATGGTTTTTATGTTATTTTAAGATAGTAGCCTACTTTCACCCTTCTCCCACTGTGAACTTGGCGCCGCATGACCCGTCGTCATGTCTCAGAATGTGGATTCTCAGCTGTCCATATATCTGCGAGGTCGTGGTGTTCCAGAAGACTGTCTTCTTTGCATGGAGCAAGATCATGTAAGTGTAATTGCTGTGTAAAAGTGTCATTTTCACAGCCCATCTAATTCAAACGTTGTGTATGGTTAGCTTAAGGTGGCTAATTTAGCTAGCCAGTAAGCCTGGTAAGCAGCTCCTGTACTAACTGTAGAAGCAGCTACACACTGAGTATGAGGGAGAAAAACACACTTAGCACAGAACTTGCTATGGGTTAGGCAGGGAACTGCAATGTCCGCAACACTGATATAGAAAGTGTATAAAATCTATTAAAATGCCGGTTACAATGCCAGTAAACGTCTTTTGGGAAAGAAACGAGAAAAATCGCTACAACATAAGCCAAATACTGGCGCAGCAGCTGAAGCTAACCCAGTCGGGCACGTGCTTTAGTTTTAGTGATGTGTCTGGCGCGAACAGAACGGCTCTTTGAAGTGAACGATGGGAGCCGGCTCCTGATTGTGCCGGGGCCGTTTTCACTCTCCCTCTCTCTCTCTGTCGCGCTGTTTGTACAGTGCTATATTATGTGGGTTTCTTATAACCTTAATAAATACGCACAGGCGCAAGGACAGCAGGGGCTCAATTTGTGGCATCGGCAAATTGAGCCCCTACTGTCCTTGCGTCCGTGCCCTCTCTCTCCGGCAGGGATGCCGTACCACTCGTTTACTCAATCACTAGGCAACAACATCAGACAGTACCAATCAATCACGGAACTCAGTGATCTCAACAGTCAAACACAATCGAGCACCGAGTGCTCGCTAGTATTATACCCAGAATGTCACCTACTACCCCTCTGTCTTTCCTGTTTGTATGCATAAGTAACATTGCCTTGTACTTGAGTTGTAAGTATTATGTGTGTCTTGACAGATTGATGCCACAGTCATTGATTGTATGGATGACAACACTCTGCCTGGCTACATCCCAATTTATGGAGATCGGATTGCAGCAAGACGCTTCTGTTTGCAACATCATGGCGCAAGTGCAAAAGAATCAACAAAACATTCAATGCTTGAAAAACTGAAAAAAAAGATGGGCATTGGTGGGAATGATGATGACACTAATAACCAGGAGACTTCTACTCCAAAACGGAAAAGAAGTTATGCGAAAAACAACAAATGGGCAGAAAAAACGACAAGAAAAATTGAGTTGGGGTGGATCCACGAAGGTAAACAAGTCCGAAAACGCAGAGGGGGGCCAAAGGACCCTTGATATCCCCAAAGAATCAAAAAAAGAGGACATATTACAGTATGCCAAAGACATTTTCTTCCCAAAAGGACAAAATAAGTTAGGAAAATTTGAAACATTTAGTCATGACATATTGGACTATCAGGAGGAAGCTATTTTTGATGAAGCTATTACTGTTGGAGAACTGTACAGTATACTAAGAATGGGAGTGTTGAGATTTTACCTGTGCACTAAGGCCCCAAAAGATGAGGATGATGAAGACTGTGATGGGGGAAAATCAAATGTGAACAAGGATGTACATCTGAATGACATGCATGAAGAAGATGAGCAACGTATTCAAACTGTTAATACAGAGGCATTCCTAGACGCATCCGAGGTGATGATTGGCCCCTATCTTGGAGAACCCATGGCTGGCCAAATGGATGACACTTTGATATATCAGCCTGGCCTGCAGGTCGATGAGGACCTTATCATCACATCAGTCCTCTTTCCCAGAACAAGCTCAGCACTCATTACTCCAGACACAACATCTACAGGTGACAACACATCCAGCATGTCTCTCCCAACAAGCACCGCAAACTTTACTCCAGAGTCAGCATCCCTAGGTGATGTAGCAAGTAGTTCCACAGCTGCATATGATGTTGTGCATATCACCATAAAACTTCATAGAGTTAATCTTCTGGAGATGATAGACCAATTCAAGGATGCAGCTCTCCTCAAACACCAACTGAAATACACCTACATAGACGAAAAAGGAGCTGACGCAGATGGTGTCTCAAGGGATGTGTACGCTGCATTTTGGACCGAGCTACTGGACCACACAGCTGAAGGGGAGGACCTGAGGGTTTCATCTCTGTGTCCTAAGTGGCAAGAAGAAGAGTGGAAATCCATTGGCCGAATTCTTTTGAAGGGATTTCAAGACCATGGCTATTTTCCCTGTCGCCTTTCCCCTGCTTTCACAGTGGCACTTATTTTTGGTGAGAGTGAAGTCTCTGACGATGTGCTTTTTGAAAGTCTTCTTCTGTATGTCAGTCAGTCAGACAGGAGTCTGATCACCACTGCATTAAAAGAAGGTATTTCAGAGGAGGACAGGGACGAGCTGATTGACCTTTTGGACCGTTTGGATGTAACAGCACTTCCAACTCAACAGAATTTTTACAGGCATCCTTCTAAAAGTGGCACACAAACAGTTGGTCCAAACGCCAAGACATGCATCAGAAAAGATGTCCTTAATAGCTGGTTCCTCCCTAAAAGAAGCTTTTGTGAGCCCACAAGATGTCTTGCACATGTATGAGGACAAAAAGCCAACAACTAAAAAGCTCTTGAAGTTACTAGATGCCTCTCCTTCAAATCAAGCAGAGAACCAGAGCTTTCGTTTCCTGCAACAGTACATAAGAGGACTGGATGATGCAGGTCTCAGAAGAATGTTAAGATTTGTCACAGGGTCAGATGTTATCTGTGTTAACAAGATTGAGATCATGTTCACGGCAGTAGATGGACTGGCACGACGACCTGTAGCGCATACCTGTGGTCCAGTTTTGGAACTGCCATGGACATATGCTTCCTATCCCGAACTACGCACTGAATTTGACAGTATACTGATCGCTAAAAGCTCCTATGAATTCAGCATAGCATAGGTTTATTATGGTGTGCTCATCTCTTCTGAAGGCAAACTTTAATACAGATGGTAGTAAAAGGTTGATATTTTTGAACATCTGAACAAAAACAGGGTGAAATGAGATGAAAATGTAATCAGTTGAATCAGCATCAGCATTTATCTGTCGTTTTTGGGCATACTGTTGGATGTTTTACCTGTTAGAGTAATACTAGCACTCCAGTGTTTAATGTGTTTCTGAGCTGGAGGGTCACATAATGTTTATAGACAGGAGAGGAGTATTTTATTTGTCAAGTTTGTGCAAAACAAGCCTGTTACTTTTAACATGTTGATGAGTTCCCAGAGACAGCAATGTGATACTACAATGGTTGATCTACATGTTACTACAAAATAAAATGAGACTGACACATATCCCTCATTTTTTCATTGTTAGAGTGTTAGAGTGCACCTTCATGTTGGTTTATTTTGTGTTAGGTTTAAGTCTGTTTTATTTTGTAAAAGCATAAATTAAAATTTACCAGGAAGAAAGCACAAGAAAGAGCCCTGGAGTTGTGGTGTGCCCCCTCCCCTGAAGCACAAATCACATGCTACTGAGAAACATAACAACACTGGAGTCTTCATTCTGACATAACTTAGTAAACAATGTCTTATTCTTATGTCCTATTTACCTCTCTTTCATGAACTTCTGGAAACAAATTTAAATTATTTGTTGCTATATTCAGATGAGCACGACGTAGCACTGCATGAACACTACACTGTGTGGGACTGTAATGTTGATCTCAGAGACCTGACCCTATTTTGATAGTTTTAACTTTTTACAGTGTAGATCAAGAAATGTGTAGATCAAGAAATTAAAACAAAAACATGATGGTTGTGATCTTGCTATTCCTCATACAATTAATGTTCAAAACTAACCAAATCAACAGGTGACAATATAGTCCTGCCTTAATACTCCAGAGATCATGGGGTAATTTCTAATCTTTTAGGATGCATGCTCTCAGAAAAAGATACAGCTCTATAGCTTCATCTGCTGTGGTGGGTGAGTGTAAGAAGTTATCTGCCATTATAAGGCAACACAAGTTGAATACTGTTTCATCACAAGGCTAAGGTCCTCTCTGTTGGCATTCTTGTTTACAAGCCTCCACTGCCTCCTGAGAGACCTCTTTCAGGTGTTCTTGTCCTCCAAATAGATGAGGGTTGGTGTACATGAGAATCGGATGTCCACTTGGAGCTACTGCATTTCTGCTAATGCGGACGACATGGGTGTTCCACAAATGTGCAACTCGCTGCAGTTCTTCCTATGTAGAAAGAAAAAATATCATGGCCAACATTGTTACTTATAGGCATAGGATTTTTGACAGCTGCACTCTAAGGCCTGCTGGCTGCAACATTGTGTAATCGTGGTGAAAACAAACAATAGCCTAAATGAGCTATTACTGGCTCTTCATTAAAGCCAGACTTGAGGACTGCAAGTATCCAACCATAGATACTGCTGTCTATATATTTATAACTGTTTACATATCCTATTTATAACCTGGTTACATATGTATAACTATTCTACTTCCTACTGACTACAAGCACCTTATCTGACACACTGTCTTGTACTTGACCACTTAGTCACTTTTATTCAACACTTTATTTAGTCAAATGACACTTTCAAACTGCGTTGTTGTTTTTGTTATGTTTATGTTTTTTTAATGGCACCGAAATTTCGTTGTAGCAATACAATGACAAATAAACTTCCTTGAATCCTTGAATAAATTGTGATTTTTGATTGCCTGTTACGCATGCGCGCGCTCTCTCGCTCTCGCTCTCTCTCTCACACACCTGAGATGGACATGTGTGGCACCCTGGACATTAGACATTAATTTTTCTGATTATCCTTGTTGCTCGTTTGCTTGTGTAGACTCACCTGATTCCAGACCAGACTAGCCCAGTTGCTACTTTTCGCCTATAGATGGCAGTAGCAACCTGGTAGCGCGAGGGTGACTGTTTGCCTCGTTACCATGGCGACCGCTATAGCTTAGACGGAGGAAGTCCGGTGAAAGTCGCTACAAATTAATAGTTCATTGTCATATGATGTTATTAGTGTGTTTATCTGTTGTGTGTTACTGTGAGTTGCATCAAAATAAAGCCATAATACCTGGAATAACAACACCTGATTACAGTGTGTTACACATGCATCTGTATCCTCACCTGGATGATGGCCAGGTATGGGGTGCCGTTTGTAAAGCAGCACACGCTGAAAATTAAAGCAACATTTTGTCACATTTAGCTTCAAACAATGTTTAAAAAACTGGTATGAATTTTTGAGAGTCACTTTTTTGCACATTTACAACAATATTTGTCAACTTAGAGATATTTTAAATAGTTAAATCCAAATATTAAATGTTACACCTAAATGTTAAATGTTAAATCTAAATGCTAAATCTAAATCTAAATGTTAAATATAAATCTAAATCTAAATGCTAAATCTAAATCTAAATGTTAAATCTAAATCTAAATGTTAAATCTAAATCTAAATCTAAATGTTAAATCTAAATGTTTCGGGTGAAACTAAATATTTAGCTAATATGCAAATTCAAATGCCGGTAACCGGAAGTACCAAAATAAAAGCTTGAGGTCAGAGTGTGTTCATAGTGTCAAATAACAAATAAAAACCATTTCATCCGGGAAAATGGACTCTTGGACATGGATTATCGTGATAAGAACTACCTAAAATAACAAACACGTTTGGAAAACTTTATTTGAAGAGAAGTTTGAGTTTTTAGTGTCACTTTTATGAAGCGTGACCTGTAGCCGCTATAGCCAGCCACGAGGGGGCTCACTTTGACTGATCTGTCATGTTCGCTTGCGTAAAGGCCAGCAAGATCCTACCCCCGCCCGGCTCCCCCCAGTACACTCTACTGTCGGCCATGGTCGCGCTGTGAACCGCCACAGGGCTACCACAGGCCAGAGCTACAGAAGCGAACATGACAGATCAGTCAAAGTGAGCCCCCTCGTGGCTGGCTATAGTGGCTACAGGTCATAAGTCCCGCACGCTTCATAAAAGTGACACTAAAAACTCAAAGTACTCTTCAAATAAAGTTTTCCATGTCCAAGAGTCCATTTTCCCGGATGAGATGGTTGCTTTAATTTTCAGCGTGTGCTGCTTTACAAACGGCACCCCATAGCCAGGCAGCTAAACAATACAAGCTGCTTGTCCAAGAAGTCTCCAGAGAAAAAGCCTTTGTCTTTCAGTTCCTGGAAACGATTCATCCAGTATTGGGCATGATGTCTTCTCAAAAAGGCCCACCAGCTTTCGATCCGCTGATTGTGATTACTCATCCCCCTCGATGATGACTCTCAGCTTCACAGGCTCCGCCATTCTTTAATCTACATTTGAAAGAGAAAAATAAACAAATATTAAAAAATAAATAAACAGAACACATAAGCACAACATGATCACAATACATAGCTCTCTCTCTGTTGTCCCTCCCCCACAACATCCCAGAGTCCTTTGATTGGCTAGAATACGTCATAAATACCTCCACTGATTGGCTGAAAAAGAAACTAGTCTGCCTAGTAACGTTCGGCCATTCGTCGACTGCGTATGGAGTCTGCCGAACATCTATTTTTCGATTGGTCTTTTACGCGGTGGCACAGAACAACAAGGAAGTGTCGGACAGGCACAAACCACACATCTCCGTCTTAAGCGGAATCTCAGGAAAACAGTGCAGAAAATCATTATATCACATTTCTTTACCATAAACCGTTTCGGAGATATTCACAGATATGTAAAACTTTAGACTTTTTGGACGGATCCGCCCAATCCGTCCTTAGAGGACCGACGATAATGTATAAACATACACACAGTAAATAAGTAAGCCTCGGAACCGAACCGTACGTAGTACTTCGCTGAAAAGGCCGACGTGGAGGTGATGACGGCCTCACACACGTGCTGCCTCGGCCGGTCACCACACACAGCACGGTGTGTGCGGTGGACAGCAGCAGCAGAGCAGCAGCAGCAGCAGAGCAGCAGCAGCAGAGCAGCAGCAGCAGAGCAGCAGCAGCAGCAGCAGCAGCAGAGCAGCAGCAGCAGAGCAGCAGCAGAGCAGCAGCAGCAGCAGAGCAGCAGCAGCAGAGCAGCAGCAGAGCAGCAGCAGCAGCAGAGCAGCAGCAGCAGAGCTCCTGCTCGCCCAGTAAAGCAAATGCCCTCCGATTTCAGCAAGCCAGGCAGTTTATGCGCCGGACACGTAATGAAAAAGATCGGTGATAAGCTGGAGGAGTCAAGTTGTCTGAAAAAGTCTGGCCAAGTCGTGGCAAACTCACCGTCACCCTCTCTGATAGCCCGCCCAGAACCAGGCTTCAAGCCGAATTAAAGCCTAACTGAAATGAGTTTATTCGTGTTCAACCCACCGACAGTGGATAGTATTATCCAACAAAATTTCAAGTCAGCCTGAAGTGAAAAGAAGGAAAGTAGATACAGCAGTATGCAGTGACTGAGCTTTAAAGAGCAAGCTCTGATTTTTCAAAACCTGGTCCTGCTGTTCCCTCTAAGTGCTTAGACACATTTATCAAGCTGCTTTGTGTTTTTCTTACCAGACTGTGTTTATCAGAGAATGGGCTGGAGTAAGTCAGCAAGATGTTAATATTTATCTGTAGAGGCAACACGTGTTTGGAAGGCACAAAGGATGGAATGAGCTCTTTGAGACCAATGAGCAACTCTGGACTTTTCAGTGTCTAAGACTTCTGCATTGCAACCTACTTCCTATATTTTAATTTAATGATGCTGTTATATTTTCTCAGAGACTTGTAATGTTGACACAATTGCTTGCTCTGTTGGGAAAATGTTCCTGTTTATATTAAGATCACGGTCTGATTTGAAAGCTAGATTTGAGCCAGAGCTTGAGTTGTTATTCCTAAAAAGGAAGGAACTCATAACGACAGCTAGGGCAACGCAGGTCATGGATCTCATAGATTACTGAGTAAATTCCTCCCTATCTCATGTCAGTGGTCGTGACTTCCTGCTTCATTGTGCTGCTTCATTAGAACTGAGGAGGAAATGATGCTCCAATGACACTGCAGTACCAAAGAACCCTTAACAGCAGAATGCCATTAGATCTTTCAAACCAGTCCTCAGGTATTCATCAGAACTTTTCATGAATTTGGTAATGATTACTTTTTTGTAAGGTTCAATGTAACGTATGTAATGTATGTATATAATGATTGTAATGTATGTTCACAGCAAATTCAGTGGAGTTAAATTTTTGGTGTACGTGAAATTTAAGCAAGAGTAGAGTTAATTATACTCTCATAGAGTCAAATGCAATATATTTGACTCTATCTTTAAAAGTAGTTGGTGTCAAAATCGAGAGTGTCACTAAATCAAACCTGTAAGTGTGATTGTATAAATATTAACTCTGAAGTTCTTATTCTTAACTCTGATACTCACTTTTACACTTTAAGTGTTTGCGTCAGCACGCCCCTATTGTGCGCACACACCATCAGCAGAAGCAACTGTGCTTTTGACCTGCATCTACACTTTGACACAGTTTATGTATGTGTATGTGAAGTAGTTTTTAATTTTATATTTTACATTGATATTTCTCTTCTGGCACCTGGTTGTTTTGCAACGGTGAGCCACAGTAACTTTAACTTATGTCGCTACACTGTTACTAGCCACCTAACACCTGTTTAACTAGCTAGCAGTTAGCATGCATGCCTAATTTCACCGTGACAAAAAAATAAACAGCAGTAAATGTTCAAAATGTGGCCTGACATTTTGGCCAAGTGACACAAGTCAAACAGTGTGATGCACATAGCTGTAACTGTCAGGATTTGAAGCTAGAGGCTAGCGTCTACAGAGGAGCTAGTTTGATTGCTGCGAGCCAGAAATGCCCTTTAGGCCTGTTAGAGAATGTTTTGTTAGTATCTGTTGTCTAAAAAGTTACTCTTATACATTATACACTCTTTTGTGTTTTTCATGTTTTAAGCTGAAATGCTCTGATTAGAGTGAGAGGACATGCTGCAGCTTCTTGGAGTAGGTAGGTGGAGATTTACTAGCACTACAGATGTTGTTTGTTTACAGTTATTGTTATGGAATTTTCTATCCTTAGGTTACACGAGGTCACGTGTGGGCCTTCAGGTCCTCAGCAGTATTAATTGTTTGGCTTTGATTGGGAACAGGAGGTGCCAGTCTATCTCAACACTGTGGTGGCCAGGGTCAAAGAGACCTATTGCTGCCTTCATAGACATAATAGATAGCTGGCTGTTGACGTTCCAATCTGCGTAAACAGACATCTGTGTCTCCAGACTAGAATATGTTGACAATAACACCTCCATGGGTAAAGACATTCTCTTTGGCTAATTCTGGGCGTATAGTATTTGTGGTGTTATCTTGGGGTTTAAAGTCTATCCACCAGGATGAGTTGGGCAGAATGTGAGACCGACTCAGACACTTCTGATGTACTTTGAGAGTGTCTCTAATTCTCCTTGGCCAAGTGTCAATAAATATTACAGCATAAGACATCAGAGGCTCCTGAACACTTTCTTCCCTCCTGACCTCACCATTGACCTTTGACTTCAGCAATTTCTCCACAACAGTTATGAGTGTAACTGTTCTAATTCTACAATGTTCTAGTAGCTTAAAGTTGTTGTTATGAAACAACGCATTTTACACCATGAGTGAAGTTACGTGCACGGTTAATAAGCCCCCTCAGAAGTGCAGTGTCACATGTATTCCATGGCACATCCTGAGGCATAGGAGTTGTGATTTACACAGAACTCATCTCATTGCTTGAGTAATTGTTGAAACCTCCAGCCTTCTGTGAGAAAATTTGTCCTATGCTAAAGCAACTTCAAAGTTATTGCATTGCAACTGTCAAAATAAATGTTAAAATAATACCAAACATGACCACCTTTATTCTAGGAGTCATTATTATTTTTTTTTAATGTCATAGGTCTAACATTTGCGTAGTTAACACATGATCCTCTGAGAGAGTTAATGACCAACACTACATAAGTGTTGAGAAAATCTAAAACTGGTTGGTGTTAAGAAGTGTTAAATTTGAACTCCAAAAAGAGTAAATTAACACTTGTGGCGTGGACCCATATACACTTTAAAAGTGTTGAAATCAACTCTGGCAGTGTTCATTTGGGTATGCTGATTTTACTGTGTAAAGTTAAAAATGAAGTGGTTGAACTACTGAACTATGTGTGCATGTCTGTCGGTCCCACCCATTTCCTGAAACACTGCATGGAGCTCAACTCAAGATATATACAAAACTTTGGAGAGTAGTAAATTATAATACAGCCCTGGAATTGTGTGTAAATGTAACTTTGCTCTATGAATCTGTGAGGATTGAGACTTCACCTCTTCCTTCCCCATGTGTGTCTCCCTGTTGTTTCTTCCTCTTTGTGTTCATCTTGTCTGTCTCTGCCTGTGTGTGTGTGTGTGTGTGTGTGTGTGTGTGTGTGTGTGCTGCATATTTTCCCTCTCACCTGGCTAATGACCACCACACCTGCGTACCTATTGGTAACCTACGCTACGGCCAACTCTTTTTTTTAAACTCTGCCTTTTATCTTCTGGGTCCTCATCTGTTCATTACAACAGAAACAATCAGGTGCTAATAAAATATGATTATTAAATACTGAGATGTATGGTGGATGTATGAAAGAAAAAGGGAACAAGGTAGTAATAGTCAGAGAAAACTCCCATTATGACACAATGTCTGTAGTAGTATCTGTTCCCCCTTTCTTCCACTTTTCCCACGTTGAAAATGGTGACTTTTTTTGTGTGTAAATTACATGCTGTATCACAATGTGTAAACTGAGAAATAGCAGGAAGCTACGGAGCCCCTCTGGTGACATGGTCAAAAAAAAAAAAAAATGTGGCCACAATATAGCTATAACGTGCGCACGAAATACTAATTCATGGCCACGAAATACTAAATTGTGGCCACAAAATAGTACTTTGTACCTGGCAGGTGGTCACACCCAGGCAGGTGTCTCTCGTAAACTCAGATCTGATTACATATATTCCCTGTCATAGCTACAAGCTGCTGATGATGGTTTCTTGCAATGCCAGGCTTTTCAAAATGTCTTTGTAGCTCATTCCCCGCCTAAAATAAAACTCTATCATGCTGTCCCTGTCCATCGTGTAGCTTTAGCCCCTCTAATGCCTCTACCTTAGACCTTAGAGAAGGTGCGCTCGATTTGCTTACCCAGCTGTCCAGAAATGATATAAATATTATTAATTATTATTTCGTGCGCACACTATACTTATTTCGTGGCCACAAATTAGTATTTCGTGTGTACGTTATAGCTATATTGTGGCCACAATTTAATTTTTTTTTTGACCATGTCACCAGAGGGGCTCCGTAGGAAACAGAGCAGCTAAAGAAAGATTGTCAGTATAAACACAGTCTCTGTTTTTACTGATAAAGTGTAAGCAGAGCATTACACAGCGATACAAAGAGAGTTCATGAAGCCAGGCTCAGACTGGCTTCATTTCACTGACATTCTGTCAGCAGTCCGTGAAGTTAGCATAGAGCAGATAAATATCTCCTGCAGAGCTGAGCAACCACAGAATACAATGTTCCTCTTTGCAGACCTGCTTCTGCATATTCAATCAACGTACACATTTGCAGCAAAGCTGTTAATCAATAATCAGTAATGATCACTTCATAATCTGTTCACGAGAATATTCCCCACAAGCAATGATGAGTCAGATTACTTTGAACTTCTTCTTTGAACTGTCATTTTTTTAACGACTGACAAAACATTTGTTTTGATGATTTTCTTCAGATTTGAAGTTGAGGTCTTTAACTGGACTGGACTTAAACGTTGTATCTCAGACCAGACGTCATTTCAAGGAACACTGATCATCATGAAAAAAGATTAATTTGTAATCCTCAAAAATGTAATTAGAATCTTATGCATATTATGCATTTGGCTTATTCACTGAAATGAAACCAGAAATCTGGAATAAAAGTCTCATGTGCAGCAAAAGTTCCCCTGTCACATCTGTGGTTTGAAGTGTGTTTTGCCACAATTAGAGTCACAAAACTCAACATATGTAAAAATAAATGTGTGGACAGGTGTAGGTTGTGTGGAGGAATTGAATTGTTCCAGTAGTTCGTCTGTCATGCTGACTTCTGCCGTGGGAGGTGTGAGAAAGCCTTTAACTTTCAGTTTTACAGTTTCATCACACGAGGTGGAAACTGAAAATCTGGTTGATTCACTTCTGTCCATGAGAGTGAAGATGAGCAGATATGCAGATTGATCCTCTCAGATTTATGCAAAATGTGCTGATGAATCTCAGTACTTAAAAAATGTAATCTGTTTTATTTGAAATTGCAGATTCCTGTTGCTGTCCTCTGTCATGCAGACAATAGTCACGTTTGCTTTCCTAACTGAAAGAGTTAGAAAAAAAAGTTTGTTACACAGAGGCAGGCCAACGACTGAATCTCTCTTTGATTGCGAGTCAGGAAGCAAGTGTGCTGAGTTCAGAGTGTTCAACAGACTTGAATCTGGGACAGAAAAACAAACATACACAGTATCTCACTCTTGCAGATTCAATAGATGCACAATTCACATGCAAATTATTCTTCTCTGTACAGAACAGGACTATTTATGGGATGAATTTTGGTCAAGATGATTATGAGCTCTCTGGTCAGTGCCCTTAAAGGTCATGATCTCGATGATGTTTCCCTGTTTTATGGAAAGAACTGCATGAGAACTTTGTGTGTCATCGCAAACCCCAGCTGAATAAAAAGATGAATTGTCTTAGCAGTGGATATTTAGTATAGACCTACTAATAAATGTTCTGTGAAATTTAAAGTGTCAGTGTTTCATTTGCCAAATGACAATTGCTGTATGTATGGTGGCTAATATCAGGTAGCTTCATGGGTCAAAACATGCTAACTTTAACGAACCACGTTCCTATCTGATAGCTGGCAATATTACACTGTAAAAAACAACCTATAGAATTTACCCAATAAAATTGAGGTAACAATTTGGACTCATTTTGTTTGGGTAGATTTGACTCTATATTTTGGGTAATTATGACCTTAAATCAAAAGCTATAAAATACTAAAATAAATTAAGTAAAGTTTACCTCACATTTCTCAATACATTTCACAACTAATTACTCATTAAAATCGGGTAATATTAACCCTTGATTATTAGTAGGTATTTACTTAATAATTATTATTCTAAATTAATTAATATGAGTAATTAACTGTTACTTATTCAAGGAAGGTAAGATTTACCCAAAAACTTACTTCCAGACAGTGATCATGTCAATGTTTTTTATTCAACCACAAAAAAAAAAAAAATCAAAGATAGAAAGAGGACTCTCTTCACTTTTTCACAATTTATCTACAAGAAAGGGGTTTTCCCCTTTCCCCTTAATACTCAACACAGTCCTTCTGAAATCAACAGCTTCAAATGTGCAATGGAACAACTGTATCACAAAATATTTCCACCTATGTGTGGATAAATTATTGCTACAGGGGACGAGGAGAGCAAGGGAGAGGAGAAGCACCTTCAAAAGTGAAAGTTTCTTATATAATATGCAACATTCTGCAGGAATCAGGATCACAAAACTATGCTATGTATATTCATTCCATATAGATTTGGCGAAACACATTTCAAAGTGCATCAGTCAGTTCAACAAGTTCCTGAAATCATATAGACGAAAAACTTATTGGACAAAAATGGGAAACATCAGTCTATGCCAGAACTTTCATGTAAACAGTTCATTCCACAAGCTTGCTTTTGAGGCTGTGGACCTTTCTGAGAAGCTTTGCTCCGTCAAGTTCCAGAAAAGAAAAAGTTTCTGGAATACTTCAAAGGTTTTTTTCAGTGTCTTAGGATAATCAAGGTTGAGGGTATAGATCAATCCCATGAGCAGCACACATGCCTTGGTTCGGTTTCCACACCCAGTCAGCACTTGTGCACTTGTGTGTCCCTCAATGACAATAGACACTTCTGCTGGATCCTCCTCAGCCATGACATCATGGATCACAATCACCTTCATGGTCTGGTCTGTGTAGTCCTCACATTCATCCTCCATGTTAAAAAGAAAAACAAAGCATATACATTTTTAATTTAAATATATGATATGAGATGCTGTTCCAATACATTTCAGTTTATCTTGTCAACAATTCAATACAAGACGGTGACATTAAAAGGGTCAACATTCCACAATTGGTGCATCTACATATTCCATGATGCAACGAGGAGAGGAGAGGAAGAGCAGAAGAGGAGATGAAAAGGAAGAGCAGAAGAGAAGAGGAGAGGAGCGAAGAGGGAGAGGAGAGGAGTGGAAGAGCAGAGGAGAGGAGCGGAGTAATCAGTCATTTAATAACATACCTAGCAGTCTTGGAAAAGCTTGTCTTGTCTTTTCACAAGGTACTCAGTAAGGCCACAGACAACTGCATCCCTTTTTTTCCTCAATGCTCTGTGACTGTAGGGAGATACATTTTTGTGAAAAGACTTACAGTGGAAGGAGGAGCTCCACTTACATGTCAAATCAGCAGTTTACAAATAATTTCATTTTAATTCCCTTAAATTACTTATTGCACATTTGTGAAACAAATGAAATAAAAACATACCTCATTTACAGTGTCCAGCAGAGGATGCATCTTGGAACCAGCAGCTCCTCCTTTTGCACGCGTCAGCTGTAGAAGATGTGGTGTGTAACCATCAACCAAGTTTCAGCATGAACGTCTCCTCCAAGGAAATTGTCGTTATATGATGGAACTCTTCTTTGATCTAGTGAACGAGTAAAGGGACAGTATAGGAAACTTTCAATGACAGACACCAGATCTCAGAGTTTAAGTAAACAAACGAATGTTTCTTGGTGGAAACACAAATTTCTCAAACATTCTCACCTGAGCCTCACTGAACAATGCAGGCCACCTTTCCACTGAACTGGCGTGGGAGCTGGTGTATGAGTCAACTAGATTCTAAAGAAATTTTTAGTGTGCCTGACTCTGGCCCCGTCGCCCCCATACATTACATAGCTGTCAGTGTGTGTGTGCGTGCTTGTGTGGTCTTGTGTCTGTTAATGAGAGAGTTTTATAAAGTCTTTTATTTTGAAGGGGCTCTTATTTTGAAAGCCTTTTGTCTTGTCTGTGTGTGTGTGTGTGTGTGTGTGTGTGTCTGTCTGTGTTTGTGTCTGTGAGAGAGAAGGATAAAATGGCCGACATTCAAACTGTATTATTCATAGACATATATACATGGACTCCGCATTGAGCAGGTTGGTCCGTTGCTGCGTTACGTCAGCGCGTCCGCCATATTGGATGTGGCAGATCTGCCCCGTAAACTAATAAAAGGAAATGGACTGAACTTCATAAAGCGCCTTTCTACAAAGTGCTCTACGTTAATGCCTCTTATTCACCCATTCACACACACACACTAATATATCTGGGAAACAAATTGGCACCAAAAACAACGTATGTAACTTTTAAAGTGATGATTATAAATGTTTACTCCTTATGTTTAGGATATAAGTAAGCACCAAACCAACGTATGTATTTTTCTAATGCTGAGTGTTTACAGCTACTAATGTGTGTAACACTGTTACTGTGATGATAAATATTGAAATATTTATATTTAACATTTAATCTGTGTCTATAATAACCAGATCCTGAAATGTAGATGTGACATGAGGGTTTTCTGAATAAAGAGCACTAACGTTTACATTTAACTGATTTTGATTAATCCTTTTTATATTCACATTGATGAACATATAAACACACATACTGTATATCTACACGGGGGGCATTGATGAACATACATATCTATACAGCTATACAATTGCAGTCTGTGTGTGTGTATGTGTGTGGGTGTGTGTGTGTGTGTGTGTGTAAGTTAAAAACCTTGGAAAAGAATACTCTTGCACAGCTTTTTCCGTGTGTTGCCACTCTACAACTTAAGGGTGTTCAGTTTGGCAATGTGGTGCAGCCTCAGTTTGTGGAAGACAGACACAACTAATGACATCAGCACAAAATGGTGGTTGTCAATTCCAAACTGTGTTTCTTGAATGTGCCCCCCCAGAAAAAACACATCTGACAGATCAAGGCCACTTTGACAGCTTGCCCTGACATTGACTGGCGAATAAAATGCTCAGCTGACCTGACCACCTTTAGAGTGCCCTCAGAAGGAATCATCAGCCCTCCTTTGTTTTTTAGTGTGAGCAAGTGGTAGCTCTGATCAAATGATGCGGGTACAGCATCAGTCACCAAACTACCACGGCACACATCACAGGACAGCTTTTTGAGAATTTGGCAAACAACAAACCCTGAGATGTACACCAGTGTATTGTCCACAAGACCACCAAAGCGGGTTGGTAGATAGCTATGGTCACACACTAAAGCAGGAACATTGGCAAAAGGGGATGGAAGCTCTTCAGTTTCTTCTGCTGCTGGAGAAGAGGACATCTCAAAAGCAGACAGGGACACATTCTCATCCTGTGCTGCCACATTTCCTGATGTGCACACCACACCGCACCATCAGATGGCGGAAGATGGCCTGGAACTGGCTGGCTGAGGGATTGTTATTCCAGCCCCCTAAAACACATACAAACACCACATTTACATATACAGTTACCCAGATAATATGCATACATAGAAACAAACCACATAGCAAAAAAATCTGAAATCCCTACCTGATGCCCTGATTGAATTAAAGAGGAGCTCCAAGTGATCCTGGCTAAAGCGGTAGGTGCAGACGTACCGCTGACGCTGAAGCTGTTCTGGAATCATCAACATCAGGGTGTCAATGTTGATGATGAATCCCATGACAGATAGGTACCTTCACAAGGAAATGTTTTGTCAGTATAATCATGGCAAACCAAAATACCTCAAGAGAGCACTACGTGATTTTGTTCATTTATAGATGTTATAGCAATGAGAAACAATATTATAACAGAAATGGGAAAGTTTGAGAACATCGACACTGCCATACCATACCATTATAACACCTTTAAGGACTGAAAAACACTGAAGATAGAAGTCCAACAGAAACAAAACAGGAGACTGCAAAAACATTGAAACCAGAGAACAAAGCATCATATGAACTTATGATGCAGCATACGGAACAAGAGAACAGAATAGGACTGGGCAATATATCCATAATATATCAATATCTTGTAAGGTACCAATAGTCATCCCTTCAATATTCTCTCTATATCAATAGAGGTATTTGATAAAAATTACATTTGAATTTATTGTCCAGCCTAGAACAGCCTAGAATCATATGAACTGAATGTCATAAACTTATGAACTCTTTATGCAAACAAAAGCTTCACTATTTCCTAAAACCTCTTTGATCGGTGAAGGGGTGTGCCATCTTTCATCACCAAACTCATCAAGTAGTCCCTGCCTCTCACCAAGAATCAAAATTCACATGCTTGTCTGTTACCCTGTTGGCAGCGTGCAATCCATCTTTTGTTTGGACATCATTCAGATGAACGATGTATCTCCAGTTGATCTGGCCACTGGTGCTGGTTAATGGACTGTAAGCCTGCAGCATATTCCGTGCCAACTTCAACATGTGGCAAGCATCCATCATCACAAACACCCTCTCACCAGTCACTGGATGTGGAAAGAATGTTTTTAAGGGCTCAACAGGGTTCCCCTTTAGCTGGCACCCAAGTAGGTTGCACATGCAGACATTGGAGGCATGCCCATCCATTGTGACACATACCACTCTTATGCCGCACTTATGCAGTTCCTCCAACGCATGAACAAGCAGAACCTCCTGAGTCTCTGGTGACAGGCACTTGATCAGATAGTAGGCAATTGGGGCCTTCCAGTGGCCTTGAAGGCCTACCACCATAAAAAAAAGAGCCTCAGTGGCAACATCTGTCTCATTCAAATCATCCCCCATATCCACAAATCCAGACATTTTCTGGGTATGGGGGTTGTACTGGACATGTTTTTTAATGGCCATGGCATCCAACATGAGACACACACAATCATATTTAGCTGGGTCTTCCTCTTGTCTTCCCTTCAACATGTCCAGCATCATCATGTTAAGGCCAGGCTTGGCATCCACAGAGCTCATCCACCTTGGTAAGAAAGAAAAGCAGTCATTTAATATGGGTGCCCTGATCAGGATTTTTTGGCTGATCAATAATCACTGGAAGCAGTATTGGCAGATGTTAATAATGCTAGGTGTAGGTATGTCCGCCTTTCAATCTGTTCAGTCATAACAGGATAAAATAATATGCACAGCTAACATGGAAAAAAAGGTTTCAAATAATATGAACAATACCTTTGCAATGTATGTGGATGTGGGAGGTTGATATTAAGAGTCTCCCTCAGATAGCTTTATGCCTTCGGACCATGTAAGTGGAGAGTGATGGCAAACTCCCTCTGGTCTTTGGTGTATTCGTGGCTCTGTTTTGACAGGAGGTGTATTGGAAGATCTGAAATTCAATAGCACAGGCAAATTAGTAAGTACCATTGAAATCACTAGGAAGTCTTAACAAAGAAGAGAAAGTATTATACACTAAAGATCAAATTTTCTCCATATTTGTATTTTAATCTTACCTGAGTATATATCGAGCTGCTCTTTCAACTCTTCATTTATTAGTTTCTTCACCCTGAGATCCTGCAGAAGACCACTCACAGTGTTCTTTGCCCTCCTCTCTCTGTCCTTCGCGTTCCTCCTCTCTCTTTCCAGACTCTCCACCCTAGCCAGGGCCTCCCTGAGTCTGGCCCTCAGATCATCATGTGATGAAGCAGAGCATAGGAGTGGTCCTAGTAC
This sequence comes from Sciaenops ocellatus, assembly GCA_033000465.1. Lineage (NCBI taxonomy): Eukaryota > Metazoa > Chordata > Actinopteri > Sciaenidae > Sciaenops > Sciaenops ocellatus. Next base: position 3,134,979 of record CP136884.1, on the reverse strand, counting down.
AAACAAGGATGAAAATATTATATATCATGTTATATATATATATACATATATTACATCACTCAGTCACAGTCCATCACATCTTTACTAGTACAATGTGTTGGCAACTGTCCCACATTCTTACACATTCTGAATCTTATCACTCCTCAATTGTACTGCCAACACTGTGTGTGTGTGTGTGTGTGTGTGTGTCAAGGATGCAGATTCAATACTGACATGTTTCAATGTATGTGCATATGTGCATGTGAGTCTGCCTGAAAGAGTGACAGAGAATGGGAGGTGTTGTTAGGGCATGGGGGGTGGGGGTGACAAGAGGTTTGAATATAACCAGGGTCATAATGCTTATTACTCACACCATTGGGCAGAGGCAGGGGCTCTGCCTCTTGGACACGCTGGGAACAGTCCAGTGACAGGGTCTCCTGTGCCTTCTTTGAGGTCTGAGACGTCCTGGTAACCACAGGCTAAAGCGAAGGATAAAATACAGAAATTATCTCACAGTGTAATACAAAAAACATCACTGATTCCTTCACATTCAGAAAGGGAAAAAAACATCTTCAGCATAGTGTGGTATTGAATTATGGTATCCTTACAGCATAGTGATACACCTACCCTGTGGAGATAAGCTGGGAAACAGAAGACTGAAGGAACAGCTCCAGCTCTGATCCTGACTGTCTGACCTGTCCTGTCAAAATCCTCCGGTCTGAAATGCTCACTGCAGAGCATGGATGACGGACTAGCAGAAAACCCTTCCCTTCTGACAGCTGTTTCCCATTGCTTTCTCAGCTCTTTATCTTTGGGAAACCTACATAGTATGAGAAAAGTTAGCAAAGCAACTAACAACAATCAGAGTAGTTACTTCGGGCCAATTTAGTTAAATAGGAAAGAGTTCTTGGTTGTTTGGTTTCACCGCGGGCATTCACAGTATTATGCGCGGGACTTCATAGTATTACCCACAAAGTAAATTCTGTTCGTAAAATGACGTTATAATGGCCAAATACAATCAAAAGTAATTTTTCATTCTTACCTGTGAAAGGTAATGCCATGAGATCTGGTTTGTACTGTAAACCGGTTAGTACACTTACATGCAGCACATGAATGAGGCATCTTCTCCGATCGCTCCACTTTGCCACATCCAAAATGGCGGCGATGTCGACGTACGATTCAGCGCTCAATGCGGAGTCTATGTATATATGTCTATGGTATTATTGACAGTCATTGTTATTAAGAGAGTTCAATAAAGTTAATCACAGTCAGGCTTGGGAGGGGCAGGCTTTGGTAGCCAAGCAACCAGGGCCAGGTGGAGCCCACCAATCAGAGCAGAGCAGTTAACTGCAGCTGCTCCTGTGACATTTGACACTGCTGAGAGAGAGAGAAAAATGTCTGAAAGTACCCCTCCAACAAAAAGGATTTCTGGCCAAACCGTAGTTCCTATCATTGAACTGGCTTCACTTTGAGCATCTTCAGCTCTTCCTACATAAGTATTTTGTGTCGCTAAAGTGAAGAAATGTGACCACTGGAGCGATTCAAAGAAACATTACTTCTGCTTTCCTCCAGAAATTTTCCCGCCTTTTTAACATGGCCGTGAGTGGGTGCTGCTGGCGCATCTCTGCGTCCCACGCCAAAAACATAAGTGTGACAGCTTCAGCTGTGTTATCACTGTGACCACCACAAATTTTCCTACGTTTCTATGTATAAATTATTTCTGTAGAGTGAAATTTGCGGCCTCGAGAGCAGTTTACAAATTTATTTTTTGACAAATTTTTCTCTCCCTCTCCACTTGAGCTATGATGTCAAGCACTCTAGCTCTCGGACATTCTACCAATACACACCCATTCATTTTTTTGGCGTGGTTTTTTGCGATTTTTTGGCAAACCGTTGGGCGAAACGCTTAGAAAAGTCAGAGCCCGCATCCCCCGGCCGAGCCGCATGTTTTGATACCTTTTTTGTGTATGTGCGACCAAAACTGTGGGAGGAGTAGCGTGCCGAAATTCCTGGGATACGTAAGAATAATAAGTATGGGGAATAGTATATAGCGCGCCTTGCAGGCACACTCAATTACGTTAGCAAGATGCGCGGAAAGTACACTGTTCTCCATCAACACACCTGTGGAGGCTCTGCACAGCAAACATACACAACCATATGACCGCTAATCTTGCAAAATACACAACGCGAACACATTTCTCCGCAAACCCTACTGTTAGAATGAAAATGTTATTTCCAGCGTTTTGTCCCGACGTGAACAACCGGCGCTGTCAAACTTTCGGTTCAAGCATGCATGGAGCGTAACACAGAAACACGCTGACTGCAACTCTCGTGAAATATCTCGTCATTTCATAAACTGCATTCGCAATGTTGTACACAGCAACAAATAAAAGTGTAATCTTAGTTTACCTTCAGTTCAGCTTCAAGGATTCAAATCCAGCTCCGGCAGCAGCAAGGTCTGACGCATACGCATGTTGACCGTGTAAACTATTGCTTTTGGGTAACTGTTAACGTATTTTTCTATGTAACACTTGTTACTGTTAAAAAATGGGTAGTGCATGTATAATTTACCCATTATTTTATAATTCTTTTGCTGACTAGAATAATTTGGTAAATTTTAGATAATTTGTATGGACTATAATTACCACCCTCAAAAATCGTTTCTCGTTGTAAAAACGAAAAACTGCCCAGAGCTGCTGCCAGAAACACACACACACACACACACACACACACACTGACTGAAGAGATTCAGTATAATTTTATATTCGACACATTCAGAATTAAGGTCTGTGTAGATTTCAGTCAACTGACAGAAAATCTACAGTTGCAGCTGCAACAATTTTGATGATTAATTTGCTGATTTTCTCGTCTTACCTTTTAGTCAATTATAGTCAGTTGAACATTATTAATTTCAGACTGTTCAAAACAAACATCTGATGTCTGATGACATCAACTTGAGCTGTTTTCTGATGTTTTAGATCAAATGATGAATCAGTTAATGGAATAAAGAATCAGCAGATTAATCCATCGTGAAAGTAAAGTCGTCTGTTGCAGAGCCCATGTAACAAAAATTCAGAATGAAATTCAGTTTGTAGTTCTCTTTATTGTAACTCATGAAACAAACACGCAAAATATATATAACAACATTTATATAGCTACAGTCATTTTTCATCAAAATCATAAACTTGGATGAACTTGATGGAGTGCTGAGGATGGATGAAGCAGTGTCACAGCCTGAGGGGAGAAGCTGTTGGTGCGGCAGCAGAGTGAACGGATAGCTGTGTTGGTGATTATATGTTACATTATTATATAAGTATGCCCAACTAATGCACTCTAATACAACAGTCAGAGAATCGTTCACTCCACCCTTATGGACAATATAATAGAAACACTTCTAAGCATAATGCAGTACAGTCGGACGAACCGCGGCCATAAACACCTTCTTCATGAAGAAAGGGTTCATTGCAGGACTATTGGATTACCTGGCATCTTAATTCATCAGTGAGAAGGATGGAATAATAGAACATGCAATAATATATGATACTGTTCATTTGTAATATTCGTAAATGTTTTTTATATTTTTACTGAGGTTCTGAATATTCTTCAGACTGCGGCTCTCAGCGCTGACACATTTGTTCCTCTCATTAAATCTGCGTCTCTTTCTGTAAATAAACCAAACAGTGGAATCTGAAGAGTCTCACTCACACAAACTATGGAGAACACAAAGCATTGGCCTGCACAAGGATTCACTTTTAACAGTGCAAAGGTAGTGCAATACATCACAAACTCACAGCAAGTCCCTGACAATGCTGAAGCACAGTGATGCACACAAAGTGTCAAATGTTAACAATACTGGATACGTATAGCAATAAATCAGTGCAGTAAATGAGATGAGAACACGAGCTTAAGTCGCAAATAACCACACGTTCAGAGGAAATGTTCTTCCGCGCTGACACTTTGGTGACCCGATGACTGGGACACCGATGAGTGGGTAATATCTGGGACGTCATCGGTTATAGTTTCCTCCAGGCAATGGGGAAGTCCTGCTGGCGTGTGATATACAGGGGACCCGGCTGCACGGGAAGTGCATGTTGGGTGAACCTATTGTGCGTCTTATCCCTTCATCGTTTCGCCCAGAGTCTCTGTAGGTGTGTACGTTTCCATGGGTTTGCGGTAAAGGACTGCACCTGTCAGGCCAGCCAGAGACAGCCGAGCCCGCTTGCTGAACTCATGACACTTCATGAGGAAATCGTCATTTCCTACGATGTAAATCAGCGGGTTTATTGTGCTGTTCAGACACGCCAGACATCTGCCCACCTGGTGCGCAATGTAGATTTTGCGGAAGCTGGCGTGACAAATCCCACTTTTTTTCAAAATCCTGGTTTTCAGATTAATGTTTCGAAACACGTGATAGGGGATGAAACAGATGGAGAACAGTATCACCAGGATCACGACCAGTTTCAGACACCGCTGCTTCAGCAGAGGGTTGACGGTGGCTTTTCTGGCAAGAACCGCAACAATGTGTCCATAACACACGAGGATGATAACCAGTGGTATGGCAAACCCAGTGACGGTCCAGACGACGCTGTAGGGCAAATAGTTTTCGATCAGCTCACTGGACGTGGTGTCAAAACAAGAGTTTGTTAAATTTTTACTATTCTTCTCGAAGAACATGTCAGGGAGGATCTGAATGATGACCGCAGTCCAGACGAGAGCGCTTATAGCCAGCGAGTGCCGGCAGGTGATTTTTCCCATCACTCTCATGGGGTGCACGATGCCCAGGTACCTGTAGATGCTGATGCAGGTGAGGAAGCCGATGCTGCCGTAAAGGTTGAGGTTGAAGCAGAAGCGGGTCACCTTGCAGAAAGGCTGACCGAACCGCCAGTCGCTGTTGCGCGCGTAATAGTCCACGAGGAACGGCAGGGTGAACAGATACAGCAGGTCCGCCACCCCTAGGTTGAGCATGAAAATGTTGATGCTTCCGATGCTTCGCCAGCTGCTGCACACGCTTCTCAGACCCCAGATGTTGGACAGCGTCCCGACGACGAACACGGTGACGAACACGGGCGGCAGAAAGGTGTGCGTAAAATTCAGGTTGATGCTCTCGCAGTCTCCCGTGATATTCCCAGACATGTCTTTTCGCTGGTTTTAAGTCTATTCTTTTATTTAATTTGACCGGCTCGTTCAAATCAAACACCGCCTCTGGCAAACACTTTGCGTCGTGCAAAAACAATGCTGAAGTGAATATGAAACCATGAAACGCCCGCCCCTGGAGGTGGGTGTGATACAAACGGAAAGTAATGATGTAAATGTTTGTGATTGTGATTTCTGGTGTACATTCCCCAGAGAAAAAAAAAACCCTATCTGATTAATTCGTGCCTGAGTGACTTGGCGGCGCGACCTGCAGGATATAACTCATCTATCCAAATGTCACGGAGACTTAATACTAACAATATACTAATACACTAACAGAATATCGAAAAAGGTGACTTCTTTGGGATTTAACATGCGTGTTGAAACACGTACACACTCACGTACCCACACACGGACACACACACCCTCTTATGCAATAACTTTTTACAACAAGGTGGACTGTGTCCCAACATTTAATCAGATCTGCTAATATCCGTTCTACTTATAAATAAAAACAAAACAGTGATACTGTCAGTTTTATTAAACATGAATCAGTCCACTGTTAATGTCCTCATGTAAATTAAGATTGTTTTATGATTTCATCCTAACATTTACACACAAAAAAGTGCACAAACATGTGTCTAATAACTGTGCCGTCTCTCTCAATTCAGTGCGCAGTTATCTGGAAATTTTGTCCAACTTTTGGCTAACTCAAATGTGCGTTGAGATCTAGAATGTAAGTGTAGTAGGGTCAGTTTTTATGGACAGAGACTGAGATGGGGGGTCTTTTTAAGTATTTTTTATTATATTTTTAGTTTGTTATAATAAATGGATCCCCTTTTAAACCATATCCTGAACTCTGCTCTGGTTACCCCTGATTTTTAAAAGAACCTGTTTGTAACAGAGCCCTAGGCTCTCTTCAACCTAGGTGGCGTTGTCGGCGACATTCCAACTTAAGTTATTCATTTATTTATTTATTTATTTATAGTTTTAATTAAAAACGAACTTTGCACATAAGTCTAAGATTGACAGATGAGCAGGACCACCAAGACCCAAGCTGGGCATACACTGTATGATCTGAGCCTGTTTCTGAGCTGCATTACTCATTTTAGAGTCGGATCGGTTTTCTGCGCAGTGTGCAGTCAGGACTGATCAGATACTCACAAATGGGGATGTTCTGCTGATTTCATGTCAGGAAGTTTGGTCAGGTGTCAGACTCTGTCACAATGAGTCCATTCCACAAAGTTATAGTAAAAATATGGAGGCTGGTTGGTGTCTTTCTCAAGTTCCCTCCTCCTCCTATCAGTTTCAACAATCAGCACACTGGATGATCAAGACAGCATGTTTTATGTCAAACAAACTTCTACCAGCTTCAGAACTTTTACACAAAACTTTATTAAAAAGCTCTGCAAGGGCCGACGGGCTGTTTTAATTTCTATATTACATGTACAGTGTGAGTACATAAATCATGAGCTTACAGTATGAGTTGGAATTAAACAATGACATCTCTGAAATCGTACACTGGATGCTCAGCTTTTACAAACTGCCGCTCTTCCAACCTGCAAAATGACAGCAGCAGTTGAATTCATTCTTTTTGCCACTTGAACAAAGACTGATATATTATGGCATCATAAAGACATTGTGGCTATAACAGTTTGCTTTTTACACATCAAGCAGATGGCGATCAGGATTCATTAGAAGACGTGTGTCAGGTGACCTGATAATTATCAGCTAATCACTAACTATATTTGCTACTTGGTGTTTAACACGTAGTGTACAGTGGGTTTATCTGGACACAAGGTTAGGGGAACAAAGAGACTGACCAAAACATCCATCTATTGTCCATAAACTCTTATCCTTATCAGGGCCGAGGCATCTGGAGCCAATCCCAGCTGACACTGGGTGAGAGGCGGGGTATAGTATATATACAATAGTACACTGTGCCACCAAACCAAAACATTCAACTGAAAGACATTAAAATACTCCATAGAGCTGAGGGGAACTGAGTGTTTTTCTGTTGGTTTGTGAGCCCTGACAACCCCCCAACACAGAGATGGACTTATTTTCTAATCTCAGTGCATCTGAGTGGACAGGATTCAAATGGTGAGATGCTGTACGGTGATATGATTTAAATTTACATTTATGTTTTTAAATCTGAATACAGATTAGCACAGAGTCTCACTTTCAAATGTGAGTGCACATTTACAAAACTGTGTATTTGCACATCTGGATTCAATATTATAGTTTCACATCCTCATTGTAATATTTCCATAATTTTGAAACACTGGCTCAACTTCCTGCACTGCCACATTGTCGTGTGTGTACGATTGATCATTTTTATCCCCACTGACAGGATCTACCCATCCTGTGTGCAGATGGATGCACACGCACCTCACAGCCAGACAGGAGACAGGACACTCCTACCAGATGTGGCTGGGGATTGACGGCAGTTGGTAACGCTGCAGGAGCAGGACTCGATCATCATCACCTGCTGCTGGGTGAGCCTGCCTTGGGGGCAGCGGAACACAATCCGTGCAGTCCTGGTGTGGGAGGGGCTGCAGCAGAGTCCCTCCGGACAGGTCAAGGCGCAGAACCTGGGACGGTATGCTCTGGTGCTCCAGCAGCCCTGATGTTCAAACTGAACGGACAGAGGTGAACTGTAGCTGCTCTCGCACACCACTGAACCCTGAAAAACACAGTGACAGCCAAAACTTTAGTTGTAACATCAAAATTGCCAATTTGAATGACTTTTTGTGTTGTCACTAAGCCCAACCCCTCTTTATCTTTAAGCCAATCACATGTCACCAGCCTCTCTTATCAGGCTAAACTAAGAGTCCTAACGCTTCAGGACCCAGGTTTGGCAGGTCCCCAAGAGGGACAAGAATAGATGACATGCAACGCTTCTTTTAGGGTCCCCAGAGGTGAGGTGCACCACTTCTGTTAGCAGCATGTTTTCGCATATGAACATTAACAAGATTTAATAATGCTAACAATGCTCAGAATAGCTTTAAAGGTCCAGTGTGTAGAATTTAGTTGTATCTAGTGGACTAATCGCTGCATTGCAATCTCCTCACATCACCCTCACCGTCCTAGTGTAAAGGAGAAACAACACTTAAAGGACCCTGTTTAGAGTCAGTATTTAGTTTGTCTGTTCTGGGCTACTGTAGAAACACAGTGTTTCAACATGGTGGCCTCTGTGAAAGAGGACCCGCTCCCCCTGTAGATATAAAAGGATCATTTTTAAGTACCAAAATCAAAAAGATTCATATTTTCAGGTGATTATACATGCATGTAATCATAGTTATGAATATTATATCCCATGTCTGCCTTATTCTGAAAATGAAGGCCCCAAGTCTTACACACTGTACCTTTAACTATGTCTTATAGTGTGTCCAGTACTAAAAAAAAACATAATGTAATATAATATGTAGCCCTGTATAAAATCATATAAGCTTACAGAGCATAAGAATAACCAAGCAGTATAATAACATGCTATATTAAAAGTTAATAAATAAATAGAGTTCATAATATTTAAAATGGTTAAAATGTGTGCTGGTTAAAAGCATAAATATAATATGTAAAGTTTAATGAATAAGACTATTTACAGTTAAGAGATAAATTCATAAAGGTTCTTTAAGTTCATTAAGTGAGTTAAAATATCTGTGATCTGAGAGCATAGAAGAGAGGAAGAAGCCGTGTGTACATGGGCAATCTAACCTGTTACCTGTCAAATGTCAATCATCTTATCCCTGTTTTGCTTTTGGTTGTGTTAATATTCACGAGCCAATCACAGTAAATTCTCTGTAAAAGGGGTGGGACTGGTGGCGCAGGTAGTGTCGGGAGTTATTGAGCACGCATGAGAAGAAAAACGCTGTAACAGAGAGCTAAGAAACGAGGCATCGTGGTGTGGGGAGCATTTAAGTTTTATCGTAGAGGTCGACTACTCGTGGTCCTGATATAAACTTTTGTGTGACCTGCAAGAGGTGAATATAATCTGTATGCCTGTATTTGTGCTATATCTAATTGTTATAGTTTAGAGAAACTGGATGTGTAACACGGTTAGCGACATGCTAATTAGCGGTAGCATTCAGTGCTAATGTGCCTGTATATCGTAGCTGTAGCATTAAGATATTTCTGAAGCTAAAGCAAGCTAATGTTAAGTCGACATGAGATAGTGTTTGATATTATGGCTCATTTCGGATAATATGCTTTAAGGAGACGGACGTTGGAGAGAGAGAGAGACGGGGATTCCAACCGATGGTCCTGCTGTTCGTTCGTGTTCGGGCGTGGTCTGTCCTGCTGTGCTGCGTATTCCTTCGTGTGACTTCGCCGTGCCATTGCCCACGTGTGTTTGGATTGACTGTGCCATTTACATCGTGAGACTCTCATGCCCATTCCCCTTCTACCCCTAACAGTTTAGCCCCTGGATCGGATTCGTGAGTACTAATATACCCTGCACGTGTTTTTTATTTGTACTCAGCCTGAGTGAAACGGCCACTACAGTTTTAGGCCACACCGCACACAAGCTTCATAAACAGGCCTGCAACGGGTTTCAAATCTTATTTTAAAGTGTTTCATAGGAGTGTGTGTGGGCCCACAGATAACATTGAGTTTTGAGTGGTTGTAAGTAAATCAAAAAATACTGTTTTGAAAGGTAATTTGAATGAGTTTGAGAAGTATTGAATATTATTAATTTTGAATTATATAAAACAAAGGCTTTCATTTCGAAAGATAGTGTTTTTGTTTGTAACAAGAGTGTGTAAAAGGTACTGAAGGTATTTTATTTCAAGTGTATCGAACTGAAAAGGTGTTTTTTCTTTTCAAGTTAAAGAAAGTGTGGAACCAAAAGAAACTGAATTTTATTTTGAAGATCTTTTATTTACATTTGAGTAATTAGTGCGATTTCATTAGTTTATTTTATATTAAAAGATATATTCATTTTTATTGTGAATAAATGCCTGTGAGGGGATCATTATATTTAAACAACAGTTGTGGTGGTCATTATTAAAATAACAAACCTTATTAAAGGTACACAGTCTTAAAGTAACATATAAAAGTTGTATTTTTTCTACAACGAGCCCAGGCCCAGTCTCATTGTATTAACCACTCTAGCTTTACCTACATGGGACCTGGGTTACAAATATAATCAATATTATGTAATAAAAGTGAAAACATAAACCTCTCTTACGTTGCCTGTGTCATTATGGTATATATTTGTAACACCTTTCAGCTGAGGATGAGTAATAGAGCTGCAACAATTAGACAATTAATGGTTTGGTTCATTCATAGTTTTGAGTCATTTTTTTAAAGAAGAAATGTCAAATTTCTCTGATCTTATCTCAGCAGTTATCGTCATTGTAGTAAATAACTAAGCGATTAATCAAGAAAATGATCAACAGTTTAATCGATAATAAATAATCTTTAGCTGCAGCCCAAATGAAACGTGCTGTAACTTCATGACAAACACAACAGGCTATCACTAATACAACAAGCTACCTTTGACCAAACATTGATATTCAGTGTTACTGTTATAGTTGTTTTGACCTGACAAATGACCTTATATTAACACTACTTTAAGCCCTGAGTGTGATCTGGTTAAATTAAGTTGTCAGGAAAATAAAAAATCATCGTCCCTGGAGACCATATGAGGTCTACAGTCGGACCCTTCTCACACTGGCATGTGGTTTAGAACTTATGTTAAGCTAGCTCTCTGCTGTGATGCTAGATGGCAAATCTAGCTGAAGAATAATGTCAGCATTGTTGCTCCACAAACGTACAGAGATTGAGTTTTGTGATATTTCTGTTCTGCTGCTTTAGTTTACAGCAGCTAGCTGCCATTGTCTGGACTTGTATTCAGTGATACCAATGATGGGTGTGTTCCAGTGAAGTGACCCAGTCACACAGTAAAACCTACACAGAATGCAGCTGCACGTGTTAGAACAATTTCATCGCTCTGTTTAGGTGTTCTAGTTCCAGGGCCGTGATGTTGTGTATGCTGACTGACTATCACGGCTTACTGAGACACTTGAATGGAGGAGAGCCAACATCATTGTTATTGCTTCCATCTGTGGTTTATAGTTTGTATGAATAAAACCAAAGCGTCTCTGTGGAAAATGTCACTATGAAATAAACAATGAATTGGAACAAGGACATTTTAAATGTATAATGTTTCATAACATGTTGACATGATACGTTATCAAGACACTCCACTGGTTATTATTTCTTTTGTATAGAGTATTATATATGTTATATATGTTTTGACTTCTATACCCAGATAGCAGGCAACATTGATTCAATGTTGATTCAATGATAAAACAGCAATTGATTTTAAGTTGAAATAACATTGATTTTATGTCTGTCTTGATCTATATTTCATCATCATATTTCAGGGTGCAAACCTGATCAAAAATCAGTGTTATATTTCAATGTTGATCGACGTTGATTCAATGACAGTTTCATTGATGCATCAACATCGATTCATGTTGGTCTGCTATCTGGGTATAGTTCAAGATGTAACCATGTAGATGTCATAATGGTGCACAGAGGCAGCTCAGAAATGCAATACATTTCCAGGGGTGGTGTTTAGCTCAGTTGGTAGAGCAGCCGCCCCATGTGCGAAGGCTCAGTCCTTGCTGTGGGAGCCCAGGGTTGGCTCTTTCCTGCATGTCATTCCCCATCTCTCTCTCCCCACATTTCCTGTCACTCTTCAACTGTCTCTATCGCAATAAAGCTTGAAAAGGCCAAAAAAATAATCTTTAAAAAAAAAAAAGAAATGCAATACATTTCCAAAAGCACGTATAAATGCTGTACATGTCCTTGGGTAGAACTTTAATTTGAAAAAAGGAGTTTGATAACAGGAACTTTTATGACTGTGCACTGACCGGCTGCAGCCTTCGGAGCCCCGGTAGCAGAGTCTGGCATGGTCTGACCTGGCACAGTCTGGTCTCAGTCTGCAGACGGCAAGCCCAGTTCCTGTTTGTGGTACGGGTGGAGACACCTGGGCCACAGCTGTGGGAACAGGGGCTCCAGTCTGAGGTCCACTCAATACAGTTGGAGGACGGGCCGGACGGCCCACCCCCGAAGTCCTGACGCCCCTGCTCTGCTGGAAAAAAACACAGAAGAGGAAAATATTTGCTGTGTGCATCAAGCTGAAAGTTGTTTGAACTGGAGTGCTTTGATGAGAGCTCATGAGTGAGACAGTTCGGCACATATGCAGTCTGAGATGTTGTAAACTGCTGCTCAGATGAGGTCAGTCTGCTAAGAATAGCACTCACAGATGTTTCATGCATATGTCTGAGCTTCCTGACACCTCTTTGGTATTGAAATCTGTTTCTTTCATCACAACCCAAATATGACCTAAACCATTCTGATAGTTGACCGTGGGTCAGTTTGTTCAAACACCCGCTGACCTGAATTTAACAGCAACTTTTAATGCCTCACAGGAAATATCTGAGGATCATCCATGCTTCAGTGTTTTTGCTCAAATCCTGGCAGAGATGAGACAAACATGTCTCTGCAGTCCAAACAGCCTGACTCTTTATTATCTTTATTTTTTATTATTCTGATAAACTGAACACGGACTAATGTATTTCCAGCTGTCATTGTTCAGTCTTGTAGCACACTAACCCATTACCTGTTGATGGATTTGAGGAAATGCTGTTGTCCAGGCTATCACACACCCACTCTTTGCAGCAGCGCCCTGGTGGCCGCACCAGCTGAGGGTTGGGGCATTTATCAGCTGGCCTCTGCAGATCATTGCTGCACAGGGGCACGCAGGTCACCCCTCCCCCCAGGCACTGGCAGAGCTGGGCACAGGAAGGTTGAAATACCTGTCCCTCCTCCAGCCTCCTACCATTTATCTCGCAGCCCAGCTCATTCTGACCTGATTTCAGCAAAGGGAGGAAGAGGAGGGGAAGAAGAAATGTTATGTGGGTATGTGTGGAGTGATTGTCTGAAACATGTGCAGACAAATAACCTGACGTCTGTTAATCTCCAGAACTGTAATTGACCAAGGGAAAGAAATTCTATGGTAAATGATGCAGCAGTACAGTCAGGAATGAAGTCACTGGTGGGGAATATGGAATTGACTGTACCTGTAGGCTTATTCTTATTAAGATGAATGACTGAGCGTTATGATTAGTAACAGTAGTAGCTGTTACTAACAGTTGCAGTGATAGCAGTAGCATCTTTGTCAGCATTAGCAGCATTAAAAGTTGTACTACAGGTATTTGCAGTGCTAATCCAAACAAATCTGTTTCAACTTAAGTGTTCTCCGTTCGCACCGACACACTGTCCCGGCCCTCCGGGGAAGCTGGCACTGTAATCACACTGCAGCCCTCTGTGGGTGTCACAGGGGAGCCAGTTGGTGCACGTCTCGCCCTCCTGCCTAGCACACACCTGGCAGCACCCACAGCTGTCTAACATCAGGGGTATGCCGATAGGGCAGCGTGGCACGTTGGGCGGGCACTGACATGGCCCGGTACACAGCTGGCACCACACCTAAAGGGAGAGCAACAAGAAACGGTAAATGGACTGTACTTATGTAGCGCCTTTCTAGTCTTCCGACCACTTAAAGCGCTTCAGCCGTTCACCCATTCACACCTTGCCATGCTGATCAGTTTTAGGAGCTAACCATTCATACTCATTCACACACCGATGGCGCAACCTTCGAGAGCAATTTGGGGTTCATTATCTTGCCCAAAGACACTTCGACATGGAGGAACCGGGGATCTGAGCCACAGCCACCCCACAGAGCTGCAGTTTATTTTGTCACTCAGTGGTTTGATGTGATTTCTGTTGGCAGCCAATATGTGGTTCCTCTGGTATTGAAATAAGGTTTAGTGTTGGACACAAACACAAATCAATTTTCACTGCAACTTCTTTTTACTGCAGAAATAAAAGAAAGAAAACTGTTCAGAGCAAGGTATGTGGGTGTATCTAGAATAACCATTCTCAACCCTTTGAGCAGCACACACAGAGATTTCCACTCACAGGAGTCGAGACAGAACTTTGTCACGTCTTAAACCTCAGCATGCAGCATGAAACCATCCACATCATACTCAGGTAAGGTTAGAACATGTGTTTTCTGTAAATGCTGCCAAAGCAGGAAACATCTGAATTCTTCTAAAGCTCCAAATCCTTTCATGTTTCACTGCTTCTCCTTATACTGGATGATAGAGAACAGTGTTTCTACTGGATACTCGAGTAAAAGTACCTGTACCTACTCTTCATATTATTTATTTAAAAGTCTTGTTTCCAGTCAGTGCTGTTTCCAGTCAGTGCTGTTGACACCCCTGAACACACCTGACTGCTGTTCGTACAGTGCAAGCAGACTTTTCACCGCAGATACAAAGGAAGAGGCCCTGTATTCTAGGCCAGGTCTGTTTCACTCAGGCAAAGCCGTTACTCTACAGGCATGGTGAACGTGTTGAAACCACATGTCACATCAATACGTGACAATAACTGCAGCTCTGCACACAGGATATGTGGTTTCGTTTGTTAAAGGCTGAGAACGAAAAATAGTTTGTACACATCACAAATACAACTGAAACATGAGCACACACACACAAGGCTGTGATGTTTATGTTCTCTAGTGTTCACTCATGCAGATTAGTTACAGGAATAGAACAAAAAGTTTTCAAGTGTGGCTGCAGTCATCTCTCTCTTTCATAGAAGACGTTTTGGCAATCAGGCTGCAGAACATCAAGTTTACTTTGAGTTTGAAATGCTAATGCTAATGTGTCAGAGGAAGATCCCAGAATGAAAGGACAGCCCCATGTAAAACCACCTGGTGGGGCCTTCATCTGATGATATCATCATATTAGTAACAGATATTTCCAGTATGCCAAATAAATAATGTGAAACCGCTGATGGGCTGTGTCTGGCTTTGTGTTAACTGGAGCTGCCTTTTCTGAGCTGACTGGATGAATTTGATTGATGATAGATGATGAAAGATGAAAAGATGAATCACAACACAAAAACTGGAACACTTTATCTGGACAGTCCGCCTACAGTTTCTAGAGTATTGTAACAGTTCAACTGCTTCTCTCTGTCTGTAGAGTACGTGACTGTTTATGACCAAGATGTCTTTGTGCTAACCAGACCTGAACCACAGTGGTGTAATATCAATTCAATATCAACTCAACTCAACTCAACTCAACTCAACTTTATTTATTTATATAGCACCTTACATGCAGAGATGCAGCTGCTTCACAGAGCAGAATAAAGACAACAGTTAAAAACAAGAGTTCTTTAGGCAACAGAACAGTTGCATAAAAACTAAAAATTAAAACAAAAATAAAAAGCATAAAATGACAACAATAAAACAAATAAAAAAGTAAATTAAAACCTATAAGGTAAAAAGCGTAATTTAAGAACAGTTGCATAAAAATTAAAATCATCTTTGTGGAGGTCCTCGGCACAACCAGGAGGATGGAAGATGGAAGATGCCGAGGATCTGAGGGACCTGCTTGGTACATATCTCTGTAGCATGTCTAAAAGATAGGTTGGAGCCAGGCCATTCAGCGATTTTAAAACCAATAAGAGAATTTTAAAATCAATTCTAAAACTAATGGGTAACCAATGCAGGGATTTTAAATGAATAATAAAATAATATCAAAAGTTGTTGAAATGTAAAAAGTATTTATAACATTTAATCAGCTTATTAGTGGATGGACTATCCAAATACAATATATCACAATAAATCCACACATACTGTATGCTCTGATCAGCACCACATTTGGACTGAATTAGAGTCCTATGTGACTCTTTGTTGGCTTATATTAGATTTTATTTCCACATCATGCAAAATGTCTTGCTTACTCATCATCAGATTACAAGACACCACCATAAAACAACAAAGTGAATGAATTACGTGAAACATGAATTACAACATAATCCTCTTGTTTATGTGTAAAACTTCAAATTAACTCTACATCAATTTGCAGAAAGAAATACAAAAGAAACACTTTAAGTCTGAAGCATTCTTAATAGAGGGATGTTTTCCTCATCTCTGAGGCTTTCTATCAACTTAAATGTTTTGTGTTTCAACAAGGAGCTCAATCTTTGTGCATCATTCATATGAAGAGAGAAAAAAGAAATGAAACTAGATTTCTCTAGAATTGAGATGACACACTGAACATTCACTCCTCCGGATGTTCAGACAAACAGTTTTCTCTGCACCAGACTCATTTGAGATCATTCTAAATGGACAGTTTATTATCAGCTCACTGTCCTTTACTGTCTGCTAACAACACAATATCATTTTGCACCAACAGTTTTAAAACAAAGGGTGCTCTTCTTTTTGACCACAGATCTCAAATAAATATCTTCACAGTCAGCTTGCTTTTCACACTTTACAGCAAACCTCATGTTTCCCTCTTAGCATTCTCCATATACATTCTCCACATACTTACTCCACTGAAAGGCTTAACCTGTTCATTCAGAAAGAGCTTACAAACAAATAAATAGAGATCAATACAAATAAAAATAAATTAAATATGTTTGTACATTGATCATTATAAAGGCCTCTGTGTTTATGTTTTTAGAAGTCGTTCAGAAGAAAGCTTGACTAAAAGTTCCATTGTGTCACTTCCCAGGAAACAACAACAGGGACCTCCCCCAACCTAACCATCATCATAAGTATAGAAGCATTCACTTATCATGCACACCACGCCACTATCACACCATCTATAATTACAGACCTATCTACATTGACTTCTCATTTCACAGAGAGGATATAAATATGAGCATGTTTGTATGTATTTGGTCTTACCTGAGAGATGAACAGCAAAGAGCAAAAAAGCTGCGTGTCTCTTCTGTCCATCTTCATCATCTCCGTCCTCTGCTCTCCTTCTTTTGTCCACTCTCCCTCCCTTTTTCTTCTCCTCCTCTGGAGAGGAGTATAGATGTGTTTTTTCTGCCTCCATTCATTTATATAGTCTAGGCTCTGATGTCACGGCCGGTGGACTGCAAAGTAAATAGTTAAAGAAGAATGAAAACTCTCAGGCCTATCATGACATTCCTGCAGCAAACCTTCCTCACTGCCACCGTCTCCACCTGCAATATGCTGCTCAAAGATGTAGGCCAACTTCACGTTATTGATTTACTTTTAAAGAAAATGTCTTTGAGACTTCATACCTTTTTTTACTAAGAACTACTTTCTTTGTCTGACTTAAAGGTGATGTCAGACATTCTCAGTCTCATTGTCAGGATGTCAAATACAGACATAAATGTGCTGTGTAGCATGATCTGAGCCACTTTGTTTGATTCTTATTCACGTTGGTATTTACCTCTGAGCAGTGTACAGTAGGTTTATCAAAGTTTTTTTTTGTTTTGTTGCTATTTTAGATTCTGATATTAACAATGGATCAAATGTAAAATGACAGTCAATCATAGTGACAAACCTACAAATCGTCTAAGGTAAGTGTACTGTACTTACATAGAACCTTTCTGGTCTTCCAAGCACTCAAAGCTCATGTTCACACATTCATACACTGAGGGCAGAGGCTGCCACACATCGGAAAGTAACTAACCACATTAACAACTTTTGGGTATAGTATCTAATGCTATGCCGACAGGAAGTTTTGGGTATCAAACTCACAATCTTGTGATCAGTGGAGTAGTAGTACTAGTAGAAACCTCAGGTGGTTGTGGCAGTATGAGCTGCAGCAGTTTTTCATACAGTCTTTCTTTCTTAATTTCAAATATGTGGTATAGTGATCTCACACTATCCAAACAATGAATTAGATTTGAAGAATAATGTTGACCTCAGACTTCTGAAGCAGAGACGTGTTTTGAGAGACAGCAAGCTCAAATAATCATTTTTTGTCTGGACTTTTATTTAATGACCGTGGGGACATCTTCAGCACCAAGAACACAAAGCTGCTTTTACACTGACCGCAGAGGTATTTTATCATGCAAATAGTCTTGTCTTGTATAAAGCATGGTGATAAAGTTTGCATTTGTCAGTGGTGTACTGCTTCATGCTTCATGCTGTGTGACTTATCGTGGCCAGCCGTGTGGTCAGTTATTGCAATGATGCAGGCCAACATTTCCTTAAAGCCACTATGCTACAGTGCTATAAATTCTGAAAATTCACTACATAACATGTGAAATCATGTATAATATGCGTGTTTGTGTAAGCTGTTGTGCACAACGCAGCTTTCCAGGGCAGCACCCACTGCTGAAAATACATTCAGTCTCACTGCTCCTGGGCCCTACCTCCACCGTCTATACTTCTTTTAGCTCTGCAGAGCTTTCAAGCTTCTTCAGCTTACTGCGCACTGTTTCAGTTTCAAGGTCTGCAGTTTCACAGCTCTCATCAGCCTTGTGCAGCAGCAGCAGCAGCAGCAGCAGCAGCAGACAGACAGATGTTTCTGTGCATGCTACCTGACCAGCATCACAGGGTAGACAGAAATTAGCAACTAGCTGGTGAACATATAGGAACATCTAGCAGTGGAAGATGTTTCAGATATTTCATGTGTTGGTGGAGACCAAAACTAAAAAATATGACCACTCTGACTCTAACACTGCCATTCTTGCTCTTCCAACAGACTCTGTTCTGGACTACCACAACACTGTTGCTCACTTCATGCAGTAAGTGTAACCGTTTTCATTTCAATGTCAGCAAAACCTTGGCAAGTACCCCAGTACTCCAGCATCATGTCCTCATCATAAACGAAGCAGTTGAAATTGTTGCGCTTTAGATATCTCAGACTCACACACCGAACCCACTTTTGCACCAAAGTATTGTTTAATCCATCCTGCTCTACTGCTCCACCTGTTTCTTCAACATGCTCTCTGTCACAAACCCGTGATAAACGGACACGCATAACCAACACTGCTGCCAAAATCAGAGGTCTCCCCACACCCAGCCTCTCAAAGCTTAATTGTAAGGCTGTCACATGCATCACACATACAATAGCACAGGACATCACACACCCACTCCATTTGCACACCACTGTGATGCCCTCTGGGCACAGGTTCAGGTCCCTGAAGAGCAGAACGGCTTGCTTTGGCGAAAACCTGGCACAGTTCCCCAAGTAACCCAGTTATTGCAGGTTGTTTTTCTGTTTGTTCCCAAAATTTTGAACCCTTCTTTTTCTCACTTAACAAATAACAACAACCCTGGAATTCTGTTCAAGGTTTTAGATGCAGTCACTACCCCTCCCACTGTCTTTTAATGATGCATCTTAGAAATTACGAAGTTGTAAACTTCTTCACCAACAAAACCAACATAACACCTCAAATCATCCCTGATGATCCCTGTTATTATGAAAATTTTCACTCAGTCTCACATTCTTATATGAAACCATAACACATAACACACCATAACACACACAGTCATGTCATATATGAAACAGAGAGTTCCACAGAGCAGTTTTACCTCTTTTGAACATCATGGTTTAACAGTTGATGAGTTGAAGAAAGTTGAAAAGGCACTGCTGGAGAAAGGAACAAAAATGGAAGAAAACAGGTCTAGTGGTATTTTATGAGATTTGGAAAAAAAAACATTTATTCAAACTTAGTTTTAACAAATAAAAACAACACCCAAATTCTGTTCAAGGTTACCCCCTCCCACTGTCTTTTAATGATGCATCTGAGAAATTATAAAGTTCTAAGCTTCTTCACCAACAAAATCGACAACATAACACATAAGATAATCCCTGATGATCCCTGTTATGAAAATGTTCACCCAGTCTCATATTTTTATATGAAACCATAACACATATGAAATCAGCCAGTTTTAGAGCTCAACACAACACTGACACTGCACTCCTCCAGGTGACCAACAACATTCTTTTAGCAGCTGATAGGGGTGAGAGTACAATTTTAATCCATTTAGATCTAAGGGCAGCCTTCAGCACTAGATCATGGAATTTAGATTGAGTGTCTGTAGACCTGGGCATCGAGGGCATTGCATTTAGCAGTTTTTTTTTTTATCTACCCTTTAGAAAGAACCTACTATGTGGTCACCATAGGCAGCCACGCTTCCTCTAGAGATGACTGCCTGTGGTGTACCACAAGGTTCAATTTTAGGTCTGATTTTATTTTCGATATACATGCTTTCTCTAGGTCAGGTTATCCGTCATCAAAATGTATCTTACTACTGCTACAAAGACGACACACAGATATACTAGGCCTAATGATCCTGGAGGCACAGCTGCGGTGTTTGACTGTTTGAACGACATAAAATGTTGGATGGCTCAAAACTTCCAACAGCTCAACGATTCCAAACTGAGACTTTACTCTCCACTCCCCCACCTTCCTCCCTCCTTACAGAAAATACCTTTGGTCTAACATCAAGTCCTCTACCAGAAATGTAGGCCTATTGTTTGATTCAGACCTCAGCTGTCAACCACATAAACTTGTCAAGTTCTGCTTTCTCCAGTTACGAACCACTTCCAAAATCACACCCATGCTCCCACACTCCTACCTTTGAAAAAATTAATGCACACTTATCTTTTCAAAACAGGACTACTGCAATTCACTCCTCCCCTGCATCAACAGTAAATCAATTACACTCCTCCAACTAGTTCAGAATGCAGAATAACCGGCGCCTTCACCATCAGGGCTCTGACTGAATGACCTGCCTGAAGAGATAAGGCTTGATGAGGCTAATAATGAGCCTAATTCTTCTTCTTCTTCTTCTTCTTCTTCTTCTTCTTCTTATTATTATTATTATTATTATTATTCAGAGGTGGTAGTAAGTCACACATGTGCAAGTCTCAAGCAAGTCCCGAGTCATTTTTGTGAGAGTTTCAGCAGGCATCAGCAGAGTATGTTAGCGCTGCCTATAAAGTGCCGCTCTTCCATAAAGTGAGAATTAATTTCACCTTTTTATTTTATTTTAGTATTTTCTTATCCACTTTGTATATTGTGAACCACTGTAACAAATTAATTTCCCCAGTGTGGGATCAATAAAATCTATCTTATCTTTTCTCATTTTATCTTCTCTAATAATAATAATAATAATAATAATAATAATGGTGATAATAACAATCATGCTGAAGGACATTTGGACATTGTTTGGCTGTCTTGGTTGACACACCTTATCAATGGCATGTGGAGAACAGGTACAGTAAATGTGGAGTGGCAGACCAGGGTGGTGGTACCCATTTTTAAAAAAAGGGTTCCGGAGGGTGTCCTCGGGTTACTGGGGTATCACACTGCTCAGCCTCCTCTGGAAAAGTTTATTCTCTGAGGCTCTCTGTAGGAAATGGAAAAAACTCTTCAGGGAGGAGTAGAAAAGGACAGCTGGGCAGAACAAGACAGAGGACATCACCAAACCGAAGGCTCCGCTGACCCACAGGACAACGCTGAAGAGTCAACAGTTGCATAGGCAGGAAGAGAGGTCACTTCTCAATGAAAGACATCCAGCACACCCTGCAGGAGGAAAAAGCTCTGCAAAGATGGGATGATGGAGTGACAGACAGGACTGGGGAACTGGAATAGCAGATGAAAAGGGTCAAGAAAAAGCCCTCTCTGAAAAAAAGATTCCTCCAGTGATTCAAGTAAACCCCCTTAAGCCTACCCCCAACCCAACTACTCATCCTCAATGCCAATATCCTACCCAACTTCCCATCACTTATTCCCCCCAGCTATCAGTGGAGACGAGATCTCTTTATCTATGTATATCTTTGAAGTTTTGTTCTTGTCTTAGAGAGCATGGGCTACATATGCAATGTACTCAAGGGCCTGTAAAGGTCATTGTATGCGACTTTGGAAAATCAGGATCCAGAAGAACAACATCAAGATCATCTTTCCTTTGTGTGCTTACTGCAGTGAGAGAAAAAAAAAAGATAAATTGATCTTACTGTTGAAATCTTTACCATTCTTTAATTTATTTTAAGTCCAATCAAGACCCCAGCTGTGTGGATATCACTTAATTGCCTCATGTTAAAGAGGTGGATTATATTTGTTTAAATATTTTTATTGAGCCACAGAACATAATACATATTATGCCATGATGTCAGTGGTTATTTTCATCTGTATAACATAATTATACAAAATATATTCACTGTTTTGGTCCATCCTCCATGCGACTTTAAACCCCACCAGGAGCGTTTCAGAAGAGGAGAGTTTAGCCCGCAAGACTTTGTTTACTTACTCAGATTTGGTCATTTTCATGTGTTTCTACATGTGTAAATATGCTACTTAGTTAATTTGTGAGTCACCTAAGGGTGGCGTCCCACTGAATAAATTCTCATTCAAAAGCATGTTTTAATACCTCACAACTGCATTTGAGTTTTAATTCTGTAAGACTGCAGGAGCTCCCTGCCCTCCCTCTTCAACCTTCCTTGTAAGAGCCACCACAGTTCACACGGCGTGATTCACTTCACTCTGACTTCTTTGGTGACAGCCAGGAAACATGTTTGCTCTAAGGCTCTGAATTTTTTGTTACTGTTACCACTATTAAAACATCGCTATACAGCCAGTGCTAGAACTTACAGTCCTGCAAAATTTATTGAAGGTTGCTATTTTTATTTTTCCTTTGGACCTTTATCTTTTTTACTTCTATTTTTCTTATTTCTTTACACTACCTCAAAGCTTGGTGTGTATTGAGAGACTGCTGGTCTCCTGAGATCTTTTTGATTTGATTAGCCCTCAACACACAGGTTCACAGTTCTTCTTTCTTACTGGTTTATCTAGACCAGTTTGGTTATTTTTAGTAGGAGAGTCTTATTTTTTCAAAAGCTTGGTCTCACCAGTACTGAGCAGTTTTTAGCAGAGGTCTTGAAGATGATGGACAAAGACCTCCAATCCTCCGAAGGGCTGTGCCACTGAGCTCTTTCCTGTTTGTGATGCCAATTTTGTTGTGGTCTTTGATTTCCCCATTTGACAAAATAATCATTAATCATTATAAAAGGTAGGGCTGTAAAATGATGAACACCCCAAAATTAAACTTTGCGTTTTCATAATGTGATACATTCAGTCCAACAAAGTTTTAAAGACCTCTGTGTGTTTTTTTTTTGGTCCAACTTTGATCTTAAAGGTTTCTGATGCTGATCTGTGTCTTCATTTTTTTTCTTAACTGGACATATTTGAAAGAGCTGTGATTCAGTTTGAAGATGAGGTCAAAGGTCATGACCAAAAGTCTGTTCTCAGTGACAGTTCAGTTGGTTTCTCTTGGGAATTTGTCAAATCAAATAAGAACATGTGATTATGATAAGAAGCTGTAATGGTTAATGCAATTTGATTTCCACAGTAGTAAGCAGTAAACACACATGAAGTGAGAGAATGGATACACACAGTTACACTGCAGTGTAAAGGCTGCAAATACCCACTTGACTGGCTACATGTCATGATGTGAATGACTGTGTTTACAGCTATGATGAATACCTTCAGGAGACCTGGCAGAAACAATGACAGTTACTTGTCTCCACCTAGTGACTGAATGAGATGAATAAATAAAGTGGTGAGCGGCTCACAGTGCACTGTATTTTCCACATGAAGCTCTATTTCCATGATACGTCGTGTACTTTTTTCACTGAACATTCAAAACTTTTCATCTTCATTCTTATCTGAACATAAATGATAACAGAAGACGCTATCAATCAAAAAGTGAAAGAACACACACTTTGTACATTAACTGAGTTACTTTGCAGATAAAAGTTTTAAAACATTTGATGATAGTTTCTGGTAATTCTAAGAGAGCTGCTGATACTTTTACCTGACTCTCGTCCACCACTGTTGATAACACCTTGGTTGATAGCAACCAATAATGTAATAACGTTGAATAATGTAATACCTGCCAATAACGTAATAACATATCAGTAATGTAATATGTCAATAATGTAATAAGTTGTTACATTATTAGCTGGTTATTACATTATTGGCATAGCATTAAAAAATCCCCCCAATAATGGCATTCATTGGATAATTGACTGCTCTGATGTGTCTCCTACCTGTCTTCCAAATTCTACCTGAGTAGAGGTTCAATATGACATAATAAGAGAAAAGTTTTCTGTCAGTTTATCTCCATAAGTGATGATCAAAATACTGTTTCAAAGGCTTGTGTAATTGTAATGCTTCTGTCTAAAAATAGTCAAATAATGACATTCAGTCTAAAAAACATCTTATAAATTAGATTCAGTTGTTTGTAGAATACCCAGTTAAATCCACAGAAATCAAACACACTTTCTTTGAATTGATTTATTGGACAGTATTTTTATTTTTTGGTTTGTTTTCAAGTTTTTAATTAATCTAATATTTGCTTGCACAGTAAATATAGATGTATTGTAATACAGGTATTGCATCACTTGGTGGCACTGTTGATTATGATTTGCACAAGATGGCATGAACAGTTTCCTGAACTTTCAGTTGTCAGAATAAGAATCATTTTTATTACACACAGACAGAGACACAGATACAGCTGAGAACAGACAACTAGCTTGTGTGGTAAACAAAAACATGAAACTACTATGTACAGATATAAATATATAGAGATATGTATGTCTGTATATATATAAACAACATTTGTAGACAGTAATACAATAGTCCACAGTGCAAAGAATGTTAAGATTATGTGTTATGTTGTCGATTTTGTTGGTGAAGAAGCTTAGAACTTTATAATTTCTCAGATGCATCATTAAAAGACAGTGGGAGGGGGTAACCTTGAACAGATTTATGCAGCAGGTTGTTTTCTGTACATAAAGTGCATACATAGATTGTGTATGAGTGATTATATTTACATGTTCAAAAAACAAAACTGAACTTTAACAGTGAGAATAAATCATCTACAGGCATGGTGAATGTTTCAGACATATGGTTACTGCACAGGAATTCTTAGAATGATGGCCTGTGGGAAGAAACCACAGGCCATCATTCATGTGTGTTGGTTTTGGTGTACAGCTCCAGCAGAAGCACAAATGGTGAATGGTGACATTGTTTTTCTCTCTAATCAATTATGAATATATATTTAACAAGTGTTGTGTGTATCCTCTGACCTTCTACTTTGTGTCATAGAACTCAGCTGTTATCCAAAACTATTAAAAACACATCAGTGAGTCACACTGTTGCATTGGGTGTGACATGTTCCTTCATCAACATGAACACACACTGTAGTTTATTTAAGATTTACAACTGCAGTAGGAACCAATGAGCTGAGAGCGACATAAACACTGGTGCATTTTGGTCTTCTCATAGGATTTTTTGACAATAACAAAGAAGTAGGATATTATGAGCCTTAATATTTAAAGATATTATATCATGATAAATACAGTGAACATTCAGTAATATTCTCTTCTGTTTTGCAATGCTTTTTGCTCTTATGTCTGTCTCATCACAGTATTTTTTTCTGTCATTAGTGAATACTAATGCTGATGTCACACTCAGACAGACAATGACAAAGCTTTTCTTATCAGTGTCCATTGATTGTGTTCTGTGTTCAGTATAATCTCAGTGAAATGCTGTTTGGTGAGATTAAGATAATCCACTCACGCTCACACTAATGCTACACATTACCTGATGATTAACTCAAGTATCAGGAGGATTTATGGCACCAGTAACTGCAGCTCCGACCTCATTCCTGTGTTTTTAGTGTGTTGTGTGTGTTTTTTCCAATGTATTATTTGAAAAATATGAATGTCAGTGTATATAACTTTTTTTCTTTTATTTTCTGTTTCTATTATATTTTCTACTTTGTTTGTGTTGTGTTGTATCTTAAACTGCTGTAACGTGAATTTCCCTGAAGTAGGATCAATAAAGTCTATCTTATCTCGTGTCTTATTTTGAAGGTCTAGTAGGGGTTCGAATCCGACCTGCGTCCCTTTGCTGCATGTCGTTCCCCATCTCTCTCTCCCCACATTCCTGTCACTCTTCAGCTGTCTCTGTCAAAAATAAAGCTTGAAAAAGGCCAGAAAAAAAAGTACAAATTCTTAAAAACTTAAACTTTGGTTTAAGTTTTAATTGGCTGCAGAAAGTCTCAGTCCCACCTCTTTAACACGATAGTAAAGGAATATTCCAGTACAACTGAGGTGGGTGTAGTTGTTGCTTCCTGGTGTTACACCCCGAGGCTAACATACATAGTTCCACACATCAATAACACGACATCTGCACTGCAGATTCACACAGGGATCCTGCTTTTGCATGCTGACTGCCTGACAATGTTTGACATTCCAACAGGGCATCCTTTTAGGGGCTGGGAAAGTCTGTGGAGGGAATGAGTGCTCTATTGTTGTTGGTTAATTACACAGACCACGGCTCGTCAACTTCACATTCTGTTCAGCTACAAAGCACAGAGCAGTCAGAGCTCACGATCAAGCTGCAGAGAAAAAATGATAACTCTGGCACACAAATAATTTTCTCTGTAATCACAAGAATGCGATAAATTAGGAGGTGGAATACTGTATAATGTGACATATAAATACATTTATTTGTCCATGATACAAACTGTGTTTGGAGAATCAGACCTATGCAGACCTGCATGGAGTAATTTGTAACTTAAAAAAAATGTACCTTTACATTTAATTAATACTTCATTTGACTGTGTCTGCCGCTAATATTTGTATCATTATCATATTAATTAGGCTCACTTTAACATTTTAATATAATAATATAGTATAATTAATAATTAATAATTAATATATTAATTGGTCAGTCACAGCTCTTGCTGCAGTTTTTTGGGTTGAAAATCATTTCATTTGTATTTGTATGTGGCACACTGCTCACATGTCTTTAAAGTAGAGAGAAGGTGACTCAATTTATAAGTCCATTCAGGTTATTTGCATTGCTCTGTGTGGCTCATTGAAGTAGCACAGAACCCAGACATATCAGAGGTCGGGGGTCATGTGGAAGATGATTTGTCTGTGTCTACATGTCACCTCTTTAACATGATGAACACTCAGGGCAGTGCTGATGGCCCATGCTGTACTTCTCAGGTGTGTTAATGTGTAATGAAGTGTGTTTAGGTGTGAGTGAACTTCTGTCAGTGCAGGTCTACGTCATCTCTGTCTGTCATGTTTCAGATTGTGTTTGATCTGTCTGTGTTGCTTGTCATGCAGGAGTGGGTGAGTGAATTGTCTGAGGTCTCATGCGCATTTTCACATGGCGACACCAGACACTGAAACTGGTTTCCATCATGGCTGCAACTGTCTCTGTTCTGGACCCTGACCACAGTACTAAGAAATCTCACCATACAAATGCATAAATTATAATTACACTTAAAGTTCCAGTGTGTAGGATTTAGTGGTGCAGTGTAGCTGCTGATTACAACCCCTTCCACTTGCCCTCCTATTCAAAGAACAAAGGAGAAAGTACAGTGGCCACAAAATGCACAAAGAGTGTGCAAGGCCCCATCAGTGTTTAGTTTGGTTCAACATGGTGGACTGCATTAGTTATTATAAGATTATGACATCATTAAAGTCTGACATCCTGTTACTCCTGTTATCTGTATTGTATCAAAAAATCACAATCTTGTTTACCCACCTGCAGTGGTATTGTAGTCTACCAGCTGAACTGCACCATGAAAGGACAGCCAGTCAGTTCTCTATATGTCACCATGTCCTCTCCTCTGAAGGTCGTGGAGATGATGTGAATCATGTTTTAATGTTTTTGTTCTTTTGAAGGATCTGTCAAAGCTCCATCATGTAGCTTTTCTACCATTAAATAACAGAATCGTTTCACTCTCTACTTAACAAAAGGCCTTCCCTGTTAACCAGATTGTTTGAATTGGATGAATAGTGTCCAGGTGGTTTAGTGTATGGACAAAAGTAGCTTGGTGGTCGTGCATTTCAGGGCCACACTGTTGCAATGTGACATGTTTCATCATTACCAGTAACACACACACACGCTGTAGTTTATTTTGATCCCACATACACCGTCCTGCTGCCACAAATACACACCAGAACACCAAATGTGGATTAAAAGGCTGCTGAAAATAGTCCCCAAGAAATGCACTTCCTCTGGTATGAATGATGTTTGCTGAAGAGCTCCAGTGCCAGCTGTTTGAGGAAACACTGAATCATGGTAAAGGGTGCATTGACCTCAAGTAGATTCAGGACTTCAGTTGGATCCAATAGACTTGAGGCTGGTGTCATGATCAGTCTCCCAGGTTCACAACTTGTCAGTGTTCTTGTTAAGACGGATGTGTGATGATGGTGTGAAGACTAAAATACATGAATGTATTTATAATAAGACTTTAAGGCAGCAGGAAGTCAGATGTAAAGAATCATCAGCTTCTTGTTGGTTATTTCCATTTGCCCAGAAAACAGGCACAAACTGTCCAGCTGTCAAGGAAACTATGCTTATGACTTCCTCAGCACTCTCTAACTTAATGATTGTTATTTATTAATTAAATTCCATTAAACACCTACTGCATATGTTAATCACTGTCAAAGAAAAGTCAGACAGTCACAGATTAGAGGTATTTCCGACCTTTATTGAAACAGAACCCTGATATGTACAAATTCAGCAATAAAAAACAAAACATGTTTTCATTCAAGCAAATGGCTTTAGTAACATGTATGGCCAGGGACAGCAAATTCTTTTGAAATAAAGGGTCAAGTCATCTGAACACCACGAGGTCCAGTTGTATATTACAGATGAGAAGCAGAGGACTAAAACAAAACCAACCAGGCCTGGATTGTTCCAGGGAGGCAGAGTTGCATAGAGAAGAGTGTTGCATGTAAAGTGACCTACAGTATTAGTCATTAGTCAAACACCGGTGCACTATATCCCAACACCAAAGGAAAGCATCCAGAGGCAGCTACATGGGAAGGGAGCAGAATGATTTGAGGGTTTGCTTAAAGATCCAGTGTGTATAATTTAGAGGTTTCCATCGACAGAATGTCAGATATGTTTTCATTAGTGTCTAATCACCAAAAAATGTGTTAACTTTGAATGGGAGCCTTTTTCTATCTACAGAGGGAGCAGGCTGCACCGTCATGTTTCTACAGTAGCACAGAGCAGACAGGGCCTGTGTTTTTCTCAGGAAAGGTGAGGTCAGGGGGTTGTTATCAGCAACACCACTAGATGTCACTAAATCCCACATACTGGCCCTTTAAACCTCTTGATATTTCATGTACATTCCTCTAAAGTTAATTAAAATAAAAGCTTGTCCTCATATCTTAGACTGAAACACAGCTGATCATCTTGAGCTCGGCTCTACCATTAGCTTATCTCCAGTTCAAGATAATCGTTTCTACCCTACACAATCAAATATTCATACATTAGAGAAACAAAAGGTGAGGAACTGAGGTACGTTTTTCACTGAATTTCAAAAAAGAAATAATAATAATTAAACATAGAACATCGTGGCCTGTGCTGAGCTAGAGGTGTGTAAACATCTGTCATATCAATGTAAACACAGGCAAGCAGTCACGTCTGTGTGCTGTGTCACTTATTCCAAACCCGTGCGATGCTTCTACAATCCAAGGAACACTGCACACACCCAATACATACATACATACATGCATACACACACATACATACACACACACACACACACACTAGTGACATGAAATGAAAAGCTCTTTATAATCTGACAGGTTGTGTCTCTAACTGAGGAATGTCTTTGTTGGAAAAATTTAAAAATGGCTCAGCAAAGAAGGTGAAAACATGCAGAAACATGAGGTAGTACAATAAAAAAAAAAAAAAAGAAAATTTTTCCAGGTCCAAGCTCAGTTCAACATATGACAGACTTTAGGAAACTTTCAGCCTCTGCATTCTGACCTTTGGTTCAGGGCAAAATATAATAATAATAATAATAATAATAATAATAATAATAATAATAACAGCGTTACAATACTCGCTGTGGTTCACTGTACAAATGTTACAAAATGCCTCTAAGCTCATTATTTTTCACATTCTACTTTTGATCACAGGCACAATTACACCTCACAAAGGCCAGTGACTGTTTTTTACATTGAGTGATTATTTCTCAACAAGAAACAAAATACTGTTCATTACATTTCAGAATCTATAACGCACCCTGAACATCATGAAATAACCCAGAATCCAACATAGACGGCACCTGTTCAAACGTCACCTCTTCACGTCCCTTAACAACGAGATTTCCCACAACAAATAAATGGTCCACAAAGATGAAAACGCTGATTCATGTCTTATTCCAAATTACCACATGGGAATTTTCAGGGGTTTGTCATTCCTCGCCCATAATTACACTTCAGAAATCGTTCAGAACATATACCCTGAAAAACGGATTTGGAATGCCAAATCAAAGACAAATATAGCAGCTGATCATGAGCCAAATTTTACCTGATTAGCAATTTCAAGGCACCATAGGTAGAATGAATTAGATTACACTGAAAAGAAAAAGGTACAAAGTATCAAATTTAAATGACAGGCTGCCAAATGCAACTGGATTTCTCCTTAAAGGCAAAGTGTGGGGAAGTAACACACTTACATGCCTCCTCATTAAAAATAACATGGACTCTATCATGTGTGTCCGGTTTGGGACAGTTTAGCTTTCCACAATGTATAAATGACGCACGTTTTCACGTTTCTGTTTGTGAAGAGTGTTTATGACCATGAAGAGCTGAAAACAAATAATTCAACTTCAGTTCTACTAAATTTGACCTGGGCTTTACTTTTACATATTTGATCAAACACGTCTATGAGAAATTCAAACAGTTAGCTGAAAATAATTAACCACGTCTTCCTCTGTGAAAGCTCGTGTGCCTCCGTTACTACAGTTCACTTCAGACTATGATGGAGCAGTAAGTGGGACCATTTACAACACTGGTGCGAACCTTAGAAAGGTGGCAGAGTAAAGAAGTCTGGTGTGTTAATGCATCACTGAAAAGGGCAGGTTTGGATGATGTTTTTCTATCTGGTGGCTAATAGTGTTGTTACTGTGAGATTACACACATTTGACAACCCTTACAGATTCTGCTCTGTTGTTCATACTGGCTAACTGCCATTTTAAAAGCTTTGGACGCATCAGGACATTGCCGGCAATGCTGTGAACAGTGAGCAGTACTTAATTTACTTGTTATTTTTTATGCCATGTGCCTCACTGTAAACCAACAGATGTCTGGAGAAATTTAAACCAACGAGAGAAAAAGGGCCGCTGACACTGTTTTCTGTCATGAGTTGAGCTGAGCTGTCAAATCTCACTGGAGCGACACGTGGCAATGATGTTTACGACATCACTGCTGTAACAACAGGCAGGCAACAGGAAATACACCAACACAAAACAGGTGAACATGTGACATACAATCCTAACTGTCAGAAAAGTCAAACGCCTGACACAAGAGCAGACTTCACTGAAGTTTTAGACAAAATTACAGAAACTCCACCACGTGACGTGAGAGCTTTGCAGTAGCGGTGTGATCTGATGTCACAGTGTTTTCATCAAAGTGGCAGACACATGGAGACGATCACATGTGAGAACACACATATTATCTAAAGCTGCAGCTTAGCTTCAGTTTAGTCAATCACTGTGCTGTCCTGGCTGTTCTTGGCACAGAGTCACCGTCTCCTGTTTTCTGACGGCAATTTCTCCAGACCTCTATTCTTTAATGGAGGCACGGTTACGTCGGTTTAATCGAGCTCCCTGCTAAGCAGCAGACGTAATGTTTCTTGCATGATTATAATATTCAAGGCGAGAAGAACATTCTATCAGAGTTGATGGATGACTTCACTGTAAACAAGTTCAAAGAAAACAAAAATTCCATTTCAGCATCCAAACCTATGGACTATCTCCTTTCCTTTGCTTCTCCCTCATCTTCAGTCTTCAGATTATGACAGGGAGACCCTCACTGATGTAGCAGCTCCAGGTAGAAACACGAGTCTGCAGAGAAACACGAGAAACAAGTTAATCAACAGGAACAGGTACAAAGTGAGACTTTACAGTTTGTGTACATACAGTATGAGGGAGCAGAGAGAAAAAAAGCTTGTGGCTAAAGTGCTACTAGTCAAGTCTCACAGTTAGTGCAGTGGATGTAAATAATACCTGATTACCAGTGTAACCTGATTTTACTGTGGAACCTGTTTTTTGTGTGCACGTAAATCCTTTTGTCCTCAGTAAAGCCTTTGTGTCAAAGAAACCAAGCTTGACGTGCAGTACAACGATTAGTCGATCAATCCATTAGTTATCAACTATTAAATTCAGGGAAAGCAAACTATTACCTATTAATCATTTTGTCTTTTAGTTTGTTATGAGAATATTTTTCCATTTCTTCAGTGTTCCGACAGTAAACTGAATATGTATGCTTGCGCTCTCATATATATACATATACACACACACACACACATATATATGTATGTATGTATGTATGTATGTATGTATGTATGTATGTATGTATATATATATATATATGTATGTATGTATGTATGTATGTATATATATATATATATATATATATATATATATAAAAATAAACAGAAATCGGGAGCAATGAAGACTGAAGCCTGTATTAGCTGTAGGTTGTCTTAACGTTTCGTCTTTGTCACTCATGTGTTTCATATCTTCAGCTCAGATATCATAGTGCGGCTCCTGTGATAGATGTTTATTTGCTAACAGAACATCTGTCAGCAGCTCTCTTATAAACAAACTGTTTTCCTTGAGGTGAACCCCTTGGAGGATTTTACCCAGCAGCCAGCTGCCTAACACAACCTGTCTGTCTCCATGCCACACACAAAGACACGTGTGTGTGGCATGGAGACAGCTGCAGAGACGTTATTAATATTCTATCAAACTGAATTTGAATCATACTGTGCAGCAGCCTATAAACACAGAGATGTGCTGAGTCAGTGCAGCACTGCTGCAGCACATTGTGTCTGAGTCTTTTACAGCAATGCCCACTGCAGAGTACCCTGCCTGTTACGCACACACACGCACGCACACGCACACGCACACACACGCACACACACAAGACAGTCTGTCTTTCTGCTAAATGATTATTGGACACTGGAAACTGCAGCAACAGTGAGCAAAGCTGACGTGACACAAAGCAGCGGAGTCATTTATTCAGCTCGGTGTAAGTGCAGTCTGCGGTGTGGTGGACAGACCATCAGGACGTTTTTACTGAGGTCACAGGCCTGCTGTCAATCACACTGACAGGTCAGCTGACTCCAGGGCTCCACTAACACTTCCAAATATTCCGGGAGGTCATTCACTCCTCCTGACATCGGCACAGCTAATATGTCTCACAGCGTGTCTGCCTGTAAACCGCTGTGTTGAGGATTATCCATTGTGCGGCAGCGAGGAGGGGGAACCTCTGGTGAATCCTGCAGTACAAACAGGCCTTTGTTAAATGGGACCTGCAGCACCGTGTGAGGGCAATGGTGTGTTTTAAAGATGTGCAGCCGCTCGGCTCGTCACAGATACAGTTTGTGCCGACGTTACATAACTGACTTACAGAGGTTCAGGCGGGGATTTAGAGCTTTAGCTTGCAGCTCCCAGAGACAACATGTTTTAATGGCCTGAGCTGATCATTTCATATAACATGGGAATTGGACAGATCCAGGTGCCACTTAATCCAAATAGTGAAGATCCTGGTTCAAAACCAGAACCACTCATATCACAGCTCCTGATATTGATGTGATCAGCTCGAGAGAAGATGTCATACTTATTTTGGTCTGACTGTACAGCAATGTCACAGAGTGGAGGGTCTCCCCTCATTAAGAATCATTGGCTGAGTACAGACACCAGCTTACAGACAATACAAACCTGACAGACATGTTAAATTTGGGCTTTTTTAAAGTTATACACAAAAGTGAAGAGAAACGTGATGTGACTAGGGTTGCAAAATTCTAGGAATTTTCAAAGATGGAAACTTTCCATGGGAATTAACAGGAATTTATGGGAATAAACCGGGAATTTAGAAAATTGAAGGTTGGCCCTAGTTGATGAAAATATATTTTGACATAATCTTGACTAAATCAACCAGATTTTATGCAAGTACAATATCTGCTATTCCTCAATCACATGCACATAGCACACTGCTTACTGCAGGGCTATTGAGGCCACGCCCCCTACCTGCACAGGTGATTTCTGTACCTGGACCACACTTTAGAGCCCAGAGCACACAGAGACTATTGAAGACACACATTTGAGCTCGTGGACTACATAATATTGTTCAATAAAATAATTATAAATATATAAAATTATTATTAAAAAATAATCATTTTTTGGATTATTTTGCATGGATGTCTGCTTATGACAAAACAAAATGTTTATATTTATGTTTGGATATGATACAATTTGTTTCCATTATCCCCAATTTCCAATTAATTCCCATGGAGTTTCCAGTTTGGAATATTTCTGAAAATTCCCCAGCTTAGCTTCCAATGTAAAGTTTATGGAAAGTTTCGGCCCCCTTGCAACCCTAGATGTGACTGTGTTATATCTGTTCTAAGTGTCACTGCGTCAAGTCATCATAGTCATAAATTCTTGCCACAGCTTTACTGGGAGACAGGACAGACTACGTGTTGGTCTCCAACCAATCAGAGCCTGTAGTCTTTGATGGCCTGCTTGATGTCATCAGGAAGGAGATAGAGACTGACTTGAATCTGCTTTAATCTTTTAGAATCCATAATCAATCTGTAGTTTTACCTTTTAGCAATTATTCACAACTATCTGAAATCATTTGTTTGCTGAGAGGGCAGAAACACGACACCACCCTGCTGCTTTTCCTGTACTGCAAGAACACACTCCTCTGCAATCCAGTGTGTAAGAGTTCTGCTTTTTTACTCAAACAAGCTTTGACCGAGTTCATTTGTCATGTTACTTACAGAATTAATGTCATTCAACTACACCTGATTCATCTGCTGCCAGCATTTCTCTGTCATTTGGTGAGATTGATGGTCACATTGGCTGAAAGAAGTGTGCTAATGATACCTGAAACGTATCATGTGAACACTCACCTATTAAAGCTCACTGACCGAACTAACAAGAGAAATATCTACTTCTGTGTTTGGTGAACATGCAGGGAGCTGTTTGGGGGATGGAGAGAGGGATGAATGAGAGGTGGGGGGTTAGTTTCAGCAGAGTGACGGGCAGAAAGCAGAGCAGGAGAGGGGAGGTCAGCTGGGACATTTCCTACCCTCGCCCCCATTCACATAACATGCACTCCTCCCCATCCCCCTACAAGAGCAAGGCACATGACAAAAGAGCAAACAAAGGCAAAAACGCACGATACCACGTCTTTCACACATACAACAAGGTGATTCTGGTAGCCCAGTTAAGGAACAAGCAGCTCACAATCGTATGTGATAACATGAACTATCAAAACACCAGGAGGAGCCTGCACATGCTCACTCAGCCTCTTTCAAACACAGGCTGATAGATCTGTGGCCAGAGGGGAGGCTTAGGTTGCATAAGAGGTGTCCTGGTTAACTCCAGCACAACAAACACACACACGCTTATCCAGACAGTACAAGAGCACACACACTGAGTGTTGTTACTAAATATGTGCCCTGGGCTAGACACTAACAGCAACCCCACCCTCAAGTAAACTCCATGGAACATGTCACAACACCTCGCTCTGACATTTACTACATCTGCCTGTGTCTATCCTTATTCCAACCAACTTTAAACCACACCCACTAGCTAAAAGCTGCGTTCCCATGGAAACCACTCTCACACGCTCCCACAAAACATGACAGCTCAATGATGGTAAAAATGTGACAGTAATTGATGCATGGAGGTCTTTTAAATATTCAACAAAGCAACAGAAGAATGTCTGAAAGCAACAACAGACAAACTGATTCTAAAAGTTCAAATTTCATGTTGATGTTAGGTGCTGCTCCTGATTCATTAGACTGGATTTTCATTAAAGTCCCTGTAAAGGCAATTGGGCGGTCCTTAAAGGGTGGCTCGATGACACGCTGAGGCCACCCTGAGCAGAGAGATAGAGATGAATTCATCTCACTCAGTGTTTCAAAGTTAGTCATGTCATTTTCTGAACTCATCTGACACGTTTCAATGACAGACTGCAACACACGACAGGCCTGAACAGACCTGAAGACAAAGACTGTGTATGAATGTGGAGCATTACTCACAAATGTTACTTTCGCTATTATTAATGTCACATTAGTTCCCGAGAACTACAAACTACTGCAGGACACTGCCACACACACAGACACACACAATTTTGAAATGAATGTAGCTGTGTTCTTGATAACATTCAAAAGGTGGCCTCACCCCTTAACAGGCTAATGGCATAGTCACTACATGTCAGCCACAAATGTCACACACTGTTGTCCTCACAATAAGTTAGATGATGTGTAGTACATGGTACATGTAGAGTAAAAAGGTTTCTGCATTTGAAATACTGCCTGTATTTCCACACATGTAGATGACTGGCTGGAGGAAAGTGTCTGTGTTCCAGGAATATAAGAACTATGTTGGTGGTACATGTTGAACTCTAGTAATACTCTCACATTGATTTATGGATGTTTGAACGAGAAACCGCAGTCATTAGAGAGAGTGAGTTCCGGTTTGACTGACTGATGTCTCTGAGAAGAAGTGGAAGTCTGATACAGATCGTATCAGTCGTATGCTGAAGAGCCACGTTTAAAGGCAGGCTGAAGAGAGTGAGACGTGATAATCAGTTTTATGTGGGAATAACTGTGAACATTCATCATGTTGCACTTGGGTATACACGTGAAAATTGACGGGTTGTGTCAAGAAAGAAAACTGTCTGGAAAGTTATGGGAGTCATTTCCACAATCATTTGGGGATGCAGTAACTCATAAACAAAGATGAAGATAAGAGGATGAGTACCTGTAAAACTACTCTGGTTGAGGGTCATGCAGCACACATAACCTGGTCCATTCTGGCCTGCAGCTCGAAAGCATTTGGCCGGTCCTGAGGGTTGACGGCGAGCATGTCCTGCAGCAGCTTCCTCACTCCATCAGACATGCATGACCTGCGTTTCTGTGGGATGTTCAGTACCATCTTTGGATTCTCTAGCAGCGCCTCACCCACCGGCACAATGTCTGTTCCTTGTCTCACATATGTACCCA
This sequence comes from Sciaenops ocellatus, assembly GCA_033000465.1. Classification (NCBI taxonomy): domain Eukaryota; kingdom Metazoa; phylum Chordata; class Actinopteri; family Sciaenidae; genus Sciaenops; species Sciaenops ocellatus. The sequence goes on along the minus strand of CP136884.1, from coordinate 3,097,932 downwards.
GCAGCTCCCGCTTGGACTCAGCGTCAATGAAAGTAATTCGCTCCAGCATGGCCCAGATGATGATACCCAGGGCAAATATGTCAGCCTTGGCCGTGTAGTGGCCCTCCCACACCTCGGGAGCCATATAGAAGTCTGATCCACATGCCGATGACAACCAGTACTTGTTGACATTGACGTTTTTGTTCTTGTCTTCTCCTTCTTTGCCCTCACTGGTGTTTCCTAAACCTGCACAAACTTTACTCAGGCCAAAGTCGGCCACCTTGAGAACTGGAGTTCCTGACTTCTCTGAGATGAGGATGTTGTCAGGTTTGAGGTCTCTGTGGACAATGTTGTTTTCGTGCAGGAAAGCAACGGCACTGGTGAGCTGCAGCATGAAGCTGTTGTTGGTTTGTGAGTCGGGACGCCGAGACAGGATGAACTGGTTCAGGTCACCGCCTTCACAGAACTCCATGACGAACCAGAGGTAACAAGGCTCCTCTGGAGGACCGAGCACTCGCTCACCTGCAACAGATGCACACCAGTCATTCACACAGGGATGCAATGATATACACTAATCTGTAGTAATTACATGTGTAAAGAACAAAACATCTCTTAATAAAAGTTTGATAGTTTGGACATGTCATTGGGAATGCACATCAGGCAACAAGCCACAGATTATTAGATTTATTTTTGTGGCTATTTTCAACACAACTGTGTAAGAATCAGGTGCAATCAAAACTATCTGAGCGACTCCGATCTCACTGGATGTGTCCTGTCGTAGTTTATCAGTGTGTTTCTTGAAAAGTCACGTGTGGATGGTATCTAATTGAATTTCAACAGGCTGAGACTTTTTGGACCCACTTCAGGGCGTCTCTTACCGTGCCTCGTCGTGCAATTGAAATTTTTAGCTAAAACAGAACATTAGACTGAATGTTAGACTTCAGAATCCATCATTAATGACCGACTGAAGGCCAAACAATTGAGAGTTATGTCAATTATTCATAGACTGCCTACTTATGTTGCTGGAACCATTCCATGCAGGTCATTAACTGCAATGCTTATTACAAATAACTCTGACCAGTTCAAGTACCGGCACTATGAAGGAAATAGAACTGGACTCTTACTGGTGGTTTGGAGTGATAGGTGATAAATCATTCTGTCTTTTCACCATGATGTGATTTATCATAAAGACAGCCAAACCTGCACTACATAAGCACAATGAAACCATATGCTGACGTCAGAGATTCGGCAAAAGTGCAATGATTGACAATGAACGTGCAAAATACCTCTGTGACTATGGCCAACACAGCGGACTCGACTCCATTTTAGTGAGTCTGAGCCTCGGGAGCTCTCTCACAAAATCTACCCATCCCCCCAGCGACTCTGTCATGGCGACAACAACAATCCTGCTCAAAAGGAAACAAAGCTAGCCTTACAAATGTCCATTTTTTTATTCTGGGTAGCAGTGAAATCCAGCTACATGTCAACACGACAAATGACAACACCAAGCAAACCCACCTAAACTAAACATCCTCCTCTGGGTAAGCTGAATCAAATGACCAGTATGATGTAACCGTGTCACCCAAAATGTTAGCTGACCCTAATGATCAGTTATTTCATTGACATTAAACCAATGGCCAAATCTGAGGACCTCCCCCTGCTTTGGAGAAAAAAAATCCAAACTACATTAAAAAAAATCTAGTAATTTAATATTAGCTTGGCTAAATCGGACGACCCTAAAAACTAACCACTACAACAAAGCAGTTTCTGAAATGTTAAATGGGTGATTTCCAGTTCGGCATTTATTCAGATCAAATAGCAGCACTAGTTTCTTTCTTATCTCTGAAGTGTGTTGAAGTGACTCAGCTCAAACAGCTAACAGGAGAGAGCTAAAGAGCCTCACCTTTGAGTGACGTCTCCACCAGACGCAGGTACTGTTTGGACCGTTTATTCCCGTGACTCATTTTCTGGGCCATGCCGTTCCTCTGCAGCACACACTCCTCCAGCTGCACTACATTTTGGTGCCGTTTCTCCAGACTCGCCAGCGCCCAAAACTCCTGCAGCGCGAGCTCCACATTTTCCGGCGCGTCGCAACGCAGTTTCTTCACCGCAACTTTAGCCCCGGACCTCCGGGCCACCGCCTCGTACACCACGCCGTATGTTCCCCTCCCCACCTCCCGCAGCAGGCTGTAGCGGGGCGCCATGACCTTCAGCTCCAGGTTGTCCTGCTTGTAGGAGCCGGTGTTTCCCTTCATGTCATGGTCCTCTTCCGTGTTCCCCACGCTGAGACACCGCAGCACATTGGACTCGTCAGCTCGCGCTCTGGTTTGTTGTCTGCAGCTGGCTCGTGCGCTCCTCGTGCGTCTCCGCCAGTTGTCACCACTAACTGTATCCATACGTCTCCGTGACTCCTTCACGACTCAAACATTAAATAACAAAGTGTCCACATGTTGTCAGCGTCAGCAGCGTCCACGCGGCTCCTCACTGTGCTTTATTTGAATGGAGAAAACAGGAAAGAAAGTGGCTACTCACTGTGGGCTGGGGGGGGGGGGGAGAACATGAGTAAAGAGTCCTACAGTATAGAAGGGAGGTTCCTGTCAAGACCTTCAAAATAAAGCCTTAGCTTTAAATGCGGTTCTTACATTTACAGGCTAAAATGCAGGACTTATGCATTTAGATAGATAGATAGATAGATAGATAGATAGATAGATAGATACTTTATTAATCCCGAAGGAACATTCACATTATTTTACTAGTCCCACTTTGTATAAACTGTGCACACATTTATTTAACTCAAAGGCAGCAGCCCACTATTACATCTGGATACAAAAATATACACACTTCCGGCCTATTTCGACCTCCACGCGGCGGCTTGACGCCTCTCAGGGGACTGGTTGCAGAGTTCAGGTGATGTACCATTGCAAAAGAACACGGGGTACCAAAATCCCGGTGAAAAAACAAACACACAGACAGAGCCTGTCTGTTTCTGTGTCTGTGAGCACTGGACAATCTTCAACACTTTATTCATTAAATAAATGTAACGCACACATTGTTGCGTCTCACTCAAACGTCTTTTATTTGAACTTCATCCGAGCTAAATCACACAAACATTGACGTCATAAAGAACGACATTTTAATTTACACGTGAAATAAAGGTCAGCTGTCGTTTGAATATTTCTAATATAATGTGCTTAATACTCAGTTCAATGACTTGGAGACGTATTCGTTGTTTCACATTACTTTATTTACACCCCCGCCATTTTTCCACGGATGGTTTCTTCCATTCAGCTCCGTCCAGCATGGTGGTTCACGTGCGCGCGTCCTTGCCCCGCGAGGGCACGTGTAGGAGCACGCTGCCTGAAGAGGCTGTGGGTCTCTGATGACGTCTGAGGTCACAATAGACAGTTTAGATCAAATTAATGATTATTTTAATCACAAACGCGGCAAGTTGATTTAGAATAATCAAACAACATACATTTATGTGATAACATATCATTTTATTGATTGTTTTTTTCATGCATTAATTAGGCTACATCTCCATGAACGGTTTGACCTTTGCAATTGATGTCTCAATTGTACAGATTAATTCAGTTTATTTCAGTTCTATGAATGTGTCTTGTTCAATCATTTAACGCAATTTTATGAATTTTATTGACATAGTTTTGGTCAATTCTCTGATGTCATACATCATATTACTCTGAAACTGAGTTGTTTTTTTTTCCAGGTATGTAATTTCCATCTCCATCCATCCATTCACTGCTTATCAGTTCTTTCATTTACTCAGTAAATATTCGTATGGTGACTCTAAATAACTTATAAGAAAATATTTGTTGACAGATATACTATGATGGAGTGGATGTAACTACATTGCTCAGTTTACTTTATTAGAACACATTAAACTCCAAGTCTCACATGGTGTTTCATGAACTACCTAAAGCTTCTCTTATAGCCTCTGTCTTGGATTAGCAGTGTTCTTCAATCCTGGTCCTCGGGGGCCCCTGCCCTGCATGTTTTAGATGTTTCCTGCTCAAACACACCTGATTCAAATGAGTGGCTCGTTATCAGGCCACTGCAGAGCTTGATGACGAGCTGATCATTTGAATCAGGTGTGGTGGAGGAGGAAACATCTAAAACATGCAGGGCAGGGGTCCCTGAGGACCAGGATTGAAGAACACTGGATTAAGGTGTTTTATCAAAGCCCTGCATGCACAAACTGTAGTGCTCCAAGATGGAGCATCAGGAACAGGCCTTTGGCACAGCTTACAGCAGAGTGAAGCCATGAGTCTCAGGATGTGGATAAGTATTTTTGTACTCTGAGGTTAGAACAGTCTTATAATTTGTTTGTCAATTCCATAAAATCCAAATAGTCAGCTGGATTTCAGGTTGAATGACAGAATACAGTCTTTGTCCTGCGCTGACATCATCCCTTATGAATCCAAATTTATGATGGCCACAGATGACTTCATTGGTCTGCTGTTGCCCTGGTGAGAGAATGTCTGGGATGTAATGTTTATTAGTCCATCCCCTACACGAATCTCTTCCCTTTGGAAGCACCAACAGTGTTTGGACTAGAAGGAGAAAAAAAACAAAAAAAAAAAACAGGCTGTGCTGTAAAGGTTATCATATCAACAGAGCATTGGCTCCTTCCTAAAACCAAACAGCCAATAACAGCAAAAAGAATTGAGTAAGTATAAAAAGTATAAAATATATTAAATTTAAAAATGTGTGTGTGTGTGTGTGTATGTACGAAGAGCTCTTTCCCCTACAGGTAGTACCAAAAGGCCCCCTTGTGCTCATTATTAGAACTACATTATATATGCAGCCATACTGTACACTGAATGACACTGAGGAGTACACTGAATTATATTTTGCATAGAGAGTAGATCTCTTTCAGCCTTAGGCCTGTTACCCTGTATTTGTTTGAAATAACAGAGTACTGGAGATACGTTCATATTCATATAGAGTGTGTTAAATATGTGTTTAAGAAAAATTGTGGTCTAAATTGGTTCAGTAGAGGCCGAGTTATCCTGACTTTAAATCCTTTGAGTGAGTCGAGCTCTGAAACTCTGTCCCTATACTCCCCATAATGCAACTGGATAGTGTAAATTGACTTGTCCAAAGCAGCTTACAGCAGGGCAGACAACAGATGCACACACGTTTCTAAAAATATGACAGGGTGTTTGTGTATGCAAATGTGTTGTTTTCTCAGATTTTAAAAAAACTTGTGCAGAGCCTCATACATCTGTTTTCAGCCTCCTGAGGCTTGACCTGATTCACCTATTCAAACATTCGACTATAAAAGCATTAAGATGTTATGTTTATGTTGAACATGGATGTGTCTGAGACTGATCAGCTCTAAATTATCTCTAATGTGGCCATCAGATAGAGCAAAGAAGTGAAGTAAGCAACACCTATAGGATGTTCACTGTGAGGAGCACTTATAGAATGACAGATTTCATAAAATATTTTATAGTTCATTCCGACCTGAAGCTGATGGTAGACTGTCTGTAGTGGTGAAAGCCAGTTTTCTGTAGATCACCTTGGAACCTTGACAGATGTTGGTTGGAGTGACTTGGGGTGGGCATACATATCTCCCACTAGTTTGTTAGGTAAAATTGACGTTGCTGCATTTTTCTTTACGGAAGTCATTTTACATATTATATTTGGGATGACAGTCTCTGTTTCACTTGTCTGTTTTAGAAGATTGATAATCAACTGGCTTTCAATCTCATATTTACACTGAAAAAACAAAAAAAAACATTCAACATGAATAAATCACTTTTAATATCTTCATACATTTGCACACACATTTAGGCTACTAAAATCATTGAATGTAGTAAGACTTAACAAATGAAGATTACTGAACATTTCACAAAATACATCTTCTTTATGGATATTTCTGTAGCCAAAACTAATCCCTGAACATTTACAGGTATCAAAAACAATAAGAAGAGGTAAAACATCAAAGGCTGCACAAATATCAGCAGTACAATGAAAAGAAATGCTGACTCATTTATCAGTGAACAGGAACAATTCATCATTGGAAGTGATTCTCTACATTTAAATAAACTTAAAAATGAATTAAAAGATCAATAGCAAGAGCTGAACTCTGACTTTTGTCAGCTGTCTACAGTTATTGCAACCTACAACTTTTCATAAAAATATTTAAAATGAAAAAATGAAATGAAAAATATAAAAAAACAAAAACAAATCAAAGTGTTCAGACTTTGGACCTGAAGGTTTGCATTAACATGAGCACATCTTATGATCAAATTCTGTACACAGTTCTCCTATTTACAGGTACTTCCATATTAAAGAGAAGTGTGCCTAAAAATCAGCACAACAAAAACAAGTGTGTCAAATACAATATCAAAAATCTGCTATAAAACTGTAAAAAGAATACATAAAAATACTGGAGAAATATAGAAAAAGCAATATTTATATACACATTTCATGAAGTCATACTCTCATCTCTGATATGCTGCTTGTCTGAGTCTCTTCAAAACGATAGAGATCAGTTGGCACGCACTGTAATCTTGTCTGCATCCGTCACTGCATTGTGAAGCTTGTAGTGTTCCAGGAGCTCCCTCCAGGATCCACCACAGCTAAGCAGCTCTCGGTCTCCTTTGAGAGGACAAAAACATTTGAGTTTTAGAGATACATAAACACTTTGAGCCATGAAGGGATACTACAGGTGAATACGTTTTGCTACCTCAAGTCAAGTCAAGTCAAGTCAACTTTATTGTCAATGCTGCCATATGTACAGGACATACAGAAAATTGAAATAGCGTTTCCCTCAATCCCTGGTGCAAACAGCAATATACATAAAATATAAAATATAAAAAATATATACAAGTTAAAAAGATATCATAAAAATATGGCAAATCTAAAAGATATAAACAGTATAAATATGGCAAATCTAAAAGATATAAACAGTATAAATATGGCAAATATAGCAGAATGAATAGTATAAATATGTAAGTTTCTATGAGATCTACTAGACAAAAGTAAAACAAACACCTAAACGTGTCTGAAAGACTAAAAGAAGACCCTAACCCATCTCTGATGGAAGAAAAATAGACCAAAATCTCAAAAATAAGAGAGGAGCTGCAGTATCTTACCAATGATGCACAGTCCCTCCTTGGCCCTGGTGATGCCCACATTTATCTGGTTGGGATCGCCCACGAAGCCCAGATGTTTGGACAGCCAACCTCCATCGGGTTCTCTCACAATCTTCTCACTTGGCAGAGAACACACTGTAGATATGATGACGTAACTCCATTCACTTCCTAGAAGACAAAATGTTGCATTAAAAAGTTAAAATACTGTTTACATGTCTGAGTTGAGTGGAGAAGCAATTCCAAACTCAGCTGGGATAGGCTCCAGCCTACATGGTTACAGATAATGGATGGATGGATGATCATTTTACTCTGGAATATTCATTGGGGTACTTCAGTTTCCGTAAAGGATTTGCCATAAAGTAAGAGAACTAGACTGTTACCTTGGCTTTTGGTGATTGTGGTAACGGTGATTTGATCCATCTTCTTCCTCTTCAGAGCCTCTTTGATTTCTGATACTTGGGCATTATAGGGCGACAGAATCACAATACTTTTCTGTTCAATTTTGGCACTCCTCACCAGCTTTTCAGCAATGGCAATCTGCAAAAGAACCAAACCAAAACAGTGTATTGTAGTAAAGCATTAATAAACAATGTCACAGACTTCTATTAGGATAATAACTCTTTAGTAATTTTTCTTCCTATATTTTAATATTACTGTTTTAAATCAACAAGGAAATGCATGTCTGCCCAATGTAGTACCACTTTGTTTTTCTCTTCCTGGTTTGCTTTAGAGTTCTCGTTGCCCTTGGCTGTGTTGACAACCAGTTTGACGGTCTCTCCTTTGATGTCCCCAAAAACAATTCGCATTGTCTTGTCACCAACGCGGAGGACACTGTTCGGCTGCTCCACCCCTGTTTCCAGCCTCCCCTCGTAATATGTATTTGATGGGAACTTGCATATGTCCTCATGCTATGAATGTAAAACATTGGTAGTTGATTACAGTTGAAGCACGATACTTACAATACTAAACACAGATACGTGGTCTTACAATATTGCTATGGTAATAGCAAATATACTATATAATATGCATGATACACACCAAATATGTATATACAGTGTGTATTTAATGTCCTTACCATTCTGTACTGGACGTCCAGCATCACTGCCCTCTTCTTGTGCATTGTATGGTAGCGTTCAAACAGAGACTTGCCCATCCCCAACTTCCTTACACGCATATTCTTCACAATTGGTCGTAACTGTTTGTGGTCACCGATCAACACAATCTGAAATTTGCATGGTAAGACAGGTAAGACATTGTGAATAACTCTAAAATTCCGAGTGACTAAGCAATGGTGTCACCAGTGGCCCAAACTCCTGTAATTTAAAGACAACCAGGTGTCAAACTAAACAGTCAGACGAGGGCGAGTAGGTGGCTGTTTTCAAAAATGGAAAGGCTCAATCCCATTGAGTGCAAGAATGTGCTTAACAAATCTTGTGTACAAGTTGAAAGTTGGAGGCACAGAAGGACAGATCAGGAGGTCATGAGAAGTGTTTTTGAGGTTTATTGCTATAAACCAAACTATTGAGGGGAATGTGATTTGACCTGACAGATGGACTAGAGAAACAACTAAGGCAATTATCCTTAGAAATGATCTTTGGAGAATAATGAATTTCCATGTCGAACAGGACAATCAGCGAGTAGTTGTCATGTTGCCTTTGTGGGTGACAAAGGCAACATGACAACTACTACTGTTACAATACATAATATGAAATAATATTATTGCATGTTTGATAAGGATTAGACTAAAGAAAAAAGATATCTGGAAATTAAAAAAATGTATATTCAGCAGTATTTTCATGAATCAAGGCACAAAGAAAGCAACACTGATCATGATTAAGGATGATGTTGTTAAACTCACCTTTTCTGGGTTGTTGCAGACTAATGGAATCAGGGCCTGGGGTTCAGTGGCCATTGCACATTCATCAATAAGGATCTGACGTGCGCTGACTGTCTTAGTTAAACTCGGGGTGGAAGACTGTGTACATGTACACAGTATGATGTCATGCCGTTCAAGCTCATAAGTCCGAGCATCTCTGAGAAGTTGTTTATATCTAGGAGGAACAATCCACACAGTTAGAGCTTCAAATGAAGTTCTTCAAATTAAAACTAATGACTAAAAATTGCTTACTTACTCTTTTCTACTATTCCTGACTTATTTTTGACAATTCTTTTTTTATGCTTTCCCTTTTCTGTGGGACTTTCTAGGACCGTCTCACATCTAGTGGATGAGACAGTCTTGAACAGGGCTAGGTGGGACACTACCAAACTGACTGACGGTCAGTTTCTGTGTACTTGTTATTGAAAAGAGCAGTGGTATCTAGGGGTGTAGTTGCTGATTGCAACCCCATCACCTCACCCTCCCCTTCCTGGAGTGAAAGAGAAACTACACGGGCTGCAAAACCCATTTAAGTCCCTGGAGCCAATGTTTAATTTGGCTGGGCTACTATAGAAACATGAAGCAACAGATAACCAATGAGGAGGCTGTTTTTTAAAGTGTGTCATGGAGGCAACTTTTCAGCTATTGGTTGATCGACATCAGAGTGCGTAGATTGACTTTACATGTCTTGCTTGCAATTCAGTGGCCAGGATCACTTATGGGTGTTCAGCTGAGATGTTCACTCTGTGTTCACAGTAAGCGTCTATTGTTTTTCCAATCTAATCACGTAGTATAGCGATAGAGTAGATCAGAAAATTGCGATATGGAGCACTGAATTTGATGAATGTAGTGTTTATCAGACCACAGATGAGACAAGACTTACATTGGAAAAATGATAGACACCAGAGCAGAATGTTGGCCTCACTGATTACTGTACAAAAAACACAGACTTTATAAAACATGGATGTCACTTATAGGTAAGAGATGTTGTAAAGCTTAGAGTGTGGTGGCTCTGGCTGCCACCATTTTGGTAGACCTGCCTCCCAGCTAATTATAAATGGATAAAAACATGGAACGTGGGTGGAGCTACGACGGGCTGAATGAAGCCTGGTTGCTCAAACAACCAATCAACCATCAATCAATGTGGACACACTCTTAATTTGAACAGGTGAGTTAATTTGAAAAATTCACCCTCAGTACAGTTGACATAAACAGAAAAAATAGCTATAGAGACCAAAACTGTTTTTTGTACCAGGCTGTAAACTTACAGATTTATGGAGATTGACTAATTCTGGAGCCAGCCTCAAGTTTTTGGTACTTTTTGCTTTGTTTGCTTCACTTCACAGCCACTGTGGCTGCTGCCTGACAAAAAGACAATTTTGACTGATAGAGAGCTTTACTTTTTGCTGAAGTAAACACTAACTTAGCTAATTGAGTTGATAAAAGCAACAGGTACCCCCAGAGCACCACAGCCGCTATACATGGCTGACTTCCTCAGTCAGACACCACCAGCATGGGAGCAAGGCATGTAAAATACCATATATGCACTCCGATGTCGATCAACCAATAGGTGAATAGTTGACCCTTGCATAATTAAGCAAAAATGCATAAAGAAACATTAAAGGAAAATACATAAGGAGCATTTATGTTGTTAACTTTATGTATCTATAAAGTTTGGGGACATAAACATGGGGAAATGCAAAGGAAAAATAATACATAAATAAATATAACAATGAATAAATTAATAAAATAAACAAAAAGTTCAATTTGAAATTCATTTAAAATTCATGAATTTATCGAGTCATTCATTTTTGGATTTTAACAGTTTTAGACACTGATACAAGTTTAATACGTCCAATAAATAGACAAAAATCACTTTCAATCACTACCCTGATCTGTCTATATTTTCTCTTCTGTTGTTTTCTGGGCATCAACCTTAGGGCAATGGACTGGGTGAGAGTTCAGGATGCTATAAAAATGTAGCAACCAGTTTACAGTGCTGTCTCCATCTCTTTCCTCTGCTCTGCAATCAGAAATGTTCTTTAGTGTGAAGGCATATGCTGACATGCAGCAAGGTTAGCTAACTGTGTGACATTGAAAGCTTGTCTCATCACACAGTAAAAGCTCATCTTACACTGAAATTTTCCAACAACCCTTGTCAGGAAGAAGGTTTCCATTGCGTGATGTGTGATGGTGAAGAATAGGTCAAAAAACAAGAATTGAAAACAATTTACTTAATCTGAACTTACACTTTCACCTCTTCAGCAGTCAGCTCCTCTATTTTCTCAAGTTCTGGTTGAGTGTGTCGGAGCTTTTCTATTTCTTCAAGGGCAAGTTCAATGCGTTGGACCTCTTCTTCTTCCTCAAGACCAAATTGAATGCATCGGAGCTCTTCTATTTCCTCCAGAACAAGTTGAATAGGTTGGAGCTCTTCTTTTTCCTTAAGATCAAGTTGAACGCGTAGGAGCTGTACTTTTTTCTCAATTTCAAGTTTTACTTCTTTCTTCTTTTGTGCAAGTTCAATGCGTCGGTCAAAATCTTTTATTTGACTTGAATAAGGATTTTGATCCTCTCGCATGCGGTGATGCAGAGTGATACTCCTAAAACCATGTAAAATATGGAAGTGTTTGTTAATTAAGGAATGATTTCAAAACTGAGTCTCATCAGCTCGTATGAGTACAATACCTGAGCTCTGGTTTGGAACGCTCTTGGCGGAGACTTCTCTGGGAAAACTGAAGGGTGCAGTCTGGATATGGGTAATCAAGCATCTCCACTTGTTGGCTGTAGACCCTGAGGGGCTTTATGCTGCTTCCTAACTTTAGCAGGTACTCTGTGTTACAAAAGTAAAATATATACAAACCCACATAGGTTAAAGTAGTAGAAAGAAATGCGATTGACATTTCAGCAAAGAAACAAAGTAACTTGCCTGCAACAACATCAACAGACTTGTTGGATGGACCGCAGTAGAGAATAACTTCTTTCTTGTTCTTATCCTTTGGGTCACATACTTTCCTTGGGTTCTTCGAGTTCAGCTCCAAGAAATGAGACACAATGTACACACCTACTATCGTCTTTCCAGTTCCTAAGAAATAAATGGGGGAAATGGTTTAAGTCTTTGTAGAACATATGAAGAATTAGGGTTCAGCTCTTAATGTTCTCTTGAATGTTTCAGCTCTTACCAGGAGGTCCCTGTATAAGTGTGAAGCTATCATTTAGAGCTTTTTCCACAGCACGACGCTGACTTGGGTTAAGCTTTGGCAGTCCATATGGTGGCTCTTTCCTCACTGGGTACCACGTGTTTTTTACTATAAAGACAAAATGATACATTGTTTTGCAAGAGAAAAAACAGTTTAATCATATTTTAACAACACTACAGAAAAAGTGTGTTTTGTGCTTTCAAGTTTATGTGTGACTAAAAATGGTTTATAATGATAGTCTACATGATAATAGTTAATAGTAAACATGATGAATAAGATTCATGAGAGAAAAATTAGGTAATGGACATACCCTCTTTTGGAATGCCTTGTCCAAGTGCTATATTCTTGACAAGCTCACATGTAGATTCAGATGCAACATTGCGCACAGCATATTCTTTCCGGCTACAGAAAAAATCATAAAAATATATGTCAATAGTTCAGCTGGAAAGAAATGGCCAATTAGCATATAACCCACTGTTATTATAAGAAAAGTGTCCAATAAAAAATCAAACTATAAGCAACGTTACATTGGTGTGGTTAATTTGAACTTACATGTCCGGCAGGAGCTTTGGGATTATTTCAACTGTGAAAGAAGTGTTTCTCTCGAAGACACATTTCGGAATGTTCTCCATTGGCAGGTGATTGACATAGAAATGCACTTTACTACCTATATTTGGATTTTTTTTCCCATCTTCTTTCTCTACTTTTCTTGTGACACCATGGGCGACCCATATGAACTCTCTTGGGTCCACTAGTGCAGAATGTTCCGGGATTGGCGTCAACTCCAAACCTCTTTTCCGTATGCACAATAAGCACTTTGAAAGGTCACATTCAATGGCCCATTCATTGATCAATGCCAGAGGTAAGAAGAAGCTTCCTGTTAGTGTGCCTTCCTGCTCTTGATTGAAGTTTACCACCAGGTTCTCAATGACTATGCTGTCACTTTCATCCACTGCAGTGGCAGCAGATTCCATCTCACACATTGGTTTCCAGATCTGTACATACTGCTCTGTGTCACTATAATGATCCCTTGATGGAGCATCTGTAGATCTGGAGAAGCATGTGATAGGGTTGTGGACATGGTCCACACAAATCTCAAACTTTGGATTGATGTGCACCAACTGAACAGCAGGCATGTGATAACCTCTTTTTAACTCTGATGTCATTTGGACCTGAAGGATGTCACCTGTTTGCAACTGGCGGCTCATGTCAACCTCATGTCCTACAGAAGGGTCATGAGGCACCTCTTGTTCCTCAGAGACATTAGCACCCATTATGAGAAACTTTGCATGATCCCACTTTTCATCGTCAATTGCTTCAGCAGTGGCTCTCCACATTTCCAGAGGAAGCTCAACACAGCGACCACAGTCTGGCATTTTCAACTCTTTGTAGATATCCTTGGTGTCAACTGTGTAGATCCGCTTTTTCCATTTCAGAGTAACACAGTGATTTTCTTTATCATACAGTGGTTGGTCGCACAACTGTAAATCTTTGTACATAATTGCTACACTCTCTGCAAATATGTTCTTGTTAAAAGGAAACGACACTGCAAAACTATCGTTGTTGGGTTCCACAATCACAACAAAGGCTAACTTTGAAGCACTCTGTTTTTTCATGGTCACTGCATAGGATATCTGCTCAAGCTTTTGTTCATACTCCTTGGCATTTTTGATGTTGTGATCAAACTGACTGCACAAGGTCGAAATCTGTGTTCGAGTGTATTGGACATCCGTGTTACATATGATGGAGTGCAAAAGTCTTTGCAAGATAATGTCCATGTACCGCCGTATTGGTGAGGATGCTTGTGTGTAAGATTTTACGCTCAGAGAATAATGCCCATGCCCTGCTTTGGATGAGTTGGAACGGATGTTAAAAGCTTTTTTAGAGCACCTTCTGAACTGATCAATGAGTGGTTGCAGGAGAGGGTGGATGTCATCTGCAGCAATCAGGTCCACCATACTGTCTACATCACCTGCCTCAGCAGCGGACAGGATATCTCTCCACACTTTTGTAAGTATGCGGAAATTTTCATAGTTTGGGGCTTGTTCCACAGGGTCAACTTTGTGCCGCAGTTGGAAAGACAGTGGTATTAATTCTGCACATTTCTTCTCTCTTAATTCTTCTATTTTTTCAGGATCTGGATTCTCCTGACAGCGAAGGGGTGTGAGATACTTGGTTTTTTCTGATTCAATCAAGCTCTCTGATGCAAGTGTATTGAATAACACACTGAGTTCTTCAACCATGAGATGGGCTTTGCGATGTCCGGGCAATCTCTTATCATCAGGTTGAGAATAAGCCCAATCCACAAGTCTCTTCTTCCTTTGAGCTTTTGCAAAACAATAGGCCACTGTGACACAGTCTTCTACTGTGTCAAAATTAGGTTTCTCTCTATATCTTGTGGAGATAATGTCCTCAGCCTCTTCATAAAACAACTGCCTATTAGACTTAATCAGTGACAGCTGGAATTTGGGTTCTCCAATGATCTCATTTGTTTGCTTGTTTACTTTGAACATTAATGAAACCACCCTGCGATCTTGATTTTGCAGAAGACTGAAGTGTTTAGTGATCAAGTCTAGGTCAAACATATGAATGGTATCTCCTCCACTGCCGTGATATGCAGTACCACGCTGTTTTGCATCCTCATCAAATTTACTACCTGGACTCACATAGCTTGCCACATCTGCAATATGGACTCCCAACTCATATTGATCTCCAATTTCCTTTATACTGATGGCATCATCCAAGACTCTTGCTCCTTCTGGATCAACAGTGAAAGTGATTACTTCACGTATGTCCAGTCTGGATATGATGCCTTCTTCTGTGATGGAGAAACCCTCACCTGATGTAGGGGGTGCAACTTTGAATTCTTCTTTCAGGATCCTTAGTCCATCATTCAAGGATGTTCCGACTGGATGAATATCTATGACATTTCCCAATGGAATAGAACAATGTTTTTTCCAGCCAATCACTTGCACGATAAATACATTGTTCTGTGTAAGGTTTTCATCGATACGTTCATATGTTGCAACTGTCCACTGTCCATTGATTTTCTCCCATATTGGAAGGAAGTTACGCCTTTTCTTGCTGATTAGTATGCGTATTTTGGGTGCAGATTTTGTGATGGGCACCATTGTTCTTTTGACAAATTTGTCTTCAGAATTCCTTCTTGGTTTGCTGTGATCTTCATCCTCAAGTAGACACACAAGTTCACGGGCTGATTCCGCTTCCTTGGTGATGCTGACCACACTTCCAGTGTTTATGACCACTTCATCTCCAGTGAAGACCATATGCAGGTTTTCCCTTCCTGTAATGCTTATACGTCTGGTGGGGTTTTGAAATGGTATGACATAACCTCTGTTATATGACTCCCTCACCAACTTTCCTCGCTTGTAAATCTCTGGCTGTTTTTTACACAATGCCAAAGGGTCTGTGTCAACATCAGTGACACTGTTTGATGATCTTGGCTTGTGGTGATCAAAGTCTTCATGTTCCAAATTGTCTTCATCTGAAGCGTATTCTTTTAGCTGTTCATATTCATCTTTCAGCTCTTGAAGAATAGCATCAGTGAGAGTTTTGCTTTCATCCAGATGTTCAGACTTTTGAAACCTTGCAGTTTCCTTCACATCTTTTTCAAAGAAATCTTTGGTAAAATGCTGTGGTGCCACACTGTTGCTGCTAATGCAGTGGTCTGTGTAGCTTTTCCAGACTCCTGAGCATTTCCCAAAGCAACAGAGTGCAGCAGCATCTCCAACCACAACCACGAGAGACTGAGCCCTAGTTATCGCAGTGTTTAACACACGGGCATCATTAAAGAGCTCCAGACCAGGCAGGTGAGATGTTTTTAGGCTGTCACGTGTTTGGACAGCTGTCATTATGACTGCCCTGAACTGTTTGCCTGTTAAGACATGAAGACAACATTTATTATGTTAAATGACAATAGTATATAGTGTGCATGTGAAAGATAATGCTTGCATAGTTAGACAGATGCACAGTTTTAGTTCAATCATGCAGGAGTTCTTAAAGTTGTATTAAATTACCTTGCACATTTGCAAGATTCTCAACATGAACATTAGGTAGGCGTCGTCTTGAAAGCGCCATCCTAATGTGCCGAACCTACAAACCATGAGTAACAAATGGGTCACTGTGTCATTCATGCAATTAATAGTTTTCTTTCAGTCTTGTGGCAGCTGCAAAGTTTTAACTTACCTGTACTCCCTCTGATAGAATGCAGATTGAACTTTGGTCCTTGGTACCCCAGGTCGATGGCCAGTGTTCAAGAATCGCTCTGACTTCTTCAACCACTTTGGCAACCTCTTCTGTGTTATACCAAGACATTGACACAGTGTCCAAGAGACACTCTCCCCTAACATGGTGAAACTTTAGGGCATGGCCATTTTCAGGAGCCGGAATTTCTCCAGTAGCTGTGATAATATCATTCTTACCAACGTAGAAATGGGTGGACACAAACTCCACAATCTCTTTGGTTGAGCGGTAGTTTTCACTGAATATGATTCTACTACTCTGGGCAGCATCACAATTTTGGCCTTGGTAGTAGTGGAACAAACGATTAAGGAGTGTGTGATTTGAACGGTGATGATCATCAACTGAGAAAAGTTTGGGTCCCATTTGCATGTGATCTCCAGCCAAAACAACTCTGGTGTTTGGCCCAGCAAGACCAAGGGCCATCAAGGCCTCACATTCTAGCATCTGAGAGGCTTCATCAATTAGTATGTGGGTGAAGTATCCCTCTGGGAGCTTTAGGTCATGAAAATATCTTGCCATTGTTGTGGTGGTAATGATTATATTGTGGCGATCTAGGGCAGCTTTTGTAGGTGGTGGAAAATACTTTCCATCTTCCGAAAGAAAACAGTATTTCAAAGTAATGTTATCTGTGGCAGACAAAGCATTCCCTTGTTTGTTTGCTTTTATTCGAATTGGCCTCATTCCAGCATTTTTCTCGACGAAGGGATGGAAATGTACTCTGATGTACAGATCTGCAGAACTGAAAGGAAGCAAAAATATCAAAGAAATAATACAAGCTGGTGTTGTTAAATTAAAACTTCTTTACAAGAGTACAGTTTAGAGCAAAGAGCTTAGCCTGGATTAATACTTTGAAAATAACACAATGTTTAAAAAATGACAATATTTTGTATGTTTGTACCTGTTGGTGTGGGTGCAAATGAGCACTTTGTTGTTAGGCTGCTTACAAAGCTTGCTGGCTGATGTAGCAAGGGTGAATGTTTTTCCAGTTCCAAATGGTCCATAAATGAGGAGTGGCGCCACAAATTTTTGGCCACTGGAATTCCCTGTGATAAAGTCAATTGCTGACTTCTGCTTTGTATTCGGCTGCTTTGTATTCAGCTGCTCATAGAGCATGTCATTCACAGGAACTCCACAGTTTTTAAGGTCTGGTAACACTCTTTTTGTATCAGGTAGGAGGTCGATCGCCTTATGCATGGTGCAGAAGCTGTGGCGGTTCAGCTGAAACTGTACCTCCATTTGATATGATTCATTGCTTTTGAGAGCAAGATCAGAGCAACATTTTTTGGACAGTTGCAAATACATTTTGTGCTCCCTTGTTTTGTCTTGCAGAATAGTGGCTTCATATACCTTGGAGTTTTGACCCCTTGAGGTTAAAGGGGCTATCAAGGCAGACTGGATGCTTCGTTTTAGTGCCTGTCCCTCGGGGGTGTCTGGTGTGAGATTACAAGGAATTGAGACAGCACAGAACAGCTGTCCCCCAGGTGCCACCGTCATGCCAAACTGTAAACTGTTCAGTGTATCCAGTGTTGTAATTTCTCCACAAACATTGAGTCTAAAGGAAATAAGACAGAGACATTGTTGTTTGGTAAGCACTGTTTTGTAAATTTGTGCATATTCCAAGCATTGTTAAAGGAAAAGGATAGAGTTAAGCATATTACCTTGAAACAACCTGGTCCTCTGCCCGTTCCTCATTGTACAGGAAGTGGTGCATTCTTTCTTTGTAGTTCTCGTTATTCAGAGGTGTTCGGCTGTTGAAGGAGGATTTATACTGAAAATTAATCTGAGGGGGCTTGTACTCCTTTAATAGCTCCTCGTGTTCTTCTGTCCTGGAGGAACCTGGGATGATCACCCTGTTCCCTCGATGCCATCGCTCAACGCTTTGAGAGTTGGCTCCACGGTTCTCAGTTTGTTCTTCAGTGTCATCCAATGACAGATGGCCAACTCTTACTCTAAATTTCCTCATGAGCACTGGTCTCATGTCAAAATCTAGCACTAACCACTGTTCATAGAGGCCCGGGTTGATGCATGTGAAAGACACAGTGATGTCATAGGTCATGTCATCACTGAGAAAGCGTTCACCTGAGGAGTAGATGCAGGGCACAGGATTGATGTCACCAAGGGTGAATGAAGCTCCTGGTTCTTGCTTCAACAGTGCCACATGCACAAGCTGTCTCTGTATAGAAAGAAAAGTAGCAATGAGCATAGCATACCAAAATAATATTTCGGGAAGATGAAATAAAAACAGTTCAAATAAAAGTAAAAGAGTAACATCAAAACCCCACTGTTGTGGAGAAATTGCTGAAGTCAAAGGTCAATGGTGAGGTCAGGAGGGAAGAAAGTGTTCAGGAGCCTCTGATGTCTTATGCTGTAATATTTATTGACACTTGGCCAAGGAGAATTAGAGACACTCTCAAAGTACATCAGAAGTGCCTGAGTCGGTCTCACATTCTGCCCAACTCATCCTGGTGGTCAGACTTTAGACCTCTACAGATAACACCACAAATACTATACGCCCAGAATTAGTCAAAGAGAATGTCTTTACCCATGGAGGTGTTACTGTCAGCATGTTCTAGTCTGGAGACACTGTTGTCTGTTTATGTTAAAGAAACGTCAACGGCAAGCTATCTATTATGTCTCGGAAGGCAACCTTCAGTTCCTTCGACCCGGGTCACCACAGTGTTGAGATAGTCTGGCACCTGCTCAAGCAAAGCCAAACAGCTACTACTGCCGAGGACCTCAAGGCCCACATGTGACCCTGTATAATAAAAAGCTCCATAACACCCACCAAACATGTCTCTGTCATGTCCCGACCGCAATGCTGTTTTGGTCCGTCCTCCATACGACTTCAAACCCCACTGGGAGTCTTTCAGAAGTGGAGCATTTAGCCCGCCAGACTTGTTTACGTCATCAGATTTGGTCATTTTCCTTGGTTTAGATGCTTCTAAATATGTTTTTGGATGTGTAAATATGCTGCGTAGTTAATTAGTTTCGCTTTTTGGCTTTTCATTTTTACGCTCACAAGTTTGCATGGGGTGTTTTATTTTGAAAATCGACTGGATTCTCTATGCCGTTTCTGTCTGGCTACCGGCCAACTTGAGCTGTTCTGTGCAGATTAACATGGGCTACTCATGGCATGCTGTTCAGCTGGGTATTCTCGGCAAAGCCAAGCAGAGATCTGCTTCTGAAACAGATCATAGCAATGCCGGTGGGGTTTGAAACATTGACTAGAACAGCCGCATATCCGTGCCCAGTGGAATTTAGGGGTGATAGAGTACAGAGTAGCCAGGCTAATTGTTAAACACAGACATACACAGAGTCTGCCAGCTGACTATGCAGCACTCCTTTCTGTCCCATGAGTTAAAAAGAAGTCAACTCGCTGCAAGGCCTTTTCCTAGCCTGCCTCCTCCCTCTGGAATAACCTCCCTGCTGTCATCATAGAGTCTCTGTTGAGGCTTTTAAATTCACTTACAACTGAGTCAAAAATAATTTTGCCTTAACTTTCAGTTAATTAGTTAGTTGCTTATTCTTCAGTTACTACAAGCTTCATACCTTTGTTCATTGAGACTGAGCGACACACGCTCAGTCTCAATGAATCTAATAATATAGTTCATACACACACACACACACACACACACACACACACACACACACACATACTGCTCAGTGCGTATGAAGTGGAATGTGTTTTTTTTTAGCAGCTGGACTTTTTGGCATTTGACAAAGCAAAAGTAACCTACTTTTATGCCTTATAGTGAAAATCTTACCTCTGTTTCAACCTGGAAGTTCCATTGCAGTGTTGCATTGTTCTGTTCAGACTTCACAGTTAAATCTTCATCACAAGAGATGCTGACGTCGTCAACTTGTTCTGATAGCTGTTAGACATTTGAAATAGTGAATTAAAATTACTATGATTTATTCTTAAATTTGAGTAACATCGCACAACGAAATAAAGCACCAACAATCATATTTGATTAGATGTGGAATAAGCATTTGATAAGTTTAAACAGAATTTTCTTTTTGCCATCCTACAAAAGTTTCATTCATTCACTAGATAAGAGCACTTTACAATGCACCCACAGCGACAGTCACCACCAATGGGATGACATCACAAAGGTTTACACTTCACATGCACCAGACAGGGATGCCACAGTTTTAGTGGTTGAATGTTATGCTGGATTCATTTCTGACTTCTCAGAGAAGCCCAGTGAGCCGGCTCAAATTAGGGTATAAAAAGGTGAATGGTAAAATGTCGAGAGCTCACTGAAAACAAAAGAGCCCCTTATTAAAACACTTGATGCTGGATGGTCTCTGACAGGTGGTCTAATAAATATACACTATGGCCCATAAAGTTGTAATAAAATAATAATATATATATATAAAATATGTACCTCTTCTCATGAACTGATGACAATGTGATTTATTCTTGATAGATAAAGTGTATCTAAACTTTATGATTGAAACCACAATTAAGCTGATGTGTATAAATATGAATTAATAGATAGATAGTTGATCCCTGAAGTGAAATTCTTTTGTTGCAGCAGCATTACAAGTAACACAGTAACACAGAACACTATATACAGGCATGAGGTAAAAATGGTGACACATTGTAAATAGAATCGAATAAACTCTAAGGAGGAAGAACATATGGTTCTACCTCTAAAAAATATACATAAGAAAAATATACATATGGACTCTTGTGCAATAACTTGTGCAAATGTGTGCATCCCTTATTATGTCCATCAGCTCAACTGCTCAACTCTCTCTGCACAGAGATTGACAGATTGTGACAGATTGTCAGCACAGATTGTGTCTGAAAACAAAATTATTCCAACACTTCGTGTGTGTGTGTGTGTGTGTGTATATATGAGAGGCCGTTTGAGAAATAATTCAGTCTTGCGCTCACATGTTACATCATACTCTCTCACAAACACTACTATTGTCACGCACACATACTACTATAGTCACGCACACTTACTATCATACTCTCTCACAAACACTACTATAGTCATGCACACATACTACTATAGTCACGCACACTTACTATCATACTCTCTCACAAACACTACTATAGTCACGCACACTTACTATCATACTCTCTCACAAACACTACTATAGTCACGCACACATACTACTATAGTCACGCACACTTACTATCATACTCTCTCACAAACACTACTATAGTCACGCACACATACTACTATAGTCACGCACACATACTACTATAGTCACGCACAGTTACTATCATACTCTCTCACAAACACTACTATAGTCACGCACACATACTACTATAGTCACGCACACATACTACTATAGTCACGCACAGTTACTATCATACTCTCTCACAAACACTACTATAGTCACGCACACATACTACTATAGTCACGCACACATACTACTATAGTCACGCACAGTTACTATCATACTCTCTCACAAACACTACTATAGTCACACACACTTACTATCATACTCTCTCACAAACACTACTATAGTCACGCACACTTACTATCATACTCTCTCACAAACACTACTATAGTCACGCACACTTACTATCATACTCTCTCACAAACACTACTATAGTCATTCACACTACTATAGTCACGCACAGTGATGTGCGGTGAGGTTCATGGCTGGTGGGGCACTGACTCCATCAGAATCAGATTTACAAATATATGAACCCAACAGAGATTATTCACCATTTGACAGAAAGGGCTGGCTCAATTAGTGGCACTTCCTGCCTTCCACTCCAGTTGCCAGTGTCTGAGGCAGTTACCACTGCCCTGGCACGGCAACTGCTGCTTTTACAGGCATTTGTTTTTATTTTTTATTTTATAAAACAATCGTCAGTGTTGCATTAGACTCGCTGGCAGTAGCATTTCCATTAGTTATTTCTGCATTAATTCGCAAGGTTTTCATAATTAATCTCTCAACATCTGTCTCAACCGCTGCCACTGTGTGGGGCAGCTGCCACTGACCTGCCACGGCAATTGCCGGTGTGTACCTCACGGACACACGTACACACGCACACGCAAACATGCACACACACACACACACACGCACAGTTCTAATACAACAATGACGACTGTTTTATAAAATAAAAAATAAAAACAGATGATCAAAACAGCAGTAGTTGCAGCGGCAGACCAGAAGCGCCACTACTAGCTGCTACCACGAATTGAGCCAGCCCTTTCTCCCATTTGATCGGCAGCAGTTAACGGGTTATGTTTCATACTTCATATCAGCATTATTACGTCCCCCGAAAGGCTAGGGGTAGAGGGGAGTAACAAACAGCAAGACCAGCAGTTAAGAGGAGCGACGCAACACAGGAGTGGGCAGGAAACAGGGGGTTATTTACTCGCTAATTGTAACCATGGACGCTATGATTGTTGCTAGCTCGCTGTCACTTACTCTGCAGCTGCGGAGTAGTATAAGAATTTCTGGACTCACGAGTGCCCCCTACCTTGAGGCAAGAGAACTGCCTGCCTCACCTAGTGCCTCTTCACTGCCGTAGTAAGATCGCTGAGCACACGAAACAGGTTACACACATATATTATATACATCAGCTAAGCTATGGAAAGTCAGGGGGGCATATATTAAAAGTGTTTGAAACATTTTATTGGCGACATACAGAGACAGTAACACGCTCTCATTGCATGGCAGAGCACAGTTTGTGAGGGATTGAACGGAAATGTGAAAATTCAGCGATTTTTAATAAAAAAACAATCCAAATTGCTTAAGTTAAATGGAAAATCAGTTTATAGTTCACACCATTTGATAAATATAACCATTTATTTTATTTCTTTATTATATATTTTATTTTTTCCATGATGACAGGTGAGGCTCTGCCTCCCCTGCCTCTCCTGACCGCACGTCACTGGTCACACACACTTACTATCATACTCTCTCGCATACACTATTATACTCATTACTAAAACAGGAAGTTAGTTTGTCTAAACAGGACATCGAAAATCCGCCGCGTTTCCTCATCGACCGTGCTATGTGAGGGCTGTTGATTACGGTTTGAAATTTCCGACATTGTTGGTATCACATCGGAAGAGGTTAAAATGTTATTTAAAAGTCCAGTTGCCTCATTGACACGGTCCCGGTCGACCATTTTCACAGTAGTACATCCAGAGGAGGCGGGACATTGTCCTTGAGATCCCGCCGGAGAGACACATCCGGTACACCTGCGATAAGCCAATTAGAAACTGAAAATTCAAGCTGACTTCCGTTTCAATCAAACTCTCTTACACATACTACTATACTCGCACACATTGCATATCATTCTCTCATACATTCACTATCATGTTGTTGCATCCATAATAGCGTGTAAGAGAGTATGATAGTAAGTGTGCGTGACTATAGTAGTGTTTGTGAGAGAGTATGATAGTAAGTGTGTGTGACTATAGTAGTATGTGTGCTTGACTATAGTAGTGTTTGTGAGAGAGTATGATAGTATGTGTGCGTGACTATAGTAGTGTTTGTGAGAGAGTATGATAGTATGTGTGCATGACTATAGTAGTATGTGTGCGTGACTATAGTAGTATGTGTGCTTGACTATAGTAGTGTTTGTGAGAGAGTATGATAGTATGTGTGCGTGACTATAGTAGTGTTTGTGAGAGAGTATGATAGTATGTGTGCATGACTATAGTAGTATGTGTGCGTGACTATAGTAGTAAGTGTGCGTGACTATAGTAGTGTTTGTGAGAGAGTATGATAGTAAGTGTGCGTGACTATAGTAGTATGTGTGCGTGACTATAGTAGTGTTTGTGAGAGAGTATGATAGTAAGTGTGCGTGACTATAGTAGTATGTGTGCGTGACTATAGTAGTGTTTGTGAGAGAGTATGATAGTAAGTGTGCGTGACTATAGTAGTAAGTGTGCGTGACTATAGTAGTGTTTGTGAGAGAGTATGATAGTAAGTGTGCGTGACTATAGTAGTATGTGTGCGTGACTATAGTAGTGTTTGTGAGAGAGTATGATAGTAAGTGTGCGTGACTATAGTAGTATGTGTGCGTGACTATAGTAGTGTTTGTGAGAGAGTATGATAGTAAGTGTGCGTGACTATAGTAGTATGTGTGCGTGACTATAGTAGTGTTTGTGAGAGAGTATGATAGTAAGTGTGCGTGACTATAGTAGTAAGTGTGCGTGACTATAGTAGTGTTTGTGAGAGAGTATGATAGTAAGTGTGCGTGACTATAGTAGTAAGTGTGCGTGACTATAGTAGTGTTTGTGAGAGAGTATGATAGTATGTGTGCGTGACTATAGTAGTGTTTGTGAGAGAGTATGATAGTATGTGTGCGTGACTATAGTAGTATGTGTGCGTGACAATAGTAGTGTTTGTGCGTGACTATAGTAGTGTTTGTGAGAGAGTATGATAGTAAGTGTGTGTGACTATAGTAGTGTTTGTGAGAGAGTATGATAGTATGTGTGCGTGACTATAGTAGTGTTTGTGAGAGAGTATGATAGTAAGTGTGCGTGACTATAGTAGTAAGTGTGCGTGACTATAGTAGTGTTTGTGAGAGAGTATGATAGTAAGTGTGTGTGACTATAGTAGTGTTTGTGAGAGAATATGATGTAACATGTGAGCGAAAGACTGAATTATTTCTCAAACGGCCTCTTATATATATATATATATATATATATATATATATATATATATATATATATATATATATATATATATATATATATATATATATATATTGTGTGTGTGTGTATGTAAGTATGTATGCATGTATATACGGTGAGGAACTACATTAGAGATTTAGTTAACAGTGGGACGACTCCTCAGTTTACTGAGAACTGGCACATCCTGACAAATGAACAACAGAATTAGAGAATAATGACACAAAAGGCTGTACTCACAACGTGCACTTCATTACTGCTGTTTCTGTATTCCTCCAAGAGCCTTTCATTATAGCACATGAGACCCTGGGCTTCAATGTTATGTCTGATCTCCTTCTCTTCTGAAGCACGCATCATCCACTCCTGCAGTTCTTCCACAGAATGAGCTTTTGGGCACTTGTTGCCGTACTCACACGTTTGTGGTCTATGGTGAAAAGTTTAGCAGTATATTACAATGCATGTATCAATTAAACTTGAAAACAGTCAAATCAGTAAGAAGACATTACAAAGTTTATATGAAACTGTATACTCATTTATATTGAGTACAGTAAATGCTGTTTACTGTATATCTAATTCATTCTTAAAACTGCAGACAGTCAATCACTAAAGCAACTGAATGTACAGTCTATAGTAGTGTCCCTCCAGTCAGTTTTAATGTGATAGTGTGATGTGATGTCTGTCATGGCAGCCATCAGCGACTAAGCTTGGCCCATGGTCTCCTCTTAACAGAGGTTTGTCATGTAATTATGACACGATAATTACGTACATAAAAAGGAAATATATATAACAATATGTATTGTAATCCATGTCATTGTTGTATGTTAGCATCTTTGAGTGTATTTATGTCATTTAGTTTATTAATTATAATTTTATTTTACAAAATGAACACACTTATTGAGATTGGTGTGTAGAGTAGAACTGGGACACAATGAAAATAAGTGTAGTGATGTTTCATAAGTAAAATTATTGTCAACGGATCCCACAGAAAGTTCCTACTCAGAAATATTGTGTGTGTATCTTCATTTTGATACATCTTATTCCTTTATGTATGTGCACTGGAGTTGCAAGGAGTTTCAGGTGAATGACAAAGTGCAGGACTGTGGCAACATCATTCATGTCCAGCCTCTGGTCAGGGTTAGGCAACAAAAGCACTTGGTTAAGTTTGGTTATGGTTAGGGAAAGATTGTGATTTCAGTTAAATTTTAATGAGACAGATCATATGTTCGGGATTCTGAATGGTTTAAAGGGGCACCAATCTGTGTGGGTTAGCTTTGGGTATAAGGATTATAAAAGATAATTACAAATAATAACTTCAATGAATCTCAAAGTACCTCGGGGCACCAACCTTAAAGAAGAGAAAAAGATGGCAACTTAATTGATTGATTTGAGTCTCATATAATACATACAATAAACCATCATTTGGAATTCTGATTAATAATTAAGTTAATGACGGCAACTAAAATTACCAACAAAAAAAATGATCAACAGCTGGTAGGTTGAAGGAGTGTGTGTGAGAGAGAGTGTAACCATATAAAAAAACTGTTGCTGTAAATTACTCAGAGTAGAAAATGAAAATATGTATTCACGACACAGATTTTGTCCAGTGTGAATGAATGGGATTGGATCACATACAGACTGGAGATGTCAGAAAGTATTGAGAGACAGACTAACACAGTGTTAGTATTGCCCTTTTTATGAGATTTGTTGACAATAACAGAAACAGAAAATATCACTAATGTTTTAAAGTCCCATATGCTATTCTGAAAAAGGGTTAAACTCTCAGTACTTTAGCATTACACTCTGTAGAAGAAGAATTATTGTTTTCTCTATTGATTGCTCATACTTAGGCCGGAAGTACACACACACAAAAACAGACACAGACCCAGACACACACACACACGGATGCGCATACAAATATGCGCATCCGTGTGAGATTATAGACATATAAATGTGGAGAGATAGTGGAGAGATTAGCCAATTAGCGGTACCCTGGGAGCAGTTTGGGGTTTGGTGCCTAGCTCAAGGGCACCTCTAGAGCACCTCCCCACACCTACCAGTCCATTCCATACTGCCACTACCCCCCAGTTCCCAAGCCACAGGCTGAGCTACTGCTGCCCTAATGCTGAGGTGTGAGTAGGACAAAGCCAATGATAAAGCATGAGCCTACAGTATGGATGTAAAACATGTAAAGGGTAGTAGTGTTGTTTACCTTTCACAGAGCCATAACTCAGCTTGGAGGTTGTGTGGAGGCTGTCGTCCTCTCCACTTGGTGGTGGTGTCCTCAGAAAGTAACTGGGCATGCTCCACAGAGGAACAGTGCTTGTAGAAGCTCTCTGGGGAGGACAGGACCAGGAGGCAAACTTTGCAGTACATGGTGACCTGTCTGGTCTTCGTCTGTTCCGGCTCGCTCAACTGAAGGAGATGAGGCCGAACTGAGAGTCCGCTGTGCTCCGCTTTCCACACGGCCATCTCCACCTCGCTCTGGGCAGACTTGCAGTGACCGGCCTCGTGCCAGCAGGGCATACCTTGCCTGACATGATTGCAGTACTTAAACTGACAGTTTTGGGGGAGGATGCGCACCTGGCTGTAGATGTGCTTTCCATTATACTCTGACAGGTGATATACCAAGACTGGATCCCAGGGGTGCGCTGCATCTGCTGAGCAAGTTTCATTCCACCGTTTAGCTGTCAGTATTTGTGGGCGATCATGAAAGCAGTCTTTACAGAGCTCAATGAATTCACCTGAAAACTGCTTAAGTATGCTTTTAGCTGCGGTTTCTGGTGTTGGAATAGGCTCCCTTTCAATTACAAGGCTGAGTAATTGATTTTTATCAATTTTTTTGTCCCTAGCATAGTTCCATACAGCAGCCTCTTCACAGCTTCTGGCATAGGTGCATGCCTCTCCATGCTGTGTGCATCCAGAGCCCTCAACAAAGAAGTTGCACTTTTGATAAAGAACATTTTGACCAAAAAGTCCACATTGAGGACGCTCAGAGACCGGCCTCCATTGGTTTGAGGCTTTGGCTTTGGCTAAAAGCAGATTTCTTCTGCACTTGTGGCTAACTGACTGAACTGTGTATGTTATGTCCTTCTCCTTGACAGAACACAGATCACACACAGCCTTCAAATCTAGAGTTGCCAAAACATCGCCCTGAGGTGCAGAGTTGTCAGGCTGATCAGATCCTCTCTCAGACTGAGTTATAAGATCACAGAGAACCACATGGTCTAATTTGTGAAGCTTTTCGAATGTCCACACAGCAGCTTCCTCATCACTTCTGGCAAAAGTACACCGGTTCTTGTGGTATGTGCAACCGAGGTTCTCCACAAAGAAGTGACATACCTCATACCGACTCGGGTTTGGAAACATAGGCCGCCTAGAAATAGGCCTCCATTTTCTGCCACCCTTGGCTTTGCAGAGCAGGACATCGTGTGCACACTGGTGGCGGACGGATTTTAACGTATATGTAATTTCTCTCTCCTTGACAGAGCACTTAGTGCATACAAGTTTGAGGTCATGTGTTGATAAAAGAGGAGCCAGTTTGGACCTGCTAGCTGACATTGTGATACATTCATAGTGCTTAAGTCAGCACCAGGATGCAGGAAAATGTTTAATGGCCTTACAGATTGTAAGAATGCGCACAGGGCTTGAGCAATTCACCCAAAAAGTATATCAGCTCAGTTCAGCATTTTCAGGCTGCAGTCAGTCACAATAGACCCAGATTTAGTTTAATTAACTAAGGGAGTAACTAAGGAGGTTGGATTAACTTGATCTTGTCTATAGCAACCTGAAGGCCAGAGAAATGTCCAGATAGAATTTGCCTGAAAAAGAAAACAATATAGAAAAAAGCATAATGAGAAGTGTACTCGGTATATTCAACAATACAACAAGTAGTTCTGACAAAGCAGTCTGATTGGTCAACTAGACATTTGGAACATTCTTAAACCAGCATGACATCACACCATGGTCATCATTAAAAATATTACTCTGCTATCTCCATGGTAACATTATGACTGCCAGAGCTGCTGCAAAAACCAGTCCGAGTCCTGAAAGGCACACTGTAGGGTGATATTGATGAATACTGAACAACATGAAAAGTTTTTTTTGTTATTTCAGGAGTAAAATTAGGATGTTATGATATCTAATAAACAGCATATTATCAAACAAATGCTCATGAAAATATATAAAAAAAAATCATTGAAGTTACAGCAGGCCGCTATATGTGGAAACAATCAAAGAGACCGCAGAGAAAAAGTTGTCTTTGAAGGACTAAAGGTTAACTAATATGGACTGAAGCAGGATATTTCATTAGATAACTATATGTTATAGTATATCTACCTTTTTTCAATACATTTTTGACTTTTGGCTATGGAGTTATTGGAAATGTTCATCTGTGTGCTGAGTCGCTGACACAGCACCACAAGCTTAAAAACAAATGTGACGTTCACAGACTTCTGTCCATGAAAGAATTTTTTTTTCAGCAGATATCTAAATATTAAAATGATATCTAAATTAATTCCTCAAGTGGCCACTTGAGACAGGCTGCAGAAGTGAGTCAGTCTCCATAAGTCCCCATGTTAGGTCTCTATTTGGTCTATAGCTAATTTCCCCGTTCATGACAACTGTACTGAGCGTGAATTTTGATACAACTCACCTGTTCAAATTATATTAAGACTTAAAGTTATGCAGAATTAACAGCATGGCTGCTTTGATTGACAGGTAAGTGCCATTACAGATGACTTATTAGAGCAACCACCCATTCAGTTTAGTTTAGACTGGAGGTGGAAGAAGCAGTACAGCCAACATGGTGGCTGTTATACTGCCATTGGTCAAGACAAGATTGAACTAACAAGTCAGTTTAGTGTTCATATTTTTTGAATTTTATTCAGTTTGGGAAACTCCATCAATCTCCATCGATCTCTACAGTCTTTAATGTTACTTGTCTGGGACTAGAAATTGTCTGTGTTGCAAGTCACTACTAAGGCTCCGACTACTTGCTGGAGAAGTAAACTGGGTTCCACTACATATGAGTGTATTGTCATGACTGATTTGACGCGTCTTCCAGATATTAGTCTGACACCGTATATCTCCATGGAAACAGAGATAAATCGAGCAAAAAATGTTTATTTTGAGAGCAAATGGCCACGAAATATAAATACATCTTGATTTCATGTTTAATTTAAGTGGTAACGGTTTCTGTATAATAAATAAATTAATAATAATAATAATAATAATAATAATAATAATACCTGTATGATCACAATATTTTATTCGAGAGTGAGCTTTAACTTACTATTGGCACTTTACTGACGTCGGCTCAATCCTGATCATTAAATTAAATTAAATCCACTAGATGGCGCAATTGCGCATTTTTAATTCAAGGAGCAGCGCCTCAGAATGAAGTCAGTGTTTGTATGGAGTCATATTAAAAAGAATTTCATAGAAAGAAAAACGTCCTGCGAATCAACAACAACCAAGACATTAAAGTTCAAACATGCATCGTGACCGACATTCTGCATCCATCACCGTCAAGTTTACTACAGTAACTACAGTGTTTTATGAAAATGTTACTACTGTTAACTACTACATATGATCATAATAACAGTAAAACAAAAATAATTAATAATAATAACCACAATGATTACCGTAAAACTGGCAGAACATCAAAGGTTGTAATGTTGCAGAGAGTGACTGAGGTCCTCCGTTATGTCCTTTGAACGTGACACTTGGATGATCAACATCAATAGTGATCGCGCAGCATCGTGTCCCCTCCCTGAAACGGAGCGCATGTGATCAGTGCGGGGCTCGCCTGTTCCTTTTAGTCGCACTCTTTCATGGTTAAGTTTCGTTTCCCACATTTTGCGTCAGCAGCATCAGGTTAAAATGACAGGCATGCGCTCTCTACACCCCGCCCTTCCCCCGCGCCCCCATCCCTCCTCACGAGCTTCCTCATTTTAACAATAGCTTTCCTGTGAAGCTGTATGATCCTGTGCTACCATTCTAGAAACAGCTATCATGATGTGCCTGTACAGGAGTCTGTATTGACCTATTTACATTTGCAACAGTTTTGACAAGAGTGCGCCTAGCTATCAGTGATTGTCATAAAAATGTAACTTTTACAGGAGACATGTCAGTTATAGTTTTAATGAAGTTATAGGATATTTAGTTAGGACTGATCCAGACTGACCGTGGAGCACTGGCATTTTTTTCTTCTTTTAAAGCAGAAAGAATTAAAGATGAACATCAGGGTTCAAGAGGTTAACGTGTCCAAATACCCACCAGCCACCTGTCCAACATCTTCTTCTTGCTCCTCCAAATGTTTTCAGTCAAACTTTGCACGTTGCAACTTGAATTAGAGTTGAAGAGGTCTGTTTTATCACCTTGTCACAGAGAATATCGTCATGGGAAGTACATGCAGTACCTGCCCACATCCACTACCTTTTCACTGTGGTTTATGGTTGTGGAAAACCAGTAAAACTTGCACTCACTCAAATCTGGAGGTTGATGGATAGGCTTAGAATAGCATGGGAGGAAGACTTAGGTCTCTCTTTATCAGAAGACACTTGGACATCCATACTTAAACTGGTTAACTCAACCTCCCTCTGTGCATGTTACTGCTTAATTCAGTTTAAAGTGGTGCACAGGGTTCATATTTCAAAATCAAAACTATCCTCCATGTAGCCCACACTGTGTCAAATGTGATTTCGCTGAGGCTTCTCTCATCCACATGTACTGGTCCTGTTGGAGCCTTACCAATTATTGGAGGGAAATTTTCTATACACTCTCTCAGGTGTTAAACATGAAGTTAGAACCAAACATGGTGATTGCTCTGTTTGGGGTCATGGAAGCAGAGGTAGTCAGTCAGTCAGTTATAGAAAAACAACACACTTTATCCTTTGCCTCCCTTCTAGCTCAGCAAGTAATCCTGCTCAGGTGGAGGGATGCACAATGGCTAAATTGGAGAAAGTTAGGTACTTACTTCAGCAATCAAGTGGGAAATTCCAGAGAGTGTTGGACCCCACACTCTGTGAAGACTTGACCATTAGGTGCAGCTTAACTACACTACATACTCTTCACTCATTCTTGGTGCAGGCTCTAGATGTGGCAGTGTGCTTGTACTGTGTCTAGTGTACTGCCAGTGACTGGGGAGGGA
The DNA here is from genome assembly GCA_033000465.1 of Sciaenops ocellatus. Classification (NCBI taxonomy): domain Eukaryota; kingdom Metazoa; phylum Chordata; class Actinopteri; family Sciaenidae; genus Sciaenops; species Sciaenops ocellatus. Next base: position 3,065,722 of record CP136884.1, on the reverse strand, counting down.
TTATTTTATAGATGAAGGCATTGGTGCTAATTTCTGTTGATATGTACCCATGTCTACCTCATGTTTTTGTAATGACCATTCAGCATTGCACTTGATATGTTGGAAAACAGAATAAACAGATTTTGATTTAAAAAAAGGTTTATTTCAATGCTGCATATGATAAATTTTATGAAAGTAAAACATTTAATGCAATATTTATAATATACTGTATATCATGGGGACTTTAAGGGGATACACCAGCAATGTAGTACTGTGCTACCTTTAAACTGGGGGACTCATAAGAGATGTTAAATAACTTAGAAAGGCCAGATTTGAAGCAGCAGAGGCAAAGGTCAAATGCTATAGGTAAAAAATGCTGGATCCTACATTTTCCATAATACAATTCTGTAGCAACTTTCATTAGACCCTCCCTGGCTGATAAGGTTTGTAAAACAGGCTTTCTGTAAAAGATATGTATTCTGTGATGACACCATCTGGGTTATTTGATGATATCATCATGATTATTTAGTCATTCGTTAGGTTGGGGTGCTTCCTACTGAGCCATGGAAGACTAAACTAAACTAACTAAAAACTAAAACTAAACTTCATTTGTAAAATTGTTAGAATGCCCCTTTAAGACTTTAAGTTATGAAATAGAGAAAGTATAAACTTCTTCTGCTTTAAACAATTCAGTGTACTTTAACCCCAGGTCTTGATTTTCCAGTTTTTGCCACTATTAGAATTTCAAATATTGTTTTAGAGCTTTCTTCTGGTTTCAAGTCTTTGAACTGAATTCACACACACTGGGCCACATTTCAAAGTCAGCTCAGGTTTAGAGGGTGACCCTGAAAACCAAAAAGACCACCTAGGACCCTAAAATGGCTTGAGGGCAGTCCAGGTATGGGTCATGACAAACTCACAGTGAAATAATGTGGAAAGAAATCAACTGACGTAAAGTTTGTTATTCTCTTTAAGATAAACTCAACACAGACCTTGTTTGGCTCAGGATTGGACTTTATTTCAGCTGTTCTTGACTCTGCTATGACAATGTTTTTGCACTTCCAAATGTGTGTGTGGTTTACCAAAAATGAAACAGATGAGTAACATCGATTGGTGCTGATTAACTACTAGTTTGAGTCCTGAAAGGTGCACTGTAGGGTGATAGTGATGAATACTGAATTACAGGAAAACTTTGACACAGAGAGAATTTTCAAAAGTAGCATCCACTGCCAGAGTGTAGAAAACATCTTCAGCCAGAGAGGTCAGCCTGAAGCTCCTTGTTTCTGCGTACCTCGGCGGCGTGGATTTCCTGTAAAATAAAGTAAGAAACTCTCAGATACTCTCAGATAGTAAAAACGAAACTTAAAGACTAGAATGACAGAAGGCGGGGCTTCTCTGGAACATGAAACTCAGAGGCACAGCATTTTTCTTTTTTTTTTTTTTTTTTATCTCTAAAGACCAGAAGCAATGAAACATTGAAATATTCCAGAAACATTATGCAAGGACGTACAACTTTGTGTTTGTGTTTTGTGTTACACTTCATATACCAGATCCTGTCTGCATTCATACAGGTTTTTCCAGCTTTCCTGGTTTCTGGATGTAAGGTAACAAATGTTGAGCCTTCCTGGGGTGTTGGTGGTTTCATAAAATATCTAGTCTGAGGTCTGCACTTCATAACCTGAACAACATACTGGTCCTGCACTAACCCACCACCTTTTCTTCTGTTGTCATACAGTAGTCAGACTAGAGTTCACTTTCAGCATTCACTTTACAACCACTAGGAACACTCATCCACTGTATGTAAAACAGGATGGAAATGAAGCTGTGAGTCACTCTCAATAACTAATTTGCATCAATATTGTTCATTTAATTGTGACTCAAAATGGTTTCTACAATAACATAACGCGTTTATAATGTATGTATATATTAGCCTAAGTCTTTACATCACAGAAGACATGTTGACATGCCACAGCAGGAAAAGCACCAATGTAAATAATAAAATGAATGATGGCTGAATTCCATTTAGCTGTTTTAGTTTCAAGGTCCTTGTGTTGTGAAAAAAGGAGGCAGGATAAGAGCACGCTCTCTGCTGTGATTAATGAAAAGTCAAACAGAATCTGCCATCTGGGACAGAGTCAGTAGACATTTAGAAACAGGAAGTGGCTTTATTTTGAGGGCACAGTCCTTGATCTGATGTACCGCAACATCAAAATGAAATGACTATTGATTATTTGATGTGTGGAAACATTCATGTAGTAAAAATGGGGATTAAAAAGCATAAACCTTGCTGGAAATGAGAATGGTGCCCTCTTGGATTGAAAAACATTAATATTAATTCACAAATGATCACTGAACAGGAAGACTTGCTTTCTCTCGCAGGCGCTGTTTGAGAGCATTGAGGTGGGCCTCTCGGTTCTCCTTGTTGACCTCCATCTTCTGGATGAGCTTCTCCTCCGTCTTCTTGCTGAAGATGTTGTTCTCCTCACGGGCCTTGTGGAGAACTTCCTGCACGTGCTCCCTTTTCTCCGCCAGGTGCTTCAGCACCATGGCCTCCTGGGACTACAGCAAGGGGGAGGACAAAGAGGGTGTCACCTTGAGTCACCTTAATGGTGGAAATGACAGTAGCGGGCTTTATGAAAACCTAAAAATAAGTTTATCAGACGGAAACAAAAGAAGGACTGCCCTCAAGACTAGCTCAGTTTCCTGACAGTCTTTACTGCCCTGAGGCACAAAATAAACATACAGTTCAAAAATAAAGGTTGCCACCCCTGAAGTTTCAACACATGCCCTAATATAATCCTTCAGCTATTATCTGCTCTGATGACTCACTTTATGGTCTTTTAGATCACAAAAAAACAAACAGGTTATACTTGTACTGTACTGCCTGTTTACAGCACAATTTGTTCAGTGCCTGTTGATCCTCATTTAGTGGTTGAGCTTGCTTTGTTTCTTTGTTGTAAATTGTCATCGTGCACGCCCTAGTAATCAAGACACTCCTCTGATTTACAAGATAACCTTGACATTGACTAATGGATGGAAGGACACGTCAGCGTACACTCCTTTACAGCAGGCGTGGAGTGATTTCATGAACTTATCTTGAGGTTGACTCTTTCTTTGAGGTGAAGAGGTGAAAACTTGGCTTGTTTATAGTGTCTGAAATTGTATTTCAGCAAACCACTAAAGTATTATTGCCTGCCAGAACTGTGCTGCTTTACAAGTTGCTCAATCATGGACTGAGAAAGACATGTGATTACTGAAGCTATTTCTTAACACCATTTTCATCCTCTGAAACCTGAGTGTGCAGTCAAAATATAGCAAAGGCTCATATAACCTTACAACCACTACATATCCAAAACAACCAAAGGAATTAAAGGAACTGAAATGCTTGGAGGACAAGTTGTGAAACTTTGGTATTCTGAATAAAAATGTTATGGCTGTGAAAGACATTGCCAAGGTTACACCACTGCACAGTATGTTCTGATGGCTACTGCAAGCAAAACACAGTTTAAAATAAGAGATTACTAGACATTCCTAAGAATGTGAACTCTGTTTAAGATGTTTTGTGTCATCTGTATGGTATGTTTTCCACAGCACCCCAGAACAACAACTTTTCAGTTACTAAGTTATTGAACACTGAGAAATATACATGACCGTGCCAGGATCAGTCCCAGAAAACACGTTGTAGCTATGCCTGATGGAATTTAGACATTTCTCTGACCCTTGTATTCTCCATCCTGGGGGAGGATATAAAGGTGGATCACTCCTGTAAATACCTTGGAGCTCACCATGATGACAGGCTAGAGTGGGCTGGGAACACAGGGGCCCCCAGGATCTCAGGAAGGGCCAAAGCTGTCCTACTTCTTGCAGAGGCTCGGGGGCTTCAATGGTTCAATGGGCTTCAACAGTATGCTGCACATATTCTACCAGTCTGTAGTGGCCAATGCTATATTTTATGCTGCCTAATTTATAATTCCATGTATCCATGCATCCATTCATTCATCCATCCATCCATATTTATGTCAACTCTTATGTTATAACGTGTTTTTAACATCTGATATTTGTTTTTTTTCTCCCACAGTTCTGCCTCAACAGTCAAAATTAGTGAAGAGAGGAGTCAATAAAAATATTGCTTTCGTTTATTATTGTGTACTCAATAAGCTTAACAAGCAGCAGCAAGCACTTTCTGACCTTTTACATTGATTCAAATGTATATAAATGCCACTTCATTGTACCCAACCCCCACTTCTGAAACCAAATCTATCCCCGGAAACAACTGGGCACAGTTACTTCCTCTAATTTTGATGACAGGTTAGATTTCATCGTGCTTGCACAGAGACCAAAACCAACACCTGCATTCACTGATTGTATCTGGCAAGCTGCATTATAGCTTTGGATGCTACACAGAGGTGCTGGGTGGATGGATAAACTGTAGTTTGCTGATAAGCTTTACTTTTAAGTGTTGGCAGGATTTCTTTTAACCTCAAACAGAACCAGACTAACTTGTTTACATATGTAGGGGAATCTACCATTTTTATTATTAAAGTTTAATTAAAAAATCTTTAAAACTAAAGTATGTGTAAACTCTGAAACGCTCAATTAAACCCCAAAATCATATGACTGCCACTGTACCAATGAAACATATGTGCATTAACTGTGGTAAAACATACGTATTTCATTGGAACATTTTTGCTTTAGGTAAAAAAAAAGAGAAAGATAAAAATTAGCACTGCTACTCTATCATGAGACTAGGATTTGATCTGCTTACCTTCCTCCTCTCCTCAGCAGCCTCCAGTCTTTTCTGGAGTTCCTCCAGGGACACCTCTCTCTTTGGGGGGGAGGGCAGCAGCTGAGGCTGGCTTTTGTCCCCAGACTGATCGGGATGCTTCAGGATCACCTCAAAAGACTGGCCCGACACTCGCTTGTTCAAGCCCTTCACCTCCAGGTCTGACACAACCAGAATCCAGTCCACACACCAACATTGAAACACAAGTTAGTAAGCTGTATGTCGGGTGCTGTCAAACTTTTTCTTGCTTTCTCAGATATCAGAGGGATGGTGGATACATCCCAGATAGGAAGGCAACATTGATTCAATGTTGAATTCCATCAGAATCATCGTTTTTGTTGAGGTTGACTATTCAAGGCTAGATAACATTGATCCAGTGTTGATTCAATGTTGGTCTGCTGTCTGGGGATTTATTTAATTGTTATTTCAATGTTGGTTCAATGATAAAACAGTGATAATTTTAAGTTGAACTAACATTGATTTTATGTCTGTCTTGATCTATTTTTCATCATTGAAATAAGTTTATTATTTCAGGGTGCAAACCTGATGAAAAATGTTATATTTCAATGTTGATCAACATTGATTCAGTGACAGTTTCATTGATGCATCAACATTGATTCAGTGTTGGTCAGCTATCTGGGATTTCATGGCTGTGGCTCAGCATTAATTAATGAATTCAAACAATAAATCATAATAAATAAATTAAGAAATTCAATAGACGCCATAGAGGAAGTGGGGGAGAGGAGGATGTTAGCAAAGCCAACTAAGCTGAGAAGGAGCAGTACCTGCTGTATTTTTGTAAAGTTTTAGCCACCTTTTCATGGCAATATTTCCTGATATATACACATCTTATTATAATGCTACACACCATGTGTGTATCCAATAACCTGCGCACCTTTCTGTGAAATGATCCATCATGCATCATGTTCACTTCTTGTCCTGCTTAGCTATGACTTTTTTCTTTTTCTCTTCTCCTGAAAACTGATAAAACTCACTGCAACAGTTCATACATAAGTTTATTTTGACAACCTAGCTGTTGTTAGCAGATTGAGAAAAACAGACAGGTGACAAATGAAAGAAAAACCCAACATAAAGGTGTTGAGCCTCAAGAACAGCTTCAATGCTCCTCGACTTTGATTCTCCTAGTCTCTGGAACTCTACTGGAGGGATGAAAGAGGTTAAGATCTAGTGACTGGGATAGGCCATAATGTATGATTAAAATAATTTAATAAAATAAATAAAACAAAACAATCATGAAATCATTTAGTGACCCCTCATGCCTCATGCATGTTTCTCCATTAATTTATTCAGCTTTTTCCTATATCTACGAATGAAAAGATGTGTACTCTAATTTAAAGCAGAAGAGACAATAAATCAATAAATAATAAACAATAATAAATCTGTTTCACAAGGATGTACTGTACATAACACTGTTTTTTATTATTTAAAATGTGATCTATGGAGACAATGAGTACTGTGTCATGGTAAGAAGGTAATTCTTCTTGCTGAAGCTAAGGCCTTAAACCAAGATGACTGACAGGCAGGCAGGCAGACAGAGAGAGAGAGAGAGACAGACAGACTGACTGACCTCCATACTGATAGAGGCTGTTGGGGTGTGGCTGTGTGTAGAAGCAGGAACAGAGCAGAGACAGCATGGACATCTCCTTGATCTTGTCTGTGTAGGCTGTTACAGAGAGATAAAAGAAACAGTGTTACATGTGAAACCTGTCCACTTAATAACTTAAAAAAACAAAACAAAAAAACAACAGAAATGATTGAAATCAATCCTTTCAAAAAACACAGATATACCCATTTGTATATGGAGAAATCAAGTCCCAGGTCTGCACACAGTTCATTCTCCATATTATATCTATTATCAAAATCCCAGAAATTCTTGGGTGGTAACTGGAACTCCTTTTAAATCAAAGTGATGATACACGATGAAGTGTCCTAATCATGGCCGAGGAAGCTGCTGGAGTTGAAGTGGTTGCAGTGAATACAGCAATATACAAATGTAAGTTGGCCACGTGTTTTATATTTATATTTTGTTGGACAGATGTCGGCATGAATGCTCCACAGGAATGAAGAAGAAGCTGTAAATCGTCATTTCTGGTATGTGCCGTAGTCGAACTGAGACAAAACTACCCTGTTGAAAGTAGCGCACTACACCAGGAGGTACATAGTGTACACAGTGTACTACACAGAAGTGTACTAATGGAAATATCTGAATTGAGACACATCTGTGAATATGCAGTATACAGGAAGAGAGCTGAAACAAGGGACTTATCTAACCCTGAACACCTGAGTGAAAAGTTAGAATACTCTGTATCTGTATACCATGGTCAATCAATATTTATACTCTGTAACTTGGTTTACAAGTAACAAAATCAATTAAAAACGTGCCTATGTAAATTGAACAAATGGCACGGTTGAAAAAGTTGGAGACTGCCCTGGGAAAACCTTGTTTGCTCCAACAAACTGTTGCTACAAAATGATACATTAGGCATTGGGTGGTCCATCTGTAAAGTTGGTGTTTGTGTCACAATCACCTTTAAAGGTACAGTGTGTAAGATTTGGGGCCTCTATTTTCAGAATAAGGCAAACATGGAATATAATATTCATAACTATGTTTTGATGCATGTATAATCACCTGAAAATAAGAATCTTTTTATGTTTGTTAATTAAAAAATATCCTTTTATATCTACAGTGGGAGAGGGTCCCCTTTCATGGAGGCCGCCATCTTGAAACACCTTATTTATACAGTACTCCAGAACAGACAAACTAAATACTGACTCTAAACAGGGTCCTTAAAGTGTTGTTTCTCCTTTACACTAGGAAGGTGAGGGTGATGTGAGGAGATTACAATGCAGTGACTGGGCCACTAAATGCAACTAAATTCTACACACTGGACCTTTAAGAATCATGAGAAAGGTGTGGAGGAGACGGCAATTAAAAAATCTAATCCTTTAAGGCCAACATTTGGCAGAAATCAGACACTCTGAGCAATGGCAGAAGAGAGCCACCACCCAGTCCTAAGTGTATAAGACACTGAGATTATGTGTCTAGTTAGAGCAACTCTGATGTGTATATGCTGAATTACGTTCGAGCAGATCACTGATGAGATTTTGTGCAACTGCTATGCTGGTCTGACCGGCAGTCCCAGGACTGTCTGTATGTGAGTCAGGTAGCAAAGAATAACTTAGTTTAGCTGCAGTTCCGTAGGTGCTGTAAGAGGAGATGACAAGAGGACAACTCAACCACCACAAAATATAAAGAGGAAGATCTACACCAGTGAGGACTTTGACTGAACATGTGAGTCGGAAATGTTCTGAAATGTTGCCAAAGCTATGTTGCCACAGAGGCACGTGACAAAGGAATGGCAGCATATTTAAGATAACAGCCTTTAGATCTCATCTCTCATCTCATCTCATGGATACAAACAACCCTGCTGGATTCTTACAAACCAGTGAGTCACTTTGCAGCATTTTCCAATTATTCAAATCTGTCATCCTTCTCACCCCTTTCTACTTCTGCACCATTGCCATGCACTCTGCAAAGAGTGTTTTTTCCAGCTGACCGTACAATAGATGGTGCTGTATTTATGATCAGAAAATCTTCTGTACATGCCAAAAAGGACATGTAACTAGGATTGCTATTGATGAAAAGAGACACCTGTTCATCATACCAATCAGGGAAGTTCACATCTGATTACTGAGGGAGGGGGCTGTGAGGTGAGCCTACACTGGGACAAATGTTGTGGTTGTAAATTTTTAAATTTGTATCTGTATTTTACTGTCTGCAATCTGAAAAATAAAATAAAGCACTTTATACTACAAAAGTAAAATGTGGTTCTTCTGTATCTCAGTGTTTGGCTTCTACAAACCTAATAGTGGTTATTTAGTTGACGTTATAGAGGTCTGTACAGAAGACTACAAACCATGACGACAAACCATGGCGACAATAGAGCCAACAGATCTCCATCAGTGTGGCATGTGGTAAAAATAAACAGTTTAGGTAGAGACAACCAATCCTTGTCTGATCACAGGCATCTACACAGTCAGTTAGTTCCTGGAATGAAGGAAATGTGCCCACATTGGGAATGTGACCTCTTACTATGTAAGAATGCCAAATGTCTTTAACCACTGACTAATTAGTCTCTAAACATCCTTCTGTTTTAAAACTATTACGTTTGACTTGTAACAGACAGAAATGAATCAGTTTGCCTCTCCAAACATTTACTGTAAAATCTTCAGGTGATACATGTAATAAATATAGTTCAGCTTCAATGAAAACAAAACTGGAAATCGGTTCAAGAACCTCTTTCCAGAGCATCTGGAGCTTGGGACATTCCCACATACTAATAACCCTGCTGGATTCAGAGTACTAACAGTAGTAACAGAGTACTTTACTACATTTACCACAATTGTGGAAGTGGGCTGAGAGGGAGCGGTGTGGGGACGGCTCAGGAGAGCAGCGCCCGGTGAGTTGATTAATAAAGCTGGAGCTCACTGTGTTCTGAGTCACACACACTCAGAGACAGACAGGCAGATATGCACACCTGTTTATATGTTTAAGATTTTGTGAGTTAACTTTTGTACTGAGCCGGGCAACCAGAAGCATACGTCACAGACAGATTATTTGTTGTTTTGTGTTGAAATACAATTTGTAGAAATAAATAAATAAATAAATGATTTGTGTGGAAAGAGATGGAAGTGATGGAATTTTCCAATGTAGCCTATGACTTTTTGATGCTTTAACCTTTTGACTGCCTGGACAGCAGCAAGAAACATACAGTACACCACATAATCACATGTTCCATATATGTTTGCAGAAGTGTTATCATAACAAAAAATGATTTAAAACTGGAGAACTTCTGCACCTATGACCCTAGAGTGCACGTCCCATCTGCCCTGACCATTCATAAGCGTGCCCTGAGCACAGAAACGTCCTCTTTCATAGCCAGCTTCTATCTTGTTATAAATATCACTTACTCACACCATGTTTTTTTGAGCATCACTGACAGACTGTATGCACTCTGTTTCTGACTGCTCCTCTGCGCAGAAATAAATCTCACAAAGACAACTGTCATTGTCAAACTCTTTATTTCAGAGACAAACAAAGAAAGTGATTGTCTGTGATTGTGCTGTGAACCCACGGTGGGTGTGCAACCTACAATAATTATCAGGAGTACTATTCAAATGTTGTAACTTAACAGGGTACTGTATGTCCTGAGCAGCCACTTAAACTGTAACAGTTTACATGTGGTATTTCATCACTGAAATATCACAATATTGATTATTATTATAGTGATTTTATATTTATATTTACAAAATATATAAAAGAGGAGTGCGTGCACCTCACTCACATTATCAGGACTGACTGAGCTCAAGCTTCCTGTACTGTTTCCTGTTGTGTTATGACTCAGTGTGCAGTATTTCAGACTTCAGTGGCCTATTGAATGGCATGGAAAGCCCCAAACAAAAAGTGACATTAAATGTTTGTAAGAAATATTTATTGCAGTGTGAAGTGTTTAAGAGGTAGAACAGTCTGACGTGCATAGATCTGCATTATCATTATCATAACAGAATATCATGCTGATATGAACATCCATATCTGATAACATTAGGTACAAAGATGGACTGTTCATCCTTACTCAACTCAATATGACTGAGTCACAGCCATTTAAATTGATATTAAAGCTGCTTTTATAGCGGAATGTAAGCAAATGTTGCTGGATTGGATTTAATATATATGACAGTTTATGTTAAATATGCCACAACTAGAAGACTGTAGGAAACGTTATATCACAGGATCTGTTTTCAGTAAATGATGATTTGACTTTTGACAGGTGTGTGCGAGTGTGCAGTCAGAGCAAGGAAATGATTGGTCTGGTGGCTCACAGCACCTATAGGGGGCTCCCACCTGAAAACAGCTGATGATAGCAGACCATATAAGAGTTTATAAGAGTCTGTTTGGAGTTTGGAGGGGTGGGCTGCCGCTAATAATCTTGTTTTGTCCATTCTAGTAGCCAGGAGCAATGCAAGACAGAGGCCAACTAACTAACTGTTATCAACTGAAGCTGAGCCAAGGTTGGCCGTCTGGATGTGTCTGGCTGCTGGGTGTGGTGTTTCTTCATGCCGTTGGTTGATGGGGTGAATTGCAAATGGGAAACAAGTTTGTATCGTGGAACCAATGGTCCAAATAATGATATATGGTACGTTATTCAAAGTATAAATGTAATTTTAATTTTCCAGCATTCATTCAGCATTCAATCTCATGTATGTCACTTTTGGTCAATGCCTTGGTTGGTGCTCGCTCAATCCTAAAGAGTGAGAGCATGAGCAACACGATGCTAACTGTGTCATAGTGTTGTCATTTTGATATAGTATAGATATATTATTCTGCCTCTTAAAGGAAGTAATTCCTTGCCACTGTTGCCACGTTCATGGTGGGAATTGTTGTTGTTGGGTCTGTGTAATGGAATTTTCCATTGAACAACTTTTTGAAGCTTTGACCTGTTCAACGTCTAGACAGTGATAGAGAAGTTTAACCTGTTGATGCTTTGACCTACTGACTGTCTCAGCAGCAGTAAGGGACATACAGTATACCACACAATCACATGTTCTGTAGTTGTTTGCAGAAGTGTTTGTAGAAAGTGTCCTCACAAGAGCAGAGAAACACACTAATTTGACCTTGCAGTGCACTTTCTAGTGAGTATTAGCTATTTGGATGTCTGCCCTAACCGCACAGACTTCCTCTGTCACAGCCAGCCTCTGTTACTGTGTCTGTATAAGTATCACCTGCACACACTCTGTCAGCTTCACAGACTGCATGTGCACTCTGTTCAAACTTTGTCTCGAGATCTTTATTTTAACATCATCAGACCTTGACTAGACAGAGATTTTCCACAACATCTGTAAAGAGTACAGTCTAGACTTGAGATTAATCTGATGAATAGAACTTGAACCAGCTTAAAGACTATCAGTAAGTAATATTCGCTTTGGACAGCTTTGGTCACACACCACAGACCACCAGCAGAACATAAAGTGAAAAGCTGAACACCAAATTAAAGCATTATCAGACTGATCAGAAAGTGAAAGCAGAGTGCTCATTAATTGTTTCATGGTATTTCTACACATTAAAAATGCTGTTGGATATTTCATCCTGCAAAGAAAGTTCATAGAAAAATCCTGGATTACATTTAAAGGTCTAAGGTGGAGTAGCGACTACACATTCCTACGATTGACAATGAATCAGGTCTCTGCTCTTTTATCGCACTTATCTCATAAAGCAAATATGTTATAATAATGATCCAGATGAAAAACCTGGCTGAACCTGTTCCCTGCTTTCACCTCACAAGACACTGAGGCTCCATTCTACAGATATTAACGTACTTAACATAACAGTCAACTATAGTAACAAACAAGGTTGTATTCATTTGATGTGTGAGGATTAAACACATTAATGTTTGCAGTTGCCCCGAGGTCAAATTCCTCTTATATTAACAATGGATCAAAGGTTGCTGTGCAATCCACAAAAGGTTATCACCCTCAGCTCTTCAGTATTGGCAGCCTTAGCTATGTTTCCCCACCCTAAAAGGGCATTTTCCAAAAAAGCACAGTTGGTTCTGTGGAAGTCACAGAAAAGGTAAGTATCTGCCACATTAGCTTTTGAACACAGGCTTGAAAGGTTGCCCTTTGCTCTCTTGAGCTGTTTAGCATCTTTCAGCTCATTGTTTTGGTTTTACGGCCCACAACTTTACTGTTTTGGTTCATCCTCACCGCTGTCCTAAACCTTGTTTTTTCATCAGCGGCTGAAGCTGTTTTCAGTGAAAAAGCTCTGATAAATCCACTGAATACTATGGTCAGCACCAAACAGCAGTCAGACACAGCTGATGCCAGATATTTTTCTCAGGAGTTGGTATACAGGATATTGGACTTACAGTCATCACGTGTCCAGAAACACAACTCTACTTTCTAACTACAACTAAGGAATGCTAATGTGACTCTGTGTCTGCAGGATGTGTAAATAGACAGCATGATGTCACTGTAGAGAGATAAACAGGCAGGTAAGTTTAAAGGGGTCAATTTACAACACATACAACTGCAAACACCTCAATCCCCTGCTGTTTAACTGCTGCTGGTGGTAGTACACCAAGAAATGAAACAGAAGAGTGCTAGCTAACAAACATGTACATAAACAAAGCATGATTTAAAATACTTTATAACTTTCAAATCAGATTTGCAAATGTGTAGGATGAGGAAGGGAATGCATTCAACACGTCTGTTATAAAAATTAGGTTTATACTGTGTTTAATCCTACAATGTGTATGTGAATTCTGTTATAAAAATTAGGATAATACTGTGGTCCAGATGTGTTTTGACATTATAATCATACAATGTATTTCTATTTTCTGTTTGTTGGGGAGGCATTTCCTTTTCCCTAGTACTGTTGCTTAAACGGACAGGGGGAGTTAGAGTTCTGCTTAGCGTGCAAATGCAGGAAGTCTAGCTCAGGTGTGAGCGTCAGAGACAGGTCAAGAAGTGATAGATGAGGGGACTTTCTGCTGACAGTTGAAAAGAGAATGCTGCAACATGTAACAGTGTTAGTTATGGAAAGTGTCTGTTAACAATAAGGATGTGTCTGGGACAGCCCATTAAAAAGTGTATGAAAACCAATTGTTGAAGCTCCACTGGGAGCCTTTTTCTCTGTAACCCCTTGTTGTGTGTTGCACTGTTAAACGCTCCTTCTTGTACAAGAATAATAAATTCAACTTGACTTTGATACTTCGAATCCAGTCTTCCTTATTGAAGGGCCTCTCTAAAAAATTCTTATAACAACGTCTGTTCAGTGTTGAATGAGATGGGTGTGAATGTAAAGCACATGACATAAGATCAGCTGTAGCATGGGCAATGCTTTGCTCTAGAGGGAAGTCAGACTAGTTTACATCTGACAATGTTAAATGATTTCCAGGTATAAAAATATTTTATTCCAGCAATTGCCATTTGAGGCCACTTTCAAAGTAACAGAGCCAAAGTAGAAAAGTGGTGGACCCATCACTTCTGATATCTGGAAACTTTTATTGCGTGACTGAAACTACAGCACACTGCAGGTCATTTCAGGAAAATCTGTTATTTTTAGAAAGATTCTGAATTATTTACATGTACTTCAAAATCTCTTTCTTGCCTTCTGGGATATTTGTGTGGTGCTTGCTGCACCGCCACTGTCTGTGGATACATGTTTGTGCCTCAGAGTGAGTGACTTGCTTCTTTGCTGTGGCTTATCTTCCCATTGGATATGGATGCAGCTGTCCTGGAATCCTTTACTTTGTTACAGACGATAAAGGCTGGGCTGTTTTGTATTTTATATCTATGGTAAAACTGCCTCTCCTGTCTATTCTCTTGGCTATTTTGCATGTGTTTTCCAGACAACCTCTAAGAAGTCGCCTATCTGTTTTAAAGCACCGGGCTTCATTATAGGATCATGAGGAGAGAATACAAAATCATTAGCACATTATTCATTTGGTCATATCCTCTTTTGACATATTGACCTGTCACAAATAGACCCCAAGTCCACTGTGTGGCAGCTTGATTTATTCAAAATGTATTTGATTACCTAATCTTGAGGTCCTTTTAGAGAGGCACTCTGTGCTCTAGTTTAATATCTATAATATTTCAGCTGACATGAGTACAATGTGCTTATCATATAAAGACTGCCATGTGTGCTTAATACACAGTGCACTGACAGTGAGACAAACAGGGCTCAAGAAAAAGCAGGTAATGAGAAGATCTGTCTTCGGCCAGTTAAAATAATACCATTAATTACTCAGCAATGATGTCGCTCTCCAAGGAATCCAGTGCATTAATTAATTTATAAGTACAGCATGTTTCTGTGGCTTCACATGGCATCTTAAATATTTGAAATATAAAACATCAATAGAGGCAAAGCTGACAATAATGGCCACAGCCCCAATGTGTTTACCTGGAAGAACAGGTTTCTGCACACAGCACCAACCATCTGGTGTGTGCTCATAATTATATCCTATGAGACTGTCCACAGAGGAATTATCCAGACGGTTAGCTTCTCATGCACTGTACCTCATTTATGGAATGTTCAGTAACTATTATTACTGATTCTATTTGAACCAATAAACAAATTAATGGTCACATAAGAAACAAGCAGGAGAGTATAAATCATTTTTTGGGATTGACAGTGTGTTTGCTGTTATGTATTTGAATATGAATTGTATCATAATATCTATAAATATTAACTAGGTGGGGCATATTTGTGAAGTAGCCAACAGCTTCAAAGACTTTGATTACAATTTATTTGTCAGTCTGGGATAGTGTATAGAATTCAAGACATTTAACACCAGGTTTTAGCTACTGGCTGCAGTTGCAGGATTGATGGGTGTGAAAATAGGGTCTGTCTGGAGGGGACAGTTAAACCCCTTGTTTTTTCATAAAAATATTAAAGGTTCAGTGTGGAGTTTGTGACCACTATTAGTGCTAAAGAGCACTGTTTTTAGGACACACATTCTTGTGTGCAGCAATGCAAATAAAACAAAACACATTCCTGAAGTCAGTTTCATGCTAATTCCCCTGATCAGCAGTTGGTCCAACATGTAATGCAGAATTCATCCATTATCTGTAACTGCTTATCCTCATCAGGGTGGTGGGGGGCTGGAGCCAATCCCAGCTGACTTTGTGCGAGAAACGGGGTAAATGGTAAATGAAGATAATGGTCTGTCGTTATATAGCGGCTTTATACAAATATCTCATTCACCCATTCACACACATTCACACACTGATGGCATTGGCTGACATGCAAGGTGCCAACTGCTCATCAGTTTTAGGAGCTAACCATTCACAAGCATTCACACACCGATCACACACTCAGACATGTTCCTCTTTTTGTGCAGACTGCATGCACAATGTATGACTATTTGACCTTTTTTGTAAAGAAAAAAACTTCTGGACATGCAAGTCTTTATTTCAGACCTCACTGATTAATAATTTCCACTACAAACTTGGTGTGAGAAGTTCCTTACCATCTCACTATTTAGCACAAGCTGCAGAATTAGCTGCTATCACTGAAGCATGCATATTAGTTGAAGGTAAAACTGTCACCAGTTACACAGATTCCATGTGTTTGGTGTAGCACATGACTTTGATACATTGTGGAAACAGAAAATTCCTCAAATCTGACAGTAAACCTATTGGACATGATGATAAAGTAGCTGTGTTGTTGGATTCTGTTCTTTTGCTGTCATTTGTGAGTGATGCTCTTAAATGGCTCAGCCATTTCCTAGCTATTGACTTGAGACAGCATTGTGCCTGGCATCTGGCCAGTGGAAGAGCTGTAGAGAGAGAAAATGGTACTTTGAAAGCAAAACTTGCTAAATGTTAAAACAGAGACAGATCAAAGGTACTGCCAAATATCCAAATGTACATAAGAATACTAATCACATTAAATAAACATTAAATCTTCAATCATGAGTATTTTAACTTGTTTTTATGGATGCGTGTCCTCAAGTGACCCTGCAAGTAATTTGTCCTTGTCTCTCTGCACCAGTGGTGCAATAACAAACCAGTCCCACATGAAGGCTGCTCCTCTGTGTTTGTGTGTGTGTGTGTGTGTGTGTGTGTGCATTTGTGTGGATAAGACACATCAACGCATCACATGTTATGTGTTTGTTGATAAGCCTGACATAAAAGACAGTCAAGGCATCAATGGGTGTTGCCTAGGTGACATAATGGTAGTTGTGTAAGTGAGCACCTCACGACCAAAAACAGAATTCCAGAGGGCCCTCTGCCTCCAGCATATTTTATGAATAATGAGCTTCATAGTTTATTTAATGGAAATGACTGAAATCATCTTTATCACGCATGCATGCATGCACGCACGCACGCACGCACACACACGCACAGACACAGACACACAAACACAGTTTTATTTGACAACTGTGCACTAAATCAACAACTCATATTTAGATTAGATTAGAGGCACAGGTGAGTTCACAACAACATGTCCATGCAACAAGTCAGTAAATCCTGTCTGGAGCGTGAACTGGCAGCTGGGGAGGTGCCAGTTTACCTCCTGGGCACTGAGCAAGGCTACTGCTTTAAAGAGGTCTTGATTCAACTGTATGTTCATGTGGAGTATGCATTACACCATAATTTGGTTCTCCCCATTTCCACCAATGAAGGTAGTCTAAATAGCAGAAACGTCTGTATGAATAGAGACATGTTATTCACAGTCAATATAAGGAAGTACAACTCAACAGCAGCACAAACTACAGACTCAGCTAAATCAACACCATAAAACAGCTTCAACAAAAAGTGAACATTAACCTCTGTGAAGGGAGGATTTACTGCAGCCCTGTTTCTGTCTGTATTTAAGTTTATTTGCACATTTGAGGTTGAAACACGCCCCCTGCTGTTCAGAAAGGCAGATTCATGTAAAACTGTACTTAATGTATGTTGCACAAACAGGGGTGTGGTGGTGGATACAGAGGTGGATAAACTGTACTCTACAGCAGGGCTCTTCAACCTTTTTCAGCACAAGGACCCCTTGGACGAGAGACAAACAGAACAGGGACCCCCACATGTAATTAATATTTTAAAATGTGTCACATTTTAAGCCTGGCCTATAATAGCTTTTATATTTACTTTATTCAACTTTTATTTCACCTTATTAACCTATTTATATGCTGGGTTATTAGCATATATGTGTTTATGATTGATAAAAAAAGTTTTAAGTCATAATTATTATTGGTTATGTCCACTGATTCATCCAATTGGAGTGCAAAAGCCAATGCAAATCCTTTGCTGTTTGTAGTTTCTCAATTATCTGCACCCTCACATTCACCATTACCATATTCAACCAGGGTCACGGGCCCCTGGTTGAAGACCCCTGCCCTACAATATAACCATGATTTTAAAGAGGTGGATAAACTGGGTTTACCATTCTACGCCCCTGTGAACAACACATAAGGGTGCGTGTTAGAAGCACAAGTATCCTCAGTATGGTTGGTTTGCTGAGTATTCCTCACTTATACAGTCAAGTCCTGAAGGCTGAATAAGAGATGAACTGACTTGCTAAGATGGATGTCTTCCACTGAGAGATGCTTTTGTTGAGAGGGTTTTTTAGTTGCAGGTCAAATTTAGAAAGCCTTCTCTAAAAGAGCTAAGTCATGATGTGCTGCTCTGAATTTTTTCCTCCTAAAACCATTACGCTCGTTTAATGCTCCAGGTTTTTACTGACATGACAGGAAGAGTGGGACCTGTGCGTTCACCACCAGTTCATTTATTATTCAGAGGCTCATTAGGATGGAACACATTAGTCCCACTCAGCATCCCAATCATGTGTTTCCTTATGTAATGTCTCTGTCCCAGCCACACAACATCATGTCACAGAGGACGACTTTCTCCTTCATAGAAAAACTTCCAAATCAAATAATGTGTCGCAGTTTGCTGCAGTCAGCAGCCTGCTCGTCCTGCCCACAGAGTTATTACCCTAGGTCTGGGGGAAGCAGCCACAGCACACCACTAAATATTTTTTCTATTATTATTGAGATGCAGTAATTGTCCATCTGCTCCATTAAAATCCAAATAAAGTCAGAGATACAGCCACTTAATGGCTTCTCTATTTTTATTGCTAATTAAAAGAAGATGAGCAAACAGCAGAGGAAGGAACAAGGAGGTTTATGTGACCCGACCTGAGAAATAAAAGAAGTTGGTATTATACGTCAACATTAAACAGTGCTGTGCATTATTATAAACACATGGCTCTATGAGCTTGAGAGATATTAGTAGTTTTAATAGCACCTAATTGTTGTTCTGCATATTGCAAAGTTCATTTAAAAACTGTTACATAATTTCTGCTCATCACCCAGGGCAGCGCAGTGGCACACCCTGTTACCAAGGCAAACCCAGCCTGTGAGAGCCTGACCAATTTGACACCACCCCACTTCTGTGAAGTGCGAAAGCCAATCATCTCTCTCTGCGCCTACCACAAGTTGACCAACCATAATCTGTAGAACTACACACTGTTTGAGCGCCTCAACTTTTTGAGCATTAGCTACATTCTTGGCAAGAACAATTCTTCATTCATAACTCATGATGTCATTTCCTCCTGAGGACCCCTCTGCGCGGATCTCTGAATGCCTCTCAGATATCGCCATATGGATGAAGGCACTTCACCTCTAGCTGAACCTTTCAAAAACTGAACTGCTGGTCCTACCAGCCAAACATACAATACACCATGACATCAACATCAAAATTGACTCCCTGTTGTTGTGGAGAAATTGCTGAAATAAATGGTGAGGTCAGGAGGGAAGAAGGTGTTCAGGAGCCTCTGATGTCTTATGCTGTAATATTTATTGACACTTGAGGCACTCTCAAAGTACATCAGAAGTGCCTGAGTCGGTCTCACATTTTGCCGAACCCATGCTGGTGGATAGACTTTAAACCCCAAGATAACACCACAAATACTATACGCCCAGAATTAGTCAAAGAGAATGTCTTTACCCATGGAGGTGTTACTGTCAGCACATTCTAGTCTGGAGACACTGTTGTCTGTTTATGTTAAAGAAACGTCAATGGCAAGCTATCTATTATGTCTCGGAAGGCAACCTTCAGTTCCTTTGACCCTGGTCACCACAGTGTTGAGATAGACTGGCACCTACTGTTCTCAACCAAAGCCAAACAATTAATACTGCAGAGGACGTCAAGGCCCACATGTGAACCAGTGTAACCTAAGGATAGAAAATTCCATAACACCTGTGTCTTGCCCCCACCAGGGTGGTGAAAAACTTAGGGGTTATGATTGATGACCAACTAACCTTTTCCAATCATGTCGCCTCAGTTGCCCAGTCATGCCGCTTTGCACTTTACAACATCAGAAAAATCAGGCCTTACCTAACTCAACACGCTACTCAACTCTTGACACAAGCTGTGGTCATCTCAAGACTAGATTACTGTAATGCCCTCCTGACGGGCCTTCCAGCCTGCACAGTGAAACCTCTTCAGATGATCCAGAACACTGCAGCGCGCCTGGTCTACAACCAACCCAAAAGGTCACATGTTACCCCGCTGCTAATCGAGCTCCACTGGCTACCTGTTGCAGCCCGCATTAAATTCAAATCACTAATGCTCGCCTACAAAGTAGTCTCTGATTCTGCACCTACTTGAGCGCCCTTATACAGGCATATGTTACCTCATGACCGTTGCGCTCCTCCAATGTACGACGCTTGGCTCTGCCACCCGTTCATTCAAGTCAATCCAGACTCTTCATGTCTGTTGTTCCCTGTTGGTGGAACGTCCTACCAGTTCCTACCAGATCAGGGGCGTCCCTCTCTACCTTTAAAAAACCTCCTGAAGACCTCCAGCTCTTCAGAGAGGACCTCCTCTCCAACACTATCAACAAGCTAAATCTACCCCTTTAAGAATTGTCACAGCACTCACTGCTGCACTAATGCTTCTTATCGCACTGTACCTTGATTGTTCCCTTCTCTGAAAGTCACTTTGGATAAAAGCAGCTAAATAACTAAATGTAATGTAACCATCTAGCCAATATATAATATCGATATATAACTACACTTTTTTTAGTCTGCTGATAACTACGTGTTAGCCTATTTGCTTACATAGGAAATCGTGTACAGTTGATAATGGGCTGGCTATTAGGTCATAAAACTGACGTTACCTTATTGTTATACAAGATGGAAGTGATCAACATTATCACCTATATAAAACAGACCAAAATAGACATTTATGCATCAGCCCCATGTATATTTGTTGTTTGCTGAGTACGCTAATTTAGCCACAGTGGGCACTGTCACTGCACAGCGAGTTTGCACATTGTCCAAAGGCATGCAGATTAATTGGTGACTCTAAATTGTCCATGACTGTGAACGGTTGTTTGTCTCTATGTGTGTGCGACCTATCCACAGTGTACCCCGCCTCTTGATGGGTTTGGATCAATAAACGTGAACTGTATGATTTCTTTTGACAAAATGGTTTATCCACATTAAATGTCACATGTATATGTCTAAGAGTTAAAACAATAACATGAATATGTAAATCAGGTGACCAAGTTATTTTGTATTAAAGAACCCAATATGATGATATGACCCAACACCGTAGTGATCCCAGTCGTGCATTAAGGACAATTGTGGGTTAGTCAAGTATTTCTTCTACTTCTATTGGAACACATTTCAGAGGGAAATATTGATCTCTGTAGAGACAGCTATAGAATGTGTTAAGTGTCTCATGCACAGTGAGTCACACTGTGTGTAGGCAGCTCAGAGGAGGGTTTGGATTTATGAAGCACAACACAGCATTTAATCAGCATCAGTCTGAAGTAGGGCATGGCAACTCTTAACTCTGCTCACAGTCACCTCTGCTACTCCACCAAATCCTCAAAATGGCTGACTTGCGTACTACAAGGTAGTATTATGGCTGTAATCAAATCTCATTTCAGAGCAGGAAAGGCAAATGTGTTCATTATTCATGCGCAGACTCCTCGCTGTGAGCTGTCGGCATTACACGACATCAACTGTCTGTTCTCATTTCTTTTTCCAAGCAGCTAGCTTCCTGCTGTGCTTTTTCTGTGGAGGCTAAACAGCAGCTGTGTGTGTGTGTGTGTGTGTGTGTGTGCCTCAGAGAGGCACATGAAGTGCGTACACAAAGGGAGACATCGGTGAGACGAGGAGCAGGGCGTAGACTCACCCACAGAGCCAGAGAGCGTGCAGCTTGTGACATTATTCATGAGTGTGGTGCAAATGGAAAGATCCCAAATTCTGATGAAAACAATGCTGTGTCTTTGAAGATACTACTTCAATACAACAGGTAAAGTGGCAAATATGAGCAATTGAAAGGAATCAATAAAAAATCTTTGGGCTGGACAAAGACCTACATTGACGAGGATCTCAAGAGACTGCTGAGGTGGAGATAAACTAATGACAAAGCCTGGTTCATGGAAAGAAAGTGATGGAAATTAGTTTCAACTGGCTCCTCTGGCTAGGCATGACTCAAACTATAAAAAGATACCAGAGAAACTTCATAGTTGACCTTGCTGTCCATGTGAAAACCACTCGTCAGTTTTTGCACACTGAAGTAATAAAATGACATAAATAAATATCCTGTGTGCACCGCAGAGCTGGAACAAGCTGATCAGACTTTTTGATCCTGGTTAAAAGTTTCACTCTGCACCTCATGATCTCTGCTGCCCTCCTGTCTTGTATTTAGGTCTCTGTTTGTAATGTTTAATGTTTTTAATGCTGCTCTTATTTTATTTTTAAAAATGTTTTTAATGCTGCTTGAAAACTGAAAAGCACAATGTAATAACTGGAGAGATTTTCTCTCATGTGGACTTTGGTGGCTGGCAAGTGTAGGAATAACATTCAAGGGCTTTAGTAAGACAAGATCAACGTGGACCAATAAAAGCAAAGAGGACAAAACAGAACAAAAGAGTGACGGATGCCCTGCCACAATCCCCCAGAGGAAACTATGCCCTTGTATTTTCGTACAGACCATCAGGGCCCCGAGAGGTTGATGCCAGCTATAGCTCGAGTCAGTGCAGTTAAACATGAAAATAAAAGATGCATGTATCATATTTAACAGCACTGGCTCCAGCATCTTAAAGCAGCTGTAATCAATTGTATAAAAACATAGCAAATGACAATGTGAAAGGGGTCGAACTAGTACTTTCTTCAGGATGGACTCAGCCTGGCACTTATTGTAGCAGTAATGAAGCTAATTACATAAGAAGAAGGCTTTTGAACTAATTAATGCTACTCTGATTATTGCCTCAAACATGAAGAACACTGTGCATTTTAAAGTCAATGTGTTACATTTGGTTATTATCTGTCTAAGAATTTAATGTGAAACGTTTAAACAATGATTTAAACACAAGATTAACTTTTATATCGTCACCGTCAATATCACAGCATGTCAGTATTGTGATAATTATCCCACTACAGTTAATTTTGTCCGTGTTGTCTCTCTTACTTGCAGTATAAACTCATCAGAATGGTGCTGACAACATTTGCCCTGTGTTCAGTTTTTTGTGCTTTGGATCTGCGTCAGCAAGCCGGCGTTTAGTCAGCAGTGGTCACATATAATTGCAAATGAATGATCAATAAGCTGCTCTTTCTGGATGAATACACAGTGTTTGTATGTGTGTGTGTGTGTGTGTGTGTGTGTGTGTGTGCGTGTGCGTGTGTGTGTGGGACCATGAGAGAGTCTCTTATCTATATCAGAGCCCCAGTACAAGGAGAAAGAATACATCAGTTGCCATGACAATTACACGGATACACAGACCTCTCCACCCTCCGAATTATACAGCCCCTCCCTGCCACACACACACACACACACACACACACACACACGTACACGCACACACACACACACACACACACACACACACACACACACACACACACGTATACGCACACACGCACACACACACGAAATTTCAACTCACCGACGAGCTGGGTGGAACATGTTGTCTTACCTGATACTATGCTGGTCATTGTTGCTGACAGTGGAGGAAGAGGAGAGAGCCGGAGGATGCTGCTGGATGGAGGAGGGAAGAGAATGTGAAGGAGTCGGAGAGAGAGGATGAAAAGAAGGAGGAGGAGGGAGAGAGAGGGAGAGAGAGGGAGAGGGAGGGAGGGAGGGAGGGGAGGGGATGGGCTGGGCATGTGTCTGTGCTCTGAATGGTGCAATGCACAAGTCTATGTGAACAATGGGCAGCCAGTGGTGTGTGTGTGTGTGTGTGTGTGGTGGAGAGGAGGGTGTATTCTGTTGCTGGCAAGACAAGTGGTGGGTGGGGTGAAGCAGTGGAGGGAGAGTCACACATGGGATGTAACCAAATTCTCATTTCTCTGACATGATTCAGGTTTGGACAGATGATATGAAATGCATCTAAAACACTGAAGACTGAATGATTTGAGGTCCATAAAACAGTGTGCTGTGTAGTTTATAAACTACAGTAAGAAAAGTCCATTTGATTCAACATCACACATTTCAAAGTAATGGATGGATTGAACCTGCATTTAAAGCATCTTCTAAACAGTGTCTGGCAGATCAGTGATTTTAAGCTTCGACTATATGTGGCTTCAAATAGTAAAAATGCAGATATAATATTAAAGTTGAGTGTCTGATTGAGCATCTGCAAAGATCTGAGTGAAAAGAAACATTTGTGACTATCAGAGAACCTGGTTTAAAAACAGCTCATTGCTGTGTAGATGTGTATGCGTGGTTCAATTCAATTCAATTTTATTTATGTAGCGCCATATCATAACAAAAGTTATCTCATGACACTTTTCATACTGAGCAGGTCTAGACCGTACTCTTTATAATATTATTTACAGAGACCAACAGTTCCACCATGAGCAAGCACTTGGCGACGGTGGTGAGGAAAAACTTCCTTTTAACAGGCAGAAACCTCGAGCAGACCCAAGCTTGCGGCCCCCAACAGGGGGAGAGGAGTGGGAAAGGATACGCACCGAGAGAGGAGCCAGAGAGAAAGAAAGAGAGAGATCTGCTGACCAAATAGTGCAGAATATATCTGGTTTATATTGGTGTGGAGTTTTTATTTTTCCATCTGACACACTACAGTCATCCATAGAACATGTGCATGATGAATAGTGAATGAGTGTACAGAACAAAACCAGGTCTATATTGACTTACCTCATTTGTTGAATATGAATCTTTTTTTTTTAAGGAATACATATTGTAGTTATTAGGAAATGTTACTCAAATAAAAAGAAATGAACATTTGATGGGGATTATTTCCAGTGGTGTTTTTAATCATTTAACAAGCTCTGTGGCACAGAGGGAGGACATATATAAAAGGCTTTGGTCGAGGAGGAGCATTTGGGAATTGCGTGATGGTGACAGTAAAGAGGGTTTGCAGGAGAGGCTCAGGGGTCAAAAGTCAGGAGTATGACTCAGTGAGGGGACTCACTTCTTGTAAGTAAATCAATGCTATAGATTGGAATGATGCAGTCGCTCTGAAGACTCTCACTGAGATGAAATTTTGGGGTTTAAATATGCAGTGTATTTTAATGACACCCTTTCAAATTTCTCATGACTCTGTATGACACACTACAGAAGAGTTTTTCTCTCTTGTTAATCAGTTCATACTGGATGAATTACAGCCTGCATTCTCTAGTTGTTATACATGAGAATAATGTTGATGAATCACATATCACAGCACCAGACACTGCATTGATTTAACACCACTCAGAGGAAATTAGGACAGGTGCACGAATGTGTGACAGAGAAGCATTAGCATTTCAAATGGACCATTGATTCTTCTGGCCAGAAGAATACAGGCTGTTTTTTAAAGCAAACCACAGAGGAAGAATAGAGGACATCACTGAAAGACTGAAAAAATGTCATTGTGTCTTTCACTAAGAGGGTGTTTGTGACTGAGCTTGAACATAATTTAAACATTTTTTTTACATTATGTTTTTGTCTAATACTGTTTTGAAATCTCCTGTCTCTGCTACCATCTGGATGAGCCGTCATTTAAACCTCATGCGGACAGACAACCTGCTGAAGAGACTTGAGACGCTCCATTTTTGCTGGAAAAGGATCATAGCTATGGAAACACAGTCTTCAGTTTAAAATTAATAAATGAGACAAACTGAATTCAAATCTAAAATTGTAAAATCATCTCATTTTTATGGGATATTCTGAAATTCTGCTTCTTTACACAGAATTCACTGCAGTTCATTTTTGTTTGTAGCAGTTTCATATTAGGATGAATGCCTCTGTCAGTTCTGCTCACTTTGTGTCGAACACTGGCTCTCCTACATTTATGCATATTATATCAGCTTTGATCATTTTTGTTTTACATTTACTAAAGTCACACTGTCAGGTTACAGAGCAGTTCTACTGTCTTCAGCAAGCTAATCGGACACTTATGAGAGTCCAGATTGTCTCCATGTGTTCAAAACGTTGTCCATTATTGTTTGTGTTGAATTATGTAGCATAACTAAAGTATAATACCAAGACCAGGACTTACAGTGCTGCTCAAAAGTTTGTGAACCTTTTGAGCATTTTGGAGTTCTATTGTTTCACCCTGATTTCCTTATTTAATCAAAACCATTATTTTTTATATGAAATAACAGGTGCAGGTTTACCAATTCAATATACTCTTAAAAAAATAAAACAACTTATGTAGGTGCAAAGGTTTGTGAACCCTGAGCAGCATTGGTTAAAATAAACAGTTAAGTAGAATCTGGTGGGACAAAATGGTGGCTAAATGAACCACTGAAATGGACCAATAACATCAGAGATGTTAAGGGACAAAATTGTGCATCACTGATTGAAACAGAGATAAAAACCAGGTCACTTTAGTCTTACCCGGGTGAACCCATACAGGTCAATCATGCAGAGAGGAAGCGAGATCTCAGAGGACCTTAGGAAGAGGGTAGTGACAGCAGATTTGTCTGGGGGAAGCTACAAAGTCACCTAAAAAAAAATTAATCGTACCACCGTGAGGCAGAAGAGAGAAGTGGACGGCATTCTTAAATATCAGCAAGAGACACAAGAAAAATGATAATTTAGGTTAAAGCCAACCCAAACATAACATCTACAGATTTGCAGACCTCTCTTGCTGCATCTGGGACACATGTGCATGCTTCCACTATCAGAAGAAAACTCAATCAACATGGCTTACATGGAAGGGTTGCTAGTAAGCCTCTACTCACAAAAAAGAACAAAGCTGCCTGTCTCAACTCTGCCAGAGAGCACCTGGAGAAACCTGAAGCTTTTTGGAAGTCCATTCTGTGGACAGATGAGTCCAAAATTGAACTGTTTGGTCACAACCAAAACTGCAATGTTTGGTGAAAAGTCAACACTGTATACAACCAAAGGAACCTTCTCCCAACAGTGAAGCACGATGGTGGGAATGTTAAGATCTGGGCTTGCTTTTCATCCTCAGGACTTGGACAACTCCACATAGTCCAGAGAATCATGAATTCTGAGGAATATTGTAAAATCCTGGAACATAACCTGAAGCCATCCGTAGTGAGGTCAAAGCTTTGCAGAAGATGGGTCATGCAACTTAATGATGATCCAAAGCATTGCAGCAATACAACCAAGGAATGGCTGAAGAAGAAAAGGATTCGTGTTCTGGATTGGCCAGGTCAAAGTCCTCATCTAAATCCAACTGAAATGCTGTGGTGGGACCTGATGCGGGCAGTTCATGCCACACGCCCATACAACCTCTCTAAACAGGCTGCGCTCTGCAAGGAAGAGTGGGCAAATATCCCCCAAAGTTGATGTGAGAGACTGACAAGTCGCTACAAAAAACGTTTAGTTGAGGTTATTACTGCGAAAGGAGGTAAATATTTTATTAACTGAAGGGGTTCACATACTTTTTTCAAATAAAAATGACAATATAAACATTTATTTTGTTTGAGTCCATTATTTGAAATGTCAGTATTGTGATCTGGGCTATAACTTTACATTTAATAAGGTTATTTTAGTATTTTTTACAAAAAATCTGACCATCTCTGTAGGGTTCACAAACTTTTGAGCAGAACTGTATTTCCAACACATGTATAAACTTACACAAAGTGAAAACTTTCTCTGTCTCTTTGCAGTTTTCTGGATACAAACATGCAAAAGTGACTAAAAATGTTTTTATTCTTTAAATTTTACTCTCACTGACAGAGACATGCTTTTACTCTTCCTATCCATAAACCTTCATCTTTCACATAAATAATTTCTGCTTCACTCTAATAGTACAGGCTGGTGTCAGATTCCCAGATTTTTGGCATGTACTATATTTTGACATTGACACAGTTTATTGAGTTTTGTAGAAAGTGTAAACGTAAGATCTGACAAGATTCCTGCAGTTTCAAGACATTCACTCATTTGTCTGAATAACAATTCTAAGAGCATGAATGAGAGTTTTATTCTTCATAATCCGTATATGTCAGGTCTCATGTGACTAAAGTCTCTCTCTCTCTCTCTCTCTCTCTCTCTCTCTCTCTCTCTCTCTCTCTCTCTCTCTCTCTCTCTCTCTCTCTCTCTCTCTCTCTCTCTCTCTCTCTCTCTCTCTCTCTCTCTCTCTCTCTCTCTCTCTCTCTCTCTCTCTCTCTCTCTCTCTCTCTCTCTCACACACTCACACACTCACACACACAGCATGTGTGGGTCACTGAGTACTGATAACAGAACATTCAACAGATTTCTTTTTTTTTTTTTTTAAATCAGAAATTTATTATCATCATCTACTATATATGTGACTGACTGAGGACGTCACCTTCAGGTTCTTTAATCACTTCATACATCAGGTTACCCTGGTTACACTGCTGCAGAGGTCAGCAACATTTGAGTGTGTTCAGCACACTTTAGTTTTTACTCTTCAGTTACCAACCAGCTGGAATTATGAACATCAACATTTCAAAGTCAATCAAAAAAAAAAAAAGGTTTCATTTTGATCACACTGGGACTGTTTTACAGAGGTCAAAGGATTTACAGGTAACATAAAGGAACCTGAAAAACAGTTCAGTGAATGTTGAGTCATAAGTGTTTCACTCACACAAGTCTGTTTGCACTGCTGCACCAGATTCTGTATGGAGCCCCACTCAGTTACCCTCTGCTGTGAGCAAAACCACCAAAATCTAATACATAAAAAACAAGTGGGCCCTAACAGAGTAGTTACTGTTGTTCCTCTAAACATTATAGGACTTGAAGTCTCCACATGACACAGCTGCACATGAAAAGTCTCAATGTAACAGTCGTGACAATGTTACAAACCCTTTAAACCCACAACCAACAATCTTATAACAGTTATATGAAGTCAAAAACATGATAAATAAATAATAACTAATATAACAAGTGAAGGGTTTTGGGGCTAGAAACAAGAATATGTCGACAGCAAGTAAAGTGAGCAAAGTAGTGGAACCTGGTTCTGTGGAGGCAGCATGTTGGAGTGCTACGGCTGCAGGTCATGGCAAAGTATGATGGTCCTCCTAAATGCTGAAAGTTGTGTTGTAATGTTTGATAGCTAACAGTATGTGGACTTGAAAATGTGGAAAAATACCTTGTATCATTGTTCAAATATAGGACCTCATTCTGCAGTCAGTAGAGCACCATAGAGACCAGAGCATGTCATTCACCTACTGTCAAGAGAATCGCCTAATCACAATCAAACAAATAGTATCTTTCATTAGCTTCTACTTCAGAAGTTCAACATCATAAACGTCCTTACAGGACTACTGAGCTGGATCGTATTTGGCAGGTCGCTGTTTGCACAAGAGGCCCACCCAACCACAGGCCTGAAGTGTAGATGCAAACATGTTCTCCTCTTTGGAAAACTGTGCACAACAGTGCCAGTATCTTTGTGAATTCACACAAAAAGTGAGGATTCAAATTTCAGTTCAAACATTGTTTAGTAAATGTGATACTGTGAGCCAACAGAAAACAGCTGTATTACAGTTTGGTATATTTCATGTGAGAGTTGATGTTTCTGTGTTCTTGTGATCGCAGTGCAAGGTGTCAGGTGTCAGTGAGGCTCCATGCAGACACATGGTGCAGCCAACCACCACAGACTTGGGGCTGCTGCTCGCACAGGGAGCAGAAGAAATCATCAACAAGTGGAACAGACAGACGTCCATTCAAAGC
Organism: Sciaenops ocellatus; assembly: GCA_033000465.1. Lineage (NCBI taxonomy): Eukaryota > Metazoa > Chordata > Actinopteri > Sciaenidae > Sciaenops > Sciaenops ocellatus. The sequence continues at coordinate 3,036,309 of CP136884.1, read as the reverse complement.
ACGTCTGAAATTATTCTCGGTGACAAAGATTCTGTCACACTCTGTCTGTAATGAACTCCTGAAAGCAGAAATTCAAAGTGTTTCAAAGTCACAGCAAACACGAGGAGAGAGGAGAGTTATGAGCTCCAGGGTTTACGTGGAATGTCCTCGAGGAGAAACTCACAGTCCAGAAGAGGCATCGAGAGCGCTTAAGACTTCTTACGTGATGTCCTTCTGTCTGGGTGGCCTGTGAATGTTCCTCACCACACACTTCACCATCCACTCAATGCCCTCGTTCACTCCATCCCTGCATCAAAGCAAATAAGGGAGTCATTCAGACAAAGTACATAAAAAGGAACGTGGTTCAAGATGGCTGAGCATTTTAACAGTAAAGTCTCTAGTTTCACCACAGTGTGGTGCAGTGGTGGAATTTTATTTTTATTTTATTTATTATTTTTTAATGGCACTAGCTTGATGAGCATATACCTCATCAATGTTTATCTTAGTTTGATTTTATCAAAATATGCAAACATTCTGTTGTCTACAGGGTCTCCTGATGGGTGGGAAGAGTGGAGAAGATTCCTAACACTCTGGCGACACCTGAAGTTGCTCAACATCCATCCATTTTCTTTACATCGGTTTATGATGTATCTATAGTTTTGTCAGCCTGACTGTCCACACTGTAATTTTATTTTTTTAGCTTACTACTTTTGAAATGAAACACTGTAAGCTTGACAGGGTTATTGTAGTGGATTATATGTGACAGGTTGCTGTGCACGCTCAGTGCACCACAGCAGCAGTCTTACCCTGTGAGCGCAGTACAAGGCTGGACTAAACAGTCTCTCTTGCCGATCTTCGGGGCAGAGTCACTGAAGGCTGTTTTAATGTCCGGCACTGACAAACAGTTCTGAGAAGAGAGAAGACACAAGACATGACTGAAGGCTGCAAAGGCAGAGACAAACACTGTCCAAACCACAAGACAGAAGACTCAGGCCAAGCCCTGAAGTGATGCTAGAGCAGTTCAATCCACTGCCGAAACAATCAAAGTTGAAAAGGTCATACAGTACCGGTACATCCTGCTTGTTGGCCAGCACAAGGAGAGGGACGCCTTCTAACGCCTCACTGCTGATCATTTTCTCTGGAGGACATGAGAGTTCAGTTATTGATTCAACAAGCAAACAAGTTTTCTATTGACTCAAACACTTCTGATGAAGACTATTCATCACTGCACTCTGGTGTTACTGACATTTTTCTCATAACACACAATAAAACCTCTCATGTTAAGAGGATCTGTCTTGAAAACATGAACACTGACACAGGTTTTTGTGTGCTATAATCATGTCTCCTTAATACTGGACATTATGAATTCCCATCTCATTCTTCTGTTAATGTAAGTGATAGTTGAAGATCCACAGTCCTTGTTTTTGTGAAGTTTATCTGAAGCTAAAATGAGTTGATCAAATCCTTTTAAACCTTTAAGGGTTGTTTTAAAACACACACACACACACACACACACACACACACACACACACACACACACACACACACACACACACACACACACACACACACACACACAGAGTTACAGAGTGTGTCACTTACCAAAGGCCTCCTTCGATTCTGACAGCCGCTCTTCATCAGTCGAATCTATCACATAGATGACTCCATGGGACTCAGCATAGTACTAAATATAAACATGAAGAGTACAAACAGACATGACTGCATGGACTGCATCAGCTCACTGACTACATGTAAGCAACATGACAATATCAACACCTATTGGTACAACAAGATCATGAATTTAAAAGTTGTAATACTCAGAAAGGAAAATTAAGTTTATTTTGAGAATATAGTTCAACAACAAAGACGTGATAGCGTGAACAAAAAAAAGTCTGAATATTGGGAGAAAAGAACCAAGAGACGGATATTATGACTGGACAGGGTACATTCAGTCATAATATCCAGACAACAAATATCCAGAAACCAAAAGGGGCCCGGTGCTGTGGCCTGTGTGGGATATTGGGAAGATACCATATGAGGATTCATGTTCATTAATCGCTCAGCATGCCAAGGCCACTTCACAGGGAGTGTTTTTGACATCCGACACACGCCCGTCTCACAGAACAGACATGTTTACATTTTAATGTGCATTATGAGCATGACGTCCATCATCCTAGAACCACACACCTTGTTTGTTACACTAACTAACTTACACTAAAGAAGGCGGGATAGTGCGTCATTATTAAGCCGTACCAATCGTGTGCATGCGCACGCACGCACGCACGCACGCACGCACACACGCGCACACGCACACGCACACACACACGCACACACACACACACAAAGAATGGGGTGGGGGGCATTGTTGTTCTGTGTTTACGCCAGTGTTACACATCACATCTATTTTGCCATGGAATTTAACTGGACTTTCTATTTCGTGTCATGAACGGTCTTCTTCACGGCAGTGTGGCAGTGCTCTTTACAAAGCAAAGCATGATGTCCACAGATTGCTGTTTACATCACACAAAGCTCCTGCTGCTGATATATTCTGAAATTAGAGCCTGCTTCAGTCACTCTGCAGAAACAGTGCAGTGCAGTTATGTTATATTATATTATTATTATTATTATATTCTGACTTTTTTCTTGTAATATTTCTCTTTATTCTCAATATCTCCATTCCATTTCCAAGACCAACATGAAGTGTGTGTCAGTATGAAGAAGATGTTTGCTGATGTTTGATTTCTAACTCACTTTGTCCCACAGAGACTGGAGCTCCTCCTGACCTCCCAGATCCCAGAACATCAGACGAGCCTTGCCCACATCGATCGTACCAACTGTGAAGGAAAGTGAGAGATCAAGAAGAAATGTTAGAGGGAAGCGGGATAATCAAGCTTATACAACAAGTAGTTCAGATGAAGCAATCTAATCCATGCTCAACTAGACATTTAGAATGTGTTCAAATCAGCATGACACCCAGGACAGTCACTGTTTGGAGTGACAAGCCCAGTATTCTTCATGTCAAACACAAGAGAAGACACACTGGAACATCCACTTACTGTTCAGGCCAACTGTGGTTGTGATTTTTGATAAATTCATTCCCTTATAGTTCTTACTGAACTTTGTTTTGGTTTGTTCCAGAAAGGTCTGCAGAGAAAGACAACAGTGAAATTAACAGACAAGTCCACACTAGACAAACATGTCACTGATTCATGACATGGCGCGCACACGCGCGCGCACGCACACGCACACACACACACACACACAGTCAAAGTATTTAAGCTGTGGTAGAAACGGTGACAACTCTGAACACTGGTTATTAAGTTTCACTCAGTGGTGGAGGAAATTATGTCAGTTTTACTCATCTAATGTACAGAGTGGGTTTTTTTAAGACTTTTAACACATTTGCCTCATAGGTGGCTATGACATGATGAGATAAGGTAATAAAAAAATAGAATCCTTTCTGCAGCTTCAGATATTCAAATTGAATAAGTTAGTTACTGTAGCTTCATCATTAAGACACTGCTTTTATATATTACTCCATCAACAAGGTACAGATGTTGTCATGCTTCAGAACTTTTACTTTTGAGTACAAGTACATTTTACTGCTCTGTAGTCACCTCTGAACATCATTATAGCTGGTTACTATCATCACTCATAGGGCTGTATTTCTTATATTGGAAGTGAATGTGTGCTTAAGCACACTGAGATCTCATTTTCTTTGCCGAAATTAGAAAACGTTGATTTGACTTGATGTTGAACAGTCCGGTTTGTACTCTGACACTGCGCTCAGGTGAGTCGTTGTCACCGTTTGGATTTTAATGCGCATGTATTCAAGCAATTACGTGACAGATCATGATCATCAATCAAAACTTCTTAATGAGTTAAAACTGAATTTTCTCATTTCACATAGCTAACCATCTTATACCACAATACATATTTGATGGTTTATGAAAATGGAGGTAGCCAAAAAAAGACCTAATGTGTACAAATGTTGTCTGTTGGCTTTATGGAATGTAAAAGTGTCTCATGAAATGTGACGTCACTTCACTGTGGGCTGCCCTTCATTAACAACACAGAACACATTGGTAAATACACACTGTGAGCTCCGTTTGGCCGCTCTGGGCACCGCGAACTTAACGTACCGCGAAAAGACGCGCAACTTAACCCAAACGGTGACTGCTCACACCGGCGGCCCACCGGCCTGCAGCACTGTAACTTATGAGACACCGACCCAACCAACGACACTGTCCACCGAGTTAACCAGGTGTGATAAATTCAGATTAATGACGGTGTAGGACTTCATTTACCGTTTTCCCAGCGTTGTCCAGTCCCAGGATCAGCACGCAGTACTCGTCCTTCTGGAACATGTACTTATATAATCCAGATAATAAAGTATACATGTTGGAAAAAATGTAAACAACACAAGTATCTGCTAACTAGTCTGTCCAGAATTAGCTTGATAACATAGCTTAGCCCACATATGAGGCCAAACACAGCGACACGCGCCTCTGTGGCTTCATTATAATCAAAGTAAGCAAAGTATTCTGTGAACACGCGTGAAAAATCCACAGAAACACGAGAACAGATGAGAAACGTCGTCGTTTGTAGCTTTATTCCTCCTCCGACTCCAACTCGACAACAGCAGTGACGCTACGTGGATCCTACACAGGAAGTGCGTTTGTAGGAATTGTGGGAAATGAAGTCTACGGTGTCTTAGAGACCATTCTGTCAACAGGGCCATACGTTGAAATAAAACTCAATTGTCCAGAAAGCATTTCGGCGTTCCTGTGCGAGTCACAGCGTAATCACGTTAAAGGAAAAATCCACCCTAAAACAGATACAGACTTTTGAACTGGCGAATTAAACCAGCGCTATCATGAGCTGATCGTCAGCCCGAATGTCCAGGCAAATTCTACGACTGTTAGATAGATAGATAGATAGATAGATAGATAGATAGATAGATAGATAGATAGATAGATTATTGATCCCAAAGGAAATTCAAGCATCCAGTAGCAGCATGTAAACATACATTAGAATGAACCTATAACACAGTAACCATATGTTAAAATTAACCTGAGATAGATCTAAATTTAAATATGTACAGAGAGATTAAACATTTGCAGAGAAATTCAACATTTGCATAGAAAATAAATATATAACTGTGTTAAGAAGTTAACCCACGCTAAACATCTATACAAAAACTATATAAAAAATAGAAAGTAACTGTAGAAATAAAAATGTTATGTACAAATACAATACAAATAGAAAACTAAATATAAAGTGACTGTAGACAGTAATAACAGAGGTCCAAATAACACATTTGAAAACTAAAGATTCTTTTTTTTGAAGAGTGCTAATTTTCACAAGACAGCTCCTGAAATGCTGATTCTTCTCTTCTGAATCAAATCTATTGATTTGTGTCTTTTTATAGGTTAGTGTAACTAAGTCAAGCTATTTGTATTAACTGTATATGTTTCCTCCTGACTCTCCACATACCATTGTGTGCACACCCTGTGTTTAAACATGTTTATTTTTTATTTTATTTTAATCATATCTTTGTACTTTATCACTGGGGCTTTGTAGTGAATATAAACTGAAGGTGCTACAGTCAACCATCCATCCATCCTCCATCCATCCATTATCTGTAAACTGCTTATCCTCATCAGGGTCAGTCAAACCATGAACTACTAAAGTGTGTATATTGATAATTTACTTGTGTATACTGATCAGTTTTTCAAATCATCATCATAAATATCAGCTGTCAGCTGCACTACATTGGTTAACATTGATCAAGCTGGTAAAGATGGTTATGGAAAAGTAATATATGTCAGCCAACTGGAACCATTACCAGCAAAAGACATAAAAAATCGCTATTCCAGTGGAACAGTCGGAACAATACATGGTGATATTTGAGAGGAACTTATTTTATTTTATTATTTCAAGTGTGTGAAAAGTAAAAAAGAAGCAGACAGGCACACAGCCACCACCACATCCCAAGATCAAAATGTTGATAGGGCAAATATGTTAGTAACAAGTTGCCTATTTCCACATCCAGCAGAGATGAAGCAACATTAGCATTCACTAAAGGCTCCATGATAAGTCCAGCATTCACTCTCTTTTTAGTCTCCTCCAACTCCTGACAAACACGGTTCTTTAGCTTATTAGATGTTTTTGTTTACCATCATGCTAACTCAGCCATTTGGTGCTGCACAATATTGTACAGTATGTTCATCAGAACTTTTTGGCTGAAGCTGCAGTGGTTAAGAAGAGCGATGAGACTGATCCACCCAGGCAGCGTACTGTAAAATCAAAATAATGAACTAAAAGAGGCAAAAAGTGCCGCAGAGCTGCAGAATCATGTGATCCTGCATGGTTCATAAGCCAGCTTTCACATTATACATAAGCATTTGATTCAATGTTACTAACGAGTATATTGATTAATGAAGGTTTAATGATCCACTTTATTGCTAATATCTCTTTAACCTCCCTGACTGTCATAATCTTTGGTTAATGTCATCCCACAAGTGACGTGCACATCTCCACTGTTAGAACATCACAGCTAATTATGAAAAATTTCAACCTGACGTTTAGATGTTAGTTTATTGCTTTAAAGTGAACACAAAGCACTGATACCACGTCATATAGTCTTGTTGTTTTTATTATTTTGTTAAATTTGTTTTTTATAGAAATTAAGTGCCTTGTGTATAAACAGTATTACCTAGGATTCACTGAGTGGTAGACGTATTTAACTGTAAAGATTATCGACTCAGAGTCTGACACAAATTCTGACAATGCATAGCAGCTACAATAAACATGAGTCTAAGCTCTGCGTTATATATGAAAATACATACTTGACTCTCTCAAAATGAATTTTATTTGCCTCAAAGGATCTGATTGGCAGCTTTATAAGGTCTTTTGTAGTAAACCAGGAGCTTACTAACTGTAAACTTAATGCATAAAAAACAAAATCACCTGTTACTCCACACACTTGCTATGACAAAGCTGACTATAATCAAATTCTTTGATGGTATAGCTGTCACTGCGCTGCTGTTGCCTGCTCCCAGAGTGTGGCACTTTGTGATGTATGTCTTCCTCTGTGAGCATCTGTAGAATGTCTTTGGATTGTCTGATTTTACATACAATCCATCAACTCTGTGCATGCACAATCTGCTGTCAGGATACACAATGGTGATGTTCTGCAAGCAGCCGTTGTCTGGCTGTGTTGTGGCGGGGGTGCTGTCTGTGGTGACTTGCTCCTGTGTGGGTTGTGTGTTTTCAGAAGGAGAGGAAGAGGTTGTGGGGAATACAGCAGGAGTTGTTTCCTGTGTTGGCCAGTCTGTAAAAAAAAAAAAAATATTAACCAGCACTGAAATAAATCTTATGTTTAACACAGAAGAATATATTTTCAAGAAGAATCACACAGTTTATGTATTATGAGATAACTCAGTGTGAACTTTAACAGGAAGCCTGCTTTACAACCAAGGAGGAAAAGTCTAATGAAAATATGCTATTTGTTGCATTATGGGGAATGTAGTATCCAGTGTTTTTTAAATTTTCTTTTTAGCTTGGCTTAGAGTATTGACTCCAATTCTGAATATCTGCATTTCTCCTCTTATTTTAAGGCAGCAATGATGCGAGATGAGGTGTCTTGACATAAAAGTTTTTTTCATTTCAAATTCTGCTTTCTATGTTTTAACTTCTTGATGTGTGTTCCTTCTTTCCATTATGTTATTTAAAGACAAAACACCAGCATGTCATACAAAACAACACTGTACCTTTTCAGGCATCTAAAATTATTAAAAAAAACAATTTTTATGAGGAAAATCCCTTTTTCTGGCTTTCAGTCACAGATATATTAAACCACGTGACAATGCACAAACAATGATTTATTCTACAGTGACACATATTTAAGAGATGTAGATGTATATGTAATGAATAACGTCATAAATCAACATATTGGGTTTTGAATTGAGGCCACTGCCTCTCAAAATTTCTGTGTTTCTGTGAACTGAATGAGCAAAGACAGTGTGTGGTACAGCAGCTTTACCTTCACTGAGTTTACGTTTTAGATGTGATATCAGCGGATATTTGCCCTGTGCACAGTACTGTCCAGAGAAGTCATCCATATCCAGTGTCCACACAGCAGCTCCTCCCAGCTGCCTGCTCTTCAGATAGTCCACCTGGAAGACAATTACAATAAAAATGACGCAAAAAGAGACTTGAAATATCTGTGTTTTCCATAATAAAACCATATACTGTACCTTAGCATCAAAGCTCCTCTGGTTATCAAAGCCGGCCCACTGATTGCCCTTGACTGCGAAGGGAACTTTCTGATCCTCGATCCACTGAACTGTGGCGCCTTTCAAGAAGGAGCAGGTCTGTTAAAGAAACAAGTGTTATATTCCTGCTGATGAAGCCAGAGTGGTACTAGTAGCACTTGCAAGAGCAGTCATAGTAGAGGCCGTTGTTGATATAATAGCAATGATATCATAATAATACAAGCGTAGTAGTAGTAGCAGTAGTAGTTATAAACCCACAGTGTGAACTGTACATGATATGACACTCTCAGGCCCATCAAGATGTTAAAAGATAGAGTAAAATCATGCTGTCATTTTCAGAATAGGTACTAATACTGTAAAAAAGTTCATGTCAGAAGTGGAGTCACGTAATCACTTCTTGAAATTCATAAGTAAGTATAGGTATACTCCCTCAATTTCTACTGCTTGACTTCAGGGACTAAAACTCTTTATGAAATCAACGCAGAAGAGGTGCAGATTTTGTAATAATACTGACCCACATACTACAGGGTGAAACAGCTACAGAATTTGAGTGAAGTATTATTTTTCTTTACTACATCAATTTATACAAAATTCAACAGCTTTGTCATGCCTTCATCATCTTACGCGGGATTTACACAGGGGACGTAAGCGCCGCGGAACGGCTGCGCCGCGGAACGGCTCCGTCCTCTGCCCGGAGTCCGGGCGCGTAACAGCAGCGTAGCGCTGCCTTGCGAGCCAGCCGTATTCACGCGAGATCACGAGATCACGCGATAATCCTGAACGTACGCTAAACCGCGAGATCCCGTGATAAACTGTGGAAACAACAACAACAAACAGCTTACTTTGCTTCTCTGACGTGGAAGAGATTATAAAAAGGATCTGTTGTGTCATAAATTATTGGGTGTTGTTCCACTTCAACAATTACTCTGTCGTCGTCCATGTTGAGACCTTTTGATCGATTGACTGCTGACCTGGTGCCACCGGTCATGACATAATGTTGATGTGACGTTATGATAGGCTACATGAACTGCGTATTGTGTTTTATTTTGAAAGGGGGCGGAAGTGTATTACTTTGATTCTGTGTCGGACTTCCTGTCTGGTGCAATCTGCTCTGTTGAGCTTGACGCGAATCAGCAACGGCTCCGTCAAAAATAGAAGTGCTACGGAATGCTCGCGCTGCAGAGCGGAGAGCCGCTGCTGGGACGCTGCTGAGACGTTACGCGGCGCGCCCGGTGTGAATGGTCTCATTGACTAGAGTGGCAGCGATCAGCTCCGGTGACCGCGGCGCAGCCGTTACGCGGCCGGCGTCGGCGGAAAGTAACTTTAGTTTGCAGAACACTAATGAATGAGGCACATCAGAGGAGATTTAGATGGTACACTCCATTGTGAACTATTCCACTGGGTGTAAAACTGGATTTGAGTTGCTGTAACTGGAGATATAAAATACAAATTTGTGCACCGAGTAGGAAGTCTGATTAGAGCTGAGCCAGACCAAGCAGGCAGCACTCTCTTCTCCTTAATAATAACAATACTTTTTTTAAAAATATAGAAAATGAATACTAGTCACTGAGATCATCACACAATGTAGCATTTTCTATATCAAACTCTATTTAAACTCATTAAGCTAGCTCATGTAGCTAGGTACTCTGAATGTGGCCTTGTTACCTCATAGTAAGACCAGACACCAATCTGCTGGGTGTATGGCCCAGGACCGGCAGGGCCACTGATTGGGGCTCCTAGGCCTGTCGCCGGGGTGGAGAGCGTAAAGGAACGAGCATGAATGGGACAACCAAGCAACAACTTCCCTGCTGGGGCTCCACGCTCCATCCAGTACCGCATAACATAATCCTGACAGGACAGAGAGGGAGGAGTTGTTAATCAAGTAAACAATTTCTATCAAACCAAGCTTCCTTGATAGAGGTAAATGGTAATGCCATTGACAGGCAACCAAAGGAAACACACCATTAACTAAATAAAATGATGGATTTTTCTGGCTTTCTGGGTGGAACATTGTTGGAAACATTTGGGATGTAAGTATACAACTCGACAAATGAGACTGGCAGTGGTAGATTCACTCATTATGTTCTACCAGAAAAAAGTGCATGTGGAGCATTACGCGGCCCATATGCACACACCTGGGTGCACTGGCATACGCACAGCCAGACAACATTTACTATAGACAGCAATGTTACAGCAATGTCCCATGCAAGCTGGTAACAGCTCTTAGCTTTCTGAACCAACAAATCAAACTGCTGGGCAATACTTGAAAAAATTAAGCCATACAAATACAATAAACACAACAACAGCACATGGCAGCAATAATGCAGCCAGAGCATAATCATAATTATATTAAGCATTATTTGAAAACCAAACTGACCTCATGAACCTGGCTGCATGATGTGCACCTGGTGCCCTGGCATATGTGGGGTCTATTAGGCTGCAGCCTAGGCCAGCCTGTGCATTCATTTGCACCACGAGATAGGTCTCGCCATTTTTAGATATTGTGACGCAGAAATGTTTCATAATATACCTCAAAGTTGTCATAGTGAACTTATTGACAAATAGTCAGATCAGTCAGTCAATATTCACTCTCTTTTAGTTCACCAGCCAGGTGGCGTACAACGTGTTTATATATTTATACATCGTGTTACATTTTCTGCAAGCTTTAAAGTGCACTAATGTTTTATATTACAATGCATCAAATATATATATGTGTAATATGAAAGGGGTATCTTATTGAGACAAGCCCACAGAGAAGTACCTGCAGTTTCATTACAATATTTCAGTTTCATAACAATTTCAATAGGCTGCTAATAAGTCTGTCAGTTAATGCTAAAAAATGCTAAAAAGGTGTTTATTAACAGTTCAGATCAAGATGTGAGTACTCATGGAAACAAAAATTTCAGTATGATATGAAAAGTGATGCTTGTAATGAAAAACCTATTGATTCATCACCCAGCCCCTCAGCTCTACAGAGCTGTGATACATCCATCCATTCATTATCTGTAACTGCTTATCCTCATCAGGATCACTGTGGGGCTGGAGCCTATCCCAGCTGACTCAGGGCAAGAGGCAGGGTACACCCTGGAAAAGCTGCCAGTTCATCACCCAACAATAAATAAAGATATATGACTTGTACTGTACATGAAAGGTAGCACTTGAAATGGGTATTTACTATGTTTGCTTTGTTGTCAGTGTAGAGTGAACTGTGGTGGGCTGTCACTTGATCTTGACCACCATGGAGGTCAAAAGTCTTCACACTGATGAAGTCCAGGTACCTAAACACACACAAGTCACACCCATAGAACACAGAAAAGGGTGCTATTTAATCATCATGTGACCATGTAACGTCAAAAGTATTCAAACTGGAGCTGACATAAATATAAGTCTTACTCTGATATTTTAGAGATTTCATATCCTGTATCAATAACATCTGCTTGTGCTGCCACGGCTGCAGAGACCATCAGTTGTGTGTTACTTCCTCCTTCACTCTCTGCTTCATAGGCCTCTGAAAGCTCCTGGAAATCAATAGAAAGCCATTTAAACTTTAGTCAGCGGTCCAAAATGTACCTCGGAATAACAAATCACATTAGATTCTATATTACTGCAAACCACTTTCGATTTTCCCCCAGTTCCAGGCAGCCATTGGTATCCAGTTCAGCCCAGTACTCAACTTGCAGGGACTTGAAACTTCTAATAACTCATCACACTGAACATCATATCTGATGTACAGTAACTGTTAAACGTGTTATAACTTCAAGTGATTGAAATGTCTGCACTGTATTAACATACAACAGTAATGTGTGTGTGTGTGTGCCTGTGTCCAAACTAATAGCAGAAACGATGCTCACTGTTACTCAGCAAGTTTCAAGTTTCTACAAGTTAATTTTCATATTTCACTGATATGAATAGAAGCCACTGGCTCTCAGAATAAATAAATGAACGAGAGAAAAAAGAAGTATGGTTTACATCTAGAGAAAAAGATCATATGAATGATTCATCATAAATATATTGAAAAAATGCTTCAACACTGGTAAGTACAATAACTGTTAACATTAAATGTTTAGGTCTGTTCGATGTAAAGTGAAAATAATAAAGCACCACCTCTTTCCCCATCCAGAATATTAACCTTCTCAGTGCATCACTTTAGAAGCCTAATTATGAGATTGGATTGACAGAATGAAAGGAAGACACCAAACATAATGTGTGTTGTTGTTTGATATTGTCACACAGATAAGGCTGCTCTAACAGTCTAACTTTTCCAGTGACAAATGAGGGAGGGTCTCATGCTGTCAAAGGATAATTAACACTAGCTGAAATATTTGAAGTGTTCCGTTTAAGATTTAGTTACAGTATCCCACAGCTACAGTGCATTGTGAAGGATGTAAACAAGCTACAAACATGCAACAATCATTGCAGATTGTGAACAGATTTCTGGTTACAGACTCCAGGCCAAATGTAGGGCCTGTTTCAAGTGAGCAATATGTTTTAATCTCATGATATAACATTTGATAGATCAATGTAGACAAGACAAAAGTCACCAGTTCACCTGCACATCTTTCTGAACATGCACACACATACGGCAGGTTAGAGCCCAGAACCTTCTTGCTGTGGCGACAGCACTGCAGCACCGTCTTGCCCTGCACCACAGTGCCAGCAATTTAGGCAATTTAACACAATGCCCATAATGCACATTGTCATGTATCCTACAAACTACCGAATATCCCCTGTGGTGTATTCCTGTTCTTCCTATTCCTTGATGATATATTGACATGAGTTTGTGCAGCTGCCATCTTTGCTTGCTTCAGTTACTGGAAATGCATCCTGTAAACAAAAGACTACATTTTTAATTTAGTATTTTTAAAGATTACAAAAAGAATGAACAGATGGTATGTTTTGTCAAAAAGCCTCTCATTGTAATTCTGTTTCTTTTTTAAGGAAAACAGCCTTTCTGTGATTTGTATGTATTGATCAGTTCAGAAGTCACACATGTGAAAAGAGTGATTACATAAAAAGCACAAAGTGGCGCTAACAGTCAGCATTCATGTGAATGTCCTGAATGTATGAAATGTTTTTATGTCATCAAATTAAATGCAGCTCTTGCTTGAAATGACTGATAAATCACTACAGGCAGCACAAAGTATCATTTACCAGTAAAACAACATCAAAAGTCCATAAATAAAAAGAAATGAGGGCAGCAAGCCTCAACTCAGTTTTTAGAAAGAGAAATTTCCTCCAGTGGAAAAAATGTGATGCAGTGCCATACAGGCCTGCCATGTGCCTCGAAATAGTTAAATAGTTACTAGTTTCCTGTGTTTTCATTACAGAGGTGTAGTAATTAAACTTTAAACCTCACAGAATAAAATAAAACGATGAATCTTAACCAGGTTTTTGGATCTGTTTCGCCTTTAAATCTACCATGATTTCTGTTATAAAAATTAGGTTTATACTGTGTTTAATCCTAAAATGTGTATGTGAGTTCTGTTATAAAAATAACCATCCAGATGTGTTTTGACATTATAATCATACAATGTATTTCTATTTTCTGTTTGTTGGGGAGGCATTTCCTTTTCCCTAGTACTGTTGCTTAAACGGACAGGGGGAGTTAGAGTTCTGCTTAGCGTGCAAATGCAGGAAGTCTAGCTCAGGTTTGAGCGTCAGAGACAGGTCAAGAAGTGATAGATGAGGGGACTTTCTGCTGACAGATGAAAAGAGAATGCTGCAACATGTAACAGTGCTATTTAGGGAAAGTGTCTGTTAACAATAAGGATGTGTCTGGGACAGCCCATTAAAAAGTGTATGAAAACCAATTGTTGAAGCTCCACTGGGAGCCTTTTTCTCAATAACCCCTTGTTGTGTGTTGCACTGTTAAATGCTCCTTCTTGTACAAGAATAATAAATTCAACTTGACTTTGATGCTTCGAATCCAGTCTTCCTTATTGAAGGGCCTCTCTAAAAAATTCTTATAACAATTTCTGCTTGAGCCCCACCATGTTCCCTTTTAATTTTTTCGCCGACAGCCTGAGTCTGCCACTGGTCTCCAGTCAGTTTACCTTGCAGAGCAGTGTGAACCTCTGCTTGTCCTCTGCAGGACTTCCATCAGTTCCAGGGTACTCCCAGTCCAAATCCAGACCATCAAATCCATGAGTCCTCAGGAACCTGATTGAAGACTTGATGAATGTCTGACGGTTAGCTGGAGTGGACACCATGATGGAGAACCTGTAGGAGGGTGATGAGAAAGTTGTGTGTTCTCTAAAATGGCTGACAATATAATGAACTGAAGTATTCTGAAAGCCTGCTGAAACATTTGGACTGAACATCTGAAATATTATATTCATATATGTTATATTCAACCACTGTAGGGCTGCAGCTAACAATAATGAAAATGACTGATTATTCTGTTGTTGCTCTTTAGTTTTTTTAATTGAATGATGATTTATCCTGCACATTATCTAAAGAATGATAAATGCACATCAGATCCAACACACACATTGCATACTTCATCACCATCAGAGATATAAGAGACCTTAATTTTATAGTGACAAGACTATAAAGCAAATCCTGACACAAAGGGTGGAAACTAAAACTTTTTATTTTGTTGATCAATTAAATCTGCAATAAATGATTTATTTTTGGCCACATGGAAGTGGTGGACATGTGTGACTATAACAATGACATATCATCACCTCATATCATTAATTCAAGTTATGTTTGTGTCCATCTGATGGGCGGTAATATTCACTCTCCTTTAGCTCTGTTTTTGGTCTACACCATTCCTGTGGTAAATATCTGTCATCATATTCACCAACTCTCTGTCTGTCTGCTGGTTTTAGAGCTTTTCACTGAAAACCTGCCACTCACAACTTTGCATTTATTACCAATATTCCACCACTACTATTACTACTACTAGTGCTGTAGTTCAGCTTGATGTTTATTTGCAAAAACTCCATAAATGTCTCATTTGATTCAGTTTTCATTTCAGTTACCTGCACTGACTTAAGAAAGCAATAGTCTGTCAAAATAGTCAAACTTGAGAAAAGAGTCTAATAAAATGTGTTTGCTGCCATTCTAGCTTTCTGTCAGCAGATGGAGGAGTTCTATAAGTTAACAAAAGGGAATCAACTCACTGAGATCCTTCGTTCTCCTGTCTGACCGACAGTAAAGTCTTCAGTCTGGGGTTTCTGTTAAAGGAAGCGCAGAAAATAAATGAAAATGTATAGTGCAGGCATGCATAATTTCAATTAATCAATTCTTACCTGCTCTTGAGCTCAGTGAAAGATTTGTAGAGTTTTTTCTCATTCCACTCATACTCAGTTATCTCATTGGCATGGTTGATGATGGCGAAGGCATAAACCAGGTGGGAACAGAGGAAGGGGTCTATGTTTTCTGGCAGGTATTTCCCTGTATCCCAGGTATTTCTGTACTGTGACCAGTTGGTAAAATAACATACCAGCTTGGCTGTGGTTGCTGGATCAAGAAACAACACAGCAAAACATTATTAGCTTTGCACACTGTACTGAGGTATAATTAAAACATAATCCCCCATTCCTGTTCTTAAAACATACTGCTTACCAAGCTGAATGAAGAACTGCAAAGCCACTGCAAGGGACACAATTCACATATTATTACAGTTGAATAATAATAATAATAACTAACTAAAATAATAACTGTCATACTTAGCTAAGCAAATACAGTAAAATGATAGAAATACAGTTTCTCACCAATTTTGCTTGTTATTCCTTCGTTCATCTTAGCTGTTTGTGCTCTCTTCCCGCTGGGAGTTTCCCATTGTGTGACACCTCACACTGTGGGACAAAGACAGCAAGTTGAAAATGTAAACACAAGTGTAACGTCATTCCAGTCCTACATCTCATATTACTATGAGTAACACGCAGCAGAGGAATAAGTATTACATTTATTTAAGTATTCTTTACTTAAGTAGAAATACCACAATAGAAAAATACTCTATTAGAAGTCCTGCAAATCCTACATACTAATATAGAAGTATTATGAAAAAATAAATGAAATATATCAAAAGTAAATGTACTGGCTCTACAGAAAAATTCTGCAAACCATGGGCTCACATATACATGACATTATGGTGGATAGTGATACATCAGTGTGTAAACAGTATTTTAAAGGTTGAGGTGGGTTCCTCAGATTGAGCTGATTTGATTTATATCAACCACACCCATTTCCAGATATAAAAATCTTCCACCATTATTTTCACTTCTTATTCGTATTTATATTTCATCTAATCTTCATTAAACCCAATACATATCATATTTAGATGAAGCTGAACATAACTTCCAACCTTTGAAGGCGTGTCTTGATTAACTTTTTACAAGTTGTTTAAACTGCTTCACAAATAAATCTGAGAGTATTATTTAAAAATATTTTTGTGTGAAATTTTGCCTCTCATCTATGTGGAGTTTGCATGTTCTCCCCGGCTACTCCGGCTTCCTCCCACAGTCCAAAGACATTGACTTATACTGTATGTTAGGTTAATTGGTGACTAAATTGTCCGTAGGTGTGAATGTGAGTGTGAGTGGTTGTTTGTTTCTATGTGTCCTGTGATGAACTGGCGACTTGTCCAGGGTGTACCCTGCCTCTCACCCAATGTCAGCTGGGATAGGCTCCAGCATCCCCGCAACCCTAGTAAGGATACAGAAAATTGATGGATGGATGTTGCATTTTGAAAAGCACCAGGTCAGGAGGGAAGAAAGCATTCAGGAGCCTCTGATGTCTTATGCTGTAATATTTATTGAAGCTTGATCAAGGAGAATCAGAGACATTTTCACATACAATCGGGTATGCATATGAGTCAGTCTCTATTCTGTCCAACTCATGCTGGTGGTCAGACTTTAAACCCATACTGATGACGCCACAAATACTATACGCCCCAAAATAGTCAAAGGGAATGCATTTACCCATGTTAGTGTTCACCTTCAACACATTCTAGTCTGGTGACACTGTCTGTTCATGCTAATGGAATGTCAACAGTAAGCTATCTATTATGTCTAGGAGGCCAACATTGAGAGTCTTCGACCCTGGTCACCAGGCAACTCTGAGATAGGCTGGCACCTGCACGCCACTCCAAACAACGGCCTTACATGCCAAAGAGAGAGCGTCTTCTCTGATCTGGCTTAATGCCGTCACCGTCCATGACCAAGGCCCATGCGTGGCCCTGTGTACCCAAAGGATAGAAAATTCCATAACAACTACTACATGACAGGTGTAATGTTTAATGAATAATGACAGCATCAGAGTGTGAATTATTATAGTTAAGTATATGTATATGAAGTGTGTCATTTTACTTAGCTTGAAATTGATTTTCTTAGACAGAAAATTACAGATTAAATATGAAATTTATCATAGCTGATGTTTTTCTCCCTCAACAGAAGGACTGAATCAGGACACTCATATTCATTCTACAATTCAGAGTGCCCCACTTCTAGATTTTCACCTAAAGCAATTTAAACATGAAACTCATATTTGAACGTAATGCCAAACCGTCCCTGCATCTTTTAATATCCATCAGTGTAATGATGATATGTTGTTGATGATAGTGCCTGACAGGCACAGGCTGGCAGGACAAAAGATATGTCATGCTGTAATGTTATGCTTTTACCTCAAGGCTAAAGAGACAGTGGATGGTGCACAGAAAGAGGTGATGCTGTAGATTTGTTTTAAAATAGAAAGTTTCTTTTGAATTTTGATTGAAATTTCTGCAATGCCAGTCTTTGTCTCTGCATCCTTTGACAAAAGGCTAAAGGACAATTAAAATCTTCTGTAATGATGTCATCTGAGGTGACTACAAGACACCTGAGCAGCTGCAGTCTGGGATTCAGCTTTCACTCAGTTGCAGTGTCTGTTGTGTGAAGATATTTTGTGAATCCCCTCATGTTGTTCAGTGGGCTGTAACACTGCTCACACTGCTGGAGTTAAGTAATTATCTAAGATGTCTCTACTATACTCCTTAGAGTCATCATATCTCACCTTATGTTAGTGGACTAGTGAAATCATTTGTAACATTTGAATCCATGCTTAAGATCTTTAGATTTTTTTGGATTTATTTTTCCTATCATTTCTGGCAACCATTGCTTTCCATTCCTTTACATATGGTGTGAAACACAATAAGCTGACACTTGAATATTGAAAAGCCAAGCTTATAACATGGAAAGTAATAAAAACCAAGTGATGCCTTTAATCATACAAAAACTCGTACTAATACTGGTATGGGCTTAGACTTCCCCACTGAAGCCTCCTGTATCTGGACCTTGAACCTTGATCAGATGAAAAAGAACTGCCAGAAGAATGAATAAGCTCCCTTCCCGTTGGTATGGCATGATATTACAAGGTCACTATAATTTACTGAAGTATTAAAATAGCCAGGTATGCAGATAGCCAATACCATAGGGTAGGAATAGCCAGCCAAAGCCATATTACACAGACAGCCAGTACAACCACATGCAGATAGCCAGTCAATGTTGTACAGACATCCAATCCCATAGATAGCCAGTCAATGATACATACAAGCAGTTCAATTCACAGTCAAGGCCCAATGTTTCAGAATTGTATCACCAACATTAAACTGTTAGAATTGGAGTTTTCAACAGACAAAGATGTGACCCATGTGGCTGGTTATTAAGCATTTTATGTTTTCATAACTCATGAACTGGTAGCAGCAGAATAAGTGCTTTTGTACAGTGGATTGTACTCTGCATATGTTTAGGCATGTATTTCATGTAATCTTCATCAAAGCCAGTACATACCATATACCTGAACAAGACTTGTGAGTTTGTAATTGGTTATCCATCTTTTAGAGACAAAAAAACTCAATTACCTCTTCAGTGTTAAATTGAACTGCAACCAAATTTGGTAATGTTGTTCATACAACCAGATTACATTAATGTGTAACAATTCATACATTTCTACACACAGGGTGCGCTACAGTAACAATATACATAACTGTTGTCTTACCAAGATGAAACTTGGTACATAGCTTCTGTATGAGCATGTGTACGACATATCAAAGCATGGCGCCCACCAACCTACTACTAGCTCTACCTTCTTATCATTAATAAAATATCACCGTATCTTATGAATGCACAATTCAGTTACCACTGATTTTAGGTGGTATCTGTAGACATGAATCACCAACACTCTTTACTGGGATTCTTTTAGAAGCTGACCCAGTGAGCAGTAGATGCAGCAATCACATTTGCTTCAAGAAATGCAAACATTATAGTTAATGTCATATAGCACAGTAATGTTTACCTTAAAACTACTCGTTTTTTTATTGCAATGCAGTTTTACTAGTTTTACCAGTATTTTCATACATGTAATGTTTCCTGTATTTGAGTCAAATGTACTCAAAGTAATAGTACTTTTGCTTTAATACAATATTCTAGTACTCCTTCCTGAAGCAACACCAAAGTAATTCAGTGGTGATATCTGATAAAGATGAAACCAAAACCTACACTGCGGGGATCTACAACAAGACTTGCATCAAGTATATATCCACAGGGCAAAGGATCTGTCACCACTTTCTAAAATTGGTGTGGGTGTCATTGGTAGGTATTACATGTTTCTTTCTGAGTCTTCAAGCAAACCTAAAAGAATAACCCTCTGAAGATCCATCTTTTGAGTACCCCCCTGTAGGCTTGAGTGGTGGCTCCATGAAGTTTGATTTCTATGGACATGGATTCCAGAGTTACAGCAAAAATGCATCAGTCTACTTATGCAGTGTAATTCACTCCCCCCTGTTGCTCCATGTTAATTCCCCCCTCCCCCCAAATAATCATCAATTTACCAAACACAAAAGTGTCTTGAACATACTAAATATATAGATCAATGGCAGAGAAGTTCCTATGAATGTTTTGAGTCTTGAACCTAGAACTTGGGACTCTTGGAAATGCTTCAAATTGACTACATCTGCTGTATTCTGTAAAGGACCAGTTGCATTTTGAGCATTGGTGGAGCATTAATTTAAATGTCTGTCTCTCTCTCTCTCTCTCTGCACGGTTTCAGGAACCAGCTGGAGCAAAAACTGCTATAGTCTGTGCCATGCAGATAAACACGTTTCAAAATCAAGCTGGCACAGAAAGCATGTAGCAATCAAGTGATGCAGTGACCCTTGTCAATAATTAATAATACATAATTAATATATAATAAAATAATTAACCCTCTGATGCCCGTTTAACATCCTAACGTTAGGGTTAGCTTTGCATAAGTTAGCTATATAAAAATCTTATAAATGTTTTTTTTTTTTTTTTTTTTTTTTTTTTTTTAAACCAGCATCAGTCCTAATCATACATATCAAATATTAATGATTTTTTTTTTTTTTTAACCCTTAAATTGCCAAGTTTTTGTCATGATGCACCTCCATTTTATGGTCTAAAAAACACAAAAAATGATTTATTTTCAATATACTTCATGCAAATTGGATTATTTATGGTTTGGTTATTGCATCTTGGTGTATGTGAAAGATTAGCAGCAATATTTATTTATATGCATTATTATTTTTAAATATTTTTTATATTTCATAAAATCTTCACTAATCTACACTGAAAAGCCCCAGGCCTCAAATGAAGCGGAGAAATGAGAATTTACATGTTTTATACTTTGCATTTGAGCAGGATCAAAACTAGTGTTTTGAATGGGTTTCAATGTGCACATTTATGTGCAAAGGAGTAACAACAGGTCTATTTTAGTCCACGTTGTTTACAATAGGCTAAAAATAAAAAATATATATTAAAAAATGTGAGAACACTCAAAAATGCACAACCTTGCACAGATCATCAACAATATGCATGAAAAAATGATAAAATATGCTAGAAAGTAAAAGCCAAATACACAAAAATGTGCAAAGGGGCATCAAAGGGTTAATTATTATTGATACCAAAGGTTAACGCTTATCAATAATAGTGTCATTATTTGTGTGAAGTTTCACTGGGCACAGTCTGCTGAATAACTTTCATATTGTAAATGAGGCAGGTTCTCTCACTGCATGTCTCTCCTTTTCAAATTCTCTTTACTCTGGACTGAACTCAAAAGTAGTGCAAGAAAGTTAATGCTGAGCCCTGCCCCATCTCACCTGTCGTATCTTTCAGTTTTCTGATGACACTGATATGCTCTGTGTTATATTTGTTATGTTAAATGTCAAGTAATGCCCTCCTTGCCTTAAGTGATTTCTTCCCCACATGCGTCAGTTTGGCAGTTTGTATTATTATGCTTTGAGGGGTAGAAATACAGAAATTCAGGTTTTCAGAATCAAGATAGTTTCTGTCATGAACCATAAAAATAGAATCAGTCTAAAACATAAGGCTAGTAATGTTGGTGTGTTGACGATGGAGTGTTGGTGTTGGGATTTTCTCACCTCCATTCTGACTAAACAACCATTTGGTGCTCAATAGGTGACAAATGACGTAATGACAAACAATTTCTCAGTGATAAAAAATAATATGCACACAAGTACATTCATTGTTTATTGCCACTGAATTTGTCTTCCCACACAGCTGTTTGTGTTCCACTAAAAAATGTATTTGAAAAGTTTATTTTGATTAATTAATCAAGATGTGTTTATACTCAGCAAAGTAAAATATTAAAAATGTATTATTTTGACAGCAGTTCTGAAAAAATACCTATCTCTACAGTTCAAGTGTATGGTAATGTGTAGGTTTGTGGAACAGTATGGAGAAACATAGTAGTACATTTAAATTACTAAGCAAGTTGAAATGATGAGACAGCAGTCAGTGATTTTGGCCAGTGTGTTTCAGTCAATCTTTAATGTTACATTTTTAACATGAAAATGCATTGTATGTATACAATAGTAATGATATGATTCATTTAGATAAATGATTATATACAGAGTGGATGCAAGAGAACTTTTACAGTCTGGTTACTAGCTGACATTTGCATCAGTTGAAATATACATTGTCTCCACCTATGGCTTAGGGCCAAACGCAGCACTTGCAGGCCTCATTGAAGATGGATCCAGTTCCACAGTACCTCAAGTGGGTGATGCCACCAGCGCACATGTAGAAGCTCGTCTTGTCATCTGGGTTGGAATACAGGCCGTCAGGTTTTCCATTGCAGAAGCCGGATCCTGGGGCATGGGTGGTAGTAGTGGTGGTGGTGGTTCTGGTGGTGGTGCTTGCACCGGGTTTGGGTGTAGTGGTAGGGGGAAGTGGGGGCAGCTCTGAATGGAAGGAGGAGAAGAAAGTTAGTCGGTGATTCTCATAATGGTAAATGGTAAAACTTTAAGTAGTTAGAATACATGACCAATCATGTCATCTTCACCTTATCAAAATTTGTAAAAAAAAAAAAAAAAATAATAATAATAAAAAAAGATAGCTGAAACTCTAAGTTTCAACTAAAAATAGGTAATAATTAGCAAGACAGGCAGACATTACTATCTGTCTTGACCATAGTCCAAAACATCTACATAAAAATGTCTTGGACATACCAATGGCAAGAAGTTTGCGGAGATGAGATAGCAGAGGGTGACTGCCCTCTCCACAGAATCTTCCAGCAAAGTCATCCAAATCGAGGGCCCACACAAAGGCACCACCAAACTTCTGCTCCTGCATGTAGCGCACCTGTTGGCACAAAAATTGAGAGAAATTGGTGTCAATAATTTGGATATGCTGTGAATGTGATAAAATATGGAGCTGATTTGACACCTACCTTGATATTGTAGCTCTCCTGGTTGTCAAATCCCACCCACTCGTTGTTCTTGAAGGCATAGGGAACTTTCTGGTCCTCAATCCATTGAATAGGGAGGCCCTTCACAAAGCCACAGATCTAGACCACAGACAATGTCATAAGGTTTGTAGCTTTACTATTTGTACATTGTATTTTTACGAAGACTATTTAATGCTTATTTAATGTAATTAATGTCTACTGTGCATCATATCATAATTGGTTTACTCCAGCCTTATTTAAACTGCACCTCATAGTAGGACCAGAAGCCAGCTTCACGTGTGTATGGACCAGCTGATGCAGCACCGCTGGCTGGGGCTCCAATGCCAGTGTTTGATGATGTCAGACGGAAGGTACGACCATATGTAGCAAATCCCATGTGCAGCTTCTCCACTGGTGTGCCTTGGTCTCTCCAGTACTTCATGGCATAGTCCTACAAAAGTTGATGGGGGAGGTGTAGTAAAACCCTTTAAAAGGTACTCCTCAAGTTATTTTTTCGCCAGTCCCCAAAGTCTACTTACGGTGTTAAAGTAGATGAGATCACCAAAGTCCTCGGATCCACGGAACAGTGGGCTGTTGTGTCCAGTGAACTGCTCCCAAGTTCCATGGAAGTCATAGGTCATCACATTAATGAAGTCCAGTTCTCTGGAAAAGCAGAAATAGTCAAAAACTTTGCCAAATTTGCATTTTTTTCTCTTCAAGATATTATATTCATGGAAGTGCCCTCACTTGGCAATTTCAGCGATCTCATATCCAGCATCGATGGTTCCCTTTCCAGCAGACACTGCAGCAGTCAGCATGAGCTGAGAATTGCCGGTGGCTTTGGCCTCAGCTGCGAAGGCAGCAACAAGTTCCTGCAAATATACACCAAAGAGGAAGTAAGAATGAAGTGAACATGACATAAATCATAGAATAGTAGCTGTGAAATTAAGCTGGAAAATGTTTACCCACCCTGCAGAGCAAAGTGAACCTCTGCTTGTCCTCTGGAGGACTTCCACGAGATCCAGGGTACTCCCAGTCAAGATCCAGACCATCAAATCCATGAGTCCTCAGGAATTTGATAGAAGACTGGATGAACTTCTGACGGTTGGCTGGAGTGGACACCATGATGGAGAACCTGAGGAAGTAACAGACAGTTCATAATTAGAGTGGTGGGAAACAACTGATTGCAGTTAAAGGCATGCATGGATAATATTTAGGATGGTTATGAAAAGTATTTTTTCATTAATAAACTTCTAATGTTAAATATGAGCTTCATGGTTAGCATTTCAGCTCTTCATCATGAATATGTAAATAACTTCAGACATTTTGTCTATGTGATATATTGTGTTAATGGTTTGAAATGCTACTCACTGTCTTGAACCAAAGTTCCATCCACCAACAGCCAGCAGAGTCTTCAGATGAGGATTTCTGGAAAAGAAGCACAGAGGGTTGTTAAGACTACATATTTCCACCACACTTTGTTCAAGTTTGTAATTGCCTGAAACAGATTACTAGCACAGTGTATAATTTAGTGTCAAGTAATGCATTTCCATTTTACAACAGGGAACTCCTTCAGGATTCAGTCGTTATTTCAGCTAAGACTCCATTTCATCAAGCATTAGCCTGCTAAAGGCTGCTTGCGCTCAACTTCTACAAGCACCAGAGCTACTGGAGCTTAGCCTGACCTCCGACCTTAACTGCATGTGATACAAGGGTATCTCAGCCCTGGCCACCTACTTGGTTTTCAAAGCATTGAAAGACTTGTAGAGGGTATCATCATTCCACTCATAGGTCACCAGTTCGTTGTTATGGTTGAGGATGGAGAAGGCATATATCAGTTTTGTGCACAGGAAGGGGTCCACATCCTGTGGCAAGTACTTCCCATCGCCAGGTCTGTACTGGGACCAGTTGGTGAAGTAACACACCATCTCGGTGGCAGATCCTGTGTTGTAGTAAAGGAACATTAAAGAAGCATGGATTCCAGGAATTTTATTTTATTTTTTTTTCAGTGAAAATCCAAATGCTAGTTCATCAAACAGTATCATGACTTACCCAGCTGGCATATTACCAGGCATATGCCTAAGGAATATAGAAAAGAAAGGTTTAGAGAAATAAAACTATACATTCTAAAATATAAAAAATATATTAGTAAGGAATAATAGAACTGTGTACATACAGCACAAAACTGAGACAAATACCTGTTAGAATTGTGAGCCTAGTCATCTTGAATTCACTTCTTACACTTCTCTGGAAGACAAAAAGTAAATTAGGGTCTATGATTAAAGCAAAGAGGAAAAGCTACCATCTCAATAAAATCATTAATTTAATTAAAAGCTGACTTAGACAATTGTTTTCTCTTGTAGACTTACCATGCACAAGATGAGAGACTGAAACAACAGTGGCACAGGTCTTTTATATAGTTGACTGAGAAAGGGGACGTGTAGCAGTCTTTGATAAATTAGGGCAATAAATGTAATGATTATTAGGACCTGTTTTGATAAGATTCTGCAAAGTCTGAAACACATGTGACAGTAATCTAGTCAGTGCACCACTCCAGGGTCCAGGGCATGCACGCAACACCAGTTGTAATTTACGTCAGTGGACATATCACTCATTATCATATCATTAATCAGCCAACTGACACAGCACTGTGGATAGTCTTGATATTTTACCTACAATAGTGTCTTTTTGTTAGTTATCATGGTAACTTAAGTAGAGGTTTCTTTTAAATGTATTAATCAGTTCAGTCAGCTGAAAGGTAATACTCACTGACTACTATCTTTATTACATTATTATTTTTAATACTTTATTATTATTTTATGTGTTATTTAAAAAAAAACAACTGATTAATCAGAAAATTCTCACCCAATGCCAGTGGGGATCAGCTTCAGCCCCCGTGACCCTGATAAGGATGAGCAATACAACAGCAACAGCAACAGCAATAATAATAATGATAATAATAATAATAATAATAATAATAATAATAATAATAATAATAATAAGAAGAAGAAGAAGAAGAAGAAGAAGAAGAAGAAAGAACTCTGAAAATTTAATAACACTGAATAAATCAGTTTTACGTACAAATTGTGGAGCCAGTGTAAAGTGCACAGATTTATAGTCTTATAAGCAGTGATAACCTTATCAAATGAAACTGAATGAGAGAGCTGAAGTCAAATACAAGATAATTACCAGGTGACAACTAATAAATTTTGACTGACTACACAATCATATTTAAAACAGATGTACATAAACTGAGATGCATTATAAAATAACTTGCTTGAGACTCCTCTGTTCTCGTTCCTAGATTAACAGCTTTGATTACTTTATCTCTTTCCTTTATTGAACCCCGCACATGACCATTGACCATCAAGATGTTCCACTGCATTCTTGGCACTCTTTGTTTTTCCACTCCTCAGTAGTGAGCTGGAGATATGTATGGAGCTGGATGGGGCATTCTGGGATACACAGGGTGGTGTGATACAGTCAAAAATCAAAAATCAGACACAACAATGTGAAGACCTGCACAATCTACAAACCCCAAAGATCTTAAGTTTACAATGGTATGATATGAGTAAAAGCATCAGCTAGCAACAAAACAGTAAAAAAAGGAATATAGTAATAATCAAATCAGGTTAATATATTATGTATAGTTTTGTCTGATGTAGGGCCAACATTTTGTCATTGATTAATCTACACACTGATAATTCATTTGAACTCTACCCCATTAATAATTTACTCTATGACTTTATTACCTTAAATAATTATTTTATTATGCCAAATTGCAGTATAAAGTTACGTGAACCAATAGTTATGACGTGCCCTGCTTTATCTAACCAGATGTCAAGGGGTGAAATTAACAAAAATACATGACATAATCATCCATGGGCCAGACTAAATGTTAATGTGAGTAAAAGTATCATAATCATGATGGTCAAACCCAAAATATATATATTTACACAATGTTGTAAGAACATCCTAATGACATATCAACAACACTAAAGGAACATAAGAAACATGACTGCAGAAATGGTAACTCACATCCTTCAAAATGAATGTCTGTGCTTCAATCCATATAGAATGAATCCAAAATGTACAATTCCCTGTCTATGTGCAGCAACATCACACTAAGTTACTACATATGTAATTGAGCTGTGCAATTATCTGGACAACACACACTTATCTGCATAATTTCTAGATATTGGTAAAAATAATAAATTAGGAGAGAGAGATGAAGATAAACAAACTCACCATCTAGCTAAAACAACACGTGATCTGCAAACCACAAAAGTTTCCAGGTTCAGGTTTTTCCACAACAAAATCAAGGAGATTATATTAAACTGATTTTACCTCATATATGAATTAAAACTGACATGACTGCAGAAGCATTTATTACAGTGCAGTCATGACATCATTCCCAACACAAAATTGCCATTTATAGTTCTGGTATTTGTAAAGTACTATACTTCTGTACTGTACTGTTCATAGTCAGTAAGTCAGTCAGAAAAGCACAAGCATACTCCGGGAGCATATATATATATATATATATATATATATATATATATATATATATATATATTTAGCAGATTTCAGTCTAAACTCATGACTTTCTGACCCAAACAGCTGATTTGTGGTGCAATATACTGCAGGGTGTAGATGGGCTTATTCTAGCTCATAGCTCTGTTTCTGTGCTTCTGTTCTGTATGACTGTTGTGATTACTTCAAATTAACTCACTTGATAATTTGTCACACTATTTTTCAACTGTTACCTCCACCCACCATAGAGTCCTACTAATGTCCCAGTTTTCCACTGACCAACATGCAGTGGTAACAAACTATGACAGCCTGCAAAGACAATGAAGAAGAACACTACATTATGGTAAATGGACTGTACTTATATCTCCTTTCTAGTCTTCCCGTCACTCAACATGCTTTTGCACTACATATCTCATTCACCTATTCACACACAATCATACACCGAGGAGAACTTTGGGGTTCAGTATTTTGCCCAATGACACTTCGACTTGCATGGGGATCTAACGGCCGATCATCTGATTAGTGGACATATGCACAATGCATTATGGTATGTAACAGTAACAGTAACAGGCTTATAGCAGAAGTGATTATTGGATGAGATGCAGGTGTGTCTTGGTGCTGAGACCAGCCATGCTCTCTGCCACACACACACTGCCACACACACTCATGCACATGGCAGAAAAGCACAAAGACAAAGCCCAACAACAAAACAAGCATAAGCATGACAATAAAAGCAACAAATACTCACTTTGATTAGCAAATATTGTATTTGTCAACCATTACCCCTATAAGACCAGCTAAGTTATTCTTTTGCAGTTAAGGTGAGTGCTTCATTAAACAATGAGGGAGGACTCAAAGGTAAAATGATGGTGAATACACAGATGCATGTTATGACCTAATCCACTGAAGACTGAATTCTTTTACTTGTGGATGCAGCGTATGCAGTAAACTGGATATTATAACAGTATCACTGTGTATTGTTTTTAGGCAGAAGACTTTCTCTCACTAACAAACTGACTAACTTCCAATCATGGAGCAGAAACTCAGTACAGAAGGAGGTCGAGTCCAGCTGCATGGTAATAGGCTGTGTTTTGAGGTGATGCCGCTGCACTCGGGCCTCTTTCTGTACTGCTGCAGAATACTGCAATTTGAGAGTTCTTCTTCTACCTTCTATGTTGGTATGCAGTTGTTGTTAGCAATTATTTTTCGCACTTTCCATCCGTGCATTTAGCTACAGTAGACACTACCAGCAGTTTCCAATTATCCTAACAAAGAAAATTGCAAGCAAACATCTTTTATAGAGAATTTTAGCTGATTGCAATGCCCAGAAACAAAATGTGTGTTCTATTGTGTTGCTGCTTTCCTACTTGCATTCCTTATAAACAGAATATTAATGTCAAACTGTCTTATAGTGGTGCCAAAAGTGCCTTTGCATTCCCCACCATCTTAAACCTCAATGGATTATTAGTTGAAATAAATTAGTGAAGTGGTAATGTGGTTATTGCAGCAAAAATCTCTTCACAACAATAATAATAGATCGGTTTTATATAGCGCTTTTCTTGGTACTCAAAGCCGCTTTACATAGAAAAATTCACACATAATCGCGCGCACACACACACACACACACACACACGATGAGTTAGGTGTCATATGCAGAGTTGAAGAGGTGGGTCTTGAGATGGCGTTTGAAGGAGTGCAGGGAGTCAGCGTTACGGATGGTCAGGGGGAGAGAGTTCCAGAGGGTGGGGGCAGCAATGGCAAAGGCTCTGTCCCCAATGGTCCGGTATTTAGTCGAGGTGGTGGGGGTGAGGAGGTTGGCGTCAGCAGAGCGGAGTTGGCGGGTGGGGCTGTGGCGGTGCAGGAGGTCAGACAGGTAGGGGGGGGGCAAGGTTGTTTAAGGCCTTGTATGTGGTGAGAAGGATCTTGAAATGTATGCGCTGTTTTATGGGAAGCCAGTGAAGTTGACGGAGGACAGGGGTGATGTGCTGTCTGGAGGGTGAGTGGGTGAGCAGTCGGGCAGCAGAGTTTTGAACATATTGTAGTTTTTGAAGGACAGTTGAGGGGAGACCATACAGGATGCTATTGCAGTAGTCCAGTCTGGAGGTGATAAATGCATGAATTAATGTCTCTGCCGCAGGGGTGGAAAGAGAGGGTCGAAGGCGTGCAATGACACTGATCATCTCAGTTTCTAGTTCCAAGTTGTTTATAAAGTCCTAAAGGGCATATGTGATATGGTGACGGGGAATGCCGAATATGAGGTAACACATTCTGGCAGGCGATCATCAGAGATACCATCTCCTTTGGCACAAGCATGTGGTATCACACAGATATTGAGGTGCTGGCGCTGACACACCCCTATCACTTGCCTGAATATAAATACAAAGGTCTTCAGGCAGAAATACAAACAGACACAAACAAAAACAGACACAAAGAATTCCAACTGTGACTGATGTTGTTCTATTATATAAATGTGTTACGCTTTAGCCTTACCTTAATGGCACTATACAATTGTTGGTTGCGTTAGTTTAGTGAATGAATGAGCCTACTTATCTATAGCATGAGAAATAAATAATTAAATGCACAAAAAAATGAAAAATAGATACATGTTGGTGATGGAAACGGCTATGTATTTTTACATTCAGTTATGCATTTGTTTATTTATGCTTTTCATCAATTTTGTCCTTCATAAATATAGGACACTATGGTGGCCCTGAAAAATGCAAACAGCCAGTGTTTGGTTTGTCCATTCTGCACCCAGAGGACCTGCTCCTACTGTAGATATAAAAGGCTCATTCTAAGGTAATGGAAACACAATTTTCAGATTATACACTAATGAAAAAATATAAATACGAAATTACATTTCTGCCATATTTTGTCAGCCATTTGTTTAGTTTGTGACCACAAATTTGGCTGTGAAAAACTAAACAGTTCTGTTGTTGCTAGAAGACAGCTGGTTGGAGCCAAATGTACTGGTTTGTTCCCCATTCATCACACAACGCAAGAGACAACACATAACTGCTTCACATGCCGTCCACCAAAACAAGGGCCATGTGATAGACCAGCTTAGTTGCATCCTCAGTTGTTGTCTAAAGACTATAGGGAGAACAAAATAGAAATCTTTCCTCTAGGTAGGCTATGCCCATTTAGGTCTTCAGCCCTTCAACAATTTCATCACACCATGACATCACCAAACAAGGAGGAGTCAACTTTGTTGCAAAGGTTACAGTTTCTATCTGCATTACTTCCAACACCCTATTACAACAACTGAAGACTGGTTTGTTTGTTTGTTTGTGTGTCCTTCAATTCACGTTCTTTCTACTCCTTCCAAACTTGTTCAAAGAAAGGTTCATGCTGTGGGCCTTTGCATATGGTGTTATGCATGCTGTGTTTTGATTGATTATTGTCCAGTGGCCCTCACCTAAGGACCTGAGCATGTGGATCCTTGTGAACCAGAAAGAAGGGTGGGATGCAGTTAAACTTTATGAGCCTGGACAGCTTTACAATAAGTCTCAAAGGCAATTCAGTTTGTATACAATATATAATATCATATGTTTCTATCCCTCACCTTAATTGTTCAGTGTTGGGGTTGGGGGTGGAGTAAAGCTTGGGGGTAGTCACATCCATTCCAAATTCATCATAAATAATGCTTGGTCTTGGGGTGAAGTGGGAATAGAGTCTGGGGTTAGGGAAGGATTAAGGAAAAAGGCTGCACACCTTTTTGAATTCTTTGAATTCTGAAAATCTGCATGGTAAGCTAATATTATATTTTTGCGCTGAATCATTTGTCAAACAATTTTTTAATTCTTAATTCTTTTATTGTGACTGGATATACACTTTTTACATTTCACTTGTCAGTTCTAATTTATAATAAGCTGTTTTCTAAACATCACAATGTTACAACTTTTTAGAGTCAAAAAGCATACACACAGAGACATTATGCTCGTAGACAGTACTGAGTCCTCAACTAGTTAACACTTAGGGCCACACACAGCACTTGCAGCTGTCTTCGAAGACAGTGCCGGCTCCACACACCCTCTCATAGGTTTGTCCACCTGCACACACATAGAATTTGGTGTTGTCATCTGGATTGGCGTAGATGCCATCAGCCTTGTCTTTGCAGAAGCCTCTTCCTGGGACAGGGAGAGTGGTCTTGGTAGATGGAGCAGTGGTGGTACCACTGGGTTTGAGGGTGGTTGTGAAGACTGGTGCACCAGTGGTTCTAGTAGTGGCTGGTGCTGTGGAAGTAACACTAGGTTTCTTGGTTGTGGTCGATGGAAGTGGAGGCAACTCTGTAAGAGGTAGAAACAGGAAGGTAACATCATACTATAAGGCCGGATTTGAAAACATATAGCTCGTATAAAGAGTGCAACACAGATTCCCAAAATACCTGCTGAGAGCTTTGTGCACAATAACTTCATTATTCTTGTCTTACTTTGACAAGCTGGGAATATATCGGCACATAAAAATTATGACAAGTAAGAGTTACCAGTATTGATGAGTTTGCGCAGATGGGACAGAAGAGGATGGCTTCCTTCTCCACAGAACTCTCCTTTAAAGTCATCCAGATCCAAGGCCCACACAAAGGCACCGCCATACTTCATGTCCTTCATGTACTGGACCTGTCGATTGAACAAGTAGATGAGTCAACCACAAACTAAAGAGTATTGGACCCTATCTCTTGAACTCCACACTGACGACCAGTGCTCAGTCTGTAATCTCTGTGTATTGAGGTCCACATACCTTGATCTCATAGCTCTCCCTGCTGTCAAATCCCACCCACTCATTGTTCTTGCTGGCATAAGGAACTTTCTGGTCCTCAATCCACTTAATGGAGGTGCCCTTCAGGAAGGTGCAGATCTGAAAGACCGGATTAAAGAAATGCTATTTGTTTTAGGGTCCATCCCTTCTATTAGTGTCAGTATGTATTTCATTTTGTTCAGACTTTACCTCATAGTAGGACCAGAAGCCAGCTTCACGTGTGTATGGACCAGCTGATGCAGCACCGCTGGCTGGGGCTCCAATGCCAGTGTTGGATGATGTCAGACGGAAGGTACGACCATAAGCAGCAAATCCCATGTGCAGCTTCTCCAGTGGGGTGCCCTTATCTCTCCAGTATTTCATGGCATAGTCCTGGAAGAGAAATTCAGGAATGAAGCATACAAAGCAGAGGAATGGATTTCTTTATGCATACAGTAGCAACTGACTGATTTCAGTCTGAGCACATGCTAACACAGGCTTTCTGTAAACCAGCAAATAATTATTTGCTAATTATTAGGTATTGCTCACACTTGATAAAGTTTATCTAATGTCACAGAGGGCTTATACGCACACAGTTTTAGTATGTTCCATAATTGTGATCAACTGGATATATGTATGCCTGTGTCATTTGTGCTGTAATAAGTCATCCATCAGTGTTTAAGGCTCCATAGCACTACTACATCTCTTACAGTGTTGAAGTATATGAGGTCACCGCTGTCATGTGAGCCACGGTAGAGTGGGCTGTTGTGTCCAGTGAATCGCTCCCAAGCTCCGTGGAAGTCATAGGTCATCACATTGATGAAGTCCAGATGCCTTAAAATGCAAATAGAATACTGAAGATGAGTTATTGAGCCAACCTTGTATCAAAAACAAAGACTAATTTAAAAAATCTGCATTACTTGGCAATTTCAGCAATTTCATATCCAGCATCAATGGTTCCCTTTCCAGCAGACACTGCAGCAGTCAGCATGAGCTGAGGATTGCCGGTGGTTTTGGCCTCAGCTGCGTAGGCTTCAGCAAGTTCCTGGAAAAGAAGAATACTGATCAGGCACTTTCTAAAATATGGTGTTATCAACAGAATAGGTTTACTCCCTATGGCCCTAGTGTTCATAACCCACCTTGCAGAGCAGAGAGAACCTCTTCTTGTCCTCTGGAGGACTTCCACGAGATCCAGGGTACTCCCAGTCAAGATCCAGACCATCAAATCCATGAGTCCTCAGGAATTTGATAGAAGACTGGATGAACTTCTGACGGTTGGCTGGAGTGGACACCATGATGGAGAACCTGAAGAATTGTGTTAAAAATTAAACTGAGACTGTTGATCATGAGTGTTATGTTTTTACTTTTGTCTAAATCTATGGCAGATTACCCTTTTTGATTTGAAAAACGTCATTCCATATTCAACACATGGGGTGAAACATAATTATCACATCTACCAAGAGAAAGATCTCCAATACTCACTGAGTTGAGCCAAAGTTCCATCCTCCAACAGCCAGTAAGGTCTTCAGACTGGGGTTTCTTTAAAACATAAATGTGGTTTGATATGATTTGCATGTAGCAGAATATTTGAATTGAAAGAGTTAGTTGGTTTGTCACACACAATCTGTATATATAGCTAAACTGGGATTTTTAAACTTCACATTTCAGTTGGTTGTGTAGACACACAGGAGATTTCATACTGAGAACAGACAAGTTCTTACTTGCTCTTCAGTCCATTGAAAGTCTTGTACAAGGTCTCATCATTCCATTCATAGGTAACCAACTCGTTTTTGTTGTTGATGATGGAAAAAGCATAAATCAGATGGGTGCACAGGAAGGGATCTACATTTTGAGGCATGTATTTCCCAGTCCCGGGTCTGTATTGGGACCAGTTGGTGAAGTAGCATGCCATCTTGGAAGCAGTTGCTGGAGATCAGTGAAAGCGAATCCGTGGTTAGCATTACCTGTTTGTCTATTATTTTCATACATTATACATTTGTGGATGTAATTGTGAGGTGTAACTTACCCAGCTGGCACATCACCAGGCACAAGCCTAAAGGAGGACAAAATTAGCGATGAATGTTTTGCATGTGTAATAGATAACATAAATATACAACCCTTAATGTATCATGCTGCATTATGGTGACATAAAGCACTGAGGCCTGATGAGCATTTACCTGCTAGAACAGTGAACTTGGTCATCTTGATTTCACAACTTCAACTTCAACTTCTTTTTTTCTAGAATGAATAAACATGGAAAATGAACATTATGATTACATATTACATATATGTATAACTTAACTATAACTATTGTGAACTCAAAGCATATGGCCACTAGAACAATTTGAAGTTGCTGCCACAACAATAACTGGTTCAACTAATTTGAATCATCATATTTTTGCTCTTATTTAAATCAAGCATCATTTTAAGTTAAATTAGTTACCATATATTTTTGTTTCAGTGAGTCATAATAGCAGAAATAACATAAATTACACATGTGCCATGTTCTTAAAAACTAAATTTTACAAAACTAATGCCTTAATAATTCATATCCTCAGTGCCTTTTCCCTGTAAGCACAGCCTGTGTTGTAAATGTGACCACATCTGGATGATGTAAGAGTTTAACTTTCACATCTCCAATCCAGCCCTTATCACAGCGGCAGCATTTTCCCAGCTTACAGGAAGCACAGTATATACATCAGTCTATCTTAATGATTTAATGAAATAAGTTATTAAAAAACTCAGGATCCTAGATCACACTAGACTATTAGTCTATCCTGGTGTAGCTCTTGGAAACACAGTAAAAAGAAGTGATAGTGCTGAATTCCCAGTGCAAGCTTACCTTGGGATCTCAGATGGAGTCAATGTGCATGAGTTTTCTGGCTTTTTATACACACTCCACCTCTGTGGAGGAATGGAATATCAGTTCACCTCACATACCATTAAAAGGGAGGTGGTCAATAATGACATGTTCAGTCCATTGTAAAGATAAGTATCATCCAAGCTGCACTGACAGATGGTGATAAGCTATAGTATATGGTATAAAAACAACATATGTAAATGTGATATATGGCTCAATTTAGGTCATGACAAGGCTTTGACTCAAGCTGCTCACAACTGATCAGTACAGAAAATGTACACCCTCTGCAGGAATTCAAATGTGGAAAAATCCAATGCACATAATCCATTACTAATATGTTACTGTCATCTCCTTAACACTGTTAGCAAACCACAAATCAAACTGTATTTTGCTGTTAAGTCATTTATTAGCAGGTAGGATGTTTCCAAGGTAACACAGCTCAACAATGTCCTTGGACTTTGTTGCCTCACATTGTCTTGTCTCAAATGAACCAAGAGCAAGTCCTGCTGCACCTGCAAGACAGCAACTAGAACATACAGTATATATATCATTTATGAATAAGACGTGCGTAAAAAGCTCGTAAACCACAAATATATATTCATTTGGACTGGTTAATGCAGCAGTTTAGTTTTTACATCACACTGGGCTAGAGAAAATATATATTATGCAAAAAACATGACATGTTGCAGTCCATTCATAACCATACAAATAAACATGTTACAAATATAATCACATTTTGTAATGACTCATTAAGATTCTTGGGCTGGTATTGGGATTTGTAGCCCGTTGGGATTTCTAGGAGAACAAGATACCACGATAACCATGTTAATTTATTAGAGTTATGTTTCTCTCTACCTGATTAATGCAAATATTTTCTTTTACTTCTGTTCTTCACTAACTCCTCTGGGAAATATCTGTTTTTTTTTTTTTTTGTTTTGTTTTGTTTTTGTTTTTTTGCATCAAATGCTGCATTATGTTCACTGTGTCTGGCTGCAGTTTGGTGCCATGCAAGTAGCTTGCAGTTGGTTTATTGGAGTTTGTTTGGTGAAAACAGCTCCATATTGCTCCTGGAAAGAATAGTGCAGATGAGAGAGTGACTGGAAAACAGTGAAATTGTGGGCTAAAACACAAAAGCAATAAGCTAAAAGAAACACTCTGCATAAGTGATTCCTCAACAGCAACTGTTAAGAATCAGGCTGTCATGGCTGAATTGCTGCAAAGAGACCATGTTGTGGTTCAGTTCAAAAAGCGAACCCAAATGGAGACGAGTGGGTAGAATGAACAAAAGATAAGTCTAATGACTTACCGAACAGGCATGTTAACACAAAATAACAAAAAGTGAATGAGGAGTCCAGGCAGAAAATCAATAATCCAATATAATTCCAAAGAACAGAACTCCAACAATGAAAGTACAGAACTGAGATTCACTATGAGCAGGAGCAG
Organism: Sciaenops ocellatus; assembly: GCA_033000465.1. Classification (NCBI taxonomy): domain Eukaryota; kingdom Metazoa; phylum Chordata; class Actinopteri; family Sciaenidae; genus Sciaenops; species Sciaenops ocellatus. Next base: position 2,999,790 of record CP136884.1, on the reverse strand, counting down.
GAACACAGGGAGCAGCATTAAGACAAAATAACACAGAACTGGGGAACAGACACAGATGACCTGACAAGTGAAAGAGGCCTAATAGAAGGCTACGTCATTAACACAGGTGACACAGAACACAGGTGGGGAAAACAAGGAGAAAGTAAAGTAACACAAGACACCTGAGGAAAGACTCTTTTAACATAAAACAGGAGATGCTAAAACAGAAATCCAAACCATGATAAACTACTACTGACGGGGGAGCAAGAAGAAGAAGAGAACTGCTTGGACCAAGAAACACAATGAACGGACATCAGACCAGTGGGAATCTGGACTTTAGTCTGATGAGTCTAAATATGAGATATCTCTGTGAGATGTAAAGAAGGTTAACAGATGGTATGTGCATGTGTGGTTCTCACCATGGAGCATGGAGGAGGAGGTGTGTGATGATGTGTAATGGTGAGGGGGAGATTTGCTGGTGACACTGTTGGCACTTTATTCAAAACTGACTGACTTACTAGCTGACTTAACCAGCATGGATGCCATAGCAGCGACATGTTATCCCATCTGGTTTGACCTTAGTGGGACCATCATTTGTTTTTCAACAGGACAGTGACCCAAAACACACCTCCAGGCTATGCAACGGTTATTTGACCAAGAAGGAGAGTATCTGAGTGTTGCATCAGATGATCACTCGTCAACTGAAACCCAACTGAGATGGTTTGGACTGCAGAGTGAAGGGAAGTTTTCCAGGTGATGACCTCACCTGACTGAGAGAATGCCAAGAGTGTGCAAAGCTGTCATTAAAGCAAAAGAATCTAAATATAAAACATATTTGTTTTTGTTTACCATATAATTCAATTAGGCAGACCAAAAGTGACCAAACCATCAAAAAATCAACACTTCAAGCTTTGTTCCATAAGAGATAGAAAAGCAACCTCATCACAGATACAGCTATTTCTCAAGACTCCAGTCAGCAAAAGTCCTGTCCAAAGAAGGTCATCTCAGAGGACTACTCATGGACTTTCCTTCAGTCAGCTGACTTCAACTCCACTGAACATTTATGGGGGTCATTTATAGAAAGTCAAGCATTCTGTGACATCACAAGAGGCTCTTTGGAACAATGTTTAATCATCCAGGATCACACGGGTCATCAGGTTTTACACAAACCTGTGGAATCCATGCTGGCTCGAGTTCACACAGTCATTAAAGCAAAAAGGGACAAACCAGAAACTACTACTAAACATATTGTGAAATGCATGCATTTTGCAAAGATTCAACTTTGTATTCATATCATATTATATTATGGATAGCTAGTCAGAACTAAACTAAGCTAAGGTAACCACATCATGTCTCTATGTCTCTAGCTTCATACTTTTCTGAAAGATGTGATAGTGAGATTGATCTTCTCATCTCTCTCTTATAAAAGAAAGGGAGTAAGCACATTTCCAAAAATGTTAGATATTCTTTTAATGCAGCCTTCCATTGGCAACTCTCCTCTTGTCTTCTTGTTAGAGGCTGAACTGTCCAAGGACGTACAGATAATTTCAATAATGATCTCTTCTCTCTCCTCAAATGCTCTTAACACATTGTACATAAAGTTGCTTAAGTGTAAGATTTGGACCCAACATCCAGGTTACTTTATCTCTCTTTCGTAATCAAAAGATGAGGAACAGTAAACAGAACCATTGAAAAGCCTCGTTAATGGTAACAATTGCTGTGATAACATATTGGAGCACAAATGAATGATTAATATTTCTATTGATAACATAGTTAACATAGTTATATAACTCATTTGTGTATGTTGGGTGTGACATTGTAGCCTATTTGTAGTTTGTGTTTGTCAGAAGTGTTTCATAATGAACAGCTACCACAGTCTCAGTAGTCCATTCATCTAAAAGAGAAGAGAGGACCTTGTCTTATCGCTGCTGCTGCAGAAGCACTTCTTGCCTCGTAAACACTTATCTAACCTACAGTGGTGTAAAATGGCACAACTGCTCACTGTTCATGTTTTCCTTTTTGACTTTTGAAGGCTGAGCTGAAATCTAACTGTCCAGGTAATGGGGTCGACAAAACTTCTCTACACTATAAATTTGAACAATGTACGTTGATTGAAAAATTAGTTTAATTAGTTTTGAAAGTGGGTAAAAGATGTAAGATTATTTGTCTCCCTGCTCCTTTTTAATCCTGGGATGTGTATATTACACTTCAGTGATTGAAAAACATTAATGATTCATAAATTCATTTTAAAAAATCTTCCTGAGAGTCCTCTCAGCTGGGCAGTTTGATGAGCCAATGGTTTTTATTGAGTTAGTGTGCAGTAGGTGAATCGATCTATTCTTTCTATCCTTTTACACTATTTTTAATCAAACAAATTGTAGGAACTCACAGAACTACATTTCATCATGCATGCTGAATTGAATTAATTGGTATTGGTATGGAGAATATGCACTGGCATAAACGAGCACACAACTTACTGAGACATTACTTACTGCTTCAGTCTCTGCTACGTTAGCTGACTCGTGTTCACATCATGTGCAACATGGCCATTTTGTGCAACAGAATCAAAACTTTATTGTTGCACCATTAAGTGTCTTTGTTTAACCAACACATCACATATATGTTGGCTGTGGCTCAGGAGGTAGAGCTGATGATCGGTGGTTCAATGCCTGGCTCCTCCAGACTTCATGTTGAAGTGTCCTTGGGCAAGATACTGAACCCCAAATTGCTCCCGAAGGCTGCGGCATCAGTGTGTGAATGCATATGAATAGTTAGCTCCTAAAACTGATGAGCAGTTGGCACCTTGCATGACAGCTAATGCCATCAGTGTATAAATGTGTGTGAATGGGTGAATGAGATATGTAGTGTAAAAGCATCTTCAGTGCATTCCATTTAGCATACACACAGATTGTTCCTCCTACATCTCAGGTGTTTTTTCATGCTGCAATAAGAGTTATTGTAAATGTAGTTATTGGGTTTATGTCCAGTCCGGTATTACAACTGTTGGTCTACACAGTGATAACTCTGATAAGAGAGGACTTTGAACAAAGAGTTGGACAACATTACAGTAATAAGGTAATTCAGCTGATAGCCAGTATGGTATGTATGGTTTTACAGTACCACATCCAGTTCCACTGGTTGAATACTGTAAATATTAGGATGAATCTGCAAAAACAGACTAAGGGAACATGAAGTGTTCTTCCAAGAGCAAAGTTCTATTCTGAATGTGTGTCATGACCTGGCTGGATGATACATTTACACTGGTACATTGTATAGTGGTGTAGGGTTTGGGGTAAGTGGCCAAAGTACAGTCCAACATTTCAGATCATGTGGAATAAAAAACTCAAGGTAAGTTGGATTCATTCATAAAAGCATATCAGTTACAGTGTGTGTACTGTACATAATCATCCCAGATCATTATAAACCACAGGTCAGCAAAAGGACATTTCCATCATAAAATAGTATAATACCTGAGAGTAAGGTTGAGTCGAGTAACATTAAAGGGTACAAAATCATCAAAGGAAACAATTCATTAAAACGTATATATAATTCTATATATTATGTATAATAACAAAAATACTATCATCGAGAAGTTTTGGAAAATGTGTAAAAGGAGTATTTGAGAGGTATTCTTCAAAAATACTGATGTTTAATCTGTCAGACATTAAAGGACCTGTCTCTCTGCTAACAGCTCCACAATTAGCTGCTAACTGCACTATTAGTGCTCAAACATAACACATGAATGAAACATATCAAACATGTCATATCAACATGGCAATATTAAATAAAATAAATAAATAAATCAGATTATTAATTAATTAAGACCACTGTAATCCAGCACATTAGTGAATTAGTAAATGATTTACTGGTATTTTTATGAATATGGACAAAATGTTATTATTATTTTTAAGTTATCACTACTGAGAAGTGAGGCCCTGCTTTCTGCTGGTGCTGGAAAACCACACAGAAACTTTTCAAACAGTGTTTGTGTATCAGTTTTTAATAAATTCTTCGGTGAACTTTGAAATGAAAATTGTTAGATACTCAAACATGATGATAAATCCATCACAGGTGGTGTGTGTGTGTGTGTGTGTGTGTGTGTGTGTGTGTAAAATATCATTCAGTCAGAGACACATACATCATAGACACTGTTGATAGCAAACTGTTTGACAGTTTGATTTTTTGGACAAGAACTAACACCCCATTAATAAGAAAATACATCAAGATGAACTGTGAATTTTCTGACAGTGTTGGGCGATAAACTGAAATAATAGTTAAATTTTGTCTGCTGCTTGACTATATACACACTGCCTGTATACACACTGTACAATCATACACTAAAAAGTGTTTCAGTAATGTAATAGTACTAATAAACTCAAAATGACTGCATTCATTTTCTCTGTTGGGTTTGGGCAAACAAATTGGCTTTATTAATATTGAATGCATAAACCTGGCTACTACTACACTACTGTGTAGTGGAAGCACATTGAGTTTATTAGTACTATTACATAAATCTTATTACTTGCTTCACATTAAGTTTATTAGTTAATTTGTATTAAACCTATGTTATTCAAATGGGTGGAAATTTTCTATGCAATTGAAATACATAAGTCCTGAATTTTGGCCACAACATTTCTTTGAGTGAGACGGTGCACTGCAGCATTTATCTGATCCCTGATCAGTTAACCTCTGATTATTCAATGTGTGTGAGAGAATATTGCTGTGTATGGGTATAAATAAGAGCTGAAAAGAAAATTCAGTAGTTCATAAATAGGCTAAAATTCATCAACATGTTTGTACTAGTTTATGGAGAGTTTGTAGTTTGCTAGATGTTATTGTTAACTACTAATTGTTGTAACTAAACTGCTGAAGTGGGGAGGTCACTCTTCTCAGAGTTACCAAACATCTTCAGGTCCAGTACGACTCCTTTCTGGATTACTAGTGCCAACTCTTATTTGCATTTAAATAATAACTGGACACTTGAAATGACAAGGGTGGGACCATAATGAGAAGTGTCACGTTATGATGTCTGTGCTACACATCTGCATGAATATGATTGGATGTTACTGGTCAGCTGATGTCCATGCAGCTGTTAATGAACTGGTGATTTTGATGCATGAAGCAGCTGATGCCAGTCTGCATGAACATGATACTCTCTTCACAATAATGGATTTCATTTTGGATTTCAATCTCAGATTTAATCCCAGCTCACTCACTTTATTCATAGTTCACCCACTGTCAGGGTGTGTGCGTAACTGAATTAAGAATTAATGTAGGAAAACAGAGTATTAAATGTATTTAATCGTGCAATGAAAAGTTCAGAATTTGTAGAATTTTGTAGAAAATGTAGAAAATGTTCACTTCTTTCATACAAAACAAGAATGAATTGTACATCAGGCATATGGTTCATCAGGTCATGTCATAATGAGTTTTTCTTTCATTTGTTTTGGTGAGCAGTGAGCCAGCTGGAGCCAGCTGCAAAGCAATTTCTCCATTATTTAACTTCAGTTCCAGTTGTAACCTATGAGATTAATCGGTGCAATGTGAAAGGATTTTACTCAAATATAATTCACTGTCTTATACATTCATAGACTCAGTGCATGTTTGTAGTGCATGTGGCTCATGGCCAGTTGCAGCACTTGCAGGAGTCCCAGTAGATGAGGCCAGGCTGGCAGCGGTGCAGATAGGTGTTTCCTTGGAAGCACTGGAAGTAAGTGGTCTTATCAGCTATGTTTTCATACAGGCCATCGGGGCGGCCACGGCAGAAGTCTGCAATGGGGTCCCTGGTGGTGGTGGGGGCTGGTGTCGTGGTGGGCTTTGGGGGGAAGCCTGCACAATCAGACACGGACAAAGAAATGTTATAAAGAGAGACAATACAAACTAATGGGACAAATTACTCCAAAACTGAAACTCCAACTTAATTGTGATTAAAAATAGTTGTAGGTTTCTAAGTAAAATCCATCACAATGAGCTGTGAGCAGATGAACGACAGTATTTACCCATTGACATCCTGAGGTGGTTGATGAGAGGATAAGCTCCGGCTGAGCAGGAGGATCCACCAAAGTCATCCATGTCCATAGTCCACACATGAGCACCTCCCAGATTGTTGGCAGTCATCCACTGGACCTATTAGTAACAAAGACAATTAAATAGCAGCAGCAGCTACAGATCTATGAAATAGACCTATAGAAATAGTAACTAAAAATACTATAAATTCAAACTGTTCACACAATATAAAAACTTTCTTGTGGTGTTTTTGGACTTATGATCACAAAAGTTGTGTTGAATTTGCAGATAGTCATGGCAATGTTACCTTGGAAGAATAGCTTCGCATGTCATCATAGCCCAGCCAGGCACTGCCAAAGGTGGCATAAGGAACCTCCTGTTCAGAGATCCACGCTAAAGAAGCACTGGAGACGAAGTCACAGATCTGGTAACACAAAAACATAAACAGTCAGATCGGACAGCACAAGGCTCGGGATGGAGACATTCTGTGTTTACTGATATAAATACTGTGATTTAAAATTTTTATTTTATAAATTTTAGTTTTTCTTATTTTGAACTTGATCACATGAAGATGACTACAAGTGGTGTTTAACTTTAGGCACTATGCATTATGTATAGAAAACAGGCAGTCATGTCAGTTCCTTGTCATTTCATAGGCAGAGGAGAGCCACAGGTAACTACAATGCTTCTTGTATTCTGAACTCTGTTCTGAGCATTAAACAAATGTTCTGTACCTCATAGTAGGCCCAGAATCCAGCAGTGCGAGTGTAGGGTCCAGCGTCTGCGGGGCCATTAGCTGGTGCTCCGAGGCCAGTGGCACCGGTGCTAAGGCGGTAGGTTCGTCCGTAGGTGGGGAAACCCAGCAGCAGCTTCTCAGCAGGTGCTCCCAGAGCCATCCAATGGGATATAGAAGAGTTCTAAAAAAAAGGACAAGGGGGAGACAGTTGTCAGAATGAATCAGATAACTGAATCAGGACAGAAACATTAATGCTAATGCCACTCTGTGGCTGCTGGATATGTAGATTTGCTGACAAAAACTTGAGATGAAGCCTCTTAAACTGCATTTTGTCCAACATGACAATAAAAATACAGTCAAACTAACAATAAACTGAAGTGTGTGTAGTTTGCAGGTGTGTGTCTTTGTGTGCATCTTACGATATTATGATGAATGTGTGAGCCAGAGTCCACAGAGCTTTGGTACAGTGGGCTGTTGTGTCCGGTAACATCTTCCCAGTGTCCATGGAAGTCATAGGTCATGACATTGATGAAGTCAAGGTGACTGTTGAATTGAAAAGGATTTCCTTTTAGTTTTTCACCATGGTGGAGGACATAGTATCCAGCACAGTAAATATTCTGTCTGACTATCAGTAAATACTGATCTAAGGTTCAGTTCTTGCCATCAGGTGTCCTTGAGCAAGATACTAACTCCTATATGTAGAGCAGGGTATCATTTGAAATGACCAGTGCTGGGATGTTTGATGCTTGTTTGACTACTTTTTTTGGATACCACACCTTTCTGAGCACGAACATACATTGACTCCAGTGAAAACAAACTTACGGTGCAATCTTCTCGACCTCATAGGCTCTGTCAATGGTGGGACGGAAAGCACCAACGTTGGCTGACAGCAGCAGCTGAGTCTTCCTGTTGTCTCTGGCATCATCCTCGAAGGCTTTGGACATCTCCTGCAGGCAGAATAAAAACACACCTCAGATCCTCCATGTTATTTCTGTCTATCTCCTACTGCAGAACTGTCATTTTTGAAATGCTAGGATCAAGGTTCATCACTGACAGCATTTAGGTAGCTCATCTATTCAATGACAGAGGGAACACTGGCATTCACCACTAAGTTACAACTGTTATTGAAAAATGAGGTCCATGCTGACCGTGACCAGTTGAGTGAACCTCTCCTTGTCTGTTGGTGGGCTGCCATTGTGTGCAGGATATTCCCAGGCCAGGTTCAGACCATCAAAGTTATGGGTGCGCAGGTAGCTGATGGCAGACCTGATGAAGACTGCACGACTCTCAGGCTTGGCAACCATGGCGATGAATCTGGTGGGATGAATGATGAAAACAAAACAAAACTGTGACCTATGTTCTGGTAATACAACAGCAGCATAGCAAGGTTTACAGACTTCTGAGTTGAATACATGTCAAGGATATTGAGTACTTGTGTGTGGAGGAAGATCTGAACTCACGGGCTTATTCCATTGACTGAGCCTCCGACAGACAGCAGAGTCTTCAGTGCAGGGTTGCTAAAAGCAAAGACAGAGAGAGACAATCGTAAGCTTAAATGTAATCAGATCAGAATCAGGTTATTGCCAAGTAGGTCTTGATGTTTGGTGCAGAACAAACATAAAGATGAAAGACAAGCTACTAACACATCAAGAAGCATAAACAGATACTATAAATATATGTACTATATGTTATCTAAACAATGCTGTGCAGTTTTGTATTTAGCAGGTAATGTGCAAAAGCTCACAGTATGCACAATATTTCATTGTGATAAATTGTGACAGATAATTCTCATTACATCATAAACAACACAAAGTTCCTGGTTAATTGTATGCTGATGACATAACTCTATGCTCTCATATTTACCATTCAACTCACTGAGGAGTGATTCTGACAAGTCCACATACAGTATTATTATTCAACTCTGATCTGTGCACTGTACACATTACATAATTGCTTGTTATTTATACCGTAGATGACAAACCTAGACTCATTTTACTATACTTACTATTTAAGTTCTATCCATATTGTGCACACCAAAGTTACATTACTGACTAATTATAGCTGTATTTACTCATACTGTATATTTTGTGTATTAGTTTATTGTCCGTATCATAGTTACATCACTATATTTCCTCATTGCTTTTTTGTGTATTCAGTTCATTCATCTTTATACAGCGTCTGTTATCTGCTATTCACCTTTATGACCAACTGATCAGATTACTCATTCTGCCAAACAACCAGAAGAAGATTGCAGGGCTCATATCTGATATGTTTGTTAGCTGCGGGCCTTAGACCACAGAACACGCCTGCTGACACCTGGAACAGGTCAAACCTGTGCAACTTAAAATCAGCAACATGTGGAGGTTTCAAATCAAATCAAATATTTCAGCATTGTATGTAGTTGATGAACTTCAGCTCATAAAGCAATAACAACTTGTATCTACTGTTCTGTGTCATATGCTCAATACTTTTACTGAGTTGTTATTGGCCTTTTATTTATTATGAGGCACAGCTGATATGGTTCCTCTGAGAACATTCTTATACAGACAGATATAAAAAGAAAACCTTTAATTCATGAAATTGTCTGATATGACCATTAACAATCAGATATTGTCTGATTGTTATTGGTCAATTAATTGTTTCACCACCACTTAATAGATGGAGGTGAAGCATTAAAAAATACTTACTGTAATTATTAAGCAGAAGGCGTCACATGAGGTTTTTCTTTGATATACTCTTGTTATAAAAATTTATTATTGCAGCTGAAAATGTAGCATTATCTCTGTGTAATTAATTAGAACATCCCTTCATAATTGTTGAATGAATATTAGAATTTTATAATCATGTGTACATGAAAATATTAGGACTTAAAAACAAGATTCCATTTTCAATGGCATTCCTCAAAGATAAGAGTACAGCTGTGGAGGAAACACTGAATACTTGTCTTGATGTACGGTAAAACGTTTTAAAAGTTGAGTACTGGCACTAAACATTAGGTGAATGTTATGCTCCCTGTTGGCTGACTGCACACACTCACACATTCCTGAAGTTGTTCAGCGTCCTGTAATGCTCCTCATCATTCCACTCGATGGGGCTGATCTGGTTGAAGCTGTTGATGGTGGCCAGAGCGTAGATGACGTGTGTGCACAGGAACGGATCAATGTTGCCTGGGGTAAATTTTGCAATGCTGGGCCTGTACTGGGCCCAGTTGGTCATGTGACACACCAGTTTACTGGATGAGGCTGAGGGAGGAGCATAGGATTTTAGCAATAAGACTAGTGATTGCACTGTTTGTTCTGTACTTTGATACTTTGGTCAAGTGTGATGAAGAGTCGGTGCTTACCAATGTGCAGAATGAGCAGAACGCCCAGAGCTGAGAGAAAAACAGGACGAGAAGAGATGTGAGTCTTACATGTAATTTATAGAGTTAACACAGGACAGGGTCTCGTGTGCAAAATAAAAAGAAATTTTAAAGATTTAAATTGCTGCAAAAACTCACTGCTTATGGACATTTGCATGAGATGATTGTGCCTCAGTTCAGCTTGTGAAGCATGAACATGCTTTAACAGTGTAACATCAGACATCATTTACATTTGAAAAAGTCCTCACAGTGTTGCATGACAGTTACAATTACTGTTGCAACCATTTATCCCCAAAACATTCCTTGATTTTGAATTTGTCCATTTGTTTCAGTCCAGAAAAATACAAGTAACCTGATCTCATTATTGAGTAACAAAATTCAAACTGGTTCTCTAAATAATTTGTGAATCTGTTTTTCCTTTCAGTTTCTATTTTTCTATTATCCATTTGTGTTCTGAAGTATATCTTCAGTTTGTTATAGACATTATTGTGAACTTGACACTGAACCTGTTCCTCTCTACATCTGCACAGAATTCCATGCAGGGCGTTCAGTTTCTTTCAGCGCTGCTGATTCTGGTCGAACCATTGTACAGCGTTTTGGTCTCTATGTATAAAACAATACTTTTTTTGCAAACCCTTGATACAAAATTATTTCTAAAAGTAGACTTTCTGTAACGAGTAATTTGAATCAAGCTTTTGTGGCAGGCTTTTCCAAACTTTTGAACACGTATGTAATTTTTTTCTTCTTTTTTTTTTGCATCTCGTTCTGAGTGTCTTTGTGTACAAAATGGGTGTATGTCATTTAAAGCTTAATGAATTAAAGGGTTTTACCTGTGAGAAGTCGTGCCATTGTTCTCCTCAATCACTTCTCTTCCTGCGGTGAACCTTTGAAAAACAGAAGCAGTTATTATAAAACACTCCATGTGTTTTTTTTTAAACCATTTATTTCACCATTTTAATCATTTTACGTAACATTTCCTGACTTCATATAATAAATGACAGCCAGTATAAGTTACAATATTAATAAACAACAAAAAATTTAAGTATGAGTTAAATACCTAGAGTGAAAATAAATAAATAGATAAACTAATAGTAATAACAATAAAATAAAAGGAAGGTATATAAATTTAATACATAAAAATAAGTATAAGAAATAGAATAAATAAATGAATAAATAAATATGAAGCAAAATAAAAATGAATGAGTAAAAATTAAGATATCCATAGATGGTGGCTAAGATTATCCAAAGAGGAATTCAAATAGGCATCTCTTCCCAACAGCTGTTCATTGGTTCCTCAAAAACAATAATCCTTAATCAGTAAGGTTAGCTGTAGGTCTATACACAGCTACTGATAATAGCAGTACAGTGTAACCACCGCTTCCTACATAATATTTTATGTTAGCACAGGAAGCAACATGCAGCTAAATGTTATTGTATTTGATCTCATTACCTTTCTTGAAGAAGAACAGAAGCGGAGTCCAGAGCTCAGTGGAGCTGGGTCAGATTTATATTAGTCTTATTAATGACTAATAGCTGGTGGCAAAGTGCAGCTGATAAGGGCTCAGGGTGGTGGGAGTAGCCTCACTTCCTGCTACGAGTGGGAGAAGCCAGGAAAGAATTTGACTTGCTGGGAAATGAACTATCAATTAAATTTTTACAGTATAACGTGCATCTGCATGATTTAATGATTAATAATAATAAAACAGTAAAGGTGGCGAAGAGGTGATATGTAGACAGCCTAAATGTACCTGACACTGAGGTGCTTGGAATCTGCTTTTCATTTTCATGGATATGTCCAAAGCAACATTAGTTTCTTATTTTATTTTACTTTAGTTTTAATTAGTTTCAGGATTAGTTTATTTGTCAGGGGCAATATTTAAGAAGATTTCAGACAAGGCATTCAAACACAACACTTTGACTCAGTCATGTCCCTGTCTCAATAAACATAGGGGCGAATCCCTCCACATGCTTGTGTTTAATTTGACCAAATTGAGAAAAACTAGACCTAAAGACCTAAAGATACCCAGAAGTGCCTGGAGAGAACCCACGCAGACACAAAAATCTAACTGTTGGAGAGCCACATCATTTAAATGATAATCTATTCTTTGTCGTGGGCCACAAATTTGCAGCTAAAATCCATCCACTTAAAGTGATACATGATCTTTCCTCTTGCCAAGTCAACGTGACCTACTGCGACATACAGTTGGACAGTTAATCAATAAATACAAATGGACACGTTAGCGAAATACAATCCCATGGTGTTTATTTTAAATCATATTTACAAGTAGCACCCGTCCCACCCCTCCCTCACATTTTCATTGAAATCACAATTTTGAAAAGGCCCAAAGGCAACATTATCCAGTGCATCCAGCCGAGCCACATGACACAGACTCACTGTTACCACTTTAAATGAGTGATAAAACCAGTCTATCAGCCAGAACATTCAATAACTGGGCACCCGGAAACAACTGGTGAAATGACTTTATGGCTCTTCAATGAATACTAAAGGCATTGAGAAAGACTTTGTACAGAATAAAGGACAAAAAACACAAATACAGCTTCTGAGAGTTTCCAACTTCTGGACAAGTGCAGAGGCAAAGCAGCTGAGTGAAGCTCAACATTTGTGATTTAAATTCAGGGTTGGACCAATTCTGTTTTTTAAGGGGTGACATCAATATGTCAATATTTCCGCACAGAAGCTGAAAGCAAACCCAGGATGAGGATTTAGACCATTATGGGACATTAAAACCAAAGCCAAGTATTGTAGTCCTGGACTTCGCTAACCCAGACCAGAGCTGAGGTTTTGACGCCATATTTGTTTACCTTAAATATTTTTATTCTAACCAAGATTTGAACCATTTTTTACTACCCAAGAACATGAACATGTGTGTAACATGTGAGCAACATGTGAGCAATAACAATAATATCTGTCTACGGCTAATAAAGTGAAATTCATGTATGTTTTGACATTTGTCATATTTTGATTTCCAGTGTTCACATAAATTATATTTTCTGTCTAACACACTGAGTTTTGCTACACTCAAACTAACAGGAGGTAAATAATGAAGTATGGGCAACATTTTTGTGTAGTACTATGAAGCGTGTGAGGAAAAGTTACAACCTCCTGACAAAAGAAATCACATTATCGTACAATCAAGTGGTCTGTCATTCAACCACTTGTAAAGTATAAAATGTAATACTGAAGTAACACAAAGCACACTGGTTGTCCAGACCATTCAAATATTTAAATACAACAACAAAAAACAACTTTAAAATATAAACAGAAGAAGAACAGCTCATTTGTATCTAATGGCTAACAGAGGACACACATCACCAGCTCGTTCACGTGATTCTCTTCAGACACACACACAGTGATTTTGGCATTTTTAAACATATGAAAAGAGACCAAAAAACAAATAAATATAAAATAAATCCTGGACTTTTTCATTGGCGTATTTCACCAACTCGTGATGCTTTGTCTTTGGACGAGTCCAAGAAGCAGGTGAACTGAATCACATGGCTGCCATTAGCAGACACAGAGGACGATAAGTTAAAAACAAATGTCTCAGGCTGAGGTCAAATCATCTGAGTGTAACTTCATCACACTGGCTGGAGCTACAACGTGCAACTTGCCTGGAAGAATTTATGATGGGATGTTTCACATACAGTATGAATTAGGAGTAAACAGATCAATGAGGCAAGTGGCCACAGAGCAGGAGGTCACAGTGACAATAATTGAGGAAGGAAACATATTATTGTCTGACTGATTGAGGGCGTTATTGATATTTTAGAGTTGAAGAAAATACAATAAATCAATAATGTTTCAAACTTGATATACAGAACTTTAAACTGTTGCTTACCTGTCAACACTTGGAAATACACATCTGCTAAATACACTGGTCAGGCTGATTTATCAGCCTAACTTATAACAAATCCTTTCTCAGAGAGATGCTGAATGTTGCAGCTTCAATCAAGAATGGTTTGATCATATCTCATGGTAATGTTCCTCCCACACTTAGAAGTCACATGATGACAGCTGAGCAAACGACATGTGTTGAGGAAAACTATGCGTTGCATGTGAAAGATAGTAAATGGACCATGAGTCTATTTAAAAAAAAAAAAAAAATCCAACATGCTGGTTCCAGGATCAAGAATAAACTTTCATGCTGTTCTCTGTTAATTTTGGGATAAACTGAGATACTGGCAACTGAAATATGGTAATTATATAACATAAAGTAATAACTGATGGAAGTTTTTGTTTTTGTTGGCAAACCAAAACTGTCTGTTCTACTTGTTACTGACTCTTGGAGCCAAAGCATCAGTCACCCTTTAACCCTTTGAGTATTAAACTGTTGACAACAAACAGTTCTGAGCAAATCAACCGAAAACAAAATACACAAATTGTGACCTCTTAAAATCATTTGACATGCTGACCAGACCTGACATGGACAAAAGAATACTGGTGGAATGAGGTCACATCCTTCCTGTGAAGTGCAGCCAGTCTGCTGTGTTACATAAGAGCTGATAGATGCTGATAGGGTTACAATGAGGATGATATATGACACTGTTTACTGTACCGTCTGATAACTTTGGTGACCAGCTCTTTCATCTCTAGCAGTAATTCATACTCGATTACCCGGGTATTTCATATCAACCTACCAGCATAAAAGCAGCTGCAATAAACCAATGAACACTTAATAGAAGCTTTTTTTACATCTTTGCAGGAATTATTTAAACAATGCAGGCACAACAAATATAAAAAAAAGAATGAAACACTCTTTCTTCCATCTAATCTGACTTCCCCCAAAATAAGACAGAAAAAATAGAAAATGTAAACATTCATTTGGACCAGTGACATAGTTCTGTAGCTATCATTTCAGCAGAGACAAGAACACAAACAAGCATACGGACATTAGCAGGAGCTAAAAATCAACAGTAAAAGTTCTTCAGTGCTTTAATGAGTGACTCTTATTCTGTGTTCACACTGTGAGCAACAAGACCACAAAGTCCTGACAGTGTCAGATGGACAGATGCTCCTGATCTGTGCAGAGAAAGGAAACAAGGAACTGGAATGTATATAATGTGTTTTATACTGTATGTAATGTTTTAGTATATTTAATATTTGGCTTCCCGAGCTGCTCAGTGCAGAAAATAAATTGCTGATGCAACTTTTGGATTTGAAGCAAGTTGAGATATTTTGCAAGTACATTTTTAAAAAACATTTTCTAGGCTAAAGAATTCTCACTGTGTTTCACTAAAGACATCTGTTTGATCCCTAAAGTGGAACACACAGCGGCCGTGTCACGGCACATCATTTGAAGCCAGAACTCCAAGACATCATCTTAATTTTAAAACTTTCAAATCATCATTGTTCATTGTTCTCCAGAACAATGTGGATCACTTTTGACATTTGAAATAATATAATAATAACAAAAATAATAATAATAAGATTCAGGAAGTTTTGATCAGTGATCGTAGAATTATGACAGGAAATAACAAGCAGTGAAAAATAAATGAGCTGTTATTGACCTTATAGATCTTTACAGCTCTCACACCACCCACAGCCGGTCAGAGTGCAGACACTTATCAGTCCAGTTGCTCTCAGTGTGAACAGACAGCCATCACATATAAGACCACACTGTATGTACACAAGTTATACACACCGTTGATTCTTTTAATAATTTACACCTGAAGTGTGTCCCGCCAGCTACAGTTTGAAGGGCGCAGTGTGAGGCACGTCAGCCACAAATGTGATGGTCCCCATAAGGCATGGATTTACTGACACCGGTACACAAATACACAACCACACAGGGCCACCCTGCTCCCCCCACACCTTTCAACCAATCCACACTAAAAAAAGCCCCTCTTTGCTTTATTAAAAGAACAAAAACTAAAGATAACTGAAACCCCTCCTAACTCCCCCAACCCTTCAATCCCTGCAGTGCTACAACCTTCCCCGAATGCTGGTAACCCCCCCCTCCCGCCCCGACCCAAAACACAGGCTGAAACACAAGAGAGCTTTAGTTTCAAGCCACTCAAAGTAAAAAGTCCACAGACTGGCTGAGATCACAGGCCTGAAAATGACAAAAGAGTGAGCAGAAACAAGCCAGTGAGGAGGTGGAGAGGCGGACTGCACAGTGTGGAGGAAGCACCATTCTGCACCATCATGCCAGTTCCTGTAAGAGAGAGAGAGATTCTGTAAATCAGCACAGTTCAAATGTGTACCAGTTTACACATAACCAGTGTTGGACATGAACCTCAATACCTGTTTGTTACCAATATGGATCTGTCAAAAACTAACAAAAGGTTGCATCAAATGTCAGACAGCTGATTCCAGATTTAAATCAAATGTTTCCAGTTTTGTTCTCTTTGATTCAGGGAAAGTCCTTGTACAACAGAAAAAGCGGTTCTGTAGTAAAATAATAATAAATAATAATAGTAATAATTTGGGTGAGATGACATGAGATTATTTTGTAGTATTAGGCCCAACTCTTCTGATGACACTGTTCTGTCTCCTGACTTACTGACTTGCACGTTTCTTTTCAAAGTACAAGAAACTTTAGTCGTCAGTGGATGTTTGAAATGATTCATGGCCACATCAGTGGAAACTCTCCTGTGCCCTACACTCTATAAATACAGTACATCTGTTTACTTTGTTCTTGCTTCTTTACACTTCTTCAGTGATCTGTGTGTGAGGAAGAGTCACAGACACTGAAATGAGGCCCTAACGAGTACTGTGGATGCAGAGTTGTTAGAAAAATGAAGATGATTATGATTTAAAAATAATAATAATAATAATAATTGTTAACTGTAATAACAGTTTGAACCTGAAATGTCTGATCATATAAAAGCATAAATTGCTCTCAGTTCATTTATGTTTTTGGTACTGCTGACATATTTATAATGATGATGTGATGCAGATAGAATCACTTTTTTATGACGTTGTCAGATGAAATAAACAAAAATATGTAAAGTAATATTTTTATATATTTCATATCCATGTATTAGACCATTGTCGCCCTCGTTTGTTGAATTTACAGTATAGAATGTAAATCGATGTGAAAGTACCTTCATTAGTCAACTAATTAATCAGCTTAAAAAAACAAGAACAGAGATTTTGATTGATTCTTTGATTTATTTTGAAATCAAAATCAATCAATGACAGGAAAATGAAGGTAAAGAGCGATGGGGAGCATGCACAGGCTCACATGACTGGATGGCTCAGTCATCACAGGAACAGGTTTTTACTTTTATCTCTCAAATCTCACTTTATAACCTGTTTTAGAACCAGAACCAGAACCACTGACAGTGAAAATGACCACTGATAATGAGTGCAGAGCTTCCAGGTCTGTGAAGAGAAGCCAGTGCGGAAGTTAAAACTGTATCTTTTGTAATGACCAGCAGGAGGCAGTCTTACGGAGAAATTATCCAACTTCTATATGGCCTCAGTAAACAGTTTCCTCAAGAGGTCATTGTCTCGGTTGCTAATTTCAAGTCTTCCTCCACACAGCATGATGTTCATTCAGTAAATTATGGTCATAATTAGAGTAAAATGGACCTTCAAGCAGAGTAAACTGTCAAACTGACAAACTAGGCACTGCTGATCAAATATGAATCTAGATTCTGTTAGTGCATTGACTATTTCAGAGGAATGGAGTGCTGTTGGGGTGTTTGGTCAGAGGGTTGTGGGTGCTATGTGAGACGCATACAGATGTACCTGTCAGTGTTTCTGTAATGCCTCAGTTCACCTAAACTCCACCCGTTGCTGGAAACACCTTTCCCTATCATCAGTGACTGATTCAATCTTTGCTTATTACTCAGAAAAAGAAAACTTTGGTGTGTGTTTCTTGGAGTCTCACCTGAGTCCCGGGACACAATGATCTCATGTGCTGGCCCGTCTCCACCCTCTCCCCAGGACCGGATCTCCAACACAACATAACCGTTGTCTTTTGGCAGTGGCAGGCTCACTGATGACTTTGTCTTGTCCAGAACCTTCAACGCTGTCTGGCCCTCGTGTTTGTACAGAACCTGACATACAGAACACAGCACGTCTACAGTTTAGTTTGGTATTAACTTAGTGCTAAAATCATTGCTAACATGATCACCACATGATCTTTGGTCATAATAAAATTCCACGTTCATTCTTAATAATAGTCACATCAGACTACATAGAGCCCTGACAGTGTTTATATGTCCATATTACCATACCAGACCAACCATGCAGGTTTGTCTGGTCCTGACTTATTCGACCAGCTGAAATCTGTAAGTCCAGTCTCACAGCTGTCACTCAAGTCTTCATTTCAAACTTCACTGCAGACTGAACCCAGAGTCGTTTTCTAAGACAACACATTTGTAAACTGCTACTTAAAAGAAACACACACGCACACACACATACACACATTTAGACACTCACTTTGTAGCCCAGTACAGCAGACTCATTGTGCATGGACTTCACATGGTCCCACCTCACTGTTACCCATGAGCCATCAGCCTTCCATGACACATTTCCTGGACGGCGATTAGGAGCTGTAATGGAAACACACAAATTAAAAAGGAAAACTGACAGCAGGAGGAAATGAAAAATAAATCAGATTGTGCATGTGAAAAAAGGCTGCTTAGTTAAAGAGCACAGATTTGACACATTTTTCCCATCAAGGTTATCTCAGCTTGGTCTTGGAACGTGGCTCAAAGCAGCATTTATTTATATTTCATATATGTATTATTGTATATACTGTACTGTATGTGTCTACATATATGTATGTCCCCTATATAACGTTTGCACGAGTTATAAAGTAATAAATGATATTCTCTGTTAGCAAAGGTACATGTAGCATTTGTTTTATCAAAGCAGACCACAGGGTGTGTTCCTCACTTTAATAGGGAGCTGGAGCTGATCCCAGCTGACACTGAAGGAGAGGTGGGGTACACCCTGGACAAGTTACCAGTTCATCACAGCGCTGACACATAGAGACGAACAATATTTTGACAGGTCTGTGTGTTCATGCTGACTCCAGGCAGTGGAGAGAATCCTCTGAAACAGAGATCGTGTCTAATCCTCCAGTTGAATATGTTTACAGCCACAGGCCCAGGAAGTGTTAAGTACCTGCTCTCCTGGCTGCTACAGCTGAGAGGGGTAATCCATTTCTGTCAGGAGGAGGGGTGGAGAAGGAGACTGCATGTATCATTTAACCTATAGTTGTATTACTCAAAGAGACAGGACATGCCTGAGGAGATGACCCCTGTGTGTGTCTGGGTGTGTTTGTGCATCTGCTCACTGAGTATTTAGTGTGTGTGTGTGTGTGTGTGTGTGTGTGTGTGTGTGTTATGTGTCAGAGCCATACGTGGTTTCCTGGTGGTGACAGTGGTGCGTGGTGAAGGCGGCCCAGTGCCTGCACTGTTGTACGCCAGAACAGCGACGTGGTATCGAGTGCTGGGTCGAAGTCCAGACACCCTGGCTGTCGTTTCCAGTCCAGCTGTTCGCACTCGGTCTGCTGCCGCTTCCCGTTCATGCTGCCGCCAGTACCGGATCTGAGGACGCACATCGTGTTGAAGAGACATTTACAAAGCTAGCCTGGAACTCTGCACACGTGCACTTTATCCAAGCAGCGGTGTGTAGAATTTTGGGGCATCTAGCAGTGAAGTTAGAGGTTGCGACCCCCTCGCCACACCCTCCCCTACTGTAGAAAGATGGCAGTTTAACATGGGGGACTCTGTGAGACAGGACATGAACATATATTCTAATTTTATTGAATAGGACTTGTTGGGTTTTCTCATGATAATCATTGTCATTATGTCTGTTTGTAGACAATCAATTATTTTGCACCCTCTATGGGACATGTTCTGTATAATATCATGGTATATTATCCAGACTGATTAGCTGCTGACAGGATAAAGAACGATAGGGTAAAATTCAAAGGTGCTAAAATCACTATAAATGAATATAACTTACAAAGTACAGTGAAAGTAAGAATTTATAGAACATGTGTGTGTGCAGATGTCCTTCAGCTGCTCCTGTCTTTGATTTTATTTGAGCTGCCAAAAAACAATCTCAAACTTTGGTCTCACAGACAAGGTTCAACTGGTAATTAGGGCGAGTTTATTTGTTCACAGTCCTCTGACCTTGTGTAAAGGTTCTAAGCATTTTATTAGATGTTATTAATTCCACAAG
Source organism: Sciaenops ocellatus (assembly GCA_033000465.1). Lineage (NCBI taxonomy): Eukaryota > Metazoa > Chordata > Actinopteri > Sciaenidae > Sciaenops > Sciaenops ocellatus. The sequence goes on along the minus strand of CP136884.1, from coordinate 2,979,540 downwards.
CTGACGTAGTTTAAGCTCTCTTTATCAACTTTGATTGTTTCGATCCTCAAGATCACATGAAATGTATCGCTTTATCAGTGCTGTTACGGCTGATATCAGCACGCTCAGCACATTCACTGTCTTTAAGTAAAGTCGAGATAATGAAGTTGAAACAGACAGAGAAAAAGGTTAGAGCTGCATGGACTAGGAAACCTTTCTTAAAGAGATAGGTCAGGTTTGTCGATGTGGGGTTGTACGAGGTTCTCATGAATAGTCAGTGTGTTACTGTAGACGGTTTGGAGAAGCAGACAGAAGTTCATGGAAGCAGAGCAAAGCACTGCTGTGGACAGGATCAGCAGAAAAATGTGTGTAAATATAAAGCGTGCACTATCATATATATCATATATATATCATATCAGATGGTGCTACAGTGTCTCAGCCCTAGAATTTACGTGAGTACAGTGGTCAGAACATGTTCACTATAGCGTACAACATAAACAGATATTGACAGACTAATATGAAGTTTTTTGGAGGTTTTTTTGTGCTTTGCTGTACTTCCGTGGACTTCTGTCTGCTCCTGGGAGTGCACTGACTGCTGTCTACTGTAGGTACCACTGACTCTTGATGAGTACCTCATACAGCCTTACTTAAAACCTGAACTATCTCTTTGAGCAAGATTTCCTGCATTTCTCTGAAAATGTGCCTGTCAGATCAGCCATCAGATCAATGCAGCACTAACTTCTTCCTCTGTCTGTCCGCCTGTCATAACTTTATTCTCTCTACCTTAACAAAAGGCAGTGAATCTGCTGAGCATGCTGATATCAGCTATAACAGCACTGATAAAGTGATACATTTCTTGTGATCTTGGTGATTAAAACAATCAAAGCTGATAAAGAGAAAATTAATGTCTAATAAAATGATTAGAACTTTTAGAGGAGGTCAGAGGACTGTGAACAAATAAACCTGCCCTATTTACCAGTTGAGACCAAAGTTTGTTTTTTTGGCAGCTCAAATAAAATCAAAGACAGGAGCACTTGAAGGACATTTGCAGACACTGTACTTGACCTGTACTTTGTCAGACATATTGGTCTGTAAATCATGCAATTTTTGAACATTGCAACATTTGAATTTTATCGCCTTTTTCTATCCTGCTGCTTGACAGTCAGTTCCAGTCAGCTGTGTTAGACAAACAGCCAGATGTGTATTCATGCATCCCCTCACCTCGTATCCTCTGAGGATGCCGTTGGCACTGAGCTGCTGGACAGGTTCCCATGAGACCTGGATCTCAAAGGCGGTCAGCGCTGAGGCGTTGAGGCTCGATGGTCCCACTGTAGGCTCTGTGAGGAGTAGATGAGCCGCCAGGAAGTCAGAACATATGTGAAGATGCATGTGGTGTCTTCATATTTCACACACAGGGGTGAAAAACTGACAACCATGTTAATGTCACTATCAGTGAATTCATCAGTGAGCTGACTGTGGTCCGTCTACACAGAGTTGTGGTTGCCCTCTAGTGGTGACAGCAAATACTGCAGCTGAAGGCTGGATCTTATGGGAACTGTCTATGTACTCAATCCTAGTAGTATCCTTCTTAGTGATGATTCTCTCATCTGAAGTTAAAACAACACAATGTTACAGTTTGTCTTAAATCCTGGATTACGCCCTGATATCTCGATGCAACTCTGGAGACATCATCTGCTGAACATATATACGAACAACTAAACTACATTGAGGCCTGGCATTTGTGACTGACGGACATTTTTAATTGCTTAACTGAACCACAGTTCTGCTGTCAAGGACAATAATGCACATCAGACCTGCTTTATTTTAGTTTAATGCTATGCTAATGCTGCTTATGGACCTTTATGCATCGCTTCATTTATATTGTCATTTGCCATTCTGTTTGTGTTGTTGTATACAATCTTTCTGTTAAATAAAATACTTCTGATCACAAAAGACTAAAGTCCAGAATATTTATGAGTAAACAGAAATCATTTGGTCAGCTCACCCTCAGAGATTAATCTCTCCCCAAGAGGAGTTTGTATTTGTGATTTCTTTCGCAGTGACTCACCTTCCTCTGCAGAGTGGACCACAGCGATCTGGCTGAAAGGACCTTCTCCTCTGCGGTTGTAAGCTTTGATTTTCACCTCGAAGGGGCTGTACGGCATCAGGCTGTCGTTGTAGTAAACATATCGGGATGACTCCACGTGGGGAATACGCACCACTGCCCAAGATGTTGTGTCTTTCTTCCTAAATGCCAGGATGTAGCCAAAGCCGTCACCATTCTGGTACTCTCTGGCCATGGGCTGGAGGGTTCAGCAGAAAATTAAGATGTGAGCCGCTACAAAGACACTAACAGACAGAACACCACAGTGTGTGTCGGCATGTGTGTGTAAGCATTCAGGGCTGTAAACATTCCTTCTGTACATACAGAGAACCCTACTGTAATGTGCTTCCAATGTGAGTGACTACAAAAATGCATTGGAGCAGTGTGATGGTGAATCAAGAAGATATCTTTCAAAGTTTGTCCCTAGGGACTAAAGATTCAATTTTTTATTTGTCTTTCGCAAGATGCATGCAATGGAACAGAAGTGAATTAGCAATCATTTACAGCTTCATAACATCATAGCCAGGAATGACAAGGGAAGCCTGGATTGAGCACAGAATCCACATAAATGTGAAGTTGGAACTAAAACTACAGTGCATGAAAGATCAGATGAAATAAATCAGACCAGGCAGTGTTATGCTGCAGCACGGTATGTAATACATGTGCATGTACATTATAATACACACATAAGGTGTTCACAGTTATCCACTCACCGTCCAGGTAACAATGAGTTCATTGTGGTCTCCTCCTCCTCCTCCAAGTCCACTGGGGGCCACTGTGGGAGCTGAGGGCCAAACATACAAACAAAAGATGAAATACTGCACAGACTGCAAGTGGATCAGCCACAAAACAAATCACTGTTGTGTTTTTAATGTCCAACATTAAAATATACGCTTCCATCTTACACTCTATTTGTTCAGTATATTTGATAGACAGACATTCATTAACAGAATCAATGTAGTAACACTCAAGTGAGCGATGAATATCAGCTGTACATTTCTTAGTATCTGTTGGGGGTATGAGTGCCGATGTGACAACGTATAAACAGGAGTTACAATGATAGAGGGGAAATAGATAAGATTGTCCCAAGACCAAATAAACAGGAGTGAAGGAGTTCAAATTGAGACTTCATCTAATTTAGAAACTAAAGGCTTTTTTACCATCTGATCAAAGCATAAAGGAAAAGCTCCAACAAAGCTTTTTTCTCATTTATATTGTATTAAATTATATTTTTGACTTGTCTGATAACCTTTTATTAAATTCTGTCTGTTCTGGGCTCCACACAGTCCCCAAATGATTTATTTTGTCTGACCAACAATGTAAATCCCCTAAAATGTTGAATTTCAGATAAAAGCAACAGATGATCACATTCTCTCTCCACCATGGTCCATATGGTTACACCAGATTTTAGCCCCACACTCCACCCTAACCCCTGTGTATTATTGTATATTTGTGTCTCCAGAGTGAGCTGTGAGAAATCTGATACATGTCTCTGGAGCCCACTCCTCATCTCTGCTGCTCAAGGGTAGCCTTGACACCTGATTAGACACCTCTAACATAACAAACCTGAATCAGGTGTTGAGAATGAATGGAATAATAGCTCACACTGTTGTAAGTTTTAGATCATAACAAACAAAAGAGCTGTGCCAAAAAGCAAAGTCAATATTTTAGCAGTTTTTATGATGATATTTCTACTCTGATGAACTTCAGAAGAAACTCTTGTGATCACTAAAGGAAGACTTGAATGTAAAATGACTGCCACTGATTGGTTTTCAAGGAGTGTGTGCAGCCTACTGGAAGCGGGTCGTAGCCCCTCACCTGCTTGCTGTGTACGGATGGTGTGTGAGGGCATGCTGGGCTCTCCGCTGCCCAGGATGTTGCTAGCGATGACCTGGAATTCATAATCCATCCACGGCATCAGACCCATCACGCGGGCCGACTCTGCGTTCCCCTCGATGTTAACCGGGTCTGGTGTACGGTGACGGGACGTGTGTTTATTCACATGAAAAATAATGGAAAGAATAAAACTCAGGACAACATGTCAAACTCCACAGCCAGGAATAACTGTTCTACTGCACCTGCATGTAGTCAGACTTAGTCCTCACATTTGACATGTTGAAACCAGAAAATATCTGATTTTAATCATATAAAAATGATGACTGAAAGTTGATTATTGATCACAAGATTGTTTCAGTTATACCACACACACACACACACACACACACACACACACACACACACACACACACATACACACACACACACACACACCTGTCCTCATCTTCTTCCACTCCGATGACAGAGTTGATCGACCCATGATGACATATTTGCCGATGGGACTATGGTTATCGTAGCCACGGCTCCATCTGAGCTCCACCGATGTCTCAGCGACGTTCTTCACCAGTAAACCTCCAGGAGGTCCTGGGGGGCCTGGACACAACATAGGAATGTTACTAAAGTCCCTAGAGTTTGATCTGACTCACTCATTAACTGTATTTTACATATATATGTCACCGATTTCTTTACAGGAGGTATTTTTGTACTAAAGAACTGGTTGATCATTGGTTCAAAGGTTCAGAGAGAGAAACTGGCCTCAACACTGAACACACTAAGCAGTTAACCCAAGTCAAGAGGCCAGAAATCTAGTGACTAATCTCATCAACTGATTTTTGACTCTGACTTTAATGTCGAGGCTAATGTGTATTTGAAGAACATCTCCAAAGTGAGAGACAGAAGCTAGAATGCTTTTATAACTAGCAGGCTATTACAACACTCTTTGTGTGGTCTACCTTAGAATACAATAAATCAGCAACATCTAATTCAAAATTCTGCTGCATGACCTGAATTCTTCAAATTCTGTGACTTTCTGCAGCTGTCTTCTCAGACACAGCGTACTCCCACACTGTGTCGCAACAAAGTAAAACATGTCTTTCTCATTTCTGACCTTGTTTCTTAAACTAACCAGGAAGTGCTGGAGTACTACGCAGCCTAGGAGTAGTACCTACCAGTACAGTATAGTACGGTATCTGAATCTAGCTCAGTCATCAACCTTGCTAGTTATTGCTGAACAGACTGCTGGTCCTTAAAGATTCTGAAGTACACCTAATGTGCACCAAAATTATCACACACACTGACCCATGCATCACTTTGGGTGCCCGTCCCCCAAAATGCTGTACTGTGTATTGATGTGATGGAAAACAATGATAAAATGGGACACATATCAGACAATTTGAAATTCCTGTATTTTCTGGAACAGCTGATGACCTGAGAACAGAGCTCGGAGGCATCGTACCTCGGACCACTAGTTTAGCTGAAGCTGAGGCGCTGTCCACCACAGTCTGAGCCGTGCACATGTACATCCCCGCTTGGCTCAGCTGAGCGCTCACGATGAACAGGTCACCGATGCTTTCCTTCTGAAAGGACAAAGACAAAACACTCTGTTAGTCAAGAACACGGCAGGCTGCAGAAAATACACTGATGTTACAGCAGAATATTAGTGCTGACTACTGCTGCTGATTTGTGTTAAATGTTGGGGGACAAAAAAATAAAGGTAGTCTGATGACGTCATATCGTGAGGAGATTGTTTCACTCGACCAGAAAAAGATCTGACGGGTCTGTCCAGATCGAATTTCTAGAAAATATTCCAAGTAAGGTATTAATAACATACAGAAACACTGTGTGGGATAATCCAACTTTCTTCCCTTCTCTTTGTCACTCTCTCTCAAACACACAAACATGCTGCTTATGTTCCTATAGTCTCCAAAAGTAGATTGGGAGCCAGAGCTTTCAGCTATCAAGCTCCTCTTCTGTGGAACAAACTACCATTTATTTCGGTTCCGGAGGCAGACATTATATGCTACTGTGGTCCTGCACGACGTCCACTACATATATTATTACTGTCATTATTGCTACCATATCTCCATTACAGTTTATGGTTAATTAATGATTTGCTGCTGGTGTGAATCTGTGTCTCTCTATCTCTCTCTATCTCTCTATTTATCTATATCCGTTCGTGGCCGATGACCGTCCACCAATGAGCTTGGGTCTGTTGGAGGTTTCTGCCTGTTAAAGGACGTTTTTCCTCGCCACCGTCGCCAAGTGCTTGCTCATGGTGGAACTGTTGGGTCTCTGTAAATAATATCATAAAGACCTGCTCTGTATGGAAAGTGTCATGAGATAACTTTTGCAGATTGAATTGAACTGAATTTATGCAGTGCTGTGCAGGAACAAGTGAGAACACAGACTATGTGCTCAAGTCAATCCTCAAACCGTGGACCAAACGCAAGGCTGAAAAAGACCTACAGATGAAGGTTACTATTCTGTTCAAATTCAGATGTGAAGGTTGTGTGTGTGTGTGTGTGTGTGTGTGTGTGTGTGTGTGTGTGTGTGTGTGTGTGTGAGTTCATGTCTTTAATGAAGCTGTTTTAGGAAAATAAATTGATTAAAAAGTTCAGGTCACCTGTGACTGTGTTACCAGACAGTTTTACCTGCTTTGCATCTGAATTCACAGGAGGCAAGAACCCAAAGCCCCCCATAGATGGTGCCAATGTTGCTGACCATAACTACAGGAGCTGAGGTGAAGATTACAGGAGCTCATTTTCAACTCGACTCACAACCAGCTAGTAGCAGCATTCATTAAATACTGAGACATAAAGGAGCAGGAATGGATAGTTCATCTCATTTAGGAGCTCATTTCTCTCTGGCCTCATGCTCAGGAAGCATGAAATGTTCAACTGAACCTGAAATGAACTAATTAGAGTTGGAGAATATCTTGCATATAGCAAAACCTCCTGTCTATTCTGGTAATGTCCCCGTCCCTCCAAACCGTGGTATCAGTGTAACAGCATTTACTTCTGGCACTACCTCTCCAGAAAAATACAGGTGAAACCATATTAGCATATTAATGAACTAGTGAGACCAGTGGTGATAAGGACAGCCTCTACCAGACTCTGCACTGTGCTGCATTTTATTTGAGATGTTGACCTGTTCAGCACACGTAGAAACAAATCCCTGGAGAGCAAGAGCGAGAGGGTTAGCAGGGTATATATAGGAGTGCTGGAAGAGACACGACTGAGGTGCATTCCTCAATTCAATTAACAGCAGATGCTCCAGCTGAACTGAGTCATCGGTGTCACAGACCCAATCAGTAGTTTGTGCTCAGACACAAACAATCATTAACTCAGGTTGTACTGTGGTCACTGAGCTATGAACTTTAGAAACAGTGCTTACACGAGCCAGGATTTATACTGAAGTGAACCAAACGGTTGAAGACTGATCTTAATTGTCTTAATTGAAGAGTCTGGTGTTCTATAATTTTCTATATACTAACTAATGTAACTAATCCCAAACTAACAAGTATTGTGTGTGTATTGTCCTCAATGAGACAAAAGAAAAAATGACAGAGTATTTTCAGCTTTGTCTTTGAGTGGAAGATGAGTGGGAACAAAAAGAAAAAAACACTGTGTTTATCCAAATGTTTTCAGTCCTGAGAAGTACTAACACTAAAAACACCTCAGAGCTGCTAATGGTCAACCATGGTGTTATTTGTGGCTTGATGTTTGGAATTTTGAGTTGAACTAATGAGAGTGCATCAGCTGCTATACTACCTCGCTAAGACACTGATACACCTGCCCATTATTTCAACAAACACACAAAGCATCATCCTATCCATCGTCTCTACAGCATGCATCGAAGGACTCACGCCCTCCACCCGGTGATATGGCCCAGCAGGGTCCTCCAGGTCCAGCAGCACCCCGTTGAGGGCCCAGGTGAAGGTCAGATCCATGGTGGGGTCATGGGAGGCATGACACTGCAGTGTCACGTTCTCCCCCTGGTTGATGTCAGCGTTGGAAGGAGCCAGCGTGATCTTCGTGGCATCTGCATGGATCGGACACAAAATGAACCAAACATCTCAGAAAACAAAGACAAAATGAGAAAAGTTGATGGTCCTGATAGGTCAATGTAAAATAACAAGGACCGTTTTCCTTTAGTCCATCAGACACACTTTGTCCTTTCAGGAACAGCACAGGTAGTTAACATGTGAGCTACATGCTGGCATGATTCATGGTGTCATTCATGAAATTTGCTTCAGCTGTGCTTTCCTGCTATTCAAATGTCTGTTAGAGAAAAAACAACAACAGCTGGTGACTTTCGCTGGAGCTACTTTTAAAGTCCAGGGTCAGGTAGTAATATATTACATGTAATTGGGATTACATAATCAGATTACAAAAATGGATTATGGCTTTAAAATATGAATATGTTTAAGTTATTAAGCACACTTTTATGATACACAGTTCTCTATTGACTCCTGATGAGGTGTCTATTTTCAATGTTTGATTTTGAAGTAATCCAAAGTATTCAGATTGAAATGACCCCGCTTTTGTAATCCAATGGATTACTCATTCTTGTAATTAGTAACTACATTTCAAAGGGACATGGTTGTTCTTATTAGTTAATCTGCAGATTAAAAGCTCTGACAGATGATGGAACATGTTAACGTGTTATACCTCCTTCCTCTTCAACGATTAATTGCATTTCTATTCTAAGTGATCTTAAGCACATCTTTGACATTTCTGCACTGCAATCTCTTTTTATGTAACCGCCATATACACCAATATGTCAGCAATAAGCTAATAAGCCAACACTATATATCAGCCCAGCTGATTTATTGGTCTGACTCAGTTTGTGATACACACGATTTGGCATTTTAAAATGAAGTGATTTTAGCATTAGGACTTCAAATTACGGTGAAAGACTGACGTTCAGGCCATACCTCTGCGATGTCACTCGTACATTCTTTAAAGTCCTGATTCAGATTTTAAACTCGTCTTCATTGTCAAGCTTACAGAGCAAACCCAAGTGCATCAGCCACAGCTGACTGATTTTCAAGCTTTAGTTTGTTGCTTTGTTGTACTTTTCAGATCACAAGGCTGCTGCCCTTGTTTGTTTTGCTTCAATGTCTGTGTGTGTGTGTATGTGTGTGTATGTACCTCTGACAGACAGGTGTCCGGTGCTGTTGGCTTTGCCCAGGTAGTTTTCAGCGAAGCAGGTGTATTTCCCCTCGTCTGCCCGGCTGATGTTGTGGATCCACAAGATTCCGTCCGGAGTTACTGTGACTCTGAGAGAGCACACAGAGAGTAACGAGCAATGACTGCAGTGCTGCTATACACTCAGAGGAAGTCTCAGGTGGTCCAACACAACATCACAACCCATGGCTTCAAATACATTGTAGTCACCACAAAGATTTGTGGAAGTGCTGCTGTACTGTATTGGATTTGTTGTATTGTACAGATGTTCCTGTTATTTTGTCCACCTCCTGTGTGTCAGCTCTCACTTTATGCTGTGTATTGGTGATAAAGTGTTGTGAATTTCAAGTTAAACATCCCCTGCATGCTTTAACCTTTATGCATCCTTTCCAGCTGCATATTCATTTGATTCTGCTCACTGAAAGGTGAATGCTGCTAGTTCACTTTTACCACCCACATATTCTCAGCTGGTCTGCTGCTTTCAGCCTCGAGCACACTGCTCTAACATGCTGCGCCAGTCACCGCTTTAGCTTTAATTATGTTTGAAGGAGAATTCTGTTTGTTTACACCTTAGGTCTCAGTTTTGCTGTTTTAACCATCATTCCCATCTTTGTACTCTCTAACTAAAGTAAATCTGGGGATGTGGTGAAGCTATTAGACACATTTGCACAAAGAAAACATGTCAGTGATCAGGACAAGTCATCAGTCTAACTCATTATTAATTAACATAGATTCTTTGGAAATCATAAAAGAAGTCAAACAAACTAAACTTATTCTTGTCTTTTCACAGCTACTTACTCAATAATCCCTGACCTGGAGAGCTGTACTCACATGTTATGCTACGTTCAAGTGATGTTTGGTGTGAATTCTCTGATCTCATCACTCTGTGCAGCATGCAGAGAGAGAGGCTGGGGAGTAATGATAAGAAAGCTGAGCCGCAATTCACCGGTGACTAGAATCAGAGCCTACAGTCGATGTCTGAAGGGGAGGTGGGGCTGATTAAGAGCTATGTGTGCAGAGGCAGTGTAATAATGCAACGCTTCATGCTGCGAGAAGAGTAGAAGAAATGTGGCAGTTGCCTGGCATCGAATGGAGTATGTTACATGTACATATGGCTGCTGAAAGAGCTGAATAAATGAGTGCAGAAACATGAGTCCAGGTTATTTAGGCTTATTTTTTGTAGCAGTACAACTTGTGTTGTCTACGTGAACTAGATTTCAGGCTTTGGTCCATCTGTGCACACATGTGGTTTCACGGTGCACTGATCAATTCGAGTGTAGCTTTGTGTGTTATTTTCGGCTTCACTGCCTCAGATGTTTGATGACTTCTTGTGTTTTGCCTGCTCTGTTGGATTCCGTTCTAAAACCGTTGTGTCCACATGTCAGCGATGACTTTGGTGAGTAAGTTATTAGAGGAGCTGGGAACGATACTGGACTACAAGACCCAGGTTGGCCGAACACAGTTATCTGTATTTGGTGGGTACAGCTGATGATGATGACTATCTGACTCCTGAATGTTTTGAAGCTCTGCCTGATAACATTCAAATTTAACCTGTGGAAACACAGACTAGCAACATACTACAGAATGACAGAAACAGACACTCATTGTAGCTCATCTCAGTGGTCTGATGGTTGACACCCACTCTGCTGCTTTAGCACTGAAACACTGAATGTGACTGCTGTGTTTGGACATAAGGAGGATGGTGTGGTACATTAGTCCATTAGACGCTGTCACTCACACAGACTGATGATTTACACTAAATGGGTAACTGAGTAATTGCCTTGTAAAGCAACATTATGTTACTTTTCGACAGTTTCATTATCATATTGATGCTGCGCTGACTAATCTGTGATGTACAGAGGTAATCTGCTACAAAATGTAGCTGCTGTTAGCCAGTTGGTTTAGCTGGACTGCCAGCGACTGGGTGCTCAGAGCACAGGACTGGGGGTTACACCAAGACTAGAGCTAAGCGAGCAGGCAATGAGCAGCCTCTATGGACATGATGGCAAAGGTGAGGAGACCAAAAAGGACATTGATGGGGGAAACTAAGAAGAGAAAAGGAGAGAGCAATTGATCAAAAAGCCTCCGGACAAGAGTAAATCTGGGACTGACTTTTAGTCATTGGTGAGAGCTTGGTGAAATAAGAGGCTGAAAGACAGATGCCGAGCTGGGCTGACTGCTGTTGGACTAGTAAGCAATATTAGCTGGCTGCTATGTCTTGTTTTGATGTTTGGTTGTCCAAAGTTGTCGACTCATTAGTTTTTGATCATAAGTAATGCAATCAGAACAAATACACGTGTACATGGTATTATACACTGAAACTGGGAGTGTACAATGCAACAAATAGCATATCTTATACAGTGTTGCTTCAAGTTGATCTTTTGTACAAGAAGTGTAATGCTGACTTATTTTGAGTGCTTTAACCCTTCAAGGATCAAACGACTGATGATTGGGTAAAGCTCTGAAGAGCACACAGACAGGGTTGAATTCACAGGTGACAAAGGACTGAAAAACCTTTCGAATGTGACACTCTCGTATGTCATGCATTCTCTCCCCTCCAACATAAGTTTAGCCTAAACTTTGATGTTTTTCTCTGTGAATCAATATGACACACACAAACACTCAGGTTTCATGCAGCAGCGACAGAATCTGATGAAATCAACAGCAATAAATCTTCAGATGCATACACACAGCACCGTGGGAAGTCGCTTTTGATCTCACCTCCAAGTAATAGGCGTCCTGGGTTTTTCTAAATCTTTCAGCAGATGACATGTTTTTTTTAATGAGCTGCAGATGTTTTTATTGTTTTTATTGTTTGCATGGAGCAATGAATGACCCCTACTATGAAGAGAATGTAAACTACTGCTATATACAGTAATCACTGACATCTAGTCAAACCACATAATACAGGTACATAATCCTACAGTATGGTAAGTGATCATCCATAATTTCATGTCTGAATATCTAATATATGAGTATGTTGTTCATTTCATACTGTATGTTACATAGCATCTTTATAGTTTCTGTAATTCATGTACATTCTACATTATGTGTTATTTGTTTTGTGAGGAGTCACAGTGACCTTCACTTTATTAGCGACAGCTACAGGTCTTCCTCAGGCAAACATCCATGTCGAGGAAATGTGGGTAATAAATGACCTGTGGCTGTTTGTTTTCCAAGGATTTAAAACGTGAAGAAAATGCATTATGTGTGAAAACCAAGACAGTCTACCTGCTGCTGTTGGTGAGCAGCTCCGTGCCACGGCTCCAGAACAGGCTTGGCTTTGGAGCAGCTCGAGGGCGACACTCGATCATGACCTGCCCCCCTCTGGCTGCTGGGATCAGTTTCCTTACTGGATTCAGCCTGAAGTCTGGAGCCTGAACTGGAAGGAGAGGAGGCAGGATGGAGTCAGAATATTAGCGCCAAAACAAGATGATTGACAGACGAGGTACAGGAGGGAGAAAGTCAAATTATGGGAGATGGAGGAATAGTTCTTAACAAGAGAGAGGTACAGTGCTAAATCATATTAAACTTCAATTTACATAAATAGGAAGAAAATTCATTTGTGTTCTCTCATGATAAAAGTCTGAATGTTTCATAACTGTATTATGATGATACTTTTAGTGCAAATGTAACTCTGGATATGAAAAATGAATCTTTTGGAAACTACCTTGGACTCTGAGCTCAGCAGTGGAGTAGATGGTGCCATGTTTGTTCTCAGCCACGCACTGGTACATCCCAGAATCCTCCAGGGCCAGATTACTGATCTTAAGGCGAGCCCCGTTCACCTCAACCCGGTCCTGGGATGGGTGGTAACATGAGAGGTAGGAAAAGACAGAGAGAAAAGGAAGTGAGGGAAGGGAGGTAAAAAGAGTAAGAGAGAAAATGTGTGAGCTGTGAAACAAAGTGTATTGTGCATATTGCATGTGTGCAGTGGTGTATGAAATAAAATATTAACAAACTCTACTTCACCCAATAGACTCCTATTCACATATACTGTACATCTTTTGTGTGGTACATCTGCTGAAACACAACAGCTAAAATGTAAAATGTACCTTCAAATATCATTCATGTCATTAAAGTTATTCTCCTTCCCTAAATGTGTTCTTGCTCCTCAGAATGAGTCTCCATGCTGAGTAGCTAGATGAAGCCCAAATGTAATCAGAGTTCTCATTAACAAGAGGCTGATTCACATGGGATGAATAACTACACATGACGTCAATATTTGATGAAGTGTAATCTGTGGTAGAACTTCTCACCTTCTCAGCAGCATATAAACCAAACTATGCCAAAACGAACAATCCGAACCCAAATAAGCTCAAAGGTTACCCAAAATGACAGACTTAACCCACAGATGAGGAAAATCAAGCAGTTTTATTTAATCATAGTGAACGATTTCTCTCCCAGTTAGGATGAGAACTGACAGAGTCAGAGTTTTATTTAATGTGTATTGATTTTGGATGAAGTGTATTTTACGATGTGTTAAAAATGAAATCAAGTGTTTATTGAATTCATCCCACCGTGCCGCTTTAATCAGCACGATTCTGTGTGTTACCGTCACACTACTGTTAATATAAGAAGGGAATTGAGTTTAAAGTGCTACCACTACATGTGAATACATGAATGGGCCTGTGCTCCAGAGAAGACCCTTCATCATACATCACCCGCCACTGGATTTATAATGAACTAATAAACATGACACAATACACAAAACACAATATGACCCTATTCTATTTTACGCATTAGTAATCCTTATGTGGTTATTCTGGTGAAAGTAACAAAGAAGGTAGACATCTGTAATGCATTACTCTATACAGAGAGTAATACTGTACAGTAACTTATTCTTCTCAGATGAAAGTAAGTATTAATCTGCTTATGTCTTATATTTGAGAAGTATCTTTCCCAACATTGATGACAGACGTGCTACAAGGAGTATCTTAACAGTATCACAGCAGTATGTTGTGTGTTACCTGTGTGCTGAGTGGCTGTCCATTGCGTAGCCAGCGTACAGAAGGTCGTGGTTTACCAGCAGCAACACAACTCCAGTGCAGCTCTGAACTGATCTCCACCTCTGAGTCGCTCATCACCTGCAACCATTCTGGCTGAGCTGAAGAAAGAGAAGTGAAAACAACGAAGAATAAATAAATGATCAATATAAAATAAGTCAATGACAGAACAGAGGAAAGAGTATAACATTAATGGAAATGCCTTAAAGAAGTCAACTAAAGGTGCACTGACAGCCACCAGGATGTTTATTCAGTCATGACATCAATATGGTGAATTGCCGCCAACCTGCGTCTAAAAACATCACTGACCTTGCACATTGATGCGTCCCTGGTATGAGTCACTTCCTTCTGAGTTGTAGGCTTCACACTCATAAACACCCTCGTCATCGAAGGAGAGTTCTGGGAGGACGAGCGCGGGACCCTCAACGGTGGAGCCCGCCTTGGACGGCATCAGACCGTCCACCTTCCTCCATCGTAGTTTTGGGACTGGACTATGAAACAAAAAAAAGAAAAACAGAGAAAAGTTGGAGGTGAAGTAAAGAAAGAGGATGTAAGGCAACAGCTCAGGGTGCAGAGAGGGTTGGGTACATTTAAAGAAGTCTGAGAGGGAGATAAACATTTACATGTGGTACTAAAGCTGAACAGTGAACATACAAAATAGCTTGTAGACACATTATGCAAGGATTTCAGTTGAGTTGGAGACGTACTTTCCATAGGCGAAGCACTCTAACTGAGCGGTGTGCCCCGCGAGGGCGTAGGTTTCTGCTGGGAAGCGCACTTTGATGTTCGGGGCCAACTTCCTGGGATTGGCTGGAATAAAAATGCTCTGATTAAATTCCATTCAGACTGTGAACTTTTTAACGTGACATTTGTACTGCTACTGTAATGTTACACACACTATCTGCATACACAGTACAGAGGGATAATCTGCCCTGACAGTGATGTCAGACTGTTTCTTGTCCCAGTGTTGGTGGTCTGGAGAAAGATACTTTGACAAATACTGGTGAGACAGCGATGACGTCACTACTGATTTTTTAAACACATGACCTTCTCCAGATGTTGAACCCTGTCCACTTTGAACACTTTTAAGCTCAAGCAGTGCTAAATAAATAAATAGTCAGTTCCGACCTGCATTCTCATATTACAGGGTGGAATGAAGAGTAAGAACAGACCTTTAAGAGTGCAATTTACTGTAGTACAGTAACATTCACATTAGGCCTGGATGTGTGTCTGTAATTTAAGTATATACACAACAAAAAATATATTTTTATTGAATATACTGAGTTTTTTATGTATTTAAAGTGTTTTATTTTGAAGGATTTTATGCCTTTATTTTTTATAGTGACAGCTGAAAGTAGACAGGAAACTGTGGAGAGAGAGAGGGGACAACACGCAAAAAAGGGTCGCAGGTCAGAATCAAAGCTGGACCACTGTGGTAAAGACGCACTGTGTCTTAAGTTGTACTCAAAAACAACTGAACTCAGAAAACTAGACCTAATTAATAACCTGTGGGCTGAGGAATAGCTCAGTTACTCTATAGCTTCTACTCAGATACTAACAGGTTATCACTTATAACATAAACAGCACACCAAATCCTTTCAGACATCCCTCCCCACAGCTACATTTGGCTGTCAGTCAGTCAGTCAGTCAGTCAGTCAGTCAGTCAGTCAGAGCCTTCATACCATCAGGCAGTACAGTGAGCTGGTTGGCCTTGCTGAATGTGCTCTTGGTGCTGATGTCCAAGTTGATGGTGGTGAAGCAGAAGTAGCTCCCGGTGTCGTTTGCCTCTGCCTTGGCGACATACAAGTTCCCCGTTACCTGCGACACAAACCAGCGACCGTCGTCCTTTTTGATGAAGTTGGGAAATTCGTTGATTAACCAGCGGTAGGAGAGAGCTGGAGAGGAAAGATTGGTGCAAATCACGTTAATCAGCTATACTAAATGCCAGTGCTCAGATTTCCTTATTCCAAAAACAGGTTAATTATTCTACTCATTTAAAACAACATCTCTCAGCTTCCTGCTGATTTAAATATTCGTTTTTTGTTTTTGTATTCCACAATCTGTGGGGAGCCTGGAGTACAGTGGATACCTGGGTAATGTGGAGGGGGTTGGCAGGCCAAGAAAGCACCTATGCCTTCATATGCTGTCTGAGGACTCCTGCTGTCTGAAGGGAAGTCGTTGAGGTCTGAAGAAACATGTAACAAGAAGAAAAAGAAAAAGAAAAGAAATATATAAAATATAAAAAAGATCACTGTCACAAGCAGATCACAAGCAGCAATAATACACATTTAGTGAGTAACCAAAGCACAACTGTGTAGAGTTAGTGTAAAGTAAATCCTCTGAATCAAAGAGCTCAGAAGGCTGAAAGGTCTTTTTTCACTCACAGCCAAATTTGAGGTTAGCTGCTCGGCTGATGATGGTGCCGCAGCGGTTGATGGCCAGACACTGATAGGAGCCTGTGTCTCGAATAGACTCAGGGCTGCTGATCACCAGGTTGCCAGCTACCAGGGTGTAACGCAGGTCCAAACCTAGCGGAACATCTGTGCCATTTACAAGCCATCTGAAAGACAAAGACCAGCGCAAACTGATAAGATTGCAACAAAAGGGAGAACATGAACATGACTAACAATCATAGGCTAGGTCTGACGCTTAAAGAAAGATCTGCTTTGTTGAAATCCTGCGCTTATGTTGTAGTGAAGCTAGTTAGTAGTTGAGCTAAAGATATTCTGTTCTATTCTATTCTATTCTATTCTATTCTACTGGAGTCAGACATCAAGAGAAACTCAATGTGCAGCCTAGCAGCTACATTAACTGCCACATAAGATCAATGAATCAGTTCATCTCTCCCAGAGTCATGTTTACCACTCTGTTCATTAACTCTTCTTTTAACACTCTGTAAGCATCTGTGAACTGTAAAATGCTTGATGTAGAATTCCAGCTGCACAACAGTTCAGGCTCTCCTTTGTTGGATTTTATGTTCCATAATTTCCAAGCAGAATTCAAATGGACAGTGGACTTGTCAGACCACTGTTCTGGACCTGGTTTATATACACTCTCCTCATTATTATTAAATTGTTGCTCTATTCTCCAGTG
The DNA here is from genome assembly GCA_033000465.1 of Sciaenops ocellatus. Lineage (NCBI taxonomy): Eukaryota > Metazoa > Chordata > Actinopteri > Sciaenidae > Sciaenops > Sciaenops ocellatus. The sequence continues at coordinate 2,962,333 of CP136884.1, read as the reverse complement.
CAGTCTTTCACAGAGTGGTGAACGCCTCCCCATCTTTACTCCAATCAGCCTCTCTGGATGCTCTTTTTATACCCAATCATGCTGACCTGTTAATCTGACAGTTAACCTCGTTCACTGTGAGATCTTCCACCAGCTGTTTTCTATTAGCATATACACAACTTTTCACCTCTTTATTTGCCAACTTCTTTTTTTTTTGTTAAACTTTTTTTGAAACAGAATGCAGCTTCAGTGTTTTCACATCAGCACATTTTGTTTCTATTTACATTTTACACAGCACAGCAGGTTTTTTGGAATCAGGGTTATAAAACTTTTGGTGACCCACAACCTCCACTGTCTGTTCATGTCAGCAGCCTGGACATGTTGATGATTTCAGTTATAGATTTAAGATATTTTTGGGGGGCATTTTTATTCTTTATTTGACAATGAAAGCTGGAGAGGTAGACAGAAATTCAGAGCGTAGAGAGAGGGAATGACATGCAGCAAAGGACCCAGGCTGGAATTGAACCCGGGTCGCTGCGGTAAGGACTCTATCATTGGTACATGGGATGCATCATTACCATTAAACTCATCAATTTCTTGATGTACAATATCACAGCTTGTAATCTCTGGTGATCATGTGACTTCCATGAGGTTTCTACTTGTATTCAATTTGTCCAGAAGTCCAGAAGCAGAAATCTCAAAGTTCCTGAATGTGACTTTCCTGAATGTAGAACAAACCTTCATGGACCAACTTCTTTGAAATATGTGGTCAGCCAGAGTGTTTGCTTGTGTGTGTGTGTGTGTGTGTGTGGGTGTGTGTGTGTGTGGGTGTGTGTGTGTGTGTTACCCACCTGTAGGAAGCAGCTGGACTGGCTCTGGCCTGACAGTTGAGGGTCACCTTGCCTTCAGTCAGGCCCTCTGGGTAAATTAAACTGCTTGGCTGTTCTTCAAACACTGGCCCGCTGTCATGACCCGATACACACACATCTCCACCTGGAAACAACATTTTTAACAACACACTCATCACACACCAATCTTTGCACCAGAAATGTCCCGATGCTGAGGACAGACAGTGAATGGACAGATCTACTGTCTCATATACAGTACTGCTGTCACAGTTCAAGCAAGGTAACCAGGAAGACGAGGAATTTAAGACTGAAGTGCTGCAGAACTGTGGTTTAATTCCAAACGTAAATGCACAGAAGCTCACAGATTGTCACGCAGGCTCAGATCCAGCCAAGATCAGACTATAGTTATAGAGGGTTATATATTACAAAATAAAACAGGAACTATTAAGTCTTTTACTCCATGACTTCTGACTTTGAAAAGCTTGGACACAACTTTTGACAATCTTCTACCGGTTTAAGCAGTTTCCTGTTAATCTGTGTAAAGTAAGTAAAGACAAATATAAATGTTTTTTTCATAATGATCCAGTAAATGAGCCTGGAATAACAGGAGAGTCAGTACAAATTAAATTATCATTAATGTAAATATTCTAATTGCAGGTCTAATGGAAGATCTGCATGTTTAAGAGTACAGCGGAGCCGCAGTCTCTGTTTTAAGAAGAACATTATTGTGCTGACCACAGACACCGTGGGGACAACCTAATCATTACACAATACTCCATGAACAGTGCACCAGCAGCAGAGGGCATGAAATGTATAATGCACAACACAGAAGGTGTTTTTCGTGTTTCATCTAAAGTGGAAAAAGCAATAATCTGAAGTAAATAAGGGATATTTGATGTTCTTATAAAGGTTTAGATGCTAAGTCTAAAGTGATGACTGAAAGATGTCCCTATACTACGACATCAAGATAACTGCAGTGTTATAGTCATTTAATCAGAACCATGTATGGACCTGAGTACATGTCGGATAGATTTTTGAGTTTGATTCATTTTATTTAGACTTCTCGTATCCTCAGAACATACAACTGAGAAAGATTAAAGTACCAGAACCACAGTCACATTCACCATCGGTGACAACATGATGTATTTTAGCAGCAGAACAGGACATTTCAGAAATACTGCAGGGACTGTCCAAGGCCAGGTAACAAGGAGTTTTTAACCTGAGTTGTATTTTTGTTGAAGGGTGGAGGAGGACAGGAGGGACGGGTGATAAGGGTAAATCTGTTCTCTGAGTATGAGAGTCCATCCATCACTACTCTGCAACCAGGATCCTTACCAACATGGCCTTTTGTCATCACACTCTAATACCCCTCCCAAACCACTGTGTCTTTCTTTTATCTGTCTCTGAGTGAACAACACAAACATGTAACCCTCAGCTCGTTTCAAACTGAGTCACTCACTCTTCTTTTTAACATCTAGTTCAATGCAAACATCTTGAGGTGAAGTATGACGATGACAGACTCACTGTAAAACAGCAGCAATGACTCCTGCAGTTGGAGGCACTTACTCTATATTATACTGTTTATTCATTGTACTCTACAATTTACATGTTATTCTACTTTTCTATATTTATACTTCACTACATCTCAAAGTAAAATATTTACATGAATATATTTAAATGATATAGATAGCAGTTACTTTACGCATTAAGATGTTATATACAAAACATATGATCAATTACAACATACATGACAAAATTGCTAAACACTGCTGCACCAGAATAATAATCCAATAATATGATGTGCAATAATATATTAGATATCTATATTTTATATCTATATAAATATATATATATCTGTATTTCTACTTCAACATAACTAATGTGTAGTGTTTACAGCTTTCTGTCATTCATTGCTGCTTCAAACCTGAGATGGCCTTAAATGCCACAGCTGGATGGAAACCGTCAAACTTGCTTTCAGTCTTCTCAAAACTTTCAACACGTACGTTCTGCATTATGTGGACTTTCTTTGAGTTAAACTCTGCTCACTTGCAGACACTCAGCCTGCGCAGTGTTCGCTATAATCTCTATTGATTTTGACGCAATGTGAAAGAAAGTTTTTTTCCTACCTTAAATATTTCATCTGATTTTTAGCCAGAGGGCAAAGAAATCATTTTCCAAGACCTTGGACACGTGCTGCGAGCGTGTGCAGAGTGGTGTTTTTTCACAATGTGTGTATAATGCTCACACAGGCACACACACACACACACACACACTAAATGTCTGTGATACAGCAGTGGCTAACTGCTGTGCTGGCTTGTTTTTTATGTCACCTCAACAGTGCATCTTAATGATGGCTGCAGCTGCTTCACTGTATTCATGTATCAGTTCATGTTGTGCAAATATTCAGTTGAACACAGATTTCATCATCTGAGTGTGTGTGTTAGTATGCACAGATGTTCTTCAGCTCACCACTGATGAGAATGAACAGCATTTCCTCTGCAGAGTGTGTTGTGAGCCTGGGGGCGACTGGACATGCGTGACTGCACATTTCACCTGACCACCATCCATCATTCATCACATCAGTAAATTTCAGCGCCCGGGCAGAGAAAAGGGAAAAGGGGCTTCTTGAAGGAAATTGAATCCCCTCCACCCGCCTATCTAAAACAACAATCATGAAATTTGAATCAGACCTTAAAGGCCCCCAGATGAACCACACCCACACATTTAACTCACTCTCTATCTCTTACACACAAAGACACACACACACTTATGTGAGGTAACAATGATTTAACTATTCTTTTCGGGATGGTGCAGTGACTAAACTGTGTTATAGTGATGAATATGTTCCAATAGTTCTGTGAAGACTGAAAATATCATTGAGCTTGGGGGAAATCTAGGGGGACTGTTGGGTGCTAAAGTAAAATGAGAAAGAGTATTTTTAGCTTCAGCTCAAAGCTATAACTAATTTATATATAGACTAATTTCATTTTACAGTCAAGTGATTTTATTTTCTATTATTTATAAAGAAAGACTAAAAGGAAAAGGTTAAATGGTTAAAGAATAAGAGAAACACATACTAAATAACATCTGAACTGACTATGACTGTCACTTTTTAGTTAGTCTGGCTCACAGGAAGTAGCCTAAACCTAAACCTGAAACTAGGCAACTATTTCAGTCAGAATTGTCCTCTTCAGATGTTTTTAGCGTTGCAACTAAAGATTATTTTGGTTGTCGACTAATCTATCGATTATTTTTTCGAATAGTCACAATTATTTCTACAAAAGTAGAACAAAACAGAAAGATGCATCATTTCATCAAGCTGAAGTCTGTGCATCATGTTTTATCACAGTGTAATACCTAATACCAATTATTACTGATTTTGTAATGATTAAATATCTTACATTGAATTATTAATATGCTCAAAATCACAGATTACCACTGACATGAAGTGGAGGTTTACTATTCAGTTTAATATCCAATTCATGACATCACTGATTTGTACTGATTTAATATTCTACACATTAATTATTATTGATATTGTCGCTGTTGGGCAGAAACCTCTTATTTTCATAAATGATTGTACTGGCCACCCTTCAAGTCTGTGCACATAATTAGCAAATGAAAGTATTCAAAGAGCGTCACCTGATCTGTAGATCTCCACTGCACCTCTCGTCTGATGACACGGGGAGCATGAGCTCACAACAACTGCAGCACTTCACATTTTGTATTTTAATAAATCTGTTTTGGTTGCACACTAATGGATGAATATGTCTTTATATAAAAAAAACCTGCAAATCCATTTGGGTTTGATTTGCTTGTAGGTTGGTCGGCTGATATAAAGACACATGAACATTTATGACCAGATTTGACAGATCAACAGATCAACTATCTAAAGTGACGATATGTTACAAATCAGTACAAAATTGGCTGCATGGCCTATATCTCACTAATAACTAAGACAAATAACTTGGATTATATTTTGGTTAAAAATAAAAGCTTGAGGTGCTCATGCATCACTGTAGTGCTGCCATGATATGACAGCTCAGCTTGACATTTAACCCGTCTTCTTCTACTTCTTCTTCTTCTATGCTAAAGTGCCAATCTTCCTGTAGTCCATTTCCTGTAGTGTGTATGCTTGTAGTGGTGCTAATGAGATTTGCTTTGTTATTGGTTTATTGGAAACAAGCCAGTGTTCTTAACCTCTGTACCAGGATGATAATGGATTCAGATAGACCTCTAGGCTAAGTGAGACTACTTTTTAGTTGACATTTGAAATGAAGTCTGAGAAGCCATGGACAGTTTGTGTGACCTGCTGTATTACCTTAGCTATTGTTGACATTGGGCGAGAGGCGGGGTATGCTTTGGACAGGTCGCTAACAGAGAGCTAACACATACACATTCACACTTACATTCACACCTGTGGGCGAGTCAGCAATAAATCCATTGCTGCATGTGTTTGGACTCCTTATTGTGTTGAGACACGACTCCTGTCTGTCTCACCATCATTCAGTAACAGACTCTAGTGAACGTTCGGTCAGTTTATTTCTCTTTCCACCCTGCCATGTTCTCATCAGCTGATCACATCTATCCAATAGCACGGTGACACACCTGTGTTGTTATCGTTATCATCTTGCTGATGTCTTTTTAAATATGATTCTCTCTCCATGTTACAGTTACGATTAAAGTAGTTTGGGAGTACACACTAAAATAATAGTGATATAAGAAATGACTTACTAGTAATGTGGTAAAGTACTCAAATAAAATATGTGTGAAACGCTGCAACTGGTCCTCAGTATGGGTTCAGTGACTTCTGTCCTTTGTCCTTTGACCAGCAGTGTGTGCAGGGGTGCAACAACCTGCTCTGTGTGCTGAGCAGATTTTATTCTTTTTGACTTGGTATCAAAAGAAGTATAGTTTTTTAATGCTATTGTACCAAAGTATAAAATTCTATAAAGTGGAACTTACCAACAACCTCATTCAAGGTCACTGAGCTGAGGAGCAGCAGACACAGCAAGAGCTCCATCATCTGAATCCAGCTGGATTCCCCCAGGAATCAGAAGCAGATGGGAAGAAGAGTGTCCAATCAGGGCCTGTGTTGGAGAAAGAAGACCATATTACTCATATGAATTATGTAACTCTGTCGATCTGTAATGTAATCACACTTCTCAAAAACATCTCATCAGCATGACATGTTGACTGTCCCTGGTTGTACTGGTGTCTGTCCTCTCGCAGCTGTTCAACTCTGGTCATTCTGACGAGACAGCCTTAATAACAAGCCTTATAAGTGTATGTTCATAATAATGTACATACAAATGCAAAAAAATGTTAATATATGTTTAATATATATATGTTTACAGAGCTATGACCAATTTAAAGAGAACAAAATAAAACTTCCACCTCGATTTAAAAGGCTCTGTTAATAGAGATTTTTAGTAGCACCATGAATGGTTCTCTTGTTGTCTATAATTACATTTGGAGGCAGAACTGTATGTAAAATCAGCTACAACAGGATTGAAAGAAAGCAAACATTCAGTTTGGCTCCCAATGCGACACAGCTACTGGGTACAAAAACACTTTTTCTGTTAAATCTTTCTCAGTCTAGCGTTCTCTCGCTCCCTCTCTCTGCAAACCATCTCTCCATCCATTTGGGATTCTCTGTGAAAAAGGTAATACTGTATGAAGTGTCACGACCCAGAAAGTTTTTTTTTTTTTATTTATTGCAATAGATCATTAGTAGAGCAAAGCGTGAGGAGCCCTTTTAGAGATCATACCTTTGTCAAACTACAAAGCCAGAGTTCCCAAATTCATTCATAACAACAACCTCAAAGTAAATTAGACCACAGACCCCCTTCATGTGATTCCACCACACTGAGATCAAACCCGAGGGGACATTTGTAACACTGTGTTCAATGAATGCTGCTGCAGTTCAGAGGCCTTTAGTAGTCTATGATCCTTGCTCATCATGACACTGAAGTAAACAAAGATGTTTTGAACACCACAGTGAGCAGGACAGAATCTTTTTTGAATGCACCACATAAAAAATAAATATTTATTACACTCAGGGCTGCAGCCAGAAATCAATTTGTGCGGGGACTCTTTGCCTTGAGGAAATCAGACCATTTTCTTTTTACAAGGAATCCAATGTTTCCAAGGTTCACTCTTAATGCAAATGTTTGTTTATAGTGCATGGAAGACGTTCTTCAGGCCTGCAACAAGGCACAACCCTTTTTAGAGACTTCTGACAGCTTCACTGACATAGTTCAAGGTCACAGAGTGACTACCATCTACAGCAGGGATAGTCAGTTATGATTTACAGGTCTGCAGCATCGTCATGTTTAAGTTGTATTATAATCTGGATATACATTAAAATTAATACATATATATTGAAGTAGCGTTGTTATTGTATCAACATGAACTGTGCATGTACGAAGTGTGTGAAGTCAACGACTCAAATCAAACAAAGAAGAGAGAGACGTGATGTTCTGTGTTGCTGGCTGTGGAGCTGCTTTGACAAACAGAGGTGTTCAAGTTTGTCGTCTGTTATTGTGAAAAAACTTTCTCAAGTTGTTGTAAAATGTTAATTATTAATTATTATAATGAATGTTTATCATTGTTAATAAGTAAGGAAAGGAAAGGAGGTAATGCCGTCCCACAAGTCCTTGCAGTGCTAAGCTTATAAGTTGTCCTGACCATTCAAATTAATATAAAACGTGAATATCACATCATTCTGTGTGCTGGTCAAACTTTCTCTAACTGTGATGGACGCAGGACGCAGATCATCACAGAAGTTTATTATTAATCATCCATTTTTTGCCATAACTTGCTAATATGTAATAAGGATTGTGTGTAGATGTAAACATAGATTTGTGAACTCTCCCACATGCACACTCACATTCAGCACAGACTCAGAATCACAGTTATACTGAGAGCTGCTTCCAAGTACTCTTGTCTCGCCAAGTGTGAAGTCGTACAAGGAGAGAACTAAAACTAAATCTGAAAGTTTGACAAAGCCTTTAGGGCAGTGACTTCAGGTTTTAGTCTCAGTTTGGTTAGGTTTAGAAAAAACTCATGGTTTGGATTAAAATAACAAGTCAATGTTGACTTGGTGTCATACAGGATGCAGCAGTTTTATGGCTGAAGGTGAGAAACACTTTCGAGTTTCGCTAATCTTGGGTTACCATCTAGACATTTATATCTGGACCAATATGGATGTCTTCACAGGTCCATGAGTCAGCAGATCAATTTGACTTTTGGGTGAAATCTATAGAAAATGTAGAAAGTTCATGCTACACTGATATTATATCATGAAAGTAGGCATTTAAGTAGAAGCATGCAACAGTCATTTCTTCATCTCAAACAATTTATTGAAATAAAAAAATTACAACAGTGGTGGGTATACCACAACAACAAATGTCAATGTCTCAGTAACTTGTCATGTGACCTCGACCATCGACTAGACGTCTCATGCTGTTGACAAGTCGACTTATTGCAACCTGCTGATGACACTGTGACACTGAGCGCTCAGTGGTAACTTCCCTCTGAGTACATCCAGTTTGAAGACTCACACTGACCAGGTACTGTTGATGGACTGTTAGCTCAAAATGTGAACAGCATGATGAAGAGGACTGTTTAAATACAAACCTTAATGGTTAGAGTCATTTTAGGTGCATTTCATCTGAAAGCTGAATATTCCTAACTTTTTGTGAGTAGTGTATATTCAGTCTAACCAGGTCCTATGTCAATAAGTCTATTATCATTACTATGATAATGTCATGCATCATGAATAATTACAAGAGAAACTTAAGTTTTTCGGGTGAGGTGAATAGTCTACATTGATTGTCAGGACATGTACATTTGGTGCACATCTCGCTGCTGTGTGCTGTTTGGGCTCATTTGGACTACATTTTCTAACTGTTGCTGAATCACTTTTGTTTCTTTTTGATTTAAATTCATCCATTAAGTTTGTCCATTGGTTTTGTGTAGGTCTGTTTTCACATTAGGACCCGTTTATGCTTTAGCATATTAAGATTTTAAGAAAATGCTGATGGACTGACATTGTGAGGGATTCGTCGTCCTTGAAACATTCAGGCTCCGTTGTGTGCCTACTCAAACAGAAATCTTACAAAGAACACTACTTTGTCTGTTGGTCCAATTTTATTCACCTTTTACAGTTTTGTTTAAAAATACACTCGGGCATACAAAGACTGTTGCTCTTTGTAAATGAACATGTTGCAGTAATAATTTGAATTGGCTGAATGAATCTGGAGACAAAAGGCTTCATTTTGGTCCTGACCTCTAAATTGCACTGCAGCTCTTAATGGCTCCTGACAAAGCCCCCAGTGTGCCTGTCCTCTCTGCAAAGAAAACATTCAAATGAAATAAACCAGGGTCACTTTCAGCATAATAAAATGTTTTTTTATGGATTTAATGGCCTGCTGGAAAGTGTTGCCTACTATGACAGCGAGTACATGTAGGCAATTGAACATTGTCTCTATATATGCTCTGTGTTGCCAATGTGATGCATTTCTTGGTTTAGGTGCGGTCACACTTACAGAAAAAACAAACAAATTTCATGTTTTGCACATGTGATCACACGTAGGAAAGCAGTTACTACATACTACAACATGTGAATTTCATGTTTTTCTGCATGGACAGACTGGACTGTGTCAAAAGAACAAGCTGCTGGAGCTAGCTTGACTGCTGAGCTAACAATAGCGTTTCAGGTTAAGGCTGCTACATCTTTGATCAGACGCTTTATCAGTGGTCCCTCTCACTGCAGGCCAGCAGTATGCCATCTGTTTTGCCTTCTATTCAGCTATGAAAACAACTATAAACCCAAACCGTTACAATCAATACCTCCTGAACAAACTGTGTTTGCTTTGGTGAGTTCTGCATTTTCCAGGTTATCACACAGTCAGACAGAACTTTGAGTGAATTTTGATCACTGTGAGAAGAAAATGCATTGTACAATAGAAAAAGTGTGTTTTTGATGTGAGCAGTCCGAAACTGTCTGTGAAAAACAAAATCAACAATATAATCATTGTGAAGACTAAAAAATGTGACTGAAAGCTCTGGGAAAAAGTTAGTAAGTGTTGAGTTTTTCAAGAATGAACTTCAACTCAACTTTAATATTATATTAATCATCTTTGTTAATATCCATGTATAAAGATTTCTCAGTGAAATGAACTGTCGTAGGGTCATCGTGGATAATTACTTGGATTTTATTTGGATAAATCTCAGATGGTGAGTCGCTCATGATTTCTTTCTTAAAAAAGGATCTTTGAGAGCTTCTTCTTTATCTGTGTGTGTGTCACATGACCAAACCTGATCGTCCAACCCAGAAGACAACCTCAATTTATCGGTTTTGTTTCACTCAATAGGAAGGATTGTAATTCACCATGCACCACATGGACTTCACTGAGTCAAACAAACAGAAAGGGGTAACAGAGGGGGCAAAAAAAATAAAAAAAACAAATAAGTGGAAAATCTGATAAAAAACCACAAGAATGGAAGAGACAAGCGCACCGGACGAATCAGGAGCCACAGATAAAGAGAGAGAGGCAGGGAGATAAAATAAAACAGAGGGGTTGACAGGCAGAGAGAGATAGGCCATGAAATAGGAAGAAGAAATCAGTGTATCACGTAACTCCAAATGACCCCTCGCTGTCTGTGCATCACAGAGAACGTTCAACTCAGCTTATCACAGAAAACACATCAGCTATTTTGCCGTAGTAAAAGTGTGACACTCAAAGGCTCGCTGAAGTATCTGAACGGCTGTCTCAACATAGTTATAGAGTATATACAGAACAGAAAATATCACATAGGCGGATAAATGATATATGTAATGTAGTATAATGTAAAATATTTGCTTAGAGGATAAACATTTTAAATCCACCATCTTCTAAATAAATAAATACTTAATTAATAATGATCAACATAGTAACATCAAGGATAGACATGAGGGCTCTCTCTCTCTCAAAAAGGTTCCCCTCGCGGTCATTATTTCAGCACTGTTTCTGAAGACGAATCAAACAGAACCATTTCCCTTTGAATTCCTGTCAAATTGTCGTTTCTCTGGCTCTGAACACTTCCTGATAGCAGACTGAATGTCTGTGGCCATCCCTGTGGGAGTAAATGTAAGCCTGAGACTGAGCCTGATTTGCTGTCTTCCCGATGCCGACATATCTGTTTCTGTGTCTAATAGGCGGCAGAAACACAGCCTGAGATAGTAGTACGAGAATAAGTAGCTCTCGCTGTTTCACTGCCATGTCAGTGAAACCTGCCTCAGTGAGTGTGGGGGGAAACATATGAAAATACAACTGTTTTTGTCATTCATTTAGGCTGAGAAACTCAGCTAAACATTGATGTGGGTTACTACAAAAGAAGTGTTGCTGTGCCACGACATGATACTGTGCAGAAGTAGACAACAGCAGCTGCAGCCAATCAGAGAACGGCTTCAAGATCTCTGTCCCAAAATGAAAAGGATCCAGAGCTGATGACTATTGCAAGGTCAACAAAGATGATGAATATGTGTGACATACATCTCCACAACAACCACTCCAGACATGGCATGTCTGTTCCTCACCCAGGAGGCAACTCAGGTTCTGGTACAGGCTCTTGCCATCTAGTCCAATACTTTTCATCGTACTGTCGACCTTGTGTTAGCACACATATGACAAATGAAACACAGGCATATCTGTGATTTCTTAACCAGGATGGACATGTGAGATGACCACCACAGGTTCTCTGTGATATTGCCAAAAACCTGCTCCACCTCAGCTCCACTGAGGCGCGTCTTTGCGTCCTTCTGAATCTAAAATGAATGATCAGCTCCTTGGTTTAGTTGCTGTAGTATGTTGTTGCTGTGAATCACTCTGCAAGATTGCTGATTTCCTCCCAAGATCAATTCTCATTGTTGTTTACAATCTGTCTGAAGATGGTGGTGTTATCTACATACAACAGAGTTCTCTCCATATCGAGGGTTGTGGTCGTGGATGTACAGGGTGCACACTATAGGGGGCAGGGCACACAGCATGCACATGTTGCACATGATCGTAGTACACGACCAGAGGTGTTAACAGGTCCATCAGCTTTACTTTCATCATGTTTTTTTTGACATCCACTGTGGATGCCGACAGTGGCCGGTCCTCTGGAGGCTGAGTATACCTGACAGCTGACACCTTGTTAAGGAGATCAAAGTGAGCATATAATCTAGCCTCTTTTGTAGCCTGTGATGCTCTGGATCACATGCCACATATCTTTGGTGTTGGTGTCGAGGTCTTTCTCCAGTCTGTCTCTCTTTGCATCCTTGATGTCAGCTTTCAGTCAGCTTCGCTTTGGTGGTCTTGTATGCTTCCCTGTCACCCGACCCAAAAGGAACCTTTTTTGGCTGTGGGTCACAACCTTACCTAGTGGTGTAGTGCAGGGTATACGGGGGTATACGGAGGTATACAGACCTACTTACTTTCCAGTCACCATCAAGTATAGTCACTACAGCCCATGGGTGAATCATTTAACTTTCCTTCTTGTAAAGCTCAGGTATTCTATTAAAATTCAAAGAGAGTTCCAGTTAGAGAAACTCTCCTCTAGGAAAGCTCAAGAACATCATAAAGTCTAACTTGTGTTATGATACAGTGACATATGCTATGTATTGCTGGAGTCTTACATCCATGTTTATTTTCTAGCAGTCTTCTTCACTGCCTCTGCTGGCACTATGCAGCATATTGTGGTGTGTTATCACCACCTCGATCGGTTGATCAGTGGAATACTGTGTAACCATTAGACGGAATGTGTATCATATAAACAAAACAGGGGCCCACTCAAAGGAAAGCAGCTCCACAGCACATCACTATCAGTGAACGATCAGTGTCAGTCGTTTTAGCTGACAAGTTGAATCTTAAAAGGTCCATCTGAGGCACCACAACATCCTGACCTCTACAGACAGTCATTCCATTTTCTGCTCTGAAGTTGAAGACAGCAGCAGAAAACATCAAAATGGCTCCTCACATCCACAATTAAACTGTGGGACACAGTCCACAATGCATCTCTCTCTCTTTCACCTTCATGCTCCATAAAGAGTAAGACCGCCCAAGGCCATGGAGCTTTTAGGGCTGTGTGGACATCTGCTTATGGAACACACAGTCCCTCGAGGACCACACACACACATTAGGGCAGTACAATATCATTTAAATGGAGGTACTGTAAAAGAGATGTCAGGGCTGGGTGGTAGAGAGTGTGAACAGAGCTGAAGGACAACCTTAAGGGACTGTGATTATTTGTGAGTGTTAGTCCGGAAAATAAGCTGTGTGGTGGTGGGTACATGTAAAGTGTGTGTAAACCTGGTTATTTGAAAAGATTATTTAGGCAGGAAATTATAAAGCTAACCTTTATGTGCACTGTTAAAGTAAGTCCACTAAAGTTCTTGTTTTTGCCACTGAGAGGCTCACGTTGTGATTTTAAGTGTCTGACTAAATTATTGAAAGGACACTAGAGAGATCGACCTTTTTGTTAAAGAGTAAGATCCCTTTAGTTTAAACAGGCACACTTGTTAAATCGCTGTGTTCAAAGCCACCAGACTTTATCGATTAAAGCAGTAATATTACAGTGTGAAACTCTTGACCTGAACAAAATAATTTCATTTGTTTTTTGTCTTTTCCCTGTTCAAACAATCACTAACTCTGGTTTGGGTGAAATAAACTCTTAATTCACAGAGTTAGATGTGAAAATGTCGAGAGAGGACTAAGAGGGAAGTCAGACATCAGCGAGGCGAAGACGAGAAACTGTGTAGAGCCAGAATATGTTTACAGCAATCAACGCAACCAGACTTAGCAACATATACGGACACAATGGCAGAGGTAAAGAGACGGGAGAGGGCACTGATGATGGAAGCTGAGAAGAAATAAGGGCAATTGCAATCTTTAGTGCATCACATAACAAATCTTAACTCAACTGAGCATTGCAGCTATAGCAGGAAACAACTAGAAAAAGCTGACACCTTTGGCTCAGATTCACTTCCACTGAAGAAAGAAAAGCATCTGATTGAAGAGATGTCCGAGTTTCAGTTCTTTACTTGATTTATGGACGTTTTGGGCTTTAACTTTCTCTTCATACTGTTCCTCAAAGACTTGAAATCATTTACAAAACTGTTTGAATTTTTTGTTACATTTACACAGCTTTATGAACTAAATGTCAGGTTACTGTATGAAACAAACTTTGTTTTTGCAATGCCTTGTATTGAATGTTTTATTACTTGGTTGGTTTGGCAGCACCATGGCCTGTCAGATAATGCTCACTGTGTAACGTTCTCACTTGCCTATAAAGGATTCTGCAGGTGTCACCTTCAGTTACTTGCCTCCACTCACTGGATCACAGCCCTCCATTTGAGGCAAAGCTGTCCTGCAGTACGTTTCACAGGTATCTGTATGCTGTAGGCTCTGACACAGTGTTGCCAGTATGGCATAGAATATTGTACAGGGCGGCTGGAGCACTGCTTTGTCTGCAGCAGTCGATTGCTCTGCTGAAGATCTAAAACCTCGAGGCCGGGCTATACGCTCCGAGTCAGTAATGGGACACTGTTGGCTATATTGGTGTGTGCAGATCATCATATTTACCTTCATTGTATTTATCTTTTCAGCAACAGGCATGGGTTGATGCCATGATGCTACAGTGTGTTTACTACTGTGATCATGGAAAATTAGATTAGCTCTATATCGCCTCCTTGAAGACTGATGTTTGTTACCTCACCTGTGTTGTCATTTGCATTCACATATTTGTGTGGATAATGTTTGTGCTATCAGTCTTAGATGTACTATATTAGGTAGATCATGATGCATTAAGAGAAACACATCTTAAGCTTCGTAAGAGAGATTTTATGATCATCTCAGCCTCGAGATGCTGAAAGAAGGTCCAGGTTTATTTTTCTTGGAGCACAAATTCTCTTGTGAATGTACAGAACTTCCTATATTCATTCACAGCTGACTTAAAGTATAAACAATAAGGATGCAGTTCACTTGTTCCTGACTTTGCCTTCACACATGTACAATAAAAAACAGCTCACAAAGGGAGAGGCACGGTGAAAGGGACAAAGACTGACTCAGCTTATTAAAATTCATTCCTGCTCTCTGGAAACTGAATTCTGTTTTTAAGCAGCCAAATTCATGCATAATATGCTCTGTTATGTTTCTGCTGTCAGACAACAAAACCAGAAAAGTATGAAAATGGGATCGTTGCTCAAAGATATTACCTGCTGGCTGGGCAGTCATTACCAAGCTGCTGCAATCAAATCAATATTTTATGATGTGGTGGGGTAATAACGGCAGCTGTGCTGTGTAATATACAGTATACGTATACTATACTGACATTTAAAATAAGCAGTCGCAGAGAAAATGAAAAAAAGCACAGCCACAAAGCATCTATGACCACATTGAAATGAGCTGTAAACATCTATTCACGCTTGTAAAATGCTTCTGAAATATTTCAGTGACTGAGCTGTAGCACGACTGGAACATGTCCAGTGGACAGAATAGTGGACTGAGCATACAAGGCCCAAGAAGAGCTGTTGTGAAGCTCAGTGAGGTGTCTCCGCCAGCTCCCTACTAATCCAAAAATGGTCAAAGAGGTGGATCGTGGGTGGTTGCTCGAACAAGCCACCTGAGTTGGCACCCACCTGTCAATCAAAGCGGGCACGCTGTTAATTCTGCATAACTTTAAGCTAAGTTAAAGTAAGCTGTCATGAACAGGGACATTAGCTACATGGACCAGGCTGTAAACATGTTTATTTATTTTAACAGACTTTGCATTACTCATAATAAATCATGTTTAGATTGAACATGAGGTTAAGATTTGTATCAACTTCATGCAAGTTTAACGTATTCCATACAGTTTGTTCTGTGTTATCTAACTCCAGATGTGAAAGAAAGGAAGAACTGGTTTTTAGATTTGTTCATGCCTGATTGGTTTAGATTTGGTTACACTGCCATTTAAAAGAAATGATAATTGTAACAATGAAGATAAAATTGTTACAGAACAGTGCGTTTGTATATAACTTTGATTGGTAATTTTTTCATTTTTAAAATCTTAGTATTGGCCTCCGGCATCTTCACATTGTCAGATCTGGCCCTCTTTAAAAGAAGTTTGGACATCCCCAGGCTACAACAACCTGACTGGTGAAGTTTGCTGCAGACGCTGCTCAGGGCTGAAGAAAAAGGTTATTGTCGACTATGTATAAAAACTGAATTTGATCTATATTTTTATTTTATTTAACGTTTGATCATTTTGAAAAGGATGCTACAAGTGAACATCAGCTAGAAAATTCACCACCACAGTATTCTTCATAAAGCTTTATATTTGACGTGACATACAGTAGAGCTTGAGTTATGATCCATACTTATGATCCATACTTCACTGATTGATTTCACAGAATGACTTAGACAGATGTATCGTGCATGGCTTTAATTATATTTCCCACAGTAACTGTGTTTACTGCCTTCCATCCACTCTTGATAAAGAGCACTGATAGGGAACTTCATCCTGTACTGACTGAATTGGAGACTCACATGGTGCAGTCGCCTGTTTCTGTTGTTTCCTTCACTGTGACAGTAAACGGTGTTCATGGTGAGCACACAGTGTTTGCAGTAGAGATGTCCTTGCTCAATGCTTGTTGCTAAAATGCTGAACAGTCCTTCACTCTCAGTGAAGGTCGAGGTCACAATAACAGAATTTTAAACTTCGATACAATACTAATATAAATAAACAATACTTGATACCTCTTTTGATACCACGGCACACAAAACACTATGTATTTAGTATTATATTTAAATATATTGTATATTGTGTTATACTATACTAACTATACTAGAAAAAGAATGTGACATTTTTCAGAATCCATAAACTGTTTTCTCATCTAAACCACTGACACTTTCAAAACTGTTAGCTCTCCTCTACATCTATATTTACATGTAAATGTATAGTTAATATGCATTGATTTGTATTTTATGAATGGAATTACTCTGTAAAAAAAAAAAAAACTCCTGAAGCGTATTGCAGCATGTGTTCTGTGACGTACTGTAAGGCAGCACAATTCATCTGATGATTCATGCCAAATAAATAAATGCATCAATGAAAGATAAATGAGTCAATAAAAGATCATAAAATACCTGCTGGCACTGTTGTTTTAGATCGGTGTGTGATGAGGAGTGTTTGGAAAAGAGTGAGATTTGTAAGTTATGTGTGAAGTGTTTTGATTGTGTTATCAAGTGTAAAAAAAGAAAAAGGTTGTGGTCACAGAGCATCATTATCATTAATTTAGAGTCATGTTCATGTTCACCTAATGAATGTAAGTCTAACACTCGCTGTCTTTTAGCTCCGTCTTTGGTCTCTACCAGCTCCTGAAGGAAATATATGCTCCACTATGATCATCAACTAGTGTGTAACTGTGGTTGGTGTGGAGCAGGCAGTGTTTTTAAAGCTTTTTCTCTGAAAGCAGCTGAGTCAGAAAATGATGTGAGAGCTATGAGAGTGAAAGTTGTGGGCCCGACAGCCAAACAATGATCTGAAAGTTATTAGAAAGCTTTGTGAGGCTGAGGGGAGCTGCAGAGTCAGGTGATCACTACCAGAGACCTCGTGTTCTCACATTGTCATTTGATGCATTTTATATCATCTGCTTTTAGCTGCTTTGATGTGCAACTTTTACCTCGATTTTCATACACAAATGTGTTTATACTCAGCAAAATGAGGTATTATTTAGTATTATTTTGGTCTGTTCTAATGCCTGTTTTCCTGGTCACAGATGATGATGATGATGATGGTGGTGGTGGTGGTTATCAGCTCACTGCAGATCTCATTAATGGAGCCCATGTGGTAAGGGGCTGGTGCCTGGGGTCAAAGTCAGACTGGGGTCTGACTCTGACTGCATGTGATGAGGCTGTCTGAGTGATATTGTGACTTTCAGAAAAGTATTAAAAGGGCTACTTCTGATTCATTTAATTCCAATTCAAAATTAATTCATAGTCATGTGGTGTGTTATTTTGCCCAGCATCCTTGGCATCTAGTATTTGGCTCTCCTGAAGAGACTGGAAACACTGGTATGGCTACATGATGGACCAGCTGCCCTGCTCTGCTTTGTCTGGCAGCCATGCGTGAAATAGCTGAGCAGCCAGCAGACCTCAACCCTACAGCCCCTCCAGCTCTCATACCATGCAGATGGTTAGCAAGATGCTCAGTTCAGTTCAGTTTGTCTGAGCCATACTGACCCGATGCATGCTCTGAGGAGAGTGTGCAGAGTTACGTGTGTGTTTAAGGAAGCGTAAAACAAGGCACCAGAGTTTAATCTCCACCTTCACTGTTGTGTGAAGTCGCCTTTTTGAAAAGCAGAAAAGAAATAGTTGACATTCAAAAAGTACGACTAGAGGGATTCTTTTACATTCAGACAAAATGTCTGTGAGGTCAGCTGTGCGTCTGACCCACCATTGGCTTTCTGTCTTTGTGAGAATACTTAAATTCCTCAAAGAGCAAGCGGGGACTCCTTTACCTATTTCAAGAATCAAAATGTCAGCGTGCTCAATGTAAGATCTACAAGTGTGTATGTGTATTTCAACTCTCTCTTCAGACCTTTATTTATGTATATACCTATCTGTTTGTTCTGAGGCTGACCTTCACAGGAGGCTCCTGCGTGGATTTTCAGAAAGCGGCTCTCTAAACCTGTGCCTGTTGAAAGCACACAGCGTTATTTCCAGGAGAGAGCAGAGAGCTTCTTTCTGTTTTGTTTTTCTTTGTTTTTCTCTTTTTTCTTCTTTGACTTGCAATCAAAAAAATCAAGGTTCTTTCTGTTTCATAAATATCACAGTTGGTACACAGCCTGTGGCATGGAGCTGATTTCACCATTAAGGATTAAAACATGGCTCCAGACCAGGACCCAGAGCACTGTCAGAGTCCTTTGGAGCCTTTATCTTCCTGCAGACTTTAGCCAAGAGACTTCTTCTTGGTTTTATACTTCAGAGAATAAGAGGGTTGTGACTACAGTCACACACCGCTCAGTGGCATACTGATGCTCTACATCGACCATGTGTCCATGTGTTTTATGAATGAGATTCATCACATTGGGGCTAACATCACTCTCCATGTTTGGATGTGGACCTTCACTCATATTTTATTTCACTGCTTTTACAGAAGCTGTTTTGCATTCAGTGCCTCCTAAAATCACCTGATTGTAATCTCCCAGTCTGCTTCGTGCAGCTCCATGGCACTAAGCCATCTGTCTATTATACTAATGCATTATTGATGGCTGCTGAGTCAAGAGAGTGCTGTGTATCAGAACAGAGCTTCTTGACCTCAGTCTGCCCTTTACCATGACTGACCATGCCTTTCTGATCAATACATTTCAAACAGTGGGATGCTTCTATGTTTCTATTATTTGTCTAATAGAAAGGTTTCGTGTCAGTTTATCTCATCAGTGTCAGTGTTCCTAAAGAATACTTTACTATTGTCCTCATTGTATATGATTATACCCAGGGCATGGTATGAATGACACTGGATGCCTCCAAAAGGTTCAGACAAACTAGGCTAGAGTGTTTTCACCTGTTCAGAATAGCTACACACGACCATAGAGACACACCTCGTACAAATGACATAATAATGGGAGAGAGAAGTTCAAAACCTGCCTACTTTCCTCTGCAAACCTGACCAAATCCTACATGAAGTGGGCGTGCTTGACTAATTGTTTCAGAAAATTACAAATAATGTTGCAACAAGCACAGAAATCCTCATGTGCCTTGAACAGCTCTCTAACAGACACTGCTGTTTGGTCTCTTAACATCTCAGAATTTCAGCATAACTTGTCCTGGAAGCTTGAACTTGGAGCGATATAAAGACAGCATCTCAGAAACTCAAACCTGGCAAACCTCTAAGGCTGGAATTACTGCAGAGTTACACCTAAATGTCTGCAGACCTACACAGGGGAGGGGTTAAGATTCCTCTTAGGTCATAGAGAAGTCGACGTGGATACCTGCCCAAGCTCAACAATGCCACGATGGCTGTGTGCATCGAACAAGTTGATCCAACTTCCTGTTGGGAGGCGAGTTTGAAGCAGACAAGAAAACAAAAAAGAGAAACAGTGACTCAGAACAACACGTTTTAACTTCCTGTGCTCAGGGTCTTAATCATCTGATCATTATGCTGTAATTAACTGATTGTGAGCACCACACAAAATTACAATTAGTAATTAAAAAATAATGAACATCTAAAGCCCTTAAAGCTGCAAGGAGAATCTAGTTAATTAAAAAGACGCCAATCCTGTCCCCCTAAAACAGAATGCATCCCGTTCAGATCCAACGAGAAGTACCAGGAAATGTGAAATATATCAATTTAGACTAATAAGTAGATCAAGCAACTAATTAGCACTTCAGGTTAAACAGCAAAACCTCAGGGTAAGTTACGCTTTAATTGACTGACCACATGCAGGGAAAACCACGATTACTGCAACACAGAGTGGTGGAAAAAAAAATGAGCAATCATATTTAGATATGCTGAACTGTTCACTAAGTACCTGCATAAAACCGGAGGAGGCAGACCATAATAAGGAGCCCTGAGCCAGTACCCAGGCAGCCAGCCGGGGGAAAGATGCAAAATCTCTAGGCTGTCGGCTGCACACAGAACCAGCTATTAGTTTCCCGTCCACTAACAAGGGGACTGTGGTGCCTGAGAGCAGGATGACTTCATGCATACTGTGGCTGACTTCATCAGGACACAGAGAAACACATCTATTATCTGTGTGTGTGCGTCTGATCATTAGGGAACAATAGTGGGTCTATGAGTCCCTTTCGCCACTTCTGGCCCCGTTAAACAGAGCACCATTTACTGAAGTGCTGTTCACTCTTACAACACTGATACACACACACATGAAGGGCGTTTGCACAGTGGCCGACCACAGTACCATTGCAGCAGCGCTCACAGAACCCACTCAACTAACAGTCACTTGACATGACGTGAGTGCAGAACTGGGTTGACAAATACTCACCAAAACAGGTTCTTTGTCCTCTTTACCTCAGCACGTAAAGAGTCACACCCAATACATAAAATAAATAAAGATCAGTCTAAAGTCAAGACAATATGCAATGCATGTTTTGGTAGTAATAAGTGGTCCAGATCTAGAACGAACCACTGGAAAACCTGCCTGAAACTGTTCACAAATTTTGCACTTTTGGGGGAAAAAGTGACTAGACAAAAAGATAATTAGACTCAGTCCAGAATGGGTCATCATGAGCAGACTCAGGTAGAGAGAGATCATCAACACTGGCAGCAGCAGCATGATGCTACAAGTTCACTGCTCGCACACCACGTGATCACAGCTGAGACAGATTCCAGACAGACCCGGTCTTTACATGACCCAATTAGAGCCAATAGATTTTGGACCTGACTTCAGCTGAGACAATTAGTCAATTAATCAATTATTAGATTTACATAAAATAAATTTTGATGACAGATGAACATTTCCAGACATTTTTCAAGCAAGAGAGTCACACAAACCTTCAGTACACACAAACAAGCACACACCCTACTCCACTTTCTCCTTTCTGCTTCACGACCTTCTTGTTCTACTTTCTCCCTGATTGAAGGACAGACTCCACAGCCTCAGTGTGTGTGTGTATGTGTGTATATGTGTGTGTGTATTAACAGATGTGAAGTGTTGTGGCCTATAAACGGCGGATGTGTGACTTCTGACCTCAAATATAAGTGCAGCCTCTCAGTAGTCATTGCCATCTCCTCTCACTTCCTGTCCTGACTGCAGACAGGACTGACTTATAGCTGACCTCAGGCCAGAGAAGGTTGATAGGCGGAATAAGGTCAGTGGTGCAGCCAGCAGGGCCATACATGGACAGCTTGGCCACTGAAGTTCTGAACCACCATGTTTGTTCTCTCCTTCTGGGCTTTTTACTTATCAAATGTCTCAGAGAAGAAGAGTGGTCCAAACAGTGTGTGACACACATTGGGTCTTACAATTAGAGTAAGATGATGCTTTCTTAACAATGTGTGTCATCCTTCAGGATTTAGGAAGCTCTGACATATGTAGAATATTAAATCTGAACCTGACTCAGAATTTTGTCAACCAAATTGGAGGATATTTGTTCAAAATTGACCACTAATTCCTTTTTTCCATTTCAGCACCACACTAAACTCCTAAGACATATTTTAATGTCTGAACACATCAGGTTTCCACACACAGAACGTAAAAAGGTGCGTTGAGCTCATAGTTCAGTAACAAAATCCGCACCATGAACCGTCTAGCTGCTGACAGCGAAGTGGAGACGTCCACAGTGGACAGCAGTAAAGGACGTTGTACCACAGTCTGGTTTAAAAGCACTTTTAACCAACTTCACTGGCAGCCGTCACCAGAGCAGACAGCGTCACTTAGAGACTCAGCTTGTAAAGTTTACAGCATGCCTGCTGCTCCTGCATTCCTGTGTACAATGACGCAGCTGAAAAATAAAAGTGCAGAGATTCAACTGACAAAATGTGAGCTGACTCAGGGTCTTCTCCACTTTATGACTCAAATTATCGATTTTTCAGGGTCGGCTCTAATTAAGAAATCTAATTTAACAAATAGTCTTCAAATATACTGATTGAATATAAAGTCTTTAGGACTGATTTGGTCCAGGATGCATTTTACATTTAACATTTACCCATAATGAATGTAATCCCATCTGTTTCTTGATGCTTTTTTTAGGGGAGTGTTAGAGTAGCATGTAGTGGTTTGTATCTCTCCTCAGATGAAGTACTAAATCAGAAATAACCTCGGCGATCACAGTACGTCTACTGCCTCACCACAACTCATTATGGGCAGTGACACTCTGGGTATAACCATCATGACACCATTAACACTCTGGCCAGGATTTCTTCACTGAAATGATGCAAACTGGGTTTTATCATCTCAGTTCGTAGGTCAGTGTGATTTATCTGAATCTGGTATTTTCTACAATGCTATACAGGCACAATCTCGTGAACGAAACCACTTGGCAGAGACATCCATCTGTATACAATGCAGTACACAGAGGAAGTAAACAGAGCAAAACAAAAAGAACGAATGATGAAACATTCAGCAGGAGTGAGGCAAACATTCAGACTACACAGAAAGTGCAACAACCAGATACAAAAACAGGGTACAGAGTATATTCCCTCTAACTCCGAGCTGATGCGCAGAACGTTTACATAAAAATGAATGTCTGGTATTCAAGACAAATATCCACACAGTGATAATTAGACCCATCACCAACAGCTAAATCTCCCTGTTTCAGACTTCCCCATGCTATCGCACCAGTGTTGTGTTTTACCTCAACTAGCAATGACGGCATTTTAAACCAAAAGAGAACGTCTACTCACCAGAGAGAGAGCTCCAGTCCGCCCAGACAGAGATGGTCGATTAACTTAGCAATACCTGGAAACAAGCCAAAAGAAATCTGTATTTCACAGTTCATCCATTCAACAGAATCAGATAATTCTCTAACTCCATCCTCAAATTATTTTGTGGAGCCACAATCAGGACGAAATGAAATCTGACAGAATTACTAAGCCTGTCAATCAGACGAAGAGACTTCACTTGTGTTTTCATGTTTGTTGTTTGTATTGAGTCTTTTGTTCATTGTTAGTAGTAAGATGGAAGCTGCTGATGCTCATTGCCTGACCATCAGCATCCACATCACTTTTTTTATTTTGACTTAAAGATATATTTTTTTTGTTTTCTGTAGAGTGTAGCTGTATCTCAGTTCATCTTCTCACTCCTAGGTTATTGTTGCACCAAAACTGATGAACAGTATGCAATCATTTTAAAGTCCTATTAGTATTCCATTGATACTGTACAATATCCAGACACAGGACCTATAATTCACAGTCCCACATTGGATTTTCGCAACTACTTATCTGTGATACTGGCAGTGATGAGCCTACTTATCTCTGTGCCAGTGTCACCCAGCAGAGAAGCAGCCAACACTAAAATAGATGAGTTCCCTGATGCACCCTTTCCATCTGGAGGCACAGAGGCTCTCCTGAGACCCCGACCCAGACACCGTGACCTCTGGAGTCAGGCATCGGCGCCGTCGGAGTCCCTGTGGAGAACCCAGGCCTGGTAATGTTGTCCCTGCTCATCTGTCACACTGCACTCAACCGGTACCAAGAGAGATGTAGCAAGAAGAAGACAGGCGGGGACAGAAAGGTGAGAGCTGGGTTACACTCATGTATGAGGCACTTATTAGACTGTCACAACAACTCTGATCCTAAATCCTGTGAGATCATCCAAGCATGACGTACATGTCTGTGCTCTTTGCTCTGTTTTACCTTCACAGCTACAAAAATAGACAAAACAGATGAATAATCAGTCCAGACTGAGGACATGTTAACAAACTATTGAAATAAGCTTCAACATGCCTTCACAAACTCAGAGTTGATCAGGATGACACCCCTTCACATGTTGGTGAGGTAATAACAGCCAATTAGCTTATATTATTATTATTTCCAAGATAACTGGCAGCGGTGGCTGCCGGTTAAAGTTCATCTATCTGTTGTGTGGATGTTTCTGTCCAGTGTTCACACTGTGGAGAATGTCACTGAAGACTTGCACACACTCTTGTGCTGTTTTGCTTCAATCTAGCTCAGAGCCTGTGTGGCTCACTGCCTGGTTCCCAGAGTGTAGGCAGCTATATTTACATAAAATTGAGTTATTAAAGGTTTCAGGTCAGACAGTATTGGCGCTCAGTGAGACAGTAATTCTGTGTGTGTGCGTGTGTGTGTGTTAATTTAAGTCATGAAAATGTTAAAATGAATGGAAAATACAAACATCACAAGAAAGGTATCTACGGGAAAACAGTAACCTGTAAACCTGCTCATAAATGCATGTAAATGTGTGTGTGTGTGTGTGTGTGTGTGTGTGTATAGGTAGACAGCAGCTCTTTCTCACAGCACAAAGGTGTGTGAATTTAACAAACAGTCAAATGTTCAGAGGTGAGAGGCGACTTCTTCAGACTTCTGGAGGAACATCGTTATCTGTAATTACCTCTCCTTTCATCCAGCCTTTAGCCGTTATTTCCCCGTCTGCATTCTTTTGTTATGCACGTGTACGTAGAAAAACCCGACTAGAAAGAAAAATTATGTTTATACATGAAGGAGAGGCTAATTGACATAAATACACCAGGAAACCCGTCACTGTTGTGCTTTATAAAGATGGTTTCTGATAGGACACACCATTTCTCGTATTATATTGCAGTGAGTGTTGATGGAGTCTTTCAAGGATTTGGCTAATTACACCAAGTCAGACAGGTAGAGTTTGCATCTACCTTGACAGTTGACATTTACTGAATGGAAATGATCTACAGCTGCTGAATGTTTGAAGTGCTTCATATCATTATCTTTAGTTTGCAGCTCCACAGCAGGACCTGATCCAGGGCTGTGAGGTAGTTTGACAGTCTGTAAAGCTGATGAAGCTTAAGATCTATAAACTGTATCGTTAGTGGTCATCAGCAAGATATTAACACTTTTATATTATCAAACTAATTTACTGGACAATTATTAAGGTTACCATTAGAGACCATAGACTGATAGAAACAATGTCACTGTTATTAATAAACATAACACTTTTGAATGTCATGCTTAATTAGAATAAAATAGTGACTTCTACTTGCCTACATAGTTGGAAAAAACAAAACAAATGTGTGAGCAGCACTGTACATTTGTATATACAGTATTTCTTTTCAACATTCATTTGTTATTCTTAACACAGCATGTCTTATTTAAAGGCTCAAAGTCGGAAATTTAATTGCAATGTTGTTCAAAATAATCGCAATTTGATATTCTCAAATCATTCAACCCTAACATCTTTTAAACAATACATGATGCTCATAAAAACTTAATCAATAATGACGCTCTCAATAAATACTGAGGTTTTTGTCAGGTTTGTGGTCAAATGTGCCACTGGAGGAAACTGAGCCTGTCACATCAATGTCATTACATTCTGCTCAAATGCTGCTAAGTAAAACTGCTGAGAAAATAGTGCTTCATAGAGCAGATAATATTATGCCAATAGAATATATAAAATAGTATGTAGTTCAGTTGGCTGATGTAAAGCCAAGAAAGAGTCAGAGGAGACGTTGGTTTGATTAACAGCAAGGAAATAAAAGAAAAGATACATGATGAGAAAAAGATATGAAGTCCTGAAAAATCAATAAACAACTGCGAACCGCCTGTAAAAGAGACATACTGTTTTTTTCCCCAAAAAATGAAGCCTCACATGTTGTCATGTATGAGACAGACTCTGAATCTGTGCTGACAAGCTGCTGTTACTTCAGTGAAAAGACTGAAAGGATAAAAACGGACAGTGAAGTTATTTCATCCCTCCAGGACTGAACTCGTTCCACACCTACACTCACATTACCCTTACTCTGTGGTAAACTGAGACACAAGAGCAGATTTTCTTGTGCCAGGATTTTTACACTGCAGTCAGAGAATGCATTGATTTCAGTGAATACATGATAACCTTGAGTTTACAGTAAATTGCAACGATTAATAAAGACTTCTTTTGCCATTCTAGCAGAAAATGTGAAATATGACTCATTTGTATTTCTCTCATCTTGCACTTCTTCTTCAACTCTTCCAGCTTTAAGTCTGTAATCAAACTGGACTGATACAACAGTCTGGACAGTACTATCAGATGATTTCAGCTCATCATAAATATATGAAAAGATCTGTACGAGGTAATTTAAAAACAGAGTCACTATCAAGTTCATCAACTACAAACGTCCTATTTAATACTTAACTTAAAATACCCGAAACTAACCAAACAAAATTGATCCTTGTGGAAAATCTTTGATTTGATATTAGATATTTCATAAGAAGATTATTTTGAAGTCTTAATTTCACAATTGGTATTAGTTTTAAAGTTATCGATCTGTTCTAATCTGCTACATTCCAGGTGAAACGACAAAAAAGATAGTCGTAGCATGAAGGAAGAGACGATGGAAGTGTGTGACAGTTTCCCTTTACTGCATCAAACCACAGCCCACTTGATGCTGAAACAGCCCGTCTGATTGCACATTACACTCAATATAAAAGAATTTAGCAGCCTTAAATAAACTGTCAATCATCTAATCATAATCTATCACCTGTGGAAGTATCTGTTATGTCACAAGAGAAATATAAAATAAACATACTCTTGCACAAACATTGAAAAACTCATCTGTGTGGAGAATAAATGAACTTCTGTTCAGTCGAGTTGATGACTGTGTGACTGCAGCAGTAAATATCTCTGAAACCGCATAAATCATAAATATAATTAGTAATATATTATGTCTTTTTTTCTCTTAAAACCATTTCAAAAATCTGCTGACACAGACTGTTTGAATGTTGGATTGTTTTGATTTGTTGGTGAGGTTAGTGTCTGTTAGCAGCTCTGCACCTCTAACTGCTCTCACTTTTAGAGGCTGCCTTGACTGCTCGAATGTTTTATGAATGAGAACACTTTTAAAACAGTTTTAAAGTTGACACAACCCTTATTACTAAAGTTTCTCCTCACTCGGCCAGTTAGGAGCTACGTTTAGCCTCGGAATGTTTTGTTAATACAGACTCTGAAATGCTCGGCCACATAATTTGAGATTTTCTGAAAATCCCTCAATAATTGCAAAATATAGAGGCGCACAGTTCTGAAGGCAGATCACTCCTTGTGACATAATGTGAAATTAGGTGTTAGCAAAGCGAGTGGGATTATGTGTTTGCATTTACATCCCAGATAAGTCAGGAACATCCTTCCACCTCCTCCAGGTTTCTCAGCCTCGTATGGTTATTATAAACAGAATATGTTTACATCCACTTTCCACATCACAATCAGCTTAAACCTTTAATACTGAAGTCCTCATTACAGGGACACGAGCATCCAAGTACAAATATCTAAACATGCAGTCAGCATATGTGAGAAGATTTATGAATACAAAATGTAATTCGACATGACAACATTACTCTCTTCTCTCACAACTTTGATAGGAAAAGTTTTGCTCATGTCCTTCAGATGTCTCACTTAACACAGCTTTAACCGATCAGCAGACTGGTTCTTGATTCCTGACTATCTGATGGCTGGGTCCTGTCTTGGTGTATCAGTCGTTTAACAACAACTCTGAACTCATTGAAACAGGAGGACTTGATTAGTTTCAACATGTATAACCCTCGTGCTCGTAGTATTAGCATCATATTTTGGTAATACAAAAGCTCTGATATACCCAGCTAAATATAGCCAGCTCCTGGTTCTGGTTCTGGAGGTAGACACTACACATTTAAGAGTCGGCTTAAGACGTTCCATTTTTCATAGAGCTTATAGTTAGTGCTGGCTCAGGTGAGTCCTGAACCACCTTTCTAGTTATGCTGCTATAGGCCTGGACTTCCCATGATGCACTGAGCTCTTCTCTTCTCCTCTCCCTCTCCATCTGTACACATTCATATCAATTAATACATGTTACTAACTTAGCTTCTTCCACAGAGCTTTTCTGCTTTCACATCACGCAGGCTCTCATGGATGGCGGCTACGAAGAGATCAGGGGGTAGTCGAGCCTGTTGCTACAAATACTACTCACCTTAGTTCTATATATCTGTGTAATTGTTGTAAAATGTTCAAAACGGGGTACAGTGTTATTTTAGACTAGGGCTGGGCGATATGGACTAAAAGTCATATCTCGATATTTTTTAGCTGAATGGCG